>CM072814.1:34278797-37089367 GCA_036937905.1 Salvia rosmarinus
AGCGCACCACCACGCCTCCCCCACGATATTCCTTCGATATCTCAAAGCTCCTCCAACCCAACCTGCCACGCCACCACCCCAAGTCCCATACCGACGTATACCGACGGACTCCAAGACTAAGTCCTATGGATCTACCTAAAGCAGATTATAGACAATATAGTCCTTTATATCTGAGGACAAACGCCGTAACCCGAGCGTAACTCAATTTTCTAACGATAGGTATTATAATGGAATACATACTTACTTTTCGCTTAGATGTTTGGCCTTCAACAAGTTCGTAAAATTGGGAAAATTTTCAAAAGTATACTTCGATGCAGCGTGGAAGAAGAAAGATACAGCTTCTTATTTGGGCATTTACGGGCAGTCGCCTAAAACTACCGCTTCAACTTCCACACGGCCTACCCGCTGATGGAGTGGAGTGACGCATGACGATTCGACGCCTAACGCACCGCCGCACGATGACGACTTTACCAGAAGATGCACCGGCCCGATCGTGGAGATTACGCTGACCTCATACGGCTCTCGCACTCCCACCTCGTCCGCCTCCACATCCAAGAGGTGTCACTGTGCCTCGACCCCGATTCCTCAGATGCGGCTCTCCTGGACGGACCTGATCTGCATCGGGTCGCCATCCGTCGACTTTGACTTCCTTGCAACAAGCATCTTCTTGCTTCATGCGACCCATCTCGGTCCCCAACAAATGGCAAGATGCACGTAACGCCAAACCGCCTACCCGCTCAATCCAAGCGAACCGATCAAACTCGACACCAAAGAGATCGAAACCTTCGAGAACGATTCGTACAACATCCACCCCGACAACGCAGATTCTTCACTTCACCGCCAAGACAGCTCACTATTCTATGGGCTATGACGGATATGGCCCAACCACACAGTCAATCGACTAGCCCAAACCTGGCCACCATGTGCCACGCCAAGGCAGTGCCCACCTTCAACCCTCAATCACCCCCAAACCCTAATCAGCGCCACACTGTACGGCCAGGCGTCCGCTGACGCGATAACAGTTCCCATGGGCAGAAACTCCCTACACACGTAGGCCAAGAGTCCCTACATGGGATGATCGCCTCACGAGGCCCTCATATATGTATAAAAGAGTTAGATCGAAGGCTAGGGGTTAAGAATTCAATACTAAGAGCTTTTAGCCATACCACCGTAATCAAAACCTAGTGAAAGTATTGAAATCACCTCCGTGGACGAGATCTCATTAACGATCGAACCACGTAAAAGCCTTGTGTTTTTATCGCTTACATAAATCTTGATATTAACATATATTAGATTTATCAACTACTATCCACACACAACATTAATTCACAACAAATGGAATTAGTAATATTCCAATTGTTAAATATTTTCGTGATTCTAATGAACAAAAACATGTTCTTCGACTAAAATCAAACACGTAAACAAAATGTGCATAGCTTTCACATACACACTAATGCTAGAAAACTTAACCTGACAAAAAACATATGCATATATGAGCAAAATATATTTAGATATATATTTGATCAAAATCAATAAAAGATAGTACGAAGTAGAGAAGTTTTACCCAAGAAAGAGTATTAGCAAGATGTTCTTGTTTGAATTTGCATGACTTTAATGGTGACCCAATCACTTCCACTACAAGTAATGCCATATGCAAGTATTTTGTATCTACACTAACATCAAAACATTCAAAGCCACGCCATCCTCACTAAATGTGTTCGATCAAGCAAACCACCTTTCTCCATCCACATCATCCTATACAACAAGAATGTTCAAATTTCGAAGTGTAGAATAAAAAGGACTTTTTATATAAAATTAAAGATAAGTAGAAAATGAAAATAATTTCAAAACCCGTAGTTTCAATTTTCTTCGATCTTCCCATCAATTTCTGATCCAAACCATTCCCAAAATGATACAAGTCAGACAAGAAAGAAGATTCAAGATTTTCATTCAAAGCAATTGAACGAGCCATTAAGAAAACAAAGCTATCAGACCAATTTCAGCTAACATCGGTGTAATTTGAATGCATCCCTAGTTCAGCAGAAAACTTAACATTAAAGTTAGTTATATGTAAGAACAGAGATCTGTTTTCAAGCACGATCATCAATCAAGATATAAAGATCCGAGGATACAATCAAGACGCGAACTTCAATATAATCAGATCATTAACCTCAGCCCTGGCCAAGAGCTAATTGGCAAAACCTGATATAGTATAAATGTAAAACTTACGGATCTAACATCCAAGAGCTGCCTTTGAAAGTTGGGTTCTCTCCATGAGCATTATAACAGTTGAGGGCTTCAGCATTTCCAACCTGAAATATCAAAATTTTCATGCAACAATTCACATTAATCAACCACACCTAGCAAACTCAATCTATGTAATTAAATCCCCTGACATACTGAAGATTTGTAAACCTATAACTTCACATGGTTCTATCATCAACAAGCAACTCTGTACTGTAACAACAGTTTGATTATTCTATATTTATGTCCCAAATGCACATTAAAACTAAAATTGATGCACATCATTTCTGGACTAGATTATAACATATCATGGTGTTCACCATATTCTAATCATTTACCGTAAATTATGCATCAACAGCGCATGAAAGAGCGTAAGATGGCCTTTTCTTCATTACTCAAATATCCTAACAAGATCCAAATAAACATCAGGGTAATTAAAGGTTTTATCCCAACCTTTGCACTTTTACAGAAATTGTCCACCTTAGTGAAACAACAATTTATTAACCGACCTTTGCAGTTCTTTTATATCTATCAAATACCCATTTGGGAGTGAGAACACAATCATGGTCATAGATTCAAGAAATGGAATCTTGACAAATGAAATCTGAGGGCATTTATTATTTGATTGGATAAGAAACAGATAATATTAATTTAACTAACACACCACAATTTAGAAACAGAAGATACGGAAAGGTGTAAACTACCAAGGCTAATGCCCTTTCTGCATATTTAACTTTAGAGGAATCTCCGCCTGGGCAAAAGTAGCACGATGAGGATTAAACGATTCAGAGAGTTAAAATATTGAAACAATTCAAAACTGCCAGAGTAAGCAAGAACTTACCCCAGGGAAAGTATATTGAGTGTTAAATGTCTAATTATGCGTGCTCAGCTTGCTCGATCCTTGCATACTTCACAAAGCAACACTCTACAAATAGACAAGCCAAAAAATCATGTAAAATATATTCCTATATCATAGGACCAACTAGAAGTGACCCTTCAAGGTTTGGCAAAGCATGTACAGGAGTATCTGATAGATAGCAGCACAAGACAGCATCGGATGAAATAATTAAGCCGAGTAAAACACAATGTTATTGCAAGAAAAGGTAACAAGTTCAAGAATGACTTTTGGTACAAATTGAGGAGCATTACCGGACATAGATCCTTCAAACATAAACAAGAGAGCCATATTAGATGGAGTTTTCAAGAAATTGTTGATTTTATAAATGTAAACTCTTAAACTCACACTTAAGTATTTTAGCTTTCTCCTAAATTAGACTCACTCGATAATCGATGGGAACCTTCAACTGATACAAATTTTGAACGGAACAATGCATACCCGAGAATAAATATTATTTCTTTTAATCTGTAGACTCTGTACAGTTGCCCAAGCATGATGCATATAAAATATTTAATCAATCAATACATAAAAGCAAGGGTACATTTACATAGAGAATAAACCAACAATATCTTACAAGAAATGAGAACAAGTTAATTAAAACAGAAGATGTCAATATTATAGTAGGTTTTTGAGGAATTTGTGGTGAGCTAGTGCTCCTCATAATTCTCCAATATGAAATAAACTTCAGCAGGCTTTAACCACCGACTTTGAGCTTCTCGAGCCAGATAATTAATATCATATCCTGAAATAAATTTTGCATTTGTGTAAGTCCAAACCAGTTGCATCTGAGCGTACAAGGATCACAGTCAAATGTGTGTTAAGTTAATTTCAAGAACCCAATAGTACTCCAAAGATTATACAGCTGGAATGCTTATTATGCTGAAAGGGAAACTTGAAGAAATCAAACGTCAGTAGTATGAATATTATTTGCATTTCCTCTGTGTTTAGATATATATTTAACAAGTGCACACATTATTCTAGATATACACAAATACTGAAGCTGCGAAAATATCCAAATTTTCCAGCTTTCGAATTAATGTCTTCCAGTTTCCACATGGGAACTTGGCATCTCGTACCAATAAAATTAGACAGAAGCAGAATAAAATTCTTTGAATACTCAACAGTTGCAAAATCTTAACTTATCCAGACTTGGATATACACAATATACAAATAAATGTTTCGTTTTTCTCAACTCTACTGCTATGGTATGCATTTCCATAAATCAAGCCTTTATGGTGTCAGAGTTAAAACTTCACCAGAATGTCATTCAAATCGGAGATCTTATTCTTCGTAATGGTGCCGGTGCCGGTGATGGTGCTCTTGCACTTGAGATCGTAGCCGCTGATGGAGAGCTGCAGCTGCCGCCCAGAGAAATCGAGAATTTGCCGGTGGCAGCATCGAGTTCGTAGTTCTTGACGCCCTGCGGCAGGAGGTCGGCGGCGAAGCCGTAGGACTGGAGCACTCTGTAGATGGAGGAGGGATCGGCGGCGGCGGCGGAGAGAAGGGAGAGGATTAGGAGGAGGCGTGGTGGTTGGAGACATGGTTTCTGGCGAGTTTGGAGGTAGGGCGGCAGTTTCGGAGGAGGAAATTGAATGGAGGTAAAATTAGGAAATTTTGGATGTAGGGGTTTGACGGGATAAGAGCTCAAGTTGTTTCATAAGTATATTTTTAAATTTATATATATAGACTACACTTTTTTGTTAACTGTAGATATCGACGTCAAAACACGACATAACACTACGCATGTTTGAATATATATTACAAAGACCACGACACAAGATAGTAGCTCATATTTCAGCACATGCATCTACACTTTGATAAAACAGAGTTTGTACTCATGTATCACGATTTTAAGAAAACAGTTCCGCAGGCTTAGAAAAATATATTTGTAGTAAGCTGGCATCTGAATCGCATCGCCTTATCCTTTTCAAGAGTGGAGGGCACGCAGCGAGATTTTGACATCTTCTATCTCCTCGTAAGAGGCCCTGCCACATCTTCAATGCTGAGGGTTCAGACTGTATCCCGACCTCTTCGCCTTCTTATTCTCGACGAAGTCCACCGCAAAGAAAATAATGCGCAGTCGAACATCAACACAAAGACGATAACGGAAGAAGAAGAGTGAGGGCCTCACCCTTCACCTACCATACAGTAGTGTGGTCATATGGCTCACTCACCAGCGAGCCCTACGGAGAAAACTTCACACAAGGCCGGTCCCGTCCAAAGCCTCCTCGCCACCAGCTTTCATCAATGGCAACCCCGCTAACTTCCTATCATCCTGTGAGAACTCCGAACCTTTTTGAGTATTTTAGTGAGTCGCTCTCCGCTTGAAAGAAATGCCAGAAGCTATGCACTCACAACTTATGCACATCGTGGATCGTTTCGCCCTTCATCTCCAAAATGGCTCAACTTTAGACGTCGACTTTTAATCCTTCTCGACACCCAAAGACCCTAAAAATTGCCTGCATCGAACTCGCGAATGTACACTTACGGGGTTTAGCTTTAGGTTTACTTTGCAGTAAGTTAGGAGATCCTGAGTAGGCAACACGTGGCTTCCTCCTTACTCGACGACGATATCATCTACATACACCTCCACCTTCCGACCGATGTAGCGATCGCCCTTTTCACACGAAAAGTGTAATGAAGGTAAGCAAGCATCGATCCACGAGATCAGATTTAAAACATGTTCAATTTCAACGATTATTCATCATTATTCAAGCACGTATAGTGAGAGGTTTAGTCGCTTAATTTAATCCAAAGCAACAGAACCAAACGTAAATATAAATAACGCAATAAAAACACGATAGAAAACTATAAAGAAAGACTAACCTGTGACTGCACCAATCCTACCCACAACGATGTTTATCCCGCTTATTACTAACCGCTTTAATCCGCATAAGACGGAAGATTACATATATAACCAACAACTTCGCCATTTACATCATAGGTTGATTACTAATTTTCCTATTACGCTTACGCCTCTGAGGAAAATAAGCAACCCAAACGGATCACTAAGACTATGCTTCCTACGAATGTCCTATCTCGCATGACTCAAGCTTATTCAGATCATGCATTCAAGATCGAGACAATTAAAAGCTACGTAATTAATCGACAACTATGATATGCATCAAAATTGATTAGAAATCAATACATATAAATAAGCACCAAGAATCACTAATCAATGCCCGGAAGGTAAATAACAATAGGAATCACAACATATAGGATCGGATCATGCAAACCCTGGATTAGAATGTAAAACTAGCCGACATAATAAACTAATGAAATACGATTTAACCATAAAATGTAAATTAAATATATAAACCCGTAGGAAGTCTGATTTAACAATGGTTGGTCTCAATCCAATCCGCTAACGAACGGAAAACAAGAAAACGATCGGACAAAACATTCGATCGATAACGTAACAATAAACTAAACTAGAACAACGGAAAATAATACTAGAATTAAACTAAAAGAAGATTAAAGACCAAAAGCTATAAAACCGAGGAAAAACAAGTAACTCAGTCCTGTTGGCTGGTCTAAGGAGGGCGTGATCCCTATTTATAGAAAAGGTGGAAACCCACTTTCTCCGCGCCATGACCGTCCTCGCGATCGCTAATGCGATCGCTAGGTAAGTCTCGCTCTTCGCGCCGCTTTCTTGCGCCGCTTAACTCATGACCAAGGTCGCTAGACATTACGAATCGATCAGAAATCGTCTGCCGAACTCGACGCCAGTTCGCGGCACGAGGTCGCGGTCCGCTCTTCCGGTGCTCTGTTGCTCATGACAACCTAGCGACCGCTAGAGGTCGCTAGAAATAGGTCGATTTCTCGCTTTGTTCGGCTTCGCCTCGCTTCGATTTTCAATACATAACCCTACAAACACCAAAATAACACCCAAGAGCAATATCTTCTAAGAGATAAACATTAAGAATCGATACATAAACGCACATTAAACGAGCTAAACACATCTTCAAATATCAACTATAAACGTGTAAATGCGCTTATCAAACCCCCAAACTTAAAGCATTGTTTGTCCTCAAACAAAATGTAATGTAAAGACAAACGAAAGATCAACGAGCGAGCAAAGAGGATAACCATTCTAGGCCTCCAAACATATCAACGCTCAAAAACATTAGTGCACATGACGACGTTAGTCCACTCAACACGAACAACAATTTACGCAAAAACTCATTTATTTCAACCTCACAGCGAATGTGTAAAATATATATAGATACACTCAAGCTCATAAAGAAATTAAGGACGGTATACACTCAAAGATCAATGCAATGTAACATCTACCATAGGCTTGCTGCTTTCTAACATCTCCACGCACAAATGTGTTCAAACGAGGATCAAAGAGGACTTTCATAGGTCAGAATGTAGGCACATTGGTTAAGGTAGGATAATATATGGCTAAGTGACTCAAAAATATTCCAAGCACCCCATTTATACTTTTCGACACATATCGACTTTGTTCATTTTTCTTTCTTTCCCAACGTGCTAAATTGACGCTCTATGCCTCATAAGGTACCTATACTTTGTTTAAAGACCCTTTATGCTCAACACTCATAGTGAACTTAACATTTTTCTTTTCTTTTCTTTTCTAGAGCTTATAGGTTTAACTTTCACAACAAGGTACTATTCTTCACCACGTATATATTTTTCAAACGAAACTTTTCTCATCATCACTACATCAAAATTTCACCCTTTTGATTCCCATATCCATCCTCACCTCCTATCATCCGGTTAATCGAAAGAAAAGTCTAATAAAGGCTCAAAGAAGCGACAAATGGTATATATCATCTAAGTTAGTGTTCGTGATGGTTAACAACGATGGCCTTTATCCTTTCCAAATTAAACACATATCATAGCCTCGACACGTAAACACGGAGTTCTAGAAGATAATCACATGCACGATATCACACAATTAAAAGAAATCAGATCAAGATGTTATACAAAGAAGCTCAAGTCTCACTCGTTAAGCAAAGGTGAAAACAACAAGTCTAAGCCATCTCACGTCATTCATGCGCTATTTTCTAACATATCATGTGCACTATCATTAAATTCCACAAAAATTTCTATCACATCGCACACGGATTAACACACTTCACTTAACTCTGATCGACGACGAAAACGAAAAGAAAACGAAACACGACAAAAGCAACACAAACGAAAGACACGACAAAACACGAAAAACAAAACGAAGAAAACGCTGGGTTACCTCCCAACAAGTGCTTACTTTAACGCCTTTAGCTGCACCATCACTAACCTCGCTAATCGCGCTTTAGCACTCGACATCTTTCCCGACTTGTGGAACCTTCTAAACTCGCATTCACACGACCACCACCGACTGGAGGCCCCAAACTGAATGATACACTGAGTTCCATGCCGAGTCCACTTTTTCTTCTCACGCCTTCTCAATCGGCCGAGTACCTCTAAACGCTGGACGTGAGCAAGCAGCTCATGATCGAGCAACAATCTTCCGACTTTCCAACGCCGTGTTGCTTTGAGGCCAGATATGGAAATTTTAGCCCTCATTGTTAACACGAAACGGAGGTTTCCTTCCGCACATCAATCAACGCATCGACCCTGCTAGAAAAGGTCTACCAGATTAGTGGTTGTTGTTCAATTGGAATATCTAAAATAACAAAATCGGCAGAAAAACAAAACCGAATTCTTACCAACACATCTTCGACGATACCTGATATGTGACCGATCGGTCACCATCATCGCGAGATCTTCGCTTCGCTTCATCTTTCCAAGGTGTAGCGTTGAAAACGCTCAACGGCATCGATTGATGCTCGCCTCAAATCGCACAAAACATTTGGGAAAATCGCTCGCAATCTCGCACTCTAACGTGAAACCGCCGATCCTTCGCTTGAGGAGCTTCCTTTGCAAGACGGCGACTTCTGGATAGGAAATTTTCTCAAATTTCCCAAGTTTCTTCTTACTTGCAAGCTGCTTTAAGAACTCATGTAGCTCCAAGATGTTTCGCAACGCTCAAAGAGAGGCAAATTTATCTCAACTTTCTCAAAACCTCAAACGAAAGCAACTCGTCATATTTCGACTTGATAAGTCGACTTTAAATGGGACCGGAGGAAGACGGCGAGGATTAGCCTGGGCGTGTTACGGTCGACCGCGATCACGGTATGGTCGCGAGGAGATGTCACTGACTCCTTCCTCGCATGAAGCTATGGCCAGCGATTCCGCCATGTGTTTCGATCGATTGTCATGTCGGTTTATGGTAGCACCGGGTCGCCGCGAACAACTGCGCTGGATACTGGATGGCTCACGCGGCGCGGGCGCACGCCGCGGGCGCCCTGTGGACAAATTCGATGGTCATGATCCGCTCGCGGTCGCGAGCTCGGGTCACGAAGCTCGCCAGGTGCTATCATGCTCTTCTTTCTCGGTAGGTTTCTAGGCCGCCTCGTCGAATGGCATCGACTCTTCGGGTTCACCGTATTACTGGAAATCGGCCCGCCTTCAGAGATTCACTTGCACCTTATTTGACCAATTTGATTTTCCAACATCTTTATGTTTCCCCATAGCCGCCATAGTCGACTCCAAGTGATTTATCTTCCGCCTGTTGCCGATGAACGACTCGATTCGTCAATTGTTGGTTGCTTACAACCAATCCACGATCATATCTTCAGACTCGCTTCCTCGGCTCTCAATCGACCACTATCGTCAAGGTTGTCGAAATTGAACGACCTCCGATGGGTCGACGTCTCGTCCTCAATCGACTTTTCAAAAGAGTGAACTTCTTCGAGTCGTCATATTTCGAATCACCTCAACAAGAACGCTAACGACGGCGTTTTCCGCCGGCCATCGATACCGCTGCAGCCATCTCTTCTACAATACGGCTTGCTCGCCGACGGGTCGGTTTAAGTGCACCGCCGACGATCTACCATACTCCTCGCCCGCCATGTCACCCACCGTAGAACGTGATTTGTTGCCTCGAGAACCCATGTTGTGGACATCGCCTCAATAGACCAATCTCTCCCATGCCTCGAATAATGATTCACGTGGTTTGGCAAAATGAGATTTCGGCGATGATCTTACGGAAGAGTATTTCGAAGAAACTTCTCACAAAGTTTCCTGTCGACGCCATGATCCAAACTTCGAACCAATCCCGCCTCGTCAAGAACGAGAAACCGCAAGATCCGGATCGCGGTCTGGGCACCCCATTCTCGCTTGATGGTGTCACAAATATCGAAAGGTCTCGAGAGCGATTCGGTCTTCAGACTCCTCCCCAAACCGCTCTCCTCGACACATACCGTACGGCTTGAGCTCGAAATTATTTGCATCTACGCGGGCCCCAACCGCCTCCTTGAACGCTGTGGGATGTCGATACATGTGGTTTAGAGGTCATCCTCCGAGCAGGACAATGATTCCATGTTCGCCATCCGACGCATCTCTCGCAAAGTCGACAAGATGCAACTTGCTCTGGAGGAATGCCCTGCTTATGGATCGCCGCCATTGCACTGCCTATTCTCTCGCCTCTTCTCCTTGAGAGCTTTCGATCTCGGGATCTAATAATCTTCGTGAGGTCCCCGAGATCTCAGACATAAACCACCGGTAGAGTAGAAATTAGCACTCAACAAAAATAAATAAAATAATATATATATATAACTTGAATTAATAAATCCAAATCACAAATTATTCCTATGTGATCTTAATAACTTTGAACGCGCCAAAATTTGATCGCTTCCTTTTCACACGTAAAAGTGTAATGATAGTGTGTTAAGCATCGATCCACGAGATTGTATCACTAAAACATAGAAGCTAGCTCAACGATTATTCATCATTATTCGCCACGTATAAAGGGAGAGGTTTTGGCTTCTAATTTAATCCAAAGCAAAGGTAACCAAATGTAAATATAAATAACGCAATAAAAACACGATAGAAAACTATAAAGAAAGACTAACCCTTGGATGCACCAATCCTACCCACAACGATGTTTATCCCGCTTATTACTAACCGCTTTAATCCGCATAAGACTAAGATCACATATATAACCAACAACTTCGCCATTTACATATGGCAGCTGATTACTAATTTTCCTATTACGCTTACGCCTCTAGAGGAAAATAAGCAACTCAAACGGATCACTAAGACTATGCTTCCTACGAATGTCCTATCTCGCCATTACTCGCTTTATTCGATCACTGATTCAAGATCGATTGACAATTAAAACAGCTACGTAATTAATCGACAACTATGATATGCATCAAAATTGATTAGAAATCAATACATATAAATAAGCACCAAGAATCATGAATCAATGCCTGAAGGTAAAACAATACAGTGAATCACAACATAGATCGGATCATGCAAACCCTAGATTAGAATGTAAAACTAGCTCGTACATAATAAACTAATGAAATACGATTTAACCATAAAAAAGTAAATTAAATATATAAAACCCGGAAGCTGATTTAACAATGGTTGGTCTTCAATCCAATCCCAAGCTTAACTAACTGAAAACAACGAAAAACGATCGGACAAAACGTTCCGATCGATAACGTAACAATAAACTAAACTAGAACAACGGAAAATAATACTAGAATTAAACAAAAGAAGATTAAAGACTAAAAGCTATAAAACCGAGAAAACCAAGTAAACTAGTGCGGGCGTCTTTGGGGTCTATGGAGGCGAGTGGGGTGATCCCCTATTTATAGAAAAGTGCTGGAAACCCTAATTTCTCTCTGCCGCCGCCTCGCGATTGTCCTCGCGATCGCTAATGCGATCGCTAGGTAAGTCTCGTAGCGTTCTTTCGCCGCCATCTTCAAGCTTTCGCTTTAACTCGCGACTGCTGGCGGTCGCTGAGACATTGAATCGGTCGCGAAATCGCCCGGTGAGTTCTCGACGCTAGCTTCGCCATGGGCACGAGGTCGCGTCACGGCTCTTCTCGGGTGCTCATTGGTTTGCTCATGACCAACCTAGCGACCGCTAGGATGGTCGCTAGAAATAGGTCGATTTTCGCTTTGTTCGTGCTTCGTTCCTTGCTTCGATTTTCAATACATAACCCTACAAAACACCAAAATAACACCCAAGAGCAATATCTTCTAGAAGTAGATAAAACATTAAGAATCGATACATAAACGCACATTAAACGAGCTAAACACATCTTCAAATATCAACTATAAACGTAAATGCGCGCTTATCAAGAGGGTCGAAATATCTTGTCCACCATTCTTCGATAGGTGGCCCCCGCATTCTCGAGTCCGAACGGTATTTTCTTATATGCAAAGACCAAGTCCATGATGAAAGCTGTTTTGGAGGTGTCTCGTTGCTCATCGTGACTTGGTGATACCCTCAGATAGATCCGGAAGTTCAAGACTTCGTGACCAACCAAAGCGCCAACTTTTTATCAATGTTGGGGGGGGTATGATCATTCTGGCAATGCTTGTTGAGATCGGTGTAATCGATACACATTCACCAACCTCCTCCTCCTTCGACCATCACCGGTTGGCTATCCACGGATACTTGACTTGAACAATATGCTTGCTTTCAAGAGTGGTGCACTTCGTCATATACGACTGGTTCCGCTCTGCGCAAAGATCCGCTGTTTTACCGAACCGGTTTGATATTTGGATCAATGTCGAGCCGATGAGTAATAATACTCGGTGAGACCCGGTCATGTCGAGGCGACCAGCGAAGAGGTCTCGAATTCCTTAGAAGTTGGATGATCCGCTTTCTCGCTGAGGTACCGGTAGAACCTAATTGACGACCTTGAGGGGATCGCCCTCAGATAGCGTGACCTCCTCTACTGAAGTAAGCGAGAGTCGACAAAGTCCTTTCCAGCCCAACTCCTTGGGCTTCAGAATTGCTATGCCCGTGGATGCCGGGTCAAGTCCTCGCACTCTTAATGCGATCTCAGATGCATTCTTCGCTTTTTCCCGATCTCCCTGATCACGCCTACTACCCTCTCGTAGGGATTTTCATGGTCGATGGTATGTCGAGCACACCGCCTCATCGCATTTAGCGGTCCCGCCCTAGTATGATGTTATATGGCTAGTATGTGCTACCACGAAGAACTCAGATCACTTTGGTGGAGCTCGCCTGCCGCTTTCCCCACCGCGATGCGAAGTTCAATAATCCCTCCGGCGTGTCTCTTCTTATACAAAGCTTCAAGTGGTAGCGGTCGGTATGAGGCGTGCTCTTCAATTCCCAATTTAGCGTAGCACTCCTTGAAGAGGATGCCACCGACGCACCACTATCGACGATATACGCCGAACTAGCTTGTTGGCGACCACCGCTTGTATTATCATTGCGCCCCAGCGAGGTACTACGGCTGGTACAGATCGCCCTTAGAAAAGTGATGGCCTCGCCCTTCAACCCCTTGTTTGCTGTGTTATTTGGTTCGTGGTCTTCGGGCCGCTTTTATTGAGGACTTCAGAAGTCTTTGCGGAGTCCCGTGATGGTGGATATGACTCCATCGCATCGGGGCTCATCATCGCTTCTTCATCGTGTCGTGCCTCGCTTTCTTGTGAGGACGCAGCCCCCTGTTCCTTGGTTTCTTCCGCTTTTCCTCGACCTCGGTGAGGGGCATCGTCGACCCGCCTAAGTCGGCCATGACCTTGGTACATTTTAAGGCCCCATCATGTACCAACTTCTCGATGTCTGTCATGAGGTCCTCGCATTCCTCCGTATCGTGTCCATGATCTTCATGGAAGGAGCAATACTTATCCTCGACCGCGTTTTGACCTCCCTAGACGGGTCGAGGCTTCGAACATGTCCGTGTGCAGCTCGTGAATATCGGCTCTTGTCTTCGCTGTGGGTGTATCCGAGGTCGCTCAGATACCGTGGTCGATTCGAGTGGGACGTGGCCCGAGCCCAGACTCGATAGTGCGCGCCAGTATTCTTTCCAAGCACTTCACGATTTCGCCCGGCCCCTCGCCATCTTGCTTTCTTCTTGTCGAGGGCTCGGACTTGTCGACTTGTCGCTTCTTCCGTCCGCTTGGTCCGCTTTTAGCGAACCGACCGCTATGCGCCATAGCTCCGACGCAGACGGGCTCGTGATTGACGATTATATAGGGCCCCGCAAGATGTCATTCGAAAGCCGAGATGATAAGGAGGTCGTTTACGCCCTCGACTTTTAAGCATTCCTCATTGAACCTCGCCATGAAGTAGTCGATGGACTCACCTCGCTTTGGCTCAGGTGAGGAGTCGAGCCGAGGTGGTTTCGACTCACTTTTTGGAAGAATCTTCGTGAAGGCTTCCATTACATCTCGGTAAGATCCAATGCTGCCGGGAGGTAAACTGTCGAACCACCGGCGAGCATTGTCGATCAAGAGCTTCGGAACAGCTTACATGTGAATAGTGTGTAGACGCTGGTTATTCATGTTGTATTGAATTGTGAAAGGAAGTTTTATGATCCCGCATCCGTCGTAGAGGCGATGCCCGGCACCTTGTACTTGTCCGGGAGAGGGTTATCAAGTATCTCGTTAGAGAAAGGGGTAATAATCTTCCTGTATCCACCGAATCCGTCTCTCGGAGAGTGATGTCGAGTTTGTCGGCCGGACTCGTTGTAATTATGGGGATCGACCTCGCGGTGATTATGACGACCTGCCCCACGTTGCTCATCCTTGTATGGTCGGTTTGGAAACCGACTCGTGTAGAGGTATTGTTTACAACGCGAGTGCCCATCATCCGGAGGCTGGGGGATTCACCTCGCCGTGCCGCCTCGTGCTTTGACGAGGCTTCGACGTCCCTTTCTTCATGATGATGATGCCGACCTTATTCTCTACCGAGGTATCGAGGAAGCTTTCCTTATTTTTTCTAGGAACCCTTTAACCGCCTCGTCGAGGTTCAATCATGTGTTTGAGCTCCTCTATGTTGCTGCTGTGATCTCCTTCGTCACGGCGGTCTTCTTCATGTAGGATTGATAGCCTCGCCGCCGAGACTTTGGGCATTCCTCGGGGTCAGTCTCTTATCGGGCTTTTCCCACGCCGAAGCCTGACGCTACCGCCGTTGTTGTTGTTCGGTAGCAGACCGATGTCACGCTTGTATTCATCGTTGTGATTGTTTCTTGAAAATAAAGGTTGATCGAAAACATAAGATTTCGGTTCCCACTGCACGGCGCCAAAGGATCGATCTTAATTTCGTAGGTAATAAATGCACAATGAACACAGTGAATTTACGTGGTTCGATCTATTAAAACAGATCTACATCCACTTGAAATGAGAGAGAATATATGTATTAAGTGTGCAAGCAAAGAATTACAAATAGCGTAGATGATCTATTTCTAATCTAGCCTCTATTTATAAATCGTCATATCGAGTTCGACTCTAATCTAAGTCTATCAAGATAAGGACTCTTTTAGTTTATCTTAATCCTCTTCATGATAAGATCCGATCTTCTACATCTCCCATTGTGATTCGAGTTGTAGTTGGTTCAGAGTCTTCTTGGCCGAACTATCATAGTCGAAGCATCGTCGGGCCCAATTATATCGGGTCCGATGCTTGGGCCTAGTAGTTGGGCCGTATCCTATCACTGGGCGGACTTGTTTAGCCGGTTTCAACACGTTTTCTACATAACAAACGCCACAGCTTTAGTGCCTATAATGTTGGCCAAGACAAAGCTTAGATAGCAAATACATTTGTTATTAACTACTTTGCTACTCTATATTATTAAACTCATGGGTTTGAATTTTAATCAAATTCGTTGATAAAATACTATCCTCTGAAATGCATGTTTTTTTCTCAATAGTACTATAATTAATCAAAGTCATGATAAAATTATCCTCTTATGATGACGTTTGGTTCTGGTTTACAGTCAAGAGTTTCTCACTTCATCTTCATCCTAGAAGAAGAAGAAAAATGAGGACACAATCCAACTTGGTGATCACTTACTCCTCTATGCTCTGCCTCATCTCTCTTGGTCCGCCTTTTATTCTTCCGTAAGTTCTCATTCTCTCTTTTTCATTTATTTGTTTTTTATTTTTGCTCAATCGATCTGCTTTTCTTCTTCGATTTCTGAATTCCCACCAAAGGTTGTAGCGGTGGCCTTCTCTAAAAACCGTTCTAGTGGCTACATCGATTCTCAATCTGGGTGTAAAACTACTTTTGGTTATTTTTCTTCATTTTGTAGCGATAGATTTATTTGATCGATTTCCGCAACTTGACCCAAAAAAACACCGTCGATCGACTTAATTCGATACATAATTCATAGATCATACAAAGACTAATGTTGTCACAGCCCGATTTTCTTAATCATAATTAGTCAAGTAATTGGACCGTGACTTGGATTAAGAAGGATATTCTATAATCAATAACATCAAATATGACTACTAATTCATAGTGATCACAACGTGTGACCTTAACTTTCATCATGAAACAATCAGACATTTATGATTCAAAGAGGTAAAATTTGAGCTTGACATAGGTCGATTCTAGGTCCTCAAATACTAATAAGGATTGAATGAAGAAGAATAACGGTTGAGGACAATTGATCACAACAGAATAACCAATATCAAGAATATACATTTTCAAACAAGCTTTTACAACATGGAGAATTGATTGACGTTTCAAAGCAAGTTTTAACAATGTTTCCAAACCATGATATAAAACTTATTGGGTCTAACAAAACAAATTTGGAAACTTTCAAGTAAATGACGTTCCAAAGTATGGTTCGAAAATGATTCAATGACATCATATTGAATTTAACAACAACATTTCTGGACCTTCAAGTAAATCCTTGTGCGCATAGGCATTTCAATAATTCATGTTCTCAGAATCAAATCGACGTCATAACAACAATGCCGAGATCACAATATCAAAATAAGATTATCATCACTAATTGACTCGGCAACGTAACAACGATGTCGAGACCATAACAACAAAACAATGACCGTTATCAAGATTAGGTGTGACGACCGACTTTCCAATGAAGTATGGATCATATGGATCGTCCACCGGTATGATAAAGCAATGAAATAAACATAGCTAATCAAGGCAATCAACCAATCAACTACTTAATAACGATAGGTTAAAGGGATAAACAATCCATACCAACTCAAGTCCTAGAAGGACTTGTCAAAAGGGTTCAGGTTCAACATAACCCAATCAGGCGAAATTTAAAGTACGAGGTACGACCTCCAATCAATACGAAAATAAGCGGTTATGATCAAAACATTAATAATATCGTAGTTAGCAACAATTAAACGTGTGGACATGCATATGACGATGCATGCCCAAGGTTCTAGAAACCTTTCTAATTAAGCATCAAAATAGTCGCTACCGCACCACCTCGCACCCATCATCGATCTCGCTCAACCCGCACATCAAAAACGAAATGCGGGGCTAAGTAAAAAGTACTCGGTGGACTCGTTGCGAAAACATTTTCTTTGTCAAAAGTTATTAACTACCCACAATAGCGCATGAGGATTTTAGTTAAAAGACTCATGCCTATCAAACATTTTATCGTTTTCCAAAAGCTGTTCGGTCGAACTATTTCATTCACGTTGTTTCCATATCCGATCATTCATTCATTCATACGCGCACTATGGGTGGTGGCCTACACATAGTCACCGTGACCGATCGAGGTAGCTAACCTTAACACACAACACACGCGTACACAATCCGAAAGTTAGTCCTTAACTAAGTCGGATCCGATCGTTACTACTTTTTAACGTTGGTGGACCAACACATTCACTTACCACATCGATATACCAATCTCGTGATAGATAACAACAAAACATAAACATTTGGCGGTCAATAACATTTCATGTGATAATATTTCATAAAGCTTTGTAAAACATGCTTTGAGATATGCATAACATTTTCGTTCAAGAAAGCCCACCGCTAATCCAAAGCTTAGTGGTTCTAAATGAAGCGGGGTGAGTATCCTTCCTCAAGAACTACGCCCGATCGAACCCTTCATAAGAAAATAAATGTTCTTAGGTTCTTTCTATCGATCGATGGTCGCTATAAATTACGACTTTAAAGTTCCCAATTAGGGTTTCTTTATGATTTTATGCGATTGTTTTAAGATAACTTCTATTATCTTACATCCCCAATTCCCAAACTATATTACCTCATCGTTCATAGGTGAACTTCAATTATGAATCACATATTCCGAGTCTATCCTTGACTCTTAACCTTAGTTTTATTATAACGTTATTACGTTATAGGTTATCGGTAATCAAATTATGATTGGTAAATTAGAATATTCTCAAGCCACTAACTAGACTTAACAATTATAGTTACGTCCTAGCAGGTTATGCTTGGCGGCTTGTCGTATTAGCACGATAATTCAAAAGAGGAGTGTTGACTTATGATTCAAATGAATACATGCTATCATGTAAGTAAGTACTTAAGAACAAAAGAAGTGCTTCGGAAATATTAACTCGACTTTTGGGACATAAGGATCGACATCTTATGTTCGAATCTTTGCTTGCACATTACGACATTGTTTGTTTATCCTAACTCGTCGGAGATTACATATGTCGATAATCGCTGTTAGTTATCGAGTTGTTTTAACGCTCAACTAATTTCGTATTGGGTTGTCGTTATTGAATACTAACGTTGTAGCTCGGCTTTTGGTTTTTTTAACTTAGGAACTCGCATTCGAGTGTCCTTTTATTAAATAGAAAACCCTAATTTGTGTCTAACTTCGATTCTCATTAATTCCTTCTTAAGTTATCGAAATTGGTCGATTCTTTTTGGATTTCGTACATATAGTATTATGTTGTTTATGTTTGGGTTTCGGTTTGTCGGTACAACATAAACATAAACATCCAACACTAAACAATACCATACACAACATAAACTATACTAAAGCATTAGAAAACCCTAATTTCTAACATAATACACAATCATTGTGTAAGTGTGCATAAGTGTTCCATTCATCCACTCTAATCACAACCATTCATTCCAAGCTTATAATTTCACTATCATAGCATCATTTAACATTAGAATTAAACTCATACTTAGCCATTTTGTTACGTTTTCGATAATTAGCAACAATTAGCATATGTATCCAATAAATTCAATAAAATCATGTTATACTCCTATCATACTATAGAAGTTAATTATCAACCCAATATCATCATATAAAATTTTAAACCATAGGTTAAAAATTGTCCAAAGTTTTCGGTAATCACAATTTAGTGAGCTTTGGTGTTCAATAAATTCCACAAAAATTATATCATGCTTATACCATATACTAAACATGAAATATCACTCCATATCATGCATTAAAATTTTAAACCCATGCTTTCTATCCTAATTTCATTTTGGTAATTTCATGTATATATATATACATATTCAATAAATTCAACCTTGCACAAAATGGTTATATGTGCAATAACATGTAATATTAACATCAAACATTAACCAATATTTCATAATATCACATATCCTATTATTTTTAACAACAAAATCAAATAAATCATTATATATATATAATGTAGCTCACGGTTTTCTCATCAAAATAGGAGGTGTTTGAATAAATTCAAGGTTAATATATGATGTTCATATCATACCCTTAACACCATATCTCAACTATTTTCAACAAACAAAACCAAACAATACTCTAATAGTATATAAATATAATCGGTCAAAATAAAATAAAATAGGAGATGTGTTTCAAAATTCCAAGATTTTTATATGATGTTCACATCATATTTTAAACACCATATCTCAACTATTTTTCAAAAATAAAATCAAACCATGGCTTAAATAAGCCTCAACACTCACGTTTTTACAAATAATTTTCAAAAGTATTCTGAAAATTATGATATTTATACTACATGCTTATAATACATTAGCAAGCAACAATATCAAATAATATTCACAAAATCATGCTTTGGCATATATAAAAAGAAATAAAGCATAAATCGAAAAACAACAAACATACTCCAAAATTATGAAATTTTACAGTATCCTTAGAACATTATTCTAAGAATTTTTCATTCATGGCTCAAGAGCATTTGGAGGCTCTAAAGTCACGAAAATAAATGGGAGCAAACTAGGGTTTTAAACCCAAAATTCAAAATAAATATTCCACTCCATTAGGATGGAAGAGGATGATGAATAATACCTTCTTATGGTCTTAGAAGGATTATTTGAGAGTGGGAGAGGTTGGGGAGGGAGGATTTAGTGTTGGGAGTTTGAAAAGTGTGAGTAAATTTGAAAAATGAGAGAAAATGTGAAAGAGTGAATGGGGTCTGGTCTTGAACGTCCCCCTCCTGATATTACAGACCTAATGGCTGTCATTGCCCATTTTGGGGTGGTCTTGGTGGTAGTTGGGAGGTGGATTGGTCAAATTACCCGTTTTGGTATGTTAATACCGACTCTTTAAGTTTTAACGCACTTTCGATCGATTTCTCGGAACCTTAAGGTTCTATCTTATTAAATAGCCTTTAAAAGACTTATTTTAATGTTCATAAAAATTTCATGAAGTTCGGACGTCGTTCGATAAGTCAATTCCGAGTTATCGCGGAAAAACGACGTTCGACGATTAAAAATATGCCCATTCAAAATTCTATTGAATTTTTGAGTTTTCATAATTAATTTGAGTCTTATAAAGCATATTTTATTGATTTAGACCCTCGGTTCGAGTTTTGGTCGTTCGGATCAATTTAGGGTTTTCCAAGATATTTTACCCTGCTGTTCGGTTAAGTTCTTCAGAATTCCTTGTAAATTGATTCTTATAATTTCTAAATTCATAATAAATTATTTCTTCATGATTTTGGTTTTTATCATCATTTATTACGATTAGCACATTTGGAAGTTGTTTCGACTGTAAATAGTGTTTTTAAGACCGACGGGCAAGATGCCCAAAAATTCTCATTCTTCGCATTCTCACATGTTTTCGTGTGAGGATTCTAAAATGAAACTGCTCGTGGAGATTCATTCTCGATCTTTCATTCTATGTTCAGCTACTCGAAAATCCTAATCCGGTAGGACTAGTTATCGCTGATTTCTTTAGTATTTGATCTCCGAATCGATTCTAATTGCTTCATTGGTTTCCTTAAACATAATTAAGGTCTAAAACCACAACTAAGTGATTCAAACATCACTAATAAAAGTTTTAAATTTTTCGGGTTATTATATACCATCCCCTTCCCGAAATTTGCTAGCCTTGGAAAAGATCGGATATTTCTCATTCATAGCTGATTCCAGTTCCCAGGTTGCTTCTTCTTGACCATGGTGTCGGCATAGAACCTTCACCAACGGTATCTCTTTGTTCCTTAGCTTTTGGATACGTCGGTCTAAAATTTTAGTAAGCAATTCTCGTAACTCATATTGTCATCGAGACAATATCGGTCGGTGGTATCACATGGTTGGGTCGTGTATGTACTTCCGTAGTTGTGAAACATGGAACACATTGTGCACGCTTCCAAAACTTGGCGGCAATGCAAGTCGTAGTCACCGGTCCTATTCTTCCGTAATTTCATAGGTCCATGAAACGTGGTCGCAACTTCCCTTTGATTCCGAATCTCACGATCCCTTTAGATGGAGAAATTTTCAAGAAGACTTGCCTCCTCTTCAAAATGTAGCTCGTGCGATGCTTGTCACGTCACGACTTTGTCGATCTGGGCCTCCTTGATCCGTTGGCGGATCGTCGCACGATCTCAATCATTTCTCCCACGTAGTCGGTCTAACACTCTTCTTCTCCCACTTCGTCCCAAAGTAAAGTGGTGACCGACATTTCCTTCCGTAAAAGCGCTTCGTGACGGGCCATTCCAATAGTCGCTGGTAGTCTGTTATTGTAGGTGAATTCCACAGTGGTAACACTTGTTCCCAACTTCTCCTCTATCGAGGACAACGGTCCTCGGCATGTCTTCCAACGTTTGAATGGTCCTCCGGACCGTCCGTCGTCTCTGCGGATGGAGCAGCGATGCATGAAATGTAGTCGTGTCCCCGATTCCTTTTGTAAACTCATCCGTAATCGGGCGTGAATTTCGAATCTCTATCGGGCGTGATAGTCTTTGGAACTCCATGTAGGCGGATAACTTCTCGAGCATAACCGTTGTCTTGTCTGCATCGACCCATGTGTTATTGGAATGGGTAGGAAATGCGCGCTCTTGGTCAGTCGATCAATGATGACCCAAATAGCGGTATTCCCTTTTTGTGATTTGGGTAGCCCGGTAACAAAGTCCATGGCTATATCATCCCATTTCCATTCCGGTATGTCTAGTGGTTGTAAGGTTCCATACGGTCGTTGGTGGAGTGCTTTCACTTGTTGTACGTCGAACATCGTTCCACAAATGAAGCCACATCTCGCTTCATTCCATCCCACCAAAATTTCTCCTTGAGGTCTTGGTACATTTTGGTGCTGCCGGGGTGTGCGGTATAAGAAGTCTCATGGGCTTCCTTCAAGATTTCGCTCTGAAGTTCTTCGTCTTCTGGAACGCACACTCTCCCGTCATACAACAAAACATTATCTCGCTACGTAAAATGCTTGTGGTTATTGTCCTTAATCTTAGCTCGTATTTCCTCTAGCTTCTTGCTCTTCCTCCGAGCTTCTAAGATTCGGACTCTAAGTCGGGATTGCAATCAATATTGCAACGCAGCCTCTATCGTCGAGGCAGACGACTTCGATGTTCATCCTCGAAATTCTTTTATAAGTATTTCCTCATGATTGAGGAGACATCCCAAACTAGGATGGGATTTACGACTCAAGGCATCGGCTACAATATTAGCCTTGCACGGGTGGTAGTGAAACCACAATCGTAATCTTTCACTAGTTCTAACCATCTACGCCTCATGTTAAGATCTTTACGCTCAAAGAAATATTTAGAGCTCTTATGGTCGATATAGATCTCATCTAACACCATAAAGGTGATGCCTCCATATCTTTAGGGCATGTACGACCGCCGCTAATTCCGGTCATGCGTAGGATAGTTCAACTCATGTGGCGTAATTGCCTTGGCGTAAGCAATAACCTTACCTTCTTGCATTAGTACACAACCTAGTCCATTCTTTGAAGCATCCGTGTGGATTGTGTATTCTTTATCTGCCTCGGGTACTGCTAGTGCAGTGCCGTCGTCAGTAACTCCTTCAGTCTCTGGAAACTAGCCTCACACTCGGCGGTCCAGGTGTACTTGATTCCTTTTCTCAACAGTTGGGTCATGGGTCGGGCTATCGTTGAGAATCCTTCGATAAATCTTCGATAGTAGCCGGCCAGTCCTAAGAAACTCCGAATTTGATTTGGGTTCTTTGGTGACTCCCATTCTCGAATCAGATCGATCTTGAGGGTCTACTTTGATTCCTCGGCGGACACAATGTGACCCAAAATGTCACCGCCTAACCAAAACTCACACTTGCTAAACTTGGCGAAGAGTTTCTCTTGCCTTAACGTTTGTATACAGTTCTCAAGTGCTCTTTGTGTTCTTGGTTATTCTTAGAGTATATTAGGATATAGATACATAAACACTAGGACTAATTTGTCTAAGTATGGGTGGAACACCTGCTCATAATATCCATAAATCTTTAGGGGCATTTGTAAGTCAAAGGCATCACGATGAATTTGAAATGACCATACCTTATGCGGAAAGCCGTCTTTGGTACATCCTCCGGTCGAATCCTCAATTGGTGATATCCCGACTTTAGGTCTATCTTTGAAAAGACTCATGCTCCTTTAAGTTGATCAAGCAGATCGTCGATTCGGGGCAAGGATACTTATTCTTAAGAGTTATCTTGTTTAACTCCCGATAGTCTATGCACATCCTCGGTGTACCATCCTTCTTTTCACGAAAAGGCGGTGCTCCCATGGAGACACACCGGGTCTAATGAATCTAGCTCAAGAGTTCTTGCGGTTGGATCTTCAATTCCTCAAGCTCCTTTGGTGCCATCCGGTATGGAGCTTTTGACACCGGGCGTAACACGGTTCAAGGTCGATCATGAACTCGATCTGTCGGTTTGGCGTTAATCCCGGTAGTTCGTCTGGAAACACATCGGGATACTCCTTCACGATCGGGACGTCTTCTATCCTCCTCTCATTCGATCTTCTTCTTGGAGGTAAGCGAGGTAGGCATGGTTACGAGTCTTGTTCAAAGAGCGCCCTTGCTTGTAGTGCGGATATAATTGGAACTCTCCTCCCATGTTGATCCGTGAAAGTCGGTAGATTCCTCTAGGGGTGTTGGAAAGAAATTTTCTTTCATTACAGGATGGTCGCACTATGTTCGGTTAACCAATCCATCCCTAGGATTATGTCCACATCCGTCATGGGTATTATTGGATTTGTATCTTCAAAGCGGTTTTGGTTAGCTTGTATACAATGTTTCTGTTACCACTATTACAATCTCCTATCCGAAATGAATACTTGATTGCATATATCTGTGTCCCCTTATCTCATATATAAGTTAGATCATACGGTGTGTATAAGATCACGAAGTCCGTATGATTGGTCAAGCTTAATGAGATATAAAAGTTTCACTGGTGAGACAACTTGAGGACGAGTTGTCGGTATAGCTGCTGGTATAGATAGAAGTGACTTGACTTGGTTGCTTGTCTATCTTTGATGCGTCCACGACATATTGAAAGATCACGGTGAGATGAGTTCTTCTATCGACCGTCGTGAAGAACCAAGATCTCGGTGACTTACGATGATCTAAACCTCGATAAGGTATTAGATGAGTATGAGTTCTTGACCATCACTTTGACTTGTTATGGGTGAGGTTATATGTTCTAACCCAATATTCTCCGATCTTGGGTGGTGGCGGTGCTTGTATGTCATGCTAGTTATCTCGTATCAGTCACCGTATCCGTTTAGGATGATGGCGCCCCTTAAGGAGCTCAAAGGTTTATTGTCTTGAACCTGCGCAGTTGAGTTGGCTCAAGTACAATAATAAGGTTGAGTGGTACTACTTAAGGAATTAAAGATATTAATTATTTTAAGCGACGAATCTATAAATAATTAATGGGCCTTCGATATCTTAAATCGAGGATTCGTAATGTCTAAGTGCAAGCAGCGACTCAACCGGTAATAAAGGGTAAGTCGGCATTTATTCTCTAGTGGCATGAATAAATGTTTATAATTTAATTTATGTTAAATTTGAACATAAGATAATTAATTTATTTGAGGCCCATCTTTATTCCTTGCATTTGATCCACAGAATTTGGCCCGTCCAGGTCGTAAGCTAGGCAAAATCGGCGCCCTATGCTCTACAAGGCAAGGATTTGATTCTCTTTATCCTATAAGGATATTATTATATTTATGGGATATGCATAGATCCTTTCCATATAAGATTATGGTAATAATCCTTTCCATAAAGGTTTATGGTAATTTCCATATGGGATTATGGTAATTTCCATAAAGGATTATGGTAATTTCCATATGGGATTATGGTAATTTCCGTATAGGATTATGGTAATGCATTATAAATATGAAGTAAGAGATTAAATCTAGGTCAATGATTAATAATCATCATTATTTTCGAGAATTTGAGGTTCGTCCTTTGAGAGATTTTCGAAAATTCTTGAGAGCTTAAGGGTGATTTTCCAAGCATTCTCCATAGATCTTCCTCACTCGGCGTTGGAGATTGGGCAAGGGCTACGATCCGGAAGGTCAAAAGCGCGAGTCTCGATCCATTACGCCTCGGCAGATTCAAAGGTAAACACAGAAAACCCCAACGTGTTGCGATTAATTATATAGGTGCATGCTAGGTATATAATCAATGTATGGTGAATTAAACATCCAAGATAGATCCTCGGGAGAGGCTAAAAATCGATTTCCTACAATTGGTATCGAGCCGGGTTCGTAATCTTGGCTCGTTGGATTAATTCACGTTTGATTATTACGTGCGCAATATATTAATTGTTGAATCATCGTTCATCGTGGCTCGTTTTTATTTTGTCGGATTTTGTTTTTCACCACGAGAAAATACGTGGTTAGATTAGATTTATTTTTACGTAATATCTTATACGTAAAATTAAAACGAAGACGAAAGAAATCAGATCGAGACGATGGGAAAAACGGGTCGCACGGCGTGCGGGCGACGGCACGCAAGGCGTGCACGGCGCTCGCGGACGCGCCGCGCGACGGGGCTGCTCCTCGCGAGCATCCGTTTTTCCAGCCCGAACCAGATTTTCCGGTCCGTGCCCGTGCACGCGAGGCCCGTTTTCGAATCCGGTCTGTGCCCGTGCACGCAAGGCTCGTTTTCGAAGGTTATAAAGATCTGTACTTTGCAATTCTATGTAATAGATTAGGCAGGAAAGTGCAGATTCCACGAGTGGGCCACTATGAGCGTTTTTATTTTATTTTTATCGTTCATTTGCATGTCGTGGATGTTTAAATAATGCGGTAGCATGCTATGTATGTTTAAATTACGTTGACAAACCTTTACGTGTTTTCATAATTGGATGCGCATAGTAAGCATGCTAGGTTTATCGCGTTTTCAAGTATATTTTAGAATTACATGAGCATGTTTTACATGTTGAGTTCTATGACAAGTATGCTAGGATTACGTGATCCGCATGGACAAACCTTTTGAACAAAAAGACTAAGCAAGCAACCCGACTAATTAATTTTAAAATTAAAATGTCAAGACCTCCACTTTTGATCTCTAAACAAAGTGAGGCGACCGTGAGTGGCGCCCACACGCGTGGCTTGCTTGCCTTGTTTATCATAAGTTTGTTAGATGAGATTTCTAAATAAAACATTTTAAATCTATTGAAAGTGGGAGTTTCATGTAAGCGTCCACACGCGTGGCTTGCATGTGCGATTTTCATAAGTTCTCTAGAGATAGATATAAATGAGATAACAAAAGAATTTGAATTGGAAGCGGTATGGTCCGAGTGAGTATGCCAATTCTAAGAATTCATTTCTATTTGTTAAAATTGTGTTCATTGCTTAGACATCACCTCAGTACAACTTCCATGAAGTCCCTTCTGCGATAGTGATGTGGTTCAGAAAGGTCAATCGTTAATTTCATTTGTCATAAGGATAAGTTGACATGGATTGAAATTAAGCGACTAAAAGGTATATTTTAGTGCAGTCGGGGGTTCGTGTGTAGCGATCACACAGCGTGGCTTGCATGTGGGATTCCTTGGGCGATTGGAGGTTTCAATTAATATTGTTTTATCAAAAGGTTACAATAATATTGTTACGAAATATGTGCGATCGTATGCTTATGTGTTTACATTATCGTTTCGAGATATGTCTCTTACACGATTATCAATATGCTCGCACAAAATCCCTTATCCGGTCCAAATTTTATCGAGTGGAAGCGAAACATTGAGAATGTTCTTCTTTGCGGAAGAAAATCTATTTGTACTCACTACGTCCCGTCCCAAGCCTCTAGACACAATTCATCTGCGATGAGGGCGCAAGGAGCACGAGAAATGGGACAAATCAAATAGAATGGCAAAGTGCCTTCTTTTGGTCACCATGTGCGAGTCCCCGCAACTCCAAAGATCAAGAGATGGAAGATGCAGCCACGATATGGCTAAGTCTTATGAAATTGTATGAGGAGTCGGACAGAATCGCTTGTCATAATTTGACAAAATCAATAATGTCAAGTTCAATGAAGGAAAGCGATTTGGTGCATAACCATGTAGAGCAAATGATTAATCTCTTGGAGAGCTCGAATTGGTTGGAGGATATATTGATGGCGTAGTCGAGAATCGATATGATCCTCAACACTTTGCCCAAGTCTTTTGATGACTTAGTTATAAAGCGGTCCTTTATGATAAGAGTTATACTCTAGATTCATTGCAAGAGGATCTAGTAACGGAAGAGCATAAAATGGGCAAAGGTGCCTGATCTTTAGTATGCACCTCAAAGAAAACCTTTGCTTTATCGAAGATGAAAAGGAAAAGTGGAATTCAAGAGATGCTAAGGCTAAAGAAAGAGTGGGAGTAATACAAAGGGCTCTACCGGCGGTTTGAAAAAGCGAAGGAGAAGGGCAAATGCTTCAAGTGCGGTGAGGCGGGCATTGGAAGGCTAAGTGCCCCAAGCTCGAGGCTCAGATGCGCCATTTGCTTTAATGTGAAACATGTTTAGCGACTTGTTCTACCCATTCTTGGGTAGTAGACACGAGTGCGGCCGATCATGTTTGTTACACCTGCGGGGGTTCTGCGGACAAGGAGGCTGAATGATGGCGAGATAACGATCTCCATGGGCAACGCGAAAGTCGAAGCCGTTGCGGTCGGAGATGTTACTTTATGTTTAAGAAAATAGTTTAGTTTTAAAGGCGTTTTATATGTGTCGGATTTTCGGTGGAACCTTGTTTACATTTGAAATTGTTTATTCATGGATATTCGATTGTTTTTGATAGTGGTGTTTCTATCATAAGAAATGACGAAGTTATACGTGTAGGCACATTATATAATTCGCTTTATACTATTTCTACAATACATAATACCTATAACGATGTTGCATCTACATCAAACCTTAAAAAAGAAAGTTTTCTTCAGAAGATGACACCTCTTTTCTCGGCATCTTAGATTAGGTTACATCAATCTAAATAGGATCCAATCTTGGCTAAGAATGGAGCATTGGGTAATCTCACGATTACTCTGTTCCCGATCTGCGAATCTGTATAGAAGGTAAGATGTTGACGGACCCTTCAAAGCGAAGGGTCGTAGAGCCAAAGAAATGTTAGAGCTAGTCCATTCGACTGTGTGGACCGATGTCCACACAAGCTCGTGGAGAATGCAGTATTTTGTCACTTTCATTGACGATTACTCGAGTGCGGATCGTATACCGCTTCACCGCAAGTCTGAATGCTTTGAGAAATTCAAAAATTTTAGGCGGAAGTGGAGCGAAGCTAGGTAAGAGTATCAAGTCACTGCGTTACGATCGCGGTGGCGAATACCTCAACAACGAGTTCATGGACTATCTAGTGAAGTGTGGGATTACCTCCCGGTAGACTTCATAGGCACACCACAACAAAATGGTGTGTCGGAGCGAAGAAATAGGACTCTTTTGGAAATGGTTAGATCAATGATGAGTTATGCAACTTTGCCTATTTTGTTACGGGGTATGCCTTAGAAGCGGTGACATACTTGCTAAATCTAGTACCATCCAAGTCGATCGAAGAGACACCTTCGAGTTGTGGTTTGGGCGCAAGCCGAGTTTAAGCCACATAAGGATATGGGGCCATCCGACACGTGTCTTGAACAAGAAGGTCGAAGTTGGAGGCTAGATCCGAGCGCAAAGGCGTTTATTGGCTATCTAGAGGAAGCGAAGGTGGTTTATTCTATAGTCCAAGGATCGGAAGATTATTATTAGCACTAATGCCCGATTCTTAGAAGAGGACTACATGAAAATCATAAATCCAAAGTTGAAATCATTCTTCAAGAATTAGAAGATGATCGTATTCCACCACCGATTAGACCAAAGGTGCGAGATGTCGAGTCTAGTGGGAGGATCGACACCGGATACTTCAAGAAATTGAAGTGGGTCGAGTTCCACTGGAGATACCGACCGTACAAGTGGTACCTACCAAGCAAGAAGTGCAAGATAGAGAACCACAAGTTACTGCACCCACCGTTGCCATTGTGCCTGTAGTGCCTCGTCATAGTGGGAGGGTTGTTCGTCGACCCGAGCGATGTAAGTTCGTGGGTGAATCTTGGTTTAGTCTAAAAGCGAGCAATAATCGACCCATGGATGTACAAATGAGGCGATACAAGACAATGATGCAAGATCATGGAACTTACGTTTAGACGAGGTGGTAAAGTCCTATGGATTTACCAGGTTGCCTAGCGAGATTTGTGTGTATCGTTTAGATGTCAGCGGTAATGTGGTATTTCTTGCACTTTACTTAGATGACATTCTTCTATTTGCAACAATGTGAAGTTGTTATCGGGGCGTAAAGAGTTGGTTATCCGATCGGTTTCAAATAAAAGACTTAGGAGATGCGGCGTATATTCTTGGGATCAAGGTTTACCGAGATCGCAAGAGGAAAATATTGAGCTTATCTCGGGCGTCTTACATTGATCTTGTGATTACTCGCTTTAGTATGCAAACCGTCGAAATGATTGCTACCTTTCGACATGGCGTTCCTTTATCTAAAGGCGATCACCTATGTTCGCAAAGAAGATAGCGGAAATGAGACAAGTTTCCTACGTTTCCGCCGAGGGAAGTCTCATGCATGCAATGCTATGCACGAGGCCCGATATCTACTATGCGGTGGGCATAGTGGCTAGATATCAGTCTAACCCTGGACAAGCTCATTGGACTGCGGTAAAGCATATATTCAAGTACCTGAAAAGGACTCGAGATTATAGACAGGCTTACCATGCGAGATAGTCTAATGCCTTTGGGTTATTGGACTCGGATTTCCAATCGACCGTGATGAGAAAAGTCACCTCGGTATGTGTTTACCTTGGGAGGTGGAACCGTATCTGGCTAATTGTAAAGCGGCGATGCATTGCGGACTCTACCATGGAAGCGAATATGTAGCCACTTTGGAGGCTGCTAAGGAGGATGTATGGTTCAAGAATTACCTCGTGGATCTAGATGTGGTACTGGTTTGCCCATGAGTATCATGGTTTCTTGTGATAACTTTCGGTGCGATGGCAAACTCGAAGGAACCACGGATCCACAAGCAAGCAAACACATAGAGAGAAAGTACCATGTCATACGAAATCGTTAGGCGAGGGGCGTCTTGATTGCAAAGATTGATCTGACGGATAACCTAGCGGATCCATTCACGAAAGCTGCCGCTATAAGTACGTTGGGCACGTTAGAGGACTTGAATTGCGCTAGATGGCACCGCTAAAACTGCGCAATAAGTCTACGTCGGGGACGTTAGAGGACTTGAATGCGCTAGATGGCACCCACTTAGAAAGAAACTTTTGTATAAGTGGGAGAAGCAAAGTGATGGTTTTGTTTGTAATAGCTAGTAGAGACACATTGTATACTAAAAGTTTGCTTTAGTATAAGTGGGAGATTGTTGATTTGTATCTTGGCGTTTTGGTTAGCTTGTATACAATGTTTTCGTTACCACTATTACAATCTCCTATCCGAAATGAATACTTGATTGCATATATCGTGTCCACTTATCTCATATATAAGTTAGATCATACGATTGTGTGAAGATCACGAAGTCCGTATGATTGGTCGAGCTTAATGAGATATAAAAAGTTTCTGGTGAGACAACTTGAGGGCGAGTTGTCGGTATAGAGGCTCATGGTATAGATAAGAAGTGACTTGACTTGGTTGCTTGTCTATGTTGGTGCGTCTCGGCGTATTGAAGGATCACAGTGAGATGAGTTCTTCTATCTGACCGTCGTGAAGAACCAAGATCTCGGTGACTTACGATGATCTAAACCTCGATAAGGTATTAGATGAGTATGAGTTGTTGACCATCACTTTGACTTGTTATGGGTGAGGTTATATGTTCTAACTTGATATTCTCCGCATCTTGGGTGGTGGCGGTCTTGTATGTCATGCTAGTTATCTCAGTCAGTCACCGTATCCGTTTATTGTACTAAATATTTAATGGACGTTCGATATCTTAAATACGGGGATTCATAATGTCTAAGTGCAAGCGCGACTCAACTTCGCTAATAAAGGGTAAGTCAGCATTTATTCTCTAGTGGCATGAATAAATGTTTATAATTTAATTTATGTTCTGGGCTGAACATAAGATAATTAATTTATTTGAGTCTCATCTTATTCCTTACATTTGATCCCTGGGCTGGCCCATCCAGGCCCGTAAGCTAGGCAAAATCGGCGCCCCTATGCTCTACAAGGCAAGGATTTGATTCTCTTTATCCTATAAGGATATTATTATATTTATGGGATATGCATAGATCCTTTCCATATAAGATTATGGTAATAATCCTTTCCATAAAGGTTTATGGTAATTTCCATATGGGATTATGGTAATTTCCATATAGCATTATGGTAATGCATTATAAATATGAGGTAAGAGATTAAATCTAGGTCAATGATTAATAATCATCATTATTTTCGAGAATTTGAGGTTCATCCTTTGAGAGATTTTCGAAAATTCTTGAGAGCTTGAGGGTGATTTTTCCAAGCATTCTCCATAGATCGCCCTCACTCGGCGTTGGAGATTGGGCAATCGGGATCTGATCCACAAGGTCAAAGCACGAGTCTCGATCCATTCCGCCTCGGCATTCAAAGGTAAACACGAGAAAACCCCAACGTGTTACAATTAATTATATAGGTGCATGCTAGGTATATAATCAATGTATGGTGAATTAAACATCCAAGATAGATCCCGGAGAGGGCTAAAAATCGATTTCCCTACGGTATGGCGTGAAGGTTATCTGTCATGACCTTAAGTGAGCCTAGTCCAAGCTCTAGGTTCGAGCATATGTGGGTTACCGTTCTTATGCCTCCTCTTGGAGAAAAAATTCTCATGATTTGTTCAGTAGCGTTTAGGATCTAATCCTAAGTTCTCACGATGCTTCAGAAATAAAAGAGTGCGGCGCCCGGTGATCAAGCAGAGGGATAACGGTGGTGGAGAGTATTCCCATACCGCTAAGTTTCCTTAGTTCCTTGGCGGCTCTTGCGGAACTCTCTTTCTGGTTGAGGCGTAGGCCTCGCTTCTGAGGCGGCTTTTTCTTGCCGATAAAGTTGTTGTGGTTCTTTGCGGGCTTCTTCTTTGTTGTTGTTGTTGCTTTGTGGTGCGGCGGTTGGGGCCGTCGATGCGCCGCTGCGTGGTTGTCGCCATTGTTGTCGTCGTTGCCGTCGTGGTTGATATGGTCGTTGATTCGGTGATAATCTTGAGCGGGGCTGTTGTTGGATCGGTTGAGCTTGGATAGCCGGACCGGTTGGACTTGGTTGGGCACATTCGAACGGCCATTTCCTCCTTGGCGTGTCGAGGCGATCCACAGGTAGTGGCCTTCGGCCACACTTGAAGCATCCGTCATTCGTGAATGCGCATGCCCTTACGACTCCTATGGCACAGGGGCACATGGGGAGCTTCACCATTTTGGTTTCCCCAGATCGCGGTACCATGGGCGTCCATTCCCCGCCCGTGCCCGGATGGCATGTTATTTCCTTGCCATGGCCTCGTCGGCTTTGGCGGTGTTGAATCCTTGCCCTTGGTGGGGTCCTTCCCACTTCATCTTCCCGCGATCTCCTTGGTGAGTCGGGGACGCCTGACGACTCTATCTTGAGCGATGCAGCCTCGATGTCAATGCCCGATTGAGGGCCTCACGGTAAGTCGGATCTCGTGACCGGCCAACGACACCACGATCTCATGGCGGAGTCCGCCCAAAATTTCTCGATCCTCTTCTCATCGGTGTCGACCGGTGAGGTGCATACGACATTTCACGAACGCACGGTCGTGTCGGTGACCGTGGTCTTCCCTTAGCGCAAGTTGTAAAACTCGTGCTCCTTTTCTTCCGTAACTCTTAGGAATGTACTTCGTACACTTCCACCAAAAGTCGGCGCCAAATCATGCGGAAGGCAACGCATGACAAGCGTTCTGTGATGTGCGGTGGAGAAGTGAAGATTCGCTCCAGGCGAATCCATAGTTCGGCGTCCACGGATTCCGGTCCCGTTGAAGGTGGGCGGGTTTACCCGAGGAGCAGTTCCTCGATCCGTCTACTTTGTGGTGGTGGTGGTGGTGGTGGTGTGGCCTCTCTTTCGGTGTTATCGCATGATCCCTCCTTCCGGCATCCTATCCTTCATAAACACACGAAATTAGATCTCGTCTTATACCATCCATCGGGGTTAATGTATCTATATATATATCAACTGGGTATTTATATATGTAGCAAAAGAAAATTTTAAAACAACATCGAATAACACATAACACCATATTAAAACAAAGGCTCTCGAAGAGCTATCATCATATCATATCAACCGCCCACGAGGACTTTCATCACCGCGTTTTAAACTTTACAAAATACCGGTACATAGTATGATGCCCAAAACAAATACCGGCATCACGTGTACCGTCGTCAATCATGCACAAAATCAACACGCTACTGTGGTCATCAAAATGGGTTAATGTCGGAACGACTCATCGTTTCCGCATGCATCAAAAGATATACAAAGTATATAGACAAAAGATAATCTAGTCCTAAGAACTAGATCTATGGTCGCCCGGAGTGTAGATCGGGCTCCATGCACGGAGTCGATCGGAAGCATGGGGCTGCCCCTCCCTCCATCTCATCATCGGTGATATGTCGCCTCGGGGTCTTCCTGGGTCCTCCTCCGGATCCTCCTCGGATCTTCCTCGGGGTCTCCTCTGGGTCTTCCTCGGGTCCTCCTCTTCAGCGTCGGGCACGGGGACAACGGGCTCTCGGTCTCTAGTGGCCCTGGCTCCCTCCATAGCCGCTAGGTCTCGGTGGATCTCCGCCATGACTTCCTCGTAGACATCATCCGAGAAAGGGCAACAAGCAGGCGGACATCGGCCTCTCTCACTATACGGAGCTATGTCACGGGATCATAAATCCTACTGACATCATGGTCCAAAGGCTCGGTGGAGGTGGGTGGGTGGTGGAGAGCCGGAGATGGGGGTGGAGACGGACATGGCATGACCAGCGGTGATGGCACAGGCGGGCAATGGCGAGATGGAATCCTACCGGTGGTAGGGCGGGAAGGTGAGTGTCGGGCGGGAAGGTCCCGCCCGAACATGCTCCCTGCGCCGCCAGCAAGAACACCGGTCCATCGGTGCTAGCGAGGCACCTCGGGATGGAGCTACTCAGGAATCTCATCACGCCAAGTGTATTCCCCGCATGGGCGATACGATCCGCGTGGTGTAGCTCCGCACACCGTGAACACATTGCTCAAGTGGGTGGCAAGCGGGCAGATCCGCCCGTGTCAAAGCTCTCTCGGCGCGGTAAATGTAGTCCGCCGATATTTCACGGGCGTAACCACGCCAATCGAATGGCGTCTCATGATCGTGCGGAGTACACCGTCATAACGCGATGTACCCCGGGCATGTGCTGCAGCCCACTGACGTGTGAAGTGTGCCAAAAACTCGCCAAGGTCGTCTCCGCGGCACATCTGGTAGGAGCAATACGATCGTATAACCTCCTCAGGGGTGGCCCTAGAGGACAAAGGGCGCCTAGTGGTGAACACAGTCCGAGCCATCTGAAAAGGAAAGTTTCACTATGGTCAGACACGGTAAACATAACGATGTATCTAAAAGAAGATATGTATACAAAAGACATCTATACAACAAAGGTTATAGCAATCTATATTCTACCATGACCTAGAATTCTAAATTCTATGGTACGACTTTCATGGTTGGGTCTCCGAGAAGAGATGGTATGGTTTCTTAGAGTAGGGTAACGATCGACGTCTAGCCTTCGGGTAGAAGTTACGAGGTCACCCTAGCTTATTGGGTTTTGAAATCCTTATTTCTACTCATGTTATCGTATCACATCATATCTATTCTCATTATGCACTTACCAATCGTTATTTCATTTCACAAAATCATAATGTTATACGTTCATTCTTTTTACATATGCCACGATAGAGGTAACACGCGTGGTGTTGAATTTCTTCATGTCGAGAGGTTGGGACTCGTAGCGATGTAGTCCTCCAGTTGAGCAATCGCTTCATCGTAAATAAACTTCGTCGCGTTCTCATCATCGATTCCATTCGGATTGTGATCCTTAAGATCCCTATGTTCTCGTTTCTCCTTAGTATTTCGTTCGATTGGGGATATCATATGTTCTCGTACTAAGTTCGTGCGAAAGGATCATGCGTCTAAGAGTCTATGTTCTCATGGGAAACATACTCATTTACATCATGCTTCTATCATGCTCAGTATACAACGGTAAACACAAATAGCGACACATTGTGCGATACTCAAGCATCCTCGTTTACCAAGTTCTTAAAACATGAACTTTCATTCAAGCTAATGACTAGTCAATTGAAACAACTCTTCAATTTCAAAAATTTCCACTTTCAAAATATTTCTCAACTTCTCAACAAGGCAATATTGAAATTCCAATTCACATTTCATATTTTCCCATCACTTCAAAATAACCTTTAGTTGAAATAGTTACCTTCTTCCTCGTTGAAAGCGGGGACTGACGATGGAGTGCGTGCGATGTGATCGAACCTAAAGAATTTCTAGACTCGACTTTCAACTCGGGATTGAGGAAAGGGTTTCTAGGGTTCGGGCGAACAAGTGCTCGATACCACTTTGTGACGACCCGACTTTCCAATGAAATACGGATCATATGGATCGTCATTTGGTATGATAAAGCGTGAAATAAACATAGCTAATCAAGGCGATCGACCAATCAACTACTTAATAGCATAGGTTAAAGGGATAAACAATCGATACCAACTCAAGTCTAGAAGGACTTGTCGAAAAGGGGTTCAAGGTTCAACATAACCTAATCGAGGCGGAATTTAAAGTGCAGTACGACCTCCAATTCAATACGGAAATAAGCGGTTATGATCAAAACATTAATAATATCGAGTTAGGCGGCAATTAAGCGTGTGGACATGCATATGACGATGCATGCCCAAGAGTTCTAGAAACCTTTCTAATTAAGCATCAAAAATAGGCGCTACTACGCACCACCTCGCACCCATCATCGATCCTTGCTCAACCTCGCACATCAAAAGCGAAATGCGGGGCTAAATACAAAAGTACTCGGTGGACTCGTTGCGAAAACATTTTCTTTGTCAAAAGTTATTAGCGCCCACAATAGCGCATGAGGATTTTAGTTAAAGACTCATGCCTATCAAACATTTTATCGTTTTCAAAAGCGTCGGCGAACTATTTCATTCACGTTGTTTCCATATCGATCATTCATTCATTCATACGCGCACTATGGGTGGCCACCTACACATAGTCATTGTGACGATCGAGGTAGCTAACCTTAACACACGGTCTGCGTGTACACAATCCGAGTTAGTCCTCAACTAAGTCGGATCCGATCGTTACCCTTTTTAACGTTGGTGGACCAACACATTCACATACCACATTGATATACCAATCTCGGATAGGATAACAACAAAACATAAACATTTGGCGATCGATAACATTTCATGTGATAATATTTCATAAAGCTTTGTAAAACATGCTTTGAGATATGCATAACATTTTCGTTTCAAGAAAGCCCACCGCTAATCAAAGCTTAGTGGTTCTAAATGAGCGGTGAGTATCCTTCCTCAAGAACACGCCCGATCGAACCCTTCATAAGAAAATAGTGGTTCTTAGGTTCTTTCTATCGATCGATGGTCGCTATAAATTACGACTTTAAAGTTCCCAATTAGGGTTTCTTTATGATTTTATGCGATTGTTTTAAGATAACTTCTATTATCTTACATCCCCAATTCCCAAACTATATTACCTCATCGTTCATGGGTGAACTTGATTATGAATCACATATTCCGAGTCTATCCTTGACTCTTAACCTTAGTTTTATTATAACGTTATTACGTTATAGGTTATCGATAATCAAATTATGATTGGTAAATTAGGATATTCTCAAGCCACTAACTAGACTTAACAATTATAGTTACGTCTAGCGTGTTATGTTTGGCGGCTTGTCGATTAGTACGATAATTGAAAGAGTGTTGACTTATGATTCAAATGAATACATGCTATCATGTAAGTAAGTACTTAAGAACAAAAGAAGTGCTTCGGAAATATTAACTCGACTTTTGGGACATAAGGATCGACATCTTATGTTCGAATATTTGCTTGCACATTACGACATTGTTTGTTTATCCTAACTCGTCGGAGATTACATATGTCGTATAATCATCGTTCGTTATCGAGTTGTTTTAACGCTCAACTAATATCGTATTGGGTTGTCGTTATTGAATACTAACGTTGTAGCTCGGCTTTTGGTTTTTAACTTAGGAACTCGCATTCGAGTGTCCTTTTATTAAATAGAAAACCCTAATTTGTGTCTAACTTCGATTCTCGTTAATTCCTTCTTAAGTTATCGAAATTGGTCGATTCCTTTTTGGATTCTCGTACATATAGTATTATGTTGTTTACGTTTGGGTTTCGGTTTGTCGGTACAACATAAACATAAACATCCAACACCAAACAATACCATACACAACATAAACTATACTAAAGCATTAGAAAACCCTAATTTCTAACATAATACACAATCATTGTGTAAGTGTGCATAAGTGTTCCATTCATCCACTCTAATCACAACCATTCATTCCAAGCTTATAATTTCACTATCATAGCATCATTTAACATTAGAATTAAACTCATACTTAGCCATTTTGTTACGTTTTCGATAATTAGCAACAATTAGCATATGTATCCAATAAATTCAATAAAATCATGTTATACCCTATCATACTATAGAAGTTAATTATCAACCCAATATCATCATATAAAATTTTAAACCGTAGGTTAAAATTGTCCAAAGTTTTCGGTAATCACAATTTAGTGAGCTTTGGTGTTGATAAATTCCACAAAAATTATATCATGCTTATACCATATACTAAACATGAAATATCACTCCATATCATGCATTAAAATTTTAAACCCATGCTTTCTATCCTAATTTCATTTCGGTAATTTCATGTATATATATACATATTCAATAAATTCAAACCTTGCAAAAAATGGTTATATGTGAAATAACATGTAATATTAACATCAAACATTAACCAATATTTCATAATATCACATATCTATTATTTTTAACAACAAAATCAAATAAATCATTATATATATATAATGTAGCTCACGATTTTCTCATCAAAAATAGGAGAGGTGTTTGAATAAATTCAAGGTTATTATATGATGTTCATATCATACCCTTAACACCATATCTCAACTATTTTCAACAAACAAAAACCAAACAATACTCTAAAAGTATATAAATATAATCGGTCAAAATAAAATAAAATAAAATAGGAGATGTGTTTCAAAAATTCCAAGATTTTTATATGATGTTCACATCATATTTTAAACACCATATCTCAACTATTTTTCAAAAATAAAAATCAAACCATGGCTTAAATAAGCCTCAACACTCACGTTTTTTACAAATAATTTTCAAAAGTATTCTGGAAAATTATGATATTTATACTACATGCTTATAATACATTAGCAAGCAACAATATCAAATAATATTCACAAAATCATGCTTTGGCATATATAAAAAGAAATAAAGCATAAATCGAAAAAAAACAAACATACTCCAAAAATTATGAAATTTTTACAGTAGCCTTAGAACATCATTCTAAGAATTTTTCATTCATGGCTCAAGAGCATTTGGAGGCTCTAAAGTCAAGAAAATAAATAGGGAGCAAACTAGGGTTTTTAAACCCAAAAATTCAAAATAAATATTCCACTCCATTAGGATGGAAGAGGATGATGAATAATACCTTCTTATGGTCTTAGAAGGATTATTTTAGAGTGGGAGAGGTTGGGGAGGGAGGATTTAGTGTTGGGAGTTTGAAAAGTGTAGAGAGAAATTTGAAAAATGAGAGAAAATGTGAAAGAGTGAATGGGGTCTGGTCTTGAACGTCCCCCTCCTGATATTACAGACCTAATGGCTGTCATTGCCCATTTTGGGGTGGTCTTGGTGGTAGTTGGGAGGTGGATTGGTCAAATTACCCGTTTTGGTATGTTAATACCGACTCTTTAAGTTTTAACGCACTTTCGATCGATTTCTCGGAACCTTAAGGTTCTATCTTATTAAATAGCCTTTAAAAGACTTATTTTAATGTTCATAAAAATTTCACGAAGTTCGGACGTCGTTCGATAAGTCAATTCCGAGTTATCGCGGAAAAACAACGTTCGGCGATTAAAAATATGCCCATTCAAAATTCTATTGAATTTTTGAGTTTTCATAATTAATTTGAGTCTTATAAAGCATATTTTATTGATTTAGACCCTCGGTTCGAGTTTTGGGTCGTTCGGATCAATTTAGGGTTTTCCCGGTATATTTTACCCGGCGTTCGGTTAAGTTCTTCAGGAATTCCCTTCAGAAATTGATTATTATAATTTCTAAATTCATAATAAATTATTACTTCATGATTTTGGTTGTTATCATCATTTATTACGATTAGCACGGATGGAAGTTGTTAGGCTCGTAAATAGTGTTTTAAAGACCGGGGCAAGTATGCGAAAATTCTCATTCTTCGCATTCTCACATGTTTTCGTGTGAGGATTCTAAAATGAAATCCGTTCGTGGAGATTCATTCTAGATCTTTCATTCTATGTTCAAGCTACTCGAGAAAACCTAATCCAGGTGGGACTAGTTATCGTACCCGATTATTTAAACGCCTAATTACGATATTAATTTCATAAATTAGAATATTATTATAATAATTTGATTAATAAATTATGGAATAACGATTTCGATTATTTTGGAATAATAAATTCTATGTACAATTCACAAATGAATGTGAATTGAGAAATACGAAGGTGTAACATATTTCAACATATTATTTCTACGCCGATTACGATCGATATTTTTATGCTCGTGATATTTTCTAAGTTTTAAGCTTAGAATTTAATTCCATTATTATTGGAATAATTTAATAAAGTGATTACAGCTTTATTACGACCATTTTGAAATGAGTCGATATTTAACGTTGAGACGCTTCAAACGTTAACGCTTAGAGATGACTTGAGAATCAAGTTCAACGATCAAGGAATTATGATATTTAAATTCCTATGATTATTTTATATTATTAGAATATTATTTAGCATTAAAATAATGCTAGAACATTAAGGATTAATTATTGGACAACGATTATTTTCGAAAACCCTAATTCAAAATTAGGGTTTTCGCATGAAATGATACCAATAATTTTTCCTATGATAAAATTTATCATCTAAAACATATATTATGGTATATATGTATAATTAACATGGAAAAGCAAATATTAGCACTTAAGGAAATGAAAGTGCCGTGAACTTTTAAGCACAATAGAGGTTCACGTTTTTTTTGCTACTCCATGCTATGTTATGGATTAATTCATCCAAGTATGATCTAATTGCACTCTAATCAAGAAATGAACAAGTGGGATATATAATTGTGAGAGAGAGCAGTAAATTGTTGACCCAATTTGGTACAAAAGCTCGATTTTCTACCACTGAGTATACAATATTTTGGATAGAGTGTACACATACTACATGCTAGATACAATGAGAAAATCTGAAAATCCTTCCTTCTACATATTGATCGACGGCAACATGCAAGGATTGAGACAAAATTTGTTTTGTGTTTACCAAAACTTTATTAAAGCATGCCATGAAGTTAATGTGTGTGTAAGAGATATTTAACACATGACATAATCACTTTGACTCACAAATTTTCATTTGAGTCTTGAAAATTTAGAGAGAGCCGAGAGTACTTGAACAAGTGGTCTCCAATTCCTTTTTCTTATACTTAAGTGTATTTAGTGTCTTGAAACACTTAACACTTCATTCCTTCTCTCCTCTCAACATTCTGCCGAGAGCATCCAGTGAGAAAACCAAACTATATTTCTTCTTTCATTCTCTCCATAGCTTGAGCTCTAATCATCCTACACCAAATCAATACCGTTAACGAGGTTAGAAATCGAACGAGCTTCGATTATACCCTAAGTTTTTAATTTTCTAATGGTTCGATTTAATTTTTCAAGCATGGTTATTAATTATGAAATTATGCTAAGCAATGATAGTTGTTCATGAATAATGTGTATAAGGATGATCTATAAGCATATAGCATGTTTAGAATTAAATTTAACATGCTATGAAATTGTATCATGTGTATCGAATTTTTCATGAATGATTTAAGGATGGATTGATGATACATGATGATATAGGAGCTTGTAGTAATTTATTGGAGATTTAAAAAAATTCCTAAGCTATAGTTTCAATATTACCGAAAATATTGAGAAAAATGCTAAGTTAGTGAACAATTTTTATTTGAGAAATGTAATAGCATATTGATGATCTAGGACATTGATTATGCATTATATGAATTAACTAGAATTTTGAAGATGAAATGCTCATTTTATTCTAGAGAAACCGTGAGCTTCATGATGAATTTTAAGCATGATTATGTTGTTTTTAGTTAATGTTATGATGAAATGTTAATATACTATAGAGTATAAGTATAGTGTAAATTAATTAGAATTTTATAAAAATGTTTAGTGTAGTGTTTGTTAGAGCCGAAACCTTTGGACAACAATACCTTGGTATAGAAATTTCATATGCTAAACTTTAGGTTATAGTTATGTTATAAATTAAGGTTAGAGCCTTCTATAATTTAATTATAATTTTAGGAAGTTATTTGATAATTTTGGGAATTTTCGAGACCTATATAGTGATATAGGTGAGTTCCAAATTTTTCTATAGTGACATTAATACATATTAATGATCATAGTGTAAAATAATACACTATATGAATTTAGAGAAATTTTTATAACAAGCTTGGAAATTATAGCTCATAACCGTGAGCTATATTGATTTTTATTAAGGATTTTAAATCCTTTTTAATCAAGAAAATAATATATTATATGTCTAGAAATTAATTTAAACATATTAAAAATTTCGAGAATTATTAAACATAGAATATTATGTTTATTTATTAAACGTTATATTAAATAACGTTAAAAGCGTAAATAATGCTTAATGCATTAAAAGATTAATATTGAAAGAAAATATTAATCAAAATTATCGATTTGCGTGAAAAAATTCGAAGATTAAAGCTTTTTGAAAAGAAATCGATTGAAAATTGATTTTATTCATTAAAATATGAGTTATTGAAAATTTAATAAGAAAAGTCAAAATGGTTGACTTTCAAATTAACGCATTTAAATACGTCGTTAAATACGCTAATACGTGAAAAACGATTACTTTTATAAGAATATCTCAATTGTGAGAAAAGATTTCATTATTGAAATCACTTTATTGAATAACGTTATTATATCGCTAATTGTTTAACCTAAAAAGGTTAAAATGAGACCGTAGATCATATTACGCCTCTCGATATACGAGAATTATTTTATTGATATACGTGTCGCTTCAACGATTAAGACGATAAAGAATCATCCAAACTTCGAATTATTAATTTAATTATCAAAGTTGAATGAACTTTGAAAATCTCGAAAAGCGTGCCAACGCACTAAACGTACATTTTTGCGTAAAGGTGGACGTGAAGTTCACTCGCAACGGCGAGTAAGAGCACGATAGTGAAATTCAAGTTCCAAAGTAAAGGTGGGCTTTACTATACTCAAATTGATAGAACTTATCAAATGATTTATTTACGATGCTTTATTGCAAGCAAATATTTATGAACTGATTTATTTAATTACCTGCCCAAAATGTTTATGTTTTATGTATGTATCCAATCCATGATTGTTGATGCATAATGTTGGGTAGCCCCACTTTATGACATGTTGAATTGTATTCTGGAAGTACCCCCAAGAATGATGGAGAATTCGTATCCTGTGCTGAGATGGCCTGGATTTTGTGCACTAATTATTTTGTGACTGTGTGCTGAAAGGGTGCTCGGCCGGTCACGGCGTCTGTGAGAGGAGGCCTCCTCTCCAGCGCAGGGAATTGTTGTGAATGATTGTTGTGGTGGATGTGGATCATACATACGTGGAGAATGCTTGGCCAAGCGATATTTATTGAAAATGACAGAAAATATTTAGTAAGCACGAGTATTTCAAATTAAAACCTCGTGTGTTACTGTGATGGGGCAGAGTAATTCAAACTGTGATAAATTATTTTGGCATGAGCCACTGAGTGCATTATTTGTACTCAGCCCTGCATATTTGTTTTTAAATGTGCGATTGAGTAGTGATGGTGATGGAATGAGATGTTGAGTAGTCGTGGGTCTTTGGTATTTATTATGTTTGAAAGAAAGAACCCTTGGGTGCATATCGTCATATATGCATTCACATGCTTTCACGATATTCTAAATATTTTGTATGTTATTGTGATGTATGTATTCGTCTCAATTATCTAACCCATCGTTAAAGGGACTCGTAGCCTTTACATTTGTATATGACTTTTGCCTTGTGAATAAGGTTTGATTATTGAAATTGATAAATGTTATTCAAATCTTTGATTATTTTTATCAATTGTTTTGCATTCACCGCTCCAAGCTCCGCCTCTCTAATCATTCTTCGATTAGAGCGGCCGCGACAAAGTGGTATCGAGCAGTTGCTCTATGAACCCTAAACTTTCTTTCAAAAGTTAAGTCTAGATTGAGTCACTAGACTTTAGAAATCATCCGACCACGCCAACACTCCATCACATCCAATTTCAACCGAAAAAGGTAAAATATTTTCTCATCTTTGAAAAGAAAAGTTTGAGATTTATGAATTTGATTTGTTGTCAATAGAACATTATCGACAAATGATTTGTGTCGATAGAACATTATCGACAAATGATTTGTGTTGATAGAACATTATCGACAAATGAAATGAAAAAGGTTGTAAATAACCATGAATTATTGATTTATTGATGAAATTTTTTTTCGCAAGAAATGCGTATGTTTAAAACGAACTATGTTCGTCATATTCGAATATTTATTCATCTTTTCTCAATGTTGATTTTGATTAATGCCTATGTCATCCCGAATGGAACATAGACGTAATAAGATTGCATGATCCCTCTTTGAAAAGAACATAGACGGACAAATGTACAAACTCTTCTCCATTTCTTTCGAGAACAACATAATCGAACTCAAATTGAAAGGCTAAGGCTTTCCACCTCGTTTTGAAGTCAACCCGTAGTTTACCTCGACTCGGGTGACCAATGCGCCGGCATTTCGCGACTTCAATTGATTCACCCCGCATCGACCGAGTTTATTTGGTGTCAACCTCGACATCCACTTCGAGTTTGAAGATTGCATCTCGACAATTCATGACGCCAGATTACCGGCAAATCCACTTTGAAGTCGACTCGACACGCCGAGCCCGCCTTTGTCATAATCGACCATCATTTCAAGATTCGCGATTCTTTTCGACAGACCAGCTGACCTCAGTCACCCGTCACCTCGGCCTCGCAGTCCGCCTCGCAACGGCATGCACGACCGATATCGGCATTGTTTACGATCTTCGCGAACGCGCAGAAAAATTTTCTGCTTTGCGCAGTGTTTTGTTTGATCCGTTTTTCGCTCGACTCGATTTGCAAACGGCTTTCGCCTACGTACTCTAACGCAATTTACTTTATTTGTTATGACGGATCGAACCCCTGATTCCTTCTCCAAAATTCACGAGAATCAGTACAGTCCACCCCGGACAGTTCACCTCGGCAAAGGCGAACTGCTTCGTGCAGTGATTTTATTTTGGTCCGTTCTCCTTCGCTTGACCCGAATTGTGCACGGTTTTCTCCTACGTACTCCTAACGGACTGTACTATATTTCTTATGAAGGAAAGATCCCCTGTTTCTTTCTCCAGAAATCACGAGAGCCAGTAGAAGCTAGCTCATAATTTTATAGAACTAGAATTTAGTTATATGATAAGATTTTGTTTATGCTGCTAGATAGTATGTTCTTAGTATGGTAGGAAAGCTACAACGTGTGTTGTATATGAGAACAATTTCCGTATAACATTTATCTGTTTATCAGAGGTGTTTGGATTGTTTATCTGCTTTATAGACCGCCCGCTTATTCTTTTGCTTAGCGTACGCGCTAATGTATATTTTTTTTATCTATGCATCGATTATCCTTATTTAGTTGTCTTATGCTCGCTTGTCCGTGACGATGATGGCCGTGACTCGACACACCACTAGACGCAGACTTGGACCGAGTGCCACCCCGCAGAGATTATTCATAGGTACCGCGAGTATCGATGTCTTTGGGAGATGATCTCGAGAGTTCCTCACGCACTACCTTCGCCATTGGAGGAGGCGCACGAGCATGGAGTGAAGACTTGATGGCGTGAAGCGCCTTCCGACACGGCCACCGATTGACCGGGAAGACTATGCACGGAAATATCGGAGATTACATCTACCGATATGGTGGTGACTACGACCGACAGCAGATCTACCGAGATTTGTGAGCCATTCGACCCACGCCTTGAGATTCACGGTAGCCCCGAGAGGACCGCACCTCCTCCGAGGGAGTATACGTGGCGTGACGAGTCACCCGAATGGCTTTACTTGGAGGTACTCGTCGAGTGGACCCTGTAGTGCCTGCATTCCCGGAGGACGGGGCAGCTTGCAGAGGTAGAGAGGCGCCTCGCCCGAGCATTGGGGATGCCAAGTGTTTCCCACTGCCGATTGACACCCCATACACCCACCGCTTCCTATCTTGCCGCTTATGATGGCGCGGCACCGCCAAATGAGCCGCACCGGCTGCACGGCCGTGACGAGGGTCTCGATGATCGCGATGACTTCATCCGATCCGTGACATTCCTATGGTTGGGGATGACGGAGCAGGACCGTCCAGAGTACGCCGCCGTGAGGACGACTCGGACGATGATTCGGATGACGACTCCGATGACGATTCAGACGACGAGGAGGATCCTGAGGAGGATCAGTATGACGACGAGTGATACACCTGATGACCTGTTTAGCTAGGTTTTAGTCTGTATGTATATAGTCCAGTATATGTGTAGGTTGCTTATGTATTTTGAAAAAGGAAAGTGAACGTTTGTATTTTGTATTATCTTGTAATCCCGTATGTTGTTCGATGCGGGTTAAGCTTTTGAGATGCCATCTATTGTACATTATCTCTTTTGTATCAACTGTTGTACAAAATAGTCCTCTTTGAGGCACAAATTTTCTGATGTATATATATGATAACCCAAGCGGCTTTTGCGTAAATGATTATTGTGATGTATAGCTTGGTTTAAAGTCGCTTACAAAAGAAATTGTATGATGATATTATATATGTTAATTGTGAAAATGATTTTCAATATTTATCAGATGTTTAAACAATGTAATGCCGCCAAGACGGGATCCCGCACAAAGAGGTAGGGAAGGGAAGAGGTAGAGGCAGAGGAGAATTTCGCACTGTAACCTCGCGAATATACCCCAACCACCACCACCTCCACCCGATCGTAGGATCGAGGAATTATTTCTTAGCGTAACCCACCATCCTTTGATGGAAAAGGAAGCCCGGATGATGCCGAGCAATGGATCGTGGCTATGGAAAGGATATTTGATTTTCTTCACGCACAACAGCAGAACGGCTATCCCAGACACCTTTCAACCGACAGACCGCCGACTTTTGGTGGGAAGCCCGACGAAAGATTTTACAAACAGGATAATATGAATGAATTCACCGGAAGAGTTTAAAGGGAACTATATGAGAAATATGTTCAAGAGTTATCGAAGAGAAAGGAACATGAGTTTTATAATCAAACAGAGAAAATGTCCGTGACAGATTATGATCGCATCTTCGCGATATGTCCAGATATGCCCCGATCGTGAATACGGATATGAAGATGGCGTAAAATTCAAGTCCGGATTGAGATCGAGATAAGAATGTCTCTAGCCACCATGGAGATCGACTTACAATCAAGCTCTCGGACGAGCTTTGGACATAGAGGCGCTATGCTGTAAGAGAAGTCACCCGCATACGTACATCGAACACAGGGACAAAGGAAGAGAAATGGGAAGGAAATTTTGGTAACAACAATCGAGGAAGTTTTGATAATACCAATAACAAACGCCCTCGGCAAGGAATGTAGCGCCACAAGGCAGGATGGAAGAAGCCGCCTTTTCCTCTCGACGGAGGACCACAAGAGCAAGCAAGGACAACTCCTTGCCTAAAATGCCAGAAATTTCACAAAGGAGTTTGTCATTTGGTAAATTGTTTCAAGTGTGGCATGAAGGGCCATTACGCAAACAGCTGTCCGGGTACGACGGGGACAGTGGGAAGGCCGAATCAGCCAAGAACGCCCAACCCCTAAGAGCGATTGGCCAGCCCCAACAAGAACAACAACGACAACCACCACAACGGCGTAATCAAGAAGAACGCCAACAAAGAAGCAGCCACAGCAGAATCAACCAAGACAAAGAGCCTGCACCTCAAATGCCTCAAGCGAGCATATGCTCGCACCGGAGGCAGAATGAACAAAACCAGGAAACCCGCGTGTATGGGAACACTTCTCAACGCACTGCTATACTTTTGTTCGACACGGAGCATCACATTCTTTGTAGCAAGAACATGTGTAGATCTATGGAACTTAGATCCGAGAAAGCAAACCAGATATGAATATCTCTTCACCCATAGGAGGGATTATGATCATACTCACATTTGCTCAAACCTAGAGTTGAACATAGGATCACTTAAGGTTCGATTTAATAACTTAAACATAATACCCATGGGTGATGTAGATATAATTTTGGGAATGGATTGGTTGGCTGAAAATCATGCTACAATCCTGTAAAGAAAGAAAATTTCATTCCATTTTCCCGGAAAGAAGTTACAAGCTTTTACTAATCAAGATGGGAAAGAAAATTCGATTATATCCGCTATCAAGGTCAGAGTATGATAAACAAGAAAGGATGCCATGCATTTCTTGTTTATTTGAACGGAGAAGATCGAACAACGATAAAAGTTGAAGATGTAGAGATTGTACGAGAATTTTCGATGTTTTTCCGAAAATCTACCAGATTACCTCCCGATAGACAACCGAGTTTACCATCGACTTGGAACCCGGATCGCTCCAAAGGTCAAAAGCACCGCATGTAATGGCTCCAAAAGAACCGGAAGAGTTGAAAATTCAAACCAAGAGTGTTAGACCTAGGTTTTATCGCACCTAGTGTTTCGCCTTGGGAGCACCCTGTTATTTGTAAAGAAAAGGATGGTTCCTTGAGGATGTGTATAGATTACCGAGAATCGAACAAAATGACGCCAAAAACAAGTATCCACTTCCAAGGATAGATGACTTGTTTGATCACTAAGAGGAGCTAGCGTGTTCTCGAAAATCGACCTCAAGTCGCTATCACCAACTTAAAGTGCGGCCTCAAGATGTATCAAAGACCGCTTCCGAACGAGATACGCCACTATGAATTTATAGTTGTGCCCTTCGGATCGACCAATGCGCCCAAAGATTCATGGATCTCATGAATAGGGTGTTCCACCCATTTTAGACAAATTTGTCCTAGTCTTCATAGATGACATCCTCATCTATTCAAAGGATGAAGACGAACACAAGGAACACCTCCCGACAAGATCGCAAACTTTGAGAAATGAACAACTTTTGCTAAATTTAGCAAATGTGAATTTTCGCTAAAGGAAGTAATGTTCCTTGACACATTGTGTCACCAAGGGATTAAAGTTGATCCGCCAAAGTAGAAGTAGCCCAAGAATGGAAATCGCCGAGGACACAAAATGAAATTAGAAGTTTCTTGGGATTGGCAAGTGTTACTATCGGAGATTCATCAAGGATTCTCAAGATAGCAAGACCAATAACCCAACTACTCGTAAAAGGAATTAAATTCACATGGATCGATGAGTGTGAGGCGAATTTCCGACGCTCAAGGAAAAGTTAACCATCGCCTGCTTTTAGCAGCCCCAAGCGAGATAAAGAATACGTGGTCTATACAGATGCTTCCAAAATGGATTAGCGTGTGTTAATGCAAAATGGAAAAGTGATAGCCTATGCATCTCGACAATTGAGACCGCATGAATTGAATTACCCAACTCATGATCCGAACTAGCAGCAGAGTGCATGCCTTAAAGATATGGAGACATCATCTCTACGGAGTAAGATGTGAAATCTTTACCGATCATAAAAGTTTAAAATACTTTTTCGAGCAGAGATCTAAACATGAGACAAAGAAGATGGCTCGAATTGGTAAAAGACTACGATCGTGGTATAAACTATCACCCGCAAGGCGAATGTTGTAGCCGATGCCTCGAGTCGTAAGAGTCAAAGCAAATTGGGATGTCCTCACAAATGAAGAAAACTCATCAAGAGTTTGAAATGATGAAGATTGAATTGATTGAACAACCAGAGACGATCACGAGTCGATTGCTACACTCACATCGACGTCGACTTGAGGAAAAGAATCATCAAGGACAAAGGATGGAGGAAAAGTTAGAAAAGCAAGAGCCAAGGTAAGGACTCAAGGATCAAGAATTTTCATGAAGCACCGATAATGCTTTATTATTTGAAGGAAGGTTGTGTATCCTGACAACAACAATCTTCGAATGAAATCATGAGTGAAGCTCATGACACACCTTATACAGACCCATCCAGCAAGACAAAATGTACCAAGACTTGAAGAAAAGTTCGGTGGGAAGGTATGAAAAGAGACATAGCCTCTTTTGCAGAGCTACTGCCTTGCTTGTCGCCAAGCAAAAGCATTACACCAACGCCCTTACGGAAAACTACAGCCTTTGGCAATACCCGAGTGGAAATGGGAAGATATAGCTATGGACTTTGTTACGGGTTTACCAAAGTCTAAAAGAGGAACATCGCTATATGGGTAGTAGTGGATGACTCACCAAATGTGCACATTTTTCGCCAATTCAGACACCCACGGTCCGATAAACCAGCCCACCAGACGTAAAGGAAATTGTACGCCTGCATGGAGTACCGAAAACTATCACATCTGATAGAGATTCAAAATTTACTTCAAGATTCTGGACTAGCTTGCAAAAAGAATTGGGCACGAAATTAAATTTCAGCACAACTTTTCACCCTCAAACCGATGGACAATCGGAAAGGACGATCCAAACACTCGAAGATATGTTGAGAACTGTAGTTTTGGATCGAGGTGCAAAATGGGAAGAGGTTTTACCTCTCATCGAATTTGCCTACAATAATAGTTATCAAGCGACGATCGATATGGCCCCGTATGAAGCCTTATATGGAAGAAAATGCCGATCACCACTTTACTGGGATGAAGTGGGTGAAAGAAGAATCTTAGGGCCTGACGCTATAAGCGAGATGATTGAGATCGTTCGCCAAATTAGGCAAAGAATAAAAGAAGCTTAAGATAGATGTAAATCTTACCGATACGCCGGGGTCCGAGCTACATTTTGAAAATGGAGATAAGGTCTTTTCAAGGTCTCTCCATCTAAAGGGATTATAAGGTTTGGAGTAAAAGGAAAGTTAAGACCCCGCTTTATCGACCTTATGAAATCCTAGAAAGAATAGGCCCGCCGCCTATAGGTGGCTCCTTCCGCCAAGTCCGGGAAACGACACAATGTTTTTCACGATCACAACTCGTAAACGTACGATCCGAAGCATGTGATCCATCAAGACGACGTGATCCTCAATCCGGATATGAGCTATAATGAAGAACCCACGGCTATTCTAGACCACAAGGTTCAAGAATTGAGAACAAATCTATTCCACTAGTCAAAGTGTTGTGGAAGCATCATGGACAAGAGGAAGCCACGGGAGCTTGAGGACGAATGAAAGAAAAATACCCCGATCTCTTCGAGGTATGTAAATTTCGGACGAAATTTCTTTTGGGTGGAATGTAATACCCGATTATTTAAACGCCTAATTACTTATATTAATTTCAGAATTAGAATATTATTATAATAATTTGATTAATAAATTATGGAATAACGATTTCGATTATTTTGGAATAATAAATTCCTATGTACAATTCACAAATGAATGTGAATTGAGAAATACGGGTGTAACGATTTCAACAAGATTATTTCTACGCCGATTACGATCGATATTTTTATGCTCGTGATATTTTCTAAGTTTTTAAGCTTAGAATTTAATTCCATTATTATTGGAATAATTTAATAAAGTGATTACAGCTTTATTACGCACCATTTTGAAATGAGTCGATATTTAACGTTGAGACGCTTCAAACGTTAACGCTTAGAGACGACTTGAGAATCAAGTTCAACGATCAAGGAATTATGATATTTAAATTCCTATGATTATTTTATATTATTAGAATATTATTTAGCATTAAAATAATGCTAGAACATTAAGGATTAATTATGGACAACGATTATTTTCAAAACCCTAATTCAAAATTGTGGTTTTCGCATGAAATGATACCAATAATTTTTTCTATGATAAAATTTATCATCTAAAACATATATTATGGTATATATGTATAATTAACATGGAAAAGCAAATATTAGCACTTAAGGAAATGAAAGTGCCGTGAACTTTGGTGCACAATAGGAGGTTCACGTTTTTTTTTGCTACTCCATGCTATGTTATGGATTAATTCATCCAAGTATGATCTAATTGCACTCTAATCAAGAAATGAACAAGTGGGATATATAATTGTGAGAGAGAAAGTAAATTGTTGACCCAATTTGGTACAAAAGCTCGATTTTCTACCACTGAGTATACAATATTTCGATAGAGTGTACACATACTACATGCTAGATACAATGAGAAAAATCTGAAAATCCTTCCCTTCTACATATTGATCGACGGCAACATGCAAGGATTGAGACAAAATTTGTTTTGTGTTTACCAAAAACTTTATTAAAGCATGCCATGAAGTTAATGTGTGTAAGAGATATTTAACACACGACATAATCACTTTGACTCACAAATTTTCATTCGAGTCTTGAAAATTTAGAGAGCCGAGAGTACTTGAACAAGTGGTCTCCAATTCCTTTTCTTATACTTAAGTGTATTTAGTGTCTCAAACACTTAACACTTCATTCCTTCTCTCCTCTCAACATTCTCGCCGAGAGCATCCAAAGGAGAAAACCAAACTATATTTCTTCTTTCATTCTCCATAGCTTGAGCTCTAATCATCCCACACCAAATCAATACCGTTAACGAGGTTAGAAATCGAACGAGCTCGATTATACCCTAAGTTTTTAATTTTCTAATGGTTCGATTTAATTTTTCAAGCATGGTTATTAATTATGAAATTATGCTAAGCAATGATAGTTGTTCATGAATAATGTGTATAAGGATGATCTATAAGCATATAGCATGTTTAGAATTAAATTTAACATGCTATGAAATTGTATCATGTGTATCGAATTTTTCATGAATGATTTAAGGATGGATTGATGATACATGATGATATAGGAGCTTGTAGTAATTTATTGGAGATTTAAAAAAATTCCTAAGCTATAGTTTCAATATTACCGAAAATATTGAGAAAAATGCTAAGTTAGTGAACAATTTTATTTGAGAAATGTAATAGCATATTGATGATCTAGACATTGATTATGCATTATATGAATTAACTAGAATTTTGAAGATGAAATGCTCATTTTATTCTAGAGAAACCGTGAGCTTCATGATGAATTTTTAAGCATGATTATGTTGTTTTTAGTTAATGTTATGATGAAATGTTAATATACTATAGAGTATAAGTATAGTGTAAATTAATTAGAATTTTATAAAATGTTTAGTGTAGTGTTTGTTAGAGCCGAAACCTTTGGACAACAATACCTTGGTATAGAAATTTCATATGCTAAACTTTAGGTTATAGTTATGTTATAAATTAAGGTTAGAGCCTTCTATAATTTAATTATAATTTTAGGAAGTTATTTGATAATTTTGGGAATTTTCGAGACCTATATAGTGATATAGGTGAGTTCCAAATTTTTCTATAGTGACATTAATACATATTAATGATCATAGTGTAAAATAATACACTATATGAATTTAGAGAAATTTTATAACAAGTTGGAAATTATAGCTCATAACCGTGAGCTATATTGATTTTTATTAAGGATTTTAAATCCTTTTAATCAAGAAAATAATATATTATATGTCTAGAAATTAATTTAAACATATTAAAAATTTCGAGAATTATTAAACATAGAATATTATGTTTATTTATTTAAACGTTATATTAAATAACGTTAAAAGCGTAAATAATGCTTAATGCATTAAAAGATTAATATTGAAAGAAAATATTAATCAAAATTATCGACGGCGTGAAAATCAAGATTAAAGCTTTTGAAAAGAAATCGATTGAAAATTGATTTTATTCATTAAAATACGAGTTATTGAAAATTTAATAAGAAAAGTCAAAATGGTTGACTTTCAAATTAACGCATTTAAATACGCTCATTAAATACGCTAATACGTGAAAACGACACTTTTATAAGAATATCTCAATTGTGAGAAAAGATTTCATTATTGAAATCACTTTATGAATAACGTTATTATATCGCTAATTGTTTAACCTAAAAAGGTTAAAATGAGACGTAGATCATATTACGCCTCTCGATATATGAGAATTATTTTATCGATATACGCGTCGCTTCAACGATTAAGACGATAAAGAATCATCCAAACTTCGAATTATTAATTTAATTATCAAAGTTGAATGAACTTTGAAAATCTCGAAAAAAGCGTACAACGCACTAAACGTACATTTTTGCGTAAAGGTGGACGTGAAGTTCACTCGCAACGGCGGTAAGAGCACGATAGTGAAATTCAAGTTCCAAAGTAAATGTGGGCTTTACTATACTCAAATTGATAGAACTTATCAAATGATTTATTTACGATGCTTTATTGCAAGCAAATATTTATGAACTGATTTATTTAATTACCTGCCCAAAATGTTTATGTTTTATGTATGTATCCAATCCATGATTGTTGATGCATAATGTTGGGTAGCCCCCACTTTATGACATGCTTGAATCAGATTCTGGAAGACCCCAAGAATGATGGAGAATTGTGATCCCGTGGCCGAGATGGCCCGGATTTTGTGCACTAATTATTTTGTGACTGCAGCCGAAAGGGTGCTCGGTCGGTCACGGCGTCTGTGAGAGGAGGCCTCCTCCAAATAAGTAGGAATTGTTGTGAATGATTGTTGTGGTGGATGTGGATCATACATACGTGGAGAATGCTCGCCAAGCGATATTTATTGAAAATGATGTAAAATATTTAGTAAGCACGAGTATTTCAAATTAAAACCTCGTGTGTTACCGTGATGGGCGTAGTAATTCAAACCGTGATAAATTATTTCGCATGAGCCATCGAGTGCATTATTTGTACTCACCGCATATTTATTTTTAAATGTGCGATTGAGTCAGTGATGGTGATGAGCGGAGATGTTGAGTAGTCGAGGGTCTTTTGGTATTTATTATGTTTGAAAGAAAGAACCCTGGGTGCATATCGTCATATATGCATTCACATGCTTTCCACGATATTCTAAATATTTTGTATGTTATTGTGACAATGTGATTCGTCTCAATTATCTAACCCATTGTTAAAGGGACTCGTAGCCTTTACATTTGTATATGACTTTTGCTTGTGAATAAGGTTTGATTATTGAAATTGATAAATGTTATACGAAATCTTTTGATTATTTTTATCAAATCTTTTGATTATTTTTATCAATTGTTTTGCATTCATGCGCTCCAAGCTCGGTGGGTATATGCCGAAAACATAAAACATTGCCCTTAGGGCTATATGAATGACTTGCCATAACATTAGCAACGCATATGGGTTTTAGTGAAATAACTTGTGCATGCATCGTAAATAAATACTTACTTGCTTTCATTTCATAGCATAATCATAAAGTATGCATATACATGTTTTCATGTCGGCCGATAACTTTTCCTTCTCATATCCACGGATTCTTTCGTGTTGAGAAGTAGGCCTTTCCAAAGTACCGGATTAGCGTAAAGTACGGATTGCTGTTACTAATGACGGGATTAACAACAGAACAAGGACTAATTATGGAACTGCGAGGTATATAATAGACAAATTTCGTAAACTTCATATCATTTGATGTGACACATATATCGTATATACGAAATCGGATCATTTAGACTCTCGACTAAAGGGTTCAACTCAAACATCACCTATATAACTTTGCAATGAAAGACGGTGATTACACATATGACGATATGTAATCAAGGCTATACTTATCAACGATAGAAGACTCCAACTGCTCAACACTTCAACATCCAACATCAACTGCTCAACCTGCACATTTAAAAACAAACATGCAGGGCTAAGTACAAGAATGCACTTAGTGGGCTTATGCCAAAACATTTTCTTTAATTACACCGCCTATAAGTAAGACACAGTGGTTTTAGTTGAAAATGCCTTGGCTTACTAAAACATTTTCTCGTTTTCAAAACATCGCCGCAGCATTTTCTCTCAGATGATCCATATCATCTCAGACATTTTCATAACTGCTCACGCCTGTAGAAGTAGCCTCCTACTGCACGCCGCGACCGTCAAGATGTTGCTAACGGCTCACAATACCTATGGTGTACACGTTAATCCGTGCTAGAATTCGTGATTCAGCATGTGATCCGATATCGATTTTCTATAAAGTTGGGAGCGACCCAACAATCGATAACTTTCACGGTTCGCTAACCATCTCATGATAGGATACATACGTAAAACATAAACATTTTGGGCATGTAATAATAATTTCATAATCATTTTCAACCGAAAGCTTTGTAAATAAATACTTTTCAAGAAAGCATCGTAAATAAAAGGGTTTTCGAGTAAAGCCCACCTCAGATACGCAGTGTCTTTATACTATGGTTCCTTTCTATGTCGAATGCTCAAGTCCACGATCACCTTAACGTAAGAATTATTTTAGTACGCCGGTCACGCTCGATAAAGGCTAACATAGTCTATAACGCTCTATGCACAAATAAGGCTAACGCCGGACTTATTTTCGACGCTTCCCAATCAATCGATGTCGATTATGAATTTTCTTAATTTATAAGAGATATTCTACCTTATTAGTACATAATGTATGTTTTAATGTACTTACGTAACGAAGTTACATTCTTACTAAACGCACTACGCTACATAGATCGCAGATTATTGAATTACGTGTCCGCTGACCTTGGTCAACGATTTTGGTCAACTATTTTGACCAAGTCAACAAAAGTCAACAATTTTGACTTTGGTCAACATAAAGTCAACATTTTGACTTTTTCAATTTCTTATGCATTTTTCGATTTTAATGCACAATTTTTGTTCCAAAAATTCTATAAAATCATACTATGTCTAAAACATTATTTTAGATCATATTATGTAATTACTTTGGTCAAATAAAATCATATACCTTAGAATTATACTATATGGTTTTAGTTTTCATAATTCACTAAGTAAACCATTTTTAAAATTCCAATAAATTCACATAACACTTAATCATCCTTAACTATGCTTACTATAACATAATTGTTATTTATTATGAACTATTGAATTTTATTTACCTAAGTCATATTTCAAACTTCGACTTAGGTCCAATTAATTTTATAAATTTCAATAAATTCACACAACCATATATTATGAATCTACGTCATCAATATGACATGATAGCATTTAGATATGGATTATATCACAACCTACTATCACATATTATAAATTTCGAAAGTCTTGGACTTAGGTACTAAAGTTCTCCAAAAATTCTATATAAATTCATATAAGCTTGTTTAATACCCTAGATTATTATTCCATGCTCAAATTAACAATTAAAAATCAAAATCATCAACATATGACCTTCCTATATTTTCGGTCCAAATTTTTAAATTTAATAGCATGCTTAATTTCATGATATAATTATACTATATGCTTAATAACATCATATAAACACAATATCTAAACATATTAGCATAAGTTATGTAATTTTCAAAATCATAAGAACATACTAAGCTTATAACATAAATTCTAACGATATACAAAGCTTGTAAGAAATCTAACCTTTAATCGGATTAGAAACGATCGCGAACGCTTCTTTGTTCTAAGCTCTGTTTGAAGGATTGAGATCACTCTCTTTCTCTCTATTATTTTCAAACTTTTGGTGTGAATGAGAATCGAGAGCCTCATGTGGTATTTATAGCCTTAGGCCACTGAATTTAATTATTACACTTAAAATATCTTATGCACACTTGTCCCAAATCTTATCTCTAACCTTATCAAGAATCTTATCAAGAACCTTATCATATCTTATCTTTTATTTGGTGCATCAATCATTCATACACTTGTTATCACACTTGTCCTAAAATAATTAATTTACAATTTTATAATATTTATTTAGAAATTTTCGCCAATAGGAAGCAAGGCTTAGGTTACTTGATCAAATTGTATACTACTACTACTTTACACCTCATAATATGATAAGATCATATCTTATCTCTTTCATTAATTGTAGTAAGATTTTGTTCACAAAATCTTATAAAATGTGCAATTTTCGTCCCTATGTACAAGTGTGCTCCACTTGTGCCACTTGGTATAATACTATATATTATCCTTAATAATATCATTTTAATATAATAATTATGATACATCATTAATCGATAAGAATTAAATTAAATATCATGCCTAGAAAACCCTAGTTTTCGCCAATCACCATATAGATGTCACCCAACTTGTGCAACTTGTAATACACCTCATTTTATCCTTAATGATGTCATAATAATATAATAATTATCATATATCATTAATTGAATAAGAATAAAATTAATTTGTACTTAGAAAACCCTAATTTTGAAAATCACTAAGTTGTTCCCAAACATTTTATTTCTTTGTATAAAATAGCTATTACATACTTATGTGACATATTATATGTCTTAGATAATAATTTAATCATAGAAAAGTATTTAAAATAATTTAGATTCACAAAATCCTAATTTTGGGAAATTAGGTTTTCAAACCCTAATTATTGGGGCTTTAAATTTATAATTTTCTAGAATTATTTTGATGATAAATAATGCTCTTATATAAAATAATTATAGGAATTTGAATTTTATAATTCGAGATCATTTGACCGAGTTATCGACTATCTTCTAAAATCGACGCTTAAAACGCCTCAAAATTCTTATAGACTAATTATCTCTAAATCGCCTAAAATAAAGTTTGTTACAACTTTATTTATTCCTATAATAATAGAATTTCAAATTGCTTAACCGCTAATAATATCAGAAGACGAATCGTCGAATTTTTCCGACGTTAGAAAATTACGCTCAAGGAATATCGAAATTATATTCCTTAATTCACTAAGCATCGATGAATATCACACAGATATTATCCAATTATGCTTGGTCAAAGTCAAGCATTGACTAATTAAGATTTTAATTATCGAGGCTAAAACCCTAATTACGATTTATATTATCGTAATTAAGCGTTTAAAACTGCGGGATATTACATTCTACCCCCCTTAAAAAAAATTTCGTCCTCGAAATTTGTATACCGTAAAAGTACGGGTATCTTTGCACTATAACAATCTCAAGTTTCCACGTGACTTTCTTTTGTCCATGGTTTCTCCATTGGACTTTTACTAATGGTATAAGCTTATTCCTTAATCGATGAATCTGGCGATTAAACAATCGCAGATTCTTTCTCACAACTTATACCTCGATTTGAGAACAATGTCATCATGATGATCATGTTTTAGACCATAACGTTTTTTCTCTAATGGTAACTCGTGGAAAACATTCTGTATACTTTCCAAACTTGGTGGAAATGTCAATCTATAGGCTATCAGGCCTTATCATTTCTAGGATCTCACAGGGTCCTATAAAATGAAATCTCAACTTCCTTTTTCTCCAAACATTGGAATTCTTTCAATGGAGAATTTTAATACACTTAATCTCTGCATTCAAGATGCAGCTCATGTCTACGCATATCAGCGTAAGAATTTCGTCTATTATGAACCTTTTTCTTTCGTTGCCTAATTCGGCAAACATCTTAATCATTTCTTTCGCAGAATCGGCTTTAAAACTTTTCTCTTATTTTCTTTATCTCAATAGAGAAATGATCGATACTTTCTTTTATACTATGCCTCGCATGGGCCATGTTGCTCGACAGTTATTGTCGTAGGCGAACTTAATAAGTGGAAAATACATTTTCAACTTGTACGTTAATTCTTTCTCTTCTAAGTCAATTCATATTCTAAAGATAACCTCAAAATCTTTATACAATGCGAGACGTATGATTTTCTTAGTAAACAACCGGGCTAACTTATCAGACCCTGAAGTAGTCTAGATAGGCATGAACTGAACCTATTTGGTAAGTCGATATACTACTACCCATATAGTAGTGTTAACTTTTGACTTTGGAAATCTTATCTCAAATCCATTGTTACGTCATCCCATAGGATCGTTGATACTATGCCTTCATTTACAGGTAATTGAGACGATGTTCGACAATTTCTATCTTCATTCTCTTAAACTCTTTAATGAGTTTTTCTTTATACCGTGATTTATCATTACTTAGACCGAATTTTTCAACATAGAACATCACCACTATATTTACCTTTGTAGGTGACAATTTATATCACATTCATAATTTCTTACTAATTCGAGCCACGCCCTTGCTTGAAGAAATATCTTAAATTTTTATGATCTATGATGATCTCACACCTCACTTTATAGAGGTGATGTTCTCAAAATCTTAATTGCTTTATCGTCATGCTATCGCCCTTGCGATCTTAGAGAGTCTTCAATAAATTTTCGGTTGCAGCACCAATAATCCTATGAGACCTTTGCTCGCGTTTGGGTCGTTGATTGTTTCAACCTTGTATTGCTTTTGACTTTTGCCGATCCACATGGATTCTCCCAAGACACAATGTGTCTAAGGAATATTACCTCTCGAGACCGAATTCACCTTAAATAAACTTGGTGAAAAATCTATTCAATCTCAATGTCAAGAAGATAGTTTCTCATGAGTTCTTCATACTCTTTTCTTACCCTTCGAATAGATAGGAATATCGCTCATGATGACTAAAATAGTTGTCTAAGTGTGTGTGGAACAATAGACGAGGTTCTCGGACACGGTCAAGATTAGTTGATCCGAATGGCACGACTATAAACTTATAGTAGCCACCTCTTGTTTGAAAGCCATTTTGGGTACATTGTCGCTTGTACCTTGAGTTGATTATAGTCTAATCGAGATCGATTCTCGTGACTACTCTTACACCTTTTCCTTCGACCGAATACCCATTTATCCGTGGTAATGGATTATTAGCTCTCGATAATCTATATACTTTCTTAATGGGCTATCTTTCTTTTCGACAAGCAAGTCGGGTGTTTCTTAAGGTGATACACTAGGTTCGATGAAACTTAGATTTTTCAATTTTCAAACGTGAGTCTTTATCTTTTCACTTTCCTCGATCCATTTGATAAAGGTACTTTTAACTTGGTTTAATAATGGTTCTAACTTGATAGTAAAATTCTAGCCGCTATCGTGGGTAGTCTTTGCTAAGTTGTCGTGGTATCTCTAGAAATTCTCGAAAAAATTTTACATCCTCTTCCTTCATTTCCGCTATCCATCCTTTGCTTAGATAAACAGGAATGCTCGACATCCCTTCTTGTTAATTAATTCCTTATTTGTAGTGTGGTACGGTCGTAATTTCCTTCCCATGTGGATTCCATAGAAATTGCAACTTCTTATCCCGAGAAATGGAACGAAATTTCCCTTTTCCGGCACAGATTGTGGAATGGTTTTCACTAATCAATTCTTTCTTAGATTATCTCTATGTCTCATATAGGTACTATGTTCAAGTTCTTTACTAAGGTTTTAAGTGATTCTAAGTTCAATTCTAAGTTCGAGTAAATATGTATGGCGACCATGATCCTTCTTTTAAGTGAAGAGATTCTCATTTTGCTTATTCTGATTTGAGCTTTAACGTATCCACGCATGCTCTTACTATTCTTGTAATAATGAAATGTGAAGCGCTTGTCTTCGAACCAAAGTATCTTAGGTATACTGAGAAGTTTTCTCATACCTACAATTCTTTCCTGGTTTTTGTTCATTCTGTCATTATCATACTTTCTTAACCAGTATGAATGATTCAGCTTCCTTCTTCCTCTTTATCGTTCCTTAGAATATATCTTCCATATATTCTTTCTTTTACAATTCTTTCAAGAAGAATCCCTATATTAGCATTTATTATGTTATCATCCGTAATATCCTTTTTGGATATACGTCATTTCTCTTAATCTCCATTGGTTTGACTAAGTGGTTTAGTATAAGTTAAAACCTTGTTTGTCGAGAAAGTATCATACTTCGCCTCGACATCTTATATCTTTACTATTTTCTCGACTTTCTATGTTTACTTCCTTTCAATGCTAAGGTACCCAATATTTCACCTTATGGGTCATCTCATAATTACGAGGAAACTCTTTTCAATTAGATTCACCTTAAGGTCCTTCCTTGTGAATTCTTTCCTTTATTCGCTTGAGCATATTCCTTCGCAAATTTCTTTAAAAGTTATCTCACTTGATTAATTACTAAATCACGATAAGGTAAGCTGCTTTGTCTCTATAAACTTAGGGTACGACGGTTTCATCTCAAATATCAAATCTACTTGATCCACTTCTTTCCTTCCAAGGAATTACTTTGCTTATCGTAATCAAACTGTGCAAAACTTATCTCATGTTCCGGCTATCTTATAATTGTATAGCTGGTAATTTCTCACTATTCTTATTTTTTCGCCCTTTTCGAATATGATATCCGAAAGTTATATTACTTTCTATATTTTGATTCTCACTTTTGGATTAAGATTGTCATCATTCTAATCTATACGGTAAGGTAGTACGCTTGTACATCATAACTTATATTCCAAGTACCAATGTCCTATTGCCAAATCTAAATTTTGGGGTATCTCTCATTCTTGGTTCAAATCTAGGAATAGCCTAGCTATTCACATATCTCATTATCGATCCGCTGATCATACTATCTTTGGTTTAACCCAAGCCTCAAATTTTCGAATTAGATCCGCCAAGCATAATCCTATTGATTTAGGGATAACAAGAGGCTTATTAATGGAGATGCTTCCATTCCTCAGATACTCATAAAATGAGTTTCATTTACCTCCATACTTTAAACATGTCCAACCTACTAACGAGGTCTTAGGACAAACAACTATCTTAAAAGATAAGTTGTATTCTTTCTTGCTATGACATAGATAGGAGGGGTTATATCTCAAGGATATCATATACTTTTCTTTACTCTATTCCAAAGACTAAATGCTAAAGAGTATCTTGTTCATGACTTAGTTATCATATACTCACATGGAGATACAACTTTATCGTTATCAATATTGGGAAAGCCCATTAATGGTCGATCCATCTATGTGTATCATAAAATATATCTCGCCTCATCGAGAACTTCTTTACATCATCTCTCGATGTCTATCTCTTTATCGATCCGAAACTTTAATCGACATGATACGTCAACCTATGTCAAACTTATTGGTTTCATAGATCAAGAAAATTTCATCATAACAACTTTCAAGAGGTATGGTTTCACCATTTAAGATGACAACTTTGAAGGTTTGAATCAACATGCTCTCTCGAACTAAATAATTGGGAGATAGGGTCCAAGACCGTAATAACGAGTACCGAGATTTCTTTGGTCATATGGGGTGGCCAGCCCGCCACAAATACTTTCTCACCACATGAAGGTTTGGTTTCAAAGAACATCAGATAAAATTTTGGTTTTGTAAACTTCTTTCCAAGAAAATGAGAAACGCAGTGGTTTCTTAATCAAACTAGGTCATAGATTTAAACTCGATGACGTAAATTGAGTAGAACTTGAAACTTTATACAGCTCATAATAGGTCATCTACAAAAGTTCTCATGTATGTCATATCTCTTTTTGTACTACTGGGAATCTTATTTTCTAACAACATTCTAATATTCTTGCTATACTGTAAGGTTTTCGTTTCATGGACATCATAGGACTAGTCTTTGACTGATTCTCACGAATTCTGAAGGAGGAATCAAGGATTTGGGTCTTCATAAGAAATATAGTACCCTGTGATAGGAGTACATAGGCGAAAACCGTTCGTAAATCGGAATTCAAACGAGGGAGAACGAGCTAATGTCAAAACAATGCGCAAGACAGTTTTGCTGGCGCCGAAATCAGTACCAAGGTCGAATCGAATTGCTAAGATCTAAATTAAAGAGGTCGACGCTAAGTCGGTCGGCAAGGTCAAAGTCAAGTCGAGCATAAAAATGCCGCCGTGGTTCACTTGATACTTCTTTCTTTTCGCTTTGAAAACTTGTAATGTTTTCATTGATCTTTGTTCTCGCTCTCATGTCTGCATTTAGTTTCAGACTCGCAAAGAACCAAAGTTCTCGATTCTTACTTCTATGTTCTCGCGATAGTGATCATGCTTCTTATCATGTCTATGTTCTTTGGGATATCATACCCATTAGTGAAATAACTTTGAACTTTGAAATAAACATTTCAAAACCGTAATATAACTCATGCCTTCTTTCAATTTCAAGAATTCAACATATAACACTTTCGACATATCAATGTCAACACTTTCTCATATAACATCATCATAACATAATCATATGTTGGTAGCTTAATCAACATCTTTCAATATCATCATAACATCAAAATATATTGGTAATGCACCAATAACAATTTAATCTCGTCATAACAATATCATACGTTGGTAGCGAACCAACAACTTTCAATAGTTCTGATAACTTTCATCTCTTTGGAAATATCATTTTCCATGTTCAAACTTCTCATTTCTAAACTTTGAGAAAGGGCACGATTTTCAAACTTTTTCATTTCCAAACCGAGAAAATCATTTACTCAACGCTTATCAAATTCTTTTGTCTTCCATGAATATGTAGTCCCATACCTACATATTCGTGGAATCCTTTGAGCTTTCTTTGAATATGCAGTCCCATACCTGCATATTCTTAGAATCTCTCCTAATTCTAACTTTTATTTTCTTGAAAAATCATTTTCATTTTAATAACTTTCACCTTCAACTTCTCATTCTCAAAACTTTAAGAAAATCATTTACCTCTTTTCTCGGTTGAGCTTGATGTGATGGAGTGTTGAGCATAGTCGGTTGATTTCTAGAAGTCTAGTGACTCAATCTGACTTAACTTTGAAAGAAATTTTGGTTTAAGGAACGACCGCCTCGATACCAATCGTAATGCCCGCCTTTCCAAAGTACGGATTAGCGTAAACTGTTACTAATGACGGGATTAACAACAGAACAAGGACTAATTATGGAACATGAGGTATATAATAGACAAATTTCGTAAACTTCATATCATTTGATGTGACACATATATCGTATATACGAAAACGGATCATTTAGACTCTCGACTAAAGGGTTCAACTCAAACATCACCTATATAACTTTGCAATGAAAGACGGTGATTACACATATGACGATATGTAATCAGGCTATACTTATCAACGATAGAAGACTCCAACCGCTCAACACTTCAACATCCAACATCAATCGCTCAACCCGCACATTTAAAAACAAACATGTGGCTAAGTACAAGAATGCACTTAGTGGGCTTATGCCAAAACATTTTCTTTAATTACACCGCCTATAAGTAAGACACAGTGGTTTTAGTTGAAAATGCCTTGGCTTACTAAAACATTTTCTCGTTTTCAAAACATCGCCGCAGCATTTTCTCAGATGATCCATATCATCTCAGACATTTCTCATAACTCATTCTCGCCTGTAGAAGTAGCCTCCCTCTACACGCACGCGACCGTCAAGATGTTGCTAACGGCTCACAAATACCTATGGTGTACACGTTAATCCGTGCTAGAATTCGTGATCAGCACAGATCCGATATCGATTTTCTATAAAGTTGGGAGCGACCCAACAATCGATAACTTTCATGGTTCGCTAACCATCTCATGATAGATACATACGTAAAACATAAACATTTTGGGCATGTAATAACAATTCATAATCATTTTCAACCGAAAGCTTTTGTAAATAAATACTTTTCAAGAAAGCATCGTAAATAAAAGGGTTTTGAGTAAAGCCCACCTCGATACGCAGTGTCTTTATACTATGGTTCCTTTCTATGTCGAATGCTCAAGTCCACGATCACCTTAACGTAAGAATTATTTTAGTACGTCGGTCACGCTCGATAAAGGCTAACATAGTCTATAACGCTCTATGCGCCAAATAAGGCTAACGCCGGACTTATTTCGACGCTTCCCCAATCAATCGATGTCGATTATGAATTTTCTTAATTTATAAGAGATATTCTACCTTATTAGTACATAATGTATGTTTTAATGTACTTACGTAACGAAGTTACATTCTTACTAAACGCATTCACGCTACATAGATCGCAGATTATTGAATTACGTGTCCGCTGACCTGGTCAACGATTTTGGTCAACTATTTTGACCAAGTCAACAAAAGTCAACAATTTTGACTTTGGTCAACATAAAGTCAACATTTTGACTTTTTCAATTTCTTATGCATTTTTCGATTTTAATGCACAATTCTTGTTCCAAAATTCTATAAAATCATACTATGTCTAAAACATTATTTTAGATCATATTATGTAATTACTTTGGTCAAATAAAATCATATACCTTAGAATTATACTATATGGTTTTTAGTTTTCATAATTCACTAAGTAAACCATTTTAAAAATTCCAATAAATTCACATAACACTTAATCATCCTTAACTATGCTTACTATAACATAATTGTTATTTATTATGAACTATTGAATTTTATTTACCTAAGTCATATTTCAAACTTCGACTTAGGTCCAATTAATTTTATAAATTTCAATAAATTCACACAACCATATATTATGAATCTACGCCATCAATATGACATGATAGCATTTAGATATGGATTATATCACAACCTACTATCACATATTATAAATTTCGAAAGTCTTGGACTTAGGTACTAAAGTTCTCCAAAAATTCTATATAAATTCATATAAGCTTGTTTAATACCCTAGATTATTATTCCATGCTCAAATTAACAATTAAAAATCAAAATCATCAACATATGACCTTCCTATATTTTCGGTCCAAATTTTTAAATTTAATAGCATGCTTAATTTCATGATATAATTATACTATATGCTTAATAACATCATATAAACACAATATCTAAACATATTAGCATAAGTTATGTAATTTTCGAAAATCATAAGAACATACTAAGCTTATAACATAAATTCTAACGTATATACAAAGCTTGTAAGAAATCTAACCTTTTAATCGGATTAGAAACGATCGGCGAACGTTTCTTTGTTCTAAGCTCTGTTTGAAGGGATTGAGATCACTCTCTTTCTCTCTATTATTTTCAAACTTTTAAGTGAATGAGAATCGAGAGCCTCATGTGGTATTTATAGCCTTAGCCACTGAATTTAATTATTACACTTAAAATATCTTATGCACACTTGTCCCAAATCTTATCTCTAACCTTATCAAGAATCTTATCAAGAACCTTATCATATCTTATCTTTTATTTGGTGCGTATCAATCATTCATACACTTGTTATCACACTTGTCCTAAAATAATTAATTTACAATTTTATAATATTTATTTAGAAATTTTCGCCAATAGGAAGCAAGGCTTAGGTTACTTGATCAAATTGTATACTACTACTACTTTACACCTCATAATATGATAAGATCATATCTTATCTCTTTCATTAATTGTAGTAAGATTTTGTTCACAAAATCTTATAAAATGTGCAATTTTCGTCCCTATGTACAAGTGTGCTCCACTTGTGCCACTTGGTATAATACTATATATTATCCTTAATAATATCATTTTAATATAATAATTATGATACATCATTAATCGATAAGAATTAAATTAAATATCATGCCTAGAAAACCCTAGTTTTCGCCAATCACCATATAGATGTCACCCAACTTGTGCAACTTGTAATACACCTCATTTTATCCTTAATGATGTCATAATAATATAATAATTATCATATATCATTAATTGAATAAGAATAAAATTAATTTGTACTTAGAAAACCCTAATTTTCAAAATCACTAAGTTGTTCCCAAACATTTTATTTCTTTGTATAAAATAGCTATTACATACTTATGTGACATATTATATGTCTTAGATAATAATTTAATCATAGAAAAGTATTTAAAATAATTTAGATTCACAAAATCCCATTTTGGGAAATTAGGTTTTCAAACCCTAATTATTGGGGCTTTAAATTTATAATTTCTAGAATTATTTTGATGATAAATAATGCTCTTATATAAAATAATTATAGGAATTTGAATTTTATAATTCCGAGATCATTTGACCGAAGTTATCGACTATCTCTAAAACCGACGCTTAAAACGCCTCAAAATTCTTATAGACTAATTATCTCTAAATCGCCTAAAATAAAGTTTGTTACAACTTTATTTATTCCTATAATAATAGGAATTTCAAATTGCTTAACCGCTAATAATATCAGAAGACGAATCACGAATTTTTCCGACGTTAGAAAATTACGCTCAAGGAATATCGAAATTATATTCCTTAATTCACTAAGCATCGTGAATATCACACGATATTATCCAATTATGCTTGGTCAAAGTCAAGCATCGACTAATTAAGATTTTAATTATCGAGGTCTAAAACCCATAAAATTACGATTTATATTATCGTAATAATACACAAGACGAACCTCTATACATGCTCAACTATCATCAAATATCACTAATCAATCATCAAAATCCAAAGATTAAAGCTTTGTCATTGAAAACTCAAACTTGACGTCAAACTAAAATTTTTCATTTTTCGTACGTCGGTCGAAAAATCCGAATAAATCATTTTAGGCTTTATTCATATCATAGAATCCAAATATGAAGTCAAAATGATCAAATAAAATTAAAAATACAACATTATCAAGGCTAAGGTTTTCGGCCAACCTAGGGTTTCAACATAGGTTCTATTTCAAACGATTTTCTTGCTCAAAACATGTTTATATCAACTCCTAAACACATATATGAAAGAATATTAAGCATACATACATCATAAATTCAATATCAAAGCTTCCATAATTTTCAAAAATATCAAAGTTCTAAAGAATGGATATAAGCTCAAAATTTCATCGTTAAACAACTTATCGGTGACTTAATCGAACTTAACATCAAGAAATCATCAAACAACAACATGTCCTTCATAATTTTCCAACATGACCGAAAATTACAACATGCTCATAAATTCATGTTTTTCAAAATTTCAAACCATAGATGTGTTCTAGAGATTGAATTATACCTCGATTCGAAGACGGATTGAAATTTTAACGGTTGAATCCTTCAAAATTTGACTTGAAAATTTAAAAATTTTAGTGTGTGAAAGTGTGTGTTTTGGACTAAAATGGGAAAGAAAATGGAGATGAATAGTGATCTCCAAGCATTTATGTGTATTAAAAATTTATTTATTTTTCCTTTTCTTTATTAAGGTGATTATTCACACTTAATCTAGAAAATTCTTTGTTTTCTCCATTTTTCATTTCTTTAAAACATAATGAATAATCATGTTTCTAGAAAGGCACATTTTTCCGAAATACATGATTTTCGAGGAAAATCGATGTTATAAATACATGCTATTAATCCATATCGCTCGATTTCAAAACCCAATTTCGATAAAATATTCCTTGCTTAAAATTCTCTTTAAAACTCAAATAACATATTATAAACATCAAAATTTAATTATAAAACATATTTGTCCTCAAAACCATTTTAAATATTTTGATCTTAATCGAGCTTAATCGCAAACGCGATGTCACAAAAGCATATATTTTGAAATTCTTAATTTTCTGAAATCAAGACTTCATTGAGTATGTATCTATCATCTCAAGAGCCTTGGAATCTAGGTCTTCTTATTCTAAACAAGATCTAAGAATATTATCTTAGGTTCCATCTCGAATAAATCTCAAATTTATATTTGTCGACGCGAGCTTAACATAAAAGCTTCTAGCTTAAACAACTCTTTCTTAAGAATGCAATTCCTTCTCATAAGCTCTTAATCAAGAGCTAACCTCACTTCTGAGAATGCGGGTATCACATTCCACCCTCTTAAAAAATTTCATCACCAAATTTAGTACCTTTTGCATGGTACTTCTTTCTCGTCTGATTTTCTAGCTCCTATGTCACTTCTTATAAACCATGTTGCTTTCATCAGACTTTAATTGAAGGAATTAATTCATTCCTTAGTTGTCGTTCTTTTCGATCTAAGACGTGTTCTGGCTTCTCTTCATAGCTTAAATCTGGTTCACGAACAACGTTCTCTTGATGTATGATGTGTTTTGGATCAAACACATATCTTTGTAACTGCGACATATGGAATACATCGTGAATATTTTTGAACCTTGAGGGCAATGTTAATCTATAGACGATTGGCCCAATCTTTTCTTGAATCTCGTATGGTTGATAAATCTTAGTTTGAGCTTTCCTTTGATTCCAAAGCGATGTATTCCTTGGGAAGAAGATACTTTTACGAGAACTTTATCTCAATTCTCAAGCTTAGCTCCGCTCTTCTTTTATCGTGTAGACTTCTAACGATCATGAGCTTCTTGGATTCTTTTCGATTTGTTGCACGATCACGACCATTTCTTCAATCGCTGTCCAAGAACTTTTCTTTCTTCAACCGCATTCTTAAAGAGTGCGATCTACACTTTATGTCGTAGAGGACTTCATAGGGCGTCATATAAATCGTTGCTTGGTAGTTGTCGTTGTAGGCAATTTCAATCTTTTACTCATCGCTTATTAAAAACTCATCCATAGCGAGATGTACGTATATTCGAGCTAACTTATCAGCTTCATACATGATAGAGATTTCAAGAGAATTGACTTTCTGAGGTAATTCACATCAAAAATTTGCAGACCCTCATAACTGAAACGATATACATATGAAACGCTTTCGATCAAAACACTCCAAAAACTTAAGAACTCACTTTATCGAGCAAACCCATTTGCAGCATTAGCTGGGTATCAACTTCATTGAAAGATGGGGGGATTCTGACGCTAAAGGCCACAATTGGTTTAAAAGAGATAAGGTACAGATAAAGCTTAAGAAAATTTACTCTTCCTTGTTTCCCCTTCTTTAAGATGATGATTTCTTTTTCTGGGTGGCATACTGCATTGCAAACAAATACCCAATGCAGTATGTTTCGTTTACCAAAAATGGGAAAATATTCTCATTTCAACAAACTGACTTATGTCTCAAGGATCTTCACAATTGTTTATCACAAGGTTATGATATGAAATAACACAGCTGAATAGCAAAATGATCATATATATCAAGGGGAGAAAAATTGCCTCTTTGAAGACTTTTTACAAAGCAGGGAAACATTGTAATCTGGGGTTTTAAGCATATAGATAATTTGGCATCTCGGCAAAAACTTATCTCGTACGGCTTCTCAAGCACGCTTATCGCATCATAAAAATATCTATCGACATCAACTATATATATATATCCATATGTTCACGATAGGCTATCATCGTCGTCATTCTTTTCACGTCTTTGCATTTCTGTCCTTACTACCATCAATGACTTCATAAGAGTCTGGCATCTCTACAATCTTTCTCAATCTCAGGAGATAGTAAGTCAATAGCACAATTGGGAAATGAATACAAAAGAATGATTCCAGAGTAAAGGATGCCTTAATCACCACAAAATCTTTGACCGATATCTCAGGATCAGAGCTATGTTGTGTCAACAACCAGCAAAACTCGGGCTTGTGGCGAAAGGGTACACTCAGATTGAGGGCATCGATTTCGATGAGACTTTTTCGCCTGTAGCAATGCTCAAGTTCACCGTAATTCTTCCGCCATAGCAGCCCACTTAAACCTTGAGGTTTGGCAAATGGATGTGAAAACCGCTTTTCTGAGCAGTTACCTTGAAGAAGGTAGAGACATCTATTGTTGGAATTGTATCTTGAAAGCGTTTTGGTTGAGCTTGTATACAATGTTTCTCGTTACCACTATTACAATCTCCTATCTCGAATTGATTACTTGATTGCATATATCCGTGTCCCTTATCTCATATATAAGTTAGATCATACAAGGTGTAGAAGATCACGTAAGTCCGTATGATTGGTCAAGCTTTAATGAGATATAAAAAGAATCACATCCGAGACAACTTGAGGACGAGTTGTCGGTATAGTGCGTATAGATAAAAAGTGACTTGACTTGGTTGCTTGTCTATCTTGGCACGTCTCGACGTATTGAAGGATCACAGTGAGATGAGTTCTTCTATCTCGACCGTCGTGAAGAACCAAGATCCCGTGACTTACGATGATCTAAATCTCGATAAGGTATTAGGTGAGTATGAGTTGTTGACCATCACTTTGACTTGTTATGGGTGAGGGTTATATGTTCTAACCCAATATTCTCCGCATCTTGGGTGGTGGCGGTCTTGTATGTCATGCTAGTTATCTCAGATCGAGTCACCGTATCCGCTTAGGATGATGAAATCCTTAAGGAGCTCAAAGGTTTATTGTACTAAACCCCGCAGTTGAGTTAGCTCAAGTACAATAACAAGGTTGAGTGGTACTACTTAAGGAATTAAAGATATTAATTATTTTAAGAAGTCGAATGCTCTAAATAATTAATGGACGTACGATATCTTAAATACGGGGATTCGTAATGTCTAAGTGGAAGCCCGACTCACCTTCGATAATAAAGGGGTAAGTCAGCATTTATTCTCTAGTGGCATGAATAAATATAAGGTAAGATATAAGATCAAGGCTAATCCTCAATTTACACATCCTAAATTTTCGTGCATCTCTATAGCTCTTAGAGAGGATTCTCGAAAATTATATAGAGAGGTTAGGGTGATTTTCTGTAGTATTCTCCATAGATCGTCCTCACTCGACGTTGGAGATTGGGCAACCGGGATACAGTCCAGAAGGTCAAAGCACGAGTCTCAACTGCTCATCCTCGGCATTCAAAGGTAAACACGAGAAAACCCCTACGTGTTGCAATTAATTATATAGATGCATGCTAGAATATAATCAATGTATGGTGAATTTAACATCCAAGATAGATCCTGGGAGGCTAAACCTAGTTTTCCCTACATTGGTATCGAGCCGTGTCAAGATCTTCGCTCGTTGGATTAATTCACGTTTGATTATTACTTGCGCAATTAATTAATTGTTGGATCCATGCTCATCGTGGCTCGTTTTTATTTTTGTCGATTTTTTTCACCATGAGAAAATCCGTGGTTAGATTAGATTTTCCCAGTAAATCTTATCCGTAAAGAAGAACGAAGATGAAAGCACGAAGAACGAGACGACGGAGTAAATCGGAGAAACCAGACGCATGGCGCGAGGGCGTGCGGGCGACGGCACGCGTGGCGTGCTCGGCGCTCGCAGCACGACCCTCGACCAGGCGCGTGTTTCTCGGTAGCTTGGCAGGTCAGCATCGGTAGAAGGGCAGGGCGATGCGGGCACATGGCTCGGCAGGCCAGGCGGTGCGGGGCGCGTGCTTCACATGCGGATGCCTCGGTACCGCTCGGCGCTGAGCGTACACGCTCGCGACGCTCGTCACGGTTCATGGGCACCTTCGCATCCGTGAGGGATGCGCGCGTTTATCGCATCGAGATTCCCCAAGACAGCGGCGGGCGCGTGTTTGTCACACGAGATCCCCGATGCTTCACGAGGCGTGCTCACGGTCGCGAGGTCGACCGTGAGGCGCAGACGCCGAGCGGGCGCACGGGCACGCAGCGCGAGCACGGCCGTGCACGCTGCGTTCGATGGGTCGCGGTCGCCTCGCCACCGCGAGGCAAAGCACGTGAGAAGACGCGAGGCGGCACGCGAGAGCCGGGCGGCGGCAATGTGCTAAGCGCGCGCATGGGCCGTGCCCTAGCGCAGCCCGAATTTCATTTTGGGCCAATCCGCCCAAACCCGCCTGAACTGCTTTTCCGGCCGAACCGATTTTTCGCCCGAATCCAATTTTGACGAATCCGGTCCGTGCCCGTGCACGCGAGGCCCATTTTCGAAGACTATGAAGATATGTTCTTTGCATTTCTATGTAATAGATTAGGCAAGAAAGTGCAGGTTCCACGAGTGGGCCACGATGAACGTTTTATTTTATTTTAATCGTTCATAGCATGACGTGGATGTTTAAATTATACAGAAGCATGCTATGTTTAAATTACGTAGACAAACATATTATATGTTTTCATGATTGGATGCGCATAGTAAGCATGCTAGGTTTATCGCGTTTTCAAGCATATTTTAGAATTCTCATGAGCATGTTTTACATGTTGAGTTCTATAGAAAAGCATGCTAGATTACGAATCTGCATGGACAAACCTTTGAAACAAAAGACTAAGCAAGTAACCCGACATATTAATTTTCAAATTAAAATGTCAAGACCTCCACTTTTTGATCTCTAAACAAAGTGAGACGACCGTGAGTAAACGCCCACACGCGCTGGCTTGCTTGCTTTGCTTATCATAAGTTTGTTAGATGAGATTTCTAAATAAAAATTTTAAATCTATTGAGAAGTGGGAGTTTCATGTGTAAACGATCCACACGCGTGGCTTGCATGTGTGATTTTCATAAGTTCTCTAGAGATATTTTTAAAATGAGATAACAAAGGAATTTGGATTGAAGCGGTATGGTCCTAGGGGTATGTCAATTCTAAGAATTCATTTACTCACGTTAAAATTGTGGTCATTGCTTCGACATCACCTCGAGTACAACTTCCCATGAAGTCCCTTCTTGCGATAGTGATGTGGTCTAGTAAGGTCCAATCATTAATTTCATTTGTCATAAGGATAAGTTGACATGGATTGAAATTTAACGACTAAAAGGTATTTTTAATACGGTCGGGGGTTCATGTATGGCGATCCACACGCGTAGCTTGTATGTGGAATTCCTTGGGCGATTGGAGGTTTCAATTAATATTGTTTTATCAAAAGGTTACAATATTATTGTTCACAATTATGTGCGATCGTATGCTTATGTGTTTACATTATCTTTCGAGATATGTCTCTTACACCGATTATCAATATGCTCGCACAAAATCCCTTATCCGGTCCGAATTTTATCGAGTGGAAGCGAAACATTGAGAATGTTCTTACCGCGAAGAAAATCTATTTGTACTCACTACACCCGTCCCAAGCCTCTAGGCGATTCATCTCATCGATGAGGAGCGCATGAGCACGAGAAATGGGACAAATCAAATAGAATGGCAAAGTGCCTTCTTTTGGTCACCATGTGCGAGTCCACGCAACTCCAAAGATCAAGAGATGGAAGATGCGACCATGATATGGCTAAGTCTTATGAAATCGTATGAGGATTCGGACGTAACTCGTCATTAATTTGACAAAATCAATAATGTCAAGATCAATGAAGGAAAGCGATTCGATGCATGACCATGTAGAAAATGATCAATCTCTTGGAGAGCTCGAGTTGGTTGGAGGATATATTGATGGCGTAGTCGAATTGATATGATCCTCAACACTTTGCCCAAATCTTTTGATGACTTCCGTTATAAAGCGGTCCTTTATGATAAGAGTTATACTCTATATTCATTGCAAGAGGATCTAGTAACGGAAGAGCATAAAATGGGCAAAGGTGCAGATCTTTAGTACGCACCTCAAAGAAAACCACCGCTTATCGAAAGATGAAAAGGAAAAGTGGAATTCAAGAGATGCTAAGGCTAAAGAAAGAGTGGGAGTAATACAAAAGGCTCTACCCGGGTTTGAAAAGCCAAAGGAGAAGGGCAAGTGCTTCAAGTGCGGTGAGGCCCGGGCATTGAAGGCTAAGTGTCCCAAGCTCGAGGCTCAAGGTACGCCATTTTCTTTAGTAACGGAAACATGTTTAACGACTTGTTCTACCCATTCTTGGGTAGTAGACACAGTGCGGACCGATCATGTTTGTTACACCTGCGTGGGTTCTGCGGACAAGGAGCTGCATGATGGCGAGATAACGATCTCCATGGGCAGCGGTGAAAGTCGAGGCCGTTGCGATCGGAGATGTTACTTTATGTTTTGATAGAACAGTTTTAGTATTGAAAGATGTTTTATATGTGCGGTTTCAAGTGGAACCTTGTTTCTGTTTCAAATTGTTTATTCATGGATATTCTATTATTTTTGATAGTGGTGTTTCTATCATAAGAAATGACGGTTATCTGTGTTGGCACATTATATAATTATTGATACTATTTACGCTAAACATAATACCTATAACTATGTTGCATCATCTACAAACCTTAAAAAGAAAGTTTTCTTTGCAAGATGACACCACATTTCTCCGGCATCTTAGATTAGGTCACATCAATCTAAATAGGATCCAAAGACCGGCTAAGAATAGGCGTTGGGTAATCTAACGCTACTCCCTTTCGGTCTGCGAACTCTGTATAGAAGGTAAGATGTCAACTAGACCCTTCAGCGAAGGGTTATAGAGCAAAAGAAGTGTTGGAGCTAGTCCATTCGACTGTGGACCGATGTCCACACAAGCTCGTGGAGGGTACGAGTATTTTGTCACTTTCATTGACGATTACTCAGGCACGGATACATATACCGCTTCGCGCAAGTGCGAATGCTTTGAGAAATTCAAAGAGTTTAAGGCGGAAGTGGAGACGAAGCTTGGTATCAAGTCATCTTTGGGTCGATCGCGGTGGTGAATACCTCAAATGACGAGTTTATGGACTATCTAGTAAAGTGTGGGATTACCTCCCAACAAGATTACCGGACACACCACAAAGCAAAATGGTGTGTCGAGGCGAAAAATATGACTCTTTTGGAAATGGTTAGATTAATGATGAGTTATGCGGCAAGATTGCTATTTCGATTACGGGGTATGCCTTAGAAACGGGCGTACTTGCTAAATCTAGTACCATCCAAGTCAGTTGAAAAGACCCATTTCGAGTTGTGGTTTGGGCGAAGCTCAGTTTAAGCCACATAAGGATATGGGCGATCTAGCACATGTCTTGAACAAGAAGGTCGACAAGTTGGAGGCTAGATCCGACGCAAAGGCATTTATTGGCTATCCTAGAGGGACGAAGGTGGTTTATTCTATAGTCCTAAGGATCGAAGGTCATTATTAGCACTAATGCCCGATTCTTAGAAGAGGATTATATGACAAACCATAAATCCAAAGTTGAAATCATTCTTGAGAATTAGAAGATGATCGATTCCACCACCGATTAAGCCAAAGTGCGAGATGTCGTGTCTTGTGTGGGAGGATCGACACCGATACTTCAAGAAATTGAAGTGGGTCGAGTTCCATGGAGATACCGGCCCGTCAAAGTGGCTCCTATCCGAAGAAGTTGTGCAAGATAGAGAACCACAAGTTCGCACCCACCGTTGCCATTGTGCGATGGCGTCTCATCGTAGTGGGAGGTTGTTCGTCAACCCGAGCGATTTATGTTCGTGGGTGAATCTTCGGTTTAATCCCGGAAACGAGCGAGCAATAATCGACCCATGGACGACGGTGAGGCGATACAAGACATTGATGCAAGATTATGGCACATCGCTATGGACTTAGAAATAGAGTCAATAACAGCTATGGATGTATACGAAAGACACATCTACCGGATGGCAAGGAAGCCATAGGTAGTAAGTGGGTATACAAGAGGAAGAGATTCAGATGAGAGGTTTCGTCTTTTAAAGCCGTGCTTGTGGCGAAGGGTACACTCGTATTGAGGGCATCGATTTGATGAGACCTTTTCGCCAGTAGCAATGCTCAAGTCCATCGTAATTCTTTCCGCCATAGTGAGCCCACTGAATCTTGAGGTTTGGCAAATGGATGTGAAAACCGCTTTTCTAACGGTTACCTTGAGGAAGGTAGAGACATCTATATGCAAGAACCGAAGGTTATGTGGTGAAGGGTGAAGAGCATCTAGTATGGAAGCTTAAGAAGTCCATTTATGGGCTTAAGCAAGTTTCACGATCCCGAACTTACGCTTGACGAGGTGGTAAGGTCCTATTGATTACCCAGTTGCCCAATGAGAGTTGTGTGTATCGTTTAGATGTCAACGGTGATGTGGTATTTCTTGCACTTTATGTAGATGACATTCTTCTAGTTGGTAATAATGTGAAGTTGTTATCGGGGCGAAAGAGTTGGTTATCCGATCAGTTTCAAATGAAAGACTTAGGAGATGCGGCGTACATTCTTGGGATCGAGGTTTACCGAGATCGCAAGAGAAAATGTTGAGCTTATCTTAGGCGTCTTACATTGATACCGTGATTACTCGTTTTAGTATGCGAGACCGCCAACAAAGGATTACTACCTTTCGGGAATGGCGTTCCTTTACCTAAGGAGCGATCACCTATGATCGCAAAGGAGATAGAGGAAATGAGACAAGTTCCTTACGCCCGCCCATAGGAAGTCTCATGTACGTAATGTTATGTACGAGGACCGATATACGCTATGCGGTAGGCATAGTAGCAAGATATCGATCTAACCTGGACAAGCTCATTGGATGCGAGAAGCATATACTCAAGTACACGAAAAGGACTCGAGATTATAAATTTGGTTTACCATGCGAGATAGTCTAATGCATTTGGGTTATCTGAGACTCGAATTCCAAGTTGACCGTGATGAGAAAAGTCTACCTCGGGCTATGTGTTTACCTTGGGAGGTGGAGCCATATCTGGCGGAGTGCAAAGCGATGCATTGCGAACTCTACCATGGAAGCGAATATGTAGCCACTTGGAGGTCTGTATGGTTCAAGAACTACCTCATGGATCTAGGTGTGGTTCTGGTTTGCCCAAGAGTATCATAGTTCATTGTGATAACTCGGTGCGATGTGCAAACTCGAAGGAACCACGGACCCACAAGGCGACCAAACACATAGAGAGAAAGTACCATGTCATACGAGAAATCGTGAGACGAGGGGACGTGCTGATTGAAAAGATTGATACGACGGATAACCTAGCGGATCCATTCACAAAGAGCCTGCCGCAAAAATTCTACGAAGTGCACGTTCGAGGACTTGGATTGCGCTTGATGGCACCCACTTAGAAAGGAAACTTTTGTATAAGTGGGAGAAGCAAAGTGATGGTTTTGTTTGTAATAGCTAGTAGAGAGACACATTGTATACTAAAAGTTTGCTTTAGTATAAGTGGGAGATTGTTGATTGTATCTTGAAAGCGTTTTGGTTGAGCTTGTATACAATGTTTTCGTTACCACTATTACAATCTCCTATCGAATTGATTACTTGATTGCATATATCGTGTCCCTTATCTCATATATAAGTTTGATCATACGATTGTGTAGAAGATCACGAAGTCCGTATGATTGGTCGAGCTTAATGAGATATAAAAGAATCATAGCCGAGACAACTTGAGGACGAGTTGTCGGTATAGCTGCGGTATAGATAAGAAGTGACTTGACTTGGTTTCTTGTCTATCTTTGATGCGTCTCGACGTATTGAAGGATCACGGTGAGATGAGTTCTTCTATCGACCGTCGTGAAGAACCAAGATCTCGGTGACTTACGATGATCTAAACCTCGATAAGGTATTAGGTGAGTATGAGTTCTTGACCATCACTTTGACTTGTTATGGGTGAGGTTATATGTTCTAACCCAATATTCTCGCATCTTGGGTGGTGGCGGTGCTTGTATGTCATGCTAGTTATCGTATCGAGTCACCGTATCCGTTTAGGATGATGGCGCCCCTTAAGGAGCTCAAGCGTTTATTGTACTAAACCCCGCGGTTGAGTTAGTTCAAGTACAATAATAAGGTTGAGTGGTACTACTTAAGAATTAAAGATATTAATTATTTTAAGCGATCGTAATGCTCTAAATAATTAATGGACGCGATATCTTAAATCTTGGGATTCGTAATGTCTAAGTGCAAGCCGACCCACCGGTAAAAAAGGGTAAGTCGACATTTATTCTCTAGTGGCATGAATAAATGTTTATAAATTAATTTATGTTCGGGTTGAACATAAGATAATTAATTTATTTGAGGCTATCTTTATTCCTTGCATTTGATCCTGGGTGGCCCATCCGGGCCCGTAGTCAGAGGAAAATCGGCGCCTATGCTCTCTATGGATATGATTTGATTCTCTTTATCCATAAGGATATTATTATATTTATGGGCTATGCATGGATCCTTTCCTTATGGGATTATGGTAATGCATTATAAATATAAAGTAAGAGATAAGATCAAGGCTAATCCTCAATTTACACATCCTAAATTTTCGTGCATCTCTATAGCTCTTAGAGAGGATTCTCGAAAATTGTATAGAGAGGTTAGGGTGATTTTCTGTAGTATTCTCCATAGATCGTCCTCGATCGTATTTGGAGATTGGGCAACCGGATCTGATCCGGAAGGTCAAAACATGAGTCTCGATCTGTTCATCCCCGACAGATTCAAAGGTAAACACGAGAAAACTCTTACGTGTTGTAATTAATTATATAGACGCATGCAAGGAATATAATCAATGTATGGTGAATTAAACATCCAAGATAGATTCTCGGGAGAGGGCTAAACCTAGTTTTCCCTACATCTATATGCAGCAACCCAAAGGTTATGTGGTGAAGGGTGAAGAGCATCTAGTATGGAAGCTTAATAAGTCCATTTATGGACTCAAGCAAGCTTCACGATCCTGGAACTTACGCTTTGACGAGATGGTAAAGTCCTATGGATTTACCTAGTTGCCTAGCAAAAGTTGTGTATCGTTTAGATGTCAGCGGTGATGTGGTATTTCTTGCACTTTACGAGATGACATCCTTCTACTGGCAACAATGTGAAGTTGTTATCGAGGCGTAAAGAGTTGGTTATCCGATCGGTTTCAAATGAAAGACTTAGGAGATTCGGTACATTCTTGGGATCAAGGTTTACCGAGATCGCAAGAGGAGAATGTTGCTTACCTTGGCGTCTTACATTGATACTATGATTACTCGCTTTAGTATGTAGACCGCCAAGAAAAGATTGCTACTCGAGACATGGTGTTCCTTTATCTAAGGCGATCACCTATGATTGCGAAGGAGATAGAGGAATGAGATAAGTTCCCACGCCTCCCGTAGGAAGTCTCATGTATGCAATGCTATGCACGAGGCCCGATATCGCTATGCGGTAGAGATAGTAGCTAGATATCAGTCTAACCTTGGACAAGCTCATTGGACTACGGTAAAGCATATACTCAAGTACCTGAAAAGGACTCGAGATTATAGGCTAGTTTACCAAGCAGATAGTCTAATGCCTTTGGGTTATTCAGACTCGGATTTCCATGCTGACCGTGATGAGAAGAAGTCTACCTCAGGCTATGTGTTTACCTTGGGAGAAGAGTCCGATCTGGCGGAGTGCAAGCGGCGATGCATTACGGACTCCACCATGGAAGCCGAATATGTAGCCGCTTGAGGTCGCTAAAGAGGTCAGTATGGTTCAAGAACTACCTCATAGATCTAGATGTGGTACTGGTTTGCCCAAGAGTAACATAGTTTACTGTGATAACTCAGGTGTAGTGGCAAACTCGAAGGAACCACGGATCCACAAGGTAACGAAACAAATAGAGACAAAGTACCATGTCATACGAGAAATCGTTAGACGAGGAGACGTGCTGATAGAAAAGATTAGCACTGCGGATAACCTAGCTGATCCATTCAAGAAGTGTCAGCCGCAAAAATTCTATGAAGAGCATATTCGAGGACTTGGATTGCGCAAGATGGCACCCACATAGAAAGGAAACTTTTGTATAAGTGGGAGAAGCAAAGTGATGGTGTTGTTTGTAATAGCTAGTAGAGAGACACATTGTATACTAAAAGTTTTGCTTTAGTATAAGTGGGAGATTGTTGGATTTGTATATTGGAAGCAGTTTTGGTTGAGCTTGTCTACAATGTTTCCTGTTACCACTATTACAATGTCCTATCTGAATTGTTTACTTGATTGCATATGTATGTCCCTTTATCTCATATATAAGTTAGATCATACAGTGTGTTGTAGATCACATAAGTCTGTATGATTGGTCAAGCTTAATGAGATATAAAAAGTATCACAGCTGAGACAACTTGAGGACGAGTTGTCGGTATAGGCTGCGGTATAGATAAGAAGTGACTTGACTTGGTTGCTTGTCTATACTAGTACGTCTCTGACGTATTGATGGATCAAAGTGAGATGAGTTCTTCTATCTGACCGTCGTGAAGAACCTAGATCTCGGAGACTTACGTTGATCTAAACCTCGATAAGGTATAAGGTGAGTATGAGTTGCTGACCACCACTTTGACTTGTTATGGGTGAGGGTTACATGAGATAGCCCAAGATTCTCTGCATCTTGGGTGGTGGCAGTGCTTGTATGTCATACTAGTTACCTGTTACGCGTCACCGTATCCGTTTAGGATGATGACGTCCCCTTAAGGAGCTCAAAAGGTTTATTGTACTAAACCCTGCAGGTTGAGTTATCTCAAGTACAATAATAAGGTTGAGTGGTACTACATAAGGAATTAAAGTAATTAATTATTTTAAGCAGTCAGAACGCTGTAAATTATTAATAGACGTACGATATCTTAAATACGGGGATTCGTGAAGTCTAAGTGCAAGCCCGACTCAACTTCGAAAATAAAGGGGTAAGGCAGCATTTATTCTCTAGTGGCATGAATAAATGTTTATGAATTAATTTATGTTCTGGGTTGAACATAAGATAATTAATTTATTTGAGGTCCATCTTTATTCCTTGCATTTGATCCCTGGGCTGGCCCATCCAGGCCTGGAGCTAAAGAAATTTTAATCCACCTCCTTCTCAGAGTCCCACTGGGACTCAGCTTGATCCTCTCTATCTTAAGTGATATGATTATATTTATTAGATATGCATAAATCCTATCATGATAGGATTAGGGTTGCATTATAATTATAAGGTGAGAGAGAAAATCAAGGTTAATCCTCAAGTGAATATTTGCGAGAATTCCTATTCTAAGGTGTGAGATTTTTGAAAATCTAGAGAGAAGGAATAAGACGTTTTTCTATAGCATTCTCCAAAGATTGTCCTCACTCGGCATTGGAGTTTAGGCAATCGGGATACACTCCAGAAAATCAAAGCACGAGTCTTGATCCTTTCTTCCCGACAGATTCGAAGGTAAACACGAGAAAACTCCTACGTGTTACAATTAATTATATAGGTGCATGCTAGGTATATAATCAATGTTTGGTGAATTAAACATCCAAGATAGATCCCGGAGAGGGTTAAAATAAGATTTCCCTACAATAACTTCATCAAAACATTTTACGGCGCACATGTTTTATTTTTGAAATATCAGAGTAAATAACTCAAAATAAGCATATATAACCCAACCTGAACAGACGTAAACGTTAACTGGGAGATATCCACAGCTCCAACGACTTCACCGATCGCACTGGTAGGTACCTGGTAACCAGAAGAAACAACTTTTGGGTTCACATCCCACAAAGCAAAGCAACAACGTGATCCAAACGAAGATCGAAGCAAAACGGGGGTTTTCGACTTTCTGAACCCACATTTGGCACTCTCCGGATTTTCAAATCAACTTGATGCACAAGGGAAATATATTCAGGGCATCAAGATCTGTAATAGGTTACCTTCAAAATATGCATGTATGCAAGTTGACTCAAATCTTAGCAGCGAAGAAGCTTCAAAAATCGATGCCTATCCTCAGATCTAGGATAAACCATCTAAAATCGATGCATGAAAATGGAAACATAAGCAATATGCATTACGAGGAACATGGAATGAAAAACTATGTCGAAAATGGATAACCCGGGCATGTACTTCCTTTAGAAAACTCGAAGCAATGGAAAACATCCCGACATGCAGAAACGCGAAAAACAGAAAAATGGAATCGGTACTTTAGTAGAATGCATAGCCCGGAACTCAAAACCAAAAGGACCCGTAGCCAAAAGGTAGCTCGGTGGCCACCAAATCGGCGGCCACAACTCACGACTGCGACGACAATAGGCGGCGGCGGTCTTGACCAAATAGGCCAGCCTCCGGCCGTTTTCTTGCCTCGTCCCTTTAGAAACCCGAGTTCTATGCTATGCTATCTACTAAAAGGGGGAATCAAAGCAAGAAAAGGATAAAAAAAAAACATGGGGCTGCCGGGGAGGGGCTGATCGGCGGTGGTGGCCGGTAGCAACGTAATGGCGTCGCCGCCGAGCCTCCCCGGCTCGATCCCCACTCCTCCAGCCCTTTCGCAGTGTACCTGGAGCTGCTAGGCTCGTCCGTAAATATAGAGAGATGAAAGAATTGAACGTTGAAAATGAAGGCCTTAGCCCTCTATTTATAGGAAAAGGCAGGGGCTGCGCAGCTGCTTGCCCAAGCGGCCCTTTTTCGAAAACGCAAAAAGCGACACAACTTTTGCAAACAGACTCAAAATTTAGCAAACATGGTACCCATGGACTCGAAATAAAATACCGGACACAACGACTATAAACAAGATATGCTTTTAAAAGACCCATGAAAAGTTCGGTTTTCGATAACTTTCCCGGAGTGCCAAACCTTCGTGGGTGGTCGAAAACCTGCATACTTTGTGTCTATGAATTCGTCATAGGACACTCTTTGCAACGCCTGAGGTTTCATGACGGTCGTATCACCGAAACAAAAAGTTAACCTTTTGACCTTTTCTCAAAAACGTGCCATGCAAACCTGAAGCTTAGGAAGGACGGGGTATTACATCCTCCTCCTCGAAAAATTTGTCCCAAAATTTCAAACACGTGGCGGAAACAACTCGAGTTCTCGAGCCACGAACTTGTCTTCCAACTCCCACGTAGCTTCCTCCTCGCCATGGTGATTCCACAACACTTTGACCAGTGGAATCTGCTTGTTCCCAACTCCTTGACTTCTCGTTCCAAGATAGCCACTGGTCTCTCCTTGTAACTCAAATCCTGAGCAAGAACCACCTGATCATGCTTTATCACGTGTTTTGGGTCGTACACATACTTTCTCAATTGAGAAACGTGAAACACGTCGTGAACATCTCCGATGCTAGGCAGCAATGCTAACCTATAGGCAACGGGGCGTATTCTCTCGAGAACTTCGAAAGAACCAATGAATCTCGGTCGCAACTTACCTCGCTTCCCAAATCAAACGACTCATCTCGTCGGGGAAACCTTAAGGAAGACGCGATCTCCGACCATGAACTGAAGATCCGTACGACGCTTGTCCGCATAGGACTTCTGCCAGTCCTGAGCTTCCTTGATCCTCCGCTTGATCTGATCGATAACCTCGACCGTCTGCTGAACCATTTCTGGTCCTAACATCTTCCTCTCGCCTACTTCGTCCCAATAAAGTGGCGATCGACACTTCCTTCCGTACAACGCTTCATAGGGAGCCATTCCTATGGTGGCCTGATAACTGTTGTTATAGGCAAACTCCACCAAAGGTAGTATCTCTTCCCAATTTCCTCCTCTGTTGGCCATGACTGCTCGCAGCATATCTTCCATGACCTGAATCGTTCTTTCTGACTGACCGTCTGTCTAAGGATGGAAGGCTGTACTGAGATTCAACTTGGTCCCCATGGCTTCCTGCAGACTTCTCCAAAATCTTGACGTGAACCTCGGGTCACGATCTGACGTAATTGATACCGGCACACCATGTAACCGTATGATCTCTCTAACATAAAGTTGAGCAAGCTTATCTAACCCGTACGTCATTCGAATCGGTAAGAAATGAGCTGACTTCGTCAGTCTGTCGACGATAACCTATATAGCAGTGTTTCCTTGCGCTGACCTTGGAAAACTCACCATAAAATCCATACCGATATGCTTCCATTTCCACTCTAGGATTGGTAGCGGTTGCAACAAACCTGACGGACGTTGGTGCATAGCTTTCACTTGCTGACAAGCCAAACAACGTTCCACAAACGCGGCTACATCCTTTTTCATCCCTTCCCACCAAAAGTTCCTCTTAAGGTCTCTCAGACATTTTGGTGCTTCTGGACGAGTCAGTATATGGTGCCTCATGAGCTTCACTCATGATCTTATCTCTCAATTCCCTATTGAGGGGCACACATAACCTTCCTCGGAATAATAGCGCGTTGTCCTTCGCTTCCGATGGCGACACACTAGGTTGAATAAAACCTAGATCCAACAGCTCTTGCAACTGCGCTTTCAGTTCTTGCAATTCCTTAGGTGCCATCCTGTATGATGCCTTTGATACTGGCGCTGCTTCTGGTTCCAGATCAATAGTGAATTCCACTTGTCTATCAGGCGACAAGCCTGGCAAGTCCTCGGGAAACACGTCCGGATATTCACACACCTGCCGCTCCTCTTAACTGCTATCTGCGCTTCGACGTGCCTGTCGAACTTACCAAGAAGGTTTGTGACTTTTTTCCGATCATCCTCACCGCCCGGTCACGGAAATCATTGGCACGCAAACACCCATGCTTATGTCGTGGAAGCAAACTTCCACTCCTTTGGCTGTTCGAAAAGCAACTTCTCTCTCGAGACAATATATAGTTGCCCTGAGCTTTTCCAACCAATCCATGCCAAAGATGACATCGAAATCTTCCATTCCGATGACATGCAAATTGATAAGGACCTTCTCCTCACAGATTTCTACCTCCTGGTTCGAGCATATCTCTTTTGCCTTTAGCATTTCCCCTGATGGGAAGCTAATTTCCAGGGTACTCTGTGATTTCTTGGGTACCAAACCCAACCTCTCACACGCGATCCTCGAAACGAAAGAATGTGAGGCTCCTGTATCAAAAAAGCGAAAACGGGTATATCACTCATATGGATTATACCTGCAAGATTTCCGGGAGCTTAAGCTACCTGCTGCTGATTCAAGGCGTACACTCTGGCTTGCTGTGGTGGCCTTTGGTTTGCTGGCCTCGAATGACCTCCGCTCCGTGGTTCATCCTCGGCGGAGCTTGGTTACCCCTCTGAGCCGGATGTTGTCTCATTTGGCGGTGACCGGCCTCCTATCGATGGACAATCTTGAGCGTAATGTCCAGACTTCCTACAACGATAACACCCGACGTTACCTTGCCTGCACTCGCCCAAGTGATTCCTCTGGCATTTCTGGCACCAAAGTTTTTCCACACCCTGACCCCACTGCCGCATGGGTTGGAAATTCCTTCCCCAAGGTTGCATTTCTCTCTCCTGAATACCCAGATTCCTCTGAATCACTAGACCGCTCTGGTTCCCTTGGAACACCTGATTGCCTCTCCCTTGATCTTCCCATTTTCTCTTACCTCTTCCTCCGTCAGTTGGCTGTCCGGGTGGCATTGTTCTTTCCTGGGGCAACATTGACTCAATGTTTAAAGCCCGGTTCAAGGACTATGCATACGTCAGATCTCCCTGACTGACGAGCGAAATTCTGATCTCGGGTCGGAGTCCTCTCTCGAACGCATGCGCCTAGCGGCCTCGGTGCCGACCAGTGCGTGGCGTAACGCAGCAGATGATTGAGCGAGCGATCGACTCGGTGACCGTCCTTCTCCTCGAGCGAAGATTCGAACTCGTTTTGCCTTATCGCTGTAAACGCCAGCACGTATTTTTCCATGAGTTCTTCCTCGACATCTTCCCACGATACCTTCCCTCATCGTCACGGTGTTAGGGTTCTCCTCACGGATTCCCACCAAAAATCAGCCTCATCGGTTAGCTGAAAGATCGCGTAATTCAGCTTTTCTGCTTCTTCACAGCCGATGTATTCGAAGATCCTTTCAGTGGATCGTATCAAGTTCTTAGCGTCGATCGGTTCACCGAGACTGTCGCACGTAGGGGGATTCTGCCTGTGAAAACTCTCGATCGCATGCCGTTGAACCAAAGGTGGTTCTCGGGCTTCTTCCACGTTATTGTTCCTCTGGTTCCTTGTTCTCGGTATTCTGTATCGACGTTGAAACATTAGAATCCCGTTCGCATAGATAATCGGGTATCATCGCATAACATATATCATCACCCATAATCACATATTATCACGCACGTCACATATCACGATCACATATAATCATGCAACATGTCAACATATCATCGTTATGCATCTCACATAACATCATCACATATCATCACAACATAGCTCATATCACATACAAGCATAAAGCATAAATATCATGTCATAGACAGCGTTAGTATCAGTATTATCCAAGTGTCCATAAAGGACTGTCAAAATACATAATCATAGGTATGTCAGTCAAAAAGGTCAGATATGAGCAAAAGAATCCGACTCGGGTTACTGCCAAAAGATGTCGCTCTGTCTCGTGCGATAGCAGACTCTGCGACTATCACTGACTACCTAGATGTTCGTCCTCCATATCCGTCTACTGCACACCGTTCCCATTATCTGATCCATTCTGTCTTTCCTCCTCCTCTCTCTCCCTTCCTATTAGGGCTCGGACTCGGGCTGCTGTCTCGGTGTAATGATCTCGTATGGTAGCAAGCCTCTTATGAGTATGATCCCATCCAAGATATGCCCTGATCGTCTGAGTCTCCGGTGAATACTGTTCCTGGGTTCCAGTCTCTGGCGCTTGCCCTTCCTTTACATGCTCGACCTCATCCGAGTCATCCACTATTCGGATAACCAAGTCCTCTGAATCCTCACTGTCCTCCTCCGGGTCTTCCTCCTCCTCAGAATCTCCTTCCCGGGAGGCCAACCTGATACTGTTCGATGGCCCTGTGATTCTGATCCTGAGCCTCTTCTCTGTCATAGTCGGGTGGATCATCTCTCTCACCTGGGAGGGTCCTGCCTCGAAATCATTCCTGGTCTGTCTGAAGGTAAGGGTCGTAGATGGAGGTGTAGTGACTGGCGTATCCTGATGAACTGGCGATCGTCTAGGCCTTGGCGGCTCTCCCAAAGGCTCTTCAGGAACATCATCCCTGTCATCAATCTGGATTGGCCCTCGAACATGCCTCGCTATCACATCTGCCTAAAAAAGGTATGCCTCGATGATCGGTCCACTGTCTCCATACTCGAGCAACGAACTCTGTGAAATCCAAGGTAAGATGTCTGGTGATAAGATCCCGATGGAACATCACGTACCCTTGCCTTCTTGCCCATGGCTGCCAACCTGTTGGTAGCCTCTCTGTCATCCGGTAGTAGGCCTCGTATTCAGATACTTTCCCACTATCTCGAATCTTCCTCCATAAACCAACAAATCTTCCCAGAAATACTCCCAATGGCTCATGGACGTTCCTGGTACATTCCCTGAACTTACGGATATGCTCATCCATCCTGTGGGATCTTAACCAACGTTGTCTGGGCCACTGAATATCCATAAACCTACATGTTAGTTCATCATAAAACAACAACAACAAATATTCATGTTCCCTCTTCTGTCCCAGCTATCTGGATAATCGTGTCTCAGACACATATTCACTTTCAACACATATCAACATAGATATGGACATTCATAACAAAATCACGTAAGCAATTACATGATTCACTTACAAGCACTCGTTTATCAAAATAAACAAGATTTCAATCAATAACACATTCCTATGTAAACACATAGATTCACATCATCCATTCGTGATCATCTCAATCACATCACATCATATCAATGATTTTCATATCACAGCCACACAGGCCCTTTCGTCCCATCGACAATCACTTCTATATCTACATCATCACCCAACAACATCTCATCCACATCACGTTTACATCGCATAAAATCTTACTAGGCCAAAGCACATGAAACCAAGATCACATCAAGCATCACGTAACCACATAAAGCATCAGCAAATAAACACATACCTCATCCCCTTTTTAAAGGAGGTGGCCTGACGGTGAGCTAAGGGTAGCTGTACCTGATAAACAGTTTAGAAGAACAAGTTCTAAACACTCAATTTCAAGAACGTACATATATAAAACAAATGAACTGCCTTAATATCAGTTAACTGCGAAAACTAGGTGCCAAGAACATTGCTCTGATACCAAGCTGGTATCAGATAACAAAGATAGATGTCAGGGCCAAGAACACTGCTCTGATACCAAGCTGTCACGCCCTAATTCCCGAGGGAAGGCATGGATGCCGGGGTGTGATTAAGGGTGGGGGTTAAGAAGTGGGGAAGAAGGGGGAGGATACATAAAGCACACATAATAAGTAGATACGACCATAAAATCGGCAACATCTCCTCTATAACTAGGACATATCCTGAATGGGAGGGATAAGCAAACAATCCACCAACAGAATTATATCAACACCATAACATCAATGAACGTGATTTTGATTTATTATAAGTAATGCAAGAAGCAAAATGGCATTACACCCTGCTGACTAGACCGGTCAACCACATAGCATGCTCATATCGAGACTCACAGCATAATAACATAACGAGCCTTGTTCCCAATCAGAAAGCAAAATAAGGGACAAGAATACATCAACATCAGAGTACATATATATATATATATAGCACAACATCGCGGAAGCATAGCATGAAGAACCAGCATTTCGACCCCTCGTGTAGCCGTCCGACCCTCGTCCATACGTGAAAAGATTTGAAAAGAGTTTGGGTTGAGTACTAGCGCTTTTCGGTTGGGGTTTTATCATAAATCAAAATTCATGGTGCCGTGTTCAGAGCACTTACCTTAGAAGGTTTTAAAACGTAAATCCACTTCTAAGTAAGCAAAATAGATTTTTCGTTTTTCGATACCTGATCTGTTATTACTGTTGTTGTAATACCCCGTATTCCTGTAGCAAATATTAGCTCTTGATTAAGAGCTTAATAAGAAGGGCATTGCATCCTTAAGAAAGAGTTGTTTAAGTTAAAAGCTTTTATGTTAAGCTTTGAGTCAAGCAGATAGAATCTGAGATAGATTCGAGATAGAATCTTAGAAAAGATTCTAAAGTCTTTATTAGCATGAGAAGATCTAGATTTCAAGAGTCTTGATATGATAAGATATGTGTTCATGGAAGTCTTGATCCCAGAGTTATAGAATTTCAGAGTCTTTACCCCCTTTTTTGATAACTTGTTTATTGAATAAACCGGATCAAGAGCAAATTGCTCAAAATGGTTTTGAGACCAAAATACTTTTGAATGGTCAAAACATGATGTTTATTTTAGAAAGAAAGATTTATGAAAAATTCTGACTTACTAGCAATTCCTATATTTCTATTGGAATTATTCTGAGAAATTATTTTATATATTTTCGAATGAGGACATGACGTCCCTAATAAATTGGGCCTAGCACCAATACGTTGTAATAAGCCCGGATGACAATCTAAGCTTACGAGATAAGCTAAGACAAGCTTGTGAGAGAAGCTAAGGATAAGCTTCTAGAATAAGCTATTAAAAAGCTTATGTAATAAGCTTAGAAAATTCTAGAAAATCAATAGCTTACCATGGAAGATTTGAATAGTGTTCTATGATATATATATATATATATATATATATATATATATATATATATATATGTATTAAAGCTTCCAAAGCACTCCTTTCCCCACATTTCTCTCAAATTCTCGAAAACACACACAAACACACACTGCAGTGTGAAAATTTTCAAACTCATTTTACGAAGATCTAACGATGAATTCACGATCCGTCTTCACACAAAGGTAGATCTACACTTCTAGAACATATTTATGGTTTGAAAATCTGAAAATATGAACTTTGAGGCTCCAAGTTTTCGGTTCTTATGAGTAAGTTTGAAGGAGCATGTTTTGTTCGATTATTTCTTGATATTATGTTAGATCTACCGCCTAGGAGTTGTTTAATGTTGAAATTTCAAGCATGAGTTCATTCCTTGGAATCTTTGGAATTTTGAAAATGAGGAAGCCTAGATCTTAAACTTATGTTGTTAATATGTTTGATATGCTTTCATATATGTGTTGTTGGGTTGATATAAACATGTTTTGAGCAAGAAAACGATTAAATCGAACCCATGTGAAAACCAAAAGGACCGAACCCTATATCTCATACAAGGGTTGGATTTTGATTTTATTTGATCATTTTGACTTCATATTTGGATTCTATGATATGAATAAAGCTTAAAATGATTTATTAAATTTTTCTACCGTATATTAAAGATGAAATATTTTAGTTTGACGTCAAAATGGTTTTTCAATGTTAAAGCTTTGATCTTTGGATTTTGATGATTGATTAATGATCTTTGTTGATAGTTAAGCATGTATAGAGGTTCGTGTACATTAGATGACGTCTTACGTGATTTTTCACGTTGGTCATAAGCTATGTTTGTAAAGAGTTGTTGGTTTTTGATTAAGAATAGATAGCTTAAGTTTGTCGTTGAGTCCTATGTGCTTGTTTAGTGATCGAAACTTAGTTAAGTCTTTTATATGTTTAGTTGTTAAAGGATGCTGATGACCCAGTGTTTATAGACCATAGAGTCTTGAATATCAAGAAGTTATAGTAAGAAGTTAAAGTCGTGTTAACGACTTAGATAAGATAAAGAGTTTATCTTCTTGTTTGGCTCCTGGTATGCTTATACGCTACTTTATGTTAATGAAGGGCCAAGTTCAGAGAAGAAAGAAGTCACCTGAGTAATTGTTGCCAGGTGGGTAAAATCTTTTCTAAAGATGTGAAATGATATGCTTTTGCATACAAAATGATATGATATGCATTTTTTATGAAAAGTTGACTGACTTGCCAAGTTTTTGAGTATGATGCATAATGCATGTTGCCTATCTACGAGAGATGGACGATATCGGCCCTATCTTTGAACGATTTGTCGGTGAAGGTTTGTGTACAGAGTGATCGTGAGCTAAATGGCCGATCACGGTGTTTGAGAAGAGGCCTACTTCTCAACACAAGAGTGCGTAGATATGGTTAATGAATGAGATAATGTCTGTGAGACGCATGTTTAATGTTGCATCTAGAATATATGAGCATGAAAGCAAGTAAGTTTATTTGAAGCTTGCGAGGTTATTTAGCGAAAACTCATGTGTGTTGCTAATGTTATGGAAAATCAATCTTATAGCTCTAAGAGCAATGTTTTAAATGTTTTGGCATATACCCTTGAGTGCATCTAGTACTCACGCCCTGCATATATTTCTAAATGTGCAGGATGAGCTCGAGAGGATGCTGGAATCGAATGTTGTGCAGAGGAGATTCTCTAAATGTTTCGTTTCATGATGGTATTTTAATCTGTTGTTGTCATGTCTTGATTGCCCAGAGTCTTATGTCATCATACATGATTCTCACCACACTTCTTGTTGCCGAACTTTGGCCTTTACTTGTTTGTCTTTTGATATGTGCCCAAATAGCGGTTTCATTTTGTTGTTGAGATCTCGACATTTCTCTTATGATGTCGATTTGCTTCTATGAACAAGGATTTCTTTAGAATGTCCAGAATCGTTTTGTTGGATCCAATATTGCATAAAATGTTTCGAAGTTATCGATGAGTCATGCTTTCGACCCTAGTTAACCAAAGATCTTATTTTGGTGAAAGCATGTTTGAGTTCTTACATTCATTGTGAAATTAGTTTAACTTGTAACATCAGATTAATGTCGTATTGATATTGATTATCTTATTCCGATTATTAGTCCTCGATCGTTGTTTGTCTTTGTTCGATTACTCTTTGGGGCTTGAAAACCTAGAATCATTCTTTGTCGGATCTACCTCTTTCGACTAAACAATTGCTTCATTCATGATGAAAGTTGAGGTCAAACATTGTTTGACATGTATATTCCGTCGGAATTGTCATTATAAATTATCAGAAGTTCTTTCTTAATCCACGTAACACCCTAATTGCTTGATTAAGTAAGTCGGGGTGTTACAGAATGGTATCAGAGCAGTTCTAAATTCTGAACCTGTGAATCCTTGTAAATCCTTATGAGTCTTGTGCAGCTTGTGCACCTTGAGTCTGTAAATTTTTTTGAATTGATTACGATTTGAGAATCTAAGTTTATAGAGTCAGTTGTTTGACTCTGTTTTGAGAATCTGAGTTATAGAGTCAATTGTTCTCAAGAGAAGCTCAACAATTCGATTCCATCATCTCTAGCTCACCAGGTAATAGCTTATGATTATGATTATCATATAATTGAGCATGTGCTTTATTGAAAGAATTGAGATGCTGAGTATATGCCATATTAAAAGAATTGCTATATGAGAATGTATGCTTGAAATGAGTTATTGCTTATTGAGCTAAAGATGAGAAGAGATCCTTAGAAAAGATGGCAGAGCAACATGAGTATGCTTTTCTGCAAGTATTTGAGCATTCTTTCTATTTTAGATAGTAAAGACCATCCGAACAGCTCGGAAAGATACGGCTCGTTTGTCACCATCAGCAAGGATCGGAGCGCTTATATCTGTTTATGCGGATGAGCGACTTATTTTGGAAGAATTTCTCGCTCAATTCAGTTTGTGGAGAGAGATATATCTTAGCACGGTATATCGGGACTAGATGGAATACTCAATTGTAATACCCAATTTACGGGCTTAAAATTTGAAAATAAAGAAGGATAATCGATAGAAGAAAGTGTGAAAGTGAGCGTCGGTAATTGACAATTTGGAATAGATCGAAATTTCCTTTAAAATTTCGAATGAAATAATTTTAAAAACAATAAATAAATATGTTTTTAAGTGTATAGAGGATATTATTACACTTAGAAAATTAAGGAAATATTTTCTCCTAATTGTTTCCATATTTTCGAAATTTATGTGTTCATGAGATTAAATTATGAACTTAGCATGAGATCACTTTATATTATGTAACAAATGTTATTTTATTTTACATATAGAATATTTGTCACGACCCCATTCCGAACCAACCCGGACTGGAGGGTGACTAGTACTAGGAGTAGTACTTTAGGGGTTACATGGATAAAATAGAGATGCGTGAAAATAAGCTAACATGCTTGAACAGAATACGAGATGATGTTATATTGTTTTTGAAAAGGTTTAGGCCACCGGACCCCAAAACTTGGCCCGATCCGATGGACCTCAATAGTTTAAAAACATAAAGCGTAAATAAGGGAGTTCAGAGTGTAAATGAAAGTGTGTGAATACATATATGACGATATGCATTGAGTATAAACCACAAATTCAAGTAGATCGGTCGAGGACTTTGGACTCCTCAACACTTTCCCCATCATCACCATCAAAGCTCAACCCGCACATTTAAAACAAACATGCGAGGCTAAGTACAAGAAATTGCACTTAGTGGACTCGTGCGAAAACATTTGATAGAGTTGGATTACACCGCCAATATTGGGTAAGTCACGAGTGGTTTTAGTTAAAATGCCTTGTGCTTACCAAATCATTCGGTTAACATAAACATAGCTCGCCGAGCATTTTCTTGGTGTGTATGGTCCGTATCTCATAGTCACAATACATAATAATAAATAAATAAATAAACGTCGAGAGGAGGCCTCCCATCTGACGCCGTGACCGGCCGTAATCCGTCGACCTGCGGTCACTCTCTGCAAGCATATGTTAACACGGTATAGTTCCAACCTTCACGCAAATCCTAGCTGTGCATTTATCATCCCGCACGAGGACCCGACATTAAAAGGTTGGGTGCTACCACAACAATTGATATAATAGTTCCGACTATCTCCACAGCCCCTACCCGGCATATGAGATAGGATCCGTACACAAACGAAATATTTTTGGCGTGTAATGCGGTAAAACATTTGATAAGCAGTTGTAGTATAAGTCTTTGTAAATAAATTCATTTGGTATGATAGTAAAGTCATATTTTGAAGATAAAGCCCACATTTTGAGGTAGAAAGGAAGCCCACCGGACTATGGTTTGTTGTAAAAGTCCTAAGTTCGTTCGTCGTCAAAATCAAATCCAGTATGCGTTTGCGTCCACACCTTACGAAAAAAGCGAGGTTTTAGTACGTCGCTCAAGTCTTCGAGACTTTCGAAAACTAAGATAAACTTCGATATTTCATATCGATGTAGACCGAATTTCTTAGTGGATTCAATGCGTCTCTAACACGTATCGATTGACTTTTCGTTCGCTCGAGATCGTTCAACGATATAAATGCGTTTTCGATATATGGATTTCATTTGTGAAATCTTTTCTTACTAATGAATTATCATACTCAATTAGTATATCTTACGCGTCTTGACGATTTATAAATGTATAATCGCATCGTTTGACTTGAAAGTCAACGAAGTCGTCATTGATCGACAAAGTCGATGATTTTGACCTTTAATAATAGTAACTTCTTACTATTTTTGTTTTATAAATCGAATTTGGTCGATTTGAAAGCGTAAAGTCCTATTGCTCGATTTATCTTGTAAATCGAGGACTTATAATTATTTTCGCATTTTTAATAACCCTTTTATCAATAAAAGCGTATTTTGGTATTTTAAAGCGTTATAAAATGAGCGTTCGTCTCAAACATAGCAATCTATGTTTATAAAATTTTGTAAAATTTAAAACTGTCCAGAATATTATTTTAGTAAATTTTATTAATAAACTGTTTTTAAAAGGATTTTAAAACCCTTTTATGTTATCGAAATTTTCGATAATTAGAATAAAATACTAAATGACCTTTGAAAATTTTTCTAAAATCATATAGTGTATTATTATACACTATGGTCCAGAATATAATTTATGAAATTCATATAATCTTTGTTGCTAATTATTTATATATATACATATATATATTCACGGTAATTTCAAATAATAGGGAATAATCATCCAAAAATTCCCAAAATTGATATGTACTCATTATAACATCCCAACATCAGTATATAATATTTATATAACCCATAGTTCATCATAACTATTTATTTCACAATATGTAACAATATTCACGGTAATAATAGGATAATTACCAAATAAATAGCAAACAATTTCTAAAAATTCTAAATAAATTCCAACATCAATAACATTATATTATAACATTGTAACATCATAACATCAACCAAACTAATTTAAATCGTCACCATATGAGCTTTGCAAGCTCTCGGCTTTTCGATTAAATTTAGTATTTGGTTTTCAAAATTCAATAATTATATACTATGTTTATACACTATAGTATATTAATATAACATCATATAATCATCAAGAACTAATTAAATCATCACCATATAAACTTGTAAGCTTTCGGTTTATTTGATTTAAATAGTTAATTGATTTCAAAAATTCTAATTAATTCACACAATGCATAAATAATATACTAAAGCATTAAAATACCATTACATGTTCAAAATAAAATCATACATCAACATATATTTTCCAAAGCTCTCGGCCTTTTATAAAATCAAGCATTTGATTTTCAAAATCTAAATAAATCATAGGACATATAAACAATACATTGAAGCATTTATATGTCATCACATGCTAAAATAAAATTTATACACCAGGTATGGTACATACATGCTCACGGCATTCATGAAATAATTAGCTAGGGTTTTCCAAAAATTTTAAATAACATACTATAGTCTTAAATCATAACATAGATCGATAATACATGCTTAGAAATTATTGGGAAGCATTCGGTCATCTCATATGTATTTTAACATTTTCAAAATTATTTCAAACATCTATATGGTTCGAAAATAATATAGCATGCTAGATCCATTCAAAATCAAATGAACAACAACATATGATTATCTAAGCATATATTTCATATATTTTTCAAATAAGTCATCAAGAACAACATTCTCATGCTCAAGAACATTAAAACATACATATACATACATATATAGCATTCGGTACATACATGAATATATCTGAGGGCATGCTGAAATTTTAGAATAGAAGGAATAAATCGGTGCTAAGGCCTCATGTTTACCTTAGAAATGATATGGAATCACAAGAACAATATAGTATCAAGTTGGGAGAAGAAATGAGGAAGAAGAAGAGAGCTTTGAAAATAATGGGGAGGGCTGCTCGGTTTTGGTGAAGAAGGGAGAGAGGGAGAGAAAATGATAGTTCAAATGGGAGTGATGATGTATAATGATAGTGAGGTGTTGAAGTGGAAGAGTCCCCCTAGTATCTACCCTCTCTCTCTCGATTTTTTTGGCCAAGAGAATGGCTAAAAATCTGCAGCCAAATGATGAGGATTATGTGATGATTAGGCTAGGTTTAAAAGGTAAGCCATGTATTGGTCAAGATAGAGGTGGAGCTCATGCTTTGTTTAATGAGGGTGGCCGGCGGTTTTAGGGTGTTGTAGGGGTGGGATTTAATTTATTTTGTACCATAATACAATGTATTAATCACACATGATCATATGATATATAATACATGCCATAAAATAATTAAATCATCCCAAGGACACAAATTCGAAATTACCGATTCTAATTTGGAAAAATAGGTATAAAAATACAAATTACACCTATTATTGATACTCATGCCATTTTCGATCCAAATATACATATATACATCATAATATATGATTTAGATATTAAATAATATCATAGGATAAAATTATAGCATTAATTCATGCATATAAAACCCTAATTTGAAAATTAGGTTTGAAATTTATAAAATCTGTTTTCGATTTTTTAATGATCTAAAACTGATTTCATAGCTTAATAACACTCATATATATCATATTATAAAGTTTAGATACCATATGATAATTTAATAGTGTCATTTCATATGAAAACCAAAGTTTATAAACTTAGGGTTTTGGAAATTTCAATAACAAATTATCAATTTTAATAACTGAAAATTGATTTTTAATAATTAATAGTACTGAAATTATATAAAATAATAATAGGAAATTAATTATTATAATTTCACGAACATTGAACTCGATTTACAAAGCGTCTCTAGGCGTTAACGTCAAAACGTCTCAAAGCGTTGAAATCGACTCATCTCAAAATGGTCGCAGAAGTTCACACTTACTAAATAAATATATTCCTTTTAATAAAGGAATTAAGATGGAAATTAATTCCAAGCTTCACGCTCGAGAAAATTTCATGAAAAGGCGGCGTTCGATCACGCGTTTGACGTTAAAATATATTGAATCATTTCGTAATATTTCAATCCTTTAATTCACAATCCTTAGTGAATTATGAAGGAATTCGTTATAACGATATCGTATCGAAATCACAAGATTCGATGTCGTAAAAGATATTATCTGCAAAACCCTAATTACGGGTTTAGAAAACCGTAATCATATATTCGTTTCTTTGGAATATTACATTCCACCCCTACGAAAAATTTAGTCCGAAATTTTATACCTTTAGAAAAATAGATCGGGTATTTTTCTCTCATTGCTTCTTCAAGCCCCACGTGGCTTTCTTCAGTGGTGTCTCCTGACACTTTGACTAACGGAATCGACTTGCTCGTAGTTCTTGAACTTTGTGGTCAAGTATGGCTGCGGGTTCTTCCTTATAGCTCATGTCCGGCTCGAGGATCACGTCGTCTTGATGAATCACGTGCTTGGTCGTGAGCGTATTTTCGTAATTGTGAGGCGTGGAAAACATTACACATTCCCTAGGTTTGGCGGAAGAGCGACCTATAAACAATCGGACCTATCCTTTCTAGGATCTCATAAGGTCTATGAAACGGGTCTAAACTTCCTTTTAGTCGAACCGACGATTCCTTTTGATGGAGACCTTAAGAAATACTTTGTCTCCATCCTCAAATCGTAGTTCGGATCTCACGCATCGTCGTAAGACTTTGTGCATCACGAGCCTATTTTATCCTTAGTTTAATCTGTCGAACGATCTCGATCATTTCGTTCACTGCATCAGGCCCTATAACTTTCCTCTCACCGACTTCATCCCAATAAAGCGGTGATCTACACTTTTTGCCATACAAGGCTTCGTATGGGGCCATGCCGATCGTCGCTTGATAAGCTGTTGTTGTAAGCAAATTCAATCAGAGGTAAAATATCTTCCATTTTCACCTCGATCCAAAACTACGGTTCTAAGCATATCTTCAGCGTTTGGATCGTTCTTTCCGATTGTCCATCGGTTTGTGGGTGGAAAGTCATCTTGAAATTTAATCTCGTGCGGTTCTCGGCGCAAGCTAATCCGAGTCTGGATGTGAACTTGAGTCTCGATCGGTAATAGATTTTGGCACTCCGTGTAGTCGTACAATTTCCTTAGCGTCGGTGGGCGACTTATCGATCCATAAGTGCTTTGAATAGGTGAAAGTGAGCACTTTTGGTAGAAGTCTATCCACAATTACCCATATGGCTGTGTTTCCTCTTCTCGATTTGGGTAAGCTTGTAACGAAGTCCATCGTTATATCGTCCCATTTCCATTCGAGGATTTCCAGCGGTTGTAACTTCCGTAGGGTCGTTGGTGTAGTGCTTCACTTGTTGACAAACAAGGCAGTTCTCGAAAGATGCTATGTCTCGTTTCATGCCTTCCACCAAAATTTTTCCTTGGTGTCCAGTACATCTTAATCTTGCTGGGTGGGCGGTGTAGGGCGTGTCGTGAGCCTCACTCATGATTTCGATTCAAGCTCTGCGTCGTCAGAACGCATATCCTACCTTCAAACAATAAGGCGTTATCCAGGTGCCTCTTGGAAATTCTTGAATCCTTCGGACCTTAGTCTTTCTGGATCTTTCCAACTTTTCCTCAATCCTTTGTCTCTCGACAATTCTTTTTCTTAGATCGGATGTCGGTGTGAGTGTAGCGATCTGACTCACGATTGTCTGGGTGGTTCAACCAGTTCAATCTTCATCCCGCCAAACTCTTCAACGAGTTTTTCCTCTTACAAAGAGACATCCTAACTGGTATGGCTCTTTACGACTCAGCGTCGCTACTACATTCGCCGCCTTGCCGGGTGATAGTTAATACCACGTCGTAATCTTTTACTAGTTGAGCCATCTTCTGTCTCATATTGAGATCCCTTTGTTCGAAGAAATACTTCAAACTTTTATGGTCTCGTGAAGATCTCACATCTCGCACCGTAGAGATGGTGTCTCCATATTTTCGATGCATGAACTACAATTGCTAGTTCCAAATCGTGGGTTGGGTAGTTCGGTTCGTGAGGTGCGAGTTGTCGGGATGCATAAGCTATCACCTTCCTTCTTGCATCAAAACACAACCCACCCCGGTCTTAGATGCGTCAGTATAGACTACGTGCCCTTGTCCGCCTCGATTGCTAGAACTGGTGCCTTTGGTCAATTTTCCTTGAGTATTTGAAAACTCGTCTCGCACTCATCGGTCAAACGAACTTGATTCCCTTCGGAGTAGGCGGGTTATTGGCCTTGCAATCTTGGAGAATCCTTGATGAATCTCCTATAGTAGCCAGGCTAATCCTAGGAAGCTTCTAATTCGTCTTTGCGTTTTGGTGATTTCCACTCTGCATGGCCTCTACTTTGGTGGATCTACTTTTATGCCTTGAGACACGATGTGTCCAAGGAACATAACTTCCTTTAGCAAAACTCACATTTGCTAAACTTAGCAAAGAGTCTTTCATTTCTCGAGGTTTGCAGAACCGTCAGTAGATGTTCTTTATGATCCTCTTCATTCTTTGAGTAAATAAGGATATCATCTATGAAGACCAAAAGCAATTTATCCGAAATGGATGAAATACTGCTCATTCATGAGGTCCGTGAATCGGTTTGGTGCATTGGTTAATCCGAATGGCATAACTATGAATTCATAGTGGCCATATACGGTTCGAATGCGATCTTAGGTACATCCTCGAGGATCAGTATTTTCAGGTGATGGTATCGACTTAAGATCAATTTAGAGAATACACCCGCCTCGCAATTGATCAAATAGGTCATCAGTGCAGGTAAAGGGTATTTGTTCTTTAGTGTCATCTTATTTAGCTCCCTATAATCGATGCACATCCTCAAAGAACCATCCTTTTCTTAACAAAGTAAGGCGCGCCCCACGGTGAAACACTCATTTAATAAATCCTAGATCCAAAAGCTCTTGGATTTGGATTTTCGACTCTTCAAGCTCCTTTGGGGCCATCCTATAGGCGCCGACCTTTGGGGCTGATCACGGCTCCAAGTCGATGGTAAACTCTAGTTGTCTCATCGGGAGGTAGTCTGGTAGATTTTTAGAAATCGTCCGGAATTCTCGGACAACTTCAATGTCTTCTACCCGCGCGGGTTTATCCTCATCATTTAAATAAACAAGGAATGCATGGCATCCCTCTCGGTTCATCATCCTCCTGGCTTGTAGTCGACACTATTGGCACTCTTCTTCCCATGCCGATCCCATGGAAATCGTAGCTTCTTGTCCCGGAAAGTGAAACGAAATTTTCCTTTCCTTCTGGAGAATCGTGGAATGATTCTTAGCTAACGATCCATTCCTAGGATTATGTCTACATCGTCCATGGGTATTATGTTTAGATCGTTAGCGTAACCTTAAGTGATCCTAATGTCGACTCTAGGTTCGAGCAAAAGTGTGTGATCATAATTCCTCCTATAGGCGATGAGATTCTCATATCTGCTTGATCTTTCGGACCTAAGGCCCAGCATTTCTACGCATGATTTTGCAATAAAAGAATCGCGAAGCACCCGTGTCGAAGATCTATAACGGTGGGTTGAGAAGAACTCCCATACCGCCAAGTTTCCTTGGTTACATTAGATTCTCGCCTCCCTATCGTGGCGTAGGCTCTAGCCGAGCCGGCCGTGGTCAAGGGGTAGTGGTCCGCTGATTCGGCGGTTGTTGCTGGCTTTCTGCTGCCCTTCTTGGCGTTGGTGCGTGGTTATCGCCTCTATTTGTTGTTGTGGCGGTGGCCGCCATCTTGCTGCGGGATTTGTTGTTGTGGCGGCCGCCTTCGCTGCGGCTTCGGAGTTGTTGTTGTTGAGGCTGGGGTGTTTGCCACTGGAGTTGCTGGGGTTGGGGCTGGAGCTGCTGCGGTGGTGGGGCTGAAGCTATATAGCCCTCAATGGCTGAGCATTGCCCGGTTGGTTCGCCTCCCGTCCGAACGTGACATCGGGCAATTGTTGGCGTAATGCCCGTTCACCCGCATTTGTAACGACTTACCACGTTTGCGTGCACACCCCTTGTGTGCTCTATGGCATCTAGGGCATTGAGGTGCCTCGATCGTCTGTGGTCCCTTGCGGTGGAGCATGGCGCTCTCTTCCAGCTTTGTCCCTGCTGCGCCGGGTTTCCTTGCCACGGGCGCTTGTGACTTGCTTCTCCGTAGTTTCCGCGGTTGTTATTTCCGCGGTTGGGCTCCCAGTTCCCTTTTCCCTTATCCGAATTACGTGTGCACGAGGCGACCTTTGTCTTATTCTCGCTCATAGCCGCCTCAATATTCAAGCTCGTGCTAGAGCTTGATGTAAGAATAGGTCTCCATGGTGGCAAGAGACATGCGTATCTCCATTCTTAGCCCTGCCCTGAACTTTTCCGACATCTTCAAGTCGGTGTCTACTAGATCCGGCGCATATCTTGACGTCTCGCAGAAAGTGCGATCGTAGTCGGTTACGGATAATTTTTCTTGTTTTAGCGGGAAAAATTCACGCCTTTTCCCCTATAACTTTTGGGATATACTTTCATCTGACTCTCTTTTGAAATCCTCCCACGAATTCCTCCACCGCTCTGCTTTGTGAAAGTTTTCTTTCCGGCCTCCCACTGAAGTCGGTGGTCCAACCACTGAAAGTAACACACGTGACCTTTCTTGTGCCGTGCATCTTAGGAAGGTAAAGATCCGTTCAATAGCCACGACCCATTGTTCGCTTCTTCCGGGTTGCCTTTCCCGTTAAAGACAGGAGGGTTCTGTCTTAAAAACATTTCTTCGATCCTGCGATCGGGTTGAGGTGGAGGTGGTGGTTGGGGATTGTCTTACGGCTCTTGTCGGGGACTCTACCCTTCCTCTCGGCCTTCCCGTCCTCGACCTCCGGGTTCTGCTCCGGATTCCTTCTGGAGGCATCTCGCTATCAAAAACAAGTAAACATTAGGCATTTATTCTTTTCAGACCCACATCCACTCACACTTTGCTTTGGCCTTGTCATAAAGCGATCCCAAACAGAGTATAACATTCTTAACAAACATAACTTGCCGCAAAAGCCCTATTAGGGTCAGGTGTATATATATATATCCAAAATTTTCTGCCATAGGCAGGGTGTTCAAAAACAGCGGGTAAACAGAAAACATAAATCCCGGCCCACACGGCCCTAAAAGAGATTTCGAGTTTTAGAACTAAGGTGCAACAAAAGAAAAAGAGAAAAGCTAGCACCCACGCTAGACATAACAAAACAAATTCTAATTAAGACGTCGCCTAGTGCCTTCACGAGGTCTTTCCCTATTCCGTGTCTTCCTCAGGGTCTTCCTCCTCCTCCGAATCATCTTCGCTGTCGGAAATGTCCATACGGGGTAGTCCCCTGGATGGTCCGGCTCCATTGCTTTCCACCATGGTATATCTCGCATGGGGTTAAAAGCGGTGGTCGCGTTCGCCGAGGCTCGTGGTCGGGCGAATCGGATGTAGCATACTCGAGTCGGGTCATAGCCGGAAGGCATCGATACTCTCATCCGTCTTGTCCGACGAAAGTGCTCGTGGTGGTATGGCTGGGACCATAGGTGGTGGAGGTGGTACTTGGTGGACGACAGGGTGTCCAAGCTGTAAGGGTGGAAATACCGGCTCTCCCGAGGCTGCTCGGGCGTCTGCGTCCTCTAAGCGAGCAGTCCGCCTCGTCGAATCGATACGGAGGTACCCGGGTCGATCGCCTCGGAACCTCGTGTACGACCACTCTGGCGACTCATCCCACCTGTATACTCTCGGGAGGGAGGTAGGGTCTCTCGGTGCTTGCCCGTAAATGCTATATCGTAAGTCGGTGACTCACGAACACAGGCGATCTCCCACCAAGTCGTAGCCGCCATCGCCCGGTAGATGTAATCCCCGATATCTCTCGAGCATATCCATCCAGTGCGGGGAGTATCGCTAGAAGGCGCTGGATGCCGTCATAATCAGTCACGCCCGGAGCTCGGGCGTCTCTCCAAAGCGGAGATAATATGCGAGAACTCACCCAAGTCTTCCAGTGCACATCCAACTGGGCGATATATACTCACCTCCTCCTCCGGGTGGGGTGTGGTCAATCCTCTCCTCGCGAGATATCTCATCCTCCATCCGTCACGAGTAAAACTAACATAAGTCAACTATCGTCATCGAATAAGCGTGCAAGGATATCTTAAGCGTAACGTGAAGCAACTAGATAAGGTCAAGCAAGTCTATAAGGTAGGCAACATCATACTGCACAAAACTCACCACAACTTACCTTCTTAGTCTTACCCAAAGCGTGTACATAAGCCAACAACATCTTAATATGAGCTATGAGATCCTTATTCTATACCAAACATCGAACTAGTGTTCAACGGACTCTATCGTATTCTGGAGGCAGAATTAAGGATTCTGTTCTTCATAACAAATAAAGATCAGTGCGTTAGGAGTACGCAGGCGAAAACCATGCGTAAATCGGAGTCCTAACGAGAGAGATCTAGCTAAAACAAATCTACTGCGCAGTGCAGGAAATTTGCGCGATCGTGCCAAATTGCAATTTGAGACGTATGTCGACGTATTACGTCTACCATCTTCAGGTCTTTATGTCAAGGCTGATCATTCTGAAGCCGTAAGTGGCGTCCATTTGGTGTTGATGCTCACTCGTGTAGAAGTAGTGATGGAGTGCCGACGTCATTCAGCTTAAAGGTTGAGGTTGTCCTCGTCCATCCTTCTCGCTCGTCTTCCGTCGTTCGTGCCCAAGGGTATCGTTACTTTCATTCTTCCTATCGTTCTTTCGTTCGAATATGGAAAAGAAGTCCGTACTTCTATGTTCTTTCACGATACGTGAACATGCTCCTTAGAGTCTAAGTTCGTCTTATGATAACATATCGTTCATCATAAATAAAATTTTGAAAGTTGGAAAGGTGTTTCAATTGAAATTTTTTTTGAAATACGATTTCAACATAGCAATCATAATCGACTTATATACATATCAAAAATGGATTCAATCATCCCATGTTGATCATTCAACTAGTACCACCATGTACTTTCGTATCAATACTTAAGTATAGCATTAGTTCAACTAAAAGTATTTTGGTAAAAATTTTCTTGCTCAACTTTCATTTTCATCATAAAAATTTTCATAATAATCAAATCCTTCAAAAGTCTATCCAATTGTTCAATCATGCAAAAATTTTCATTTCATGAGTTTGAGAAAGGAATGCAGTTACCTTTTTCCCGGTTGAGCTCGATGTGATGGAGTGTTGAGGGGAGTCAGTTGGTTTCTAGAAGTCCAGTGACTCGATCTAGACTTAGAATAAAAAGAATTTGGGTTTTCAAAGAGCAAAAGCGCTCTGATACCACTTCTGTCACGACCCCATTCCGAACCAACCCGGACTGGAGGGTGACTAGTACTAGGAGTAGTACTTTAGGGGTTACATGGATAAAATAGAGATGCGTGAAAATAAGCTAACATGCTTGAACAGAATACGAGATGATGTTATATTGTTTTTGAAAAGGTTTAGGCCACCGGACCCCAAAACTTGGCCCGATCCGATGGACCTCAATAGTTTAAAACATAAAGCGTAAATAAGGGAGTTCAGAGTGTAGCAGCGGAAAGTGTGTGAATACATATATGAAGATATGCATTGAGGTATAAACCACAAATTAGTAGATCGGTCGAGGACTTTGGACTCCTCAACACTTTCCCCATCATCACCATCAAAGCTCAACTGCACATTTAAAACAAACATGCGGGGCTAAGTACAAGAAATTGCACTTAGTGGACTCGTGCGAAAACATTTGATAGAGTTGGATTACGCCGCCAATATTGGGTAAGTCAGGGTTTTAGTTAAAATGCCTTGTGCTTACCAAATCATTTTCGTCAGTAAACATAGCTCGCCGAGCATTTTCTTGGTGTGTATGGTCCGTATCTCATAGTCAATACATAATAATAAATAAATAAATAAGCGTCGAGAGTGAGGCCTCCATCTACGACGCCGTGACCGCCGTAATCCCGTCTGACCTGGTCACTCTGCAAGCATATGTTAACACAGCGTATAGTTCCAACCTTCACGCCAATCCTAGCCAGGCATTTATCATCCGGCACAGGACCCGACATTAAAAAGGTTGGGTGCTACCACAACAATTGATATAATAGTTCCGACCATCTCCACAGCCCTACCCGGGCATAACAGATAGGATCCATACACAAAACGAAATATTTTTGGCAGGTAATGCAGTAAAACATTTGATAAACAGTTGTAGTATAAGTGCTGTAAATAAATTCATTTGGTATGACAGTAAAGTCATATTTTTGAAGATAAGAAGCCCACATTTTGAGGTAAGAAAGGGAAGCCCACCTGGACTATGGTTTGTTGTAAAAGTCCTAAGTTCGTTCGTTCGTCAAAATCCCGTCGCTGCGTTTGCGTCCACACCTTTACGAAAAAGCGAGGTTTTAGTACGTCGCTCAAGTCTTTCGAGACTTTCGAAAACTAAGATAAACTTCGATATTTCATATCGATGTAGACTGAATTTCTTAGTGGATTCAATGCGTCTCTAACACGTATACGATTGACTTTTCTCGTTCCTCGAGATACGTTCAACGTATAAGTACGTTTTTCGATATATGGATTTCATTTGTGAAATCTTTTCTTACTAATGAGGTATCATACTCAATTAGTATATCTTACGCGTACTGACGTATTTATAAATGTATAATCGTACGTTTGACTTGAAAGTCAACGAAGTCAACATTGATCAACAAAGTCAATGATTTTGACCTTTAATAATAGTAACTTCTTACTATTTTTGTTTTATAAATCGAATTTGGTCGATTTGAAAACGTAAAGTCCTATTGCTCGATTTATCTTGTAAATCAAGGACTTATAATTATTTTCGCATTTTTAATAACCCTTTTATAAATAAAAGCGTATTTTGGTATTTTAAAACGTTATAAAATGAACGTTCGTCTCAAACATAGCAATCTATGTTTATAAAATTTTGTAAAATTTAAAAACTGTCCAGAATATTATTTTAGTAAATTTTTATTAATAAACTGTTTTAAAAAGGATTTTAAAACCTTTATGTTATCGAAATTTTCGATAATTAGAATAAAATACTAAATGACCTTTGAAAATTTTTCTAAAATCATATAGTGTATTATTATACACTATGGTCCAGAATATGAATTTATGAAATTCATATAATCTGTTGTTGCTAATTATTTATATATACATATATATATTCACGGTAATTTCAAATAATAGGAATAATCATCCAAAATTCCCAAAATTGATATGTACTCATTATAACATCCCAACATCAGTATATAATATTTATATAACCCATAGTTCATCATAACTATTTATTTCACAATATGTAACAATATTCACGGTAATAATAGGATAATTACCAAATAAATAGCAAACAATTTCTAAAAATTCTAAATAAATTCCAACATCAATAACATTATATTATAACATTGTAACATCATAACATCAACCAAACTAATTTAAATCGTCACCATATGAGCTTTGCAAGCTCTCGGCTTTTTCGATTAAATTTAGTATTTGGTTTTCAAAAATTCCAATAATTATATACTATGTTTATACACTATAGTATATTAATATAACATCATATAATCATCAAGAACTAATTAAATCATCACCATATAAGCTTGTAAGCTTTCGGTTTATTTGATTTAAATAGTTAATTGATTTCCAAAAATTCTAATTAATTCACACAATGCATAAATAATATACTAAAGCATTAAAATACCATTACATGTTCAAAAATAAAATCATACATCAACATATATTTTCCAAAGCTCTCGGCCTTTTTATAAAATCAAGCATTTGATTTTCAAAAATCCTAAATAAATCATAGGACATATAAACAATACATTGAAGCATTTATATGTCATCACATGCTTAAAATAAAATTTATACACAAGGTATGGTACATACATGCTCACAGCATTCATGAAATAATTAGCTAGGGTTTTCCAAAATTTTAAATAACATACTATAGTCTTAAATCATAACATAGATCAATAATACATGCTTAGAAATTATTGGGAAGCATTCGGTCATCTCATATGTATTTTTAACATTTTCAAAAATTATTTCAAACATACTATATGGTTCGAAAATAATATAGCATGCTAGATCCATTCAAAATCAAATGAACAACAACATATGATTATCTAAGCATATATTTCATATATTTTTCAAATAAGTCATCAAGAACAACATTCTCATGCTCAAGAACATTAAAACATACATATACATACATATATAGCATTCGGTACATACATGAATATATACAAGGGCATGCTCGAAATTTTCAGAATAGAAGGGGAATAAATCGGTGCTAAGGCCTCATGTTTACCTTAGAAATGATATGGAATCACAAGAACAATATAGTATCAAGTTGGGAGAAGAAATGAGGAAGAAGAGAAGAGAGCTTTCGAAAATAATGGGGGAGGGGCTGCTCTCGTTTTTGGCTGAAGAAGGGAGAGAGTGGAGAGAAAAATGATAGTTCAAAATGGGAGTGATGATGTATAATGATAGTGAGGTGTTGAAGTGGAAGAGTCCCCCTAGTATCTACCCTCTCTCTCTCGATTTTTTTGGCCAAGAGAATGGCTAAAAATCTGCAGCCAAATGATGAGGATTATGTGATGATTAGGCTAGTTTAAAGGTAAGCCATGTATTGGTCAAGATAGAGTGGAGCTCGTGCTTTGTTTAATGAGGGTGGCCGGCGGTTTTAGGGTGTTGTAGGGTGGGATTTAATTTATTTTGTACCATAATACAATGTATTAATCACACATGATCATATGATATATAATACATGCCATAAAATAATTAAATCATCCCAAGGACACAAATTCGAAATTACCGATTCTAATTTGGAAAAATAGGTATAAAAATACAAATTACACCTATTATTGATACTCATGCCATTTTCGATCCAAATATACATATATACATCATAATATATGATTTAGATATTAAATAATATCATAGGATAAAATTATAGCATTAATTCATGCATATAAAACCCTAATTTCGAAAATTAGGTTTCGAAATTTATAAAAATCTGTTTTCGATTTTTTTAATGATCTAAAAACTGATTTCATAGCTTAATAACACTCATATATATCATATTATAAAGTTTAGATACCATATGATAATTTAATAGTGTCATTTCATGTGAAAAACCAAAGTTTATAAACTTAGGGTTTTGGAAATTTCAATAGCAAATTATCGAATTTTAATAACTGAAAATTCGATTTTTAATAATTAATAGTACTGAAATTATATAAAATAATAATAGGAAATTAATTATTATAATTTCCTGAGCATTGAACTCGATTTACAAAACGCCTCAGGCGTTAACGTCAAAACGTCTCAAACGCGTTCAAATCGACTCATCTCAAAATGGTCGCAGAAGTTCACACTTACTAAATAAATATATTCCTTTTAATAAAGGAATTAAGATGGAAATTAATTCCAAGTTACGCTCGAAAATTTCATGAAAAGGCGGCGTTCGATCGCGTTTGACGTTAAAATATATTGTGAATCATTTCGTAATATTTCAATCCTTTAATTCACAATCCTTAGTGAATTATGAAAGGAATTCGTTATAACGATATCGTATCGAAATCACAAGATTCGATGTCGTAAAAAGATATTATCTGTGAAACCCTAATTACGGGTTTAGAAAACCGTAATCGTATATTCGTTTCTTTGGAATATTACAATATTATTTAAGCCAAGTATCACACTAAGGAAGAAAAGAAAATATTTCCTTATTAAACTAGTGATTTTAGAAAAATAGGAAACCATAGGATTAATTTGAGAATTTATTTGTGATCACATAATTTTATGATATGAGTTGTCATGTTTATCTTGTATTACATGATTAGATAAATATCTTGTGCATTCTAGCTAATTTTTGAAAATGGGAGATTAAAAGATAAGGTTTGATTAAGACAATTTGATAAGTATAAGATGATATTTTATAAAGTGATAAGATAAGGTTATGACTAGGTTATGACTAAGCTTAAGATAATGTTTATCCCATAGAAATTGTGTAGCAATCATAGAAGATAAGATTTGTCTCTAGAATTATGTAGTTTTCAAAATTTTGATTTCATGTGAGATAATTTATTAAATAATTTATTTAATTATATACTTGATAAATATAATGAAATCTAGATCAATCTTATCATCTAGAAGCTATATAAATTTGAAATTTATGAATTAAGGTAAGGTAGGAAATTTGATAATTTAATTCTAAGAAACCCTAATTTTGAAAAATTAGGAAATTGTGAAAATATTCCAAAATTTATTTTATGGTATAAGATCATTATATTTATGTAATTCATCATGAAAATAATATTAGTTATGAAAAGAAAAATAGTTTGATAATTTATCCTTAATTTTGGATTATTTGCCGATAACTTTACTAAAGTATATGAAATTGATCTTAATTAATTTTTCTATGATCTAAATTATTATCTAAGATCAATATTATGTCACATAGCTATTAATTGGAAGAAAATAAATTATTTAGCATATATATTATATATAGGAAGTAAAATATTTATATTTAAGTGTAAATGGGATACAAATATCATACAATAATTAATGAAGGATGATGATTATGATCTTATCATGTTATGAGTTGTAAAGTAGAGATAGTTAGCAATTAAAACAAGTAACCTATTGTATTTATCTCCTAGTGGCGAAAATTGCCACAAATATATTATAAAATTTGTAATTTAATTATTTTAGGACAAGTGTGATGCAAGTTGTATAAATGATTCAATGAACCTATTAAAAGATAAGATATGATAAGGATTTAGATAATATTTGATAAGGATAAAGATTTGATTTTGTAACAAGTGTACATTAGATATTTTAAAATGTAATAATTAAGATCATCTCATAAATCCTATAAATAGGAATCACCCTCCCATAAGCTCATAACCAAAATAGGGAAGAAATAGGAGAAAATAGAGAAAAAAATAAGAGAGTGTTCTTGAAGTGCTCTTCGATCGTGAGAGAAATATCGTCGCCAACATCAATCGAATCCGATTAAAGGTTAGATCTCATACAAGCTTCATATATCGTTAGAATTATGTTATAAGCTTAGTTTATATGTGTGTTTTCAAAATCGGGGAGACTTGTGCCAATATGCTTAGATATTGTATTTATATGATGTTATTAAGCATGTAGTATGATTATATCATAAAATTAAGCATGCTATTAAATTTAAAATATGGACGAAAATTTGAAAGTGTGATATATTGATGATTTTGATTTTAATTGTTGATTTGAGTATGAAATAATAATCTAGGGTATTAAATAAGCTATATGAATTTATATAGAATTTTGGAGAACTTTAGTACCTAAGTTCAAGAATTTTGAAAATTATAATATATGATATGATATTGAGATATAATCCGTATTTAAGTGTTATCATGTCATATTAATGATGTGATTCATAATATATGGTTGTGTGAATTTATTGAAATTTATAAAATTATTTGGACCTAAGTCAAAAATTTCGAATATGACTTAGGTAAATTAAATTCAATAGCTTGCAATAAATAAAAATGATGTTATAATAAAGATGCTTATGGATAATTAGGTGTTATGTGATTTTATTGGAATTTTTGGAAATTGTTTGCTTAGTTTAATTAAGGTTTTCAAAAACTATGAGTTATGTGTATTAATGTTATAAATTTATTTTATAATATACAATTTCATAATATGATCCAAATTAATGTTTTAGACATATTATGATTTTATAGAATTTTCGAACAAGAATCAGACGTCAAAATCAAAAATTACATAAGAAATTGAAAAAGTCAAAATATTGACCTTGTGTTGACCAAAGTCAAAATTGTTGACTAATGGTTGACAAGTCAAAATTGTTGACCAAAAACGTAGACCAAGGTCGAAGGGCACGAAATTGATAAAGCGAGATCTATGTGACGTAAGATTATGAAGGCGAAGCAATATATATGGAAATTGGTTCGTATATGTGAATATATTAAATGCGTATAGTTGTTTATGTGAAAGATCGAGAATAATGAGGATATGATTGGGAATCGATAGAAAAGGGCATACATGTAAAATAGAAGTTGACTTAAGAATACATGAAATGACGTTGAGAAAAGTTGATTTAAAGTATAACAACAAGTATGTTGACACGATAGTTAGTAATAACGTTAGTGATAAAGTTGATATTAGACAATCGTTGGTTCGAATCGATGATTCTTGTGAAGCATAATGATATGCTAAAAACTCGTTTCTTACGATGATAAGGTCGACTCGAAGGAGAGCAGAAACCGAGAATAAACTAGTGACTTAAGAAACCTTAAGTCCTCGAGGTGGGCTTTCTTACCAAAACCTTTTATGAGCTTTTGGAAAATATTTTCTTATTATTCTTGTCTTTTTCTTGAAAAATTTTGAGATACGATATTATCGCGCCGAAAATGTTTTATGTTTTGTATATGTCCATTCGGGTTGCACAGGGCAACGGAAGTTCTGGTCGGATCCCAGGTGGAGGTGTAAGTAGAAATTCCAGCTAGGGTTGTGTACACGTGTTGGGCCTCTGAACCATGAGGCGGTCATGCTCTGAACATTGGGCGGTTAGTTGCGTCGGTGTAGGAGGCCTTCCTCGTAGCGTTTATCCATGCCGACTTGGAATATACGTTGTGGTTGTTGTGATATGAAAATGCTTGCCGGCGATGATTTTGAGAAATGAGAAAATGTTTTAGTAAGAACAAGGCCTTTCAATAAAACCCTTGTGTCTTCTCGTGGTGAGGGCGATCTGATATTTCAGTAAAATAAAAATGTTTTCGGCATGTGTCCATTGGGTACATTTGTACTCAGCCCTGCATGTTTGTTTTTAAATGTGCAGGTTGAGCAGGTGATGGAACTGAGCAGGAGTTGAGCGGAACCCTTTTTGATAAATAGTATGGAGCATTTTGGTTCACCTTGAGAATGCATCTTCACATGCATGTCTCATACGTTATTCCGCTACCAAACTCTTGAGTTCCCTTATATTTTTGATATTATGTTAAGATCTTGAATGCTTTGTTAAAAGCCTTGTAATAGCTACTATTTTGCCAGTACTTTTGAACTATTCATTTATATAAGTCGTTTCTCTCTATCCTTCGAGTTATTTCATTATTAGCATCTATGTTCCTTCACTTGAGAAATAAGTTGAAAACCCCATTCTTTTACGATTACTTAATCCCAAACCCCAAGTAGCGGTCCGGTAGGTGGTGGCGAATCGGGCTGTTACGAGATGGTATCGAGCGTGTCGCTTGCTTTGAACCAAAATATTCTTTCTATCCAAAGTCTAGCTTGAGTCACTAGACTTACATAAGTTAGTCATCTCCGCCAACGCTCCGTTCATCACGCTCAACCCAGAAGGAAAAGTGGTTTCAAATAAAAGTACGCCTTTAAAAGTGTTAAGAGTTATATGTTTATGTTCTGGTTTGAAAGAAACTTGAGTTATGAAAAGCTTTTGAAAATGGACATGCCGTTTGAAAAACAGCTTTGAATTTTTGAAATGAGTAATGAAACCAGTGAGTGGTTTGTTTGTTAAGATCCATACCTGATTGGTATGTGAGTGGTTTGAGAAAGTTAAAATCCATACCGGTTGGTATGTGAAATGAAACCGTGATTGGTTTGTTTGTGATGAACTTGAGAAAGTTAAAGCTTATACCTAATTGGTATATGAGTATCGATGATGACATATATAGAATTATATGTCGAAAGTATAAATGTTATTTATGAAAGTGTTAGGGATGTGATGATAATATTTTGAAAATCTGCTGTTTTAAAAGAGCGAGAAATGCTCTAAGTTTCACTATTTTGAAAACTTAGAATGAACGAGAACATAAGATTTCTCCTATGCCGTAGTACTTGATGAATTACGAGAACTCGAGAACTTAGAAATGCTTGTAAGACTAACTTAACGAAAGCGAGAATGGGATGCCACGTGGAGCGAAAGGAAGCTACAATAAGCGAATGTTATTTACGGCATGGGCGTAATATCTTGATTAAAGTGCGATGCAACTGTAAGCTTTGGAACAACTATGGTTGACACGAAAAATCTAGAAACAATATACGAGTGGGATATGGGTATGAAATGCTAAGTAAGAAAAGAACTTATAAGTTTGTGTTGAGATATGCACAAAGGTGTTTTAGATCATTAAGTTATCCTTATGATTTAAGTTTCTTTTGAGTTTAAGTTTGAAGTTTAAGTCTAGAAGGACTTACACAGAACTATCTGTTTTGAGATAGCGTGAATGGGAAGGATAAGGGTAGAGTCCAATCACAAAAGCTACGGACCGAGAACTTACAATGGAATGGTTAAACCAAGGAGTTTTAAACACCAGCCACGCTATCTTCCACCGTATGTACCGAAATAGACAAAATGGCGACGATGACCGGATCATATCGTCGAGGGATTGGGAGATACCTTCACAACTCGACATGGAAACAAGCGCAACACGGAATCTCGATCCCGTAGAAAAGCGAGGCGGCAGCACCGACTCTTTGGAGGATTTTGATCGCACTATGGAAGACTTGAAACGTCTTATACATGAGGCAAAGATATATCTAGAAGCGGGCAAATTTCCAAGTAAGGAATATGATTCCGACGAAGGACACTCGTGATATAAGATCTTAAGATGTCTGAGACTTATATAATTAGTGGGTAGTATGGTTGGTATGTGTGAATGTAGTTTTGTAATAATTAGAACGTTTAGTGGTGTCAAAGTTTTGATGTAAATAGAACATCACGATATGTACTAAAACAATTAGGAAGAATAATGAATGGAGAAAGGTCCTCATTGAAGCATCTTGACACTACATGTTGGGTGATTTTGGTGGAATGATATCAAGAATATGATATGTTAAGATTCTATGAAGCATAATGACGTTATGTGCTAAGTAACAATTGAGTATTGATAAATTGTTTTGTTAAAACAATAAAGAATGCCTCAAGAAGAGCATTGGGACGTAGAAAGAGAGGAAACTCCGAACCTGAATATCAACAACCACCCCACCACCTCGTAGGGTAGAAGAGTTATTCCTAAACAAAATCCACCCACGCTCAATGGGCCCTGGAGCCCCGAGGAAGGCGAGCGATGGGTAAGGGCTATAGAAAGGATTTTCAACTTCCGCATTGCACGTAACAAGAAAGACTCTCTTGTATTACTTTTCAAATGACGGGTCCGCCGATTTTTGGTGGGAAGCTCAAGGAAAATCATGACACCGAGCAAATGGAGGAGCTTACTGGGAGGAGTTTAAGACAATGTTATATGATAAGTATATCCCAAAAGCTATAGAAAGAGACAAGAGATTGAATTTTTCAATCTTAAACAAGGAAACAAATCGAGAACCGAGTATGATCGGATCTTTTGTGACATGGCTAGATTTGCTCCAAACCAGTAGACATCGATGAAAAGATGGCCGATAAGTTTAGGCGGGATTAAGGCGTGAGATTAGGGTATCTCTTGCTAGTCATGGAATAATGACTTACACCGAGGCTTTAGGAAGAGCCTTGGACATAGAAGAGGCATTGCCGGAAGTTAAACCATCACCAGTCCAAGCGGACAAAGGAAAAAGAAAGTGGGAGGATAACCCAAGGGGCAATTACTATAACTAAGCTGAGAGAAGGCCATGGCAAAATAATCAAAGGCCTCGGTGGACCCGAGGGCATCGGCAAGGACGTCCAATGAATTTTGGATGGTAGGAACAATCGTGACGATGATAATGTAATACCCCGATTATTTAAACGCCTAATTACGATATTAATTTAGTAAATTAGAGTATTATTATGATAATTTGATTATTAAAATATCGAATAATGATTTCGATTATTGTTGGAATAATAAATTCCTATGATTTATTCACAAATGAATGTGAATTTAGAAATACGAATATGTGACGATTTTTTTAACGTTATAATTTCAACGTCGATTATGTATCGATAATTGAAATCTCGTAATCTTTTCTAAGTTTTAAGCTTAGAAGTTAATTCCATTATTATTGGAATGAATTAATAAAGTGATTACAGCCTTATTACGACCATTTTGAGATGAGTCGATATTTAACGTTTGAGACGCTTCAAACGTTAACGTTTAGAGATGACTTGAGAATCAAGTCTAATGATCAAGGAATTACGATATTTAAATTCCTATGATTATTTTATATAATTAGAATATTAGTTAGCATTGAATTAATGCTAGAAAATATTGGAATGATATTTGTGATTATTTAAGATTCTCGAAACCCTAAATCGAGAGTTAGGATTTTCTACCCATGGATTAATTCCAATAATTTTCCTATGATATAAATTATCATCTAGGACATATTTTGTGCTATATATCTATAATTTGCAAGAGAAATAAAAAGTTTGAATTTTATTCTATGAAAGTGCCATGAACATGGCTATGCTATATATAACTTGATCAATTGTTTTATTTCCCAACTTGTATTAAATCAAGTGTGATATTCTGCACAATAACCAAGTATTTATATATGAAACCAAGTGGGATGTTTTGTATAGTGACTTAGCCGTCTATTTTGACTAAGTAATAAGGTAAGAGGCTTTGTTACTACTCTAATACATGATTAGTATTTATTTGGGATAGAGTGTACAAATATACACATGCAAAATACATTGAAAAATCTGAATTCTCACTCTCCCATGCGCAAGAGGTCGACGACAATAGGTGTGTTTGAAACAAAAATTGATTGTTTCTCCCAAAAACCCCTTTATTAAAGCTTCCATGAAGTTAATATTTGTGTAAGAGATATTTAGACCATGACATACTCATGTTGACTCACAAAATAAGTTTTGTCTTGCTTCTTTTGTTATAACCGAGAGAGGAAGATGTGTGTAGGATAATTCATTTAATGTGTATATTATGTATAAGTCTTGAAAAACAACACATTTCATTCCTTTCTTTTCCAAACATACTGCCGAGAGCTCCATAAGAAAAACCAAACATTCTTCTTCTTCCATTCTCTCAAATAGCTTGAGCATTAATCACCCTACAACCAATCGACACCGTTAACAAGGTTAGATATCGAACGGCTTCGATTATACCTAAGCTTTTCAATAATCCAATGGTTCAATTTATTTTTCCAAGCATGTATTAATTATGAAAAATCATGCTAGCATGTTCATATGCTTAGAAATTATGTTACATTTGTTAATATGTTTGCATTGGTGAATTATTTCTAAAGCTAAGCATATTATATAAATATTTTAGTGATGATCGAAAATTGCTAGGGTTGAATTGATGATGGATTATTGATATATGTTTTTGTAGGAGCCCTTAGTGATTATTTGGAAAAAATTTAAAATCATTTGTTTGATTTTACAAAAGGGCGAGAATGGCTATGGTAGGGTACCTTGATGTATATTTTATTTAAGTGTTATGATAGCATATTGTTGATCTAGGGTATTAATTATGTAATGTAGAATTTATTAGAATTTTGGACAATTGTAGCTAATTATTTTCAAAATGGCGAACCATATAGTGTAGGAATTAATGGGTTGTAATGTGTTATTATTTGATATTATGATGTATTAGTGCTATATGATAGTATATAAGCATAGTGTAATTTTATAGGATTTTATAAAAATTTTGGTATGCTTATAGCATAGTAGCCGTGAGCTACCTATGAAAATTCTTGGTGTATTATTTGATTACATTAAACCTTAGGCTATAATTATGTTATATATTGGTATTAGAGCCTCAGATATAATTATTAGAATTTTGGGAAATTATTTGATTATTTTTATAAAACCGTGAGCTTATAGCGTATATAGGTGTGTTCCAATTTTTCTATAGTGATATTAATACATATTAATGATCATAGTGTAAAATAATACACTATATGAATTTAGAAGAATTTTGGAACAAAGTTTGAGAAATTGTAAATAATCGTGAGCTATATTGTGGAAATAAGGAATTTTAATTCCTTTTAATCAAGTATAATAATTTATTATATGTCTAAAAATTATATTAGACATAATTGAATTTTTGAGATTTATTAAACATAGAACATTATGTTTAAGACGAAGCGTTATATTAGTAACGTTAAAAGCATAAAATAATGCTTAAAGTATTAAAAGATTAATATTGAAAGAAAATATTAATCAAGTTTATCGATTTCGTAAAAATCGAGAATTGAAAAGAAATCGATTGAAAATCAATTTATATTAATTTTATACATTAAAATGTATTTTATTGAAATATATTAACGAAAAGTCAAAATGGTTGACTTTCGAAATTAACGTCTGAAATCGTTCGTTAAATACGCTTAACACGTGAAAAACGATTACTTTTATTGAATATCTCAATTGTGAGAAAAGATTTCATAATTGAAATCATTTTATTGAATAATGTTATTATCGTTAATTATTTAACCTAAAAGGTTAAAATGAGCGTAGATCATATTACGCTCTCTCAAAATACGAGAATTATTTTATTGAAATACGGCGTAGAAACGACGATAAAGTTTATTAGAACTTGATTATTATTCTATTTATCAAAGTTGAATGAACTTTGAAAATCTTGAAAACGTGCCATCGTGCTAAGCGTAAATTTTGCGTAAAGGTGGGACGTGAAGGCTCACACGCAACCAGAGGAGAGCACGCGTATCGAAAATCGAAGTTTAAAAGTAAAGGTGGGCTTTACTATACTCAAACCGGTAGAATTTACCAAATGATTTATTTATGATGCTTTATGCAAGCAAATATTTATAAAATGATTTATTTAATTACGCCTTGAAATATTTATGTTTTATGTATGTATCCAATCCATGATTATTGATGCATAACGTTGGGTAGCTCCCACTTATGACATGCTTGAATTCGTATTCTTGGAAGTACCCCAAGGATGATGGAGAATTAAGATCCCGTGCCGAGATGGCCTGGATTTTGTGCAACCGATTATTTGTATTTGTGTCTTTGAAAGGGTGCTCGGCGGTCACGGCGTCTGTGAGAGGAGGCCTCCTCTCGGTAGCAGGAATTGTTGTGAATGATTGTTGTGGTGGATGTGGACCATACATACGTGGAAAATGCTTGGCGGCGATATTTATTGAAAATGACGTAAAATATTTAGTAAGCACAGTATTTCAAATTAAAACCTCGTGTGTTCCGTGACGGGCGTAGTAATTCATCGTGATAAATTATTTTGGCATGAGCTCTCGAGTGCAATCTTGTACTCACCGCATATTGTTTTTAAATGTGCAGGTTGAGCGGATGATGGATGGAGATGTGTCGGAGCAATGGAACCCATTTTGAATACAATATATTTTGAAACCTTGAATACACATCGTCATATGTGTATTCACACGTTCACCGCAATTGAATTAATTTATCTTATGATGTTGATTAGTTGAATACTTACAACATATGAGTCTTGTATATATATTGGATAAAGTTTCCTTAATTATTATTCCAATTATTAGCCCCGCTAAATCGTACTTAGGATTTAGGGTTTGTTATAAAGTGGTATCGAGCGGTTCTCTTTCAATCAAAACCTCTTTTCGAGTTAAGTCAGATTGAGTCACTAGACTTCTAGAGGTCACCGACACCGCCGACACTCCATCACATCAAGCTCAGCGGGAAAAGGTAAATTATTTTCTCATCTTTGAAAAGAAAAATTTGAGATTTATGAATTTGATTTGGTGTCGATAGAACATTATCGACAAATGATTTGGTGTCGATAGAACATTATCGACAAATGATTTATAATTTGATTTGTTGCCGATAGAACATTATCGACAAAAAATGGTATCGATAGAACAATATCGACAAATGAAATGAGAAATGTTGTAAATAACCATGATTGATCGATTAATTGAAATTTTTTCGCAAGAAATGCAGATGTTTAAAACGAACTATGTTCGTCATATTTGAAATTTTATTCTTCAATTCTCAATATTGTTTTGATTAATGACTATTGTCAACCCAAATGAAGTTATGAGAATTGATAATGAAAGTCGCTGCTCGCCACCAACGTATGATAATGTCATACGAGAATGTATGGACAAATTTTTTGGGATAAAATGTTCAATTCATGTAAATCAATAGAAATTTATTGATATGAATATTTGAAAATTTTATTTCAAATCCCAAAGATGTTTACGATGATGGGTATGTTATCCCAAAAGAACGTAGGTATTTAAGACGCATGATCCCAATTACGAAGGACATAGGAAGATGGATTATTAGAATTTTATTCCATCATGAGAATCTCGAATCGATAGATGAGAAGAAAATTCAAGCTCGTAATCGGAAAAGATGTCAAGAAAATGAATGTCACTATGCGATAAGTGACACGAGAATGATCCTTTATTTGGAAGTTCACGCACGCGGAACCCAAATCATCTATGACTCTTCGTTGAAAACGAAGTAAAGATATGATAAAATAAAAATAAAAAAATCGTTAGAGTCACCAACATCGAACTCACGATCATGCTCGATCGACTGAATTGACTTTGACTTGGCGAGCGAGCGGTGGTTACGAGCTCGGCTTCCGACTTCGCAACGGCAGTGTGACATCCACCGCCAATTCATCTCGACCTCGGTCGGATCACCCCACCTCGGAAACAACCTCGGCGTCGACACAGACGCCTTTGGCTCGATGTCGGCATTATCATGTACGACTGCGTCGACATGTACGACCTCGATTCGACCCGGCTCAACACGACCTCGCATGTCTGACCTCGGTATCGGTATGCACAACCTCGGTGTCGGCATCACCTATGACCTCGACCTCGACAACTAAAATTATAACTTATTGTCTTCAACTCGACTTGATGTCGATCTCCTCGACTTCGCCATTTACATCCTCGACCTCGGCATCATGTTCGACCTTGACTTGGCATTTCTGGTATGACCTCGCACCGGCATCTCGGTATCTCGGCACTTAGACCGGCCGGCGAACCGACTGCGATGATTTTGTTTTCGCCTGCTCTCCTTCGTTAGACTCGATTTATGAAAATTTTTGCCTACGCACTCCTATCACAGTAGTACTATACTTCTTATGAAGAACCAAAGCCCTTATTCCTTCTCTAGAAATTGCGAGAGTCGGTTGATGTTAGTTTATAGTTTAGTAAAACGAGAAATTTTTCAGAGCGATTAGAATTTTAGAATGATACTAGAAAGTAGTATTCGAAGAGTACTAAAAGCGCTATGACACACATAAGAACCTTTGATGACAACCTTGTAATGTGTTATATAAGGTTTCAAATTCTATTCATTACCAAATTTACATCATTGAGTTTAACTCTATGATCTAGTTCAAATTGAGAAATCACATGAGTTTCTCACTTTTTTTCAAGAAAATTTTCAACCCAAGAATTTACAAATGTTCCTTTGAAACCAAACCTCATGTGACCGAGAGAATATTTGTGATGGGTCCGGCTCGCCCATATGACCAAAGAAATCTCAAGAGTCGCCATTCGGTCTTCGCACCCTAGATCCTAAATTATTCGGTTTAAAGAATATATGGATTCAAATAGTAAAATATGTTATCTTGAATCATGAACCCATATCTTTTGAAAGTCGACATGATGCAATTTCTTCATCTCGAGACCAATAAGTAAGATAAAGATCGACTTATCTTGTCGCCTAAGTTTTGAATTAGTAAAGTGACAAACATCGGTGCGATGCGAGGTTGACTTATTTTGGATAACCTAAAAGTTTCGATCGGTAGAGTGATAGACATCAAGAAGATATGATGTAAATAAGATCTCACGAGACGAGATATTTTCCTATGATGCACATGGATGCAATGACCTCGATGGGCTTACGTGATTTTGATAACGATGAAGTTATATCTTCATGTGATCGTTATGATAATGAAATGAAATGTTATGAATGAGATACTCTTTAGCATAGAATGCAAGAGTCAAGTAAAGGGAAGTGCATGATATCCTGGGATATAATTTCCCTTATGATGACATAACGAGAGAGATTACAACTTATCTTTAAGATAGTTGATTGTCCTTAAAACCTCCTTAGTAGGTTGGACATGTATAAAGAATGGAGATGCACGATATTCTTTTCAAAGGACGATATGTAAAGAAGCGATAGCATCTCGGATAACTAATCTCGTTTTATACCTCAATCAATGAAATTATGTTGAGCATAATCAATTCCAAGTAATTGAGACTTGGTTAAACCAATGATAACGAGATTGAGGAATCATAATCATTGAGATGTGTGAACAGCTAGGATAGCCCTAGCATGTAAATCAAGTATGGAGAAATATCTCCACAATGAAGACGAACACAAGGAACACCTCAGGACAGTGCTGCAAACTTTGAGAGATGAACAATTTTTGCTAAGTTTAGCAAATGTGAATTTTGACTAAAGGAAGTAATGTTCCTTGAACACATTGTGTCAGCCGAAGGGATTAAAGTTGATCCGCCCAAAGTAGAAGCAGTCCAAAAATGGAAATCGCCAAAGACACAAAATGAGATTTGAAGTTTCTTGGGATTAGCAAGTTACTATCGGAGATTCATTGAAGGATTCTCAAAGATAGCAAGGCCAATAACCCAACTACTCGTAAAAGGAATTAAATTTACTTGGTCGATGAAGGTGGCGAATTTCAGGACGCTCGAGGAAAAGTTAACCATCGCCTGTACAGCGATTGGGAAGCGTATAAAGAGTACGTGGTCTATACAGATGCTTTCAAAATGGATTAGGTCGTGTTAATGCAAAGTGGAAAAGTGATAACCTATCCATCTCGACAACCGAGACCGCATGAATTGAATTACCCAACACACGATCCGAACTAGCAGCAGAGTACATGCCCTAAAGATATGGAGACATCATCTCTACGGAGTAAGATGTGAAATCTTTACCGATCACAAAAGTTTGAAATACTTTTTCGATCGTAGAGATTTGAAAATGAAGACATGGTGATGAGATACTTGAATCTAAGTTATGGTGTACAAATGTACTACCTTACCAAGCTATATGACATTAATGACGGTTCTAGTCATGAGAGTAAGAACCAAGTATAATGACAAGAATATTACTTTACGACACCATGCTCAAGAAAAAGGACAAAAGTCTAAAATAGTCAAGAAATTACGAGCTATAAAATTATGAGATAGCCACAATATGAGATAAGTTTCAGCGATATTATGACTTCGATAAGTAAAGTAATTCCTTTAAAGTAAAGAAGCAGAGTAAGAAAAAGATTCATTATTTGAAATGGATCTTAGTACTCTAAATTGTTTTGACACAAAACGCTTGTTTTGAGTGTCTTAGAAATTAACAAGCACGATAGCTTCTTTAGACTTTTGCAAAGGAAATGTTTTCAAGAAAACGAATGAAAAGATTCACCTGGAAGAATCTTAAAGTGAATCTAATTGTAAATCTTACCCCTCATACTTTTGTGACGATCAATAAAGTGGAATATTAAGTATCTCTGACATGGGAATGAAGCATTCATCGAATGTCAAGAAAATGGTAAGGATATTTGACGTCAAGGCAAAAGTATAATACGTCCCTAGCGGACAAAGGATTTTATCCTATGCGAAATTGCATAATGAATCAATAAAGATTAAGAATAAATGACCTATATCCAAAAAGGGATATTACAAACAATGGCACTGAATGCCAGTACAAGAACTTTCTCTGAAAAAGAGTTTAAAGTAAGGATATATGAGAGATATATTCCTAAGATTGATAGAGTGAAAAGGATTTAGGGAATTGAATCATTCATACTGGATCAGAGATGAATGATAGTGTCAGATACATCACGACCCCTACGATGAGATTAAGTTATCGAGATATTAATATCAAGGATTGGTCGATATAAACCTAACCACATAATGCTATTGATAAAAGCATAATAGTACTGACACCGAGAAGGATACGATTAACGAGGTAACAGAAGGCCATAGCAAGAGAACATAATGTCCCAAGGGAAAGGACAATGATGTACGGAATAGATGTTTAATTGAACAGACGAGAATTATGGCCATCGCAGGTGTTGCTCGAGTTTAAAATTGGGCCTATGATCGCCTAAGGTTCTAACAAATGAGTTAGATCATAATATCTATGTGGAACGTAGATATAATTCAAGAAACAGAAGTTTCAAAAAAATGGATGTCACTCACGTGATTAAAAGCACGGACATAGTTTCTCCATTCGAAATTCTATGCAGCGGGATTTTGAATCCTCAATTGCTTTAATTTAAGGTTGGCTCATCTAGAACTATCTATTTACGAGATGGTAAGAAAAGAGAGTCAAACAAGTAGAAGGTTAATCCCAAGTGCTACAAGTTAGAGTTCATACGTATATCAACTCTCTTATTATAAACCGGGCATGACTTGGGGCAGCTTTTGGAAGAATTTCTACATTTGGATGAATGCTCAGAACTATGGAGAGATGGATGAGAATGACATCCAAGAACTTATCCATTGTTTGCCAACAGATTGGCGGGATCTTGCAAAAGAAGTATCAAGAGAATATCTTCTTCAAGTAGAAAATTCCAAGACTTTGGCAGACTTATCAGGATTTGTCAGCAGGCTCAAGTGTATATATAATGCATGTGGAATGGCACCTACGAGTACTTGTCCTGGTCCCCGGCAAGTTACACAGCAGGGCATAAAGGAATGGTTGTACCACGATGTTCCAAATGCCGCCCACGCCCTGTGGCCGCCTATTATACCGAAAGAGACAAGAATGGCAAAGGACAAGATCTTATCGTCTCAAGGATTAAGGGTTTACCGCTATCAACTCAACCCTACTTTCGATAAAAGTAACACACACTACGGAATCAAAGAAGTAACAGGAGCAATGTGACCCGGCTATTTGAAGAGAAAGATCGTCGGATATGAGGTAAAACATACCGAAATAGGCAAGTTTCTAGCGAAGGTGCGATTCCGACGAAAGCCACTCAGAGACATAAAGTCCTACGATAATGAGAGACTCATATGAAAATGGAGGCTTATGTGTAAATGGTATCTGATGTACGAAAGCAAAATTTTTCCGAATAAGATATGGTTACTATGAGATTATAATCATGCCAATCGGACAAGCTAGTACACCAGCCCTATTCATGAACCTCAAAAATCGAGTGTTCCATATGTACTTAGACAATTTTGTCTAAATCTTTATGAACGATGTTCTTATCCATATGAAGGACGAGAAAGAACCTAAAGAACATCGAAGGACTGTATTGCGAACATTTAGAGTCGAACAAATTTTGCTAAGTTCAAGATATGAATTTCGACAAGGATAATATTCCTGAACACATGGTGTCTTCGAAGGAATCAATTTACATGGACAAATGAATGTGAGGCCACTTATTAAAGTGAGAAAGATGATAGTCAACGCATCGCGATGACTTAGACCTCATAAATAGAATTACCCAACTTATGACTTGAAATAGCAAAGAATGGTATAAGTACCATGTCTAGAGACATCACTCATATGAAATAAGTTGGGAATTCTTCACAAACCATAAAAGTTTGAATTATTTCTTGAGCAAGAGATTTAAAATAAGATAGAAAAGATGGCTCGAATCGTTAAAGATTCCAATTGTGATATAAATTATCACCCATGAAGGTGAAGGGTTTTAAAGAGCTACCGACAATGTGATATTGTCTAAGGAAAGGTCATATATATTTCAATGATAAGCTTAGAAATGAAATCATGAATGAAGCTCATGATATTCCTCATACCGCCCACCCAAGCGTTTAAGTATATTATGATTTCTGAGAGAAAATTTGATAGTAAAGAATGAAATGAGCTATAACCTCATTGTGAGCATTGTCTCGGTTATAAGAGGTGAAGGTATCAGATCAATGACCTTATAAGAGGTTATAATCTCTAATGAGATACAAATGAAAATGAAATGACATAGCAATAGATTTTTATGACGGGTTTTGTCAAAGTCACAAAGAAATAACACTACTATGTGGGTAGTAGTGGTTTGACTCATAAATATGCTTATCTCGCTATCCGGATGACTCGTAGATCGATAATTTATCTCGAGCATATAAATGAAATCGATCTTTGCGGGGGTCCCAATACCTATCACTTTAGATAGAGATTCCAAGTTTACCCCAGATTTGGAGCTAGCTCACCAAAAGGGAGTTATGCGATTTGAACCTTATCGTAGATGTCCCTCACGATAGATAGGCGATAAAAGGACAAGATGAATATTTAAAGATACGATGAGAACATTCATGTTAAATCGAGGGCAGTGGGAACATGTTGTACCACTTATTAAGTTTACGTGACGACCATAAGCGTCAAGCAATGATCGACATAGCCACACGTGGTATTATATGGAAAGAATATCACCACCACTTTATTATAATAAAGTAGGTGAGAGAAGGTATAAGGTCTTGACATCGTAAATGAAATGATTAAGATATTTGTCAATAAGGCAAAGATCGAGAAAAGCTCGATGTATTAAAAGTCTTACGCTAGTATGCGAGATCGAACCGCAGATTAATGCGAAACGAAGTTCATCGAGATTTCTCCATAGAGGGAAATTATAAAGTTAAAGTACAAGGAATGTCGAGATCACGTTTTATAGGACCTCACGAGGATCCTAGAAATAAAAGGCCCAAGAGCACATAGATTGGTACTTCCATCAAAATTTGGGAAAGGAAAAGAAGTGAGGATAACCCGAGGCAATTACTATAACTAAGTGAGAAGGCCATGGCAAAATAATCAAAGGCCTCGGTGGACCCGAGGGCACGGGCAAGGACGCCCAATGAATTTTTGATGTGGTAGGAACAATCGTGACAGATAATGTAATACCCCTATTATTTAAACGCCTAATTACTTATATTAATTTCAGTAAATTAGAGTATTATTATGATAATTTGATTATTAAAATATCGAATAATGATTTCGATTATTGTTGGAATAATAAATTCTATGATTTATTCACAAATGAATGTGAATTTAGAAATACGAATATGTGACGTATTTTAACAAAGATAATTTCAACGCCGATTATGTATCGATAATTGAAATCTCGTAATCTTTTCTAAGTTTTAAGCTTAGAAGTTAATTCCATTATTATTGGAATGAATTAATAAAGTGATTACAGCCTTATTACGACCATTTTGAGATGAGTCGATATTTAACGTTTGAGACGCGTTCAAACGTTAACGTTTAGAGATGACTTGAGAATCAAGTCTAATGATCAAGGAATTACGATATTTAAATTCCTATGATTATTTTATATAATTAGAATATTATTTAGCATTGAATTAATGCTAGAAAATATTGGAATGATATTTGTGATTATTTAAGATTCTCGAAACCCTAAATCGAGAGTTAGGATTTTCTACCCATGGATTAATTCCAATAATTTTTCCTATGATATAAATTATCATCTAGGACATATTTTGTGCTATATATCTATAATTTGCAAGAGAAATAAAAGTTTGAATTTTATTCTATGAAAGTCGTGAACATTGGCTATGTTATATATAACTTGATCAATTGTTTTATCTCCCAACTTGTATTAAATCAAGTGTGATATTCTGCACAATAACCAAGTATTTATATATGAAACCAAGTGGGATGTTTTGTATAGTGACTTAGCCGTCTATTTTGACTAAGTAATAAGGTAAGAGGCTTTGTTACTACTCTAATACATGATTAGTATTTATTTGGGATAGAGTGTACAAATATACACATGCAAAATACATTGAAAATCTGAATTCTCACTCTCCCATGCGCAAGAGGTCGACGACAATAGGTGTGTTTGAAACAAAATTGATTGTTTCTCCCAAAACCCCTTTATTAAAGCTTCCATGAAGTTAATATTTGTGTAAGAGATATTTAGACCATGACATACTATGTTGACTCACAAAATAAGTTTTGTCTTGCTTCTTTTGTTATATCCGAGAAGAGAGGAAGATGTGTGTAGGATAATTCATTTAATGTGTATATTATGTATAAGTCTTGAAAAACAACACATTTCATTCCTTTCTTTTCCAAACATCGCCGAGAGCTCCATAAGAAAAACCAAACATTCTTCTTCTTCCATTCTCTCAAATAGCTTGAGCATTAATCACCCTACAACCAATCGACACCGTTAACAAGGTTAGATATCGAGCGGCTTTGATTATACCTAAGCTTTTCAATAATCCAATGGTTCAATTTATTTTCCAAGCATGTATTAATTATGAAAATCATGCTAGCATGTTCATATGCTTAGAAATTATGTTACATTTGTTAATATGTTTGCATTGGTGAATTATTTCTAAAGCTAAGCATATTATATAAATATTTTAGTGATGATCGAAAATTGCTAGGGTTGAATTAATGATGGATTATTGATATATGTTTTGTAGAGCCCTTAGTGATTATTTGGAAAAAATTTAAAATCATTTGTTTGATTTTACAAAAGGGCCGAGAATGGCTATGGTAGGGTACCTTGATGTATATTTTTATTTAAGTGTTATGATAGCATATTGTTGATCTAGGGTATTAATTATGTAATGTAGGAATTTATTAGAATTTTTGGACAATTGTAGCTAATTATTTTCAAAATGGCCGAACCATATAGTGTAGGAATTAATGGGTTGTAATGTGTTATTATTTGATATTATGATGTATTAGTGCTATATGATAGTATATAAGCATAGTGTAATTTTATAGGATTTTATAAAAATTTTGGTATGCTTATAGCATAGTAGCCGTGAGCTACCTATGAAAATTCTTGGTGTATTATTTGATTACATTAAACCTTAGGCTATAATTATGTTATATATTGGTATTAGAGCCTTGTATATAATTATTAGAATTTTTGGGAAATTATTTGATTATTTTTATAAAAACCGTGAGCTTATAGCGTATATAGGTGTGTTCCAATTTTTTCTATAGTGATATTAATACATATTAATGATCATAGTATAAAATAATACACTATATGAATTTAGAAGAATTTTTGGAACAAAGTTTGAGAAATTGTAAATAGCCGTGAGCTATATTGTGGAAATAAGGAATTTTAATTCCTTTTTAATCAAGTATAATAATTTATTATATGTCTAAAAATTATATTAGACATAATTGAATTTTTGAGATTTATTAAACATAGAACATTATGTTTAAGACGAAACGTTATATTAGTAACGTTAAAAGCATAAAATAATGCTTAAAGTATTAAAAGATTAATATTGAAAGAAAATATTAATCAAGTTTATCGATTTGCGTGAAAAATCGAGAATTGAAAAGAAATCGATTGAAAATCAATTTATATTAATTTTATACATTAAAAATGTATTTTATTGAAATATATTAACGAAAAGTCAAAATGGTTGACTTTCGAAATTAACGCATTGAAATACGTTCGTTAAATACGCTTAATACGTGAAAACGATTACTTTTATTTGAATATCTCAATTGTGAGAAAAGATTTCATAATTGAAATCATTTTATTGAATAACGTTATTATCGTTAATTATTTAACCTAAAAGGTTAAAATGAGGCGTAGATCATATTACGTCTCTCAAAATACGAGAATTATTTTATTGAAATCGGCGTGAGAAACGACGATAAAGTTTATTAGAACTTGATTATTATTCTATTTATCAAAGTTGAATGAACTTTGAAAATCTTGAAAACGTGCCATCGTGCTAAACGAAATTTTGCGTAAAGGTGGGACGGAAGGCTCACACGCAACTGCAGAGGAGAAAGCACGCGTGTCGAAAATCGAAGTTTAAAAGTAAGGTGGGCTTTACTATACTCAAACCGTAGAATTTACCAAATGATTTATTTATGATGCTTTATTGCAAGCAAATATTTATAAAATGATTTATTTAATTACCGCCCGAAATGTTTATGTTTTATGTATGTATCCAATCCATGATTATTGATGCATAACGTTGGGTAGCTCCCACTTATGACATGCTTGAATTCGTATTCTTGGAAGTACCCCCAGGATGATGGAGAATTAGTATCCCGTGCCGAGATGGCACGGATTTTGTGCACCGATTATTTGTGATTGCAGTCTTTGAAGGGTGCTTTCGTCGTCGCGGCGTCTGTGAGAGGCCTCCTCTCCGTATGAGGAATTGTTGTGAATGATTGTTGTGGTGGATGTGGACCATACATACGTGGAAAATGCTTGCCAAGCGATATTTATTGAAAATGACGAAAATATTTAGTAAGCACGAGTATTTCAAATTAAAACCTCGTGTGTTCTTGTGACGGGCGTAGTAATTCATACCGTGATAAATTATTTCGCATGAGCCATCGAGTGCAATCTTGTACTCACCGCATATTTGTTTTAAATGTGCAGGTTGAGCAGATGATGGATGGAGATGTGTCGAGCAATGGAACCCATTTTGAATACAATATATTTAGAAACCTCGAATACACATCGTCATATGTGTATTCACACGTTCATTGCAATTGAATTAATTTATCTTATGATGTTGATTAGTTGAATACTTCAACATATGAGTCTTCAGATATATATCGATAAAGTTTCCTTAATTATTATTCCAATTATTAGCCCCGCTAAATCGTACTTAGGATTTAGGGGTCACATGAATAACGAGTCCCCAATGTCCTCGATGTCAGAGAAGACGCTGGTCCTTGTGAGCGGGACGTGTAAACCGCTTTAGGCGTGGCCAACAAGGGCATTTTGCAAAGAGATTGCCCACAATTGGGACAAGGACCGGTGGGTAGACCCAACCCACCACGACAAGCTCAACCAAAGGCAAAGAACAATAATCAAGGGTTTTCGCTATCAACCAACAAAGAATGCGAAATGACCAAGATAACCCGGCAGTGTATTAATACGCTTTAACATACGTTATCGATACGAGCTTTTAAAGCAACCTTATTTCACGATCGCATGTCAATATTTAAAATTAAGTACGAAATGACGCATGAAGGCGTACGAATACTCTTAACCTTGAAAGCAAGTTACTACGTTAACTTTAGGCTGCTTGAACATAGATTTGAACATAGGATTTACCATCTCTTGGAAACGATAGATTTGACATAAACGATTAGTTGAAAATCTTGAGTCATAAAATACTACGAAGTTTGGAAAACAAGAATGTTAGATCTAAGGATCTAAATGAAAGGGATGAGTCAATATGGGAATGTACGGTGAAGAATGGATATGAGGCAGTAATGTTGAAAAGGCAATCACGTGATGTGATGTAAAGATTGAGAAGCGTTATGGGCATACGCAAATTTCGAGGACGAAATTTCTTTAAGGGGGGTAGAATGTAATACCCCGAATTTCTGGGCTTAAAAATTTCGAAAATAAAGAAGGAACAGTACGATAGAAACGAGTGTGAAAGTGAACGTCGGTAATTGACAATTTGGAATAGATCGAAATTTCCTTTAAAATTTCGAATGAAATAATTTTTAAAACAATAAATAAATATGTTTTTAAGTGTATAGATGATATTATTACACTTAGAAAATTAAGGAAATATTTTCTCCTAATTGTTTCCATATTTTCGAAATTTATGTGTTCATGAGATTAAATTATGAACTTAGCATGAGATCACTTTATATTATGTAACAAATGTTATTTTATTTTACATATAGAATATTATTTAAGCCAAGTATCACACTAAGGAAGAAAAGAAAAATATTTCCTTATTAAACTAGTGATTTTCGAAAAATAGGAAACCATAGGATTAATTTGAGAATTTATTTGTGATCACATAATTTTATGATATGAGTTGTCATGTTTATCTTGTATTACATGATTATATAAATATCTTGTGCATTCTAGCCTAATTTTCGAAAATGAGGAGATTAAAAGATAAGGTTTGATTAAGACAATTTGATAAGTATAAGATGATATTTTTATAAAGTGATAAGATAAGGTTATGACTAGGTTATGACTAAGCTTAAGATAATGTTTATCCCATAGAAGTGTGTAGCAATCATAGAAGATAAGATTTGTCTCTAGAATTATGTAGTTTTCGAAAATTTTGATTTCATGTGAGATAATTTATTAAATAATTTATTTAATTATATACTTGATAAATATCATGAAATCTAGATCAATCTTATCATCTAGAAGCTATATAAATTTTGAAATTTATGAATTAAGGTAAGGTAGGAATTTTGGAAATTTAATTCCTAAGAAACCCTAATTTTTGAAAAATTAGGGAAATTGCTTGAAAATATTCCAAAAATTTATTTTATGGTATAAGATCATTATATTTATGTAATTCATCATGAAAATAATATTAGTTATGAAAAGAAAAATAGTTTGATAATTTATCCTTAATTTTGGATTATTTGCCGATAACTTTACTAAAGTATATGAAATTGATCTTAATTAATTTTCCTATGATCTAAATTATTATCTAAGATCAATATTATGTCACATAGCTATTAATTGGAAGAAAATAAATTATTTAGCATATATTATATATAGGGGGCGAAAATATTTATATTTAAGTGTAAATGGGATACAAATATCATACAATAATTAATGAAGGATGATGATTATGATCTTATCATGTTATGAGTTGTAAAGTAGAGATAGTTAGCAATTAAAACAAGTAACCTTTGTGTTATCTCCTAGTGGTCAAAATTGCCACAAATATATTATAAAATTTGTAATTTAATTATTTTAGGACAAGTGTGATGCAAGTTGTATAAATGATTCAATGAACCTATTAAAAGATAAGATATGATAAGGATTTAGATAATATTTGATAAGGATAAAGATAAGATTTTGTAACAAGTGTACATTAGATATTTTAAAATGTAATAATTAAGATCATCTCATAAATCCTATAACTAGAGATCACCCTCCCATAAGCTCATAACCAAAAATAGGGAAGAAATAGAGAGAAAATAGAGAGAAAAAATAAGAGTGTTCTTCAAGTGCTCTTCGATCGTAGAGAAATACGTCGCCAACGTCAATCGAATCCGATTAAAGGTTAGATCTCATACAAGCTTCATATATACGTTAGAATTCATGTTATAAGCTTAGTTTATATGTGTGTTTTTCGAAAATCAGGAGACTTGTGCCAATATGCTTAGATATTGTATTTATATGATGTTATTAAGCATGTAGTATGATTATATCATAAAATTAAGCATGCTATTAAATTTAAAATATGGACCTAAAATTTGAAAGTGTGATATATTGATGATTTTGATTTTAATTGTTGATTTGAGTATGAAATAATAATCTAGGGTATTAAATAAGCCTATATGAATTTATATAGAATTTTTGGAGAACTTTAGTACCTAAGTTCAAGAATTTTGAAAATTATAATATATGATATGATATTGAGATATAATCCATATTTAAGTGTTATCATGTCATATTAATGATGTAGATTCATAATATATGGTTGTGTGAATTTATTGAAATTTATAAAAATTATTTGGACCTAAGTCAAAAATTTCGAATATGACTTAGGTAAATTAAATTCAATAGCTTGCAATAAATAAAAATGATGTTATAATAAAGATGCTTATGGATAATTAGGTGTTATGTGATTTTATTGGAATTTTTGGAAATTGTTTGCTTAGTTTAATTAAGGTTTTCAAAAACTATGAGTTATGTGTATTAATGTTATAAATTTATTTTATAATATACAATTTCATAATATGATCCAAATTAATGTTTTAGACATATTATGATTTTATAGGAATTTTGGGAACAAGAATTGTGCGTCAAAATCAAAAATTACATAAGAAATTGAAAAAGTCAAAATATTGACCTTGTGTTGACCAAAGTCAAAATTGTTGACTAATGGTTGACCAAGTCAAAATTGTTGACCAAAAACGTAGACCAAGGTCAAAGGCACGAAATTCAATAAAACGAGATCTACGCGACGAAGATTATGAAAGGCAAGCAATATATATGGAAATGGTTCGTATATGTGAATATATTAAGCACGTATAGTTGTTTATGTGAAAGATCAAGAATAACGAGGATATGATTGGGAATCGATAGAAAAGGGCATACATGTAAAATAGTAGTTGTCTTAAGAATACATGAAATGACATTGAGAAAAGTCGATTTAAAGTATAACAATACGAAGTATGTTGACACGATAGTTCGTAATAACATTAGTGATAAAGTTGATATTAGTACTGATCGTTGGTTTGAATCGATGATTCTTGTGAAGCATAATGATATGCTAAAACTCGTTTTCACGATGATAAGGTCCGACTCGAAGGAGAACGGAAACCGAGAATAAACTAGTGACTTAAGAAACCTTAAGTCCTCGAGGTGGGCTTTCTTACCAAAACCTTTATGAGCTTTTTGGAAAATATTTACCGTTATTCTTGTCTTGTTTCTTGAAAAATTTTGAGATACGATATTGTCTCGCCGAAAATGTTTTATGTTTTGTATATGTCCATTCGGGTTGCCAGGGCAACAGGAAGTTCTGGTCGGATCCCAGTCGGAGGTGTAAGTAGAAATTCCCGCCTAGGGTCAGGTGTACGTGTTGGGCCTCAACCGCAGGCGGTTATGCTCGAACATTGGGCGGTTAGTTGCGTCCGTGTAGGGAGGCCTCCTCCCGTGCGCTTATCCATAGCCGACTTGAATATCGTTGTGGTTATTGTGATATGAAAATGCTTGGCGGCGATGATTTTGAGAAATGAGAAAATGTTTTAGTAAGAACAAGCGCCTTTTCAATAAAACCCTTGTGTCTTCATCGTGGTGAGGGCGATCTGATATTTCGTAAAATAAAATGTTTTCGCATGTGTCCATTGGGTACATTTGTACTCACCGCATGTTTGTTTTAAACGCGAGTCGAAAGGTGATGGGCGGCGTGAGTCGAGCGGAACCCTTTTTGATAAATAGTATGGAGCATTTTGGTTCACCTTGAGAATGCATCTTCACATGCATGTCTCACACGTTATTCACCGCCAAACTCTTGAGTTCCTTATATTTTGATATTATGTTAAGATCTTGAATGCTTTGTTAAAAGCCTTGTAATAGCTACTATTTTGCCAAGATTTTGAACAATTCATTTATATAAGTCGCTTTCTCTATCCTTCGAGTTATTTCATTATTAGCATCTATGTTCCTTCACTTGAGAAATAAGTTGAAAACCCATTCTTTACGATTACTTAATCCCAAACCCCAAGTAGCAATCCGATAAGGTGGTGGCTTAATCGGTCACATTACCCAATCGATTGTTTATCTCGAGGAGTGGCAAGATTGGGCTATTCTTTGTTGCCATTGATTACATTGAGCCCGGTTTTATAGCGTCTAAGTAAGCTAATCTTCCTGCACTTCTAGCTACCATCGTTCTCGATATTTTGTGTACTAGATTTCTCCGGTTCAAACTTGTTCTTGATTTTATTTCATTGCTCATCGCCTTGGTTAGGTGGTGTCCTTTCTTTCCTTTTAATGACGCCGAGGATCTTGAACCTATTAATGTTGATTCTTCTATTCTTGAGTATGACGCCAATACTTTTACTCTAGAGATAGAGTCATATTTACCGATACTCGTTTTATACCGAGTCGGTTGTAGATCCTACACGTTAATTATTCTTATCTTGACATCGAGATGTTTCCTATTAACCTAGATTGGTGGGGTCACCTTTCACATCTCTCGAGATCTCTACATCGATTAAGTCTATTCCTTTTCTCATGTCCCTAAGACTTCTTCTTTAGAGGTCCCGGAAGAGACTTAAGCTAGTTCATCGAGACCTTCAGTGTCTCAAGATCTTTCATGTATGAACACGAATTTTACTAGTTGTTGGCACAAAGATGCCTTCTACCTCAGATATCACCAAATGCTTTTGTGACCGATCTTGATATCCTTTATCCTCGAGTAGTTCCCTTGTACTCATTTCCCGAGCGTGCTATTGATCTGCCATCTCTTGAGATTGAGAAAGATGTAGAGATGCCAGACCCCAATGAAGCCGTTGATGGCAGTGAGAATTGAGTAATAGAGATGAAAGAAGGAAGCGATGATGATGATAGCTATGATAGCCTTTCGTGGGCAGAGCGAAGCTAGTAGCAGTAAGAGTGGAAGCTAGCAGTTTATAGATAGTATGGATGCACATATACTTATATACATACATATATACTATATAGATGTGTATATATAGACTAGTGATGCCTATAGATATCTTATGATGCGGTAACGTGCTTGAGAAGCCGTACCGAGTGTGTTTTTGCCCGAGATACCAAAGCCTCCATATGCCTGAAAACCTTCGATTTGCAAAGTCCTCCCGACTTTCGTAAATGTCCTCGAAGAGGTAATTTTTTTTCCGGATATATATGATCATTCTGCTATCCAGCTGTGTTATTTCATATTATAACCTCGGGATAAGCAATTGTGAAGATCCTTGAGATATGCTGCATTTGGGTATTCATTCACAATACGATATGCTACCCAGGAGAAGAAATCTTCAATCTGAAGAGAAGGAACAAGAAAGTGCAAAATTTTTCTTAAGATTCACCTGTACCTTCACCTCCTTAAATAGATCGTAGAATTGCAGAGCTTTTTCTGCGTCAGAATCCTCCATCTTTCACTGGAGCTGGTAGTCCAGCTGATGCTGAAAAATGGGTTCGCCTTGTAGCGAATTTTCAAGTTTTGGAGTGCTCTGATCGAGAGTGTCTCCTATGCATATCATTCCGTTAAAGGGGTGCAGATTCACGGTGGGAATCACGTCGAAACTCTTTTCCCGAGCAATTGGAGAATTTTACGTGGGAACAATTCAAAGGAGAATTGTTTGAAAAGTATATATCTTGAAGTTACCGCAAACAAAAAGAGCTTGAAATTGCGAACTCAAGTATGGAAGGCGTGGCGAGAATATGATAGTGAATTCGTAGTCTAGTCATTATGCTCCTTTTAAAGTTGAGATGATGAGAAAATGGCGTAATTGTTTCGCATCGGTTTATGCCAAGAGATCGGAATCATTTTGACAAGCCAACCTCCAACGTCATATGCGTAAATGTTAAATCGTGCATCGAACATGGAGATGGAAATGATACCGCATAAAGTGACGTCGATTGAATCCAAGACCTTTTAGATTCAAGCCTCGTTAAGATTTCTTCTTACGCATCGAAGTCAAAAGGAGAAAGAATTGGGAGAATAAGACCTTCCCAAACAAGAGACGAAAATAGAAGTCGAGTCGTTTCTACTCGAGACAATCTTTCCCAAGTTAGTCGAATGCAAATGTGCCCGGATGTAATAGAGTACATTCGAGTTTGCGAGATGGGAAATGTGATTGTTATGCATGTGGACGGTTGGGCCTTTGCAAGTCAATGTCAGAACCATCGAGGACAACTAGTGACAGGAGAAAGCGTAATCATCCGAGGCAGACATAATCAATGAAAGTCATAAGTGGATATCCATAATCGATGGCTTTGTTAGATCGAGATGCCGCTACATCGACCGCAACTGCAACCACAACCGTGGCCGTCGCCGCAACCGTAACCACCGATGCCTCGACCGCACCAACCTCGATATCAAAACGTATACGCTCTCTCTTAAAAGCAACCTGAGAAGAACGCGGAAACTTGACAAGTATGGGTACATTGAAGGTGCACCTATCAAAATCTTTTCGATCGGAAGTTTCGTATTCTTTTATTTCGACATCATGTGTAGATGTTCTTAAGCTCAACAATAACGTCTACGCAACATTTTAATATGTTCACCCCGTTGGGTGGAGCTATCGTTATCGTGCATATATTTTCTAACCTAAATTTCGAACTAGGATCCCTTAAGCTTAGAGCGAGATCGCTGCAGTTGTTGCACACGAAGACCGTGGATCTTATATTAGGAATGGATAAGTTGGCAGCGCATTATGGAACGATATGATGCGAGCAAAAAGAAATAGTGTTTCAGCCACTAGAAAGAGAACCTACCTATTGTTATGGTATTGAGAAGAGAAGAAACCATGTTCCTATGATCTCAGCCTTACAAGTCGATAAGCTGATGAAGAACGAGGAAGATTGTGCTTACCTTATATATCTGATGTCGATGTCAAGTCCGAGAAGAAGGTAGGAGATGTACCCATGGTTAGAGAATTTCAGGATGTTTTTCCTGAAACATTACCAGGGCTACCTTCGGACAGACAATTAGAGATTTCCATTGAGCTAGATCCAGGATCAGCACCTGCTTCAAAAGCACCTTATAAAACGGCCCCAAAAGAATTTCAGGAGTTAAAGATCCAATTGCAAAAGCTTTTGGACCTAGGTTTTAATCGACCTAGTATATCTCCTTGGGGAGCGCCAATTCTATTGTTAAAAGAAGGATGAAACTCTAAGGACGTGTATTGATCACAGAGAGTTGAACAAGTCAACCTAGAAGAATAGGTATCCTTTACCCAGGATCGATGACTTGTTCGATCAGCTGAAAGGTGCCAGTGTTTTCTTAAAGATTGATCTGAAGTCGATATCATCAATCAAAGATTCGTCGAAGCGACATAGCCAAGACCGCGATTAACGCAGATGGCCACTACGAAGTTCGTAGTAATGCCATGTGGCTCGACAAATACACCAGCCAGGTATATGGATTTGATGAATTATGTTTTCCATAATTATCTCGATAAATTGTTTTGGTATTTATCGATGATATTCTCGTGTACTCGAAGAGCAGTAAGAACACGAAAAACGGTGAGAACCGTTCTCTACGACATTAAGAATAGAACTAATGGTTGCTAAGATTAGCAAAGTGAGTTTAGCTAAGGAAAGCGAATTTCCTTAGACATATCTTTACAACAGATTTTAATCGAGTTGACCCGCTAGAGTTCAAGCGATGCGCGATTGAAATCACCGAGCGACATAGACAGAGACTCGAAGTTTCATGGGTTTAGCAGGATATTACCGAAGGTTCATAGAAGGATTCTCCAAGATTGCGAGATCTATGACTCAACGCCTTCGAAAAGGAATTAAGTCCCAATGGACCCAAGAACGTGAAGAAAAGTTTTCAAGAGTTAAAGAACGGATTAAATACATCGCCAGTTTTGGCAATACCAGAATCAGACAAACGGTATACTCTGATACCGATGAATCAAAGTGGACTAAGAATTGTCACGATGCAAGAAGGAAGAGTGATAGCTTATGTTTCACGGCGGTTAAAACCTCACGAGCTTATAGATCCTACACACGATCTAGAGTTGTGACAAATGTCCATGCTCAAGGATTGGAGACATCTTTGTATGGATCCAAGTGTGAAATCTTATCGATCATAAGAGTCAAGAATTTCTTTAAGCAAAAGATTTGAACATGCGCTATAGAAGATGGCTTAGTCGGTAGAAGATTACGATTGTGATATCAAGTATCTCCTTAGAAAAGCGAATGTTGTCGCTAATGCTTTGAGTAGAAAAAGCCAAATCCACTAGGATTAGTCCTTACTCAAAGAGAGAGTGGATCAAAGAGTTTGAAGAAATGAGTTTGCAAGTGGTGTTACCACCGAATCTACGAAAAGATTATAGCCGCTATTATCGTCCCGATTTGAGAACAAGAATTTTGAAAGCTCAAAGACAAGATCAACAGATAGAAAAGCTACGAGTTAAGATCAAAGCGTAAAAGCGGAAGAATATCATTAAGCTAGGAATAACGCAATCATATTCGTAAAAGTGGAGTTTGCGTGCCCAATGATGATGATTTAAAGAATGAGATTATGAGTGAAGCTCATAACACGCCCTACATCACACACCCGAGGCGCAAAGATATATCAAGATCTAAAGCAAAGGTTCGTGGGTAGGAATGAAACGAGATATAGCCTCATTGTTGAACGATGTTTAGCATGTCAACGATTAAAGCTTTACACCAAAGAACGCATGGTAAGTTGTAATCACCGGAGATTTCTCGGTGGAAATGGGATCACATAGCCATAGATTTCGTGTTGGTTTACCCAAATCAAAGCGTGGTAATGACTATTTAGGTGATTATCGATCGACTCACTAAGTTTGCTCATTTTTATCTCGATCTCTATTATGTATGGTCGACAAATTAGCTCGGATATCGCTCGAGAGATAGTGCGTTTGCGTAGAGTACCCGCCTCAATCACCCTGAGCGAGACTCAAGTTTACATCTCATTTTGGACGAGTTTTCAACAATAGATGGGTACTAGATTAAAATTCAAGATAGTGTTTCATCTGTAAACATATGGTCAATGCGAAAGGACCATTTAGACGCTAGAAGATACGATTAGAACGATGATATTAGATCAATGAAGATTTTTGAGAGCGAATTCTACCATTGATTGAATTCGCATACAACAACAGTTACCAAGCAACGATTAATAAGGTGCTCTATGAAGCCCTTTATAGCAGAAAGTATAGATCACCGCTTTGATAGGACGAAGTCGGAAAAAGAAAAGTGCTTGGACCAGAAGCGATTGAAGAAATGGTCGAATCGCACGAAAAATAAAGAAAAGAATCAAGAAGCTCAAGATCGCCAAAAGTCCTACGCAGATAAAGACGTGAGCTAAGTTTCAATTGAAGATAAAGTATTCTTGAAAGTATCTCCTTCCAAATGAATACATCGCTTGAGAATCAAAGAAAAGCTCGAACCAAATTTTCTCGACCGCACGAGATTCTAGAGAAGATCGGTCATCGCCTTACAGATCAAGATTGCCTCCAAGTTTGGCAATATCCACATGTGTCCCATGTGTCATGAGTTATGAAGATATGTGTTTGATCCAAAACACATCAGATATCACGAAAATATTGTTCGTGAACAAAATCTAAGCTACAAAGAGAAGCCATCGTGCATCTTAAATCAAAAAGAAGAAAAACTAAGGAATGAATCAATTCCTTTAGTTAGAATCAAATGGAAGCATCATGGTTTAGAAGAAGCGACATGAGAACAAGAAGATTAGATGAGAAGTAAGTACCGAGCTTTTAGAAGGTACTAAATTTCGAGTCTGAAATTTTTGTAAGGGGTAAGAATGTAATACCCGCATTCTCAGAGCAAAGATTAGCTCTTGATTAAGAGCTTAATAAGAAGCGGCATTGCATCCTTAAGAAAGAGTTGTTTAAGTTAAAAGCTTTTATGTTAAGCTTTGAGTTGAGCGAGATAGAATCGAGATAGATTCGAGATAGAATCTTAGAAAAGATTCTAAAGTCTTTATTAGCATGAGAAGATCTAGATTTCAAGAGTCTTGATATGATAAGATATGTGTTCATGGAAGTCTTGATCCCAGAGTCATAGAATTTCAGAGTCTTTACCCCATTTTTGATAACTTGTTTATTGAATAAACCCAGATCAAGAGCAAATTGCTCAAAATGGTTTTTGAGACCAAAAATGTAACAGCCCGCCAATCCTAAGTTCGGGTAAGCAGGGACTGTTACTAATAAACGGGATTAAGTAACGAATAATGACATGTACACTGAACGGTGTGGCATATATATTGATATCATTTCTAGAGCTTCAAGTGTTTGAGGTTTGACAAAACATAACATACATAAGACATCATAATCTAGCAGCGGAAAACATGTGAAGTACACATGTGACGATGTGTATTCAAAGGTTCTACTATCAGCAACGAATGACCGACCGCAACACTTGCTCCATCCCATCGATCACTCAACTCGCACATTTAAAAACAAACATGCAGGGCTGAGTACAACTAATGCACTCAGTGGGCTCATTGCCAAAAACATTTTATCAACTTTAAATTACACTTCCCCTTCTGAGTAAGACGTAAGGGTTTTATTGAAAAGGCCTTACGCTACTAAAACATTTTCACATTTCAAAAACATCGCTGCAGCATTTCTCTTTGTGTGTATGATCCATATCACTTTCTCATAACTTTTCATATATAACTTTCACTTTAAACGCGTAGAGGAGGCCTCCTTCTACGTCATTGAACCGGCCGAGAATTGTCCTTTCGGCTACGGTTCATTTTAACGCGCATCATCGGGCTAGGAATAGACCGTGAATTCATCCTCAGACACGGGATCTGAATTCATTCTATAAAATTGGGAGCGACCGGTTGGGAGCGACCCAACAACTGTTCAATATCATAGTTGGCTTACCCAACAACTGATTCACTTTCATAGTTGGCTTGCCCAACAACATGATAGGATTCATACACAAAAACATAAACACTTTGGGCAGGTAATCATCTCATCAACATTTCTCAACAGAGTACTGTAAATAAATACTTTTTATTTGCAGAAAGCAATAAATAAAAGAGTTTTCGAATAAAGCCCACCGGTACGAAGCTTTTCAATAAAGTCCCTTTCTAACGTCAACGATCAAAACGCGTCGAACCTTTACGTAAGGAACTAATTTAGTACGTAGGTCACGTTTCGAAAGAGACAACATAGTCTATAACGTTCTATGAACCAATTAGGTCTAACGTTGAACTTATTTTGACGTCTCAACCAAAATGATGTCGATTAGGTAATCACACTTCATATAAGAGATATTCTATCTCTTTAACACATAATGTACGTTTTAATGTATTTACGTAACGTAAATTACATTGTTACTAAACGTACTACGTCATATAGATCTCGTATTATCGAATTTCGTGCCCTTTGACCTTGGTCAACGTTTTTTGGTCAACGATTTTGACTTGGTCAACATTTAGTCAACAATTTTGACTAAAGTCAACATTTTGACTTTTTAATTCCTTTTATGTAATTCTATTATTTTATGTGCAATTCTTGTTCTAAAAATTCCCATAAAATCATAATATGTTTAAAACATTATTTTGGAACATATTATGCAATGATATCTCATAAAATAAATTTATAACATTAATACTTATAACCTATAGTTTTTTGAAAACCCTAATTAGATTAAGCAAACATTTTCCAAAAATTCCAATAAAATCACATATCACATAATCATCTATAAGCATTCTTACTATAACATCATTTTTATTTATTTCAAACTATTCAATTTAATCTTCCTAAGTCACTTTGAAAATTTGGACTTAGGTCCCAATAATTTTTAACAAATCCAATAAATTAATACAACACTATTTTATGAATCTACACTATCGATATGTTATGATAACACTCAAACATGGATTATATCTTAACATAATATCATGTTCTATAATTTTCAAAATTCATAGACTTAAGGTACTAAAATTTTCCAAAAATTCTACATAAAATCATACAAGCATAATTAATACCCTAGATCATGATTCTATGCTCAAATTAACAATTAAAAATTTTAATCATCAATATATTACACCCATATATTTTCGGTCAACATGTAAAATTTGATATCATGCTTGATTTTGTGATATAATTATACTACATGCTCAATAACATCATATAAATACAATATCTATACATATTAGCACAAGTCTCATAATTCTCGAAAATTACACCTATGAATTAAGCTTATAACATAAATTCTAACATATATACGAAGCTCGTAAGAAATCTAACCTCTTAATCGGAGTAGATTTTGATTGGCGACGTTTATTTGATCTAAGTTTGGGATTACACAAGATGAACTCTTTCTCTCTATTTTTTCTCTATTATTTTCGATCCTTATGGTTTGTGAATGAGAAATGAAGAGCTTCATCCTATATTTATAGGCATATGCAAGTTGGGTAGTAATTATTACATAGAAGTATCTAGTATACACTTGTACAAATTGGCCCCTTAATTTCGGCCACCTCTACTTAGGATGAGACAAAAATTTTGATCTTATCCTATACACCTCACATGTTATCTTATCCTTAATTAAATGCATTGGGTCACTTTTGTCACAAAATAATTAAATTACAACCTTATGATATATAGGTGGTAATTTTCGGCCACTTCCTTAATGCCACCTTAGTTTACTTGTTCAAATTGTATTTTACTACTACTTTACACCTATTATAGGATAAGATCCAACTCATGCCTCTCATTAATTAAAGGATGATATTTATCACATAAAATCACACCTAAACCCTTAAATTTTCGCCACCTATAGCACAAGTGTCCCCCCCCACTTGTGCAACTTGTAATACACCTTATCTTATCCCTAAAAATATCTCCAAAATGTAATTATAACAACACATTAATATTTTGATAGGAATTAAATCAAATTTCCCATATATATACATTTTCGAAAACAATGTATATCAATCATGCTATATATTTTATTCTCTAGTAATAAATAGCTAATATATAGCTATGTCACATATTATAATTCTTATATGATGATTTAAATCATAGAAAAATATTTAGAACAATTCTAGATCACAAAACCAAATTTTCGAAAATTAGGGTTTTCAATAATAGGCTCTTTTATTCAATCTTTATTCTATAATTCTATAGTATTATTTTAGTTTTAAATAATGCTCTTATATCATAAAATATTCATAGGAATTTAAATTTTATAATTTCATGATCATTTGACTGATTTATTAATCCATCTCCAACGTAGACGTTTTAAAACGTCTCAAAACGTTTATAGGTGATTTATCTCCAAGACGTTCATAAATAAGTTAGAATCATTCAATTCACTTCTATAATGGTAGGGAATTTGAGTTCTAAGTCTTATTGTGTAATATCCCGCAGTTTTAATGTTTAATTACGATAATATAAATCGTAATTAGGGTTTTTAATTCGATAATTAAATCTAATTAGTCAACGCTTGATTTTGACTAAGCATAATTTAATAATGTCTGTGTGACATTCACTGACACTTAGTGAATTAAGGAATATAGTTTTGATATTCCTTGAACGTATGTTTCAACGTCGATAAAATTGACGATTAAGCACTACGATATTTTCTAAGCATCGAGACTTAGAATTGAATTCCCTATTATTATAGAAGTAAATGAAGTGATTCTAATTCGTTTACAAGCGTTTTAGAGATAATTCAACTATTGACGTTTTGAGGCGGTTTAAGCGTCGGCGTTTAGAGCGATTCGATAATTGACCAAATGATCATGGAATTATATTATTTAAATTCCTATGATTATTTTATGATATAAGAGCATTATTTATCATAAAAATAATGCTAGATAATTATGGAATAGAAATTTAACAATTTAGCCAATTTCGAAAACCCTAAATTTGAAATTAGGGTTTTGAAGTCTAAAATGGTTTTAAATATTTTTCTATTATTTAATTCATCATATAAGACATATAATATGTCACATAGCTATATATTAGCTATTTATTACAAGAAAATAAAATATATAGCATTATTGATATATATGGTTTTCGAAAATGTATATATATGAGAAATTGGATTTAATTCCTATCCAAATGATGATGTATAGTTATAATTACATTTTGGAGATATTTTTAAAGATAAAATAAGGTGTATTGCAACTTGCACAAGTGGGAGGGACACTTGTGCATAGGGGACGAAAATTTCACCTTTTTATAAGATTTTATGACTAAAAATCTTGCTCTAATTAATGTAAGGATAAGATTATGATCATATCACAATAATAGGTGTAAAGTAGAGTTAGAATCCAATTTGAACAAGTAACCTATGCTTGGAACCTCGCGATAGCGAAAATGACACATGTATATTATAAAGTTGTAATTTAATTATTTTTTGACAAGTGTGATGCAAGTTGTTAATTAAGTGATAAGGTAACATATTGAGGTGTATATGATAAGGATGAGTTGTAGGATAAGATAAGATTTTGTCCTAAAATGCAAGTGGGATAACAAGTGTACCTAGATATTTTCTAAGTAATAATTAACATGCAAGTTGCTAAGTCTATAAATACCACATGAAGCTCTTGATCCTCATTCACAACCTTAAAGTGACCGAAAAATATAGAGAGAAAGAGAGTGTTCACCTTGTTCAATCCCAAACTTAGATCATATAAGCGTCGCCGATCAAAATCCGTGCCGATTAAAGGTTAGATCTCTTACGAGCTTCATTATACACGTTAGAATCCATGTTATACGCTTAGTTTATATGGGTGATTTTGAAAATCATGAGACTTGTGCCAATATGTTTAGATATTGTATTTATATGATGTTATTAAGCATGTAGTATAATTATATCACAAAATCAAGCATGATATTAAATTTTATATGTTAATAGAAAAATTAAGGGTATGATATGTTGATGAGTATGATTTTAATTGTTGATTTGAACATGAAATCATGATCTAGGGTATTAACTATGCTTGTATGATTTTATGTAGAATTTTGGAACACTTTAGTACATAAATCTATGAATTTGAAAATTAAAGAACATGATATTAGATTGTGATATAATCCATGTTTGAGTGTTATCATAACATATTGGAAGTGTAGAATCATAATATAGTGTTGTAGGAATTTATTGGATTTGTTAAAATTTATTGGACCTAAGTCAAATTTTCAAAAGTGACTTAGGAAGATTAAATTCAATAGTTCACAATAAATAAAAATTATGTTATAGTAAGGATGCTTATAGATGAGTATGTGTTATGTGATTTTATTGGAATTTTTGAAAATTATTTGCTTAGTTTAATTAGGGTTTTCAAAAACTATAGGTTATAAGTATTAATGTTATAAATTTATTTTATGAGATATAATGGCATAGTATGATCCAAAATGATGTTTTAAACATATTATGATTTTATGGAAATTTTTAGAACAAGAATTGCACATAAAATAATAGAATTACATAAAAGGAATTAAAAAGTCAAAATGTTGACTTTAGTCAAAATTGATTGACTAAATGTTGACCAAGTAAAAATTGTTGACCAAAAACGTTGACCAAGGTCAAATCACACGGAATTCGATAATAAGCGATCTATGTGACGTAGTACGTATAGTAACAATGTGACTTACGTTACGTAAGTACATTAAAACGTACATTATGTGCAAAAGAGATAGAATATCTCTTATATGATGAACGATTTCATAATCGATATCGTTTTAATTAGGAAACGTCATAATGAATCCGAAATTAGCCTCATGCGATGCATAGGACGTTATAGACGATGTTCGTCTCTATCGAACGTGACCGATGTACTAAAATAGTTCTTACATTAAGGTGTGACGTGAATTATACTGGGACATAGGAATTGACATTGAGAGAGAGACCTATGTGTACCAGGTGGGCTTTATTCAAAAACCCTTTTATTTACTTGCTTTCTGCAAATGAAAAGTATTTATTCTGATCTTAGATTTTGAGAAATGATATGATTACCGCCCAAAGTGTTTATGTTTTTATGTATGATCCTATCATGTTGTTGGGCAAGCCAACTATAAAAGTAAATACAGTTGTTGGTTCGCTACCAACATATAATGATATTGATATGTGTGGAGATAGCTGGTATGATGATATTGAAAGTTGTTGGTTGGCTACCAACGTAAGACGATCATGTTATGTGTGGAGATGGCTGGTATGATGATATTGAAAGTTGTTGGTTCGCTACCAACGTATGACGATCGTGTTATGTGTGGAAATGGCTGGTATGGCGATAGTGAAAATTGTTGGTTCGCTACCAACGTATGATGATGTTATGATAATAATATACGAGAACTGATATGGATCATACAGACAGAAAATATGTCTGGCCAGAAGACTTTTGAAAGTAAAAGAAAATGTTTTAGTAAGCACGAGCATTTCAAACAAACCCTCGTGTGTTACTTATGGGCGATGTAATTTAAAGAAAATGTTTTGGCAATGAGCCCTTTGGGTGCATTATTGTACTCGACCGCATATTTGTTTTAAATGTGCGAGGTTGAGCTAGAGATGGGATGGAGGTGTGTTGAGTAGTTGGATCTTTTGTCACCAATTAGTTAAACCTTGGATACACATCGTCACATGTGTACTCCACATGCTTTCATTGCAAAGTACCTTAAGTTATGTTTTGAATTTGTACCTCATTTCCTTCGACAAGTTGAACCCTCTTGTTAAAGGTCCGAATGATCCGAGCCAGTATGTAAGTTATATACATTATATTAAATGACATGAAGTCTTGAAAGTTCACTCATTATATGCCTCACAATATCATAGTTAGTTATCTTTCATGGTGTTAATCCCGTTGTTAGTAATGTGATGCTAGTTAATCCGTACTTTGGTTTGGCGGGCATTACAGAGTGGTATCGAGCGGGTCGTCCTTTGAACCTAAAACCTTCTTTCTTTCAAAAGTTAAGTCTAGATTGAGTCACTAGACTTCTAGATGATCACCGACTATGCTCAACACTCCATCACATCAAGCTCAACCGGAAAAAGGTAAATGATTTTCTCACGGTTTGAGAATGAGGATAAGCGGTTTGAAAGTTATTAAAGTGAATTGATTTTCAAGAAAGCGAAAGTTTTGAAATAAAGAGATTCGAGAATATGCGGTATGGGACTACATATTCAAAGAAAACTTAAAGGATTCAAGGATCTCGGTATGGGGGCTGTATATTCATGGAAAACTCAAAAGGTTTGATGTGCATCGAGTAAATGATTTTCTCGGTTTGAAAGTGAAAATTTGAAAGAAAATGCCCTTTCTCAAAGTTTTGAAATGAAAAGTTTGAAAGTGAAAATGATGTATTCAAAGAGATGAAATTTATGAGAATTTGTTGAAGAGAAAGTTTTTGCGAATATTGCAAATAATGTTTTGAGAAGAGTTAAGAATGATAGTTATGAAAATCTCTTTAAAAGACAATTATGAAAATCTTGTAAAGATGTTTATGTTTACGAGAAGGTGATATGAGAAGAGAAGAGTAGTATGAAGGGGTGTTGACATTGTTATGTCAAAAGAGAAATGTTCGAATTCATGGAAATCAAAGAGATTTATGAACAGAGTTATGTTATGTCAAAAGTGTTATATGCTGAATTTTTGAAATTCAAAGAAAGCATGAGTTATGTTACAGTTTTGAAATGTTTATTTCAAATTTCAAAGTTATTTCACTGATGAGTATGATATCCCAAAAGAACATAGCCGTGATAAGAAGCATGATCACTTATCGCGAGAACATAGAAGTAAGAATCCGAGATCTTTAGTTCCTTTCGAGTACGAAAGTAAGTATCGATATGAGAACAAGAATAAAGATCAGTGAAAGCATTACGAGTTTTCAAAACAAGAAGAAAGAAGTATAAAGTGAAACCCGACGGCATTTTTATGCTCGACCTCAGCATCGACCTTGCCAACTTCGACTTTGGCGTCGACCTCTTTGATTTAGACCTTAGCAATTCGAGTTCGACCTTGGCTGCCTGATCTCGGCGCCAGCAAAACTGTCTTGCGCAGTGTTTTGATTTTAGCTCGTTCTCTCTCGTTTGAACTCCGATTCACAAACGGTTTTCACCCACGTACTCCTATAACAGAGTACTATATTTCTTATGAAGGACCGAATCCTTGGTTCCTTCTTCAGAATTCGTGAGAATCAGTTAAAGACTAGTCCTATGATGTTCATAGAGCGAAAACCTTACTGATATAGCAAGAATAGTAGAATGCTGCTAGAAAGTGAGATTCCCAGTAGTACAAGAAGAGCTATGATGTACATAAGAACCTTTGTTGATGACCTACTACGAGTTGTATAAGGTTTCAAGTTCCACTCAATTTCTGTCATCGAGTTTAACTCTATGACCTAGTTCCAATTGAGAAATCACTTGCGTTTCTCACTTTTCTCTGAAAAAAAGTTTGCAAAACCAAAATTTTATCAAGTGTTTTGAAACCAAGTCTTGTGTGGCGAGAAAGTATTTTGTGACGGTCCGCCACCCCATATGACCAAAGAAATCTCGATGAGTCGTCATTACGGTCTTGGACCCTATATCCCAATTATTCAGTTCAAAGAGTATATTGATTCAAACCTTAAGGATTGTCATCATGAGTTGTAAACCCATACTTCTTTTCAATTGTCATGATGAATTTTTCTTCGAAGCTTGAAACCAATAAGTATAAAGATAGATTGACTTATCTTGTCACCTAAGTTTTCGAATCAGTAGAGTGATAGATATCAAGTATGATGTAAAGAAATTTTCGATGAGATAAGATATATTCTCTCCAATGGTGCACATTGATGCATTGACCCTTGATGGGCTTTATAGAGATGAAGGATAACAGAAAAGTTGTACCTCCATATGAGGGTTATGATGATTAAGTCATGAATAAGATACTCTTTAGCATTGATTGTAAGAATAGAAGTAAAGGAAAGTATATGATATTCTTGGGATATAACCCCCTCCTATTTACATCATAACGAGAAAGATTATAACTTATTTGAGAGATAGTTGTTTGTCCTTAAGACCTCGTTAATAGGTTGGACATGTCTAAGGTATGGAGGTAGATGAAACTCATTTCATGAGTATACAAGGAATGAAAGCATCTCCATTAATAAGCCTCTCGTTTATCCCTAAATCAATAAGACTATGCGTGGCGGATCTAATTCGAATATTTGAGGCGTTGGTTAAACCAATGATAGTAAGAAGCGATGAATCACAATCAATGAGATGTACAAACAGATAGGCTATCCCTAGTGTTTAAAACAAGTATGGGAAAGATAACCCAAAGTTGAGATATGATAAGGAGGCGCTTATGCTAATGATTAAGATAAAGGGAACAAGCGTATTGCCCTATATGACAACCCTAGATGGGATTTGTGACAAGACAAGCATGAAAAAGAGTGAATGTTTCTACTAAGGATATTTTAGGCTAAGATTGCATAAAGATGTTTTATAGATTACGATAAATGCTAACTACATTCTTGCATTACCAGAATGCCGCCCAGACACGAACCTGAACAGGGTATTCAAGGGCGCGAAAGGGGACGAGGTAGGGGAAGAGGCCGTATTCCACGGGCCGAAAGTGAAGAAATACCAGTACCACCCCCACCTCCACCCGACCGAAGAATAGAGGAAATGTTTCTTAGACAGAACCCACCATCTTTTAACGGGAAGGGAAGTCCCGAAGATGCTGAACAATGGGTTCGAGCAATAGAAAGGATTTTCGATTTCCTCCATTGCACAATGCAAGAAAGATTATCTTGTGTCACCTTTCAACTCACCGGACCGGTAGATTTCTGGTGGGAAGCTAGGAAGAAGACTATAACTCCAGAACGAATGGAATATTTCACAGGAAGACTTTAAAGCGGAGTGTATGAAAATACATTAGAAGAGCTATAGAAAGAAGAAAGAGGTTGAGTTCTTCAACCTAAAGCAAGATAGAAAGTCTGTAACAGAGTACGATCGCATTTTCTGCGATATGTCAAGGTACGCCCCAGATTTAGTAAATACTGATATGAAAATGGCAGAAAAGTTTAGATCCGGATTGAGACATGAGATAAAGATGTCTCTGGCAAGTCATGGCGACTTAACCTACACTGAAGCTCTTAGTCGAGCTTTGGACATCGAGGCAGCAATGCCTGAAGATAAGCCTACACCCCCTCAGTCACAGAATGTTGATGACAAAGGAAAGAGGAAATGGGAAGGCAATTTTAAGAATAACTTCAACCGGGGAAATTTTGGCAACACAAACAATCAAAGGCCATGGAAAGGTAACATGGTACCCCAAGGACAAGGTTGGAGGAGACCAGTGTTTTCTCCACCCGTGGAAGGTCCACCAGAACAAATAAGGACAAATCTTTGCCCAAAATGCAATAGAATGCACAGGGGTATATGTATATGGGGCAATGTTAAGTGTTATAAATGTGGCGTGAAGGGCCACTATGCGAATGAATGCCCCGGAGTACGTCCGATAAGAATGGTAAGGCCAAATCAACAAAGCCAAATCCAACAACTCAAAGCTATACAGTACCGGCCCAAGATGAGCCGTGGCAACTAAAGGTAATACCAACAATGCAAGCACCCGCTAACGACAACCAGCCGAGGCAAGAGCCTATCGCTAAATCGAGGATGGAGCGAACAAACCCAGTGGAAACCTAGCAGGTACGAAAACTTCTCAACGTATCTATAGTACCTTAGTTCGGAGAACGTCCTTTATAATCTTTCATCGCAAAAGCATGCGTAGATATATTAGAACCTAAATCTGAATAAGCGAATCAGGAAAGGAGAATCTTTCACCATAAGAGAAATTATGATAGTCAGACATGTTTGCTCGAACTTAGACTTGAATCTGGAATCACTAGAGATCTAGCGAATCGCTTGAACATAGTACCTATGTGAAACGTAGATATAACCATAAGAATGGATTGGTTAATCGAAAACCATTCTGCGACCCGTGCAAGAAAAGGGAAAAATCGTTCCATTTCTCCGGTCAGAAGCTGCGAATTTCTATGAAATCAACTTGGGAAGGAAAATTCCGACCATATCCACACTATAAACAAGGAAAATAATAAAAAGGGATGTTAAGCATTCCTTGTTTATCCAAGCAAAGAGGAAGAGCGGAATTTAAGGTACAAGTTAAAAATGTACCCAAAATGGCTTTCCAAACAAGATAAGGCTACTATGAGTTTATAGTTATGACGTTCGGACCAACTAATTGCGCCAGCCTTATTCATGAACCTCAAAATCAAGTGTTCACGCATACTAAGACAAATTGTCTTAAATCCTCATAGATGATATCCCCACCTATAAGAAGGGAAGAAAAGAGTATGAAGAACTCATGAGAAACTATCTTGCTAACATTAAGAGTCGAATAGATTTTCACCAAGTTTACTTAAGGTGAATTCGGCCTAAAGAAGTAATATTCCTTAGACACATTGTGTCTTCAGAAGGAATCCATGTGGATCTGGCAAAAGTTAAAAGCAATGCAAGGTTGAAAGTAATCAATGACCCAAATGAGATTGAGAGTTTTATAGAATTGGTTGACTGTAATCGGAGATTCATTGAAGACTCTCTAAGATAATAAGGCCAATAACGCAGCTACTCCAAATAGAAATCAAACTTACATGGACCAGTAAATGTGATGTCGCGTGCTAAAGTGAGGAAGATAATAAGCCATGCATCACAACGACTTAAAACTAGCAACAGTAAAACAAATTAAGATTTTAAGAACATCACCTCCATAAAGTGAAGTATGAGATCTTCATAGATCATAGAGAGTCTAAAATACTTCTCCGAGCAAAGAGACTTGGAAATGAAGTGGAAAAGATGGCTCGAATTAGTAAAAGATTACGAGGGTGATATAAATCATCACCTATGAAAGGGTAATATAGTAACTAATGCTCTATGCTATAAAGATCAGTCTAAGTGATGATGGATCCTTGCAGAAAAGGAAAAACTCATCAAAGAGTTTAAGAAGAGGAAGATAGAAATTGTCGAACATCGTCTCAATTGCCTGTAAGTGAAGGCATTGTATCAATAATCCTATGGGATGACGTAACAATAGATTTCAAGTTAGAATTACCAAAGTCAAAAGATAACACTACTATATGGGTAGTAGTGTATTGACTTACCAAAGATGTTCAGATCATACCTATTTAGGCTATACATGGGTCTAATAAGTTAGCCCGATTAATTACAAAGGAAATTGTGCGTCTTAAATCGTATAAAGGTTCTAGGGTTACCTTCGGACTACGAATTGGCTTATAAAAAAAATTGAGGTACAAGTTGGAAACGTACTTTTCCACTTATTAAGTTTACCTACGACAATAACTGTCGATCAACATAGCCCATGTGAGGCATAGTATAAAAGAAAGTATCGATCATCTCTTTAGTGAGATGAAGAAAGTAAGAGGAAAGTTTTAAAGCCAATTCTGTGAAAGGAATGAATGAGATGTTTGCCAAATTAGGCAAAGAAACTCATGAGAGGCAAAAGTCTTACGCTGATATGCGTAGATATGAGCTGCATTTTTATGCAGAGATAAAGCGTTATTTATGTTACTTCATTGAAAAGAATTTCAATGTTTGAAGAAAAAGGAAGTTGAGATTACGTTTTATAGGACCTTGCGAGATCCTAGAAATGATAAGGCCTAGTAGCCTATAGATTAATATTTCCACCAAGTTTGGGGAATACACATGATGTTTTCCACGTGTTACAGTTAAAGAAATTACGATATGGTCCAAATTACATGACCATCATAATGACGTTATTCTTAAATCAAGATATAAGCTATGAGAAAGAATCTGCGATTGTTTAATCGTCAGATTCAACGGTTAAGAAAGAAACTTATCTGGTTGGTGAAAGTCGATGGAGACCATGGACAAAAGAAAGTGACAATGAAACTTGAGATTGTTACAGTGCAAAGATACCGTACTTTTCTACGGTATGCAAATTTCGAGGATGAAATTTATTTTAAGGGGGGTAGGATGTAATATCCCGTAGTTTTAATGTTTAATTACGATAATATAAATCGTAATTAGGGTTTTAATTCGATAATTAAATATAATTAGTCAACACTCGATTTTGACTAAGCATAATTTAATAATGTCTGTGTGACATTCACTGACACTTAGTGAATTAAGGAATATAGTTTTTGATATTCCTTCGAACGTATGTTTCCAACGTCGATAAAATTCGACAGTTAAGCCTTACGATATTTTCTAAGCATCGAGACTTAGAATTCGAATTCCCTATTATTATAGAAGTAAATGAAGTGATTCTAATTCGTTTACAAATGTTTTAGAGATAATTCAACTATTGACGTTTTGAGACGGTTTAAGCGTCGGCGTTTAGAAACGATTCGATAATTCAGCCAAATGATCATGGAATTATATTATTTAAATTCCTATGATTATTTTATGATATAAGAGCATTATTTATCATCAAAATAATGCTAGATAATTATGGAATAGAAATTTAACAATTTAGCCAATTTCGAAAACCCTAAATTTCGAAATTAGGGTTTTGAAGTCTAAAATGGTTTTAAATATTTTTCTATGATTTAATTCATCAAATAAGAAATATAATATGTCACATAGCTATATATTAGCTATTTATTACAAGAAAATAAAATATATAGCATTATTGATATATATGGTTTTCGAAAATGTATATATATGAGAAATTGGATTTAATTCCTATCCAAATGATGATGTATAGTTATAATTACATTTTGGAGATATTTTTAAAGATAAGATAAAGTGTATTGCAACTTGCACAAGTGGGAGGGACACTTGTGCATAAGGGACGAAAATTTTACCTTTTTATAAGATTTTATGAATAAAAATCTTACTCTAATTAATGTAAGGATAAGATTATGATCTTATCACAATAATAGGTGTAAAGTATAGTTAGAATCCAATTTGAACAAGTAACCTATGCTTGGAACCTTGTGATAGCCGAAAATGACACATGTATATTATAAAGTTGTAATTTAATTATTTTGTGACAAGTGTGATGCAAGTTGTTAATTAAGTGATAAGGTAACATGTTGAGGTGTATATGATAAGGATGAGTTGTAGGATAAGATAAGATTTTGTCCTAAAATGCAAGTGGGATAACAAGTGTACCCTAGATATTTTCTAAGTAATAATTAACATGCAAGTTGCCTAAGTCTATAAATACCACATGAAGCTCTTCAATCCTCATTCACAACCTTAAAGTGACCGAAAAATATAGAGAGAAAAGAGAGAGTGTTCACCTTGTTCAATCCCAAACTTAGATCATATAAACGTCGTCGATCAAAATCCGTACCGATTAAAAGGTTAGATCTCTTACGAGCTTCGTATACACGTTAGAATCCATGTTATAAGCTTAGTTTATATGGGTGATTTTCGAAAATCATGAGACTTGTGCCAATATGTTTAGATATTGTATTTATATGATGTTATTAAGCATGTAGTATAATTATATCACAAAATCAAGCATGATATTAAATTTTATATGTTGATTGAAAACTTAAGGGTATGATATGTTGATGAGTATGATTTTTAATTGTTGATTTGAACATGAAATCATGATCTAGGGTATTAACTATGCTTGTATGATTTTATGTAGAATTTTTGGAACACTTTAGTACATAAGTCTATGAATTTCGAAAATTAAAGAACATGATATTAGATTGTGATATAATCCATGTTTGAGTGTTATCATAACATATTGGAAGTGTAGAATCATAATATAGTGTTGTAGGAATTTATTGGATTTGTTAAAAATTTATTGGACCTAAGTCCAAATTTTCAAAAGTGACTTAGGAAGATTAAATTCAATAGTTCACAATAAATAAAAATTATGTTATAGTAAGGATGCTTATAGATGAGTATGTGTTATGTGATTTTATTGGAATTTTTGGAAATTATTTGCTTAGTTTAATTAGGGTTTTCAAAAACTATAGGTTATAAGTATTAATGTTATAAATTTATTTTATGAGATATAATGGCATAGTATGATCCAAAATGATGTTTTAAACATATTATGATTTTAAGGAAATTTTTAGAACAAGAATTGCACATAAAATAATAGAATTACATAAAAGGAATTAAAAAGTCAAAATGTTGACTTTAGTCAAAATTGATTGACTAAATGTTGACCAAGTCAAAATTGTTGACCAAAAATGTTGACCAAGGTCAAATCACACGGAATTCGATAATACGCGATCTATGTGACGTAGTACGTATAGTAACAATGTGACTTACGTTACGTAAGTACATTAAAACGTACATTATGTGCTAAAGAGATAGAATATCTCTTATATGATGAACGATTTCATAATCGATATCGTTTTAATTAGGAAACGTCATAATGAATCCGAAATTAGCCTCATGCGATGCATAGGACGTTATAGACGATGTTAATCTCTATCGAACGTGACCGATGTACTAAAATAGTTCTTACATTAAGGTGGGACGTGAATTAAACTGGGACGTAGGAATTGACATTGAGAGAGAGACCTACGTATACCAGGTGGGCTTTATTCAAAAACCCTTTTATTTACTTGCTTTCTGCAAATGAAAAGTATTTATTTACAGTACTTCTGTTGAGAAATGATATGATTACCTGCCCAAAGTGTTTATGTTTTTATGTATGATCCTATCATGTTGTTGGGCAAGCCAACTATAAAAGTAAATACAGTTGTTGGTTCGCTACCAACGTATAATGATATTGATATGTGTGGAGATGGCTGGTATGATGATATTGAAAGTTGTTGGTTCGCTACCAACGTAAGACGATCATGTTATGTGTGGAGATGGCTGGTATGATGATATTGAAAGTTGTTGGTTCGCTACCAACGTATGATGATCGTGTTATGTGTGGAGATGGCTGGTATAACGATAGTGAAAATTGTTGGTTCGCTACCAACGTATGTTGATGTTATAAAGAAATTATAGTTGTTGGTTCGCTACCAACATGTGATGATGTTATGATAATAATATACGAGAACTGATATGGATCATACAAACAGAAAATATGTCTGGCCAGACGACTTTTGAAAGTAAAAGAAAATGTTTTAGTAAGCACGAGCATTTCAAACAAACCCTCGGGTGTTACTTATAGGCGATGTAATTTAAAGAAAATGTTTTGGCAATGAGCCCACTGGGTGCATTATTGTACTCACCGCATATTTGTTTTAAATGTGCGGTTGAGCTAGAGATGGGATGGAGGTGTGTTGAGCGGTTGGATCTTTTGTCACCAATTAGTTAAACCTTGGATACACATCGTCACATATGTACTCCACATGCTTTCGCCGCAAAGTACCTTAAGTTATGTTTTGAATTTGTACCTCATTTCCTTCAGACAAGTTGAACCCTCTTGTTAAAGGTCTGAATGATCCAGTTTCGTATGTAAGTTATGTCTGTTATATTAAATGACATGGAGTCTTGAAAGTTTACTCATTATATGCCTCACAATCTCATAGTTAGTTATCTTTCATGGTGTTAATCCCCGTTGTTAGTAACAGACTCGTTAATCCGTACTTTGGTTTGGCGGGTTGTTACATATTGCTTAGAAAATATCGTAGAGCTTAACTGTCGAATTTTATCGACGTTGGAATAATACGTTCGAAGGAATATCAGAAACTATATTCCTTAATTCACTAAGCGTCAGTGAATATCATACAGAAATTATCCAATTATGCGTAGTCAAAGTTGAGTGTTGACTAATTAAGATTTTAATTATCGAGCTTAAAACCCTAATTATGATTTATATTATCGTGATTAAGTATTAAAACTACGGGATATTACATTCTATCCCCCTTTAAAATAAATTTCATCCTCGAAATTTGCATACCGTAGAAAAGTACGGGTATCTTTGCACTATCACAATCTCAAGTTTTCACGTAACTTTCTTTTGTCCATGGTTTCTCCATTGGACTTTTACCAACGGTATAAGCTTCTTTCTTAACTGTTTGAATCTAACGATTAAACAATCGCAAATTCTTTCTCATAACTCATCTCCTAATTCAAGAATAACGTCATCATGATGGTCATGTATTTTGGACCATATTCGTACTTTCTTTAACTGTAACACGTGGGAAAAATTCTGTATATTTCCCAAACTTGGTGGAAGTACCAATCTATAGGCTACTAGGTCTTATCAATTCTAGGATCTCGCAAGGTCCTATAGAACGTAATCTCAACTTTCTTTTTCTCCAAACATTGAAATTCTTTCAATGGGGAACTTTTAATACACTTTATTTCTGCGTTCAAAATGCAGCTCATATCTACGCATACCAGCGTAAGATTTTTGTCTATCATGAGTTTCTTTCTTTCTTTGCCTATTTTGGCAAATATCTTAATTGTTTCACTCATAATACCAGCTTTAAAACTTTCCTCTTACTTTCATTATCACCATAAAGAGGTGATTGACATTTTCTTTCGTACTATACCTCATATGGGTCATATCAATCGTTGCTCGACAGCTATTGTCGCAGGTGATCTTAATAAATGGAAAAACGTATTTCCAATTTGTACTTTCATTTCGGCTCTAATATCCTCAACATTTCATAGAATGTTCATATCGTTCTTTTCTAACTGTTCATCTGTCTGTGAGCGAAAGTTATGCTAAAGTTAGATTTTGTGTCGAACTCTTTCATGAGCTAATTCAAAATCTAGAACCAATTTAAAACCTCTATCATATAAGATTTTTGGTGCTCGTATAAACGTATGATCTCCTTTTGAACTAACTCATCAGATTCATGAGTAATTCGCATAGGCAGAAAATAAGCTCTTTTGGTAAGTCGATTCACTACTACCTATATAACAGTGTTATCTTTTTCGATTTTAACATCTTTCCTCTGTTTGTCTATTATCCTTTTCCTTACCTTAGACGTCAGAGTGAGTGTAGCAATACAACTCATGATCATCTCTGGTTGTTCAACCATCTCTATTTTCATTCCTTCAAACCTTTCGACGAGTTTTTCTATCCTTGCACTGTTTTAAACTTTTGCCAGGTTCACATGGATTCTTTCGGAAGTCACAACGTGTCTAAGGAATATTATTTCTTCAAGCCGAATCTGCCTTAAATAACCTTGGCGAAATTTGTTTGACTTTGATGTCTGCAAAATAGTTCTTAAGAGCTCTTTATACTCTTTTCTTGCCCTTCAAATAGATGAGAATATCATTTATGAAGATTTAAGACAATTTGTCTTAGTATGCGCGGAACACTTGATTTTTGAGGTTCAAGAACATGGCTGGCGCATTAGTTGGTCCGAATGGTATAACTATAAACTCATAGTAGCCATATCTTGTTCGGAAAGCCATTTTGGGTACATTTTTAACTCGTGCCTTAAATTGATTATAGTTCAATTGAGATCGGTTCTCAAGACTATCCTTGTTCTTTTCCACTGACCGAATATTCATTTATCCTCGGTAATGGATTATTCACTCTCGATAATCTATACACTTTCTTAATGGGTTATCTTTCTCTTTGACAAGCAAATTGGGTGCTTCTTAAGATGGTACTCTAGGTCCGATGAAACTTAGATTTTATAGCCTATAATTTGAATCCTTATCCTTTCACTTTCCTTGAATCCATTTGATAAAGGTACTTTTGACATGGTTTAATAATGGTTCTAACTTGATAGTGGAAATCTAGCTGCTTATCAGGGGTAATCCTGCTAAGTTGTCAGGAAATATCTAGAAATTCTCGAACAATTTCCACATCCTCTATCTCCATTTCTGCTTTTCATTCTATGCTTAGATAAACAGGGAATGCTCGTCATCCCTTCTTGTTTATAATCTCCTTATTTGTAGTGTGGGTATGGTCGGAATTTTCTTCTCTATGTGGATTTCATAGAAACTCGTAACTTCTTGTTCGAAGATATGAATCGAAACTTCCCTTTCCTTGTACAAAATCGTAGAATGGTTTTCGACTAACCAATCTATTCTTATGATTATGTCTATATTCTTCATAGGTGTAATGTTCAAGTGATTCACTAAATCTCTAGTGGTTCTAGGTTTAAGTCTAAGTTTGAGAAAACATGTCTGATAATCAAGATTTCTCCCATGGCAAAAAGATTCTCTTTTCCTGATTTGCTTATTCCGACTTAGGTTCAAATCCTATCTATGCATGCTTTTAAAATGACATAATGTAAAGTATTCTTTTCGATCGAAAGTACTATAGGTACGTTGGAAAGTTCTTCGTACCTGTCATGTTTCCTTGACTTCATTGGTTCCGTCTATGGTGGTAATATTGTCGCGGACGTGGTTGATGTGGCGAAAGATTAATTGCTTTGAGTGGTTAGGTATGGCCTAGTTGGTTTGGCTTTCTAGTTTCTCCCTGGCGTCTTTTAGGGCAATTATTTGTATAGTGGCCCTTCATACCACATCTAAAGCAAATGCCCAATAGGCATTCACCCTTATGCATCTTTTGACATTTTGGACAAGGCATAGCTCTAAAATGCTCTTGAGAACTTCTCATTGGTGTGAAAAACACTGGACCTTTCCACAATTGCCTTGTGGCACCATGTTTCGCCACGGCCTTTTGTTATTTGAGCTTCCCACATTACCTCGGTTGTAATTACTAAGATTGCCTTCCCATTTCTCTTGCCTTCGACACTAGCGTTATGTGACCGAGTGGGAGCAGGCTTATCCTCGGCATTCTTCGCCTCAATGTCTAAAGCCCGACTAAGAGCTTCAAGATATGTTAAGTTTCCATGGTGGCAAGAGACATTCTTATCTCATGCCTTAGACCGGATCTAAATTTCTCGACATTTTCATGTCAAGATTTATGATCCGAGCATATCTTGACATGTCGCAAAGATGCGATCATAGTGCATCACGGACTTCGTTCTTTCTTTAGGTTAAAGAACTCAATTTCCTTTTTCTTTCTATAACTTTTAGGAATGTATTTCTCATACATTTCCGTCTTAAAGTCTTCCCAAGTGAATTTATCTATTTGTTCTGGTGTTAGGGTTTTCCTTCGGGCTTCCCACCAGAAATCAGCTGGCCCGGTGAGTTGGAAAGTCACACAAGATAGTCTCTCTTGTGCTGTACAACGAAGGAATTCAAATATCCTTTCTATTGTTCTTACCCATTGCTCAGCATCCTCGGGACTTCCTTTTCCATTAAAGGTAGGAGGATTTTGCCTTAGAAAAAGTTCCTCAATTCTACGATCGGGTGGAGGTGGGGGTGGTTGTGGTATTTCTCTTTCGAGTTGTGGGACTCTGTCCCTTCTCCCACCTCTTCCTCTAAGTTCTTGCTCAGGCTCGCGTCTAGGCGGCATTCTGGAATTACAAAGATGTAATTAGCATTCACGTAATGCTTATCGTAAGTTATACATAACATCTTCAGGCAATCCCCTCATAAAACGGTTTTTAATAAAACCATTCACCCCTTTTTGTGCTCACTATTTGTGGTTTCATGGAGATTTCAATTACCTGAGAACAACTTTTTCAAGCATGATCGTATGGGTGGGGGTATAACGAGTGACTTGTTAACGAGGATGCTATTATCTCTTACATATTTATTTTAGAAGAATCTCATGTTCTTCCATCTTTAGCATCGTCCAACCTATTAACGAGGTTCTTAAAATAATCAACTATCTTACGAATAATTCGTAATATCTTCCTCTATCTCATAATTGTGTAGCTGGTAATTTTCTCAGCTTTTCTTAACTCTTGCTTCTTTCTTTAAGCATAATATTCGAAAGTCATAATACTTTCGTTATACCTTTGTCCTCACTTTTAGGATTAAGGTTGTCATCATTCTAATCTTTACGGGTAAGGTAGTACATTTGTACACTATAACTTAGATTTCAAGTACCAATGTTTCATTGTCAAATCTCAATGTCGGGATATCTTCCCCATACTTGGTTTAATACTAGGAATAGCCTTGCTATTCACATATCTCATTATTTGATCCGTTGATTACACTATCTTTGGTTTAACCAAGGTCTCATATACTTGGGAATGATTCTATTTAAACATAATCTTTATCGATTTACGGATAAAGCGGAAAACTTGATACTGAGATACTATCATTCCTTTATATCCATCAACTGAGTCTTATTCTTTTTCATACTTTAAACACGTCCGTCCTACTATCGAGGTCTTAGGGACAAAAAATTATCTTAAAAGATAAGTTGTAATTTTTCTCGCTATAACATAATAAGAGGAGATTACATCCCAAGGATATCATATTCTTTTCTTTACCTCTACTTTTAGCACTCAATGCTAACGAGTATCTCGTTCATAACTTAGTCATCATACACTCACGTAGAGGTATAGCTTTACTGTTATCAATATTGGGAAAGCCCATCAAGGGTCGATCCACCTATGTGTATCATAATATATCTCGTCTCATCGAGAACTTCTTTCCATCATATCTTGATGTTTATCACTTTACTGATCTGAAACTTTTTGGTGACAAGATCGTCAACCTACGTCATATTTATTGGTTTCAAGGATTGAAGAAAATTTCATCATAACAACTTTCAAGAGATATGATTTAACAATTCATGATGACAACTCTGAGGGTTTGAATCATTATGATCTTTGAACTGAATAATTGGAAGATAGGGTCCAAGACGAATAACGATCTACCGAGATTTCTTTGGTCATATGGGGTGGCCGGGCCGTCACAAATACTTTCTCATCACATGAAGGTTTGGTTTCAAAAGAACGCTTTATGAAATTTTCTAAGCAGTAAACTTTTTTACAAGGAGTGAGAACTCAAACGATATCCCCATTGGAACTAGATCATAGAGTTAAACTCGATGGCGAATTTGGGCTATGAATAAGATTCGAAACCTTTATACAACTCATTTTGGTTGTCATCAAAGGTTCTCATATGGACATATGCTCTAGTTTTTTTCTTGAACTATTGGGAATCTTGTTTTCTAGTAGCATTCTAAGATTCCTGTCACACTGTAGATTTCTCGTTCTATATCGTCAAGATCAAGATCAACTTTCTTTGATCACATTCTTATTTCATTTCTAACGAGAAAGTCATAGTCGATTTGATTTCGTCATACGTGAACATCAAACAAAGAATATACTCATGTCATTTGGAGTATAGTGACATTCATTATCTCTAAATCATCATCCTCGTCTTTGCTCTTTGACTTTCTGCTCTTTGTTCTCGTCATTCAGCTCGAGATTCTCATTTCAATCTCGTTTCTGTCTCATGACAGACTAAAATCCTCATAGTCCTTTTCTATGTTTTTTCGCAAAAAGGGATCATGCGACTTAAACAGTCTATGTTCTTTTGGGATAACATACCCATCATTAAAATAACTGGAAATTTCAGAACTATAAACATGTCACAGCCCCTCTAATCCAAAGGACAGATTAGAGAGAACTGGAGTTTGGAACGGTGATTACAAAACAATTAATAAGAATAATCGAAAGATTTCAGAGATAACATTTATCGAACTTCAATAAGCAAACCTTATTTACAAGGCAAAAGCAATTCAAACCTTATTTACAAGGCAAAGTCAATTTCGGATGTAAAGGCTACAAGTTCCTTTAACAATGGGTTCGATAATTGCACGATACAATCACAACAACAACATCTGATAACATTCGAATATGCAATGAAAGCATGTGAATGCATATATGACGATATGCACCCAAGGGTATTTTCTTTCAAAACATATAAATACCAAAAGATTCTGACTACTCAACATCTCTGCTCCATCACCATCACCAGCTCAATCTGCACATTTAAAAATAAAAATGCAGGGCTGAGTACAAATAATGCACTCAGTGGCTCATGCCAAAATAATTTATCAAGTTTGAATTACTCTGCCCCATCACAGTAACACACGAGGTTTTAATTTGAAATACTCGTGTTTACTAAATATTTTCTGTCATTTTCCATAAATATCGCTTGGCCAAGCATTTTTCCACGTATGTATGATCCATATCCACCACAACAATTCATCAACAATAATTCCTCATTTGGAGAGGCCTCCTCTCATAGACGCCATGACCGCCGAGCACCCTTTCAAAGACACGATCACAAATAATCGATTGCACAAAATCCAGCCATCTCAAGACAGATAGAATTCTCCATCATCCTTAGAGTACTTCCAAGAATACGAATTCAAGCATGTCATAAAGTGGGAGCTACCCAACGTTATGCATCAATAATCATGGATTGGATACATACATAAATCATAAATATTTTGGGCAGGTAATTAAATAAATCAGTTCATAAATATTTGCTTGCAATAAAGCATCATAAGTAAATCATTTGGTAAATTCTACCAGTTTGAGTATAGTAAAGCCCACCTTGACTTTTAAACGTCGATTCTCTGTATGCGTGTTCTCCTCTGGTTGCGTGTGAGCCTTCACGTCCCACCTTTACGCAAAAATTTACGTTTAGCACGTTGGCACATTTTTCAAGATTTTCAAAGTTCATTCAACTTTGATAAATAAAATAATAATTCGACGTTTTAATAAACTTTATACGTAGAAACGACGTATTTCAATAAAAATAATTCTCGTATATCGAGAGAGACGTAATATGATCTACAGTCTCATTTTAACCTTTTAGGTTAAATAATTAACGTATAATAACGTTATTCAATAAAATGATTTCAATTATGAAATCTCTTCTCACAATCGAGATATTCAGATAAAAGTGTCGTTTTCACGTATTAATGTATTTAATGAACGATTTAGACGTTGATTTGAAAGTCAACCATTTTGACTTTTCGTTATAAAACTTCAATAAAACATATTTTAATGAATAAATCAATATAAATCGATTTTCAATCGATTTCTTTTCATAAAGCTTTAATCCTCGATTTTTTTCACGCAAATCGATAAACTTGATTAATATTTTCTTTCAATACTAACCTTTTAATACATTAAGCATTATTTATGCTTTTAACGTTATTTAATATAACGTTTCGTCGTAAACATAATGTACTATGTTTAATAATTCTCAAAAATTCAATTATGTCTAATATAATTTTTTAGACATATAATATATTATTATTCTTGATTAAAAAGGAATTAAAATTCCTTATTTTCATCACATAGCTCATGGCTATTGTGTAACATTTTCCAAACTTGTTCCAAAATTCCTCTAAATTCATATAGTGTATTATTCTACACTATGATCATTAATAAGTATTAATATCACTATAGGGAAATTTGGAACTCACCTATAATTACTATATAGGCTCACGGTATTTATAAAATAATACCAATAATTTTCCAAAATTCTAATAATTATACACAAGCCTCCAATATTAATATATAGCATAATTATAACCTATAGTTTAATATAATCAAACTATACATCATAGAACCCTCATATGTATCACACGGCCCTATAGGCTATAATATACCAAACAATTTTTATAAAAACCTATAAAATCACACTATGCTTAAATACTACCATATAGCACTAATACATCATAATATCATGTAATAACACAATATAAACCATAATTTCCTACACTCTAAGTCTCGGCCATTTTGAAATAAATTAGCTATATAGGTTCAAAAATTCTAATAAATTCATACATCACTTAATTTATACCCTAGATCAACAATATGCTATAATATCAAGTATATAAAAATTATACACCATAGTTCAATGCCATAACATTTTCGACAGTTTTGGTATTTTTACACAAATGGTTTCAAAATTTTTCTAAATTAATATCATGCACTCCTACAACACTATAGATCAACAATCCAACCTTAAATCAACCCTAGCAATTTTCGAACATCATCAATTAATTTAAATAAATTGCTTAGCTTAGTAAATAAATAATCTATGCACATATTGATATATATAACATAATTCCTAAGCATAATAACATGCTAGCATGATTCTTTCACAAATAATACATGCTAGAAAATAATAATTTAAATCGATGGATTATTGAAAAAATTTGGTTTTATCGAAGCTTGTTCGATATCTAACCTCGTTATCGGAATCGATCGGTTGTAGGATAGACTAAACTCAAGAAAATGGAGATAAAAAGAGAAGAAATGTGTTTGGTTTTTCTCCTGGAGGTGCAGTGTGAGAGAAGAAAGAAATGAGTTGTGTGAGTTGTGTTGGAGTGATAAGTGTTTGAGACACATAATATATACTTAGCCAAAATTAATAAATGAAACAATCACACACACTTGATCTCTCGGCTCTCTCTCACGAACAAAACAAATGAAATACAATTAGTCAAAGTGTGAGGTCATGAACTCTAAAATATCTCTTACAAATATTAACTCATTTGTAGCTTTAATAAAGCATTTTTGGGAAGCACAAATTAATTGTTTCATGCATGGCACATTGGCCGTTGACTACTGTGGAGGTGGGAGAAGAAATAATTTTTAGATTTTGTTTGATGTAATACTCAAGTGTATTTAATACACTTTATCCCAAAAATAGCAATCAAGTGTATATAAAAATCAAGATCAAAAATTGTGTATCATTTAGTCAAAAATAGACGGCTCCCATGTAAAAAAATACTAGTGTATTTTCATCTACATAAATTAATTTGTAAGTGTGTATTAATACTGCACTTAAGAAATATCACAAATTGGATGATCAAAATAAAATAATAATCCTATGTTAATTCCCATAGGTGCATACGGCATTTTCACATCTTAATGCCCAAAATATTGATTTTCATGCTATAAGTAGATATATAGAGTAATATATATCCTAGATGATAATTTATATCATAGGAAAAATTATTGGAATCAATCCATTGGTAGAAAACCCTAATTCTCGATTTAGGATTTTCGAGAATCTTAAATAATCAAAAATATTATTCTAAAATTTTCTAGCATTAATTCAATGCTAAATAATATTCTAATAACATATAATAATCATAGGAATTTAAATATCATAATTCTTTGATCATTAGACTTGATTCTCAAGTCATCTCTAAACGTTAACGTTTGAAACGTTTCAAAATGCTAAATATCGACTCATCTCAAAATGGTCGAAATAAAGCTGATTACGGCTTTATTAAATTATTTCAATAATAATTAAATTAAATTATAAGTTTAAAAACTTAGAAAATATCACGAGCATTTAATCATCGATACGTAATCGACGTAGAAATAATACTGTTGAAATACGTTACATATTCGTATTTCTTGATTCACATTCATCTATGAATAAAACATAGGAATTTATTATTATAAAGATAATCGAAATCATTATTCGATATTTTAATAATCAAATTATCATAATAATACACTAATTTACGAAATTAATATCGTAATTAGGCGTTTAAATAATCGGGGTATTACATTCCACCCCTTACGTAAATTTCATCCCGAAATTTACATACCTCGAAAAGATCGGGTATTTTTCTTTCATTGCGTCCTCAAGCTCCCACGTGGCTTCTCTTCGTCCATGATGCTTCCATGGCACTTTGACTAGTGGAATCGATTTATTTCGCAATTCTTGAACCTTGTGTTCTAGAATAGCCGTGGGTTCTTCATTATAGCTCATATCCGGATTGAGGATCACGTCGTCTTGATGGATCACATGCTTGAATCGTACACGTGCTTTACGAGTTGTGATACATGAAAAACATTATGCACGTTTCCCGGACTTGGCGGAAGAGCCAACCTATAGGCGATCGGGCCTATTCTTTCTAGGATTTCATAAGGTCCGATAAAACGGGTCTTAACTTTCCCTTTACTCCAAACCTTATAATCCCTTTAGATGGAGAGACCTTCAAAAGACTTTATCTCCATTTTGAAATGTAGCTCGACCTTCGCGTGTCGGTAAGATTTCATCTATCTTGAGCTTCTTTTATTCTTTGCCTAATTTGGCTTAACGATCTCAATCATTTCGCTTATAGCGTCGAGCCCTAAGATTCTTCTTTCACCCACTTCATCCCGAAGAAAGCGGTGATCGGCATTTTCTTCCATATAAGGCTTCATACGGGGCCATATCGATCGTCGCTGATAACTATTATTGTAGGCAAATTCGATGAGAGGTAAAGCCTCTTCCTATTTGCACCTCGATCCAACACTACTGAGTTCTCAACATGTCTTGAGTGTTTGGATCGTCCTTCCGATTGTCCATCGGTTTGAGGGTGAAAAGTCTTTGAAATTTAACCGTGCCCAATTCTTTTTGCAAGCTAGTCCGAATCTTGAAGTAAACTTTGAATCTCTATCGATGTGATAGTTTTCGATACTCCATGAAGGCGTACAATTTCTTTTACATACTGGTGGGCTAGCTTATCGATCCGTGTGTGTCTGAATTGGCGAAAATGTGCACATTTGGTGAGTCTGCCCACTACTACCCATATAGCGATGTTCCTCTCTTGACTTTGGTAAACCCGTAACAAAATCCATAGCTATATCTTCCCATTTCCACTCGGATATTTCCAAAGGCAGTAGCTTTCGTAAGGATGTTGGTGTAATGCTTTTACTTGTTGACAAGCAAGACAACGCTTACACAGCGAGGCTATGTCTCTTTTCATACCTTCCCACCGTAACTTTTTCTTCAAATCTTGGTACATTTTGCATCGCTGGATGGGTCTGTATAAGGTGTGTCATGAGCTTCACTCATGATTTCATTTCAAGATTGTTGTTGTGCGGGATACACAACCTTCCTTCAAACAATAAAACATTATCGGTGCTTGAAAATTTTTCAATCCTTCCGTCCTTACCTTAGCTCTTGCTTTTTCTAACTTTTCCTCCATCCTTTGTTCTTCAAGGATTCTTTTCCTTAAGTCAGACGTCAAAGTGAGTGTAGCAATACAACTCGTGATCGTCTCTGGTTGTTCAATCAATTCAATCTTCATCCTTTCAAACTCTTCAATGAGTTTTTCTTCATTTGTGAAGAGACATCCCAATTTGTTTTGACTCTTACGGCTCAAGGCATCAGCTACAACATTTGCCTTGCCCAGGTGATAGTTTATACCACAGTCGTAGTCTTTTACCAATTCGAGCCATCTCCTTTGTCTCATGTTCAGATCTCTCTGCTCGAAAAAGTATTTTAAACTTTTATGATCGGTAAAGATTTCACATCTTACTCCGTAGAGATGATGTCTCCATATCTTTAGGGCATGTACTACTGCTGCTAGTTCCAGATCATGTGTTGGGTAATTCAATTCATGCGGTCTCAGTTGTCGAGATGCATAGGCTATCACTTTTCCATTTTGCATTAACACACAGCCTAATCCATTTTTGGAAGCATCTGTATAGACCACGTATTCTTTATCTGCTTCTAGAACTGCTAATACAGGGGCAGTAGTTAACTTTTCTTTGAGCATCTGGAAATTCGCCTCACACTCATCAGTCCATGTGAATTTAATTCCTTTTCTGAGCAGTTGGGTTATTGGTCTTGCTATCTTCGAGAATCCTTCAATGAATCTCCGATAGTATCCTGCCAATCCTAAGAAACTTCTAATTTCATTTTGTGTCCTCGGCGATTTCCATTCTTGGATTGCTTTTACTTTGGCCGGATCAACTTTAATCCTTTCGGCTGACACAATGTGTCCAAGGAACATTACTTCCTTCAGCCAAAATTCACATTTGCTAAATTTAGCAAAAGTCGCTCATCTCTCAAAGATTGCGATCTTGCTCGAGGTGTTCTTGTGTTCTTCTTCATTCTTGAATAGATAAGAATGTCGTCTATGAAGACTAAGACAAATTTGTCTAAAATGGGTGGAACACCCTATTCATGAGATCCATGAATACCGCCGCGATTGGTCAATCCGAATGGCACAACTATAAATTCATAGTGGCCGATCTCGTTCGGAAAGCGGTCTTTGATACATCTTGGGCCGCACTTTAAGTTGGTGATAGCGACTTGAGGTCGATTTTCGAGAACACGCTAGCTCCTCTTAGCTGATCAAACAAGTCATCTATCCTTGAAAGTGGATACTTATTTTTAGCGTCATTTTGTTCAGTTCTCGGTAATCTATACACATCTGATCGAGCTAAAAACACACTCAAACTACTCGCAATCGTACGAGGTAATCATAGCGTGATAAGTTAACACGAGTCGTCTCTCAAGGAAAACTTAACAGGGCTATTGTTCGTGTCGTGCACAGAAAGCGATTAAATCCTAAACATTCTAACATCAACGAGGGTTGAACATGCAAGAATTGAAATACGAGAAATAAACGGCGAACCTAAGCTAGGGGTTATCAATCCCGAGCTAAACTAATAAAGCAATAGATCTAAACTAGGGGTTGTCAATCCCTAGTTGAACTATGAAAGCGATAAATCAAAGCGGTAAATAAAAGCATATGCAATCATATTATTCATAGGGTTTGTCAAGCCCTAATCTAAATCTAATTGCGAATAAAGCATAAATATCAATCATCCAACAAGAACTTGAAATAATCGAAAGCAAGAAAATCATTACGCAATGTAAATCAACGGAACATGGAAATCCAATCCACTGTCACTATGAATTGAATCCAATAAAACAGAGAAATCCCAAAGCATAAACTGATAAATTAAACATTCAATGGTGAAACTAGAAACAGGAATTAAAATAAGAATTGTATCTGTTATGTTGCCTGAGGAATTGCTCCGGAAGAATACTGTGAATTGCAGCTCCGCGGCTGCGTGGAGAAAAACCAAAGCGAAGGCGAACTTGATCGCTCCTTTTCACACGTAAAAGTGTAATGATAGGGTGTTAAGCATCGTATCCACGAGATTGTATCACTAAAACATAGAAGCTAGCTCAACGATTATTCATCATTATTCAAGCACGTATAAAGGGTGAGAGGTTTTAGGGCTTGAATTTAATCCAAAGCAAAGGTAACCAAGCGAGAATATAAATAAGCGATAAAACACTAAAGATAACTATGAAGAAAGACTAACCCTAGGGATGCACCAATCCTATCCACAACGATGTTTATCCCGCTTATTACTAACCGCTTTAATCCGCATAAGACGGAAGATCACATATATAACCAACAACTTCGCCATTTACGACAATTGCGGCAGCTTGATTACTAATTCTCCTATTACGATTACGCCTCTAGAGGAAAATAAGCAACCCAAATGGATCACTAAGAATACGCTTCCCTACGAATGTCCTATCTCGCCACGACTCAAGGCTCATTCAGATCATGCATTCGATAACGATTGACAATTAATACGATTACGCTATTAACCGACAACTAGATATGCATCAAGATTGATTAGAAATCAACACATATAAATAAACACAATCGAATCATGAATCAATGCCTGAAGGTAAATAACGATAGCAGAATCACAACATATAGGATCGGATCATGCAAACCCTAGGATTAGAATAGAAAACTAGCCAAACATAATAAACGGAATGAAATACTAATTAACCATAAAAGCAAATTAAATATATAAAACCCGTAGGGAAGCGTTTGATGAAGCAGAGGTTGGTCTTGAATCCAATCCCAAGCTTAACGAACGGAAAATAAAGGAAAACGATCGGACAAAACGTTCCGATCGATAACGAAACGATAAACTAAACTAGAATAACGTAAAACGATACTAGAATTAAACTAGGGAAGATTAAAGACTTAAAGCTATAAAACGAGGAAAATAGAATAAAACGAGTCAGGGCGCCTAGGGGTGTGTGGGCGCGAGTGGGGTGTTGCCATATATAGGCACACCCCAAAACCCTAATTTTACTGCCTGCTGTCTCGCGACCACCCTTCGCGGTCGCTGGGTGTGGTCGCGAGGTAATCCGCTGCCTCTCGCCTGCTGTCGCTCTGCGCTCGCTTCCGGCACTCATGACCGACTAGCGGTCGCTAGCCATACTCAAGTGGTCGCGAGAAATCGTCGGTGGCTTTCTCGCTAGGCTTCGCTGCTGGCGCGCTCATGATCGCGGTCTTCTGGGTTCTCGGCGTGTTTCCTGGCGTCCCACCTAGCGACCGCTAGGTTGGTCGCTAGAAACACGCCCGATTGTATGTTTTGGCTCGCGTGCGTGCTCCTCGCTTCGATTTTCAACATATAGACCTACACAACACCAAAAGAACACCCAAGAGCAAGATCTTCTAAAAATAGATAAAACATTAGGAATCGATACGTAAACGCATTAAACGAGCTAAACCCATCTTTAAATATTAACAATAACGTAAAATGCGCTTATCAAACCCCCAAACTTAAAGCATTGTTTGTCCTCAAACAAAAACGAGTAATGTAAAGACAAACGAAGATCAACGAGCGTAGCAAAGAGGATAACCATTCTAGACCTCCAAACATATCACCGCTCAAAACATTAGCGCACATGACGACGTTAGTCCACTCAACACAAACAACAATTTATGGCAAAAGCTCATTTATTTCAACCTCACAAAGGCATGTGTAAAATATATATAGGATACACTCAAGCTCATAAAGAAATTAAGGACGTGTATACACTCAAAGATCAATGCAATGCAACATCTTACCATAGGCTTGCCGCTTTCTAACATCTCCACCGCGTCAAATGTGTTCAAATAAGGATCAAAGAGGTCTTTGATAGGTTATAATGTAGGCACATTGGTTAAGGTAGGATAATATATGGCTAAGGACTCAAGCAAACTCCAAGCACCACCATGTAACGATTTCGACACATACGGACTTTGTCCATTTTCTCTTTCTTTCCCAACGTGCTAAATTGACGTTCTATGCCTCATAAGGTACCTAAACTTTGTTTAAAGACCCTTTATGCTCAACACTCATAGTGAACTTAACATTTTTCTTTTCTTTTCTTTTCTAGAGCTTATAGGGTTTAACTTTCACGAACAAGGTACAATTCTTCACCACGTATGTATTTTTCTAAAAGAAACTTTTCTCGCCATAACTACATCAAAATTTCAACCCTTTGATTCCCATATCCATCCTTACCTCCTATCATCCGGTTAATCGAAGAAAAGTCTAATAAAGGCTCAAAGAAGGCGATAAATGGTATATATTATCGGGTTAGTGTTTGGGTGATCATGTGGTTAACAAAGACGGCCTTTTATCCTTTCCAAATTCAAACACATATTAGCCTCGATACGTAAACACGGCAAGTTCTAGAAGATAATCACATGCATGATATCACACAATTAAAAGAAATCAGATCAAGATATGTATACATGAAGCTCAAGTCTCACGGGTTAAGCAAATGGTGAAACACAACAAGCCTAAGCCATCTCACGTCATTCATGCGTCATTTTCTAACATATCATGTGCACTATCATTAAATTTCACAAAAATTTTCTATCGTCATTGGCCACATGGATTAACACACTTCACTTAACTCGTTGATCGACAGACACGAAAACGAAACAAAGAACAGAAAGACGACAAAAACAACACAACCGAAAGAAAAACAAAACACGAAAACAAAAACAAAGAAAACGTTGGGTTACCTCCCAACAAGTGCTTACTTTAACGTCTTTAGCTAGACCATCACTAACCTCGTCAATCTGGCGTTTTAGTAGCACTTGACATCTTTCTTGACTTGTGGACCCTTCTAAACTTCGCATTTACGGATGACCACCACTGACTATGGAAGTGGCCCCCCCCAAACTTGAATGAAACACTCGGAGTTCCATGCCGAGTCCACTTCTTTCTTCTCACAGCTTCCTCAATAGGTCGAGAACCCTCTAAATGCGAGACGTGAGCGGCAGCAGCTGTCACGATCGAGCAACAATCTTCCGGCTTTCCAGCGTCGTGTTGCTTGATGGCGTCGTATATGGAAATCTTTAGCTCCTCATCGTTAACACGAAACGTGAGGTTTCCTTCGCACATCAATCAACGCATCACCATTGCTAGAAAAGGTCTACCAAGGATTAGTGGTTGTTGTTCAATTCGGAATATCAAGAATAACAAAGTCGGCAGGAAAAACAAAGTCCCGAATTCTTACCAACACGCCTTCAACGATACCTTTTGGATATGTGACCGATCGGTCACCATCATCGATGAGATCTTCGTCGGCTTCATCTTTCCAAGGTGTAGCGGTTGAAAACGCTCAACGGCATCGATTGATGCTCGCCCAAGTCGCATAAAACATTTGGGAAAATCGCCGGCGATCTCGCACTCTAACGTGAAACCGGGATCTTTCGCTCAAAGGAGCTTTTGCAAGACGGCATCGCAGACTTCGGATAGGGAAATTTTCTCAAATTTCCCAAGTTTCTTCTTCACGGCAAGCTGCCTTTAAGAACTTCATGTAGCCCGGCATGTTTCGCAACGCTCAAAGAGAGGCAAATTTATCTCAACTTTCCGGAATACCTCTTTGAAACGAGCAAATTTCGTCATATTTCGACTGACAAGTCGACTCGGAAACGGGACCGAGGAATGTACGTGAAGTTTAGCTTCCTGGGTTGCCTCGCGGTCGACCTCGCGATCACTGGAAGGTCGCGAGAGTATCTTTGTGCGATCCGATCTTCGCTCGCGCGAAGCTTGCGGTGTGGCTCGCGAGCGCTGGGTCGCTCGCGAACTGCTCTGGTGCGCACATTCTCGGATGGCTCGCGGTCGGGTGCGCGGGCGCGCGCTCGGTCGCGGGCGTCTGTAGGCAAAATTCATGATTGTTCGCGATCGGGCTCGCGGTCGCGAGCTCGGTCGCGAGTTTCTGCGTCAGCTTGTCTTCTGCTCTTCTTTCTGTAGGGCTCTGTAGGCTCGCCCGCCTCGCCCCGAATGGCGAAGCATCGACTCTTCGGGTTCACCTCCATTACTCGGAAATTGGCCCGCTTTTGTAGTGCATTCACTTGTACGGCACTGACCGATTTGAGCTTCCAACATCTTTGTGTTTCCCCATAGCCGCTATAGTCGACTCCAAGTGACTTATCTTTTGCCTCTGTCATTGATGAACCACTCGATTCGTGGCCAATTGTTGGTTGCTTACAACCAACCGTTGCATCATATCTTCGAGACTTGGCTTCCGGTTCTCGAATCGATTCGACTATCGCTCACCGAGGTTGTTGGAAATGAATGGCTCCTCCGATTGATGTGGTCGACGTTCTCCGTCTCAACTGACTTTTCAAAAGAGTAAATTTCTTCACGAGATCGTCATTTTGAGTCTCTCTCAACAAATGCTTGAACGATGGCGTGCTCTCTGGCCATCGATAGCTGCTGCGTACCATCTCTTCTACAACCGCTTGCCTCGTCGACCGGTCGGTTCAATAAGCAGCCTCCACCGATGCATCTACCATGCCTCGCCCGCCATGTCACCACCGTAGAATTGTGTGATTTGCTTCGCCTTGGAGAACCCATGTTGTGGACATCGCCTTAATAGACCTCGAATCTCTCCCATGCCTCGAATAAGGATTCATCGTGGTTTTGGCAAAATGAGAGATTTCGGCGATGATCTTCGCGGCCGGCGGAAAGTATTTCGAAAGAAACTTCTCACAAAGTTTCCCCAAGTGTCGATGCCACCGATCCAAACTTGAACCAATCTTTCGCTTTGGGTCAAGAATGAGAAACCGAACATGCGATCCGGATTGTGTCTTGTGGCACCCCATTCTGCTTGATGGTGTCACAAATGTCGAGAAACGCCCTCGAGATGCGATTCGGTCTTCCGTGACTCCTCCCCAAACCGCTCTCCTCGACCATACCGATCGGGCGGTTTGAGCTCGAAATTATTTGCATCTACGCGGGCCCCAACCGCCTCCTTGGAACTGCTCGTGGGATGTCGATACATGTGGTTTAGAGGTTTATTCTCTGAGCAGGACAATGATTCCCATGTTCGCTATCCGACGCTGATCTCGCAAAGTCGCTAACATGCGGCAACTTGCTCGGGAGGAATGCCCTGTTTTATGGATCGGCCGCCATTGCTGACTCGTCTCTCTCTCGTCCTCTTCTCCTTCGAGAGCTTTCGATCTCTGGATCTAATAATCTTCGTGAGGTCCACGAGATCTCAGACGCATAAACCACCGAGAAACGAGAGGATTTAGCACTAACAAAAATAAATAAAATAATATATATATATAACTTGAATTAATAAATCCAAATCGTCAAATTATTCCTATGTGATCTTAATAATCCTTACAACGGCGCCAAAATTTGATCGCTCCTTTTCACACGTAAAAGTGTAATGATAGGTAAGTAAGCATCGATCCACGAGATTGTATCACTTAAAACATAGAAGCTAGCTCAACGATTATTCATCATTATTCAAGCACGTATAAAGGGTGAGAGGTTTTAGGCTTGAATTTAATCCAAAGCAAAGGTAACAAGCGAGAATATAAATAAAGCGATAAAAACACGAAAGATAACTATGAAGAAAGACTAACCCTAGGGATGCACCAATCCTATCCACAACGATGTTTATCCCGCTTATTACTAACCGCTTTAATCCGCATAAGACGGAAGATCACATATATAACCAACAACTTCGCCATTCGACAATCATGCGCATTGATTACTAATTCTCCCTATTACGCTTACGCTCTAGAGGAAAATAAGCAACCCAAATGGATCACTAAGAATACGCTTCTCACGAATGTCCTATCTCGATTCGACTCAAGGCTCATTCAGATCATGCATTCGATAACGATCGACAATTAATACAGTTACGTCATTAACCGACAACTAGATATGCATCAAGATTGATTAGAAATCAACACATATAAATAAACACAATCGAATCATGAATCAATGCCTGGAAGGTAAATAACGATAGCAGGAATCACAACATATAGGATCGGATCATGCAAACCCTAGGATTAGAATAGAAAACTAGCCAGACATAATAAACGGAATGAAATACGAATTAACCATAAAAAATGTAAATTAAATATATAAACCCGTAGGGAAGCGCTTGATGAACAGAGGTTGGTCTTGAATCCAATCCCAAGCGAACGAACGGAAAATAAAGGAAAACGATCGGACAAAACGTTCCGATCGATAACGAAACGATAAACTAAACTAGAATAACGTAAAAACGATACTAGAATTAAACTAAGGGAAGATTAAAGACTTAAAGCTATAAAAACTGAGGAAAATAGAATAAAACGAGTGCGGGCGCCTAGGGTGTGTGAGAGGAGTGAGGTGTTGCCATATATATAGGCACACCCCAAAACCCTAATTTTACTGCTGCTGCCTCGCGACCACCCTTCGCGGTCGCTAGGTGTGGTCGCGAGGTAATCCTGTGCTGCCTTCTCGCCCGCGGTCGCCTCTTGGCCTTCGCTCGGTACTCGCGACCGACTAGCGGTCGCTAGCCATACTCAGTGGTCGCGAAATCGCCCGCTGGCTTTCGCGCTGGGCCGCTGGCGCGCTCGCGGGTCGCGGTCTTCTGGGTTCTCGCGCGTTTTCTAGCGGCCGACCCAGCGACCGCTAGGTTGGTCGCTAAACACGCCGGATCAGATGTTTTGGCTCGTCGCGTCGTTCCTTGCTTCGATTTTCAACATATAGACCTACACAACACCAAAAGAACACCCAAGAGCAAGATCTTCTAAAAATAGATAAAACATTAGGAATCGATACGTAAACGCACATTAAACGAGCTAAACCCATCTTTAAATATTAACAATAAACGTGTAAAATGCGCGTTTATCAGAACTCTCCTCCGCGTTTTGACCTAAAACGCATATATATATTAAATGAAGTTGAGCCGGCGTTTAAGGCGAGCGCAGGCTGAGAATCCATTCTTGTAACAGCCCGCCAATCTAAAGTACGGATTAGACGGGACTGTTACTATTAAACAGGGATTAAGAACGTAATTACCAACAACCTTTCAAAACTTCAAACTGTTATAGATAAACACACGATGATTTCATACAAACTAGACCAACAGATCATCAACGAAAGGATTCAACTGATCTGGAGGTAACATAAGTAATATCCAAAAATATAATAAAGTATTTTGAACAACGGAAAGCATGTGAATGCATATATGACGATATACATTCAAGGTAAACTATTAGCGACAAAAACTCCGACCGCTCAACACTTGTCCATCCTATCGCAGCCTCAACTCGCACATTTAAAAACAACATGCGTGGCTAAGTACAAGATTGCACTTAGTGGACTCATGCCAAAATAATTTCATTTAATTACATCGCCCATTAATATAACACGAGGATTTTAGTTGAAATAACTCGTGAATACCAAAATACTTTATCATTTCTCAAAAATTTCGTCACAGCACATTTTCTCGATTCGTATGATCCGTATCATCCACATAACTGTTCACAACCGATCTCACGCCGTAGAAGTAGGCCTCCTTCACCGACGCCGTGATCGGTCAAGATGTTGCCGACGGCTCACAATTACATAGTCGTGATTCTCGCGATCGACTAGATCCATGACCGGCGATGATGTTGCTAACGGCTCACGACACACACCGTGTACACCGCTAACCCTAGGCGTGAATTTCGTGATCCGACTAGATCCGATATCGATTTTTAAATTGGGAGCTACCCAATAACCGATTCACATTCATAGTTAGCTCGCCCAACAACATGATAGGATACATACGTTAAATCATAAATATTTTGGGCATGTAATTAAATAACAGCTCATAATCATTTCTCAACCGAAGCTTGTAAATAAATACTTTTCAAGAAAGCATCGTAAATAAAAGTGGTTTTCGAGTAAAGCCCACCTTGTACACGTAGTCTTTCAACTTTGGTCTCTTTCCTACGCCAATGCCCGCCCACGCATCACCTTAACGTAAGAATCATTTTAGTACGTCGGTCGCGTTTGACAGAGGCTTAATCATAGTCTATAACGCTCTACGATCAAATAAGGCTAACATCGGACTTATTTTGACGCTTCCTAATCGATCGATGTCGATTATGAAATTTCTCAACATATAAAGGGTATTCTACCTTTTAGTAAATAATGTACGCTTTAATGTACTTTACGTAACGATGTAGCATTGTTACTAAACGTATTACGTCATATTGATCACGCATTATCGATTATGCGTGCCCGCTGACCTTGGTCAACGATTTTAGTCAACTATTTTGACTAAGTCAACCAAAAGTCAACAATTTTGACTTTGGTCAACAAAAGTCAACATTTGACTTTTTCAACTATTTATGAAATTTTATCATTTTATGTGCAATTCTTGTTCCAAAATTCCTATAAAATCATACTATGTCTAAAACATTATTTTAGATCATATTATGTTATTATTCTTGATAAAATAAATTTATATCATTAATACACATATTATTAAATTTTGGTCATTATAAATTAAATAGCTTAGACTTGTGCAAAAATTTTATAAATTCACATGTCACACTATTTTATCATGTGATTAATAATATGTAAGTACCTTAGTCAAATAAAATTTATACACCTTAGTATTTAACATATGGTTTTCGGTTTTCTTAATAAACCCAACAAATGATTTTTAAAAATTCCAATAAATTCATATAACAATTATTCACCCTCAACTATGCTTACTATAACATAATTGTTATTTATTATAAATTATTGAATAAAGTTTACCTAAGTCATATTCGAAAATTTCAACTTAGGTACAAATAATTTTTATAAATTTCAATAAATTCACACAACCATATATTATGAATCTACATCATCAATATGATATGATAACACTTAAATATGGTTTATATCACAACCTACTATCATAGGTTATAATTTTCAAAATTCTTGGACTTAGGTACTAAAGTTCCCAAAAATTCTATATAAATTCATATATGTTTATTTAATACCCTAGATTATTATTTCATGGTTAAATTAACAATTAAAAATCAAAATCATCAACATATGGTACTCTTAAGATTTCGGTCCACATAAATAATTTGATACCATGCTTAATTTTGTGATATAATTATAATACATGCTTAATAACATCATATAAATATAATATCTAAACATATTAGCATAAGTTATATAATTTTCGAAAATTACACAAATAAACTGTTTATAACATAAATTCTAACGATATACAAAGCTCGTAAGAAATTTAACCTTTAATCGGTATGGATTTGATCGGTGTCGCCTAGTCGATCTAAGTTTGGACTCTTGCACAAGGTGAACACTCTCTTCCTCTCCTTAATATTTTCAAATTTTTGTTGGTGATGAAGAAACGAAGGCTCTCATGGGTATTTATAGACTTAGCTACTTATTTTTTATTATTATATGAAAATATCTTTGGTACACTTGCACCAAATCTTATCCCTAACCTTATCATATCTTATCAAGAATCTTATCATATACAACTCATCATTTGCTACCTTATCCTTTTAGTTAGATTCATTGAACCATAGGTTAAATTAAAATCAACACTTTATTAAATATATATATATATGAATCGGCCATCTCTATAGCCTAGGATAGATTTTTTTTTTCTTATATTATATGCTTTTTTATATCATATTATAATTAAATTAATAATTTATAGCATAATTATCAAGAATTAAAGGAATTATCACATTTATACACCCATAATGATATTTTCGCCAACTTTAGTACCTTAGACTAGGATTATATATTTTTATTATATCATATACTATATCATTATTATATAGTATAAAGTTACATTAGAAAAGTCAAAAATTTCAACTATAACATGTGGCACTATTATAAGGTATGAAATTAAATAAATTTTTAACCTTATTTCCTAAGGTTTCGCCCTCATTCAATGAACCTTGGATTACTTGTTCCACTTGATAACTATGTCCACTTACACCTAATATAGATAAGATCCAACTCATACCTTATCCTTAATTATAGGATAATGTTTATCACATAAAATCATGCTTAAAAATCTAAGATTTTTGCCACTTTTGAGTACAAGTGCACCCCCACTTGTGCAAGTTGTAATACACCTCATTTTATCCTTAATGACATCATAATTATATAATAATTATCATACATCATTAATTAAATAATAAATAAAAATTAATTTGTACTTAGAAAACCCTAATTTTCGATTTTCACTAAGGTATTCCCAAATATTTTATTTCCTTGTATAAAATAGCTATTACATAATTATGTGACATATTATATGTCTTAGATAATAAATTAAATTATAGAAAAGTATTTAAAATAATTTAGATATTAAAAACCCTAATTTTCGAATTAAATATTTTCGAAAATTATCAAAATATGATACATCTCATTCTTAAATTTTCTAGCATTATTTAATGATAAATAATGCTCTTATATAATAAAATAATTATATGAATTTGAATTTTATAATTCCGAGATCATTTGACTGAGTTATCGACTTATCTCTAAAAACCGACGTTTGAAACGTCTCAAAATTCTTATAGGCGAATTATCTCTAAAACGTTCAAAATAAAGTTTGTTACAACTTTATTTATTCCTATAATAATAGGAATTTCAAATTAAGCTTAACTCGCTTAAGAATATCAGAAGACGAATCGTCAATTTATTCGACGTTAGAAAATTACATTTGAAGGAATATTGAAATTATATTCCTTAATTCACTAAGCATCGATTGAATCTCATACAAAATTTATCAATTATGCTTGGTCAAAGTCAAGAGTCGACTAATTAAGATTTTAATTATTCAATTAATAATACTAATTATGGAATTTATTATCGTAATCCCGATTAAAATTACGGATATTACATTCTACCCCTTAAAAAATTCGTCCGAAATTTGCATACCTCAAAAGAGTTCGGTATCGCTTTTCATAGCGCCCCGAGTTCCCACGTAGCTTCTTTCGTCTCGTGGTGCCCATAGACTTTTACTAACGGAATTGATTTATTTCTCAACTGTTGAACCTTATGGTCTAAAATAGCCACAGGCTCCTCTTCGTAGCTCATGTCAGGGTTTAAGACTATGTCATCCTGATATATTACGTGTTTCGGATCATACACATATTTTCTCAATTGCGACACGTGAAACACATTATGGATGTTTGGTATGATTTTATGATGATTCTTGGTATTGTTTTACATGTCATTTTCTATGATTTTTCCTATTTATGCCTTTGGTTCGATTAATATTTATCGATTCGAACTTACTCGCTCGTCTCGATGTTTTATAGGAAAACGGCAGAAAATAGGATGAATTGATCTGCCAAGGATCAGATAAAATTGAAGAGCATCTCGACAGGAGTTCATAGCGAAAGCGGATCGAATCGGAGTTCGGGATGAAGGAGAACGGGTCGAACGACCAAAGTCGCAAGACGCCCGCACGCGCGCGCGAGCGCCCACGCCTGCAAGACACCAGCGGCCATCTTCACCAGCGCGTACCAGACCGCCCGCCCGCACGCGCCGCCGCCCCAACTCCCAACGCCTGTCCGGCCGAGTCCCCTGCCGCCGCACACCGGCGCGACATCCCAGCCATGCTTCAAAATTAAACCGGCCAGCTGCTCAAGGCCACGCCTTGGCCCGGCCTTCTGAACGGCAGCCTCACAGCGTCTCCAGCTCCGTGCCCCAGCGCCCTCGGCCAAGCGGCTGCTCGCACACCCGGGCTGGAGTCCAGCGCAAGACGCTTCATAGGCGCTAGCCTGGCCGCCCGCCCGCCGCCTCTCCTCCCACGCGCAACGCCTTTCCAGCGCCTGTTGCTCACCACCCAACGCTGGCATGCCCAGCGCCACAAGACACTTTCCATTTCCATCCGCGCTGAACAAAACCGCGCCACCATTTTACCTCGCGTTCTCCAAATTTTCCTCTCGCTCATTGGATCCAAGATTCATATTGAAGTCGAATATTTTTTCGAGCGTGAGCTCATTATGAACCGCGCCACTCCTATTTTAATATATATACGCGCTTAGGGTCGAGAAGGGCTTCTTCATTCGAAGTTTTACTTCAAGCCGCGGCGCTTCTCGCCCATTTTTCTCCTGTGAATTCATCGACAACAAGAGATCAAACCACGATTGTTTTATGTCCCTATTTCATCAATCAATACTTTAGTTTATAGTTTTATGTCGTTGGATTTATGTTCTCGATCTATCGCTGATTTATGTTCTCGGATTTATCGCCTTTATGGAATCAATTTCACAAGATATTGTTTGATGATTGTTATTTAATTCAACCCATAGTGACATGGATTGTGTTCATGTTGCTTTAATCTATTATGCTTTCGCTTAATTTCGCTCTTGTTTGGTTGGTTGATGATGATGATTTATGTGCAATTAGATTTAGATTAGGAATGACAAACCCTATGAATAATATGATTGCTTATGCTTTTGTTTACCACTTTCGATTTATCCTCGCCAGAGTTCAACTAGGGATCGACAACCCCAGTCTAGATTTAACGCTTATTAGTTTAGCTCGGGATTGACAACCCTAGCTTAGGATGCTATTTAATTCTCCGTATTTCAATTCCTCGCATGTTCAACCCTAGTTGGTATTAGAATGTTTAGATTTAATCGTCAGTGTGATATGAACAATCGCCTGCTAAGTTTTCCTTGAGAGACGACTCGTGTTAACTTATCACGCCACGATTACCTCCTACGATTGCGCAGTGAATTTGAGTGTGTTTTAGCTAGATCAATTTGGCGCCGCTGTCGGGAAAACTTTAGGCGATTGTTTGTGTTGTTTATTTTCCGTGTTTATTTTTGTTCTGCTTGTTATTTTATCCCCCAGTGCGTGTAATTTTTTTTGTTGTTGGTATCTCATAATGCGGTTATCAACAAGACGAATATGATCAACCCGGTGGGGGAGGAAAGTTCGTCAGATTGGACAAATTCTTCTTGCAAGAAGGAGCCCAATTCGGCTATTCCGAGGAGTATCCACAGCCAGAGCAAGAAGCTCACAATCCATCTTGGGATCAACCACCTCCACCGCATACTACGAGGATCAAGCCTCCGATGCCTCACCGAGCAACCACATCCTCCACCCCGGCATGAGTACACACAACAACCACCTCCACCTCAAGACTATATTCACAAAGAAGAAGCAGCCTCCACACCGACTCGGGAAGGTGGGAACCACAACATGATTATGGATGGTGTGATCCACATCAACCACGGCCTCCACAAAGAACAAAGGGTACCACCCGCAGCAGAGTTTTATTCGAAGTCGACGACATCAAAATCAGCGCTTGCAAGCAAAATTAGAAATGATGTCCGAGAAGCTAGACGAGTTGCTTCAACAAGATGCACAGTGAGCCTCCAAGCTCACCCTATGAGGCTCAAAGCACCACCGACCATCGAGTTCTCCATCGATGATAGAGATGCAACTCTCGAGCGCTAGAGGCACAAATAGGATCGATTGTCGCTAAGTATGTCGAGTATCAACAAGAACTTGCAATGAGGGAACTTCCAAATCAATCCGTCAGATCCAAAGCGGTCATCGTTTCTAGAAAGTGACCCAATTATTGAGAATTCAAAGGAGAGACACCGTCGAGCCGCAACTGAGAGGAGGTGGAAATTGATGAAGAATGGGCACGTGAGGATGAGGAGAAAAATCGAGCCAAGTGGAAGTTGATACTGTGACGGCCGACGAGGAAGAGTGGGCACCGAAGTTGATGACATGCCAAACCCACTGAAGTGATTGCACTACCTCAACAATTCGAGTACGGGATCCCGAGGAGGAGGACAATTCGAGGACAAAGGTCGAGGTAACATCCATGATTTGTCAACTTCCTAATTCTCCAAAGTATTGTGCTTTGGGAATTGAAATCATCTATTTCACTTTGGAGAATAGGATGTTCGACTTGAGCTTAAATGATTTGTTATTTTCTTTCTTTATCGCTCTTTGTGCATATATGGTTACTATTGATGCTCCGTCGAGATGGTATTCCTGCAGTGAAGGACTATGGATAGTCCGTTGTTGTTCGACGACGTTGTGCTCACGATGTTAATCGAGTACTGTGGGAGTTACCCACGGTTTCTTATTTTATTTTTCTTTCTTTCCTTTTGCTTGTTTTGTTGTTCTTTGATCTGTTTGTTATCTTTGTGTTAGTCTTGTTTGAATTTGGGAAGAAAGGTTTTGCATATTTTGATCGCCGTGAGATGAAGCCGACGCTCCAACTCTACATCGCATATCTGCCGATTATCGTGGAAGTATCATCCTCTATGGTTATTTTGAGCTTTTATCGTTTTGAGCACGGGACGATTGCTCGATTTAAAATGTGGGGATGTTTACTGCTTTGTATGCGTGATATATTGTTTTGTATGCTTAATGACGTGCCCTTGTGCTTATTTTGATTGTTTTGACTCGAGTTTGTGTCTATGCGAATAAGTTAGGATTTTGATTGTGCAACCAACTCGTGGTATTGATCGGACCTTGATGTATTTCTCGCTTATCTTGATGTCATGTGATTAAAGTGCGAATGAATTGACGAGATTGTGTGAATTGATTTTAAATCGGTGGTCATCGACGTGATTTGTCCGGTAATGCTAGGGGAGTGTTAATGTGGTGGTTACCTATATACTGCTTTCAAATATAAAAAAAAGAAAAAAAGTTAATAAAAAGAAGAAAATGAGGAGAATGAAAACTCCAAGATTTTGTTGAGATTGTTGAAATGGAGGATGGGATTATGTCCTCTTCTCGTTAATTGAGAAATGGACATGGAAACCACATTAGAGACTCGAGTTCATCGAGAGTTCACCTTCAATATTGTTCCAAAATCATAAAACATTCTTTGTGCTTTATAAAAGAAACTTGTTGCTAAAGTTGACCACATTAGTTAGTTCACCCCAACGAGAGTTGGGTCCGAGCAAAAATGATCCTCTTGTTTATTCGACTTTCTCACAATCTTAGATTTGTTTCGCATTGACTTTGATTATGTATTCATCATATTTGGGGAATTTCAAAAGAGGTTTGATTGATTGGATTAAGAGTTTAAGTTCATGAGTTATTTTTCTACTCTTATTAGTATAGACTTTGCTTGAGGACAAGCAAATGAATAAGTGTGGGGAGTTGTTTGGTTTGAATTTGTGCTGAATCTTGGTGTTGTTTTGCATGTTGTCTTCATTAGTTTATCCCTTTTATGCCGTTAGTCTCGATTATTGTTTATCGTTTGGACTTACTTGGTTCGTTTCAATGTTTTGCAGAAAATCGGCATTAAATATGATGAATTGAATCTACCAAGAATAATGTATAATTGAAGAGCTTTTGACAGAGTTCATAGGCGAAAGCGGATCGCAAATCGAGTTCAAACGAGGAAGAACGGAGCGAACGACAGTTGCGCGACGACTTCCGTCAGACGCACGGACGCCCAGCAGCCATCACCGCTGCCGCCCGCTCTCTCCGCACGCCCAAGATCCCGGCCAGCGCTCACACTGAATGCGCGTCGAGAATTTACCTCGGCCAGAGCGAGCGCGCACACCGCACGACGCCACGCCCGCCCACCATCCGCGCCCGCCCGCACCCTCCAGCCCGCGCCGCCCGCCCGCCACGCCAGCGCCGATGCCGGTTCACTCCGAGCGCGTTTCACTTCCCTCGCGCTCGGATTGAACGCCGCTCATCGCGCTTCACCCACAGACTCGCCCGCCGCCGCCCGCACACCCGCTACAAGACGCCGCCCCTCACGCTGTTCTTTTCCAAATTGGCCATTGCCTTCCTATATATAGCTATTTTAGGTTATTTTCCGGGTCCGACATTACGTATTTTTCGATTTCGTTCGCCATCGCGTCATTGAGTCGTTTCTTCAATTTGTTACAACCGTATATCGATTCACATTGGTACTCTATTTCTTTATGAATTATAGCAACGCCGGTTATTTGATTTACTGGATTCTAGCAATATCGTTGTTGATTTACTGATTCTAACAATATCGGTGTGTTATTTTTTGATTGGATTGAAAGTAATTTCTGTTATTTGTTCTATTGTTATTGATCGCTTCGCTTACATATCGATTTATCTTGCTTCGCTTAATTCTCGCTCTTGTTGGGTTCTCGATTAGTTCTTGCTTCCCGCTTTAATTATTCAATTTTATGCAAGTGGAGTTGAACTCGGATTTCATGATTAATCGCTCTTCGTCAATCTCATCGCTTCTTGCTGAGAATTTATTTAATTCCTTTTGATTTGTTCCTGATTCCGTGTTTAGTAGTTTATCATCTAGGTTTGACAACCCTAGTTTAGATCTATTGCTTTCGTAGTTTAGCTGGGATTGACAACCCCGGCTTAGGTTTGTTGCTTAATTTCGTGTTCGATTCCTCGTATGTTTCAAAACCCATATTTGTATTAGAGTGTTTAGATTTAATCGTTTCAGGAGCAACATGAACATTAGGCCCTCGTTAAGTTTTCCTCGAGACGACTCAGGTTAGCTTTCCTACTATAACACCTCGCATTTATCATGAGTCAATTAAGAGTATACTTTGATTGAACAAATTTTATGTTTACTCGGCCAGATGCGTGATATATTATTTTGTATGCTTAATGACGTGCCCTTGTGCTTATTTTGATTGTTTGGACTCGAGTTTGTGTCTATGCGAATAAGTTAGGATTTTGATTTGGCAACCGAACTCGTGGTATTGATCTGACCTCGATGTATTTCGCTTATCTTGATGTCATGTGATTAAAGTGCAATGTGAATCGACGAGATTGTGTGAATTGATTTTAAATCGGTGGTCATCGACGGATTTGTCCGGCTAATGCTAGGGGAGTGTTAATGTGGTGGTTGCCTATATACTCGCTTTCAAATATAAAAAAAAAAAAAAAAAAAAGAAAATATGTATGAAAAGAAAATAAGGAGAATTAAAACTCCAATGTTGTTGAGATCAGATAAATGGAGGATGGGATTACGCCTCTTCTCGTGAATTGAGAAATAGGCATGGAAACCACGATAGGAGACTCGAGTTCATCGAGACTTCACCTTCGAACATTGTTCCAAAATTTGTTTATACTTTTCAGGTTCTCAAAAGAAACTTGTTGCTAAAGGTAACCATTTTAGTTAATTCACCTCTAGCGAGAGTCGGGTCCGAGCAAAAATAACTCACTGCTTGTTTGATATTTTCACAATCTTAGATTTGTTTCACATTAACTTTTATTATGTATTCATCATGTTTGGGGAATTGCAAAAGAGATTTGATTGATTCGACTAAGAGTGACGTTGCATGAGTTACCTTCGAACCTTATTAGTATAGACTTTGCTTGAGGACAAGCAAATGGATAAGTGTGGGGGAGTTGTTTGTTATGATTTTGTGATGATTCTTGGTATTTTTTTACATGTCATTTTCGATGATTTGTCCTATTTATGCCTTTGGTTCGATTAATATTTATCGATTCGAACTTACTTCGTTCGTCTCGATGTTTTATAGGAAAACGGCACAAAATAGGATGAATTGGATCTGCCAAGGATAAGATATAATTGAAGAGCATCTCGACAGGAGTTCATAGGCGAAAGCGGATCGCAAATCGGAGTTCAGATGAAGGAGAACGGGTCGAACGACCAAAGTCGCAGCACGCCCGCACGCTGCGAGTGCCCACGCCCGCGCACACCCGCGCGCCATCTTCACCGCGCCCGCAGACTCGCCCCGCCCGACAGCGCCGCCGCGCAGGCCAACTCCCTGGTGCGTCGTCGCGCTGAGTCCCAGCTGGCCGCTGACAATGGTGCGACATCCCATGCTGCTGTTCAAAATTAAACCAACTCAAGCGTTCAAGGCGGCATACTTGGCTGGAATCCGAACCGCAGCGCTGCTGCGTCTCCGCCTCAGCGCCCGCCAAGAAGCGCCGCACACCGCTGGAGCTGAGTCTGGCATCACAAGACGCTCGCTAGCCTCGCTGGCCGCCCGCCCGCCGCCTCCTCCCACGCAATGCCTTTCCAGCGCCGTTGCCACCACCCGCGCTGGCATGCCCGGCCGCCAGCCAAGGTTCGCCGACGACCCAGTCACAAGACACTTCTCCATTTCCATCCGGGCTGAACAAAATCGGCGCCACCATTTTACTCGCTGTTTAACTGAAAGCGCGTTTCCAAATTTTCTCGCTCATTGTGATCCAACATTCATATTGAAGTCGAATGTTTTCTCGAGCGTGAGCTCATTATGAACCAGGCCACTCCTATTTTAATATATATACCGATTTAGGGTCGAGAAGGGCTTCTTTCGCTCGAAGTTTTACTCTTCAAGCCGCGGCGCTTCTCGCCCATTTTTCTCCCAGGAATTCATCAGACAACAAGAGATCAAACCACAGTATTGTTTTATGTCCCTATTTCATCAATTGAATACTTTAGTTTATAGTTTTATGTTGTTGGATTTATGTTCTGGATCTATCGCTTTTGGATTTATGTTCTTGGATTTATCGCTTTATTGGAATCAATTTCACAAGATTATTGTTTGATGATTGTTATTTAATTCAACCCATAAGGATGGTGGATTGTGTTCATGTCGCTTAATCTATTATGCTTTCGCTTAATTTCATTCTTGTTTGGTTGGTTGATGATGATGATTTATGTGCAATTAGATTTAGATTAGGGAATGACAAACCCTATGAATAATATGATTGCTTATGCTTTTTACCGCTTCGATTTATCCTGCCAGAGTTCAACTAGGGATCGACAACCCCTAGTCTAGATTTATCGCTTATTAGTTTAGCTCGGGATTGACAACCCCAGCTTGGATGTCATTTAATTCTCCGTATTTCAATTCCTCGCATGTTCAACCTCGTTGGTATTAGAATGTTTAGATTTAATCGCTTCACGTGTGACATGAACAATCGCCTGCTAAGTTTTCCTGAGAGACGACTCGTGTTAACTTATCACGCCACGATTACCTCGCATTTATCATGCGGTGAATTTGAGTGTTTTTAGCAGGTCAATGGACATTACCCAAACTTGGTGGTAATCCTAGTCTATAGGCTATGTGGCCTATTTTCTCAAGGATCTAGTAAGGTCCTATAAATCGTGGTTTCAATTTTCCCTTTACTCCAAATCTCACAATGCCTTTAGACTGAGAGGCTTTAAGGAAAACCTTATCTCCACACTCAAATTCTAGTTCGGATCTACGGCATCAGATATGATTTCGCCATCCCGAGCTTCCTTTATTCTTTGTCTTATTGGCTAACAATTTCAATCATTTCTTCCATCGTATCAGCCCTAAAATTTTCCTTTCACCAACTTCATCCCCAAGAAAGTGGTGATCGACACTTCCTTCCTTACAATGCTCATATAAATATATTAATTGTCGCCGATAACTATTATTATAGGCGAACTCAAAATACTATGCTTCTATATTGTTTGTTAACATCATTATTACATACTACATACTACATACTACATACTACTGTGATACTAATATCCATTTTCGTCCATGTTTCGCTCACGCTTCCATGGTTTTCTGCAGTCATTCCTCGCTGATCCTCCTCGGGATCTTCTTCCGGTCTTCTTGAATCTTCTTCCCAACTTTCCTCTCTAGACGCCTCCCGAGACGGTCCAGCCCTCTCATCCCTATGGCATACATCGCGCATAGGAACATAACCTTCTTGATGGCCGATGCTTCCATGTATGTCCTCTCGTGATTGGGTGCCGTCATTGGTGGTGGAACGGTGGTACCGGTCGATCGGATGTCCAAATGTCATCGGTGGAAGAACTGAACTCCCACGACCTAGGTCGCGATGCTCTTGTCACATGCGCCGGCCGATGTCCCGCCTCCCATCTCATCCGGTACCGCTGGGTTGACCACCGAGGGACCTCGATATATAACCATTCAAGGCGTGTCGTCCCGCCAAGTGTACTCCTTGGTGGCGAGATAGGCCCTCTTGGTGCAGCCCCCACACACCGTAGACATATATGAGATGGCCGACGAACCTTGGTAGATCTCCGATCAAGTCATAGTCAATGCTCGCCCGATAGATATAGTCGCCGATATTTCTCTTGCATAGTCTTCCCAATCAACTGCAATCGAGTGAGTAAACGCTGATGCCGTCATATCCGTCACACCGCACTCGTGGGCGCCCATCCATAATCGTAGATAGCTCATCGAACTCGCCTAAACTGCCGCCCCAACTCATGTAGGGTGCGAGCAGCTTCAAGTACTTCTCTGGGGTAACCCTCGGATCATCCTGCCTCGGTGAGTAATAACGATCGCCATCTATCACGTATAATACTAGCGTAAGTCAATCTATATCCGATAAGCGGATAAAAGAATAGAATATATCTCATATGATAAAGCAACACATCCGATAAGCGGATAAATGTTTACATCAAGTTCCTATGTTCATCCTACATCATAATTTCACTTATGGAATCTCTACTTTTAACTTCTTAAGTTCTCTATTATTAGCAAAATTTTCAGTCTAACTTCAACTGTTCCTCACGAATTCTGGAGAAATATTCAGAATTTCTGTCCTTCATATGAACTGAATTTCGCTGAGATAAGAATATGTGAGCGAAAACCGCTTGCAAAACGGAGTTCAAACGAATAAGAACGAGTCAAAACAAAAATATCGAGTGCGGGTTTCATCGCGCCCATGCGCCGAATTACTTCCTTCCTGGACGATCATGAGCTCACGCTCGCTCGCACGAGTTTCCTTACAAGATTTGTTTAGCTTTCTTTGGTCCTCATCGAACCCATGCCTTGCACTTTTGATCCTTTCTTTTGCTTTGTCGACTTTTCGTTTGAAACTCGAGTTCGCTTTCAAATCGCCTTTCGCTCGATTCGCAAATCAATATCTCACTATTGTTCTCAAAAGGGATCAAGCTCCTATAACTCATACTTCTATGTTCAAGAGGTGAGCATGCTTCTTAGAGCATCTAAGGTCTTTGAAATAACATACCCTTTCGTAATAAATCGTAAACTTTGAATAAATATTTCAAAATCGTAACATAACTTCTCGTACTCATGCTTTCAAGAACTCAACATCACTTTTGACATTATCATGTCAACTATTTCTCATTCTTCGTAAACTTGGTCTCATCTCACCGATAACTCACTTATCATAAAACTTTGACATAAAATTATCAACTTTCTCATAACATCGAAAAATTCTTTTCGAATACATTCCAAAACTTTCATAACTTTCATCGCTTTCAAAATATGAGTTCAATCTCATTTTCAAAATTTCAAGTTCAACTATTTCAACTTTCAACTTTCAATATCAAAACTGAGAAAATAATTTACCTCTTTCTTGGTTGAGCTTGATGTGATGGAGTGTCGAGCACGGTCGGTGATTTCTAGAAGTCTAGTGACTCAATCTGACTTAACTTTTGAAAGAAGGTTTTAGGGTTCAAAGGACGACCGCCTCGATATTAATCGTAACAGCCCGCCAATCTAAAGTACGGATTAGACGGGACTGTTACTATTAAACAGGGATTAAGAACGTAATTACCAACAACCTTTCAAAACTTCAAACTGTTATAGATAAACACACGATGATTTCATACAAACTAGACCAACAGATCATCAACAAAAGGATTCAACTGATCTGGAGGTAACATAAGTAATATCCAAAAATATAATAAAGTATTTTGAACAGCGGAAAGCATGTGAATGCATATATGACGATATATATTCATGGTAAACTATTAGCGACAAAAACTCCGACTGCTCAACAATTGTCCATCCCATCAGCAGCTCAACCTGCACATTTAAAAACAAACATGCAGGGCTAAGTACAAGATTACACTTAGTGGACTCATGCCAAAATAATTTCATTTAATTACACTGCCCATTAATATAACACGAGGATTTTAGTTGAAATAACTCGTGAATACCAAAATACTTTATCATTTCACAAAGATTTTGCTCGCAGCATTTTCTCGATTCAGATGATCCGTATCATTCACATAATCGTTCACAATCGATCTCACATCGTAGAAGTAGCCTCCTTCACCGACGCCGTGATCGGGTCAAGATGTTGCTAACGGCTCACAATCACATAGTCGTGGATTTTCAGATCCGATCAGATCCACGATCGCCGATGATGTAACTAACGGCACGGTCACACACCGGTGTACACGTTAACCCTAACTGTGAATTTCGTGATCCGACTAGGATCCGATATCGATTTTAAATTGGGAGCTACCCAATAACCGATTCACATTCATAGTGGCTCGCCCAACAACATGATAGGATACATACGTTAAAACATAAATATTTTGGGCATGTAATCAATAATAGCTCATAATCATTTCTCAACCGAAGCTTGTAAATAAATACTTTTCGAAGAAAGCATCGTAAATAAAAGGGTTTTCAACGTAGGTCTTTCAACTATGGTCTCTTTCCTACGTCAATGCCCCGTCCACGTATCACCTTAACGTAAGAATCATTTTAGTACGTCGGTCACGTTTGATAGAGACGAATCATAGTCTATAACGTTTCACGATCAAATAAGGCTAACGTCGGACTTATTTTGACGCTTCCTAATCGATTGATGTCGATTATGAAATTTCTCAACATATAAAGCGGTATTCTACCTTTTTAAGATATAATGACGTTTTAATGTACTTACGTAACGTATGTAGCATTGTTACTAAACGTACTACGTCATATTGATCACGCATTATCGAATTGCGTGTTTGTTGACCTCGTCAACGATTTTAGTCAACTATTTTGACCAAGTCACAAAAGTCAACAATTTTGACTTTGGTCAACAAAAGTCAACATTTGACTTTTTCAACTATTTATGAAATTTTATCATTTTATGTGCAATTTGTTCAAAAATTCTATAAAATCATACTATGTCTAAAACATTATTTTAGATCATATTATGTTATTATTCTTGATAAAATAAATTTATATCATTAATACACATATTATGAAATTTTCGATCATTATAAATTAAATAGCTTAGACTTGTAAAAATTTTATAAATTCACATGTCACACTATTTTATCATGTGATTAATAATATGTAAGTACCTTAGTCAAATAAAATTTATACATCGTAGTATTTAACATATGGTTTTCGGTTTTCTTAATAAACCCAACAAATGATTTTTAAAAATTCCAATAAATTCATATAACAATTATTCACCCTCAACTATGCTTACTATAACATAATTGTTATTTATTATAAATTATTGAATAAAGTTTACCTAAGTCATATTCGAAAATTTCAACTTAGGTACAAATAATTTTTATAAATTTCAATAAATTCACACAACCATATATTATGAATCTACATCATCAATATGATATGATAACACTTAAATATGGTTTATATCACAACCTACTATCATAGGTTATAATTTTCGAAATTCTTGGACTTAGGTACTAAAGTTCCCCAAAAATTCTATATAAATTCATATAAGCTTATTTAATACCCAAGATTATTATTTCATGGTTAAATTAACAATTAAAAATCAAAATCATCAACATATGGTACTCTTAAGATTTCGGTCCACATAAATAATTTGATACCATGCTTAATTTTGTGATATAATTTTAATACATGCTTAATAACATCATATAAATATAATATCTAAACATATTAGCATAAGTTATATAATTTTCTAAAATTACACAAATAAACTAAGCTTATAACATAAATTCTAACGATATACAAAGCTCATAAGAAATCTAACCTTTAATCCAGATGGATTTGATCGGTCGCCTAGTCGATCTAAGTTTCGACTCTTGCACAAGTAACACTCTCTTCCTCTCCTTAATATTTTTGAAATTTTTGCTGGTGATGAAGAAATGAAGGCTCTCATGGGGTATTTATAGACTTAGGCTACTTATTTTTTTATTATTATATGAAAATATCTTTGGTACACTTGCACCAAATCTTATCCCTAACCTTATCATATCTTATCAAGAATCTTATCATATACAACTCATCATTTGCTACCTTATCCTTTTAATTAGATTCATTGAACCATAGGTTAAATTAAAATCAACACTTTATTAAATATATATATATATGAATCGGCCATCTCTATAGCCTAGGATAGATTTTATTTTTTTTTCTTATATTATATGCTTTATTATATCATATTACAATTAAATTAATAATTTATAGCATAATTATCAAGAATTAAACGAATTATCACATTTCTACACCCATAGTGAAATTTTCGCCAACTTTAGTACCTTAGACTAGGATTATATATTTTTATTATATCATATACTATATCATTATTATATAGTATAAAGTTACTTTAGAAAAGTCAAAAATTTCAACTACAACATATGGCACTATTATAAGGTATGAAATTAAATAAATTTTCAACCTTATTTCCTAAGGTTTCGCCTCATTCAATGAACCTCGATTACTTGTTCCACTTGATAACTATGTCCACTTAAACCTAATATAGGATAAGATCCAACTCATACCTTATCCTTAATTATAGGATAATGTTTATCACATAAAATCATGCTTAAAAATCTAAGATTTTCGCCACTTTTGAGTACAAGTGCACCCCCACTTGTGCAAGTTGTAATACACCTCATTTTATCCTTAATGACATCATAATTATATAATAATTATCATACATCATTAATTAAATAAGAAATAAAAATTAATTTGTACTTAGAAAACCCTAATTTTAGATTTTCACTAAGGTATTCCCAAATATTTTATTTCCTTGTATAAAATAGCTATTACATAATTATGTGACATATTATATGTCTTAGATAATAAATTTAATCATAGAAAAGTATTTAAAATAATTTAGATATTAAAACCTAATTTTTGAATTAAATATTTTCAAAAATTATCAAAATATGATACATCTCATTCTTAAATTTTCTAGCATTATTTAATGATAAATAATGCTCTTATATAATAAAATAATTATATGAATTTGAATTTTATAATTCGAGATCATTTGACCGAGTTATCGACTTATCTCTAAAACCGACGTCAAACGCCTCAAAATTTTATAGGCTAATTATCTCTAAACGCTCAAAATAAAGTTTGTTACAACTTTATTTATTCCTATATAATAGGAATTTCAAAATTAAGCTTAACCGCTTAAGAATATCAGAAGACGAATCATCGAATTTATTCGACGTTAGAAAATTACATTTGAAGGAATAATGGAAATTATATTCCTTAATTCACTAAGCATCGATGAATCTCATACGAATTTATCAATTATGTTTGGTCAAAGTCAAGAGTCGACTAATTAAGATTTTAATTATCAATTAATAATACTAATTATGGAATTTATTATCGTAATCCTCAGATTAAAATTACGGATATTACAATTCGACTTGAATATGAATGCCGGTTCAAATGAACGCCTACCGAGAAAACATTCGCATCGAATCGAAGCGGTTGGAGGCGAGCGCCGATCGTCGCGCGCTGTGGCAATCGAAAGGCGAGCGCTGGGTTACGCTTCTGTTGGGAGGCCGGGGTGTTTAAACCGGCGCTAGAGTGCAAACGCTGTGAGTTCGAGCGTGGGCGAGGCGAGACGGGCGGGTGGCGCGGAGGCAAGGCGGGTGCGCGAGGGCGAGCGGCGCCACTCTAAGCGCGCTGAGGGAGATTCCAACGCGCCGGAGTGAGCCGGTGCTCGTGGTCGGCGGGCGGCGGGCGAGGAGTGTTGTCGCGGCGAAGCCGGGCGCGAGGCTGGGCGCTGGGGTGCGCGGGCTCACTGAGCGCGAGGCAAAATCTGAGCACGCGCGGAGTGAGCGCCTGGTGGGCGCGCGCGGCGCGGACGGAGGGCGATGGGCGGTGGCGGCGCGACGGAGGGTGCTGGGCGCGTGGGCGGCGCGTGTGCGCTTGCTGGCGGGCGGCGTGTGTGCGCGGATGCTCGGCTATGCGACGGGCCGTGCGCGATTCAACAATTCATCTCGCTTCCTTCGTCCGAACTCCGACTAGGATCCGCTGCTTATGAACTCCTATCGCGATGCTCTTCATTATAATAGATCCTTGGTAGATTCATTTCATCCTATTTATTGTCGATTTTCTGTAAAACATTGAAACGAACCAAGTAAGTCCGAAACGATAAATAATAATCGAACTAACGGAATAAATGAGATAAACTAATGAAAACAACATGCAAAACAATACCAATAAAAAGCACAAATTCATACCAAACAACTCCCCCACACTTATCCATTTGCTTGTCCTCAAGCAAAGTCTATACTAATAAGGTTCGAAAGATAACTCATGCAACATCACTCTTAGTCCAATCAATCAAATCTCTTTTGCAATTCCCCCAAACATGATGAATACATAATCAAAGACAACGTGAAACAAATCTAAGATTGCGAAAATATCAAATAAACAAGTAGGTTATTTTTGCTCAGACCCAACTCTCCGCTAGAGGTGAATTAACTAAAATGGTTACCTTTAGCAACAAGTTTCCTTTGATAACATAGAAGGTATTAATGATTTTGGAACAATATTCGAAGGTGAACTCGATGAACTCGAGTCTCCTAACATGGTTTCCCATGTCCATTTCTCAATTTACTTGAGAAAGAGGGATGTAATCTCATCCTTCATTTATACAATCTCAACAACATTAGAGTTTTAATTCTCCTCATTTTCACCTTTTTTTTTTAATTGAAATGAGTATATAGGTAACCAAACTGTTAACACTACCCCTAGCATTAGCCGGACAAATCACGCCAATAACCATCGATTTAAAATCAATTCACACAATCTCGCCAATTCACATTGCACTTTAATCACATGACATCAAGATAAACGAGAAATGCATCAAGGTCCGATCAATACCACGAGTTCAAGAAGACAAATCAAAATCCTAACTAATTCGCATAGACACAAACTTAAGTCCAAACAATCAAAATAAGCACAAGGGCACATCATTAAGCATACTAAAATATATATGAAAACGCACACAAACCGAGTAAACATCCTCAAGATTTAAATCGAGCATCGTCCCGGTGCTCAAAACATCAAAAGCTCAAATGACCTTAGAGGATGATACTTCCTAATAATCGACGAATGTGCGCCGCAGAGTTGGAGCATCACAACTTCATCTCACCGCGATGAAAATACACAAACCTTTCTTCCCAAATTAAAGCAAAACTAACACAAAGGCAATGTATGATCAAAGAACAACAAAACAAGCAAAAAGAGAAAGAAAGAAAAAAAGAAAAAAAAATCCGTGGGTCAACTCCCACGCAGTACTCAGTTTAACATCGTGAGCACGACGTGTTCCGGTCAACAACGGACTATCCATAGTCCTTCACCTGCAGGAATATCATCTCGGCCAAAGCATCAGTATGATATAAGCATAGAGGACAGTAAAGAAGCTAGATAGTAAATCAGTTAAGTTCAAATCAAACATCCTATTCTCCAAAGAAAAATATATAACTTCAATTCCCAAAGCACAATACTTTGGTGAATTGGGATGTTGACAAATTATGGATGTTACCTCGACCTTTGTTATCACTGTGTCCTCCTCTGGGAACCCGTACTTCACTTGTTGAGGTAGCTCTTTCACTTCTAGAGCGGGTTTTGGCATTCTGGTATCTTCAAGTGCCACTCTTTCTCCATCCTCTCTTCATCCTCCTCCAAGCGTTGGGATTGTTCTTTCATCTCCAGAGTGGGCGCTGGCATGCTATTCACTCATTTGCCCACTCTTCCTCGTTTTCACCTCCTCTAGTTGCAGACTCATCAGAGTCTCCCACCCCATTTCAACAATCGGGTCACTTTCAAGAAAATGACCGTCGAGTCGATCCGTTGGTGTGGGAGAGGCATGACTTCACCACTTTCTCCTTTCCACCTCATGTGGTCAGCAACGGCTCTTCCGTGTCTCTTCCACCCACTCAATAATTGGGTCACTTTCTAGAACAAATGACCTCCTCGACCGATCGGATTGGATTGGAGGTTCCTCCATTGTCGCAATGACTCTTTAAGCGTGCCGTGAACATGCCCGCCAGATCTCCAAACGCCGAGATGAGGTGTTTGCGGCGATCCATTTTGTTAAGCAATGAGATCCATTCGTAAGTGAACGAATCCTCAAATGATGACCTCCGAGGTGGTGATGCGTGTGGTGGTGAATATTATTACTCTGCCGCGGGTCGTACACTAATCGCTTTGTGGAGGCTGTGGGTAGCGTGGATCATACCATTCATAACCGGGTTGTGGGTTACAATATTCAAACGGATGAGGAGGTTCTTTGCTGCTGTGGATCCCAATAATCACAGTCGGGTTGAATCCACAACTCGAGTTGGGTTGGTTATTCGACCCGTAATCAAATTCTTGCTCATAAGCAGTGGACATCGCGTCGAGGTGATTGCTCCCAGTAGGGATTGTAGGCTTGATCTTCATTCAACGGAGGAGGTGGTTGGTCCCAGAAGGGATCATAGGGTTGCTGCTCATGGCCTGACGGATATCCCTCAGAATGGTCGAACTGGGCTCCTTCTTCATAAGAAGAATTTACCCAATACGACGAACTTTCCTCTCCCCAGCCTGCTTGACCATACTCGTATTGCTGGTAACCCTGCATTTACAGACACCAACAAAAAAAAAAGATCACACGCACCGGGGGGGAGAAAATAACAAAAATAACAAAAGAAACACAGAAAATAAACAACACAAACAATGTGCCTAAAGTTTTCCCCGGCAACGGCGCCAAAATTGATCGAGCTAAAAACACACTCAAACTACTCGCAATCGTACGAGGTAATCGTAGCGTGATAAGTTAACACGAGTCGTCTCTCAAGGAAAACTTAACAGGGCTATTGTTCGTTTCGTGCACAAAAAGCGATTAAATCCTAAACATTCTAACATCAACGAGGGTTGAACATGCAAGAATTGAAATACGAGAAATAAACGGCGAACCTAAGCTAGGGGTTGTCAATCCCGAGCTAAACTAATAAAGCAATAAATCTAAACTAGGGGTTGTGAATCGCTAGTTGAACTATGAAAGCGATAAATCAAAGCGGTAAATAAAAGCATATGCAATCATATTATTCATAGGGTTTGTCAAGCCTAATCTAAATCTAATTGCTAATAAAGCATAAATATCAATCATCCAACAAGAACTTGAAATAATCGAAAGCAAGAAAATCATTACGCAATGTAAATCAACGGAACATGGAAATCCAATCCATCGTCACTATAAATCAATCCAATAAAACAGAGAAACCAAAGCATAAACCGATAAATTAAACATTTAATGGTGAAACTAGAAACAGAATTAAAATAAGAATTGTATCTCTTATGTTGCACGAGGAATTGCTCCTAAGAATCGTGAATTGCGCCCACTGTGCGTGGAAAAAAATCAAGATCGAACTCTCCTCCGCGTTTTGACCTAAACGCATATATATATTAAATGAAGTTGAGGCGTTTAAAGCGGCGCAGTCGAGAATCCATTCTAACTTGAATATGAACGCTGGTTCAAAATGAAGCGCGGTGAAAACATTCTCGCATTGGAATCAACTGGTTGCGGTTGGGGCGGGCCAGGTGCGCTACTTAATGGCGAAAGGCTACCGGGTTACGTGACTGGGAGGTAGGGCCGGCAAAGTAAACCGGCACTGAGTGCAAACGCAGACGGTGAGTTCGGCGGTGGGCGAGGCGAGACAGCGTGCATTGGCGCTGAGGTCGGGTCTTTGAGGTGCTGAAGGGTGAGCTGAGGCCACCGAGGCCGAGGGAGATTTCAACGGCGCCGGAGCGAGCCGGCACCGGTGGTCGATGGGCGTGCGGGCGAGGAGTGTTGTCGCGTCCGAGCTGGCGCAGAGGTCAAGGCTGGGGTGCACGATGCTCACTCGAAAGATGTAATGCCCCTAAATCCTAAGTACGATTTAGCGGGGCTAATACTTGGAATAATAATTAAGGAAACTTTATCCAATATATATACAAGACTATATGTTGTAGTATTCAACTAATCAACATCATAAGATAAATTAATTCGATTGCAATGAAACGTGTGAATACACATATGACGATGTGTATTCAAGCGTTTCTAATATATTGATTCAAAAGGGATTCCACCGCTCCGACACATCTCCATCCATCATCGCTCAACTGCGCATTTAAAAACAACATGTGGTTGAGTACAAGATTGCACTCATGGCTCATGCCAAAATAATTTATCACATTTGAATTACTCGCCCATCACAAGAATACACGAGGTTTTAATTCAAAATACCGTGCTTACTAAATATTTTCTTTCATTTTCCATAAAGATTAAATGCTCGCCGACATTTTCTTGTATGTATGATCCATATCCACCACAATAATTCATTCCACAACAATTCTCGCTATGTTGGAGTGAGGCCTCCTCTCACAGACGCCGTGACCGGTCGAGCACCCTTCAAAGACACAATACAAAATAATCAAGGCACAAAATCCAGCCATCTCAAGACAGATAAGAATTCTCCATCATCCTTGGGGTACTTCCATGAATACTAATTCAAGCATGTCATAAAGTGAGAGCTACCCAACATTATGCATCAACAATCATGGATTCGATTCATACATAAAACATAAACATTTCAAGGTGTAATTAAATAAATCATTTCATAAATATTTGCTTGCAATAAAGCATCATAAATAAATCATTTGGTAAATTCTACCGTTTGAGTATAGTAAAGCCCACCTTTACTTTTGAACTTGAATTCGACACGCGTGTTCTCCTCGGTTGCGTGTGAGCCTTCACGTCCCACCTTTAAGCAAAATTTACGCTTAGCACGTGGCACGCTTTTCGAGATTTTCAAAGTTCATTCAACTTTGATAAATAGAATAATAATCAAGTTCTAATAAACTTTATCGTCGTTTCTACGCGTATTTCAATAAAATAATTTTCAGATATCGAGAGAGACGTAATATGATCTACGCCTCATTTTAACCTTTTAGGTTAAATAATTAACGATAATAATGTTATTCAATAAAATGATTTCAATTATGAAATCTTTTCTCACAATCGAGATATTCAAATAAAAGTAACACGCTTTTTTCAAGATATTAGCGTATTTAACGAACGATTTCAGACGTTAATTTCGAAAGTCAACCCTTTTGACTTTTCTTTGTAAATTTTAATAAAATACATTTGTAATGTATAATCAATATAAATCGATTTTCAATCGATTTCTTTTCAATACTCGATTTTCACGCAAATCGATAAACTTGATTAATATTTTCTTTCAATATTAATCTTTTAATACTTTAAGCATTATTTATGCTTTTAACGTTATTTAATATAACGTTTCATCGTGAAACATAATCTACTATGTTTAATAATTCTCGAATTCCAATTATGTCTAAAATAATTTTTAGACATATAATATATCATTTTCTCGATATAAAGAAATTAAAACCCTTAATTTCTTCAATCAAGCTCACGACCTTCTAACTAAAATTTCCTAAACTTATTCCAAAAATCCTTCCAAATTCATATAGTATCTTCGATTATCATAGTATCAATAATATGTATTAACATTAGCTATAGGAAAATCGACATCATTATTCCATCACTATAGCTCACGGTTTTCATACTTTAATATAGCAATTATTTTCTAAAATTCTAATTTGATCATACAAGGCCCAAACATTATTATACAACACTAATTCATAAAAAATTCAACAATACCAACTTCAATATCATGAAACCAATCTATACGGCTCTCGCCATTTTTAATATATGAACATATGTTTTCCAAAATTTCTAGTAAATTCACAAGATACTAAATCAAGGCTCTAGATTAACATTATGCTATAATATCACTTAAACATTAATTTGTACATTAACCTTTGTCCTTCATAATTTTCGATTTACTCTCTAATAATTTGCATAAGATTTCCAAAATTTCCAAATAATTTACTATGAGTTCCCTTCTTAACATATATCATTAATCCATCACAATTTAACCCTATAAAATTTGATCATCATGCTAAAATCATAGCATGTTTAAGCTTTTAATTAAAACAATACATATGCTTAATCTTAGCATACTAAACAATATTAACAAACAACAAAACATGCTAGCAATATTTATCATTTTGTAGCACTAAGAACATAGGCATATATATATATATAAATCTAACGGTTGGAAATCGAAACTTTTAACGATATAATTAAAGCTTGTTAAATTCCTAACCTTTACCGTGTCGATTAAGTGCACAAGGATTTTTAAATCAAGGAATTGGGATAGGAAAAGAAGAACACTCATCTTGTATTTCTAAAATGCTCACCAAGAGCTATGTTTGGAAGAAAATGAGAGATGTGTTTAAAGTGTTATACTTTATTGCTTTGTACACAAGAGTTAAAGGAATAAAATTTAATTTCTAATTATTCCATGCTATCATCTCTCGGTCAATGCTCACACAAAGCAAGAGTAGAAAGTATTACTTTATTACATCACAATATTCCATTAACTACACCTCTTACACACCTTATCGAATGAAACAAAATTCATCCCACTTTGTATCATGTAGGTGTCGGTCACTTCATGAAAAGGATGACTTCTATTTGCTTTTGTGTAGTATTGATGTCGGCACTCTCACACAACACACAAGGAAAATACATGAATTTATCCTATGACTCATCAATGTATACGTCATCATAGTAAAATATCCCTTACACAATTTAAAGCTCTTACACAATTTTTTTTTGAACAAAACAAAATGAATCTCCTAGATCTCATATCACCGCTGCTCTCTCTCTATTTTACCAAAGGAGGATTTATTTATTCTTGTCCTATTACATGAAGACCCTAAACATTTACTTAAAGCAAGTTATTAAAGTCAAAGAAGAGTTTTAACAAATCTTCTCACCTCCATGAATCAACTTACACGGCTATTTCATTGCCAAGACACACAATTTATCATCACTTAATTTCCTTGTTAAGAGTGTACAATAAACCACTTGTATCCTTTAATTCAAATCATAGCAAAACAATTCACAAAAGACATAAATCTTGCTACCAACTATAATAGACACGGACTTTCATTGTGCATTAGCAAATATTTTATTTTCATGCCAATATGTATATATCATAATATATGTCCTAGATGATAAATTATATCATAGAAAATTTATTAGAATCAATCCATAAGTAGAAAACCCTAATTCTCGATTTAGGTTTTCGAGAATCTTAAATAATCACGAATATAATTTCCAAAATTTCTAGCATTAATTCAATGCTAAATAATTTTATAATTATATAAAATAATCATAGGAATTTAAATATCATAATTCATTGATCGTTAGACTTGATTCTCAAGTCATCTCTAAACGTTAACGTTTGAAACGCTTCAAAACGTTAAATATCGACTCATCTTAAAATGGTCGTAATAAAGTCGTAATCACTTTATTAAATATATTCCAATAATAATGGAATTAAATTCTAAGCTTAAAACTTAGAAAATATCACGAGCATTTAATCATCGATACGTAATCGACGTAAAATAATCTTGTTGAAATCGTTAAATATTCGTATTCCTCAATTCACATTCATTTGTGAATAAAACATAGAATTTATTATTCCAACAATAATCGAAATCATCATTCGATATATCAATAATCAAATTATCATAATAATACTCTAATTTACTTAAATTAATATCGTAATTAGGCGTTTAAAAAAATCGGGTATTACATTCCACACTTAAAGAAATTTAGTCCGAAATTTACATATATCAAAAGTATGGGCATCTTAGCACCATAACATCTTAAATTTTACGTGATTTTCTTTTGTCCATGGTTTCTCCATTGGACTTTCATCAAAACACCAATTAAATTTTTAATCATTGAATCGCACGATCAAAATAGTCGAGATTTCCATCAAAACTCATATTTGAGTTAAAATCACGTCATTATGATGAATTACGCGATTTGGGTCATATTCATATATCTGTAGTCATGACACGTGGAAAATCATTATGTACATTCTCCAAATTTTGGTGGAAGTACCAATCTATGGCTCATGGGCCTATTATTTCTAGGATGCTCGTAAGGTCCTATAAAGCGTGATCTCGACATTCCTTGTACTTTAAACTTTGTAATTTCTCTATGGAGAAATCTCGAGGAACTTCATTTCGCATTCAAAATGCGGTTCGGATCTCTGCGTACTAGCGAAGACTTTTGTCTGTCTTGAGCTCTCTCGTCTTTGCCTTATTTTGGCAAATATCTTAATCATTTCATTTTCATTTGTATCTCATTAGAGATTATAACCTCTTATAAGGTCATTGATACTATGCCTTCATCTCTTATAACCGAGACAATGCTCATCAATGAGGTTATAGCTCATTTCATTCTTTATTATCTAATTTTTCTCAGTAAATCATAATATACCTTAATCTTTGCTTGGGTGGGCGGTATAAGGAATATCATGAGCTTCATTCATGATTTCATTTCTAAGCTTATTATTGCTTGAAATATATATAACATTTCCTTAGACAATATGACATTGTCGGCGCTCTTTAAAAACCCTTGACCTTCATAGGTGATAATTTATATCACTGGCTGAAATCTTTCTTGATTTGAGTCATCTTTTCTATCTCATTTTAAGTTTCTTGCTCGAAGAAATAATTCAAACTTTTATAATTTGTGAAGATCTCACAACTCATTCCATATCGAAATGTCTTCAAAATTTTAGACGTACAGTTGCTATTTCAAGTCGTGAGTTGGGTAATTCTATTCGTGAGGTCTAAGTCATCGTGGTGTGTTGACTATTATCTTTCTCACTTTAATATCTGACCTCATATCCATTTACCCATGTAAAGCTGATTCCTTGGAAGACATCATGTGTATACAGGAATATTCTTTCTTTAAGCGAAATTCATATATTAAACTTGGCAAATTTTGCTCGACTAAAAGTCCGCAATCTGGTCCTTGATGTTCTTTAGGTTCTTTCTCGTCCTTCATATGGATAAGAACATCATTCATAAAAATTTAGACAAAATTGTCTAAGTACAATATGGAACACTCGATTTTTGAGGTTCATGAATAGCAGCGGTGTACTAGCTTGTCCGATTGGCATGACTATAATCTCATAGTAACCATATCTTATTCGGAACAATTTTGCTTTCGTACATCAGATACCATTTACACATAAGCCACCATTTACAAATGAGTCTCACATTATCATAGGACTTTATGTCTCTGAGTGGCCTTCGTCGGAATCGTACCTTTCGCTTAGAAACTTGCCTATTTCCAGGTACGTTTTTACCTCATATATCCGACGATCTTTCTCTTTCAAAAGCCGGGTCACATTGCTCCTGTTACTTCTTCGATTCGAGCGTGTGTTACTTTTATCGAGACAGAAGGTTGAGTTGATAGTGGAAATTCCCTAATTTTCGAGGGCGATAAGATCATGTCCTTTGCCATTCTCATCTCTTTACGGTATAATAGGCGGCACGGGGCGTGGGGCGGCATTTGGAACATCGGTACAACCATTCCTTTATGCCTGTGTGTAGCTTGCGGGGACGGGACAAGTACCGTGAGGTGCCGTTCTCACGCATTATATATATACTTGAGCACATTGACAAATCACGATAAGTCCGCCCAAGTCTTGGAATTTTCTACTTGAGAAGATATTCCTCGATACTTCTTTTGCAAGATCACCGCCATCTGTTGGCAAACGATGGATAAGTTATTGAATGTCATCCGATCTATCTCTCCATAGTTCTGAGCATTCATCCATAGGTGTAGAAATTCCTCCAAAACCGTCCTAAGCCATGTCCGATTTTATAATAAAAGAGCTAATACGCGTGTGAGTTCTTGACTTGTAGGCCTGGGGTTAACCTTTTTACTCATCGACTCCTTCTCTTACCATCTGTAAAGATAGTTCTAGGTGAGTCATCCTTAAATTAAAACAATTGAGGATCCAAAATCCCATTGCATAGAATTTCAAATGAGAGGCTATGCCGTGCTTCTAATCACGTGAGTGACATCAATTTCGAAACTTACATTTCACGAATTATATCTCGTTCCACATAGATATTATGATCTAACTCATTTGTTAGAACCTTGGCGATCCTAGGTCCAATTATAAACTCGAGCAACGCTGCGATGGCCATAATTCTCATATAGGTGAGAAGATTTTCATTTCTTGGTTCGTTTACCACGAATTGGGTTCTATCGTTTCTCGCATACTTGTGCGATGTTGAAAAGCAAACACCTATATTGAATGTAAAAATTATAAATATTATGAAATTTTCTCATATCTATCGAGCCTTCACGATTCTGTTAAATCTGTTTTGGTCTAAGTATAGGCTACGGTCTACGTGTTCTCGCCTGCATTCAAATAAACATCTATTTCATACATCATTGTCCTTTCTCTTGGGACATTATGTTCTCTCGCTATGGCCTACGCTACTTAGTTAATCATATCCTTCTCAGTGTCAGTACTATTATGCTTTTATCAATAGCATTCTGTGGTTAGGTTTATATCGACCTATCCTTGATATTAATATCTCGATAATTTAATCTCATCGTAGAGATCATGATGTACCTGACACTATCATTCATCTCTGATCCAGTATGAATGATTCAATTCCCTTTTCACTTTATCAATCTTATGAATATATCTTTCATATATCCTTACTTTAAACTCTTTTCCAGAGAAAATCCTTGTACTGGCATTTAGTGCCATCGTTTGTAATATCCCTTCAGGATATACGTCATTTCTTCTTAATCTTTATTGATTCACCATGCAATTTCGCATAGGATAAAATCCTTTGTCCGCTAGGGACGTATTATACTTTTGCCTTGACATCAAATATCTTTACCATTTTCTCGACATTTAACGATCGCTTCATTTCTATGTCGGTATACTTAATATCCCACTTTATGGATCGTCACAAAAGTATGAGGGTAAGATTTACAATTAGATTCACCTTAAGATTCTTCCATGTGAATCTTTTCATTTGTTCTCTCGAAAACATTTCCTTTGCAAAAGTCTAAAGAAGCTATCTTGCTTGTTAATTTCTAAGACACACAAGACAAGTGTTTTGTGTCAATACAATTTAGAGTACTAAGATCCATTTCAAATAATGAATCATTTCTTTACTCGCTTCTTTACTTCAAGTAATTACTTTACTTATCAAGTCATAATATCATTGAAACTTATCTCATATTGTGGCTATCTCATAATTGTATAGCTCATAATTTCTTGACTATTTTTGGACTTTTGTCCATTTTCTTGAGCATGGTGTCGAAAGTAATAATACTCTCATTATATTTGGTTCTTACTCTCGGGACTAGAACCGTCATTATCGTCATATAGCTTGGTAAGGTAGTACATTTGTACACCATAACTTAAATTCAAGCATCTCATTACCATGTCTTCATTGTGGAGATATTTCTCCATACTTGATTTACATGCTAGGGCTATCCTAGTTGTTCACACATCTCGATGATTACGATTCCTCAATCTCATTATCATTGGTTTAACCAAGTCTCAATTACTTGGAATTGATTATGCTCAACATAATCTCATTGATTGAGGTATAAAGCGAGAGATTAGTTATCCGAGATGCTATCGTTTCTTTTATATATATATATATATATCCTCCGAAAAGAATATTGTGCATCTCCATTCTTTAAACATGTCCAACCTACTAAGGAGGTTTTAAGGACAATCAACTATCTTAAAGATAAGTTGTAATCTCTCGTTATGTCATAATAAGGAAATTATATCTCAAGGATATCATGCACTTCCCTTTACTTCAACTCTTGCATTCTATGCTAAAGAGTATCTCATTCATAACATTTCATTATCATATGATCACATGAAGATATAACTTCACTGTTATCAAAATCTGGTAAGCCCATCAGGGGTCATTGCATCCATGTGCATCATAGGAAAATATCTCGTCTCATCGAGATCTTATTTACATCATATCTTCTTGATGTCTATCACCTCTCTTGATCACGAAACTTTTAGGTTATCCAAAATAAGTCGACCTACATCATATCTGATGTTTATCACTTTACTAATTCAAAACTTAGGTGACAAGATAAGGCAACCTGCATCTTACCTATTGGTCTCCGGGATTGAAGAAAATTCGTCATGTCAACTTTCAAAAGATATGGGTTCATGATTCAAGATAACATATTTTACGATTCGAATCCATATATTCTTTGAACTAAATAATTTAGGATCTAGGGTCCGAAGACCAGAATGACGACTACCGAGATTTCTTTGGTCATATGGGTTGGCCAGACCCATCACAAATATTTTCTCAGTCACATGAGGATTTGGTTTCGAAAGGACACATTATAAATTCTCGGGTTGAAAATTTTCCTTCAGAAAAAGTGAGAAACTTATATGATTTCTCAATTCGAACTAGGTCATAGAGTTAAACTCAATGACAGAAATTTGGATAGGGAATAGGATTGAATCCTTATACATTTCGTAAAAAGTCATCAACAAGAGTTCTTATGTACGTCATGGCGCTTCACATACTACTGGGAATACTACTTTCTAGTATCATTCTAAAATTCTACTCGCACTGTAAAGTTCTCATTCTATATAACTATAAACTAATTTCAACTGATTCTCGTCAATTCTGTAGAAGGAATCAGGGATTTGTTCCTTCATAAGAAGTATAGTACTCTGTGATAGGAGTACGTAGGCGAAAACCGTTTGAAAATCGGAGCTCTAACGAAGGAGAACGGGCCAAAACAAAATCACTGCGCAGTGCAGTTCGCCCGAAGCCGAGGTCTAAGTGCCGAGATACCGAGATGCCGAGGTGCCGAGGTCATCGCCGAAGTTGAGCTGCCGAGGTGCCGAGGTCATACATACTGATATCGACACCGAGGTCGCACCCGCTGCCGAGGTCGAAGTCATTGCTGTAAATGCAGTCAAGGTCGAACATGATGCCGAGGTCGGGGATGTAAATGACGAAGTCGAGTCATAGTTGCCGATGTCGTTCATATAATTGCAAGTCAAATCGAAATCGGTCGAAGGTATTGGCCAAGTCGGTCGTGCAGGCTGATGCGAAGCCAAAGTCATAAACACCGAGGTCAGTCGGTCGAAGTCATTTGCCAATGCCGAGGTCATTGGCGTAAATGAAGTCATTAAGACCGCGCCCAAGTCGAGGTCGAAGAGATCGACATCGAGTCGAGTTGAAGACAATAAGTTATAATTTTAGTTTTCAAGGTCGAGGTTGTGGGTGATACCGACGCGAGGTTGTGCATACCGATACCGAGGTCGTACATGCGAGGTCGATTCGCCGAGGTCGAATCGGTCGTGCATGTCGACGAAGTCGTACATGATAATGCCGACATCGAAGCCAAAGGCGTGCAGGTCGACGCCGAGGTTGTTTTCCGAGGTGGAGGTGATCGACCGAGGTCAAGATAAATTGGCGGTGGATGTCACACCGCCATTGCGGTCGAGCCGAGCTCGTAACCACCGGCTCGCTCGCCAAGTCGCACTGCCGAGCTCGGCCGAGGTGGGTGACAGGTCGAACAACCGAGGTCGTCTTGCCAAGTTTGAATAGCCGGTCGGACTGGGCCGACGGCGAAGTCAAAATTATACATCTTGGTGCGAAGTGAAGTCGAATTCAAGGTCGATTGAGCATGATCGCGAGTTCGATGTTGGTGACTCTAGCAATTTTTATTTTTATTTTTTTCATATCTTTACTTGTTTTCACGAAGAGTCATAGATGATTTGGAGTTCCGTCATGCGTGAACTTCCAAATAAAAGGATCATTCTCGTGTCACTTATCGCACAGTGGCATTCATTTTCTTGACATCTTTTTCGATTCTGAGCTTGAATTTTCTTCTCGTCTATCAATTCGAGATTCTCTGGATGAAATAAATTCTAATAATTCATCTTCCTATGTTCTTTCGCAATTGGGATCATGCGTCTTAAACAGTCTACGTTCTTTTGGGATAACATACCCATCATCGTAAACATCTTTGGGATTTGAAATAAAATTTTCAAATATTCATATCAATAAATTTCTATTGATTTACATGAATTCAAGCATTTTATCCCTAAAAAAAATTATCAATACATTCTAGTATGACATTATCATACGTTGGTGGCGAGCCAACAACTTTCATTATCAATTCTCATAACTTCATTTGGGATGACAATTGTCATTAATCAAAACAATATGGAGAATTGAAGAATAAAATTTGAATATGACGAACATAGTTCGTTTTAAACATACGCATTTCTTGCGAAAAAAAAAATTTCAATTAATAATCATGGTTATTTACAACCTTTCATTTGTCGATAATGTTCTATCGACAACAAATCAAATTCATAAATCATTTGTCGATAATGTTCTATCGACACCAAATCATTTGTCGATAATGTTCTATCGACACCAAATCAAATTTATAAATCATTTGTCGATAATGTTCTATCGACACCAAATCATTTGTCGATAATGTTCTATCGACACCAAATCAAATTCATAAATCTCAAATTTTTCTTTTCAAAGATGAAAATAATTTACCTTTTCGATTGAGCTTGATGTGATGGGTGTCGGCGGTGTCGGCTGGTCTCTGAAGTCTAGTGACTCAATCTAGACTTAACTACGAAAAGAGGTTTTGGATTCAAAGAGCGAACGGCTCGATACCACTTTATAATGCCCCTAAATCCTAAGTGCGATTTAGCGGGGCTAATACTTGGAATAATAATTAAGGAAACTTTATCAATATATATACAAGACTCATATGTTCGTAAGTATTCAACTAATCAACATCATAAGATAAATTAATTCGATTGCGGTGAAAACGTGTGAATACACATATGACGATGTGTATTGAGTTTCTAATATATTGTATTCAAAAGGATTCATTGCTCAAACACGTCTCCATCCATCATACGCTCGACTGCGCATTTAAAACAAACATGCGGTGAGTACAAGATTGCACTCGATGGCTCATGCCGAAATAATTTATCACATTTGAATTACTCGCCCCATCACGAGTAACACACGAGGTTTTAATTCAAAATACCGTGCTTACTAAATATTTTCTTTCATTTTCCATAAAGATTAAATGCGGCGGACATTTTCTTGTATGTATGATCCATATCCACCACAATAATTCATTCCACAACAATTCCTGCTTATTTGGAGAGGCTTCTCTCACAGACGCGTGACCGCCGAGCACCCTTCAAAGACACAAATCACAAAATAATCGATTGCACAAAATCAAAGCCGTCTCGGATGGATCTAATTCTCCATCATCCTTGGGGTACTTCCAAGAATCTGAATTCAAGCATGTCATAAAGTGGGAGCTACTGACATTGTCATCAACAATCATGGATTGGATTCATACATAAAACATAAACATTTTGGGCGGTAATTAAATAAATCATTTCATAAATATTTGCTTGCAATAAAGCATCATAAATAAATCATTTGGTAAATTCTACCGGTTTGAGTATAGTAAAGCCCACCTTTACTTTTGAACTTGAATTTCGACGCGTGTTCTCCTGCGGTTGCGTGCCTTCACGTCCCACCTTTACTTAAAATTTACGTTTAGCACGTTGGCACGCACGCCGAGATTTTCAAAGTTCATTCAACTTTGATAAATAGAATAATAATTGAAGTTCTAATAAACTTTATCGTCGTTTCTATCGTATTTCAATAAAATAATTTTCGTATATCGAGAGGCGTAATATGATCTACGGTCTCATTTTAACCTTTTAGGTTAAATAATTAACGATATAATAACGTTATTGATAAAATGATTTCAATTATGAAATCTTTTCTCACAATGAGATATTGAATAAAAGTAATCGCTTTTTTCAAGCATATTAGCGTATTTAACGAGCGTATTTCAATGCGTTAATTTGAAAGTCAACCCTTTTGACTTTTCTTTGTAAATTCTTAATAAAATACATTTGTAATGTATAAATCAATATAAATCGATTTTCAATCGATTTCTTTTCAATACTCGATTTTCACGCAAATCGATAAACTTGATTAATATTTTCTTTCAATAATAATCTTTTAATACTTTAAGCATTATTTATGCTTTTAACGTTATTTAATATAACGTTTCGTAGTAAACATAATATACTATGTTTAATAATTTCGAAATTCAATTATGTCTAAAATAATTTTTAGACATATAATATATCATTTTCTTGATATAAAGAAATTAAAACCATAATTTCTTCAATCAAGCTCACGACCTTCTAACTAAAATTTCCTAAACTTATTCCAAAAATCCTTCCAAATTCATATAGTATCTTTGTATTATCATAGTATCAATAATAACATTAGCTATAGGAAAATTGGACATCATTATTCCATCACTATAGCTCACGGTTTTCATACTTTAATATAGCAATTATTTTCTAAAATTCTAATTTGATCATCTGAGGCCCAAACATTATTATACAACACTAATTCATAAAAAAATTCAACAATACCAACTTGATATCATGAAACCAATCTATATGGCTCGGCCATTTTAATATATGAACATATGTTTTCCAAAATTTCTAGTAAATTCACAAGATACTAAATCGAGGCTCTAGATTAACATTATGCTATAATATCACTTAAACATTAATTTGTACATTAACCTTTGTCCTTCATAATTTTGATTTTCTCTAATAATTTGCATAAGATTTCCAAATTTCCAAATAATTTACTATGAGTTCCTTCTTAACATATATCATTAATCCGTCACAATTTAACCTATAAAATTTCGATCATCATGCTAAAATCATAGCATGTTTAAGCTTTAATTAAAACAATACATATGCTTAATCTTAGCATACTAAACAATATTAACAAACAACAAAACATCTAGCAATATTTATCATTTTGTAGCACTAAGAACATAGGCATATATATATATAAATCTAACGGTTGGAAATCGAAACTTTTAACGTATAATTAAAACATTAAATTCCTAACCTTTTTACGGTGTCGATTAAGTGCACAAGGATTTTTAAATCAAGGAATTGGGATAGGAAAAGAAGAACACTCCTTCTTGTATTTCTAAAATGCTCACGGCGGTAGCCGTGTTTGGAAGAAAATGAGAGATGTGTTTAAAGTGTTATACTTTATTGCTTTGTACACAAGAGTTAAAGGAATAAAATTTAATTTCTAATTATTCCATGCTATCATCTCTCGGTCGATGCTCACACAAAGCAAGAGTAGAAAGTATTACTTTATTACATCCTGATATTCCATTAACTACACCTCTTACACCTTATTGAATGAAACAAAATTCATCCCACTTTGTATCATGTAGGTGTCGGTCACTTCATGAAAAGGATGACTTCTATTTGCTTTTGTGTAGTATTGATGTCGGCACTCTCACAACACACAAGGAAAATACATGAATTTATCCTATGACTCGTCAATGTATATGTCATCATAGTAAAATATCACTTACACAATTTAAAGCTCTTACACAATTTTTTGAACAAAACAAAATGAATCTCCTAGATCTCATATCACCGTCGTCTCTCTCTATTTTACCAAAGGAGGATTTATTTATTCTTGTCCTATTACATGAGACCCTAAACATTTACTGAGCAAGCCATTAAAAGTCGAAGAAGAGTTTTAACAAATCTTCTCACCTCCATGAATCAACTTACACGGCTATTTCATTGCCAAGACACACAATTATCATCACTTAATTTCCTTGTTAAGGTGTACAATAAACCACTTGTATCCTTTAATTGAATCATAGCAAAACAATTCACAAAAGACATAAATCTTGCTACCAACTATAATAGACACGACACTTTCATTGTGCATTAGCAAATATTTTATTTTCATGCCAATATGTATATATCATAATATATGTCCTAGATGATAAATTATATCATAGAAAATTTATTAGAATCAATCCATAAGTAGAAAACCCTAATTCTCGATTTAGGGTTTTCGAGAATCTAAATAATCACGAATATAATTTCCAAAATTTTCTAGCATTAATTCAATGCTAAATAATTTTCTAATTATATAAAATAATCATAGAATTTAAATATCATAATTCCTTGATCGTTGAACTTGATTCTCAAGTCATCTCTAAACGTTAACGTTTGAAGCGTTTAAAACATTAAATATCGACTCATCTTAAAATGGTGGTAATAAAGTCGTAATCACTTTATTAAATATATTCCAATAATAATGGAATTAAATTCTAAGCAAAAACTTAGAAAATATCACGAGCATTTAATCATCGATACGTAATCGGCGTAAAATATCTTGTTGAAATCGTTAAATATTCGTATTCCTCAATTCACATTCATTTGTGAATAAAACATAGGAATTTATTATTCGACAATAATCGAAATCATCATTCGATATATCAATAATCAAATTATCATAATAATACTCTAATTTACGAAATTAATATCGTAATTAGGCGTTTAAAAAATCGGGTATTCAGATACGAGGAAAATCGATCGCCGCGGCGTGGCAATGGTGGAACCGGGCGTCTTGTAGGCGGCGCCGGCGTCGCAGCGACGAAGGCGCCTGGCGGGTGCAGCGTGCAGCGGACGGAGCGGGCGCCGCGAGCGGGTGCAGCGTCGCGTGACGGAGGTGCTGGGCGTGCGTGCGGGTGGCGCGCGGTGTGCGCCAGGCGTGCGGCGTGTGTTGTGCGGATGCTCGGCCATGCGGCAGGGCGTCGCGCGACTTCAAGAATTCGTCTCGTTCTCCGCCCGTCCGAACTCCGAATTAGGATCCGCTTTCGCCTATGTACTCCTATCGCGATGCTCTTCATTATAATTGATCCTTGGTAGATTCATTTCATCCTATTTAATGCCGATTTTCTGTAAAATATTGAAACGAACCAAGTAAGTCGAAGCGATAAATAATAATCGAACTAACGGCATAAATGGGATAAACTAATGAAAACAACATGCAAAACAATACCAAGAATCAGTACAAATTCATACCAAACAACATCCTCAAGGAACCATCCTTTTCTTTACAAATAACACTGGTGCTCCCAAGCGAAACACTCTAGTCGATGAAACCTAGGTCTAACAGCTCCTGGATTTGGATTTTTAACTCTTCCAATTCTTTCGGAGCCATTCTCTACGGTGCCTTTGACACTGGAGCTGATCCGGGTTCCAAGTCAATGGTAAACTCCAGTTGTCTATCAGGAGGTAATCCTGGTAGATTTTCAGGAAAAACATCTGAAAATTCTCGTACAATCTCTACATCTTCAACTTTTTCGTTGTTCGATCTTCTCCGTTCAAATAAACAAAAATGCATGGCATCCTTTCTTGTTTATCATACTCTGCCTTCAATCTTGATATTATTGGGATCTTCCTTCCCATGTTGATTCCATGGAAATCGTTAAAGCGGAATGAGATTTTCCTTTCTCTGCAGGATCGTAGCATGATTTTCAGCCAACAGGTCCATTCTAAAATTATATCTACATCACCCATGGGTATTATGTTTAAGTTATTCGTCGAACCTTAAGTGATCCTACGTTCGACTTTAGGTTCGAGCAAATGTGAGTAATGATCATAATCCTCCTATGGGTGAAGAGATTCTCATATCATGATTAGCTTCTTTACGGTCTAAGTTCGATAGATCAACGCATGTTCTTGCTATGAAAGAATGTGATGCTCCGTGTCGAACAAAAGTATAGCAGTGCGTTGAGAAGTGTTCCCATACCTACCGGGTTTCCTGGTTTTGTTCATTGCCTTGATGCGAGCATATGCTCTAGCTTGGCCGGTGAGGCGACAGGCGGCCTGTCTTGGTTGATTATTGCGGCTGCTTCTTTGTTGGCGTTCTGCTTGATTACGCTTGTTGTGGTGGTTGTCGTTGTTGTTGTTGTTGGGGCTCTTGCCCTTGTTGTTGCGGTGGTATTCTTTGTTGATTGGTGGCTGGATAGCCACGAGGGTTGGGCATTACTGGGCTGATTCGGCCTTCCTTGTCCCGCGTGTATCCCGGGCAGCTATTTGCGTAATGACCCTTCATTCCGCACTTAAAGCAATTTACCAAATGACAAACTCCTTTGTGAAATTTCTGGCACTTTGGGCAAGGAGTTGTCCTTGCTTGCTCTTGTGGTCCTCCGTCGAGGAAAAAGATGGTTTCTTCCATCCTGTCCTTGTGGTGCCGTGTTTCCTTGCCACGGCGCTTGTTATTGGTGTTTTCAAAACTTCCCGGTTGTTATTCCCAAAATTTCCTTCCTATTTTCTCTTTCCTTTGTCCCACATATTCGATGTACGTGTTTGAACCGACTTCTCTTAGCATAATTGCCTCGATGTCAAAGCTCGTCCGAGAGCTTGATTGTAAATCGAGATCTCCATGGGCGGCTAGAGACATTCTTATCTCGATCTCAACCCGGACACGAATTTTTACGCCATCTTCATATCCGTATTCACACGATCGGGGCATATCTGGACATATCGCATGAAAATGCGATCGTGTCTGTCACGGACATCTTCTCTGCATTTGATTATAAAATTCTTGTTCCTTCTTTTTCCGATAACTTTTGGAGCGTATTTCTCATCTGATTCCTCTTTAAATTCTTCCCAGTGAACTCATTCATCGATCACGGGTAAGATCTTCGTCGGACTTCCACCAAAAGTCGGCGAGTCTGTCGGTTGAAAGGTGTCTGAGACAACCGTTCGGTCTTGTGCATCGAAGAAAATCAAATATCCTTTCCATAGCCTTATCCATTACTCGGCATCATCCGGGCTTCCTTTCCCATCAAAAGAAGGTGGGTTTTGCCTAAGAAATAATTCCTCGATCCTACGATCGGGTGGAGGTGGTGGTGGTTGGGGTATATTTGCGAGGTTGGCATGCGAATTCTTCCTCCGCCTCTACCTCTTCCCCCTACCTCTTTGTGCAGGATCCCTTCTTGGCGGCATTCTATTGTTTAAACATACGATAAATATTGAAAATCATTTTCACAATTGACATATATAATATCATCATACAATCCTTTTGTAAAGCAGCTTTAAACCAAGCCATTCATCTTTATCACAATAATCATTTTGCCGCAAAAGCACCTTGGGGTTATCATATATATATATATCGAAAATTGTGCCTCAAAGAGGACTATTTTGTACAAGCAGTTAATACAAAAGGGATAATGTACATAAGATGGCATTTCAAAAGCTTAACGATTATAACAACATACGGGATTACATAATAATACAAAATCTGATGTTCACTTCCTTTTCAAAATACAAAGCAACCCACACATACTGAACTATATACATACGATTTAAGACCTAGCTAGTGCGGTCATCAGTATCTCACTCATCGTCATATTGATCCTCCTCGGGATCTTCCTCATCGTCTGAATCATCGCCGGGTCATCATCGAGTCGTCCTCACGGCGCGCTCTGCCGGATGGTCAGCGCCATCATCCCCAACCATAGGAATGTCGCGGATCGGGCGAGGTCATCACGGGCATCGATACTCTCATCACGGCCGTGCAGCCGATGCAGCTCAATGGCGGTCTTGGTTGTCATGGGTGCAAGATCGGGGCGGTGGGTGTATGGGGTGTCAATCGACAAAGATGGAAACACTGGCATCCCAAAGCTACGGGCGAGGCAGCCTCTACCTCTGCAAGCTACCTCGTCCTCCGGGAATCTGGGTACTACGGGTCCACTCGACGAGGTACCTCCAAGTAAAGCGACTCGGGTGACTCGTCACGCCCGCATACTCCCTCGGAGGAGTGCGGTCTCTCGGTGCTGCAAGTAAATCTGCGAAGGCGTCGTCGAATGGCTTACAAATCTCGGTAGATCCGCTATCGGATCATAGTCACCACCAACACGGTGATATAATCTCCGACACTTCCGTCGTAATCCTCCCGGTCTACGATGGCAGTGTCGGAAGGCGGCAGCGCCATCGAAATCGATCACTCCATGCTCGTGCGCCGCCTCCGATAGCGAAGGTGGTGCATGAGTGACTCTCGAGATCATCTTCCGAGCACATCGGTAATCACGGTGCTCATGAATAATCTCATTGGGGTGGCCCTCGGTCCTAGCCTCCGAAATGCGGTGGTGTGTCGAGTCTGGCCATCCGCCGCGAGACAAGCGAGCAAAGATAACAAAATAAGATATCCGTTACGGATAAAGCTAAACTTAACTCATCTATAAAGCAAAAGGATAAAGCGGACAGGTCTATAAAGCGGATAAACAATCCAAACACCTCGATAAGCGGATAAATGTTATCGGAAGTTGCTCTCATATACAACGCGTTGTAGCTTCCCTACCATACTAGGAAACTTGCTATCTAGCGGCATAAACAAAATCTTATTATATAACTAAATTCTAGTTCTATAAAACCATGAGCTAGCTTCTACTGACTCTCTTGATTTCTGGAGCAGGAAACAGGGATCTTCCTTCATAATAAATATATTACTGTCCGTTAGAGATGCGTGGCGAAAACCGTGCGCAAATCGGTCGAGCGGAAGAAACGGATCCAAATAAAACACTGCGCAAGCGGGAAAATTTTCGCGCGTTCGCGCCGAGATTATAGGCAATGCCTACACCAAGGTCGTGCATGCCGTTGCGGCGGACTCCCAAGGCCGGTGACAAGGTAGTCAGCTGGTTAATCGAAATGAATTGCCGAACTTGAGATAAAAGGCCGAGCTCGTATTAGTCGTGTCGGTCGACTTTCCGAAGTGGATTGCCGAGGCGGCGGCGTCATAAATTTCGAGATGAACTTTCCGAACTCAAGGTGGATGTCGAGGTTGACACCAAAGTAAATGCCTAGGTCGATGCTGGGGTGGATCAATTGAGTTCGCGCAATGCCGATGCGATCAAGCGGTCGGCCAGTCGAGGTAATCTGGGTTGACTTCAAGCGGTGGAAAGCCTTAGCTTTTATTACGAGCTCGTTTCTTTAGTTCTCGAAAGAAAGGAGATGTTCGTACATTTGTTCGTCTATGTTCTTTTCAAGGGGATAATGCATCGATTACGTCTATGTTCCATTCGGGATGACATAGGCATTAATCAAAATCAATATTGAGAAATGAGAATAAAATTTCAAATATAGCGAACATAGTTCGTTTTAAACATCTGATTTCTTGCGAAAAATTTTCAATCAATAATCAATAAATAATCATGGTTATTTACAACCTTTCTCATTTCATTTGTCGATAATGTTCTATCGACAACAAATCAAATTCATAATTCATTTGTCGATTCTATCGATACAATCATTTGTCGATAATATTCTATCGACACAAAATCAAATTCATAAATCTCAAACTTTTCTTTTCAAAGATGAAATAATTTACCTTTTCACGGTTGAGTGGATGTGATGGAGTGTTGGCGTGGTCGGATGATTTCTAGAAGTCAGTGACTCGATCTAGACTTCTTGTTGAAAGAAAACTTAGGGTTGAAAAGCGACTACGATACCACTCTGTCGCGACCCTCTAATGCAAAGGACAGATTAGAAGCTGGAGCTTGGAGCAGTGATTACAAAACAATTAATAAGAATAATCGAAAGATTTCGAGAGATAACATTTATCGAACTTCAATAAGCAAACCTTATTTACAAGGCAAAAGCAATTCAAACCTTATTTACTGGTAAAAGTCAATTTGGATGTAAAGGCTACAAGTTCCTTTAACGATGGGTTCGATAATTGACGGATCTGTTGTCGACAACAACATCTGATAACATTCGAGAATATGCGGTGGAAGCATGTGAATGCATATATGACGATATGCACCAAGGGTATTTTCTTTCAAAACATATAAATACCAAAAGATTCGACTACTCAACATCTACGCTCCATCACCATCACCACTCAATCGCACATTTAAAAACAAAATGCGGTGAGTACAAATAATGCACTCGATGGCTCATGCGAAATAATTTATCGGTTTGAATTACTCGCCCCATCACGGTAACACACGAGGTTTTAATTTGAAATACTCGTGTTTACTAAATATTTTCTATCATTTTCCATAAATATCGCTTGGCAAGCATTTTTCACGTATGTATGATCCGTATCCACCACAACAATTCATCAACAATAATTTCCGTATTTGGAGAGGCCTCCTCTCACGAGGCGCCATGATCGACCGAGCACCCTTTGACACAGATCACAAATAATCGATTGCACAAAATCTAAGCCATCTCGAACACGGATACAATTCTCCATCATCCTTGGGGTCTTCCAGAATCTGAATTCAAGCATGTCATAAAGTGGGAGCTACCCAACGTTATGCATCAATAATCATGGATTGGATACATACATAAATCATAAAAATTTTGTGCGGTAATTAAATAAATCGGTTCATAAATATTTGCTTGCAATAAAGCATCATAAGTAAATCATTTGGTAAATTCTACAAGTTTGAGTATAGTAAAGCCCACCTTGACTTTTAAACGTCGATTCTCTGTATGCATGTTCTCCTCGGTTGCGTGTGAGCCTTCACGTCCACCTTTACGCAAAAATTTACGTTTATACGTTGGCACGTTTTCGAGATTTTCAAAGTTCATTCAACTTTGATAAATAAAATAATAATTCGACGTTTTAATAAATTTTATCGTAGAAGCGATATATTTCAATAAAAATAATTCTCGTATATCATGAGAGGCGTAATATGATCTCGATCTCATTTTAACCTTTTAGGTTAAATAATTAGCGATATAAAACGTTATTGATAAAATGATTTCAATTATGAAATCTCTTCTCACAATTGAGATATTAGGATAAAAAGTGTCGTTTTCGGTATTAGTGTATTTATGAGCGTATTTAAATGCGTTGATTTGAAAGTCAACCATTTTGACTTTTCGTTATAAAACTTCGATAAAACATATTTTAATGAATAAATCAATATAAATCGATTTTCAATCGATTTCTTTCATAAAGCTTTAATCCTCGATTTTTTCACGCAAATCGATAAACTTGATTAATATTTTCTTTCAATACTAACCTTTTAATACATTAAGCAATATTTATGCTTTTAACCTTATTTAATATAACGTTTAAATAAGTAAACATAATGTACTATGTTTAATAATTCTCAAAAATTCAATTATGTCTAATATAATTTTTAGACATATAATATATTATTATTCTTGATCAAAAAGGAATTAAAATTCCTTATTTTCATCACATAGCTCACGGCTATTGTGTAACATTTTCCAAACTTGTTCCAAAATTCCTCTAAATTCATATAGTGTATTATTCTACACTATGATCATTAATAAGTATTAATATCACTATATGGAAATTTGGAACTCACCTATAATTACTAAATAGGCTCACGGTATTTATAAAAATAATACCAATAATTTTCCAAAAATTCTAATAATTATACACAAGCCTCCAATATTAATATATAACATAATTATAACCTATAGTTTAATATAATCAAACTATACATCATAGAACCCTCATATGTATCACACGGCCCTATAGGCTATAATATACCAAACAATTTTTATAAAACCTATAAAATCACACTATGCTTAAATACTACCATATAGCACTAATACATCATAATATCATGTAATAACCAATATAAACCATAATTTCCTACACTCTAAGTCTCGGCCATTTGAAATAAATTAGCTATATAGGTTCAAAAATTCTAATAAATTCCTACATCACTTAATTTATACCTAGATCAACAATATGCTATAATATCAAGCATATAAAATTATACACCATAGTTGATGCCATAACATTTTCGGCGGTTTGGTATTTTACACAAATGGTTTCAAAATTTTCTAAATTAATATCATGCACTCCTACAACCCTATAGATCAACAATCGACCTTAAATCAACCACAGATATTTTGAACATCATCAATTAATTTAAATAAATTGCTTAGCTTAGTAAATAAATAATCTATGCACATATCGATATATGTAACATAATTCTAAGCATAATAACATGCTAGCATGATTCTTTAACAAATAATACATGATAGAAAATAATAATTTAAACCGATGGATTATTGAAAAATTTGATTTTATCGAAGCTTGTTAGATATCTAACCTCGTTATCGGTCGATCGATTGTAGGATAGACTAAACTCAAGCAAATGGAGATAAAAAGAAGAAATGTGTTTGGTTTTTCTCTTGGAGGTGCGGCAGAGGGTGAGAGAAGAAAGAAATGAGTTGTGTGAGTTGTGTTGGAGTGATAAGTGTTTGAGACACATAATATATACTTAGCCAAAATGAATAAATGAAACAATCACACACTTGATCTCTCGGCTCTCTCTCACAGAACAAAACAAATGAAATAAAATTAGTCAAAGTGTGAGGTCATGAACTCTAAAATATCTCTTACAAATATTAACTCATTTGTAGCTTTAATAAAGCATTTTTGGGAAGCACAAATTAATTGTTTCATGCATGGCACATTGACCGTCGACTCTTGTGGAGGTGGGAGAAGAAATAATTTTCAGATTTTGTTTGATGTAATACTCAAGTGTATTTCATACACTTTATCCCAAAAATAACAATCAAGTGTATATAAAAATCAAGATCAAAAATTGTGTATCATTTAGTCAAAATAGGCGGCTCCCATGTAAACAAATACTAGTGTATTTTCATCTACACAAATTAATTTGTAAGTGTGTATTAATACTACACTTAAAAATATCACAAATTGGATGATCAAAATAAAATAATAATCTATGTTAATTCCATGGGTGCTCGCGGCATTTTCACGTCTTAATGCCCAAAATATTGATTTTTATGCTATAAGTAGATATATAGCATAATATATATCTAGATGATAATTTATATCATAGGAAAACTTATTGGAATCAATCCATGGGTAGAAAACCCTAATTCTCGATTTAGGGTTTACGAGAATCTTAAATAATCAAAATATTATTCTAAAATTTTCTAGCATTAATTCAATGCTAAATAATATTCTAATAACATATAATAATCATAGGAATTTAAATATCATAATTCCTTGATCATTAGACTTGATTCTCAAGTCGTCTCTAAACGTTAACGTTTGAAACATTTCAAAATGTTAAATATCGACTCATCTCAAAATGGTGAAATAAAGCTGATTACGACTTTATAAAATTATTTCAATAATAATGGAATTAAATTCTAAGTTTAAAAACTTAGAAAATATCACGAGCATTTAATCATCGATACGTGTCGGCGTAGAAATATCTTGTTGAAATCGTTACATATTCGTATTCTCGATTCATTCATCGTGAATAAAACATAGGAATTTATTATTCCAAAGATAATCGAAATCATTATTCGATATTTTAATAATCAAATTATCATAATAATACACTAATTTACGAAATTAATATCGTAATTAGGCGTTTAAATAATCGGGGTATTACATTTCATAACATAACTCTTTCATAATAATCATGCTCATTGAATTTCACGAATTCAAAGATTTCACTTTTAACATATCTATGTCAACACTTTCTCATATAACATCATCATAATATAATCATATGTTGGTAGTGAACCAACATCTTTCAATATCATCATAACATTAAAAATATATTGGTAATGAACCAACAACTATCAAACTCATCATAACATCATCATCGTTGGTGGCGAACCAACAACTTTCCTTTGTCATCATACCATCCATCTCACACATAATGAGAATCATCATACCATCCTTCTCACATATATCATGATTATCATATCAAATTAATCCTAGTCGGGTATTACGCATCCGGCTTAGGAACAAATATCAATTTCTCTTAACAATATAAAACTTCATTGCAACATTTGCAATTACTTTTCACTTTCAACAATTTCCATAACTTTCATCTCTTTGGAAATATCATTTCCATATGAAACTTTTCATTTCAAAGTTTTGAAAAGGCGTTTACTTTCAAACTTTTCATTTTCTAAGCGAGAAAATCATTTTCTTTTCACATATCAAATCCTTAAGTCTTCCATGAATATGCGGTCCCATACATATTCGCATATTCTTGGAATCATGAAACTTTCTTGAATATGAGCTTTCGAATATGCGGTCCCATACACGCATATTCTTGGAATCTCTTTTATTCAAAACTTTCATTTCTTGAAAAATTTATTTTACTTTAATAAATCACACTTTCAAACTTCTCATTCTCGTTCTCAAAACTTTAAGAAAGTCATTTACCTCTTTCCGGTTGAGCTTGATGTGATGAAGTGTTGAGCATAGTCGGTGATCTCTAAAAGTCTAGTGACTCAATCTAGACTCAACTTTGAAAGAAAATTTGGGTTCGAGGCAAGCTGCTCGATACCACTTTGTAACAGACCCTTGATCCTAAGTGCGGGTTAGCGGGGACTGTTACTAATAAACGGGATTAAGTAACGAATAATGACATGTACACTGAACGGTGTGGCATATATATTGATATCATTTCTAGAGCTTCAAGTGTTTGAGGTTTGACAAAACATAACATACATAAGACTTCATAATCTAGCAGCGGAAAACATGTGAAGTACACATGTGACGATGTGTATTCAAGGGTTCTACTATCAGCAACGAATGACCTGACTGCTCAACATTGTCCCATCCCATCGATCAGCTCAACCTGCACATTTAAAAACAAACATGCAGGGCTGAGTACAACTAATGCACTCAGTGGGCTCATTGCCAAAAACATTTTATCAACTTTAAATTACACCCTTCTGAGTAAGACGTAAGGGTTTTATATAAAAGGCCTTACGCTTACTAAAACATTTTCACATTTCTCAAAAACATCGCTGTGAGCATTTCTCTTTGTGTATGATCCATATCACTTTCTCATAACTTTCATATATAACTTTCACTTTAAGCGCCGTAGAAGAGGCTCCTTCTCGTCATTGAACCGACCGAGAATTGTCCTTCGGCACACAGTCCATATGTCGCATCATCGGGCTAGGAATAGACCGAGAATTCATCCCTCTACACGGGATCTGAATTCATTCTATAAAATTGGGGCGACCCGACAAGACATTTCAATATCATAGTTGGCTTGCCAACAATGATTCACTTTCATAGTTGGCTTGCCCGACAACATGATAGGATTCATACACAAAACATAAACACTTTGGGCGGATAATCATCTCATCAACATTTCTCAGCAGTCTTTGTAAATAAATACTTTTATTTGCGAAAGCGATAAATAAAGAGTTTTCGAATAAAGCCCACAGTGCGAAGCTTTTGATAAAGTCCTTTCTAACGTCGGCGATCAAAGCGTGTCCAACCTTTACGTGAGGAACTAATTTGAGTACGTGGGTCGCGTTTCGATGAGGCGAACATAGTCTTTAACGTTCTATGAACCAATTAGGTCTAACATTGAACTTATTTTGGCGTCTCGACCAAAATGATGTCGATTAGGTAATCACACTTCGTATAAGAGATACTCTATCTCTTTAACACATAATATCGTTTTAATGTACTTACGTAGCGTAAATTACATTGTTACTAAGCGTCTACGTCATATAGATCTCGTATTATCGAATTTCATGCCCTTTGACCTTGGTCGGCGTTTTTGTCAACGATTTTGACTTGGTCGACATTTAGTCGACAATTTTGACTAAAGTCGACATTTGACTTTTAATTCCTTTATGTAATTTTATTATTTTATATGCAATTCATGTTCTAAAATTCCCATAAAATCATAATATGTTTAAGACATTATTTTGGAACATATTATGCAATGATATCTCATAAAATAAATTTATAACAATAATACTTATAACCTATAGTTTTTGAAAACACAATTAGACTAGCGAACATTTTCAAAAATTCGATAAAATCACATATCACATAATCATCTATAAGCATTCTTACTATAACATCATTTTATTTATTTCAAACTATTCAATTTAATCTTCCTAAGTCACTTTCGAAAATTTGGACTTAGGTCGAATAATTTTAACAAATCGATAAATTAATACAACACTTATTTTTATGAATATACACTATCAATATGTTATGATAACACTCAAACATGGATTATATCTTAACATAATATTATGTTCTATAATTTTTTAAATTCATAGACTTAGGTACTAAAATTTTCCAAAATTCTACATAAAATCATCAAGCATAATTAATACCTAGATCATGATTCTATGCTCAAATTAACAATTAAAATTTTAATCATCAATATATTACACCCGTATATTTTCGATCAACATGTAAAATTTGATATCATGCTTGATTTTGTGATATAATTATACTACATGCTCAATAACATCATATAAATATAATATCTATACATATTAGCACAAATCTCATAATTCTCGAAAATTACACCTATGAATTAAACATAACATAAATTCTAATGTATATCTGAAGCTCGTGAAATTAACCTCTTAATCGGAGTAGATTTTGATTGGCGACGTTTATTTGATCTAAGTTTGGGATTACACAAGATGAACTCTTTCTCTATTTTTTCTCTATTATTTTCGATCCTTATGGTTTGTGAATGAAATGAAGAGCTTAATCCTATATTTATAGGCATATGCAAGTTGGGTAGTAATTATTACATAGAAGTATCTAGTATACACTTGTACAAATTGGCCCTTAATTTCGACCACCTCTACATAGGATGAGACATAAATTTTGATCTTATCCTATACACCTCACATGTTATCTTATCCTTAATTAAATGCATTGGGTCACTTTTCTCACAAAATAATTAAATTACAACCTTATGATATATAGGTGGTAATTTTGACCCTCCTTAATGCCACCTTAGTTTACTTGTTCAAATTGTATTTTACTACTACTTTACACCTATTATAGGATAAGATCGACTCATGCCTCTCGTTAATTAAATGATGATATTTATCACATAAAATCACATAAAATCACACTAAAATAAATTTCGCCACATATAGCACAAGTGTCCCCCACTTGTGCAACTTGTAATACACCTTATCTTATCCCTAAAATATCTCCAAAATGTAATTATAACAACACATTAATATTTGGATAGGAATTAAATCAAATTTCCCATATATATATATTTTCGAAAACAATGTATATCAATCATGCTATATATTTTATTCTCTTGTAATAAATAGCTAATATATAGCTATGTGACATATTATAATTCTTATATGATGATTTAAATCATAGAAAAATATTTAGAACAATTCTAGATCACAAAACCTAATTTTCGAAAATTAGGGTTTTCAATAATAGGCTCTTTTATTCAATCTTTATTCTATAATTCTATAGCATTATTTTAATGTTAAATAATGCTCTTATATCATAAAATATTCATAGGAATTTAAATTTTATAATTCCATGATCATTTGACTGATTTATTAATCCATCTCCAACGTAAGCGTTTTAAAATGTCTCAGCGTTAATAGGTGATTTATCTCCAAGGCGTTCATAAATAAGTTAGAATCATTCAATTCACTTCTATAATGGTAGAATTTGAGTTCTAAGTCTTATTGCTTAGAAAATATTGATCGAGCTAAAAACACACTCAAATTACTACATGATCATACGAGGTAATCGTGGCGTGATAAGTTAACACGAGTCGTCTCTCGAGGAAAACTTAAGGGGCCATTGTTAGGTGTTGCACCGAAGCGATTAAATCCTAAACATTCTAACATCAACGAGGGTTGAACATGCAAGAATTGAAATACGAGAATTAAGCGGCAAACCTAAGCGGGGTTTGTTAATCCGACTAAACTAATTAAGCGATAGATCTAAACTAGAGGTTGTCGAACCCTAGATGATTAACTACTAAACACGAAATAGGTAAACAAATCAAAAGCAATTAAATCGGATCTCCAAACAAGAGCGATGAAATTGACAAAGGCGATGAAATTGACAAAGAGCGATTAATCATGAAATTAAAGTTCAACACCACTTGCATAGAATTGATTATTAAAGCGGGAAAACAAGAGCGAAGCAAGCAACCAACAATTCCACAAAAATATAGAATCAGCAGCGAATCGAACAAGATCAATGGAACAAATAACGATTAAATTACTTCCAATCCGAATCCAAAATATCACGGGATAGTACCAGAATTCGTAAATCACGGTTAAAGTAAATGAATACCGATTACGAGCGTGAATCAAAGTGCGAATTGAAGAAAATTGAAAAACGAGTTCCGTGGCGCAATCGAGAAATTGAAATATACATAAAAGTTCGGACCGGAAAATAACCTAAAATAGCCTATATATAAGAATGTTGGAGCTTGGCTGAAATGAGCAGCGTGAGAGGCGGCGAGGCGGGTGACGGGTGGTGGCGGGCGGGCGCGGCGGGGCGTGGCGAGCGGTGTTCACTCCGGCGAGAGAAAAGTGAAACGGCGCTCGGGTGAGCGGCGTTCAGCGCCGCAGGGTGGCGGGCGAGGCAGCGGCGGGTCTTGCGGGCGAGCGGCGTTCACTCCGGCGAGAAGTGAAGCAGCGCCGGGTGAGCCGGCGTTTAGCGCCGCGGGGTGGCGGGCGGCGCGCGGCGGCGGCGTGTGCGGATGGAGGCGCAGGCGCGCGTGGGCAGGCGGGCGCGCGGTGTGCTGGCGGGCGTGTGGCGTGCGTCTTGCGGATACTCGGCCATGCGATGGGGCCATGCGCGACTTCAACAATTCGTCTCGTTCTCCTTCGTCCGAACTCCGAATTAGGATCCGTTTTCAGCCTACGGACTCCTATTGAGAAAGATCTTCATTACTCTTAATCCTTGGCAGACCCATTTTATCCAATTTGATACCGTTTTCCTACAAAACATCGAGACAAACCCAATAAGTCCGAAACGAAGAATTCTAATCAAAACAACGGTATAAGACAGACGAAACACTGAGAATCACATATAAAAGAATACCAAGAATAAGCACAAAATGACACCAAACAACTCCCCCACACTTATTCATTTGCTTGTCCTCAAGCAAAGTCTATCTAACAAGAATAGAAGAATAGCTCATGCAACTAAACTCTTAATCTAATCAATCAAACCTCTTTTGCAATTCCCCAAACATGATGAATACATAATCAAGGTTAATGTGAAACAAATCTAAGATTGTGAGAATGTCAAATAAACAAAAGATTATTTTGCTCGGACCCAACTCTCCGTTAGGCGAATTAACTAAAATGGTTACCTTTAGCAACAAGTTTCTTTTGAGAACACAAAGAAAGTATAAACAAATTTTGAACAATGTTCGAAGGTGAAGTCTCGATGAACTCGAGTCTCCTATCGTGGTCTCCATGCCCATTTCTCAATTTACGAGAAAGAGGCGAATCTCATCCTCCATTTATCTGATCTCAACAAATTATTGGAGTTTTCATTCTCCTTCTTTTCTTTTCTTATTCAACTTATTTTTTTTTTTTAAACAAGTATATAGGTAACCAAATTGTTAACACTCCCCAACATTAGTCGGACAAATCACATCAATAACCCCGATTTAAGATTAATTCACACAACCTCGTCCATTCACATTGCACTTGATAACGTAACATCACGATAGCGAGAACACGTGAGGTTTGACCAATACCACGAGTTCGGTGCATAAATTACAATCTAACTTATTCGCATAGACAAAAACTTGAGTACAAGATGACAAAATAAGCATAGATCCATGGTGTCGATCATGCACATACCCGAGCACAACATATACAATATATCATCAACAACTCCCCCACACATAATTCTGACGTCACGAGCTCAAAACATGAACAACAAAAGAGGCCAAAGAGAATGAGGCTTCCACGATAATATTTGGTAGAAAGAAGGTCGGACGGACATCGAGATCGAGGATAGCTGCGGCAAACACCACAAAAGACAAGGAAAACACACAAACCACAAAGAAAAACAAATAACCACCGAAATATGGACGAGCAAAAGAAATAAGGAAATATATCATACTCTCCAACAATGAAGCCTCATTTGTTGGTCCGTGATGGTGGTGGTGGAGGCGGTGTGGGATAGGGACCATCGTCCCAGCTGGGCTTGAAGGTCGACGGATCTGCTCATGTGTGTCTAAGCGCGGTAAACATCTTGATGAAATCCCCAAGCGCTTCTTTGTGAGGATTGGTGAAGGCGTTGAACTTCGCGAGTAGGTGTCGAAGACGATATACCTCATTCGGAACTCACCAAAATCACGGGTGAAGATTGACTAAAATCGGTGAATTGCTGCCTATGAACTCTTGTCGAGATGCTCTTCAATTACTCTTAATCCTTGGCTGACCCATTTTATCCAATTTGATACGTTTTCCTACAAAACATCGAGACAAACCCAATAAGTCGAAGCGAAGAATTCTAATCAAAACAACGGTATAAGGCAGACGAAACACCGAGAATCACATATAAAAAATACGAGAATAAGCACAAATGACACCAAACAAATATCGTGAAGCTTAGCGCCGAATTTTATCGACGTTGGAATAATCGTTAGAAGGAATATTAGAAACTATATTCCTTAATTCACTAAGCGTCAGTGAATATCATACAGAAATTATCCAATTATGCGTAGTCAAAGTTGAGTGTTGACTAATTAAGATTTTAATTATCGAGCTTAAAACCCTAATTATGATTTATATTATCGTAATTAAGTATTAAAACTACGGGATTGTAACAGCCCGCCAACCCTAAGTACGGATTAGCAGGGACTGTTACTGATAATGGAGATTAAGTAACGGATAATGACATGGAATACCGAATGGTGTGACATATATTGATAACATTTCTAGAGCTTCAGTGTTTGAGGTTTGACAAAACATAACATACATAAGACTTCATAATCTAGCGGCGGAAAACATGTGAAGTACACATGTGACGATGTGTATTCAAGGTTCTACTATCGAACGAATGACTGTTGCTCAACCTTTGCTCCGTCCATCGATCATTTCGACTGCGCGTTTAAAAATAAACATACGGTGAGTACAACTAATACACTCAATGGGCTCATTGCCAAAATATTTTATTAACTTTAAATTACTTGCCCTTTTGAGTAAGGCCTTGAGGTTTTATTGAAAAGGCCTGCGCTTACTAAAACATTTTCACATTTCTCAAAAGCGTCGCTGCGTAGCATTTTCTCTTTTTGTGTATGATCCATATCACTTTCTTATAACTTTTCTCATATAACTTTCTCTTTAAGCCGTGAAGGAGGCCTCGCTTCTACGTCATTTGACAACCGAGAATTGTTCTTCGACACACCGTCCATTAATGTCGCATCGATCCGGGCTAGGAATAGACCGAGAATTCATCCCTCTGTACGGGACCCGAATTGACCTCGGCTAGGAATAGACCCGAAATTCATCCCCAGCACGGGATGCGAATTCATTCTATAAAATTGGGGCGGCCCGGTTGGGGCGACCCAACAACCGATTCACTTTTATGGTTGGCTTGCCCAACAACTGATTCACTTTCATAGTTGGCTTGCCCAACAACATGATAGGATTCATACACAAAAACTTAAACACTTTGGGCAGGTAATTAATCTCATCATCATTTCTCAACAGAAATATTGTAAATAAATACTTTGCATTTGGCAAAATAAATAAAGGGTTTTCGAATAAAGCCCACCTAGTACAAGTATGCTTCTCAGCGATTTTCTTTGTGGGTCGAATGCTCGAGTCCACGTCCAGCGCGTAAGATCTATTTTAGTACATTGGTCGCGTTTCGATGGAGGCGAACATCGTCTAACGTCCTATAAATCAAATAAGGCTAACGTCGGACTTATTTTGGCGTTCCTAATCAAAATGATGTCGATTATGAAATCGTTTCTCATATAAGAGATATTCCGTCCCTTTAGCACATATTATGCGTTTTAATGTACTTTCGTAGCGTAAGTCGCATTGTTATCAAGCGTCTCGTCACATAGATCACGTATTATCGATTTTAGTGCGATTTGACCTTGGTCAACGATTTTTACTTAGTCGACATTTGGTCGACAATTTTGACTAAAGTCAACAATTTTGACCAAAGTCGATATTTGACTTTTAATACTATTTATGTAATTCTATCATTTTATGTGCAATTCTTGTTCTAAAATTCCCATAAAATCATACTATGTTTAAAACATTATTTTAGAACATATTATGCATTTAAAACTTATAAAATAAATTTATAACATTAATACTCATATACCGTAGTTTTCGGTCATTGTAATTAAATAGCTTAGACTTTTGCAAAAATTATAATAAATTCACATAACACATAATCATTTATGAGCATCCTTTCTATAACATAATCTTTATTTATTGTGAACTATTTAATTAAATCTTCTAAGCCGTATTGAAATTTGGACTTAGGTCGAATAATTTTAATAAATCTAATAAATTCATACAACACCATATTATGAATCTACACTATTAATATGCTATAATAACACTTAAACATGGATTATATCACAACATGTTATCATATTCTATAATTTTCAAAATTCATAGACTTAGGTACCAATGTTTTCAAAATTCTACATAAATTTATATAAGCATAATTAATACCCTAGATCATGATTTCATGCTCAAATCAACAATTAAAATCATAATCATCAACAAATCATACCCTAATGTTTTCGGTCCACATATAAAATTTTATATCATGCTTAATTTTGTGATATAATTATAGTACATGCTTAATAACATCATATAAACACAATATCTAAACATATTTAGCATATGTTCTACAATTTTCGAAAATTACACAAATGAATCAAGCTTATAACATAAATTCTAACGGATGAAAATCGAAAATTCTAGCATGTGTACGAAGCTCGTAAGAAATCTAACCTTTTAATCGGAGTTGATTTAATCGGCGGAGGTTTATTTTCTATAGGATTAGGATTGGAATAGATGAGCTCTCTAATTTTTCCTCACTATTTTCGGTAGTCTTAGGATTTGTGAATGAGAAATGAAGAGCTTCATGTTATATTTATAGATGTATGCAAGTTGTAGTGTAATAATTTTATAGAAAAATATCTCTACACCACTTGCACAAGAGACAAAACCTTATCTTATCCTTTAACACTTTATCATGTTACCTTATCTTTTAATTAATGCATTGGATAATCCTTATCACATAGTATAAAGTTTATCACATACTACTAATGTTTATGTGTGTGTCGCCCATGCCCTAGTTTTAGGATTAAATTTTTATTTTTTTTCTTATCTTATACTATATTATTATTATGTAATAAGATAAGGTTTGAAAAGTCAAATATTTCAACTATATATGTGTCACTATTATAATGTTTGGAAATTAGTTTTTAAAACCTTATTTCTATCTCATTTTCGACCCCTCTAGAAGATACCCTTGGATTACTTGTTGAATTGAATTCTAACTCTACTTTACACTCATAACATGATAAGATCATATCTTATCCTTTACATTTAATTAAAGCAAGATTTTTATTCATAAAATCTTATAAAAATGTGCAAATTTTCGTCTCTATGCACAAGTGTCCCCCCCCCCTAACTTGTGCAAGTTACAATAAAACTCATCTTATCCTCCATAATATCATATTAATTTAATAATTATGATACATCATCAATTGGATAAGAATTAGATTAAATTTCACACTTGAAAACCACAAATTTTCGAAAACTATAGGATTAATTCCAAACATTTGATTTTCTTGTAACAAATGGCTAATACATAGTAATGTAACATATTATAAGTCCTAATTGATGATTTAAATCATAGGAAAATATCTAGGACAAATTTAGATCACAAAACCCTAAATTTATAATTTAGGGTTTTGGCTACATCATATATGGCACATGTTATTCCTAAATTTTCTAGCATTATTTTGATGATAAATAATGCTCTTATATCATAAAATAATCATAGGAATTTGAATTTTATAATTCCATGATCGTTTGGCCAAGTTATCGAATTATCTCTAGCGTAGAGCGTTTGAAAGCGTCTCTAATCTCACATAGTTGAATTATCTCTAAAATGTTCAATATAAAGTTGTAACAACTTTATTTATTCCTATAATAATAGGAAATTTTGAAATTTGAGCTTAAATGCTCAAAAATAATGTAAAAGCTTAGCGTCGACTTTAGCCGATGTTAGAACATTACGTTGAAGGAATATCGAAACTATATTCCTTAATTCACTAGCGTCGATGATTATCACAGGAATTATCAAATTATGCTTTAGTTAAAATCGAGTGTTGACTAATTAAGATTTTTAATCATCGTGCTTAAAACCCAATTACGATTTATATTATCGTAATTAAGTATTAAAACTATGGATATTACATTCTACCTCCTTAAAATAAATTTAGTCCCGAAATTTGCATACTTTAGAAAGGTATGGGGTATCTCTATTGTAATATTCTCAAGTTTCCTCGTGGCTTTCTCTTATCGTGGTTTCTCTATTGGACATCTTTCAAAGTATGAACTTAATTCTCAATTGTTGAATCTTACGATAAAATAGTCGTAAGTTCTTTTCATAACTCATATCTTGGTTCAAGGATAATATCCTCATGATGAATCTCATGTTTTGAATCATACACACTTTCTCAACTATGCCGCGTGGGCGTTACATACGTTCTCGACTTGGTGGAATTACCAATCTATAGATTCGGGTCTATTATCTCTAGGATCTAGTAAGGTCCTAGTAAGGCGTAATCTCAAGTTTCTTCTTTCTCCAAACATTATAATTCCTTTCAATGGAGGAACTTTAAGAAAACTTTATCTCTGCATTTACAATGCGGTCCGTCTTCTGCATATCGATAAGACATTTTGTCTATCATAAGCTTCTTTCACTCTTTGCCTATCTTGGCAAACATCTTTAATTATTTCACTCACAATATCAACTTTAAAACTTTTCTCTTTCTTTCATTATCACCATGAAGAGGTGATCGACATTTTCTTTCGTACTATACCTCATATGGGTCATATCAATCGTTGCTCGACAGCTATTATCGCAGGTGATCTTAATAAATGGAAAAACGCATTTCCAATTTGTACTTCATTTCGACACTAATGTCCTCAATATATCTTAAGGCGTTCGTATCGTTCTTTTCTAACTGTCAATCTGTGAGCGAAAATTATGCATAAAGTTCAGTCTCGTGTCTCTCTTTTGTAAGCTAACCCATAATCTAGAAGCAAACTTAGAATCTCTATTAGATATAATAGATTTTGGTACTCATATAAACGTACGATTTCTTTTGAACTAACTCATCAGATTCATGAGTAATTCGCATAGGGAGAAAATAAGCTCTTTTAGTAAGTCGATTCACTACTACCCATATAGCAGTGTTATCTCTTTCGATTTTGACATCTTTCCTCTGTTTGTCTATTATCCTTTTCTTTACATTAGGCGTCGAGTGAGTGTAATAAAACTCATGATCATCTCGGTTGTTCAACCATCTCTATTTTCATTCCTTTAAACTCTTGACGAGTTTCTCTATCCTTCCTTTGTTTTAACCTTTTGCGATTCATATGGATTTCTTGGAAGACTGGCGTGTTTTAGGAATATTATTTCTTTAAGCCGAATCCGCCTTAAATAACCTTGGCGAAATTTGTTTGACTTTGATGTCTGCAAGATAATTCTCAAGAGCTCTTTATACTCTTTCTTGCCCTTCAAATAGATGAGAACATCATTTATGAAGATTTAAGACAATTTGTCTTAGCATGCGCTGAACACTCACTTTTTGAGGTTCATGAACATGGCTGGCGCATTAGTTGGTCTGAACGGCAAAACTATAAACTCATAGTAACCATATCTTGTTGGAAAGCCATTTTGAGTATATTTTTAGCTCGTGCCTTAAATTGATTATAGTCCGATTGAGATCGGTTCTCAGGACTTCTCTTGCTCTTTTCCTGCTAACTGAATACTCATTTATCCTTGGTAATGGATTATTCACTCTCGATAATCTTTACACTTTTTAATGGGCTATCTTTCTCCTTTGACAAGCAAATTGGGTGCTTCTTGGGTAATACTCTAGGTGCGATGAAACTTTAGATTTTATAGCCTTCACTTTGAATCTTTATCCTTTCACTTTCCTTGTACAAAATCGTACAATGGTTTTCGACTAACCAATCTATTCTTAAGATTATGTCTATATTCCTCATAGATGTAAAGTTCCAGTGATTTAGTAGATCTCTAGTGATTCTAGGTTTAAGTCTAAGTTTGAGAAAACATGTCTAACAATCATGACTTCTCCCATGGCGAAAAGATTCTCTTTTCCTAATTTCCTTGTTCCGACTTAGGTTCTAATCTTATCTACGCATGCTTTTGAAATGAAAGAATGTAACGTATTCTTTTCGATTGAAAGTACTATAGGTACGTTGGGAAGTTTTTCGTACCTGTCATGTTTTCCTGACTTTGTTTGTTCCGTCTTTGGTGGTAATATTGTCGCGGATGTGGTTGCTGTGGCGAAAGATGAATTGCTTTAAGTGGTTGGGTATGGCCTAGTTGGTTCGGCCTTCTAGTTTTTCCTTGGCGTCTTTTAGGGCAATTATATGCATAGTGGCCCTCCATACCACATCTAAAGCAAATGCCCAATAGGCACTCACCCTTATGCATCTTTTGATATTTTGGGCAAGGCATAGCTCTAATATCCTCTTGGGGCCTTCTTATTGGTGTGGAAAACACTGGACCTTTCCACAATTGCCCTTGTGGCACCATGTTTCCTTGCCATGGCCTTTTATTATTTGAGCTTCCCACTTTGCATCGGTTATAATTACTAAGATTGCCTTTCCATTTCCTCTCGCCTTTATCACTAGCATTATGTGACGGAGTGGGAGTAGGCTTATCCTCTAGCATTGCTGCCTCAATGTCTAAAGCCCGACTAAGAGCTTCAGTAGATGTTAAGTTTCCATGGCTGGCAAGAGACATCCTTATCTCATGCCTTAGACCGGATCTAAATTTCTCGACATTTTCATGTCGATCTTATGGTCAGGAGCATACCTTGACATATCGCAAAAGATGCGATCATATTACATCACGGACTTGCGTTCTTGCTTTAGGTTGAAGAACTCAATTTCCTTCTTCTTTCTATAGCTCTTAGGAATGTATTTCTCATACATTTCGTCTTAAAGTCTTCAGTGAATTCATCCATTTGTTACGGTGTTGGGTTTTCCTTGCTTCCCACCGTAAATTTGGCGGGGTGAGTTGAAAAGTCACACAAGATAGTCTCTCTTGTGCTGTACAACGAAGGAAATCAAATATCCTTTCTATTGTTCTTACCCATTGCTCAGCATCCTCGGGACTTCCTTTTCCATTAAAGGTAGGAGGATTTTGCCTTAGAAAAAGTTCCTCAATTCTACGATCAGATGGAGGTGGGGGTGGTTGTGGTATTTCTCTTTCGAGTTGTGGGACTCTGTCCTTTCTCCCACCTCTTCCTCTAAGTTCTTGCTCAGGCTCGCGTCTAGGCGGCATTCTGGTATATGCAAAGATGTAATTAGCATTCGTATAATGCTTATCGTAAGTTATACATAACATGTTTAGGCAATCCCTTCATAAAATGGTTTTAGTAAAACCATTCACTCCTTTTGTGTTCACTATTCGTGGTTTCATGGAGATTTCAATTATCGAGAACAACTTTGTTCAAGCATGATCGTATGGGTGGGGTATAACGGTGACTTGTTAGCGAGAATACTATTATTTCTTACATATTCATTTAGAAGAATCTCATGTTCTTCCAACTTTAGCATCGTCCAACCTATTAACGAAGTTCTTAAGACAATCGACTATCTTACGAATAATTAGTAATATCTTCATCTATCTCATAATTGTATAGTTGGAAATTTTCCTCGGCTATTCTTAACTCTTGCTTCTTTACTTGAGCATAATATTGAAAGTCATAATACTTCGTTATACCTTGGTCCTTACTTTTAGGATTAAGGTTGTCATCATTCTAATCTATACGGGTATGGTAGTACATTTGTACACCATAACTTAGATTTCAAGTACCAATGTTTCATTGTCAGTCTCTATGTCGGGATATCTTCCCCATACTTGGTTTAATACTAGGAATAGCCTTGCTATTCACATATCTCATTATTTGATCCATTGATCACACTATCTTTGGTTTAACCAAGGTTTCATATACTTGGGAATGATTCTATTTAAACATAATCTTTATCGATTTACGGATCAAGCGGAAAACTTGATACTGAGATACTATCATTCCTTTATATCCATCAACGGAGTCTTATTCTTTTTCATACTTTAAACACGTCCATCCTACTATCGAGGTCTTAGGGACAAACAATTATCTTAAAAGTTAAGTTGTAATCTTTCTCGCTATAACATAATAAGAGGAGATTACATCCCAATGATATCATATACTTTTCTTTATTTCTACTCTAGCACTCAATGCTAAAGAGTATCTCGTTCATAACTTAGTCATCATACACTCATGTAGAGGTATAACTTTACTGTTATCAATATTGGGAAAGACCATCAAGGGTCGATCCACCTATGTGTATCATAATATATCTCGTCTCATTGAGAACTTCTTTACATCACATCTTGATGTTTATCACTTTACTGATCTGAAACTTTTAGGTGACAAGATACGTCAACCTACGTCATATTTATTGGTTTCAAGGATTGAAGAAAATTTCATCATAACAACTTTCAAGAGATATGATTTAACAATTCATGATGACAACTCTGAAGGTTTGAATCATTATGATCTTTGAACTGAATAATTGGAAGATAGGGTCCGAAGACCAGAATAACGAGTACTGAGATTTCTTTGGTCATATGGGGTGGCCAGGCCCGTCACAAGTACTTTCTCAGTCACATGAAGGTTTGGTTTCAAAAGAACGCTTTATGAAATTTTCTGACTGTAAACTTCTTTCACAAGGAGTGAGAACTCAAACTATATCCCCATTTGAACTAGATCATAGAGTTAAACTCAATGACAGAATTTGGGCTATGAATAAGATTCGAAACCTTATACAACTCATTTTAGTTGTCATCAAAGGTTCTCATATACACATATGCTCTAGTTTTTCTTGAACTATTGGGAATCTTGTTTTCTAGTAGCATTCTAAGATTCCTGTCACACTGTAGATTTCTCGTTCTATATACGTCGCAAGATCAGTATCAACTGTTTCTTTGATCACATTCTTATTTCGTTTCTAGTGAGAAAGTCATAGTCAATTTGGATTTCCGTCATACGTGAACATCCAAACAAAAAACTATACTCATGTCACTGTAGTATAGTGACATTCATTATCTCTAAATCATCATTCTCGTCTTTGCTCTTTGACTTTCTGCTCTTTGTTCTCGTCATTTAGCTCGAGATTCTCATTTCGATCTCGTTTCTGTCTCATGACAGACTAAAATTTTCATAGTTCTTTTCTATGTTCTTTCGCAAAAAGGGATCATGCGACTTAAACAGTCTATGTTCTTTGGGATAACATATCCATCATCAAAATAACTGAAAATTTCAGAACTGTAAACATTCATAACATAACTCTTTCATAATAATCATGCTCATTGAATTTCACGAATTCAAAGATTTCACTTTTGACATATCTATATCAACACTTTCTCATATAACATCATCATAATATAATCATATGTTGGTAGCGAACCAACATCTTTCAATATCATCATAACATCAAAATATGTGGTAATGAACCAACAACTATCAATCTCATCATAACATCCTAAATACGTTGGTAGCGAACCAACAACTTTCTTTGTCATCATACCATCCATCTCCACATATATCATGATTATCATATCAAATTAATCCTAGCGGTATTCGCGTGATCGGCTTAGGAACAAATATCAATTTCTCTTAACAATATAAAACTTCATCGCAACGTTTGCAATTACTTTCACTTTCAACAATTCCCATAACTTTCATCTCTTTGTAAATATCATTTTCCATGTCAAACTTTTCATTTCAAAGTTTTGAAAAAGGGCATTTACTTTCAAACTCGTTCATTTTCTAACCGAGAAAATCATTTTCTTTCACATTTCAAATCCTTGTCTTCCATGAATATGCGGTCTCATACCGCATATTCTTGGAATCTGAAGTTTCATGAATATGCGGTCCATACCGCATATTCTTGGAATCTCTTTTATTTCAAAACTTTCATTTTCTTGAAAAATTTATTTCACTTTAATAAATCTCACTTTCAAACTTCTTATTCTCATTCTCAAAACTTTAAGAAAGTCATTTACCTCTTTCCCGGTTGAGCTTGATGTGATGGAGTGTTGAGCATAGTCGGTGATCTCTAGAAGTCTAGTGACTCAATCTAGACTCAACTTTGAAAGGAAATTTGGGTTCAAGGACGAAGCGCTCGATACCACTTTGTAACGACCCGCCAACCCTAAGTACGGATTAGCGAGGGGCATGCGATAATGGAGATTAAGTAACGGATAATGACATGGAATACGAATGGTGTGACATATATTGATAACATTTCTAGAGCTTCAAGTGTTTGAGGTTTGACAAAACATAACATACATAAGACTTCATAATCTAGCGGCGGAAAACATGTGAAGTACACATGTGACGATGTGTATTCGAGGTTCTACTATCAACAACGAATGACTGTTGCTCAACCTTTGCTCCATCCCATCGATCGACTCAACTCGCACATTTAAAACAAACATGCGGTGAGTACAACTAATGCACTCGGTGGGCTCATTGCAAAATATTTTATTAACTTTAAATTACATCGCCTTTTGAGTAAGGCGCAGTGGTTTTATTGAAAAGGCCTTGCGCTTACTAAAACATTTTCACATTTCTCAAAAACGTAGCCTGCGCAAGCATTTTCTCTTTGTGTGTAAGATCCATATCACTTTCTTATAACTTTTCTCATATAACTTTCTCTTTAAACGCCGTAGAAGGAGGCCTCCTTCTACGTCGCTGGGACCGGCCGAGAATTGTTCTTTCGGCACACCGTCCACATTAATGCGCATCAGTCCAGGCTAGGAATACACCAGGAATTCAACCTCTAGCATGGGACCCGAATTCAACCTCCGGGCTAGAATAGACCAGAAATTCATCCTCTAGCACAGGATCGAATTGATCTATAAAATTGGGGCGACCAGTTGGGGCGACCAACAACCGATTCACTTTTATATTTGGCTTGCCCAACAATGATTCACTTTCATAGTTGGCTTGCCCAACAACATGATAGGATTCATACACAAAAACTTAAACACTTTTGGCAGGTAATTAATCTCATCATCATTTCTCAACAGAAATACTGTAAATAAATACTTTGCATTTGGCAAAATAAATAAAAGGGTTTTCGAATAAAGCCCACCTGGTACAAGTATGCTTCTCAACGATTTCCTTTCTAGGTCGAATGCTCAAGTCCACGTCCCACCTTAACGTAAGAACTATTTTAGTATATTGGTCACGTTTCGATGGAGATGAACATCGTCTAACGTCCTATAAATCAAATAAGGCTAACGTCGGACTTATTTTGATGTTCCCTAATCAAAATGATGTCGATTATGAAATCTTTTCTCATATAAGAGATATTCCATCCCTTTAGCACATATTGTACGTTTTAATGTACTTACGTAACGTAAGTCACATTGTTATCAAACGTACTACGTCACATAGATCACGTATTATCGATTTTCGTGCGATTTCACTTTAGTCAACGATTTTGACTTGGTCAACATTTGGTCAACAATTTTGACTAAAAGTCAACAATTTTGACCAAAGTCAACATTTTGACTTTTTAATACTATTTATGTAATTCAATCATTTTATGTGCAATTCTTGTTCTAAAACTTCCCATAAAATCATACTACGTTTAAAACATTATTTTAGAACATATTATGCATTTATATCTTATAAAATAAATTTATAACATTAATACTCATATACCATAGTTTTCGGTCATTGTAATTAAATAGCTTAGACTTTTGCAAAAATTATAATAAATTCACATAACACATAATCATTTATGAGCATCCTTTCTATAACATAATCTTTATTTATTGTGAACTATTTAATTAAATCTTCCTAAGTCGTATTCAAATTTGGACTTAGGTCGAATAATTTTAATAAAATCGATAAATTCATACAACACCATATTATGAATCTACACTATTAATATGCTATAATAACACTTAAACATGGATTATATCACAACATGTTATCATATTCTATAATTTTCAAATTCATAGACTTAGGTACCAAAGTTTTCAAAATTCTACATAAATTTATATAAGCATAATTAATACCCTAGATCATGATTTCATGCTCAAATCAACAATTAAAAATCATAATCATCAACAAATCATACCCTCGTGTTTTGGTCCACATATAAAATTTTATATCATGCTTAATTTTTGATATAATTATAGTACATGCTTAATAACATCATATAAACACAATATCTAAACATATTTAGCATATGTTCTACAATTTTGAAAATTACACAAACGAATCAAGCTTATAACATAAATTCTAACGGATGAAAATCGAAAATTCTAGCATGTATCTGGCTCGTAAGAAATCTAACCTTTAATCGGAGTTGATTTAATCGGCGGAGGTTTATTTGCTATTGGATTAGGATTGGAATAGATGAGCTCTCTCAATTTTTCCTCACTATTTTCGGTAGTCTACGAGGATTTGTGAATGAGAAATGAAGAGCTTCGTGTTATATTTATAGATGTATGCAAGTTGTAGTGTAATAATTTTATAGAAAATATCTCTACACCACTTGCACAAGAGACAAAACCTTATCTTATCCTTTAACACTTTATCATGTTACCTTATCTTTTAATTAATGCATTGGATAATCCTTATCACATAGTATAAATTTTATCACATCTACTAATGTTTGTGTGTGTGCCCATGCCCTAGTTTTAGGATTAAATTTTTATTTTTTCTTATCTTATACTATATTATTATTATGTAATAAGATAAGGTTTGAAAAGTCGAATATTTCAACTATATATGTGTCACTATTATAATGTTTGGAAATTAGTTTTTAAAACCTTATTTCTATCTCATTTTCGGCCCCCCTCTAGAAGATACCCTTGGATTACTTGTTCAAATTTAATTCTAACTCTACTTTACACCTCATAACATGATAAGATCATATCTTATCCTTTACATTTAATTAAAGCAAGATTTTTATTCATAAAATCTTATAAAAATGTGCAAATTTTCGTCTCTATGCACAAGTGTCCCCCCCCACTTGTGTAAGTTACAATACAACTCATCTTATCCTCCATAATATCATATTAATTTAATAATTATGATACATCATCAATTGGATAAGAATTAGATTAAATTTCACACTTGAAAACCCTAAATTTTCGAAAACTATAGGATTAATTCCAAACATTTGATTTTCTTGTAAGAAATGGCTAATACATTGTTATGTAACATATTATAAGTCCTAATTGATGATTTAAATCATAGGAAAATATCTAGGACAAATTTAGATCACAAAACCCTAAATTTATAATTTAGGGTTTTCGAAACCCATCATATATGGCACATGTTATTCTAAATTTTCTAGCATTATTTTGATGATAAATAATGCTCTTATATCATAAAATAATCATAGAATTTGAATTTTATAATTCCATGATCGTTTGGCCAAGTTATCGAATTATTCTAAGCGTGGACGTTTGAAGCGTCTCTAAACTCACATAGTTGAATTATCTCTAAAATGTTCAATATAAAGTTGTAACAACTTTATTTATTCCTATAATAATAGGAAATTTGAAATTTGAGCTTAAATGCTCAAAAATAATGTAAGGCTTAACTGTCGACTTTAGCCGATGTTAGAACATTACGTTCGAAAGAATATCAGAAACTATATTCCTTAATTCACTAAGCGTCAGTGATTATCACATAGGAATTATAAAATTATGCTTTAGTCAAAATCGAGTGTTGACTAATTAAGATTTTTAATCATCATACTTAAAACCCTAATTACGATTTATATTATCGTAATTAAGTATTAAAACTATGGGATATTACAGGGATATTACAAAAAATACTTTTGAATGGTCAAAACATGATGTTTATTTTAGAAAGAAAGATTTATGAAAAATTCTGACTTACTAGCAATTCCTATATTTCTATTGGAATTATTCTGAGAAATTATTTTATATATTTTCGAATGAGGACATGACGTCCCTAATAAATTGGGCCTAGCACCAATACGTTGTAATAAGCCCGGATGACAATCTAAGCTTACGAGATAAACTAAGACAAGCTTGTGAGAGAAGCTAAGGATAAGCTTCTAGAATAAGCTATTAAAAAGCTTATGTAATAAGCTTAGAAAATTCTAGAAAATCAATAGCTTACCATGGAAGATTTGAATATTGTTCTATGATATATATATATGTATTAAAGCTTCCAAAGCACTCCTTTTCCACCCCATTTCTCTCAAATTCTCGAAAACACACACAAACACACACTGCAGTGTGAAAATTTTTCAAACTCATTTTTACGAAGATCTAAGCGATGAATTCACGATCCGTCTTCACACAAAGGTAGATCTACACTTCTAGAACATATTTATGGTTTGAAAATCTGAAAAATATGAACTTTTGAGGCTCCAAGTTTTCGGTTCTTATGAGTATGTTTGAAGGAGCATGTTTTGTTCGATTATTTCTTGATATTATGTTAGATCTACCGCTTTATGAGTTGTTTAATGTTGAAATTTCAAGCATGAGTTCATTCCTTGGAATCTTTGGAATTTTCGAAAATGAGGAAGCCTAGATCTTGAACTTATGTTGTTAATATGTTTGATATGCTTTCATATATGTGTTGTTGGGTTGATATAAACATGTTTTGAGCAAGAAAAACGATTAAAATCGAACCCATGTGAAAACCCTAAAAGGACCGAACCCTATATCTCATACAAGGGTTGGATTTTGATTTTATTTGATCATTTTGACTTCATATTTGGATTCTATGATATGAATAAAGCTTAAAATGATTTATTCGGATTTTTTCGGCCGACGTATATTAAAGATGAAATATTTTAGTTTGACGTCAAAATGGGTTTTCAATGTTAAAGCTTTGATCTTTGGATTTTGATGATTGATTAATGATCTTTGTTGATAGTTAAGCATGTATAGAGGTTCGTGTACATTAGATGACGTCTTACGTGATTTTTCACGTTGGTCATAAGCTATGTTTGTAAAGAGTTGTTGGTTTTTGATTAAGAATAGATAGCTTAAGTTTGTCGTTGAGTCCTATGTGCTTGTTTAGTGATACGAAACTTAGTTAAGTCTTGTTATATGTTTAGTTGTTAAAGGATGCAATGACCCAAGTGTTTATAGACCATGAGTCTTGAATATCGAAGTTATAGTAGAAGTTAAAGTCGTGTTAACGACTTAGATAAGATAAAGAGTTTATCTTCTTGTTTGGCTCTCGTATGCTTATACGCTACTTTATGTTAATGAAGGGCCAAGTTCGGAGAAGAAGAAAGAAGAAGAAGGACGAACGCACAGTTCACCCGAGTAATTGTTGCCGTGTGGGTAAAATCTTTCTAAAGATGTGAAATGATATGCTTTTGCATACAAAATGATATGATATGCATTTTTATGAAACGTTGACCGACTTGCCAAGTTTTGAGTATGATGCATAATGCATGTTGCCTATCTACGAGATGGACGATATCGCCCTATCTTCGGACGAGCTGCCGAAGGGTTTGTGTACAGAGTGATCGTGAGCTAAATGGTCGATCATGGTGTTTGAGAAGGAGGCCTACTTTTCAACACAAGAGTGAGATATGGTTAATGAATGAGATAATGTCTGCAGACGCATGTTTAATGTTGCATCTAGAATATATGAGCATGAAAGCAAGTAAGTTTATTTCGTAGCATGCATGTGTTATTTAACCGAAAACTCACGTGTGTTGCTAATGTTATGGCAAGTCAATCTTATAGCTCTAAGAGCAATGTTTTAAATGTTTTCGGCATATACCCACTGAGTGCATCTAGTACTCACGCCCGCATATATTTCTAAATTTGCGGGATGAGCTCGAGAGGATGTCAGAATCGAATGTTGTGCAGAGGAGCTTTCTAGATGTTTCGCTTCATGATGGTATTTTAACTGTTGTTGTCATGTCTTGATTGCCCGTAGTCTTATGTCATCATACATGATTCTCACCACACTTCTTGTTGCCGAACTTTGGCCTTTACTTGTTTGTCTTTTCGATATGTGCCCAAACGACGCTTTATTTTGTTGTTGAGATCTCGACATTTCTCTTATGATGTCGATTTGCTTCTATGAACAAGGATTTCTTTAGAATGTCCGTAATCGTTTTGTTGGATCCAATATTGCATAAAGTGTTTGAAGTTATCGATGAGTCATGCTTTCAATTCTAGTTAACCAAAGATCTTATTTTGGTGTAAGCATGTTTGAGTTCTTACATTCATTGTGAAATTAGTTTAACTTGTAACATCAGATTAATGTCGTATTGATATTGATTATCTTATTCTGATTATTCGTCCTCAGCCGTTGTTTGTCTTTGTTCGATTACTCTTTGGGGCTTGAGAACCTAGAATCATTCTTTGTCGGATCTACCTCTTTCGACTAAACAATTGCTTCATTCATGATGAAAGTTGAGGTCAAACATTGTTTGACATGTATATTCCGTCAGAATTATCATTATAAATTATCAGAAGTTCTTTCTTAATCCACGTAACACCCTAATTGCTTGATTAAGTAAGTCGGTGTGTTACAGTTGTTCTCATCATAGTACCACGGCTCAGAGCGTATCCCGCCAGCCCATCACATCTCATTCGGCCGGAACATATCCGGCCAAACCCACAATATCTCGGCCCGAACATCTCGGTCAGCCCACGCCGGAACATATCCAATTCGGCTAACTCGGTGTGGACTTCAGGGTCAATCTCACGTAACCATAACCACCTCATTATCATTTCCGTGTGGACTTCCCGGTCTATCCCTTCGTAACCATAACCACGTGTTCGGGTCTATCCTTCACGATCAATACTCAAGATGGTGATCAACCCACCGAATAGAGATCCGCACAATCACAATAGAACCATATCTCGATTAGAGAACAAGAATAACTTCATCAAAACATTTTACTACGCATGTGTTTTATTTTTGAAATATCGAGTAAATAACTCAAAATAAGCATATATAACCCAACCCGAATGCATTTAAAACGTTAATCGGGAGATATCCACGATCCAACGACTTCACCAATCGCTTTGGTAGGTACCTAGTAACACGACGGAACAACTTTTGGGTCACATCCCACAAAGCAAAGCAACAACGTGATCTAAACGAAGATCAAGCAAACGGGGTTTTCGACTTTTCGAACCCACATTCGCACTCTCCGTGTTTTCAAATCAACTCGATGCGTAAGGAAATATATTCACGGCATCAAGACCTATAATAGGTACCTTCAAAATATGTATGCATGCAAGTCGACTCAAATCTTAGCGTGAAGAAGCTTCAAAAATCGATGCCTATCCTCAGATCTAGGATAAACCATCCAAAATCGATGCATGAAAATGGAAACATAAGCAATATGCATTACGAGGAACATGGAATGACAAACTATGTCGAAAATGGATAACCCGGGCATGTACTTCCTTTAGAAAACTCGAAGCAACGGAAAACATCCCGACATGCAAAAACGCGAAAAATAGAAAAACGGAATCGGTACTTTAGTAGAATGCATAGCCCGAAACTCAAAACCTAAAGGACCCGTAGCCAAAAGGTGGCTCGGTGGCCACCAAATCGACGGCCATAACTCACGGCGGCGACGACAATAGGCGGTGGCGGTCTTGGCCAAATAGGCCGACCTCCGGCTGTTTTCTCGCCTCGTCCCTTTAGAAACCCGAGTTCTATGCTATGCTATCTACTAAAAGGAGGAATCAAAAATAGAAAAGGATAAAACAAAAAATGTGGCTGGCGAGGGGTCGATTGGCGGTGGTGGCAGAAGCAATGATAAGCCGCCCGAACCTCCCGGCCGATCCTCACTCCTCTGCGCTCAGCGTGCACTGAGCTGCTCACCATCCAGTAAACAGAGAGACGAAAGAAATGAACGTTGAAAATGAAGGCCCTAGCCCTCTATTTATTGGAAAAGGCAGGGGGCTACGCAGCTGCTTGCCCAAGCGGCCCTTTTTCGAAAACGCAAAAAACGACACAACTTTTGCAAACGAACTCCAAATTTAGCAAACTTGGTACCCATGGACTCGAAATAAAATACCGGACACAACAACTATAAACAAGATATGCATTTAAAAGACCCATGAAAAGTTCGATTTTTCGATAACTTCCCCGGAGTGCCAAACCTTCGTGGGTGGTCGAAAACCTGCATACTTAGTGTCTATGAATTCGTCATAGGACACTCTTTGCAACGCCTGAGGTTTCATGACGGTCGCATCATCGAAACAAAAATCAACCTTTTGACCTTTTCTCGAAAAATGTGCCTACGCAAACCGAAGCTTAGGAAGGATGGTATTACAGCTTGTTTAAATGTTTAAGTTGTTTATTAAATATGTTTATATGATGTTTGGAAGCATATATTATGAATTTAGTACAAAGTTGAGCATGTTATAAATTTTCATGTTAGGTAGAAAATACATAGAGATCATATGTTGATGGAAATGAATTTTAATTGTTGTTTTGAGCATGGATTAATGATAGTTAGTAATGTTTAAGCATGTATGAATTAATTCATAATTTTTGGAAAATATTAGAATTTACTTCATGAAATTTTCGAGAATCATAAGAAATGATAAGTTGATGTATTAAGGATATTATGTCATATTATTGATGTATGATCATAATAATATGTTATATGAATTAATTAGAATTTTGGAAATTATATAGTTCATGTTCCAAAATTTGAAAACCATAGCATATAGTATATTGATGTGTGATTTGTGTATGTTGGATACTATGACATATTGTTGATATGTGATGATAATTATATGTGTGTGAATTAATTGGAATTTTGAAAATGTTTAGTATTATTATTAAAAATTTCAAAATCATAAAGTGTAAGATTATGATGTACAATTTTTCTATTACTAATGTTATTACATATTATTGATCCTATGTTAATATAGTGTGTTATGTGAAATTATAGGAATTTATGCATAAGTCTTGAAAAAATCAAGAAGGACCGAAAATGTTATAGTTTTAAAGTTAGAGTTTTAAATTTATTTTATCAGTGTAATCACATATTTAGTCCCAAAAATATGTTTTAGATATACTATGAATTTATGTGATTTTTAAAACAAGGTATACTATGTTTATATCGAAACGTTTTGTTAAGTGACGTAAGGATTGAAAAACAAAGTGTTATGTCTAAGTTAGATCATACTTATGTGTATTTTCGAGCATGATTGTTTGTAAACGTGAAAAATCGAGACTTATGAGAATGTGATTAGAATTCGAGTATATATATGTAAATTAATAGTTATATATGTTAATGTTTTAAAATATATGTTATTGAAAGTCAAATGATTTGACTAAAGTATGAACGTAGGAAATATGTTAATACGTAAACAAGATTATGTTGTACGTCTAGTATAAATATAGGTTGCGTTGAATAATTACACTAAGACGTGTAAGACGTATTAAAGATATAAGAATATCTCTTTTTATAAGAGACGATTTCATAATCGAAATCATTTTATCGAAAGATATTAGTATGACTTCAACGTTTGACCTAAATTATGGATATGAGGTCTTAAATCAAGTTTCGTCTCAAGTGAAAAACGAGAATTCATAAGTTAGGATATTCGATGAAAAGACGTACTAAATTGGTTAAAAGATTTAGAAGTTTATCGAGTCTTTTTAGACTTTGACGTTTTCGAAAAATGTGACCGACGTACTAAATTAGTTTCTTACGTAAAGGTGGGACGCATAAGTGATCGTTGAAGTAGAAATGAAATATTTTTTAAAAGCATACATACCAGGTGGGCTTCTTTTCCTCAATGATAAAATTAAATGACAAATGTTTTATTTACGATGCTTTCTTATGAGAAATAATGATGAAATGCTATTATTTAATTACCTGCCCAAAATGTTTATGTTTTATGTATGAATCCTATCAGTGTTGGTTCGCCAACTATGAATGATAATCAAGTTGTTGTTCGCTACCAACTATGAATGAAAATCGAATTCGGATCCTATGCTAGAAGGATAATTCCTGGCAAGGATTAACGTGTACACTATGGTGACTGTGTGCTGAAAGGTTTGCCGACCGGTCACAGCGTCCGTGGAAGGAGGCCTCCTTCTACGGCGCAAGATGATGTTATATGAGATGTGATATGGATCATACGCATGTAAAATATGTCCGCCGATAAGTTTATGAAAATGACAGAAAATGTTTAGTAAGCACGAACATTTCAAATAAAACCTCGTGTGTTACTGATGGGGCAGTGTAATTCAATGTTATGATAAATGTTTTTTGGCATAAGTCCATTGAGTGCATCTTTGTACTCAGTCCTGCATGTTTGTTTTTAAATATGCAGGTTGAGCTGGTGATGAGGTGGAGCAGTGTTGAGCAGTAGGAAACCTTTTGTCGCTGATAGTTTGTACCTTGAGTGCACATCGTCATATGTGTACTTCACATGTTTTCCGCTGCATGAACACTTAGTTATATTTTGAGTAGAGAACTGATTACCTTCATATCAGTTGAACCCTTTTGTTAAAGATCTGATGGTCTAGTCTCGTATGTAAATTATGTGTGCTTAATCTCAAATGCTTTGAAGTTCTAGAAGTTTTCTTGATACATGTCTCACAATCCGATATTTCATTCCCTTTCATGCTTCTTAATTTCCGTTCCAAGTAATAGTCCCTGCTAATCCATCCTTTGGAATAGTGGGCTGTTACCGGATGGAGAGGCGCTGGCGGTGCTGGTGGGCGAGGCGAGGCGTTGGCGAGGGCTGGCGTCGTGTGACGTGCCACGCCGCACATGCGCGACTTTGATGATTCACTGCTCTCCTCTTTGAACTCCGAATTGCAATCCATTTGCGTCTATGGACTCTATCGAGATGCTCTTCAATATACTTGATCCTTGGTAGATCCATTTTATCCTATTTAATGCCGTTTTCTACAAAATATTGAAACAAACCAAGTAAGTCCGAATTGATAAATAATAATCAAACCAACGGCATAAATAGGACAAACCACTGAAAAAACATACAAAACAATACCAAGAATAAGCATAAAATGAAACCAAACACCCCGGTTGTTGTTGCTCCAAATTTGTCACTATCTTTTGAAATAATGTGTGATGCTAGTAATGTGGCTGTGGGTGTTGTTTTGGGTCAACGAGTGGATAAAATATTGCGTATGATTTATTATGCTAGCATGACCTTAAGTTCTGCTCAAGTTAATTACACCACTATAGAAAAAGAGTTGTTTGCTGTGATCTTTGCTTTAGATAAGTTTCGTGCTTATATCATTGGCTCTAAGGTGATTGTTCATAGTGATCATGCTGCCTTGAGATATCTGTTGACCAAATCCCAAGCCAAACTTAGATTGATTGAAAGAGTTTGATCTTGAAATTGTAGACAGAAAGGGTAGTGACAATGGTGTAGCTGATCATTTGTCTCGTCTCGAGTCCTCATTTATCTTACCTGCACATGAGAGTCTTGTTGAGTCTTATCCTTTTGAGCATGCTTTGGAAATTAATTCATCACCTTGGTATGCTGATATTGTTAATTACATGACTTGTGGCTCCTTGAGACCTGATTTGACTTCCCGAGAAAGGAAGAGATTTCTTATTGTGTGCAGGAATTATTTTTAGGATGATCTATATCTTTTCAAGCTCGAAAAGGACGAGGTGGTTAGAAGATGCATTCCTAATGAGGAACAAGGCCAAGTGCTGAGGTTGTGTCATGAGGCCCACTGCGGAGATCATTTTGGTGGGCGCAAGATAGCCTTTTAAGTCTTGCAGTGGTCTCTTTCGCCAACACTTTTCAAGGATGCCCATGCCTTCTACCTCTCATGTGACGGATGCCAACGAGTGGGCGATGTGAGGAGAAGAAATAAGATGCCGCTAAATAATATCCTTGTCGTTGAGATTTTTGATGTATGGGGTACTGATTTATGGGACCTTTCCCAAAATCTAACGGATTTGAATACATTTTGCTTGCTGGTAATTATGTGTCCAAGTGGGTTGAAGCAATTCCCATTCGGACTTATGACGCTAATGTTTTATCAAGTTTGTGCGGAGAACATTCTTTGCGGTTTGGTTTCCCAAAGCGATCATAAGTGATGGGCGCATTTACGCAATAAATTGTTCAAGAAGCTCATGGAGAAAATGGCATCACCCACAAGATGGCAAGCCATATCATCCACAAACTTTGGGACAGCCGAGACAAGCAACAAGCGGATCAAAGGTATGCTCGAGAAGACGGTCCAACCATCCGGAAGGGCGGTCAATGAAGTTGAATCTCGCACTTTGGGCATACCGCATCGCTTTTAAGAGCATTTTGGGAATGAGTCCATATAGGCTTGTGTATTGAAAAGCATGTCATTTACTAGTTGAGATTAAGCACAAAGCCTATTGGGCGATAAAGGCCATGAATCTCGACATCACAGAAGCAGGCAAGGGTAGAGCTTTCCAGATGACCGAACTCGAAGAATTGTGGGATGAAGCATATGAGAATGCCCGTATTTACAAGGATAAAGTTAAGAGGATTCATGATCGGCGGATAGTTCGTAAGGATTTAAAGCCGGGAATGAAGGTTTTACTTATACAATCTCGTTTGAAACTCTTCCATGGAAAGCTCAACTCCAGGTGGAGTGGTCCCTACATTATTGATGAGGTGTTTCCTTACGGAGCAGTTTTACTTCACGATCCTAACACCAACGGATCATTTATTGTGAACGGACAATGAGGTAAAACCTTATTTTGATCGAGACGATTTGGAAGAAGTGAAGAACGTCTTGCTCATTGATCCTATTTATCTCTGATTTGACTACATCGTGCTCATGATGTTAAACTGAGTACTACGTGGAAGTTTATCCACGTATTTTTCTTTTCTTTTCTTTCTCTTTTTGCTTGGTTCCCTGATCTTTTTGATCTATCTAACTTTCTCTGTTTTTATTTTGTTCAGATCGTCGAGCTATGAGTGAAGCCGTCCGGCGTTTAAAAATTTATGCGGGATCAGTGGTAAATCGGCATTCGTAATAGAATGTCGGTTCAAGAGTTATACCGAACATCCTCCACATCCGCGCTCAACATGAGCCGACACTAAAAATTATATAGAAGCTCCTCGAACCGGTGCTCGAAATGAACTTGCTCTCATGCTCAATCGTAACACCTCCCACAACCGATGCTCAGATTGAATCTGGCGCTCTCTCCGAACCGCGCTCATAATTGGACAAGCTCACCCACAACCAAGACTCAAAGTGAATCGGCACTCGGCCCCACTAAACCGGTGTTCAACATTGAACCGGTGCATGAATGTCTTTATATTAGGGCACCGTGCCCTAATTTTCATTCCATAAAATATTTCCAACGCCACGCCTTCGTCTCTCCAGACGACGCTCACTTCCAGCTCCACCACCATCCGCCGCCATTTTTTCTGCACCGTGTCACCGCACTAGACGCTCTCCATCACCCGTTCATCCTACAGCCAGTGCCAGCTCTCATTCCAGCACTGCTCACCTGTTCGTCCGGTGTTCAATCTCGCGCACGGATACCGTTCGCCCGACGTTCGTCCACACATCGCGCTTGTTCGATGCCCTTCGCCCACAAATCGGATGCTTTCACAGTGCTCGCTCACCCTCATTTAGCCCACGTTTCGCTCGCACGACAACACATATGGCGCTCCCCCAAGCATACCCGGCGCTCGCTCTCTCGGCCATGCCTAGACTCTCCCCCAGCCCACTTGCCTAGCACCGAGCCAATTCCGAACAAGTCTCCCGGCATCCCTTTCAACATGGTTTGCACAAAGAATCCACTCGTCTCTTTGACCAAAAGAGCAAGAACAGACGCAGACCCTTCAGGATCCAGTGAGACGCCTGAGGATTTACGGGAGAACTACAACGCTCTGTTCCCAATTTATTCGCCACAAGAAGGTATTTTCTTCTCAATTGTCCGTTCTAAAGAGGTTAGTCACCCACGTTCTTATGATTGGAATATTTTGGCTTCATTAGGTGTTGATGCAACTGTGAAGCATTTTTTGAAATTATTGGGTTTACTTGATTTTGCAATGAGGGAACCGGAGAATGGTATTAAGTCACTACTTAGGCAATTTTGTGTGTCGCTCGAGATTAATCCTAATTTTAAATCAGTTAATTTATTGTCGGACGGGGGGAAATAGATATGCTTTTACACCAAGGGTTATGCAAGAGGCATTTGATTTTCATATTAGTGGGTTTTATAATATACCAAATGATTTCCCTCTCGTTGAGACATGGAAAATTTTAACTGGTTTTGATAGCTGGACATCAGCGGGCACTTCTAGTGTCTTTATTAAAGATCCAGCTCTAGTGATTGCCCATAAATTCTTGCATATAACCTCACCGGGAAAGAGTAGGCAAATAAAGTGAGTGCTCATGAAGTATTCTTCTTATGGTGTGCTGTGAATAATAAGAAGGTTTGTACAACGCCGTTCTTATGGCGGTGATTTGATTATATGAGGCACCACCGTAAGGCACATCTCTCTTTGAGCCAGTACCCTTTGATTTTGGCCAAGTACTTTGGGGGACTATCTAGAGATAATATTCCACAATCGGGCTCCAATGTCGTTGAAAACTTTCCTATCACGTTCAGCAACTTTCGGGTTATAGCATCTGACCCTACTACATTGCTTCCTTATGAGGCACGACGCAGCGTGCAAGAGTATATTATGATTAAACATCATCGTCTGTCCGGGTCTCATGCTAGCACAGCTACACCGATGGAAGAAGATAACCCCGAGGATGAGGTCATCGAAGAAGAATGAGATGCGGGAGCATAAGAAACGCCCCTCCTGATTTACCCCGACACCCATCAGCCCCACAACGACGCCTTCAGTGATTTTAGGGCTCCAGTTTCAGCAGGCCACTTCACAACAGTTTGGGGACTTTAGTTCCTCTTTGAGTCAGAACTTTGGGGAGTACAGGCAGCAAATGGGTCAACAATTCACAGATTTCAATCAATCAAATGTATCAGCTTGTTGACATCCAATCTCGCCAGTTCACCGATTTCGGTCAATCTTCACAGTAGGCGTTTGGGGATTTCCGTCAAGATGTTTACTAGTGATTAGACACCCAAGAGCAGCATCTGGCCGCCCTTGAGGCCAAGTGGGACACTTGGTCCCTATCCCACACTGTCTATCCACTGCCACCACCGCCGAACCAACAGTGATCCTTCAATGTTGGAGAGTATGTACATATTTATTTATTTTATTTTCTCTCGTTTTTCTTTCGGTTGGTTGGTTTCTTTCCTATTATGATGTGTTTTTGTTTGCTTTTATGGTATCTACTGCAAGCCTCCTTATGGGATACGATGCGTGAGTGGCCTCTTTTTCCATCTATTATCGAGAAGTCTCATCTTCTATCGCCATATTTTGGTATGATTGTTTAGAAGATCGGGACGAGGCTTGAATTTAGTGTGGGGAGAGTATTTGGTTTTATGTCGTGTTTCGCTTATGTGCATTATTGGTGATATGCATTTGTGTTTATTTTAACCTCTTCGACTCAAGTTTTTTTCTATGCGAATGAGTCAGGATTTTGATTTGTGCACCTAAACTCTATGGTATTGGTCAAACCTTGATTTAATCCCGTTTCTCTTGGTGATATGTGATTGAAGTACAATGTGAATTGACGATTGTGTGGATTAATCTTAAATCAGGGGTTATTGACGTGATTTATCCGACTAATGCTAGGGGTAGTGTTAACAATGTGGTTATCTATATACTTGTTTCCTTAAAAAAAAAAGCATGAGATGAAAACTCCAATAAATTGTTGAGATTTTTGAAATGGAGGATGAGACTCTAACTCTCTTTCTCAGAATCGAGAAATAGTCATGGGAAACCATGATAGGAGACTCGAGTTTACCGAGAATTCACCTTTCGAACATTGTTTCAAAATTTGTTAATACTTTCTTTGTGTTTCAAAAGAAACTTGTTGCTAAAGGTGACCACTTTAGTTAATTCACCCTTAGCGGAGAGTCGGGTCCGAGCAAAATCACCTTCTTGTTTATTTTATATTCTCACAATCTTAGATTTGTTTCATGTTAACTTTGAATATGTATTTGTCAAGTTTGGGGAAAGACAAAATGGGTTTGATTGATCGACTAAGAGTGAAGTTGCATGAGTTATTTTTTATTCTTATTAGTCAGACTTTGCTTGATGACAAGCAAATGGATAAGTGTGGGGAGTTGTTTAGTATGTTTTGTGCTTATTCTTGGTATTCTAATGCATACCGCTTCCAAAGTGGTTTGACTTATTTATGCCGTTGTTTTGATTAGTATTTTCGATCTGAGACTTATTTGGTTTGTTTTGATGTTTTGTAGAAAAACGACATTAAATAGACGAAATAGATTTTCCAAGAGCTAAATTATATTGAAGAGCATCTCGATAGGAGTCCGTGGCGTAAACGGATCGCAATTCGGAGTTCGCGAGGAGAACGGAACATATTGTCAAAGTCACGTATGTGCGCCCCGTCGATCGTCGCGCCCCGCCCCACGCCGCACCACCGCCCGCTCGTACACCACCGTGCAACACCGACCACACCCGCATGTTCGACGAGCGCCTGCTCATCCTACTGTCGGCGTTAGCTCTCATTCGGCGTTGGGCGAGGCCATCCTTCGCCTGTTTTGAAGTGCACGTCCGGCTGGGGTGCATCTGGCTGCGTGTGAAATTTCGCAACTATATATACATTTAACACACGCGTGAAACCCTTGTTCCACTTTATTTATTTTTCGCCTCCTTCACGAATTCTTTCTTCCAAGCTTTTCATTTATTTCTTTTGCACTTTGTGATTCACGAACACTTGATTGAAGAGATTCATCAACGATATTGATATTGTAAGAATTATTATCTCTTTTCCGCTGGATTGTTGAGTTGATAATTTTATGAATTTCATCTGCTTGATCCATGAGATGAACATGAACTAATTTGCTATCTAGGGTTTGGTGATTCAAATTGATTGATTGATTGATTGTTTGCATTGATTAAGTATACCAATTGAATTATAGGGCTTGCTTTTGAGTGATTGGCCATCATTTAATTGTTATGCTTGGTGAGATAGATAGATTAACACGTTGCATTCATACAAATCAATTGGGTTAGACATTACCGTAAATGAGTACTCTAATAGTTCATTTGTTTGTGGAATTTTATAACTTAGGTTTAATCTATGGAGACAAAAGTCTAGTGTTTAAATTGAAGGGTAGAGGATTGCAGGAGTAGATAAATTTCTTAAGCAAAGCATTAATTAATTAACCAAGGCGAAGAACCTAATGCCCTACTTATTCTCACATTCTTGAATTACTCTTTTGCAATTGAATTGCTTATAGCTCTTGGTTTGTGTTGTTCATTGCTTTAATTTACAGTCTATTTTATTCAAGTACCATCTCCCAAATAAGTTTGGAATTTAGATTTACTATTTCAATTCGAAACACATCATAAGCTTTGCTAAGTCTTCCTTGAGAGATACGACTTGGGTTGACCTTACCACACTACATATGCATTGTACTATTGCGAGAATCTAGAGGTGCAAATTTAGGTTGAACAAATTTTGGCGCTGTTGCCGGGGAAGGTTTTAGGTATTTTGATTGTGTTATTTTTCCCACCTTTTCTTCTATTTTTCTTTATTTTATTTCTATTTATTTTTTTCTTCCCACAGGTGTGCGTAATCTATTTTCTTGTCTTGTTATGTTGTATGTTAGGTCACCAAAGTCTTAAAAGAAAGTTTGCACCGGTGTTAGACAACATTCACAGAGTGAGAGATTTTGATTTTTCGGACTGGGAGGAAGAAATCTAGTCTGAAAGTGAGATGAGTACAACGATATTTGTACACGAGGATTTGGAGACTAGATCTTCGAGGAAAGAATTTGTGCCTGAGGAAATGGCAAATAATGGAGGAGTTAACGAGGAAGGAAACCCGAGGATGCGTGATTTTGCACGATCCGTCATTAGTGTGATGACTTCATGCAGAGTTCTCGGAGACCCGGCTAGGAATTACGAATTAAAGCCCATCCACTTTAATATTTTACCATCATTTTATGGGATGCCAGCAGAGGATGCTTTGAACTTCATCCGGGAGTTCTATACAGTTGTTCACACTTTCCCATTGAACAGGCTCACTGAAGATACGTTGAGAATGAGGTGTTTTCCTTACACCTTAAAGGATAGAGCCAAGACATGGATTATGTCTCCACAGTCTGGTTCACTGACGAATTGGCAAGCCGTGTATGACAAATTCATGGGAAAGTATTATTCGAACCAGAAAACATAAGAGTTGAGAGCGAAGATTGCTACCTTCAAGCAAATTGCTGAAGAACCACTACATGAGGCATGAGATCGTTTCAAGTCGATACAACAACAATGCCCGCACCACCATTACCCAACCGAGCTTCTTAATCAGTTTTTCTATGATGGATTGACTATGGACTTTCAATACATGATAGACAATGCGGCTGGAGGAGACATTGGTAATTATACTGCCAATGATGTTAGCAAAATTTTAGAGATTTTAGCTGCAAATTCGCAAAGGATAAGTGCGGGACGAAGACCAGCTACAGCAAATGAGGTGACTCCTAACTATGAAATGACATAGCAATTGGCGGAGATCACTCGCCAAGTACAGCTATTGAGAGCGAATGAGTCTCGGACCCACCTCAATTCCAACAAAGAACAAGTAATGTCGATGGAAACTTGTGGTATTTGTGGTGAAATAGGAATGGAGCCAATATGTGTCAAAGAGCGAGTAAGATGGCATATGAATAAGTGCAAGTGAATGCTATGTAGGGGTTCCAGCAAGGCAATCAGCAAGGCTATCAACCGAGGCCTAGATACGATCCATTTTCAAATTCTTATAATCCTGGCTGGAGAGATTATCCTAATTACTCTTGGAGTCAAAATCAGGGGATCTAGGCAGGAGCTCGGTTTAGACAAGAGTCTCATCAAGAATCGTGATTCCAATAGCAAAGAAGAAGCAGCCCACCTCAAGTAAACCCAAAGAGCCGGATGTACCTAGGAAGCCAACACTTGAGGATTCGCTACAAACTTTTATTTAGGCAAGTCACCAGAGATTTGAGTCTATGGAAGCATCGATGAAAAGAATAGAAACTCAAGTGGGAAAGTTGGCTGGGACCGTTGGAGAATGGCGCAACAAGGACGAAAGGAAAGCTACCTCGTCTGTCGGAACAGGCACAAACAATCACGGTTCTCAGGAGCGGGAAAGTGATTGACAATAGAGTTGAAATTCCACTAGAGGAAACCGGATTGACTAATATGACTGAGGAATTGCAAAAAGAGAGCCTAGAGGAGGAAGAGAATAGATATTTGAGGCTTCACAAAGCCGAGAATCCGTACCTACCTCCAATTCCATTTCCGAGCAGGTTGAGAAGTGAGAAGAAGGATCATCAATCCTTAGAGTTCTACAAGATGCACTCTAAGGTGAACATGAACTTGACTCTTCTAGATGTTATTCGGAATGTGCCCGCATACGACAAATTCTTCAAGGAGTTGGCATCGAAAAAGAGAAAGTTTGCAGATGACGAGAAGGTTATTGTGTCCGAAGTTGCTAGTTCTATTTTTCAGCACCAATTGCCACCCAAGCAGCGTGATCCAGGAAGTTTTGTGATAATGATTGCTTTGGGAAATGGAAGGGAAACTACATTTATGCTAGACCTAGGTGCAGGTATAAACTTAATGTCTTACTCTATTTTTGAGCAACTAGAATTAGGGGAATTAAAACCTACTCGCATGTGTCTATAGTTAGCTGATAGATCCATTCGTTATCCTAAAGGGATTATCGAGGAAATATTAGTCAAAGTGGGTGGATTGATTATTCATGTTGATTTTGTTGTTCTTGATGTGGGTGACGTTAAAGAAAATGGTAGAGAGCACATAATTCTTTTAGGTAGACCTTTTAAGCTACCACCAACACGTTGATTGATGTTAAAAATTGAGTATTAAAAATGACAGTGTTGGGAGAGACTATGTCATTTTCTGTTAGAGAAATCACTATAGTACCATCTTCTGAAGTGATTGATAATTGTTATTACATAGATGCTATTAATTATGCTTTGGTCGAGACATGTGCATTGCAGGTTTAGATGAAAATGAAGAGAAGCTCTGTCTGGAGAGCAATATTACGGAGGAGAACAGGAAGGTAGAAGTGGAAAGATTGCCTCTGCAAGGGAAGCCAGACCTCAAAGAGTTACCCGAACACCTCAAGTATGTCTATCTCGAGGAGGGTGAGTAGAAAACTATCATCATCTTTGCTGGGCTCAACAATGTAGAGGAAGAACAACTCATTGAGTTGGTGAAAAAGAATAAACAAGCTATTGGATGGTGTATGTTCGACATTCGATGGATAAGCCCAGCTATGTGCATGCATCGGATAGTACTTGATAAAGGGACTAGGTTAAGTCGAGAAGGACAACGAAGGTTGAATCCTAACCTTATGGAGGTAGTCAAGAAGGAGATTATAAAGTTCCTCGCAGAAGGACTCATCTACCCTGTAGCAGACAGTCAATGGGTTAGTCCATTTCACGTGGTACCGAAGACAGGTGGCATCACTGTGGTGGAAAATGATAAAGGAAAGCTTGTACCAACAAGGACAACCACTGGATGGAGGATGTGCATCGACTATCGAGAATTGAATGCCACCACTAGAAAGGACCATTTTCCTCTTCCATTTATTGATCAAATGTTAGATAAGCTAGTTGGACATGAATATTATTGTTTTCTTAATGGTTTGTCTGGTTATTATCAGGTAGCAATTGCTCCGGATGATCAAGCCAAAAAAACCTTACTTGTCATTTTGGCACTTTCGCATGTAAGAGGATGTTGTTTGGTTTGTGCAATGCCCTTGGAACATTTCAATGATGCATGACTTCTATCTTTAAAGAAATGATCATTAATTTTATTGAGGTATTTATGGATGATTTTTCATTTTTGGATTATCTTTTCATGATTGTCTTATGAAGTTAGATGTGGTTCTTGCGCTGCATTGAATGCAATCTTACTTTAAGTCGAAAAGAGTCATTTTATGATGACGATCGAGATTGTATTAGGACATGTGGTGTCTAAAAACGGGATCCAAGTTGATAAGGCAAAAATCGGTGTAATTGAAAAATTGCCACCACCAATTGATGTTAGGGAAATTAAAAGTTTCTTAGGGCACGTAGGTTTTTATAGACGATTTATTAAGGATTTTTCTAAGATAAGTCAACCTTTATGCAAATTGCTTGCCCAAGATGTTCCTTTTCTGTTTGATGAAAGTTGCTTGCATGCTTTCAATACTTTGAAAGAAAAACTTATCTCTGCACCTATTGTTATTGCCCCTTGATTGGTCGTTGCCCTTTGAGATAATGTGTTTGTGATGCATCGAACACGGCAGTAGGAGCTGTATTAGGTCAACGTATTGATAAAATGTTGCGTGTGATTTACTATGCAAGTTTAACTCTTAATTTTGTGCAAGGAAATTACACGACTACATAAAAAGAGCTTTTAGCTGTGGTTTTTTCTTTAGACAAGTTTAGATCTTATATTCTAGGATCTAAAACAATTGTACACAATGATCATGCAGCTCTTCGATACTTGATGTTAACCTCAAGCCAAACCTAGATTAATTAGGTGGATTTTATTGCTACAAGAATTCGATATTGAGATTAAGGATAGAAAAGGTAGTGAGAATGCGGTAGCTGATCATTTATCTCTTCTTCCCTTTAACCCCCAACCGGAGGACTTACATCAATTTAGAATTAGTGATGAGTTTCCCTTTGAGCATACATTTGAGACATCCGTCATTCCTTGGTATGCTGATATATGTAATTACCTTGCGAGTGGAAAATTACGTCCTGATATTTCTTCTCAAGAGAAGAATAGGTTTTTGTCATCTTGCAGGAACTACTATTGGGATGATCCTTATCTTTTTCTCCTTGGTAAGGATGAGGTTATCAGAAGATGCATTCCAGCAGAAGAGCAGCCAGAGATCCTGACATTGTGTTATGCTTCGCATTGTGGAGGGCATTTTGGGGTAGAAAAACCGCCTTTAAGGTTCTTCAATTGCGATTTTATCGTCGTCAATCTTTAAGGATGCGATAATTTCGCTTAGCATGTGATAGGTGTCAACGGGTTGGCGCGATAGGAGTAAGAAATGAGATGCCTCTTAGTATGAATTTGCCTGTAGAAATTTTTGATGTGTGGGGCATTGATTTTATGGGTCATTTTCCAAATTCTTATAGGTTTGAGTATATTCTTCTTTAAGATTATGTGTCCAAATGGGTGGAAGCAATTCCTACCCGAACATGTGATGCTAATATTGTGATCAAGTTTGTGCAGGAGAATATTCTTCGCTAGTTTGGATTTCCTCAAGCTATAATTAGTGATGGGGAAAAACACTTTTGTAATAAGTTATTCGAGAAATTGATGAAAAAGAATGGAGTTTCCCACAAAATAGCAACACCATATCATCCTTAAACTTCAGGACAGGCTAAGATGAGCAACAAGCAAATCAAGTGGATTTTAGAGAAAATGGTGAAGCCGTCGAGAAAAGATTGGGCAACTAAACTGAATGAGGCTCTATGGGAATACCGTACGGCTTATAAAACTGTGTTGGGAATGAGTCCCAATAAGTTGGTTTATGGTAAGTCGTGTAACCTTACGGTGGAGATTGAACATAAAGCATATTGGGCAATTAGGAACGTGAATTTTGATTTGTCTCAAGCCGGAAAGGAGCGGACCTTACAGTTGTATGAGCTTGAAGAACTGTGTGACGAAGCCTATGAGAACGCTCGAATTTATAAAGAAAAGGTGACGAGAATCCATGATAATAAATTGGTAAGAAAATATCTTCAACCTGGAATGAAAGTGCTCATTTTTAACTCACGGTTGAGATCTGCTTCCGGAAACATCGGAGTAGATGGAGTGGTCTATACGAGATAGAAGATGTGTTCTCGTATGGAGCAAAGACAATTATATTTAATCGTAGGAGAAGTAGTCTTTCTAAGTCAATGGACAACGTGTAAAATTGTACATTGAAGGAGCACCGAACGTGAAGGGGATTGAGTCGACTAGACTCAAAGAGGTAGCTTTAGAATGAGGATTAATGATCGGTCATGACGGTAAAACTAGCGCTTCGTGGAGGCAACCCATATTTCTTTATGCTTTGTTTTCCCTTTCTTTTTGTTATTTTGTTTTGGTTGTTTTTTTTTTTCATTTTGGTCTTGTGTGGTGTAGGATTAGGAGTTGCATTATTTAGGAGTCACTAAACATGGATAGGAAAAATTGAAGTGAGTAACGACGTTTTTGCGCAGAAAAAGGGACCAAAGCACTGAACATAGACAAACCGACGTTGAGCACATGTTAAACTCGTCCAGAGAGGTACACCACGTGTCGGACGATCGAAACCGGGCTGGGTACTATTCAAGAAAGAGAGAGATGTCACGACCTACCACTTAATCAAGTAATTAGCCGTGACTTAACTGACGATGGGTTAGAAGGAAATTACGATACCAATAATACATGTCAAACAATATTCGACTAACTTTTGTCACTGACCGGTTTGGCTTATCCTTACCGGACCGTGACTTGGGGTTCGGTTTAAGTGGATATGAAAGAATAAGTGGTTTCAACTCATTTCACCTACGAAGAGAATATAGATGTTCCAAATGTAAACGGAAATCATGATTTGAGCAAAATAGCTTATATATAATAGATGGTTTCAAGGTTTCAACAAAGCGATAGTTTTTACAAAGCTTAACATAGTAACAAAAGATAACGGAGTCTCAAGAGTTTGGCAGTGGAATAAAACGTGTGAGACATGCATGTGAAGATGCATTCTCAAGGTGAACCAAAAATACTTCGTACTACTTGACAAAGGAACTCCGCTCAACTCCGCTCTGTTCCATCACCACCAACTCGCACATTTAAAACAAATATGCGGTCGAGTACAAAGATGCACCCAAGGGACACATTGCCGAAAACATTTTACTTTACGAAATATTGTATCGCCTCATCAAGAAGTAAGACAAGGGTTTTATTTGAAAAGGCCTTGCGCTTACTAAAACATTTTCTCATTTTCACAAAGTCGATTCATATCATTTTCTTTCACTTATATTTCAAGTCGGCTATGGATTAACGCGGGAGGAGGTTCCCTTCACCCGGACGCACAACAAATGAGCGACCCAGCGACTTAGATGTCTAAGCAAATGAGCGACCAATGACTCAAATACTTACTGTGTACACAATCCTAACTAGCATCTCACCAATGGGACCCGAATTGTAATAACTTCTTGTTGCCCTGTGCAACCGAATGAATATATACAAAGCATAAAACATTTTGGCGAGCAATATCGTATTTAAAATTTTGCGAGAGCGATAAAGTAATAATAGTAAACATTTTCCAAAAGCTCGTAATTAGTTTTTGATAAGAAAGCCCACCCGAGAACTTATAGTTCTTACGCCACTAGTACTTAATTATCGCCTTCTTTCTCCTCCGGCGGTGACCTTTTTCAATGTGAGAAACGAGGTTTAGTACATCGCTATACTTTTCGACAGAGATTAACATCGCCTATAACGCCCTATGCATCAAATAAGGCTAACATCGGACTTATATCGACGCTTCCTAATCAAAATGATGTCGATTATGACATCGCTCATCATATAAGAGATATTCCATCTCTTTAGTATATGATGTGACGCTTTAATGTACTTACGTAACGTAAGTTACATTGTTACCAAACGTCACGTCACATAGATCACGCTTTATCGAATTTAGATGCGCTTTGACCTTGGTCAACATTTTGGTCAACAATTTTGACTTAGTCAATATTTAGTCAACAATTTTGACTAAAGTCAACATTTTGACTTTTAATTCTTTTATGTAATTCTATTATTTTATGTGCAATTCTTGTTCTAAAATTCTATAAAATCATAATATGTTTAAAACATCATTTTTGATCATATTATGCAATTATATCTTATAAAATAAATTTATAACATTAATACACATAACCCATAGTTTTCGAAAACCCTAATTAAACTAAGCAAACAATTTCCAAAAATTCCAATAAAATCACATAACACATACTCATCTATAAGCATCCTTACTATAACATAATTTTTATTTATTGTGAGCTATTGAATTTAATCTTCCTAAGTCACTTTTGAAAATTTGGACTTAGGTCCAATAAATTTTAACAATTCCAATAAATTCATACAACACTATATTATGATTCTACACTTTCAATATGTTATGATAACACTCAAACATTGATTATATCTCATCATAATATCATGTTCTATAATTTTCGAAATTCATAGACTTAGTACTAAAGTTTTCCAAAAATTTTACATAAAATCATATAAGCATAATTAATACCCTAGATCATGATTCCATGCTTAAATCACCAATTAAAATCATAATTATCAACATATTACACCTTCAAGTTTTGGTCCACATATAAACTTTGATATCATGCTTAATTTTGTGATATAATTATACCATATGCTTAATAACATCATATAAATATAATATCTAAACATATTAGCATAAGTCACATAATTTTCGAAAATTACATGAACAACATAAGCTTATAACATAAATTCTAACCTTTTATCGGATTTGATCGACGTCTACGACGTTATTCTTTTATGATCGAAGAACGCCAAGAACACTCTCTATTTTTTTCTCTATTTTCTCCTATTTCTCTCTATTTTTGTTATGATGTTATGGGAGGGTAACCTCATATTTATAGGATTTATAAAGTGGGTTTAATCATTATTTCATAAAATATCTTATCTTATCAAATCTTATCATATCTTATCTTATCTTATCAAATCTTATCATATCTTATCTTATCTTATCAAATCTTATCATATCTTATCTTTTTAATATTATACACATCTAGATGTAAAAATAAAATTTACAACTCATACCTTATCCTTTTATCATTTTCGGCCACCCTCCTTTCATAAGGAACAATTATTTTATTTTATCTTATAGTTTATTATGTTATTATATTATTTAATTAGAGTATCTTATACTTATCATAAAATAAATAAATTATCACTTTATATATAAGGTTTATGGAATTTTCGGCCACTACTATAAGCTTAGGATAAATTTTATTTTTTCCATATCATATACTATAATATAATTATAAGATAATACCATATCTTATCCTTATCCTAAAGTTCGACTTTTATTTATTATGTTCACATTTGTTCACATTAATTTTTCAAACTTTTCTCCTACTACATGACAAAGTTCTTAGTTACTTGTTCAAATTGGATACATAATCTACCTTATCCTATAATAATATCTTATCCAAATAATAATGACATAGCATTAATTAAAGCATGATATTTTTCATCATTTTCACACTTAATAGGTCAAATTTTCGGCCCTCATTATAAATATATACTAAATTTTTTTATTTTTCTTCAATAAATAGCTATGTGACACAATAATAATTTTAGATGATAAAATAAATCATAGGAAAATTAATTAAGATCAATTCTAAGTACTAAAGTGAAGTTATCGACAAATAATTCGAAATTACGAATAAATTATCAAACTATGATTCTTTTTATAAAAATATTATTTTCATGAGTAATTATATCAATATAATGATATTATATCATAAAATAAATTTTTGGAATTTTTCTAAGCTATTTCCCCAAATTTTCGAACATTAGGGTTTCTTAGGATTTTATTTTTATAAAATCCTATTCTTTACCTTAATTTATTAATTTCGAAATTTTCATAATTTCTAGGAGATAAAATTGATCTAGAATCATGATATTTATCAATTATATAATTAAATAAATTATTTAGTACAATTATCACAATAAATGGTAATTTTGAAAACTACATAAAATAACACAAGATTTTAGAAAATTATAGATGCTAAAGTCCAAAATATTATCTCCTATGATATTTATCACATTTCTACACATTTCTAAGAGATAAACATTATCTCTAAGTTAATCATGACCTTATCCTATCTTTTATGAAATATCATAGCAAATCTTATCTTAAAATTATCATTTTCCAACCTTATCACATCCACCTCATGCTTAGGTGTTCAAGATAATTATCTTATCACATACTACATGATAAACATGATAACTCATCACATAAAATCAAGTGATCATATAATAATTCATAAATTAATTCCTTATACTCATGTTTTTGAAAATAACCAAATAATAAGGAAAATATTTTCTTTTCCTTCCTTAGTGCAAATAATATCCTAAATATGCTTAAAAATATATTTAAAAATTATTTTGTTCAAATTTTCAAGAGAAATTTCGATTTATTCAAAATCGACAATTACTGACGCTCACTTTCATACTGCTCCTATTCAGACGCTCCTTCTTTATTTTCGAAATATTTAAGCCCAGAAATTTGGGGTATTACAACTTTCATCATGAAGAACTCAAACGTTTATGATTCAAAGGAATAGAATGGAATTTGACAAAAATTGATTCTAGGTTCTCGAACCATAATAATAATCAAATAAAGTAGAATAACGTCTAAGGACAATTGATCACAAAAAAATGACCAAGATCAAGAATGTACATTTTCAAACATACTTTTACAACATGGAAAATTTATTGACGTTTCAAAGCATTGTTTAAAGTATAGGTTAACAATGTTTTCAAAGACTTGATATAAACCTTATTGGCTCTAACAAAAACATTTCTGAACTCTCAAGTAGATCTTTGATCGTAGAGACATTTCAATGAATCCATGTTCTCAGAATCGAGTCGACATTATAACAACAATGCCGAGATTATACCAACAAAATCAAGGATATCATCAACATTATAATCAACTTAACGTAGCAACATTCCAAAGCAAATGATGGCCAAAGTTCGGCAACGAGAAATGTGGCTGAGAATTATGTCTGAAGACATAAAACTCTGGGCATAAAACATGATAACATCAAATGAATTTTATAATCAAATGAGCATTTTCATCATGAGTTAAACTTTTAGAAAAGCTCCTTGCACAACATTCGATTCCAGCATCCTCTCAAGCCCAACCTGCACGTTTAGAAATACATGCAGGGCGTGAGTACAAAAATGCACTCAGTGGGTATACACCGAAAACATAAAACATTGCTCTTAGAGCTATATCAATGACTTGCCATAACATTAGCAATACACAGGGATTTTAGTGAAATAACATGTGCATGCATCATAATAAACATAAACATTTACTTACTTGCTTTCATTTCTTAGCATCATCATAAAGTATGCATATGCATGTTCTCATGTCGGCCGATAACTTTTCCTTCCCATATCCACGTACTTTCTTTGTGTTGAGAAGTAGGCCTCCTTCTCAAACACCTTAACATAACATACCCGTGTGGACCCGAAGGGTACCAATCACGGTCATACCCAACGTCGGTAACATTCTTTCATTCATACTTTTTTACTTTCTTTTCCGTGGATAGGTAAATGCATCATGCTCATGCTCGTGCTCAAAACAGGCAAGTCATTTAACTTTGAAACTTTGCACATAAATGCATTTCATATCATTTTGAAAATATGCAATAGCATAAGCATATCATATCATTTGAAAGTATGTAAAAGCATAAGCATATCATTATAGAAAATACTTATACCCACCTGGCGATAGTCACTCGACGACTGTACTTTTATCTTTAATTCATTTCTTCTTCTTTTTCTTCTTAGTCCTTCAATCAACATAGATCGGCGTTAATGCCTACCAAGAATCAAACAAGAACATAACTTATTTTAGTCTTCGATATGACTATATCTTCTCGATATCAAGACACTATGGTCGATAATACTTGGGTCATTGCATCCTCTACCATCTTATACAAAAAAATCTAACAAAATTTCGTGAATAACGCTTATAAACGATCGCCATTTCAAGAATAAAATCAACCAAACTTATCCAAAACTTTACCAAATCATTTTCATATGTCTAAATGAGTATATTAAACTCAACAACAAGCTTAAACTATCATATCTTATCCAAAAACTTAACGACCCCTTAAGACGTAGCTTATGTTCAACGACAAAAATTGCACAAAACGTCGTCTATCTTAAACGAACCTCTATACATGCTCAACTATCATTAAATATCACCAATCTACCATCAAAACTCAAGGATCAAAGTTTTAGCATTGAAAACCAATTTTTGACGTCAAACTAAAATTTTCAAATTTTCGAATACGTCGGCGGAAAAATCCGAATAAATCATTTTAGGCTTTATTCATATCATAAAATCTAAATATGAACTCAAAATGATCAAATAAAATCAAAAGTCCAACATCATGAGGACTTAGGGTTTTGGCCAAAATGGGATTTTTGCATAGTTCGATTTCAAACGTTTTCTTGCTCAAAACATATTTATATCAACTCATCAACACATTTATGAAAGAATATCAAGCATATCAACATCATATATTCAAGATCAAGACCTCCCCTTTTTTGAAAATTATCAAAGTTCCAAAGAATGGATATAAGTTCAAAATTTCAACGTTAAACAACTTATCGGCGACGATTCGAACATAACATCAAGAAATAATCAAGCAACAGCATGTCCTTCATAAATTCTCAAAATAGCCAAAAATACATCATGCTCATAAGTTCATAATTTTAAAAAATTCAAACCATAGATATGTTCTAAGGATTGAATTATACCTTAATTCGACGATGGATCAAAAATTCAACGGTTGAATTCTTCGATATTCGCTTAAAAATTTCAAATTTAGTGTGTGTAGTGTGTGTGTGAGACGTGAATTTGGGAGAAAATGGTGATGAATAGTGTTCTCCAAAATTTATGAGTATTCAATAGCAAAATTCTATTTAATTTTCAATTTCTTTAATAAATGAATATTCATCACTAATTCTAGAGATGTGACGACCCGACTTCCCAAGGAAGTACGGATCATATGGATCGTCACTCGTATAGTGAGGCAGCAGATATAAACACAACTAATCAATGCAATTAACTATTTAACTACTCAATAACGTATAGACTAAAAGAGATAAACTGTTCAATACCAACTCGAGTCACAGAAGGACTCGTCAAAAGGTTCAAGGTTTAAAATAACCCAATCAGGGCACAATTCAAGGAACGAGGTACGACCTCTAGTTCAATACGGTATGGAAGCAATCATATTCAAGCATCAAAATAATATCAGAGTTAGGCAGCAAATAAGCATGTGGACATGTATATGACGATGTGTTTAGTATGAATTTGTGCTGATTCTTGATATTATTTTGCATATCATTTTTAGTAGTTTGCCCTTTTTATGCCGTTGGTTTGATTATTATTTATCGATTCGGCTTACTTGGTTAGTTTCGATATTTTGTAGAAAACGACATTAAATAGGATGAAATGGAGCTCCAAGAATTATCCTATATTGAAGATCATCTCGATAGGAGTCCGAGGTGCAAACGGATCATAATTCAAGTTCGGACGAGAGAACGGAGCGAACGGCGAAGTCGCAAGACGCCAAGACGTCGGCGTCCGCCCCAGGGGCCGCCATCGCGCGCGCATTCTCCTCCGGCACCCATTCTTCTCAACGCGCCACGGCCGCACCGCCGCCATGGCCGCACCTCACGCCCCCGCCCATTTTTCATAACGCGCCACGGCCACGATTCACAACGCGCCACGCCACCACGCATTCGGCACCGCCGCTCGCTGCAGCATCCTCCGCGCCCGCTGAGCTCGCCCCAACGCCCACTCCGTCCGGTGGTGGCTTCGCAGCGCTCCACACTCACGCGTCTCACACCAGCGAGCGCTACCTCCGGCGCTGCATACCCAGCGTGCGCGGCTGTCCACCGTCCGGCGCTACATCTAACACTTCTCACCTCGCGTCCGACGCTATGGTCAGTCCGGCGCTGGTTGTTTTGGCTATTCATTCCAGAGGCTTCGCGTCCGGCACCACGTTTGCGTCCGACGCTGCTATGCTTTTTCTCCGCTATATATTTATGTTAAACACGCGGAAACCCTAACCCGGACACATTCACACCCTCATTCTCAGACGCAGCTATCTTTTCTTTTCCTTTCTTTTCCTTTCTCTTCCTTTTAATTATTTTGTACTTGGATTAACAATTAGGATTGTACGATTCGGATTTTGGAAGATTTAATTTGTCTATGAATGGTTGTAAGTTTTCCGATTTTGATTATGTCTATATAATTGGGATTGGATTAATTTCTATCATGAGATAAATTATCGATTTATTGGGAAATATATGTTTGATTGTTCTCGTCTTGAATTGTGATTATTGAATTGATGATTTGTGAATTTCTCATCCGTATAAATTATTTATTTTATGATCTTCATGCATGGTGTTCGAAAGAATAATGTAGGGTGATCAGATGCTTATGTTTCATTATAAAGTTATGCGAGAGCCGATTTATATTAAATATAAGTTGACAATGAAAGTGATCGATAGATTGGTTTGTTGTTGAATAAATGATATATGTGGTTGGGTTTTGCTATCGTGTGCCTTGCAATAAAATATCCTTCGTAGTTCATGGTTGGTTGATCGAGATCCCCTATCATTAAGTTCGAGTCTAACGCTGACGTAATCGAGAGATTAGTTAGTGTTGACCGCTTGGTGAGAGGTGGGTGTTTTATGCATTGTGTACCGTCCTCGATTCTTTAATAGCGAGGATGATGGGAAAAACTATGTTTAGCCCTCTCCGATGATCTATCTCGATGTTTAATTCACCATACATCGATTATATACCTACCAACATGATGGGGTTTTCGTGTTTTGACCTTCCGGATCAGATCCCGTTGCCCAATCTCCAACGCCGAGTGAGGACGATCTATGGAGAATGCTTCAAAATCACCCTCAAGCGGTCAAGAATTTTGAAAATCTCTCAAAGGATGAACCTCAAATTTCGAAAATAATGATGATGATTATTAATCATTGACCTAGATTTAATCTCTTACCTCATATTTATAATGCATTACCATAATCCTATATGGAAATTACCATAATCCCATATGGAAATTACCATAATCCCATATGGAAATTACCATAATCCTATATGGAAATTACCATAAACCTTTATGGAAAGATTATTACCATAATCTTATATGGAAAGGATCTATGCATATCCCATAAATATAATAATATCCTTATAGGATAAAGAGAATCAAATCCTTGTCTTGTAGAGCATAGGGGCCGATTTTGCCTAGCTTACGGGCCAGATGGGCCAGCCAGGATCAAATGCAAGGAATAAAGATGGGCCTCAAATAAATTAATTATCTTATGTTCACCCGAACATAAATTAATTTATAAACATTTATTCATGCCACTAGAGAATAAATGCCGACTTACCCTTTATTACCAAGTTGAGTCGGGCTTGCACTTAGACATTACGAATCCCGTATTTAAGATATCGAACGTCCATTAATTATTTATAACATTCGATCGCTTAAAATAATTAATATCTTTAATTCCTTAAGTAGTACCACTCAACCTTATTATTGTACTGAGCTAACTCAACCTGCGGGGTTTAGTACAATAAACCTTTGAGCTCCTTAAAGGGACTTCATCATCCTAAACGGATACGGTGACTGACATGATAATTAGCATGACATACAAGCATCGCCACCACCCACGACGCGGAGAATATTGGGTTAGAACATATAACCTCACCCATAAAAAGTCAAAGTGATGGTCGACAACTCATACTCATCTAATACCTTATCGAGGTTTAGATCATCGTAAGTCATCGAGATCTTGATTCTTCACGACGGTCGATAGAAGAACTCATCTCATCGTGATCCTTCAATACGCCGAGACGCATCAAGATAGACAAGCAACCAAGTCAAGTCACTTTATCTATACGCAGCCTTTACCGACAACTCGTCCTCAAGTTGTCTCACCAGTGAAACTTTTATATCTCATTGCTCGACCAATCATACGGACTTCGTGATCTTCTACACATCGTATGATCTAACTTATATATGAGATAAGGGGACACGATATATGCAATCAAGTATTCATTTCGGATAGAGATTGTAATAGTGGTAATGTGAAACATTGTATACAAGCTTAACCAAAATCGCTTTCAAGATACAACCAACAATCTCCCACTTATACTAAAGCAAACTTTTAGTATACAATGTGTCTCTACTAGCTATTACAAACAAAACCATCACCATCACTTTGCTTCTCCCACTTATACAAAAGTTTCCTTTCTAAGTGGGTGCCATCCAGCGCAATTCAAGTCCTCTAATGTCCCCGACGTAAACTTATTGCGGCAGGCTTTAGCGGGTGCCATCTAGCGCAATTCAAGTCCTCTAACGTGCCCGACGTAGACTTATTGCGGCAGGCTTTAGCGGGTGCCATCTAGCGCAATTCAAGTCCTCTAACGTGCCCAACGTAGACTTCATCGGGGCAAGCCGTGAATGGATCCGCTAGGTTATCCATCGATCAATCTTTGCAATCAAGACGCCCCTCGCCTAACGATTTCTCGTATGACATGGTACTTTCTCTCTATGTGTTTGCTTGCCTTGTGGATCCGTGGTTCCTTCGAGTTTACCATTGCACCGAGTTATCACAAGAAACCATGATACTCATGGGCAAACCAGTACCACATCTAGATCCATGAGGTAGTTCTTGAACCATCTGACCTCCTTAGCGACTTCGGAAGTGGCTACATATTCGCTTCCATGGTAGAGTCCGCAATGCATCATCGCTTTGCACTCCGCCAGATACGGTTCCACCTCCCAAGGTAAACACATAGCCCGAGGTAGACTTTTTCTCATCATCACGATTGAAATCCAGTCCGAATAACCCAAAGGCATTAGACTATCTCGCATGGTAAGTCACCATAATCTCGAGTCCTTTTCGGTGCTTGAATATATGCTTTACCGCATCCAATGAGCTTGTCCAGGTTAGATCGATATTCAGCCACTATGCCCACCGCATAGCGGATATCGGGCCTCGTGCAAGATTGCATGCATGAGACTTCCTACGGCGAAACGTAGGAAACTTATCTCATTTCCTCTATCTTCTTTGCGGTCATAGGTAAGCGCCTTTAGATAAAGGAACACCATGTCGAAAGGTAGCAATCCTTTCTCGACGGTCCGCATACTAAAACGAGTAATCACAAGATCAATGTAAGACGCCCGAGATAAGCTCAACATTTTCCTCTTGCGATCTCGGTAAACCTTGATCCCAAGAATGTACGCCGCATCTCCTAAGTCTTTCATTTGAAAGCGATCGGATAACCAACTCTTTACGTCCGATAACAACTTCACATTGTTGCCAAATGGAAGAATGTCATCTACGTAAAGTGCAAAATACCACATTACCGCTGACATCTAAACGATACACACAACTCTCGCTAGGCAACTGGTAAATCCACGTGACTTTACCACCTCGCCCAAACGTAAGTTCCATGATCTTGCATCATTGTCTTCAGACGCCTCATTGTACGTCCATGGGTCGATTATTGCTGCTCGTTTTCGGGACTAAACCAAGATTCACCCATGAACATACATCGCTCGGGTCGACGAACAACCTCCCACTACGACGAGGCACTACAGGCACAATGGCAACGGTGGGTGCAGTAACTTGTGGTTCTCTATCTTGCACAACTTGCTTGGTAGGTACCACTTGTACGGTCGGTATCTCCAGTGGAACTCGACCCACTTCAATTTCTTGAAGTATCTGGTGTCGATCCCTCACACTAGACTCAACATCTCGTACCTTTGGTCTAACCGGTGGTGGAATACGATCATCTTCTAATTCTTAAAGAATGATTTCAACTTTTGATTTATGATTTTTCATGTAGTCATCTTCTAAGAATCGGGCATTAGTGCTAATAATGACCTTCTGATCCTTAGGACTATAGAATAAACCACCTTTCGTTCCTCTAGGATAGCCAATAAACAGCCTTGCGTCGGATCTAGCCTCCAACTTGTCAGCCTTCTTGTTCAGCACATGTGTTGGACTGCCCCATATCCTTATGTGGCTTAAACTCGGCTTGCGCCCAAACCACAACTCGAAAGGGGTCTCTTCGACCGACTTGATGGTACTAGATTTAGCAAGTATGCCGCGTTTCTAAAGCATACCCCGTAACGAAATAGCAAAGTTGCATAACTCATCATTGATCTAACCATTTCCAAAAGAGTCCTATTTCTTCGCCCGACACACCATTTTGTCAGTGGTGTGCCGGTGAAGTCTTGTTGGATGTAATCCCACACTTCACTAGATAGTCTATGAACTCGTTGTTGAGATATTCGCCACCACGATCGAACGCAGATGACTTGATACTCTTACCTAGCTTCGCCTCCACTTTCGCCTAAAATTCTTTCAATTCTCAAAGCATTTAGACTTGCGGTGAAGCGGTATACGATCCGCACTGAGTAATCGTCAATGAAAGTGACAAAATACTGCATCTCCACAAGCTTGTGTGGACATCGGTCCACACAGTCGAATGGACTAGCTCTAACATTTCTTTGGCTCTATGACCCTTCGCTTTGAAGCGGTCCGTCAACATCTTACCTTCTATACAGATTCGCAGATCGAACCAGAGTGGCGTGAGATTACCCAACGCCCATTCTTAGCCGCCTTTGGATCCTATTTAGATTGATGTGACCTAATCTAAGATGCCAGAGAAAGAGGTGTCATCTTGCTAAGAAAACTTTCTATTTTTAAGGTTTGATGTAGATGCAACATAGTTATAGGTATTATGTATTGCAGTAAATAGTATAAAGCTTAATTATATAATGTGCCTACACGATAACTTCGTCATTTCTTATGATAGAAACACCACTATCAAAAACAATGAATATCCATGAATAAACAATTTCAAACAGAAACAAGTTTCACGAAAATCCGCACATATAAAACGCCTTTAAAACTAAAACTATTTTCTCAAAACATAAAGTAACATCTCCGACTGCAACGGCCTCGACTTTCGCCGCGTTTCCCATGGAGATCGTTATCTCACCATCATTCAGCTCCTTTATCCACAGGAACCCCTGCAAGGTGTAACAAACATGATCAGTCGCACCCGTGTCTACTACCCAAGAATGGGTAGAACAAGTCGCTAAACATGTTTCGTTATTAAAGCAAATGGCGACTGAGCCTCGAGCTTGGGGCACTTAGCATTCCAATGCCCGCCTCACCGCACTTCAAGCATTTGCCCTTCTCCTTTGCCTTTTACAAACCGCTGGTAGAGCCCTTTGTATTACTCCCACTCTTTTCTTTAGCCTTAGCATCTCTTTAATTCCACTTTTCCTTTTCATCTTTCGATAAAGCAGTGGTTTTCTTTGAGGTGCGTACTAAAGACTGTGCACCTTTGCCCATTTTGCGTTCTTCCATTACTAGATCCTCTTGCAATGAATCTAGAGTATAACTCTTATCATAAAGGACTTCTTTATAACGGAAGTCATCAAAAGACTTGGGCAAAGTGTTGAGGATCATATCGATTCTGACTACGTCAACAATATATCCTCCAACCAATTCGAGCTCTCCGAAGAGATTAATCATTTGCTCTACACGGTTATGCACCGAATCGCTTTCCTTCATTGAACTTGACATTATTGATTTTGTCAAATTATGACAAGCGATTCTCGTCCGACTCTCATACAATTTCATAAGACTTAGCCATATCGTGGCTGATCTTCCATCTCGATGCTGGAGTTGCAGGACTCGCACATGGTGACCAAAAAAGGCACTTTGCCATTCTATTTGATTTGTCCCATTTCTCGTGCTCCTTGCGCCTCATGATGAGATGAATTGTCTAGAGGCTTGGGACGGGTGTAGTGAGTACAAATAGATTTTCTTCATAAAGAAGAACATTCTCAATGTTTCATTTCCACTCGATAAAATTTGGACGGATAAAGGATTTTGTGCGAGCATATTGATAATCTGTAAGAGACATATCTTAAACGATAATGTAAACACATAAGCATACGATCGCACATAATTCGTAATAATAATATTATAACCTTTTAATAAAACAATATTAATTGAAACCTCCAATCGCCCAAGGAATCCCACATGCAAGCCACGCGTGTGGACGTTTACATGAACCCTCGACCGACTAAAATATACCTTTTAGTCGCTTAATTTCAATCCATGTCAACTTATCCTTATGACAAATGAAATTAACTATTCGACCTTACTAGACCACATCACTATCACAAGAAGGGACTTCGTGGGAAGTTGTACTGAGGTGATGTCTAAGCAATGACCACATTTTAACAAATAGAAACTAATTCTTAGAATTAGCATACCACTAGACCATACCGCCCAATTCAAATTCTTTTGTTATCTCATTTTATATCTATCTCTAGAGAACTTATGAAAATCGCACATGCAAGCCACGCTGTGGACGCGTTTATACATGAAACTCCCACTTCTCAATAGATTTAAAATGTTTTATTTAGAAATCTCATCTAACAAACTTATGATAAGCGAAGACAAGCAAGCCACGCGTGTGAGCGTTTACTCACGGTGCGTATCACTTTGTTTAGAGATCAAAAGTGGAGGTCTTGACATTTTAATTTAAAAAAATTAATTTGTCGGTTTGCTTGCTTAGTCTTTTGTTCAAAAGGTTTGTCCATGCAGATCACGTAATCCTAGCATGCTTTTCTATAGAACTCAACATGTAAAACATGCTCGCAGTAATTCTAAAATATGCTTGAAAACGCGATAAACCTAGCATGCTTACTATGCGCACTCAAATTAAGAAAACACTTAAAGGTTTGTCAACGTAATTTAAACATACATAGCATGCTACTGCATAATTTAAACATCCACGACATGCAATGAACGATAAAAATAAAATAAAAACGTTCATCGTGGCTCACTCGTGGAATCTGCACTTTCCTGCCTAATCTATTACATAGAATTGCAAAGTACAGATCTTTATAATCTTCGAAAACGGGCCTCGCGTGCACGGGCACGGACCGGATTCGAAAATGGGCCTCGCGTGCACGGGCACGGACCGGACTCGTCAAAACAGGATTCGGGCTGGAAAAACGGATCTGGGCTCGGCCCGTCACGTGGCTCGTCCATGAGCGTCGTGCACGCCTTGCATGCCGTCGCCCGCACGCCGTGCGACCCTTTTTCCCGTCGTCTCGATCTGGCTGCTTTCGTCTTCTTTTTACTTTTACGGATAAGATTTACGTAAAAATAAATCTAATCTAACCACGGATTTTTCGTGGTGAAAACAAAACCGACAAAATAAAAATGAGCCACGATGAACCATGATTCAACAATTAATATATTGCGCACGTAATAATCAAACGTGAATTAATCCAATGAGCCAAGATATCGATCCCGTGCTCGATACCAATTGATGGGAAAAACTATGTTTAGCCTCTCCGAGGATCTATCTTGGATGTTTAATTCACCATACATTGATTATATACCTAGCATGCACCTATATAATTAATTGCAACACGTTGGGGTTTTCTCGTGTTTACCTTTGAATCTGTCGGCGGAATGGATCGAGACTCGTGCTGACCTTCGGATCGTATCCGGTTGCCCAATCTCCAACGCCGAGGACGACGATCTATGGAGAATGCTTCGTAAAATCACCCTCAAGCTCTCAAGAATTTTGAAAATCTCTCAAATGACGAACCTCAAATTTCTAAAATAATGATGATGATTATTAATCATCGACCTAGATTTAATCTCTTACCTCATATTTATAATGCATTACCATAATCCTATATGGAAATTACCATAATCCTATATGGAAATTACCATAATCCATATGGAAATTACCATAAACCTTTATGGAAAGGATTATTACCATAATCTTATATGGAAATGATCTATGCATATCCCATAAATATAATAATATCCTTATAGGATAAAGAGAATCAAATCCTTGCCTTGTAGAGCATAGGGGCACCGATTTTGCCTAGCTTACGGGCCTGGATGGGCCAGCCCAGGGATCAAATGCAAGGAATAAAGATGGGCCTCAAATAAATTAATTATCTTATGTTCAGCCCAATTGAACATAAATTAATTTATAAACATTTATTCATGCCACTAGAGAATAAATCGACTTACCCTTTATTACCGAAGTTGAGTCGGGCTTGCACTTAGACATTACGAATCCCCATATTTAAGATATCGAACGTCCATTAATTATTTATAGATTACGATCGCTTAAAATAATTAATATCTTTAATTCCTTAAGTAGTACCACTCAACCTTATTATTGTACTTGAGCTAACTCAACTGCGGGGTTTAGTACAATAAACCTTTGAGCTCCTTAAGGGACGCCATCATCCTAAACGGATACGGTGACTTGATACGAGATAACTAGCATGACATACAAGCATCGCCACCACCCAAGATGCGGAGAATATTGGGTTAGAACATATAACCTCACCCATAACAAGTCAAAGTGATGGTCAAGAACTCATACTCATCTAATACCTTATCGAGGTTTAGATCATCGTAAGTCACCGAGATCTTGGTTCTTCACGACGGTCGATAGATGAACTCATCTCACCGTGATCCTTCAATACGTAAGAGACGCATCAAAGATAGACAAGCAACCAAGTCAAGTAACTTCTTATCTATACCGCAGCTTTATACCGACAACTCGTCCTCAAGTTGTCTCACCGTGAAACTTTTATATCTCATTAAGTTTCGACCAATCATACGGACTTACGTGATCTTCTACACATCGTATGATCTAACTTATATATGAGATAAGGGACACGATATATGCAATCAAGTATTCATTTCGGATAGGAGATTACAATAGTGGTAACAGAAACATTGTATACAAGCTTAACCAAAACTGCTTTTCAGATACAATCCAACAGAGGATAGATTCGAACCCTAGAACAACGTCTCCAATTCCGTGTATCTGTCAATTCCTATTGTAGTCCAAGTGCATCCGCTTTCCCTACTTTATTTTATTTCATGCTTTCGTCCTTTCCGTGACAACCCCTTTATGTTAGGTCGTTAGTTTTTCTTTTCGCTACGTGTTTCGACATAAAACCGTTGCCTGTTAAGTCTTCCGAGAGATTCGACATGGGTCGACCTTACGACTCTAGAAGGACCTCGTACTATTGCGAAGCGATCGAAAAGAACAATTTGGTCGGAACACGATGCATGCCCAAGGTTCTAGAAACCTTTCTAATAAAGCATCAAAATAGTCGCTACTCGCACCACCGCACCCATCATCGATCTCGCTTAACCCGCACATCAAAACGAATGCGCTAAGTCTGTAGTACTCGATGGACTCGTTGCGAAAATATTTCTTTGTCAAAATTATTAATTGCCACAATAGCGCATGAGGATTTTAGTTAAAGACTCATGCTTATCGCGCTTTATCATTTTCCAAAAGCGTCGGCGAACTATTTCATTCACGTTGTTTCCATATCGATCATTCATTCATTCATTCATTCGTGCACTATGGAGGTGGCCACCTACACATAGTCGCCGTGACCGGTCGAGGTAGCTAACCTTAACACACAGTCACACGTGTACACAATCCGAGTTAGTCCTTAACTAAGCCGGATCCGATCGTTATCCTTTTTTAATGTTGGTAGACCAACACATTAACATACCATATGGGATATATCAATCTCAGATAGGATAACAACAAAACATAAACATTTGGCAGTCAATAACATTTCATGTGATAATATTTCATAAGGCTTTGTAAAACATGCTTTGAGATATGCATAACATTTTCGTTTCAAGAAAGCCCACAATATCGCATGAGGATTTTAGTTAAAAGACTCATGCCTATCAAACGTTTTATCATTTTCCAAAAGCATTCGAACGAACTATTTCATTCACCATAATCACAATCATTCATTCTAAGCTTATAATTTCACTATCATAGCATCATTTAACATTAGAATTAAACTCATACTTAGCCACTTTGTTACGTTTTCTATAATTAGCAACAATTAGCATATGTATCCAATAAATTTCAATAAATTCATGTTATACTCCTATCATACTATAAGATTTAATTATCAACTCAATATCATCATATAAAATTTTAAACCATAGGTTAAAATTGTTTAAAGTTTTCGGTAATTCAAAATTCAATAGCTTTGGTGTTCAATAAATTTCACAAAATTTATATCATGCTTATACCATAAACTAACCATGAAATATCACTTCATATCATACATTAAAAATTTAAACCCATGCTTTTTCAGCACTTATGGTGTCGGTATTACTATAATATATGCATATATATTCAACAAATTCCATTCTTTCACAATATGGTTATATAGTGCAATAACATGTAATATTAAGATCAAACATCAACTAATATTTAATATATCACACATCCTATTATTCTTAACAACAAAAATCAAATATATCACTATATATATATGTATATAGCTCACGGTTTTGTTGAAAAAAAATAGGAGAGGTGTTTGATTAAATTCAAGGTTAATATATGATGTTCATATCATACCTTAAACACCATATCTTAACTATTTTCAACAAACAAAAATCAAACAATACTCTAAAATAAATATATATGTTTCGGTCAAAATAAGGTAAAATATGAGATGTGTTTCAAAATTTCCAAGATTTATATATGATGTTCACTTCATATATTAAACACCATATCTCAACTATTTCTCAAGAAAAAAATGAAATCATGGCTTAGAATTGCCATGGAGCTCACGGTTTTACAAATAAATTTCAAACGATTCTGAAAAATTATGATATTTATACTACATGCTTATAATACATTAGCAAGCAACAATATCAAATAATATTCACAAAATCATGCTTTATCATATATTAAAAGAATTAAAGCATAAATCGAAAAAAACAAACATGCTCCAAGAATTCTGAAATTTTAACAGTAGCCTTAGAACATTATTCTAAGAATTTTTCATTCATGGCTTGAGAGCATTTGATGGCTCCAAAGTCATGAAAAAAAATGAAGAGCAAACTAGAGTTTTTAAACCAAAAAAATTCAAACAAACATTCCACTCCATTTGGATGGAAGAGGATGATGAATAATACTTTCCTATGGTCTTAGAAAGATTATTTGAGTGTTGGAAGGGTTTGAGAAGGAGGATTAAAGGCTCCAAAGTGTGAAGAACAATGGAGAGAATTTTAAAATGAGAGAGAATTTTGGTTCCCAAGTGAGAGGCTGAAATGGCACGAAATTGCTGCTGTGTTACAGCCTAATGGGCTGTCCTTAGCTCATTTGGGGTGATCTTGGTGGTAGTTGGGAGGTGGATTGGTCAAATTACCCATTTTGGCATGTTAATACCGACTCTTTAAGTTTTAACGCGCTTTCGATTGATTTCTTGGAACCTTAAGGTTTTATTTTATTAAATTTCCTTTAAAAGGCTTATTTCAATGTTTATAAAAATTTCATGAAGTTCGGACGTCGTCCGATAAGTCAATTCGAGTTTTCATGAAATGTTTGACGATTAAATTATGCTCATTGAATAATTCTATTGAAATCTTAAGCTTTCATAATTAATTTGAGTCTTATAAATGATATTTTATTGATTTAGACCCTTTGTTCGAGTTTCGGGTCGTTCGGATCAGTTTAGGGTATTCCAAGTATATTTTTCCCGGCGTTCGGTTAAGTTCTTCAGAATTTCTTTCTAAATTGATTCTTATAATTTCTAAATTCATAATAATGTATTCCTTCATGATTTTGAGTGTTATCAATAATTATCATGATTAGCACGGACCGAAGTTGATCCATTTCGTAAATAGTGCTTTTAAGATCGACCGCAAGTATGCCCAAAATTCTCATTCTTTGCTTCTCACATGTTTTCACGAGAGGATTCTAGAAATGAAATCCTTTTGTTAAGATTCATTCTCGATCTTCATTCTATGTTCAAAGTTATTCAGAAAACCCTAATCCGGTAGGATTAGTCACTAGTTTTTATTTCTCTAGTTTTCGATCTCGAATCGATTCTAATTGCTTCGTTGGTTACCTTAAACATAATTAAGGTCTAAGAACCATAAATAAGTGATTTAAACATCACTAATAAAATTTTTAAATTTTTCGAGTTATTACAAGAGAATTCCATAGATTTCTACATTTTTCATTTACTTTAACATGATGAATAATCATGTTTCTAGGATTACACGCTTTTCGAGGAATAATACTGATGTTACAAATACATGTTGTTAATCCATATCATTCTGATTTCAAACTCAATTTCTAATAAAATGATCTCTACTTGAAATTCTCTTTTACAACCCCTTTATGTTAGGTCGTTAGTTTTTTCTTTTCTGCTTCTGTGTTTGACATAAAACCGTTGCCCTGTTAAGTCTTCCTCGAGAGATTCGACTAGGGTCGACCTTACCGCTCTATAAGGACCTCGTACTATAGCGAGCGACTGAAAAGAACAATTTGGTCGGAACACGATGCATGCCCAAGGTTCTAGAAACTTTTCTAATAAAGCATCAAAAATAGCTGCTACTCTGCACCACCTCGCACCCATCATCGATCCTTGCTCAACCTGCACATCAAAAACGAAATGCAGCGCTAAGTACAGAAGTACTCAGTGGACTCGTTGCCGAAAATATTTCTTTGTCAAAAGTTATTAACTGCCCACAATAGCGCATGAGGATTTTAGTTAAAAGACTCATGCCTATCAAGCGTTTTATCATTTTCCAAAAGCGTTCGGCCGAACTATTTCATTCACGTTGTTTTCATATCTGATCATTCATTCATTCATTCATTCATTCACGCACTATAGAGGTGGCCACCTACACATAGTCGCCGTGACCGGTCGAGGTAGCTAACCTTAACACACAACACATGCGTGTACACAATCCGAGTTAGTCCTTAACTAAGTCGGATTCGATCGTAATCCTTTTTTAACGTTGGTGGACCAACACATTAATATACCATATGGGATATACCAATCTCAGATAGGATAACAACAAAACATAAACATTTGGCAGTCAATAACATTTCATGTGATAATAATTCATAAGGCTTTGTAAAACATGCTTTGAGATATGCATAACATTTTCGTTTCAATAAAGCCCACAATAGCGCATGAGGATTTTAGTTAAAAGACTCATGCCTATCAAACGTTTTATCATTTTCCAAAAGCATTCGGCCGAACTATTTCATTCACCATAATCACAATCATTCATTCTAAGCTTATAATTTCACTATCATAGCATCATTTAACATTAAAATTAAACTCATACTTAGCCACTTTGTTACGTTTTCGATAATTAGCAACAATTAGCATATGTATCCAAAGAAATTCCAATAAATTCATGTTATACTCCTATCATACTATAGATTTAATTATCAACTCAATATCATCATATAAAATTTTAAACCATAGGTTAAAATTGCTTAAAGTTTTCGGTAATTCCAAATTCAATAGCTTTGGTGTTCAATAAATGTCACAAAATTTATATCATGCTTATACCATAAACTAACCATGAAATATCACTTCATATCATGCATTAAAAATTTAAACCCATGCTTTTTCACCACTTATGGTTTTGGTATTACTATAATATATGCATATATATTCAACAAATTCCATTCTTTCACAATATGGTTATATAGTGCAATAACATGTAATATTAACATCAAACATCAACTAATATTTAATATATCACACATCCTATTATTCTTAACAACAAAAATAAAATAAATCACTATATATATATGTATATAGCTCACGGTTTTGTTGAAAAAAAAGAGGAGAGGTGTTTGATTAAATTCAAGATTAATATATGATGTTCATATCATACCTTAAACACCATATCTCAACTATTTTCAACAAACAAAAATCAAACAATACTCTAAAATAAATATATATGTTTCGGTCAAAATAAGGTAAAATATGAGATGTGTTTCAAAAATCCCAAGATTTATATATGATGTTCACATCATATATTAAACACCATATCTCAACTATTTCTCAAAAAGAAAAATCAAATCATGTCTTAGAATTGCCATGGAGCTCACGGTTTTTACAAATAAATTTCAAACGTATTCTAAAAAATTATGATATTTATACTACATGCTTATAATACATTAGCAAGCAACAATATCAAATAATATTCACAAAATCATGCTTTATCATATATAAAAAGAATTAAAGCATAAATCGAAAAAAACAAACATGCTCCAAAAATTCTGAAATTTTAACAGTAGCCTTAGAACATTATTCTTAGAATTTTTCATTCATGTCTTGAGAGCATTTGATGGCTCCAAAGTCACGAAAAAAAATGAGGAGCAAACTAGGGTTTTTAAACCAAAAAAATTCAAACAAACATTCCACTCCATTTGGATGGAAGAGGATGATGAATAATACCTTCCTATGGTCTCATAAAGATTATTTGAGTGTTGGAAGGGTTTGAGAAGGAGGATTAAAGGCTCCAAAGTGTGAAGAACAATGGAGAGAATTTGAAAATGAGAGAGAATTTTGGTTCTCAAGTGAGAGGCTGAAATGGCATGAAATTGCTGCTGTGTTACAGTCTAATGGGCTGTCCTTAGCTCATTTGGGGCGGTCTTGGTGGTAGTTGGGAGGTGGATTGGTCAAATTACCCATTTTGGCATGTTAATACCGACTCTTTAAGTTTTAACGCGCTTTCGATTGATTTCTTGGAAACTTAAGGTTTTATTTTATTAAATTGCCTTTAAAAGGATTATTTCAATGTTTATAAAAATTTCATAAAGTTCGGACGTCGTCCGATAAGTCAATTCTGAGTTTTCGCGGAAAAACAACGTTTGACGATTAAATTATGCTCATTCAATAATTCTATTGAACTATTGAGCTTTCATAATTAATTTGAGTCTTATTAATCATATTTTATTGATTTAGACCCTTGGTTCGAGTTTCGGGTCGTTCGGATCAGTTTAGGGTTTTCCAAGTATATTTTTCCCGGCGTTCGGTTAAGTTCTTCAGAAATTTCTATCAGAAAGTGATTCTTATAATTTCTAAATTCATAATAATGTATTCCTACATGATTTTGAGTGTTATCAATAATTATCATGATTAGCACGGACTAAAAGTTGATCGCTCGTAAATAGTGATTTTAAGATCGACCGGCAAGTATGCCCGAAAATTCTCATTCTTCGCTTTCACATGTTTTCGAGAGGATTCTAGAAGTGAAACCCTTTGTTAAGATTCATTCTCGATCTTTCACTCTATGTTCAGGCTATTCGTAAAATCCTAATCCCCAGGATTAGTCACTAGTTTTTATTTCTCTAGTTTTCGATCTCAGAATCGATTCTAATTGCTTCGTTGGTTACCTTAAACATAATTAAGGTCTAAGAACCACAAATAAGTGATTTAAACATCACTAATAATAGTTTTAAATTTTTCGGGTTATTACAAGAGAATTCCATAGATTTCTACATTTTTCATTTACTTTAACATGATGAATAATCATGTTTCTAGAAAGGCACATTTTTCTAGGATTACACGCTTTTCGAGGAATAATACTGATGTTACAAATACATGTTAATCCATATCATTCTGATTTCAAACTCAATTTCTAATAAAATGATCTCTACTTGAAATTCTCTTTTAAACTCAAATAACATATTATAAACATCAAACTTTGATTGTAAAAACATTTTTGGCTTCAAAAACCATTTTGAACATTCAGCCGACGATTAGGGCTTTTACGGCAACATTCGTAACAAAGAGCAAAACTTTGAAATCAAGACTTTGTTGAGCATGTATCTATCATCTCAAGACTCTCGTAATCTAGGTCTTCTTATTTTAAACAAGACCTAAGAATCTTATCTTAGGTTCCATCTCGAATCGATCTTGAATAAATCTCAAATTTATTTTGTCGTCTGACTTAACATAAAAGCTTCTAGCTTAAACAAATCTTTTAAGGATGCAATGCCCTTCTCATAAGCTCTTAATCAAGAGCTAATCTCTGCTACATGAATGCGGGATATTACATTCCCACCCCCTAAAAGAAATTTCATCCTCGAAATTTAGTACCTTTTACTGAGGTATTTCTTTATCATCTGATTTTCTAGCTCCCATGTCGCTTCTTATAAACTATGTTGCTTTCATCGGATTTTTAGCTGAAGGAATAAATTTATTTCTTAGCTGTCGTTCTTTTCGATCTAAGATGCATTTCTGGTTTCTCTTCATAGCTTAGATCTGATTCACGAACAACGTTCTCTTGATGTAATATGTGTTTTGGATCAAACACATATGTAATATTCCAAAGAAACGAATATACGATTACGGTCTTCTAAACCCGTAATTAGGGTTTTGCCGTATATTATCTTTTACGACATCGAATCTTGTGATTTCGATACGATATCTTTATAACGAATCCCTTTTTATAATTCACTAAGGATTGTGAATTAAAGGATTGAAATATTACGAAATGATTCGTCAATATATTTTAACGTCAAACGCGTATCGAACGTCAGCTTTTCATGAAATTTTCCGAGCAGTGAAGCTTGGAATTAATTTCCATCTTAATTCCTTTATTAAATGGAATATATTTATTTAGTAAGTATGAACTTACTGCGACCATTTTGAGGTGAGTCGATTTTGAACGTTTTGAGACGTTTTGAACGTTAACGTCTAGAGACGTTTTGAAAAATGAGTTTAATGCTCGGGAAATTATAATAATTAATTTCCTATTATTATTTTATATAATTACAGCATTAATGATTATTAAAATCAATAATTGAGTTATAAAACTCGATAATTCCAACTAATGGAATTCGAAAACCCTAGTTTTCTAAACTATGGTTTTTGGCATGAAATGATACCATTAAATTATCCCATGGTATCTAAACTTTATAACATGATATATATGGATATTATTAAGCATTAAATCAGATTTTTAACCATAGAAATCGAAGGTTTCAGTTTTTATAAAAATGAAACCCTATTTTTGAAATTAGGGTTTTTATTGCATAAAATGTGTAATGATTTTATCCTATGCTATTATTTAATATCTAAATCATATATTATGATATATATATGTGTATGTTTGATTGAAAATTACATGAGTATCAATAATAGGTGTAATTTATATTTTTAATCCTATTTTTCAATAATTACTATCGGTAATTTCGAAATTTTACTTAAATGATGTTTTAATTATTTTTATGACATGTATTATATATCTATGATCATGTATGATATATACAATCTATTAATGTACAAAAATTGAAATTAAAACAACCCCTTACACCCTTGTAGCCATCGGCCATCATGCTTGGACAAGGCATGATGTGCACCTTTTTTCTACTCAATGCATGGCCACCCTTTTTACTCTAGCTAATGATCCCTACATCCTCATCATTGGGCTGCAATCCTCCCCATTGGTGGTGAGGGTGTGCGCCGATTTTGAGAGGCAATACATGGGGGAGACTCTTCATTCTTCCTTCACTTCACTCATTATCCCCCTCACTCTTCTCAAACACTCCAAACACCTTCTCCCCAAAAATCTGCTGCCATTGCCGAGCCTCCCCCCCCCTTGAAAAAAAAAATATACTCTTCATTCTCCTTCTTCATTCATTCACCAAAGTTGATACCTAGAAATTGTTCTTGTGATCCCATACAATTTCTAAGGTAAATGAAGGACCATAGCTTCAATTTTCATCTCCTTGTTATAGGAATTTTCAAACCGCGCTATATATATATACGTATGTGTGTTCGAGTTTTATATATATGTACATGGATGTTTTAAATGTTCTTATGGATGAACATTGTTCTTGATGGTTTTATTTTCAAAATATGAGAATGTATGCTTGGATGAACATAGGATATTGTATATGAAATGTTTGTAAGGATTTAACTTCAGATATTCATAATTTTCAACCATAGTATGCATTAGAAATAATTTTGAAAATGATACAAAATGTTGGATAAAGACCGAATGCTTCTAGATATGTTCTAAGCATGTATTATTGATCTATGTTATGATTTAAGACTATAGTATGTTATTTAGAATTTTTGGAAAAACCCTAGCTTGATTTCTTATGGAAACCGTGAGCTTATATGTGTGTACCTTAGTGTATAAATTTTATTTCAAGCTTGTAATAACATATTAGTGCTTTAGAACCTTGGTTATATGTTCTATGATTTGATTAGAATTTTTGAAAACCAATTGCTATTTTTTAAAAATTACCGTGAGCTTTATAACTTCATAGGTTGATGTATGATTTTATTTTTGAACATGCAATGGTGTATTAATGCTTTAGTATATTATTTATGCATTGTGTGAATTAATTAGAATTTTTGGAAATCAAATACTATTTTAAATCAAATAAGCCGTGAGCTTGTTGCTCTTGAAGGTGATGATTTAATTAGTTTTGATAAATATTATGATGTTATATTACTATACTATAGTGTATAAACATAGTATATAATTATTGGAATTTTTGAAAATCAAATAACATTTTGAATCCAAAAAGCCGAGAGCTATTGAGCTCCATATGGTGATGATTCAAATGTTTTTGGTTGATGTTATGATGTTACAATGTTATAATATAATGTTTAATGATGTTGGAATTTATTTAGAATTTTTAGAATAAGTATTACCGTGAATAATTGCTATATATTCTTAAATGAATGGTTATGATGAACTATAGGTTATATTGGTGATGTATATTGATGTTGGGATATTATACTAAGTATATATCAATTTTGGGAATTTTGGATAATTATTCCTATTTATTCGAATTACCGTAAACATATATATGTATATATATAAATAAATAGCAAATAATATCATATGAATTTTATAAATTCATATTCTGGACCATAGTGTATAATAATGTACTATATTAATTTAGAAAATTTTCAAAGGTCATTTGACATTTTTAAATTAATTATCGAAGTTTTCGATAATTAATAAGGATTTTAAATCCTTTTAAAATAGTTTATTAATGAAATATTTGCTAAATTAATATTCTGGACAGTTTTTAGATTTTACAAAATTTTATAAACATAGATTGCTATGTTTGAGACGAACGTTCATTTTATAACGTTTTAAAAACCAAAATACGATTTTATTTATAAAAGGGTTATTAAAAAATGCAAAATATTTATAAGACCTCGATTTACGAGATAAATCGAAAAATAGGACTTACGTTTTCAAATCGATCAAACTCGATTTATAAAATAAAACAAGAAGAAGTTACTATTTTAAAAGTCAAAATCGTTGACTTTGTTGACCAGTGTTGACTTCGTTGACTTTTCAAGTCAAACGTACGATTATACGCTTATAAATACGTCAGTACGCGTAAGATATACTAATTGAGTATGATACCTCATTAGTAAGAAAAGATTTCACAAATGAAATCCATATATCGAAAAGCGTTTATATCGTTGAACGTATCTCGGCGAGAACAAGTCAATCGTATACGTGTTAGAGACGTATCAATTCACTAAGGAATTCAGTCTACATCGATAAGAAATATCAAGTTTATCATAGCTTTTGAAAGTCTCGAGAGACTTGAGCGACGACTAAAGCCGCTTTTCGTAAAGGTGTGGACGCAAACGCAACGACGGGATTTTGACGAACGAGCGAACTGGGACTTTTACAACGAACCATAGTCGGTGGGCTTCCTATATTTTAAATGCGGCCTTTTCTTACCCCACCAAAGCGTAACTTCATTGTTATTTCAAATGAATTTACTTACAACACTTATCCTACTGTTGCTTAACAAATGTTTTTGCATTACACCGCCAAAATATTTCGTTTTGTGTATGGATCCTATCATTATGCCCGGGTAGGGCTGTGGAGATGGTTGGAACTATTATATCATTTGTTGTGGTAGCACCCAACCTTTTAATGTCGGGTCCTGTGCCGGATGATAAATGCACGCTAGGATTGGCGTGAAGGTTGGAACTATATCGTGTGTTAACATATGCTTGCAGAGAGTGTGTCGCAGTGCGACGGATTACGGCGGTCACGGCGTCAGATGGGAGGCCTCCTCTCGACGCTTATTTATTTATTATTATGTATTGTGACTATGAGATACGGACCATACACACCAAGAAAATGCCCGCCGGTATGTTTCTAACGAAAATGATTTGGTAAGACAAGGCATTTTAACTAAAACCCTGTGACTTACTCGATATTGGCAACAGAATCCAAATTTTATCAAATGTTTTCGCATGAGTCCACCGAGTGCAATTTCTTGTACTTAGCCACGCATGTTTGTTTTAAATGTGCGGGTTGAGCTCGATGGTGATGATGGGGATGTGTTGAGAGTCCAAAGTGTCTCGACCGATTTACTTGAATTTGTGGGTTATACCTTGAATGCATATCGTCATATATGTATTCACACACTTTCCGCTGCTATACTCTGAACTCCTTTATTTATGCTTTATGTTTACAAACTATCGAGGTCCATCGGATCAGGCCAAGTTTTGGGGTCCGATGGCCTAAACCTTTTACAAAAACATTGTGGCATCACCTCATATTCTCTTTCAAGCATGTTAGTTTATTTTACGCATCTTTATTTTACCCATGTAACCCTAAAATACTACTCCTAGTATTAGTCGCCTCCAGGCCGGGTTGGTCGGAGTGGGGTCGTGATGCAGTGGTATCAGCGCTTTTGCTCTTTGTAAACCCAAAGCCTTTTATTCTAAGTCTAGATCGAGTCACTGGACTTCTAGAAACCTACTGACTCCTCTCAACACTCTATCACATCGAGCTCAACCGGGAATAAGGTAACTGCATTTCTTTCTCAAACTCATGAAATGGAAAATTTACGCATGATGAGCAAGTTAGAAGAACTTTTGAGAAATTTTATTATTATGAAAATTTTTGAAGATGAGCAAGAAAATTTTCCAAATTTTTTGAAATTGAACTAATACAAGTGCTCAAGTATTGAGGTGGAAGTGTATGGTAGTATCGAGTTGAATGATCAACATGAAATGAACAATTCATTTTGAATATGTATATGAGTTGATCATGACCGCCTTTGAAATCATACTTCCAAATTTGCAAATAAAACTTTACTTTCCGACTTTCAAAATTTTATTTATGATGAGCGATATGTTATCATGAGAGCGAACTTAGACTCTAAGAAGCATGCTCACGTATCGTGAAAGAACATAGAATACGAACTTCTTTTCCTTATGCGAACAAAAGAGCGATAGGAAGAATGAAAGTAACGATACCCTTGGGCACGGACGACGAAAGACGAGCGAGAAGGATGAACGAGGACGACCTCAACCTTTAAGCTGAATGACGTCGGCACTCCATCATCACTTCGACACGAGTGAGCAGCAACACGAATCACGACATGGATGTCACTTACGGCTTCAGGATGTTCAGCCTCGACTTAAGAACCCATATATGGTAGACATATTACGTCGACATACGTCCCGATTGACATTTTTGCACGATCGCGCAAATTTCCTGCACTGCGCAGTAGATTTGTTTTAGCTAGATCTCCCTCGTTAGGACTCCGATTTACACATGGTTTTCACCTACGTACTCCTAACGCACTGATCTTCATTTGTTATGAAGAACAGAATCCCAAATTCTGTCTCCAGAATACGATAGAGTCTGTTGAACTCTAGCTTAAGTGTTTGATATAAGACAAGGATCTCGTAGCGTATATTAAGATATCATTAGCTTATATGTTATACGTTTGGGTAAGACTAAGAAGGTAAGTTGTGGTATGTATTGTACATTATGATGTTGCCTACCTTATAGAATTGTTAGTTCTAGCCTAGTTGCTTCTCGTTATGCTATCCTTTCTGTTTTGAGATAACGATAGTTGACTTACGTTAGTTTTAACCGTGGCAGATGGAGGAGATGCGCTATATCGCTAGGAGGAGGGTAGGACCTCATGCCCCACCCGAGGAGCTGATGCGCACTTATAGGGAATGTTGGATGCGCGCGGGGAAGACCTAGGTGAGTTTACGGCGTCTACATTCGGTTGTGGAGGAACGCCGAGCCTATGGCGCAACCGACTACGATGGCATCAAGAGACTCCTAGCTATACTCTCTTGTACAGGATGGTTATGCCCGAGAGGTATCGAGAGACTACATCTATCGCATTCCCGAGGCTATGATTTGATTGGGGATCGCCTGTGTTCGTGAGTCACCTAACTTACGTGCTCTGAGATCTCACGAGCCGCACCTATGGGACCCTATCTCCTCCACGGAGTACACTTGGCGTGACGAGTCGCGAGTGGCTGCACCTTGAGGTTCGAGGCAGGTTGATCGATGATACCCCCTGCACGGATAGGCGAGGCGGGATGTACGAGGTAGATAGGCAAGACGCCCTAGAGCCTTGGGAGAGCCCGTGTTGCCACCAGCAGTTTTGGACACCCGGTCGTCCGCTACCGCCCCTACCACTGCGTCCGATCCACCACCACCAAGACGAAGAGCCCTTCCGCGGACAGCGCGGATGAGAGTATCGATACCTTCCCGGATATGACCCGACCCGAGTATGCTACGATCCGATCCGCCACAACTACGACTTGTGCGGGCGCGGATAACTTTGGACCCTGCGCGACATACCGATGATGGAAGCGGTGATGGGACCATCAGTGCGACCTCGTGAGGGCGATTCGGATGGGAAGGCGACTCGAAGAGGAGGAAGACCACGAGGAAGGCGCGAGTAGAGAGAAAACTTCGTGAAGACATTAGGCGATGTTTTAATTAGGATCATTTTGTTATGACTAGCATGTGTGCTAGCCCTCGCTTTATTCGATACCATGATCCTAGGACTTGGATTTTTTTCTTTTTGGCCATGTGGGCCCGAAACCTGCTATTTCTATTTTCTATGATTCTCGATGTTGGACATCTTGTTTTGACAAACCTTGGTTATCTATCTACCTATATTTTTGACCCAGTGGGGCCTTTTGGTAACAATTGTCTATGTTATGGATGAGTTGTTTTATTTTTATATCGCTTTAAGAAGAAGCTATGAAAACTTTATATGGTTAAGTTGTAGCGTTTAGTAATTAACGATGATATGTTTTATATACCGAATGCCTCCAGAAGAAACCCGGAAAGAGAACCAGAGGTCGAGGAAGACTAGAGGGAGGGTAGAATCCCGAGCAAGAACAAGAGGATAATCCCCAACCACCGCTCCACCTCAACCCGATCGCAGGATCGAAGAACTATTTTGAGGCAAAACCTCCTGTTTTTAACGGAAGGGGCCCGGAAGAAGCCGAACAATGGGTTAGGGCCGTAACAGATTTTACCTTTTTAAGATGCAGCAGCACGGAAAGGGCGTCGGTGTTACCTTCGACTAATCGGACGGTGACTTCGGTGGGAGGCCAGAAAGAAGACTTTTTCAGCTGAACAGCTCGAGGAATTCTCGTGGGAGGATTTCAAGAGGGAGCTGTATGAAAAGTACATTCCTAAGAGCTATAAGAGGAAGAAGGGCGAGGAATTTTTCTGCTAAAGCAAGAAAGGATATGCGTGATCGACTATGATCGCACTTTCTGCGAGATGTCGAGATATGCACCAGAATTGGTGGACACCGACTTGAAAATGTCGGAAAAGTTCAGGTCAGGGCTAAGAATGGAGATACGCATGTCTCTTGCCAGTCACGGAGACCTATCTTACAGAAGCTCTCGCACGAGCTTTGGATATTGAGGCGCCATGACCGAGAATAAGTCGGTGTCGTCTCGACACACACGGTAATTTAGACGAGGAAAAGGAATGGGACCCAACCGCGGGAATAACAACCGCGAAACTATGGAGAAACAAGTCCTGGCGCCGTGGCGAAAACCTGCAGCGAGGACAGAGGCGGAAGAGAGCGCTTATGCTCAACCGCGAGGACCACGAGGAGCGATCGATAGCACCTCAATGCCCTAGATACCATAGAGCACACAAGGGTGTGTGCACGGCAAACGTGGTAAGCTGTTACAAGTGCGGGCAAGCGGGCATTATGCCAACAATTGCCCGGTGTCACGTTCGGATACAAGGCCGAACCAAGCGGCAATGCTCGACCACTAAGGGCTATCTGGCTTCAACCCGGCCGCGCGGCGGCCCAACCCCAACCCCGCAACTCGGTGGCAACAACCCCGGCCTCACAACAACTCCGGCAACGCAACAATGGCGGAACAGAAGAACAAATCCGCAACGCGATGGCGCCACCGCCCGACAACACGGCGGGCGGCAACCACGCGCTAACGCCGGCGAATGACAAGAACAGGCCGAGCAACACCGCCCGAATCAGCTAGGACCGGCGCCCGTCACCTCGGCCGGCTCGGGCGAGCTACGCGCTTGCGTAGGGGCGAGCGAACAAAACCAAGGAACTTGGCGGTATGGGAGTTCTACTCAACCTACCGTTATAGTATTGTTCGACACGGGTGCTTCGCATTCTTTATTGCAAAATCATGCGTGAAATGTCGAGACTAAGGTCTGAAAAATCAAGCCGGGATATGAGAATCTCATCGCCTATGGGAGGGATTATGACCGTTACCACTTTTGCTCGAACCTAGAGTTGACATTAGGATCACTTAAGGTTACGGCTAACGACCTAAACATAATACCCATGGATGATGTAGACATAATCCTCGGAATGGGTGGTTAGCTAAGAATCATTCCACGATTCTCAGTAAGAAAGGAAAATTTCATTTCACTTTCACGACAAGAAGCCACGCACTTCCACGGGATCGCATGGGAGGAGGATTCGATAGTATCAAGACTACAAGCTAGGAGGATGATGAACCGAGAAGGGATGCCATGCATTCTTTGTTTATTTAAGCGATGAGGATAAACCCAAGCACGGGTGGAAGACATTGAAGTTGTCAGAGAATTTTGGACGTATTCCGAAAATCTACCAGACTACCTCACGATGACAACTAGAGTTTACCATCGACTTGGGCGAGGATCAGCCCGGTGTCGAAGGCGCCTATAGGATGGCCCCAAAGGAGCTAGAAGAGTGAAAATCCAAATCAAGAGCTTTTGGATCTAGGATTCATTAGCCGAGTGTCTCACCTTGGGGGCGCTTTGTTTTGTTTGTTAAGAAGGATGGTTCTTTGAGGATGTGCATCGATTATAGGAAACTAAATAAGATGACACTAAAGAACAAATACCCTTACCCGAATTGATGACATGTTTGATCAATTGCGAGAGCGGGTGTATTTTCTAAAATCGATCTTAAGTCGGGATACCATCATTGAAAATACGGTGCGAGGATGTACCTAAGACGCATTCGAGCGAGATATGGCCACTATGAGTTCATAGTTATGCCATTCGGATTAACCAATGCACCGGCCGTATTCATGGACCTCATGAGCAGTATTTCATCCATTTTGGATAAATTTGTTTTGGTCTTCATAGATGACATCCTTATTTATTCAAAGAATGAAGAGGAGCATAAGGAACATCTAAACGGTTTTGCAAACCTTGAGAAATGAAATACTCTTTGCTAAGTTTAGCAAATGTGAGTTTTGGGTGAAGGAAGTTATGTTCCTTGGACACATCGTGTCTATTTGAAGGTATAAAAGTAGATCGACTAAAGTAGAGGCCGTGCGAGAATGGAAATCACCAAGAACACAAAGACGAAATCGAAGTTTCTAGGATTAGGTGGTTACTATAGGAGATTCATGAAGGATTCTCAAAATTGCAAGGCGATAACTTGACTACTCGGGGAATCAAGTTCAATTGGACAGATGAGTGCGAGATGAGTTTCCAAATACTCAAGGAAAAATTGACCAGTGCACCAGTTCTAGCAGTCCCAGAAGCGGATAAGGGGTATGTGGTCTATACCGACGCATCTAAGACTGGGCTGGGTTGTGTTTTGATGCAAGAAGGAAAATTGATAGCTTATGCATCCCGACAACTCAGACCCCACGAGCTGAACTACCCAACCCACGATTTGGAATTAGCAGCTGTAGTTCATGCCCTAAAAATTTGGAGACACCATCTCTATGGTGTGAGATGTGAGATCTTCACGGACCACAAAAGTTTGAAGTACTTCTTCGAACAACGAGATTTGAATATGAGACAGAGAAGATGGCTAGAATTAGTAAAAGATTACGATTGTGGTATTAACTATCACCGGGCAAAGCTAATGTAGTAGGCGGCGCTGAGTCGTAAGAACCATACCAAGTTAGGATGTCTCTTTATACAAGAGGAAAACTTCGTTGAAGAGTTTGGTAGAATGAAGATTGAACTGGTTGAACCACCGGGACAATTGTGGTAGTCAGTCGCTACACTCACACCGACATCGATCTAAGAAAAGAATTGTCGAGAGACAAAGGATGGAGGAAAAGTTGGAAAGATCGAGAAAGACTAAGGTGCCAAGGATTCAAGAATTTCAAGAGGCACGGATAACACCTTATTGTTTGAAGGTAGGATATGCGTCGACGACGGCGGAGCTCTAGAACGAAATCATGAGTGAGGCTCACGATACGCCCTAAACCGCCCACCCAGGCAGTACTAAGATGTAGCAGGACCTGAAGGAAAAATTTTGGTGGGAAGGCATGAAACGAGACATAGCTTCTTCGTAGAACTGTCTTGTTTGCCAACAAGTGAAGGCACTACACCAACGTCCCTACGGGAAGTTACAACCGTTGAAATCCACGAATGGAAGTGGGACGATATAACGATGGATTTCGTTACAAGCTTACCCAAATCAAAAAGAGGAAACACAGCCATATGGGTAATTGTGGATAGACTTACCAAGAGTGCTCACTTTCTACCTATTCAAAGCACTTATGGATCTGATAAGTTGGCCCAGCTGTACATTAAGGAAATTGTACGACTACATGGAGTGCCAAAATCTATTACCTCGATCGAGACTCCAAGTTCACATCCAGATTTTGGATTAGCTTGCGAGAGAAGGCTGAGTGCAGATTAAACTTGATCGAAGATTCCACCCACAAACCGATGGACGATCGGAGAGAACGATCAAACGCTAGAAGATATGCTTAGAACTGTAATTTTGGATCGAGGTGCAAAATGGGAAGATATTTTACCTCGATTGAATTTTCTTACAACAACGATTATCAGCGACGATCGACATGGCCCCACACGAAGCCTTGTATGGCGAAGTGTAGATCACCACTTTATTGGGATGAAGTCGGTGAGAGAAAAGTCATAGGGCTCGATGCGATGAGCGAAATGATCGAGATCGTTCGACAAATTAGGATGAGAATAAAGAGGCTCGAGCAGACGGAAATCTTACCGACGTCGCGTGAGATCAGAGCTACTGATTTGAGGATGGAGACAAGTATTTCTTAAGGTCTCTCAATCGAGAGGATTGTCGGTTTGGCACGAAGGAAAGCTTAGACCCGCTTTATAGGACCTTATGAGATCCTAGAAAGGATAGGTCCAAGAGCATATAGGTTGGCTCTTCCGCCAAACCTGGGAATGTCCATAATGTTTTCACGTCTCACAATTACAAAATCGTTCACGACCCAAAGCACGTGATTCATCAAGACGACGTGATCCTCGAGCCAGACATGAGCTATAAGGAAGAACCCGCAGCCATACTTGACCACAAAGTTCAGCAACTACGGAACAAGTCGATTCCATTGGTCAAAGTGTTGTGGAGACACCACGGACAAGAAGAAGCCACGTGGGAGCTTGAAGAAGCGATGAGGGAAAAATACCCCGATTTATTTTTCTAGAGGTATACAAATTTCGGGACGAAATTTTTCGTGAGGGTGGAATGTAAAATTCCAAAGAAAGCGAATATCGATTACGATGCTTCTAAACCCGTAATTGTGGGTTTTCCGTATATTATCTTTTACGACATCGAATCTTGTGATTTCGATACGATATCGTTATAACGAATCCCTTTTATAATTCACTAAGGATTGTGAATTAAAGGATTGAAATATTACGAAATGATTCGTCGATATATTTTAACGTCAAAGCAGCAGATCGAACGTCGACTTTTCATGAAATTTTCCGAGCAGTGAAGCTTGGAATTAATTTCCATCTTAATTCCTTTATTAAATGGAATATATTTATTTAGTAAGTATGAACTTACTGCGACCATTTTGAGATGAGTCGATTTTGAATGTTTTGAGACGTTTTGAACGTTAACGTCTAGAGACGTTTTGAAAAATGAGTTTAATGCTCGGAAAATTATAATAATTAATTTCCTATTATTATTTTATATAATTACAGCATTAATGATTATTAAAATCAATAATTGAGTTATAAAACTCGATAATTCCAACTAATGGAATTAAAATCCTAGTTTTCTAAACTATGGTTTTGGTATGAAATGATACCATTAAATTATCCCATGGTATCTAAACTTTATAACATGATATATATGGATATTATTAAGCATTAAATCAGATTTTAACCATAGAAATCGAAGGTTTCAGCTTTTATAAAATGAAACCCTATTTTGAAATTAGGGTTTTATTGCATAAAATGTGTAATGATTTTATCCTATGCTATTATTTAATATCTAAATCATATATTATGATATATATGTATGTTTGATCGAAAATTACATGAGTATCAATAATAGGTGTAATTTATATTTTAATCCTATTTTCAATAATTACTATCGGTAATTTGAAATTTTACTTAAATGATGTTTTAATTATTTTATGACATGTATTATATATCTATGATCATGTATGATATATACAATCTATTAATGTACAAAATTGAAATTAAAACAACCCTTACACCCTTTAGCCATCGACCATCATGCTTGGACAAGGCGTGATGTGCTTTTTCTACCTAATGCATGGCCACCCTTTTACTCTAGCTAATGATCCCTACATCCTCATCATTGGGCTGCAATCCTCCCATTGGTGGTGAGGGTGTCGCGCCGATTTTGAGAGGCAATACATGGGGAGACTCTTCATTCTTCCTTCACTTCACTCATTATCCTCACTCTTCTCAAACACTCCAAACACCTTCTTCTCCCCAAAATCACGCCATTCCGAGCCTCCCCTTGAAAAAAAAAATATACTCTTCCTTCTCCTTCTTCATTCATTCACCAAAGTTGATACCTAGAAATTGTTCTTGTGATCCCATACCATTTCTAAGGTAAATGAAGGACCATAGCTTCGATTTTCATCTCCTTGTTATAGGAATTTTCGAAACTGCTCTATATATATATGTATGTGTGTTCGAGTTTTATATATATGTACATGGATGTTTTAAATGTTCTTATGGATGAACATTGTTCTTGATGGTTTTATTTTCAAAAATATGAGAATGTATGCTTGGATGAACATAGGATATTGTATATGAAATGTTTGTAAGGATTTAACTTGTATATTCATAATTTTCGAACCATAGTATGCATTAGAAATAATTTTCGAAAATGATACAAAATGTTGGATAAAGACCGAATGCTTCTAGATATGTTCTAAGCATGTATTATTGATCTATGTTATGATTTAAGACTATAGTATGTTATTTAGAATTTTTGGAAAAACCCTAGCTTGATTTCTTATGGAAACCGTGAGCTTATATGTGTGTACCTTAGTGTATAAATTTTATTTCAAGCTTGTAATAACATATTAGTGCTTTAGAACCTTGGTTATATGTTCTATGATTTGATTAGAATTTTTGAAAACCAATTGCTATTTTTTTAAATATTACCGTGAGCTTTATAACTTCATAGGTTGATGTATGATTTTATTTTTTAACATGCAATGGTGTATTAATGCTTTAGTATATTATTTATGCATTGTGTGAATTAATTAGAATTTTTGGAAATCGAATACTATTTTAAATCAAATAAGCCGTGAGCTTGTTGCTCTTGAAGGTGATGATTTAATTAGTTTTCATAAATATTATGATGTTATATTACTATACTATAGTGTATAAACATAGTATATAATTATTGGAATTTTGAAAATCAAATAACATTTTGAATCCAAAAGAGAGCTATTGAGCTCCATATGGTGATGATTCAAATGTTTTTGGTTGATGTTATGATGTTACAATGTTATAATATAATGTTTAATGATGTTGGAATTTATTTAGAATTTTAGAAATTATTTGTTAATTATTCGCAATTATCAAGTATTACCGTGAATAATTGCTATATATTCTTAAATGAATGGTTATGATGAACTACAGGTTATATTGGTGATGTATATTGATGTTGGGATATTATACTAAGTATATATCAATTTTGGGAATTTTTGGATAATTATTCCCTATTTATTGGAATTACCGTAAACATATATATGTATATATATAAATAAATAGCAAATAATATCATATGAATTTTATAAATTCATATTCTGGACCATAGTGTATAATAATGCACTATATTAATTTAGAAAATTTTTCAAAGGTCATTTGACATTTTTAAATTAATTATCGAGTTTTCGATAATTAATAAGGATTTTTAAATCCTTTTTAAAACAGTTTATTAATGAAATATTTGCTAAATTAATATTCTGGACAGTTTTTAGATTTTACAAAATTTTATAAACATAGATTGTTATGTTTGAGACGAACGTTCATTTTATAACGTTTTAAAAACCAAAATGCGCATTTTATTTATAAAAAGGGTTATTAAAAAAATGCGAAAATATTTATAAGACCTCGATTTACGAGATAAATCGAAAAATAGGACTTTACGTTTTCAAATCGATCAAACTCGATTTATAAAACAAAATAGTAAGAAGTTACTATTTTAAAAGTCAAAATCGTTGACTTTGTTGACCAGTGTTGACTTCGTTGACTTTTCAAGTCAAACGTACGATTATACGTTTATAAATACGTCAGTACGCGTAAGATATACTAATTGAGTATGATACCTCATTAGTAAGAAAAGATTTCACAAATGAAATCCATATATCGAAAACGTGTTTATCGTTGAACGTATCTCGAGGAACGAGAACAAGTCAATCGTATACGTGTTAGAGACGTATTGAATTCACTAAGGAATTCAGTCTACATCGATAAGAAATATCGAAGTTTATCATAGCTTTTGAAAGTCTCGAGAGACTTGAGCGACGTACTAAAGCCTCGCTTTTTCGTAAAGGTGTGGACGCAAACGCAGCGATGGGATTTTGACGAACGAACGAACCTAGGACTTTTTACAACGAACCATAGTCCAGGTGGGCTTCCTATCTTTTAAATGTGGGCCTTTTCTTACCCCACCAAAACGTAACTTTACTGTTATTTCAAATGAATTTACTTACAGCACTTATCCTACAACTGTTTAACAAATGTTTTACTGCATTACCTGCCAAAAATATTTCGTTTTGTGTATGGATCCTATCTCATTATGCCGGGTATTGTGGAGATAGTTGGAACTATTATATCATTTGTTGTGGTAGCACCCAACCTTTTAATGTCGGGTCGTGTGCCGGATGATAAATGCCCAGCTAGGATTGGCGTGAAGGTTAGAACTATCTGTTGTGTTAACATATGCTTGCAGAGAGTGTGTCTTGTCAGACGGGATTACGGCCGGTCACGGCGTCATAGATGGGAGGCCTCCCTCTCGACGTTTATTTATTTATTATTATGTATTGTGACTATGAGATACGGACCATACACACCAAGAAAATGCCTTGCCAGGCTATGTTTAAGAATTGAAAATGATTTGGTAAGACAAGGCATTTAAACTAAAACCACGTGACTTACTCGATATTTGCAACGTAATCCAAATTTTATCAAATGTTTTCGGCATGAGTCCACCGAGTGCAATTTCTTGTCTTAGCCTGCATGTTTGTTTTAAATGTGCGGGTTGAGCTCGATGGTGATGATGGGGGATGTGTTGAGGAGTCCAGGTGTCCTTGACCGATTTACTTGAATTTGTGGGTTATACCTTGAATGCATATCGTCATATATGTATTCACACACTTCCATTGCTATACTCGAACTCCTTTATTTATGCTTTATGTTTACAAACTATCGAGGTCCATCGGATCGGGCCAAGTTTGGGGTCAGATGGCTAAACCTTTTCAAAAACATTGTGGCATCACCTCATATTCTCTTTCAAGCATGTTAGTTTATTTTATGCATCTTTATTTTACCCATGTAACCCCTAAAATACTACTCCTAGTATTAGTCGCCTCCAGTCCGGGTTGGTCCGGAGTGGGGTCGTGACAACATATCTTCGTAACTGCGACATACGGAACATATTGTAAATATTGCCGAAACTTGGAGACATCGTTAATTTGTAGGCGATTGGCCCAATTTTTCTTGAATCTCGTACAGTCGATACATCTTGGTTTGAGCTTTTCTTTTGATTCCAAAGCGATGTATGTCTTTGGAAGAATATACTTTCATGAATATTTTTTCTACAATCTCGAAGCTTAGCTCCGTTCGTCTTGTATTTTCATAGAACTTCTAACTATCTTGAGCTTGTTGGATTCTTTTCTTGAATTGTCGTACGATTACGACCTTTTCTTCGATCGCTTCGGTCGAATTACTTTTCTTTCTCCAATCACGCATCTTAGAAGAGCGACGATCTACGTTTTCTGTCGTAGAGGCTTCATAGGGCGTTATATCAATCGTCGCTTGGTAATTGTCGTTGTACGTAATTTAAATCTTTTACTCATTTCTTGTTAAAACTCGTCCATAACGAGATGTAAACTAGGAGTCTCTGTTTGAGGTGATTGAGACAAGCACTCCATGTAAATGTACTATCTCTTGACGTATATTCGAGCTAACTTGTCAGCTTCATACGTGATAGAGATCTCAGGATAAAGAATTTCCTGTCTGAAAGATTCCACCAGAAATCTACAAACCCTCTTAACTAAAACGATATACGTAGGAGATACTTTCGATCAAAGTACTCCAAAAACTTGAGAATTCACTTTATCGAGCAAACCTATCTTTAGTATTAGCTGGATATCAACTTTATTGAAAGATATGGATTCTGATGAAAAATGCACAATTGGCTTAAAAGAGATAAGGTACAGATAAAGCTTAAGAAAAATTTACACTTTCTTGTTCCCCTTCTTTAGGATGATGATTTTTTTTCGGGTGGCATACCGCATTGCAAACAAATGCCAAAATGCAGTATGTTTCATTTATCAAAACGAGAAAAAGTTCTCAATCAACAAACAAGCTTATATCTCAATGATCTTCTCAATTGTTTATCCCAAGGTTATGATATGAAATACCACAGCTGAATAGCAAAATTATCATATATGTCAAGGGGAGAAAAATTGCCTCTTTGAGGACTTTTTACAAAGCAGGGAAACATTGTAATCTTGGGTTTTTTTTAGGCATATAGATAATTTGGCATCTTGGGAAAAATTTATCTGGTACGGCTTCTCAAGCATGCTATCGCATCATAAAATATCTATTGACATCACCTATATGTATATACCCATATTCACGATAGGTTGTCATCGTCGTCATTCTTTTCTTACGTCTTTGCAATTATGTCCTCACTGCCATCAATGACTTCATAAGAGTCTGGCATCTCTACAATCATTCTCAATCTCAGGAGATAACAAATCAATAGCACAATTGGGAATTGAATACAAAAGAATGACTCCAGGGTAAAGGATGCCAGAATCAGTCACAAAAATATTTGACTGATATTTAGGGACTGTAGCTATGTTATGCCAACAATTGGCAAAACTCGGGTTTATACATAAAAGATCTTGAGACATCTAGAGTTTTGATAAATTAGCTTGAGTCTCTTCTCAAATCTCAAATGAGAAGTTTCAAAAATATGAGAAAATTGAATAGACTGAATCGGTATAGAAATCTCAAGAGATATGAAAGATTGACCATACCAATCTAGGTCAATAGAAAACATCTCAGTGTTGATATAAAAATGATCAAAAGGGAACTTACGTGTACATAATAATGAGAACTGATGATAGTTAGGAGTATGGAAAATTAGTGAAAAGCGAGAGTTACGTGCGATGGATGGTCGAGGATATTATAGTTGTGACCGAACCCTAATTCTCATCGGATCGTGATGCTAACGGCCGAATTAGCAATCGCTAATTTTGGTGCGAGACTTACGGAATAAACTTCAAGCTAGCTAGTGATCACGAGGGTGATTGCCGGTCTTTTATTCATTCTTTATCTTTGATTACTTCTTTGCTTGTGCATCGATCATCACCGTGCTCATATACTTTCCTCCACAAACGATGGAATTGAGCGAGAAATTCGTTCTAGGTAAGTCGTTCACCGATCTTTCGATAAAAGCAAACGAGATAATGATAAGCGACATGACGACAAATGAGTCATTTTCTTCCAAGTCCAAGCATTCCGGATGGTCCTTGCCATCCTAGATAAAAGAATGCTCGAACTCTTCATGTTGCTTTGTCGTCTCTTCTCATGATTTCATTTCAATTTTATTTCATAAAGCGATAGCTCATTTCAAACATACATTTCATATAGCAATTCATTCAATAAAGCATATATTCAACATCAATTCAATTCATACAAATAAAGCACATACTCGATTTTCAACTATGACATAATCATCATAATCATAAGCATAAGCTCATACCTGGTGAGCTAGAGATGATGGAATCGGAATGCTGAGCTTCTCTTAAGAACAACTGACTCTTTATCTCATATTCTCAAATCAGAATCTAATCACTGATTCCATAAACTCAGAGTCTCAAGATAGAGTCAAACAACTGACTCATAACACAAATTCTCAACAGAGTCATCTCAAAAGAATTCACATGCTCAAGGTGCACAAATTGCACAAGACTCAAAAAATTATGAATTTAGGATTCCAGACAGCGCACAAGCTGCACAAGGATTCACAAGGATTTACATGTTCAGAATTCGAAACTGTACTCAACAGTGCAACAGTTCACAATGATTTACAAGCTCAGAATTCAAAACTGTGCACAAACTGCACAAATTAACAAAGACTCATAGGTTCAGAATTCAAAACCGCTCTAATACCATTCTGTCACAGCCCGACCACTTAATCAAGTAATTAGGCTGTGACTTAATCTGTGACGTGGATTAAGAAGTAAATTTTGATACCAATAATACATGTCAAACAATATTTGACCTCAACTTTCATCATGAAGAACTCAAACGTTTATGGTTCAAAGGAATAGAATGGAATTTGACAAAAATTGATTCTAGGTTCTCGAACCATAATAATAATCAAATAAAGAAGAATAACGTCTGAGGACAATTGATCACAAAAAAATGACCAATATCAAGAATGTACATTTTCAAACATACTTTTACAACATGGAAAATTTATTGACGTTTCAAAGCATTGTTTAAAGTATAGGTTAACAATGTTTTCAAAGACTTGATATAAACCTTATTGGCTCTAACAAAAACATTTCTGAACTCTCAAGTAAATCTTTGATCGTAGAGAGATTTCAATGAATCTATGTTCTCAGAATTAAGTCGACATTATAACAACAATGCCGAGATTATACCAACAAAATCAAGGATATCATCAAAATTATAATCAACTTAACGTAGCAACATTCCGAAGCAAATGATGGCCAAAGTTCGGCAACGAGAAATGTGGTTGAGAATTATGTCTGAAGATATAAAACTCTGGGCATAAAACATGATAACATCAAATGAATTTTATAATCAAATGAGCATTTTCATCATGAGTTAAACTTTTAGAGAAGCTCCTTGCACAACATTCGATTCTAGTATCCTCTCAAGCTCAACCTGCACGTTTAGAAATACATGCACGGCGTGAGTACAAAAATGCACTCAGTGGGTATACGCCGAAAACATAAAACATTGCTCTTAGAGCTATATAAATGACTTGCCATAACATTTGCAATACACAGGGATTTTAGTGAAATAACCTGTGCATGCATCATAATAAACATAAACATTTACTTACTTGCTTTCATTTCTTAGCATCATCATAAAGTATGCATATGCATGTTCTCATGTCGGTCGATAACTTTTCCTTCCCATATCCACGTACTTTCTTTGTGTTGAGAAGTAGGCCTCCTTGTCAAACACCTTAACATAACATACCCGTGTGGACCCGAAGGGTACCAATCACGGTCATACCCAACGTCGGTAACATTCTTTCATTCATACTTTTTTACTTTCTTTTCCGTGGATAGGTAAATGCATCATGCTCATGCTCGTGCTCAAAACAGGCAAGTCATTTAACTTTGAAACTTTGCACATAAATGCATTTAATATCATTTTGAAAATATGCAATAGCATAAGCATATCATATCATTTAAAAGTATGTAAAAGCATAAGCATATCATTATAGAAAATACTTATACCCACCTGGCGATAGTCACTCGATGACTGTACTTTTATCTTAAATTCATTTCTTCTTCTTTTTCTTCTTAGTCCTTCAATCAACATAGATCGGTGTTAATGCCTACCAAGAATCAAACAAGAACATAACTTATTTTAGTCTTCGATACGACTATATCTTCTCGATATCAAGACACTATGGTCGATAATACTTGGGTTATTGCATCCTCTACTATCTTATACAAAAAAAATCTAATGAAATTTCGGCAGAATAACGTTTATAAAACGCATCGCCATTTCAGTAATAAAATAAACCGAACTTATCCCAAACTTCACCAAATCATTTTCATATGTCTAAATGAATATATTAAACTCAACAACAAGCTTAAACTATCATATCTTATCCAAAAACTTAACGACCCCTTAAGACGTAGCTTATGTTCAACGACAAAAATTGCACAAAACGTCGTCTATCTTAAACGAACCTCTATACATGCTCAAATATCATTAAATATCACCAATCAACCATCAAAACTCATGGATCAAAGTTTTAGCATTGAAAACCAATTTTTGACGTCAAACTAAAATTTTCAAATTTTCGAATACGTCGGGGGAAAAATCCGAATAAATCATTTTAGGCTTTATTCATATCATAAAATCTAAATATGAACTCAAAATGATCAAATAAAATCAAAAGTCCAACATCATGAGGACTTAGTGTTTTGGCCAAAATGGGATTTTTGCATAGGTTCGATTTCAAACGTTTTTCTTGCTCAAAACATATTTATATCAACTCATCAACACATTTATGAAAGAATATCAAGCATATCAACATCATATATTCAAGATCAAGACCTTCCCTTTTTCGAAAATTATCAAAGTTCCAAAGAATGGATATAAGTTCAAAATTTCAACGTTAAACAACTTATCGACGACGAATAGAACATAACATCAAGAAATAATCAAACAACAACATGTCCTTCATAAATTCTCAAAATAGCCGAAAATACATCCTGCTCATAAGTTCATAATTTAAAAAAATTAAAACCATAGATATATTCTAAGGATTGAATTATACCTTAATTCGACAACGGATCGAAAATTCAACGGTTGGATTCTTCAATATTTGGCTTGAAAATTTTTGAAATTTAGTGTGTGTGTGTGAGACGTGAATTTGGGGAGAAAAATGGTGATGAATAGTGTTCTCCAAAAATTTATGTGTATTTAATAGCAAAATTCTATTTAATTTTCAATTTCTTTAATAAATGAATATTCATCACTAATTCTAGAGAATTCCATAGATTTCTACATTTTCATTTACTTTAACATGATGAATAATCATGTTTCTAGAAAGGCACATTTTTCTAGGATTACACGCCGAGGAATAATACTTATGTTACAAATACATGTCGTTAATCCATATCATTCCGATTTCAAACTCAATTTCTAATAAAATGATCGTACTTGAAATTCTCTTTTAAACTCAAATAACATATTATAAACATCAAACTTTGATTGTAAAACATTTTGGCTTCAAAACCATTTTGAACATTCGATCGACGATTAGGGCTTTTACGGCAACATTCGTAACAAAGAGCAAAATTTGAAATCAAGACTTTGTTGAGCATGTATTGTAATATCCCATATTTTAAATGCTAAATTACGATAAGAAATGCCGTAATTAGGATTTTAGATTCAATAATTAAAATGTTACTTAGTCAATTTGGATTTTGACTAATCATAACATAAGGATTTTATATGATATTCACTAATGCTTGGTGAATTAAGGAATATAGTTTATATTATTCCTTCGAATGTGATATCTAACGTCGATTAAAATTCGATAGTTAGTCTTATGTTATTTCTAAGTAATGAAGCTTAGAAATTTAATTCCTTATTAATGAAGAACGAGTAATGTGCCTACAACATTATTATGAATATTTTAGAGATGAATCAATTAGCTATATTTTGAGACGTTTAGAACGTCGGCATTTGGAGATGAGTTGAAAACTTAGTCAAATGATCATGGAATTATAATATTTAAATTCCTATGATTATTTATGATATAAGAGCATTATTTATCATTAAAATAATGCTAGAGAATTAAGGAATATATATTGAACAATTTAGCTAATTTTTGAAAACCCTAAAATCGAAATTAGGATTTTGTGATCTAAAATTGTTCTAAATATTTGTCTATGATTTAATTCATTATCTAGGACTTATAATATGTCACGTAACTATGTATTAGCTATTTGTTATAAGAAAATAAAATGTCTAGCAATTGGAGCTTGTAATTCTCGAAAAATTTGAACTTATAGCATTAATTAAATTTAATTGCTATCCAATTGATAATGTATGATAATAATTATATTAATAAGATATTATTAAGGATAAAATGAGATGTATTATCAACTTGCACAAGTGGGATGCCAATTGTAGGATAAGTACCGAAAAGTTTGTCATTTTATGTGACATAAATGATAAAAATCATGCTTTAATTAATGAGAGGTTATGATTATAATGTTAGCATGATATTAGGTGTAAAGTAGAGATTGTTATCAATTGAAACAAGTAACCTAAGGTTATGTCATAAGGGGGGGCGAAAACTTTGACTAAAATAAGGTTAGAAGATTTAATTTCCAACCTTATGATAATGACACATATCATAGTTGAAATTATTGAATTTTCAAATGTGACCTTATTATATAGTAATATTAAAGTATATGATATAGGAAAAATTAAAAATTATCCCTAAGGACTAGAATGTGGCCGACACACACATAAACATTTTATAAAGTGATGATTTCTTGATTTAAGTAATAATTGGTGATATATATTAATTATATGGTATAATAACATATTTAATAAATTTTAAGATAGAATAAAATTTTGTCCCTACATGCCACTTGATGGCCGACTACTATGACTAATAATTAAGGGTGTATTAGTTGTCATTTAGGTAATAATTTCATACAAGTGGACTAAGTCTATAAATAAAAGATGTGATCAACCATTTCTCATTTTACACCCCTTAGTGCCGAAAATAGGGAGAGAAAAATAGAGAGAGTTCATCACTTATTCATCCCAAATCTTAGATAAAAAACCGTTGCCGTTAAAAATCGACGCCGATTAAAAGGTTAGAAATCGTACGAGCTTTGTATACATGCTAGAATTTTCGATTTTCATCCATTAAATCTTATGTTATGAGCTTAGTTCACTTATGATGAAATTTTAGGAAATTATGTTTTTATGCTAAGTTGTTTAGAAATTGTGTTCATATGATGTTCCTAAGCATATATTTTTATTTTAATACAAAGTTAAGCATGATTATGAAAATTATATGATGACCGAAAATGATTGAACACCATATGTCGATGAATATGATTTTTAATTGTTGTTTTAAGCATGAATTAATCATAGTTACTAATGTTTAAGCTTGTATGATTTTATGTAGAATTTTTGAAAAACTATAGGACATGTTCTTATTAAATTCGAAAATTATGATATGATTATAGATGTGATATAATTCATGTTTGAATGTTATTATAGCATATTAATGGTGTAGAATCATAATATAATGTTGAATGAATTTATTGGAGTTTTTAAAAATTAATTGAACCTAAGTCACATTTTCGAAAATATGACCCTAGGGTATTTTAATGAGAAATTCATAATTAATAAAAATTATGTTATAAAAAGGATACTTGATGATGATTATGTGTTGTGTAAATTAATTGGAATTTTTGAAAAATGTTTACTTAGTTAATTAGAATTTTCGAAAACTATATAGTAAAATAAAATGATGTATGATTTTTCTATGACCAATATAATTACATATTATTGATCCTATGTTAATATAGTGTGATGTGTGAATTTATGAGAATTTATGCACAAGCTTAGGTTAATAATCCATAATTACCGAAAACTATAGGTTAAAGGTTTTAATGTTATAAATTTATTTTATCAAGTATAATTGCATAAAATGATCTTAAATAATGTTTTAGACATACTATGATTTTATGTGATTTTTAGAACAAGAAATATTATGTTTACGTCAAAATAATTTACTAAGTGACGTAACGTTGAAAAATAAGGTATTATGTTGAAATTAAATCATACTTATGTGTTTTAATGTAACAACCCACCAACCCAAAGTACGGATTAGCAGGGACTGTTACTAATGACAGGGATTAACATCCAAGAACAAAACTAATTATGGAACTGTGAAGTATATAATAAACAAATTCCCAAAACTTCATACCATTTAATGTGACACATATATCGTACATACGAAACTGGATCATATAGACTCTTAAAAAAATGGTTCAACTCAAACATAACTTATATAACTTTGCAGCGGAAAGACATGTGATTTACACATATGACGATGTGTAATCAAGGCTATACTTATTAGCGACAAAAGACTCACCGCTCAACACACCTCCATCCCATCTTCACCAACCGCACATTTAAAACAACATGCGGTCGAGTACAAATAATGCACTCTGGGCTCATTGCAAAAACATTTCTTTAAATTACATCGCCTTTACAAGAAGACACAGGTTTTATTGAAAAAGGTCTTGCGCTTACTAAAACATTTTCTCATTTTCAAAAGTCGTCTGGCCAGACATATTTTCTGTTTGTATGATCCATATCAGTTCTCATATATAATATCATCACATGTTGGTAGCGAACCAACAACTATAATCTGTTTATAACATCATCATACGTTTGTAGCGAACCAACAATTTTCACTATCATCATACCAACCATCTCCACACATAACATGATCGTCATACGTTGGTAGAAAACCAACAACTTTCAATATCATCATACTAGCCATCTCCACACATATCAATATCATTATACGTTGGTAACGAACCAACAACTTTCAATATCATCATACCAGCCATCTCCACACATATCAATATCATTAAACGTTGGTAGCGAACCAACAACTGATTTACTTTCATAGTTGGCTTGCCCAACAACATGATAGGATCATACATAAAATCATAAACACTTTGGGCAGGTAATCATATTATTTCTCAACAGTAGTACTGTTTGGTCTAATGTCGAACTTATTTTGATGTTTCCTAATGTCGAACTTATTTTGATGTTTCCTAATTAAAATGACGTCGATTATGAAATCGCTCATCTTATGAGAGATATTCCATTTCTTTAGCACATAATGTACATTTTAATGTACTTACGTAACGTAAGTTACATTGTTACTAAACATACTACGTCCCATAAATCACGTATTATCAAATTGCGTGCGATTTGACCTTGGTCAACGTTTTTCGTCAACAATTTTGACTTGGTCAACATTTAGTCAACATTTTGATTAAAGTCAACATTTTGACTTTTTAATACTACGTATGTAATTTTGTTATTTTATGTACAATTCTTGTTCTAAAAATTCCCATAAAATCATAATATGTCTAAAACATCATTTTAGATCATATTATGTAATTATACTTGATAAAATAAATTTATAACATTAGTAGACATAACCCATGGTTTTCGAAAACTTCAATTTAACTAAGCAACCATTTTCCAAAAATTCCAATAAAATCACATAACACATAATCAACTATAAGCATCCTTGCTATAACATAATTTTTATTTATTATGAACTATGTAATAAAATTTACCAAAGTCATAATTTCGAAAAAGTGACTTAGGTCAAAATAATTTTTATAAATTCCAATAAATTTACACAACCATATATTATGAATCTACACCCTTAATATGCTATAATAACACTTAAACATGAATTATATCTCATCATTTTATTTTTATCATAAGCTTTCGGTATTTATCAAAATATAGGCTATAGTTTTCCAAAAATTTCACATAAAATCATATAAGCATATTTAATACCCTAGATCATGATTTTGTGCTTAAATCAACAATTAAAAATCATAATCACATATGATGTCCTCATATTTTCGGTCCATATATAAAATTTAATATCATGCTTAATTTTGTGATATAATCATACTACATGTTCAATAACATCATATAAACACTATATCTAAACATCTTAGCATAAGTTCTATAATTTTCGAAAATGTTATAAACAACATAAGCTTATAACATGAATTCTAACGGATGAAAATCGAAAATTCTAGCATGTATACGAAGCTTGTAAGAAATCTAACCTTTTAATCGGTGTCGATTTTAATCGGCAAGGTTTATTTGCTAAAGGTTTGGGATTGAACAAGATGAACTCTCTCTATTCTTGTTTTTCTATAATTTTCGGTTGTCAAGGTTTCAAAAATGAGAAAGTGTAATGCTCTCCTTATATTTACAGACTTATGCAAGTTGTATGTAATTATTACACATAAAATATCACAAATCCACTTGCATAGATGTCCATATTTTCGGCAACTTCCATGGGGTATAAGACAAAATTTTATCCTTATCTAATACACTTCATCATGACACCTTATCACTTAATTAGCCACTTGCATCATACTTATCCATTAAATTAAGAAATGGTAACCTTATAGTACATGTGTATAATTTTCGGCCATTACTAAGATCCAAGCATAGATTGCTTGATCAAATTGGCTACCACCTTTACTTTACACCTCATACATGATAAGATCACAATCTTATCCTTACATTAATTAAATCAAGATATTTATCAATTTTATCACATAGAATTGGGTGAAGTTTTCGGCCCCCCATATGAAGACAAACCTAGATTACTTGTTCAACTTGAATTATAACTCTACTTTACACCTATTAACATGATAAGATCCAACTCATACCATTCATTAATTTAAGGATGATATTTATCACATAAAATCATACTTGAAACACACTATTTTCGCCACTTTCATAGACAAGTGGCCTCCCACTTGTGCAACTTTTAATACACCTTATCTTATCCCTAATAATATCATATTAATATAATAAATATGATACATCATCAATTGGATAGGAATTAAATTCAATTTCCCATCTATATTGATTTTCGTAAACATTATATAGCCATAATGCTATATATTTTATTTTCATGTAATAAATAGCTAATATATAGCTATGTGACATATTATATGTCTTATATGATGAATTAAATCATAGAAAAAATATTTAGAACAATTCTAGATCACAAAACCTAATTTTCGAAAATTAGGGTTTTCAATAATAGGCTCTTTTATTCAATCTTTATTCTTTAATCCTATAGTATTATTTTAATGCTAAATAATGCTCTTATATCATAAAATAATCATAGGAATTTAAATAATATAATTCCATGATCATTTGGCTGAATTATCGAATCGTCTCTAAACGTAGACGTTTAAAACATCTCAAAACGTTAATAGTTGAATTATCTCTAAAACCGTTCGTAAACGAATTAGAATCACTTTACTCACTTCTATAATAATAGGGAATTCGAATTCTAAGTCTCGATGCTTAGAAAATATCGTAAAACTTAACTGTCGAATTTTATCGACGTTAGAAACATAGGTTCGAAGGAATATCAGAACTATATTCCTTAATTCACTAAGCGTCAGTGAATGTCACATAGACATTATCAAATTATTCTTAGTCAACATTAAGCGTTGACTAATTAAGATTTTAATTATCGAGGTTAAACTCTAAATTACGATTTAAATTATCGTAATTAAGCATTAAAACTACGGGGTATTACATTCTACCCCCTTAAAATAAATTTCGTCCTCGAAATTTGCATACCGTAGAAAAGTACGGGTATCTTTACACTATAACAATCTCAAATTTCCACGTAACTTTCTTTTGTCCATGGTCTTTCCATTAGACTTTCACCAACGGTATAAGCTTCTTTCTTAACCGTTGAATTTGACTATTAAAACAATCGTAGATTTCTTTCATAACTCATATCTTGATTCAAGAATAACGTCATCATGATGGTCATGTATTTTGGACCATATTCGTACTTTCTTTAACCGTAACACGTGGAAAAAAAATTCTGTACACTTCTCAAACTTGATGGAAGTACCAATCTATAGGCTACTAGGCCTTATCATTTCTAGGATCTCGCAAGGTCCTATAAAACGTAATCTCAACTTCCTTTTTCTCCAAACCTTGAAATTCTTCCAATGGAGAACTTTAATATACTTTATCTCTCGCATTCAAAATGCAACTTATATCACGTGATATCGGTAAGACTTTCGCTCACCATGAGTTTTCTTTCATTGCTTAATTCGCAAACATCTCATTCATTCCTTTCATAGAATTTTGGCTTTAAAACTTTCCTCCGATTTTCTTTATCTCATTAAAGAGATAATCAATACTTTCTTTTATACTACGCCTCACATGGGCTATGTTGCTCTACGCTATTGTCGTAGGTAAATGTAATAAGTGGAAAGCACGCTTCCAACTTGTACGTCAATTCTTTCTTTTCTAAGCCAATTCATATTCTAAAGATAACCTCAAAATCTTTATACGATACGAGACGTACGATTTTCTTAGTAAACAACCGGGCTAACTCATTAGACCCAGAAGTAGCCTAAATAGGCATGAACTGAACATATTTGGTAAGTCGATATACTACTACCCATATAGTAGTGTTATCTTTTGATTTTGGTAATCCTATCTCAAATCCATTGTTACATCATCCCATAGGATCATTGATACAATGCCTTCATTTACAGGCAATTGAGACGATGTTCGATAATTTCGATCTTCCTCTTCTTAATTCTTTGATGAGTTTTCCTTTCTGCAAGGACCTATCATCACTTAAACTAATCTTTACCGCATAGAGCATTAGTTACTATTTTACCCTTTCATAGGTGATAATTTATATCACATTCGTAATCTCTTACTAATTCGAGGAAGTATCTTAAATTCTTATGATCTATGAAGATCTCACACCTCACTCTATAGAGGTGGTGTTCTCTAAATCTTAACCCGTTTACTGCTGCTAGTCCTGAGTCGTTGTGATGCATAGCTCATTACCTTCCTCACATCGGCACGCGGCATCACATTTATTAGTCCATGTAGATTTAATTTCTCTTTGGGATAGCTGCGTTATCAGCCTTGCTATCTTAGAGAGTCTTTAATAAATTTTCGATAGCAGCCAGCGAATCTTATAAAATCTTTGATCTCATTTGGGTCATTGATTTCTTCTATCCTTGCATTGCTTTCAACTTTTGCCAGATCCACATGGATTCCTTCTGAAGACACTATGTGTCTAAGGAATATAACCTTTTTAGGCCGAATTCACCTTAAATAACTTGGCAAAAATTTGTTTGACTTTTGATGTCTGCAAGATAGTTCCCAAGAGTGCTCTATACTCTTTTCTTTGCCCTTTTGAGTGGATGAGGATATCATTTATGAAGACTAAGATAATTTGTCTAAGTACGCGTGGAACACTCGATTTTTGAGGTTCATGAATATGGCTGGCGCATTAGTTGGTCCGAACGGCATAACTATAAACTCATAGTAGCCATATCTTGTTCGGAAAGCCATTTTGGGTAAATTGTTAGCTCGTGCCTTAAATTGATTATAGTCCAATCGAGATCGATTCTCAGGACTACTCTTGTTCTTTTCCACTGACCGTATACTCGGTTATTCTCGGTAATGGATTATTCACTCTTGATAATCTATACACTTTCTCAATGGCTATCTTTCTCTTTTGACAAACAGGTTGGGTGTTTCTTAAGGTGATACACTAGGTTCGATGAAACTTGGATTTTATAGCCTTCAAATCCTTATCTTTTCAGTTCCCTTGAATCCATTTGATAAAGGTACTTTTAACATGGTTTAATAATGGTTCTAACTCGATAGTGGAATTCTAGCTGCTTATCAGGGGTAATCTTGCTAAGTTGTTAAAAATGTCTAATAATTCCCGAACAATTTCCACATCCTCTATTTTCATTTCTGCTTTTCATTCTCTGCTTAGATAAACAGGGAATGCTCGACATCCCTTGTTGTTTAATAATCTCCTTATTTGTAGTGTGGGTATGGTCGGAATTTCCTTCCCCCTGTGGATTCCATAGAAACTCGTAACTTCTTGCTCGAAGGTATGGGTCGAAACTTCCCTTTCCTTATACAGGATCGTAGAATGGTTTTCGACTAACCAATCTATTCTTAAGATTATGTCTATATTTCTTATAGGTGTAATGTTCAAGGGATTCACTGAATCTCAAGTGATTCTAGGTTCAAGTCTAAGTTCGAGCAAATATGTCTGACATTCATTCGCATAGTGGCCCTTCACGCCACATTTATAACACTTAACATTGCCCCATAGACATATACCCTTGTGCATTCTATTGCATTTTCAAGTGTGGAGTTGTCCTTATCTGCTCGTGGACCTCCCATGGGTGGAGAAAACTTGGTCTCTTCGGCCTTGTCCTTGGGGTGCCATGTTACCTTGCCATGGCCTTTGATTGTTTGTGTTGCTAAAATTTCCCCGGTTGAAATTATTATTAAAATTGCCTTCCCATTTCCTCTTTCCTTTGCCACCAACATTCTGTGACTGAGGGGGTGTAGGCTTGTCTTCGGGCATTGCTGCCTCGATATCCAAAGCTCGACTAAGAGCTTCAGTGTAGGTTAAGTCGCCATGACTTGCCAGAGACATCTTTATCTCATGTCTTAATCCAGATCTAAACTTTTCTGCCATTTTCATATTAGTATTTACTAGATCTGGGGCATACCTTGACATATCGCAGAAAATGCGATCGTACTCTGTTACAGACTTTCTTTCTTGTTTTAAGTTGAAGAATTCAACTTCTTTCTTCTTTCTATAGCTCTTGAATGTATTTCTCATATATTTCGTCTTAAAGTCTTCCTGTGAAATATTCCATTTGCTCTGGGGTAATAGTCTTTTTCCTTGCTTCCCACCAGAAATCTGGCGGTCCGGTGAGTTGGAAGGTGACACAAGATAATCTTTCTTGCGTTGTGCAATGGAGGAAATCGAAAATCCTCTCAATTGCTCTAACCCATCGCTCAAAGATCTTCGGGATTTCCTTTTCCATTAAAAGATGGTGGGTTTTACCTAAGGAACAATTCCTCTATTCTTCGGTCGGGTGGAGGTAGGGGTGGTACTAGTATCTCTTCACTTTCGGCCCGTGGAATATTGTAACAGCCCACCAACCCAAAGTACGGATTAGCAGGGACTGTTACTAATGATGGGGATTAACAATCAAGAAGAAAACTAATTATGGAACTATGAAGTATATAATAGACAATTTCCCAAAACTTCATACCATTTAATGTGACACATATATCGTACATACGAAACTGGATCATTTAGACTCTTAACAAAAGGGTTCAACTCAAACATAACTTATATAACTTTGCAGCGGAAAGACATGTGATTTACACATATGACGATATGTAATGAAGGCTATACTGATTAGCGACAAAAGACTCCGACTGTTCAACACACCTCCATCCCATCTTCAGCTCAACCTGCACATTTAAAAACAAACATGCAGGGCTGAGTACAACTAATGCATTCAGTGGGCTCATTGCCAAAACATTTTCTTTAAATTACACTGCCCCTTTAAGTAACACACGAGGTTTTATTAGAAATGCTCGTACTTACTAAAACATTTTCTTTTATTTTCAAAAGTCGTCTGGCCAGACATATTTTCTGTCTGTATGATCCATATCAGTTCTCATATATCATTATCATAACATCATCATATGTTGGTAGCGAACCAACAACTATTAATATCATAACATCAACTGTATTGGTAATAGTTCAACAACCATAATTCTCATTATAACATCATCATTCGTTGGTAGCGAACCAACAACTTTCAATATCATCATACCAGCCATCTCCACACATAACATGATCGTCATACGTTGGTAGCGAACCAACAACTTTCAATATCATCATACCAGCCATCTCCACACATATCATGATCGTCATACGTTGGTAGCGAACCAACAACTTTCAATATCATCATACCAGCCATCTCCACACATATCAATATCATTATACCATCCTTCTCAACATATAACTTCATCATATCAATTTAATCCTAGCCTGTATTCTCGTGATCCGGCTTAGGAACAAACATTAATTTCTCTTAAGTCGGGGCGACCCCACAACCGATTTACTTTCATAGTCGGTTCGCTTAACAACATGATAGGATCATACATAAAACATAAACACTTTGGGCGTGTAATCCATCTCATCATCATTTCTTAATGTATATCAGAATAAATACTTTCAGATTTGGCAAAATAAATAAAAGGGTTTTCGAATAAAGCCCACTGTATGTAGCTTTTCAATAAAGTTCCTTTCTAGCGTCGCCAAGTCCACGCCCCACCTTAACGTAAGAACTATTTTAGTACATTGGTCACGTTTCGATAGAGACGAACATCGCTCAACGCCCTATGAATTAAATAAGGCTAACGTCGGACTTATTTTGACGTTTCCTAATCAAAATGATGTCGATTATGAAATCGCTCATCATATAAGAGATATTTCATCTCTTTAGCACATAATGTACGTTTTAATGTACTTACGTAACGTAAGTTACATTGTTACTAAATGTACTACGTCACATTGATCACGTATTATCGAATTTCGTGCAATTTGACCTTGGTCAACGTTTTTGGTCAACATTTTGACTTTTAGTCAACAATTTGACTTTGGTCAACATTTTAGTCAACATTTTGACTAAAGTCAACATTTTGACTTTTTAATACTATATATGTATTTTTGATATTTTATGTACAATTTTTGTTCCAAAAATTCTCATAAAATCATAATATGTCTAAAACATCATTTTAGAACATATTATGCAATTATACTTGATAAAATAAATTTATAACATTAATATCCTTTAGTCTATGGTTTTCGATCATTATGAATTAATGACCTTAGACTTATGCAAAAATTCCCATAAATTCACATAACACTCTATTTTAATAGAGGATTAATAATATGTAATTACTTAGGTCAAAGAAAATTTATACACCTTAGTATTATACTATATGGTTTTCGAAAACTTTAATTTAACTAAGCAAACATTTTCCAAAAATTCCAATAAATTCACATAACACATAATTCTCTATAAGCATCCTAGCTATAACATAATTTTTATTTATTATGAACCATTCAATTAAATCTTCCTAAGTCATGTTCGAAAATTTGGACTTAGGTCCAAATAATTTTTAACAAATCCAATAAATTCATACAACACTATATTATGAATCTACACTATCAATATGCTATGACAACACTTAAACATGGATCATATCACAACATGTTATCATACTATAATTTTTTCGAAAATCATAGACTTATATACTATAGTTTTCCAAAAATTCCACATAAAATCATACAAGCTTATTTAATACCCTAGATCATTATTTCATGCTCAAATCAACAATTAAAAATCATAATCATCAACATATGGTACCCTCAAGTATTCGGTCAACATGTAGATTTTAATAGCATGCTTAATTTTGTGATATAATCATACTACATGCTTAATAATATCATATAAACATAATTTCTACACACTTTAGCATATGATCTATAATTTTCGAAAATGTCACAAACAAACTAAGCTTATAACATGAATTCTAACGGATGAAATTCGAAAATTCTAGCATGTATACGAAGCTCGGAAGAAATCTAACCTTTTAATCGGTGTCGATTTTTGACGGCAACGTTTTTCTATCTAAAATTTGGGAAGAAAATATGATAAATTCTCTCTTCTTTTCCTCTTAACTTTCGGTACTTAGTGAATGCAATGGGAGAAATTTTTTTGATCTTAGTAATATATATATAAGCTTTGTCCACTTGTAGGCTAAAATATCTTATGTAATTAAGATATTAAGACTTGTAGCTTGAGCCCAGTTCTCGTCCACTTGCATTAATAAAGGACAAATTATTTTCTTATCCTAATACACTTATCAACAACATTAATGGACGCTCTCTTTCATGTACTCATTATTTTCAACAATTTGCAAAGTCTTTTATCCTATTTCTTTTCAATTGTGTTCGGCCACTAGGATATATATATAGGACAAAAGTTGTATCATATCCTTATCTTAATACATCATATTTTCTTATAATTATAACAAGTCATTTTCATCTCTTATCATCATTTTTTTAAAATTGAAGAAAATTCACATCTTGAACAATAAGTGTAGCATCGGCTACTTCTCAAGCAAGAAAAGAATTTTATTTATTATACTATCATATTCTTAATAATACTTTAGATAATGACATTTTGAAAAGTCAAATATTTACACTATGACTTAATTTGATTTCACATTTGTTCACACTAATTTTCAACAATTTCTCCTACTACAAGACAAGGATCATAGTTACTTGTTCTAATTGAATACATACTCCATCTTATCTAATAAAATATCTCCCAACATAATAATAGCATAGCATTAATAATAGTATGACATTTTATTTATTTTCACACCTTAATTGGTGGAATTTTCTACCACCTTAAGGACAAGTGGCCTCCCACTTGTATAAATCATAATATACCTTATATTATCCTTAATAATATCTCCAAAATATAATTATAATAATACATCATCAATTGGATAAGAATTAAATCCAATTTCTTATTTGTAATGATTTTAAAACATTATATACCATAATGCTATATATTTTATTTTCTTTTAATAAATAGCTAATATATATCTATGTGACATATTATAAGTCTTAATTGATGATTTAAATCATAGGAAAATATTTAGAACAATTTTAATTCATAAAACCCTAATTTCGATTTTTAGGGTTTTCGAAATTGGCTAAATAATTCAATTTTGATTCTTTAATTCTCTAGCATTATTTTGATGATAAATAATGTTCTTATATCATAAAATAATCATAGGAATTTGAATTTATAATTCCATGATCATTTGACTGATTTATCAACTCATCTCCAAACGTAGACTTTTAAAACGTCTCAAAATGTTAATAGTTGATTTATCTCTAAGATATTCATAAATAAGTTAGAATTATTCAATTTACTTCTATAATGGTAGGGAATTCGAATTCTAAGCCTTAATTCTTAGAAAATATCATATAGCTTAACTGTCGAATTTTATCGACGTTAGAACAAACGTTCGAAGGAATAGCATAAGCTGCATTTGACTTTTGAAATCAACGTACGAAATACGTTCGATAAATACGCTAATACGCATAATACGCATCAATTGCTAATGACATCACGTTGATATGAAAGAATTTCATATTTGAAGTCGTGAAATCGAAAAACGTGAGAAAACGTTGGACCATTTACCAAGAGGGGTAAATTGGTAAATTCCAACACATATCTCGTCTCTATCGAAGAACGAGAAATGTTAAGATGATACGCGTTTGAGAAATGAATTAAATTCATTAAGGAATTCAATTCACATCGATATGAAATATCGAATTTTATTATAGACTTTGTAAGTCTCGAATTACGTAAACGACGTACTAAAGCATCCTTTTTATATAAAGGTGTGGACGCTGACGCACCAGCTGGACGTTGACGAGTAAGGAAAACGTTAAAGACGATCAATAATTTCCAGGTGGGCTTTATTACTAAAACAGAACAACTTTGCTACTCTTTTCAACTGTCCTTGTTTACAGTACTTTTCAACTATTGTTAAAATTGTTTAAATGATTACCTGCCAAAATGTTTACGTTTTGTGTATCGTATCCTATCCATGAATGATGTGATGTTGTTGGGTTATCCCCAATTTGTGAATGAAAATCGATATCGGATCCTATGCCGGAAGGCTTACACCTGGCTAGGATTAACGTGTACACTGATGGTGATTTGTGTTGGCCGTAAGGACAATTCACGGCCGGTCACGGGTCGTAGAAGGAGGCCTCCTTCACGACTTTCGACTATGATAATATGATGGAATGATAACAAGGGATATGGATGACGACACCAAGAAAATGCTCGCAAGCAACTTTTATAAACTCGTGAAAATATTTTAGTAAGACAAGGCATTTTCAAATAAAACACTTGTGTCTTACCATTATATCAAGCAGAGTAATACAATGAAAATAAAATATTTTGGCATAAGTCCTTTGGTACAAATTTTGTACTTAGCCCCGCATGTTTGTTTTAAATGTGCGCAGTTGAGCTCGATTCTGTCGATGATGGAGGTGTGTTGAGAAAGTCATTTGTCCTTGATGGTTGTTAGAATAGATAACCTCAATACATATCGTCATATATGTATTCACACACTTTCCACGCAACTCGAACTGCTTTACTTTTATGTTGGATGTTAAGATATGTGAATTATGAAGCCCTTCGATCGTAATATCCTTTGGATCTGCTGGCTTAAACCTTTGGATCCGAAATGTTATAAGTGTATGTTTCATCCTAAGTTCCATATTCTCATATGTTAAGTTTTATCATGTGATCTTACGAACCCATGAATACTATTCCTAGTAATAGTCCGCTCAATCTGGGTTATCCTGAGTGTGGTCGTGACAGACTGGGCGACGGCATCGTGGCAGGACACGCAAAGGATAATCTGATTTTCTCCTACCTTGTATTTATAATGGTTTCTCTATAATCATATTTATAGAACTCTTGCATATCTAATAAATACAATAATTATCTTCAATCCCTCAAGATAATTCTTATCTTGAATAATTATCTCTTGATATCTAAAAAATATCAGATAATATCTATCTAGATATAGGAGATGTATTAAAATAATACATAAATCAGAACATAATCCCAGTGGGACTCTTTTAAGGTTGGACGGAATTTAGATAATAAAAGGCCTTGATGGGCCAGCCCAGGGATCAAATACAAGGAATAAAGATGTGTCTAAAATAAATTAATTATCTTATGTTCAGTCGAGAATATAAATTAATTCATAAACATTAATTCATTCCACTAGAGAATAAATGTTGATTTGCCCCTTTATTACCGAAGTTGAGTCGGGCTTGTACTTAGACTTGCGAATCCCCGTATTTAAGACATCGCACGTCTATTAGTTATTTATAGCACTCTGACTGCTTAAAATAATTAATCTCTTTATTTCTTTAAATATTATCACTCAACCTTATTATTGTACTTGAGCTAACTCAATCTGTAAGGTTTAGTATAATAAATATTTTGAGCTCCTTAAGGGGACGTCATCATCCTAAACGAATACGGTGACTCGATAAAGGTAACTAGCATGACATACAAACACTTCAATCACCCAAGATACAAAGAATCTTGGGTTATCTCATGTAACCCTCACCCATAACAAGTTAAAGTGATGGTCAAGAATCATATCGCATCGATCGCTATATTTCCTATCAAATAATATGATAGTAAAATGTTAGTATATATATCATATCCATGGGGACTCATGACTGAGAACACAACAAATAATCAACACAGAATCTTGATTATTATTCAGGCAACAAAATATCAAGAGAGAGATAATAATAAAACTAGACTCAAAAAATAAAATCACATATAAAAGACTGACCTTAGAGATGTACTTAACCTAACCAGATTCACACAATTAACCTATTAATTTGTTTACCAATTTAATCCGCATTCATATGAATGATTACTAATGTAACTATAGTTTCCACCAAGAGAGCCTATAGTAGTAGGTTAGCCTAAACTCTATCTCCGTCAGGTCTCAAAAGAAGTAAGCTAATTACCAAAAGCACAAAAAGAATAACCTCCTACAGTTCACCTATCTCCGCCAGGTCTCAAGGTAAAAATTGTATTATGAATTCAAGATATCGACTATGCAATTAATTCCGCCAGGACATCAATCACATAACTAGCATGCATACTAAAGCAATAAATAAATAAAGCTAGCATAAATTGAGATAGATAAATAAAACCGTAGGATTCCACGATGAACAATGTAACAGCTTCAATCCGTAAATAAAGCTGAACTTGAAACGAAACTGAAATTGAAGAGAAAACTGAACAAAGTAACTGGAGACAAAAGCTAAACTAATAAACTGTATTCTAAAATACGTGCGCAAAACTAAAAGAAAGAAAACGCTCAGTAAAGAAAAGCTAGGTGTAAAGTCTCGCCTCTCCCTCTCCTCTCATTCGCTACGATATAACACGAAAGTCGTGCGCTTATCTCGCGAGGTTATCCCGCGAACGAAAATCGCGATAGAATGTCTTGCGCGCTTCCGTCTCGCCTCGCGAGATTAACTCGCAAACAAAGTCGCGAGCTCTTCTTTTCTTTCCGCGTCCATGCTACCTCGCGAGTATGTCTCGTGACCAAAGGTCGCGAGCAAGTCTCGCAAGGCGTGTTTTCTTGCGTGCGCGACTTCGTTGTTTCGCTCCGTTCTCTCTCGTCCGGAATCCGAATTACGATCCGTTTGCGCCTATGGACTCCTATCGAGATGCTCTTTAACATTGTAAAATTTTTACTTCCATACTTTTCATATCCATTTCTTCCTATTTAACATCGTTTTAAACAATTCTTCTTCCCGTGAACTCGCGATAAGGCTAGATAATTCCTCTTTATCGTGATCCATATTTTTGACATCAAAACACTGTGCTAAAATGATATGAAATACACAACGCATAATATCTTCCAAGGTAAACATAAATATATCAAAAGATAACTCATAAGATCACTTATCAATTATAAACGAAGCGAATATAGCCTTTATAAATCGTGTAAAATGAGGCTTATCAACTCCCCAAACTTAACCTCTCGTTTGTCCTCAAAAATCGGAACAGAGAGAGACGAACAAAGACAGAAAGAGTAGAACGACAAAAGCAATAAGCCTCAAAGCAATGAGCAATAAACGATTCACTCAAATGAATCAAATCATACCCTCTTTCGTGAAACTCCACATATCATAATAATCATAAGCACAAGCCTTCTTAAACTTGAATCCTCACAATATGATTGTATATATAAGAAATCTCAAACACTCAAGTGTATCAAGGAGGATGTGTATACTCTCAAAGTTTAAAAACACATGGAATCTACCATAAGCTTGCAAATCGTCTAATTCTCCATTGCTCAAATATGTGCTCAAGAACTAAGATCAATAAGGTCTTATAAAAGGTTATAATGTAGGCTCTTTGGTAAGGTACGATATATTTAGGCTAAGTGACTCATAATCCCATAATGAAAAACACCATAAATATCATAAGACACAATTCCCCAAACTTTCACAATTCATTTCAATTCTTCATACCAAAAAGTTATTTTTCTTTAAGAACTCCATAATTATCATATAAGTGATATACTCATCTCAAGCACTAGCTACTTACTCATTTATGTTCTTTTCGCACACTTGTGCCAACTCTTTTACTCATCATTTTTTTTTTTGAACTTATATGGGTAAGCAACTATTTTTATTATCACTTTCTCCTCATTTATTTCTTTTCTTTCCTTTCTTTTTCTCAACTCTCAATTCAAGCAACTAAAAATCACACTAACAACATAACCCAACCCACGGCTATTTGAAAGAATAAGGTAGGCTCAAATGGGCTCATCAAAGGATAATAAAATAACAGGTTAGTGTTTGGATAGTGTATAGGCTAAGAAAAGAATGCATAATATCATTTCAAAATTCTTAAGCACGTCAATGCAACCTCAAAAAAGATCCAGAGCAAGTTCTAGAGAAACACATGCTATTTCAAACTATTCACACAGAAAAAAAACAAGACTGAAAAGATATGACAGTCAAAAGCTCAAGTCTCACATGTTTCAAAAGTGTGATCAAGTTCTCAAATGCTTAATACTCATAATAATCATAACATGCTTCGTCTCACAAAATCAGTTGCAATCAATTTTCTAATTAAAACAATTCTCATCATCGGCTGCTCGTCATTCAACTCAACCCAAAACAGACACAAAACCCAAATAAGGAAACAAAACAAAAACAAACAAAAAGAAAACTGAACAAAAAAGAAAACAAAAAAAACAAAGGAAAACATTGGGTTACCTCCCAACAAGTGCTAAATTTAAATGTCTTTAGCTAGACCATTTCATACCTCGATCAATTTGGCGTTTTGGCAGCCGCCTTCTTCCCAAATTTGTGCTTGCCTCTATACTTTTCATTCACTTTAGACCACCACCGATTTTGGAAGTGGCTCCCCCCAAACTTGAACAAATCACTCGGAGTTCCATGCCGAGTGCATCTCTTCTTCGTAGCAGCATTGTCAACTGGTCGGTTGACATCCAAGCTCAAGATTTGGCTAGCTGTGGCAGTGGTGATTGAATAGAAATCTTCATGCTCTAAACTATCGTGTCGCTGGATGGCGTCATATATTGAAATTTTCAGCTCCTCCTCGTTGACACGAAATGTTAGATCACCTTCCTGCACATCAATTAAAGCACGACCAGTGGCTAGAAAAGGTCAACCCAAGATTGGTGGTTGATGTTTAAATTCGGGAATATCTAAAATAACAAAATCAGCTGGAAAGACAAAATCCCGAATTCTTACCAACACATCCTCAACTACTCCCTTAGGATATGAGACTGACCTGTCAGCCATCATCAATGAAATCGTAGTTGGCTTCATCTTGCCCAGTTCCAAGCGGTTGAACACAGATAAGGGCATCAGATTGATGCTCGCTCCCAAATCATACAACACGTTGGGGAATGTATGCTCGGCAATCTTGCACTCCAACGTGAAGCTCCCCGGATCTTTCTGTTTCAGTGGTAATTTCCTCTGTAAAATAGCGCTGCATTCTTCAAAAAGGTTAATTTTTTCAAATTTATCCAACTTCTTCTTGCTTGCCACTGCATCTTTGAGAAATTTGACGTATCTGGGCATGTTTCTGAGCGCATCAAAGAGAGGTATGGTGATGTTAACTTTCTGGAACATCTCTTTGAATCAGACGAACTCATCATCATATTTCGTCTTCCCGAGGCGTTGAGGAAATCGAGCATTGGCTGCTGGAGGCTTCGGTTGGCTCGCAACTTTGCCTCGCGAGGTTGAGTCGCGAGACTCCCTCGCGATGTCCTCTCCGTGTTGCTTCGCGAGTTTCTCTCGCAACCTTTGCTCGCGAGGAAAAGTCGTGATGTAAGGTTCTATTTCTGACGCGTCTGTCCTCGCGGGATTCCCTCGCGATCCTTCCTCGCGAGGGAAGGTGGCGAGGCCTGGTTCTGTGCTCGGGCTGCTTTACCTCGCGAGATAACTTCGCGACAGGATATTGCGAGAACTGCTCGCGAGACGAGAATCAGTCAGAATATCTTTCTCATCTTCCTCGACTTGTTTACTATGTTCCTTCTCCCCGTCCTGCTCCAGGTGATTTGTATAAGATGCTCCGCTCCTCAAATAAATTGCATTACACTGATTCGGAGGCATGTGATTCTTTAGATTATGTTCAGTGTTGCTTAGAAATTGCCCTTGCCTGTGCATCCCAGCTCTCTCATTGGCCATCTGCCCCACTTGATTCTCCACCATCTTCATTTGCTTTCCAAGGGCTATGACAATATTATTTATGGCATTGACTGTGCTCTCCAAAGTGTTCACCCTATTCCCAATCTGCTGGATCTGAATATTTTGCTGAGCCACAATCTGTTGGTGATTTGCTGCTATTTACTGATTGCTCGCCAACACTTGTTGCATCATCTCTTCAAGGCTAGACTTCTTAGGCTCCATAATCATCCCATTATTCACAGCAAAACCAGGTCGTGGTTGTTGAGCATTCTGCGTATTGGCATAGGAAAATTTGGGGTGATTCCTATTGTTGGGATGATATGGTAGATTCCCACTCTGATTCCCCTGGAAGTTATTCCTTTGGTTCACATAGTGAACCTCCTCAATATTCTGCGCCATGGCCACAGTTATCTGCCCTTTCCTTTCGACTTCATATTCCTTCTGCAGAGTTGTGAATTTCTCTAACAAATCATCATACTAATCGTCCAACTCTGCAGCAGCCACTCTTCTGATCAGCTATCTCTCGATCGGCCATTGATAGTTATTGGATGCCATCTCCTCAATAATTCTCAATGCTTCATCTATTCCTCGATTGATAAGGCATCCTCCGGCTGAAGCATCTACAATGATCCGGGTGTTAGCATTGAGTCCACTATAAAATTGGGTTACTTGTTGTTCAGGTAAAAACCCAAGTTGTGGACACTTTTGGAGCAGGTTTCTGAATCGCTCCCAGGCCTCAAACAATGAGTCATCTCCTAATTGTGAAAAATGGGAGATCTCAGCTATGATTTTCTGTGCTTTGGCAGGTGAAAAGTATTTGGACAGGAATCGCTAGTACAACTGCTCCCATGTAGTGATTCTCGATCTATCCAGGCTCTTGAACCATTCATTCACCTGACTCCGCAGCGAAAATATGAACATCCGCATCTGGATGGCATCAGCTGGCACTCTATTATGCTTGATAGTATCACTTATATCAAGGAATACCTCTAAATGTGCATTGGGATCTTCAGTAACCCCTCCCCCAAACTGCTCCGCTTATATCATACAGATGAGGCGTGTTTCACCAAAGTTATTCGCATCGACGTCGGACCCCATCCTCCACCTTGAACCGATCCGTGGGTGGTGCGTACACGTGGTTGAGCGGTATGCTCATCCACCATCTGCCCATCCGATTACGCAATGCCGCCATGCTGCATTGCGGCTAGCATATCCTCCATCCCGACCATCCGATCATGGGCTTGGGGTTGTCTATCTGCCATTGCTAACATTCTGTCTCTACGCTCCCTTTTGTGTGATCTTTCAATAACAAGATCCAAAGGAATAATTTCTTTCCTTTGAGATCTTGTAATCATGCACTGCACAGAAAGACAAAAACCAGATCAGATCTAAGAAGCAACACGGAATTTTTTTTTTCTATTTTTTTTATATAAGCCTGAATTAATAACTACAATTCAGAAAATTATCACTATGCAATCTAAAATTCCCAAAGAACGGCGCCAAAATTTGATCGCTATATTTCCTACCAAATAATATGATAGTAAAGCGACCAATATATATATATATCGTATCCAAAGGGAAAGCGACTGTGAACACAAAGAAATAATCAACACAGAATCTTGATTATTATTCAGGCAACAAAATATCAAGAGAGAGATAATAATAAAACTATACTAACAAAAATAAATAGGAATAAAATCAGATATAAAAGATTGACCTTAGGGATGTACTTAACTAACCAGATTCACACAATTAACCTATTAATCTGTTTACCAATTTAATCCGCATTCATATGAAGAATCACTAATGTAACTATAGTTTCAACCAGGAGAGCCTATACTAGTAGATTAGCCTAAACTCTATCTCCGTCAGGTCTCAAGAGAAGTAAGCTAATTACAAAAAGCACACAAAGAATAACCTCCTACAAATCACCTATCTCCACCATGTCTCAAGGTAAAAACTGTATTATGAATTCAAGATATCGACTATGCAATTAATTCCGCGAGGACATCAATCACATAACTAGCATGCATACTAAACCAATAAATAAATAAGCTAGTATAAATTGAGATAGATAAATAAAACCGTAGGATTCCACGATGAACAATGTAACAGCTTCAATCCGTAAATAAAGTTGAACTTGAAACGAAACTGAAATTGAAGAGAAAACTGAACAATCAAACTGGAAAACAAAATAACTGGAGACAAAAGCTAAACTAATAAATTGTATTCTGAAATACGTGCGCAAAACTAAAAGAAAGAAAAACGTTCTCTAAAGAAAAGCTAGGGTGTAAAGTCTCGTCTCTCCCCTCTCCCTCTAACTGCGTGAAGATATAACATAATATGCCATGCGTCCTATCTCGCGAGGTTATCCCTCGAACGAATGTCACGATAGAATGTCACTTGCGTGCTTTCGTCTCGCCTCGCGAGCTTTGCTCACGAGATTAACTCGCAAAGAAAAGTCACGAGCTCTTCTTTTCTTTCCGTGTCCATGCTACCTCGTGAGTTTGTCTCATGACCAAAGGTCGCGAGCAAGTCTCGCGAGGCGTGTTTTCTGCGTCGCAGCGACTCATTGTTTCGCCGTTCTCTCTCGCAAGGACCAATTACGATCCATTTGCGCCTATGGACTCCTATCGAGATTCTATTTAATATTGTAAACGTTTTACTTCCATACTTTTCATATCAATTTCATCCTATTTAACATTGTTTTAAACAATTCTTGCTTGTGAACTCATGGCTCAACCGGCTAATTCCTCTTTATCGTGATCCATCTTTTGACATCAAAACCTATGCTAAAATGACACGAAATACACCCGGCATAATATCTTCCAAGTAACATAAATATATCAAAAGTTAGCTCAAAAGATCACTTATCAATTATAAACGAAACGAATATAGATCAGGTATAAATGAGGCTTATCACGTACCTAAAACCTTATCGATGTTTAGATCAACATAAATTCACCGAGATCTAGGTTCTTCACGATGGTCAGATAGAAGAAATCATCTCACTGTGATGCATCAAGACATACCTGCATAAACAAGCAACCAAGTCAAGTTACTTCTTATCTATATTATAGCCTATACCGACAACTCATCCTCAAGTTGTTTTAGCTATGATCTTTTTTATATCTCAACTAGCTTACCAATCATCTGAGACTTCTATGATCTTCTACACACTACATGATCTAACATTTGTATGAGATAATAAGATATTATATGCGATAAACAAGACAATTCAGATATGAGATTGTAATAGTGGTAATAGGAAATATTGTATCTGAAAGTATTTGGACAGAATCTCTCGTTACAACCGCTCCCATGTAGTGATTCTCGATCCGTCTCTTGAACCATTCATTCACCGACCGGCGAAAAAAATGAACATCCGCATCGGATGGCATCTGCGGCACTCCGTTTCGCTTGATAGTATCACATATATCGAGGAATGCCTCTAAATGTGCATTGGGGTTTCGATAACCCTCCCCAAACCGCCCGCTTATATCATCTTGATGAGGGCGGGTTTCACTCAAAGTTATTCGCATTGACGCTCGGCCCCATCCTCCACCTTGAACCGATCCGTAGGTGGTGCGTACATGTGGTTAAGCGGTATGCTCGCCCACCTGTCTGCCCATCGATTACGCAATGCAAGTTGGCGTTGCATTGCGGCTAGCATATCCTCCATCCCGGCCATCCGATCATGGGCTTGGGGTTGTCTATCTACCATTTCTAACATTACATCTCTGCAAGGCCTTTTGTGTGATCTTTCAATCTCAAGATCGAAGGAATAATTTCTTTCCTTTGAGATCTTGTAATCATCTTCTGCATGTAAAGACAAAAATCAGATCAGATCTAAGAAGCAACACGGAATTTTTTTTTTCTATTTTTTTTATATAAGCATGAATTAATAACTACAATTCAGAAAATTATCACTATGCAATCTAAACAGTCACCGGCAACGGCGTCAAAATATGATCGCTATATTTCCTACCAAATAATATGATAGCAAAACAGCAAATATATATATATCGTATCCAAAGGGAAAGCGACTCGAGAACACAACAAATAATCAACACAGAATCTTGATTATTATTCAGGCAACAAAATATCAAGAGAGAGAAAATAATAAAACTATACTAACAAAAATAAATAGGAATAAAATCAGATAAAAAAGATTGACCTTAGGAATATACTTAACCTAACCAGATTCACACAATTAACCAATTAATCTGTTTACCAATTTAATCCGCATTCATATGAAGAATCACTAATGTAACTATAGTCTCAGCCAGGAGAGCCATACTAGTAGATTAGCCTAAACTCTATCTCCGTCAGGTCTCAAGAGAAGTACGCTAATTACAAAAAGCACACAAAGAATAACCTCCTACAGATCACCTATCTCCACCATGTCTCAAGGTAAAATATGTATTATGAATTCAAGATATCGACTATGCAATTAATTCCGTCAGGATATCAATCACATAACTAGCATGCATACTAAACCAATAAATAAATAAAGCTAGCATAAATTGAGATAGATAAATAAAACCGTAGGATTCCACGATGAACAATGTAACAGCTTAAATCCGTAAATAAAGTTGAACTTGAAACGAAACTGAACAATCAAACTGGAAAACAAAATAATTGGAGACAAAAGCTAAACTAATAAACTGTATTCTGAATTACGTGCGCAAAACTAAAAGAAAGAAAAACGTTATGTAAAGAAAAGCTAGGTTGTAAAGTCTCGTCTCTCCCCTCTCTCTCTAACTGCGTGCATATATAACATAATATGCCGTGCACCCTATCTCATCCCGCGAACGAATATCGCTATAGAATGTCACTTGCGTGCTTTCGTCTCGCCTCGCGAGCTTTGCTCACGAGATTAACTCGCAAAGCAAAGTCACGAGCTCTTCTTTTCTTTCCGCGTCCATGCTACCTCGCGAGTTTGTCTCGTGACCAAAGGTCGCGAGCAAGTCTCGCGAGGAGTGTTTTCTGCGTCTGCGCGACTTATTTGTTTAAACCGTTCTCTCTCGTGCGGACTCCGAATTACGATCCGTTTGCGCCTATGGACTCCTATCGAGATTCTATTTAATATTGTAAACGTTTTACATCCATAATTTTCATATCCATTTCATCCTATTTAACATTGTTTTTAAACAATTCTTCTTCGCGTGAACTCGCGACCGGGCTAGCTAATTCCTCTTTATCGTGATCCATCTTTTTGACATCAAAACCTGTGCTAAAATGACACGAAATACACCCGGCATAATATCTTCCAAGTTAAACATAAATATATCAAAAGATAGCTCAAAAGATCACTTATCAATTATAAACGAAACGAATATAGATTAAGTAAAAATGAGGCTTATCACGTACCTAAAACCTTATCGATGTTTAGATCAACATAAATTCACCGAGATCTAGGTTCTTCACGATGGTCAGATAGAAGAACTCATCTCACTGTTATCCATCAAGACATACCAGCATAGACAAGCAACCAAGTCAAGTTACTTCTTATCTATATTATAGCCTATACCGACAACTCATCCTCAAGTTGTCTTAGCTATGATCTTTTTTATATCTCAACTAGCTTACCAATCATACAAACTTCTATGATCTTCTACACACTACATGATCTAACATTTGTATGAGATAATAAGATATTATATGCAATAAACAAGACAATTCAGATATGAGATTGTAATAGTGGTAATAGGAAATATTGTATACGAGTATTTGGAAAGGAATCTCTCGTACAACTGCTCCCATGTAGTGATTCTCGAACTGTCCAGGCTCTTGAACCATTCATTTACCTGACTCCGCAGCAAAAAAATGAACATCCGCATCTGGATGGCATCTGCTGGCACTCCATTCTGCTTGATAGTATCACATATATCAAGGAATGCCTCTAAATATGCATTGGCGTCTTCAGTAATCCCTCCCCCAAACTGCTCCGCTTATATCATACTGATGAGGGCAGGTTTCAGCTCAAAGTTGTTCGCATTGACGTTCGGCCCCCATCCTCCACCTTGGAACAGATCCGTAGGTGGTTTGTACATGTGGTTAAGCGGTATGCTCGTCCACCAATCTGGCCCATCTGATTCTGCAATGCCAATTGGCGTTGAATTGCGGCTAGCAATCCTCCATCCCGGCCATCCTATCATGGGCTTGGGGTTGTCTATCTGCCATTGCTAACATTCTGTCTCTGCGCTCCCTTTTGTGTGATCTTTCAATCTCAAGATCCAAAGGAATAATTTCTTTCCTTTGAGATCGACTAATCATGCACTGCACAGAAAGACAAAAACCAAATCAGATCTAAGAAGCAACACGAATTTTTTTTCTATTTTTTTTATATAAGCCTGAATTAATAACTACAATTCAGAAAATTATCACTATGCAATCTAAACAGTCCCCAGCAACGGCGCCAAAATTTGATCGCTATATTTCCTACCAAATAATATGATAGTAAAACAGCCAATATATATATATATCGTATCCAAAGGGAAAGCGACTCGTGAACACAGCAAATAATCAACACAGAATCTTGATTATTATTCAGGCAACAAAATATCAAGAGAGAGATAATAATAAAACTATACTAACAAAAATAAATAGGAATAAAATCAGATATAAAAGATTGACCTTAGGGATGTACTTAACCTAACCAGATTCACACAATTAACCTATTAATCTGTTTACCAATTTAATCCGCATTCATATGAAGAATCACTAATGTAACTATAGTTTCAGCCAGGAGAGCCTATACTAGTAGATTAGCCTAAACTCTATCTCGTCGGTCTCGAGAAGTAAGCTAATTACAAAAGCACACAAAGAATAACCTCCTCGGATCACCAATCTCCACCATGTCTCAAGGTAAAAATGTATTATGAATTCAAGATATCGACTATGCAATTAATTAGTGAGGACATCAATAACATAACTAGCATGCATACTAAACCAATAAATAAATAAAGCTAGCATAAATTGAGATAGATAAATAAAACTGTAGGATTCCACGATGAACAATGTAACAGCTTCAATCCGTAAATAAAGTTTAACTTGAAACGAAACTGAAATTGAAGAGAAAACTGAACAATCAAACTGGAAAACAAAATAATTGGAGACAAAAGCTAAACTAATAAACTTTATTCTGAAATACGTGCGCAAAACTAAAAGAAAGAAAAACGTTCTGTAAAGAAAAGCTAGGGTGTAAAGTCTCGTCTCTCCCCTCTCCCTCTAATGCGTGCAGATATAACATAATATGCCGTGCGCCCTATCTCGCGAGGTTATCCCGCGAACGAATGTCGCGATAGAATATCACTTGCGTGCTTTCGTCTAGCCTCGCGAGCTTTGCTCACGAGATTAACTCGCAAAGCAAAGTCACGAGCTCTTCTTTTCTTTCCGCATCCATGCTACCTCGCGAGTTTGTCTCGTGACCAAAGGTCGCGAGAAAGTCTCATGAGGCGATGATTCTGCGTCTTGCGACTTATTTGTTTTCGCCGTTCTCTCTCGTACGGACTCCGAATTACGATCCGTTTGCGCCTATGGACTCCTATCAAGATTCTATTTAATATTGAAAACGTTTTAAATCCATACTTTTCATATCCATTTCATCCTATTTAACATTGTTTTTAAACAATTCTTCTTCGCGTGAACTCGCGACCGGGCTAGCTAATTCCTCTTTATCGTGATCCATCTTTTTGACATCAAAACCTGTGCTAAAATGACACGAAATACACCCGGCATAATATCTTCCAAGGTAAACATAAATAAATCAAAAGATAGCTCAAAAGATCACTTATCAATATAAACGAAACAAATATAGATCAGGTAAAAATGAGGCTTATCACGTACCTAAAACCTTATCGATGTTTAGATCAACATAAATTCACCGAGATCTAGGTTCTTCACGATGGTCAGATAGAAGAACTCATCTAACTGTGATCCATCAAGACATACCAGCATAGACAAGCAACCAAGTCAAGTTACTTCTTATCTATATTATAGCCTATACCGACAACTCTTCCTCAAGTTGTCTTAGATATGATCTTTTTCATATCTCAACTAGCTTACCAATCATACAGACTTCTATGATCTTCTACACACTACATGATCTAACATTTGTATGAGATAATAAGATATTATATGCAATAAACTAGACAATTCAGATTTGATTGTAATAGTGGTAATAGAAAATATTGTATACGAAAGTATTTTGACAGGAATCTCTCGTACAACTGCTCCCATTGTGTGATTCTCGATCTGTCCAGGCTCTTGAACCATTCATTCACCTGACTCCGCAGCGAAAAAATGAACATCCGCATCTGGATGGCATCTGCTGGCACTCCATTCTGCTTGATAGTATCACATATATCAAGGAATGCCTATAAATGTGCATTGGGGTCTTCAGTAACCCCTCCCCCAAACTGCTCCGCTTATATAATACTGATGAGGGCAGGTTTCTGCTCAAAGTTGTTCGCATTGATGTTCGGCCCCCATCCTCCACCTTGGAACTGATCCGTAGGTGGTCTGTACATGTGGTTAAGCGGTATGCTCGTCCACCAATCTGGCCCATCTGATTCTGCAATGCCAGTTGGCGTTGCATTGCGGCTAGCATATCCTCCATCCCGGCCATCCGATCATGGGCTTGGGGTTGTCTATCCGCCATTGCTAACATTACATCTCTGCTTTCCTTTGTGTGATCTTTCGATCTCGAGATCGAAGGAATAATTTCTTTCCTTTGAGATCTTGTAATCATCTGCTTGCGTAAAGACAAAACCGGATCGGATCTAAGAAGCAACACGAATTTTTTTTCTTTCTATTTTTTTTATATAAGCCTGAATTAATAACTACAATTCAGAAATTTATCACTATGCAATCTAAACAGTCCCCGGCAACGGCGCCAAAATTTGATCACTATATTTCCTACCAAATAATATGATAGTAAAGCAAAAATATATATATATCGTATCCAAAGGGAAAGCGACTAGAGAACACAGCAAATAATCAAAACAGAATCTTGATTATTATTCAGGCAACAAAATATCAAGAGAGAGATAATAATAAAACTATACTAACAAAAATAAATAGGAATAAAATCATATTTAAAAGATTGACCTTAGGGATGTACTTAACCTAACCAGATTCACACAATTAACCTATTAATCTGTTTACCAATTTAATCCGCATTCATATGAAGGATCACTAATGTAACTATAGTTTCCGCCAGGACAATTATAGTACTAGGTTAGCCTAAACTCTATCTCCGTTAGGTCTCAAGACAAGTAAGCTAATTACCAAAAGCACACAAAGAATAACCTCCTACAGTTCACCTATCTCCGCCACTGTAATACCCTGCATCCCTGTAGCAAATATTAGCTCCTGATTAAGAGCTTTATAATAAGGGCATTGCATCCTTAAGAAATAGTTGTTTAAGTTAAAAGCTTTTATGTTAAGCTTTGAGTCGAGCAAATAGAATCTGAGATAGATTCGAGATAAGATTCTTAAGTCTTTATTAGTATGAGAAGATCTAGATTCAAGAGTCTTGATATGATAAGATATGTGTTCATAGAAGTCTTGATCCAAGAGTCATAGAATTTCAGAGTCTTCGCCCTTTTTGATATCTTTGTTTGCTAAACCCGGATCAAGAGCAAATTGCCCAAAATGGTTTTTGAGACCAAAATATTTTGAAAATGATGTTTATTTTAGAAAGAGTGATTTATGAAAAATTTCAACTTACTAACAATTTCTATATTTCTATTGACTTATTTTGAGTTGTTAATTTCAAAAGTATATATATATTTTCGAATGAGGACATAGCGTCCCTTATAAATTGGGCTTAGCACTAATACGTGTAATAAGCCCAAATGACAATCTAAGCTTATGAGATAAGCTAAGACAAGCTTATAAGATAAGCTAAGGGCAAGCTTCTAAGATAAGCTATTAAAAAGCTTATGTAATAAGCTAGAATTTTCTAGAAAATCAAAAGCTTCTTAAGGAAGATTTAAATAGTACCATAAGACTTTCTATATATATATGTGCTTAAGCTTCCAAAGCACTTCATTTTTCCACCATTTCCATCCCATTTCTCTCTCCCATTTTCGAAATGCACACACATACACACACCCCTCCATTCAAGTTCAATTCTACGAAGATCTAACCGATGAATTCGCGATCCGTCTTCGTATAAAGGTAGATCTTCACCTCTAGAACATATTTACTGTTTAAAAATTCGAAAATCATGAACTTTTGAAGGTCCAAATTTTTGGTCCTTTTGAGTTTGTTTGAAGGAGCATGTTTTGTTCAATTATCTCTTGATATTATGATAGATCTATCGCCTATGAGTTGTTTAGTGTTGAATTTTCGAGCATGAGTTCATCCTTTGGAAATTCTTGAAATTTTCGAAAACATGGAGGCCTTGATCTTGAATGTTGTTGATATGCTTGATATGCCTTCATATATGTGTTGTTGGGTAGATATAAACATGTTTTGAGCAAGAAAAACGATTGAAATCGAACCTATGCAAAAACCCCCAAATGGCCGAAACTTATGTCTCACATAAGGTGGGATTTTTGATTTTATTTTATCATTTTGACTTCATATTTGGATACTATGATATGAATAAAGCTTAAAATGATTTATTCAGATTTTTCGACCGACGTATTTTAAAGATGAAAATTTTTAGTTTGACGTCAATTGGGTTTTCAATGCTAGAGCTTTGATCTTTGGATTTTGATGATTGATTGATGATCTTTGATGATAGTTGAGCATTCATAGAAGTTTGTTTATGTTAGATGACGTCTCACGTGATTATTCACGTTGGTCATAAGCTATGTTTGTAAAGAGTTGTTAGTTTTTTATTAAGATTAAGAGGGTGTTTGGTTGAGCTTATAAGCTCCTCAAAACAGCTTATAAGTCGTTTTTCAAACTTATAAAACAACTTATAAGCTGTTTTTGGGGAACTTATAAGCTCAGCCAAACACCCTCTAAATGGCTTAAGTTTGTCCTCTATGCTTGTTTAGTCATATAAGGCTTAGTGAAGTCTTGATATATGTTTAGATGTTAGAGGATGCAATGACCCAAGTGTTCATAGGCTATAGAGTTTTGAATATCAAGAAGTTATAGTCGTGTTGACGACTTAGATAAGATAAAGAGTTTATCTTATTGTTTGGTTCCTGGTATGCTTATACGCTACTCTATGTTGATGAAGGGCCAAGTTCAAAGAAGAAAGAAGTGAAGGACAGAACGTACAGTCCACCCGAGTGATTATTGCCAGGTGGGTAAAATCCTTCTTAAAAATGAGAAATGATATGCTTTTACATACAAAATGATATGATAAGCATTTTTAGGAAAAGTTGAGTGACTTGCCAAGTTTTTGAGCATGATGCATGATGCATGTTGCTATCTACGAGATGGGCGATATCGCCCTATCTTTGGACGTTTGCCGATGAGGTTTATGTACCAGAGTGATCGTGAGCGAATGGCCGATCACGGTGTTTGAAGAGACCTACTTTTCAACACAAAAGTGCGTAGATATGGTTAATGAATGGGATAATGTCTGTAGACGCATGTTAAATGTTACATCTTGAATATATGAGCATGAAAGCAAGTAAGTTTATTTCAGAAGCATGCACAGGTTATTTAACTGAAAACTCCTGTGTATTGCAATGTTATGGCAAGTCAATCTTATAGCTCTAAGAGCAATGTTTCAAATATTTTCGGCATATACCCACTGAGTGCATCTAGTACTCACGCCCTGCATATATTTCTAAATGTGCAGGATGAGCTCGAGAGGATGCTGGAATCAAATGTTGTGCAGAGGAGCTTCTCTAGATGTTATGTCTCATGATGGTATTGTTAATTTGTTGTTGTCATGTCTCGTTTGCCCAGAGTCTTATGTCATCATACATAATTGTCAGCCACACTTCTTGTTGCCGATCTTTGGCCTTTGCTTGTTTGTGTTTTGATTTTGCCTTGATGACAGTTTCATTTTATTGTTGGGATATTGACATCTCTTTTATGATGTCGACTTGCTTCTATGAACAAGGATTTCTTTTGAATATCCAGAATTGTTTTGTTGGATCCAATATTGTATAAAATGATTCGAAGTTATCGATGAGTCATGCTTTCGACCCTAGCTAACCAACGATTTTATTTTGGTGAAAGCATGTTTGAATTCTTACATTCATTGTAAAATTAGTCTAATCTGTGACATCAGATCAATGTCGTACTTGATCTTGATTATCTTATTTTGATTATTCATCCTCAGCCGTTGTTTTTCTTTGTTCGATTACTCTTGGTTTGAGGACCTAAAATCATTATTTGTCAGATTCCATTCTACCTCTTTTAGTATGCTTGAATATGTATATTATTTGTCAGGTTTGTTTAACCTGTGGTATCTAGACTATTGATGTTTGTCTTTATTCCTTTTTTTTCTTTCTTAACCCACGTAACAACCTAATTACTCGATTAAGTAAGTCGTGGTGTTACAGAATGATATCAGAGCAGTTTTGTATTCTGAACCTGTGAATCCTTGTAAATCCTTGTGAGTCTTGTGCAGCTTGTGCACCTTGAGCCTGTAAATTCTTTTGAGTTGATTATGTTTTGAGAATCTAAGTTTATAGAGTCAGTTGTTTGACTCTATTTTGAGAATATGAATTTATGAAGTCAGTTGTTTGACTCTGTTTTGAGAATCTGAGTTATAGAGTCAGTTGTTCTCAAGAGAAGCTCAACAATTTGATTCCATCATCTCTAGCTCACCAGGTAAGAGCTTATGATTATGATTATCATATAATTGAGAATGTGCTTCATTGAATGAATTGAGTTGATGTTGAGTATATGCCTTATTAAAAGAATTGCTACATTTGAATGTATGCTTGAAATAAGTTATTACTTATTGAGCTAAAGTTGAGAAGAGATCCTGAGAAAAGACGGCAGAGCAACATGAGTATGTTTTTCTGCAAGTATTTGAGTATTCTTTTATCTAAGATGGTAAGGACCGTCCGAACAGCTCGGAAAATATGGCTCGTTTGTCACCATCAGCAAGGATCAGAGAGCGCTATCTGTTTATGCCAGATGATCAGCTTACCTTGGGTGAATTTCTCACTCAATTCCATCGCTTGTGGAGAGATGAGGCATCTGAGCACGGCGTATCGGGACAAGATGGAATACTCCGATTGATTTGTTTATCGCCTAAGGAGTGGCAAGATTGGGCTGTTGTTGTTGCCATTGATTACATTGAGCCTGGTTTTATAGCTTCTAAGCAAGCTAATCTTCCCAGACTCCTAGCTACCATCAGTTTTCAGTATTTTGTGTACTTGAGTTTTCCTACTGGTTCATTTCCCCTATTGCTGATTTTATTTCAGATGTTTATCAGCTCTAGTTGGTTGGTATCCATTCTTTTCCTTTTTATGATAATGATGATGATTGATGAGGATCTTGAACACATTGATGTTGATTCGTCTATTCCTGAGTATGAAGCTAGTGCCTCTACTCTTGAGATAAAGTCATCTTTACCAGATACTCAGTTGTCTATACTCGAGTCTAATTTAGACCCTACATAGTTTGATTATTCTTATCTCGGTACTGAGATGTTTCCTATTGACCTAGACTGGTATGGTCATCCTTTTTCATCTCCTGAGATCCCTACACCGATTGAGTCTATTCCTTTCCTTTCATGTTCCTGAGACTTCTTTTTTTTGAGGTCCCAGAAAAGACTCAAGCTAGTTCATCGAGACCTTCAGGTGTCTCAAGATCTTTCATGTATGAACCTGAGTTTTACTAGTTGTTGCACAAGATGACTCTGACCCTAGATATCAGTCAAATGCCTTTTGTGACTGATCCTGATATCCTTTATCCTAGAGTAGTTCCCTTGTACTCATTTCCCGAGCGTGCTATTGATCCACTATCTCCTGAGATTGAGGAAGAGGTAGAGATACCAGACTCCAATGAAGCCGTTGATGGCAGTGAGATGGAAGAAGGAAATGATGATGATGACAGCTATGACAGCCTTTCGTGGGCAGAGTGAAGCTAGTAGCAGCAAGAGTGAAGCTGGCTATTTGTAGATAGTATGGATGCATATATATATATATATATGTGTGTGTGTATATATTATACAGATATGTATATATAGACTAGTGGTGCCTATAGATATCTTATGATGCGGTAGCGTGCTTGAGAAGCCGTATCGGAAGTGTTTTTACCCGAGATACCAAAGCATCTATATGCCTGAAAGCCTTCAATTTGCAAAGTTTTCCCAGCTTTTGGGAATATCCTAAAGAGGAAGAACAAGAAAGTGCAAATTCTCCTGAAGATTCACCTGTACCTTCTCCTCCTCATATAGATTGTAGAATTGCAGAGCTTTTTCTGCATCAGAATCCTCCATCTTTCAATGGAGTTGGTAGTCCAGTTGATGCTGAAGAATGGGTTCGCCTTGTAGCGAATTTTTAAGTTTTTGGAGTGCTCTGATCGAGAGTGTCTCCTATGCATATCCTTCCAGATAAAAAGGGTCTGCAGATTCCTGGTGGGAATCACATCAGATAGTTCTTTCTCCTCAGCAATTGGAGAATTTTACGTGGGAACAATTCAAGGGAGAATTGTATGATAAGAATATACCTTGAAGTTAACGCAAACAGAAAGAGATTAAATTTGCGAACCTGAAGCAAGGCAGGAAGACTGTGGTAGAATATGATAGTGAATTCTGTAGTCTAGCTGTTATGCTTCTTTTAAAGTTGAGACATATGAGAAAATGGTGGAATTGTTTCATGCTAGTTTACGCCAAGAGATCAGAATCATTTTGGCAAGCCAACCTCAAACGTCATATGCAGAAACGTTAAATCGTGCATTTGACATGGAGATGGAAATGCTACCAGACAAAGTGATGCTAGATCTAAATCCAGTACCTTTTTAGATTCAAGCCGCCAAGATTGCTTCTTACAGATCAGAAGTACAAAATTGGGAGAATAAGACCTTCCCAAACAAGAGACGATAGCAGAAGCCAAGTCAGGATATGTAGAGAAAATCTTTCCCAAGTCAGTCAAGAATGCAGACGTGCCCCAGATGTAACAGAGTACATTCTGGAGTTTGCAGATGGGGAAGTAATAGTTGTTATGCATGTGGACAAGTGGGCCACTATGCAAGTCAATGTCCGAACCGTCAGAGAACAACTAGTGACGAAGGAAAGTAGAATCATCAGAGACAGATGTAATCAATGAAAGTCGTAAGTGGATATCTAAAGTCGCCATTTCGTCAGATCGAGATGCCGCTACATCAACCGCAACCGCAACTGCAACCATCACCATCGCCGCAATCGCAACCGTCGCCGTCGCCTTAACCGCAACTACCGTCGCCTCGATCGCACCAACCTCTATAAAAAGCGCATACGCCCTCTCAAAAGCAACCTGAGAAGAACGCCAGCAACTTGGCAGTTATGGGTACATTGACGGTGTACCTATCAAAATCCTTTTCGATACAGGAGCTTCGCATTTCTTTCGACATCATGTTTAGATGTTCTTAAGCTCAACAGCGAACGTACCGCACAAGATTTAAATGTGCTTACCCGTTGGTTGGAGCTACTGTTATCATGCATGTGTGTTCTAACCTAGATTGCGAACAAGGATCCCTTAAGCTTAGAGCGAGATTGCTGCAGCTGTTGCACATAAAGAACGTGGATCTTATATTAGGAATGGATTGGTTGACAACGCATTATGCAACGATATGATACGAGCAAAGAGAAATAGCGTTTCAGCCACCAGAAAGAGAACCTACCTGTTTTTATGGTATTGAGAAGAGAAGAAGCCATGTTCCTATGATCTCAGTCTTACAAGCCGAGAAGCTGATGAAGAACGAGGAAGATTGTGCTTACCTTGTATATCTGAATGTCGATGTCAAGTCCGAGAAGAAGGTAGGAGATGTACCTGTGGTTAGAGAATATCAGGATGTTTTTCCTGAAACATTACTAGGGCTACCTCCGGATAGACAATTAGAGTTTTCCATTGAGTTAGAACCGGATCAGCACCTGTTTCAAAAGCACCTTATAGAATGGCCCCAAAAGAATTACAGGAGTTAAGGATCCAATTGCAAAAGCTTTTGGACCTAGGTTGTACTCAACCTAGTGTATCTCCTTGGGGAGCGTCAATTCTATTTGTCAAAAAAAAAAGGATGAAACTCTAAGGATCTGTATTGATTACAGAGAGTTGAACAAGTTAACCTTGAAGAATAGGTATCCTTTACCTAGGATCGATGACTTGTTCGATCAGCTGAAAAGTGCCAGTGTTTTCTCAAAGATTGACCTGAAGTCAGGATATCATCAATCAAAGATTCGCCGAAGGCATAGCCTGCATCGCTTCGAGACGCAGTATGGCCACTACGAGTTCGTAGTAATGCCATTTGGCTTGACGAATGCACCAACGGTGTATATGGATTTGATGAATTATGTTTTCCACAATTATCTCGATAAATTTGTTTTGGTATTTATCGATGATATTCTCGTGTACTCGAAGAACGAGCAAGGACACGAATAACAGTTAAGAACCATCCTACAGACGTTGAGAATGGAACGATTGTTTGCTAAGTTTAGCAAATGTGAGTTTTGGCTAAGGAAAGTGAATTTCCTTGGAAATATCATTACAATAGACGGAATCAGAGTCGACCCCGCTAGAGTTTAAGCAGTACGCGATTGGAAATCGCCTACGACATAGACGGAGATTCGAAGTTTCTTGGGTTTAGCAGGATATTACCGAAGGTTCATAGAAAGATTCTCCAAAATTGCGAGACCTAGGACTCAATACCTTCGAAAATGAATTAAGTCCTAATGAACCCAAGAATGTGAAGAAAGTTTTCAATAGTTAAAGAACAGATTGACTATAGCGCCAGTTTTGGCGATACCAGAATCAGACAAATGGTATACTCTGTATACCGATGCATCAAAGAGTGGACTAGGATTTGTCCTGATGCAAGAAGCAAGAGTGATAGCCTATGTTTCACGACAGTTGAAACCTCACGAGCTCATATATCCTACACACGATCTAGAGTTGGCAGCTATTGTTTATGCTCTGAAGATTTGGAGACATCTTTTGTATGGATCCAAGTATGTGATCTTTACTGATCACAAGAGCTTGAAGTTTTTCTTTAAGCAGAAAGATTTGAACATGCGCCAAAGAAGATGGCTTGAGTTGGTAAAAGATTATGATTGTGATATCAAGTATCTCCCTGGAAAAGCGAATGTTGTCGCTGATGCTTTGAATAGAAAAAGCCAAATCCAGCTAAGATTCGTCGTTACTCAGAGAGAGGAATTGAATAAAGAGTTTGAAAAGATAAGTTTGTAAGTGGTGCTACCACCTGAATCTACGAAAGAGATTATAGCCGCTCTTGTCGTTACCCCGATTTGAGAACAAGAATTGTGAAAGCTCAAAGATAAAATCAACAGATAGAAAAGCTACGAGTTAAGATCAAAACGGAAAGGCCAGAAGAATATCATGAAGCTGGGGATAACGCAATCATGTTCAGAACCAGGAATTGCGTACCCAATGATGAATATTTGAAGAACGAGATTATGAGTGAAGCTCATAACACGCCCTACACCGCACACCCAGTAAGCACAAGGATGTATCAAGATCTAAAGCAAAGGCTTGTGTGGGTAGGAATAAAGAGAGATATAGCCTCGTTTGTTGAACGATGCTTAACATGTCAACAAATTAAAGCTCTGCACCAGCAACGTATGGTAAGTTGCAACCACTGGAGATTCCTCAGTGGAAATGGGATCACATAGCCATGGATTACGTGACTGGTTTACCCAAATCAAAGCGTGGTAATACAGCTATTTGGGTGACAATTGATTGACTCACGAAGTGTGCTCATTCTATCCCGATCTCTATTATGTATGGAGCTAACAAGTTAGCTCAGATATACGTTCGAAATATAGTACGTTTGCGTGGAGTACCCATCTCAATCACCTCAGACAGAGACTCCAAGTTTACATCTCATTTCGGACGATTTTTTTTAACAAGATATGGGTACAAGATTGAATTTCAGTACAGCGTTTCATTAGCAAACAGATGGTCAATCCAAAAAGACCATTTAGACGCTAGAAGATATGATCAGAACAGTGATATTAGATCAAGGATATCAATGGGAGCGAATTCTACCATTGATTGAATTCGCATACAACAACAGTTACCAAGCAACGATGGATAAGGCGCTCTATGAAGCCCTTTATAGCAGAAAGTGTAGATCGCCGCTTTATTAGGATGAAGTTGGAGAACGAAAATTTCTTGGACCAGGAGCGATTAAAGAAATGGTCGTAATCGTACGACAAATAAAGAAAAGATTCCAAGAAGTTCAAGATCGTCAAAAGTCCTACGCAGATAAAAGACATACGGAGCTAAGCTTCAAGATCGGAGACAAAGTATTCTTGAAAGTATATCCTTCCAAAGGAGTACATCGCTTTGGAATCAAAGGAAAGCTCGAACCAAGATTCATTGGACCGTACGAGATTCTAGAGAAGATTGGGTCAATCGCCTACAGATTAGCATTGCCTCCAAGTTTCGGCAATATCCACAATGTGTTCCATGTGTCACAGTTACGAAGATATGTGTTTGATCCAAAACACATCATATACCAAGAGATATTGTTCCTGAATAAGATCTAAGCTACGAAGAGAAGCCATAGCGCATCTTAGATCGAAAAGAACAAAAACTAAGGAATAATCAATTCCTTTAGTTAGAATCCAATGGAAGCATCATGGTTTGGAAGAAACGACATGAGAATAAGAAGATTAGATGAGAAATAAGTACCCTGAGCTTTTTGCTAAGGTACTAAATTTCGAGGACGAAATTTTTGTAAGGGGGTGAGAATGTAATATCCCGCATCCCTATAGCAAATATTAGCTCCTGATTAAGAGCTTTATAAGAAGGGCATTGCATCCTTAAGAAATAGTTGTTTAAGTTAAAAGCTTTTATGTTAAGCTTTGAGTCGAGCAAATAGAATCTGAGATAGATTCGAGATAGAATCGAGATAAGATTCTTAAGTCTTTATTAGTATGAGACGATCTAGATTTCAAGAGTCTTGATATGATAAGATATGTGTTCATAGAAGTCTTGATCCAAGAGTCATAGAATTTCAAAGTCTTCGCCCTTTTTGATATCTTTGTTTGCTAAACCCGGATCAAGAGCAAATTGATCCAAGAGTCATATATATGTGCTTAAGCTTCCAAAGCACTTCATTTTTCCACCATTTCCATCCCATTTCTCTGTCCCATTTTCGAAATGCACACACATACACACACACCCCTCCATTCAAGTTCAATTCTACGAAGATCTAACCGATGAATTCACAATCCATCTTCGCATAAAGGTAGATCTTCTCTAGAACATATTTACGGTTTAAAAATTCGAAAATCATGAACTTTTGAAGGTCCAAATTTTCGGTCCTTTTGAGTTTGTTTGAAGGAGCATGTTTTGTTCAATTGTCTCTTGATATTATGATAGATCTATCGCCTATGAGTTGTTTAGTGTTGAATTTTCGAGCATGAGTTCATCCTTTGGAAATTCTTGAAATTTTCGAAAACATGGAGGCCTAGATCTTGAACTTATGTTGTTGATATGCTTGATATGCCTTCATATATGTGTTGTTGGGTAGATATAAACATGTTTTGAGCAAGAAAAACGATTGAAATCGAACCTATGCAAAAACCCCCAAATGGCCGAAACTTATGTCTCACATAAGGTGGGATTTTTGATTTTATTTGATCATTTTGACTTCATATTTGGATTCTATGATATGAATAAAGCTTAAAATGATTTATTCGGATTTTTCGGCCGACGTATTTTAAAGATGAAAATTTTTAGTTTGACGTCAAATTGGGTTTTCAATGCTAGAGCTTTGATCTTTGGATTTTGATGATTGATTGATGATCTTTGATGATAGTTGAGAATGCATAGAGGTTCGTTTATGTTAGATGACGTCTCACGTGATTATTCACGTTGGTCATAAGCTATGTTTGTAAAGAGTTGTTGGTTTTTAATTAAGATTAGATGGCATAAGTTTGTCCTCTATGCTTGTTTAGTCATATGAGGCTTAGTTAAGTCTTGATATATGTTTAGATGTTAGAGGATGCAATGACCCAAGTGTTCATAGACTATAGAGTCTTGAATATCAAGAAGTTATAGTCGTGTTGACGACTTAGATAAGATAAAGAGTTTATCTTATTGTTTGGTTCCTGGTATGCTTATACGCTACTCTATGTTGATGAAGGGCCAAGTTCATAGAAGAAAGAAGTGAAGGACAGAACGTACAGTCCACCCGAGTGATTATTGCCAGGTGGGTAAAATCCTTCTTAAAATGAGAAATGATATGCTTTTGCATACAAAATGATATGATATGCATTTTTATGAAAAGTTGACTGACTTGCCAAGTTTTTGAGCATGATGCATGTTGCCTATCTATGAGAAATGGATGATATCGGCCCTATGCTGGACGAGCTGCCAGTAATGGTTTGTGTACATAGAGTGATCGTGAGCTAAATGGCCGATCACGGTGTTTGAGAAGGAGACCTACTTCTCAACACAAGAGTGCTTAGATATGGTTAATGAATGAGATAATGTCTGCAGACGCATGTTAAATGTTGCATCTTGAATATATGAGCATGAAAGCAAGTAAGTTTATTTCAGAAGCATGCACAGGTTATTTAACTGAAAACTCATGTGTATTGCAATGTTATGGCAAGTCAATCTTATAGCTCTAAGAGCAATGTTTCAAATTTTTTCAGCATATACCCACTGAGTGCATCTAGTACTCACGCCCTACATATATTTCTAAATGTGCAGGATGAGCTCGAGAGGATGCTGGAATCGAATGTTGTGCAGAGGAGCTTCTCTAGATGTTATGTCTCATGATGGTATTGTTAATTTGTTGTTGTCATGTCTCGGTTGCCCAGAGTCTTATGTCATCATACATGATTCTCAGCCGCACTTCTTGTTGTCGATCTTTGACCTTTGCTTGTTTGTGTTTTGATTTTGCCCTGATGACAGTTTCATTTTATTGTTGGGATCTTGACATCTCTTTTATGATGTCGACTTGACAAGGATTTCTTTTGAATATCCAGAATTGTTTTGTTGGATCCAATATTGTATAAAATGCTTCGAAGTTATCGATGAGTCATGCTTTCGACCCCAGCTAACCAACTATTTTATTTTGGTGAAAGCATGTTTGAGTTCTTACATTCATTTTAAAATTAATCTAATCTGTGACATCAGATCAATGTCGTACTTGATCTTGATTATCTTATTTTGATTATTCATCCTCAGCCGTTGTTTTTCTTTATTCGATTACTCTTTGTTTGAGGACCTAAAATCATCCTTTGTCAGATTCCATTCTACCTCTTTTAGTATGCTTGAATATGTATATTCTTTGTCAGGTTTGTTTAACCTGTGCTATTAGACTATTGATGTTCGTCTTTATTCCTTTCCTTTGTTTCTTAACCCACGTAACAGCCTAATTACTCGATTAAGTAAGTCGAGGTGTTACACCAGGTCTCAAGGTAAAAACTGTATTATGAATTCAAGATATCGACTATGCAATTAATTCCGCCAGGATATCAATCACATAACTAGCATGCATACTAAAGCAATAAATAAATAAAGCTAGCATAAATTGAGATAGATAAATAAAACCGTAAGATTCCACGATGAACAATGTAACAGCTTCAATCCGTAAATAAAGCTGAACTTGAATCGAAACTGAAATTGAAGAGAAAACTGAACAATCAAACTGGAAAATAAAATAACTGGAGACAAAAGCTAAACTAATAAACTGTATTCTGAAATACGTGCGCAAAACTAAAAGAAAGAAAAACGTTCTGTAAAGAAAAGCTAGGGTGTAAAGTCTCATCTCTCCCCTCTCCCTCTGACTGCGTGTTGATACAACATAATAGGCCGTGCGCCCTATCTCGCGAGGTTATCCCGCGAACGAATGTCGCGATAGAATGTCACTTGTGTGCTTCTGTCTCGCCTCGCGAGCTTTGCTCACGAGATTAACTCGCAAAGCAAAGTCACGAGCTCTTCTTTTCTTTCCGCTTCCATGCTACCTCGCGAGTTTGTCTCGTGACCAAAGGTCGCGAGCAAGTCTCGCGAGGCGTGTTTTCCTGCATGCGCGACTTCGCTGTTTCGCTTCGTTATCTATCGTCCGGACTCCGAATTGCGATCCGTTTGTGCCTATGGACTCCTATCGAGATTCTCTTTAATATTGTAAATGTTTTACATCCATACTTTTCATATCCATTTCATCCTATTTAACATTGTTTTTAAATAATTCTTCTTCGCGTGAACTCGCGACCGGGCTAGCTAATTCCTCTTTATCGTGATCCATCTTTTGACATCAAAACCTGTGCTAAAATGACACGAAATACACACGGCATAATATCTTCCAAGGTAAACATAAATACATCAAAAGATAGCTCAAAAGATCACTTTTCAGTTATAAACGAAACGAATATAGATCAGGTAAAAATGAGGCTTATCACGTACCTAAAACCTTATCGATGTTTAGATCAACATAAAGTCACTGAGATTTAGGTTCTTCACGATGGTCAGATAGAAGAACTCATCTCACTGTGATCCATCAATACATCAAGACATACCAGCATAGACAAGTAACCAAGTCAAGTTACTTCTTATCTGTATTACAGACTATACCGACAACTCATCCTCAAGTTGTCTTAGCTGTGATCTTTTTTATATCTCAACTAGCTTACCAATCATATAGACTTCTATGATCTTCTACACACTACATGATCTAACATTTGTATGAGATAATAAGATATTATATGCAATAAAGTAGACAATTCAGATATGAGATTGTAATAGTGGTAATAGGAAATATTGTATACGAAAGTATTTGGACAGGAATCTCTCGTACAACTGCTCCCATGTAGTGATTCTCGATCCGTCCAGGCTCTTGAACCATTCATTCACCTGACTCCGCAGCGAAAATATGAACATCCGCATCTGGATGGCATCAGCTGGCACTCCATTCTGCTTGATAGTATCACAAATATCAAGGAATGCCTCTAAATGTGCATTGGGGTCTTGATAACCCTCCCCAAATCGCCCGCTTATATCATCTTGATGAGGCGCAGGTTTCAGCTCAAAGTTATTCGCATTGACATTCGGCCCCCATCCTCCACCTTGGAACTGATCCGTAGGTGGTCTGTACATGTGGTTAAGCGGTATGCTCGTCCACCAATCTGGCCCATCTGATTCTGCAATGCCAGTTGGCGTTGCATTGCGGCTAGCATATCCTCCATCCCGGCCATCCGATCATGGGCTTGGGGTTGTCTATCTGCCATTGCTAACATTCTGTCTCTGCGCTCCCTTTTGTGTGATCTTTCAATCTCAAGATCTAAAGGAATAATTTCTTTCCTTTGAGATCTTGTAATCATGCACTGCACAGAAAGACAAAAACCAGATCAGATCTAAGAAGCAACACGAAATTTTTTTTTCTATTTTTTTATATAAGCCTGAATTAATAACTACAATTCAGAAAATTATCACTATGCAATCTAAACAGTCCCCGGCAACGGCGCCAAAATTTGATCGCTATATTTCCTACCAAATAATATGATAGTAAAACAACAAATATATATATATCGTATCCAAAGGGAAAGCGACTCGAGAACACAGCAAATAATCAATACAGAATCTTGATTATTATTCAGGCAACAAAATATCAAGAGAGAGATAATAATAAAACTATACTAACAAAAACAAATAGGAATAAAATCAGATATACAAGATTGACCTTAGGGATGTACTTAACCTAACCAGATTCACACAATTAACCTATTAATCTGTTTACCAATTTAATCCGCATTCATATGAAGGATCACTAATGTACCGCCAGGACAGCCTATAGTATTAGGTTAGCCTAAACTCTATCTCCGTCAGGTCTCAAGAGAAGTAAGCTAATTACCAAAAGCACACAAAGAATAACCTCTTACAGTTCACCTATCTCCGCCAGGTCTCAAGGTAAAAACTGTATTATGAATTCAAGATATCGACTATGCAATTAATTCCGTCAGGACATCAATCACATAACTAGCATACATACTAAAGCAATAAATAAATAAATAAAGCTAGCATAAATTGAGATAGATAAATAAAACCGTAGGATTTCAAGATGAAAATGTAACACTTCAATCCGTAAATAAAGCTGAACTTGAAACGAAACTGAAATTGAAGAGAAAACTGAACAATCAAACTGGAAAACAAAATAACTGGAGACAAAAGCTAAACTAATAAACTGTATTCTGAAATACGTGAACAAAACTAAAAGAAATAAAAACGTTCTGTAAGGAAAAGCTGGGGTGTAAAGTCTCGTCTCTCCTCTCCCTCATTGCGTCTTTGATATAACATAATAGGCCGTGCGCCCTATCTCGCGAGGTTATCCCACGAACGAATGTCGCGATAGAATGTCACTTGCGTGCTTCCATCTCGCCTCGCAAGCTTTGCTCTCGAGATTAACTCGCAAAGCAAAGTCGCGAGCTCTTCTATTCTTTCCGCGTCCATGCTACCTCGCGAGTTTGTCTCGTGACCAAAGGTCGCGAGCAAGTCTCGTGAGGCGTGTTTTCCTGCGTGCGCGACTTCGCTGTTTCGCTTTGTTCTCTCTCGTCCGGACTCCGAATTACGATCCGTTTGTGCCTATGGACTCCTATCGAGATTCTCTTTAATATTGTAAATGTTTTACATCCATAATTTTCATATCCATTTCATCCTATTTAACAAGAACAAAGTAAACATCATGGCGCCTCCAAAGTAAACTGTCCCTCCTCCAAGAAGAGGATCTTATGTCGACTGAGCTATGATGGAAAACGAGGCTCAATTGGTTGCTATCGTACTGAAGCTTGATCCAGTCAGGAAACCTTATGAATATAAAGAGTTTGTCGAACATATTTTTGCTATCTATAGAGAAGAGACTGATGAAGAGAAGAGGAAGAACTGACTGATTAGTACATGCATGCTTTATGACATATATGTATAGGATAGCTGACACTGAAGCTGAAACTGACGACCTTGTAAGTCTCAATATCCTATATATATAAGTTGATCCAATTCATCCTGAAGACAATGACTCTTTATCCAAGCTTTGTACTTGGACCAAACAGTCAGTGACCTTTCATCTTCCTCCCAAACCTTACTGTTGATGCCAAAATAGGGAAAAAGATGGCCAGATCTGAAACGGAAGAGATGGCACAGAAAAAGAAGGCCAAGGTTGAAGCTGAAGAGAAAGTGACTTAGGAAGTTGTCGTAGCCTTTCTAGTTGAACAAAAAGCAGTTGTTGAAGAGCGATTGAGAAAGAAAGTTGCAGCACTGAAAAAGAAAAAACAGTTGCCTCATCAGCTGACCCTGCAGAGGAAATCTACCTTGCTACTGTCACAGCCCGGCTAATTAATCAAGGATTAACTAACTAACCGGTTTGCGATTGGAGGAAAGAAATAATATAACTGACTAATTTTAGAGGCTCGCAGAAATAAACAATTATCATCCAGAGAAAGACGAGTCATTGAACTTGTGATTAACTAATAATCAAAAGTCGAACATTAATTAATCACTATTTAGCAAATTGATGCAATCATCTTTGACTCGAGTTTATACTTGTTTATCAAATGTCTAACCCATCAGGACTCTGTACCATAACACATCACAATCCATAAAAAGAGTTGGCAGCAAAAGAGTAGTTGAATTTATGTGTGAAGACATAAACCCAGGGCAAAACATATTACATGACAAGATAAGTCTTCGCTCAGCATTCAATTTCCGTCATCAGCTCCTACACAACTGCATATTTAGAAATACATGCAAGGCGCGAATACTTGATGCACTGAGTGGGTACTTACCGAAAGCAACTAAAAACATGCTCTTAGAGCTATATAATCGACTTGCCACTTATTAGATTCACAGGGGTTTTAAGAAGTATCCTATGAATCAAACTTTACGAAATCACTTACTTCATGATCAATGCGTGCTAACAATTCTAATTATAACATGTCTGCAGACAATCATCAATAAACACCATATCTACAAGACAAGCGTGTTGAGAAGTAGGCCTCGCCCTCAACACCTCGGCAAAGGCCACTGTGTACACATACCCTTACTAGCGGCTCGTCTAGCATAGGGCCGATATCGTCATTCTCTCGTAGATAGGCAATATGCAATATGCTCAAAAACAGGCAAGTCAATTAACTTTTGTAAAATATGCATATGCTCATTATCATAAACTTGTGCACACATTTTAGTTTATAAAGCCCACCTGGATATCTTGCTTACTCGAGACCTTCAAATTTTCATTTCTTGATCTCTATCCTGCTCCCACTAGCTCCTTAATAAAGAAATAAGAAGAATAAACACGGGAAAGAGAAACTAAGAGTTTCTAACTCTTGAGCCTCTACTAATGTAACGCCCCACATTTTTGCTTGCTTTAATTTGCTTTAAATTTTAAATAATTTACATTGGAATTGTGAATATTGGTCATGCACGATTTTTGTATTGGACTTGAGGGAGTCCATAGTTGCGCCCCTAGCTAGAAAATGAACTTTGGATTTTATTTTAGGGCCTTCAAATTTTACTTTACAGATATGGGTTAAGTAATAAAATAATTTGTTTTGGGCTTATATAATTGTCAAATTATATAATTTATTCTCAAATTGGGCTTTGTTGAATATTATTTTTTATTGAGCCCAAATTCTATATTATATCTATTTAAGATTGAGATTTAATTAATAAGAGTTCAAATATGATTAGGATTTGATTAGGGTTTACTATATATACACGCACACAACACCACAACACACACACACAATACACAAACACATATTACCTCGCAAAACACACGCGCATTGGCACAAGCACACACAATATTTTCTTAAAGGCATTGGTCAAATCTTTTCTTCCAAAGAAGTGTTTCTTTTCCTTTTCAAACCCTTTCTTTTCTTTTCTACGAGTTTCCAAACGAAAATTTGTAAGTATTAATCAAATTGTAAATTCCATTCCTTTGTTAAGCATGCTCGCACGCGTTTGTTTTTTTCAAGAATTTGAGTTATAGCATTAATGGTTTGCATATTTGTTGCATGCTTTTATTTTATTCTAGAACTAAAGAAAAATATACACATACACACACGAAATATGGATTTATTTATAAAATATATATAATATATTTTACATTATATTATCCTTTTGAATTAAACTTGATTGCTTCGAGTTGTTTAAGATGAACATGCAGCAACTGTTTTCTAAATTTTTGTTACTCTCAAAGTATAATAATGGATATGTTTTATTTAAATTACTTTAAGTGTAGAGTTGAAACAAATTTTAATTTTGGTTGTGGCTTACGAGAGTTAAATGTTTAGGTTGCTGGGGTTGCCGTTTACTCTTATGTTAGGTTGGGTTTGAATTTATTAATTTGGTCTACTGAGTTTATGACATAAAATACTATAGTATTGTTTCAAATTAAATATTTCAACCTCGAGATATCATATTTTACTTTGTTGACACCAATGATTTGACTCCTTATTTAAGAATGATTTAGCAACTTTACTAAGTAGTTAATTGAGTTTACAAAGAAGTTCAGTAACCTTTTTTTTTATTTAATGCCTAATAATATAGATGTGCTCCCATGTACTTATATATATAAATATACACGTGTATTTAGTTCTTAATTACTTAAGCACAGTAATTAGTATTATTCTAAATGTATAAGCTTATTATTTTGTTTAATAAGATAGGTAAGAGGTATGTACAAGTTACGGAAAATTATTATTATTTTTTTTATCCTGAAAAATTTATATATATATATAATACCTATATGTTAAGATAGTATGATTTTAACAATTTAGCCCCTGATGTGTAATAATATTCAGTCTGCTTAAGAAATTACGTTAAGATTTCTTTATAGGCCCTTATACATTTATATTTATTTTATTTGACTAGGTGCGGTGCAACTAGGACCCTCGTCCCAGAATTGATTGAAATTGATTTATTGTGGTCGACAAAAAAGGTGGGTGAAATCATCTTTAACTTGCAAATATGAGATTCGGAATAAACATATTTATTGTGGGTAAAATTCTCTTTAAATTGCAAATATGTGTTTTGGAATAAACATATTTATTGTGGGATTTACTCTATCTGTAAGTTTATGGTAATAATCATTGTTGTGTTTTGTTACATCCATGGTGAAAGCCTGTTTGACGTATTATTGCTTGTGTGGCATGGCCTGTGTGGCGAATCAATTGCTTGTGTGGCTAATCAATTGCCTGTGTGGCGAATCATAGCCTATGTGGCGTATCAATTGCCTGTGTGGCGAATCATAGCATGTGTGGCGTATCATTGCCTGTGTGGCATAGCCTGTGTGGCGAATCATAGCCTGTGTGGCGAATCATTGCCTGTGTGGCGTATCATTGCCTGTGTGGCATAGCCTGTGTGGCGAATCATTGCCTGTGTGGCATAGCCTGTGTGGCGAATCATAGCCTGTGTGGCGTATCATTGCTTGTGTGGCAGGATTTTTAAGCCGGTGAGGTTGAATATGATTGACTATTACTTTCTTGCGATTTATACACATTTTGACAAATAAAATAATGATATTCCTTGTTCCCCATCAGATCGCAGCGTTTTGTGCTCACCCCTTTTATCTAAAATATTTTGAGTCGGTCATGGGCGGGCGTGACGGTGTGGGTGTGCCTAGTGGTGTTTTGTCGATTTTAATTCCTTCCAAGACTTGTGCTATTTTTGTTTTAAATTCTTTTCATTTATTATCGTTGTTGGATTTGAATTACTAGGACTCCAACTTATCTCATGCTACTAAGTCTTGCGTAGTTTGCTTTGGGTCGTTGGTTGGCGTCAGTTCTTTTACAAGGTTTAGCCTTGAGTTTGTTGGATTCATTATTTGATAATTTTATTCAAGAGATTTTATATATTTTATTATAAAATAAAAATAAAATAAAAATGACATGCTTCCGCTTTAGCTATTTTATTTAAGAAAATATAGCATTTTTAAATTATGAATTTAGGTTGTTACAACTAAAATCTCTCGGTACACTAAGGTTAGGCTAAGCTCTGCTAGGTCAATGTATCCATAACTTAATTAATTCATATCATTATGAAAAGTATTTTAGTAGAACTTTAATCTTTCACTTTCTTATATATATACAAGAGATACATTTACAAATAGAAGATAATTTTAGCTTTTCAATCTTTTTCATTAGAAACTTTGATCAAGTTAGTCTTGATCGAGCTACATTATCATGAAAATCCATATTTTGAAATCAAATCCCAAATATCAAGCCATAATCATAAAGTCCTTTGTAATTATGTAAACTAACGAAATCCAGTTTTTACATACTAATATAGAAAAATCCCAATAAATCAAAATAAGCTAATTTCATATACTATATGTAATAGCCCCTAAATCCTAAGTACGATTTAGTAGGAATTATTACACTAAACATGGATGAATAAACAATGAGACCATTTAACATTAAACTGTAATACATAAATCAAGTATGTTTTGGACTTTACTACATAACTTATGTTCTTTGCAATGAAAACATGTGATATGTACATATGACGATGTACTATCAAGGTATAACTTTCAGTGACAACCTTCCTATTGCTCAACACTGCTCCATCGCATCACCAGCTCAACCTGCACATTTAAAAACAAATATGCAGGGCTGAGTACAATAATGCACTCAGTGGACTCATGCCAAAAACATTTTATCATATTTAAATTACACTGTCCCATTATGGTAAGACATAAGGGTTTTACTTGAAAAGACCTTGAGCTTACTAAACATTTTCATCATTTTCATAAGCGTTAAATGCGGCCGACATTTTTCTTGTATGTATGATCCATATCCTTCATCTCATCATAACATTATCATGTGACGCCGTAGAAAGAGGCCTCCTCTACGTCGCCGTGACCGCCGTGAATTGTCCTTACAAAGACACGATCGTCATTAGGTGTACACGTTAATCTGGCCGGTATAAGCCTTGGGCATAGGATCCGATATCGATTTCATTCATAAGTTGGGAGCGACCCAACAACATTCATCATTCATTCATTCATGGATATGATACATACATAAAACATAAACATTTTGGGCAGGTATTTTCATAAACATTTCATCAACATTTCTCAAAAGAAACCATCATAAATAGATACTTTTCACTTCGAATAAAGCATCATAAATAGAGCATTTTATCCTTGAGGATAAGAAAAGAAGCCCACATGGATCGTAAGCTTTCTTAATTCGTTTTCCTTCTACGCCAACGATCGCATCCGCGTCTCACCTTTACGTAAAAACGATTTCAGTATGTCTGACATGTTTTTCGAGATTTTCAAAGTTTAAAATAAACTTTGATAACTTATACTATAATAATTTGAATTCCTTAACTAATTCAATCGCGTTCAATCAGCGTATCTTAAACTAAGCATTTCTCGTGCATTGATAGAAAGCGAGATATGTTCAACTATTTCATTTAACCCTTTGGGTTAAGCGTTCAACGTATTCTAACGTTTTTCGATATAAAGATTTCAATTATGAAATCTTTTCTCACCAATGAGATTTTCTTATAAACTTAATCGCTTTACACGTATTAGCGTATTTATCGAGCGTATTTCAGACGTTAATTTCAAAAGTCAACAATTTTGACTTTTCTTATAAATTCTTCAATAATTCATAATTTAATATCTAAATTGATATAAATCGATTTTCAATCGATTTCTTTTCATAAAGTCTTAATTCTCGATTTTTCACGTAAATCGATAAACTTCATTAATATTTTTCTTAAATATTAATTAACTTATTCTTTAAACATTATTTTTCATTTCTAACGTTATTTAATATAACGTTTCGTCATAAACATAGTATTCTATGTTTATAAAATTTCATAAATTCTTGATATGTCTAAAATAATTTCTAGACATATAATGTATTATTCTTTTTCTTGATATTAAGGAATTAAAACCCTTAATATATATATATCCAAGCTCACGGCTTCTTGAGCATATAATTTCTAAACATCTTCCAAAAAAATTTCTAAATTCATATAGTGTACTATATTATCATAGTATCACTAATATGTATTAACATTAACTATAGAAAATTTGGACATCACCTATCCATGCCCTATAGCTCTCGACTTTTTTCCAAAATATAACCAAATACTTTTCTAAAATTTTAATAAAATTACACAAGACCCCAACATCAATTTATAACATGATTATAACATATAGTCCAACATTTTCAATTTCTACATCAAGGATTCATGTTCAAGGTTCACGGTTCCTTCAAGAAAAATACTAAACATTTTTGTAAAAATCCTACAAAATTATATTATGCTTAAATACTATCATGTAACACTAATACATCATAATATTCATTAAGATCAACTTAATCATTCCTATTTCAAGCTATGAAGCTCACGGCTTCTTTGAGAAATATGGAGCAACCATTTTCAAAAATTCTTAGTAAATTCACATAGTCCATAACTAAGGTCTTAGATCAACATTATGTTATAACATTACTTAAATAAAATTTGTACATCAACTTAATATTTTTTTTACAAATTTTCGGTAATATTCAAACATATAACATAGGATTTTTTTAAAATTCCCAAAAATCACTATGAACTCCTATAACATCATATAGCATTAATCCATCATTATATTGTTCAAGAAAATTTCGGTCATCATAATATAAATTTTAACATGTTTAACTTCAATTTAAAACATGATATATGCTTCTATTTCATCATAATATGTATTATTAATAAACAACATCATGCTAGCATAATTTCTTGATCAAGAACACATGCTTAAAACATAAGAATCGAACCATTAAAACATTAAAATTTTAATGTATAATCGAAGCTCGTTCGATTTCTAACCTTTTTAACGGTATTGATTTATTGCACAAGGTTTTTATATCCAAGATTTAGCTAAGGAAGATGATGAACACACAAGGTTTTTTCCTCACTTTTGCTCTCGGTTCTTTCTTGTTTTGGAAGGAGTAATGAGTTGTGTTGCTTTATCTCATTGCTTAAGTACATAAGTAAATGAATTGAAGACTTAATAAAAATCCTACACATTCTCAAATCTCTCCCTCACTCTCGGTCACTCACAAAATTTGGGAGCCCTTTTCAATTGCTTTATGACTCACCAATGTATTACATCATCCATACTAACTATGCCATAAAGTTTTTGAAAAAACAATTTTAATCCTTTGCTTTGGGAGCAATTGCCATCGGCTACTTCACACATACACAAGATTACACAAGAATCAAGTGGTGACTCATTATTTCATATGTCATGGTATTAACTAGGTTCTTACATTTTGAAAGAAACAATTTGACTTTCCACTTTGGAGTCTAAGAGCCATCGGCTCTCATGTGCTCAAGAGGAATAAAATCTGATTTTTATTGTCTCATACATGTATATATATATCCTACACTCTATCCCAAAATATATGTATTCAAGTGTAGAGAAAATCGCTTCTTTGCTTAAATCAAGTCAACAAAATCGCCCTCTCACAAACTTGATCCCACTTGGTTAATTACTTGATTAGAGTGCAATCCATATTCCACTTGCATGATTTAATTCATCTCATAGCATTACAAAGAAAACTTACGTGAATTAGGTGCACACACACCAAAACTCACGGCTATTTCATTTCTTAATTGTTAACTTTTGATTTTCCATGCTAATTATACATATATATCATAATATATGTCTTAGATGATAAATTATATCATAGGAAAATTTATTGGTATCATTTCATGTAAGAAACCCTAATTTTGAATTAGGGTTTTCAAAATTCATATTTATTCAATAATTAATCTTAATGTTCTAGCATTATTTTAATGCTAAATAATACTCTAATTACATAAAATAATCATAGGAATTTAAATATTATAATTCCTTGATCATTAGACTCATTTTTCTATTCATCTCTAAACGTTGACGTTTGAAACGTCTCAAAACGTTCATTATCGACTCATCTCAAAATGGTCGTAATAAAGTCGTAATTACTTTATTAACTCATTCCATTAAAAATGGAATTTAATTCTAAGCTTCGTTACTTAGAAAATTTTATGAAATTTTAACTATCGATAGTCAATCGACGTTAAAATACTACTGTCGAAATACTTTATATAATTCTATTCCTTAATTTACAATCCTTAGTGAATATAAAATAGAATTATTACCTCATAATTAATCGAAATCATTATTCGATAAATTACTAATTCATTTATTTAGTGAAATCCTAATTTACTTAATTTTAAATATCGTAATTAGCATTTAATTCTCCGTGATATTACACTATATCATAATTATGAATCAAGTTCTTCCAATAAAATCAAAACCATAACTTCTTGAGACTCCATAAGCATATTAAATTATGGATTTTCACATGAGTTGGAACTAATTCCAAAATCTTTCACCAAACAAGATCTAATATATATATATAATTATATAACTACTAACTTAATTTAAACAAACGAGAACCAAAATCATCTTGAAATTAAGGCCTTTATTTTCGGCCATAACAAGAAAAATAAAGGGTTCGATTTTCGTTTCCACAATCGACTCTAAACATGTTTAAACATCTCCAATTACATAGATATAAGTTCAATTTAAGCAATCAACAACCATTTCTCAAGATAAGAATTAGGGTTCTCAGCAAAGTTAGGGGTTTTCTTGAAGATAATCAAATTAAACCATAATTCAAGCATAAATCACTCCTAAATGGTAGATCTATGCATAAATAAGCTAAAGATCGAAGAACAAAAATTGTAGGGGAAAAGGCCCATATGGCCGAAACTTTAGGGGTGTTGGGGGTGGGTTTTATCTTGAGATTTTCACTTTAAAGCTTAGCTAAAGTTAGTGATTTACCTCTTGGAGACGTTAATCTACCAACTTGAAAAGAAATGGAAGCTTGGATCTTGAACTTGAAAGAAGAAAATTGAGTGTGTGAGTGTGTGTGTGGTTTTTGAAAATGAGAGCAATGAAAGAGAAAGGATTTGTGAGAAATGAAGCCTTTTGGAAGCTAGGAACACACACACACACATACACACATATATATATATATATATATAATCTTATTTCACTATTCAAGTCTTCTTTAAGAAGCTATTAATAATCTTCTTTGATAAGCCACTAAATTCCTTCCTTGATAAGCTATTAATTTCTAGAATTTTCCTTTAGCTTATCATATAAGCTTTAGATGGCTTTAGCTTATCTTATAAGCTTTGATTACCATTAGGGCCTATTACGACATATTGGTGCTAGGCCCAATTTATGAGGGACGTTATGTCCTCATCCGAAAATATATAAATTCGTAAAAATAAATAAGGATATAATGTATCCTTTGAAATTAATAAATCAAGATAAATCAAATAGAAATATAGAAATTGGTAGTGAGTTGAAATTTTCATAAATCACTCTTTCTAAAATAAACGTTGAAATAAAACAATAAATTAGAATTTATTGTTAAATCAACCAACTTTAGAATTCTAAAATAAATCTTTGAGTTAGAACTTTATGTAATATTATCTAAGGATGCATTGTCCCTGGTCACTTACGTAATTAATCTCTAATTAATTACGTAAGCGCCTAATTAAAGCTATGAAAATCCGGGGTGTTACAGCTACCTTCCATGTTGGTGCATTTTTCGAGATCCTTGGAGACCCAACGCAGCTGGAAGCATGGTGGCATAAAAATCTTGAAGAGAAGTTCGATGAAGGATTATGCAAGAAGCGCCAATAGTAGCTCTTGAAAGGAAGATTGTGTGCAGTAAGAGAAGTGCACCAAAGAACTTCAAGATTAAAGGTTTGTTGAAGTCCCAACAGTCCGCAATTGGAATTAAGCCTCACACTGTCAAATGGGTGCCTGCTGAGCTCAACGACAAATGGGAACAAAGAAAAAAGAATTCATAATATGGTATTACTCTTAATGAACCTACCTGAAGACCTAGAAACTGCGACTAACAACTTCAGTAACTTCCTGCTTGGATATAAAGAGAAAGATATCGTGAACAAGTTCATCAACATAGCTGCCAGACATCATGTCAAAATCATGGCACCTTCGAAAAGACCTATCCATCCTCGATACGAGGATCTTTTATCAATCGTGCTGTAATTGACAGAGAATCTCAGGTTGATGTAGAACTGATGAAGGTGGATCCAGCATAGCAACCTCAAGAGTTCAAAAAGCTGGTCAAACATATTTTGCCATGTATGGTCAAGAATCTAACAAAGAGAAGATAAAGAAGCAATGAGGCTAATCAGATCAGGAAATGAAATGTAATAGATATGTATAGGTTAGTTGAAAGCGAAATCAAGCGATGTAACTTGTAATTTTCAAGAACCCGAATATATATATATATATATATATATAGGATTGAGTTCTCATAGTACCGATCCTCGAGATAGTATGTAGTACTCAATCTAGACCACACATTGTGGCTATATAGCACTACAAAAAAATAGGTGAATAGCGACGGAAAATTCGCAGAGCATGCTGATCCTTCGTTAAAATCGTTTAGCGACGGAATGATGACATCGTTGGATTGCTGGTCGGGAAACCTCTAACGACGGATTTATGTCCGTCGTTAAATTTCTACGACGGAATAACGACGGAAAGTTCAGTCGCTAATCGACAACCTTTAGAATGGATGTCTGATTTCTAATCTGTCGTTAATACGACGATAATCGGTCGTTATTAACGACGGACTGGCGATGGATTGTTGTCGTAGCTAATAACGACTGTTGCCACTCCGTCGTTAATACGACGCTAGTCCGTCGACACTCCGTCGCTATATAACGACGGACTATGTCCGTCGTTAAATATTATTTTTTTGTTATTTCACGTCACCAATCCGTCGTTGATACGTCTCTAATCCGTCGACATTCCATCGCTATTTAACGACGAACACAATCCGTCGTTAGATTCAGTCTGTTATGTTATTTCACGTCACCATTCCATCGCCAATCCGTCGTTAATCCATCGCTAATCCACCGTAATTCTGCCGCTACATGTGCAGAAACTGAACAGCTTATATTTGTATTTCGGATGACCGTTTACAACAGACAACAAACCCGTTTTCAAACATACCAACTACAAACAAACACAATCCAAATAAAGCAATTCCAAACGGTACAATATCAAACAAACAAACCAATTCCAAATGATAAACATTATCATTCCAAATCATAAACACAATTCAAACAAAACAATTTCAAAAGGTATAATATCAAACAAACAAAACAATTCTAAATCATACAATAAGTTTTGCAAATAAAATGTATTTGTTTCTTCATAATACAACCCAAAATATCACGGTGCGGGAAAACGGAGCCGATATCACGAGGGCGGGGAAACAGAGTTGGCCATGAAGCGCCAAGGCATCCCGCCGAGCACGCAATCGAGCTCGAAACTGGTTGAACATCATCTCGCCTCTCACCACCAGCATCCCGGCTCGATGCTCATATTCTTGTTGTTTAGCTAGAAATCGGCCTCGATTCCTCGCGCTCCACATGTAACTGCCTCCATCTCCAATAGCTTTTGATGATAAGCTATGGAATCAAGCAGTTGGGAACTCTACCGAACGAGACGACGCTCGCTCGCATGTATGTCCGTGATAGAGAACCGCCCAAACATCCTATACTTTTTCTTTGAGAGCTCCCAAGGACATTTTTTAGAATTTGAGTCCTATCAATTTACGTGCCGCCATCATCGCCTACGATTGGCTCAACTGTGTCACCTGCTCTCAACCTCGCCTCTGTAATATAATTTCGCATAATTATTATTTAATTAAATGCTCATTGTTGCGCTAACGAATATACTTACCGCAATACTCCGAGCTTTCCGTCTCAGATAGCTCCCGTCGTCGGTGGCATGATACTTTTGGAATACATCCCATTGGACCTCTGATATGTCTACTCCACATTCTCTTGCCTATAAATAAGTCAAACAAATTAAATAATTAATAAGTATCACGATTCTTAAATCAATTTACTATATCTAAAACTTCAAAGTACTTACAATCTCTCGTGATACTCTAATGCAGCGTGAGCCACCCCGATGCTTGACTATCCCAAGACCCTCGCCATCCGGCTCTGACATTCATTGTGCGGGCCTTTGCCGCCTCGCTAGGATGTGCGTCCGAGCTCAATATGCCTTCCAATTATCCCAATCTCACTCTGTGGATAAATGGAGGTGGGTGAGCGAGTCCTTCAGACGCTTGATCTTGTGAACAAGATCTTTATAGCGTTCGGCCGTCTTCTTGCACCAATAGGAGTAGACCATGGCCTCGCCCAAAGATATCATCCCAATAAAAAATTACGCAAAAATATATGATTACAACATCACGGTGTCAAAGGTCAAAACATAAATGACTCAGATAAACAACACTAACCTCGAACTCATCGAAATAAATCGCTTGAACTCTCGAGTCACCATTTTCCAATTGAAGCCATTGTGGTTCATGAATTTATGGAATGACTCAGAATCACGCTGCTACATCATTGTTCGGACACAAAATGCTGTAATTTACAAGAAATAAAGACATCAGAATATTATGATTTATTTTAACTAAGATATATAATAGATAACATACCCATTCACAATGGCTATGTTCTTCATCCTCCTCGAAATGACCGCACTCACCGCCGAGTTACGGGTTGTGGGACAATGCCTCCATGCCTTCTTCGAGCCCGACAAGTAGGGCGACGGCATATATGATCCTGGATGCCTCAGACCTGATGACGAGGCACCTCGTCCACTGTGAGACATCTGCAAACAAAGGTAAAAAATGCTGCATTAAAATTTCATAAATAATACATATCATAACGTTTTGTGTGCATATTATAAAATAAAATATTTTTTGTGCATACTATATACTAAATTCAAACCCTATCATCATCATCATCGTCATCCAATGTATGATTGTCTTCTGACTCTGACAATTCAACTTCATCATCCGTATCATCAGATGTCTCTTCAATGTCTATGAGTGTACCGTCAGGATGAACTAGTGTCGTGTCATCATCCACAACGACATTAGTAATCGAACCAAATGCATCCTCTTGAAAAGAGAGAGGTACTATCGATGCAGAACTCTCATCTGAGACTTCCACATTAGATCGAGCTTTAATTTTGCATACTTCCCACCACTCTTTCATAGATTGTTTTAAACTTGGATATGCACAATAGTATACTTGAATGGCTTGATTGGCGAGGATAAACGATTCAAACTTGTTATATCTTCACAGATGATTTATCGAAACAAACTTGTACTCGGAATGAATTGATAACCCCAATCGTGAAGGATCAAACCACTCGATCTAAACAATGTTGTGGTCTTCGTTGGTAGCCAGGATATTCCAACTCACAAACCTCCAATAATCGGCCATAAAATCGAGTTCTTGAGTGTCTGTATCATAAGTTTCACTTTAATGCACACTCCACTATTCATAGTTCGATCTTTGTGACCCATGTTCTAATGTGTGAAATTTGTACCCATTTATATAATACCCTGGATACGTCTTAATTAGTGTTGAAGGCCCTTTGGCAAGAGACAATATGAACGGATTCACATTGTTGTTAGTATGATCTTTGACCTATTATTAGTAAAACAATCGATTAGAATGGCTAAACGCATATATTAAATATTAAATATTTCCTACTAATAATCATCGTAACACTCACATATGCCTCAAACCAAAGCGGAAGGCTCTTTCAATCAACCTTTGAATTTCGTAGATAGAGATCGGTGGATTTGATCTTTTCACATCATCGATGAATAAACTACATTCACATATATTTACGATCCTAGTTAATAATAACAATAATAATAATTAACAATGACTTTTGAGAAAAAACACACTTACGCCATGTAAATGTTCCAACTTCAACACGCTTGAGCAACACGTATAAGCGAAAAGATCATACTCTCTACTATGCAAATATCTCGTTGATATATTTCCAAAAGGTCATCTTCTTGCTTGAAGATTTGAAGATATCCGATAGTCTTCGTGCCTAATCTCCACTTGACCATGATGCAAATCTCTAAACTTAGTTATTACGTGATCATCAAAATAATACGAGCAAAATGTCGATGCTTCTTCTACTAAGTAAGCATTGCGATAGAACCTCAACCACGGCTTTATTTCAGACGTTGTTCTTCAACTTACGTAGTATCTACAAAATTTCAAGGTTGTTCTTCAATTTATATATATATCTATATATATGATAATGCACGAGCAGTACCTTTCAAATGGATACATCCATCGGTATTGAACAGGCCCTACAATACGGGCTTCACCAGCTAGATGAACCGGTAGATGTTCCATGGAGTCGAAAAAACAAAGGGGAAAGATGCGCTCAAGCTTACATAAAATCACTGGAATATTTTCTTGGAGTCTGCACAGATCATCAAGCCCTATGTTTCGAGAAATTAAATCTTTGAAGAATAAAGATAATTCTATTACAGCTATCCAAACATTGGGTGGGAGAAGTTCACGAAATGCAATCGGTAGAATTCGCTGCATGAAAATGTGACAGTCATGACTCTTCATCCCAAACATCTTAAGTTTTGTCATATCTACACATCTAACCATGTTCAAACGCACTCCATCTCGAAATCTTAAACCTTACCCACTCACATAAGACTTTTTCTCACGATTGTCAAGTGTATAAGAAGCCTTTGGATATTTTCTGTTGATTCATTCATCGTCAACTCGTATGTAGCAAGATAAATTAAGTTCTTTCTAGATTTGCTCGTATCTTTTTCTTCCTGGACATTCATGACCGTGTTGAAGACATTATCGAACACATTCTTCTCTATGTGCATGACATCCAAATTATGCCGAATCAAAAGAGAACTCGAAGAAGGTAGATCCGAAAATACTTCTTTTCTTCCATCCGGCCCAAACTGCTTGGATATTCTACTATTTATTTCATCACCGCCAATCTCATTATCGAGACTAGTCTCATACCCATAATTAGTGATGTAAGCTCATCTCCCGATCGCGCTCGGTGGATCGTTAGTAATCACCGTATTCTTTCGAAACCTCTTCGATCCCTTCAAATGGGTGATTAGGAGCTAGAAATTTACGATGGTTATCAAACCATGACCGCTACCACTTTTAGCTAAAGTAAAAGCATCGGTATGCTTCATGCAAAGGCGACAAGCTAATCTTCCAACATACTCCATCCGCACAACATAGAGTATGCAGGAAGTCACTAATTGTCTAAAGTAATGCAGCGTGCATTTGAAAATTTTGCTTCAACGACATCATAAGTAAGAACACCGCCATTCCACAATTCTATTAACTCGCTTTCAATGGTTGCAAGAACACATCAATCTTCTCCTTCGGATTACGCGTCCCGCACTAAGATCGTAAGAAACATGTATTGCTCCTTCATACACAGCCACGGGGAAGATTATAAGGGTAAGTATAACGAGCCATGATGAATATTGCTTTCCGATTGATCGAATGGCTGAAAACCGCCGTTGAGAGTCCCAATCGCATATTACAATTTACGATGCAAATAAAGGAAACTTCGTGTTCAAATGTTTCCATGTAATTGAGTCCGCCGGATGACGATGACCCCATCATCGACCGACGATGCATGCCAACGATATTTTCCATCGTAGCATTGGATGCATACAATCTCGTAGTCGATGAGTTAGAGGAAAATAATATATCTTTTATATGCTACTTGTGCTTTTCGTAGTCTTCCACCACTCGAGTATTGCGCTTGAAACGAGGATTATTACGTAATTTGCAGCTCGTCGATTCGTAATCTTTGCGCCAATAAATCATGCAATTAAATGGACAACAATCAATTTTTATGACGGCAACCCCATGCCACGCAACAATCTCTTCGTACTTATAGAAGTCATCAGCACGCATAATTTCCATCCTGGATGTGACTCTTTCATCGATTCGATATTTGATCAAAACCCTTCTCGATAATGTTGTTCTCTGCCCAACCGAGAAGTTGAGCCACATCTCTTTGTGTACGGCAACCCCATAGCACGGGTGGGGCGGGGCGGCGGCGGCGGGGCCAAAGGCGGCGTGGGCACGGGCGGGGGTAGGTGCAGGTGTGGGTGGGGGCGGGGCTGGGGTTGATCTGCAGTGCAACGGCGTGTGGTGGTGGGGCGGGGTGGGGTGGCGGGAGGGTGGGATTAAAATTAAAGGTTAGGGCGCAGAGTGTAAATTTGGGAAGAAACCCGTCGATATGTTTTTTAGCGGCGAAAATAACCGTCGTAATATTTAAAAGTCATTAACGACGGACTAATATTAACGATGGAATAATATCCGTCGTTAAATTACGTGCAAAATAAAAAAAATAAAAAATCCGTAAATCTAACAACGGATTATATCCGTCGTTAACTCTAACGACGGACTTGCAACGTATTGTTCCGTCGTTAATATTATTTGGAATAAATTAATTTAAAATTAATATTAACGACGGAAATAATCCGTCGTTAAATTAAGAACAAAATAAAAAATAAAAATTTCGTTAATTTAACGACGGATCACCGACGGCCTAAACTTAACGACGGACATTATTCGTCGTTAAATTAAGCGTACAATAAAAAAAATCAAAAATTCGTTAATTTAACAACGGACTGAATCCGTCGTAAATTTAACGATGGATCAACGACGGTTATTACGTCGTTACAGTTCGCACGAGATATTCCTGCCACATGTCGTCGCTGATCCGTCGTTAATAAAAAAAATAAATTCGTTTGTATTCCGTCGCTAATTCGCAGTTGAATCACGACCCGTATTTTGGCCGTCGCTAATCCGTCGTTGTTCGGCTGTATTTTTGTAGTGTAGATAGCATGGACAAGCGACATGTGGCATATCATTTTTATTTTATTTTTATTTTTATTTGAGGGCAACACAGTAATTTTCTTTTTCTTCTTCTTCTTATTCTTCTTCTCTGCAATCGCCATCGCTCATCGGAGAAGAGTAGGGTTCGAAAACAACAATGGCAAAATGGAGACGGTCGCGGTCGCGGCAGTCGCGGTGGCTGACCGCTACCTGAAATAAAAGAAAAATCATTGATTAGTTGCTTGAAATTGAAGAAAAATAAATAGAATTTTGAGGTATCAAGAGAGATGGTGGCTATGGTGATGTTTATGGCGAAGTTCACCGAAAATTAGAGTAGGAGAAGGTGGTTTACGATGGAGTTTGTCAAAAATCAGATAAATAGGTGAATTGGAGAAGGAGAGGACGAGATGATGCCATCTGCGAAGAATATACATATTGATACACATAAACATGCACTACAATACACATAAACCTGCATATGCATAATAATATATAGGCATGTATATTAAAAAAAAAAACATGCATACGACTAAACATAAACATTCATAGAACGAAACATAACCCTGCATGCTTTAAAACAAAAATTATCATTTTCGATCTCTCTTTTCTCTCTTCTTCAATATGCACGAACACTTTCTTGATGATCATTTGCTTTCTTTCTTGTTGATCATTTGTTTTCTTTCGAATTATGAAACTAAAAGTAATTGATCTAAACTAGAGAAGAAATTATGGATAAATCAATATCACATGCATTTTCGTGTTCAACATTATGCAGTTCTTTGTTTAAGCATATGCAGTTTTTTGTTTTAAAACATGTGGTTCGTTTTTCCGTATCACATAACCAATCAAATTGTGTAGTTTTATGTTCAATCGTATGCAGTTTTATGTATAACAATATGTATTTTTGTGTTGAATGAGATGCAGTTTTCTGTTTAATTACATGCATGGTTTGATTTTTTGTATCACATAACAAATCAAATTACTAATATACCCTTACTCTAGCGAAATCAGCGAAATTAAGCTTAAAAAGTCCGAAAAAATCTCAACCATATGATCTATGAGATGAGTGGATGAGATTGAATACTACATACTATCTCACGTTCGGGTACTATTTGATTTCTCCTATATATATATATATATATATATATATATGTATATACTAATCCAATTCACCTTGATGACAATCACTCTTTGTCCAAGCTCTGTACTTACTTTAACCTTATTATCTCGAATCGATACTTATTTTGCAGAGAATGATGATCTCAGTAAAAGAGAACCAAACCCTTCAATGAAACTTGTTATCCTAACTAATTGGTATGTTTTCAGTGTAATAGATAGGTTTTTTGGCATCATCAAAACGGGAAAATTATTGTAAATTTTTATCTTAACTTAGCGTTTTGATTAGATTCCAAAACCTTCCTGATGATCGCTATGCTGATGTAACATAATGCTACTCTCATGTTAGGGAGCCAACTTTTTTTTTTTTTTTGATATCATGGGAACCCGCACCGCTACCTTAGGTGCGCAAGACTGGGTAAACCCCACGGTCCTGCAATAACACCGCAAACCACAGGAGATGTAAACCACACTTTGAAAACTAGGTGTGACACTCAAACCCATAGAGACGTTTGGTGGGGTTCAACCTCGTGACCTCTCGGCCACATGAACCCACCTTAACCATTAAATTTGTCCCTATGGGATAGGGAGCCAACTTTTATATTTACAAGTTTCATTGAAGAACAATCTATATGGATATGCACATGAAGGAGTTCAAGAGCAGTACCAAAGTCAGTCATGCTGATAGAAGTATCGACTAGCGCTCGAGATCAAGGCAAGTCTATCTAATCGAAGATAAAGAAGTCAATAAATTGACTAAGTGTCATACAAGGTAAGAGAAATCGGTTCTTGACGATGTACATCGTGAAGTGTCTACTAAAGACTCGGAGTCACCATACTGATAAAAGATGAGTCCAGCCTACTGCACGGAGCTGACCCAACTAGTGGAACTCGAATTCAACGTACTGAATAAACATGAAGTTAGAGTAAATCTGTAGAAAATCCTGACACGTCATAGCTATTTTTTAGAGTTGCAGAGAATCCTAACAAGTCATAGCTATTTTTTAGAGTTGCAGAGCTCAGACGTATGATGTTATGGGTATGAAAAGAGACGTACAATGTGTTAGAGAAAATCTGCAGAGAATCCTGACAAGTTTTAGCTATTTTTTAGAGTTGCAGAGCTGAGACGTATGATGTTACGGGTATGAAAAGAGACGTACAATGAAGATTTCAAATGATAAATGGAATGAATGTGATTGGTGTTCCCTCCAACGAAAATATTCATTATCTCTCCAATAAATACCCGAAGAACCCACCTTTGAAGGTCACCGAAACGCTTCACAATCAAATATGCAATGCACCCAAAGTTCATATCCAAAGAACATTCAAATATTGATTTTCGAATAAAGGAGTTTCAAAGTGTTATATGTAAATCCTCAAAGCTCAAATATATTTATCAGCTCAAGATTTCAGCATAAACTTTCTTAATATCTAGGTTACAATCTTGTAATATTCTATGCCTAGTAGACCTTGAGTTATTGCTTGTGACAGCTTAAATCAAAGTTGGAAATACCCTCTACGAAAACCCTCGAAAGTTAAGTAGAAGTTGGGCACTGAAAGCTTGGTTTGTTTTGCACCTATAAGCAAGAAGGTTAGGTCGATTGCATCTGTAAGCGATCAGAAGTTTTCTAGCACCAACAAGCATAGGAAGGAACATCAAGTAAGACGGGATACAGTAAAGATTAAATTCTGTATCTAGGTTTACTCTTGTACCCGTAAATAAGATCAAATCCCAAGTAGTGGATTGTCTGTGTTATCAGTCCATGGACGTAAGAGTTGATCTCCCTGAACCACATTAAAAACTAAGTGTTATTTATTTTAAGTTTTTCACTTTCAATACCACTTAAACTTACTTGTTATTGAACTGAACATCATCCGCACACACAACACAACATACTGATTAAAATCCTCCATCAGTACCAGTTTGATACTAAAGAGAAAACTTAAACTGAATAAGTAATACTTCCTCCGTCCCATTTAAAGTGTCACATTTCTTTTGGGCACGGGTATTTAGGAGAAAGATATAAAGTAGTTAAAATGTTAAAAAGCAGGTAGGGCCCACACTTTTTTAAGGAATAATTACTTTCTAAAATGGAATAGGACATTTGTAATGGGACAACCCAAAAAGAAAAATGGAAAATTTTAAATGGGACAGAGGGAGTATTTGACTTACTGTTTTTAACCAGTATCAATTTTCAATAAAGGCAACACTTAACAACCACACTTTCATACCCACATTAGTTATCAGTCTGACTGACCAGTTGCCTCAACAGTCAGTATGATTACTAACTCATATACTCACTACAAGACTCCCTGAACTTGAACTAATCATCAGTAATGTCACCAGCACTGAACTACCATTAGTTAAACTAACATCTACTGACTAGTAGAATGTCCAGTCTTATTTTTAAGAAAAAGTTTTAATTTTCCTTACTGGTGTATTTCCTCCCTCCTCTCCCTCCGTCATACACCAGTACGACCTCCAAGGGTCCATCAAGAAAACATAAATATGGCTTTTGAAATCGATAACGATGTACGATCTTAGAAATTTGAAAATTTCACATAGAACTATCACATGAAACATTCATATCTCAACATCACATATATCAGCAAATGTCAACACGTAGCCTATTCAAACTTTAAATCATCATGGAATGGATATGTATCAAGTAAGATCTCAACTCTTAAATATATGAAAAAGGTATGTGTTTACACAAAACATGTATAACACCTACCATAGGCTTGCAAATCGTCTAACTTCTCTATTGCCCGAATATGTTCTCTAAGATTAAGATCAAAAAGGTCTTTATTATTGGTTGTAACGTAGACTCTTTGTTAATGTTGGATGCTTTTAGACTAAGTGACTCATTATTCTCAAAATATATTCAAAGTCAAAACTCAACAAGTCAACGATAACCAAAATTTTCAACAACTTGAATCTCATACTAAAATCACATCGTTCCTTCGTAACTCACATACTTAAACACCACTTTCTCATAACTTTTTCTTTCAAAAAATCGCAACTTTCTTCCCAACAACATCCACTCTCTCACCCGATCACATTAGTTTGATCAAAAAATAAAAAAGGCTCAAACGGGCTAACAAATTATTATCAACAAGTATGGACAAAGATTGGGATAAAAATTGGCTAGAGAGAATGTTTAAGATCACATCAAAATCTCTAAGTACACCAATGCAACATAAAAGTAGAAACCAAAGTAAGTTCTAAAGATGCACATGTAGTTTCAAATGATCACACTCAGGAAAGAAAATAAGATTTTTAAATACGTAGTCAAATGCTAAAATCTCACATAAGCTTATTTCTTTGGTTTAAGTTCTTAGAGGCTATCATATCGACACATGCTCAATCAATCAATTCATACCAACATGTGAAAACTCGTCGATTAAAAACATTTTTTGGTTCTCATCATAGGTGTTGGATTTGTATACTAGAAGTAGATTGGTTGAGCTTGTATACAATGTTTCCTGTTACCACTATTACAGCTGAGACAACTTGAGGACAAGTTGTCGGTATAGGCTGCAGTATAGATAAGAAGTGACTTGACATGGTTGCATGTCTATGCTGGTATGTCTCTTACTTACTAATGGATCACAGTGAGATGAGTTCTTCTATCTGACAATTGTAAAAAACCTAGATCTCGGTAACTTTATGTTGATCTAGACCTCGATAAGGTTTTAGGTGAGTATGAGTAGTTGACCATCACTTTGACTTGTTATGAGTAAGGGTTACATGAGATAACCCAAGATTCTCCGTATCTTGGGTGGTGGCAGTGCTTGTATGTCATGCTAGTTACCTTTATCGAGTCACTGTATCCGTTTAGGATGATGACGTCCCCTTAAGGAGCTCAAAAGGTTTATTGTACTAAATCCTGCAAGTTGGCTAGCTCAAGTACAATAATAAGGTTGAGTGGTATTACTTATGAAATTAAAGAGATTAATTATTTGAAGTAGTCAAAACGCTATAAATAATTAATGCACGTGCGATATCTTAAATACGGGGATTCATAAAGTCTAAGTGCAAGCCCGACTCAACTTCAGTAATAAATGGGTAAGTCATCATTTATTCTCTAGTGACATGAATGAATGTTTATGAATTAATTTTTGTTCTGGGCTGAACATAAGATAATGAATTCATTTGAGGCCCCGTCCTCGACAATGGCGCCAAAATTTGTTCCGACTAAATTGTTCTTCTAAGTTGCTCGCAATAGTACGAGGTCCTTATAGAGCGGTAAGGTCGAGCTAAGTCGAATCTCTCTAGGAAGGCTTATCAGGGCTACGGTTCTATGTCAAACACAAAAACAGAAAAGAAATACTAACTTCCTAAAATAAGGGGGTTTGTCACGGAACGGGCGAAATCAGGAAATAAAATAAAGCAGGTAAAATGGATGCACTTGGACAACAAGAGGAATTGACAGATACACGGAATTGGAGATGGTGTTTTAGGGTTCAAATCTATCTTCACTATTAATAAGCCAAAGACGGTACACAATGCATAAAACACTCACGTCTCTCACCAAGCGTTCAATAATAACTAATCTCTCGATCCCGTCAATGTTAGACTCGAAATTAATGGTAGGGAATCTTTCAACCCAACCACCATCAACTACGAATGATATTTAACTACAAATGCACACGAAAGCAAAAAACCCTACCCACATATTAATTACTCAACAACAAATCAATCTCTCGATTACGTTAGTTGTCAAACTTATATCTAACATAAATTTGCTCTCGCATTACTTCATAATCAAACATAAGCACATAATCAACCTACACTATTCTTTCGAACACCATGTATGAAGATCATGAAATAATCAATTTATATGAATAAGAAATCAAATCATCAACACAATTAATCACGGTTTAAGACAAGAACCATCCAACATTTATTTCTCAACAAATCGATAATTCATCTCATAGTAGAAATTATCCTCATAACAATTACATAGACATAATGAAACGAAAAAAACTTACAAACCATTCATAGATAAATTCATCTTCCAAAAATTCGGAATCGTTCAATCCCAATTGTTAATCCAAATGCAAGAATTAAATGGAAAGGAAAAACAAAAGAAAAGGAAAGAAAAAGAGAAATAAACTGCGTGCGTAGGATGTGATATGGAATGAGGCGGCTCTTCTCCTATTTATTTAACCCTCGAAAAGCCCATTTAAAACATCAAATTTGGGCCTGAAAAACACGTCTAGCGCGGGACGGGCGGCGCCAGATCGAGCGCTCGAATGAACGGTGAGAGAGCCCAGTACGGACATCTGGTGGCGTTGGGTGAGGCGGCGGACGGAGGTCGAACGCCGGACGGGTCGTCTTGGCTGGCATCATGGACTATGAGGCGAGATTTAACGCCGCACCGGAAGCGGTACGGATAAATACACACTAGGGGCGGGGCATGCATGGCGGGTGAAGCGGCGAGCGCGGTGGCGTTCGCGTTGGCGTTGGGGCCGGAAGGAGCTGGCAGCAAAGCGGCGTCGGATGAGCATTGGCACTGGGGTACGCATTTGGGTGCGAGGGCACTGGCCGAGCACCGAGTGAAGTGGGCGATGGGATGCGACGCCTGGTGGACGTGTGCGGAAAAAGGCGTTGGGGGCGACGCTGTGTGGGCAAGACAGAGCGCATGCTGGGAGCTACGGCGTGCGATGGGATGTGGACGTGGGATGCAGGGTGGACAAGATGCGTCGTGCGATGGCGTGAGTGTGGCTGGGCAAGGGATGAGTGCTGGCGATGTGCGCGACAAGCGACGGGGCACGGCGCCGAACTCGACGGGCGATGGGGCACACGTGCATGACTTTGATGATTCGCTCGTTCTCCCTCTTCTGAACTTCGAATTATGATCTGTTTGGGCCTACGGACTCCTATCGAGATGCTCTTCAATATACTTAACTCTTGGCAGATCCATTTGTCCCATTTAATGTCGTTTTTCTATAAAATATCGAAACAAATCAAATAAGTCTGAATCGATAATCAAAACAACGGCATAAATAGGACAAACCACTGAAAACGACATGCAAAATAATACCAAGAATAAGCACAAAAATCATACTAAACACTGGCCCATCAAGGTCTTCTGCTGCTAGAGATTTTCTCCCATTCCTAGTAGAGTCCCATTGGGACTCTGGTATGATTCTCATATATCTAGATAGATTATATCTGATATAATTAGATATTAAAGGATATTATTCTAGATATGGTTTATCTGAAATATATGATTGCATTTATTAGATATGCAGAGATCCTATCCTAATAGGATTCCAGGGATGCATTATAAATACAAGGTGAGAGAAAATCAGAGGTATCCTAATGTTGTGATTTTCGAATATTACACTTGGAGAAAGAAGGCTAATTTTTATAGTACTCTCCATAAATTGCTCTCACTTAGCATTGGAGTTTTGGCAAATGGGATATAGTCCAAAAGATCAAAGCACGAGTCTTGATCATTCTTTATTCGAGAAATTCACAGGTAAACACGAGTAAACACCAACGTGTTGCAATTAATTATATAAGTGCATGCTATGTATATAATTAATGTATGGTGAATTAAACATCCAAGATAGATCCTCGGGAGAGGGTAAAATCAGATTTCCCTACAAATGCCCTATTACCAACTAACTAACACGAGCTTTGACACTCTAAAAAAAATTAAAACGACTTAAACTTAAAGAAAACTAAAGAATAAAGCAAAAAGAAAGACAAAGACCCAGAAAAAAAAAACTTAGCCATATTTTTTTTTTTCAAAAACTAACTTTAAAAAACGAATAGATTCGACAACACTTCCCGACCCAAAACTTATTCAACTGACACATGGGGGTCAATTTGTAAAAGAAGATGTGAGCGAATTAGAACTGACCACCTAGATTGAAGAAAACAAACTAGAATAGCAGCTCTGATAGCAAAGCTGGGCTTGGTCTGAAGTCAAATCTTGTGGAGCATGTGATAGAATTGAATAAATTATAGCTGTCGTCAGATTCGGTATGCACCACTAGAGCTATGAAAGCTTTGGTATATTGTCAGACCTACCTTATACTTGTACTCCTTTGAATAAAAGTTCACAAAAAAGATTGTTAGACAAAGGAAAACAAAACATAAAGACAAAAAAAAAAGTAGTAAAAAGGTTGGGTTGTCTCCCAATAAGTGCTTTGCTTAACATCATTAGCTTGACGTGGAACATCAAAACCTCGGTTCTTGTAGTCTTGGATCTGATCTAACCTGAAAGTATGTCGAACATTGGTCAACTCATCCTGCAAATATGAGGATGTGAGGAACTTCACGCCAGAGTACGCTTATGATCTTCCGCCAAACTAGTTGTTTCCATTTGACTCATCTCCTCTTATCAAAGCCCATTATCACTTGTCGAACTCTATCGATGTCAGAACTGAAGTGTTGCAGTATCCATGCGTTTGTAGGAGTTGGTCTGGTAGAGGCTTAAGCTCTGTTTTGGGCGTAGAGTCTGAAAACTTCAAATCTCCTCTTTTTTGTGATGACTGATGTGACCTTCGCTCTCAGAGTTGTGAGATACTAGCTCTGGGTTAGCATTAGCCTTACCCCAAACTCTGTCATGACATACTTGTTTAGGTCTAGCTTTGATTCTATGGTCCAGATCTGGAGATGCTTAACTCTAAACTTCTTTGCCACTTTGCAGATGAATCCTGTTACACTGACTCTGCAGGTTTATTGTGGAAGTTGCAACTTGACTCATTTGCTTGGACATAGTGGCAATCGAGTTTTTCATAGCTACAATCCTCTGCTCTATTTTTTTGCTAAAAGAGTTCTATCGATCTATCAATTTCTCTATCAGTTGTATCAGATCTTGCATCATCCCTTCTATCGATGACTCTTTTGGATTAGTAATAACTCCATTGTTTAATAAGAAACTTAATCTCATTGGCTGAGCATTTTCTTGTGGGATCTTGTTCGCCTCTTCAATTATTGTATCCGAGCAGCAACTGAACGTGAGTAGTTCCCATGTCTAACCTTACGTCACCATAACCAGGTCTGGCTCGACTCTGTCGACTCTGCTTTTTCGTTGTGTTTTGTTAACTATTAGATTCGAGGGCCAGAGCTCGTCGAGCTCTGGTCTTATGCCCATAAACTACCTATGAGAAAGACAGTTGAAGTGAGCTAGAAAAATAGAAAAGAAATATAATAAAAATACCTAGAGTAATAATCCGGCATTAGAGAAATTATCTCTATATTATCTAAATAGTCCCCGATAATGGCGCCAAAAGTTGATCACTAAAATTCTAGCAATAAAATACCGCAACTAAACAATATCTATTTTAGCTAGCAAGTAGAGTATCGTATCCACAATGATTAAAAACACGAAAATACATCAAGTAATAGATGCTAACAGTTTACAAATATTCAGCTAAGAAAATAAGAAGAGATGTTATTATCACTAACAAATAAAAAAGCAAAGACACAAAAATAACAGATTTTAAAAAATATCATAAATAAAAGACTTATCCTAGGGAATGCATTAATTTAATATAAAATCACATAATCCATCTAAAGCCCTATTAACTAATTTTAAGTCAAATCAGATGAATAATCATATAAATAACCACAGTCTCCCTCCCAGACAACATGTGACATTAGACTAATAGAAGTCATATCTCCGCTAGGTTTCAAGAGCATATAAAAACTACAAATAACTCAACAACATTTATTCTCCTACAATTAATTCTAAACCCGCCAAGTCTTTTGATTAATTGTATTATGAATTCCTGAGTTCGATTACTCAATTAAAACATCTAGATATTTAATAAGACAACTAGCATGCATCAATAGTGATCAATTATTTATGCATAAAAATAGCAACAACAACATAAATCATGAATTGACAGCTAAGATAGACTCAACAGATCAATCACATAATTAAATTCCTACTAAAGCATACAAACCTTAAAAACAATGAAAAATCAGCTATTCGTAAGAAAATTAAAATAATAAGAAATAAAGAAAAATATAATTGAAATAAACAATAAAAATATGTATAGGAATTCCACATTGAAGAACTTGAAATTGAATCCTAAATTAATAAATAAATATCTACTCTTACAAGAATCTCTAAAGTAAAGTAAAACTCTAAGAAATATGAAAAATGAGAGTGGAATTGTGGAATGGTCAAAATTCAATCATGTGAGAGGTGTATTTATTGATAGAAAAACTCTTGAATCTTAAAATGATTGGGATAGACATATGAATCCTAGTAGGGATCAGTTATAGTTGGAAAAGGTAACTGAATTAAAATAAGATCAATTATAGTGGGGGAATATAATTGGGTCTAAGTATAAATCAAAATAAACAAAATAGAAAAAATCCAAAAAATATGTGAAAATTCGGAAATTCTCGCCACGGTCCATGGGAGACTTCACGACTTTCTAGTTTTGACTCGTTCTCACTCGTTTGAACTTAGATTCGTGCACCATTTTTGCCTACAGAATTTATCGAACTGTTCTTTAATCCTCTCAACTTTTAACTCTTCAATTCATTCTTTAATTTTTCTAAAAAAATGGCAAAAGATAGCAACGAGTATTATTATTTTAAATATAAACAAAACTAATTAAATACTCATTCTAAATATGATTTTCATCATCAAATAAGCCACAAATATCCATCATAAACCATTAAAAATCAATGTTTGTGAGTTTGTAATCCGTTTTGCAGGTTCATGAAAGTTGACTGATCGTGCCGACCCATGCTTAAAAACCGAGGTTGCTTTGCCCGAATACGTGTTTTTGGGCCGGCTTGCCTGATTTTCGTCGGGCCTACAATTTTGCAGTCCAATCCACCCTAAATTGGAGCTGGGCTGGTATTAAATTTCCAATAACAGGTTCAGAAAATTATGTAAATGGCGTTACCTAATATTTAGGTCTCTCAGTTTCGTGGCATTCCATTTGTGTACATATATTGCTTATAGTTTGCATGGAATTTGTCTTTGCTTTGGGGACGGTATGATCAAATTATTGCTTTATTAACTCCCATCATCCCCAAAACTTCGAACCAAGAATATTTTATACCACATATCACGGCATACAAAATTTTTATAGCTGTCCCTATACGTTACATTTTTATTTTCTTTTCTTTTCTTTCTCTTCTATCCCTAACTACAAAGCAGCAAGAATCAATAGATTGGTTCCTTCCTTTCAAGAGTACAAGGTCTTGAATTAGTAGGTGGTCGGAATTCTGAAGTGGAACACGCTATTATCAAATGTCGAATGTTATGAAAGATTTGCACAATTGAAATCATAGAAAAATTCACGAACTTGAAGACTGTTACAGATAGTTGCAACAAAAATAATTGTGCTCTATAATGCAAATTCATCGGAAGCATGATTGCGTGATGGATAACTGATTGAACACAGGTATCAATTCAAATGTCGCGTAGAAGCATATTCAATTTGAGCAATTAATTATATATATATATATAGAGAGTGGATCAAATGAGAACTACATTTTTTTTGCAAACTATGCACAAGACGTGTAAAGATGATGCACATAAAAGCATAAAGTTGTGCAGAACGAAAACTTTCTAAAATTATTTTGTTGTGAAATATTTTTAGAATGTTTTCGTTGTGCACAACTTTATTGATTTTATTAATCGATTTTATACGTCTGTGCATAATTATCAAGTTCTCAAAAAAGATGAGTTCTCACTTGATCCAACCCATATATATATATATATATATATATATATATATAGGGAAGAGATCATATGAGAATAGATATATGTGTGGGAAATGAGAATAGATTACTGACCATTAAATATGATTGATCTATGGCTTAGATTTATTTCCGAAATGCTATAATTATTTCATAAATGTGCTACAAATTCTTGTATTTTCAATTAAATAAGGGCATTATAGTATTTCTTTACTAGATAAGATATGGTAGTTTCCTAAAAAGTGGGTTTACATAAATAAAGGATTGATTATGATTCTTTAATTATACACGTTCGTTTATTTGGAATAGATACATACAAAATATATAAATGCATGCGAGAACATAATACTTACGCAATGGAGAATACATGTTTGAACATGAAACTTTTTAATTTCTATTACATTTGTTATGTAATTACTGACGTTTTAATATGACGCATTTATTCTTGGTGTTTATTGCTTTTCGTTTATGTAATGATGCATTTGAGATTTTTATGTTTTTACATATTCATTTTATTTTATTATTGTTTCTGAGTTTTTACAGTATAGAGTAATCTGAAAAATCGTTTTTCATTCTTAAGATGGTTTATATGAAATTAAATTATGACGATTGAATAATCAACATGAAAGAAAATTTTAAGATGAAATACGTTTTTTGTAAAAACAATACAACCGTATAATTTATTTAATTTCTCTGTTTCGGATGTAACAAATCCTGAAGGAATGTGGATATTGTTGAACTAATTGATATATTCTATAGCACATGTTATATTATATATAGCACATTATAACTATAAAATATGTCTAAATATTTTACGATATATAATGAAACAAAGATATAATATTCAATATATAACATTGCATTAAGTATTATATTGTGTAGCATATTGTTTTAAACATGTAGCACGTGATACATATATGTAATGTTGAGTACATATTATTGATACAATATTAAAAAAAAGATATACTTGTAAGTATGTATTGTTGCACAAATTATATATCTTATAGCATATATTTTATTATATATAGCACATTATTCTATAAATATTATGCTAATAGTTACGATATACAATGAAACAAAGATATAATGGTCTGTATATTAAATTGCATTAATTCTATATTGTATAGCATATTATGTTAAATATATAGCACATGATATATATGTAATGTTTAGTACATATTGTAAGTATGTATTGTTGCACAAATTATATATATTATAGCATATATTTTATTATATATAGCACATTATTCTATAAATATTATGTTAATAGTTACGATATCCAATGAAACAAAGATATAATAGTGCATATATTAAATTGCATTAATTCTATATTGTATAGCATATTATGTTAAATATGTAGCACATATTTAACAATAGATATAATCATCATTATTCATTGTTGAACTAATTGATATATTCTATAGCACATGTTATATTATATATAGAACATTATAACTATAAAATATGTCTAATTATTTTACGATAATGAAACAAAGATATAATATTCAATATATAACATTGCATTAAGTATTATATTGTGTAGCATATTGTTTTAAACATGTAGCACGTGATATATATATATATATGTAATGTTGAGTACATATATTGTTGAGTACATATATATGTGTAATATTGTTTTATTATTGTTGTTTAAATATCATACGTGCACTATAATTATGTGCACCATAACCCCTCCCTATAATTATGGAAAAGATTTGTTGTGCCCCTTCACATTCGGACGTGCAGTAAAGGTGAGAGAATTTTTTTTTTCTTTTCCTATATTACCCCTTACACGGTTTCAGCACATATTTTGGATGATTTTTAATACTAAATCTGGAACATCCATTATTTTTAAATTAATGCTTGAGATTCTTTCTTATTTCTTATGCATATATCTATTCTCACCATAACCCCTCCCTATATATATATATATATATATATATAGAATTTGGTTCAAATGAGAACCATTCTTATCCTAAAAATTAAGAACCAAATGAATTAGTTATGAAAGTTGATGAATCAGTTGAGAAAGTTAATGAATTCAAAATTTAGAATTTTTCACCCGGTTCGAATCCCATGAGGCGAAAATTCTATTTTTGGATTCATCAACTTTCAACGGATTCATCAACTTTCATTAATAATTCATCATTTTTAGGTTCTCACGCTCATGATAAAAATAGTTCTCACGTTAACCTCCCTATATATATATATATATATATATAACGAAATTGGAGCACCTGTTCTATGTGATATCGAGAAAGTTGCATGGCCCATGATTTATTTGAAGTTCGATCGCGAGGTTGTTTTTAAATGAAAATAATTAGTGCCTAGCTAAGTGAAATACAGACATTGTAGGCCTCGGACAACCTGGTCGTAGGTGTGTCCAGCTGGAGCACATATATATTTTTGATTCAGATTATTTTAAGCATGGTTATTGGTATATAAATATATGAATCTTGATGTGATTTTAGTTTTGCACACTAAGTTTAAAAGGAGTATATAATTATATGAACTTTGATATGATTTTGATTTTGCACACAAACTTTAAGATGAATATATAAATACATGAACTTATTAATTTTAGTGATTTTATCACGATTTATTTTTTCGATGAAATTGAAACTGACATGGTATTAGATATGATGAAACGACGTGGAAATAAATTAATAAATAAAATATAAAAGAAATATTTACATTTGGTAAAATACACACAACACACATACACTTCACGAAAAAAGAAAAAAAATAAAGGAATATAACAAAAACACACACAAAATGAAGAGAGCATTTCAAATCTTAAACCTACCATTTGTAAATGAAGTAAATGACGAACAAGTAGGCTACTATAAATATCTTCTTCTTCACACACGAACTTTAAGATTTTTGCATCATTGTCAACTCATCATATCTAATACCATGCCAATTTCAATTTGATCGAAAAAAATTAATTGTGGTAAAATTAATACAATTAATAAGTTCATTTATTTATATACTCATTTTAAAGTTCGTGTAAAAACATAAAATCAATCAAAATTTATGTATTTATATCATTCTTTTAAAATTCGTGTGTAAAACCAAAATCATATCAAAATTTATCTATTTATATACCAATAATTTTTTTTAAAATGTCAATCATTTTTGATGCTTTTGGAAATTTTGTTTTATCCATATAGCTCTCGCCATCAATTCACGCAAAAACACTTAATGAAAATATTACGGATAAATATATGTGAATTTTGAAAATCTAAAATATTTTTGTTCATTGATAAAACTTATTTTGGGTTGTACTTTTTAAATGAAAATCAATAAATCAAAAAAGGTAAATTTATATAATTCTTTTAAAATTCGTGTGTAAACCAAATCATATCAAAATTTATATATTTATATACCAATAATTTTTTTAAGAATGTCAATCATTTTTCTTGATGCTTTTGGAATTTTTCTTTTACCTTTTTTCTTTTCATGATTTGAGTAGAGATCCATAATGAAAAGAAACATAGAAAAAATAGGTAATTGATTGCACCCTTCATTCTTGGGTTATGACCGTATATAGTGCCCCTACTTTATAACATTACTGTTATATTTTTGTCTTGGTAGCTCCATCTTAAATGAGATGCGAAATGTGAAAGATGATTTCTTACATGTCATAGTTGATCGACTAATTTCAGTTTATCATTTAATTGTTATTTATTTTAATATGGGAAAGGGAACAGTGTAGATTGAATCATTGAACCATAAACCTCTAGGTCACTGCTTTATCATTTAATTTAATATCTTCAACATCCGTATCCTTGTTATGTACTATTGGCTTCTAGTGAAATCTAAATATAAAATCATTTTTTTTGAATGAATATGTAGTCTTTATTTAATTCGGTTCTAATACTATATTAAAGAGTGGAGGTAGGCCGAGTTCCCTACCCTCGTGTTGTTCCTTCACTAGTGCAGAGGGCTATAATTTTAATTTAACTATATATATATATATATATATATATATATATATATATATATATATATATATATATATATATATCACATAGATTTTAAATTACACCAACAATCTATTCAATAAGATACAATATTTAGGAGGTAGTGGTATTTTATTTAGCATATTTTGACTCGGATTTGTACCGATCGATCTTGTTTTCGTAAGGTAATAAATGCGCAAAGAACACGAGGAGATAACGTGGTTCGATCTGTTGAAATAGATCTCGTCCACGGAGCGAGAGAGTATATGTGTATTGAGTGTGTAAGAAGCGATTACAAAAGTGTAGATGATCTCTCATCTAATCTAGCCTCTGTTATATACTATCATATTGAGTTTGACTCAATAAGGATTCGAGTTTGACTCTCAATACAAAGTCTTCTCTCATAAGGATTCGAGTTTGACTCTGTACAAAGTCTTCTCGATAAGGATTCTTTTAGATAGGCATCCAGATCTTCTCGTCTCAATTGCGATTTGAGTTGTAGTTGGTTGAGGAGTCTTCTTGAGCCGAACTCACATAGGCCGAGCTTAATGTCGGGGCCCATTTATATTGGGCCTGATGCTTGGGCCTAGTAGTTGGGTCGTATCTATCAAATCCCCAAAAAAAGGCGTAGAAGTGAGGTCGTAATGGAGGATAGTGGTTCGACATGCCCCGTCGAAATTCGTGGTGCAGCCGAGTGGAATGCGTCTGATTGCGAAGCCGAATGTCGCCCGGCCGTAAATTGGCCAAAGTCGAACACTCGTTGCCCTGTCGAAATCGAATATGTAATCTCGTGCCGAGGTCGAATATAACGTCGTGCCGAGGTCGAATGTCGAATGCGGGATACCGTGTGCCCCAACAAGAAAATTCATGTGGTTTCGGGTGCCGCTCCTGCCGATGATGAGGAACGTGAGATCGTCGGTTCTCAGGTCTCACGTCGGTCCTTCCCCGAGGTAATGCTATTGTTTTGCATGTCGTAAAGTTTATGTGTTTGATGTAATTGTTTGGCGTGGTTGACTTGATGCAGGGACCGAGTCAAAGAAGCGCGGAGCTTGCGAGGCGTCCACCCAATGACGGACTTCCTTAATGACGCCGTCTTTCGGTTCCAGGGTGGCTCGCGTCGTGAGGGTTTGGAGGAGGAAGACCCTTCTTGTCAGCGGGTGGCGGCGGAAAGCTTCGGGATGCGGCAAGAGGAGGCCGGGGCTCTGGCGGCCGAGGTGGCGGCGAGATCGGCCGACGGAGGTCGGGCGGGCGGCCATGTCGGGAGGCCGGCGAAGGCGAGTCGGCTGCGGAAGCCGAGTCGGAGGCCGGTGTCGGAGGCCGAGGCGGCGGCGGCCGAGTCAGCTGAAGGCCGAGGCGGAGGTGGCGGTGTCGGGAGGCCGAGCCGAGGCGAGGTGGTTCGTCCTTGTATTAAGCGAAGGTAATTCGTCCTCGAAATAAGCGAAGGTGGTTCATCCTCGTATTAAGCGAGGTAATTCATCCTCGAAATAAGCGAAGGTGGTTCATCCTCGAAATAAATGAAGGTAGTTAGTCCTCGTATTAAGCGAGGTAATTCATTCTCGTAAAGCGAAGGTAGTTCATCCTCGTATTAAGCGAAGGTAATTCATCCTCGTAAAGCGAAGGTGGTTAGTCCTCGTGTTAAGCGAAGGTAATTCATCCTCGAAATAAGCGAAGGTGGTTTGTCCTCGATTAAGCGAAGGTAATTCATCCTCAAAATAAGCGAAGGTAGTTAGGTCCTCGTGATTAAGCAGATGTAATTCATCCTCGTAAAGCGAATGTAGTTAGTCCTCGTATTAAGCGAAGGTAATTCAACCTCGAAATAAGCGAAGATAGTTTGTCCTCATTTTAAGCGAAGGTAATTCATCCTCGTAAAACCGAAGGTGGTTAGTCCTCGTATTAAGCGAAGGTAATTCATCATCGAAATAAGCGAAGGTAGTTAGTCCTCGTATAAACGAAGGTAATTCATCCTCGTAAAGCGAAGGTATATGTTCCTTATTTGTCGAGAAGTGTCGATGGGGTGGTCCTCACACGCTTTTAGATATCATCCTATTAGAGGGTGTTCATCATCCTCCTTAGAGGTATTTGTCGTCCTCCTTAGAGGTCTTGTTCATCCTCCTTAGAGGTATTTGTCGTCCTCCTTAGAGGGTATTGTTCATCCTCCTTAGGGGTATTTTATAATGGGGGAGGTAGTATGCATAAGTGACAAGTGAAATATGCAACATCGAACATATGAAATAATAAAAGATTTTATTAATGAAAAGCAGCGTATTAGGTATTTGCTCTTTGGATAAATGGGCGAGCTTATATGACCCTTTTCGAGGACTTCTTTAATTCGATATGGTCCTTCCCATGTGGTCTCTAACTTGCGAGCTTTTCATCTTTCTTGACTTCGTTACTTGATACGAGGTCACCTACTTGGAATTGTCGGGTTTGACACGCGGTTATAATCCGAGCTACTTGTTGCTTGTACCGAGCTTCTCTAATGTGGCGAGGTCTCTTCTCGATTTCTCTGAGGATTCTGCCTCGGTTTCTCGATCATCCTCTTTCTTCTTTACATCGGAGGTTCTACCTTGTCGACTTCACGTTTTCTCTGTCAAAACCGTGCGCTTGGCGAACCGATCTGTTATCGCCACGGCTCCGGCTTTGTGCGGGGCTCGTCTTACAATCTCCTTGTATAGGGCACGGGCAAGATGCCGTTCTGGAAAACCGAGATAATGAGGAGGTCGTCTACATCCTCGACTTTTAGGCTCTCCTTATTGAACCTTGTCATGAAGTCGCTGATGGACTCACCTCGGCCTTGCCTCACAGTGAGGAGATGAGCCGATGTGGTCTTTGACTCGGCCTTTTGGAAGAACCTTCGATGAAAGGCTTCTATTAGATCTCGGAAAGATCCAATGCTGCCGGGAGGTAAACCGCCGAACCACCGATGGGCGTTGTCGATCGGTAGCTCAGGAATAGTTTACACATGTGGATGGTCTTTGAGGCGTTGATTGATCATGTTGTCTTGGGCGAGATATGAAGTTTTGTGGATCCCGTAGTCCGTCGTAAGGGGCGATACGGTACCACATGCTTGTCAGGGAGAGGGTATCGAGTATCTCGTTAGAAAGGGTAATAATCTTCCCGTATCCATCGAACCCGTCTCCGGGAGGCGATGTCGAGTTCGTCGGCTGGACTCGTTGTAATTATGGGGATCGACCTCGCGGTGATCATGACGACCTGCCCCACGTTGCTCATCCCTTGTACGATCAGTTTGGAAACCGACTCGCGTAGAGGTATTCTTTGCAACACGAGTGCCTATCATCCGGAGGCTGGGGGATTCACCTCGCTGTTCCGCCTCGTGCTTGGATGAGGCTTTGGCGTCCTTTTCTTCATGACGATGCCAACCTTGTTCTAGGCTGAGGTACTGGAGGAAGCTCTCCTTATTCTTTTTGAGGAACCCTTTAACCGCCTCGTCGAGGTTCAACTACGGTGCTTGGGGTTCTTCTCTATTGCTGTTACGACCTGCTTCGCTGCGGTAATCTTCTTCTTCACGCAGGATAGGGTTGCCTCGCTCATCGAGACTTTGAATGTGTCCTTCGGGAGTCGCATCTCTTATCGGGCTTTTCTCAAGCCGAGTTCGGCACGTCCTGCCGCCGTTATTGTTGTCGGTAGCGGTATTGGATGTAATGCTTCTGTATTCATCGTTGTTACGATTGTTACCCAGAAAAGATCGAAACACAAAATTTCGTTTCCATGCGGCGACGGTGATCGATCTTGTTTCGTAAGGTAATAAATACGCAAAGAACATGAGGAGTTAACGTGGTTCGATCTGTTGAAATAGATCTCGTCCCCGAGCAGAGAGTATATGTGTATTGAGTGTAAAAGGCGATTACAAAAGTGTAGATGATCTCTCATCTTATCTAGTCTCTATTTTATATCTATCATATTGAGTTTGACTCAATAAGGTTTGAGTTTGACTCAATACAAAGTCTTCTCATAAGGATTCGAGTTTGACTCTAATACAAAGTCTTCTCTCATAAGGATTCTTTTAGACAGCATCCGAATCTTCTACGTCTCAATTGCGATTTGAGTTGTAGTTGGTTGATGAGTTTTCTTGGACCGAACTCACATGGTAGAAATTAATGTCGGGTATTTATGTTGGGCGCGATGGTTTCAGCAAGTAGTTGGGCGTATCCTATCGCACCAAATAAAATCTAATCATAACCTAGGAAATATGGAGCAGGCTACAAATCTTTACAATAAAGCCTAAATATATGGATAAAAAGCATGTTTCTAGTCAAGCATGAATCAAAATTGGAAAGCGTGGGTTCCTAGTGAGTGGCCCTGAATTGCAAGAAAAATTCAAAAGTGACAACCTGCGGATAACATCAATGAACCAAGGACAAAATCAAGAAATTAATCAGCATGCTGGTGTATTACATCAATCAGACAATTATATAGGTGGGTCTGCGTCAATGAACTAAAAATAAAATTAAACATAATGTTCTTTATAATTAGGACAGTGCAAGAATATATATTACATAATACGATCAATCACAAATTCTATAATTTGGCAATTTGATGTTATACAGAAATTCTAAAGGTGATTGACTCATAAAAATTATCATGAATATATTAATTTAATCACTTTAGTGATTTTACCACGATTTCAAATTCAGATCAAATTAGATCTGACTTGATATCTCGAAAATTTACTACAGAAAAACGGTTAGTGATATAAACGACATCGTAGAGAGATGACATAAAACATCGTCGTTCCATCAAAATAAATCAGATTTTCTGATTTCTAAGATTTATCGCGTCAACCCTCATTACAAAAATCTAGTTTTCCCGTTTGTTTCATCGTCTAGTTCTAGTTGGGATCAAAACAATCGATATTCTCTCTCTACGATGTCGTTTATATCACTGACTGTTTTATCTATGGTAAATTTTTGAGATTTAAAGTCAGATTTAATTTGGTTTAAATTTGAAATCGGGGTAAAATCACTAAAGTCATTAAATTTGTGTATTTTTTGATAATTTTTAAAATTCGTGAGAAAAACCAAAATAGACGCAAAATTAATATATTCATACGCTAATAATCTAAATTTTAATTACTTTTATCAAATCAGTCGTTGTTATACCTAATTAAATTTGGGTTGGCAAACTAAATGACTACATAAATTAGTAATGCTCTCAGTTGGTATGGTTGAATAAGAAAAATAATCTTGATATGGGCGTTGAATCCCAACATTTTGGCACTAGCGTTAGAGTCTAATATTTGTTTATTTACATTTTGGCACTAGCGTTAGAGTCTAATATTTGTTTATTTCTTGAGTGGAAAATGGCCCCGTTCGGTAGCTTTGTTTCGTCAGGATAACAAAGTTATGCATCTGTTTGGTAGCTACTGTTTAGTATCCTGCGTACATTTGGTAGCTCTGTTTAGTATCCTGCCGCCCGTGTTTTAATGACGGGCTTGGTGGATTCAAATGCATTTAGTAGCTACTGTTTTGCACTATTTCTTTAGGATTTGTAACCTAACTAAGTGATAGGTTACGAAACTCATTTGAACAGTACATTTTAACTAGACAAAACCTAAACGAAACATAAATAGATGAAACCTAACTAACCTATCAGAAGTGGCCTAAATGCTTGATAAGATTAGCTATTTGCTCTTAATTTTGAGATGAGTTATTGACATATAAATATATAAATTTTGATGTGATTTTGGTTTTGTATACGAATTTTAAAAGAAGTATATAAATATATGAACTTTGATTGATTTTGGTTTTGTATATGAACTTTCAAAGGAGTATATAAATACATGAACTTATTAATTGTAGTAATTTAACACAATTAATTTTTTTGATCAAATTGAAACTAACATGGTATTAGATATGATGAGTTGGCAACGATGTGGAAACCTTAAAGTTTGTATGTGAAGAAGAAGAAGACATTTGTATTAGCAAACTTGTTTGTCATTTATTCTATTTATAAATTGTGGGTTTAAGATTTGAAGTGCTTTCTTCGTTGTGTGTTGATGTTATATTCTTTTTTTTTTCTTTTTCGTGAAGTGTATATGCGTTTTGTGTGTGTTAATGAGTCAATGTGCATGTTTTACAAAGTGTAAATGTTTCTTTTATATTTTATTTATTAATTTATTTTCACGTCGTTATCAACTAATCATATATAATACCATGTTATTTTTATTTGTTCGAAAAATAAATCATGGTAAAATCACTAAAATTAATAAGTTTGTGTATTTATATACTCTCTTAAAGTTTGTGTATAAAATTAAAATTATATCAAAGTTAGTGTATTTATATACTCCTTTCAAACTTAGTGTACAAAACCAAAGTCATATCAAAACTCGTGTATTTATATGTCAATAACCCTTTTGAGATTTATAGTTGGAGAAATTAATAAGCCTTTTAATTTCTTTGTCATTATATTGGGTGGGGGTGGGGGTGGGGGTGGGGTGGTATTTATAAGTATTGTAGTAAACTTGTGCTTCACGAAAACATTTTATTTGATCGATTTTTAATTTTAATACCATTTCACAATAATTAATATCAATATTCTTCCATATTACAAGTAAAATTGACCGATTAACGAAAAACAAAAATCTATGTAGATTTTATGTAGAAGTCATAGCACTTTTCGATTTGAATGCGGCATGGTCACGATCGAGTTCATGGTATTTTTGTTGTAGCATCAATATGCATTATTTATTAATTGGGATGACGTTGACTTAAATTTTTATTATATTATACATACATGTTTAATATTATATGATAGCTAATTAAGTAGTGGTTTACATAATTTTTATTATAAAAAGTAGTAGTTAACATAAGTGTTTGGCATGGGAGCTAAACATTGATTATCTCAATGCACAAGTATTAAAACACCCTCCTCCTATTTTTCTATAAGTGTCATCTTCTTCGCTTTTTACTACAAAAAAATAGGCGAATAGCGACGAAAAATTCTGTCGCAAATCCTGTTGGATCCGTCGTTAAAATGGATTAGCGACGGAATTGTGGCGTCGTGGGAAAGCTGGTTGGCAAACTTCTAACGACGGATTTAAGTCTATCGTTAATTTTTAGCGACGGATTAACGACGGACTTTTCAGTCGCTAATTGACGACATTCCAAACGATCGTCTGATATCTAATCCGTCGTTAATACGACTCTAATCCGTCGTTAATAACGACGGATTGACGACGGCATGTAGTCGTAGCTAAAAACTACCGTGGCCATGCCGTCGTTAATACGACGACAATCCATCGCTAATCCGACGCTATATAACGACGGTCGTTAAAAAATATGATTTTTTATTTATTTCACGTACCCAATCCATCGTAAATCCGCCGTTGAATAGTCTCTAATCCGTCGCTAATCCGTCGTTAGTTTCAGTTTGTACTGTTATTTTACGTTGTTAATCCGTCGACGATCCGTCGCTAATCCGTCGCTAAATGTGAAAAATCTAGACAGTTTTTATTTGTATTTTAGACGACCGTTTACAACAAACAACAGACTGTTTTCAAACAAACACAATCGAACAAACATAATCGAACAAACACAATCAAACAATAAACATTACCATTCTAAATCATAAACACAATTCAAACAAAACAATTTCAAAGATATAATATCAAACAAACTAAACAATTCTAAATCATACGATAAGTTTTACAAATAAAATGTATTTGTTTCTACATAATACAATCCAAAATATGACGAGGGTGGGGAAGCGGGGTCGATATCACGGGTGGGGAAGCGAGGCTGGTCATGAAGCGCTCTAAGGCCCTGCTGCGGTAGCATCGCCAACTGAATTTGTGTGAGCGTCATCTCGCTCTCATTTCAGTTGCAATCGGCCTTGTATTGCTCGCTCGACTTGTGTCTGCCTCGTGTTGCTCACGCTCGACTTGTAATATGGCCTCCATCTCTAATAGCTGTTGTTGATAAGCTATGCAATCAGCAGGTTGGGCACTCTACCGAATGAGACGACGCATCTCTGCATATATGTCCGTGATAGAGAACCAGCTCCAAACATCCTATTCTTTTTCTTTGAGGAGCTCCTAAGGCCATTTTTTAGAATTTGAGTCATATCAATTTCAGGTGTCGCCTCATCACTCCCCCAGTTGACTCAAGTGAGTCGCATGTTCCTCAACCTGCCTCTGTAATATAATTTCGTACAATTATTATTTAATTAAATGCTCGTTATTACGCTATGAATATACTTACCGCGATACTCAGAGCATTCCCATACATATAGCTCACGTCGTCGGTGGCATGATACCTTTGGAATACATCCCATTGGACCTTTGATATATACACTCCACGCCTCTTTTTATAAATAAGTAAAACAAATTAAATAATTAACAAGTATCACGATTCTTAAATAAATTTACTATATCTAAAACTTCAAAGTACTTACAATCTCTCGCATACTCGAGTGCAGAGCGTGAGCCACCCCGATGCTTGACTATCCTAGTACCCTCGCTATCTGGCTCGGACATTCGGTTGCTGCGGGCCTTTGCCGCCTTCGCTTGGACCTCTGTCCGAGCCCAATATGCCTTCCAGTTATCCCAATCTCGCTCATGGATAAATGGAGGTGGGTTGGGCGAGTCCTTACGCCGCTTGATCTTGTGAACAAGATCTTTATAGCGTTCGCTGCCTTTGCGCACCAGTAGGAGTAGTCCATGGCCTCGTCCATCGTATCATCGATAAAAATTTACGCAAAAATATGATTACAATATATAGCGGTGTCAAAGGTCAAAACATAAATGACTCAGTATAAACAACACGAACCTTGAATTCATCGAAATAAATCGCTTGAACTCTTGAGGCACCAATTTCCAATTGAAGCCGTTGTGATTCATAATTCTGAAATGAATCCGAAATCACATGAGCTATATCATTGCTCGGACACAAAATGCTGCAATTTATAAGAAATAAAGACATTAGAATATTATGATTTATTTTAACTGAGACATACAATAGATAACATACGCATTCACAATGGTTATCTTCTTCATCCCTCTCGTGACACTAAACTCTTGCTCGAGGGGCGGGTGTGAGACAGTGCCACCATGCCTTCTTGAGCCGGCGGTGAGGACGGCGGCGTATATGATCTGGATGCCTTGACGTTATGGCGAGGCACCTCGTCCAACGTGAGACATCGCAAATAAAGGTAAAAATCTACATTAAAATTTCACAAATAATGCATATCATAACGTTTTGTGTGAATACTAGAAAATAAAACGTTTTTGTACATACTATATAATAAATTCAAACCCTATTCATCGTCGTCGTCATCATCATCATCATCGATGTATGATTGTCTTACGACTCGACAATTCAACTTCATCATCCGCATCATCGGATGTCTCTTCAATGTCTATGAGTTTACCGTCGGGATGAACTAGTGTCGATGTCATCATCCACAACGACATTAGTAATCGAACCAAATGCATCCTCTTGAAAGGGGAGGTACTATCGATCAGAACTCTCATCGAGACTTCCACATTAGATCGAGCTTTAATTTTGCATACTTCCCACCACTTTCTTTCATAGATTGTTTTAAACTTGGATATGCACAATAGTATACTTGAATGGCTTGATTGGTAAGGATAAGCGGTTCGAACTTGTTATATCTTGGCGTATGATTTACGAAACCAACTTGTACTCGGAATGAATTGATAACCCCAATCGTGAAGGATCAAACCCTCGCATCTAAACAATGTTGTGGTCTTCGTTGGTAGCCGGATATTCCAACTCACAAACCTCCAATAATCGCCCATAAAAATCGAGTTCTTGAGTGTACGTACCATAAGTTTCACCTTTAATGCAAACCCACTATTCATAGTTGATCTTTGTGACCCATGTTCTAATGTGTGAAATTTGTACCCATTTATATAATACCACAGTGCGTCTTAATTAGAGTGAAGGCCCTTTGGCAAGAGACAATATGAGCGGTTCACAATATTGTTAGTATGATCTTTGACCTATTATTAGTAAAAAGCGATTAGAATGACTAAGCGTAGATATTAAATATTAAATATTTCCTACTAATAATCATCGAACACTCACATATGCCTCAAACCAAAGCGGGAAGCCTCTTTCAATCGACCTTTGAATATCAGAGCTAGAGATCAGTGGATTGTATCTTTTCACATCATCGATGAATAAAATACATCATCATATATTTACGGTCCTAGTTAATAATAACAATAATAATAATTAACAATGACTTTTGAGAAAAACACGACACTTATGCCATGTAAATGTCTGCAACTTCAACACAGTTGAGCAACACGTATAAACGAGCAACATCATATTCTCTACTATCCAAATATCTCGTTGACATATTTCCAAAAGGTCTGCCATCTTGCTTGAAGATTTGAAGCATATCTGGATAGTCTTCGTGTCTAATCTCCGCTTGACCATGATGCAAATCTCTGAACTTCGTTCTTACGTGATCATCAAAATAATAAGAACAAAATGTCGATGCTTCTTCTACTAAGTAAGCATTGCAGATAGAACCCTCAACCCTGGCTTTATTTCATACGTTGTTCTTCAACTTACGTAAGTATCTACAAAATAAATCAGATGTTGTTCTTCAATTTTTTTATATATATATATATGATAATGTACGAACAATACCTTTCAAATGGATACATCCATCGATATTGAACAGGCCCTGCAATAGGGGCTTCATCAGCTAGATGAACCGGTAGATGTTCCATGGAGTTGAAGAAACTAGGGGGAAAGATGCGTTCAAGCTTGCATAAAATCATGGAATATTTTCTTGGAGTGCTTACATGGATCATCAAGCCCTATGTTTGAGAAGTTAAATCTTTGAAGAATAAAGATAATTACATTACTGACTTTCCAAACATTGGGTGGGAGAAGTTCACGAAATGCAATCGGTAGAATTCACGCATGAATATGTGACAGTCATGACTCTTTATCCCAAACATCTTCGGATTTTGTCATGTCTACACATCTACCCATGTTGAAACGTACCCATCTTGAAATCTTAAACCTCTTACCCATGCATCCACATATATATTATAACATCACAACTATATATTATAACATCAAAAATTTGAAATATAAATAAATAAAAATTTGAAATATAACACAGACGGACGACGGCGGGTGGCGGGTCGTGTGGCGAGGCAGCGGTTGGGTGGTGGCACTGACAGGTGGGCGGGGTGGCGGTGGGGGTGAGTGAGGCGTGCGGTGTGGCGGAGGTGCTGGTGGCGGTGGCGGGCGGTGGCGGCAGGGGCCCAGCGGGCGGGCAGCAGTGGAGGGCGACGACGGCGGGGTTAGAGGCGGGCAGGCGGGGAGGAATTTGGGATGTTAGGCGCAGTGATGATTTGGGAAGAAACCCGTCGATATTAAATTTTTAGCGGATTAGTGACGGATTGTATCCGTCGTTAAATATAAAAGTCATTAGAGACGGACTAACGACGAAAATAAGACATTAACGACGGAACAAATTTAACGACGGACATATAATCTGTCGTTAAACTATGCGCAAAATAAAAAATATAAAAAATCCGTTAATTTAACGACAGATTAATGACAGAAATGTCCATCGTTAATATTATTTGAAATAAATAAATTTAAAATTAATATTAACGACGGATATAGTCCGTCGTTAAATTAAATACAAAATAAAAAATAAAAATTCCGTTAATTTAACGACGGATCAGCGACGGCTATAACTTAACGACAGACCTAATCCGTCGCTAAAGTTAGTCTTTAATAAAAAAATTAAAAAATCCGTAATTTTAACGACGGAATAGGTCAGTCGTTAAATTTAACGACAGATCAGCGACGGTTATGACGTCGTTAACAGTCCCCGCGAGATATTCCCGCCGCGTGACGTCGTTGATCCGTCGCAAATCCGTCGTTAATAAAATTCGTATGTATTTCGTCGCTAATCCGTCGCTGATTCACGACCCGTATTTTGACCGTCGCTAATCCGTCGTTGTTCGGCTGTATTTTTGTAGTGTTTTTTTCTACTTAACATAGTATATTCAATAGATTTGAAAGTAGGTTTCAAAAAAAAAGATTTGAAAGTAAAATTGTGATATATTTTCTATCTTACCCTTATATAATATTTTTGAAATTTGATAATTAGTTGTGCATAAATGCATTAATCAAGATAATTAATAAGGGTATAAAGGTAAATTTATCTTTTTCCTTGAATATGTAATTTAACAGTTGAAAACACTAATAAAAGATGGAGAAAGTAAAAATTATTAATTCAAGTAAGTATGGATTTTTTATTATAGGGGCATGATTCATCTGGGGAGTTTGGGTATATTCTGATTCAAAGTTTATATATGTTATGTGTTTTATGCATATATTATGGTAATTAATAAGGTTAAAAATATTTTTTTTCTAAAATTTAACTGTAGAAAACACTTATAAATAGATGTGTAAGTAATAGTTATTAATTCTAGTAAGTATGGATTTTTTTTTTATTAAAGGGGCATGATTCGTCAAAGGAGTTTGGGCATATTCTGATTCAAAAGTTTATATATGTTTTTTTTAATTAATATATAAATTATAAAGGTCATATCATAATATAATCGAAGTTGAAATATTTGATTATAAATATTAATCACTCTATCATTAGAACAACATACACATTTATTATATTTTTATTATTTATATATGTAGTGAAATGCTTAAGAAACAGCTGAGTGCTATAGAGAAAGAGAGACCTATCCCTAAAGTTTTCTTTACAAATTGTCACATGTAGTTGCATGAGTAAATGAAAAGCCAGATAACTTAAAGGGGTATTACATATGATTACCTAATTTTTTTTATCTTCTCTACTCTCCATATCCATTTCTAAAAATATCTACACTCCATACACATTCACTATTTGAAATATAATATTATAATCCGTTAACTATTTAAAACCCCATAATTTTGACTTTTATACATGGTTAAGCTATTTCCATTCCAAATTTTGTCACTCCAAGGATTAGCTTAACTATGTACATATATTTCTTTGTGTAGTATTTTTCTTACGCTATTAAAATTCCCAAGAATTGTATACCTATATATTGGCTGAAATACTTCCCTCGTGCCAATGCTAACCTGGTTAGTAGGCCTGTGATAAGACAAAGCCACGTACAAGTATATTATTTTGAGATTTTTTATTGTTGATCCCACACTTCTAAAAATCATATCAGAGCCTATGTTTTATTGAGGAAATATAAAATACTTAATTAATAGTGTGTTATCCCAACGGAGGAGACTCCAAGAAAAATATGGATCCGGACCCTTATCCGAGATGTGATGCATATTGGTTTTATCTCCAAAAATTGGAGAGAAAATGAGAACGTCTAAGAGATATTCTTATATGGAATGAAGCAAGTTTTGAACGCTATGTTCAAAATGGAGGAACAGAATAAGAAATCCGAACTGTCCACACATATTTGAGGAGAGCTGAGGGACTAGTTATTATCAACGTCTAACTCCAAGAGGCGTTGATGGTTACCCAGGCGAGTTGCCATCCACCCCAAGGTTGATGAAGACAAAGAACGAAGGACCAACATCTCCTCAATGTTTTAAAAACATTTCACCGGATTCCTCAAATTCGACGGAATTAAGAGTGATCCAGAAGACGGTGCAATATTACAACAACTGTCTATATGACGAACCATAGGAACTAAGCATGATATCCATGCAGTAGGAAGAGATTCTCACCCTATTGTAGAATATCCACATGAATATTGATGGCCTAGAACAAGATGTGGTCCATAGATTTGTCAAGAAATCTACTGGTGGAAACAAGTTTTCACCCATATAGTCGATCGATGACAAATCTCGATCTGAAAGAATAATCCGACTCTTGAAAAGGGAAAATGAATAACCTTGAAAGAGTAGGATTAAAAGAGCTACATGAGTTAGTTGAACCATTTGCTAAGCTCAATATGATGAAGTTGAAGATGAACCAAGACATCCCAAAGAAGGAGCAACGGATCCCACCACAAGGAGTACCACCAATTGATCCTATGAGGTCACGAGGTCAATATGAAGGCGGCGAGGACGATGCGAGTTTGTAGCGTAGAACAAGCGAGTCGGATGGCGAGGAAGGAGGCATGTACCCATAATGCGGGACATAAGCTGTTGGGAAAGCCACCACGGAGCTATTCATCCATGTGGATTAACGCTCAATCTTGATGAAGTTAGCTTCAAAGATTGGGAAAATATCATAGATGAGTGGGCATCATCAATGATTGTTGCAATCGTAGAACTGAATCTTGAAAAACTTAATTTTGTCAAGATCCTTGAAGCTAGTTTAGCAGGAGTTGTTAAACAATATTGTGATTACTGCCCAACTGAACAAAAACATGAAATACTGACGTTCAACTTATTCGAGGATGCAGTAAAAGGCATGGTGGATACCTTCAAAGTTTATTTCCTTGGAAAATGATATTTTGAAGGCTAAAATGAAGAAAAGAAAAAGAAATATTTGTTGGTTCTGTACAATCTAAGACTGGTGATCTTGGAGCAAGGAGCACTCAACAAATTTCTCTAACTCTTTTCTAAGTACTAACATCTTAGTACAATCAACAAAGATGGTGCAAGAGAGTTGTTTTTCCTGAAATTTCCCAGCACATGGAGAGAGATGTTCATCATGGATTACAAACCATGAGCATATGTTGATAACGTTTAAAGAATGATGTCACATGTTCATAGGAAGCTGTCAGAGTGGTATCAACAAGCAACCACTCAGAGGAATCTCAAGAAATTGAGAAAATTAATAAATCAACCCCACTGATTTGTGATATGATAGATCTTCCAACAAAAATCGGAGGAAAATTATCATATCAAACCAGAAGAAAGAAGAACGGGTTCCAACCCTACAACAAAAGAATGAGAGAAAAAATAAGTTCTTGGAGGCTAAAGAAGATGTAATCTCGGTAGAAGGCCATATATTATAAATCTGGACAAAGGAGCGGTCCATCAAAAATGAGGGAACAAGCTCAGGGATTCAGTTCTCAAGAGCAAACACTGGCAAAGAAGACTTTCAGGCGAGCTCACACTAGAGCTAATGAAAGCTTCAAGTATTGCAACTGCTGAACGTGCAGTGCAAAATGACATATTTCTACAAATTTCCCACAGAATGAGCAAAGGAGAATGCATAAATTTGAGTCCACACCAGACATTTACCAGGAATTGGTACAAGTATAATAATTCGAAGATATACACTCATATGAGAGTATATATGAACAACAAAAAATATTCAGCGAAGATGAAGAATCTGATGGATACTCATAATCAGATTCCGACTGAAGGAGAGATGCGCCATCAGGAGCGTCAAGATGAGCTAGGACATATTAGTCGAACCATCATGTCATAAAAAATGATGAACATGATAATGAATAAAATCTTGAGTATACAAAAATACCAAGGTTTTTCAACATAAGGAAAGATAGACCATGCTCTAAGGAACTTAAATCTAGTGAAGAGGAGGCACAACATCGTCTACGGCGTTAGAAGGTGTGAAATGTTGCTTCCATCCCAGTTTACTGGGAATCAAGTGGAGATGCAACTGATACCAGCAAATGATATCAGAGAAGATCTTCAAAGTATAAAGCCAGAAATAGCTGGTGATAGAATGGATTCATATTGAGCAGTCCAGTTGATGATTAAATCGACACTCTTCCAGGGCACAAATACACCAATTGATATCATAATATGTGATAAAAGGATATTGAATTATGTTGATTCAGTAATGGGAACCATTTTGAGGTATCAATATGCTAAAAAGATTATAGCAATCTTTTACCCGAAGATTTCATATAATGTCAAAGATTTCGATTTCATTAGAGCCCTGAGGCTTTATCAGGACTTTAAAAGGATGGATTTGGTGGAAAACGGCAACAAACCTTATTCTATCACTCATCAAGTGTCTTATGCTCTTTCAAACTCACACCACACAGAGTTATATCTGGGGAAAGAGTTTATCGAGATACCAGACATCTTCAAGAAGGTGGCCAAAGCAAGCTGCCCAGATAGAGTGGAAATTCCACCTGTAAGAGAGAAAAATGTCCAAATCAACAACAAACCAGTACTACAGTACGGTGACGGCCAAAGATGTGATGACCCGACTTTTCAAGGAAGTACTGATCGCCACTGGTATGATAATGTAGCGGATATACACATAACTAAACCAATACAATTAACCAATCAACTAAGAATAAATGTATAGACTCAAAGGAATAAGCTGTTTTGATACAAACTCAAGTCACAGAAGTACTTGCCCAAAAAGGTTCAACGTTTAAATATAACTCGATCGTATGCAATTCGAGGGCAGTGCGACCTCAAGTTCAATACGATATGAAAAGCGATTATAATCAAAAGACATCAAATAATATCGAGTTAGCGACAATAAGCGTGTGGACATGCATATGACGATACATGCCCAAGGTTCTAGAAATCCTTTCTATTAAAGCAACAAAACAACTGTCACTCTGCACCACCACGCACCCAGATAGAGTGGAAATTCCACCTGTAAGAGAGAAAAATATCCAAATCAACAACAAACTAGTACTACGATGCGGTGTGACCAAAGATGTGACGACCTGACTTTTCAAGGAAGTACGGATTAAACGAATCGCCACTGTTATGATAATGCAGCGGATATACACATAACTAAACCAATACAATTAACTAATCAACTAAGAATAAATGTATAGACTCAAAGGAATAAGATGTTTTGATACAAACTCAAGTCAGAAGGACTTGCCCAAAAGGTTCAACGTTCAAATATAGCCCAATCGAGCGCAATTCGAGCAGTGCGACCTCAAGTTCAATCACGATATGAAAAGCGGTTATAATCAAAAGACATCAAATAATATCGAGTTAGCGACAATAAGCGTGTGGACATGCATATGACGATACATGCCCAGGTTAGAAATCCTTTCTATTAAGCAACAAAACAAGCGTCACTCTGCACCTCGCACCCATCATCAATCTCTACTCAACTTTGTACATCAAAAGCGAGATGCGGGGCTAAGTGCAAAAGTACTCGGTGGACTCATTGCGAAAATATTTTCTTTGTTAAAGTTATTGAGCGCCCACAATAGCGCATGAGGATTTTAGTTAAAAGACTCATGCCTATCAAACATTTTATCATTTTCCAAAAGTGTCCGCGGACTATTTCATCCACGTTGTTCCATGTCGATCATTCATTTATTCATTCATTCGCGCACTATGGGTGGCCACCTACACATAGTCGCCGTGACCGATCGGTAGCTAACCTTAACACACGATCCGCGTGTACACAATCCGAGTTAGTCCTTAACTAAGTCGGATCCGATCGTTACCCTTTTTAGCGTTGGTGGACCAACACATTCACATACCATTGGATATACCAATCTCGGATAGGATCACAACAAAATATAAACATTTGGTAGTCGATGTGGTTTATCTAATAATATTTCACAAAGCTTTTGTAAATCATGCTTTGAGATAGATATACATGTCGTTTTGTTTGAAGAGCCCACCGCTAATCCGAAGCTAGTAGTTCTAAGTGAGCGGTATGATTGTCCTTCCTCGCCAACTACGCGTGCGATCAAACCCTTCATAAGAAAATAACATTTCTTAGATTCTTTCTATCGATCGAAGGTCGTTTATAAATTACCACTTAAAGTTCCCAATTAGGGTTTCTTTATGATTTCATGTGATGGTTTTTAAGATAATTTCTATCATCTTACATTCTCAATTCCCAAACTATTTTACTTCGTCATTCATAGATGAACCTCAACTTATAGTCGTATACTAAAGTCTATCCTCGACTCTAACCTTAGTGTTCTTCTAAATGTTATTACGTTATAGATTGTTGGTACTCGAGTTATGATTTGTATGTTAGGGTATTCTCAAGCCACTAACTAGACTTAACAATTATAGTTACGTCCTAGTAGGTTATGCTTGTGACTTGTCATATTAACACAACGAATGAAAGGAATCTTGACTTATGATTTGAGATATCTCGTACCATCGCGTAAGTAAATACTTAGGAATTAATGGGTTTTTGTGAATACTAACTCGACCTTTGAGGCATAAGGATTGACATCTTATGTTTGAATCTTAGCTTACACTTTTCGACATTGTTTGTTTCTCTTAACTCGTCGGAGATTGTGTACGTTATATAATCGCTATTCGTATCGAGTAGTCTTAACGCTCAATCTATTATCGTATTAGGTTATCGTTATTGAGCATTAACGTTGTAACTCGGCTTTTGGTTTCTTTAACTTAGGAACTTATGTTTGAGTATCCTATTATTAATAGAAAACCCTAAATTTATGTCATCTTGATTCTCATTAATTCCTTCTTAAGTTATCGAAATTTGTCGATTTCTTTTGGATTATCGTACATAAAGTACTATGTTATTTACGTTTGGGGTTTTGTTTGTCGGCCTGACATAAATATAACCATTCAACACCATACACAACATATATTATACTAAAGCATTAGAAAATCTAATTTATAACATAATACACAACCATTGTGTATGTGTGCATGAGTGTTTCATTCAATCATCATAATCACAACCATTTATTCTAAACTTATAGATTAACTACTATGGCATCATTCATAATTAAAATCAACTCATAATTAACCATTTTGCTATGTTTTTTTATAATTAGCAATAATTAGCATAAATATCTAATAAATTTCAATAAAATCATGTTATACTCCTATCATACTATAGAATTTAATTACCAACTCCATATCATCAAATAAAAATTTAAACCATGAGTAAATAAGCATTATATTTTCGGTAATTTTAATTTATTGAACTTTTGTGTTCAATAAATTTCACAAAAAGCATATCATGCTCATATCATACGTTAAACATAAAATATCATCTCATATCATACATTAAAATTAAAACACATGCCTTTTACTACATATATATTTTCGGTAATTATAATATATATACATATATATTCAATAAATTCCATTCACTTCACCATATGTTTATAATTGTAGTAGCCCAAAAATTCTATAGTAATTAATAAAGTTTAATTAAGTATTATTAAAGGCTTAAAAGCTATTTAAGCCTTAAGAATTCGTAAAATTCAATATATGAAATATTAATCGGCATGAATCCAATTAATTTAAGATTTGAGCATATGAGATTGGAAAATGTAGAGATTTATTAGAAATGAATTTATTTGTGATAAATGGGAATTATGTGTTTATTAATGTATGTGTGCATGAAAAATGCTATTAATTAGAAATTATGCTATGAAATGAATTAATTATTTTTCATGTTATTTTCTTATGAAATGAGATAAAATATTATTTAAGATATTAAATGTCTTGAATAAATTTGTTTTAGTAATAATTAGTGATAAAAGAATTACTTGGTGTAAATTTCAAAATTTAAGAAGCAATTAAATAATTAGTTGAATTTTGATATATGAAATGATTTAAATTATACTATATGAATCTAAATTTAATTATGAAAATAAGTTGTATTATACTTTATAAATTATCAAAGATAGAATCCTATTAATTTAATTAACATAAAGCATGGAATTTAGCAAAATTTGAGGTGCAAATATATGGTTATTGAAATTAGTGAATAATTATCTTTAAATTTTAAATACATGTACATTAAATTTAAATTAAGCTTCTAGAATTTTTATACATGGAATAAATCATCTTCAACCTCCCAAAACCCCTCATTTCGGCACCTCCCACACCAACACACACAAAATTTTATTTTCAATTTTAATCCATAATCAAGGGTAGAATTAAGGGATAATCACTCTTAGCAAGGTAATTACTTGAATTAGCTTGAGTTTTTGTGATTTAAATTGTTATGCATGATGTTCTATTATGTTATAATTTTCAAAAATTATGAATGTTGAGTATGGATGATTTGTTTCATTTTTATTATGTTTATTGATTTAATTGTGATTATGGAGCTTGATTAACATATGCTATGGATTTAAATTCCTTAAATTCATGAAATTTCAAAATTAAAGTTTGATCCTAAAACCCTAATTTTTGTATATGATTCATATGTTAGGATTTGATTGAATTAAGCTTAGATATATGTTTAAGTATGCTTATAAACATCATATGATCAAAGAAATTAAAAGTTAAATCATGCTTGTGTAATACTTAAAATTTTCGAAAACTTCATGTAGTATGAACTTAATGATTTTGATTTTTATTGATGAATTTGATATGATATTCATGCTTAAGGATGTAAATAATGTATAAAATGAATTTATGGGAATTTAATTCAAACATATACTAATTGTTCAATATTTTCGAAAATGAAGGGCAAGCTTTGTTCTATGATTTCTTGATTTTATTTGATGGATTTGAATTAATATTTGAGATCTATGATAAAAATAAGGCCTAAGTAGAAATTATGGGAATTTTTGAACATAGATATCAAAAGTTATAAAAATTAAGGTTTAAGACTAAAGTTATGATCTTATGTGGAAATGTTTAAGCAAGCCTTGAATGGATGATGAAATAATGGTCAATGATGTTAACTAAGTATAATTATATGATATTTGATGTCTAATGGGTTGTAAATATTCAAAATATTGAAATGTATATATATATCTAGTTAAATCGCCTTAGGCGATTAACGTAGAATTAGATGATATTAGTCTTGTATAAGGTTCTTAAGTGTATGTTTGATGATATGATGATGATATTTGGGAGTTTGGGATAAAAGCGAAGTAGTTTGGTGTATTTGGGCTATACATTTCTAAACGTTACTCACTGAAATTTCGGTAGAATTAGACATTGTAAGACATGTTACATGTTAATTGATAGTTGTTAACATATTGATAAATTAGAAAGAAAGATTACTAAAATCGACCATAATTTTTATGTTTTAAGGATCAAGCAAGGCGAGAAGTAAAGGACGAAGAAGCGAACCTGTAAGGTTAAACGTCACGAGGTGGGTAATGCTTTACAAAGTTTGTTTGAGAGCAAAATTTATGTTGCCTTATGAAATTTTTTTGTCATGAAAATATAATCACCCCATGATGATTATGTTAAAGGAACGTTTTACCACATTGTGGGTATGATGGCAATTACTATCTGCGGTAGGAAATGTTAATTCTTGTGCGGGTAGATGGTGTGAGCTTGCAAATGTGGCCGGCCATGGTATTGGGAGGAGGCCTACTTCCCTTTATCAAATGACGTAGATAGGCTATGACCGTAGTTGTGATCCTTCGGGACCAACTCGGGTATGTTATTGGTATGTTTTGAAAGATAAAATGTGGTGTTCTTTTATATTATGATGGAAATTCTTATGCATGATCTATCAATTGCTTTCTTGATGTTAATTGAAGGATATACCTCTTTCCTTTGAAGTTATAAATTTTAAAAAAAATATGTTGGCATTATCCACCTGAGTACTTTCTCGGTACTCATACCCTTCCAAAATGTTTCTTTGATGCAGGTTGAGCTTAAAGGAGATGTGGTGGGGAACTGAGCTGAAATATCATTTTGCCTTCGTACTTAAATTAGATGTGTTTGAATATCATGTCTTCACACATGATATTCATTAATATTTCGCTGCTAAGACCTTGAAACTATGAAACCGTACTTTTTGATAACCTTGTATATGTGTTGAAAACTTTTATGTATGTAATTTGAGGCTGTGCCCTCGTTTGTGATTACATTGTTGTTGGATATTTTCTGAGTGCAGGTTGGCTTATTCCATTTTCAAACGTTATGCTATCCGTTTGTTCCAAAAACACTTATTGTTGAAAGATTATCGTTAATTAAATCAGTCACGGCTTGAGTATTTAGTTAAATAAGGAATTAAATAGTCAGGTCGTGACAATAATATGCAATAAACATGTAATATTAACTTCAAACCTCAACTAAATATTTATAATATGAACTAAATGCTTGGAATTCTTTTTGTCCTCACACATATATTGTATATGTGTTCAATTAATTCCCAACAATACATATTAGGTTCATATTATTTTTAAACATCACATATCATATTATTTTCAACAAATAAAAATCAAATAAATCTTAGAATATTTATACATAGTTTCGGCCTTTTATAAAAATAGGAGTAGTGTCTCAAAAATTTCAAGATTAATATGTGATGTTCATATCATATATTAAACACTATATCTCAACTATTTCTCAACAAATAAAATCAAACAATGGCTTAAAAATACTTAAATAAATTCTGCCCATTTGTGAAAAATAGGAGCACTGTTTCAATAATTTCAAGAATAATATATGATGTTCATATCATATATTAAACACTATACCTCAACTATTTTCCAAAAAATAAAATCAAAATAAATACAATAAAATTCCAAAAATTCCCATATTTATTACCCGATTTGGTATGTTAATACCGACTCTTTAAGTTTTATCGCGCTTTCAATTGATTTCTCGGAACCTTAAGGTTTTATTTTCTTAAATATCCTTAAAAATACTTATTTCATAGTTTATAATAATTTTATGAAGTTCGGCTGGCATCCGGTAAGTTAATTCCGAGTTATCGCGGAAAAACAACGTCCGACGATTAAATTATGCTCATTCAAAATTCTATTGAATTCTTGAGATTTCATAACTAATTTGAGTCTTATAAATAATTTTTTATTTATTTATACCCTTGGTTCGAGTTTCGGTTCGTTCGGATCAGTTTAGGATTTTTTCGGTATAAATTCCCGACGTTCCGTTAAGTTCTTCAGAAATTTCGTTCAAAAATTGATTCTTATAAATTCTAAATTCATAATAATATATTCATTCATGATTTTGATTTTTATCATAAATTTTCATGAATAGCACGGACTGGAAGTAGATCCGGCTTGCGAATAGTACTTTTGAGACTGACCGGGCGAGTATGCCCGAAAATTTAAATTCTTTGGCTTCTCACATGTTTTCGCGAGACGATTCTAGAAATAAAATCTTTTTGTTGAGATTCATTCTCTATCTTTCATTCTATGTTCAGGCTACTCAGAAAACCCTAATCCGGTTGGACTAGTCACTAGTTTTTGATTTCTCTAGTTTTCGATCTCCGAATCGATTCTAATTCGTTTCGTTGGTTACCTTAAACATAATTAAGGTTTAATAACCATAAGTAATTGGTTTAATCATCACTAATAAAAGTTTTAAATTTTTCAGGTTAATACAAAAGATTTGGAGCCCCAAGATTATCATTTCAAGGAGATAGAGTTATCTCACAACCATACGAAATAAGTTTTTCTCAATCATATGAGAGAAAACCTATCAGGGATATTAAACCACAAACAATCAAAGTTGCGGTCAAGTTTTAAAATGTTCAGAAAGATGACGAAGAGTCATCATCAGATTCGACACAGTAGGAGAAGAAATATACTTCCCTTGCACAGTGTTATATGATCTAAAGAATACAAGGACCAATATATATGAAGGAACCTTGGATATTGGAGGCTTTCAAACAATCATTATCGGGAAAACCGAATGACAAATGAAAGTCCTAATCTTAGAAAGAGAATTCCTCGATAGGTGCAAACCATAGGGAATAACAACTGAAGTAATGAAGGTGATAATTATTGGGAGAAAACTGCTGATTGGATGACAAGTCCATTCTCAATATACATCTCAATTAGGATTTTAGACGAGATGTACAAAGCAAAGTATTTTCTTTGCTTATGTCCATTCGGTGCGGGGGATGCGCACGGTAAGAAAAAATGAGCTTTTCCAGCAGAAATAGAGATAAATCTAGCTGAGATTGATGGAAGAGATTTCTCAAAGAAGATCTTACTTTTGTCCAAAGGAGTAAGGCAGACGAAAATCTTAATAGGCGGAGTAGGTCAAACACCTTGGTACAAGGTCCAGACTCCACCAATCTATTTTCATGATCTGGAGTCGAGATTCATTGAAAACAATTTTCTTCAGATGTTCAAGAAGTTCATGCAGGATAATGAAAGGATAATATTGGTGTTCACAACCAATTGTGACCACATGATCATTGTTCAGAAACTGCAAAGGGCATTTAATCGACAAATGCCAACTAGATTTCACAGCAAGCGTGGTGATGAGGGAAAATTTCGACACCCAAAGATGAAGGATCAAAGGCGGTTCAACGAGGAATTGCTGAGTTGCGGGTTTATAGAACTGTCTGAAGATCTTGATGATGAGGAAATTTAAATCCTCAAGGAATCTCTAATGTCCAAACAGGATATTGAAGAAGGAGTACATGTTGCTCTAGAGGATGTCAAAAGAAAAATCGTACATTGCTACAATGAAGATTATTTGGCATGGTGGAACAGAAACCAGCTCGAAGCAAGTCTGAAGGTTAAGCCAGGCAAAGAATTCGACTTCGTTAGATTCAGACATATTCTGATGAACCTTGTGGATCAGAAGGATATGAGGCAGATAATCAAGGAATAACTTGATTTAAAGTTGATCGAACCAGATAACTCGCCCCATAGCACTCCCGATTTCTGGTAAGAAATCATGGTGAGGTTAAAAGAGGTACACCCAAATTAGTCATTAATTATAAAAAAATTAATAACATTCTGGAGTTTGACGAATAGTTTATCCTGAATAGAGAACACATTATTAACTACATTAGGAATGCTAAGCTCTTCTCTAAGTTTGGTTGCAAGTCAGGTTTTACCAGATTTGCATAGAGGAAGGGAGTAAGAAGTTCACAGCTTTCTCCACTACACATGGACATTATGTTTGGAACGTAATGCCTATGAGGTTGGCCAATGCACCCCAAATATTCTAGAGAAAAATGGATAATCGTTTTAAATATTATTTCCATTCAAGTTTGTCTATATTGATGATATTTTAATAATGTCAAAAAATATGGATGAATATGTCAGACATTTGGTGATCTTCGCAGATGTCTATCAAAAAGAAGGATTGGTATTGTTGGAAAAGAAGGCAGTCATCGCTACCCAAAAGATAGAGTTTTTAGGTTTCGAGATCGACAAAACGATAATCATTCTCTCGTATCATATTGTTCAGAAGGTGCAGAACTTTCTAGAAAATCTCAAGGAGAAGAAGCAACTTCAAAGCTTCTTGGGAGTTGTTAATTTTACAAGAGTGTTCATCAAAGACCTTGCAAAGCAAATGAAAGTCTTTAGCCCATTGCTAAATGTAATACCCGAGATTTTTCTTAAAAAGTATGATATATATATATATATATATATGTATATATATATATATTTTTAAATGTGAGTTATTTTTCTTTAAATTGTGAACTAATCAAAATTTTAGTTTTGAACGTTTTTACAGGTTGTTCGGCTTCGAGCGAGGATGCGCCCTAGCTAAATATGTAAAGTTTGACTTTATAAGTTTTAATGTTTTAGCATTAAAATCAAAGCTTATAAGATAAGCTAAATGCAAGCTTCTAAGATAAGCTATTAGAAAGCTTATAGGATAAGCTTAGATTTTTCTAGAAAACTAAAGCTTCCTAAGCAAGCTTTAAATAGTGAAAGGATATATATATATATATATATATATGTTTAAGCTTCTAAAACACACTTTTTCCACCATTCTTCTCCAAAATTCTCGAAAACACACACAAACACACACTGCAATGTGAAAATTTTTCCAACTCATTTCTCACGAAGATCTAACCGTCAATTCAAGATCCGTCTTCACACAAAGGTAGATCTACACCTCTAGAACGCATTTATGGTTTAAAATTTCGGAAATCATGAAGTTTTGAGGCTCCTAATTTTTGATCCTTTTGAGTATGTTTGAAGGAGTATGTTTTGTTCGATTATTTCTTGATATTATGTTAGATCTATGACCTATGAGTTGTTTAATGTTGAATTTTCGAACTTGAGTTCATTCCTTGGAAGTCTTGAAATTTTTAAAATTATGGAGGTCTAGATCTTGAACTTATGTTGTTGATTTGCTTGATATGCCTTCATATATGTGTTGTTGGTTAAATATAAACATGTTTTGTGCAAGAAAAACGATTAAAATCGAACCCATGTAAAAACCCCATAATGGCCGAATCATATGTCTCACATAAGGTGGGATTTTTTATTTTATTTGATCATTTTGACTTCATATTTGGATTCTATGATTTGAATAAAGCTTAAAATGATTTATTCGGATTTTTCGGCCGACGTATTCAAAAGCTGAAAAATTTTAGTTTGACGTCGAATTGGGGCTTTCAATGCTAAAGCTTTGATATTTGAGTTTTGATGATTGATTTGTGATCTTTGATGATAATTAAGCATATATAATGGTTCGTCTAAGATAGATGACGTCATATGCGATTTTTCACGTTGAGCATGGGTTATGTACATAAGCTAATGTTAATTTTAGTTAAGATTAGATGATTCTTTTTACGTGTTGATGAGTCTTATATACTTATCTAGACATATGAATCTTAGTTAAGAGTAATTTTATAAGTGCTAGGTGGCGTAACATCCGAAGCTCAAGGACGAACAACCAAGCAAACAAGAGCTTTATTTCGAAACGACTGCACGAGGTGGGGTTTACTCTATCTGTAAGTATGTTGTATGGTTATAATCATTGTTGTGTTTTGTTCATGCATGTGAGCTAGAATGTTAAAGAAGTACCCTCGAGGAGGCCGAGCCTAGTGTAGCGATCTACCATCGAGGAGGCCCACAAGGGGTCTAGTGTAGCGATCTACACTCGAGGAGGCCGGACCTAGTGTAGCGATCTACACTCGAGGGAGGCCCACCAGGGCTCAATGTTAAAGATCTACCCTCGAGGAGGCCCACAGGGGCTACCCAACGCGATAAATAATGAGTACCCGCAAGGGTAATCGCTAAGAAGAGTTCATTATGTTGTGTGCATTACGCGATTGGTTATAGCGCTTGCGGTGTATTCCCCACTCGATATGTTTACATGCTCACATCCCTATTTTCATATATGTTTTGCGGTGAGAAGTTGACGATTGATCTTGACGGAATGAGCTCCACACATACATTCTCTCAGGATCATGCTTTATGTAAAAATATGTTTCAACCTATGCTAGTACTTGAGTGTGTTTACAAACAACTTAAATGGTTTTTGGCTAAAAAAAAACTATGTTTGATATACAATGATGTTTAATAGATATGTATATATTTTGATGAGGGCTGTGTCCCTAGGTGTTGTTGATATCGTCATAGTTGCTGTTGGAATTTTTGGTATTGTTTTCGTTTCAGGTTGGCATATACGTATTTACAGGGTATATGCCGTCCGTTCGTCGAATTTTTTTTATTTTCGCTGCTTATATATTCTATAAAAGTTAAAGATATAAAGATTTTGGTAATGTCTCTATTACAAGAATGGGGGCGTTACACTAAAGAAATACGTTCATTTGATCTGGACAGAGGAACATCGAGAGAGAATAAGACGGTTAAAAGAGGTTTGAAAAAATCTCCCAAAACTCTGAATACCGCATGACGAAGATGGTTTGGTCCTGTACATAAATGCAAGTGATTATTGATTGGCAGCAGTACTCATAAAGATCATCCCACTTGGAAAGGAACCATGCAGATATTACAGCGGCCTTTTTGGTGAAGAAAATATTATGCGCTCACACATCAATGAAAAACAATTCTATGCAGTCAGGCAGGCTTTTAAGAAATGACCATTATTCTTACATACAAATAAATTTACTTTAAAAGTTGATAACACATAAGTTAAAGCTTTTTTAGTAAACAAGATTAAATCTAAGCCGAAAATGCTAGATTATTAAGATTGCAAGCTGAATGTCAGTATTATATTTATGATATTATCGTTCTTAAATCTCATAAAAATATTCTTACAGATTTCCTAACAAGAGATGGAGTCAATGGAGATTAACTCTATTACAGCCCAAATGCAACTCCGAGAAAACTTAGAATTGCTCAAGAGGGACTGAGACAAGTGTGTTCTTCATGCCAATTAAGCAGGGAGACTTCAAGATGGGGAAATGACTAATGTTACAGACCGAGTTTGAGTTTGTATGCAGAATGCGGGTTCGCTTCAATCTGTAATACAACAACCACTGCTCCGGGCTGTCAGCACACCACTGAAATATGAGTCATTTCTCGTACATAGCGGTATACCTGTAGTAAGGGATTCAACTACCCCTGACACGAGTTCTAAGTTGGTGGATTCTTTGAAATTGTTTGCCCAAGAAAAAGATGATGACCAGATGTCACAATCTGAATCATCATGGCAATCCAGCACCTCTAAGGTTAAAGAGGAAGAGATCAAATTTAGGCCAATGATTGAAAAATCTAAGGCTGGTACTACTGTTTTGGATTTTCTCCTTCTTGGCAGGCATATAAGTCAAACTGGGAGAAATTGCAGACGAGGAAATGAATCAACCCTAATCACAGCAGGGTTGATGTTTTGATAAAATATCCCTGAATCTGGATGTTTACTAGAGCCAATCCACAAGATGTCAAGTAATGGTTCGATTTTGGGGCCTTATCCTCGATACATACTACTGCGCGGTGTTCACCGAGATCAAGTGTAATAACCTAAAAAATTTAAAACTTTTATTAGCGATGCTTAAACTAATTACTTAGAGTGCTAAGACCTTAATTATCTTTAAGTTCACCAACGAAACAAATTAGAATCGATTAGGAGATCGAAAACTAGAGAAATAAAAAACTAGTGACTAGTCCTACCGGATTATGGTTTTTTAAATAGCCTGAACATAGAATAAAAGATCGAGAATGAATTTCAATAAAAGAATTTCATTTCTAGAATCTTCTTGCGAAAACATGTGAGAAACCAAAGAATTGGAATTTTCGGACAGTCTCAAAAGTACTATTAATGAGCAGGATCAACTTCCAGTCCGTGCTAATCATGAAAATTTATGATAACAATCAAAATCATGGAGGAATATATTATTATGAATTAAGAATTCATAAGAATCAATTTCTGAACGAAATTCCTGAAGAACTTAATCGAACGCCGGGAATATATACCGAAAAAACCCTAAACTGATCAGAACGAACCGAAACTCGAACCAAGGGTCTAAATCAATAAGAAATGATTTATAAGACTCAAATAAATTTTGAAATCTCAAGAATTCAATAGAATTTCAAACGAGCATAATTTAATCATTGGGCGCTGTTTTTCCGTGATAACTCAGAATTGACTTACCGGATGCCATCCGAACTTCATAAAATTATTATAGACTATGAAATAAGTCTTTTAAGGCTATTTAAAAAAATAAAACCTTAAGGTTCCCAGAAATCAATCGAAAGCGCGATAAAACTTAAAGAGTCGGTATTAACATGCCAAAAAAGGTTATTTGACCATTCCTTCTCCCAACTACCACCAAGAGACCCCAAATGAGCTTATAATAGCTATTTTGCTGCTTCAATCAGACCCATTTCATCCATATCCCTCTCTCTCTTTGAGAGATAAATTCTCTCTCTTATTTCAAATTCTCTCTTTTGTTCTTCCAACTTTTTAGCTTCAATCCTCTTTTACAACCCATTCCAATTCTCAAAATCAGTTTCTAAGACCATACAAAGATAGTATTCATCATCCTTTTTTATCCTAATGGAGTGGAATTTTTTTTAGAATTTTTTTCCCATTTGAAACCCTAATTCGACCCCTTTCAATTTCGTGGCTTTTGAGCCTTCAAATGCTCTCAAGCCATGAATATAGAAATATGTTCTAATGTTGTGTTTAAAATTTGGGAATGTAAGATAATAGAAATTATCTTAAAATCATCACATGAAATCATAAAGAAACCCTAATTGGAAAATTTAAGTCGTAATTTATAAACGACCTTCGATCGATAGAAAGAATCTAAGAAAGGCTATTTTCTTATGAAGGTTTTGATCGTACGTACTTGGCGAGGAAGGACAATCACACCTACTTACTTAGAACTACTAGCTTCAGACTAGCAGGTGGGCTATCTTGAAACAAAAATGACATGCATGTCTATCTCAAAGCATGATTTACAAAAGCTTTATGAAATATTATTACATAAATTGTTATTGACTGCCAAATGTTTACGTTTTGTTGTGATCCTATCTGAGATTGGTATATCCAATGTGGTATGTGAATGTGTTGGTCCACCAACGTTAAAAAATGGTAACGATCGGATCCGACTTAATTAAGGACTAACTCGGATTGTGTACACGTGTGACTGTGTGTTAAGGTTAGCTACCTCGATCGGTCACGACGACTATGTGTAGGTGGCCACTTCCATAGTGCGCGAATGAAAGAATGAATGAATGATCAGATATGGAACAACATGGATGAAATAGTCCGACCGGACACTTTTTGGGAAATGATAAAATGTTTGATAGGCATGACTCTTTTTAACTAAAATCCTCATGTGCTATTGTGGGCAGTTCAATAACTTCAACAAAGAAAATGTTTTCGGCAATGAGTCTACTAAGTACTTTTGTACTTAGCCCTGCATCTCGGTTTTGATGTGCAGGTTGAGCAGGGATTGATGATGGGTGCGAGGTGGTGTAGAGTGTCAGTTGTTTTGTTGCTTTAATAGAAAGGATTTCTAGAACCTTGGGCATGTATCGTCATATGCATGTCCACACGTTTATTCTTGCTAACTCTGATATTGTTTGATGTCTTTTGATTATAACTACTTTTCATATGGTATTGAACTCGAGGTCATACCTCGTTCCTTAAATTGCGCCTTGATTGGGCTATATTTGAACGTTGAACCTTTTGGGCAAGTCCTTCTATGACTTGAGTTTGTGTGAAACAAGCTTCTTCCTTTCAGTCTATGCATTTATTCGTAGTTGATTGGTTAATATTGTATTGGTTTAGTTATGTGTATATCCATTGCATCGTCATACTAGTGGCGATCCGTTTAATCCATACTTCCTTGAGAAGTTGGGTCATCACATCAAGGGTCTACCTAAATGGATCCAAGAGAGGGTGCATGATTCTTGGGTGAGTAACCCAGGACTCAGTCGAGGAGACGTTCTGGAGCTGTATTTCATCAGCACTGTTCCTGAACTAGTTGGAAGAGAGAGTTATGAAGCTTTCCATTACATTAGGCTTCGACGACCAGATACAAGGGCCTTAAACAACGTCAAGGCCCCATCATCCGAGGTCTCATTGGTCGCCACGTTCCCTGAAGACCAGATTACAACAAGGCGGGCATGAGGTTTATGGGTCTATCTCACAGAGATGGACAAGGTCAAGTTCCCATTTAAATGTTTTAAGAACTCGATGGATGGGACATTCTTGTTAAACACCATGATAGGAAAACTACGAGCTTCTCAAAGTGCTTTTTCCAAAAAAAGAGGAGCTTACTCTGGGGTAACTAGATTACGGGGAGCAAAGAAATCACTGCAAATTTTGTAACATGGCTTATTTTTGGCACTAGACGTCAAGAGTCTGCTCATACTGTCCGAACCAAAGAGAACCATAGATCGGAAAGGGCTTCTTACTGAAACAGGAAAAGAAGAAGTTTCGAGCAGACGGGCATACGGAGCATAGGGTTCCTCAGAAAAGAACACTGCGGGCACCTCCAAAAAAGTTAGGTGGCCGACAAAGAAAAGAGATTCATGTGACTCAAAAGTAAAAGATAACCCCACCAAAAAGAAAATGACATGGGTGCGTAAATCAACATGAAGATTCCCACTAATGAAACAGTTAGTGGAAAATAAGTGCTGACTTTACTCTCTCGCAACCGACAAGGTATCAACAGAAGAAAGTAGAATATACAGGAAAGAGATGGACCAGCAACATGTGTAAACGCAAGAATCTCACACTCTCCACCCGATTCTAAGTGTCGGTAAGAGGCAAGGGATCCAAAGTCAACATGCAAGCAAGTTGTCACGAGATAAAGAATCTGAGGCAATAATTCAACAGAGATAAAGGGCATCACTACAAAAATACAGGTGAATAGCGACGGAAAATTTCGTCGCAGATCATGCAGGATCCGTCGTTAAAATCGTTTAGCGACGGATCAACGATGGATTTATTTTGTCATTGGATCACTGGTTGGGAAACACCTAACGATAGATTTTGGTCCGTCGTTAACTTTCTACGACATATTAGAGACGAAAATTTCAGTTGCTAAACGACTACCTTTTAAACGGTCGTCTGACGGATTGGCGACCGATTAGCTAAGGAATTATCAGTCGCTAGTTAACGACGGACTATATCCGTCGTTAGATTCTTTGTTTTCTGTCTGATTTATTATGACATATTAGCTACGTTTATGTCCGTCGCTAGTTAACGACGGATAGAATCCGTCGTTAGATTCTGTTTTTCTGTTATTTCACGTCGCCAATCCGTCATTATTCCGTCGTCAATCCGTCACTAAATGTGCAGAAACTGTACATCTTATTTTTGAATTTTGAACGGCCGTTTACAAAAAACAACAAACCCGTTTCAAACATACCAATTACAAACAAACATAATCCAAACAAAATAATTCCAAACGATACAATATCAAACAAACAATCCAATTCTAAATGATAAACATTATCACTTTAAATCATAAACATTATCATTCTAAATTAAAAATACGATAAGTTTTGCAAATAAAAAGTATTTGTCTCTTCATCATACAAACCAAAATATCACGGTGGGGAAGCGGAGTTGGCCATGAAGCGCTCAAGGCCTCCGAGCGGCAGCGTCGAGCTGAAACTCTGCTTGAACGTCATCTCGCGCTCTCAGCTCAGCTTGTATTCTGGCCTCGTATGCCTCGCGTTCCTACTGCTCAGCTATCAATCTCGCCTCGTATTGCTCACGCTCAGCTTGCATTCTGGCCTCCATCTCCAATAGCTTTTGATGATAAGCTATGGAATCAGCAGGTTGGGCACTCTCTATCGAATGAGACAATGCTTCGCTCTGCATGTATGTCCGTGATAGAGAACCAACTCCAAACATCCTATTCTTTTCTTTGAGGAGCTCCCAAGGTTTTTTTTTTAGAATTTGAGTCCTATCAACTGCTGGTGTCGTCTCATCACTGCCCCCAGATTGGCTCAATTGTGTCACCTGTTCCTCAACCTGCCTCTGTAATATAATTTTAAACAATTATTATTTAATTAAATGCCCGTTGTTGCGCTAATGAATACACTTACCGCGACACTCCGAGCCTTCCCATCTGTATAGCTCCCGTCGTCGGTGGCATGATACTTCTGGAATAATTTCCATTGGAACTCTGATATGTCTACTCCACGCTCTTTTGCCTATAAATAAGTCAAACAAATTAAATAATTAACAAGTATCACGATTCTTAAATCAATTTACTATATCTTAAATTTCAAAGTACTTACAATATCTCTCGCATGCTCTAATGCATAGCGTGAGCCACCCCGATGCTTGACTATCCCAGTACCCTCGCCATATGGCTCAGACATTCTGTTGCTGCGGGCCTTTGTCGTCTTCTCTTGGACGTCTTTCCGAGCCCAATAATTCTTCCAATTATCCCAATCTCGATCAGGGATAAATGGAGGTGGGTTGGGCGAGTCCTTCAGCCGCTTGATCTTGTGAACAAGATCTTTATAGCGTTCGGCGGCCTTTGCGCACCAGTAGTTGTAGACCATGGCCTTGTCCAGCGTATCATCCCAATAAAAAAAAATCTGCAAAAAATATATGATTACAACATCACTGGTGTCAAAGGTAAAAACATAAATGACTCTGTATAAACAACACGGACCATGAATTCATCGAAATAAATCTGCTTGTACTCTTGAGGCACCAATTTCCAATTGAAGCCGTTGTGGTTCATAAATTTACGGAATGACTCCGTAATTACGCGTGCTACATCATTGCTCGGACACAAAATGCTGCAATTTACAAGAAATAAAGACATCAGAATATTATGATTTATTTTAATTGAGACATACAATATAACATACTCATTCACAATAGCTATCTTCTTCATCCCCTCCCTCGACGGCACTGCACTACTGCTCAAGCTACCCAGGTTGTGAGATAGTGCCTCCATAGATTCTACGAGCCCGACATGTGATGGCGACGGCGTATATGAACCTGGATGCCTCCGACCTGATGACGAGGTACCTCGTCCACCCTGAGACATCTGTAAACAAAGGTAAAAAATGCTTCATTAAAATTTAACAAATAATACATATGTAATACCCCGTAGTTCTGTAACAGAGATTAGCTCGTGATTAAGAGCTTAATAAGAAGGGCATTGCATCCTTATGAAAAGATTTGTTTAAGTTAGAAGCTTTTGTGTTAAGCTTCAAGTTAAGACGATAGAATCGAGGCAGAATCTGAGATAAGATTCTTAGATCTTATTTAGGATAAGAAGACCTAGATTCCAAGGGTCTTAAGATGATAGATATATGCTTAATAAGTTTTGATTTCAGAAAATTGAGAATTTCAAATTCTACGTTTTGTGACGCGTCGGCGTTCACGATTAAGCTCTGATTAAGAGCAAAATATTTAAAATGGTTTTAAGGCCAAAAATATTTTTAATTATTATATTTTAATGATATTTGATGATGGAAAAATTTAGAAAGTGATTTTGAAGGATTTAAGAATAAATGGAATATTTAATTCCATTATTTGCATAAAATGGAATTAAATATCTATTTTATAAAGTGAGTTCCTACTATATATTTTATAATTTTGGAACTTTATATTGATGAAAATGATGAGTTTAAGGTGTTAAGAAAATAAGATTCAATATTGGAATTTTGGAAATTAAATATGGAATTTTCTAGCATATTTTGGAAAATTACATGAAAAATATTATTATTATTATTATTATTATTATTATTATTATTATTATTATTATTACTATTAATTCCGAAAATCATGGATAAAAATATGGAAAGTATTTTATGGAATTCTCTAGAATATGGTGTGTTGGCACCATTATATTTGGGAAAAATAAAAGAAAATTTAATTAATAATGTGAAATTACTATTTTACCCTTACTAATTTATTTCATAATATATACTTTTCAAAACATGATCTTCATCTTTCTCCCTCAAAAACTCATGCAACACACACTTAAACACACACCAATTTTCGAAAATATTGAGCAAATTTTAGGAAGATCCGGCCGTTGAATTTTCGATCGGCCTTCGAATAGAGGTATAATTTCGTACCGAGAACACATCTACGGTTTGAAATTTTTAGAAACATGCTCCTATGTATAATTCAGATTTTTGATCATTTTATAAGAATTATGAATGATTATGTTTTGTTGATTATTTATGGATATATTGATAGATTCGTTGTTTACGTATTGTTTAACGTTGAATTTGTAAAGCATATATTTATTGTATGTAAATTCATGTAAAATTCGAAAATAAGGGGATGTTGGATCTTGAATTTATGATGTTGTTATGATTGAATTTACTTCATAAATGTGTTATTGGATTGATATAAACGTGTTTGGAACAAGAAAAACGTTTGAAATCGAAACTATACAAAAATTTACAAAAGGGCCGAAAACCGTAAGTCTTGTATAGTTGGATTTTTGATTTTATTTGATTATTTTGACTTCATATTTGGATCTATGATATGAATTGTAATATCCCGCAGTTTTAATCCTTAATTACAATAATTAAAATCGTAATTTTGAGATTAATCCCGATTATTAAAATCTTAATTAGTCAACGCTCGACTTTGACTAAGCATAATTTGATGATTTCTGTGTGATATTCACTGACGCTTAGTGAATTAAGGAATATAGTTTCTGATATTCCTTCGAACGTAATGTTCTAACTTCGGCTAAATTCGACAGTTAAGCCTTACAATATTTTAAGCATTTAAACTAGATTTCGAGATTTCCTATTACTATAGGAATAAATAAAGTTGTTACAACTTTAATTTGAACATTTTGGAGATGATTCAATTATGAGAACTCAGAGACGTTTCAAACGTCTACGTTTAAAGATAATTCGATAACTTGGCCAAATGATCATGGAATTATAAAATTCAAATTCCTATGATTATTTTATGATATAAGAGAATTATTAATCATGAAAATAATGCTAGAAAATTTAGAAATAAAATGTACCAAATGCTATGGGTTTCGAAAACCCTAATTTTTAAAACTAGGGTTTTATGATATAGAATTGTTTTAAATATTTTTCTATGATGTAATTCATCATCTAAGATTTATAATATTTCATATAGCTATATATTAGCTATTTATTACCAGAAAATAAAATATATAGCATTATTGCTATATATATAATTCTCGAAAATTTGTGTATGTGAGAAATTGGATTTAATTCTTATCCAATTGATGATATATGATAATTATTATATTAGTATGATATTATTAAGGATAATATTAGGTGTAGTACCAACTTGCACAGGTGGGATGTCAATTATCTTGAAAGTACCAAAAATATGTCATTTTATGTGACATAATTAATAATTATCATACGTTAATTAATGTAAGGATAAGATTATGATATTATCATGATATTAGGTGTAAAGTAGAGAGTGTATCCAATTTGAACAAGTAACCTATGGTTCTTGTTTGATATGGCCGAAAATTCCACCAATTAAGGTGCGAAAAGAAATAAAATATCAAGCTCTTATTAATGCTATGATATCATAATGTTGGGATATTATTATAAGATAAGATAGAGTATGTAGACAAGTTGAACAAGTAACTATGAATTTTGTCACCTAGGGGTCGAAATTGTGGACTTTTAAAGGTAAGAAAATAATTCTTCTTACCTTATGATAATGACATATATCATAGTGTAAATATTTGACTTTTCAAATGTGGTATTATTATAAAGTAATATTAAAGTGTATGATAGCATAAGAATAAAATTCATTCTCCTAAATAAGAATAGGGGCGACACTTATATATATAAAGTATAAAAAGTTAAATTTTCTTATCATATTATATTGATAGGAACGAAATGGATCTTTATTGATTACGAGACTATATGAAGTGTTATAATAAGATAAGATATAGATCTTGTCTCTTGAATATCCTAGGGGCCGAAACATTGAGATAAATAAAATAGGATTTTGTTCCAAATGTTGAAAATGATGTATATGGATGTGATGAGTATTAAATAAGTGATAAGGTATTATATTAAAGTAAGATATGATAAAATAAAAACCTTATCTCTAGCATATCAAGTTAGACGAAATTGTTCGACCAAAAATGGTGCAAGTGTAATCATGTGATATTATGTGATAATTACATACAAGTGGCAAGGTCTATATATATTGTAATAAGATCAAAATTTCTCCATTTTGCTACCTTGAACACCGAAAATTTGAGAGAAAATAAGGGAGAGTTCATCATATTTTCTTCCCAAATTTTAGATAGAAAAACGGTGCCGCCAAAAATCGACTTCGACTAAAAGGTTAGAAACGTTACGAGCTTTGTTTACATGTTAGAATTTTTGATTTCCAACCATAAAATATTATGTTATAAGCTTAGTTAATTTATGTTGAAATTTTCGAAAAACATGATCATGTGCTAAGTATTTAGAAATCATGTTTATATGATATCCTTAAGCTTATATTATGATTATGTTACAAAGTTGTCACAGCCCCACAATCCTAAGTACGGATTAGCAGGGACTATAACTCTAAACAGGGATAAAAATACAAGGAGACTCTTTTTAACAATAAACGTAATACATATGTCATTTATGTTCTTGGACTATATTACATAATTTAAGTTCTAGCAATGAAAACATGTGATATGTACATATGACGATGTACTATCAAGGTATAAACATTTCAAATGACAACATTCCTATTGCTCAACACCGCTCCATCCATCATCGCTCAACTCGCACATTTAAAACAAACATGCAGGGTGAGTACAAGAATGAACTCGGTGGACTCATGCCAAAATATTTTATTTTCTTTGAATTACATCGCCAACATCATGGTAAGACACAAGGGTTTTAGTTGAAAATGCCTTGTGCTTACTAAAATATTTTCATCGGTCAGAAATCATCGCTGGCGGGCATTTTTCTTAGTGTGTATGATCCATATCCCTTATCATCATTCATCATAACATCATAGTTGAGCGTCGTGAAGGAGGCCTCCTTCTACGACGCCGTGACCGCCGTGAATTGTCCTTACAAAGACACGGTCACCTTAGGTGTACACGTTAATCCTAGCTGTATTGTCCTTCCCACGAGGATCCGATATCGATTGCTCATAAGTTGGGAGCGACCCAACAACATTCATAACATTTCATAACATCTCATAATATCTCATGGATAGGATACATACACAAAACATAAATATTTTGGCGTGTAATCTTGTAAACATTTTATCAACAGTTGAAATAAGCATCGTAAATAAATATTTGAAGCATTTTATTTTTGAGTAGAGTAAAGCCCACCGACCATGTAGATCGCCTTAATCCCATTTCTTGGACTGTAAGTCCTAGCTTTAGCCTATCTATTCTTGGCCTTGAGGTTTTGGAGTGGAAAATTCATTGGGTCTTAGAACCCATATTTCTATTTTAGTGTATATCATGGTATGATATACACTCAATTCGACCATGTAGAAGACTCTAGTCAAATATTTCACGTTAAGGTATGCTTTCGTGAAAATATCGTATCATGATGTTTTATCATAATTCGTACATCTTATAATGCTCTATCGCACCTTGCGACATAACATAATGAATGCATCGATTAATAGCATGTTAGTCACATAAGGCATACTTCACATAGGGGTTTCCAACACTTAGTCAAATTTCAAGTGTTTTAATTTCAGCAAAACAGCTTGAAACAACCCAAGTGACGTAATTTGACGATCCATAACTCTCGATTCAGAATACGTATGGTCGCAAAAGATACATTCTGAAACCTCTAAACATGTACTACAAGTTCTAAGAAGGAATTAAATCCAAAATAGTCGTGGTTCTGAAGATATAGGGTCTCAAAGTGGGCAACTCAAACTGACTTCTATACTTAGAAAGTTTTTCAGAATTTCCAGTTTTAGCTTAACGACGAGGGTTTTATGAGGCTCGTAACTTTTGACTCACAATACCAAAATGGCTGAAGGCTACCAATTTAGAAACCTTGTAACAAGTACTACATATGTCATGAAGACCACACTGGAAAATATCTAACGCATCGAGAAATACATAAGTCCAAAGTTGACTAGTTGGAAATGGACAGTTTCCAGTAGGTGACTTTGGGTCGATGAAAGGTATACCTATAAAACTTGGTTTGGGATCAAACTTTCCAGATCATAACTAGACATGGTGAGGAACATTTCTTATGAAGGAACCCAAGTCCAAATCGGACTACAAATGGCTTGAACACCTCACGTAAAAGTCATACTCGAACAGCCTATTATATGAAAAATTTACTAAGCCAGTTTGTCCAAAACAACTTACTGTAATGTATCAACTTTAAAATTCACCGTGAGTTCATTATAAGGAATCTGAAATGAAACCAATCATATTGAAAAGCCACTTAAGTCTAGTTTTATCTAGAAAAAGCCTCACTCAATGATTCACAATAGATTGGGAGATAAAAATATTTTACCACAAGCTATCACTCCCGTAACAATTTTGTGCAGTTAGCTTGTAAAATCTGGAATAAATAGTAAAGATTTTTAGAAAATTATGAAAATTTACAGGAATCGTCTAGACATGCTGGATTATGTTTCTGCCAAATTTCAGAGTTTTATCATTAGCCAAACTTAAAACGAAAGCCACGGATTATGGGTGATGAACACGGAGATTTCGCAGATTTGTGCAGTGTTTTTGATAAATACAAATAAAATATCAAATCAAGTTGGATGGACTTGAAATTTTACAGAGGAATACTAGACAAATATAATTTCAACATATCAAAAATCCACAATCATCGGACCACTGAAAATTAGTCAAATAAATTCGTGAAGTTGCTGTTCGTCCAGGAAATCAACATGCAATGATCAAAAGTATTGAATCTACCTATTAAATCAACATGCAATCACTTTCAAGCATAGACCCAACACATTCAAGCATATTGATGAACATGCATGTATATCTTGATCATCCCTAGGATCTAAGGAGATGGTATCTACCTTAGCCACGAAATCGAGAGGGATGAAGAGGAAGGGACGGCTGTCCATCTTGAGCTAGGAGCTTATGTCCACTTTTTTTTGAATGGTGGAGTGGCTGATCTTGGAGCTGTTCTTGGAGCTGTTCTTGGAGGGGGATGGACGAAAATGGGGGAAGAAGATGAATGAAATCTGATTTTGGGAGGGTGAGAGAGGTATGGGATGTGTGTGGGGTGCTTATGGGTGACAATTGTCACCCTTAATACATGTAGTTGACACCTACACACACTTCTACCTACACACCACACACATGCACGAAAATTACATATATATATATATATATATATATCAGATTTTAATAATGTAGTTAGGATATAATTAATCCAATGTCACTTAGATACATGTAATAGATAAATCAACAAATAAGTGCTTAGTATATATGTGTATATAGCTCTCGGCTATTACACTATGCCAAAGGGTCCAAATTTTATTTTCCATGCCAAACATTGATATATGTTATGACATATAGTTTAGATGATAAATAATATCATAGGATAAATTAATGACATCATTTTATGCGACAAAAATCGAGTTCGAAAATTAGGGTTTTCGAACGTTTGAAAAAATTGGTCACTCTCAATTCTTGTTGATCTAGCATTGATTTAATGCTTAATAATACTGTAATTACATATACTAATCATAAGAAATTAATTCCTATAATTTCTTGATCGATTAAAACGCTGCTTCATCTCAAAACGTTAACGCTTGTAAACGCGTTGCAAACGCTCATTATCGACTCATCTTGAAATGGTCTTCATCACTTTATTACATTATTCCATTAATAATGGAATTTAATTCTAAGCTTAATTGCTTAGAAAATATCATGAATTTTAACTATCGATACGCGATCGACGTTAAAATAATACTGCCGATATACTTCAAATACTTTTATTTCTTAATTCACAATTCTCCATGAATATAAAATAGGAATTCATTCCTTCGTAAATAATCGAAATCATTATTCGATATCTTATGGATTGAATCATCTCAATAATTTCAATTTACGGGTTTTAAATACCGTAATTAGCATCTAATTCGCGGGTATTACATCCTACCCCCCTTAAAAGAAATTTCGTCCCGAAATTTGCTTACCTCATAAAGTATGGGCATCTTAACATCATAACATCATAACCTTCTATGTGCTTTTCTTTCGTCCATGGTTCTTCCATTGGACTTTCATTATAAGACCCAAACTTGCTTCTTTAATCGTTGAATCGTACGATCAAATTAGTCGTAGATTTTCATCATAACTCATCTGAGTCAAAGGTCATGTCATCATGTTGGTTTACGAGAATTGGGTCATTTTCGTATTTCCTTAACTGCGACACGTGGAAAAACATTTCGTACTTTTCCCCAAATGTGGTGGAAGTACCAAGCTATAGGCTACTAGGCCTATCATTGCTAGGAGCTCGTAAGGTCCTTTAAAACGTGATCTCAGCATTCTTGTATCTAAGCTTATAATTCCTCTAGATGGAGAAATCTTAAGAAACTTTAATTATGCATTCAAGAATGCAGTTCGGGTTTACGCGTACCAGCGTAAGACTTTTGTCTGTCCTGAGCTTTTCTTATTCTTTGCCTCGTTAGCAAATATCTTAATTGTTTCATTTACAATGTCAGGACATTATACCTTTTCTCACCTACTTTATTACAATAATGTGGTGGTCGATACTTCTTTTAGTACAATGCCTCATAAGGCTATATTAATCGTTGTTTGTGACTACTATCAGACATAAACTTAACAAGTGGTACAATAAGTTCCCACCGATACCTTGGTTTATCATTTGTTCTATCGTATCCTTAAACATTCATACTTGTCCTTTTGATTGTCCTTACGCCATGAGTGGGCATATATGTTAAGGCTTAATCTCGTATCTAACTTCTTTTGTGAGTTAGTTCCAAATCTAGGGGTACTCTTGAAGTCTCTATCTGAACTGATAGGTTTTGGTACTACTTGTAAATATACGATTTCCTTTATGTACGACTGTGCTAACTTATCGGATCTATGAGTCATCTGAATAGACAGAGACAAAACATAATTGGCGAGTCAATCCACTACTAGCCATATAGTAGTGCGATTTCTTTATGACTTTGGTAAAATCTGTCATAAGATCTATTTCTATATCATTCTATTTTCATTCGTGTAGTTCTAGAGATTATACTCTCTTATAAGGCCTTTGATACAATGCCTTTACTCATTGGTAACCGAGACACTGCTCGACAATATGGTTATATCTCATTTCGTTCCTTGCTATCTAACTTTTCTCATAATTCACAATACATCTTAATAATGCCTGGTTGGCGGTATGAGAAGGATCATGAAATTCATTCTTGGTTGTGGGAATACTACTTACATTCGTCCCTGATTGCCCGACTATTACTGTTCTCGTTTTCTTAATCTTTCCAATGAGTTTTCCTTTTCTATAAGGACATACCATAATTTAGACTGAATTTTATAACTTAGGCATTAGATTCTACATTAACTGTTCATAGGTGATCATTTATCATATTTATAATCTTTTACTGATTCGAGCCATCTTTTCTATCCTGTATCCAATTTTCTTTGCTCGAAGAATAAGTTCAAACTTTTGTAAATTGTGAAGGGTTCTTAACTTATTGTTATAGGAGTGATGTCCTCGCTACTTGGGTATTTATACTACTGTTACTATCAGAGGTAATAGATTTTGGCACTCCGTGAAGTCGTATAATCTCCTTTACATACAGCTGGGCTAACTTGTCAGATCCACAAGTACTTTGGATTGGTAGGAAGTGAGCACTCTTGGTGAGTCTATCAACAATTACCCATATGGCGGTGTTCCCTCTTTTTGATTTGGGTAAGTTCGTAACGAAGTCCATCGTTATTTCATCTCATTTCCACTTGGGTATTTCCAACGGCTGTAACTTTCCGTATGGACGTTGGTGTAACGCTTTCATCTGCTGGCAAACAAGACAGTGTTCTACGAAATAAGCTATGTCTCGTTTCATGCCTTCCCACCAAAACTTTTCTTTTAGGTCTTGGTACATCTTAGTACTATCTGGGTGAGCGGTGTAAGGTGTATCGTGAGCCTCACTCATTATTTCATTTTGAAGTTTTGCGTCCGTGCGGGACGATATTCTTCCTTCAGCAATAAGGCGTTGTCCGACGCCTCCCGGAAGTTCTTAAATCCTCCAGCCCTTACCCTCTCGGATCTTTTCTAACTTTTCCTCCATCCTTTGTCTCGACGATCCTTTTCTTAAATCGATTCATCACTATTTCAAGTCATGAGTTGGGAAATTCATTCATGTGGCCTAAGTCATTGTGATACATAAGTTATTATTTATCTCATATTAATACATAGCCTTACTTTTATTAATCCGTGAGAATTGTGACTCTATTTTGGAGTAACAATCTTATTGGTCTTGTTACCTTAGAGAGTTCTTAATGGATCTCTAACAGAAGTCAATTAATCTATAAAATTCATGATCTTATTTTAGGTCATTGACGTCTTTCATCTTTAATTATTTTGTCCTTTGTCAAATCTACATTGTTTTCTTCTAAAGACACTATGTGCCTGAGGAATATTTCTCTTTTAAGCGAAATTTACAAAAGCAGATTGGCAAAATTTGCCCGCTCTTAAAAGTCGTAAGATGACCCTTCGATTTTCTTTATGTTCTTTCTCGTCCTTTGAATAGATAAGAACATTATTCATGAGGATTGTGATAAAATTATCTAGATATGTGTGAAACACTCAATTTTGAGGTTCATGAATGAGTGGTGCATTGGTTAGTCCGAATGGCATAATTATTATCTCATAGTAACCATATCTTATTCAGAACGATTCATTTCCGTATTTTGGATATCATTCTTCAAGACCATATAATATTACATCATAATGCCTCAGTGAGGACTTTTTATACATTACTTACGAGGGTCGGTCTACCGAGCTAATCGATTATAAAGCGCTAGCTCTTTTACACTCAAAACTTTGACACTTCTTCACCATATTCATAAACTCTTCCAAACTACGTTTATTTTACATATTATAATCACATCATTTTCATCATAAACCATTATCTACATATAAGTCTCATAGGATCCTAGGATTCTAGGTCTCTGAGTGACCTTCGTCGGAGTCGCACTCCCTTGGAAACTTGTCTTTCCAAGCACGTTTTAGTTTTCATACTCCGACGATCATTCTCTTCGCAGAGCCGGTGTTGTTCCCCTGTTCTTCTTCAATACTAGAAGTTGGTGTTATTTTTATCAGAAAGTATGGTTGGGTTGGTAGCGGTAATTCTCCTAATCCGCGAGGGCGATAAGATCCTGTCCTTTTGCCATTCTCGCCTCTTTCTCGGTATAATTGACAGACGGGACGTGGGCGGCGTTTGGAACATCGGTACAACCACCCTTTATGCCGTGTTGTGTAACTTGCCGAGGTCCGGGACAAGTACTCGTAGGTGTCGTTTCCTACGCATTATATGTATACTTGAGCCTATTGACAAATCCTGGTAAGTCTGTCCAGACTTTGAAATTTTTATCATGGAGAAAATATTCTCTTGATACTTCTTTTGCAAAAATTCTGCCAACCTGTTGGCAAATGACAGATACGTCGTTGGGTACCATCCTTATTTAACACTCTATAGTTACTAGTATCCATCCAGAGGTGCAAAAATTTTCTCCAAAACTGTTCTAAATTCATTCCTAGTTCATATTAAAAGAGCTGATACGCTCGTGTGAGTTATAAACTTCTAGGCCTTGGGGTTAACTCTTACCCGTTAAACTCCATTTTCTTGTCTTCTGTAACCATATAGTTCTAGATGAGTCCGACTTAAATTAAGCAATGGAGGGAATTTTTAATAAGAAGGATCTTTTAATGAATTATACACTTTAAGACGTATATAACCTGTAGACTACTTGTGACACGACTCATGATACTTATCTTAATACTCATTTTACGTTTTACATCTTCTGTCGTATGTTGCTTTAAAGATATTCGCATAGGCGAACAGTGGGTACTGATATTCTGTTGTGTAAAACCTCTAACGAAAAGGTTAGGCCCCGGTCACTAATCGCATGAATGACAGCCATTTTCGAAACTTCTTGTCTCTAAAATTATATCTACGTTCCACATAGATATAATGATCCAAATCATTGGATAGCATTTTAGGCGATTCTAGGTTCAATTCTGAGCTTGAGCAACACTTGCAATGGTCAAAATTCTCGTATAGGTAAGGGGATTTTCATTTCTTGATTCGCTTACCCTGAGTTGGGTTCTATCGCTTCTACGCATACTTGTGCGATGTCAAAAAGCGAAGCACCTAAATTGAACAAAATCTTATGGCTATTCTGAGAAATTTTTTCCTCATACCTATTCTGCCTTTTGGTTCTATTTGTTCTATTTTCGATGTGAGGTATAGGCTTTGGTCTACGGTCTTTCCGTTTATTCAAGTAAGCATCTATTTCATATGTCCTTGTCCTTTCCATTGGGACATCATGTTCCTTTGCTATGGCCTTCTGTTGCCTCATTCACCCTATACTTCTCGGTATTAGTATCGTTATGCTTTTACTAATAGCATTCATGGCTAGGTTTACATCAACTTATCCTTTGATATTGATATATTTCCATAACTAAGTCTCATCTTAGAGATCGTCATGTTTCTATCACTATCATTCATTCCTAATCTGGTATGAATGATTTAATTCCCCTTTTCACTTTATCGATCTTAGGAATATATTTCTCATATGTCCTTACTTTAAACTCCTTTCTAGAGAAATCCTTGTACTGGCATTTAGTGCCATCATTTGTAATATCCCTTTTTGGATATAGTCATTTCTTCTTAATCTTTTATTGATTCATCATGCGATTTCGCATAAGATAAAATTCTTTGTCCACTGGGGATGTATTATACTTTTGCCTTGACGTCAGAAATCTTTACCATTTTCTTGACATTCAATGAATGCTTCGTTCCCATGTCCGGGATACTTAATACCTCACTTTATTGATCGTCACAAAAATATGGGGGTAAGATTTACAATTAGGTCCACCTTAAGATCCTTCCATGTGAATCTTTTCCTGTGTTCTCTTGAATGTATTTCCTTTGCAAGATCTATATAAACTATCCTGCTTGTTAACTATTAAGTTACACAAGACAAGCGTTTTATGTCATTATAACTTAGGGTATTAAGATTTATTTCAAAACAACGAATCTGTTTCTTAATCCGTTTCCTTACTTCAAGGGAATTACCTTACTTATCGAAGTCATAACATTTCTGAAACTTATGTCATATCAGGAACTATCTAATTGTATAGCTCGTAATTTCTTCTGCTATTTTTGACTTTTGTCTGTTTTCATGAGCATGGTATTTGAAAGAAATCTTACTTTCGTTATACTTCAGTTCCCACTTTCAGGACTAGAATCGTTATCATCGTCATATGGCTTGGTAGGGTAGTACATTCGTACACCATAACTTAATTCTAAGCATCTCATTACCATGTCTTGGCTTCGGAGTTATTTCCTCCATACTCAGTTCACATACTAGGGATATCCTAGCTATTCACACATCTCAAAGATTATGGTCTCTAAATCTTATTATCATTCGTCCAACCGAATTTCAATTATTTGAAATCGATTACGCTCAAGCATAATCTCATTGATTGAGGTGTAAGGCGAAAGATCTATTTTCCTGAGATGCTATCATTTCTTCATATATATATTCTTTGAAAAGAATATCTTGTATGCATCTTCATTCTTTATAAAACATGTCCAACCTACTAGCGAGGTTTCAAGGATATCCAACTATCTTAAAGATAAGTTGTAATCGCTCTCGTCATGACATAATAAGGGAAAATTCATATCCCGCAGATATTATATACTTTTCTTTACTTTTGCTCTTTGCATTCAATGCTAAAGAGTATCTTATTCATAACTTTGTTATCATAACAGTCGTATGATGGTATAACTTCACTGTTATCAATCTTTGTAAAGCCCATCAAAGGTCATCACATCCGTGTGTATCATAGGGAAAATAAATATCTCGTCTCATCGAGATTTTCTTTACATCATAATTTCTTGATGTCTATCACTTTACTGATCTGAAACATTTAGGTGACTGAGATAAGTCAACCTATTTCATGCCCGACATTTATCGCTTTACTAATTCGTACTTAGGTGACAAGGTAAGTCAACATTCATCATACTTGATGGTTTCAGAATCAAGGAGAAATTATCACGATTACCTACAAAAGGTACTGTCTCATCCATCAAGATAACATCTTTTTCAATGATTGAATCGATATGTTCCTCGGGTGAATAAATGGGCTCTAGGGTCCAAGACCGAATGACGACTCTCGAGATTTCTTTGGTCATATGGGTGGCTGGACCGTCACAATTATATTCTCGGTCACACAAGGCTTTGGGTTCAAAAGGACACTTTGTAAATTTTTGAGTTTGAAAATTTTCTTCAGAAAAAAAATGAGAAACTCGAATGAATTCTCAATTGGAATTAGGTCGTAGAGTTAAATTCAATGACGTAAATTGGGTAATGGATATAATTTGAAAGCTTATATACCCATAATAGGTCATCAACGAGTTCTCATGTATGTCAAGGTTCTACTTGTACATCAAGATCTTACTTTCTTAGTAACATTCTAGGATTCGTATCATACTATAATGATCTTACTCTTTTCAAATCATTGAACTAACTTCAACTGATTCTCATGAATTCTGGAGTAGGAATCAGGAATTTGGTCCTTCATAAGAAATGAAGTACAGTTCATTAGGAGCACGTAGGCGAAAACCATACGTAAATCGTAGTTCACACGATCAAGAACTAGTCAAAACAAAATCACTGCGCAGTGCAGGGAAATTTACACGCGTTCGCGCCGAGGTCATAAACGATGCCGACACCAAGGTCGTGCATGCCGTTACCGATGCCGAGGTAGTACAGAATATTGCCGACACCGAGGTCGTACAGGCTACCAAAGTCGACATGTCAAAGGCGATGTTATAAATGTCAATTTTGAAGTCGATAGTCGCACATGCCGAGGTCGTACATGTCGAGGTCGAACAATTTCGTATAAATCTTTCACTTTTCTTCACTCAAGATGGAATGAAGTTCTCAAATCCATCACTAATCTTGTTCTTGTAATTGAAGGAAATTCTTACTTCTATATTCTTTCGTAGAAAGGGATCATGCGTCTTATAAGGTCTACGTTCTGTTGAACTAGCATGATCATCATCATAATCAACTTTGAGATTGAAGTAAAACTTCGAATATTCCTACGTAGCTCATTTATACGCACGTATTTTGTTGAATTTAAAGAATTCAACATAACATATTGACAATTCAATGTCCAATCTCAATCATTTTAAAACGTGAAAATCATAACTTTGTTCATAATAATGAACCCTTATTAAATTCCGTGAATTCAAACATTTCATCTTCGCATATCGTACAAAACTTTCTCATATCATTGTCATCATCTTTTATATCTTCCTTCTTTTCATAACTTTCTTAACAAATCATTTGTCATAACATTCATTCTCAACCTTTCTCATAGCTTTCATTTCGCTTGATAAAATTTTGTTTCACTTTCAAACTTTTGTTTTCAACTCGAGAAAAATAATTTCATAAACATTCATCCGCCAAAGCTAATTTTAAAAACTTTGGAAAAAGAGTCATTTACCTTATTTCGGTTGAGCTTGATGTGATGGAGTGTTGAGCATTGTCAGCTGATCTCTAGAAGTCTAATGACACAATCTAGACTTAACCCTAAAGAAGATTTTGGGTTCAAGAGCGAACTGCTCTGATACCACTCTGTCACAGCCCCACAATCCTAAGTACGGATTAGCAGGGACTATAACTCTAAACATGGATAAAAATACAAGGAGACACTTTTTAACAATAAACGAATACATATGTCATTTATGTTCTTGGACTATATTACATAATTTAAGTTCTAGCAATGAAAACATGTGATATGTACATATGACGATGTACTATCAAGGTATAAACATTTCGGTGACAACATTCCTATTGCTCAACACCGCTCCATCCATCATCGCTCAACCCGCACATTTAAAAACAACATGCGGTGAGTACAAGAATGCACTCGGTGGACTCATGCCAAAATATTTTATTTTCTTTGAATTACATCGCCAACATCATGGTAAGACACAAGGGTTTTAGTTGAAAATGCCTTGTGCTTACTAAAATATTTTCATCGTTCAGAAATCATCGCCGCTGGGCATTTTTCTTAGTGTGTATGATCCATATCCCTTATCATCATTCATCATAACATCATAGTTGAACGTCGTGAAGGAGGCTCGCCTTCACGACGCCGTGACCGCCGTGAATTGTCCTTACAAAGACACGGTCACCTTAGGTGTACACGTTAATCCTAGCTGTATTGTCCTTCCGGCACGGGATCCGATATCGATTTTTGCTCATAAGTTGGAGCGACCCAACAACATTCATAACATTTCATAACATCTCATAATATCTCATGGATAGGATACATACACAAAACATAAATATTTTGGCGGGTAATCTTGTAAACATTTTATCAACAGTTGAAATAAGCATCGTAAATAAATATTTCGAAGCATTTTATTTTTGAGTAGAGTAAAGCCCACCGGATGTGTAGATCGCTTTAATCCCATTTCTTGGACCTGTAAGTCCTAGCTTTAGCCTATCTATTCTTGGCCTCGAGGTTTTGGAGTCGAAAAATTCATTGGGTCTTAGAACCCATATTTCTATTTTAGTGTATATCATGGTATGATATACACTCAATTGACCATGTGGTAGCACTAGTCAAATATTTCACGTTAAGGTATGCTTTCGTGAAAATATCGTATCATGATGTTTTATCATAATTCGTACATCTTATAATGCTCTATCGCACTTGCGACATAACATAATGAATGCATCGATTAATAGCATGTTAGTCACATAAGGCATACTTCACATAGGGGTTTCCAACACTTAGTCAAATTTCAAGTGTTTTAATTTCAACAAAAACAGCTTGAAACAACCCAAGTGACGTACTTTGACGATCCATAACTCTCGATTCAGAATACGTATGGTCGCAAAAAGATACATTCTGGAAACCTCTAAACATGTACTACAAGTTCTAAGAAGGAATTAAATCCAAAATAGTCGTGGTTCTGAAGATATAGGGTCTCAAAGTGGGCAACTCAAACTGACTTCTATACTTAGAAAGTTTTTTCAGAATTTCCAGTTTTAGCTTAACGACGAGGGGTTTTGCGAGGCTCGTAACTTTTGACTCACAATACCAAAATGGCTGAAGGCTACCAATTTAGAAACCTTGTAACAAGTACTACATATGTCATGAAGACCACACTGGAAAATATCTAACGATCGAGAAATACATAAGTCCAAAGTTGACTAGTTGAAATGGACAGTTTCCAGTAGGTGACTTTGGGTCGATGAAAGGTATACCTATAAAACTTGGTTTGGGATCAAACTTTCCAGATCATAACTAGACATGGTGAGGAACATTTCTTATGAAGGAACCCAAGTCCAAAACGGACTACAAATGGCTTGAACACCTCACGTAAAAGTCATACTCGAACAGCCTATTATATGAAAAATTTACTAAGCCAGTTTGTCCAAAACAACTTACTGTAATGTATCAACTTTAAAAATTCACCGTGAGTTCATTATAAGGAATCTGGAAATGAAACCAATCATATTGAAAAGCCACTTAAGTCTAGTTTTATCTAGAAAAAGCCTCACTCAATGATTCACAATAGATTGGGAGATAAAAATATTTTACCACAAGCTATCACTCCCGTAACAATTTTGTGCAGTTAGCTTGTAAAATCTGGAATAAATAGTAAAGATTTTTAGAAAATTCTGAAAATTTACAGGAATCGTCTAGACATGCTGGATTATGGTTCTGCCAAATTTCAGAGTTTTATCATTAGCCAAACTTAAAACGAAAGCCACGGATTATGGGTGATGAACTTTGTGCAGTGTTTTTGATAAATACAAATAAAATATCAAATCAAGTTGGATGGACTTGAAATTTTACAGAGGAATACTAGACACATATAATTTCAACATATCAAAAATCCAAAATCATCGGACCACTGAAACTTAGTCAAATAAATTCGTGAAGTTGCTGTTCGTCCAGGAAATCAACATGCAATGATCAAAAGTATTGAATCTACCTATTAAATCAACATGCAATCACTTTCAAGCATAGACCCAACACATTCAAGCATATTGATGAACATGCATGTGTATATATTGATCATCCCTAGGATCTAAGGAGATGGTATCTACCTTAGCCACGAAATCGAGAGGGATGAAGAGGAAGGGACTACTGTCCATCTTGAGCTAGGAGCTTATGTCCACTTTTTTGAATGGTGGAGTGGCTGATCTTGGAGCTGTTCTTGGAGCTGTTCTTGGAGGGGATGGACGAAAATGGGGAAGAAGATGAATGAAATCTGATTTTGGGAGGTGAGAGAGGTATGGGATGTGTGGGGTGCTTATGGGTGACAATTGTCACCCTTAATACATGTAGTTGACACCTACACACACTTCTACCTACACACCACACACATGCACGAAAATTACATATATATATGTATATATATATATCAGATTTTAATAATGTAGTTAGGATATAATTAATCCAATGTCACTTAGATACATGTAATAGATAAATCAACAAATAAGTGCTTAGTATATATGTGTATATAGCTCTCGGCTATTACACTATGCCAAAGGGTCCAAATTTTATTTTCCATGCCAAACATTGATATATGTTATGACATATAGTTTAGATGATAAATAATATCATAGGATAAATTAATGGCATCATTTTATGCGACAAAAATCGAGTTCGAAAATTAGGGTTTTCGAACGTTTGAAAAAATTGGTCACTCTCAATTCTTGTTGATCTAGCATTGATTTAATGCTTAATAATACTGTAATTACATATACTAATCATAAGAAATTAATTCCTATAATTTCTTGATCGATTAAAACGCTTTTCGTTTCATCTCAAAACGTTAACGTTTGTAAACGTTGCAAAACGTTCATTATCGACTCATCTTGAAATGGTCGTCATCACTTTATTACATTATTCCATTAATAATGGAATTTAATTCTAAGCTTAATTGCTTAGAAAATATCATGAATTTTAACTATCGATCTGCGATCGACGTTAAAATAATCGCCGATATACTTCAAATACTTTTATTTCTTAATTCACAATTCTCCATGAATATAAAATAGGAATTCATTCCTTCGTAAATAATCGAAATCATTATTCGATATCTTATGGATTGAATCATCTCAAATAATTTCTAATTTACGGGTTTTAAATACCGTAATTAGCATCTAATTCATGCGGGGTATTACAAAAGTTAAGCATGATATTAAGTTTTATATGTTGACCGAAAACTTGAGGTTACCATATGTTGATGATTATGATTTTAATTGATGATTTGAGCATGGTATAATGATCTATGTTATTAAATAGGCTTATATGATTTTATGTAGAATTTTTGGAAAACTATAGTATATAAGTCTATGATTTTTGAAAAAATTATAGTATGATAACATGTTGTGATATAATCCATGTTTAAGTGTTATTATAGGATATTGATAGTGTAGATTCATAATATAGTGTTGTATGAATTTATTGGATTTGTTAAAAATTATTTTGACCTAAGTCAAAATTTTCGAAACATGACTTTGGAAAATTTTATTGAATAGTTCATAATTAATAAAAATTATGTTATAGCAAGGATGCTTATAAATGATTATGTGTTAGGTGATTTAATTGGAATTTTTGAAAAATATTTGCTTAATTAAATTGAAGTTTTCAAAAACCATATAGTATAATACTAAGGTGTATAATTTTTCTTTGATCAAAGTAATTACATATTATTAATCCTCTAATAAAATAGTGTGACATGTGAATTTATAAGAATTTTTGCACAAGTCTAAATTATTTAATCAAGGTGACCGAAAACTATAGCTTATAAGTATTAATGTTATAAATTTATTTTATCATGTATAATTGTATAATATGTCCTAAAATAATGTTTTAAGCATAATATGATTTTATGTGAAATTTTAGAGCTAAAATACTACATAATTTCGAAATATATATATATAGTATTAAAAAGGTCAAAAGGTTGACTTTAGTCAAAATGTTGACTAAAGTGTTGACCAAAGTCAAAATTGTTGACTAAGTCAAAATCGTTGACCAAAAACATTGACCAAGGTCAAAAGGTACGAAATTCGATAATACGTGATCTATGTGATGTGATACGTTTAGTAACAATATAACTTACGTTACGTAAGTACATTAAAACGTACATTATGTGCTAAAGAGATAGGGTATCTCTTATATGATGAGTAATTTCGTAATCGACATCATTGTAATTAGGAAATGTCAAAATAAGTTCGACGTTAGCCTTATTTGATGCATAGGACGTTATAGACGATGTTCGTCTCTATCGAAACGGGACCAATGTACTAAAATAGTTCTTACGTTAAGGTGGGACGTGATCTTGAGCTGAGACATAGAAAATGGACTATAGAAAGACTTGCATATACCAGGTGGGCTTTATTCGAAAACCCTTTTATTTAATATGCTTTCTGCAAAGTGAACAGTATTTATCTCCAGTATTTCCTGTTGAGATATGATATTCAGATGTTATTTAATTACCTGCCCAAAGTGTTTATGTTTTTATGTATGATCCTATCAAGTTGTTGGTTCATCCAACAAAGAAAGAGAATAAGTTGTTGGGTCGCTCCCCGACTTAAGAGAAATTGATATTGGATCCTATGCCGGAAGAATTATACCTGGCTAGGATTAACCTGATATGATGATTATGTTATATGTGGAGAATGATGGTATAATGATCATGTTATATGTGGAGAAGGATGGTATGATGATCCTGTTATATGTGGAGAAGGATGGTATGATGATGGTGAAAATTGTTGGTTCGCCACCAACGTATGATGATGTTATAATGAGATTTATAGTTGTTGGATTATTACCAATACAGTTGATATTATGATATTAATAGTTGTTGGTTCGCTACCAACATGTGATGATGTTATGATAATAATATATGAGAACTGATATGGGTCATACAGACAGAAAATATGTCTGGCCATACGACTTTTGAAAATAAAAGAAAATGTTTTAGTAAGCGCAAGGCATTTTCAATAAAACCCTTGGGTCTTACTGTAAAGGGGCAGTGTAATTTAAAGAAATGTTTTTGGCAATGAGCCCACTGAGTGCATTACTTGTACTCACCCGCATGTTGTTTTAAATGTGCAGGTTGAGTTGATCGATGGGATGGAGCAGTGTTGAGCAGTCAGGACATTTGTTGCTGATAGTAGAACCTTGAATACACATCGTCACATGTGTACTTCACATGTTTTCCGCTGCTAGATTATGAAGTCTTATGTATGTTATGTTACGTCAAACCTCAAACACTGAAGCTCTAGAAATATTCTCAATATATGTCACACCATTCAGTGTTCCATGTCGTTATCCGTTACTTAATCCCGTCATTAGTAATAGACCCTGCTAATCCGTACTTTGGGTTGGTGGGCTGTTACAAAGTGGTATCAGAGCAGTTCGTTCCTTGAACCTAAATTTCTTTTCACAGTTAAGTCTAGATTGAGTCACTAGACTTCTAGAGATCAGTTGACTATGCTCAACACTCCATCACATCAAGCTCAACCGGGAAAGAGGTAAATGACTTTCTCAAGCTTTGAGAATGAGAATGAGAAGTTTGAAAGTGAAATTTTTTAAAATGAAATGATTTTTTTTGCAAGAAAATGAAAGTTTAGAATTATGAGAGATTCTAAGAATATGCAGGTACGTGACTGCATATTCAAGGAAAGCTCAAAGAATTCCAAGAATATGCAGGTATGAGACTGCATATTCATGGAAAACTTAAAAGAATTAATATGGATTAGGAAAAATGATTTTCTCAGTTTTGAAATGAAAGAGTTTGAAAGTAAATGCCCCTTTCTCAAAATTTTGAAATGAAAAGTTTGAACATGGAAAATGATATTTTCCAAAGAGATGAAAGTTATGAAAGATATTTGAAAATAAAAGTAGTTAATGATAATTGAAATGATTTTTCAAGATAAATGAAAGTTATGAGTGTTTTGCATGTTTTTGTTTTGTTTTTCTTTGTATTGTTGTCGTCGTTTTGATTCCATTCTGGTTATATTTGAACATCTTTCTATTGAAATCGTGATCGTTTTGGTTTTGTGCAGGGAATGTTCATGTTGAAAGCTTTTTGAGCTCTTAAGCGCACCCAGGCGCCGGACTCGGCGTGGCCGCGCCAGTGCGCATTGCATCGCGAGAGCACGCTCGACAAGGCGCATCCGACGCTTTCCTCGTCCGACGCCCGACGCCCTCATTCCGCCGCCGCCGCGTCCGGCGCTTCCCATGTCCGGTCTTGGGCGTCCTCCGCATGGCGCCCGCGTCGGAGTTTCCACGCGTCCGGCGCTGGACACCCTATGTACGACTCGTCCAGAGAGTCATCGAGTCCGGCGCCTCATATCCGTCCGGCGTTGCGCGAAGTGTCAGAACTCGTCTAGAGTGTCCGTGCGTCCGGCGTTGCATCGCGTCGCTGAGCCAATAAGAGAATTCATCCAGCGGCTCGACGAGTCCGGCGCCTCCTTGCGTCCGGCGCTGGCTAGCTCATCCGTGGCTTCACGCGTCGGCGCTCGGCTTCGAGTCCGTATTGGGATGCCCTGTTCTGCGCGCGCGTCTGGTTGGGCTCGCTCCGGCCTTGGCGTTAATTTTGGCCGCTATATATACGTTTTCAAACGCTGAAACCCTAGACACTATTCACATTTTTTTTCCGTCTTTCTTTTGTTCGAGAGTTCATGCGAATTCTCTTGTTCTACATTCAGAATTTATTCTCTTGTCTTTGGAATTTGATTCAAGAATTATCGTAAGAATTTGGATTCGTACTCTGACTTTTGATTATCAATTCCATCGTTCGATTTGTTCGTAAGTTTCTTCTATAGCTTTATTCCGTTAATCGTTTCGTATTTGATTATTATTGATTTCTTCGTTGGATTATGATTAATTTTGATAATTGTCAGAGTAATCTTGTCTTCGTTCAATTATTTTAGATTCATGCCTAGGGTTTATAATTTCAATTCCATGTTCTTTGATTTAGGGTTTAATTCTTGCCTAGATAATTTATCTGCTTTATCAATTTCTGCCTAGTTAATTCGTCTTTCTTTCTTTAATAATTTCTTGCCTAGGTAATCTATCAACCCTTTTGAGATTAGAGTGTTTAGGATTTTAATTGTTTTTGTGTGGCAACTTAGTAACGCCCTGTTAAGTTTTCCTTGAGAGACGACTAGGGTTAGCTTTCCTACTACAACACCTCGTTCGATTGTGAGTCAATTAAGAGTATACTTTTAGTTGAAACAAATTTTGGCTATTGGAGCGTTTGTGTTTTCCTTTTTGTTTGTGTTTAGTTTGTTTTCCTTGTTTCGTTTGTTTCGTTGTTTTGCTTCTCTCATTTCTGCTTTTGTAGGCCTTGTCTTTTGTTGCTTCCCTTAGTTCCGTTCGTCGCCTTGAAGTCTCTCCGCCTTTCTCTAATATTTTATATGCAATGAGGTCCTTCCTGTTTTTAAGTGTGGGGGGTTTACATGCATTTCTGTCTTTGTTGTGTTTTGTCGTTTCTTAACTTTTTGTTTGGATTAGAGACGATTTTATCTTCTCGAAATCAATGGTGTATGAAGAATTATGCCTTAAGTTGAATTAATTGCGTTTTGATCGAATTTCTTTGCATCTTGGTATATGGTTTTAGTTTGATGAAACTTAGGTGTCAATTTGAGCGTGGGACATAATTAGAAAAGTCGTGTTTAGACAAGGTGTGTGATCGGATGTCATATGCTTCGTAAATGGAACCCGTCTCTTGTAGATCTTTCAGAAAAAGTGGACAAAAAAAAAAAAAAAGAAAAGGAAAGAAAATATGTCGTTATTGTGAAATAAGTGGGCTTAAAATTGAATAAGGGCTCTACCCTCTTACTTGTGTTGTCTCGAATGGAGACTCTTTGCTATGGTATAGATATCTACGTTAGGATACTCGAGTGTACAACTTGAAGGTTCCACCTAACGATTATTGTCCTATAATCGGTTTTAAGTTCCACATGTTCTTATTTGTTGTTGTCATTTGAGATATCTTACATGAAAGGAACCATATAAGTTGTATATTGATTTACGAAATCATGTTGAGTCGAAACACGACTATTCTATGATAAGTCACATGTTTGGATTGATAAATGAGGATCATTGTATTGAGAACTATATTATTGAGATGCATTGAAGGGATGTGAATATGTGATTGATTCTATTTGAAGTATTGATTCTATGTGTACCATTCCTTTCAAGAACTAAGATTTGCTCGAGGACAAGCAAAGAGTTAAGTATGGGGTGTTGTTTTGCATGTTTTGTTTTGTTTTCTTTGTTTTGTTGTCGTCGTTTGATTCCATTCGGTTATATTTGAACATCTTTTATTGGAATCGTGATCGTTTTGGTTTTGTGCGAGGAATGTTCATGTTGAAAGCTTTTGAGCTCTTAAGCGCACCAGGCGCGGACTCGGCGTGCGTGGCGCTGCGCTGCGCATCGCGAGAGCGCTCGACAAGGCTGCGTCCGCGCCCCTCGTCCGCGCCGTCGCCTCATTCCGCGGCGCCCGCGTCCGGCGTTTCCCATGTCCGCGCTGGCGTCCTCACCCATGGCGCCCGCGTCCGGAGTTTCCACGCGTCCGGCGCTGGACACCCTATGTACGACTCGTCCAGAGAGTCATCGAGTCCGGCGCCTCATATCCGTCCGGCGCTGCGCGAAGTGTCAGAACTCGTCCAGAGAGTCCGTGCGTCCGGCGTTGCATCGCGTCCGGCGCTGAGCCAATAAGAGAATTCATCCAGCGGCTCGACGAGTCCGGCGCCTCCTTGCGTCCGGCGCTGGCTAGCTCATCCGTGGCCGGCGTCGGTGCTGGGGCTCGAGTCCGTATGATGGATCCCTGTTGAAGCGCACACGTCCGGTCTTTGGGCTCGCGTCCGTGACTAGCGTTAATTATGGCCGCTATATATACGTTTTCAAACGCTGAAACCCTAGCGACTATTCACATTTTATTTTCCGTCTTTCTTTGTTCGAGAGTTCATGCGAATTCTCTTGTTCTACATTCAGAATTTATTCTCTTGTCTTTGGAATTTGATTCAAGAATTATCGTAAGAATTTGGATTCGTACTCTGACTTTTGATTATCAATTCCATCGTTCGATTTGTTCGTAAGTTTCTTCTATTGCTTTATTCCGTTAATCGTTTCGTATTTGATTATTATTGATTTCTTCGTTGGATTATGATTAATTTTGATAATTGTCAGAGTAATCTTGTCTTCGTTCAATTATTTTAGATTCATGCCTAGGGTTTATAATTTCAATTCCATGTTCTTTGATTTAGGGTTTAATTCTTGCCTAGATAATTTATCTGCTTTATCAATTTCTGCCTAGTTAATTCGTCTTTCTTTCTTTAATAATTTCTTGCCTAGGTAATCTATCAACCCTTTTGAGATTAGAGTGTTTAGGATTTTAATTGTTTTTGTGTGGCAACTTAGTAGCATACATTAAGTTTTCCTTGAGAGACGACTAGGGTTAGCTTTCCCTACTACAACACCTCATTCGATTGTGAGTCAATTAAGAGTATACTTTTAGTTGAAACAACGAGGATTGTTGAAAGTGAAAGTAATTGCAAATGTTGCAATGATGTTTTATGTTGTGAAGAGTTGAAAGTGATATAAGAAAGCATTGACATTGATATGTCAAAAGAGAAACCTTTGAATTCATGGAATTCAATGAGAATTTATGTTATGAAAGTTGTTGGTTCATTACCAACATATGATTATGTTATGATGATGTTATATGCGAAAGTATTGACATAGATATGTCAAAGTGAAATCTTTGAATTCGTGAAATTGATGAGCATGATTATTATGAAAGAGTTATGTTATGAATGTTTACGATTCGAAATTTCGATTATTTTGATGATGGATATGTTGTCCCAAAGAACATAGATTGTTTAAGTCGCATGATCCCTTTTGCGAAAGAACATAGAAAAGAACTATGAGAATTTTAGTACGTCATGAGACGAAACGAGATCGAAATGAGAATCTTGAGTGAATAGCGAGAACAAAGAGCGAAAGTCAAAGAGCAAAGCGAGGATGATGATTTAAAGATAATGAATGTCACTATACTCCAGTGACGTGAGTATAGTCTTTTGTTTGGATGTTCACGTATGATGGAAATCCAAATTGACTATGACTTTCTCGTTAGAAATGAAATAAGAATGTGATCAAAGAAACAGTTGATACTGATCTTGCGACGTATATAGAACGAGAACTCTACAGTGTGACAGGAATCTTAAAATGCTAAAAGAAAGCAAGATTCCCAATAGTTCAAGAAGAACTATAACATATGTGTACATGAGAACCTTTGATGACAACTAAAATGAGTTGTATAAAGTTTCAAATCATTCATAGCCCAAAATTCTGTTATTGAGTTTAACTCTATGATCTAGTTTCGATTGAGATATCAATTGAATTCTCACTTTCTCTGAAAGAAGTTTACAGTCAGAAAATTTCATAAAGCATTCTTTTGAAACCAAACCTTCATGTGACTGAGAAAGTATTTGTGACGGACCTGGCCACCCCATATGACCAAAGAAATCTCAATACTCGTTATTACGGTCTTGGACCCTATCTCCCAATTATTGATTCAAAGAACATGTTGATTCAAACCTTCAAAGTTGTCATCTTAAATGGTGAAACCATACCTCTTGAAAGTTGTTATGAAGAAATTTTCTTGATCTATGAAACCAATAAGTTTGGCCAGTTGGCGTATCTTATCACCTAAAGAGTTTCGGATCGAGAAGGTAATAGACATCAAGATATGATGTAAAGAAGTTCTCGATGAGACAAGATATATTTTATGATACACATAGGTGGATCGACCTTGATGGGCTTTTCCAATCGATATGAGAAAGTTATACCTCCACGTGAGGGTATGATGATTAAGTTATGAGCGAGATACTTTATAGCATTGAGTCTAGAGTAAAAGCAAAAGAAGTATATTATATATCCTTGGGATATGCCTCCTCTTATTATATCATAATAAGAAAGAATACAACTTATCTTTAAGATAGTTGATTGTCCCTAAAACCTCGTTAGAAGGTCGGACCTGTTAAAGTGTCGAGATGAATAAGACACAGTTGATGGATATAAGGAATAATAGCATCTCAGTTAAAAAGCCTCTCCGCTTTATCCATAAATCGATAAAGATTATGTTTAAATAGAATCGTTTCCAAGTACTAGAGACTTTGGATAAACCAATGATAGCATGATCGATTGATCAAATAATGAGATATGTGAATAGCTAGGCTATTCCTAGTATTTGAACCGGATATGGGGAAGATACCCCGAAGTCGAGATTTGGCAATAGAACATTGGTACTTGGAATCTAAGTTATGGTGTACAAATGTACCACCTTACCAATATAGATTAGAATGATGACGGTTTTAACCATAAAAGTGAGAATCAAAATATAACGAAAGTAATATAACTTTCGGATATCATACTCAAGAAAAGGGCAAAGTTAAGAATATGAGAAATTACCAGCTATCTGGTTATGAGATAGCCCGAAACATGAGACAAGTTTTGCAAACAATTTGATTACGATAAGTAAAGTAATTCCTTTGGAGGGAAGATGAGGATTAAGAAGTAGATTTGTTATTTGAGATGAAACCATCGTACTCTAAAGTATATAGAGACAAAACGCTCATCTTATGCGTGATTTAGTAATTAAACAAAGTGAGATAACTTTAAAAGCGATTGCAAAGGAAATACGTTTAAGCGAACAAAGGAAGGATTCGAGGAAGGACCTTAAGGTGAATCTAATTGAAAAGTTATTCCTCATATTTATGAGATGACCCATAAGGTGAAATGTTGGGTACCTCAGCATTAAAACAAAGTAAACATAGAATGTCGAGAAGATAGTAAGATATATGAAATCAAGTAAAAAGTATGATGCGTTCTCAGTAAACAAGGGATTTTAACTTATGCGAAACCACTTAGTCAAACTAATGAAGATTAAGAGAAATGACGTATATCCAAAGAGGATATTACATATGATAGCACAGCAAATGCTAATATAGGGATTCTTCTTGAAAGGATTTTAAAAGAAAGAATATATGGAAGATATATTCTAAAGATCGATAAAGAGGAAGAAGGAAGCTGAATCATTCATACTGGTTAGAAAGTATGATAATGATAGAACGAACAAAATCAGGAAAGACTGGTAGGTATGAGAAAACTTCTTAGTATACCTAAAATACTTTTGTTCGAGACAAGTGCTTCACATCCTGTAATATTCCGAAGAAACGAACGCCTATTTACGGTATTTTAAACCCGTAAATTAGGGTTTCGCCGTGTTTTAAATTTGAAAGACATCGAATATTGATTTCGATTCAGTCACGAAGTAACGAATTCCTTTTTATATTCACTAAGAATTGTGAATTAAGGAATAGAATGTTATGAAGTAGTTCGACAGTATAATTTTAACGTCGATTACGTATCGGACGTCAGAATTTTATGAAATTTTCTAAGCAGCGAAGCTTAGAATTAAATTCCTATATTAATGGAATATTATTTATAAAGTAAGTACGAACTTACTACGACCATTTTGAGATGAGTCGATTATTAACGTTTTGAACGTCAACGTCTAGAGACGTTTTGAAAAATGGGTTTAATGATCAGGAAATTATAATAATTAATTTCCTATGATTATTTTATATAATTAGAGTATTATTAAGCATTAAAATCAATGCCCAAGCTATGAGAACTCGATAATTACAATTCCTAATTTTTCGAAACCCTAATTTGAAAACTAAGGTTTTCTCACATGAAATGATACCATTAAATTATCCTATGCTATTATTTATTATCTAAACTATATGTTATGACATATATGAGTATAAATGGCATGAAAATGACTTGTGAAATGAAAGAGGCGTGACCTACATTTTATAGCCAATATTTACGCCATTTTGTATATTTTTGCTATGTGATGTTTTAATTAATTAAATGACATGTATTATATATCTATGATTTATACCTTGATTAATACATGGTATTATTGTACAATGAAAATAAAATTATCCCTTCCTACCCAAATATATGCACCGCCATCACTCTTTGTACAAAGCATGATTTTATTCTTTTCCATTGCCCAATCCAATGAGAGGCCTTTTTGCACTAGCTAATCATCATAATCCCACTACCAAATTTGTTCCCATTATTTTATTATTATTCATGTTGCAGCCGTGTGAGAGAGAGGGAGTGATATAGGAGAGGACTCTTCCTCTTCACTTCATTCACTCATTATACACTTCAAAATACACACAACACTCCCAACACTCTCATTTCCTCTCCCGATTTACTTTGAAAGTCGGCCTCTCCTCCCCCATTTAAAATTTTGTTCTTCTTCCTTTCTTCTCCATTCACAAGATTGATACATTAGACTTTGTTCTTTGATTCCATACTATTCAAAGGTAAACAATGGACCATAGTTTCGATTTTCCTCTTCATTTTGCAAAGTTTCAAGCTTTGTTCTTAAGTGTATGTAAATGCTTTTAATGTTCTTGTGTATGAGATATTGTGTATATATATGTTCTTGATGATATTTGTATATAAAAATAAGAAAATACATGTTAGGATGGATTTAAGTTATTGCATGTGTATTATTTGTATAGATCTAGCCAAAGCATGTTAGGATTGAAGCTTGGAGCATGTTTAAAAATTTATTTCGAAAATGATATGAGGATTTGATGATGTTCAAAGGTTTTTAAAATTATTTTGAGGATGGATTATTGATCTATGATATAATGAGAGTTCATAGTAATTTATTTGGAATTTTTAGAAAATCCTATACTTATCTCTTGAAAATGCCGTGAGCTTTAGAAAATTATATCTTGATATATGATTTTTATTTTGAACATGCAATGGTATATTAATGTTCTAGGACCTTGATTATGTGTTCCATGAATTTATTAGAATTTTTGAAAACCAAATGCTTTATTTTTCAAGAAGGACCGAGGCATATTAAAATTTGTATCTTAGTGTATGATTTTTATTTTGAACATGCAATGGTATATTGATGATCTAGTACCTTGATTATATGTTACATGATTTTGTTGGAATTTTTGGAAATCAATTACCATTTTAAATCAAATAAACCGTGAGCTTCAAGCTCAACTATGGTGATGATTCAAATGGTTTTTGATGAATGTATGATGTTATATTTTATATTATAGTGTATAAGCATGGTGTATAACTATTAGAATTTTTGGAAACCAATTGCCCATTGAATACAAAAAAGCCGTGAGCTTTATGCTCCATGTGGTGATGATTCAAATGATTTTTTGTAGATGTTATGATGTTATATTGTTATACTATAATGTTTGAGCATGGTATAATTTTGTTGGAATTTTTACAAATGGTTTGGTATTTAATTCCTAATTACCGAAAGCTAAAGGAATTAATTCCTTGATGAAGAAATTGTTTATGATGGACTATAGGTTATAAATGTGTTATATATTATTGTTGAGGCCTTGTACAAATTGTATAAAATTTTTGAGAATTGTTGGATATATTTTCCAAAAATGCCGTGACCTATTTGAATTAATAAGATGATGATCGAATGTTATTTGATTAATATTAATACATATTAATGACCAGAGTGTATTATAATACACTATATGAAATTAGAAAAAAATTTGGAAATCATTTGGTAATTTTTACAAATTACCGAGAGCTATTATGTATTTATAAGGATTTTTAAATCCTTTTTAATTAAGATTAATAATATATTATATGTCTAATAATTATTTTAGACATATTTGGATTTTATAAGATTTTATAAACATAGATTACTATGTTTGTGACGAAACGTCATATTTAATAACGTTATAAAAGGAATATAATGTTTAATGATTAATGTAATATTCCAAAAAGCGAGCGTATGATTACGGTAATTTAAACCCGTGAATTAGGGTTTTGCGTATATTATTTTTACAACATCGAATAGTGTGATTTCGATTCAGTATTATTATAATGAATTCCTTTTATATTCACTAAGGATCGTGAATTAAGGAATTGAATTATTACGAAATGATTCGTCGATATATTTTAACGTCGAGCAGCGTATCGAACGTCGGTATTTTATGGAATTTCTGACGGTAAAGCTTGGAATTAATTTCCATCTTAATTCCTATATTAAATGGAATATATTTATTAAGTAAGTCACGAACTTACTACGACCATTTTGAGATGAGTCGATTTTGAATGTTTTGAGGCGTGTTGAGCGTCGGCGTCTGAGACGTTTTGAAAAATGAGTTTAATGCTCAGGAAATTATTATATTTAATTTCCTATTATTATTTTACATAATTAATGTTAAATTTTAATTTTGAGCGTTTAAATTCGATAATTTTCGAAATGGATTTTCGAAAACCCAAATTATATAAACTATGGTATCTAAATCATATATTATGATATATATGAGTATGTTTTGATCGAGATTGACATGAGTATCAATAATAGGTGTGAATTATAATTTTTATCCTATTTTCTCTATTATTCTCGAAAATTTCGAATATATGCCTAAGAGGTGATTTAATTATTTTTATGACTTGTATTTTATACCTATGATCATGTATGATATATATATTGCATTAATGTACAAAAAGAAAATAAATCCTACCTATTTGGACCCCTAAACCTTAGGCCATCATGAATGGACAAGGCATGCTTATCACCTCCTTTAACACCCAACGTCATGGAAAACCTTTCAGCTCTACACTAATCATCACACACTCTACACACTCAACCATGATTCCTATGTGTGTGTGTGTGTGCCTAAGAGAGAGAGAGAGATACATGGAGAAACTCTTCCCATACACTTCATTTCACTCATAATACATTTTCTCCCTCTCTCCCCCAAAATTTTCAGACCTCTCCTCTCATTTCCTCTCTTCTTCTTCTCCTACACCATTTCCACCATGGAAGAGAGAGCTCAAGCTCCATCTCTCTCTCATTCATCTTCAAATTCGTGACTAAGGTATAACTATCTCCTATGACTCTTAGACATGATTAAATCATACTTGCATGGTTAGATTGATGATCTTGGTGGTGATTTGGGGTGATAGATTCACCATTTTCGTGGTTATATGAAATGCATACAAGAAGAATAAGCTTAAAACTGAAAACTGGAAGTATGTTTCGAAAACAGTAATTTCATAAAATTATTTGACTAAGTTACAGTGGTATGATGAATGTGAAATTTTACTATGTTGAAATTAAACATGTCTATTACGTCTCTGTAAAATTTCAAGTCAATCCAACTTGATTTTCTATTTTAATTCTATTTTTCAAAACAACTGCACAAATCTGTAAAAATTCGGTGTTCATCACCCACGGTCCGTGGCTTTCGTTTCGAGTTTGGATAATGGTAAATCTCTAAAAATTTTCATAAACATAAATTAGCATGTCTAGAAGATCTATGTAAATTTTCAGAATTTTCTAAAATTTTTTACTATTTATTCCAGATTTTTCAAACGAACTGCACAAAACTGTCACTGTAGTGATAGCTTGTAGTAAAATATTTTTATCTCCCAATCTATTTTGAATCATTGAGTAAGGCTTTTTCTGGATTAAACTAGACTTAAGTGGATTTTCAATATGATTGGTTGCATTCCTAGATTCCTTATAATGAACTCACAGTGAATTTTTAAAGTTGACGCATTACAGTAAGCTTTTTGGACAAACTGCCTTAGTAAAATTCTATGCTAATTGACTGTCCGTATACGACTTTTGCGTGAGATATTCGAGCCGTTTGTAGTCCGAATTTGACTTGAGTTTCTTCATAAGAAATGTTCCTTACCATGTCTAGTTTTGATCTGGAAAGTTTTATCCCAAACCAAGCCTTATAAGTATACTGTTCACTGACCCAAAGTCACCTACTTGAATGTTGTCCTTTCCAACTAGTCAACTTTGAACTTACGTATTTCTCGATGCATCAAGTACCTTCCAGTACGGTCTTCATGAAACAAGTAGTTCTTATTACAAGGTTTCTAAAATGGTATCTTTCAGTCATTTTGGTATTGTGAGTCAAAAGTTACGAGCCTCGCAAAATCCCTCGTCGTTAAGCTAAATCTGGAAATCCTGAAAATTTTTCTAAGTATAGAAGAAGTCAGTTCGAGTTGCCCACTTTGAGAGCCTATATCTCCAGAACCACGACACTTTTGGGTCGACTTCCTTCTTAGAACTTATAGTACATATTTAGAGGTTTCCAGAATGTGTCTTTGTGCGGTCATACATATTTTTAATCAAGAGTTATGAATCGTCAAAGTATGACACTCTAAATCTGGAAATTCTGAAAAATATTCTAAGTATAGAAGTCAGTTCGAGTTGCCCACTTTGAGACCCTATATCTCCAGAACCACAACTCTTTTGGATCGACTTCCTTCTTAGAACTTACAGTACATGTTTAGAGGTTTCCAGAATGTGTCTTTTTGCGGTCATACGTATTTTTAATCGAGAGTTATAGATCGTCAAAGTATGACACTTGGGTTGTTTTAAGCTGTTTTGCTGAAAATTAAACACTTGAATTTTAACTAAGTGTTGAAACTCCCCTATGTGAAACATGCCTTATGTGACTAACATGCTATTAATTGATGCATTCATATGATATGCATAAGGTACATTAAAGCATTAATAAGATGCACAATTTAGGATAAAACAACAATATGATATTTTTACCAAGCACGTCTTAACGTGAAATATTTGACTATGTGCTACTACATGATCAATTGATTGTATATCATGCCATGATATACACTCAAGTAGAAATATGGGTTCTAAGACCCGATGGATGTTTCAACTCCAAAACCTCAAAGCCGGAATAGATAAATTAAGCTTCAGGACTCGCAATCCAAGAAATCGGTTAGACAATCTACGGTCGGTGGGCTTCTTATCCTCAATAGTGTGGGGCCCCTTTACTTACCCCACTATTGTAGGCTTACTTTCAAACGAGATATGACTTTCTTGTCTTTCCAAATGAGCTTATTTACAATGCTTATTCTACAATTGTTGAAAATATTTACTACATTAAGCGCCAAAATATTACTTTTGTGTATGGATCCTATCTGTTATGCCGGGTAGAAATTGTGGAGATGGTTGGAACTATTATATCATTTGTTGTGGTAGCACCCAACCTTTTAAATGTCGGGTCTGTCTTGGGATGATAAATGCCCAGCTAGGATTGGCGTGAAGGTTGGAACTATCTGTTGTGTTAACATATGCTTGCAGAGAGTATTTGTCGTTATGCGGTATTACGGCGGTCACGGCGTCCTAGATGGGAGGCCTCCTCTCGGCGTTTATTATTTATTATTATTATGTATTGTGACTATGAGATATGGACCATACACACCAAGAAAATGCTTGTGGCGACTTTTATGAATCGAAAATGTTTTAGTAAGCCTGAGCCTTTCAATTAAAACCCTTGTGACTTACTACGATATTGGCGGTAATTAAAATTATCAAATGTTTTGGCATAAGTCCACTGGGTACAATAATTGTACTTAGTCCTGCATGTTTGTTTTAAATGTGCGAGTTGAGCGGATGATGGATGGGCGGTGTTGAGCAATAGGAATATTGTCATTGAAAAGTTTATACCTTGATAGTACATCGTCATATGTACATATCACATGTTTTCCGCTGCAAGAACTTAAGTTATGTACTAAAGTCCAAGAACATGCTTGTCATATGAATTACGGCTTTTGTTAAGGAGAATTCCCCTGTTTAATTATACATTTAGAGTTACAATCCTTCTAAATCTTACTTAGGATTGAGGGGATGTGACAGTGGTATCGAGGCGGTTCGCTCTTGAACCCAAAATCTCCTTTAAGATTAAGTCTAGATTGAGTCATTAGACTTCTAAAGGTCGGTGACAATGCTCAACACTCCATCACATCACGCTCAACCGAAATGAGGTAAATGATTCTTTTCCAAAGTTTTGAAAATTACCCTGGCCAGATGAATGTTTATGAAATGATTTTTGGAAAGATTTAAAGTGAAAAAGGATGGAAATGATTTTTTTTCACAAAAAGAGATTCCCACAATATGCAGGTATGGGACTGCATATTTATGAAAGCTCAAAGATTCCCACAATATGCGGTATGGAATGCATATTTAAGGAAACAAATGATTTGATTTATGAAAGATAAATGATTTTCTCGATTTTGAAATCGAAAAGTTTGAAGTGAAGGATGATTGAAATGATCTTTCAAAAGAAATGGGAGCTATGAGAAAGGTTGAGAATGAATGTTATGACAAATGATTGTCGAGAAAGTTATGAAAAGAAGGAAGATATAAGGAGATGATGACAATGATGTGAGAAAGTTTCGGCATGATGTGCAAAGATGAAATATTTGAAATCACGAAATTGATAAGGGTTCATTGTTATGAACAAAGTTATGTTATTCATGCTTTAAAGTGATTGAGATTGGACACGATTTGTGAAAATGATATGTTGAATTCGTGAAATTCGACGAAGTACATGCGTACAAATGAGCTACGTATGAATATTTGAAGTTTTACTTCAAACTTCAAAGTTGTTTATGATGATGAGCATGCTAGCTCAATGAGCGTAGACTTTTAAGAAGCATGATCCCTTTACGAAAGAATATAGAAGTAAGAACTTCCTCCTATTACAAGAACAAGAGTAACGATGGATTTGAGAACTTCATTCCATCTTGAGTATCGAAAAGAAAAGGATTTATACAAAATTGTGCGACCTCGACTTCGACCTCGGCATGTGCATGATCGTCGACTTTGATTTCGGGAATTTATAATGTCGACTTTGACATATCGACTTTGGTAGCTTATGCGACCTCGATGTCGGCATTTCTCTGTACTACCGCGACATCGGTAACGGCATGCACGACCTTGGCGTCGGCATCGCTTATGACCTCGGCGCGCGCGTAAATTTTTCCTGCACTGCGCAGTGATTTTGTTTTGATTAGTTCTCGATCGTGTGAACTCCGATTTACGTACGGTTTTCGCCTACGTGCCCCTAATGTACTGTACTTCATTTCTTATGAAGGACCAAATTCCTGATTCCTACTCCAGGATTCACGAGGATCAGTTGATGCTAGCTCATGATTTATAGAAAGTAAGAGCGTTATAGTGCGATCTGAATCTTAGAATGTTACTAAGAAAGTAAGATTGCCAGCAATACAAGTAGAGCCACGACGTACATAAGAACCTTTGTTGATGACCTATTATGGGTATATAAGCTTTCAAAAATTATATTCATCACCCAATATCTGTCGTTGAGTTTAACTCTATGACCTAGTTCCAATTGAGAATTCATTCGAGTTTCTCACTTCTTCTTCAAGAAAATTTTCAACCAAAAATTCATAAAGTGTCCTTTTGAACCCAAATCCTAGCGTGGTGAGAAAATATTTGTGACGGTCCGCCACCAATATGACCAAAGAAATCTCGATGAGTCGTCATTCGGTCTCCGGACCTAGAGCCCCATTTATTCGGTCTAAAAAGCATATCGATTCAATCTTTGAGAAGATGTTATTTCGATTTGTGAGACAACGCCTTTTGCAAGTAGTCGTGATAATTCTTTCTCGACTCGAAACCATCAAGTATAATGACGTGACTTACCTTGTCACCTAAGTACAATTAGTGAAGCGATAAACATCGAGCATGAAATAGGTTGACTTATTTCAGTCACCCAAAAGTTTCAGACCAGTAAAGTGATAGACATCAAGAAATTAGGATGTAAGAAAAATCTCGATGAGACGAGATATTTTCCCTATGATACACATGGATGTGATGACCCTCGATGGGCTTTAATGAAGATTGATAAAAGTAAAGTTATACCTTTATACGACTGTTGCGATAATCAAGTTATGAATAAGATACTCTTTAGCATTGAATGCAAGAGTGAAAACAAGAAAAAGTGTATGATATCCGTGGGATATGAACTCCTTTTTATGTCATAACAAGAGAGATTACAACTTATCTTTAAGATAGTTGGTTGTCCTTGAAACCTCGTTAATAGGTTGGACATGTTTAAAAGAATAAAGATGCGTACAAGATATTCTTTTCAAAGAATATATATATATAAGGAAATGATAGCATCTCAGAAAATAGATCTCTCGCCTTATACCTCAGTCAATGAGATTATGATTGAGCATAACCGATTCCAAGTAATTGAAACTTGGTTAAACAAATGATAATGAGATGGAGGAATCATAATCTTTGAGATTGTGTGAACGACGAGGATAGCCCTAGTATGTAAATCAAGTGTGAAGAAAATATCTTCAAAGCCAAGACATGGAAGAGAGATGCTTGGAATTTAAGTTATGGTGTACGAATGTACGACCCTACCAAGCCATACGACAATGATAACGGTTCTAGTCCAGGAAGTGGGAACCGAATTATAACGAAAGTAAGATTACTTTCAAATACCGTGTCCAAGGAAAAGGGACAAAAGTCGGAAATAACTAAAGAAACTATGAGCTATACGATTATAAGATAGCCGCCGACATAATATAAGCTTCAGAGACATATGACTTGATAAATAAGAATTTCCCTTGAGAAGAGTTAAAGTAAGGATATATGAGAAATATATTCCTAAGATCGATGAAGTGAAAAGGGAATGGAGTCATTCATACTGGATTAGGAATGAATGATAGTGCTAGAGACACGACGATCTCTACGGTAAGACTTAATTATCGAAATATCAATATCAACGGATAGGTTGATGTAGACCTAACCACAAATGCTATTGGTAAAAGCATAACGATCTGAATACCAGAAGTATAAGGTGAATGAGGCACGAGAAGGCCATAGCGAGGGAGCATAATGTCCCAATGGAAAGGACAGTGACATATGAAATAGATATTCACTTGAATAAACGGGAACACCTATACTTCGCACCGGAAACAGAACAAACAAAACCCAAAAGACAAGATAGGTATGAGGAAAATTTCCTCAGAATACCTATAAGATTTTATTCAATTTAGGTGTTTCGCTTTTTGACATCGCGCAAGTACGCAAAGAAGCGATAGCACCCAATTTAGGGTAAGCGCATCAAGATGTAGACCTCCTTACCTATAGGAAAATCATGGCCATCGCAAGAGTTGCTCAAGCGTAGATTCGAGCCTAGAATCGCCTAAAGTTCTACTCAATGATTTGAATCATTATATCTATGAGGAACGTAGATATAATTTTAGAGACAAGAAGTTTCGTAAATGGCTGTCATTCACGTGATCAGTGGCCTGGGCCAAATCTTTTCGTTAAATGGTTTTTAAGCGACAGGATATTAGTACCCACTATTCGCACATGCGAATAAATTTAGAGCGATATACGACTAAGGGTGTAGACGTAAAATGAGTATTAAGATGAATGTCATGAGTTGTGTCATAAGTAGTCTACAGGTTATATACGTCTTAAAGAGTATACTTCCTTCAGAGATCCTTCTTGTTTAAAAATTCCCTCTATTTCTTAGATTAAGTCGGACTCATCTAGAAATATCCGTTTACAAATGGCAGAAAACGGAAGTTTAACGGGTAAGAGATTAACCACAGGGCCTACAAGCATGGAACTCACACGAGCGCATCGGCTATTTTATTATGAGCTAAGCATGGATTTAGAACAGATTTGGAGAAAATTTTACACCTCTAGATGGACGCTCGAAATTTTTAGAGTGACAAATGAGGATGGTATCCAAAGACTTACCTGTCGTTTGCCAACAGATTGGCAGGGTTTTGCAAAAGAAGTTTCAAAAGAATATTTTCTCCATGATAAAAATTCCAAAGTCAAGGGACTTACCGTGATTTGTCAATGTGTTCAAGTATACCCATAATACGTATGGGCGGCACCTACAAGTACTTGTCCTAGTCCTCGGCAAGTTACACCGCACGACATGATAGAATGTTCATACCCTAATGTTCCAAATGCCACCCCACGTCCTGTGCCGTCAATGGTACCAGTAAGAGACGAGAAGGGCAAAAGGACAAGATCTTATCGCCCTCGCGGATTAGGAAAATTACTGCTACCAACCGAGCCATACTTTCTGATAAAAGTAACACCAACCGGTATTGAAGAAGAAGCGGGAGCACTGGACCTCGGCTCTCTGGAGGAGAATAATCCTCGGGAGTATGAAACAAAACGCATACTTAGAGAAAGGCAAGTTTCGAGGAAGAATGCGACTCACGAAGGTCACTCGAGACATAGAATCCTAGGATCCTATAAGACTTATATGTAGATAATGGATCATGATGAAAGCGGTGTGATTATAATATGTAAAATAAACTTAGTGCGGAAAATTTTATGAATATGTTGTGGAGGTGTCAAAATTTTGGGTGTAAATGAACTAGACACCGTGTAATCACCGCTTAATAGACCGACCCTCGTAAGTAATGTATGAAAAGTCCTCATTGAGGCATTTTGATGAAATATTAAATGGCCTTTATAGAATGGTATCCAAATATAAAGCGAATCGTTAGAATAAGATATGGCTACTATGAGATAATAGTTAAGCCATTCGGATGACAAATGCACCAGCCGCGATCATGAACCTCAAAAGTCAGTGTTCCACACGTACTTAGAAAATTTTATCTTAATCTTAATAGATAAAGTTCTTACCTATTCAAAGAAGAAGAAGAACATAAAGAACATTGAAGGACTGTCTTACGACTTTTAAGAGCAGGCGATTTTGCAATCGATGTGTGTATTTCGGCATAAAGGAGAAATATTCCTCAGGCATATAGTATCCTTAGAAGAAATCAATGTGGACCTGACAAAGGGCAAAGCAATTAAGAATGAAAGTCATCGATGACCTAAAATGAGACCAGGAATTTCTTAGATAAACTGACTGTTATCAAAGAGCCATTGAGAACTCTCTAAAGTAGCAAGACCAATAACATAGCTACCCCAAAAAGGAATGAAATTTACGTGGAGTAATAAAAGAGAGGCTATGTATTAATATGAGAAAGATAATAGCTTATGCATCACAACGACTTAGGTTACATGAGTGGAATTTTCCAACTCATCACTTGAAATAGTGATGAGGATAAATACCAAAGTCTTGAAGACATCACTCCCGTGATAATAAGTTAAGAACCCTTCTCAACTTGCAAAGTTTGAATTTATTCTTGAGCAAGGAAATGTGGATGCGAGGATGAGAAAGATGGCTCGAATTAGTAAAAGATTATAAGTGTGATAAATGATCACCGAGGATGGTAAATGTAGAATCTAATACCGAGTTATAAAATTCACCTAAATCATAGTATGTCCCAACAAAAAGGAAAACTCATTGGAAAGTTTAAGAAAATGAGAACGAAATAGTCGGGCATTCAAAGGATGTGACGAAGTTGTACTCTCACACCTAAGGTGACATATGACTAAAAGAGAGAATGGAGATGGGAGTAGAATACAAATTAAGATAAGGAATGAAAGGCTGAAGAATTTTAGGGAGCGCTGGACAATGTTATATCGTCTAAGGAAGGATATATATATATATATATATATCTCCAAGCAATGATAAGCTTAGAGATGAAACCAAGAATAAAGTTCATGACCTTCTCATACCACCTGTGCAATTTTAAGATATGTTATGATTTACGAGAAAGGTTAGATAGTAAGGGATGAATTGAGATGTAACCATGATTGTCGAACCGTGTCTCGATTATCAACAAGTGAAGGCATTGTATCAAAGGCCTTATAAGAGGTTATAATCTCTAGAGCTACGAATGAAAATGGAATGATGTAGCAATGAATCCTATGACAGGTTCTGCCAAAGTCATAAAGAAGTCGCACTACTATATGGGTAGTAGTGGATTGACTCACCAATTATGTTTTGTCTCTGCCTACTCAGATGACTCGTAGACCCGATAAGTTAAGCTCAGACGTACAAAAAGGGAATTATATATTTACGGGAGTACCAAAACCTATCGCCGTGATAGAGACTCAAGAGTACCCCTAGATTTTGAACTAACTCCCAAAAAGAGTTAAACACGAGGTTGAACCTTAACATAGTTGCCCGCTCACAAGCAGAAGGGCGAACAAAAGGACAGTATGAACGTTTAAGGATACGATGAGAACATAAATGTTAAACCCGGGGTGCAAGTGAGAACGTATTGTACCACTTGTTAAGTTATGTACAACCGTAGCTGTCAACCAACGATCAATATAATTTTATGAGGCATTGACCGAAAGAAGTATCGACCACCACTTTATTGTAACAAAGTAAGTGAGCAAGGTATAAAGTTCCCGACGTCGTAAGTTTAAACGAGTGAGATATCTCGCCAATAAGGCAAAGAATAAGAAAAGCTAAGGATGCATAAAAGTCTTTACGTACGCATAAATTTGTTTGCATTTTAAATGCGAATTTAAGTTCTTAAGATTTCTCCATCTTGAGAAATTACAAAATCAGATACAAGAGCGTCGAGACCACGTTTTATAGACCTTTCGAGATTCTAAAATGATAGCCTAGTAGTTTATAGCTCGGTACTTCCACCAAATTTGGGAAAGTACGAAATGTTTTTCCACATGTCATAGTTAAGGAAATACGAAAATGACCCAATTCACGTAAACCAACATGATGGCGTGACCTTTGACTCGAGATGAGTTATGATGAAAATCTCGACTAATTTGATCGTGCGATTCAACGATTAAGGAATCAAGTTTGGGTTTTCAATGAAAATCGATGGAAGAACCATGGACAAAAGGAAAACACGTGGAAAGATAAGATGTTAAGATACGAAGATACCCCATACTTTATGAGGTATACAAATTTGAACGAAATTTTTCTTAAGGGGTGGAATGTAATATTCCAAAGCGAGCGAATATGATTACGGTAATTTAAACCCGTGAATTGTGGTTTTGCCGATATTATTTTTACAACCTCGAATAGTGTGATTTCGATTCAAGTATTATTATAACGAATCCTTTTTATATTCACTAAGGACTGTGAATTAAGGAATTGAATTATTACGAAATGATTCATCGATATATTTTAACGTCGAGCGCGATCGAACGTCGGTATTTTATAAATTTCTGAGCGAGAAAGCTTGGAATTAATTTCCATCTTAATTCCTATATTAAATGGAATATATTTATTAAGTAAGCACGAACTTACTACAACCATTTTGAGATGAGTCGATTTTGAGCGTTTGAGGCGTTTTGAGCGTCAACGTCTGAGACGTTTTGAAAAATGAGTTTAATGCTCAGAAATTATTATATTTAATTTTCTATTATTATTTTACATAATTACAGTATTAATAAATATTAAATTGAATTTTGAGCGTTTAAATTCGATAATTTTGAAATGGATTTTCAAAACCCAAATTATATAAACTATGGTTTTAACACATGAAATGATACCATTTAATTATCCTATGTTATCTAAATCATATATTATGATATATATGAGTATGTTTTGATCGAGATTGACATGAGTATCAATAATAGGTGTGAATTATAATTTTATCCTATTTTCTCTATTATTCTCGAAAATTTCGAATATATGCCTAAGAGGTGATTTAATTATTTTATGACTTGTATTTTATACCTATGATCATGTATGATATATATATTGCATTAATGTACAAAAGAAAATAAATCCTACCTATTTGGACCCCTAAACCTTAGGCCATCATGAATGGACAAGGCATGCTTGTCACCTCCTTTAACACCCAACGCATGGAAAGTCTTTCTAGCCTACACTAATCATCACCACACTCTACACACTCAACCATGATTCCTATTGTGTGTGTGTGTGTGCCTAAGAGAGAGAGAGATACATGGAGAAACTCTTCCCATACACTTTGTTTCACTCATAATACATTTCTCCTCTCTCCCCAAAATTTTCAGACCTCTCCTCTCCTTTCCTCTTCTTCTTCTCCTACACCATTTCCACCATGGAAGAGAGAGCTCAAGCTCCATCTCTCTCATTCATCTTCAAATTCGTGACTAAGGTATAACTATCTCCTATGACTCTTAGACATGATTAAATCATACTTGCATGGTTAGATTGATGATCTTAGTGGTGATTTGGGGTGATAGATTCACCATTTTCGTGGTTATATGAAATGCATACAAGAAGAATAAGCTTAAAACTGAAAACTGGAAGTATGTTACGAAAACAGTAACTTCATAAAATTATTTGACTAAGTTACAGTGGTATGATGAATGTGAAATTTTACTATGTTGAAATTAAACATGTCTATTACGTCTCTGTAAAATTTCAAGTCAATCCAACTTGATTTTCTATTTTAATTCTATTTTTCAAAACAACTGCACAAATCTGTAAAAATTCGGTGTTCATCACCCACGGTCCGTGGCTTTCGTTTCGATTTTGGCTAATGTTAAATCTCTAAAAATTGGCATAAACATAAATTAGCATGTCTAGAAGATCTATGTAAATTTTCAGAATTTTCTAAAATTTTTTACTATTTATTCCAGATTTTTCAAACGAACTGCACAAAACTGTCACTGTAGTGATAGATTGTAGTAAAATATTTTTATCTCCCAATCTATTTTGAATCATTGAGTAAGGCTTTTTCTGGATTAAATTACACTTAAGTGGATTTTCAATATGATTGGTTGCATTCTTAGATTCCTTATAATGAACTCACGGTGAATTTTTAAAGTTGACGCATTACAGTAAGCTTTTTGGACAAACTGCCTTAGTAAAATTCTATGCTAATTGACTGTCCGTGTACGACTTTTGCGTGAGATATTCGAGCCGTTTGTAGTCCGAATTTGACTTGGGTTTCTTCATAAGAAATGTTCCTTACCATGTCTAGTTTTGATCTGGAAAGTTTTATCCCAAACCAAGCCTTATAAGTATACTGTTCACTGACCCAAAGTCACCTACTTGAATGTTGTCCTTTCCAACTAGTCAACTTTGAACTTACGTATTTCTCGATGCATCAAGTACCTTCCAGTACGGTCTTCATGAAACATGTATTTCTTATTACAAGGTTTCTAAAATGGTATCTTTCAGTCATTTTGGTATTGTGAGTCAAAAGTTACGAGCCTCGTAAAATCCCTCGTCGTTAAGCTAAATCTGGAAATCCTGAAAATTTTTCTAAGTATAGAAGAAGTCAGTTCGAGTTGCCCACTTTGAGAGCCTATATCTCCAGAACCACGACTCTTTTGGGTCGACTTCCTTCTTAGAACTTATAGTACATATTTAGAGGTTTCCAGAATGTGTCTTTGTGCGGTCATATGTATTTTTAATCAAGAGTTATGAATCGTCAAAGTATGACACTCTAAATCTGGAAATTCTGAAAAATATTCTAAGTATAGAAGTCAGTTCGAGTTGCCCACTTTGAGACCCTATATCTCCAGAACCACAACTCTTTTGGATCGACTTCCTTCTTAGAACTTACAGTACATGTTTAGAGGTTTCCAGAATGTGTCTTTGTGCGGTCATACGTATTTTTAATCGAGAGTTATAGATCGTCAAAGTATAACACTTGGGTTGTTTTAAGCTGATTTGCTGAAAATTAAACACTTGAATTTTAACTAAGTGTTGAAACTCCCTATGTGAAACATGCCTTATGTGACTAACATGCTATTAATTGATGCATTCATATGATATGCCATAAGGTACATTAAAGCATTAATAAGATGCACGTAATTTAGGATAAAACAACAATATGATATTTTTACCAAGACGCCTTAACGTGAAATATTTGACTAGGTGCTACTACATGATCAATTGATTGTATATCATGCCATGATATACACTCAAGTAGAAATATGGGTTCTAAGACCCGATGGATGTTTCAACCCAAAACCTCAAAGCCGTGAATAGATAAAGCTTGCTTCAGACTGCAATCCAAGAAATCGGTTAGACAATCTACGGTCAGTGGGCTTTTATCCTCAATAGTGTGGGGCCCCTTTACTTACCCCACTATTGTCGACTTACTTTCAAACGAGATATGACTTTCTTGTCTTTCCAAAATGAGCTTATTTACAATGCTTATTCTACAACTGTTGAAAAATATTTACTACATTACCTGCCAAAAATATTCTGTTTTGTGTATGGATCCTATCTGTTATGCCCGGGTAGGGCTGTGGAGATGGTTGGAACTATTATATCATTTGTTGTGGTAGCACCCAACCTTTTAAATGTCGGGTCCGTGCGGGATGATAAATGCCCGCTAGGATGGCGTGAAGGTTAGAACTATACTGTTGTGTTAACATATGCTTGCAGAGAGTGACTGTGCGCTGTACGGGATTACGGCCGGTCACGGCGTCGTAGATGGGAGGCCTCCCTCTCGACGTTTATTATTTATTATTATTATGTATTGTGACTATGAGATATGGACCATACACACCAAGAAAATGCTCGTGGCGACTTTTATGAATCGAAAATGTTTTAGTAAGCCTGAGGCCTTTCAATTAAAACCCTTGTGACTTACTCGATATTGGCAACAGAATTAAAATTATCAAATGTTTTGGCATAAGTCCACTGGGTACAATAATTGTACTTAGTCCTGCATGTTTGTTTTAAATGTGCAGTTGAGCGGATGATGGATGAGCGGTGTTGAGCAGATGGGAATATTGTCATTGAAAAGTTTATACCTTGATAGTACATCGTCATATGTACATATCACATGTTTTCCACTGCAAGAACTTAAGTTATGTACTAAAGTCCAAGAACATGCTTGTCATATGAATTACGGCTTTTGTTAAGGAGAATTCTCGCTTAATTATACATTTAGAGTTACAACCTTCTAAATCTTACTTAGGATCGAGGGATGTGACCATTAAATGGATTAATATTTGAGAAAAATATTATTAAAGTTCATCGATTTACACGACAAATCGAGAATTAGATTTTCTGAAAAGAAATCGATTGAAAATCGATTTAAAATATGAATTAGTAAGAAATTACTAAAGAAAGTAAAAATTGTTGACTTTTAAAGTCAACGTATGAAATACGTTCGATAAATACGCTAATACGCGTAAGACGTACTAATTAGGTAAGAAAATTCATTAGTAAGGAAAAGGTTTCGTAATTGAAATCTTTATATCGAGAAACGTATAAATATGGTTGAACGTGTCTCGAAGAACGAGAACTATTCAATTGAAATACGTAATTGAAAAGTCGTATCAATTAGTTATGAATTCAAGATATATCGATATAGAATATCAAGTTTATTCTAGACTTTGAGAGTCTCGAGAAACGTGAACGACGTACTAAAACATCGCTTTTACGTAAAGGTGTGGACGCAGACGGACGGCCGGACGTTGACGAGAAATCAATTAAGAATTCAACTTAAGACGAACCATAGTCCAGGTGGGCTTTACTTACCTCAAAAATGTGACTTCGCTATACTTTCCAAATGAATTTATTTACGATGCTTATTTCAACTGTTGATAAATTGTTTACAAGATTACCTTCCAAAAATATTTATGTTTTGTGTATGTATCCTATCCATGAAATGTTATGAATGTTGTTGGGTAGCTCCCAACTTAAGTATGAAATCGATATCGGATCCTATGCCGGAAGGACAATACCGCCAGATTAACGTGTACACCAGTGTTGTGTGTGCTGTAAGGATAATTCACGGTCGGTCACGGCCGAGAGGGAGGCCTCGCTACGACGCTCGAACTATGATGTTATGATGAAAGGATAAGGGATATGGATCATACACGCAAGTAAAAATGCTTGGCCAAGCGACTTTTATGAACTGATGAAAATATTTTAGTAAGCACAAGACATTTCAACTAAAAACCTTGTGTCTTACCATGATGTTGGCAATGTAATTCAAATATGATAAAATGTTTTCGGCATGAGTCCACTGAGTGCATTCTTGTACTCAGCCCTGCATGTTTGTTTTAAATGTACAAAGTTGAGCTCACGATGATGATGATGGAGAGTGTTGAGAAGTCCAAGATCCTTGATGTTTTGTTAAGACATGTTAACCTTGAATACATATCGTCATATATGTATTCACACACTTTCCGCTGCAACTCTGAATTTATTTTATGTTATGTATGATGATAAGATGATATGAACTGTTGAGGTCCGTCGGATTATTGCTAATCTTTGGGTCTGATGGTCTAACCCACCTGATTTGATATGTTATCAACGTATGTTTTGTTCAAAGCATGTTAGTTTATATTTGATATGCATCTTTATAATAGCCTTTGTGAACCCCACATACTATTCCTAGTATTAGTCCGCTCCAGTCCGGGTTATCCGGAGTGGGGTCGTGACAGAGTGGTATCAGAGCTTTGTTAGCTCTTTGAAACCCAAATTCTTTCCAAAACTAAGTCTAGATTGAGTCACTGGACTTCTAGAAATCTGCTGACTATTCTCAACACTCCATCACATAAAGCTCAACCGGGACGAGGTAAATGATTTCTTCCTTAAAACTCATGGGAATGAAAAGTTTGTTTATGAATAAGGTTGAAAGCATATTTTGAAGGGAAAGAAGGATTTCAAAACTTTGTTTTTGAAAATCAATGTAAGTTACGAGTAAGGAAATTTTCAAAACTCCATTTTTGAAATCAAACAAGAGGTGATGCAAGTGATCAAGATTTGAGATGAAAGTATATGTTTGAACTGAGTTGATTGATCAATGTTGAAAGGATGAATTCAATTTGATATACATGCATGAGTTGATTATGTTATTATTTTGGAACTTTATTTCCAAATTTCAAGATTTGTTATGATGAATGATATGTCATCCCAAGAAGAACATAGACTGTATAAGGAGCATGATCACGTATTGTAAAAGAACACAGTAGTACGGACTTTCTTTCCCTTACAAGAACGCCTTCGACTTTGGAAATAAACGACATCGGCATTTCATCACGACCTCGGCATGGGTATAGAGGTGCAACAACGAGCTGCGGCAAATTGCCAACCATCAGTAGGAAGTGAAGCAAGCAACCGCCAGCATTTAATCGAACCAAGTCGTAAAGGATCTGACGAAGTGCGAACTGAATACAAGCCAAAGTAAGCTGGAAGATGATCTGACAAATTACGAGAGTGGAATACGAGTGAACGAGAATCAAGAGAAAATACCGAAGAGAATCGGGAGGAAAATCGAGCCGAGTGAAGTGAGGAGGATGCCGAAGTGTGACCTCGGCGCCATCCCCATCTACCTCGGCATTCAACATCTTCGACTTCGGAGTTGACAATTGTGACTTCGACTTCGGCGACGATCTTGACGTCGGCATTGTCATCGCCGACCTCAACATTATTGACGACATCGGTCTTGGCATTAGCTTCGACCTCGACCTCGGTATTATTTAAGACTTCGACTTCGTCACTCTTGACCTCGGCATCCATGACCTCGGCGCATGTGACGTCGTTAGTTATGCTTTCATTTTTCTTAACCTCGGCATTTTTCACATTCGTTGTCTTTGACCCCGGAGTCGACATATTGACTTCGGCAACGACAACCCCGGCCTCGGTGTCAACAGAAAACTGCTTTGCGCAGTGTTTTTATTTTATCTCGTTCTCTTCGTTAGGACTCGACGACGTGGTTTTCGCCCGTACTCTAACGTCCTGAACTTCATTTGTTATGAAGGACATAATTCCTAATTCTGTCTCCAGAATACGGTAGAGTCTGTTGAACATTAGTTCAAGTTTTCGTTTAGAACAAGGATAATGAGTTTACGAGTAAGAGTAAGAAGATAAGATATGATGCGCGGTACCTTATGACATTTATCTACCTTATAGATTGTTTAGTTTGACCTAGTTGCTTATCGATGTGCTTAAGTTACCTTATCCGCTATCGGATGACATTAGTTCGACTTATGTTAGTTTTGATCGTGACAGATGGACGAGATCGTTACATCGCTGGGGAGGAGGATAGGACCTCATGCCGCACCCGAGGAGGTGATGCGCACCTATCGTGAGTGTTGGATGTCACGCGAGGATTGGGGCGGTTCGACTTACTACCTTCGACTTTGGAGGAATGCCCGAGACTATGGTGCGACGGACTATAACGGTATTAGGCGTCTCTTAGCCATACTCCCGTACTTGGGAGTACTATGCCCTAGAGATATCGGGGACTACATTTACCGTGCGGTTGGCAATTCTACGATCCGGCTCTGGGACTTACCCAGTTTGTGAGTCACCGATATAATATACAACATATATGGAGCTGCACCAGGGACCTTATCTCCTCCACGAGTATACAGGCGGGATGAATCACCGGAGTGGTCAGATACCGAGGTCCCAAGATGATTGACCCAAGAGTGCCCCCATATCTATTTGACGAGGGCAGGCCTGCTCGTTTGGATAGAGCAGCGCGCCCGAGAGCATTAGGAGAGCCTGTTTTTCCTCCATTGGCTTTTGGACATCCCGTACGTCCGCCACTACCACCTCTACCACCTATGACAGCTCCACTACCTCCAGTAGAGCCATTCCGCCAGACAGCGCGGATGAGAGTGACGGATGCTTTTGAGGGCTATAGTCCGATTCGCAATGACTACGACCTGTTTGGTGACGACTTCGGCCCAATGCGCGACATACCTATGGTAGGAGATGACGGAGCAGGACCATCTAGGGTACGTGCTCGCGAGGATGATTCTGAGGAGGAGGAAGATCCTGAAGAGGAAGAGGACCCTGAGGAGGATGAAGAGGAGGAAGATGCCTGATGAAGGCATTAGATGAAGGCTTAAGTAGATTTTTGATATGATTAGCATGTATGCTTGTTTCCTTTTATGTGTATGGGGCGATGGAAAGAAAACTTGATGTTTTGAAAGGCTATGTGGTAGGGATGTATGTTTTGTTTTAAGTGACCGTTGGTTTTGAACATCCCGCCACTGACAAAGTTTTCAAGATATATATATATATATATATATATATATATTTATATGACCCGAAAGGGCTTTTACACAAAATTGTTTATGTCAAGGACGAAATGTTTTATTAAAGTCGTTTTACAATGAGGCTATGATGGTATTCTATATGTTGAATTATGAAAGTAATGAGTGATTGATAATTATATGTTTTATATAGCAGAATGCCTCCTAGAAGAGATCCCGAACAAGGAACTAGAGGCAGAGGACGAGGAAGACCTAGGGGACGAGGTAGAATCCCTGAACAAGAAGTTGAGGATATACCACAACCACCTCCACCCCCACCTGAGCGCAGGATAGAAGAACTGTTTCTCAGACAAAACCCTCATGTCTTCAATGAAAAAGGAAATCCCGAGGAGGCAGAACAATGGATGCGAACAATGGAACGGATTTTCAACTTTCTGAGGTGTACAACGCAGGAGCGTTTGTCATGCATAACTTTTCACTAAGTGGACCTGACCGACGGTGGGAAGCTGAAGAAGACTTTCACCTGTGGAACAACTGGAAGAGTTTACGTGGGAGGACTTTAAGAAAGAGGTGTATGATAAGTACATACCCAGAGATATAGGAAAAAGAAGGAACACGAATTCTTCGTGTTAAAGCAAGAGAAGATGTCCAGAATCGACTATGATCGCACTTTTTGCGACATGTCAAGATACGCACCGGAGCAAGTGGACACCGACTTGAAGATGTCGGAGAAATTCAGGTCGGGTCTAAGGCCGGAGATACGGATGTCTCGCCACCATGGAGACCGACCTATACCGAGGCTCGCACGAGCTTTGGATATTGAGGCAGAAATACCTGAAGACAAATCGGTGTCAACCCAGACGCAAAACACAATGGATAAAGGTAAAAGGAAGTGGGAAGGAAACCAAGGAAATAGCAACAAGGGGAACTTTGAGAATGCAAGTTACAAATGACCCTGGCAAGGAAACATGGTACAGCCAGGGCAGGGTTGGAAGAGGACAGCTTTTGCTCCTCCGACAAGAGACCCACAAGAGCAGGTGAGGGCTTTTCCATGCCCAAAATGCCAGAGAATGCACAAAGGAATGTGCATGGCAGGCAGTGTGAATTGCTTCAAGTGCGGAGTGAGAGGGCACTATGCCAACAATTGTCCAGGGGTACGCCCGGAAACGATTGCGAGGGAAAATCAACCCGGCAATGCCCAGCCATTGTATTATATTCCAGCCCCAACCTCCCCACAATTCCAAATTTCACCTCAACAAAGAACCGTGATAGCAACCTCCACAACAAAGGCGTCAACCACCGCGACAACGCCAAAGAAGCCACAAATTGCCAGAAAAGAACGTGAGAACCAAAGAAGGGCAAGCACCGTCGGTCACCACCGCCCAAAGCTAGAGCGTATGCCTTTACACCGAGGCGAACGAATGTAATCAGAAAACCGCGGTATGGGAGTCCTTCTCAACGTACCTGTTATAATATTATTCGACACGGTGCTTCGTTCCTTTATAGCCAAATCATGCGTAGAAATGTTGGGACTTAGGTCTGAAAAGGCAAATCAGGATATGAGAATCTCTTCACCTATAGGAGGGATTATGACTGTTACACACATCTGCTCGAACCTAGAATTGACACTCGGATCACTTAAGGTTCTGGCGAACAATCTGAACATAATACCCATGGGTGACGTAGACATAATCCTAGGAATGGACTGGTTAGCTAAGAAACATTCCATGATTCTTTGAAAGGAAAGGAAAATTTCATTTCACTTTCCTGGACAAGAAGCTAGGTATTTTCATGGAATCAGCATGGGAAGGAGAATCCCGATTGTATCGGCATTGAAGGCGAGGAGGATGATAACCCAGAAACGATGCCATGCATTTCTCGTTTACCTGAACAGAGAAGATGAACCAGAGACGAGGATTGAAGACATAGAGGTTGTTCGAGAATTTTCGGACGTATTTCCCGAAGATCTACCAGGATTACCACCTGATAGACAGTTGGAATTCACCATCGACTTGGAACCAGGATCGGCTCCAATGTCGAAAGCGCTCTATAGAATGGCCCCAAAGGAATTGGAAGAACTGAAGATCCAAATCCAAGAATTGTTGGACCTAGGCTTCATTAGACCTAGTGTTTCGCCTTGGGGAGCGCCTGTTTTGTTTGTCAAGAAAAAGGATGGTTCTTTGAGGATGTGCATAGATTATCGAGAGCTCAACAAGATGATGCTCAAGAACAAATATCCTTCACCAAGGATTGACGACCTGTTTGATCAATTACGAGGCGGTGTATTCTCAAGATTGATCTCAAGTCGTTACCATCAATCGAAAATACGGATGGAAGATGTACCTAAGATCGCATTCTCAACCGATATTGCCACTATGAGTTCATAGTTATGCCGTTCGACTAACCAATGCACCAATCAGATTATGGACCTCATGAATGTAGTATTTCATCCATACTTGATAAATTGTTTTGGTCTTCATAGATGATATCCTTGTCTATTCAAAGAATGAAGAGGATCATAAGGAACATCTAAGAACGAGATTGCAAACCTTGAGAGATGAAAGACTCTTCGCTAAGTTTAGCAATGCGAAGTTTTGGTGAAGGAAGTAATGTTCCTTCGACACATCGTGTCTGCGGAAGGCATTAAGGTGGATCCACCAAAGTAGAAGAAGGCGAGGATGGAAATCGCCAAGAACACGTAATGAAATCGAAGTTTCCTAGGACTAGTGGTTATTACCGGAGATTCATCGAGGGTTTCTCCAAAATTGCAAGGCCAATAACCCAGCTACTCCGAAAAGGAATCAAGTTCAACTGGACTGAAGAATGTGAGGCGAGTTTCCAAAAACTCAAGGAAAAGTTGACAAGTGCACCAGTGCTTGCAGTTCCAGAAGCGGACAAGGAATATGTAGTCTATACAGATGCTTCTAAGACTGGACTGGGTTGTGTTTTGATGCAAGAAGGAAAGGTGATAGAATATGCATCCCGACAACTCAGACCACGTGAACTGAACTACCCAACTCACGACTTGGACCTAGCAGCAGTAGTTCATGCACTAAAAATCTGGAGACACCATCTCTATGGAGTGAGATGTGAGATCTTCACAGATCATAAGAGTTTGAAGTACTTCTTCGAGCAAAGAGATTTAAATATGAGGCAAATGAAGATGGCTCGAACTAGTGAAGGATTACGACTGTGGTATTAACTATCACCCGGGTAAAGCAAATGTAGTAGTTGACGCCTTAAGTCGTAAGGATCAAACTAAACTAGGATGCCTCCTTACACAAGAAGAGAAACTCGTTGAGGAGTTTAAAAGAATGAGGATTGAATTGGTTGAACAACCAGAGACGATCACGAGTTGTATCGCTACACTCACACTGACATTCGACTTAAGAAAAAGGATCGTCGAGACAAAGGATGGAGGAAAAGCTAGAAAAGATCAGAGAAAAGGTAAGGTCCCAAGGATTTAAGAACTTCCTCGAAGCATCAGACAACGCATTATTATTTGAAGGGAGGATATGCGCCCGCATAACGAGAACTTCAAAATGAGATAATGAATGAGGCTCACGACACACCCTACACCGCCCACCCAGCAAAGATTAAGATGTGCAAGACCTAAAAGAAAACTTCGGGAAGGCATGAAACGAGACATAGCTTCTTTCGTAGAACGCTGTCTTGTTTGCCAGCAGGTGAAAGCGTTACATTAACGCCCATACGGGAAGTTACAGCCGTTGGAAATACCCGAGTGGAAGTGAGAGGAGATAACGATGGACTTCGTTACGAACTTACCCAAATCGAAAAGAGGGAACACCGCCATATGGGAAATTGTTGATAGACTCACAAAGAGTGCTCACTTTCTACCAATTCAGAGTACTTATGGATCTGACAAGTTAGCCCAGCTGTACGTAAAGGAAATTATACGATTACATGGAGTGGCGAAATCTATTACCTCTGATAGAGACTCCAAGTTCACATCCAGATTCTGGGTTAGCTTACAAAAAGAATTGGGTACGAAATTGAATTTCAGTACGACATTTCACCCACAGACTGATGGACAGTCGAAAAGAACGATTCAGAAAATAGAAGATATGTTGAGAACAGTAGTGTTGGATCGAGGTGCAAAGTGGGAAGATATTTGTAATAACCCGCAGTTTTAAAAGCCTGATTACAGTATTTAAAACCCGTAAATTAGGATTTCACTGAGATGTTTAAATCAGTATGAAATCGAACATGATTTCAATTAATTAGGAAGGAATGATTTCCTTTCATACATTCACTGAAATTGTGAATGTAAGAATCGAAAGTTTTTAAGGTTCATCGGCAGTATTATTTTAACGTCGATAGCACATCGACAGTTGAAATTTCATGATTTTTCTAAGCAATCAAGCTTAGAATTATTTCCTATTATCAATAGGATATATTAGTAAATGATTACAATTATTTTACGACCTTTCCGAGATGACTCGATACATAACATTTTCAAACGTTAACGTTTTGAAATAAAACGAAAGATAGTTTTATCGATCTATAAATTATAGGAATTTAATTCCTATGATTATTAAATGATATTAAAGTATTAATAAGCAATAAAATGGTGCTAGAACTTTGTGAATTATTTTTGAACATCTTGTAATTTTAAAACCCTAAGTTTTAAATTACGGTTTTCACATAAAATGACACCATTATTTTATCCTATGCTATTAATTATCATCTAAATTATATTATATGATATATATATATATATATATATATATATATATATATATATATATATATGTTTAGCATGAAAATAAATTATTTAATGTGTGTTCGCAAAAGTGTCAGTACTATGTATATAGGTATAACAAAGTGTGTTTTATTTGTATCACTTTTGCATGTGTATATACATGGTATATAATCAGATTTATTATTAATTCTCTTTAATAATTATATTGAACCTATTTTCAGATTTCCTATGTGTAGCACTCATGAGAGTGCCCACTATCTACATAAAATATTGATGGAAATGTGAAGGCTCTTGTTGTGTATTGGGAGGGTGGCGAGAATGGGGTGAGTATAGGGGGATTACCTCAGATTTTATTCATTATTCACTTACACTCAAACACCCCAACACTCTAAACAATTCATCTCTCCAAGCCTCTCATCTCTCTCAAGAAAACTCATCTTCTTCCCCATTTCAAAGAAGAACCGAGAACACCACCACCTCTTTCAAGCTTCATTTTCATCTTTCTTCTTCTTCAACACCTCAATACCTTGTACCTTGTCCATTTAATCTATATCAACAAGGTGGGTGCCGATTCAAACATGCTTGTTCTTTTTTTTTTTTTTAAAACTGTCGAACATAATGCAAGAGCATTGCATGTGTTCTTGACTTTTTATTTTGAAAGATCTTGTGTATATATGTTAGTTGATGATAGATAAATATGGGTGCTTGTGTTCTTATTTTTTAAGTCTTGCATGTATGATCTAATGTGAAAATCTTTGAATCTATGAGTATGTGATGTTCTAAGAATGTATAGCATACTATTTGGAAGCCTAAATCATGTTTTAAAATTTATGTGAACTTGTATGAAAAATGTGGGATATGGCCGAGAGCTATAAGAATTTAGTTGAGCATGAATTTGTGATCTATGATGTTATATGTGTTCATAGTATTTATTTGAAAATTTTAGAAAAATCCATGCTATTTTTCTTCTTGGAACCGAGGCATGTACAAATATATAAGTGGGTGTATGATTTTATTTTGTACATGCAATGTGATATTATTGATTTATGTTGGATTGAAAATCCATATGAATTTATTAGGAATTTTTAGAAAGCATATGCTATTTTTCAAGAAAGGACCGAGACCTATATGTGTACTATATGGGTGATTAATTTTTATTTAAGGCATGCAATTGCATATAATTGATCTATGATATTATGTGAGTCCATAGCCATTTGTTTGGAATTTTAAAAAAATCCTATCTATTTTTTTTTAAAAAGGACCGTGAGGTATGTGTTGGTATATATTGATGAATGATTTTATTTTATGACATGCAATAGCATATTATTGTTCTAGGATGTAAATTATACACTATATGTTCTAATTAGAATTTTTGAAAAATCCTATGTGGAATATTGAAGAGGACCGAGAGCTATGCATTGAGATATGTTGATGTATGATTTTAATTTGTAACATGCAATAGTGTTTTAATGACTAGGATATGAATTAAACATCCTATGATTTGATTGTAATTTTTAAATCAATTACCCTTGAAATCAAATAAGCCGTGAGTTTTGCTCAAAATGGTGATGATTCAAGTGGTCTTTGATGTATTTTATGATGTTATATTGTTACACTATAGTTTATAAGCATGTGATAATTGTTAGAAATTTTATAAATTGTTTGTTATGTTTTATGAAATGACCGAGACATAGGAATGCCTTTACATGATTTGGAAATGTTATACTATGAAGTATATATCATAAATATGATATACACTATTATTAGACCTTATTTCTAATTGTTGGATTTTGAAAAATTATTAACCTATTTTGGAAAAAAAAAAAAGCGCCGTATATATATATGTATTAATTATTGATGATCGAATTCTATATGAAGGGTATTAATACATATTGGTGATACTATGATAATATAGTACACTATGTGATTTTATAAGATTTTTGGAAAATATTTGGACCTAAATATGTGAAATAGCCGAGAATTATTTATGTGGGTTTAAGGATTTTAAAATCCTTAAATATTAATATTTATAATATACTATATGTTTAAAAATTATTTTTAACATATTAATAGGTTTACAAAAATAAATCAATTGGAAATTGATTTATATGGGTTTTAATTACTAAAGTATAACTTAGTAATTTAATTACTAAGAAAAGTCAAAATCGTTGACTTTTAAAGTCAACATACGAAATACGTTGGATAAATACGCTAATACGCGTAAAATGTATCAATTTACTTTTGAATACACGTTGGCACGAAAAGAAATCATTTCTAAGGTCGTTAGTTCGAAAAACGTTTTAAAACGTTGAACATTTTACCCAAAAGGGTAAACCGGTTCGATATATCTCGCCTCTCGAGAAACGAGAAGTGTTAAATGACGACGCTGAACAGCATATCGAATTCGATAAGAATTACATCGCATCGATATAGAATATCAATTTATTATAGACTGGTAAGTGCTCAAATATGTGAACGACGTACTAAAATATCCCTTTACGTAAAGGTGTGGACGCCGACGCAACGGGGCGACGGCAAGTGATTTCATTTTAAGACGAACCAATAGTCCGGTGGGCTTTATTCTAAAACAAAACAACTTTGCTACTTAATTTAACCGCCTTTATTTACGATTTTTTCCAACCGCTGATAAACTGCTTAAATGATTACGCCAAAATGTTTACGTTTTGTGTATTGTATCCTATCCATGAGATTGTTGAATGATATGAATGTTGTTGGGTCGCACCCAACTTATGAATGAAAATCGATATCGGATCCTATGCCGGAAGGCTTATACCTGGCTAGGATTAACGTGTACACTGATGGTGACTGTGTGCTATAAGGACAATTCACGGCCGGTCACGGGGTCGTAGAGGGAGGCCTCCCTCACGACTTTCGACTATAATAATATGATAGATGATGATAAGGGATATGGATCGTACACACCAAGAAAATGCTTGGCCAAGCAACTTTTATGAACTGATAAAACCTTTTAGTAAGCACAATGCATTTTCAACTAAAACCCCTTGCCTTACTCGACATGGCGATGTAATTCAAATATGTATAAACTGTTTTGGCATTGAGTGCATCGCATTTAGCCCCGCATGTTTGTTTTTAAGTGTGCAGGTTGAGCTTCGATGTTGAGGATGGAGGAGTGTTGAGGAATGTCCAGTGTCCTTGACGTCATGTTTTAATTTGTTATCCTTGAATACATATCGCCATATATGTATTCACACACTTTCCGCTGTGACTCTGAATTTATTTTTATGTTATGTATGATGATGAGATGTTATGAACTGTTAAAGTCCTTCAGATCGTTAATGTCCTTTTGGATCTATTAAAGGATATAGAGACATGAATTGTTGAAGTCTGTCAGATCATTGCTGACCTTGGATCTGATAGCTTAAAACACTTAATTTGACCTGTATCAAAGTATGTATGATCAAGCATGTTCGTTTAATAATGCAATTTACCCTTATTATAATTACCCATGATTCCTAAATACTATTCCTAGTTTTAGTCCGCCCTAACTCTGGGTTATCCGGAGTGTGGTCGTGACAGAGTGGTATCAGAGCAGTTTGCTCTTTGAAACCCAATTTCTTTTTACAATTAAGTCTAGATTGAGTCACTGGACTTCTAGAAATCTGCGGACTATTCTCAACACTCCATCACATCGAGCTCAACCGGGAAAAAGGTAACTGATTCTTTCTTAAATTCATGAGATGAAAAGTTTTATATGATGAACAATGTTTGAAAGGATTTTTAAAGGAAAAGGTTGCGATGTTAGGAAGTGTTTATATTACGATGTTAGAAATGGATGTTATGAGTAAGAATTTTTAAAAACTTTGATTTTGAGATCAATAAGGGATGATATGAAATGATTAGGATGAGATGTATGTTTTGAAACGAACCAGAATGGTTAAGGATGAAAATATGGGATCAAGTTGATATGTGTATGTATGTGTGAATGAGTATGACGTAATCTTAAAAAATTTTGGTTCAAATGTTGAAATTGATGATGATAAATGGGTATGCTAGCTTAAGAAGAACGAGACGCGTTGTAAGAAGCATGCTCACATAATGCAAAAGAACAAAGGAACGTTAGGAAGAATAAAATTTTAGTTTTGAGTTACGAATGACAAAGGTCGAGTGTAAAGTGAACAAGAACGACGCCGATTACGAACAATGAAGCCACGAGGCATCGTCATCACAACATCACGTGATCAACCACAACCATGATTTCGACATGAATGATCATTGACGACAAGTTCAGAATGGTAAGCATCGAGTTGAGTACGTGGAAGTAATAATCATACTACGATTATGGCGTGCATGACCTCGCCATCGGCATCGCTTTGAATTTTGGTTTGATCGAAAATTTTTCCGCATCGCAGTCAGATTGTTTTAATTTCTCTTTCTTTAGGACCCGATTTACGCGTGGTTTTTGCCAGCGTATTTCTAACGTAATGAACTTGATTTGTTATGAAGGACAGAATTCCTAAATCTGACTCGAGAATACGTCGAGAATCTGTTGAAAGTTCGATTCAAATTTTTTTTTTTAGCAAAGACCTTATGATATAACCATTACTCTAGAACGTTATTAGATACTTAGTTCTAAGTGGAATAAGGATGTCATAACATGTATTGTGGTTAATGAGACTTTTCGCTTTAGATATTAATTGGTATATCTTAGATGTTGATCGACATACTTAAGTTATCTTATCCGATATTAGATCACAATAGTCGACTCATATTAGTTTTAATCGTGGTAGATGGAAGGAATGCGCTATATTGCTAGGAGGAGGGTAGACCCGACCCGACTCCCGAGGAGACTATCCGCATCTACCGAGAAAATGGATGTGTGCGGTGAAGATCTAGGAGAGTTTTGATGTACTACCTTCGATTGTGGAGGAACGCCTGTGGCATATGGCGTGACGGATCACGATGGCATCAAGCGCTTCTTACTATACTCCCATGTAATTGGGAAGATTATGCTCGGGAAGTTTTAGGAGACTACATCTACTGAGGCGTCCGGGCTTCGACTTGGTAGGGGATCTACCTGCATTCATAAGTCATTCGACTTATGTATACAGATTTCGAGAAGGTGCCAATAATGACATCATACACGCTATGGTCACGCCGACTTAGTATAACTATTACGTCCACGCCTTCAAATTGAGGTCATTGCTCGAAATCTCGGTCCACGATCACGCAAGTTGAAATCATGGTTATGATCGCCGCTTTAACCGTGATACAACATCCACCTTCTTCATTCTTCATAGTCAACATCGTTTTCGATCATCTTTACGTTCCCCTCTCGCCGTTCAAAACCCGAAATTAAAGACACATTCATGCTTCCTATCATTCTTTTGTTTTCTTTCATTATGGGAACACACTTCCTATATCGTCTACGTTCTTCTTAAGAGCATAGCATACTTTGTTATCAACATGGATTTCATAATTCATAAACATAACATCCAAACAACATCATACTTGCTCATACATATCCGTACATATCATCTTGTTTTCATACATTCGTCATTAATCATCATGATTCGCTTCAAACATACATTTCTACTTAACCACTTCATATCATTGCTATTTAATTTCAAAATTTAGAATTTTGAAAATTTTCATTCATAACTCATCATTTCAATCATCATCACATTACAACTTTCATTTTCCTTTACTTCAAAAATCTTTTCAAATTTGGTCATCATATAAAATTTTCACTTCATAAGCTCAAATGAAACTAGTTACCTTTTCCCGCTGAGCTCGATGTGATGGAGTGTTGAGAATAGCAGAGATTTTCTAGAAGTCTAGTGACTCAATCTAGACTTAGTTTTAGAAGGAATTGAGTTTCAAAGAGCAACCGCCTGATACCACTCATCACCACCCCACTCGTGATGACCGGAGCGAGCGGACTAATACTAGGAATAGTACTCATGGATGTGGAAGATCACAATAAAGCTTATCACTTGGGCATATTGAACTTAGATTAAACATACATTTATAACATTTCGAATAAAAGGTTTAAGTCAACGGATCCAAAGGATACGACGATCAGAAGGACTTCATAGTTCACATTATTTTATTATCCAACATGAAAATAAAGCAGCTCGAGTTGCAATGAAGTGTGAATACATATACGACGATATGTATTCAAGGTTATCCATTCCTAACGAACATCAAGGACATATGGCTTTCTCAACACTCCTCCATCATCAACAACCGAGCTCAACTCGCACATTTAAAACAAACATGCAGGCTAAGTACAAAATTTGTACCCGGTGGACTTACGCGAAAACATTTTATTTTCATTGAATTACTCGCGATATAGTGGTAAGACACAAGGGTTTTATTTGAAAATGCCTCAGGCTTACTAAAATATTTTCATGAGTTTATAAAAGTTGTCGCAAGTATTTTCTTGGTGTACGTGATCCATATCCCTTATTATCATTCCATTATGTTATCATAGTCGAAAGTCGTGAAGGAGGCCTCTTCTACGACCCCGTGACCGGCCGTGAATTATCCTTACACCACGGTCACCATCGGTGTACACGTTAATCCTAGCTGTATAAGTTCTTCCAAGATAGGATCCGATATCGATTTTTATTCATAAGTTGGGAATAACCCATCAACATCACACCATACATGGATAGATACGATACACAAAACGTAAACATTTTGGCGTGTAATCATTTAATGAATTTTAACATTAGTTGAAAATCGTAAACAAAGGCAGGTTGAAAGAGCAAGAAAGTTGTTCTGCTTTAGTAATAAAGCCCACCGGAAATTATTGATTGTCTTTAACGTTTTCCTTACTCGTCAACGCCCACCGTGCGTCGTCATTCACACCTTTATATAAAAAGGATGCTTTAGCACGTCGTTTACGTAATTCGAGACTTACAAAGTCTAAAATAAAATTCGATATTTCATATCGATGTGAATTGAATTCCTTAAAGAATTTAATTCGTTTCTCAAACGCGTATCAACTTAACATTTCTCGTTCTTCGATAGAAACAAGATATGTGTTGAGAATTACCATTTTACCCCTCCTGCTAAATGTTTCAACGTTTTCTCACGTTTTTCGATTTCACGACTTTAAATATGGAATCCTTCCATATCAATGTGATATCATTAGCAAATGATGCGTCTTATGCATATTAGCGTATTTATCGAACGTCTTTCGTACGTTGATTCCAAAAGTCAACAATTTTGACTTTTCTTAGTAATTTAATTACTAAGTCTTACTTTAACATTAAATTTTTTCAAAATCAATTTCCAATTGATTTCTTTTATAAACTGTTTTAATATGTTTAAAATTAATTTTTAAACATATAATTCATTATAATAATGAATTTAAGGATTTAAAATCCTTAATTCTATTTTTAAAATAGCTCACGGCTATTTTGTTTTTTTTCCAACCAATTATTTTCGAAAATTATCCATAATTTCCAAATATGTCTAAAATAATATTAGACATATAATTTATTAATAAACTTGATTTAAAAGGATTTAAAAATCCTTAAAAATCCTTAAATATTCTCGGTAATTATAATAAATTACCAAATGATGTCTAAATTTTTTCTAATATTATATAGTGTATTAATATATACTATGGTCATTAATAAGTCATAATATCAACCAAACCTTAGTTGATCATCACCATATTATTTCATAAGGTCTCGGGTTTTTTTTTAAAATATATATACCTAATAATTTTCTAAAATTCCAATAAATTAACACAAGGTCCAAATATTATTCCATAACATACTTATGTTACATAATCCACTATATAACAATGTTATATCATGTAATTAAACCCATAGCTTTCGGCACTTTTATAATATTCAACAAACAATTTTGTAAAATTTCCCAAAAATCACAATATGCACATAAGCTATAGTGTAACAATGTAACACCATAAAATACATCAAGAACAATTTTATTCATCACCAAACTTAGCTCAAAGCTTTCGGTTTATTTGAATAAAATTGTAATTGATTTTTAAAATTCTAACAAAAACATAGGATGCATAAAACATACTCAAGATCCATAATATACCATTGCATGTTACAAATCAAGATCATACATCAATATATATATACATATATGCCTCATTCTTATTAGAAATAATTGATAAAATTTTCTAAAATTTCCAAATGATTTATATGCAATATATGTATCATCTTGAATCATCAATATACACTTGCATGTTCTAGATGAAAATCATACATCCAACTTACATATATATATATAGCTCACGGTTCACTTTTAAAAAAATAAAAAATAGGTAGACATTTCTAAAAATTCCCAATTAAATCATAGGGTATAAAGTTCATGCTCTAGAGTAATAAAACATCATTGCATGTTATAAAATAAAATCATACACATATATACATATATATATGTCTCGGTTTTATATAAAAAAAATAGCAAAAGTGCTTCAAAATTCTCAATTAATTTATATTCATTTCAATACATCAATAATCAACAATATCACATCGTATGTACAAAAATAAAATCATACACCCACTTACTTCAAGCATAGCTCTCGGTTTCAAGAAGAACAATAGCATAGATTTTTCAAAAATTTTCAAATAAATACTATAGTCACATATTAACTCATAGATCACAATTTCATGCCCCAATAATACCTCAAAATTCTCGGTCATCTCAACATTCCTCATACATGTTCACATAAATTCTTAATGTATGATCTAATCTTTAAAAACAATATGCTACAAAATCTTAGAACCCAACATAGATATAGGTTCGAAAGTTTTGAGACAAAACTCACATGCAATACATTTGAAAATAAGAACACATATTCAACATACTTCTTCATCAATACACATGCAATAGCAAAGGATTACCAACTAAGATCATCAAGAACACATGCAAAGTTTCAGCTACTTTTGAAAATTTGAAAGTTTCAAGAACAAAACCAAGCTTTTGTTCAACTCCTACCTTGTGCTATGGATGGATGGAACAAAGTACAAGGTTTTAAGGTGTTGTATGGAGGTGTGAAGATAAAAATCGAAGCTTGGAGAGGAGGGGAAGCTCTCGGTGGTGCAGAAAAAGAAATGGGGAAGAAGAAGTGTTCTTGAGAGAAGTGAGAGGTTTTGGAGAGAGGATGATGTAGTTGGAGTGTTTAAGTGTTTGAGTGAGTGAGGTAATGATAAAATCTGAATATCTACCCCCCATAACCCCCTATGCTCGGCCTCTCTCACTTGCACACACAAGAGACCTTTCAACTTTTAATACTAGTTTATTCACTAATGGGTTCCCAATCATTAGTGCTTACACAAGATATCTTGGAAATAGGTAAAGTATATGTATTTAGTGGGAGACTCAAGTATAAAATCTGAATTTATACATATATACATGCAAATGTGAGTTAAATGAAACAATTAAGATTTATATACCTATATAGGTAGCTCTCGGTCATTTGGCCAAACCTTAGAATAAAATTCCTATTTCATGCTAATAATAGATATATGAATCATAATATATGGTTTAGATGATATTTAATATCATAGGTTAATTAAATAGTATAAGGAAGAAAATAATTCAACTTATGCCCAAGAAAAATGGCTATCGCCCTTTGGTTAAACCATAGGTTAAAATTTTATTTCATGTCATTCATAAGTATGTGCACCTTGGTATATGATTTAAATGATAATTATAGCATAGGATAATTAAAAGAGCATAAATTTTCAAGAAAACCCTAATTTCAAAACATTAGGGTTTTCAAACTAAGGTTGAGATTTTGCTAATTCTAATGTTCAAGCATTAATTAAATGCTTATTAGTACTGTAATATCATAAAAATATCATAAGAAATAATTTCCTAAAGTTTCTTGATCATTAAAACCATCGTTCGCCTTATCTCCAAACGCTGACGTTTGAAAACGCCTCAAACGTTACGTATCGACTCATCTTTAAAATGGTCGAATACTCATAATCTCATTATAAAATATTCCATTAATAATGGAATATAATTCCAAGCTTGATTGCTTAAGAAATATCGTGACATTTCAACAATGATATGCGTTTGACGTTAAAATGTCTATCGATAAAAGTTAAAACTTTCGATTTCTTTCATTCACTAACTTGAGTGAGTGTAATAGGAAATTATTCCTTTGTAAACAATTGAAATCATACTCGATTTTATATGTGATTTGATTTCACGGCAAAAATTTTATTTTACGGGTTTTAAAGACCGTGAATAGGCTTTTAAAACTGCGGGTTATTACAGCACCCAACTTATGAATGAAAATCGATATCGGATCCTATGCCGGAAGGCTTATACTGGCTAGGATTAACGTGTACACCGATGATGATTTGTGTCTTTGTAAGGACACCACGGCCGGTCACGGGGTCGTAGAGGGAGGCCTCCCTCACGACTTTCGACTATAATAATATGATGGATGATGATAAGGGATATGGATCGTACACACCAAGAAAATGCTTGGCCAAGCAAATTTATGAACTGATAAAACCTTTTAGTAAGCACAATGCATTTTCAACTAAAACCCTTGTGTCTTACTTGACATGGCAGTGTAATTCAAATATGTATAAACTGTTTTGGCATTGAGTCCATTGAGTGCATTAGTGTACTTAGCCCTGCATGTTTGTTTTAAGTGTGCGAGTTGAGCTTGATGTTGAGGATGGAGGAGTGTTGAGGAATGTCCGGTGTCCTCGACGCCATGTTTTAATTTGTTATCCTTGAATACATATAAATCATATATGTATTCACACACTTTTCCACCGCGACTCAATTTATTTTTATGTTATGTATGATGATGAGATGTTATGAATCTGTTAAAGTCCTTCGATCGTTAATGTCCTTTTGGATCATTAAAGGATATAGAGACATGAGCTGTGAAGTCTCGCCGGATCATTCTCGACCTTGGATCCGATAGCTTAAACCACTTAATTTGACTCGTATCAAAGTATGTACGATCAAGCATGTTCGTTTAATTATGCAATTTACCCTTATTATAATTACCCATGATTCCTAAATACTATTCCTAGTTTTAGTCCGCCCTAACTCGGGTTATCCGAGTATGGTCGTGATAATATTTTACCCTTATCGAGTTTGCCTACAACAATAGCTATCAAGCGACGATTAGTATGGCCCCACACGAAGCCTCAGATGGCAAGAAATGTAGATCACCGCTTATTGGGATGAAGTGGGTGAGAGGAAAACTATAGGGCGAGCGGTGAATGAGATGATTGAAATCGTCGTAAAAATTAGGCAAAGAATAAAGAAAGCTCAAGATAGGCGTAAATCTTACCGATACGCTGTAGATCCGAGCTGCAATTTGAAGATGGAGATAAAGTGTTTCTTAAGATCTCTCCATCAAAAGGGATTGTCATGTTTGGACTGAAGGGAAAACTAAGACCCCGCTTTATAGGAACTTATGAGATCCTTGAGAGGATAGGTCCAGTAGCCTATAGGTTGGCTCTTCCGCCAAGTCTGGGGAATGTACACAATGTTTTTCAAGTGTCCTAGCTAAGAAAATACATACACGATCCAAAACACGTGATCCATCAAGACGACGTGATCCTCAAGCCAGACATGAGCTATGAAGAAGAACCCGCAACAATACTCGACCATAAAGTTCAGCAACTATGGAACAAGTCGATTCCGCTAGTCAAAGTGCTGTGGAGACACCACGGACAAGAGGAAGCCACGTGGGAACTTGAAGACGCTATGAAAGAATGATACCCCGGATTTTTCTAGAGGTATGCAAATTTGGGACTAAATTTCTTTTAAGGGGTGGAATGTAATATTCCGAAGAAACGAACGCTATTTACGGTATTTTAAACCCGTAAATTGTGGTTTCACCGTGTTTTAAATTTGAAAGACATCGAATATTGATTTTGATTCAGTCACGAAGTAACGAATTCCTTTTTATATTCACTAAGAATTGTGAATTAAGGAATAGAATGTTATGAAGTAGTTCGACAGTATAATTTTAACGCCGACACGTATCGGACGTCGAATTTTATGAAATTTTCTAAGCAGCGAAGCTTAGAATTAAATTCCTATATTAATGGAATATTATTTATAAAGTAAGTACGAACTTACTACGACCATTTTGAGATGAGTCGATTATTAACGTTTTGAGACGTTTTGAACGTCAACGTCTAGAGACGTTTTGAAAAATGGGTTTAATGATCGGAAATTATAATAATTAATTTCCTATGATTATTTTATATAATTAGAGTATTATTAAGCATTAAAATCAATGCCCAAGCTATGAGAACTCGATAATTACAATTCCTAATTTTTGAAACCCTAATTTGAAAACTAGAGTTTTCTCACATGAAATGATACCATTAAATTATCCTATGCTATTATTTATTATCTAAACTATATGTTATGATATATATGAGTATAAATGGCACGAAAATGACTTATGAAATGAAAGAGGCGTGACCTACATTTTATAGCCAATATTCACGCCATTTTGTATATTTTTGCTATGTGATGTTTTAATTAATTAAATGATATGTATTCTATATCTATGATTTATACCTTGATTAATACATGGTATTATTGTACAATGAAAATAAAATTATCCCTTCCTACCCAAATATATGCGCCGGCCATCACTCTTTGTACAAAGCATGATTTTATTCTTTTCCATTGCCCAATCCAATGAGAGGCCTTTTTGCACTAGCTAATCATCATAATCCCACTACCAAATTTGTTCCCATTATTTTATTATTATTCATGTTGCAGCCGTGTGAGAGAGAGGGAGTGATATAGGATAGGACTCTTCCTCTTCACTTCATTCACTCATTATACACTTCAAAATACACACAACACTCCCAACACTCTCATTTTCCTCTCCCAATTTCTGCTGAAAGTCGACGCCTTTCCCCCCATTTGAATATTTTGTTCTTCTTCCTTTCTTCTCCATTCACAAGATTGATACATTAGACTTTGTTCTTTGATTCCATACTATTCCAAAGGTAAACAATGGACCATAGTTTCGATTTTTCCTCTTCATTTTGCAAAGTTTCGAAGCTTTGTTCTTAAGTGTATGTAAATGTTTTTAATGTTCTTGTGTATGAGATATTGTGTATATATATGTTCTTGATGATATTTGTATATAAAAATAAGAAAATACATGTTAGGATGGATTTAAGTTATTGCATGTGTATTATTTGTATAGATCTAGCCAAAGCATGTTAGGATTGAAGCTTGGAGCATGTTTAAAAATTTATTTCGAAAATGATACGAGGATTTGATGATGTTCGAAGGTTTTTAAAATTATTTTGAGGATGGATTATTGATCTATGATATAATGAGAGTTCAAAGTAATTTATTTGGAATTTTTAGAAAATCCTATGCCTATCTCTTGAAAATGCCGTGAGTTTTAGAAAATTATATCTTGATGTGTGATTTTTATTTTGAACAGGCAATGGTATATTAATGTTCTAGGACCTTGATTATGTGTTCCATGAATTTATTAGAATTTTTGAGAACCAAATGCATTATTTTTCAAGAAGGACCGAGGCATATTAAAATTTGTATCTTAGTATATGATTTTTATTTTGAACATGCAATGGTATATTGATGATCTAGTACCTTGATTATATGCTACATGATTTTGTTGAATTTTTGAAATCAATTACCATTTTAAATCAATAAACCGTGAGCTTCAAGCTCAACTATGGTAATGATTCAAATGGTTTTTGATGAATGTATGATGTTATATTGTTATATTATAGTGTATAAGCATGGTGTATAACTATTAGAATTTTTGAAACCAATTGCCTATTGAATATAAAAAGCCGTGAGCTTTATGCTCCATGTGTGATGATTCAAATGGTTTTTGTAGATTTTATGATGTTATATTGTTATACTATAATGTTTGAGCATGGTATAATTTTGTTCGAATTTTACAATGGTTTGGTATTTAATTCCTAATTACCGAAAGCTAAAGGAATTAATTCCTTGATGAAGAAATTGTTTATGATGGACTATAGGTTATAAATGTGTTATATATTATTGTTGAGGCCTTGTACTAATTGTATAAAATTTTTGAGAATTGTTGGATATATTTTCAAAAAATGTCGTGACCTATTTGAATTAATAAGATGATGATCGAATGTTATTTGGTTAATATTAATACATATTAATGACCATAATGTATAATAATACACTATATGAAATTAGAAAAAAATTTGGAAATCATTTGGTAATTTTTACAAATTACCGAGAGCTATTATGTATTTATAAGGATTTTAAACTTTTTAATTAAGATTAATAATATATTATATGTCTAATAATTATTTTAGACATATTTGGATTTTATAAGATTTTATAAACATAGATTACTATGTTTGTGACGAAACGTCATATTTAATAACGTTATAAAAGGAATATAATGTTTAATGATTAAATGGATTAATATTTGAGAAAAATATTATTAAAGTTCATCGATTTACGTGACAAATCGAGAATTAGGATTTTACGAAAAAAAATCGATTGAAAATCGATTTAAAATATGAATTAGTAAGAAATTACTAAAGAAAGTCAAAATTGTTGACTTTTAAAGTCAACGTATGAAATACATTCGATAAATACGCTAATACGCGTAAGACGTACTAATTAGGTAAGAAACCTCATTAGTAAGGAAAAGGTTTCGTAATTGAAATCCTTATATCGAGAAACGATAAATATGGTTGAACGTGTCTCAAGAACGAGAACTATTCAATCAAATACGTAATTGAAAAGCGTATCAATTCGTTATGAATTCGGTTTATATCGATATAGAATATCAAGTTTATTCTAGACTTTGAGAGTCTCGAGAAACGTGAACGACGTACTAAAACATCGCTTTTACGTAAAGGTGTGGACGCGGACGCGACGGCCGGACGTTGACGAGAAATCAATTAAGAATTCAACTTAAGACGAACCATAGTCCAGGTGGGCTTTACTTACCTCAAAAATGTGACTTCGCTATACTTTTCAAATGAATTTATTTACGATGCTTATTTCAACTGTTGATAAATTGTTTACAAGATTACCTGCCAAAAATATTTATGTTTTGTGTATGTATCCTATCCATGAAATGTTATGAATGTTGTTGGGTAGCTCCCAACTTAAGTATGAAATCGATATCGGATCCTATGCCTTGGGAAGGACAATACCGCTAGATTAACGGTACACCCAGTGACCGTGGTGTAAGGAAAATTCACGGCCGGTCACGGCGTCGTAGAGTGAGGCCTCCTTCACGATGTTCGAACTATGATGTTATGATGAAAGGATAAGGGATATGGATCATACACGCAAGTAAAAATGCTTGGCCAAGCTAATTTTATGAACTGATGAAAATATTTTAGTAAGCACAAGGCATTTCAACTAAAACCCTTGTGTCTTACCATGATGTTGGCAGTGTAATTCAAATATGATAAAATGTTTTCGGCATGAGTCCACTGAGTACATTCTTGTACTCACCGCATGTTTGTTTTAAATGTGCGAGTTGAGCTCGATGATGATGATGAGGTTGTTGAGAAGTCCAAAGGTCCTCGATGTTTTGTTAAGACATGTTAACCTTGAATACATATCGTCATATATGTATTCTCACACTTTCCGCTGCAACTCTGAATTTATTTTATGTTATGTATGATGATAAGATGATATGAACTGTTGAGGTCCGTCGGATTATTGCTAACCTTTGGGTCTGATGGTCTAACCCACCTGATTTGATATGTTATCAACGTATGTTTTGTTCAAAGCATGTTAGTTTACATTTGATATGCATCTTTATAATAGCCTTTGTGAACTCCAGACGTTGTTCCGACAACTTATCAAGATTTTTCCCTGATAGACAGCTGGAGTTCACTATCAACCTAGAACCATGATTAGCCGTGTCAAGGGCACTTTATTGAACGGCTTCAAAGAACTTGGAAGGACAAAGATTCAAATTAAAACCTGCAGGATCTAAGTTTCATTGGACCTAGTGTACCACCTTAAGAAACACCCAGCTTGCTTATCAAGAAGAAAGATAGCCCATTAAGAAAGTGCAAAGATGATTGAGAATGAATAATTCATGACCAAGGATAAATGAGTATTCAGTTAGTGGAAAAAAGAGCAAGATTAGTCCTGAGAACCGATCTCAATTGGATTATAAATCAACTTAAGATACGAGCTAATAATGTACCCAAAATTGCTTTCCGAACAAGATGTGGCCACTATGAGTTATAGTCGTGCCGTTCGGACTAACAAAAGCACCAGCCATATGTATGGACCCCAAAGAAATTAAGTGATCCATCCTTACTTAGACTAATTGTCTTAGTCTCCATAAATAGTATTCTCAATGATTCAAAGAGGAAGAAAGGACATGAGGGACACTTGAGGACTGTCTTACAAACCTTAAGAGCCGAATAACTTCTTGCCAAGTCTAGTAAATGAGAAGTTTGGTTTAAAGAAGCAATATTACTTGGACACATCGTGTCTTTAGAAGGAATTAAAATAGGTCCGGTGAAGGTTAAAACAGTGCAAGGATAGAGAAACTCGCTGAAGAGTTTGAAGGAATGAAAATAGAGATGGTTGAACAACCGGAGACGATCATGAGTTGTATTGCTACACTCACTCTGACATCTGATTTAAGGAAAAGGGTAATAGAGAAACAAAGAAAAGATGTCAAAGTCGAAAAAGGTAACACTGCTATATGGGTAATAGTGGATCAACTTACAAAAAAAAGGGGCTTATTTACTGCCAATGCGAATTACTCGTGGGTTCAATAAATTAGTTCAAGTTTTACATAAAAGAGATCGTACGTTTATACGAGAACCAAAATCTATCATATCTGATAGAGGTTCTAAGTTGCTTGTAGATTTTGGAATAGCTCGCAAAAGAGTTCTACACGAAATTTAACTTTAGCGTAACTTTCGCTCACATACAGATGGACAGTTAGAAAAGAACGATATGAACATTCTATGATATGTTGAGGATATTAGAGCCGAAATGAAAGTACAAATTGGAAATACGTTTTAAAATTTATTAAGATCAACTGCGACAATAGCTGTTGAGCGACGATTGATATGGCCCATATGAGGTATAGTACAAAGGAAAGTGTCGATCACCTCTTTATGGTAATAATGAAGGAAAGAGGAAAGTTTTAAAAGCTGATATTGTGAGAGAAATAATTAAGATGTTTGCCAAGATAGGCAAAGAATGAAAGAAGATTTTGATAGACAAAAGTTTTACGCCAATGTGCGTAAATATGGACTGCATTTTGAATGCAGAGATGAAGTTTCTTAAAAATTTCTCCATTGAAAGGAATTATAATGTTTATAGAGAAAAGAATGTTGAGATCATATTTTATAGGACCTTACGAGATCCTAGAGATAATAAACCCGGTAACCTATATATTGGTACTTCCACCAGGTTTGGGGAATGTACAGAGTATTTCCACGTGGCATAGTTAAGAAGGTACGTGTATAATTCAGAACACATGATTCATCACTACGATGTTATTCTCAAATCGAGATTTGAATATTGAGAAAGAATATGCGACTATTGAGATCGTAAGATTCAACGGTTGGAAAACAAGTTATACCGTTAGTGAAAGTCCAATGGAGAAACATGGACAAGAGAAAGCCACGTAAGAAACTTGAGAATGTTATAATGGAAAGATACCCCGTACTGTCCTAAGGTATGCAAATTTTGGGACGAAATTTATTTTAAGGGGGGTAGGATGTAATATCCCGTAGTTTTAATGCTTAATTACGATAATTAAAATCGTAATTTTGAGATTAATCTCGATTATTAAAATCTTAATTAGTCAACGCTCGACTTTGACTAAACATAATTTGATGATTTCGTGTGATATTCATCGACGCTAGTGAATTAAGGAATATAGTTTCGATATTCCTTAACGTAATGTTCTAACGTCGGCTAAATTCGACGCTAAGTTTTACAAGATTTTAAGCATTTAAGCTAGATTTCGAGATTTCCTATTACTATAGGAATAAATAAAGTTGTTACAACTTTAATTTGAACATTTTGGAGATGATTCAATTATGAGAACTTAGAGACGTTTCAAACGCTCACGCTTAAAGATAATTCGATAACTTGACCAAATGATCATGGAATTATAAAATTCAAATTCCTATGAATATTTTATGATATAAGAGAATTATTTATCATCAAAATAATGCTAGAAAATTTAGAAATAAAATGTACCAAATGCTATGGGTTTCGAAAACCCTAATTTTTAAAACTAGGGTTTTGTGATCTAGAATTGTTTTAAATATTTTTCTATGATGTAATTCATCATCTAAGATTTATAATATGTCATATAGCTATATATTAGCTATTTATTACCAGAAAATAAAATATATAGCATTATTGCTATATATATAATTCTCGAAAATTTGTGTATGTGAGAAATTGGATTTAATTCTTATCCAATTGATGATATATGATAATTATTATATTAGTATGATATTACTAAGGATAATATTAGGTGTAGTACCAACTTGCACAAGTGGGATGTCAATTATCTTGAAAGTACCGAAAATATGCCATTTTATGTGACATAATTAATAATTATCATACTTTAATTAATGTAAGGATAAGATTATGATATTATCATGATATTAGGTGTAAAGTAGAGAGTGTATCCAATTTGAACAAGTAACCTATGGTTCTTGTTTGATATGGCCGAAAATTCCACCAATTAAGGTGTGAAAAGAAATAAAATATCAAGCTCTTATTAATGCTATGATATCATAATGTTGGGATATTATTATAAGATAAGATAGAGTATGTAGACAAATCAACAAGAATCTATGAATTTTGTCACCTAGGGGGTCAAATTGTGGACTTTTAAAGGTAAGAAAATAATTCTTCTTACCTTATGATAATGACATATATCATAGTGTAAATATTTAACTTTTCAAATGTGATATTATTATAAAGTAATATTAAAGTGTATGATAGCATAAGAATAAAATTCATTCTCCTAAATAAGAATAGGGGCGACACTTATATATATAAAGTATAAAAAGTTAAATTTTCTTATCATATTATATTGATAGGAACGAAATGGATCTTTATTGATTACGAGACTATATGAAGTGTTATAATAAGATAAGATATAGATCTTGTCTCTTGAATATCCTAGGGTCAAACATCGAGATAAATAAAATAGATTTTGTTCCAAATGTTGAAAATGATGTATATGGATGTGATGAGTATTAAATAAGTGATAAGGTATTATATTAAAGTAACATATGATAAAATAAAACCTTATCTCTAGCATATCAAGTTAGATTTAAATTGTTGACCAAAATGGTGCAAGTGTAATCATGTGATATTATGTGATAATTACATATAAGTGGCAAGGTCTATATATATTGTAATAAGATCAAAATTTCTCCATTTGCTACCTTGAACACCGAAAATTTGAGAGAAAATAAGGAGAGTTCATCATATTTTCTTCCCAAATTTTAGATAGAAAACGTTGTCGCCAAAAATCGACTTCGACTAAAAGGTTAGAAACGTTACGAGCTTTGTTTACATGTTAGAATTTTGATTTCCAACCATAAAATATTATGTTATAAGTTTAGTTAATTTATGTTGAAATTTTAGAAAAACATGATCATGTGCTAAGTATTTAGAAATCATGTTTATATGATATCTTTAAGCTTATATTATGATTATGTTACAAAGTTAAGCATGATATTAAGTTTTATATGTTGACCGAAAACTTGAGGTTACCATACATTGATGATTATGATTTTAATTGATGATTTCAGATGAAATAACGATCTATGGTATTAAATAAAGCTTATATGATTTTATGTAGAATTTTGGAAAACTATAGTATATAAGTCTATGATTTTCAAAAATTATAGTATGATAACATGTTGTGATATAATCCATGTTTAAGTGTTATCATAGGATATTGATAATGTAGATTCATAATATAGTGTTGTATGAATTTATCGATTTGTTAAAATTATTTTGACCCAAGTCAAAATTTTCAAACACGACTTAGGAAAATTTTATCAATAGTTCATAATTAATAAAATTATGTTATAGCAAGGATGCTTATAAATGATTATGTGTTAGGTGATTTAATCGAATTTTGAAAAATGTTTGCTTAGTTAAATCAAGTTTTCAAAACCATATAGTATAATATCGAGGTGTATAATTTTCTTTGATCAAAGTAATTACATATTATTAATCCTCTAATAAAATAGTGTGACATGTGAATTTATAAGAATTTTGCACAAGTCTAAATTATTTAATCAAGGTGACCAAAACTATAAATTATAAGTATTAATGTTATAAATTTATTTTATCATGTATAATTGAATAATATGTCCTAAAATAATGTTTTAAGCATAATATGATTTTATGTGAAATTTTAGAGCTAAAATACTACATAATTTCAAAATATATATATATATAGTATTAAAAATGTCAAAATGTTGACTTTAGTCAAAATGTTGACTAAAGTGTTGACCAAAGTCAAAATTGTTGACTAGGTCAAAATCGTTGACCAAAAACGTTGACCAAGCTCAAAACGTACGAAATTCGATAATACGTGATCTATGTGATGTGGTACGTTTAGTAACAATGTAACTTACGCTACGTAAGTACATTAAAACGCACATTATGTGCTAAAGAGATAGGGTATCTCTTATATGATGAGTAATTTTAATCGACATCATCAGTAATTAGGAAACGCCAAAATAAGTTCGACGTTAGCCTTATTTGATGCACAGACGTTATAGACGATGTTCGCCTCATCGAAACGTGACCAATGTACTAAAATAGTTCTTACGTTAAGGTGGGACGTGATCTTGGTGAGACATAGAAAAGGGACTATAGAAAGACTTGATATACCGTGGGCTTTATTCAAAACCCTTTAATTTAATATGCTTTCTCAAAGTGAGCGTGATTTATCTCCAAGATTTCGCCGAGATATGATATTGAGATGTTATTTAATTACCGCCCAAAGTGTTTATATTTTTATGTATGATCCTATCAAGTTGTTGGTTCATCCAACAAAGAAAGAGAATAAGTTGTCGGGTCGCCCCCGACTTAAGAGAATTGATATCGATCCTATTGGGAAGAATTATACCGCCAGGATTAACCCGATATGATGATTATGTTATATGTGGAGAATGATGGTATAATGATCATGTTATATGTGGAGAAGGATGGTATGATGATCCCGTTATATGTGGAGAAGGATGGTATGATGATGGTGAAAATTGTTGGTTCGCCACCAACGTATGATGATGTTATAACGAGATTTACGCTTGTCGGATTATTACCAATACAGCTTGATGTTATGATATTAATAGTTGTTGGTTCGCTACCAACATGTGATGATGTTATGATAATAATATACGAGAACCGATATGGGTCATACAGACAGTAAAATATGTCCGCCGCACGACTTTTGAAAATAAAAGAAAATGTTTTAGTAATATAAGACCTTTTCAATAAAACCCTCGGGTCTTCTTGTAAAGGCGGTGTAATTTAAAGAAATGTTTTGCAATGAGCCCACCGAGTGCATTATTTGTACTCACCGCATGTTTGTTTTAAATGTGCAGTTGAGCCGATCGATGGACGGAGCGGTGTTGAGCGGTCAGTCATTTGTTGTCGATAGTAGAACTTGAATACACATCGTCACATGTGTACTTCACATGTTTTCCGCTAGATTATGAAGTCTTATGTATGTTATGTTCATCAAACCTCAAACACTGAAGCTCTGAAATATTCTCAATATATGTCACACCATTCTGTTCCATGTCGTTATCCGTTACTTAATCCCATCATTAGTAATAGACCCTGCTAATCCGTACTTTGGGTTGGCGGGCTGTTACATGAATAAAGCCTAAAATGATTTATTCGGATTTTTCCACCGACGATTCAAAAACGGTAAAATTTTAGTTTATCGGTGAAATTTGTTTTCAAAGCCAAAGCTTTGATCTTTATGTTTTATTGATAAAATGATGATATTTAATGATAGTTGAGCATGTATATAGGTTCGTTGGTGTTAGATGACGCCTCACGTGAGTTTTCGACGTTAGACCTTAAGTGACGCCTTAAGGGATTTTCGGTTATCGCTAAGATGAGATGATTGAAGCTTGTTGTTGAGTTTCCTATGAATATTGAGACATATGGTGATGAATTGATGGAGTTTGGGTTATGTTTGGTTGATCCGGTGTCGATTTGGCGATGCGCTTTATAAACGTTCTACGCCGAATTTTCGATAGAAATTGTTTGTTAATAAGACGCTAGAGGATGCAATGACCCAAGTTTTGATAACCATAGTATCTTAGATTTGATATCGAGAAGATATGGTCGTGTCGACGACTAAGACGAGTAATGTTCTTGTTTGGCTCTCGATAGCTTTTATGCCGCTCTATGAGGATAAGATATGGATAAAGGAAGAAATGGAATTGAATTGAAATTAGTTCCTTAGCTCTAGGAACATCCGTGGGTATAAGTATTTTCTATAAAATATGCTTATGCTTTTAAATGTTTTCAAATGATATGATATGATATGCTTTTGCATGAAAACGAATATGAGATTTTATGATATGCATTTAATCGCATTATTTTGAAAGTTGATCGACTTGCCAAAGTTTTGAGCATGAGCATAAGCATAATGCACTACCTATCCACGAAAAGAAAGAAAAGAAAGAAATTACCGACGTCGGGTATGACCGTAGTTGAGATCCGGGACCAACTCGGGTATGTGAAGTTAAAGTGTGTTTGAGGAGAGATTTACCTCTGATCAACACAAAGAATATAGACGTGGATATGGGAAGGAAAGAAAGATGCATGCAGACATGAAACATGCATATACATATGATATGATATGATGATATAATGATACGAGCATGCATGAACAGATTTTGAGAAGCATTATGCGTGTAATTTCAATAAAATCCTCGCATAAGTTTATTTGATGGCAAGTCAAATTTATAGCCCTAAGGGCAAAGTTTATCTTTATGTTTTGGCGATACCCACCGAAAGTTTTTTAGACTCACCGCATATATTTCTAAATATGCAGTCGAGTGGAGAGAATGCCGAATCGAATGCCACGCCAAGGAGCTTCTAAATGTTAATTCATATTAAGGTTGTTCTATTGTTATCGACATGTTTTGTTGCCCGCAGAGTTATGTCTTCATACATAATTCTCACCACGCTTCATTCCGAGCTTTGACCTTACCGCTTATATGTTACGATATGATAAAGTGATCATGTCCAATGTTCGGTGAACAAGGATTCCTCAATGTTTAGAATGGTTTTCGCTGATTCAGATCATTCGGTTGAATCGTTATCATTCCTTGTTTTAAATTGTTGATAAATCCTTCTTGTCGACAAAACATTCTTGGAAACCTACTTTATATTTTACCTTATTGAACCGTAAATGTTAGATTCATTCATAAAGAAAGTTGTTATCATCTTTTCTCTTAACATATGTTTGAACCCGTGGTCGTTAAATTTTCTTCTTAATCCCGAGTCACGGCCTAATTACCTGATTAGGTAGTCGGGTCGTGACAACATATCATAACATTTTTTTGCTACTATTTAATAAAACTTGTTCAGCTTGTATATAATAAATTCAAACCCTATTCATCGTCGTCATCATCATCATCATCCTCCAATGTATGATTGTCTTCTGACACTAACAATTAAACTTCATCATCCGTATCATCAGATGTCTCTTCAATATCTATGAGTGTACCGTCAAGATGAACTAGTGTCGTGTCATCATCCACAACGACATTAGTAATCGAACAAAATGCATCCTCTTGAAAAGGGAGAGGTATTATCGATGCGTAACTCTCATCCGAGACTTCCACATTAGATCGAGCTTAATTTTGCATACTTCCCACCACTCTTTCATAGATTTTTTTAAACTTGGATATGCACAATAGTATACTTGAATGGCTTGATTGGTGACGGTCGCCTGGAACCCGTCGTCAAAGGTCCTAGGCGCGTCAAGATACTATTTATAATCTCCTCCAACTTGAACACATAGTTCCGTATATGGCAAGTTAAGGGGTCGAACCCAAGAGAGCTAGTTGTGTTGTTACTCGAGTTGTCACAGTTTGAGTAGGAGGTTGCCTAGAGGACAAGGTGTCAGTCAGGCTGACGGTCTCAGTGAAATGTACTGAGAGATAGATCTCGAGCAGAAAGTAAAACTGAAACTAAACACAAGGTAAAAGTTAAATAACAAGCAGTTGGACCAAGGGTTCCACACGTTGTGATACTAGTCAAAGTGTCGGTCATAGGTTGAAAGGTTTTCATAACGAGTGAATGTCGTTGGTTAAAGGTACCAAGGGGTAGGCACCCCTTTTTGGTCGTCATGTACACCAGGTCCCCCAGCCCCAGCTTGCCCTTAGGTTTTAGGATGAAGTACAGAGACCCCCTGCCTTGCCCCCTTGCCAAGATGATCTCCCTATGAAGACACTTCACTAGGGTATCTCGCCCCAACAGCTTTACTCACTATACAGCCCAACTAGCCACAGCCGGTACAAGGGAGTGGCTCGCAGCCCTTTACCCAAGGCCGACGGCTACAATCACCCACTCCAGCCACACTTCCCGGGACAAAGAGACACTCGATGTATTACTCCGGCTATTGCTTGTAGATATCCCTCCCCTCAAGACTATCGGCCGAGTTAACGCTCAAGGAAAGGGACAACATGAGTATCAAGGCCTAGAGCTTTGGGAACACCCACTCAAGGTTCTAAGGATGTTTAGACCTCACGACTCTCATGACCTCGACTCAACGTGCTTCACCCCGAGCCCAACCAAACCGACTACTCACACATAATCGACATAAACACAAAAGCAATAAACACGAACATAAACGAAACTATACTTGAATATAAAATCAAATGCTAAGGCAAAGTAGTCTCTAGCAAGCAGTTGCTCGAGCAGAGATAACAAAATACATAACATAAATGTTTGCCCGTAGGACTTGTTTTTCTTCCTCACCAATCACTCATGAAAACCAAAGATAAAATGAAAGAGAAAAGTGCAGAGAGAACTAAGGACTTGATGTTTCCACTCTCCAATCGATGTTATGTTTGAAGTGGTTGTTGGGAGCCTAGGTATACTCCTCCTTGACTTGGTCTGCACACGCATCTCGAGGTGGTAGGTGGCGCAGGTCGGCGGTGGCTCGGGTTCTGGACCACCGATGGAGACTCCTTTGGCTTCAGCTAGACGGATTTGTCTCATCCCAACTACCACAGCTTAACCTTTCCCTTTTCGGCAAAAATCAAACAGGTGGCAGAGATGGACCTTGCCCAGAATCTTCCCATTTGCATGCAAGTCCGCTGTAGTTCTTGTCTCGCGCCTCCCACCGCATTCGAAGTTTACCCTCTGTCCCCTATGTCATTCCTCGTCCTTTTCCCGCCTTCCTTGTCTCGATCATCCTCTTGGCTTCATGTCACCGCTGGTCGCTCGGCCCCGCTGGTACCGTGTCTTGGCAAGATGTCGAATGCCTTGCCAAGGTAATCTTCGGGATTTTACATCTCTCACATGAGGTGGCCTGATCTTGCCCAAGGTCCATCTTGACCTGCAGCACCCCAAAGCGTGTCATCCCAGACACAAACACACATAAAGAACACACAAAAATGCACTCTCTCTAAGGCAAGGACTTTCCCAAAAAGAACACGAAAAGCGGGCTCGTCAATTGGCGAGGATATGTTGGATTTGTATACTGGAAGCAGTTTTGGTTGAGCTTGTATACAATGTTTCCTGTTACCACTATTACAATCTCCTATTTGAATTGTTTACTTGTTGCATATGTATGTCCTTTTATCTCATATATAAGTTAGATCATACGATTGTGTTGTAGATCACGTAAGTCCGTATGATTGGTCAAGCTTAACGAGAGATATAAAAGAATCACTGGTGAGACAACTTGAGGACGAGTTATCGGATAGCCGCGGTATAGATAAGAAGTAACTTGACTTGGTTGCTTGTCTATGCCGGTAACGTCTCGACGTATTGATGGATCACGATGAGATGAGTTCTTCTATCTCGACCGTCGTGAAGAACCCAGATCTCGGTGACTTTACGTTGATCTAAATCTGGATAAGGTATTAGGCGAGTATGAGTTGTCGACCATCACTGACTTTTCATGAGTGAGGGTTACATGAGATAACCCAAGATTCTCTGCATCTTGGGTGGTGGCGTCTTGTATGTCATGCTATTTACCCGTCGAGTCACCGTATCCGCTAGGATGATGACGCCCCTTAAGGAGCTCAAAGGTTTATTGTACTAAACCCGCAGTCGAGTTATCTCAAGTACAATAATAAGGTTGAGTGGTACTACTTAAGGAATTAAAGATATTAATTATTTTAAGCGGTCATAACGTAAATAATTAATGGACTTACGATATCTTAAATACGGGATTCATGAAGTTTAAGGCAAGCCGACTCAACCGGAAATAAAGGGTAAGTCAAGATTTATTCTCTAGTGACATGAATAAATGTTTATGAATTAATTTATGTTCTGGGCTGAACATAAGATAATTAATTTATTTAAGGCTCATCTTTATTCCTTGCATTTGATCCCTGGGTTGGCCCATCAAGGCCTGTTGCTTAGTGAAATTTCATTCCTTTCCTTTAGAGTCCCTCTGGGACTCTGTCTTCATCATCTCTATCTTAAGTGATATTATTATATTTATTAGATATGCATAAATTCTATCTTGATAGGATTTAGGATTGCATTATAAATATAAGGTGAGAGAAAATCAAACCCTAATCTCAATAGTGGAATTTTCGAAAATCATACTTCTCCAAGTAAGGTTTTTTGAAAACTTTGAGAAAAGGAAGAAGTAGAATTTCTATAGCACTCTCCATAGATTGTCCTCACTCGGCATTGGAGTTTAGGTAATCGGGATACAGTCCAGAAGTTCAAAGCACGAGTCTTGATCCAATCATTGCCTAACAAATTCGCAGGTAAACACGAGAAAACACTGACGTGTTGCAATTAATTATATAGGTGCATGCTAGGTATATAATCAATATATGGTGAATTAAACATCCAAGATAGATCATCGGGAGAGGGTTAAAATCAGATTTCCCTACAGGATATACGGTTCGAACTTGTTATATCTTCGCGTATGATTTACCGAAACCAACTTGTACTCGGAATGAATTGATAACCCCAATCATGAAGGATCAAACCACTTGCATCTAAACAATGTTGAGGTCTTTGTTGGTAGCCCAGGATATTCCAACTCACAAACCTCCAATAATCGCCCATAAAAATCGAGTTCTTGAGTGTCTGTACTATAAGTTTCACCTTTAATGCACACTCCACTATTCATAGTTGATCTTTGTGACCCATGTTCTAATGTATGAAATTTGTACCCATTTATATAATACCCTGGGTACGTCTTAATTAGTGCTGAAGGCCCTTTGGCAAGAGACAATATGAACGAATTCACAATATTGTTAGTATGATCTTTGACCTATTATTAGTAAAAAAATCGATTAGAATGGCTAAACGTACATATTAAATATCAAATATTTCCTACTAATAATAATCAGAACACTCACATATGCCTCAAACCAAAGCGGGAAGGTTCTTTCAATCGACCTTTGAATATCAGAGCTAGAGATTAGTGGATTTGATCTTTTCACATCACCGATAAATAAGCTACATTCACATATATTTATGATCCTAGTTAATAATAACAATAATAATAATTAACAATGACTTTTGAGAAAACACGACACTTACCCCATGTAAATGTTCCGCAACTTCAACACGCTTGAGAAAACGATAAACGAAAGCAAAGATCATACTCTCTACTATCCAAATATCTCGTTGACATATTTCCAAAAGGTCCGCCATCTTGCTTGAAGATTTGAAGCATATCTGGATAGTCTTCGTTCCTAATCACCACTTGACCATCATAATTATGATGCAAATCTCTGAACTTCGTTCTTATGTGATCATCAAAATAATACGAGCAAAATATCGATGCTTCTTCTACTAAGTAAGCATTGCAGATAGAACCTCAACCCTGGCTTTATTTCGTACGTTGTTCTTCAACTTACGTAAGTATCTACAAAATAAATCAGATGTTGTTCTTCAATTTATATATATGATAATGTATGAGCAATACCTTTCAAATGGATACATCCATCGGTATTGAACAAGTTCCAATACGGGCTTCATCACTAGATGAACCGTTGATGTTCCATGGAGTCAAGAAACTAGGGAAAGACGCGCTCAAGCTTGCATAAAATCACCGAATATTTTCTCGAGTCTCGCATGCATCATCAAACCCTATGTTTTGAGAAGTTAAATCTTTGAAGAATAAAGATAATTACATTACTGACTTTCCAACATTGGGTGAGAGAAGTTCACGAAATGCACCGGTAGAATTCACCGAATGAAAATATGACAAACATGACTCTTCATCCCAAACATCTTCAGTTTTGTCATTTCTACAAATCTACCCATGTTCGAAACGTACCCATATGGAAATCTTAAACCTCTTACCCACTCCTATAAGACTTTTTTCTCACGATTATCAAGTGTATAAGAAGCCTTTGGATATTTTCCTGTTGATTCATTCATCGTCAACTCTGGTCTGTAACAGTATAAATTAAGTTCTTCTCTAGATTAGCTCGTATCTTTTGTTTTCCCTTTGACATTCATGACTGTGTTGAAGACATTATCGAACACATTCTTCTCTATGTGCATGACATCCAAATTATGCCGAATCAAAAGATAACTCCAGTAAGGTAGATCCCATAAAATACTTATTTTCTTCCATCCAGTTCCAAACTGTTTGGATATTCTACTATTTATTTCATCACTGCAAATCTCTGTTACGGAGATTAGTCTCATACCCATAATTAGTGACAAAAGCTCATCTCCTGATCGCGCTTCTAGTGGATCGTTAGTAATCACTGTATTCTTTCTGAAACCTCTTCGATCCCTTCGAAATGGGTGATTAGGAGCTAGAAATTTATGATGGTTATCAAACCATGACAGCTTACCACTTTTAACTAAAGTAAAAGCATCAGTATGCTTCATGTAGTGCGGGCAAGCTAATCTTCCAACTGTACTCAATCCAGACAACATAGAGTATTCGGGAAAGTCATTAATTATCCAAAGTAATGCAGCGTGCATTTGAAAATTTCGCTCAATGATACATCATAAGTAAGAACACCGCCATCCCACAAATCTATTAACTCGCTATCAATGGTCGTAAGAACACATCAATCTTCTCCTTCGATTACGCGTCCGCACTAAGATCGAAGAAACATGTATTGCCCTTCATACACAGCTACGGGAAGATTATAAGGGTAAGTATAACGGACCATGATGAATATTGCTTTCCGATCGACCGAATGGCTGAAAACCGTCGGTTGAGAGTGCCAATCGACGTTACAAATTTCGATGCAAATAAGGGAAAATCGTGTTTAAATGTTTCCATGCAATTGAGTCTGCTTGACGACGATGACCCCATCATCGATCGACGATGCATGCCAACGATATTTTTTTGTAGCATTGGATGCATACATCTCGTAGTCGAGGAGTTAGAGGAAAATAATACATCTTTTATATGCTACTTGTGCTTTCCGTCGACTTCCACCACTCGAGTATTGCTCTTGAAACGAGGATGATTACGTAATTTGCAGCTCGTCAATTCGTAATCTTCGCGCCAATAAATCATGCAATTAAATGGACAACAATCAATTTTCGTATGGGCAATCCCATGCCGCGCAACAATCTCTTCGTCGGTTGTAGAAGTCATCAGCACCCAATTTTCATCCGATGTGACTCTTTCATCGCCTCGATATTTGATCAAAACCCTTCTTAGTAATGTTGTTCTTCGCTTTCCAACTCGTAAGTCGAGCCACAAATGACAAGCGTGTGTGATTCGAGCAACCCACCACGAGGTTTATCAAAGATTCAACATGTCGTAAAATTTTGTGCATTAGAATTTGGCCTCTTCGATCTCGCCAAAGTTGAATCAGGACCAGCAGATCCACTACCATCGTATGATACGTATTTGGTTGACGGCTAACATCCAATCCACAACATTGTCCCTACTTGTGGTTGTCTCTCCTCGAAATATCCATGTGTGATAATTTGGAACAAACCAAATTTTGATAAGTGATATCGCACAAGATCTTGCTTTCGATAAGGTATATTCTCACACTTCTTATCTTGTAATACCCCGAATTTTGGGCTTAAAAATTTTGAAAATAAAGAAGGAACAGTACGATAGAAACGAGTATGAAAGTGAACGTCGGTAATTGTCGATTTTGAATAAATCAAAATTTCTCTTGAACGAAATAAATTTTTAAATATGTTTTAAGTATATTTAGGATATTATTTGCACTAAGGAAGAAAAAGAAATATTTTTCCTTATTTAATAGTGATTTTCGAAAATTTAAAGTATAAGGAATTAATTTGTGATTTATTATGTGATCACTTGATTTTATGTGATGAGTTGTCATGTTTATCTTATATTATATGATAAGATAATTATCTTTAACACCCAAGCATGAGGTGTAAGTGATAAGGTTGAAATGACATTAGAGATAAGATAAACTTGTTAAGATATTTTATTAAAAGATAAGATAAGATCATGATGGACTTAGAGATAATGTTTATCTCTTAGAAATGTGTAGAAATGTGATAAATATCATAGGAGATAATATTTTGGACTTTAGCATCTATAATTTTCAAAATCTTGTGTTATTTTACGTAGTTTTAAAATTATCATTTATCAGGATAATTGTACTAAATAATTTATTTAATTATATAATTGATAAATATCATGATTCTAGATCAATTTTATCTCCTAGAAATTATGAAAATTTCAAATTAATAAATTATAGTAAAGAATAGGATTTTATAAAATAAAATCCTAAGAAACCCTAATGTTCAAAAATTGGAAATAGCTTAGAAATGTTCCAAAATTTATTTTATGATATAATATCATTATATTTATATAATTAATCATAAAATAATATTGGTTATGAAAAGGATAATAGTTTGATAATTTATCCGTAATTTCAAAATTATTGCCGATAACTTTACATTAGTACATAGATATGACCTTAATTAATTTTCCTATGATTTATTTTATCATCTAAGATTATTATTATATCATATAGTTATTAGTTGGAGGAAAATATAAAATTTAGTATATATTTATAGAGGGGGCCGAAATATTTGACCTTTTAGTGTGAATATGATAAAAAATATCAAGCTTTAATTAATAAGGTGCCATAATTAAAAAAATATAATAAGATTTGATAATATAAGATAAGATATGATAAGATTAGATATGATAAGATAAGATATGATAAGATTTGATAAGATAAGATATTTTATGAATAATGATTAAACCCACTTTATAAATCCTATAAATAGGATGTTACCCTCCCATAACCTCATAACCGAAAATAAGTGGGAAATAAGAGATAAAATAGAGAGGAAAGGATAAATAGTGTTCTTCAAGTACTCTTCGATCATAGAGAGAAATACGCCGCCAACGCCGATCAAACCGATAAAAGGTTAGAATTTATGTTATAAGTTTATATTGTTCATGTAAATTTTGAAAATTATGTGACTAAGGCTAATATGTTTAGATATTGTATTTATATGATGTTATTAAGCATGTAGTATAATTATATCACAAAATCAAGCATGATATCAAATTCTATATATGGACGAAAACTTCAAGGTATGATATGTCGATTATTATGATTTTAATTGGTGATTTAAGCTTGGAATCATGATCTAGGTATTAATTATGCTTATATGGAAAACTTTAGTACATAAGTCTATGAATTTCAAAATTATAGAACATGATATTATGATGAGATATAATCCATATTTGAGTGTTATCATAGCATATCGATAGTGTAGATTCATAAAATAGTGTTGTATTAATTTATGGATTTGTTAAAATTTATCGACCTAAGTCCAAATTTTCAAAAGTGACTTAGGAAGATTAAATTCAATAGTTCACAATAAATAAAAATTATGTTATAGTAAGGATGCTTATAGATGAGTATGTGTTATGTGATTTTATCGAATTTTGGAAATTATTTGCTTAGTTTAATTGTGGTTTTCAAAAACTATAGTTATAACTATTAATATTAGAAAATTATTTTATGAGATATAAATGCATAATATGATCAAAATGATGTTTTAAACATATTATGATTTTATGGGAATTTTAGAACAAGAATTGCACATAAAATAATAGAATTACATAAAAGAATTAAAAGTCAAATGTTGACTTTAGTCAAAATTGTTGACTAAATGTCGACCAAGTCAAAATGGTTGACCAAAAACGTCGACCAAGGTCAAATCGCACAAAATTCGATAAAACGCGATCTATGTGACGTAGTACATTTAGTAACAATGTGACTTACGTTACGTAAGTACATTAAAACGTACATTATATGCTAAAGAGATGGAATATCTCTTATATGTTCAATAATTTCATAATCGACATCATTTTGATTAGGAAACGCCAATATAAGTCCGACGTTAGCCTTATTTAATGCATAGGACGTTATAGACGATGTTCGCCTCATCGAAAGGTATAGCGATGTACTAAACCTCGCTTCTCACATTGAAAAGGTCCCGCTCGGAGGAGAAAGAAGACGATAATTAATTACTAGTGGCGTAGAACTTTAAGTTCTCGAGGTGGGCTTTCTTACCTAAACCCTTTGTGGGCTTTCTTATCAAAACCATTTACGAGCCGTGAAAATCATTTACTTTCTTGTTTTTACGCAAATGATAAAGTATGATATCGCCCGCCAAAATGTTTTATGTTTTCAGATATGTCCATCTGGTCGCACTGGGCAACAGAAAAGTATTACGATTAGGATCCTAAGTCGAGGTGAAGGGAATCTGGCTAGGTTGTGTACACTGACTTCACCGAACCGAAGTTACGGTCCGATGATTCGACCTACGAACCGCTCATGTCGGTCGTGCGTCCGGTGAATGGAGCTAAACCGTCAGGTCACCGTGCGTCCGGGTGAATGGAGGCCTCCTCCCTGCGTTAATCCATATTCGACTGAATATCGTGCAGATGTGAAAATGCTCACGGCGATGATTTTGTGAAAGTAAAGAAAATGTATTTAGTAAGCATAAGGCGCTTTTCAAACAAAACCCGCGTCTTCACGTGAAGTAAGAAGACAAGATTTCTAAAGTAAAATATTTTCGCAATGTGTCCACCGAGTGTATTATTTGTACTCACCGCATATTTGGTTTTAAATGCAAGTCGAAAGGTGTGATGGAACAGTAGGGAGTTGAGCGGAACATTTTGTCAAGACGTATGATGTATTTTTGGTTCGCCTTGAGAATGCATCTTCACATGCATGTCTCACACGATTACCGTCGACCTCTCGAGACTCATATCTTTTGTTACTATGTAAAAGTTATCGCTGGTTGAACCTGAAACCTTCTATATATATATATTTGCTATTTTGCTCCATCGTGATTCTCGCTTCGCTTGAAACATCTATATTTCTTCATAGATGAAATGAGTTGAAAACCTTATTCTGCTCATATTCACTTAACCCAACCCGAGTCGCGGTCCAGGTAAGGTTTAGCCAAACCGGGCTGTGACATATACGGACAATTGATTTTGTGGAAATACACTAATATAGCCATCAAAGTTAAGGAATGTCAAATTATAGCCACGAACATAAAATGTCAAATTATAGCTAAGTTGTTGGTCCTATTGAGACTATTATCACCAATAGCACCGATAGACCATTTGGTCCTATTGGTCCTATTGGTACTATTTGGCTATAATTGACATTTTTATGTTCGTGGCTATAATTGACATTCCTTAACTTGGATGGCTATATAATGCCCGCGCTCTTTGATTTTCTCTCCATCCGCGAATAAAAACTGAGCACTGGCGAATTCAATAAAACTTTCAAGTCCATCTCGAAATTCAATATTTAATCCACCAACCGAACTAAACCTCTTCTACATCCACTCACGATTGTCATTCATTCTTCAACTCCTAATTATAAATAATTAATTAAACATATTCACATTATATCATACATTCAATAATTCAACATATCAATAATCCTATAAATCAACCTACTCACATTAATTATATTCAAATTCATATATTCATATTCATATATTCAAATTCATATATAATTGAATATATATTGGGTCAACAACTTAGTTTCGAATTATTTGAAGGGGGGAGAATCTGTTTAAAACAATCTTCTAAATAAGAAGAAAAAGAGAGATTTAAGCACATAAATTATGGTTTGTTTTAAATAATTATAGTTAGTTAACTTTATTTTATTTTTATATGATATTAATTAAATATTATAAATATTAGATTGTATCGTGTGATGCATAATATTAATAGTTATAAAATAATATATATACATACACTTAATCCAAAAGTTAATTTCCTATATAAAAATTAATAATACCAAGACAAATTACAATATAATTGTGCTAAATACTACATTAAAATATACTACTTCATAAGTTCACTAATTAACAATTATTTAATATATCAACTTAAGCATTGTGGCTCAACAACATTTAAATATATATAATTATCAACAAATCATTTAAACCATAATTTATTTCTATTATATCATCAACAATTGAATAAATTGAATACAATTAAACAACACTTAAACAATTATAATACAATCAAGCTCCTAATTATAAATAATTAATTAAACATATTCAACATAAGTATATAGTTAATAATCTCAACTATCCAACAATAATCTACACCTATTTTCAATCCAACAACAATCTAGTTAGTCTCAAGCATCTAACATAAGTATATAGTTAATAATCTCAAGCATCCAACAATAATTTACACCTAATTTCAATCGACCAACAACACATCACTATATTTTTACGATAAATTCTTAACAATATATCACAACAACATATCACTATATTATGATAACAAATCACAATAATCATAACAATATATCCTAGCATCACAACAATCATAACAATATATCCTAGCATTACAATAATCACAACAATATTTCACAAAAAATAAACAAAATTTGAAAACTAAATAAACCATAAACTAAACAAAAATCAACAAAAACTAACCTCATGGCAATGGGCGGTGGTGACGACGACGTAGAGGCAGAGACGACGATGGCACGGCACGGGCGAGGCGGGCTGGGGATGGGGCGGGTACGGGGGTGCGGGGCGGCGATGGCGGGGCTAGGGGAAGGGCATCATGGAGGCCGAGGCGAGGCGGCGACGGAGGAATTGAACGTTTAAGGCGCAGAGTTATGAAATTTGGGAAGAAACCCATCGTTATACTTTTTAACGGCGATTAATGTTGATGCACTTATCCATCGCTTAATTTAAAACCGACAGCGGCTGCACTCACGACGGAAAGTTTCGTCGTTAAAATGTTAACAACGGACAAACGACGCCGATATCAATCATTGAAATTGTCACGAAAAATAAAATAAAACTAATATTAACGTCGGACACACTCCGTCGTTAAATTACGTGCAAAATAAAAAAGTAAAAAATCCGTTAATTTAACGACGGATACGGTCCGTCGTTAATTTTAACGACGGACTAATGACGTATATTTCCGTCGTTATAATTATTTCAATAAATCATTTTAAAAATAATATTAACGACGAAAATAATCCGTCGTTAAATTAAGTGCAAAATAAAAATAAAAAGTCCGTTAATATAACGACGGATCAACGACGGTTACGACTTAACGACGGACATAATCCGTCGTTAAATTATGTGCAAAATAAAAAAGTAAAAAATCTGTTAATTTAACGACGGAATATGTCTGTCGTTAACTTTAACGACGGATCAGCGACATATATTGCATCGTTAAAGGTTCGCGCGAGATATTCCCGCCTCATGCCGTCGTGGATTTGTCGCCAATCTTTCATTAATAAAAAAATATTAAATTGTTTGTATTCCGTCGCTAATCCATCGCAGATTCACGATCCGTATTTTGGCTGTCGCTAATCTGTCGTTGTTCGGCTATATTTTTGTAGTGCATCGAACCTCTATATAAAGAAGAAAAGAAGCAAGCTCAGATCATCAAACATCATCCAAGCTTCCTTCAAACAAGAAAAATAAAAACTCTCTGTAATACTTTTTAGGCTTGAGTTCTTTCAAGTTTTTTTTTTCTTTTTCTTTTAAGTTTTAGTTTTGTACGTGTTTCAACTAAAAGTGCACTCTTAATTGACTCATAATCGAATGAGGTAATCGTAGTGGAAAAGTTGACCCAAGTCGTCTCTCAAGAAAAACTTAACAGGGCTTATTGTTCGTGTCACGCACAAAAAGCGGTAAATCCTAAATACTCTAATACCAAAGGGGTTTTTGGAATAAACAAGAATTGAAATACGGGAAAGTAAATTTAAGCAAGAAGCAATCCTAGCTAGGGGTTATCAATCCCTAGTTGGGACCTAAAGAAATCACGAATACGGGTAGCTAAATGCATCGAACAAACTAAAACAATTCCAACAATCAAAATCAATCTAAGCATATTAAACTAAAACATAATTCTCTAATCCAATAGCAAAGCACAAACGAGCGAACGATTAAAGGATCAATTAATCAACGATTCACACTTCAACAATAACTCGGACCAACTTCATAAATCGGAAAACAAGAAAATACGATAGAGAAAGCTTCAAGACAATAATAATAATCCAATCTCAAACTTCGTGAATCCTAAATGATAGAATACAATAGGAAAAGCAATAATCCGTGAACAACTCTGAATCCGAATCCAATCGAGCTAACAATCTAAGGTTATGATGCGTAAATCGAAAGGAACGAAATGAAGAACTGCTGAAAAATATAAATGAGAAAAAGTAAATCTGTCTCTCGTCTCTTATGTCTATTTCTCGTTTCTGAAATAAAAACTGCGCAACTCTTTTCTCAAAACCGAATCCAAAAAACAAAACTCTGACTAAACCCTATCAGCGTGCACGGCGTTTAAATATATATAATGAGTGAACGCCGGTTGCATGCTGACCGAGCACAATACGGAGTTAAAAATCAGGATGAGTGTCGATTGAGAACGAGATCTCGTAGTGCAAGTGCTTTTGTTTCAAAGGTGAAAACCCTAACTCAGCGTGCGCAGCGTTTAAATATATCTAATGAGTGAATGCCGGTTGCACGCTGATCGAGCATGATGCGGAGTTAAAAATCAGGATGAGCATCGATTGAGAACGAGCGCTCGCAGTGCAAGTGCTTCTGTTTTAAAGGTGAGCACCGGATCAAGGTGAGCGGGCACTCGGCAGGGCAAGTGATCGCGGTGGATGAGAGGGCGTTCGACGGTGAGCGGGTGCACAAAGGAGAGTGAGCATGATAAGGCAAGAGAGCACGAAGGGGCGAGCCGACGCTCAGCTAGTAGATGTACGAGCGGGCACAGATGCGTACGAGCAGGCGCAGAGGTGTACGGGTGCATAGGTGTGCGAACAAGCGCTCGACGGTGTGCGAGCAAACGCTCGACGGTGAGTGGGCGCTGAGGTGTGTGACCGGGCACGCGGTGAGTCGGCGCTTGGTGGTGAACGTGCGAGGTATGGAACCGCATTGCGTGAGCGTTCACTTTCATGATGGGCCACGAGCTCTGGATTCTTACTCAAATAATGAGCAAATTCCCTACATCAAGCTGAGAACAACAACAAGATCTTAAAACTAAATCACAAAGAAATTATACTAATAAATTAATAAAAAGATCCACAATCGAAACGAAAACCCTTTGGCAAGACAACCAAAATGACACCAAACAACTCCCCCACACTTATCCATTTGCTTGTCCTCAAGCAAAGTCTAGACTAATAAGAATAGAAAAATAACTCATGCAACTTCACTCTTAGTCCAATCAATCAAACCCCTTTTTGTTTTTCCCCCAAACTTGGTGAATACATATTCAAAGTTAACGTGAAACAAATCTAAGATTGTTAGGGATGTCAAATAAACAAGAAGGTGATTTTTGCTCAGACCCAACTCTCCGCTAGGGGTGAATTAACTAAAGTGGTCGCCTTTAGCAACAAGTTCATTCTGAAGACATAAAGAAGGTTTTAAGAGATTTTGGAAAAATATTCGAAAGGTAAATTCTCGATGAACTCGAGTCTCCTATTGTGGTTTTCCATGCCTATTTCTCGATTTACGAGAGAGGGGGACAGAGTCCCATTCTCCATTTCAATAATCTCAACAAATTATTGGAGTTTACATTCTCCCTTTTTTTTAGGAAACAAGTATATATTGGAGTACATTCTCCATCGAAAAGACGAGAGAAGAGAGGTCAAGTGCTGCTGTCGGCCAGAAGGTGGAGCAGTAATGATGGCGGCTTGAAGGCTGTCATCGTTCACCAGAAATAGAGGAGAAGCAGAATAGATACGAAATCAGGATGAGGCTATTTATGAGAGGCAAGAAATTAGAATAACAACGCTGGTTGTGGTGTGGCGACTCTATAGACCGAGCAGTGAAGTCTTCATCCTGGTGGTGTATGGATTTCACTGAATTTGATAAAGAAAGCAACATATTTGATTTTAGGGAGGCTGAATTTTGTATTTTGTTTCAAAAAGAGAGAGGAAAGGTCGATAGAGAGATGCTTTAGATCCGGGGGAGATGAAGGACTTGTGGTAGGCGGTGGCCGTTGGAAGTAGTGTTAGATTTGTATACTGAAAGTAGTTTATTTGTTGTGCTTGCATATAATGTTTTCTATTACCATTATTTCGATCTCATATCTGAATTGTTTATGATTGTTAATGTTGTCCTTTTATCTCATATAAAAGTTAGATCATACAGTTTGTAGAAGATTACAGAAGTCTATATGATTGTCTAAGCTAGTTGACATATAAACATGTATCATAACTGAGACAACTTAAAGATAAATTGTTGGTATAAGTTGTGTAGGAAAATCTGATTTTAACCCTCTCCCGATGATCTATCTTGGATGTTTAATTCACCATACATTGATTATTTACCTAACATGCATCTACATAATTAATTGCATCACATATGTATTTTCTCGTGTTCACCTTCGAATTTGTCTGCCAAGGAATTGGATCAAGACTCGTGCTTTGATGTTCTGGACTGTATCCCGTTTGCCAAAACTTCAATGCTGAGTGAAAGCAAGCAATCTATGGATAGTACTGTAGAAATTCGCCTTCTTCCTCACACTTGGAATTTTCGAGAATCATAATATTGTCTCTTGCAATTTTCGAAAATCACACAAGCATTAGGATAACCTGATTTTCTCTCACCATATATTTATAATGCAACCCTAGATCCTGTTTGGATAGGATCTCTGCATATCTAATAAATATAATAATAGCTTTTCAGATAGAGATGATCAGAACAGAGTCCCAAAGGAACTCTTATAAGGTGGACGAAATTCTTAGCATCCAGCCTCACGGGCCAGCCCAAGATCAAATGCAAGGAATAAAGATGGGTCTCAAATAAATTAATTATCTTATGTTCAGCCCGTAACATAAATTAATTCATAAACATTTATTCATGCCACTAGAGAATAAATGTCGACTTACCCTTTATTTCTGAAGTTGAGTCCGCTTGCACTTGACTTCACGAACCCCGATTTAAGATATCCCATTTATTATTTATAGCGCTCGATCGCTTAAAATAGTTAATCTCTTTAATTCCTTAAGTAGTACCACTCAACCTTATTGTTGTACTTGAGATAACTAAACTTGCAGGTAATTAGCATGACAAACAAGCACTGCCACCACCCAAGATCGGAGAATATTGGGTTATCTCATGTAACCATCACCCATGACAAGTCAAAGTGATGGTCAGTAACTCATACTCACCTTATAACTTATCGAGGTTTAGAACAACGTAAAGTCACCGAGATCTAGGTTCTTCACGACGGTCAGATAGAAGAACTCATCTCACTGTGATCCATCAATACGTCAGAGATGTACCAGTATAGACAAGCAACCAAGTCAAGTCACTTCTTATCTATACCGCAGCCTATACCGACCAGACTAAAATATACCTTTAATCGCTTAATTTCAATCCATGTCAACTTATCCTTATGAAAATGAAATTAATGATTGGACCTTACTAGACCACATAACTGCCGCAAGAAGGACTTCGTGAGAAGTAGTACTGAGGTGATGCATAAGCATCGACCACAATTTTGATAGCGATAATGAATTTTAGAATCGACATACCACTCTGACCATACCGCCCAATTCAAAATCTTTGTCATCTCATTTTAACTCTATCTCTAGAGAACTTATGAAAATCGATATGCAAGCCATGTGGACATTTACACATGAAACTCCCACTTCTCAATAGATTAAAATATTTTATTTAGAAATCTCATCTAACAAACTTATGATCAACAAGCAAGCAAGCCACGTGTGGATATTTACTCACAGTGCGAACCATTTTTTTTAGAGATTAAAAAGTGGAGGTTTTGACATCTTTAATTTTAAAAATTAATATGTCGGGTTTCTTGCTTACTCTATTGTTTCAAAAGGTTTGTCCATGCAGATCACGTAATCCTAGCATGCTTTCTATAGAACTCAACATGTAAAACATGCTCGCAGTATTCTAAAACATGCTTCAAAACGCGATAAACCTAGCATGCTTGCTATACGCATCCAATCACGAAAACATATTAAATGTTTGTCTATATAATTAAACATACATAGCATGCTTCTGCATAATTTTAAATATCCCCGACATGCTTGAATGATATAAATAAAATAATTGTTCATCGCGCCCACTCGTGGATCCCGTAATTCCCTACCCAATTTATTACATAACCGCAGCACAGTCGCCAAAACCTCGAACGGCCTCGCGCACCGGCACGGACCGGACTCGCCAAACCGGATTTGCGAAAAATTAGGAAAACAGTGAAACAAAGGAACGGGCCGGTCGGGTCGTAACCGAACCGCCAAAATCGGGTCCTGGCTAAAATTCGGTCGCCCAGTGAACGGGCTCACATGAGCCCACGCGCATGCCCAAAGACACTTCGCCGCCGCGCCGCATATCGCCCTTCCTAGTGGCATCACACGGTCGCCACCCACCGACTCGAAAGCAACGAGACGCGTCGAGCATCATCGCGCAAAGATGGCCGAGGCCCCGCATGCCGCATCGCCCATCCCTACCGAGTGCTACCAAGCGGTCTGCACACGTACGCTGTCGAGGCATGCCGAGTGCTGCTGACGTCTGCCGAGAATCTCACGTGAGCACACTCAACGTCGAGGCATGCCGAGGCATCCGCACGAAAACCGCATGCCCCGCACGCCCGATCGTCGATGCTCTCCGAGGCAACCCATCATGCTACCTAGAGTTGCTGCACGTGACTCGTGCGCTTGGCCTGCTCGCGCGCTTCGCGTGATCGGTGATCGAGCTAAAAACACACTCAAATTCACTCGCAATCGTACGAGGTAATTGTAGTGTGATAAGTTAACCCAAGTCATCTCTCAAGGAAAACTTAACAGGGCTATTGTTCGTGTTGCGCACATAAAGCGATTAAATCCTAAACATTCTAATGCCAACGAGGATTTTGGACATGCAGGAATAGAATTACGAGAAATAAAAGCAATCCTAAGCTAGGGGTTGTCAATCCCGAGCTAAACTAATAAAGCAATAAATCTAAACCAGGGGTTGTCAATCCCTAGTTGAACTATGAAAGCGGTAAATCAAAGAGATAAACAAAAGCAATAGCAAACCTATTCTTAGGGTTCGTCAAGCCCTAATCTAAGTCTACTTGTAAATGAACCATAATTATCAATCATCCAACAAGAACATGAATTAATCGAAGGCAGGAAATCATTAAGCAATGTAGATCGTAGGAACATGAAAATCCAATAATAATAATTGATAAATCCAACAGACATCCGACAACGAAAAGCGATAAACTAAAATATTGAATCTAAGAAATAAAAGCAGGAATTAAACTGAGATTGTATCTGATAAGTTGCCTGAAGAATTCCCAAAATCTGAAGAAGAACCGTGCTATGGCGATGTAATATAAAATTGAGAGCCCCCAAATAATGACCTAACGCTAAATATATATTAAATAAGGGTGGCCGGTAGAGAAAACATTCACCACAAACGAGCTACCGGTTTAGGCGAGCGCCGGAGGGAATTGCGTCCGAACGCACGTTGGAGGTCGAGCGGGCGCTCAGCAAGAGCTCCGGATGAGGCGCACGAGAAAGGGTGCCCAGCGGGCGCTCAGGGCGAGGCGTTGCATGGTTTCAGCCCACACGAGGCGTTGCGCATGGTCGAGCGGGCGCTGGGTTTCCAGCGCCGGATGGAGAGGCGAGCTGGAGTGGAAAAACGCACGCTGGAGTTCATGCGGTCGCTGGACGAGTTGCGTGGGCGAGCGCCGGGTGGAGACCCAGTGGACGCTGGGATATGTGCGGGTTGCAGGTGCGTGCGCGCGGGCTGGGTACCATGTGCCGGTTGGAGAGGGCCGAGCATCGGCTGAGAGGCATCGCGAGGGAATTTGCCGAGGCCAAGGCGGGAAGCGCAGCGAGTGAGCGGGCGGGGTGGGGGACGCTGGCGGCGACGGGCGCTAGGTAGAGGTTGCGTTCGTGTGGGAGCGGGCGGACGACGGTGCCGGCGGGCGAGGGCCCGCGCGCCGGGTGGCCGAAAGTGTTGGGCAAGGCGCGGCGCCGCTGGCCGCGGCGATGGGGTGCCGTACCACTTTATTGATTCGCCTGCTCTCCTCGCTCGAACTCTAAATTGTAATCCGTTTGCGCCAACGAACTCCTATCGATAGTCTCTTCAATATACTTTATTCTTGATAGATTCATTTCATCATATTTAATACCATTTTCCTACAAAACATCGAAACAAACCAAGTAAGTCCGAATCAATAAATAATAATCAAACCAACGACATAAAAATGATAAACTACTGAAAATGACACGTAAAACAATACCAAGAATAAGCACAAATTCATACCAAACAACTCCCCCACACTTATCCATTTGCTTGTCCTCAAGCAAAGTCTATACTAATAAGAGTAGAAAAATAACTCATGCAACTTAACTCTTAATCCAATCAATCTAACCTCGTATTGCAATTCTCCCAAACATGATAAATACATAATCAAAGATAATGTGAAACAAATCTAAGATTGTGTAACTATCAAATAAACAAGAAGATTATTTTTGCTCAGACCCAACTCTCCGCTAGGGGTGATTTAACTAAAATGGTTACCTTTAGCAACAAGTTTCTTTTATAACAAAGAAATTATCAACAGATTTTAGAACAATGTTCGAAAGGTGAAGTCTCGATGAACTCGAGTCTCCCATCGTGGTTTCCCATGCTCATTTCTCAAATTACGAGAAAGAGGGGCAGAATCTCATCCTCCATTTATACAATCTCAACAATTTATTGGAGTTTTCATTCTCCTTCTTTTATCTTCTTTTTCACACACTTTTTTTAAAAAAAAATCAAAATAAAAATAGAAACGAGTATATAGGTAACCACACTGTTAACACTACCCTTAGCATTAGCCGGATAAATCACATCAATAACCCCCGATTTAAAATCAATTGACACGATCTCATCAATTCACATTGCACTTCAATAACATAACATCAAGATAAACGAGAATACATCAAGGTTTGACCAATACCACAAAGTTCAATTGCACAAATCAAAATCCTAACTTACTCGCATAGACAAAGCTTAAGTCCAAACAATCAAAATAAGCACAAGGGCACATCATCAAGCGTACAAAGATATATATATATATATCACGCCCACAAAACCAAATACTTTCTCCCCCATACTAAATTCGAGCACTGTCCCCAGTGCTCAAAACATTATTAACACAAAAATAGCCAATAGAGGAGGAGACTTCGATAATAGATGGCAGCAAGGTGGTTGGAATGTGAGCGTGCACGACGTAGTTCGAGTGTCACGGCCACCACACCGCCACAACGCTCCAACTCTGAGCAAAACAAATTCTACGATAACAGATAGATCAAAGAACAACGAAACAAAACAAAAAGAAAGAAAGAAAAAAGAAAACAAAAATCAGTGGGTAAACTCCCACGTAGTACTCGCTTAACGTCGTGAGCCCGACGATTCGGTCAACAACGGACTATCCATAGTCCTTACCCGTAGGAATACCATCTCACCAGAGCATCAAGAGTAACCATAGAAGAATGTAGGATAGTAAAGAAAACAAGTAATACATCATTTAAGCTCAAATCAAACATCCTATTCTCCAAAGAAAAATAGATTATTTCAATTCCCAAAGCACAATACTTTGGTGAATTAGGATGTTGACAAATTATGGATGTTACCTCAACCTTTGTTCTCGCTTTGTCCTCCTCTAGAACACGCATTTCAATTGTTGAGGCGTCCTTTCACTTCCGTGAGTGGGTTTTGTATTCTAGTAACTTCAAGTGTCCACTCTTTCTTCATCCTCTCTTCATCTTCCTCCACGTGTTTGGGTAGTGCTTTCACCTCCGTAGTGGGTTTTGGCGTGTCATCAATTTCATATACACACTCTTCCTCGCCACCATCCTCGTAACAACTTCCTCGTGGCTTTGATCTTCGCTTCTCATCCTCACGCGCCCATTCTTCCTCAATTTCCACCTTCTCCGGCCGCAATGACTGTCAGTGTCCGTCCCACCCCATTCTCAACAATTGGGTCACTTTCAAGAGTAATGACCGCCGGAGCTTGATCGGGTGGTGTGGGAAAGTCGGCTCATCCGATGTCTCTTCCACCCATTCTCAATAATGGGTCACTTTCTAGAATAGTGACCACCGCACCGATCGATTGGTTTGGAAGTTCCTCCATTGCCGCACCCGCCAATTAACTGTGCTATTAACATGTCCCACTTGCGTATCCAAACGCAAGTGACGCGTCATAAGCATCCAAACTTTGACGAACTTATCATCCCAAGTCGGCATTCGAGGTGGAGGTGGTCTGTGCGGGTATGAATCTCGAGGTGAGGTGGTTGATCCGGAATAATTGTAGCTTGATCCTCATACCGCGGTGGAGATGGTTGGTCCCGTGAGGGATCATAGGCTTGTTGCTTAGGTAGGGATCATAGGCTTGATACTCATGGTTCGACGGTATCCTCGAATAGTCGAACGGGCCCGCCTTCGTAAGAAGAATTTGCCCAATACGACGAATTTTCCTCCCCCACTGCTTGACCACATTCTGCATCACGATACCCCTGCATTAATAGACACCAACAACAAAAACAAGATCACACGCACCGAGGGGAGAAAATAACCAAACAGTAATGAAAAGAAACAAAAACAAACAACACAAACAATACGCTTAAAGTTTTCCAAGGCAACGGCGCCAAAATTGATCGAGCTAAAAATACACTCAAATTCACTCACAATCGTACGAGGTAATTTTAGTGTGATAAGTTAACCCAAGTCGTCTCTCAAGGAAAACTTAACAGGGCTATTGTTCGTGTTGCGCACATAAAGCGATTAAATCCTAAACATTCTAATGCCAACGAGGGTTTTGGACATGTAGGAATAGAAATACGAGAAATAAATGCAATCCTAAGCTAGGGGTTGTCAATCCCGAGCTAAACTAATAAAGCAATAAATCTAAACCAGGGGTTTTCAATCCCTAGTTGAACTATGAAAGCAGTAAATCAAAGCGATAAACAAAAGCAATAGCAAACATATTCTTAGGGTTCGTCAAGCCCTAATCTAAGTCTACTTGTAAATGAACCATAATTATCAATCATCCAACAAGAACATGAATTAATCGAAAGCAGGAAATCATTAAGCAATGTAGATCGTAGGAACATGAAAATCCAATAATAATAATTGATAAATCCAACAGATTAATTCGACAAAGAAAAGCGATAAACTAAAATATTGAATCTAAGAAATAAAAGCAGGAATTAAACTGAGATTGTATCTGATAAGTTGCCTGAAGAATTCCCAAAATCTGAAGAAGAACAGTGCCGCGGCGGACATAATATAAAAATTGAGAGCCCCCCAAATAATGACCTAACGCGCAAATATATATTAAATAAGGGTTAGCGCTGGTTGAGAAAACATTCTGTCTCACAAATGAGCGCTGGCTTAAAGTAGCGCCGCTTAAAGTAGCGCGGAGGAATTGCGTCCGAATGCACGCTGGAGGTCGAGCAGGAGCTCAGCAAGAAGGAATAGTACGTTAGAAACAAAAATGAAAATGAACGTCGATAGTTGCCGATTTTGAGAAAAACAAAATTTTCTTAATCTTTTCACATTAAATAGATTTTATAGAAAATAAACATGTTTTTAAGTATATGAGATATTATTACATTAAGGAAGAAAAGAAATATTTGCTCCTACTTGTTTCATTATTTTCAATCATATGTGGATATATGATTAAATTGTGATCAAGATCACTTTATTTTATGTGATGAGATGTCATTTTGTATATATAGGATATTAACTAGATAAGTATTACTCGATAAAGAAAATTGCATCTTCTTCGTATAACCTATAATTTTCAAATTGATGGATATACATGGATTAATTGTGATTTAATTGTGATCACTTTATTAAAGTGATAATATTTGATGAGTTGTTATGATATATGACAAAGATAATTATCTTATAGAAGCAAGCATAATTTTCAAAATGACATAAGAAGGATAAGCTAGGTTTTAAATTGAAACGACATTTTAAGATAAGATTGCATGATATTTTATGAAAAGATAAGATAAGGTTGTGACTAAGCTAGATAATGTTTATCTAATAGAAGTGTGTAGAAATGTGATAAGTATCATAAGAGATAAAATTTTGTCCCTAGTCTATGCAATTTTCAAAATGATCTATGATTTTATGTGATATTTGTATCAAATAATTTATTTAATTGCACAACCTTTAATACTTAATAAATATCATGATTTCATGATCAATCTTATCTCATAAGAATCATTAAAATTTCTAAATTCATGAATTAGGGCAAGAATTTCTAATGGAGGTGGCCGAAAATTTGGACTAAAATAGGTAAGAAACAATTTTGGAATTCTTTGATAATGACATTTAAATTTTGATGAGGTTATAAATTAATTAAATAAACTATAGGATAAAATAATATTTTGTCTCATATGCAAGTGGAGGTGGCCGAAAATCTAGGTGATAAGGTATGAGTTATATTTTTAATTTTTATGCTAAGATATTTTATAAAATCATGATTAAACTACTTTATAACATCTATAAATAGGAGGCCACCCCTACCATACCATATGAACGAAATTAAGGAGAAAAATAAGAGAAAAATAGAGAGAAAAAGATAGGAAGTGTTCTCCAAAATTATAGTCGACCTTAGATAGAAAAACGTTATCGACGCCGATCAAAACCGATCAAAAGGTTAGAAATCATACAACCTTTACTATTACATGCAAAAATATTAGAAATTCATATATGACATGTTATGTTATATGCTTTCAAAAATTATGTGACATATGTGAAATTTATGCTATATATTTGAGTTATTAATTAAATACGTTTATATGACGTTTATAAGCATGAATTATAATTTTAGTACAAAGTTAAGTATAAATTAAAAACATCATGTTATGACCGAAAATAAGCATGAGTTATATGTTGATGTACATAAATTTTAATTGTTCTTTTGAACATGAAATAATGATAGTTATTCATGTTTAAAATTGTATGATTTTATGTGGAATTTTTGGAAAAATATGGAATATTATGATATAATAATTTCGAAAATAGCTAAAGCATGAAATATTGATGTACAAGTTGTATATGATGAATATTATGTCATATTATCGATATATGATGATAATAATATATTACGTGAATTAAATGAAATTTTAGAAAATATTTGGGAATTTTCAAAATTGTGATGAGAATTATGATGTCATTATGATATGTAATATGTGAATCATACGATATGATACGTGGAAAAGTTGAGACATAGGAAAATATGTCCGAACACGTAGAATTTGAGTATATACGTAAGATGAGAAGTAAAGTCAAGACGCGACTGAAGTTAGATATGAAATTAAGATTAAGACGTTACTTACTAATGATTTGAACCAAGAAAGAATGAAAGGATAGTACGACGTTGGATCGGATCGATGATTCTTTGCGAAGCATGATGATATGCTAAAATCTCGTTTTACGCTGATAAGGTTTGACTCGAAGGAGAAAGGAAACGGAAAAGTAAAACCCACAATGACATAAGAACTTTAAGTTCTCGAGGTGGGCTTTCGAACTAAAAGCGATTTATGAAAATCATTCACTGTTATTACTGTACTATTTTACTGCAAATTTTGAGATACGAGATTGTCTGCCAGAAATGTTTTTATGTTTTGTATATGTCCATTCGGGTTGCCTGGGGCAACAAGAAGTTACCAATTCGGATCCTAGTGTAATACCCCGATTATTTAAAAGCCTAATTACGATATTAATTTCGTAAATTAGAGTTCTATTATGTGAAATTGATTAATAAATTATCGAATAATGATTTCGATTATTTTGGAATAATAAATTCCTATGTATTATTCACAAATGAATGTGAATTGAGAATACAATTATGTAATGTATTTCAACAAGATTATTTCTACGTCGATTACGTATCGATGATTAAATGCTCGTGATATTTTCTAAGTTTTAAGCTTAGAATTTAATTCCATTATTATTGGAATAATTTAATAAAGTGATTACGCTTTATTACGACCATTTTGAGACGAGTCGATAATTAACGTTGAGACGTTTCAAACGTTAACGCTTAGAGATGACTTGAGAATCAAGTCTAATGATCAAGGAATTATGATATTTAAATTCCTATGAATATTTTATATAATTAGAATATTAATTAGCATTATAATAATGCTAGAAAATTTTGGAATAATATTTGGACATATGTTAGTTCTCGAAAACCCTAGAATCGAGAATTAGGGCTTTCTACCTATGGATTAATTCCAAATTTTTTCCTATGATATAATTATCATCTAAAACATATATTATGATATATATCTATAAATGGCATGAAAATAAAATAAGAATAACTTGTGAAGGAAGAGGCGTGACTTATGGTTCAGATAACCATAATTCACGTAAGTTCTCTTTGTAAATGTTATGAGATGAATTAAATCATGCAAGTGGGATATGTAGTGTACAGATTAACCTAGTAAAATCAAGTGGATGTGTGTTAGTGTATGATAGCCGTGTATTTTGCTTCTCAAACGAGGTTGGAAGCTTACACACAACTCTATTTTGACGATGTATTGTAATATATTTGGGATAGAGTGTATACTTACTACATGCATGATGCAAGAATGAAAAAATCTGAAATCTTCCTTCCTTCTTCATGGTCGACGGCAATGTGGCAAAATGAGTCAAATATATTTTGTTTGGTTCAAAACTTTATTCATGCATTTACTACATGTAAGAGATATTTTAAACCACGACTTACTCATGTCGACTCACAAAAATAAATTTTGTCTTGCTTTTTTTGTAATAACCGAGAGAGAGAAAGTTGCGTGTAACATAATTCATTTAGTATACTTAAGTGTTTAAAGTCTTGAAAGACACAAACACATTTCATTTCTCTTAAAAACACCAAATAGCCGAGAGCAACTCCAAGAAAAACCCAAGTGTTCATTCTCCTTTCTCTTCCAAAAAGCTTTGATCTTTAATCACCCTACAACAAATCGACACCATTAACAAGGTTAGATATCGAACAAGCTTCGATAATACCTAAGCTTTTCAATAATCCATTGGTTCAAATTATTTTTCCAAGCATGTGTATTTAGTGAAAAAAATTATGCTAGCATGTTCTTATGCTTAGAAAATATGTTACATATGTTTGATTTTTTTTCAAAAGTGCCGAGAATAGCTAGATCTTGTACCTTGGTGTATAAATTTTATTTGAATGATATAATAGCATATTGTTAATCTAGGGTATTAATTAGTTGATGTTGGAATTTATTAGAATTTTTGGACATATATACCTATTTATTCTTGAAATAGCCGTGAGCTACATAGTGTTGTTCTTGGGTGTATAGTTTGATTATGTTGTGTATTATAGTTGAATAATGTTGTAAGATAATGTTTAAGTGTTATAGAATTTATTAGATTTTAGAAAAAAATCGATGATTTTTAAAAAGGACCGTGAGCCTATAGTATGTATATAGGTGTGTTCCAAATTTTCTATAGTGATATTAATACATATTAATAATCATAGTGTAAAATAATACACTATATGAATTTAGAGAAATATTTGGAACAAGTTTGGGAATTATAGCTCATAACCGTGAGCTTTAGTAATGAAATTAAGGATTTTTAAATCCTTTTTAATCAAGAATAATAATATATTATGTGTCTAAAAATTATTTTTTTAACATAATTGAATTTTCGAGAATTATTAAACATAGTATATTATGTTTACAACTAAACGTTATATTAAATAACGTTAGAAACATAAAATAATGCTTAATGTATTAAAAGATTAATATTGAAAGAAAATATTAATCAAGTGTATCGATTTGCGTGAAAATCGAGAATTAAATCTTTAGAAAAAAATCGATTAAAATCGATTTATATTGAATTATTAAGAAAAGTCAAAATGGTCGACTTTCAAATCGACGCATTTAAATACGCTCATAAATATGTTAATACGTGAAAAGGTATTACTTTTATAAGAATATCTCAATTAGAGAAAAGATTTCAAAATTGAAATAATTTTATCGAATAACGTTATCAGACGTTAATTATTTAACCTAAAAGGTTAAAATGAGACCGTAGATCATATTACGCCTCTCAAGCACGAGAATTGTTTTATTGAAATACGTGTTGAAACGACGATTAAGATTTATTAAGACTTCAATTATTATATTATTTATCAAAGTGAATAAACTTTGAAAATCTCAAAAGCATGCCAACGTACTAAACGTAAATTTTGCGTAAAGCGGGACGTTAAGGCTCACAAGCAACAAGGAAAGAACACGCGCATCGAGAAATTACGCTCGAAAGTAGAGGTGGGCTTTACTATACTCGAACCGATAAATCTTTATCAAATGATTTATTTATGATGCTTTATTGCAAGCAATATTTATGAAACGACTTGTTTAATTACCCGCCCAAAATGTTTATGTTTTACGATGTATCCAATCCATGATATTTGATGCATAATGTCGGGTAGCTCCCACTTTACGACATGCTTGAATTGTATCCTTGTAAGCACCCACAAGGACGATGGAGAATTCGATCCTTTGTCGAGATCGCAAGGATTTTGTGCACCGATTATTTGCGACTGTAGGCCGAAGGGTGCTCGCCGGTCATGGCGTCATGAGAGGAGGCCTCCTCTCCAAACAAGGAATTATTGTTGGATGAATTATTGTGGTGGATATGGATCATACATACGTGGAAAAATGCTTGGCCATGCGATATTTATGGAAAATGATAGAAAATATTTAGTGAGCATGAGTATTTCAAATTAAAACCTCGTGTGTTACTATTATGGGGCAGAGTAATTCAAAATTGATAAATTATTTTGGCATGAGCCACTGAGTGCATTCTTGTACTCAACCCTGCATATTTGTTTTTAAATGTGCAGATTGAGCTGATGATGGTGATGGAGAAGAGATGTTGAGTAGTCAAAAGTCTTTTGGTATTTATATGTTTGAAAGAAAGAAACCTTAAGTGCATATCGTCATATGTGCATTCACATGCTTTCACTGCATATTTTTAATATTATCAGATGTTGATGTTGACAAACTTATTCATCCAAACTATCGAACCTTCGCTTAAGGACTTGTAGCCTTATATCCGTAAATTACTTTTGCCTTGAATAAGGTTGATTATCGAAGTTCGATAAGTATTATTTTGAAGTCTTTGATTATTCCTATTAATTGTTTGGTAATCACTCGCTCCAAGTTCCAGCTCGCTAATCTGTCCCTTCGATTAGAGGGGCCGTGACAGAGTGGTATCGCAGCGCTTTTTCAACCCTAAACTTTCTTTCAAAAGTTACGCCTAGATCGAGTCACTAGACTTCTAGAAATCATCCGACTATGCTCAACACTCCATCACATCCATTTCAACCGAAAAAGGTAAATTATTTTTCATCTTTGAAAACGAGAAGTTTGAGATTTATGAATTTGATTTGGCGTCGATAGAACATTATCGACAAATGAAATGAGAAAGTTTGTAAGAACCATGATTGATTGATTGATTGAAGATTTTTCAAAAAAAATGCGTATGTTTAAAACTAACTATGTTCGTCATATTTGAAATTCTATTCTCAATATTGTTTTTGATTAATGACTATGTCATCCCAATTTGAACATAGACGAAATAAGAAGCATGTTCACGAGTTACGAAAGAACATAGAAGTACGAATGTACGAATTTCATCCCATTGCGAGAACGAAAGCAAAAATGGATTTGAAGAACTTCATTCCATTATGGGATTAGAAGGTTAAAAGCAAAAAAACTCAAGTACCGACTGCCGTAATGCCGACCGGAAGCATGACGACCTCGAGAGCTCAAAATAAAAGCTAAGGCATTTGAGCTGGCGGGAGCTCAAAATAAAAGCTAAGGCATTTGAGCTAGGCGGAGAGCTCAAAATAAAAACTAAGGCAATTGACCTCGTCACCTCGTCAGCCACCCGGCAAGCTCACCTCGTCACACCTCGGCGAGCTCACCGTCAGCTCGGCAAGCTCACTGCAGACTCACCTCACCGGACAGTTCACCTCGGAGAAGGCAAACTGCTTCGCAGTGATTTTATTTTGCTCCGCTCGCTCGCTTGAACTCCGATTTGTGTACGCCGCCACGCACTCTAACGCACTATGCTATATTTCTTATGAAGGACCAAACCCTTTATTCCTTCTCCAGAATTCACGAAAGTCAGTACAGTCCACCTCGGACAGTTCACCACGGCAAAGGCGAACTGCTTTGCGCAGTGTTTTTGTTTGGATCCGTTCTCTTTCATTCGGACTCTGATTTGTGCACAGTTTTCACCTACATACTCCTAACGGACTGTACTACATTTCCTATGAAGGGAAAATCCCCTGTTTCCGTCTCCAGAAATCACGAGAGCCAGTAGAAGCTAGCTCATAGTTTTATAGAAATAGAATTTAGTTATATGATTAGATTTTTTTTTTTATGCTGCTAGATAGCAAGTTTCCTAGTATGGTAGGAAAGCTACAACGCATGCGTTGTTTATGAGAACAATTTCCAGATAACATTTATCCGCTTATCGAGGTGTTTGGATTGTTTATCCGCTTTATAGACCTGTCCGCTTTATCCTTTTGCTTAATAGACGCGCTGAGTTTAGTTTTATCGTGTATCGGATATCTTTATTTTAGTTCGACTTTTGATCATTGTCTGACGATGATGGCCAGACCCGACATACTACTAGACGGAGGCTAGGATCGAGGCCACCCCAATGAGATTATTCATAGGTATCGTGGTTACCGGACGTGTTGGGAGATGATCTCGAAAGTTTCTCATGCACTACCTTCGCCATTGGAGGAGGCGCACGAGCATGGAGTGATCGATTTCGATGGCGCGAAGCGCCTCCGACCCTTGCCATCGATAGACCGGGAGGATTACGCACGTGAAGTGTCGGGAGATTATATCTACCGCCGGTGGTGACTATGATCCGACAATGATCTACCGAGATTTGTAAGCCATTCGACGACGCCTCAAAGATCTCACGGGTAGCACCGGGGGACTGCACCTCCTCCGAGGGAGTATACGTGGCGTGATGAGTCACCGGAGTGGCTTTACTTGGAGGTACCTCAATGAGTGGACCCAGAGTACCCGCATTCCCGGAGGACGAGGGTAGCTTGCAGAGGTAGAGAGGCGCCTCGACCCGAGCTTTGGGGATGCCGGTGTTTCCCCCTTTATCGATTGGACACCCCATACACCCACCGCTCCCGATCTTGCCGCCCATGATAGCGCCAGCACCGCCAGTTGAGCCGTACCGACAGACGGCCAGAAAGAGAGTATCTGATGATCATGATGACCTCAGTCCGATCCGTGACATCCATATGGTTGGGGATGATGGAGCGGGACCATCCAGAGTTCACAGACGTGAGGACGACTCGGATGATGATGACTCGGATGACGACTCCGACGATGATTCAGACGATGAGGAGGATCCTGAGGAGGATCAATATGACGATGAGTGATACACCTGATGACCAGACTAACTAGGTCTTAGTCCGTATGTATATAGTTCTGTATGTGTGTAAGTTGCTTTCATGTTTTGAAAAAGGGAAGTGAACACTTGTATTTTGTATTATCATGTAATCCCGTATGTTGTTATACGGGTTAAGCTTTTGAAATACCATCTTATGTACATTATCCCTTTTGTATTAACTGTTTGTACAAAATAGTCCTCTTGGAGGCACAATTTTCTGATGTATATATATGATAACCCCGAAGCGGGCTTTTGCGGCAAAAATGATTATTGTGATAAAAATGAATGGCTTGGTTTAAAGCTGCTTTACAAAAGGATTGTATGATGATATGATATATGTTATTTGTGAAAATAATTTTTAATATTTATCGTATGTTTAAACAACAGAATGCCGCCTAGAAGGGATCCCGCACAAAGAGGTAGGGGAAGGGGAAGAGGTAGAGGCAGAGGAAGAATTCATGTACCAGAACCTGCTAATATACCACAACCACCACCACCTCCACCCGATCGTAGGATCGATAAATTATTTCTTAGGCAGAACCCACCTTCTTTTGATGGGAAAGGAAGCCCGGATGATGCCGAGCAATGGATAAGGGCTATGGAAAGGATCTTTGATTTTCTTCGATGCACAGCAGCAGAGCGGTGTGTCAGACACCTTTCAATCGACAGACCGCCGACTTTTGGTGGGAAGCCCGACGAAGATCTTATTGCGTGATCGATGAATGAGTTCACTGGGAAGAATTTAAAGGGGAACTGTATGAGAAGTACGTTCCGAAAAGTTACAGGAAAAAGAAGGAACATGAATTTTACAATCTGAAACAGGAGAAGATGTCTGTGACCGATTATGATCGCACTTTCTGTGATATGTCCAGATATGCCCCTGATCAAGTGAATACGGATATGAAGATGGCAGGAAAATTTAGGTCTGGATTGAGATCGAGATAAGAATGTCTCTAGCCGACCATGGAGATCGACTTACATCGAAGCTCTCGGACGAGCTTTGACATAGAGGCACTATGCTGAAGAAAAGTCACCCGCATACGTACACAAAATAGTGGACAAAGAAAGAGAAATGGGAAGGAATTTTAGTAACAAGAATCGGGAAGTTTTGAGAATACGAATAGCAAACGGCCGTGGCAAGGAAACACGGTACCACAAGGCGTGGATGGAAAAGCCGCCTTTTTCCTCCGACGGAGGACCACAAGAGCGGCGAGGACAACCTCGCCCGAAATGCCAAAAGTTTCACAAAGGAGTTTGCCATTTGGTAAATTGCTTTAAGTGCGGAATGAAGGGCATTACGCAAATAGTTGCCCGGGATACGACAGGACGGTGGGAAGGCCGAATCAGCCCGGCAATACCCAACCCTCGTGGCTATCCAGCCAAGCCTCAATCGCAAAGAACAACCACCACAACAACAAAGGGCAAGAAATTTCAACAAAGAATAAAGAACGACAACCACCGTGAGAGGCAGAATCGCAAGAAGAATGCCAACAAAGAAGCAGCCACAACAAAATCAACAGAGACAAGCTCCCGTCACCTCACTCGGCTCAAGCGAGCATATGCTCGCACCGGAGGCAATGAACAAAACCGTGGAAACTGGCGGTATGGGAACACTTCTCAACGCACTGCTAAACTTTTGTTCGACACGGTGCATCACATTCTTTTGTAGCAAGAACATGTGTAGATCTATTGGAACTTAGATCGAAAAAGCAAACCAGGATATGAAAATCTCTTCACCCATAGGAGGGGTTATGACAGTTACTCATATTTGCTCGAACCTAGAGTTGAACTTAGGATCACTTAAGGTTCTGACAAATAACTTAAACATAATACCCATGGGTGATGTAGATATAATTTTGGGAATGGATTGGTTAGCAGAAAATCATGCTACGATCCTGTGTAAAGAAAGGAAAATTTCATTCCATTTTCCTGGGCAAGAAGCTACAAGCTTTTACGGAATCAGCATGGGAAAGAAAATTCCGATTATATCCGCTACCAAGGCAAAAGAATGATAAATAAGAAAGGAAGTCCGGCATTCCTTGTTTATCCGAACGGGAGGATAAAACGGAGATAAAGATCAAGATGTGGAAATGGTTGGGAATTTCGGATGTCTTTCCCAAAACTTTACCGGGATTACTCCCGACAGTGCAGTTGAATTCACCATCGACCTGGAGCCAGGATCATCTCCAACGTCGAAGGCACCGTAAAGAATGGCTCCAAAGGAAACTCAAGAATTGAAAATACAAATTGTGAGTCGTTAGACCTAGGTTTTATCGCACCTAGCGCCTCACCGGGGAGCGCCGGTCTTATTCGTCAAAAAGAAAGATGGTTCCTTAAGGATGTGTATCGATTATCGGGAACTAAATAAGTTAACGTTAAGAACAAATATCCGCCGCCAAGGATTGATGATCCGTTCGACCACCGCGAGGAGCAAGCGATTTTCAAAGATTGATCTTAAATCGGATACCATCACTCAAAGTACGACCCAAGGATATATCCAAGACGGCATTCAACTAGATACGGGCACTATGAGTTTGTAGTTGTGCCGCTTGACTAACCAATGCGCTGCGCAGATTCATGGATCTTATGAATAGGGTGTTCCATCCATACCGGATAAATTTGTCTTAGTCTTCATAGACGACATTCTCATCTATTCAAAATGAAGACGAACACAAGGAACACCTCGTGACGGTCGCAAACTTTGAGAGATGAACAACTTTTTGCTAAGTTTAGCAAATGTGAATTTTAGCTAAAGGAAGTAATGTTCCTTGGACACATTATGTCACCAAGGACTAAAGTTGATCCGCCAAAGTAGAAGAACCCAAGAATGGAAATCGCCAAAGACACAAATGAGATTAGAAGTTTTTGGGATTAGCGGGTTACTATCGGAGATTCATTGAAGGATTCTCAAAGATAGCAAGACCAATAACCCAATTACTCGTAAAAGTAATTAAATTCACATGGACCGATGTGTGAGGCGAATTTCCTGATACTAAAGAAAAGTTAACCATCGCCTCAGATAGCAGCCCGGAGGAGATAAAGAATACGTGGTCTATACAGATGCTTCCAAAATGGATTAGGCCGTGTGTTAATGCAAAATGGAAAAGTGATAGCCTATGCATCTCGACAACCGAGACCGCATGAATTGAATTATCCAACACATGATCCGAACTAGCGCAGAGTACATGCCCTAAAGATATGGAGACATAATCTCTACGAGTAAGATGTGAAATCTTTACCGATCATAAAAGTTTGAAATACTTTTTCGAGCGAGAGATCTGAACATGAGACAAAGGAGATGGCTCGAATTGGTAAAAGACTACGATCGTGGTATAAACTATCACCCGTAAGGCGAACATTGTAGCCGATGCCTCGAGTCGTAAGAGTCAAAACAAATTGGGATGTCTCTTCACAAATGAAGAAAAACTCATTGAGGAGTTCGAAGGATGAAGATCGAATTGATTGAACAACCGAGACGATCACGAGTTGTATTGCTACACTCACTCGACGCCCCGACTTAAGGAAAAGAATCCTTGAAGGACAAAGGATGGAGGAAAAGTTAGAAAAAGCAAGAGCCAAAGTAAGGACGGAAGGACTGAAGAATTTTCAAGAAGCACCAGATAATGCTTTATTATTTGAAGGAAGGTTGTGTATCCCAGACAACAACAATCTTCGGAATGAAATCATGAGTGAAGCTCATGACACACCTTATACAGCCCATCCAGGCAGTACTAAAATGTACCAAGATTTGAAGAAAAAGTTCGGTGGAAGGTATGAAAAGAGACATAGCCTCTTTTGTAGAAAGCACCTGTCTTGCTTGTCAACAAGTAAAAGATTACACCAACGTCCTTACGGAAAACTACAGACTTTGGAAATACCCGAGTGAAAATGGAAGACATAGCTATGGATTTTGTTACGGGTTTACCAAAGTCCAAGAGAGGAACACCGCTATATGGGTAGTAGTGATGTACTCACCAAATGTGCACATTTTCTCGCCAATTCAGATTACACACGGATCCGATAAGCTAGCCCACCAGATAAAAAGAAATTGTACGCCTACATGGAGTACCGAAACTATCACATCCGATAGAGATTCAAAGTTCACTTCAAGATTCGGACTAGCTTGCAAAAGAATTGGGCACGGTTAAATTTCAAGACAACTTTTCACCCTCAAACCGATGGACAATCGAACGGACGATCCAAACACTTATGTTGCGAATGTAGTGTTGGATCAAGGTGCAAATGGGAAGAAGTTTTACCCTCATCGAATTTGCCTACAATAATAGTTATCGTTTACGATCAATACGGCCCCGTATGAAGCTTTATATGGAAGAAAATGCCGATCACCGCCATCGGGATGAAGTGGGTGAAAGAAGAATCTTAGGGCTCGACGCTATAAGCGAAATGATTGAGATCGATTCGCCAAATTAGGCAAAGAATAAAAGAAGCTCAAGATAGATGAAGTCTTTACCGATACGCCAAGATCTCGAGCTACATTTCAAAATGGAGATAAAGTCTTTTGAAAGTCTCTCCATCTAAAGGGATTATAAGGTTTGGAGTAAAGGAAAAGTTAAGACCCGCTTTATTGGACCTTATGAAATCCTAGAAAGAATAGGCCCGATCGCGCATAGGTTGGCTCTTCCGCCAAGCCCAGGAAACGACATAATGTTTTTCACGATCACAACTCGTAAAATACGTACGATCCAAGCATGTGATCCATCAAGACGACGTGATCCTCAATCCGATATGAACTATAATGAAGAACCTACGGCTATTCTAGACCACAAGGTTCAAAGAATTGAGAAACAAGTCGATTCCCCTAGTCAAGGTGTGGAAACATCATGAACAAGAGGAAGCCACGTGGGAGCTTGAGGATGCGATGAAAGAAAATACCCGATCTTTTTCGAGGTATGTAAATTTCGGGACGAAATTTCTTTAAGGGTGGAATGTAATACCCGATTATTTAAAAGCCTAATTACGATATTAATTTCAGAATTAGAGTTCTATTATGAGAAATTGATTAATAAATTATCGAATAATGATTTCGATTATTTTAGAATAATAAATTCCTATGTATTATTCACAAATGAATGTGAATTGAGAAATACGATTATGTAACGATTTCAACAAGGTTATTTCTACGCCGATTACGTATCGATGATTAAATGCTCGTGATATTTTCTAAGTTTTTAAGCTTAGAATTTAATTCCATTATTATTGGAATAATTTAATAAAGTGATTACGCCTTTATTACGACCATTTTGAGACGAGTCGATAATTAACGTTTTGAGACGCTTCAAACGTTAACGTTTAGAGATGACTTGAGAATCAAGTCTAATGATCAAGGAATTATGATATTTAAATTCCTATGATTATTTTATATAATTAAAATATTAATTAGCATTATAATAATGCTAGAAAATTTTGGAATAATATTTGGACATATGTTAGTTCTCGAAAAACCCTAGAATCGAGAATTGTGGTTTTCAACCTATGGATTAATTCCAAAAATTTCCTATGATATAAATTATCATCTAAAACATATATTATGATATATATCTATAAATGGCATGAAAATAAAATAAGAATAACTTGTGAAGGAAAGAGGCGTGACTTATGGTTTAGACACCATAATTCACGCAAGTTCTCTTTGTAAATGTTATGAGATGAATTAAATCATGCAAGTGGGATATGTAGTGTACACATTAACCTAGTAAAATCAAGTGGATGTGTGCTAGTGTATGATAGCCGTGTATTTTGCTTCTCAAATGAGGTTGGAAGCTACACACAACTCTATTTTGATGATGTATTGTAATATATTTGGGATAGAGTGTATACTTACTACATGCATGATGCAAGAATGAAAAAATCTGAAATCTTCCTTCCTTCTTCATGGTCGTGGCAATGTGGCAAAATGAGTCAAATATATTTTGTTTGGTTCAAAACTTTATTCATGTATTTACTACATGTAAGAGATATTTTAAACCATGACATACTCATGTCGACTCACAAAATAAATTTTTCTTGCTTTCTTTTGTAATAAGAGAGAGAGAAAGTTGTGTGTAACATAATTCATTTAGTATACTTAAGTGTTTAAAGTCTTGAAAGACACAAACACATTTCATTTCTCTTAAAACACCAAATAGCCGAGAGCAACTCCAAGAAAAACCCAAGTGTTCATTCTCCTTTCTTCCAAAAGCTTTGATCTTTAATCACCCTACAACAAATCGACACCGTTAACAAGGTTAGATATCGAACAAGCTTCGATAATACCTAAGCTTTTCAATAATCCATTGGTTTAAATTATTTTTCCAAGCATGTGTATTTAGTGAAAAAAATTATGCTAAGATGTTCTTATGCTTAGAAAATATGTTACATATGTTAATATGTCTACATTGATGATCTATTTCTTAAGCTAAGCATGTGATAAAAATATTTTGGTGATGATCGAAATTTCTAGGTGTTAAATTGATGATGGATTATTGATAAATGTTGTTGTAGGAAAGGCATGAAAATTATTTGAGAATTTTGAAAATCATTTGTTTGATTTTTTTCAAAAGTGCCGAGAATAGCTAGGTATTGTACCTTGGTGTATAAATTTTATTTGAATGATATAATAGCATATTGTTGATCTAGGGTATTAATTAGTTGATGTTGGAATTTATTAGAATTTTTGGACATATATACCTATTTATTCTTGAAATAGCCGTGAGCTACATAGTGTTGTTCTTGGGTGTATAGTTTGATTATGTTGTGTATTATAGTTGAATAATGTTGTAAGATAATGTTTAAGTGTTATAGGAATTTATTAGATTTTTAGAAAAAAAAATTGGATGATTTTTGAAAAAGGACCGTGAGCCTATAGTATGTATATAGGTGTGTTCCAAATTTTTCTATAGTGATATTAATACATATTAATGATCATAGTGTAAAATAATACACTATATGAATTTAGAGAAATTTTTGGAACAAGTTTGGGAATTATAGCTCATAACCGTGAGCTTTAGTAATGAAATTAAGGATTTTTAAATCCTTTTTAATCAAGAATAATAATATATTATGTGTCTAAAAATTATTTTTTTGACATAATTGAATTTTCGAGAATTATTAAACATAGTATATTATGTTTACAACGAAACGTTATATTAAATAACGTTAGAAGCATAAAATAATGCTTAATGTATTAAAAGATTAATATTGAAAGAAAATATTAATCAAGTGTATCGATTTACGTGAAAAATCGAGAATTAAATCTTTGTGAAAAGAAATCGATTAAAAATCAATTTATATTGAAATTATTAAGAAAAGTCAAAATGGTTGACTTTCGAAATTGACGTACGAAATACGTTCGTTAAATATGCTAATACGTGAAAAACGATTACTTTTATAAGAATATCTCAATTAGAGAAAAGATTTCAAAATTGAAATCATTTTATCGAATAACGTTATCAGACGTTAATTATTTAACCTAAAAGGTTAAAATGAGACCAGATCATATTACGCTCTCTCAAGTACGAGAATTATTTTATTGAAATACGCATTGAAACGACGATTAAGATTTATTAAGACTTCAATTATTATATTATTTATCAAAGTTGAATAAACTTTGAAAATCTCGAAAAGCGTGCAACGCACTAAACGTAAATTTTGCGTAGGTGGGACGTGAAGGCTCACAAGCAACAAGGAAAGAACACGCGATCGAGAAATTACGCTTGAAAGTAGAGGTGGGCTTTACTATACTCGAATCGATAAATCTTTATCAAATGATTTATTTATGATGCTTTATTGCAAGCAATATTTATGAAATGACTTGTTTAATTACCGCCCAAAATATTTATGTTTTATGATGTATCCAATCACGATATTTGATGCATAATGTTGGGTAGCTCCCACTTTATGACATGCTTGAATTGTATCCTTGTAAGTACCCACGAGGATGATGGAGAATTCGTGATCCTATGCCGAGATCGCAAGGATTTTGTGCACCGATTATTTGCATCTTGCCGAAAGGGTGCTCGGTCGGTCATGGCGTCGTGAGAGAAGCCACATCTCCAACAAGGAATTATTGTTGGATGAATTATTGTGGTGGATATGGATCATACATACGTGAAAAATGCTCGCAAGCGATATTTATTGAAAATGATGAAAATATTTAGTGAGCACAGTATTTCAAATTAAAACCTCGTGTGTTACCGTGATGGGGCGAGTAATTCAAAATTGATAAATTATTTTCGCATGAGCCATCGAGTGCATTCTTGTACTCACCGCATATTTTTTTAAATGTGCAGATTGAGTGATGATGGTGATGGAGAAGAGATGTTGAGTAGTCAAGTCTTTTGGTATTTATATGTTTGAAAGAAAGAAACCTTGGGTGATATCGTCATATGTGCATTCACATGCTTTCACGCATATTTTGAATATTATGTATGTTGATGTTGACTGCCTATTCTATCCAAACTATCGAACTTTCTGTTTAAGGACTTGTAGCCTTATATCTGTAAATTACTTTTGCCTTGTAAATAATGTTGATTATCGAAGTTCGATAAGTATTATTTTGAAGTATTTGATTATTCCTATTAATTGTTTGGTAATCACTGTTCCAAGCTCCAGTTCTCGCTAAACTGTCCTTTGGATTAGAGGGGCTGTGACACCTAGGCTGGAGGAGTAAGGGAGAAATTCCCAGCTAGGGTTGTGTACACGTGTTGGGCCTCTCAACCGTTGGGCGGTCATGCTCTGAACCGCTGGACGGTTAGTTTGCGTCCGGGTGAAGGGAGGCCTTCCTCCCGGTGCATTTATCCATAGCCGACTTGGAATATACGTTGTTGATATTGTGATGAGAAAATGCCCGCCGTGGGATGTTTTGAAAGTAATGAAAATGTATTTTTGTAAGCAGGCCTTTTCAAATAAAACCCTTGTGTCTTCATCGTGATGAGGCGACAATATTTCGTAAAGAAAATGAAAAATGTTTTCGGCATGTGTCCACTGAGTGTATCTTTGTACTCAGCCCTGCATATTTGTTTTTAAATGTGCAGGTTGAGCTGGTGATGGAACAGAGCGGGAGTTGAGCGGAATCTTTTGTCAACCAAGTATGAAGCATCTTTTTGGTTCGCCTTGAGAATGCATCTTCATATGCATGTCTCACACGTTTATTCCGCTGCCAAACTCTTGAGACTCTTTTAAATTCTGTTACTATGTTAAGTTCTTTTATATCCTGTTGAAACTTTGTAAAAGTTGTTGTTTGTCCAAACCTTCGTATCAACTATTTATATAAGTATTTTGCTCCATCCTTAATCTCGTTTATACTTGGAAACATCCATATTTCTCGTAGATGAAATGTGTTGAAAACCTTATTCTTTCATATTTACTTAACCCAAACCCCAAGTCACGGTCCGGTAAGGATTAGCCAAATCGGGCTGTGACAGAGTGGTATCAGAGCAGTTCGTTTGCTTTGAACCAAAAATATTCTTTCTATCCAAAAGTCTAGCTTGAATCACTAGACCTTTATGAATCAGTCACCGCCGCTCAACGCTCCTGTTCATCACGCTCAACCAGCAAGGAAAAGTGGTTTCTGAGGAGAAAGGTATGTGTTTTAAAAGTTTTAAGAAGTTATGTTACAATTTTGAGAAAGTATGAGTGAAAAATGTTTTTTAAAGTGGACATGCCGTTGAAAGAAAATTTGAATAGCTTTGAATTGTGATAATTCATTGATGATAAGACAAACAAGTGGTTTGTCTGAAAAAGTTTAAGTTCATACCCGGTTGGTATGTGATCAATTTGTTATGATGAATTTGAAAGAAAGTAAAAGCTTATACCCGGGGGGGTATATGAGTATTGATGAGAGGACATATATAGAGTTATATGTCAGTGAGTTTGAATGAAAAGTTTGTTTATGAAACAAAGTTGAATTGTGAAATTGTTTTGATTTTCAAAAAGAACATAAATGAGCTCTAAGTTTCACAAAGAACTTAGATTGAACGAGATTATAGGAATTTCTCTTCTATTTATGACGTAGTGCTTGATGAACCACGAAAACTTGAGAACTTAGAAACGCTTTTAAGTACGATCTGACGAACGAGAATTTGAAATGCCACGTGGTGGAATGAAAGCTTCGATAAACGAATGTCACTTGTGACATGGGCATAGTATCTTCATTTGAAATTCTACGCGACAGAATCTTGAATCGACTATTGCTTACACGAATTAATCTAGAGCGATATACGAATTGGGGTATAGAATGTTAAGGGAAGAATAAAATAAGTGTCTATGAGATATTTATTGAAGTTATGTACTAAGTTATGTTTATAAGTAGCGATTGTTTTATTAAGAAATAAGAATGGTGCGGATTGAGGAGACAAGGATGGTAATGAAAGTTTAAAATATAAAGTAGTTGAAATGTTGTTTTAAAGTTGTGAAGAGGAAAGGAATATGAGAAAGAGTTGGAAGAGATATGAGAAAGAGTTGACAATGATATGTCAAAAGTAAAATGTTTGAAATCGTAGAATTGATCGATGTATTGTTATGAACGAGTTATGTTATTACTGTTTGAAAGTTGTTAGTAACAATAAGTAAGTTATCCCAAAAAGAACGTAGACTATTTAAGATGCATGTTTCTTTTGCAAATGAACATAGAAAGATGAACCATAAGAATTCGATTATGAGAACAAAAGGGAGGATAGAAATTAGAACAAAAACAAGGATGGAAATAAGAATAAATACAAGTAGAAAAGACTAAAAGGGTAGAAATGGAATGATGATTTTGAGATGATGAATGTCATTATGCGATAGTAACATGAGTATAGTCTTTCCCTTTAGATGTTCACACATAACGGAACTTCAAGTTGACTATTAGAACATAATAAAGACTTGATCGAATTATTAGTTGATTCTCGTAGAATAATAAATGGATTCGGTACGGTAGAATATAAACAGTTAAGAGCTGTAGTTAGTAATGTGGATTTAAGTTTTGAGATGCATCATATTTTGAGAAACCTTACGATTTATGATGAACCAATACAAGATATATAATGTTTCGAACCCAAGTTCTGTCATTGAGTTTAACTCTATGACCTAGTTTCAATTGAGATATCATTTGACTTTCTCACTTTTTTCTGAAAAGAGTTTACCACCAGAAGTTTATAAAGTGTGCTTTTTGAAACCAAGCCTTCATGTGACTGAGAAGTATTTGTGACGGGTCTGATCAACTTATATGACCAAAGACATCTCAGTAGTCGTCATTCTGGTCTTCGGACCCTATCTCCTAATTATTCATTCAAAGAACATATTGATTCAAATTTCAAAAGTTGGCATATTGAACTGTGAACCCTTACCCACTTATAAATTGTCATGATACGTTTCCTCCAATCCTTGAAGCTAAGAAATATGAAAAAGGTTGACTTATCTTGGCACCTAAGTTCTCAGATCAGTAGAATGATATGTTTCTTCAGTTAGAGAGAGATACATCAAGTCATGATGAATAAAAGTTCTCGGTAAGATAAATAAGCAACGAGGCAATTTCAAGATATAGAAGAAATGACATCATCCCATTTTATAAGTCGATATGGAAACTTTAAGGCTACTTTATTACGAGGTCATACGTGAATGTTTTGGGACTTAGCACGAAATGAGATAAAGGGATACGAATCTTCTTCACCAAAGGCAGAAGATACGAAATTAGTATATGTTCGCTTAAACTTAGATTTGGACATAGGACTCACCGTCTATAAGAATCGAAAGTTAAATAGATACGACTAGAAAACAAGGATATTAGATATATGGATTGGATATTTAGAAATGAGTCGATACGAATAAAAGTTAAGGTCATACAACGATCAAAATGGGTACAAGTTACCAACTTTGGGATTGAGAATTCAATATGGAGAAGGAATCGAGAACGCTATGAGAATACATAAATTTCGAGGATGAAATTTCTTTAAGGGGGGTAGAATGTAACAACCCGAATTTCTGGGTTTAAAAATTTTGAAAAAAAAGAAGGAATAGTACGTTAGAAACAAAAATGAAAATGAACGTCGATAGTTGCCGATTTTGAGAAAAACGAAATTTTCTTAATCTTTTTCACATGAAATAGATTTTATAGAAAATAAACATGTTTTAAGTATATGTGAGATATTATTACATTAAGGAAAAAAGAAATATTTGCTCCTACTTGTTTCATTATTTTGAATCATATGTGGATATATGATTAAATTGTGATCAAGATCACTTTATTTTATGTGATGAGATGTCATTTTGTATATATAGGATATTAACTAGATAAGTATTACTCGGATAAAGAAAAATTGCATCTTCTTGTGTATAACCTATAATTTTCAAATTTGATGGATATACATGGATTAATTGTGATTTAATTGTGATCACTTTATTAAAGTGATAATATGTGATGAGTTGTTATGATATATGACAAAGATAATTATCTTGTAGAAGCAAGCATAATTTTCGAAAATGACATAAGAAGGATAAGCTAGGGTTTTAAATTGAAAATGACATTTTTAAGATAAGATTGCTATGATATTTTTATAAAAAGATAAGATAAGGTTGTGACTAAGCTAGGATAATGCTTATCTCATAGAAGTATGTAGAAATGTGATAAGTATCATAAGAGATAAAATTTTGTCCCTAGTCTATGCAATTTTCGAAAATGATCTATGATTTTATGTGATATTTGTATCAAATAATTTATTTAATTGCACAACCTTTAATACTTAATAAATATCATGATTTCAAGATCAATCTTATCTCATAAGAATCATTAAAATTTCGAAATTCATGAATTAGGGCAAGAATGGAATTTTGTGATTTTAATTCCTAGAAAACCCTAGTTTTCGAAAAAAATAGGAAAAATGCTAGAATTATTCAAAGAATTTATTTTATGATACAAGAGCATTATTTTTATGTAATCCTTCAAGAAAATAATATTAGTTATGAAAAGAATAAAGGTTTGATAATTTAATCTTAATTTCTAAGAAAAACCCGATAACTTCACTTTAGTACATAGAATTGATCTTAAACAATTTTTCTATGATTTATTTTATCATCTAAGATCTATATTATGTCACATAGCTATTAATTGGAAGAAAATAAAATATGTAGCATATATTATACATGTTGGCCGAAAATTTCAAAATATAGGTGTGAAAATGAGAAAATATTATACTCTTAATAATGATGTGCTATGATTATAATAATAAGATATTATTAAAGGATAAGATAGAGTATGTGTACAAATTGAACAAGTAACTAAAAGCTTTTGTCTTGTAGTAGTTGAAATTTTTGAAAAATAATGTGAACAAATGTGAACATAAGAGAAAAATTCAAAATTTAGGATAAAGATAAGATATGATATTAATTAATTCTTGTAACTTAGCATAAGGTATGATAAAATATAATTTTGTCCCTTGATTAATCATAGTGACCGAAAATTAGTATTAGAGTGTGAAAATAGGATAATTATCATATCTTTGAATATTAAACTATATAATTATGATGTAGAGATATTATTTATTATAAGATAAGGTGAATCATTAAATTTACAAGTGGATGTGTTAATTTAATGGAGGTGGCCGAAAATTTCGACTAAAATAGGTAAGAAACAATTTTGGAATTCTGTGATAATGACATTTAAATTTTGATGAGGTTATAAATTAATTAAATAAACTATAGGATAAGATAATATTTTGTCTCATATGCAAGTGGAGGTGGCCGAAAATCTAGGTGATAAGGTATGAGTTGTATTTTTGATTTTTATGCTAAGATATTTTATAAAATCATGATTAAACTACTTTATAACATCTATAAATAGGAGGCCACCCCTACCATACCATATGAACGAAATTAAGGAGAAAAATAAGAGAAAAATAGAGAGAAAAAGATAGGAAGTGTTCTCCAAAATTATAGTCGACCTTAGATAGAAAAACGTTGCCGACGCCGATCAAAACGATCAAAAGGATAGAAATCATACATCCTCTACTATTACATGCAAAAATATTAGAAATTCATATATGACATGTTATGTTATATGCTTTCAAAAATTATGTGACATGTGAAATTTATGCTATATGTTTGAGTTATTAATTAAATACATTTATATGACGTTTATAAGCATGAATTATAATTTTAGTACAAAGTTAAGTATATATTAAAAACATCATGTTATGACCGAAAATAAGCATGAGTTATATGTTGATGTACATAAATTTTAATTGTTGTTTTGAACATGAAATAATGATAGTTATTCATGTTTAAAATTGTATGATTTTATGTGGAATTTTTGGAAAAATATGGAATATTATGAGATAATAATTTCGAAAATAGCTAAAGCATGAAATATTGATGTACAAGTGTATATGATGAATATTATGTCATATTATTAATATATGATGATAATAATATATTACGTGAATTAAATGAAATTTTCGAAAAATATTTGGGAATTTTCGAAAATTGTGACAAGGAGAATTATGATGTCATTATGATATGTGATATGTGAATCATACGATATGATACGTGGAAAATTTGAGACATAGGAAAATATGTCTGTAAATACGTAGAATTTGAGTATATACGTAAGATGAGAAGTAAAGTCAGTACGTGACGAAGTTAGATATGAAATTAAGATTAGTACGTCACAACAAATGATTTGAACTAAGAAAAGAATGAAAGGATAGTACGTATGTCGGTTCGGATCGATGATTCTTGCGAAGCATGATGATATGCTAAAATCTCGTTTCTTACGTTGATAAGGTTTGACTCGAAGGAGAAAGGAAACGGAAAAGTAAAAAACCCTAGTGACATAAGAACTTTAAGTTCTTGAGGTGGGCTTTCTTGAACTAAAAGCGATTTATGAAAATCATTTACTATTATTACTGTACTATTTTACTGCAAATTTTGAGATACGAGATTGTCTGCCAGAAATGTTTTTATGTTTTGTATATGTCCATTCGGGTTGCCTGGGCAATGACGAAGTTTCTGGTCGGATCCTGGCGGGAGGAGTAAGGGAGAAATTCCCAGCTAGGGTTGTGTACACGTGTTGGGCCTTTGAACCGCTGGACGGTCATGCTCTGAACCGCTGGGCGGTTAGTTTGCGTCCGGGTGAAGGGAGGCCTCCCTCCCGGTGCGTTTATCCATAGCCGACTTGGAATATACATTGTTGATGTTGTGATGAGAAAATGCCTGGCCAGGCGATGTTTTGTGAAAGTAATGAAAAATGTATTTTTGTAAGCACAAGGCCTTTTTCAAATAAAACCCTTGTGTCTTACTGTGATGAGGGCAGTACAATATTTCGTAAAGAAAATGAAAAATGTTTTCGGCATGTGTCCACTGAGTGCATCTTTGTACTCAGCCCTGCATATTTGTTTTTAAATGTGCAGGTTGAGCTGGTGATGGAACAGAGCGGGAGTTGAGCGGAATCTTTTGTCAACCAAGTATGAAGCATCTTTTGGTTCGCCTTGAGAATGCATCTTCATATGCATGTCTCACACGTTTATTCCGCTGCCAAACTCTTGAGACTCTTTTAAATTCTGTTACTATGTTAAGTTCTTGAATATCCCGTTGAAACTTTGTAAAAGTTGCTATTTGTCCAAACCTTCGTATAAATTCTTTATATAAGTATTTTGCTCCATCCTTAATCTCGTTTATACTTGGAAACATCCATATTTCTTCGTAGATGAAATGAGTTGAAAACCTTATTCTTTCATATTTACTTAACCCAAACCCCAAGTCACGGTCCGGTAAGGATTAGCCAAACCGGACTGTCACATATGCATGGTTCGCAGAGTTCGCAAAAAAGATGTGGTTCTCATTTGATCCACTCTTTATGTATATTTATATACATGCACATACACACACACAAACGCAGACACACACTCACACGCACACATACACACACACACTATATATATATATCAACCCATACAATTTTTTTTTTTAAAAGCATCGATCGGTGAAAGCTAATCAACTTAATTTTTTCTTCTAGTAAGAGCAAAGATTTTTTATTTTATGTTTATTTTTTTTTAAAAATTATTCCCATGATGAATCACAATAAAACATGACTTTTGTATAGTTTTTAATTGTTTATTGTTTTTAATTGTTTTGGGTGTTCGTTGGAATTTTGGTTATGGAATTATATCACTACATACTTAGCTAATCTAATTAAGCAATAAGTTTCAATTCATGCGAAACATAGTGTGTTCATTTTTATTTTTGTTTTTAAGTTTTCCAAATTGTATTTAATTCTTGAGATGGTCCTCAATTTTATAAATATCTAAACTGCATATAGGTTGTTTATAGAATTTATTTTTTTGTTTAATGGGAGTGCGTTTATCTTGGTTTAAATAATAAACTTGGAGCCTCTATAAGTGGTTTAATACCTCAATTTTAATCTTAAAGAAAAGTAGTTAATTTTATTTCTAATTTTTTTTTAAAAATGGCCATCAAATTTGTAATAATATTTAGTTTTGTTTAAGAAATTTCATTTAAGGTTTCTTACAGACCCTTATAAAATTTAATGTATTTAGTTAATTAGGTACAACGCAACTAGGACCCTCGTCCCAAAATTGATTGATTTGGATTTGTTGTGCTCGATAAAACAAGGTGGGTGAAATCTTCTTTAACTTGCAAATATGTGATTTGGAATAAACATATTTATTGTGAAAATGAAATTGGCTTGAGAAATATTGTTTTATGTCCAACGTGTATATCGTGGTTTGGATTGTGATACGACATTTATTGCATGCGGTGAGTATGCAAGTGGAAAGCCTTGAGGGTGAGTCATTGGCCATGTGTAGATCTTATGCCGGTGAGAAAGGATTTTAAGCTGTTAAGGCTGAGCCTTGATGGTGAGTCATTGGCTATGTGTATCTCCTATTGTAACAGCCCCTAAATCCTAAGTACGATTTAGCAGAGATTATTACTCTAAACAGGGATGAATAAACAATGAGACCATTTAACATTAAACTGTGACACATATATCAAGTATGTTTTTGGACCTTATTACATAACTTATGTTCTTGCAGCGGAAAACATGTGATATGTACATATGACGATGTACTATCAAGGTATAACTTTTCAGCGACAACATTCCTAATTGCTCAACACTGCTCCATCGCATCACCAGCTCAATCTGCACATTTAAAAACAAATATGCAGGGCTGAGTACAAATAATGCACTCAGTGGACTTATGCCAAAAACATTTTTATCATCTTTTAATTACTCTGCCCCATCATGGTAAGACACAAGGGTTTTTATTAAAAAGGCCTTGAGCTTACTAAACTTTTTCATCATTTTCATAAACATTCGTCTCAAGCAGACATTTTCCTTGTATGTATGATCCATATCCCTTTATCTCATCATAACATTAACATTTACGCCGTAAGGAGGCCTCCTCACGTCCGCGACCGCCGTGAATTGTCCTTACAAAGACACGGTCACCATTAGGTGTACACGTTAATCCTAGCTGTATAAGCCTTCCCAAGCATAGGATCCGATATCGATTCCATTCATAAGTTGGGAGCGACCCAACAACATTCATCATTCATTCATTCATGGATAGGATACATACATAAAACATAAACATTTTGGGCAGGTAATTTCAAAAACATTTCATCAACATTTCTCAATAAAGACTGTTCATTTCGAAGAAAGCATCGTAAATAAAGCATTTTATCCTTGAGGATAAGAAAAGAAGCCCACCTGGTACGTAAGCTTTCTTAATTTGTTTTTCTTCTACGTCAACGATCGCATCCGCGTCTCACCTTTACGTAAAAACGAATTCAGTACGTTTGTCACGTTTTTCGAGATTTTCAAAGTTTAGAATAAACTTTGATAATTTATACTAATATAATTTGAATTCCTTAACGAATTCAATACCGCTCAATCACAGATCTAAACTAAACATTTCTCGCATCGATAGAGACGAGATATGTTCAACTATTTCATTTCAACCTTTTAGGTTAAACGCTCAACGATTCACACGTTTTTCGATACAAGGATTTCAATTATGAAATCTTTTCTCACCAATGAGATTTCCTTATATAATTAATCGCTTCACACGTATTAGTGTATTTATCGAACGTATTTATACGTTAATTTCAAAAGTCAACAATTTTGACTTTTCTTTATTAATTTCTTTAATAATTCATATTTTAATATCTAAATTCAATATAAATCGATTTTCAATCTATTTCTTTTCATAAAGCCCTAATTCTCGATTTTTCACGCAAATCGATAAACTTTATTAATATTTTTCTTAAATATTAATTAACTTATTCATTAAACATTATTTTTCATTTCTAACGTTATTTAATATAACGTTTTGTCATAAACATAGTACTCTATGTTTATAAAATTTCATAATTTCTCAATATGTCTAAAATAATTTCTAGACATATAATGTATTATTTTCTTGATATTAAGGATTTAAAATCCTTAATATATTTATTCAAGCTTTCGGTTTTAAGCTTATATTTTCATTCTTCTTCCAAAAATTCTTCTAATTTCATATAGTGTACTATTTTATCATAGTATCACTAATATGTATTAATATTAACTATAGAAAATTTTGAACATCACTTATTAAAACTCATAGGTCACGGTTCCTTGCTTTGAATTGTCCAAATAATTTTCTAAAATTCTAGTTAATTTATACAAGGCCCCAACATTAATCTATAACATGATTATAACATATAGTCCAACATTTTCAATTTCTACATCAAGGATTTATTGATCAAGGCTCACGGTTCTCACACTATGTATAGCAAACATTTTTGTAAAATTCTTACAAAATTTCACTATGCTTATACACTATAGTATAACAACATTACATCACAACATTTATCCAAAACAACTAAATCATCCTAAATCAAGCTTGAATGCTCTCGGTTTCTTTAAGAAAATTGGAGCAAATAATTTCAAAATTCTTAATAAAATCATGTAGTACATAATTAAGGTCCTAGATCAACATTATGCTATAACATTTCTTAAATTAAAATTGTACAACAACTTAGCATTTTTCATTAATTTCGGTCATTTCATATTTATTTCACATGATTTTCAAAAATTTCCAAATAATCACTATAAGCTCCTTGGATATCATATATCATTAATCCATCATCAATTCAACTCTAGAAATTTTCGATTATATTCTAAGATTTCATAACATGTTCAAATGAAATTTTAAACATGGTATATGCATCTATAACATCATACTACACATTATTAATTAACAACTATTATGCTTAGCATAATTTATTCTATATTTCACCTTAAGAACATATGCATATATAATAAAATCTAACGGTTAGAATTCAAAATTCTTAACGTATACTTAAAGCTCGTTCAAATCCTAACCTTTTTACCGGTGTCGATTTAGTGCACAAGGATTTTAGTATCAAGGTTTTGGGGATAATATAATGAAGAACACCCTTCTTCTTTCTTGCTCTCAACTCACGGCGAGAGGGGTTTTGAGGAAGAGAAAATGATTTGTTTGATGTAATCCCTCAATTATGTACCAAGCAAAAGGAATAAAGACTACACACTTAATGCACAAGCCTCAACACTCACGGTAATGTGTAGAGAAGAAAGAGATATTTTGTTTGATGTACTATTATTTACTAAATAAACTAAATGAATATCATGATTTACACTTAATTCCTACTGCACACACACACATATATTGCAAGATATATTTCCATGGTGACTCACCAATACAATACATCATCACTTGTGCCATAAAAAAAACATCACTTCAATTAAATACATGAACCAAATTATCTTCCACTTTTTTTTATCAGACGTCGCCATCTCATGTATCGAGGAGATGAGTTTTAATTTATTCCTTCTTTCCTTCATTTGGTCAACATTGTCATGCTAAATTAATTCAAAGCAATACATATTTGGTGACTCACAACACTTTAATGAATCACTTTATTCCTTAGTAAATGCACCTTGAACAAAACAATTAGAACCTCACTTAATTAGTCAAGATGGATGACTCTTTCATTTCCTACACATCTCCCACTTGATTCATTCAATTATCATCTTGTTTTGTGTGTTAAAAAAAAAAAATATATCTCACTATTACAATATAACACTACACCTTATTCACGTACAAAGCAATTGATAGCAAAAAATTTTATTCATGTTAACACATGACTATTTACTCACGGCACTTTCTCATTTTGAGTGTCCAACATTTTATTTTCATGCTATTTATAGTTATATAGCACAATATATGTCTTAGATGATAAATTATATCATTGGAAAAATTATTGGTATCATTACAAGTGAGAAAACCCTAATTTTCGAATTAGGGTTTTCGAAAATTCTAAACTTATCCAATAATTAATCTTTAATGTCCTAGCATTATTTTAATGCTAAATAATACTCTAATTACATATAATATTCATAGAAATTTAAATACTATAATTCCTTGATCATTAAACTCATTTTTCTATTCATCTCTGAACGTTGACGTTTGAAACGTCTCAAAACGTTAATTATCGACTCATCTCAAAATGGTCGTAATAAAGCCGCAATCACTTTATTAAATTATTTCATTAATAATAGAATTTAATTCTAAGCTTCGTTGCTTAAAAAATTTTACGAAATTTTAACTATCGATACTCAATCGACGTTAAAATAATACTACCGAAATACTTTATAAAATTCTATTCCTTAATTCAAAATTCTTAGTGAATATAAAATAGGAATTCATTATATTGTAATTAATCGAAATCATTATTCGATAAATTACTAATTCATTTATTTCGGCGAAATCCTAATTTACGAATTTAAATATCGTAATTAGGCTTTTAATTCTCCGGGATATTATATTCTACCCCCCTTAAAAGAAATTTCGTCCCGAAATTTGCATACCTCAAAAGGTATGGGGCATCTTAACATCATGACATCTTAAACCTTTCCACGTGACTCCCTTTTGTCCATGGTTTCTCCATTGGATTTTCATTAAAGACCCAAACTTGATTCTTAATCATCGAATCTTACGATTAAATAGTCGTAGATTTTCATCACAACTCATATTCGAGTTAAGGATCACGCCACCATGGCGGATCACATGATTTGGGTCATATTTATACTTCCTTAACTGTGACACGTGGAAAAACATTACGTACATTCCCCAATTTGGTGGAAGTACCAATCTTATAGGCTACCGGGCCTATCATTACTAGGATCTCGTAAGGTCCTATAAAACTTGATCTCAACATTCTTGTATCTGATCTTTATAATTTCCCTCTATGGAGAAATCTTAAGAAACTTTATTTCCGCATTTAAATGCGATTCGGATCTCACGCGTATCGGTAAGACTTTTAATACGTCTCCGAGCTTTTCTTATTCTTCGCCTCGTTTGGCGATATCTTAATCGTTTCATTTACGATGTCAGGACCTTTTACCTTCTCTCACCTACTTTACTACAATAAAGTGGTGGTCGATACTTCTTTCCACGTAATGCCTCATAAGGCTATATTGATCATTGCTTGACAGCTATGGTCGTACGTGAACTTAAGAAGTGGTATGATATGTTCCCACTTGTACCTTTATTTAACATTAATGTTTTATCGTATGATTAATCGTTTGGGTTGCCCTTTCTGACTGTCCATTTATCTGTGAGTGGACATCTCTGTTAAGGTTTAATCTCGTGTCTAACTCCTTTTTGTGAGTTAGTTCAAAATCTAGGGGTAAGCTTGGAGTCTCTATCTCAAACGATAGGTTTTGGTACTCGTAATTATACAATTTCCTTTATGTACGACTGAGCTAACTTATCGGATCTACGAGTCATCCGAATAGGCGAGATGAACATATTTGGTGAGTCAATCCACTACTACCCATATAGCAGTATTACTTCTTTATGACTTTGGTAAAACCCGTCATAAAATCCATTGCTATGTCATTCCATTTTCATTCGTGTAGCTCTAGAGATTATAACCTCTTATAAGATCATTGATACAATGCCTCCACTTATTGATAACCGAGACCTTCGCCGACGATATGGTTATATCTCATTTTATTCCATACTATCAAACTTTTCTCGTTACTCATAATATATCTTAATGCTGCATGGGTGGGCGGTATGAGAAAGGTCATGAGCTTCATTCATGATTTCATTTCTAAGCTTATTATTGTTTGAAATATATATATATATCCTTTATTTAGACAATATGATATTGTCCAGTGCTTCTTAAAATCCTTCAGCTTTTCATCCCTTATCTTAATTCGTATTTTATTCCCATTTTCATCCTTTCTCTTTAGTCATATATGTCACCTTGAGTGTGAGAAAAACAACTTACGTTCGTGCCTGATTGCCCGACTATTTCTGTTTTCATTTTCTTAAACTCTCCAATGAGTTTTTCTTTTCTATAGGGACATATCATAATTTAGACTGAATTTTATAACTTAGGGCATTAGAAATTACATTAACCATCCGTAGGTGATCATTTATCACAATTGTAATCTTTTACTGATTCGAGCCATCTTTTCTATCCCGTATTCAAATGTCTTTGCTCGAAGAATTAATTCAAACTTTTGTAATTTGTAACGGGTTCTTAACTTATTGTCATAGGAGTGATGTCTCCAAGACTTTGGTACTTATACTATTGTTACTACTTCAAGTCGTGAGTTGGGAAATTCCTTTCATGTGACCTAAGTCATTGTGATGCGTAAGCTATTATCTTTCTCATATTAATACATAGCTTTACTTTAATTAATCCATGTATATTTGATTCCTTTTTGGGGTAGCTATGTTATCGGCCTTTCTACCTTAGAGAGTTCTCAATGGATTTCTGATAGTAGTCAATTAATCTAAGAAATTCCTAATCTCATTTTACGTCATTGACGACTTTCATTCTTAATGGCTTTATCCTTTGCCAGATCTACATTGATTTCTTCTAAAGACACTATGTGTCTGAGGAATATTTCTTTAAGCCGAAATTCACAATGCTATACTTGGCAAAATTTGCCCGCTCTTAAAAGTCGTAAGACAGTCCTTGATGTTCTTTTCGCTCTTCGTATGGATAAGAACATTATTCATAAGATTAAGACAAAGTTGTCTAACTATATATGGAACACTCGATTTTTGAGATTCATGATCAGGGCTGGTGCATTTGTTAGTCCGAATGGCTTAACTATAACCTCATAGTAACCATATCTTATTCGGAACAATTCGTTTTCGTCCATCAGATACTGTTCTTCAAAAACCATATAATATATTTCATCAAAATGCCTCAGTGAGGACTTTTCATATATTAATTACGAGGGTCGGTCTATCAAGCCGACTAATTACATGGTATCTAGTTCCTTTTACATTCAAAAATTTGACACCATTTTAACATATTTACAAAATACTCCAAACTACGTTTATTTTACATATTCAAACCACACCATTTTCAACATAAACCATTATCTACATATAAGTCTCATATCATCATTAGATTCTACGTCTCTGAGTGGCCTTCATCGAATCGTAATCCTCATTTGAAACTTGCCTTTCTCTAGTACGTTTTGTTTCATACTCCGATGATCTATCTCCCCGAGAGCCGTGGTCAAGCTGCCCCGCTTCTTCTTCAAAGACACAGTATGTGTTGCTTTTATCGAAAGTATGGTTGAGTTGGTAGAGGTAGTTCCCCAGTCCACGAGGCGGTATGATCCTCCCCTTGCCATTCTCATCCCTTTCGGGTATAATCCGCGCACGGGGCGCGGGCGGCGTTTGGGACATCGGTACAACCACTCCTTTGTACCATCTTGGGTGACTTGCCGAGGACCGGACAAGTGCTAGTAGGTGCAGTTCCATACGTATAATATGTATGCTTGAGTCGGTCGACGAATCACGGTAGGTCTGCTTAAGTCTTGGAGTTTTCTCGCATGCGAAGATATTCTCTCGATCTTCTTTTGCAAACTTTGCCATTCCGTTGGCAAGCGACTAATAAGCCTCTGGATACCATCCTCATCCGTAACTCCATAGTTACGAGCATCCTTCCAACGGTGAGAAATTCCTCCAAGAATTGTCCTAAATTCATGCCAGTTATAGTAAAAAGTCGATATGCTGTGTGAGTTCTAAGCTTGTAGGCTTGTGGTTATCTTCTTACCGTATTATTCCCTTTCCCCGCCATACGTAGCGAGATATTGCTAGATAAGTCAGACTTAAATCAAAGCAATAGAGGGAATTTTAAACAAGAAGGATCTCTTAAAGAATTAAACATTTTAAGACATATATAACTTGTATACAACTCACGACACGACTCATGACACTTACTTTATTACTCATTTTACGTTTTACACCTTCAGTCGTATATCGCTCTAAATTTATTCGCATAAGCAAATAGTGGTACTAATACCTTGTCGCGTAACACCTCTAACGAAGAGACTAGGCCCAGGTCACTAATCACGTGACTGACAGCCATTTCCGAAACTTCTGTTTCTTGAATTATATCTACGTTCCACATAGATATTATGATCTAACTCATTTGTTAGAACCTTAGGCGATCCTAGGTCCAATTCTAAACTCGAGCAACACCTGCGATGGCCATAATTCTCGTATAAGTGAAGAGATTTCATTTCTCGATTCATTTACCCTGAATTGGGTTCTATCGTTTCTACGCATACTTGTGCGATGTTAGAAAATGAAGCACCTATATTGAACAGAAAAATTATATGTATTATGAGAAATTTTTCTCATATCTATCGCCTTCCCGATTTGTCAGATCTATTTTGGCATGTAAGTATAGGCTCTGGTCAACGGTGTTCCCGTTTATTCAAGTAAACATCTATTTCATATATCATTGTCCTTTCCATTGGGACATTATGATCCCTTGCTATAGTCTTCTATCACCTCGTTTACCGTATCCTTTTCGGGTATCAGTACCGTTATGCTTTTACCAATAGCATTTTATGGTTAGGTCTACATCAACCTATCCTTTGATATTGATATTTCGATCATTAAATCTTATCGTAGAGATCGTCATGTCTCTATCACTATCATTCATTCCTAATCCAATATGAATGATTCAGTTTCCTTTTTCTCTTATCAATCTTAGGAATATATTTCTCATATATCCTTACTTTAACTCTTTTCAAGGGAAATCTTTATTTATCGAAGTCCTATGTCTCTGAAACTTATATCATGTCGTGGGCTATCTTATAATGGTATAGCTCATAGTTTCTTCAGCTATTTTGACTTGTGTCCCTTTTTCTTGAACATGGTGTCTGAAAGTAATATTACTTTCGTTATACTTCGGTTCTCACATTCAGGGTTAGAACCGTCATTATTGTCACATGACTTGGTAAGGTAGTACATTCGTACACCATAACTTAAATTCCAAGCATCTTATTACCATGTCTTGGCTTTGGAGATATTTTCTCCATACTTGATTTACAACTAGGGCTATCCTAGTCGTTCACACAATCTCAAGGATTATGATTCCTCAATCTCATTATCGTTTGTTTAGCTAAGTCTCAATTACTTGGAATCGATTATGCTCAAGCATAATCTCATTGATTGAGGTATAAGACGAGAGATTTATTTTCTGAGATGCTATCATTCATTTATATATATATATTCTTTGAAAAGAATATCTTGCATGCATCTTCATTCTTTTAAACATGTCCAACCTACTAACGAGGTTTGGGGACAAACAACTATCTTAAAGATAAGTTGTAATCTCTCTCTCGTTATGACATGGTGAGGGGAAATTATATCCCACAAATATCATATACTTTTCTTTACTTTTACTCTTGCATCCAATGCTAAAGAGTATCTTGTTCATCACTTTATTATCATAACAGTCATATGAAGGTATAACTTCACTGTTATCAATCTTTGTAAATCCCATCAGGGGTCATCACATCCATGTGTATCATAGGGAAAATGTCTCGTCTCATCGAGATTTTCTTTACATCATAATTTCTTGATGTCTATTACTTTACTGGTCTGAAACTTTTAGGTGACTGAAATAAGTCTACTTATATCATGCCTGATGTTTATCGCTTTACTAATTCGCACTTAGATGACAAGGTAAGTCAACATTCATCATACTTGATGATTTCAAGAATCGAGGAGAATTTATCACGATTACTTACAAGAGGTACTGCCTCACAAATCCAAATAACATCTTTTTAATGATTGAATCGATATCCTCTTTGGACTGAATAATTGGGATCTAGGGTTAGAAGACCAGAATGACGACTACTGAGATTTCTTTGGTCATATGGGCTGGCAAGACCCATCACAATTATTTTCTCAGTCACACAAGACTTGGTTTCAAAGGACACTTTATAAGGTTTCAGGTTGTAAATTTTTTCAGAAAAAGTGAGAAATTCAAATGATTTCTCAATTGGGACTAGGTCATAGAGTTAAACTCAATGACATAAATTGGGTAATGAATATAATTTGAAACCTTATATACTCGTAATAGGTCATCAACAAAGGTTCTCATGTGCGTCATGGCTCTACTTGTATTCTTCGAAATCTTACCTTCTAGCACATTCTAAGACTCTTATCATACTATAAGGTTACGGTTCTATATAACCCACAAACTAACTTTCAACAGACTCTCATGAATTCTGGAGAAGGAAACAGGGTTCAGTCCTTCATAACAAATGAATTTCAATGTGTTAGAAATGCGCAGGCGAAAACCGACGAAATCGAGTTCACACGAAGGAGAACGGTCAAAACAAAATCACTGCGCGCAGTGCAGAAAAATTCGCTCGCTCGCGCCGAGATCGTGGCGATGCCGACGCCAAGGTCATGCATGCCGTTACCGATGCCGGTAGTACATAGTAATGCCGAAGTCGATGTAGTATATACTACTAAGGTCGAGCATGTCAAAGTCGATGTTATAAAATTACCGAAGTCAAAGTCGACGGTCGCACATGCCGAAGTAGAAGTCAAGGTCGCACATGCCGAGGTCGAAGTCAAGTCGCACATGCCGAAGTCGTAATCGAGTCGCACATGCCGAAGTCGAAGTCAAGTCGCACATGCCGAAGTCTTATTCGAGTCGCACATGCCGAAGTCATAATCGTGTCGCACATGCCGAAGTCGAAGTCGAGTCGCACATGCCGAAGTCGTAATCGAGTCGCACATGCCGAAGTCGAAGTCAAGTCGCACATGCCGAAGTCGTAATCGAGTCGCACATGCCGAAGTTGAAGTCAAGTCGCACATTTTCACATTCATCTTTTGCCTTCCAAGATCGAGTCTAACTTTACTTTCGTTCTTCATGTCGTTCTTTTGTTCTTGTAAGGGAATGAAGTTCGTACTTCTATGTTCTTTTGCAATACGTGATCATGCTTCTTACATCGTCTATGTTCTTCTTGAGATGACATATCATTTGTCATAATCAATCTCGAGATTTGAAACTAAAGTTTCAAATAATGAAAACATAATTCATTCATACATGCACATTTCTTTGAATTTCGAAGAATTCATCATTCAAACTTTGGCCATTCATGTTCATTTCAAGCATATTCATTCATTATACATAATCTTGAAATTTGAACGAATTTGGTTACGAAAACTTGAAAATTTTGTTCAATTTCATAACATGCTTATTGAATGCATGTATTACTTGAATTTTGAAAATTCAATATTTCATTCTTGACACATTTTGCCCATTATCAATCATAAGCATTCATTTCTAAATTGATCACTTTGCATAACTTTCATTCCCAACATTCTTCTATTTCATATCATTCATCTTTCATATCTTTCATTCCTTTTTCTCTTTCAACTTTTCATTTCAAAACTTTGAAAAGGAATCATTTACCTCATTTCGGTTGAGCTTGATGTGATGGAGTGTTGAGCATTGTCAGCTGATCTTTAGAAGTCTAGTGACTCAATCTAGACTTAACCTTAAAGGAGATTTTGGGTTGATACCACTCTGTAACAGCCCCTAAATCCTAAGTACGATTTAGCAGGGATTATTACTCTAAACAGGGATGAATAAACAATGAGACCATTTAACATTAAACTGTGACACATATATCAAGTATGTTTTTGGACCTTACTACATAACTTATGTTCTTGCAGCGGAAAACATGTGATATGTACATATGACGATGTACTATCAAGGTATAACTTTTCAGCGACAACATTCCTAATTGCTCAACACTGCTCCATCGCATCACCAGCACAATCTGCACATTTAAAAACAAATATGCGGTGAGTACAAATAATGCACTTAGTGGACTTATGCCAAAACATTTTTATCATCTTTAATTACTCGCTTCATCATGGTAAGACCTGAGGTTTTTATTAAAAGGCCTTGAGCTTACTAAACTTTTCATCATTTTCATAAACATTCGTCTGTGAGACATTTTCCTTGTATGTATGATCCATATCCTTTATCTCATCATAACATTAACATTTCGCCGTGAAGGAGGCCTCCACTACGTCGTTGTGACGGTCGTGGTGTCCTTACAAAGACGGTCGCATTAGGTGTACACGTTAATCTGGCGGTATAAGCCTTCCGGCATAGGATCCGATATCGATTTCATTCATAAGTTGGGGCGATCCAACAACATTCATCATTCATTCATTCATGGATAGGATACATACATAAAACATAAATATTTTGGGCATGTAATTTCATAAACATTTCATCAACATTTCTTAATAAAGACTGCTCATTTCAAGAAAGCATCGTAAATAAAGCATTTTATCCTCGAGGATAAGAAAAGAAGCCCACTGCACGTAAGCTTTCTTAATTTGTTTTCTTCTCGTCGGCGATCGCATCCACGTCTCACCTTTACGTAAAAGCGAATTCAGTACGTTTGTCATGTTTTTCGAGATTTTCAAAGTTTAGAATAAACTTTGATAATTTATACTAATATAATTTGAATTCCTTAACTTAATTCAACGCCGCTCAATCGCGTATCTAAACTAAACATTTTCGTGCTTGATGAGGCGAGATATGTTCAACTATTTCATTTCAACCTTTTGGGTTAAACGTTCAACGTATCTACACGTTGGTTAGCGTCAGTTAATTCTCGATTTTTCACGCAAATCGATAAACTTTATTAATATTTTTCTTAAATATTAATTAACTTATTCATTAAACATTATTTTTCATTTCTAACGTTATTTAATATAACGTTTTTCATAAACATAGTACTCTATGTTTATAAAATTTCATAATTTCTCAACACGCCTAAAATAATTTCTAGACATATAATGTATTATTTTCTTGATATTAAGGATTTAAAATCCTTAATATATTTATTCAACTTTCGGTTTAAGCTTATATTTTCATTCTTCTTCCAAAATTCATCTAATTTCATATAGTGTACTATTTTATCATAGTATCACTAATATGTATTAATATTAACTATAGAAAATTTTGAACATCACTTATTAAAACTCTTAGGTCACGGTTCCTTGCTTTGAATTGTCCAAATAATTTTCTAAAATTCTAGTTAATTTATACAAGGCCCCAACATTAATCTATAACATGATTATAACATATAGTCCAACATTTTCAATTTCTACATCAAGGATTTATTGATCAAGGCTCACGGTTCTCACACTATGTATAGCAAACATTTTGTAAAATTCTTACAAAATTTCACTATGCTTATACACTATAGTATAACAACATTACATCACAACATTTATCCAAAAACAACTAAATCATCCTAAATCAAGCTTGAATGCTCTCGGTTTCTTTAAGAAAATTGGAGCAAATAATTTCCAAAATTCTTAATAAAATCATGTAGTACATAATTAAGGTCCTAGATCAACATTATGCTATAACATTTCTTAAATTAAAATTGTACAACAACTTAGCATTTTTCATTAATTTCGGTCATTTCATATTTATTTCACATGATTTTCAAAAATTTCCAAATAATCACTATAAGCTCCTTGGATATCATATATCATTAATCCATCATCAATTCAACTCTAGAAATTTTCGATTATATTCTAAGATTTCATAACATGTTCAATTGAAATTTTAAACATGGTATATGCATCTATAACATCATACTACACATTATTAATTAACAACTATTATGCTTAGCATAATTTATTCTATATTTCACCTTAAGAACATATGCATATATAATAAAATCTAACGGTTAGAATTCAAAATTCTTAACGATATACTTAAAACTCGTTCAAATCCTAACCTTTTTACGGTGTCGATTTAGTGCACAAGGATTTTAGTATCGAGGGTTTTGGGATAATATAATGAAGAACACCTTCTTCTTTCTTGCTCTCAACTCACGTGATAGGGGTTTTGAGGAAGAGAAAATGATTTGTTTGATGTAATCCCCTCAATTATGTACCAAGCAAAAAGGAATAAAGACTACACACTTAATGCACAAGCCTCAACACTCACGGTAATGTGTAGAGAAGAAAGAGATATTTTGTTTGATGTACTATTATTTACTAAATAAACTAAATGAATATCATGATTTACACTTAATTCCTACGGCACACACACATATATTGCAAGATATATTTCCATGGTGACTCACCAATATACAATACATCATCACTTGTGCCATAAAAAAAAACATCACTTCAACTAAATACATGAACCAAATTATCTTCCACTTTTGTTTATTGCACGTCGGCCATCTCATGTATCAACGAGATGAGTTTTTAATTTATTCCTTCTTTCCTTCATTTGGTCAACATTGTCATGCTAAATTAATTCAAAGCAATACATCTTTGGTGACTCACAACACTTTAATGAATCACTTTATTCCTTAGTAAGTGCACCTTGAACAAAACAACTAGAACCTCACTTAATTAGTCAACATGGACGGCTCTTTCATTTCCTACACATCTCCCACTTGATTCATTCAATTATCATCTTGTTTTGTGTGTAAAAAAATATATCTCACTATTACAATATAACACTACACCTTATTCACGTATAAAGCAATTGATAGCAAAAATTTATTCATGTTAACACACGACTATTTACTCACTGACACTTTCTCATTTTGAGTGTCCAACATTTTATTTTCATGCTATTTATAGTTATATAGCACAATATATGTCTTAGATGATAAATTATATCATTGGAAAAATTATTGGTATCATTACAAGTGAGAAAACCCTAATTTTCGAATTAGGGTTTTCGAAAATTCTAAACTTGTCCAATAATTAATCTTTAATGTCCTAGCATTATTTTAATGCTAAATAAAACTCTAATTATATATAATAATCATAGGAATTTAAATACTATAATTCCTTGATCATTAAACTCATTTTTCTATTCATCTCTAAACGTTGACGTTTGAAACGTCTCAAAACGTTAATTATCGACTCATCTCAAAATGGTCGTAATAAAGCCGTAATCACTTTATTAAATTATTTCATTAATAATAGAATTTAATTCTAAGCTTCGTTGCTTAGAAAATTTTACGAAATTTTAACTATCGATACTCAATCGACGTTAAAATAATACTACCGAAACACTTTATAAAATTCTATTCCTTAATTCAAAATTCTTAGTGAATCTAAAATAGGAATTCATTATCTTGTAATTAATCGAAATCATTATTCGATAAATTACTAATTCATTTATTTCGGCGAAATCCTAATTTACGAATTTAAATATCGTAATTAGGCTTTTAATTCTCCGGGATATTACACCTATGCCGGTGAGGCAGGATTTTAAGCCGGTGAGGTTTAGCCTTGATGGTGAGTCATTGGCTACGTGTTATCTTATACCGAGACTGGATATGATTTTGATTGTATGCGGTGAGTATACAAGTGGACATGCCGGGGAGGCTGAATATGATTGACTATTACTTTCCTGCGATGTATACATGTTTTGACAAAAATAATGATATTCCTTGTTTCCCACCGTTGAGTACATTTTTGTGCTCTTCCCTTTTATCTAAAATATTTTCGGTCAGTGATCATGAAGCGGTGTGACGGTATGGGTGTGCCTAGTGGTGTTATGTCACTTTTAGTTCCTTCAAAGACTTGTGCTATTTTGTTTAATCTCTTTTTCTTTATTATCGTTGTTGGATTTGAGTTATTAGGACTCCAACTTATCTCGTGGTATTAGGTCTTGCGTAGTTTGCTTTGGGTCGTTGGTTAGCGTCAGTTCTATCGTGTAAAGTTTAGACTTGAGTTTGTTGAACTTATTATTTTGCAAATTTATTTATGAGATTTTATATTTGTTATTTAAATATTTTATTCAATAGATATAAAAGAAAGAAAAAAAATGACTTTGACATGTTTTTGCTTTAGCTATTTAAGAAAATATAGCATTTTAAAATTATGAATTTAGGGTGTTACATTTAGTGGTATCAGAGCGGGTCTAAGTTTATGCAGACTTTAAAATTTTGAATAATTTGTTATATGATATTGTCATTATAAAGGGCACCACCCATTCTCGGCACACGCTCCTGATTGAGGTAACTTACTTTGCTTTTATATAATAAAATATTTTGGCGAGCACTTATTAGTGAAGATTCTCTCTCAAATATTATGAAATGTGGTGGTGATTTGTATATGGCATTATGTGAGAGTTGTGGATCCTTTTGTGAAAATTATTGTTGAACTTGAGCATGAGTTGATTGAAATTTTTACTTATTTGTGTCCTCGAAACTAGAAGGGACTTAGTTGCTTGATTATTAGGCCTCACTTGTGTAGGTTATATGGAGAATAACTATAATATACCTCTAGTTTTATGAGCATGCACTTTGTAATACCCCGAAATTAGATGCCTAATTACGGTATTTAAAACCCGTAAATTAGAAATTATTGAGATGATTCAATCCATAAGATATCGAATAATGATTTCGATTATTTCTGAAGGAATGAATTCTATTTTATATTCACCGAGAATTGTGAATTAAGGAATAAGAGTATATGAAGTGTATAGTCAGTATTTTACTTTAACGTCGATTTCAGTCGATAGTTAAAGCGTCGTAAATTTTTCTAAGAAATTAAGCTTAGAATTAAACTCCATTATTAATGGAATAATTTATTAAAGTAATGACGACCATTTCGAGATGAGTCGATAATGAGCGTTCATAGCGTTTTCAAACGTTAACGTTTTGAGATGAACGCAGCGTTTTAATCGATCAAGAAATTATAGGAATTAATTTCCTATGATTAGTATATGTAATTACAGTATTATTTTAGCATTAAATCAATGCTAGATCATCAAGATTTGGTAGTGACCAATTTTTCAAACGTCTGAAAACCCTAATTTTCGAACTCGATTTTTATCGCATAAAATGATGCCATTAAATTATCATATGCTATTAATTATCATCTAAATCATATACTATGATGTATATATCTATGTTTAACATGAAAATTAAAATTTAGTCCATGTTTGGGCATAAGGGCGAAAATGTTATAAGTCTTATAACAAGGTGTGTTGTTAATCTTCCCACTATTACATGTATCTATTAAGTGGAAATGTGATTAATTATATATCATAATTAAACAATTAAATACTGAAATTTATATATATATATGCACAAAAATCGTGCCTATATGTGTGTGTAGAGAGGGAGTGTAAGTGTGTGCATGTGTGTTTTTTTTTTATGCGTGTACTAGGGGTGACAAATGTCACCCACAAGCACACCACTACCACATAGAGTGAATACTGATCCAAGAAATAAAATGCTTTTGAAATAAGGCAATCTGATCGGTGGGCTTTACTCTACTCAAAAATAAAATGCTTTTGAAATATTTATTTACGATGCTTATTTCATTTGTTGATAAAATGTTTACATGATTACCGCCAAAAATGTTTATGTTTTGTGTATGTATCCTATCCATGAGATGTTATGAAATGTTATGAATGTTGTTGGGTCGCTCCTAACTTATGAATGAAAATCGATATCGGATCTATCTTGGGAAGGACAATACACAGCTAGATTAACGTGTACACCTAAGGTGTGTGTCTTTGTAAGGACAATTCACGGTCGATCACGGCGTCGTGAGGAGGCCTCCTTCACGATGTTCGACTATGATGATATGACGAAAGGATGTTAAGGATATGGATCATACACACGGAAAAATGCACAGCGGCGATGATTTTATGAAATGATGAAAATATTTTAGTAAGCACATGGCATTTTCAACTATAACCCTGTGTCTTACCATGATGTTGGCGGTGTAATTCAAAGAAAATAAAATGTTTTGGCATGAGTCCACCGAGTGCATTCTTGTACTCGACCCGCATGTTTGTTTTTAAATGTGCATTGAGCGAGATGATGGATGGGCGGATGTTGAGCAATAGGAATGTTGTCGTTGAAATGTTTTATACCTTGATTGAACATCGTCATATGTACATATCACATGTCTTCCATTGCAAGAACCCTAAATTATGTAATATAGTCGAGAATATAAATGACATATTTATTCGTTTATTGTTAAAAGAGTCTCCTTGTATTTTTTTTTTTATCCTGTTTAGAGTTATAGTCCCTGTCAATCCGTACTTAGGATTGAGGGGCTGTGACACACTTGCTGTAGTTCGATTCTGGCAATGTACTAGGAATCCCACTCTAGGCATCTAGAGAACTTTTTCGCTTGGAGAGCCTTGTGGCGGTAGATTGTTACGCACGGACAACCAATACCTGAATATGAAGTTGCCTCTACTGTCATTTATCTAGCACCCAATGAAGTTAAGGATATAGCTGGAAAGGCCTTTATAGATCCAGACACAATCCTGGAGAATGGTTAGTGTCAAATAAATTTTGAGGATTACATGTCCACCTTAATTTGCAGATGTAACGATCTTTTTCATGGCATAACTATTATAGAAGATGACGAAGGTCCCGTGTCACCACTCCCACAACAGAATGTGGAAGTACCTCAAGAGAATGAGGGAATAAACGAAAAAGATGAGGATCCCGAAGAGGACCCTGAAGAACATCCTAGTTCGGAGGTTATAGAGATTAGCAGTTACGAGGAATAGGATAGTTATGCTTTGATGCGTTTGTTACTTTTTCTTGAGTGGAACGTTTTGTCGTTCACTTCTTTTTCTTATGGTATGTTAGTATATTTTGGATAAACGAATGTGAGAAAGTTGGAATTTATGAAAGATATTATTTGAAACTCGAGTATTGTGAATGATTTAGCTTATTATTCGTTAAGTTGAGAATATTAACCTCATAAAGTGAAGTTTAATTTTATAATAAATGGCATGTGGATCCCAACGCAACCCCAATAATGACCAATAGGCTAGAAATTTGGTGGAAACACTGGTTGCCGCACAACAAGAACTCACACAGCGCATGCTCTAAAAAATAATGCACCACCGCTACCAACTACTAGCCAAGTGATTGAGCAATTTTGTCGATACACCCCACCGAGGTTCGATGGTAGCAGTGCACCTCTGATTTTAGAGGTATGGATAATGGAGCTCGAGAGAATTTTTGAGCATATAGAGTGTACTAATGCCCACAAGGTGTCGTGCGCGGTCTTCCAATTCACTGAAGATGCAGGCCACTGGTGGAAGTCTTATAAAAGTGGTTTGACCGAAACGGAGCATCAGAACCTAACATGTGAAATGTTCAAAGAAGTAGTTATGGAGATATACTTTTACGTTCCTACCGCAATCAGAAACAAGCGGAGTTCCTTAACTTGAAGCAGGGTGGTATGACCGTGATTGAATACGAGCGAAAGTTCAATAAACTTGCTCGTTAAGCTACATGACTTGTCAATACTGAAGACCAAAATGATGATCATTTTCTTCATGGCCTGAGATACGGGGCATCCTTGCAGTCCACGAGATTGTAAGTTATGGGGTGGCTGTCAGAAGAACATGAAGTGGAGGCTGGACTCGAAGTGGATAAGAGAAAGTGGGACAACCGAAATCGGGAAAACAACAATTTTTCTTATAAGAAGAGAAGAAGGATTAATGATAAATCTTGTGTGTGAGTTTGCGAAAACGATAAAGTACACAAGAGGTTTTTACGTGGTTCGATCAAGGTAAAGATCTACGTCTACGGAGGTATGATTCCTCAATACTTTCACTATGTTTGATTACAATGTATTTAAAACTCTAGTAGTATTCGATAGTTTCTAACCCTTCTACCTTCAATCTAACCTCTATTTATACATGTTGTGGATCCCTACCATGGATCCCTTGCCTTGTGTGATCCGATCTCTGATGATAGGCTTGATCCCTTGAGTATCTCCTTCAATATCTTTTCTTAGATTTGATCTTGAATACGGTTTAGATGTTGGGCTTTGGGCGAACCGTAGGTGAAGTTTCTAGGTGGGCCCACGGTTGGGCCTGCTATTGGGCTTGAGCGGTTAGGCCCCATATCCTATCATAGCCCCCCCCAATTAGTCGAGTGACAACTACGGCGAGGTAAGGTGAAGGATGTATTTTGCCGAGGTTGGTTGTTGCTCGGCTGAGGTCATTGTCGAGAATTTTCTTACCTTTTGGATGACGAGGTGGAATCGTATTATCTCGTCCGAACTGGATTGGATGATTTGCCGAGGTCCGAACTGAGTTGGATGATTTGCCGAGGTCCGAACTTACTTGGAACCGGGCCGTCCTCTTATTAATTAAGAGGATGCCGAGGTGGTTGACCGATCTGGAACCGACCCGTCCTCTCATTAATTAAGAGGATGCCGAGGTGGTTGATCGATCTGGAACTAGGTCGTCCTATCATTAATTAAGAGGATGCCGAGGTGGTTGACCGAGTTGGAGCTAGAGTGATGATTGCATGATTAGACTGGTATGTATGAGCGTTTTAGGATATTACATCATGTATGCCAGCCGGTTAGTTGACGCTCGAATCACGCGCGTGTATACCTCACGTCAAGTCATGCGTAACCACGTGGGAAGTTGAATAGGCAGTTTTTGGGCACCTATTTTACTTTAAATAGGTCAGAGAAAGGTGAAACTATTCATTTCCTTCATCTTTATCCATTTTAGCTCCAGAGAGAAATTTTCAAATCGGTGGTGCCTTTAGTCTTCTTTCAGAACGTCGTCGAAGTCGAAGCAAAATCCCACTTTGAAAAAGTAAGTATGTCTTCCTCATCTTCTTCTCTGCCTTCTCCGGTAGAGATTTCTGAATCTTCCCGATCTTCTTCTCTGCCTTCTCCGGTAGAGATTTCTGAACCTTCCCGATCATCTTCCGTTGATAGTGAGGTGGATATTCGGGATTATACTTGTTATACCCTGTCGGGTAGGTCTAGGAGCATGAGTGCTAGGGTTCCGGTGATACTAACCACCTGGGATTGGTATAAGATCAGGGACGTTTGTTCATCTTTGACCACCGCGGATATGTGCACGATAGCCTCGAAATTCCATATTCGACTGAAGGTTGGTGGTGTTTGCGAATCCGGATAGGGCGATGGCCCTCCCAAGGATTTATGATCAGATATAGTGATGCTTTGAAAGTCGGTCTTAGGTTTCCCTTGGCTCCTATTTTTTTGAGCATTCAAGAATATTACCAAATTCCCATTTGCCAGTTAACCTAGAACTCTATTAGGTCGGTGGTAGGGTTAGGGCTTGCCTGCCATGGCTTAGGCGAGAGGCTTTCTTTTGAAATTTTGATGCATTTTTTTTGCATTAAGAGTATAGAGGGTGTGTACTACTTATCACCTCGGCAAGCGTTTAAAGTGACTGCACCCTCAAAGGTTTCCCATTGGCAAACGAAGTTCTTCTTTTTGCGGGCCGAGAGGCAACCAAGGTATGAGTGGGGCATAGGTAAGATGAGGGATGTGAAGTGCAAAGCTGTCACGACCCGACTACCTAATCAGGTAATTAGGCCGTGACTCGGGGTTAAGAAGAAAATTTAACGACAACAGGCTCAAATATGTGTCAAGAGAAAAGATGACAATAACTTTCTTTATGAATGAATCTAACATTTATAGTTCAAGAAGGTAAAACATAAAGTAGGTTTCTAAGAATGTTTTGTCAACAAGAAGGATTTATCAACAATTTAAAACATGGAATGACAACGATTCAACTGAATAATATTGAATCCAATGAAAACTATTATGAGCATTCGAGAAATCCTTGTTCACCAACATTGGAAATGATCACTTTATCATATCAGAACATATAAGCTAGTAAGGTCAAAGCTCGACAACAAAAACATGGCTGAGAATTATGTATGAAGACATAACTCGTTGAAGCGATAAAACATGTCAATAAAAATAGAACAACCTTAATATGAATCAATATTTAGAGCAGCTCCTTCAAGACAACATTCGATTCCAAAGATTCTCTCCACTCAACTCGCATATTTAGAAATATATGCGGGAGTATAAAATGCACTCGGTGGGTATCGCCAAAACATTTAACATTTAAAACATTGCCCTTATGGCTATAAATTTGACTTGCTATCATATATGCTTTCATAAATAGATACTTACTTGCTTTCATTCTCATAATATCATATGCATATGCATGTTTCATGTCCAGATGCATCTTTCATCTCCTTCCCATATCCACGGATTCTTTTCTGCGTGTTGAGAAGTAGGCCTCCTTCTCAAACACTTTAACATCACATACCCGAGTCGACCGAAGGTTCTCAACTACGGTCATACCCGACGTCGGTAAACTCTTTCTTTCTTTTTCTTTCTTTCTTTCTTTCCCATGGATAGGTAGTGCATCATGCTTATGCTCATGTTCATACTCAAACTTTGGCAAGTCAATCATTTTTCAAAACAATGCAATTAAATGCATATCATAAAATCTCATGTCATCTTTCATGCATAATCATATCATCTCATTTGAAAACATTTAAAAGCATAAGCATACTTTATAGAAAATACTTATACCCACCTGGATGTTCCTTAGAGCTAAGGAACTAATTTCCAATTTCAATTCCATTTCTTCATTTATCCATATCTTATCCTTATAGAACGGCATAAAAGCCTATCAAGAGCCAAACAAGAACATTACTCATCTTAGTCGTCGACACGACCATATCTTTTTGATATCAAATCTAAGACACTATGGTTATCAAAACATGGGTCATTGCATCCTCTAGCATCTTATTAACAAACAATTTCTATCGAAAATTCGGTAGCGTAACGTTTATAAAACCCATCGCCAAATCAACACCAGATCAACCAAACATAGCCCAAACTCCATCAATTCATCACCATTTGTCTCAATATGCATAGGAAACTCAACAACAAGCTTCAATCATCTCATCTTAGCCAATAACCGAAAATCCCCTTAAGACGTCACTTAAGGTCTAACGTCAAAAATTCACGTGAGACGTCATCTAACACCAACGAACCTATATACATGCTCAAGTATCATTAAATATCATCATTTTATCAATAAACATAAAGATCAAAGCTTTGGCTTTGAAAACAAATTTCGCCGACAAACTAAAATTTTACGTTTTTAACACGTCGTGGAAAAATCCGAATAAATCATTTTAGGCTATATTCATATCATAGAATCCAAATATGAAGTCAAAATGAAAAAAAAAATCAAAATCCAACATTATAACACTTAGGGTTTTCGGCCATTTGGGCTTTTTCGTATACTTTCGATTTCAAACGTTTTTCTTGTTCCAAACATGTTTATATCAATCCAATAACATATATATGAAGTCAATTTAATCATAACAACATCATAAGTTCAAGATCAAGACATGCCCTTTTTGAAAATTACAAGAATTTACAAACAATAAACATATGCTTTCTAATTTTAATGTTAAACAATACGTAAACGTCGAATCTATCATAATATCTATAAATAATCAACAAAACATAAACAATCATAATTCTTGAAATATGACCGAAAAACTGAAATGAACATAAGAGCATGTTTTTTTTAAAAATTTAAAACCGTAGATATGTTCTCAGACGAGATTATACTCTATTCAAGACCGATCGAAAATTCAACTACCGGATCTTCCTATTTTTGAAGCATAAATTTCGAAATTTTATGTGTGTGCAAGTGTGTGTTGCGTGAGTTTAGGGAGATGAAATGAAGATGATAATGGTTCCAAAATATATATTATGTAATAAATTAGTAAGGGTAAAATAGTAATTTCACATTATTAATTAAATTTTCTTTTATTTTTCCCAAACAAAATGGTGCCAACACACCATATTCTAGAGATTTCTATAAAATAATCTCCATAAATTTATCCTTAAATTTTCGGATTTAATAATATTAATAATAATAATAATATATTTTCATGAAATTTTCCAAAATATGTTAGAAAATTCCATAATTAATTCCCAAAAATTCTAATATTGAATCTTATTTTCTTAACATTTTAAACTCATCATTTTCATCAATATAAAGTTCCAAAACTATAAAATATATAATAGGAACTCACTTATAAAAATAGAGATTAAATTCCATTTTATGCAAATAATGGAATTAAATATTCCATGTATTTTTAAATCCTTCAAAATCACTTTCTAAATTTTTCCATCATCAAATATCATTAAAATATAATAATTAAAATATTTTTGGCCTTAAAAACCATTTTAAATATTTTGCTCTTAATCCGAGCTTAATCGGCAAACGCCGACGTCACAAAAACGTAGATTTTGAAATTCTCAATTTTCTAAAATCAAAACCTATTGAGCATGTACCTATCATCTTAAGACCCTTGAAATCTAGGTCTTCTTATCCTAAATAAGATCTGAGAATCTTATCTTAGATTCTGCCTCGATTCTATCGTCTCAACTTGAAGCTTAACACAAAAGCTTCTAACTTAAACAAATCTTTCTTAAGGATGCAATGCCCTTCTTATTAAGCTCTTAATCACGAGCTAATCTCACATGTAAATACGGGTATTACAAAGCCTGTGGTGCTATAGAGGATCAAGCGAACATCTTGGGTGAAATCTCGCAGTTACACGGTGAGGATGATCCGATGGATGCCGGGCTGAGCACTTATAGATCGGGAGCTTCGGGATCTGGGGCATCGGGGTGAGGCCCCCTTTTTCTTATATTTCGATGATGTCTTTGTGCTAATCAACTCCCCTTAAGACGTAAGAAGCTCGGGCGTAGAAGGCGAAGGTGTCGACCGTCGTCATCGAGGCGATCGTCGAGTCGAGGCAACCGGCGAAGAAGGCGAGGTTAGCCGAACAGAGCAAGGGGCCCCAAGTGGTGGTCGAGCTCAGTGAGTTATTGACGAGGACCACGGCACCTCAGCCGAGGTCATGTCCGACATCGGCGGGAGATACCCGTACTCGGGTCACTTACGAGGTGTCGATCCCAAGCTCCCTTATATCTTTTTCATAGGTACAGATTTATTTCGTATCCGCCGTTATCTCCTTCTGTGATGTGTTTTTAACGGTATGATTTTCAGGATACGACTACGGCAGTGGGGGATCTGCACCGGATAGCCGGACTCATTATCGAGGGCGCCTCGATATGACACGGTGGAGAGGAGAGGTCGTTCACGAGGCCGCGAGGGCGGCTGTGGAGGGTGCTACGAAGAGAAGACTCGGGCTTTGGAGGTGGCCCAGCTGATGTAAGGAAGGCACGTGAGACGGGCGGCGGTTGTGGCGTCGGCGGTGGACGAGAGAAGTTCGCCAAGAGAAGGATGCCTGCTGGCGGGCAAGGGCGATCTTGAGGGCCTTTGCCAAGAAGCTTATTCAATCGGAGACCTTCTCCGCCTCATCTCGGACTTGGCTGCCGTCTTTGAGGACGCCGGTGGTGTCCGACCATCGGAGGAGTTGGCGGCCGAGATGCCCGACTTGATAAGGTCGTGCATGGTTGGGTTGAGGTCGACCACGAGGAGGCAGCGAGGGACCACGCCGCTTAATTGCCGAGGCGAGGTCCTTCCTCTCCGGAGACCTGGCGGCCTCCATTTCTCTCGCCGACGATTGAGGTCGTCTCCCAATGCAAGGAGGATGAAGATGCCGATCTTTAGAAACTCCTTGCAGGCGCGGATCAAGCCGGTGATGCTTGGCCGAGCTCGGGGTTCCTTCGAAGGCGGTGGCGGTGCGAGCAGAGCTGTAGGAAGGTTCCGTGAGCCCCACTAAGAGGCTCGTGTCGGTTGACTGTTGTAATAGGTTTGATCTCGAGGTCCATTTATAAATGATAAATACATCTTTTGGTTGAAATGAATGTGGATTCGTACTTTAGCAATCTTTTACATTGGGTTAGATCCGATGGACCAAATTGAAAGAGGTCGGGGATGCCCGTTTGAAGAGGTAATCGAGAATGACTCAAACATTGCATAGACAACGTCAAGAACTTGCCCGAAAAGACTTCATGTGCGCGGATCTTAAAGAAGAACATGCCGTAGGTGGATGGCGATGATCCGCTTGATATAATCTAAGAGCAACGCGAACTGCCTAAGAGGTGGCATTACCATATCGTGATCCACCGATCGATCCGAGGCCGACGACCGAGCTCAACTGCTAGCCGAGGGCATGGTGCGAGGATGAGGAGGGACCCAATAGCAAGAGGTTTAAAGACTGCCTCGAAGAGCTGGTCAAATGCCTCCAGTTTTATGAGGTCATTCGCAAGCGACACATGCCCGAGCCACGCAGTCAAGCTCCAGCCGATGTGAGGATTGAAGAAGTAGAAGTGAGTGGTGGTTACCTGGACCACGCTGAGGTGGTCCAAATGATGGGTTCAGATGTGACAAGAACGTCATCTCGTGGTCGGTCCCCATTGTCGGGAGCTCGGCGAGGAAGGATGCAAGGTCGGGGGCGAGGTCGTAGCCCTGGCAGGATGGCGAGGTCAAGAGGCAGGAGTTCGACCTCAGCCCAAAGGATATCCACCTCAGGTCAGGGCACCTCTGCGCCTGCTCAAAGAGCCTTGGAAGTAGGTCTTGACAACGCCGATCTCATCGACTGGGTGGAAGGCACCGAGTTCATTCCGGTTATTCATCGTCGACCCGAAGATTTTGTTTCGAACTAGTGTAGCTTTAGCGAGTCTTGGCGAGGTGCTGCTCGGAAACCCGAGTAATATGTATATAGCTTAGAACTTGGTTTTTAGTCATAAATGTATTTAGACTTTGTATAGTCATAAATGTATTTAGACTTTGTACCGAAGTGTATATCTTCCCAATAAAGAGGTATAAATTATACGAGATCCGATTTGGATGTCGTTTGCATGTAGATGTTCAAATTAATGAGTAATCAGATGTGCTTGCCTTGTTTGTCGAGAAATATAGATAGGAGTGGTCCCTCGCTTTTAGTTTGAGTACCCTAATTTGTAGGTTTGTCGTCCTCGCAAGTGGCCCCTTTGAAGGTAAGTTGTATTTTATCCGAAGTGAGAACAGATTTTCACATAGGTATAAGATGTGACGAAGTAATCCACCCATAATATAAGAAAAACAGATGTTTTATTGATAAGTAAATGACATCGTGCCTTGGAAAAAATAGAAAGAGGGCCAACATAATGCCGACGTGAAACAAAAACTATGTAAAATACCTTTTCAGGTGAGTAATATGCCAGGTGTTTGGTATGAATTTGTGCTTGTTCTTGGTATTGTTGTGCATGTTATTTTTAGTGGTTTGTCCTATTTATGCTGTTGGTTTGATTAATATTTATCGATTCGGACGTACTTCGTTTGTTTCGATGTTTTGTAGAAAAACGGCATTACAATAGGAGGAATTGGATCTTCCAAGGATAAGTTTTATTGAAGAGCATCGCGATAGGAGTTCGTAGGTGAAAACGGATTACAATTCGGAGATCGAACGCGAGAGAACGGAGCAAAACATCGAAGTCGCGCACATGCGTGCACGAGCGGCCGCGCCCGCGCCAGCGTCCGCGACTCAAGACTCGCGGCTCCGCGTTCGCGGCGCCCAGATACATACCACACGCCAGCGCCTCGCCCGGCCGGTGCTTGCCGCAGCAGGCCGCTTCCACCCGGGCAATCACGCAGCGCGTTGCCCAATCTCAGCAGCGTTGCCCGCCCACGCGCCCGCGCCCGCGCCCACCCTTCGCCCACGCCGCCTCGCACGCAACGTCGCCCAGCGCTCATCTATCCTTCGGCCACATCATCTCCGTCCGGTCTTTGGGAAGCGGCGCCGTTTTGTCCGCTGCGCATCCGCCCCGCCGACGGCAGTGCGTTTCTCGTGCTAGCCTGGGCGCCCCGCCTGCCTCTCCTCCCGTGCGCTCGCCTCACGCTTCCGTGTGCCCGTTGCTCACCACCCGACGCTTGCATCCCCAGCACCCACTGGATGACCCAGCGCACAAGACTCTCTCGGCGCCATCCGACGCCATCTCGCCGTTGCCTCTCACGTCCGCGCTCGTCCACCTCAACCGGTGCTCCACTCCGAGCGTGCGTGCACCATTTTCCCTCGCGCGCTCACTTTGAGCCAGCGCTCAAGCCCAATACAGAATGTATCCCCAACCGGCGTTCACTCCCAACTGGCACTCACTCTTTATTTATATATATATACGTGCTTAGGTCAAAGCTGGGTTCGGATTTTCTTTTGGCACGCAGCCACGGTGCTTTTCTGGATTTCTTCCGACAATTCTTCCGACAACAGAGTTAGATTCACAGTTTTAATTTCTGCTTTTTTTTCGATTGAACAATCTTGTTTAACAATTTATGCTTTGGATTTATTAGTTCTATTGGAATCAATTTCATAGTTTATCGTTTGATGATTATTATTGGATTCAATTCCATAGTGACAGTGGTTTGTTTTCATATTCCTTTGTTTTACATTGCTTAATGATTTCCTACTTTCGATTAATTCATGTTTTTGTTGGTTGGTTGATAATTATGGTTCATTTACAAGTAGACTTAGATTAGGGCTTGACGAACCCTAAGAATAGGTTTGCTATTGCTTTTGTTTATTGCTTTCGATTTATCGCTTTCGTAGTTTAACTAGGGATTGACAACCTTTGGTTTAGATTTATTGCTTTATTAGTTTAGCTGGGATTGACAACCCCCAGCTTAGGATTACCGCTCATTTTCCGTATTTCAATTCCCGTATGTTTCAACCCCATGTTGGTATTAGAATGTTTAGATTTAATTGCTTTACGTATGCATACCTAACAATAGCCTGTTAAGTTTTCCTTGAGAGACGACTTGGGTTTACTTATCACGCTACAATTAACTCGTGCGATTGCAGTAAATTTGAGTGTGTTTTAGCTCGATCAATTTTGGCACCGTTGTCGGGAAAACTTTAGTCGTATTGTTTGTGTTGTTTTTTTCGTGTTTCTTTTTCGCTCGCTTGGTTATTATCTCCCCGGTGCGTGTGATCTTGTTTTGTTGTTGGTGTCTCATAATGCAAGGGTATCGCAGACGAATGTGGTCAAACAGTGGGGGAGGAAAGTTCGTCAGATTGGGCAAATTCTTCTTACGAAGACGGAGCCCAGCTCGACTATTACGAGGATACCCTTCAAACCACGAGTATCAAGCCCACGATCCCTACCCCGAGCAACAAGACTATGATCCCCATCGTGACCAACCACCTCCACCGCAAAGACGAGGATCGAGCTCACAATCCATACCGATCAACCACCTCCGACGTACTATGTGGATCAATCCTACAATCCATACCGATCAACCACCTCCCGCGAAGATCCGTGACTCACAACAACCACCTCCACCTCAAGATTCATACCGCAGCAGCCACCTCCACCTCAAATGCCACTGGGATGATAAGTTCACAAAGTTTGATGCTTATGACCCTTCACTTCAGCGCTTGGAGACGCAAGTGGGACATGTTAATAGCTCGCTTGATGATGAGTTGCAAAGAATGGAGGAACTTCCAAACCAATCCAATCAGTCCAGCGGTCACTATTCTAGGAAGTGACCTAATTATTGAGAATTGGGTGGAAGAGACATCGATGAGCCGCCAGTCACATGGGGTAGAAAACGAGAAAGTGACTGAAGTCATAACTTTCCCACACCAACCCGATCAAGCTTCAACGGTCATTACTCTTGAAAGTGACCCAATTGTTGAGAATGGGGTGGGAGAGACACCGATGAGTCATTGCAATGAGAAGGTGGAAAATGAGAAAGAATGGGCACTTGAGGATGAGAAGCAGGATCAGAGCCACGAGGAAGTTGTTACAAGGACGATTGACGAGGAAGAGTGGGCACGTGAAGTTGTTAGCATGCCAAAGCCCACTCTGGAAGTGAAGGAACTACCTCATCACTTGAAGTACGTGTTCTTGGAGGAGGATGAAGAGATGACAAAGGTTGAGGTAGCTTCTATTATTTATCAACACCCTAATTCGCCAAAGTATTGTGCTGTAGGAGTTGAAATTATCTATTTCACTTTGGAGAATAGGGTGTTCGATTTGAGCTTAAATGAATTATTATTTTCTTCCTTGACTGTCCTTTGTGCTTATTTGGTTACTACTAATGCTCTGGCTGGGATGGTATTCCTGCAGGTTAAGGACTATGGATAGTTGAAGTTGACTTGATTACGTCGGGCTCACGACGTTAAACTGAGTACTACGTGGGAGTTTACCCACAGATTTTTATTTTCTTTTTCTTTCTTTCTTTTTTGTTTTGTTTTGTTGTTCTCTTTGATCTTTCTTTTGTCTCTATGTTAGTTTTGCTTGAAATTGGAACGTCGTCAGCCGTGAGGTGTAACCATGATACTCCGGTTATGCCGTGCACGCTCACATTCCAACCCTGCCACTGCCATCAATTATCAGGGAAGTCTCCTCATCTATTGACTATTTTTGTGTTATTAATGTTTTGAGAACGGGGACAGTGCTCGAATTTTGTGTGGGAGAGATTATTTGGTTTTGTGTGCGTGTCTTATATTTTTGCTTGCTTGGTGATGTGCCTTTGTGCTTAATTTGATCTCTTGGACATAAGTTTGTGTCTATGCGAATAAGTCAGGATTTTGATTTGTACAACTGAACTCTGTGGTATTGGTCAAACCTTGATGTATTTCTCGTTTATCTCGATGTTATGTTATTGAAGTGCAATGTGAATTGACGAGATTATGTGAATTGATTTTAAATCGGAGGTTATTGATGTGATTTGTCCGACTAATGCTAGGGGTAGTGTTAACAGTGTGGTTACCTATATACTCGTTTCATAAAAAACAAAACAAAAAAAAATTGTGTGAAAAAGAGTAAAAAAAGAGGAGAATTAAAACTCCAATAAATTGTTGAGATTGTTGAAATGGAGGATGGGATTACGTCCTCATTCTCAGTAAATTGAGAAATGGACATGGAAACCATGATAGGAGACTCGAGTTCATCGAGAGTTCACCTTCAACATTGTTCCAAAATCATTAATACTTTCTATGTTATCAAAGGAAACTTGTTGCTAAAGGTAACCATTTTAGTTAATTCACCCCTAATGAGAGTTGGGTTTGAGCAAAAATAATCTTCTTGTTTATTTGATAGTTACACAATTTTAAATTTGTTTCACATTAACTTTGATTATGTATTCATCATGTTTGGGGGAATTGCAAAACGAGGTTTGATTGATTGGATTTAGAGTTAATTTGCATGAGTTATTCTTCTACTCTTATTAGTATAGACTTTGGTTGAGGACAAGTAAATGGATAAGTGTGGGGGAGTTGTTAGGAATGAATTTGTGCTTGTTCTTGGTATTGTTTTGCATGTTGTTTTTAGTGGTTTGTCTTATTTATGCTGTTGGTTTGATTAATATTTATCGATTCGGACTTACTTCGTTTGTTTCGATGTTTTGTAGAAAAACGACATTAAAATAGGAGAAATTGGATCTACAAAGGATTAGTTTTATTGAAGAGTATCGCAATAGGACTTCGTAGGCGCAAACGGATTACAATTCGGAGATCGAACGCGAGAGAACGGAGCAAAACATCGGTCGCAAGCGCGCATGCACGAGCGCGCCGCGCGCGCGCCCGGCGTCCGACTCCCTCAAGACTCCGTGCTCGCGGTGCCCAGTGTCCGTGCACCAGCGTGCAATGCCTCGCCCAGCCGGTGCTTGCCTCAGCGCGTGCTCGCTCCACCCCGTATTTGTCACTCATACACGTCGTCACGGCCGGTTTGGCTTATCCTCACCGGACCGTGACTTGGGGTTGAATTAAATGAATATTAAAAGAATAAGGTTTTCAACTCATTTCATCTATGAAGAAATACGGATGTCTCCAAACGTAAGCTAGATTTAGGATGGGAAAATAACTTATATAAAGAGTTGATATGAACGTTTGACAAAACAAAGAACTCTTACTGAGCTTTCAACGGAATATCAAGAACTTAACATAGTAACAAACTATAACAGTAGTTCAAGAGTTTGGCAATGAATAAAACGTGTGAGACATGCATATGGAGATGCATTCTCAAGGTGAACCAAAATACTTCAAACTACTTGGCAAAGATTCCGCTCAACTCCCGCCTGCTCCATCATCACCAACTCGCACATTTATAAACAATATGTGGTCGAGTACAAAGATGCACTCAGTGGACACATGCCGAAAACATTTTACTTTAAGAAATATTGTACTACCCTCATCACAATAAGACACAAGGGTTTTATTGAAAAGGCCTTGTTCTTACTAAAAACATTTCATTATTTCTCAAAGTCGACTGGCCAGCCATTTTCACATCACAACAACAACAACGTATATTCCAAGTCGGCTATGGATAACGCCACGAGGAGGCCTCCTTCACCCGGATGCAAACTAACCGCCCAAGAAGTCAGAGCATGACCGCCCAATGTTCGTGAGGCCCAACACGTGTACACAACCCTAGCCGAGAATTTCTTCCTTACACCTCCAAACTCAGATCCGAACCATAACTTCCGTTGCCCTGTGCAACCCGAATGGACATATATAAAACATAAAACATTTTGGCGAGACAATATCGTATCTCAACATTTCCAAAGATAAGAAAGCAAAAAGTAATAACAAGAATACTTTCGAAAAATCATTTTCCAACAAAGCTCGTAAATGGTTTTGATAAGAAAGCCCACCTCGAGAACTTAAAGTTCTTATGTCACTAGGGTTTTACTTTTCCGTTACCTTTCTCCTTCGAGTCAAACCTTATCAACGTAAGAAACAAGATTTTAGCATATCATCACGTCAGAAGAATTATCGATCCGAACCATCGTACGTACTATTCTTCCATTCTTTCCTTAGTTCAAATCATTTGGCGTAACGTACGAATCTTACTTTCATAACTAATTCGTCACGTACTGACTTTACTTCTCATCTTACGTATATACTCAAATTCTACGTATTCTCGGTCATACTTTCCTACGTCTCAATTTTTCCCACGTATCATATCGTATAATTCACATATCACATATCATGAGACATCATATTTCTTTATATCACAATTTTCGAAAATTTTAATAATATCTTTTGAAAATCCTAATTAATTACATAATATATTATTATCATCATATATTAATGATATGATATAATATTCATCATACACAACTTGTACATCAATATTTCATGCTTTTGTAAATTTCGAAATTACCATCTCATAATATTCCATATTTTTCCAAAGAATTCGACATAAAATCATAAAATTTTTAACATTAATAACTATCATTATTTCATGTTCAAAACAACAATTAAAATTCATGTACATCAACATATAAGTCTTACATAATTTCGATCATGGCATAAAATTTCATAACATGCTAAACTTTGTATTATAATCATGATACATGCTTATAAACATCATCTAAACATATTTACTTAATAACTTCGACATATAGCATAGATTTCACATATGTCACATAATTTTCGAAAGCATGTAACAAAACATATCACATATGAATTTCTAATATTTTTGTATGAAATAGTAAGAGTTGTAGGGTTTCTAACCTTCTAATTGTTTTCGATCGACGTCGGCGATGTTTTTCTACCTACGGTCGAAGAGTACATCAGAGAACACTCTCTATTTTTTTTCTCTCTATTTTCTTAGTATTTTCGGTTATAAGGTATGGTATGGGGGTGGCCTCCTATTTATAGAGTTTATAAAGTGTATTTAATCATTACTTTATAAAATATCTTAATATAAAGTCAAAAGTTACAACTCAATCTTATCCTATATTTTCGGTCATCTCCAAGTTGCATAAGAGACAAATTTTTATCTTATCCTATTGTTTATTTAATTAATATTCAACCTTATCAAGATCTAAATGTCATTATCAAAGAGTTTCAAAATTAATTCCAACCTATTTAGTCCATAATTTCGGCCACTATGTCCAAAATAATACATCCACTTGTGAATTTAATGATTTACCTTATCTTTATCATAAATAATACCTCTATACTTTAATTATATAATTTAATATTCAAGGATTTGAAAAATATCATATTTTCACAATTTTATTCATTTTCGGTACTTGGTTTTATCTAAGAGACAAATTTTATTTTGTTCTATATCATATACTTTAATATTATCATATAATAATATCATAATTGAAAAGTCAACAATTTCAACTTAGGATAAGATATCATTTTCAAAGAGTTTAAAAAATGTTTCTAACCTTATTCCAAGGTCCATTTTTTCGGCCCCCTTCATTCCAAACCATAGGTTACTTGTTTAAATTGATAACCATCTCTACTTTACACCTAATGATATCCTATCTTTATAATTATAGCCCCTCATAAATTAAAGCATGATATTTTTATCCATTTCACACCTTTAAGTCCAAATTTTCGGCCCTCATGTAATATATATGATACATATTTTATTTTCTTCCAATAAATAGCTATGTGACATAATATAGATCTTAGATGATAATTTAAATCATAGGAAAATTAATTTAGATCATTTCTATGTACTAAAGTAAAGTTATCGGCAAATAATTTGAAATTAAGGATAAATTATTAAATCTTTATTCTCTTCATAACTAATATTATTTTCATGAAGAATTATGTAGATATAATGATTTTATATCATAAAATAAATTTTTGGAACAATTCTTAGCAATTTTCTTAATTTTTTCGAAACTAGGGTTTTCTAGAATTTAAATTTCACAAAATTCCATTCTTATTCTATTTCATAGATTTCGAAATTTATACAATTTCTAGGAGACAAGATTGATCTAGAAATCATGATATTTATCAAGTATATAATTTAATAAATTATTTTGATACAATTATCACATAAAATCATAGGTTTCGAAAATCACATAAAATAACACATTATTTTCGAAAACTATGCAAGCTAGGATCCAAAATATTATCTCCTATGATATTTATCACATTTCTAAGAGATAAACATTATCCATGCTTAGTCATAACCTTATCTTATCATTTTATAAAAATATCATAACATATTTTTCACAAAAATGTCATTTTCAAATCCTTATCATATACACCTCATTAATTTCGAAAATCATGCTTGATTTGTACAAGATAATTATCTTATCATATACTACAAGATAAACATGATAACTCATCACATAAAATCAAGTGATCACATATTAAATCACAAATTAATCACTTATTCTCTATATTTTCGAAAATCACCAAATAATAAGGAAAATATTTTCTTTTTCTTCCTTAGTGTAAATAATATCCCAAATATACTTAAAAACATATTATTCTTACTATTAAAAATAATTTCATTCGAATTTTTGAGAAAAAATTCGATTTACTCAAAATCGACAATTACCGACGTTCACTTTCATTTTTGTTTCTATCGTAGTATTCCTTCTTTATTTTCGAAATTTTTAAACCCAGAAATTTGAGGTATTACATTCTACCCCTTAAAGAAATTTCGTCCTCGAAATTTTCGTATTCTCATAGCGTTCTTGATTCCTTCTCCATATTGAATTTTCAATTCCAACGTTGGTACCTCGTACCCATTTGATCGTCGTTTGACTTTAACTCTTACTCACATCGACTCATTTCTAAATCTCCAATCCATATTTCTAATATCCTTATGTTTTCTAGTCGTATCTATTCAACTATCGATTCTTATAGACGGTGAGTCTTATGTCCAAATCTAAGTTTAAGCGAACATATGCTAACGTCGTATCTTCTGCCTTTGATGAAGAAGATTCTTATCCCTTCATCTCGTTACGTACTATGTTCTAAAACATTCACGTACAACCTCGTAATAAAGTAGCCTTTGAAGTTTCCATATCGACTAATGGGATGATGCCATTCCTTCTATATCTTGAAATTGCCTCGTGCTTATTTATCTCACCGAGAACATTCCTTCATCATGACTTGATGTATCTCTCTCTAACTGAAGAAACATATTACTCTATTGATCTGAGAACTTAGGTGCCAAGATAAGTCAACCTATTTTCATACTTCTTAGCTTCAAGGATTGGAGGAAACGTATCATGACAACTTATATGTGAGTAAGGGTTCACAATTTAGGATGACAACTTTTGAAATTTGAATCAATATGTTCTTTGAAACGAATAATTGGAATATAAGGTCCGAAGACCAGAATGACGACTACTGAGATGTCTTTGGTCATATGGGCTGGCCAGACCCATCAAAAATACTTCTCAGTCACATGAAGGCTTGGTTTCAAAAGAACACTTTATAAATTTTCGGGTTGTAAACTTCTTTCAGAAAAAGTGAGGAAATTTAGTGATATCTCAATTGAAACTAGGTCATAGAGTTAAACTCAATGACAGAACTTGGGTAACGAATAAAATTTGAAAACATCATATAACTTGTATTGGGTCATCATAAATCGTAAGGTTTCTCAAAATATGATACATATCAAAACTTAAATCCACATTACTAACTACAGCTCTTACTTTAAACATTTTCTATTTTACCATACCGGAATCCTTTTACTATGGATATTATTCTGCGAGAACCAACTAATAATTCGATCATGTCTCTATTAAGTTCTAATAGTCAACTCAGAGTTTTATTGCGTGTGAACATCTACAGGGAAAGACTATACTCATGTCACCATCGCATAGTGACATTCATCATCATTCCATTTCTACCCTTTTAGTCTTTTCTACTTGTATTTATTCTTATTTCCATCCTTATTTTTGTTCTAATTTCTATCCTCTCTTTTGTTCTCATAATCGAATTCTTATGGTTCATCTTTCTATGTTCATTTGCAAAAGAATCATGCATCTTAAACAGTCTACGTTCTTTTTGGGATAACTTACTTATTGTTACTAACAACTTGTAATTTCAAACAGTAATAACATAACTCGTTCATAACAATACATCTCATTGAATTCTACGATTTCAAACATTTCACTTTTGACATATCATTGTCAACTCTTTCTCATATCTCTTCCAACTCTTTCTCATATTCATTTCCTCTTCACAACTTTAAAACAACATTTCAACTACTTTCTATTTTAAACTTTCATTACCATCCTTGTCTCTTCAATCCGCACCATTCTTATTTCTTAATAAAACAATCGCTACTTATAAACAATACTTAGTACATAACTTCAATAAATATCTCATAGACACTTATTTTATTCCTCCCTTAACATTCTATACCCCAATTCGTATATCGCTCTAGATTAATTCGTGTAAGCAATAGTCGATTCAAGATTCTGTCGCGTAGAATTTCAAATGAAGATACTATGCCCATGTCACAAGTGACATTCGTTTATAGAAACTTTCATTAATCCACGTGGCATTTTAAATTCTCGTTCGTCAGATCGTACTTAAAAGCGTTTCTAAGTTCTCAAGTTCTCGTGGTTCATCAAGCACTACGTCATAAATAGAAGAGAAATTCCTATAATCTCGTTCAATCTAAGTTCTTTATAAAACTTAGAGCTCATCAACGTTCTTGTTGAAAATCAAAACAATTTCACAATTCAACTTTGTTTCATAAACAAACTTTTCATTCAAACTCACTGACATATAACTCTATATATGTCCTTTCATCAATAATCATATACCCCCCGGGTATAAGCTTTTACTTTCTTTCAAATTCATCATAAAGAAATGATCACATACCAACCGGTATGAACTTAACTTCTTCGGACAAACCACTTGTTTGTCTTATCATCAATGAATTATCACAATTCAAAGCTATTCACTTTTTCTTTCAACGGCATGTCCACTTTAAAAAAACATTTTCACTCATACTTTCTCAAAATTGTAACATAACTTCTCAAAACTTTTAAAACCCATACCTTTCTCCTCGAAACCACTTTTCCTTCTTTGGTTGAGCGTGATGAATGTGAGCGCTGAGCTATGGAGATCGATTCATAAAAGTCTAGTGATTCAAGCTGACTTTGATAGAAAGAATATTTTGGTTCAAAGCAAACGAATCGCCTCGATACCACTGTCACGCCGGTTTGGTTTATCCTTACCGGACCATGACTTGGGGGTTGAATTAAATGAATATTAAAAGAATAAGGTTTTCAACTCATTTCATCTATGAAGAAATACGCATGTCTCCAAACAGAACGAGATTTAGGATGGGTAAAATAACTTATATAAAGAGTTGATATGAACGTTTGGACAAAACAACAACTCTTACAGAGCTTTCAACAAGAATATAAAGAACTTAACATAGTAACAAACTATAACAGAGTTCAAGAGTTTGGCAGCGGAATAAAACGTGTGAGACATGCATATGGAGATGCATTCTCAAGGTGAACCAAAAATACTTCAAACTACTTGGCAAAAGATTCCGCTCAACTCCCGCTCTGCTCCATCACAAGCTCAACTCGCACATTTAAAACAATATGTGGTCGAGTACAAAGATGCACTCAGTGGACACATGCCGAAAACATTTTACTTTACGAAATATTGTACTGCCCTCATCACAATAAGACACAAGGGTTTTATTGAAAAGGCCTTGTTCTTACTAAAAACATTTCATTATTTCTCAAAGTCGACTGGCTAGTCATTTTCACATCACAACAACAACAACGTATATTCCAAGTCGGCTATGGATAACACGCCGAGAGGGAGCCCTCCCTTCACCCGGATGCAAACTAACCGCCTAGCGGTTCAGAGCATGACCGCCTAGCGGTTCAGAGGCCCAACACGTGTACACAACCCTAGCTGGGAATTTCTTCCTTACACCTCCAGCTTAGATCCGACCAGAATCTTCTGTTGCCTGTGCAACCCGAATGGACATATACAAAACATAAAACATTTTTGGCAGACAATATCGTATCTCAACATTTCCAGTATAAGAAAGCAGTAAAGTAATAACAGTAAATACTTTCGAAAAATCATTTTCCAAGAAAGCTCGTAAATGGTTTTGATAAGAAAGCCCACCTCGAGAACTTAAAGTTCTTATGTCACTAGGGTTTTACTTTTTCGTTTCCTTTCTCCTTCAAGTCAAACCTTATCAACGTAAGAAACGAGATTTTAGCATATCATCATGCTTCGCAAGAATTATCGATCCGAACCATCGTACGTACTATTCTTCCATTCTTTCCTTAGTTCAAATCATTTGGCGTAACGTACGAATCTTACTTTCATAACTAATTCGTCACGTACTGACTTTACTTCTCATCTTACGTATATACTCTAATTCTACGTATTCTCGGTCATATTTTCCTACGTCTCAATTTTTCCCACGTATCATATCGTATAATTCACATATCACATATCATGAGGCATCATATTTCTTTATATCACAATTTTCGAAAATTTTAATAATATCTTTTGAAAATCCTAATTAATTACATAATATATTATTATCATCATATATTAATGATATGACATAATATTCATCATATACAACTTGTACATCAATATTTCATGCTTTTGTAAATTTCGAAATTACCATCTCATAATATTCCATATTTTTCCAAAGAATTCCACATAAAATCATATAATTTTGAACATTAATAACTATCATTATTTCATGTTCAAAACAACAATTTAAATTCATGTACATCAACATATAAGTCTTACATAATTTCGATCATGGCATAAAATTTCATAACATGCTAAACTTTGTATTATAATCATGATACTTGCTTATAAACATCATCTAAACATATTTACTTAATAACTTCGACATATAGCATAGATTTCACGTATGTCACATAATTTTCGAAAGCATGTAACAAAACATATCACATATGAATTTCTAATATTTTTGTATGAAATAGTAAGAGTTGTAGGGTTTCTAACCTTCTAATTGTTTTCGATCGACGTCGAGCGATGTTTTTCTACCTACGGTCGAAGAGTACTTCGGAGAACACTCTCTATTTTTTTTCTCTCTTCTTTTCTCTCTATTTTCTTAGTATTTTCGGTTATAAGGTATGGTATGGGGGTGGCCTCCTATTTATAGAGTTTATAAAGTGTATTTAATCATTACTTTATAAAATATCTTAATATAAAGTCAAAAATTACAACTCAATCTTATCCTATATTTTCGGTCATCTCCAAGTTGCATAAGAGACAAATTTTTGTCTTATCCTATACTTTATTTAATTAATATTCAACCTTATCAAGAATTAAATGTCATTATCAAAGAGTTTCAAAATTAATTCCAACCTATTTAGTCCATAATTTCGGCCACTATGTCCAAAATAATACATCCACTTGTGAATTTAATGATTTACCTTATCATATCATAAATAATACCTCTATACTTTAATTATATAATTTAATATTCAAGGATATGAAAAATATCCTATTTTCACAATTTTATTCATTTTCGGTACTTGTTTTTATCTAAGAGACACATTTTATTTTTTTCTATATCATATACTTTAATATTATCATATAATAATATCATAATTGAAAAGTCAACAATTTCAACTTAGGATAAGATATCATTTTCAAAGAGTTTTAAAAATGTTTCTAACCTTATTCCAAGGTCCATTTTTTCGGCCCCCTTCATTCCAAACCATTGGTTACTTGTTTAAATTGATAACCATCTCTACTTTACACCTAATGATATCCTATCTTTATAATTATACCCCTCATTAATTAAAGCATGATATTTTTATCCATTTCACACCTTTAAGTCCAAATTTTCGGCCCTCATGTAATATATATGATACATATTTTATTTTCTTCCAATAAATAGCTATGTGACACAATATAGATCTTAGATGATAATTTAAATCATAGGAAAATTAATTTAGATCATTTTTATGTACTAAAGTAAAGTTATCGGCAAATAATTCGAAATTAAGGATAAATTATTAAATCTTTATTCTCTTCATAACTAATATTATTTTCATGAATAATTATGTATATATAATGATTTTATATCATAAAATAAATTTTTGGAACAATTCTTAGCAATTTCCTTAATTTTTTCGAAACTAGGGTTTTCTAGAATTTAAATTTCACAAAATTCCATTCTTATCCTGTTTCATAGATTTCGAAATTTATACAATTTCTAGGAGATAAGATTGATCTAGAAATCATGATATTTATCAAGTATATAATTTAATAAATTATTTTGATACAATTATCACATAAAATCATAGGTTTCGAAAATCACATAAAATAACACATTATTTTAGAAAACTATGCAAGCTAGGATCCAAAATATTATCTCCTATGATATTTATCACATTTCTACACATTTCTAAGAGATAAACATTATCCATGCTTAGTCATAACCTTATCTTATCATTTTATAAAAATATCATAGCATATTTATCACAAAAAATGTCATTTTCTAATCCTTATCATATACACCTCATTAATTTCGAAAATCATGCTTGATTTGTACAAGATAATTATCTTATCATATACTACAAGATAAACATGACAACTCATCACATAAAATCAAGTGATCACATATTAAATCACAAATTAATCACTTATTCTCTATATTTTCGAAAATCACCAAACAATAAGGAAAATATTTCCTTTTTCTTCCTTAGTGTAAATAATATCCCAAATATACTTAAAAACATATTTTCTTACTATTAAAAATAATTTCATTCGAATTTTTGAGAAAAAATTCGATTTACTCAAAATCGACAATTACCGACGTTCACTTTCATTTTTGTTTCTATCGTACTATTCCTTCTTTATTTTTGAAATTTTTAAACCCAAAAATTCGAGTTATTACATGCGCGTTGCCCAATCTCCAAGCAAGACGTTGCAGCGCCAGCAAGCCGCAAGCTCGCGCGCCCGGCCCGCCAACGCCGACGCCGCCACCACAGACGTTGGCGCGCTAGCTTCTCCCAACGCGCAACATCACCCAGTAGCTCGTCTATCCTTCTCGCGTCTTTCTCCGTCCGTACTGGAAGCCAAGACGGCTTCGTCCACGCATGCCCCGTGTCCCGTCGACAGTGTGTGTTTCGCGCTAGCCCAACGCTGCCCACCTTTGCCTCTCCTCCCGCACGCTCGCTCCGCGCTCGCCTCGTGCTTCCGCGTGCCGTTGCTCACCACCCGGCGCTGGCATCCCCAGCGCCCAGCGCCCACTGGATGACCCAGCGCCCGCGCACTCTCTCAGCGCCCATCCGGTGCTCATCTGCTAGCGCCCGTTGCCTCTCACGTCCGCGCTTGTCCACCTCAACCGGCACTCAACTCCGAGCGCGCGTGCACCATTTTCCTCAGCGCCACTTTGAGCCAACGCCAATCCCAATACGTAATGTATCTCAATCGCGCTCACTCCCAACCGGCGCCACTTTATTTATATATATATATACGCTTAGGTCAAAGCTGGGTTCGGATTTTATTTTGGCACGCAGCCACGGTGCTTTTCAGGATTTCTTCCGACAATTCTTCGGACAACAGAGTTAGATTCACAGTTTTAATTTTTTTCTTTTATTTCTTCGATTGAACAATCTTGTTTAACAATTTATGCTTTGGATTTATTAGTTCTATTGGAATCAATTTCATAGTTTATCGTTTGATGATTATTATTGGATTCAATTCCATAGTGACAGTGGATTGTTTTCATATTCCTTTGTTTTACATTGTTTAATGATTTCCTGCTTTCGATTAATTCATGTTTTTGTTGGTTGGTTGATAATTATGGTTTATTTACAAGTAGACTTAGATTAGGGCTTGACGAACCCTAAGAATAGGTTTGCTATTGCTTTTGTTTATTGCTTTTGATTTATCGATTTCGTAGTTTAACTAGGGATTGACAACCTCTGGTTTAGATTTATTTCTTTATTAGTTTAGCTCGGGATTGATAACCCCTAGCTTAGGATTGCTGTTTATTTTCCGTATTTCAATTCCCGTATGTTTCAACCCCCATGTTTGTATTAGAATGTTTAGGATTTAATTGCTTTACGTATGCGACACGAACAATAGCCCCTGTAAGTTTTCCTGAGAGACGACTTGGGTTAACTTATCACGCTACAATTACCTCATACGATTGCGAGTAAATTTGAGTGTGTTTTTAGCTCGATCACCAGGTTCGGGGGATAAGTGTACCGGATAGGTAAGCAAGCTTATATGCCCCTTTGCCGAGGTCTTCGTGGATGCGGTATGGGCCTTCCCATGGTGGGGTCCAATTTATTAAGGCGCTCGACTTTACTAGCTTTATTGTTCCATAGGACGAGGTCGCCCACCTGGAGTATGGAGGCTTTCACCCTCCTGTTGTAGTACTTTGCTACTGGCATTTGTACTTGGCTCATTGATGAAAGCGAGTTCACGTTTTCCTTTAGAGCATCGAGATTGGCTCGAGGTTCTCCCCGTTGCCATGCTCGGCAAAGTTAAGAGTTCTTGGGCTCGGGCACCGATCTCACCGGTATAATGCCTCTGCACCATAGACTAGGTCAAGGGTGTTTCACCATGGGAAGTCCGAGGTGTCGCTCAGATGACCGGAGGACTTGAGGGAGATTTTAACCCAATCCCTTTAGCTCGATCTTGCCTCTTTTTCAATCCTTGTACGATCGCACGATTTGTCGCCGGTCCGATCGCTCACTTTGTGGGCGCGATCGAGGTGAACTGCTGTTTAACTGGAGCTCTTCACACCATTCTTGAAGTTTTGTCGATGAGTTGGGTGCCGTTGTCCGAGATCAAGACATGTGGTATGCCGTTTACAAACTATACTTTTCCAAACAAAGTTCTGAATCCTTTTGCTTGTGAGGTTTGAAAGAGGCTCGGCCGACCCATTTTGTGAAGTAGTCTATGGCTACAACCAAACACCAAGTCGTCCTGTGTGCTCGATCAAGGGACCAACGATGTCGATTCCCAACGCATAAAAGGCCATAGACTTTGTAGGCTACCGAGGTCGGTTTGAGGTAGCTTTTTGACCGTGGCGTGAAGTCGACACTGGACACTTCTTGACGAGCTCGGCCGAATCTAGGACGAGGTGGGCCAATAATATCCCGACCTCAACGCTTTTCTTTGAGAGCTCATGACCGATGTGGCTTCCACAAGATCCCATGTGAATTTCTTTAAGTACATAGTCCGCCTCTTCCGCCCAAGGCATCTCGTGAGGGTTGGAGGTAGGATTTCTATAGAGAGTTCCTTCATGAATAAGGTATTTTGGGACTTGACCATCATTTTTCGCTTCGAGCCGATCCTACGGTAGCACGCCTTCTTCCGTGTATGCCCTTATAGGAGTCATCCAGTTCGGTTCGGTCTCGTGATGATGCCGATGTGGGGCCTCGATACTCGATTGAACTTCCTCCATCGGTGGATTTGTCGATGACGAGGCTAATTTGTCGAGGACGCCACCGGCTATTTTCCCTCATGGGATTCGTGAATTGTGAAAACACCAAGGTGTCAAGATCTCTTTAGCTTTCTCAAGGTATTGCTTCATCCTATCCTCTTTGGCCTAGTATTTTCCTAAGACCGTTTACCACCACCGGGAATCTCCAAAGATCCGGATTTTTTCCACTTTTATTTTTTTTGCGAGACTAAGTCCCGAGATTAGTGCTTCAGACTCCACCTCATTGTTTGTGGTCGGAAGGAGAACCAAGTGCATAGGTTACTTCTTGTTTTTCGGATCGAGAAGCAAGATGCCCGCCTGCCACTGCTTTTGCATGAGGCTCCGCCCACGCACATTTGCCAACAGTAGCCGTGAGGTAGGTTGAGGGTGGTTCCTCCATTGTTGTGGCCGAGGTCGGAGTGACCTCATTGGTAGGATCGACCTCGTAAACTTTGCTTCTACTAGAAAATCAGCCGAGCTTGCCCCTTTATGGCCGATCGGGGAGATATGATGTCATGCTCACGAGCTCCAAAGGCCCACTTAGCGATACGTCCCGACGATTCAGTGTTTCGACAAGACTTGTCTCGTGGGTAAGTCGCTTAGTACCGGATGGAATGGGCTTGAAAATAAGGTCGGAGACGCCGCCATGCTCACCGCCAACGCTATTTTTCAAAGTCGAGTATCTAGTCTCCGATCCTTTGAGAGCTCGGCCGATGAAGTAAGTAGGAAGTTGTCGTCCGAGTTCATCTCAAGACAAGGTCAAGACTGATTGCCTCATCCGAGGCACCGGATATAAGGAAAGGAGTTCGCCTTTGGGGCTGACAAGTGGGCGATCATCGAGGTACCTTTAGTTGTGTAAAGTCAAGATGGTGCTCTTCTTCCTAGGCAAAGTCCGGCTCTCCTCAAGATTTTGAAAAAGGAGTTGTTTCGGCAGCCCGAGATAGGAACCCACCGAGGCGGCTAAGCATCCGTGAGTTTGTGGATTTCACGAATTGTTTTCGCACTGCATGTCAAGTATCGCTTCACTTTGGTGGGATGAGCCTTCAACCCTTCTCGAGAAACCCAAAGATCCCAAGAATTTCCCGTTTTACCACGAACGTGCACTTTGAGGGTTGAGCTTGAGGTCGACCGACCGAGGAGTCTGGAGGATAGTTCGAGATCCCGACATAACTTTCTATTTTTTCTTTTGACCACGATGTCGCCGACGAGACCTCGACGATCTTTCCTATGTGGTCTTTCAATACGCCCACCATTCGCTGGTAGGTAGCTTCGGCGTTTTCAATCCAAAAGGTATTTTTCAGATGCGAAGACACCAAGTCGTTGATGAATGCCATTTTGGAGCATCTTCCTTGCTCATCAAGACTTGGTGGTATCCCTTATATAGATCCAAGAAACTCAAGATCTCATGGCCCACCAATGCCTCCACCTTCTTATCAATATCGGGGAGGGGATAACAGTCCTTTGGGCAGTGTTTATTCAGATCGGTATAGTCGACACACATGCGCCACCCCCCTCCTGGCTTTCGAACAATGATGGGATTAGCCATCCAGGTTGGGTACTTAACCTCGAACATGATCTTGGCTTCCTGGAGTTGGGTCACTTCGTCCCTTATCACCTTGCTGTGCTCTACCGCAAACACCCTATTCTTTTGTCGAATTGGTTTGGTAGCCGGATCGATGTCGAGTCGATGAGTGATGAGCTCGGGTGACACTCGCCATGTCGAGTGGTGACCATGCGAACACGCCCCCGTAGTCCCTCGGTTGCATAACATGCCGTCGAACGCCGCTGGGACCCTAGGTGCCGACCTTGACGACATTTGAGGATCGTCATATAATTGGAGGTAGTCACCGATCATCCCGGTGACAACTTTCGAGGGTTCTCAGAATTGCTAGGCCCGAGGTAAGGCCCCATCTGGGTTGAGATCCTCGCATTCTTTCGCCGCTGATCACCTCGATACTTAATACCCCGCCGGGTGGGTATCTTGACGGTGAGGTGGTAGACCGAGCAGACGGCCTTGGTAGCATAGAGCCAGTCTCTTCCGAGGATGATGTTATACGAGGGAGCCTTGATAAGGAATAACTGAATGGCTTTGGTGATCGACCTGGGAGCACGTCCTATAGTGACCGGAAGGGTGATGATGCCTTCTGGTTGTATCGCCTCCTGAGTGAAGCTCCGTAGTTTAGATGGTGCTGGATGAATGTGAATCCCTCCGACCTCGAGTTTGTCTAAGCAACTTTGGAAGATGATGCTGACAGAGACACCGATGTCGATGTAAACCCTGTGGACGTTTTTATTACCCACCACTGCTTGTATGGTAATAGCATCTTGATGGGGCATGATCTTGCGCACCAGGTCGTTGTTGGAAAACACGACGCTCTCATCGTCCCAAGTCGCTTATTTTTGGCCCTCGGGATCGGTCTCGAGCTTCGGTTCTCAATGACGACCTCGCTGCACTCCTGTGAAGTCCCGTGATGGCGAGACTTGTTCCATTGCGTTGGGTGAGCCGCCGTCCTCGCCATCGCTGGGTACATCATCTTCGAGGTCCGCCCACAATTGTTGCCACCTCCGCTCTTTCCTTTGCGCTTCGCTTCCTCGGTTGCCAGGCGCGATCGAGGTATTTCTTAAGCATCCTCTTTAACGAGCTCGCCTATCTCCGAGCTCATATTTCATAGCCATCGGTATTGTGACCATATGCCGGTGGTAGTCACAATACTTGTCCTTCGACTTTTTCTCGATCCTCCTTTCATGGGAGGTGGTTTCGGAAGAGCTCGGTGTGGAGTTCGAATATCTCTCGCCTCGACTTGAGCAGATTATGCATGTTATTGCCGTGATTTGGCCGAGGTCCCGCCTAGACTCCATTGGGCCTTTTTGATTACGTCAAGGCACTTCGCGATCGGTGCCTCTTCCCGATCATCCGCTTCTTCTTCTCGATTTTTGCTCGTCCCATCTCTCTCTTTACGATCCGACTCATCCCTTTAACATAGTTATCCACCAAGGTCCAAAGGCTACCCGCCGCCTTCGATTTCTCCCGGTGATTTCTTTGTTTAGCGCCAGTCGGATCCCATTTTTGAATGCATTGATGATGTAGAGGTCGCTGCTCTCATCGATCTTCGAGGATTCTTTGATGAACCTTGAGACAAAGTTTGACATCGCCTCGCCTCGCCCTGGCGGATGGTGAGCAGTGTCGGATGAAGGTTGCCGAGGTGGCATCTTTGATAGAAGCGCCACTTGAATTGATCCATGAGATCTCTGAAGCTATGTATGCCTTTTGGCGGTGAGGTGAACCAACGCGGGCGTTGGAGATCAAGACTCGGGAAGATTTTGCACATGTGAATATCTTCCATCCCCTGATTTACCATGTTAGTAGTGTAGGCAAAAAGGAAATCTGAGTGATCTCCTAGACCGTCATAGGCGGCGATGTTGGGTGCTCGATATCGCTGCAGCAGGGGTGTATCCAGGATTTCTCTGGAAAAAAGGAAGATGATTCATCCATGTCGGTCAAATCCCGAGAGTTCGTTGCCATCCCTCCCAGGAGGAGTGGGAGACCGATAGCGACGTCTATCGTCTCTCTGATGAGGGGATTGACTCCGTCTTTCCTCTCTTCGGTCCCGTCCGGCCACGCAGACGTGTCTACGCGAACGACTTCGGCAGTTGTGCCGAGGTGACCGACTTCGCGGGTGACGCCGGGGTGAATGGTTATGGGCGGCTTGCCGAGGTGATCGACTTCGGGCATCATGCCGAGGTGATCGTCCTCGGCTATCTCGCCGAGGTGAACGTCCTTGGCTATTTCGCCGAGGTGAACGTCCTCGGCTATTGTGGAGAGGTGAGCGACTCCGGGCGCCCGTGATTGCCAAACTGGGCGTTCTATTTATGGTTCTTGAGGTTCCCGCTCCATTCGCCCTTTCGCTCGAAGGTTTGAAATGGCCCATATGGGCATTGAGGAATTCGAGACAGCCCGCCGAGGACCTCATGAGATTGGTGAGTCTCTTGTTCACCGGCGTTGAGGTCGGCTTCTTCCTCTTCGGTAGGGCGATGGTCCTGAGGATGTATAGGTAGGTCCTCTATGTAACCCTCAGGCGTGTTGTTATCGGCAGCTACGATTTCTTTTCCCGGCGCTGCGTAATAGCCTAGTTGGGGTCTTCAGTCCGTCTGTTGCCAGCACCACCGACGGCGCTAATATTTGCTCGAGTCCTTGCCATTGATTTTACGTAGAAAATGAAGCTTTTTGTTCAAAGTTTCCCACAGACGGCGCCAATGATAAATCTGTGTGTGAGTTTGCGAAAACGATAAAGAACACAAGAGGTTTTGTCACACCTCGGCTGACCTAATCTCTGATTAACTGACTAACCAGAGTGCGACGGTTGGATTTAAGAGAAAAAGACCAACTATTACTAAAGACTCGCAACAGGAAGACATTATTAAGCCGAAGTCAAACACTTATTAAATCGCTATTAGCAAGTGAATTCAATACTCATTGACTCAAGTTTGTAATTATTTAACTATCTAACCCATCAGAACTCTATGTCATGACACATAAAAATCATGTGAATCATAGATATAATCAATTATCCTTTCTAAAGAGAGAGACGAGTCAATGGACAATCGATTAAACCAAAAGATCAAGGTAGAATATTAATCAACCCTGTTTAGCAACTGATACTATAATCTTTGACACAAAATTCATACTGGTTTTCAAATGTTCAAAACCCATCAAGATTCAAACTAAGCAAGTTTCCACAACTATAACGAGTTGGCAGCAAAAGAGTAGTTGAGTTTATGTGTGGAGACATAAACTCAGGGCAAAACATAGGACATGGAAATTTAGATCTTCGCTCAGCATTCAATCCACATTGTCATCTCCCGCAGACACCGCACATTTAGAACACGTGTGCGGGCGTGAGTACTGATGCACTCGGTGGGCAATTTCAAATAATCAAACATGCTCTTAGAGCTATAAAATCGACTTGCCATTTTCTTAGATTCATGTGGGTTTTAAGAAATATCCTATGAATCATGCTTTAAGAAATCTCTTACTTCATGATCAATGCACGTGCTAACAATTCTCATCATAACATGTCTGCAGACAAATCTTAAATAAACACCATATCTACGACTCTTGTGTTGAGAAGTAGGCCTCCTTCTCAAACACCTCGCCAAAGGCCACCGTGTACACAAACCCTTACTAGTAGCTCGTCTAGCATAGGGCCGATATTGTAAATCTCTCGTAGATAGGTAATATGCAATATGCTCAAAAACAGGCAAGTCAATTAATTTTATAAAAGAGACACATGCTCAACATTATAAACTTGTGCACATATATTTTAGTTTAGAAAGCCCACCTGGAAATCTGGCTTACTCGAGACTTTCTGTCTTTCCTTTCTTGATCTCTATTCTGTTCCACTTGTTCCTTAATAAAGAATTAAGAAGAATAAATACGAGAAAGAGGAACTAAGAGTTTCTAACTCTTGAGCCTCTACTAAAACTCTCTCGATACTCTATGGTTAAGCTAAGCTCTGCTAGGTCAATGCATCCAAAACTAAACTATTCAATGTATTGAGAAAGTATTTTATAAGAACGTTAATCTTTTCAATTCCTTATATATATATAAGGGATATCATATCGCTATAATAAAATCTTTAACTTTCAAATATTTTCCTTAGGAAACTTTGATCAAGTAGTATTGATCAAGCTATATACTCATAAGAATCTATATTTTGAAATCAAACCTCAATTATCAAGTCAAAATCATCAAGTTCTTTGAAATAACACAAACTAACGCAATCTAACTTTTTCGTATAAGCATAGAAAAATCTAAATAATTCAAAATAGGCTAATTTTATATACTAGATCATACTTTGAAATCAAAGAACTCAATTAAAATCAAAATAATAAGTTCTTAACATTACATACGATAATAATTTAGGGTTTTCACCCGGCCCATTTTAACTCTAATTTCTTTTGCCAAACGAGATCATATACATGTAATTACATAACTACAAGCTTATTGTTAACAATTCAAAGCCAAAACATCTTAAAATCATGGCCATAGTTTTCGGTCCTCACAAGAAAAATGGAGGTTCGATTTTATTTCCAAAATCGACTCTAATCATGCTCAAACGCCTTTAATTACATAGATCTAAGCTTGATTTAAGGAATCATCAACAATACTCATGGTAAGAACTAGGGTTCTTAACTAAAATTTTGGGTATTTCTTGAAAATAACAAATCAACCCATAGATCAAGCATAAATCGCTTCTAAAAGGATAGATCTAAGCATATATAAACAAAAGATCGAAGAACGAAAATTTTTCTAACAAGGCCATCATGGCCGAAACCTTGGGAGCATGAAAATAGGATTTTTCTTTGATTTCTCAACATAATAACACTTCTAATAGGTAGATCTATGCATGTATAAACTAAAAATCAAGAACAAAACTTGAAGAAACGGCCTATACGGTCGAATCACATGGGGTTTGGGGTGGGTTTTCATTTTGATTTTACTTCAAAACTTGAATAAGGTTAAAGATCTACCTTCTTAAGACGCCGATCTACCGATTCGAAGAAGATTGGAAGCCCGGATCTTGAACTTGGAAGAGAAAATTTTCGGTGGTGTGTGTGTGTTTCGAAAATTTTGGGAGATTGAGAGAGAGTTTTGTTTGTAAAAATGAGGCCCTCTTTGGAAACTAATATATATAAAGTCTTAGGTACTATTCAAGTCTTCCCTCACAAGCTATTGGGAAGCTTCTTGAAAAAGCCACACTTTTCTAGAATTTTCTTAGCTTATTTCATAAGCTTTTAACAATCTTCTTGAAGAAGCTACTAAATTCTAGAATTTTCCTTAGCTATAATATAAGCTCAAAAATAATGAGGCAATGTATCTTTTGAATTTTAATAACTCAATATAAATCAAATAGAAATATAGAAATTTCTAGCGAATCGAAACTTTTCATAAATCACTCTTTTTAAAACAAACATTGAAATGAAACAATAAATTGAAATTTATTGTTAACTCAATCAACTTTAGAATTCTAAAATAAATCTTTGAATTAAAACTTTATGAAATCTTATCTGAGGATGCATTGTCCCTAGTCACTCACGTAATTAATTTCTAATTAATTACGTACTTAGCGCTTAATCAGAGCTATGAGAATCTGGGGTATTACAGGTTTTTACGTGGTTCGATCAAGGTAAAGATCTACGTCCACGGAGGTATGATTCCTCAATACTTTCACTATGTTTGATTACAATGTATTTAAAAACTCTAGTATTCGATAGTTCCTAACCCTTCTACCTTCAATCTAACCTCTATTTATACATGTTGTGGATCCCTCAAGATTACCATGGATCCCTTGCCTTGTGTGATCCGATATCTGATGATAGGCTTGATCCCTTGAGTATCTCCTTCAATATCTTTTCTTAGATTTGATCTTGAATAGGGTTTAGATGTTGGGCTTTGGGCCAAACCGTGTAGGCCGAAGTTGCTAGGCTGGGCCCAGTTCGCTTGGGCCTGCTATTGGGCTTGAGCGGTTAGGCCCCATATCCTATCAATTAACACTCAGCCTACTCCTAATACGTCGATACAGAGGCCCCATATTTTGGACAAGTCGGAGTATGTTATCTCTGCCACTAGTCGGGACATTACGCCAACAACTGTCCAAAGAAGGGAAGAGTTGAACAGAAGCAATGAGGTAATGCTCGATTATATGAATTCACTTGGCATGAGGCCAGTGAAGGGAGTGGTACTATGTCAGGTATGGTTATCTTTCTGGATTACCTATTTTAGCCTTATTCGATTCTGGAGCGTCACATTCTTTTATATTTGTTCGGCTATGTGAGAAAACAAGTATGAATGTAGGAGTAGATAACCTAGCCCTTGTTGTTAGGCTTCCCTCAAGAGAAACTCTAAGAACTAAGACGATTGCGCGGAGTGTGAAAATAGTGTTGGGAGGAAAAACATTAGCGGCGGATTGATAAACGTGTTTTTTACTCGTTTATTAATGATATATTAAGATGATTCTAGATCAGTTTAAGTGCATTTATATAGTTGATTTAATGCTTTTAGCTATTTTTGGAAGATACTGCTCTTGGGTTTCTCTTTGGTGTTTTGTAGGCTTTTAAGATGATAATCGAAGCACGAACCAACAGAGGCTAGCGGCTACCCTAGCGGCCGCTAGCCCGGCCGCGAGCTCAGGCGGAAACATTCTGGAGTTAAACTAGCGACCGACCTAGCGACCGCTAGGCCGGCCGCTAGGCAAATCTAACGACCGCGAGCTTGCCCGCGAGATATTCTGAAAAAGCTTCTATCTCAAGACTAGTGACCGCTAGCCCGGCCGCGAGGCAAACCACGCGACTGCGAACCTGGCCGCGAGCTCCTCGATGAAACCTACTGACTCACAGATAACGACCGAGCTAGTGACCGCTAGGCGCTGCGGCCTGGCGCGAATTAGGGTTTCAGCCCATTGACTATATATATCCCTAGACTTGCACACACGCCTCTCTCCATGTTTTCTCTCAGTTTTTAGTTTATTTTCACATACTTTTGTTCTAGCTTTCGATTTTAATCTTATAGTCTTTAGATTATCGTACTTCTACATTTTATTAATGCTTTGTAATCGCTTAGGAGCAATTTCATCCGAAGGAATTCAGTTTTACCATTTTTCTACTCGGGTTTGGATTCAAACCCTCGATTGTTCTTCAGACGCTATATTACGGGTTTAATCTATTCAACTCTTATTTCCATGGTTAATTCGTATTTTATTTCAATTTCTATGTCTAGCTAAATTTCCGTTCTAATCCTAGGGTTTGTATGATTTTACACTAAGTGTGGTGATTCCTGCTATTTGTTATTTACCTTCCAGGCATTGATTTGTGATTCTTGGTGCTAAATCTTATGTGTTAATTTCTGATCAATTTTAATGCATACCTAGTTGCTAGTTGAATACTTAACAATTTTAATTGTCAATCGATCTTGAATGCAATCGATCTTGAATGCACAATACGGATAAACATTGAGTCGTAGCTGAAATAGGAACATTCGTAGGAAGCATATTCTTTGTGATCTTTTTGGGGTTGCTAATTTTCACCTTGGGACGTAACAGTAATAGGGAAATTAGTAATCCACTACCACAATTGTCGTAACTGAAATTGTTGGTTACATATGTGATCTTTCATCTTGGCTGGATTAAAATTGGTTAATAGGAACCAAGATAAACATACGATGTGGGAAGGATTAATACATCCCTAGGGTTAGTCTTTTAGTCTAATTATCTCTTTGAGTTTTATCATTATCTTTATTTGCTCTTGACTTTGAATTAAATATTTGAAGTCCCAAAACCTTTCCAAAACCAAATTCGTTACTTGGATAATGATGAAGGATTATTGAGTTAGCGTCTGTATTTTCGCGATACAATCCCTGTGGATACGATACTCGACTTACCTATCTACTTTCACGTTTTTGTGTTAGAAAATAGTGTGATCACGGATCTTTATGCTTTAGAGATGCGTGACTTTGATTTCATCTTGGGGATGGATTGGTTAGGTAGCAATTATGCCACTATAAGGTGCCCGAGAGAGAAGTGATTTTTCAAATACCGGAAGAGAATGAGTTTACGTTTTATGGAGCAAGGATCGGAAAACCACTGAAGATAATATCTACAATGGAAACAGTGAAGATGTTTAGAAAATGAAAGTACGATGGGTTCTTGGTAACTGTATTGGGGTCAACACCGATGAAGACAACAATAGGAAATGTTGAAGTGGTTCGAGATTTTGTCGATGTGTTTCCTGAAGAAATACCAGGTTTACCACCGCACTGACAAGTGGATTTTACCATTGACATTGTGCCCAACACTAGTTTCTAAGGCTCCATACCAAATGGCACCAAAGGAGTTCGAAGAGTTGAAGGCAAAGTTACAACAATTGTTGGATAAAGGGTATATTCAACCGAGTGGTTCACCATGCAGAGCACCAGTATTGTTCGTAAAGAAGAAAAATGGTAGCATGAGGATGTGTTTCGATTATCGAGACCTGAATCAACATACAATAAAGAACAAGTACCCTCTATCGAGAATTAAAGACCTCTTCGATCAACTACAAGGTGCAGGAGTTTTCTCAAAGATAGATCTACGATCTGGATACCATCAATTCATTACAAGAAAGTTGACTTTTTGCAACATGAAAAATATGTCGCTAACGTTTATTTTAATGTCGCGAAAACTAACTTGCGACATTTTCTGCATCACTTTAGATTGTGTAGCGAAAGGTCGTGTAGCATTTTTACGACACTTTTTTTTCATATGTCGCAACATATACGACGCTTCACGTATCATTAAATTAATAGTCGTATAAAATCCACGACATATTATGTTGCATTAGTCGTAGTGAAATATGTTAGTTTGCGTCACATTACACAACATTAACTGAAATGACGCATTCTAATTTGCGACACAATGTGATGTATATTTTTTACGACACTTTTTCCATTAGTGTCACAACATATACGATAATTTTTGCATCACTAAGTTAATTATCGTATAAAATTCGTAACACATTACACATCATTAGTCGTAGTGACACATGTTAGTTTACGTCACATTACACACGACAATTGCGGCGTTGATTACTAATTTTCCCTATCACGATTCGTCTATAGTTGTAATGTCGCATCCTAATTTGCGACACATATAATTAATCTTATGCGGCATTTTTTATGACACTTTTTCTATTAAATATTAATTTCTTAATTTTCTGCTATTAATTGTATTCCCCATTAATGTATTTGAAAACGAATTAGGAAATATGATATAATACTATGTTAAGAAATCCAGAATAAATCCTATATAAATAGAATGAGATAACCATTCAAAATAGATAAAAGAAAATCCAAAATGTGTCAATACAAAAAATATTATAACTTAATTCATAATATTCAAAGATACAAATCCAAACTGTGAATCTCTAAATTCATCTTGCTAGTCAAGAATGCAAAATGTGTAAGTGACAATATGGCCTTTCATTGTATTTGTATTTCTCTTGTTGTTCCATCTTGTAACTTGTTCCATAAGTGACAATACTATATTCTGTGTCATTTTGCCTTCATCTTATTCTTGTAGTTCTTCCTTGTCCCTACATAATTTAAGCAAAATAAATATATTTACACTTATAGTAAGTAAATTAAATGGAAAATACAATTGATGATAATACCTGTAGATAATTGTCCAGTGATCTAAGAGAACGTCTGCAATTCTTCCCAACTAGTGCCATGAGTAGCTAAAGAACAATAATGAAATCTATTAACCTTATTATATTTAAGAGCAATTTTTTGAATATGTTTCTACTGATTTTATTAAGTTTCTATCATTTAACCAAACATAACAAACTAAAATTTTAATACATGTGAAGAAATAGAGAAAGGAATGGCCATAATTTTTGCACTCATGCATTTATCCATTCTTTTCTTTTCTTGGTCCAAAGTTCCAATAGAACGTTCAAAAGGGATGCCTATGATTCTACTTAAAGACTTTATATTGTTAAACTATAAATTATGAAATTGTAAAGTGTAAACTCAATGACACATTAGTGTTACCCAGGATGTGACATGCTATAAAATCTGAGGAACTGTCAATTTTAGCTTCACGGACATAACCAATACAAAAGAAATTGGAAATTCCATGAAATTTGAATTAATCCAATGGATTATTTTACACTACACGAAAATGGTTTGATTTCTTCAAAGATTTGAAGGCATCAAACAGCACTAGAAAGCTGGGTGGTTAGCATCAGGATCAAGGATGCCGAAGAAACTAAGAATCACTTTGCATATAGACATGATATATATACCAGTCAATAAATATTATCCAACTAGATCAAGCAAAGAAAAAAAAAGCTAATTTGAAGTAACAAAAAGAGAAGAAGAACATATTCAGCCGTCCTGCCAATATCTCACCGCCGCCACCATAGATCAGAAGCTTCATTAAATTTGATTACTAATACAACATGGGATTAACTACTTAGGCAAACAAACAAATATATTAAAAATAAAAAAAGAAAAATACTTGAACACCCCTCAGCGCCGCCGCTCCACAAATTGCCGAATCATATACAATATCCTGATTTCCTGATTTCCAATACAATATCCTGATTTCCAATACCGAACACCCCTCACCGCCGTCCCTCAACACATTGCCTTCACCCTCACCACCGCCTCGGCCATACACTCCACGCAGTCGGCCATCGCCTGATCCCTGCTCACCTGGAACCCCCCCCCTCCAAATCTTCCAGTACATCGTCCATCCGTCGTAAAAACTCCACATCCACATTCCCGCCGCTCGTTTTCGATAACTCAAGCCCCGAAAATTGGCATGCTCGTACCTTAGGAAGCAGACATCGAGCTACAGGCTGGCGTCGTAGGTGTCGGGGCACAACAGCGCAATCTGGTTAATCGCGTCGACGACGCACGTGGCGCAGTTGTGGTGCCGAGGTCCCGACGGCATTGGTACATGCCATAGACGATGGCCGCATCGGGGGTGGTGTCGATGCCGAGGGTGAAGTCATGGCAGAGGGTTAAGGAGGACGAGCCGGCGGCAGATGAGTTTGGGGTGTAAGTATTAACTTCGAAAACTTTTAGAATAAGTAGGGTGAGTTTGGGGTATAAGTTTAACTTTGAAACTTTAGGCAGTATGATATTTTTATTTTTATGCTTTTATAATATATATATATATATATATATATATCATTGAAATATTTATATATTATTTTTAATTTTATTTACATCATAATTTACTCTACTTTGATGTATTTTCTTACATATATGAATTCTTTTTCTTACATATATTTTTTATGATTTAGAATATTAGTTTAGATATGAGAAATTAATTGTTTTTAGTTTTATACTTAAATTTAATTTTAATCAAACATTATTATTATTATTATTATTATTATTATTATTATTATTATTATTATTATTATTATTAATGTTATTTAGTAGTCTTTGAATTTTCTTGAGAGATGTATACAACATTATAACAATTTATATTTGAATATTTAGATATTTCATAAATTTAAATGAATTTTGGTGGATAAATAGTGGGTTTTAATGTTTAGGATGGGTATGGGTATTAAAATAATTTTTTTAAACAAGTTTGCATTGAGTTTGGCTAGAAAAATTTTCAACTAGTTCGGTGGTTGGGTGTCGAACCATTGTCATCCATATTCTTGAATTATGATCTTATCGAGTTCAAAATTCTTAATTAAACTTAACTAGATTAAGAATATTTCTTTTAAATGATTTGTGATATACAGTTAATATATATATCTTGATCAGCTTGAATTCAACACCTTGATTGGATAAGTTTTAAATAGTAGTTTTTATTACATAAAAAAGAGTATTGTATCTTTGTCATTGAACTACGATACAATATATAGGTGACATACATGACGTAAATATACAACATCGAGTGCAACATTATTCTAAATATGTGGTATAGTTATGACATTTTATCGAGGTATCGCAAATAAATTGTCGCAATTTTAGACATAAAAATGATTGTCACATATGTGTCACTAAACTACGACACAATCTATAGATAGCACACAATTGATGTAAATATACGACATTGAGTGCAACACTATTCTAAATATGTGGTATTAGTATGATATTTTATTGAGGTGTCACAAATAAATTGATGCAATTTTGAGATATAAAAATCAATATCGCATATGTGTGTCACGACCCGACTACTTAATCAAGTAATTAGGCCGTGACTTGGGGTTAAGAAGGAAATTATCAACAAATATGACCAAATGTACATCAAGGGAAAGATAAGATGTCAACTTTCGTCTCGAAGGAATTAAACAATTAGGGTTCACAGAAATAGAATGGATTGTGACAAAGGATAATTTTATGTCCTCAAACCACGAGAAAGAATCGAATGAAGAAGAACAACGGTTGAGGACAAATAATTAAGATAGGATAACCAAATTGATGGTTCACAATCAACTAAATATTGAGTAATAGCTCGAAGAATCATGAAATTTTTCAATCAACGACCAATGAACATGTAGAATCTTTGTTCACTAAAACAAATCGACCTCGTAATCAAAATACCAAGATCATAACAATGGAATAAAGATTCTTATCAAGGACATGATCCTTTCATCGTAGCGAAAGACATAAGCAAGTAAAGGCCAAAGTTCGGTAGCTGGAAGTGTGGCTGAGAATTATGTATGAAGACATAACTCTCTGGACAACAAAACATAACAGCATCAATGATTAACATTAGCATATAAACAACTTATTCATGAATCAAATCATTTAGAGAAGCTCCTTGTGAGACTCGATTCCAAAGCATCCTCTCGAGCTCAACCTGCATATTTAGAAATATATGCAGGGCGTGAGTACAAAATTCACTCAGTGGGTATACGCCAAAAACATTTAAAACTTTGCCCTTAGGGCTATAAACTTGACTTGCCATAAAATAAATTTATGTAGGGGTTTTATTGAAATTACCTACATAAGACTTCTCAAATCTGTTCATTCATATTCATATCATCATAATATATGTATATGCACATCATATGCTTGCATGCAACTTTACCTTTTCCTTCCCATATCCACGGGCTTTCTTTCTTTGTGTTGATCCGAGGAGTAAGCCTCCTCCTCAACACATCTTAACATAACATACCCGAGTTGGTCCCGAAGGTTGCCAACTATGGTCATACCCGACGTCAGTAACATTCTTTCATTCATACTTTCTTTCTTTCTTTCTTTCTTTTCCGTGGATAGGTAAATGCATTATGCTCATGCTCATGCTCAAAACAGGCAAGTCATTTAACTTTGAACTTTGCTCATAATGCAATTCATTTCATTTTGAAAACATAAAAAGCATAAGCATATCATATTAGAAAATATTAATACTCACCTGGCGACAGTCACTCGACGACTGTACCTTACGTCTTTCACTTCTTTCTTATTCCCATTTGGACCATCAATCAGCATAAAACGGCATAAAAGCCTATCAAGAACCAAACAAGAACATGACTTATGTTTAATAAATAAATGATATCTTTTCCTTGAAAATTAAATATAATTATTGCAAAATAATGCATAACATTTCTATAGCAAGAAATCGAAACTAATTATCTGATAAAATAATCTCTACTTGAATCTTTGCATTGAACTCAATAATAAATCATAATCATCAAAATATAATTATAAAAATATATTCTTGACTCCGAAAATCATTTTAAATAGTCTGCTCTTAATTAGAGCTTAATCGGCAAATGCCGACGTCACAAAAACATAGATTTTGAAATACTAAATTTTCTGAAATCAAGACTTCATTGAGCATGTATCTATCATTTCAAGACCCTTGGAATCTAGGTCTTCTTATTCTAAATAAGATCTAAGAATCTTATCTCAGATTCTATCTCGTATCTGCCTCAATTCTATCTTCTCAACTTGAAGTGTAACGTAAAAGCTTCTTACTTAACCAACTCTTTCTTAAGGATGCAATGCCCTTCTTATAAAGCTCTTAATCAGGAGCTAATCTCTGCGACAGAAAATACGGGGTATTACAATGTGTCACTAAGCTACGACATAATATGTAGATGATACACAATTGACGTAAATATATGACACTAGATACAACATTATTCTAAATATGTGGCATAATTATGACATTTTATTGAGGTGACGCAAATAAATTGTTGTAATTTTGAGACAGAAAAATGAGTGTCGTAATTGTGTCACTAAACTACGATACAATATTTAAATGACGTAGAAATGACATAAATATACGACACTAGAATCATAAGTGTGGTAATTTTACAACACATACATGAAATGTCGCATATGCGTATGTCGCAATAGCCCTGTTTTGTTGTAGTGATTGAAGGTGCAAGAATATGATATTCCAAAGACGGCTTTAGGATAAGATATGGTCACTATGAGTTTGAGGTAATGCCTTTTGGATTGTCCAATGCCCCTGCAGTTTTTATGGATTTGATGAATAGGGTGTTCCATCCATACTTGGATAAGTTCGTGATCGTTTTCATCGATGATATCTTGATATACTCTAAAAGTCTAGAAGAGCATGAGTCGCATATGTGCACAGTCTTGGAGATGCTATGGAAAGAAAAGTTGTATGCCAAGTTTACAAAGTGTGAGTTTTGGCTGAATCGGATTGGATTCTTGGACCCGTGGTGACTTCAGAAGGAATTGAAGTAGATCCGACAAAGGTTGAGGCTGTAAGTAATTGGAAAGTGCCAACAACACCGCGAAGATATGAAGTTTTCTTGACTGGCGGGATATTATAAAAAATTTATCGAAGGTTTTTCAAGGATTGCAGGACCACTCACACATTTGACACGAAAAAGAATACTTTTTGAGTGGACAGAGAAGTGCGAAAGAAGCTTTCAAATATTAAAGGAGGAGTTGATAACCGCTCTAGTCTTGACTATCCCTGATAGTTCTAAGGGATATATAATCTATAGTGACACGTCGAAACAGGGTTTAGGATGTGTGCTAATGCAAGAAAAAAAGGTGGTGGTGTTTAGTATGATTTTGTACTTATTTTTCATATTTTTATGTATGTTGTTTCCCGTGGTTTGTCCTATTTATGTTGTTGTTTTGATTAGTATTTATCAATTCAGACTTATTTGGTTTGTTTCGAAGTTTTGTAGAAACGACGTTAAATAGGACGAAATGGATCTACCAAGAGTTGAGGTATATTGAAGAGCATCTTGATAAGAGTCCGTGGACACAAACGGATAGCAATTCGAAGTTCAGACAAGGGAAAATAGAGTGAAACACCCAGCGCTCGCTGGACCACGTCCGGTGCTTGGTGTCATTTTTTACCCAGATAGAAAGTTACACTCAATGCTCGTTGGGCCATGTCCGACGCTGGGTGCCATTCGTTTGCCCAGATAGAAGCTTACACCCAGCGCTCGTTGGACCACGTCCGAAGTTGGATGCCATCTGTTTGCCCAGACAGACTCTCACACCCAGCGTTACATGGGCCGCGTTCGACGCTGGGTGCCATTCATTTGCCCAGGTGAAGCATACCGTCCAACCGGCGCTGGGCGAGCACTCGTTTTGCCAAACGGAGGACTATCCCCAGCACCAGCTTCGCCCCGTCGATGCTAAGCGACCATTTTCAGTCCCAATTTGATTTAATTCTGGGCTTTCGCGAGGGATTTTATATAAAGGAACAACCGCTTTTTGGATCGAGAATTCCATATTCTCACACACGCTATTTTCCTCTTTTCTCTTCCTTTTCTTTTCATTTTTCTCTTCCATTTTAATTCTTGCATTTGGATTAACAATTGGGATTGAACGATTCCAGATTTTTGGAAGACGAATTTATCGATGAATGGTTTGTAATTTTTTCTCGTTCCATTATGTCTATGTAATTGCTATGGGGATAATTTATACCATGAGATGAATCGTTGATTTGTAGGGAAATAAATATTGGATTTATTCTTGTCTTGAATCGTGATTGTTGTGTTGATGATTTATAATTTTCTTATCCGTATAAATTGATTATTTCATGATCTTCATACATGGTGTTTGAAAGAATAGTGTAGGTTGATTATGTGCTTATGTTTGATTATGAAGTAATGCGAGAGCAGTTTTATGTTAGATATAAGTTTGATAATGAACGGGGTCAAAAGACTAGTTTTTTGTTGAGTAATTGATATATGTGGATTGGTATTTGCTATCGTGTGCATCTGCGTGTAGTTATCCTTCGTAGTTGATGATGGAAGGGTTGAGAGACTAGTTGTCATTAATTTTGAGTCAACATTGACGGGGTCGAGAGACTAGTTTCTGTTGAACGCTTGGTGAGAGGCGTGGGTGGTTTATGCTCTGTGCACTGGTCATTGGCTCATTAATAGCGAGGATAGATTTTGAACCTAGAACACCGTCTCCAATTTTGTGTATCTGCCAATCCCTCTTGTTGTCCAAGTGCATCACTTTTAGCTGTTTTATTTTCTTTCCTGTTTCCGTCTGTTCCTGACAGCCCCATTTATTTTAGGACGTTAGTATTTCTTTTTTGTTTTTGTGTTTGACATAGAATCATAGCCCTGTTAAGCGTTCCTTGAGAGATTCAACTTGGATCGATCTTACCGCTCTACAAGGACCTCGTACAATTTGCAAGTGACTTTGAAGAACAATTTGGTCGGAACAAAAAGGAACAGCCACTTTTCGGATAGAGAATTCCACATTCTCACACACGTGATTTTTCTGTTTTCTATTTCTTTTCCTTTTCTCTTCCATTTTAATTCTATCATTTGGATTAACAATTGGGATTGAGCGATTCCATAATTTTGAAAGTGAATTTATCTATGAATGGTTTGTAAGTTTTTCTCGTTCCATTATGTCTATGTAATTGTTATGGTGATAATTTCTACCATGAGATGAATTATTGATTTGTAGGAAAATAAATGTTGGATTTGTTCTTGTCTTGAATCGTGATTGTTGTGTTGATGATTTGTAATTTTCTTATCCGTATAAATTGATTATTTCATGATCTTTATACACGGGTTCGAAAGAATAGTGTAGGTTGATTATGTGCTTATGTTTGATTATGAAGTAATGCGAGAGCAGTTTTATGTTAGATATAAGTTTGAGAACCAACGGGGTCGAAAGACTAGTTTGTTGTTGAGTGATTGATATATGTGGTTTCGTATTTGCATTTGTGTGTAATTATCCTTCGTAGTTGATGGCAGCAGGGTTGAGAGATTAGTTGTCATTAATTTCGAGTCTAACATTGATGGGGTCGAGAGATTAGTTTCTGTTGAACGCTTGGTGAGAGGCGTGGGTGGTTTATGCTCTATGCACCGGTCCTTGGCTCATTAATAGCGAGTATAGATTTTGAACCCTAGAATACCGTCTCCAATTCCATGTATCTACCTATCCCTCTTGTTGTCCAAGTGCGTCCCTTTTACCTGCTTTATTTTCTTTCCTGCTTCCGTCCGTTCTGTGACATCCCCATTTGTTTTAGGACATTAGTATTTCTTTTCTATTTTTGTGTTTGACATAGAACCATAGCCCTGTTACGCATTCCTTGAGAGATTCGACTTGGATCAAACTTACCGCTCTATAAGGACCTCGTACAATTTGCAAGCGACTTTGAATGACAATTTGGTCGAAACAAAAAGGAACAGCCGCTCTTCGGATGAAGAATTCCATATTCTCACATATGCGATTTTTGTTTTCTTTTCCTTTTCTTTTCCTTTTTCTTCCGTTTTAATTCTAGCATTTGGATTAACAATTGGGATTGAGCGATTCCACATTTTTGAAAGACGAATTTATCTATGAATGGTTTGTAAGTTTTTCTCGTTCCATTATGTCTATGTAATTGCTATGGGGATAATTTCTACCATGAGATGAATTATTGATTTGTAGGAAAATAAATGTTGGATTTGTTCTTGTCTTGAATCGTGATTGTTGTGTTGATGATTTGTAATTTTCTTATCCGTATAAAATGATTATTTCATGATCTTTATACAGTGGGTTCGAAAGAATAGTGTAGGTTGATTATGTGCTTATGTTTGATTATGAAGTAATGCGAGTGCAGTTTTATGTTAGATATAAGTTTGATAACGAACGGGGTCGAAAGACTAGTTTGTTGTTGAGTGATTGATATATGTGGTTTCTTATTTGCTATTGTGTGCATTTGTGTGTAATTATCCTTCGTAGTTGATGGCGGCAGGGTTGAGAGACTAGTTGTCATTAATTTTGAGTCTAACATTGATGGGGTCGAGAGACTAGTTTCTGTTGAACGCTTGGTGAGAGGCGTGGGTGGTTTATGCTCTGTGCACCGGTCCTTGTGACTCATTAATAGCGATGATAGAATTTGAACCCTAGAACACCGTCTCCAATTTCGTGTATCTGCCAATCTCTCTTGTTGTCCAAGTGCATCACTTTTAGCTGCTTTATTTTCTTTCCTGCTTTCTTCTGTTCCTGACAACCCCATTTATTTTAGGACGTTAGTATTTCTTTTCTGTTTTTGTGTTTGACATAGAACCATAGCCCTGTTAAGCTTTCCTTGAGAGATTCGACTTGGGTCGACCTTACCGCTCTATAAGGACCTCGTACAATTTGCGAGCGACTTTAAAGAACAATTTGGTCGGAACAAAAGTTTGGCGCCGTTGCCGGGGAAGGCTTTAGGTTTTATGTTGCTTTATTTTTCTTGTTTCCTTTTGTTTTTCTTTTTCCCCTCGCTTTTTTTTTTTTTTTTTTTTTCTGCTCATCCACACTTAAACCTTTGCTTGTCCTTAAGCAAACATTATCACCACAACATGATAAAAGAAATCAAGAAAACGTGAATTCAAGTGGATCATACTGTAGGGAAAACGTATGTTAACCCTCGCCCGAGGATCCATCTTGGGTGTTTAATTCACCATACATTGATTATAAACCTAGATGCGCCTATATAATTAAATCGCAACACGCTGGGGTTTTCACGTGTTTACCTTCGATCCGAGGTGGATCGAACGGGATGAACGGATCGAATGGATCGAGACTCGTGCTTTGACCTTCCGGATCGTATCCCGATTGCCCAATCTCCAACGCCGAGTGAGGACGATCTATGGAGAATGCTTCGGAAAATCACCCAATGCTCTCTACTCACAACTTTCGAAAATTCTCTTCTTAATACTAGAGAGGTCGAAAATTCTAGCTTTCAATATGTGAGCATGCCTTAGACATTATCTCATACCTTATATTTATAATGCACTACCTTAATCCTATATGGAATATTACCATAATCCTATATGGAATATTACCATAATCCCATATGGAATATTACCATACACTTAGGATTATTTCCATACTCTTAGGATTATTTCCATACTCTTAGATTATTTCCATACTCTCAAGATTATTACCATAATCTTATATGGAAAGGATCTATGCATATTCCATAAATATAATTATATCCTTGTGGGATAAAGAGAATAAAATCTTTCCTTTGAGAGGACACAGGCGCCGATTTTCTTACAATTACGGGCTCGGACGGGCCACCAGTGGATCAAATGCAAGGAATAAAGATGGGCCTCAAATAAATTAATTATCTTATGTTCAGCCCGTAACATAAATTAATTTATAAACATTCGATCATGCCACCAGAGAAAGAATGTTGACTTACCCTTTATTATCAAGTTGAGTCTGCTTGCACTTAGACATTACGAATCCCGTATTTAAGATATCGAACGTCCATTAATCATTTCTAGCAATCTGATCGCTAAACGATTAATATCCTTATTTCTTAAGTAGTACCACTCAACCTTATTATTGTACTTGAGCTAACTCAACTCGCGTGGTTTAGTACAATAAACCTTTGAGCTCCTTATGGGACGCCATCATCCTAAACGGATACGGTTACTCGACATGATAACTAGCGTGACATATAAGATCGCCACCACCCAAGATGCGGAGAATTGGTTAGAACATATAACCTCACTCATAACAAGTCAAAGTGATGGTCAAGAACTCATACTCACCTAATACCTTATCGAGGTTTAGATTATCGTAAGTCACCGAGATCTTGGTTCTTCACGACGGTCGAAAGAAGAACTCATCTCATCGTGATCCTTCAATACGCCGAGACGCATCAAGATAGACAAGCAACTAAGTCAAGTCACTTCTTATCTATACTGCAGCCCAAACCGACAACTCGTCCTTAAGTCGCCCTCACCGTGAAACTTTTATATCTCATTAAGCTTGACCAATCATACGTACTCTCGTGATCTTCTACACAATCGTATGATCTAACTTATATATGAGATAAGGGGACACGATATATGCAATCAAGTATTCATTTCGGATAGGAGATTGTAATAGTGGTACAGAAACATTGTATACAAGCTCAACCAAACCGCTTTCAAGATACAACCAACAATCTCCCACTTATACTAAAGCAAACTTTTAGTATACAATGTGTCTCTACTAGCTATTACAAACAAAACCATCACTTTGCTTCTCCCACTTATACAAAAGTTTCCTTTCTAAGTGGGTGCCATCTAGCGCAATTAAGTCCTCTAACGCCCCGACGAGACTTATTATGGCAGATTTAGCGGGTGCCATCTAGCGCAATTCAAGTCCTCTAACGCCCCCGACGTAGACTTATTTCGGCGTGCTTTAGTGAATGGATCGCCAGGTTATCCGTCGATCAATCTTTGCTATCAAGACGCCCCTCGCCCAACGATTTCTCGTATGACATGGTACTTTCTCTCTATGTGTTAGGTTGCCTTGTGGGTCTGTGGTTCCTTCGAGTTTGCCATTGCACCTGAGTTATCACAGTAAACTATGATACTCTTTGGGCAAACCAGGTACCACATCTAGATCCATGAGGTAGTTCTTGAACCATACAGCCTCCTTAGAAGCCTCCGAAGCGGCTACATATTCGGCTTCCATGGTAGAGTCCGCAATGCATCGCTGCTTTGCACTCCGCCAGGATACGGCTCCACCTCCCAAGGTAAACACATAGTCTGAGGTAGACTTATTCTTATCACGGTCACTTGAACCGAGTCTCAGATAACCCAAAGGCATTAGACTATCTGCATGGTAAACTAGCCTATAATCTCGAGTCCTTTTCAGGTACTTGAGTATATGCTTTACTGCAGTCCAATGTGCTTGTCCAGGGTTAGACTGATATCTAGCTACTATGCTTAATGCACAGCAGATATCGGGCCTCGTGCGTAGCATTGCATACATGAGACTTCCTACGGCGGAAACGTAGGGAACTTGTCTCATTTCCTCTATCTCCTTTGCAGTCATAGGTGACTGCCCTTTAGATAAAGGAACGCCATGTCTGAAAGGTAGCAATCCTTTCTTGGCGGTCTGCATACTAAAACGAGTAATCACAGTATCAATGTAAGACGCCCGAGATAAGCTCAACATTTTCTCTTGCGATCTCGTAAACCTTGATCCCAAGAATGTACGCTTCATCTCCTAAGTCTTTCATTTGAAACCGATCGGATAGCCAACTCTTTACGCCCCGATAACAACTTCACATTGTTGCCAATAGAAGAATGTCATCTACGTAAAGTGCAAGAAATACCACATTACCGCTGACATCTAACCGATACACACAACTCTCGCTAGGCAACTGGTAAATCCATAGGACTTTACCACCTCGCCCAAACGTAAGTTTCATGATCTTGCATCATTGTCTTGTATCGCCGCACGTCCATGGGTCGATTATTGCTGCTCGTTTTCTCGGGACTAAACCGACGATTCACCCATTTAACATAAATCGCTCGGGTTGACGAACAACCCTCCCACTACGATGAGGTGCTATAGACATAATGACAACGGTGGGTGCAGAACTTGTGGTTCTCTATCTTGCACAACTTGTCGTGTAGGTACCACTTGTACGGTCGGTATCTTCAATGAACTCCACCCACTTCAATTTCTTGAAGTATCTCGTGTCGATCCTCCCACTAGACTCGACATCTCGCACTTTCGCCTAATCGGTGGTGAAAATGATCATCTTCTAATTCTTGAAGAATGATTTCAACTTTGGACTTTGATTTTTCATATAATCCTCTTCTAAGAATCGGCATTAGTTCTAATAATGACCTTCCGATCCTTAGACTATAGAATAAACCACCTTCGCTCCTCTAGGATAGCCAATAAACGCCTTGCGCCGATCTAGCCTCCAACTTGTCGCCCTTCTTGTTCAAGACGTGTGCCGGATCGCCCCATATCCTTATGTGGCTTAAACCGGCTTGCGCCAAACCACAACTCGAAGGGGTCTTTTCGATCGACTTGGACGGTACTAGATTTAGCAAGTATGCCACTGTCTCTAAGGCATATTCTCGTAACGAAATAGGCAATGTAGCATAACTCATCATAGATCTAACCATTTCCAAAAGAGTCCTATTTCTTCGCCTCCGACACACCATTTTGTGTGGTGTGCCTTGTGAAGTGCTGGATGTAATCCCACACTTCACTAGATAGTCCATAAACTCGTTATCGAGGTATTCGCCACCGCGATCGACTGCAAAGGACTTGATACTCTTACCTAGCTTCGCTCCACTTCCGCCTTAAACTCTTTGAATTTCTCAAAGCATTCTGATCATGCGGTGAAGCGGTATATGTATCCGCACCTTGAGTAATCGTCAATGAAAGTGACAAAATACTGCATTCTCCACGAGCTTGTGTGGACATCGGTCCACACAGTCGAATGGACTAACTCCAACATTTACGTGGCTCTATAACCTTCGCTTTGAAGGGTCCGGTCGACATCTTACCTTCTATATGAGATTCGCAGACGGGAACGAGTAACCGTGAGATTACCCAACGCCCATTCTTAGCCGCCTTTGATCCTATTTAGATTGATGTGACCTAATCTAAGATGCCAGAGAAAAGTAGAGTCATCTTCTTAAGAAAACTTTCTTTTAGGGTTTGATGAAGATGCAACATAGTTATAGGTATTATGTTTTGCGTAAATAGTATAAAGCTTAATTATATAAGGTGCCAACACGATAACTTCGTCATTTCTTATGATAGAAACACCACTATCAAAAATAATGAGAATATCCATGAGTAAATTTCAAACAGAAACAAGGTTCCATGAAAATCCGCACATATAAAACGCCTTTCAAAACTAAAACTGTTGTCCCAAAACATAAAGAACATCTCCAATCGCAATGCTTCGACTTTCGCTGCTGCCCATGGAGATCGTTATCTCGCCATCAAACAGCTCCCTTGTCCGCAGGAACCCCGCAAGGTGTAACAAACATGATCTGGCCATACCAGATCTACTACCCAAGAATGGGTAGAACAAGTCGCTAAACATGTTTCACATTAAAGCAAACGGCGCACTTGAGCCTTGAGCATAGGGCACTTGGCCTTCCAATGCCCGGGCCTGCCAAGACTTGAAGCACTTGCCTTCTCCTTTGGCTTCTTCAAGCCTCCGTGGCAACCATGTTCTTGCTCCCATTACTCCCACTATTTCCTCGCCTTTACCACCTTTGGCACCCCTTTTCTATTTCCATTTTGCAACGGAAATTTTGGGCCCTTAGATGTGCTAGCAAGAGCATGTGCTCCTTTTCCCATAACCTTCCGCAAAGAACGAGATCATTAAGCAACCGACTAAGTGTAAACTCGATCTTGCTCATGATCGCATTTACGCCGAAAGTTCTCAAAAGACTTGGGCGTTGTATTGAGGATGATATCGACCTGGTCACTGTCAATACCTCCTCCCAACCGATCAAGACTATCCATGAGATGAGTCATGTGGAGACATGTTCATGGACCGAACTTCCTTCTTCCATCTTACACGCCAAGATCTCTCTCATTGTGTGGAAGCGGACTGTCCGATCCGACTGCCCAAACTTACTCTCGAGACTTGACCAAATATCAGTCGCGTCTACCATCGACTGATGCTGCAGCTGCAAGCCTTTGGACATCGTAGTCATCATATAGCATTTAGCCATATTGTTTGACTTATTCCAAAGTCCGCTGACTCGCCGCTCATTAGTCGACGCGCCAAGAAGGGCATCGGGTTTAGGAGTAGTGAGAACAAACATGTGTTCTTCAGCGATAAGAACATATTCCATGTTTCGTTTCCACTCGATAAAATTTGGACCGGATAACGGATTTTGTGCGAGCATATTGATAATCGGCGTAAGAGACATATCTGAAACGATAATGTAAAACACATAAGCATACGATCGCAAATAATTGTAACAATAATATTGTAACCTTTGATAAAACAATATTAATTGAAACCTCCAATCGCCCAAGGAATCCCACATGCAAGCCACGCGTGTGGACGCCATTACGAACCCCCGACTGCACTAAAATATACCTTTTAGTCGCTTAATTTCAATCCATGTCAACTTATCCTTATGACAAATGAAATTAATGATTGGACCTTACTAGACCACATCACTATCACAAGAAGGACTTCGGGAAGTTGTACTTGAGGTGATGTCTAAGCATTGACCACAATTTTAATAAATAGAAGATGAATTCTTAGAATTGGTATACCACCGGACCATACCGCCCAATTCAAATTCTTTTGTTATCTCATTTTATATCTATCACTAGAGAACTTATGAAAATCGCACATGCAAGCCACGCGTGTGATCGCCACACATGAAACTCCCACTTCTCAATAGATTTAAAAGTTTTATTTAGAAATCTCATCTAACAAACTTATGATAAACAAATGCAAGCAAGCCACGCGTGTGGATCGCCACTCACGCATCGCCTCACTTTGTTTAGAGATCAAAAGTGGAGGTCTTGACATTTTAATTTGAAAATTAATTTGTCGGGTTGCTTGCTTAGTCTTTTTATTCAAAAGGTTTGTCCATGCAGATCACGTAATCCTAGCATGCTTTTCTATAGAACTCAACATGTAAAACATGCTCGCAGAATTCTTAAAAATGCTTGATAAACGCGATAAACCTAGCATGCTTACTATGCGCATCCAATTACGTAAAACACTTAAAGGTTTGTCAACGTAATTTAAACATACATAGCATGCTACTGCATAATTTAAACATCCACGACATGCATATGAACGATAAAAATAAAATAAAACGTTCATCGCGGCCCAATCGTGAAACCTGCACAATTAAATCTAATCTATTACATAGATTTACAAAGTACAGTATTTAAACTTCGAAAACGGGCCTCGCGTGCACGGGCACGGACCGGATTCAACAATTGGGCCTCGCGTGCACGGGCACGGGCCGGAATCTCTGGAAAAACGGGTCTGGGCCGGGTCGGCCCAAAATGTGCTGGGCCGCGCGCTAGGGCAAAGCCACCGCCACCTCGCCGCCGCCTGCCCGCGCTCGCCGCTCGCCGCTGCCTCGCTAACGCGACCGCGACCCGCCGAGCACGCTGCGGCGCGCCACGCCCAAGCGCCGAACGCCCGCCGAGACATCGCCGCCGCCGCCATACCGCGATCGCGAGTGCGCTCCGCCAGCGCGGGTTTCGCGCCAACGCGCGCCGCCGCCCGCTAGCTCGCACCGCGCCGCGCTCGCTGGTAATCCTCGCGACCGCGAGTTCGCTCGCTAAGTGCCAGGATCTCGCGAGAACGCGCCTCGTCGCCGCAGCCCTCGCGATCGCTTATAGCGACCGCGAGACTCACTCATGAAACCACCCGTAAGACCGCCGAGCTACCGCTTTTCCCGTCGTTTCGCTCTTCGCTCGCCTTTTACGTATAAGACTTACATAATAAAATCTAATCTAACCACGGATTTTCTCGTGGTGTAAAACAAAACCAACAAAACAAACGAGCCACGATGAACGACAAATCCACAATTATAATAACGCACGTAATAATCAAACGTGAATTAATCCAACAGAGCCAAGATTCGATCCCGTGCTCGATACCAATTGTAGGAAAACGATGTTAACCCTCGCCCGAGGATCCATCTTGGGTGTTTAATTCACCATACATTGATTATAAACCTAGCATGCGCTCTATATAATTAAATCGCAACACGTTGGGGTTTTCACGTGTTTACCTCGATCCGCCGAGGTGGATCGAACGGGATGAACGGATCGAATGGATCGAGACTCGTGCTTTGACCTTCCGGATCGTATCCCGATTGCCCAATCTCCAACGCCGAGTGAGGACGATCTATGGAGAATGCTTCGAAAATCACCCAATGCTCTCACTCACAACTTTGAAAATTCTCTTCTTAATACTAGAGAGGGCGAAAATTCTAGCTTTCAATATGTGAGCATGCCTTAGACATTATCTCATACCTTATATTTATAATGCACTACCTTAATCCTATATGGAATATTACCATAATCCTATATGGAATATTACCATAATCCTATATGGAATATTACCATACACTTAGGATTATTTCCATACTCTTAGGATTATTTCCATACTCTTAGATTATTTCCATACTCTCAAGATTATTACCATAATCTTATATGGAAAGGATCTATGCATATTCCATAAATATAATTATATCCTTGTGGGATAAAGAGAATAAAATCTTTCCTTTGAGAGGACATTGTGGGCCGATTTTCTTACGTACTACGGGCCTGGATGGGCCGGCCAGTGGATCAAATGCAAGGAATAAAGATGGGCCTCAAATAAATTAATTATCTTATGTTCACCCGAACATAAATTAATTTATAAACATTCGATCATGCCACTAGAGAAAGAATGTTGACTTACCCCTTTATTACCAAGTTGAGTCGGGCTTGCACTTAGACATTACGAATCCCGTATTTAAGATATCGAACGTCCATTAATCATTTCTAGCAATGACCGCTAAACGATTAATATCCTTATTTCCTTAAGTAGTACCACTCAACCTTATTATTGTACTTGAGCTAACTCAACTCGGGGTTTAGTACAATAAACCTTTGAGCTCCTTAAGGGGACGCCATCATCCTAAACGGATACGGTTACTCGACATGAGATAACTAGCGTGACATATAAGATCGCCACCACCCAAGATGCGGAGAATCTTGGTTAGAACATATAACCCTCACTCATAACAAGTCAAAGTGATGGTCAAGAACTCATACTCACCTAATACCTTATCGAGGTTTAGATTATCGTAAGTCACCGAGATCTTGGTTCTTCACGACGGTCGAAAGAAGAACTCATCTCACCGTGATCCTTCAATACGTCGTAGACGCATCAAAGATAGACAAGCAACTAAGTCAAGTCACTTATCTATACTCGCAGCCCTAAACCGACAACTCGCCCTTAAGTCGCCTCGGTGTGAAACTTTTATATCTCATTGCTTGACCAATCATACGGACACGTGATCTTCTACACAATCGTATGATCTAACTTATATATGAGATAAGGGACACGATATATGCAATCAAGTATTCATTTCAGATAGGAGATTGTAATAGTGGTAATAGAAACATTGTATACAAGCTCAACCAAACCGCTTTCAGTATACAAATCCAACACATACCACGACATCACGTCTTTCTAAAATTTCTAAACCGATACACTTCTCAACATAGTAATGAATCAACAATTGATTGAGCATGCAACTTAATCCAAGCAAATCACAAATCTGATCTACATGCACTTAATAATCGAATAGCCAACTTGTATAGATCCTTTGCATAAAACATCTCATTTTGAATATAATACTTAACCACAAATACCAAATATGATAACTCAAAGAGGATTATAGGATGATATTCACTAAGTCAAACATTCGAGTTGTAAACCCGAGTAACCTAATGTTGTTTCCCATATTCATCACTTTTGAGCTTCCATTCGAGAAAAATATAAAGGGAGAGAAGTAGAGCCCCTTATTCCAACTTTAAGTTCACTTATTCAATCCATCAACAAATTATTCCAACTTTTTTATTTTTATTTTTATTTTTATAACAACTTTTCATATTTTCATAATTTTTTCCAAGATAAGATACGCAAGGAGACCATACAAGTAGCAACGACAATCAACCAAATATATCACTTCATCATAATTTACTTTGATGTTCCCCATGGCTTGATCAATTGTCAAATTTATCAAGTCAAGTCACACATCGACAAGAATTACAACAAATCAGTTCGGACGTGCATACCCAATCAAATCATGCTCACTCAACTCTACTCATATACTAGACGATAAAGCATACTCAAATCCAAAAAAGGTCTAAAAAGGATAACGACACACCCAAACAAACACAGGTCATATGCAAATACACAAAGACGGCAAGCACACCTCCACACTTTAGATAAAAACCAAAAAGGTAAAATGTAGAAATGAACTTCCCTGAAATTGAGAGAGCATGTCAACGAGGTATGGCATTGGAAACCTCCAATGGCATGAGTGTTGCAGCTGGCCACAATTCTCATCTCGCTTATTTAAAAACCTGAAAAGAAAAAGAAAAGAAACAAAATAGAAAAACAAATAAACTCGTGGGTTGCCTCCCACGCAGCGCTCGTTTCAATGGCACGAGCTCGACCAATGACAAACGGACAATCCATAGTCCTTCACCTGCAGGAATACCATCTCAACCAGAGCATCAGGAGTAATAATGTAAGCACAAATGATAGTCAAGGCAACAAATAATAAATCATGTTAAGCTCAAATTGAACATCCTATTCTTCAAAGAAAAATAGATAACTTCAACTCCTAGAGCACAATACTTTGGTGAATTAGGATGTTGAAAAATTACAGATGCCACCTCAACATTTGTCATCTCCTCATCCTCCAACTAGTTCGGGAAGAGATCAAGTTGTCCATACTTAGTCTCGGTTTGATTAAACATTGACTCTTTAATTTCATCAACTTCCCTGATTCTTCCCTCAACTTCATCCTCTTCAAGGATTATGACAGAAGAAGCCTGCACCAGTTGACTCGGCATCTCTTCCATACTTTGGTTGTGAACCAATTCTTCCACTATCCTAGCTAACAGACTGATCACACTATTTTCTAACACGAAAACGTGCAAGTAGATAGGTAAGTCGAGTATCGTATCCACAGGGATTGTAACGTGAAAATACAAAAGCTAACTCAATAATCCTTCACCATTATCCAAGTGACAGATTTGGTTTTGAAAAGGGTTTTGGGACTTCAAATAATAAATTCAAAGTCAAGATCAAATAAAGCAAATAAAATATAAGAACTAAACAATCAAAGAGATAATAAGACGAAAAGACTAAACCTAGGGATGCATTAATCCTACCACAACGTATTTTTATCCTGCTTCCGATTAACCAATTTTAATCCAGCCAAGATGGAAGATCACAAATGTAACCAACAATTTCAGTTACGACAATTGTGATAGCAGATTACTAATTTTCCCTATTACTGTTACATCTCTAGGTGAAAATTAGCAACTCCAAAAAGATCACAAAGAATAGCTTCCTACGAATGTTCCTATCTCAGCTACGACTCAAAGCTTATTCGTATTGTACATTCAAGATCGATTGACAATTAAAACTGTTACGAAATTAACTGGCAACTAGATATGCATCAAGATTGATTAGAAATTAACACATAATATTTAGCACCAAGAATCACAAATCAATACCTGGAAGGTAAATAGCAACAGCAGGAATCACGACACTTAGGATATGATCATACAAACCCTACGATTAGAACAAGAATTTAGCTAGACATAGACATTGGAATAAAATAAGAATTAACCATAAAAATAATAATTAAATAGATAAAACCCGTAATGTAGCGTTGGAAGAACAATGGTTGGGTTCAAATCCAAACCTAAGTAGAGAACGGGGAATCTGAATTCGTCAGATGAAAACGTTCCAAAGCGATTACAATGCGTAGAATAAATGTAGAACAATGAAAATCTAATGCTTAGATGAAAGTAAATTAAAGCTAGAGCAAAAGTATGTGAAAAACTGAAGAAAATCGTGCAAAATAAGTATGTTCCAGGTTGGAGGCGCGTGAGCAAGCCTAGGGGTATATATAGGCACAAGGCTGAAACCCTAATTCGTGCCCAGCCGCCTCGCCTCACGGCCGAGCTCGCGAAGAGCTCTGAGTCAGTCAGTCCTTCGATGCGCTCGTGGCTAGGTTCGCGATAGTTTGGAATACCTCGCGACCGAGCTTGCGGTCGCGAGGTCAATCGCTAGTTTTTCGGTAGAAGCTTTTCGGAGTCTCTCGCGGGCAGACTTGCGGTCGCTTGTCTTTGCCTCGTGGCCGGCCTAGCGGTCGCTAGGTCGATCGTGAGAAACTGTCCAGAATGTTTTCGCCCGAGCTCGCGGTCGGGCTAGCGGTCGCGAAGGTGGCCGCTAGCCCTTGTTCTTGTCTGTCTTTGGTTCGTGCTTCGCTTCATGCTTCGATTATCATCTTATAAGCCTACAAAACACCAAATAGGAACCCAAGAGCAGTATCTACAAAAATAGCTGAAAGCATTGAAATCAATTATATAAACACACTTAATTGATCTAAAATTATCTAAATAAAGCATGAATAAACGGGTAAAAAGCGCGTTTATCAAACCCCCAAACTTGAAGTATTGTTTGTCATCAAACAAAAACAAAAACACAAAGAAAGACACAACGAAAGATCAACGAGCGTCAGCAAAGGTGATAGCCATAACAAGCCTCTGAAATCTTTCAAAGTTCAAAAATTAACAACACACATGACGACATTATTCAACTCAACAATGTACAACAATTGAAAGCCAATCTTATTCAATTTAACCCTCACAAAGGCATGTGTAAAATATAGTGTACACTCAAACTCAGAAGAAAATTTAAGACGTGTATACACTCAAAGATCAATGCAATGCACAATCTTATCATAGGCTTGCCATTTTTCTAATATCTCCACCACATCAAATGCGTTCAAATAAGGATCAAAAAGGTCTTTTCATAGGTTGTAATGTAGGTACATTGGTTAAGGTAGGGTGATATATGGCTAAGTGACTCAAATACAACTCCAAGCACTCCCATTTATACTTTGAACTTATATGGACTTTATCCATTTCCCTTTTCTTCTCAACATGCTAAATCAACGTTCATGCACACTCAAGATACCTATCTTTGATTAATAAATCCCTTTATGCTCATATTATCCATAACATTTTTCTTTTTATTCTCTTTGTACTAGAGCTTATAGGGTCCATTCTTTTCCAAAGAGGTACCATTCTTTTCAACAAAGGTATCTCTCTATCTTTTAACCCGACTTAAATACATCAATAAATTTCAACCCTTTTTATTCCCATATCCATCCTCACCTCCTATCATCTGGCTAACGAAATAATAAGGTCTAATAAAGGCTCAAAGTAGGTGATAAATGGTATATTAAAGGGTCAGTGTATGGGTGAAATCGTGGTTAACAACGATGGCCTTTTATCCTTTCCATATTCGAAACACATATTGCAGCCTCGACACAGAAAATATGGCAAGTTCTAGAAGATAATTACATGCACGATATCACACAATTAAAAGAAACTGTAACATGATATTTATACAGTGAAGCTCAAGTCTCACGGTTTAGGCAAATGGTTAAAAACAATAAGCTAAGCAATCTCAAGTCATTCATGCTTCGTTTCCTAACACATCATGTGCACCATCAACGTATTTTTCGGAAATTTCTATCATCATTGGCCACATAGATTAAGATATTTCACTTAAGCTCGTTGATCGACAGACACAACAACGAAAACAAAAGACACGATAAAAGCCCCAAAACGTAAAAACTTTACAAGACAAAGAAAAAACATAAAAAAGTCTCTCAACCAATCAAACTCGTCTGATCCCCCCAAACTTATTGTGAAAAGTGTGATGGAGGCAATAAGGTTTGCAGAAAAGAGTGGTTGGGAGAGAGACCTTACCTTATACGCCGCGCTACTCCGAGCGGCGGATAGAATCCTCGCCACTGATCCAACCGCTGCATTATCTCCATCATTTGACGTTGGTATTCTTGATGCGCCTGGTGTTGGGTGAGGAGGGCCTGCTATTGGGCCATCATGGAGGTCAGGCTCTCGTCGATGTGGTCTAGATGACCATCTATGCGATCCAAACGCTCATAAATCCCGGGATCTCCTTGGGTGGGTGGTGGGTGCAACGCACCACCTGTCTCGGGCACGTCCTCCATTTCCGCTTTCTCTTTCTCTTGTTATTCCTCTATCTCTCCTTGCGCATTTAAACGCTGAGCCCATTTATAGTGAAATTGCGAGCACATGTTCCAATTGGCGTCAGGCTACCCAATGTCGCTTAATCTGGTGAGATCGGTGTTGGGCAGGCGAAATATGGACTGGCCGTTCTTGTCGTAGAAGCGACCCGGTGGCGGCGTAAAGGTATGACGGAAAATATCACGGGTGTCTCTTGAAGGCGTCGACGTAGGTATGACTTGTCCAGAAAATATCACGAGAGATAGGATTCTCGTGAATCGTCACCCTAAAAAAATCGACAATAGGGGTGACAAAACCCCCAATACAAATCCTCGTATTTCCCAAAACTTCATCGATCGAGCGCATCCGGAAATACTTGGCGAGGAACATCTTTGGTGCATCTTTCGTCGGTCGCAAAGACTAATTAGGATGCTCATGTCTTGGGAGGCAGGTGCGGCATTTGTGCGGGCATGAATCGTGAAGGTTAGGAGACGGTACTAGGGTGGTGGAAATAACGGATGGAATCGTCACCCTAAAAAATCGACAATAGGGGTGGTTTCGACCGATTGAACTTGCTTTTGCCCTCGAGGCATCATAATATGGAGTTTGCTCGCCAGAATCTGATCATCTTCTAATTCTTGAAGAATGATTTCAACTTTGGACTTATGATTTTCATGTAGTCCTCTTCTAGAATCGAGCATTAGTCTTTAATAATGACCCGATCCTTAGGACTATAGAATAAACCACCTTCGTTCCTCTAGGATAGCGATAAGCGACGCTTGCGTCGGATCTAGCCTCCGACTTGTCGGCCTTCTTGTTGTACATGTCTTTGGGCCCATCTCCTTGTGGCAAAGCGGGCTTGCGCGAACCACAACTCGAAGGGTCTTTTCGTGACTTGGGCGGTACTAGATTTAGCAAGTATGCGCCGTCTCTAAGGCATATCCCGAGCGAAATAAGCGATGTAGCATAACTCGTCATAGATCTAACCATTTCGAAAGTCTGTTTCTTCTTTCGACACCATTTTCTTTGTGGTGTGCCGGTGAAATCTTGTTTGGGATGTAATCCCACATTTCACTTAGGTAGTCCATAAACTCGTTCTTGAGGGTATTACGCCACAGCGATCGAGACCCGATGACTTGATACTCTTACAGCTTAGTCTCCACTTCCAAACTCTTTGAATTTCTCAAGCATTCGGACTTGGTGAAGCGGTATATGTATCCGTACCTTAGTGTCGTCGATAAGTGACAAAATACTCGTACCCTCACGAGCTTGTGTGGACATGGTCCACAGTCGGAATGGACTAACTCAACATTTCTTTGGCTCTATAACCCTTACGCTTTGAAGATGCAGTCGTGTCTTACCTTATCTACGAGGATTAGCGATTTGGGAGCAGAATGTAGTGAGATCGCTGACGCTCCATTCTTAGCCGGTCTTTGGATCCTATTTAGAATTGATGTGACCTAATCTGAAGATACCCGAGAGAAAAGTAGAGTCATCTTCTTGAAGAAAACTTTCTCTTTTTAGGGTTTGATGAAGATCTGACATAGTTATAGGTATTATGTTTTGCGAGAAATAGTATAAAGCGAATTATATAAAGTGCAACCGAGATAACCGTCATTTCTTATGATAGAAACACCACTATCAAAAAATAACGAATATCCATGAGTAAATAATTTGAAAGCGAAACAAGGTTCGTAGAAAATCCGACACATATAAAGCGTCTTCAAACTAAAGCTGTTGTCCCAAACATAAAAAACATCTCCAATGACATGACTTCGACTTTCGCGCGTTGCCCATGGAGATCGTTATCTCGCCATCAACGACTCCCTTGTCGCGGAAACCACGCAGGTGTAACAAACATGATCGATTAAGCCCGTATCTACTACCGAGAATGGGTAGAACAAGTCGTAAACATGTTTCCGTTACTAAAACAAGCAGGCGTGCCTTGACATGAGCATAGGGCACTTAGCAGCCAATGCCGTCTTCTAACGCAAACCTTGCCGCTTCTCGGCTGGCTTCTTTAAGCCTCCGGTTGTACCATGTTCTTGCTCCCATTACTCGCTATTTCCCTTGCCTTTACCACTTTGGCCTTTTCTATTTCCATTTTGCAACGAAAATTTTGGGCCCTTAGATGTGCTAGCGAGCATGTCTTCCTTTTCCATGCTTTCCCTTACAACGAGATCATTAAACAGCGACTAAGTGTAAACTCGGTCTTGCTCATGATCGCGTTCAGCATGTTCTCAAAAAGACTTGGGCGATTGTATTGAGGGATGATATCGACCTTGGCCGTGAAGTCGATACCTCTCCCAGCTGATCGAGACTATCCGTGAGATAGTCGTGTGGGAGGCGTGTTCATGGACGAACTTCCTTTTCCATCTTACAGAGATTTCTCTCATTGTGTGGAGCGGGGTGTCGAATCCGATTGCCCAAACTTACTCTCGAGACTTGACCAAATATCGATCGCGTCGCCATCGACGATCTTTGCGGACTACAAGCTGGACATCGTAGTCGTCATATAGCATTTAGCCGTATTGTTTGACTTATTCCAGTGCGCTTGACTCTCGGCGCTTTCGTTAGTCGATCGTCGATAAGGGCATCGGGTTTAGGAAATAGTGAGAACAAACATGTGTTCTTGATAAGAACATATTCCATATTTCGTTTCCACTCGATAAAATTTGGACGGATAGCAGTTTTGTGCGAGCATATTGATGTCGGCGTGAAGACATATCTGAAGCGATAATGTAAACACATAAGCATCACGATCGCCAAATAATTCGTAACATAATATTGTAACCTTTTGATAAAACAATATTAATTGAAACCTCCAATCAGCCAGGAATCCACGTACGAGCCGCGTGTGGGCGTTTACATGAACCCCTCGACGAGACTAAAATATACCTTTTAGTCGTTTAATTTCAATCCGTGTCGACTTATCCTTGCCAATGAATGAAATTAATGATTGGACCTTACTGAACCATCACTATCGCGAAGGGACTTGGCGGGAAGTTGTACTTGAGGTGATGTCTGGCATTGACCACAATTTTAACGTGAGAAGATGAATTCTTAAATTGGTATACTCGCTCGGACCATCACCGGCTTCGATTGAAATTCTTTTGTTATCTCGTTTATATCTATCACTAGAACTTATGAAAATCGCACATACGAACCAGCGTGTGGGCGTTTACATAAACTCCCAACTACCGATAGATTTAAAATGTTTTTTTGAAATCTCGTCTAACAAACTTATGATAAGCGATGCTGAGCAAGCGCGCGTGTGGGCGTTTACTCACGGTCGTCTCGCTTTGTTTAGAGATCAAAAGTGGAGGTCTTGACATTTTAATTTGAAAAATTAATTTGTCGGGTTGCTTGCTTAGTCTTTTTATTCAAAAGGTTTGTCCGTGCGGATCACGTAATCTGGCATGCTTTCCTATAGAACTCGACATGTAAAACATGCTCAGAAATTCTAAAATATGTGATAAGCAGCGATAAACCTAGCATGCTTACTATGCGCGTCGATTCGTAAAACACTTAAGGTTTGTCAGCGTAATTTAAACATACATAACATGCTTCTTGCATAATTTAAACATCGCGACATGCATATGAGCGATAAAAATAAAATAAAGCGTTCATCCAGCGGATCGTGAAACACGCACATTTAAATCTAATCTATTACATAGATATACAAAATGCAAATTTAAACTTGACGGGCCTCGCGTGCAGGAGGCGGGCGGATTCAACAATTTGGGCCTCGGCGTGCGAGCGCGAGGCGGAAAGGCGGAAAAGCGGGTGCGGGCGGTCGGCCCAAAAAGTCTTGGGCAGCGCTGGGGCAAAGCCAGTCAGCCAGCGCCCGGTCTAGCCCGCCCTGCCGCGTGCTCGCGGCGACGCCTCATGATCGCTAAAGGCGACCGCGACCCATCAGCTGCCAGCGTCGCGGCGGACTTCCGCGCGCGAGCGTCTGCGAGAGCGTCGTGCGCCCGGCGACGAAGCTTCGCGACCCGCGGTCTCGCTCGTGGCGCCGGTCATTTCGGCGGTATGCAGCCGTCGCCGCCAGCTCGCTCTCGCTTCGCTTGCCCCGGCGGCCGTACCACGCATGATCGCTATCAACAAATAACGGCCACATCTCTATGGCCGAGTTCTCTATATTCCCAATGTGACGGCCGTCGAGGGCACCATCGATGATTGCATTCAGCTCATCGATCGAGAGCTGACGGTGCTCGTTTCCCAATTGGAATGTGATATAATTCGGTGACCCTTGTGTTTTATGGACGTGAACGGTCGATGAAATTCCAAAGTGAGGATCCTGTACGTCAGATAATTCACTGTAAGAACGGAATATAGACCGGCTCTCTCGACAAGCCATGTGGCATCATTGGCGATCCCCATCGCTTGATAGGTCTCGATGCACATAAATCGGCAATGTCGGTGCTTCAATTGCACCAACCTCCTCCAACGGTCCCTTGAAGAGGGATTCGACAGTCGCACCCCATAAGTCTCGGGGTGGAACTCATCTATCGGTTCTTCGTGTGAGGATGAAACGACCTCATTTCCTTTGCGTTTGCTTCCGGATGTACGCGACATATTGTACCTAAAAAAAATTATTTCAAAGTTAGCTCATTCGTGAGACACGACTGACAGCTAGGGTTCGAGATTTTCGACCCCCAAATCAACAATGTAGGTCAATTACTTCCACAATACATGTCAACGAACACCATTACACTTAACATTGTAAGAAGCATGCTCAAAAACCATTTAAATCTAGCAATATAGGCTCTAGTTCATCAATTCTTCAATATTCCACAACAAGAAGAAATAATTGGTAAAACTCTTCTAATTTACGCTAATAAGCTTAAAATCTAAGAAGAATTGAACAAATGAAGCATACCTTGAGTGAAATTAACGAAGAGAACATAAGAAAAATGAAGAACAAGGGTTTTGAGTTCTTGAGAGTGTGTGAAGTGTGAAAAATGAGAGGGAGAGGTGTTAAAATCTGTCAAAACACGAGGGTCTACGTCCGGATCGCGGGTCGGGTTGGGCCTCGCGGCTGAGCTGGGCCTCACGGCTGAGCTCGCGTTCGCGAGGTCTGCCCAATACATGCTGCCTACTTTCTCACGGCCACCCTCGCGGTCGCGAGGGGGGTCGCTAGTCATGGCCAATTCTTTTCCAAAACGTTATGCCCACTTTCACGCGGTCACCCTCGCGGTCGCGAGGGTGGTCGCTAGTACTGACCTTTATTTTTTTATGTTTTAATAAAAGCAATTATACTTTGGGACATAAAAGCGACCAACAAAACACGACACGACAAGAACAAAGAAAAACAACAAAAGCAAAATGAAAAACATAAAACATGTAAATATGTTGGGTTACCTCTCAACTAGTGCTAAATTTTTCATCGCTAGCTCGACGTTACCTCTCATCAGTCGGGCGATTTGATAACTGACCTCTTTCCAAACTTTTGTTTACCCCTATACTTATCATTTATAGCCGACCACCATTGAGTGTGGGAGTAGCCTCCCCCAAACTTGAATGACTCACTCGGAGTTTTATTCCGAGTCCACCTCTTCTTCGTAGTATGCTCGTCAAATGGTCGATTGAAATCCAAGCTCAAAATTGGGCTGGCTGTTTGGTATGAATTTGTGTTTATTCTTGGTATTGTTTTGCATGTTTTTTTCGATGGTTTATCCTATTTATGCCATTGTTTTGATTAATAATTATCGATTCAAACTTATTTGGTTTATTTTGATATTTTGTAGAAAATCGGCATTAAAGAGGATGAAATGAATCTGCCGAGGAACAAGTATATTGAAGAGTATCTCGACAGGAGTTCATAGGCGCAAACGGATTACAATTTGGTGTTCATACGAGTGAGAACGGGTCGAATGATCAAAGTCGCGCGCACGTGCGACGTGGTACGTCGCGCCGCACGCCAGAGCCCGCGTGCCCCGTCAGCCAGCGCTCGTGAACCCCAGCGCACACCTGCAACATCCGTGCCCCAGCACCCGTCGACTCCACACCCGGTGCTATGCCTCAGTGCCAACTCGTCCCAAGCTTCCGCGCGACATTGCGACCCGTCCAGCGTTCATCCACCCAGGACTCAGCTTGCCTTTCCATCCGGCGGTGGAGACCCAACGTCCGCTCGACCACGCAACGCTCGCCCCACGCTCGCTGCACGTTCGCCCCGCCTCGTCTCCGCACTCGTTGGCCTAGCGCCCTGCTTTCGGCGCTGGGAACCCAGAGCCCGCCGCCTCGTTTCGGCAAGGCGCCAGCGCAAGCCAGCGCCCGCCGCCCGCGCCTCGATCGCACGCCACGCCTCGTCTCGCCTCAGCACTCACCTCGCCCGCCGTTTCGCCTTCCGGCAAGACAACCACCCGGCGCTGTTCCACTTCCCAGCGCCGGCTTTGCCAGCGCCATGCCGCACTCCGTAGCACGTGTTGCATCCCCAAACCGGTGCTTGCCTGCATGCTTTCCCGCAGCACCCAGCCTCCTCGCCCAGCCAACACGCAAACACCAGCGCCGTTCCAGCCTTCAATCTGCGTTCCCCAAGCTCGCGCTTTTAGCCCAATTTTCCTCGCGCGTTCACTCAAACCGGCGTTCGCTTCTGAGTCAATGACTATTGTGAGCGAGCGTTCGGTCTACTCCAACGTTTAGTATCAATACATAATGTTTTCCCATCCGGTGTTTCCTCCAAACCGGCGCTCACCTTCATTTAATATATATACACGCTAGGTCATTCTTATCGGGGGTTCGGATATTACTTTTTACTGCACGCAGCCGCCGTTCTTCACGTTTTTCCTTGGGAGTTTCCAGACGATCCAGATAGGTAATTCAGTTTATTTTCTCTAATTATTCCTGTCAATTTACAATTACTTTGAATACTTGGATTGATAATGGTTTATTAGTTTGTTCTTCCTGTTGATTCTCGATCAATTAATTTATGTGTTAGATCTAAGATTATTGGTTGATTGTTGGTTTGTTGTTTGATTCTAATTCTTTCGGCTTTTGATAATCTTAATTCTATGTAAGTGATATTGAAGTTTAGTTACATGTTTAATTGTTCTTCGTCGAATTTCATAGCTTCGTGTTTGGTGATCTAGTTTAATTGTTTATTGATTAGCTTCCTGCTTTCGTAGTTTATCAACTAGGGATTGACAACTCCTAGTTAGATTTCTCGCTTTAATTTATATTTCCTGTTAGCTTCTCAATTCACGTATGATCAAAAACCCATGTTGGTATTAGAGTGTTAGGATTTACCGCTTTCTGTGTTTGACACGAACAATAGCCCTGCTAAGGGTTAACTTTTCCTACTATAACACCTCATTCGATTATGAGTCAATTAGGTTGGCGACGCTGCCGGGGAAAACTTTAGGTATATTGTTTGTGTTGATTATTTTCCGTGTTTCTTTTGTTTTTATTTTGTTATTCTCCAGTTGTGTGTGATCTTTTCTTGTTTGAGTGTTGTGTATGCTAGGTCATCGCAGTCTAAATAGACCACTTGCTACCCCGTGGACCGCACTCGAAGATCTAAAAGATCGCTTCTTCCGGAACTGGAGGAGTTTGTTGCCACTTCTGTTAGTGGTGAACAGTCAGAACAGATAATCAGAGATCAACCTGTTGTTGAGAATACTCCCCCGTTGAGAGATATGGGTGAGAATGCACGTGCTTTACGTGATTTTTACAGGCCGGTGATTGGGGCCGCTACTTCCCCAATTGTTCTTGGACCGGCAGCCCGAGACTATGAGCCTAAGCAGAATCACTTCTCGCTCATGCCAATCTTCCATGGGCTTGCTAGTGAGGATGCCTTGGGGTTTATAAGGGAGTTTTGCTCGGTTTTGCAGTCCTTCCCACTGGGAGGACTAAATGAAGATCAGCTGAAGATACGTTGTTTCCCGTACACCCTGAAGGATAGGGCAAAGTCGTGATTTCTGGCACTTCCTGCAAACTCTCTGCAGAACTGGAATGTCGTGGTAGATAAGTTCATGACGAAATACTACCCAAACAAGAAGAGTCAGGAGTTGAGGTCTCATTTCATGACCATTAATCAGACATCAGACGAGCCATTCCATGAAGCTTGGGAAAGGTTCAGGGATTTATTGCAGAAATGCCCTCACCATGCCTTGCCAGATGAAATTCTTTATCAATTTTTCTATGATGGATTGACTCAGAGTTTCCAGTACATGGTGGACAATGCTGCAGGTGGAGACATTGGTTCTCGTACGGCAGCAGATATCGTGGATATTTTTGAAGCTATGGCTGCTACTTCACAACAAAAGTCCAGTCGAGGTGGAAGAGCCAAGGCACATGCTGTGAATCCTTCCTTCGACATGAATAAGCAAGTGGTTGAGCTTATGAGGGAGGTGCAAGAACTTAAGTTGAAAAAGCCCGATCCACCAGCACTGCACAAGGAATTCAGGGAACCTTGTGGAATCTACAATGAACTTGGGCACAATATTGATACTTGCCCCAGGATGGGAGAGCATAACTCCGAAGGTGAAGCCGAAGCATATGCTATGCAAGGATTTCAACCTAAACAGCAGTTTGAGCCTAATCAGCAACAATTCAACGGGGGATGGAGGAACCAACATCAAGGGCAGAATTCGAACCAGAATGCGCCATACCAAAGACCTCCACAGCAGCAACAGTTTCAGCAGCAAAGGCACTATCCTCAGCAACAGCAGTTCTCGCAGCAGCAGTTCCCGCAGCAGCAGCAATATCAGCGGGCACCTCCACCGCCACCTCAGAGATCAGCTTTTGAGGATATGATCACCCAAAGAATGGATGCTTTAGAATCTACAAACAAGCGTTTGGAGACGCAAATGGGGCAGATTGCTAGCACGCTGAACGAGCTATTGCAGCAAGGAGCAGTGGGGAAACTTCCTAACCAACCTCATCTAGCTCATGCGATAACTGTTCTAAGGAGTGATACGATTGTTGAGGACATGAGTAGAAGGATATCAAGCAAGCATCTGAAATCACCGGAGGTGAAAATTAAGGAAGAGGCGGGTTCGGGATCGCATAAGGCAGCAAATCCTTATACCCCTCCGATACCCTTCCTACACCGGTTGAAGAACGAGAAGTAGGACCGGTAATTCAATGAGATCTACAAGCTCATGTCCAAGGTGAATGTAAATTTGCCTCTTTTGGACATCATCAAAAATGTGCCGGCCTACGTCAAGTTCTTCAAAGAGCTAGCTTCAGAGAAGAGAAGATTTGGAGAGAATGAGAATGTGATGATCTCCGAAGCAGCTAATTCCATCCCTGCCTCCCAAACTCTGGGATCCAGGTAGTTTTATTATTAAGATTGCTTTGGGTAACGGGAAAGAAGTTTCTGGCATGCTAGATTTGGGGGCCGGGATCAATCTTATGCCTTATTCTATGTTCATACGATTAGGATTAGGTGAGCTAAAACCCACTAGGATGTGTCTACAATTAGCTGATAGGTCCGTGAGATACCCCAAGGGTATTGTCGAGGATATATTAGTTAAGATGGGTGGGTTGATTCTTCCCATTGATTTCGTTGTTTTGGATATGGGAAATGTTAGGGAGATGGGGAGGAACACACACTGTTGTTGGGGAGGCCATTCATGGCCACAACCAACACCCTAATTGATGTTAAGAATGGCACATTGAAAATGACTGTACTTGGTGAATCTGTGTCTTTTTCTGCACATGATAGTGTGATAACCCCCTCTGTTAAATTCATTGATAATCATGCTTCCATAGATGCTGTTGATCCCTTGGTCGAGAATGTTTTGCTGCAGGGTGTGAATGCAAATATTGACAAGGATAAAATGAAACGAATTCATAATCGGCGTGTAGTTCGTAAGGATTTAAAGCCGGGAATGAAAGTTTCACTTCTACATTCTCGTTTGAAGTCCTGTACCGAGAAGCTCAATTTTGGATGGAGCGGTCCTTACATTATGGAAAAGGCGTTTCCTTACGGAGCAGTCTTACTTCGCGACCCCAACTCCAACAGATCATTTACTGTGATTGGACAACGGGTGGGGCTTTGCTTTGATCGAGGGGATGGTCCAAAAGAAGTTGATAATATCTGTCTCTGACTGGATTACATCGTGCTCACGACGTTAAACTGAGTACTACGTGGGAGTTTACCCACGGATCTTTTCTTCTCTTTTTCTTCTTTCTCTTTTGTTTACTTCGTTGTTTTCTTTTATCTATTTGTTGTCGTTGTGTTTGTTTTGCTCAAATTTGGGACGTTGTAAGCAGTGTGGTGAAACCGTGATACTCCAACTCTGTCGTGCATGCTCACATTCCAACCCTGTCTATTTTTAGGGAAGTCTCATCCTCTTTTGACCCTTTTTGTGTTGTTAATGTTTAGAGCACTAGGGACAGTGCTCGATTTTAGTGTGGGGGAGATTATTTGGTTTGTGTTTGTGCCTTATCTTTTTGCATGTTTAGTGATGTGAGTTGGTGATGATTTTGATCCCTTGGACTCAAGTTTTTATCTATGCGAGTAAGTTGGGATTGTGATTTGTGTGCTGAACTCTGTGGTATCGGTCAAAACTTGATGTATTCCCGCTTATCTTGATGTTATGTTATTGAAGTGCAATGTGAGTTGACGAGATTGTGTTAATTGATTTTAAATCGGAGGTTATTGATGTGATTTGTCCAGCTAATGCTAGGGGTAGTGTTAACAGTGTGGTTACCTATGTACTTGTTTCATAATAAAAAAAAAAGGGTGTGAAAAAGAAGTGAAAAGAAGGAGAATGAAAACTCCAATAAATTGTTGAGATTGTATAAATGGAGGATGGGATTCTGCCCCTCTTTCTCTTAAATTGAGAAATGGGCATGGGAAACCACGATAGGAGACTCGAGTTCATCGAGACTTCACCTTTCGAACATTGTTCCAAAATCTGTTAATACTTTCTTTGTGTTCTCAAAGAAACTTGTTGCTAAAGGTAACCATTTTAGTTTATTCACCCCAAGCGGAGAGTTGGGTCTGAGCAAAAATGATCTTCTTGTTTATTTGATAGTTACACAATCTAGATTTGTTTCACATTAACTTTGATTATGTATTCATCATGTTTTAGGGAATTGCAAATAAAGGTTTGATTGATTGGATTAAGAGTTAAATTGCATGAGTTATTCTTCTACTCTTATTAGTATAGACTTTGCTTGAGGACAAGCAAATGGATAAGTGTAGGGGAGTTGTTTGGTATGAATTTGTGCTTATTCTTGTTATTGTTTTGCATGTTGTTTTTGATGGTTTATCCTATTTATGCCGTTGTTTTGATTAATATTTATCAATTAAAACTTATTTTGTTTATTTTGATATTTTGTAGAAAATCGGCATTAAAGAGGATGAAATGAATCTGCCTAGGATCAAGTATATTGAAGAGCATCTCGACAGGAGTTCATAGGCGCAAACGGATTATAATTCGGTGTTCAGACGAGTGAGAACGGGTCGAATGATCAAAATTGCGCACACATGAGACGTGGAGACGTTCGCGCGCAGCCGAGCGTGCCCGTCAGCTAGCGCTCGCGAACCCCAACGCACACCCACAAAATCCGCACTCCAGCGCCCGCCAACTCCACACCCGGCGTTGTGCCTCAGCGCCAGCTCGCCCCAAGCTTCCGCGCGCGTTGCGACCTATCCGGCGCTTCATCCACCTGGGGCTCCAGCTTGCTTCTCCGTCCGGCGCGGAGACCCGGTGTCCGCTTCGACCATGTAACGCTCGCCCGCGCCCGCTGACGTTCTCCCGCCTCGTCTCGCTCGGCGGCCTGGGCCCGCTTGGCTGGCTGAAACCCGGCGCCGCCGCTGCTCGTTCCCCCCGGCGCCGCGTAGGGCTGGCCCCGCTGTCCGCGCCTCGCCGCACGCCACGCCCGCCGCGCCCAACGTCTCGCCTAGCCACCGCTCGCCTTCCAACAAGACGACCACCCGATGCTCGTTCCACTCCCCACACACGCTGGCCGCGGCGCCATGCCGCGCTCCGCAGCGCCCGTTGCATCCCTAAAATGGCACTCGCCTGCACGTTTTCCCGTAGCACCCAGCCTCATCGCCCAGCCAGCGCACAAGCACCAGCACCGTTCCAGCCTTTCCCCAATCTCGCGCTTTCAGCCCAATTTTCCTCGCACGTTCACTCCAAACCGGCGTTCGCTTCTGAGTCAGTGACTATTGTGAGCGAGCGTTCGGTCTACTCCACCGTTCAGTATCAATACAGAAATATTTTCCCATCCGATGCTTCCTCCAAACCGGCGCTCAGCTTCATTTAATATATATACGCGCTAGGTCATTCTTATCGGGGGTTCGGATATTACTTTTTACTGCACGCAGCCGCTGTTCTTCACGTTTTCCTTGGGAGTTTCCAGACGATCCAGATAGATAATTCAGTTTGTTTTCTCTAGTTATTCCTGTCAATTTATAATTACTTTCGAATACTTGGATTGATAATGGTTTATTAGTTTGTTCTTCCTGTTGATTCTCGATCAATTAATTTATGTTTTGATCTAAGATTATTGTTGGATTGTTGGTTTCTTGTTTCATTCTAATTCTTTCGGCTTTTGATAATCTTAATTCTATGCAAGTGATATTGAAGTTTAGTTACATGTTTAATTGTTCTTTGTCGAATTTCATAGCTTCGTGTTTGGTGATCTAGTTTAATTGTTTATTGATTAGCTTCCTGCTTTCGTGCTTTCGTAGTTTATCAACTAGGGATTGACAACTCCTTGTTAGATTTCTCGCTTTAATTTATATTTCCTGTTAGCTTATCAATTCACGTATGATCAAAAACCCATGTTGGTATTAGAGTGTTAGGATTTACCGCTTTCTGTGTTTGACACGAACAATAGCCCTGCTAAGTTTTCCTTGATAGAAGACTAGGGTTAACTTTCCCTACTATAACACCTCATTCGATTATGAGTCAATTAAGAGTACACTTTTGATTGAAACACTGGCTGTGGTAGTGGTGACCGAACAACAATCTTCATGCTTTGAGTTATCATGTCTTTTTATGGCATCATAGATTGAAATGGTCAGCTCCTCATTATTGACCCTAAATGTGAGGTCTCCATCTTGCACGTCGATCAGTGCCCTACCTGTGGCTAAGAACGGTCTCCCGAGAATGAGAGGCGTGTTCCCATCCTCTGGAATATCAAGGACCACAAAATCTGCTGGAAAGATGAAATCTTTGACTTTTACGAGCACATCTTCTACTGTCCCCCTTGGACGGGCAACTGATGCATCTGCCATCTGGAGAGCAATTGTAGTGGGCTTTAATTCTCTAATCTCCAATTTGTTAAATATGGACAATGGCATCAGGTTGATGATTGCCCCTAAATCGCACAGAACTCTGGAGAAAGTATGCCCTCCAATAACACAAGGTATTGTGAAGCTGCTTGGATCTTTCTGCTTCAACGACTTCTTTTGCAAAGACAAGACCGCACTCTTGAGATAAATTAATAGTCTCGAACTTCTCCAACTTCTTCTTGTTGGTCATAGCATCCTTTAGAAATTTCATGTACCCCGGCATATCTCTGAGCGCATCTAGCATTGGGATGTTAATATTCACCTTCTGGAACGTCTCCAAGAATCGGGTCAGCCTATCGTCATGCTTGGGCTTAGCTAACCAACTCGAGAACGGATCGGAGGAGGTACGCCGATATCTCTTCTTAGGGTCACTCGCTGCCACCGCTACCGCTACGGTGGTCGCTAAGCACCGGAGCTCGTCGCCTTCCTTCCTCGCGGCGGGCTGGTGGTCGCTAGCTTCGATCGGAGCCCTTCGTCGTGGCTCTCGATCATTTACGGCTGGCCTAGCGATCGCTAGGCCGGTCGTTAGTTTCTTCGAAGACGTTCTGTCTCTTTCCTCGTGACCGGGCTAGCGGTCGCTAGCTCGGTCGTGAGCTCCTGCTCGTTCAGCTTTCGTTCTTCTTCTCGTTCAGGATGGTTTTGGTAAGTTGTTCCACTCCTTAGCTGGATAGCAAAGCACTGATTCTTTGGGTTCACCTCCGTATTTCTCAAAAATTGCACCGACTTATGTTGCGCGTTTTGTTGTGTAGCTATTTGGCTGATCTGGTTCTCCATTATCTTCAAATGTTTGCCCATCGCTCCCACGGTGGATTCCAGCTGTGTCATCCTCTGACCAGTAGTACTGATGAACGAGTTCTGTTATGTCGCCAGTTGTTGGTTGCTCACAACCAACTGTTGCATTATCTCCCTAGGCTCGCTTTTCGGCTCCGAATCATCCCATTCGCGCGCAATGGCTTCTTTGGAGGTTGTTGGAAGTTATTGGGGTTGACATACGACAAGTTAGGATGATTCATGTTGGTAGGATGGTATGCCAGATTTTCCCCAGGACGGTTCCTCTGATTTGTATAATTTACGTCATCCGTCTCGAACTGGCTCTTCAAAAGAGTGAACTTCTCCATGAGATCATCGTATCTCGAGTCGACCTCTACGGCAACTGCTTTAACACTGGCGTCCTCTCTATGTGCCATTGATAACTGTTGGCAGCTATCTCTTCTATAATTCGGCTGACCTTCTCCACTCGACGGTTCAATAGACATCCCCTGCCGACGCATCCACGATGCTTCTCGTGTGAAGTGTCAATCCACTGTAGAATTGCGTTATTTGCTGCTCTTTGGAGAATCCATGCTGAGGGCATTTTCTCAATTGACCCCTGAATCTCTCCCATGCCTTGAATAATGATTCATCTCATTGTTGGCAAAAATGAGAGATCTCGGCTATGATCTTCTGCGCTTTAGCCGGCGAAAAATATTTTGAAAGAAACCTCTCGCAAAGTTTCCCCCAACTATTTATTCAAGTTCGATCTAGGCTCTTAAACCAATCCTTCGCCTGGTTGCGCAGAGAAAATCCGAACATGCGCATCCTGATCGTATCTTGTGGGATCCCATTTTGCTTGATGGTGTCACATATATCCAGGTATGTTTCCAGATGGCATTCAGATCTTCTGTCATTCCTCCTCCGAACTGCTCTCCTTGTACCATACTGATCAGAGCGGGCTTCAACTAAAAATTGTTTGCATTCACTTCCGGACCCCATCCACCACCTTGGAACTTCTTAGTTGGTGGTCGGTACATATAGTTCAACGGTCTCGTCTTTACCGCAGGGATGAGGAGTCCAATGTTCGCCATCTGGCGCTGTATCTCAGTAAACTCTGCCAGAAGACGCGCAGCCTGCTCAGGAGGTAGACCCCCGTTGGTTCAGATTCGTTGCCATATCTTACCTTCTTCTTTCTCGTCTCCTTATCCTTTGGGTATTCTCGATTTCTAGATCTAGATGTTGCTCAGGAGGTCCCTGGGACCTTGTGATCATAAACTACTCGGAGAGAAACGGAGAAATTAGCTCTGGCAAGTAAAACAAATAAAATAAAATTACAACTTGAATTAATAATTCTAAATCGTCAAGTTATTTCTATATAATCTAAACAATCCCCGGCAACGGTGCTAAAATTTTATCACACTATTTTCTAACACGAAAACGTACAAGTAGATAGGTAAGTCGAGTATCGTATCCACAGGGATTGTAACACGAAAATACAGAAGCTAACTGAATAATGCTTCATCATTATCCAAGTGACAGATTTGGTTTTGAAAAGGGTTTTGGGACTTCAAATAAAAAATTCAAAGTCAAGATCAAGTAAAGCAAATAAAAAATAAGAATTAAACAATCAAAGAGTTAATAAAACGAAAAGACTAACCCTAGGGATGCATTAATGTAAGGAAATCTGATTTTAACCCATCCCGATGATCTATCTTGGATGTTTAATTCACCATACATTGATTATATACCTAGCATGAATCTATATAATTAATTGCAACACGTTGGTGTTTTCTTGTGTTTACTAGCGAATTTGTCAGGAATGAATTGAATCAAGACTCGTGCTTTGATCATCTGGACTGTATCCCGATTGCCTAAACTCCAATGTCAAGTGAGGACAATCTATGGAGAGTGCTATGAAAATTCGTCTTTTTTCCTCTTTGAAAAGTTTTCGAAAATCTCAATAATGATAAGTGTGATTCTCGAAAATTTCACATAGCATTAGCCTTTGATTTTCTCTCTTACCATATATTTATAATGCAACCCTAAATCCTATCATGATAGGATTTATGCATATCTAATAAATATAATATCACTTAACATAGAGAGGATCAAAACAAAGTCCCATAGGGACTCTATATGGAGGTGGACGATTTTCATCTTAGCTCCAGGCCTGAATGGGCCAGCCTAGGGATCAAATGCAAGGAATAAAGATGGGCCTCAAATAAATTAATTATCTTATGTTCAGCCCAAAACATAAATTAATTCATAAACATTTATTCATGCCACTAGAGAATAAATGTTGACTTACCCCTTTATTTCTGAAGTTGAGTCGGGCTCGCACTTAGACTTAACGAATCCCCGTATTTAAGATATCGTACGTCCATTAATTATTTACAGCATTCTGACTACTTTAAATAATTAATTACTTTAATTCCTTAAGTAGTACCACTCAACCTTATTATTGTACTTGAGATAACTCAACCTGCAGGGTTTAGTACAATAAACCTTTTGAGCTCCTTAAGGGGACGTCATCATCCTAAACGGATACGGTGACTCGATACAGGCAACTAGCATGACATACAAGCACTGCCACCACCCAAGATGCAGGGAATATTGGGTTAACTCATGTAACCCTCACCTATAACAAGTCAAAGTGATGGTCAGCAACTCATACTCACCTAACACCTTATCGAGGTTTAGATCAACGTAAAGTCACCGAGATCTAGGTTCTTCACGACGGTCAGATAGAAGAACTCATATCACTGTGATCCACCAATACGTCAGAGACGTACTTGCATAGACAAGCAACCAAGTCAAGTCACTTCTTATCTATACCGCAGCCTGTATCGACAACTCGTCCTCAAGTTGTCTCAGCTGTGATTCTTTTCATATTTCATTAAGCTTGACCAATCATACAGACTTCTATGATCTACAACACATTGTATGATCTAGCTTATATATGAGATAAATGGATATACATATGCAATCAAGTAAACAATTCAGATAGGAGATTGTGATAGTGGTAACAGGAAACATTGTATACAAACTCAACCAAAACTTCTTCCAGATACAATCAATAATCTCTCACTTATACTAAAGCAAACTTTTAGTATACAATGTGTCTCTCTACTAGCTATTACAAACAACACTATCACTTTGCTTCTCCCACTTATACAAAAGTTTCCTTTCTAAGTGGGTGCCATCTTACGCAATCCAAGTCCTCGAATATGCTCTTCGTAAACTTTTGCGGTGGGATCTTCGATGATGGTCGCCTAGGTTATCCACAGCACCAATCTTCTCAATCGACACATCTCCTCGTCTAATGATTTCTCGTATGACATGGTACTATCTCTCTATGTGTTTGGTTGCCTTGTGAGGTGCGTGGTTCCTTCGAGTTTGCTGCTCGCACTCGAGTTATCACAAGAAACTATGATACTCTTGGGCAAACCGGTACCACATCTAGATCCGTGAGGTAGTTCTTGAACCATACAGCCTCTTTAGCGACCTCCGAGCGGCTACATATTCGCTTCCATGGTAGAGTCCGCAATGCATCGCTGCTTTGCACTCCGCCAGGATACAGCTTCTCCTCCCAAGGTAAACATATAGCTTGAGGTAGATTTTTCTCATCACGGCCAGCTTGGAAATCCGACTCTGAATAACCCAAAGGCATTAGACTATCTGCATGGTAAACTAGCCTATAATCTCGAGTCCTTTTCAGGTACTTGAGTAAATGCTTTACCACAGTCCAATGAGCTTGTCCAGGGTTAGACTAATATCTAGCTACTATGCCTACCGCATAACAGAAATCGGGTCTCGTACATAGCATTGCATACATGAGACTTCCTACGGCGGGAGCGTAAAGAACTTGTCTCATTTCCTCTATCTCCTTTGCAGTCATAGGTGACTGCTCCTTAGATAAAGGAACACCATGCCTGAAAGGTAGCAATCCTTTCTTGGCGGTCTGCATACTAAAACGAGTAATTACAGTATCAATGAAATACGCCTGAGATAAGCTCAACATTTTCCTCTGCGATCTCGATGAAACCTTGATCCCAAGAATGTACGTTGCATCTCCTAAGTCTTTCATTTAAAATGATCGGATAACCAACTCTTTACATCGATAATGACTTCACATTGTTGTTAGTAGAAGGATGTCATCTACGTAAAGTGCAAGAAATACCACATCACCGTTGACATCAAACGATACACATAACTTTCGCTAGGCAACTGGGTAAATCCATAGGACTTTACCACCTCGTCAAAGCGTAAGTTCCATGATCGGGAAGCTTGCTTAAGTCCATAAATGGACTTCTTAAGCTTCCATACTAGATGCTCTTCACCCTTCACCACATAACCTTCGGGTTGCTACATATAGATGTCTCTACCTTCTTCAAGGTAACCGTTTAGAAAAGCGGTTTTCACATCCATTTGCCAAACCTCATGGTTTAAGTGGGCTGCTATGGCTAGAAGAATTCTGATGGACTTTAGCATTGCTACAGGCGAAAAGGTCTCATCGAAATCGATGCCCTCAATCTGAGTGTACCCTTTCGCCACAAGCCTGGCTTTAAAAGCTGAAACCTCTCCATTTGAATCTCTCTTCCTCTTGTATACCCACTGACTACCTATGGCTTCCTTGCCATCCGGTAGAGGTGTCTTTCGATACATCCATAGGCGTGATGGACTCGATTTTAAGTCCATAGCGGTGTGCCATGATCTTGCATCGGTGTGTTGATCGCCTCCTTTGTATGTCCATGGGTCGAATATTGCATGCTCGTTTCTCGGGACTAAATCCGAAGATTCACCCACGAACATAAATCGCTTGGGTTGACGAACAACCCTCCCACTACGACGAGACGCTACTGGCACAATGGCAACGATAGGTGCAGAAACTTGTGGTTCTCTATCTTGCACAACTTGCTGGATAGGTGTCACTTGTACGGTCGGTATCTCTAGTGGAACTCGACCCACTTCAATTTCTTGAAGTATTTGGTGTCGATCCCTCCCACTAGACACGAGATCTCGTACCTTTGGTTTAATCGGTGGCGGAATACGATCATCTTCTAATTCTTGAAGAATGATTTCAACTTTGGATTTATGGTTTTTCATATAATCCTCTTCTAAGAATGGGCGTTAGTACTAATAACGACCTTTTGATCCTTAGGAATATAGAAATAACCACCATTCGTTCCTCTAGGATAGCCAATAAACAGCCTTGCTTCAGATCTAGCCTCCAACTTGTCAGCCTAATTGTTCAGCACATGTGATGGACTGCCCCATATCCTTATGTGGTTTAAACTAGGCTTGCGCACAAACCACAACTCGAAAGGGGTCTTATCGACTGACTTAGACGGTACTAGATTTAGCAAGTATGCCGTTGTTTCTAAGGCATACCCCGTAATCTAAATAGGCAATGTTGCATAACTCATCATTGATCTAACCATTTCTAAGAGAGTCTATTTCTTCGCTCGACACACCATTTTTGTGTGGTGTGCACGGTGTAGTGGTGGGAGGTAATCCCACACCGCACCAAATAGTCCATGAACTCGTTATCGAGGTATTCGCCACCGCGATCGGACATGATGACTTGATACTTTACCTAGCCGCCTCCACTTCCGCCTTAAATTCTTTGAATTTCTCAAAGCATTCGGACTTGCGATGAAGCGGTATATGTATCCGTATTCTTGAGTAATCGTCAATAAAAGTGACAAAATCTTTGGTACCCCCACGAGCTTGTGTGGACATTGGTCCACACAGTCGAATGGACTAGCTCCAACACTTCTTTGGCTCTATAACCCTTCGCTTTGAAGGGTGCGGTCGATATTTTTCCTTTACACGTGATTCGCAGACCGGGAGCCGAGTAGCGTGATATCACCCAACGCTCCATTCTTAGCTAGTCTTTGGATCCTATTTAGATTGATGTGACCTAATCTAAGATGCAGAGAAATATGATGTCATCTTGCGAGAAAACTTTCTCTTTTTAAGGTTTGATGTAGATGCAACATAATTAAAGGTATTATGCTTGGCAGAAATAGTATAAAGCGAATTATATAATGAGCCACCACAGATAACTTCATATTTCTTATGATAGAAACTCCACTATCAAAAACAACTGAATATCCATGCATAAATAGTTTCGAAACCGAAATAAGGTTCCACCGAAACTCCGGCACATATAAAACATCTTTCAATACTAAAACTGTTCTATCGAAACATAAAGAAACATCTCTGACTGCAACGGTCTCGACTTTCACCGCGTTGCCCATGGAGATCGTTATCTCGCCATCATGCAGCTCCCTTGTCCGCAGGAAACCCTGCAAGGTATAACAAACATGATCAGTCGCACCCGTATCTACTACCCATGAATGAGTAGAAAAAGTCGCTAAATATGTTTCCGTTACTAAAGCAAATGACGTACCTTGAGCCTTGAGCATAGGGCATTTAGCCTTCCAATGCCCAGTCTTGCCGCACTTGAAGCACTTGCCCCTCTCTTTTAGCTTTTTCAAGCCTCCGGTGGTAGCCATGTTCCTGCCCCCACTGGTTCCTTTGCCTCTACCACCTTTGGTGCCCCTTTTTCTTCTTTCATTTTTCAACTGAAAATTTGGGCCCTTAGATGTGCTAGCAAGGGCATGTGCTCCTTTACCCATGACACCTTCCGCGGCCACGAGATCATTTAGCAACTGACTAAGTGTATACTCGGTCTTGCTCATGATCGTGTTCACGCGAAAGTTCTCAAAAGACTTGGGCAGTGTGTTGAGGATGATAATGAACTTGGCTTCGCCGTCAATACCTCCTCCCAACCGATCAAGACTATCCATGAGATGAGTCATGGGAGACATGTTCATGGACCGAACTTCCTTCTTCCATCGCATAAGCCAAGATTTCTCTCATTGTGTGGAAGCGGATCGTCCGATCCGATCGCCCAAACTTACTCTCGAGACTTGACCATATTTTAGTCGCGTCTGCCATCGACTGATGCTGCACCTGCAGCTGCAGCTGCAAGCCTTTGGACATAGTAGTCATCATATAGCATTTGGCCATATTGTTTGACTTATGCCAAAGTCCGCCTTGACTCTCCGCTCATTAGTCGATGCATCGATGAAGGGCATCAGGTTTGGGAGTAGTGAGAACAAACATGTGTTCTTCAGCGATAAGAACATATTCCATGTTTCGTTTCCACTCGATAAAATTTTGACCGGATAGATGATTTTGTGCGAGCATATTGATAATCAGTGTAAGAGACATATCTGAAAAGTAATGTAAACACATAAGCATACGATCGCACATAATTCGTAACAATAATATTGTAACCTTTTGATAAAACTATATTAATTGAAACCTCCAATCGCCCAAAGAATCCCACATGCAAGCCACGCGTGTGGATGTTTACACATGAACCCCTCGACCAGACTAAAATATACCTTTTAGTCGTTTAATTTCAATCCATGTCAACTTATCCTTATGACAAATGAAATTAAAGATTGGACCTTACTAGACCACATCACTATCACAAGAAGGGACTTCGCGTGAAGTTGTACTTGAGGTGATGTCTGTGCAATGACCACAATTTTAACAGCAGAAAATGAATTCTTATAATTGGCATACTCACTCGGACCATACCGCTTCCAATCCAAATTCTTTAGTCTTCTCATTTTAAATCTATCTCTATAGAACTTATAAAAATCGCATATGTAAACCACGTGTGTGGACGTTTACACAAGAAACTCCCACTTCTCAATAGATTAAAAATATTTTATTTAGAAACCTCATCTAACAAACTTATGATAAACAATACAAGCAAGCCGCGTGTGGATCGCGTTTACTCATAATGCGACATTTTGTTTAGAGATTAAAAGTGGAGGTCTTGACATTTTAATTTTAGAAATTAATATGTCGGGTTACTTGCTTAGTCTTTTGTTTCAAAAGGTTAGTCCATGCGCATCATGTAATCCTAGCATGCTTTTCTATAGAACTCAACATGTAAAACATGCTCGCAGAATTCTAAAATATGCTTGAAAACCGCGATAAACCTAGCATGCTTACTATGCGCATCCAATCACGAAAACATATAATATGTTTGGACCGAAAAATCGGGTCTGGGCCAAAAACGGGCTCAGTCGAACAAATGTGGACTGGGCCGTGCGCTAGGGCACAGCCCACACACACGCCCAGCCGCACATCCACCGCCCAACCATCGCGCCGTATCTACCGAGAAATCTACCGTCGAGCCCGCCGAGGATCCCGCATACACAGTCCCCCATCCCCGTCGAGCATCGTTGCGCAGGGTCATCGAGCACGTGCATCGTATCGCTCGACCCCTGTCGAGAGCTACCGGGAAGTCTGCACGCGTTGCTACCGAGGACTATCACCGAGCGTCATCGAGGGTTCCGTACGAGAATCGCATGCCTCGCTGCCGAGCGCTGTCGAATACCTCCACGCGAAAATCGCGTGACCCGTCGAGGCGTGCCGAGACCCCATGTGCCCCGTCTATCGAAGCCTACCGGGAGAAACTGCGCATGACTCGCACGCTGGGCCTGCCTGCACGCTTCTCGCGATGGACAACCGCACGTAGAGCTCGCGCGCCATCTCCCGTTCTGCTGAGCTATCCCGCACGACGTGCCGAGGCGTGCCAAGGCGTGCCGCCCGTCGCGCCCGATATCACCGAGAGCCTTGGTAAGGAGCTACCGAGCTGCACACCGAGACCCGCCGAGCGTGCATGCTCTGCGCCGAGGCATGCCGAGGCATCCGTGAAGAACCACACACCCGGCTACCGAGCCCTGCTGTCGACTCCGCCTGGTCTCGCTGAGAGCTGCCGCCCTTGTCCGCCCGATGCGATCGAAAACGCGAGCCATCGCTGAAGGCGTGTTTTGCGGCGCCGAGCACGCCCTCACCGTCTCCCCATACCCTCGGCCGTGCGTTCGGTTTTTCCGATAGCCTCCCATCGCGCCATGCGATGGGACTTCGTCGTCTCGTTCTTTGTGTTCTTCGTCTTCGTTTCTCTTTTACAGATTAGATTTACAAGAAAAAATTCTAATCTAACCACGGATTTTCTCGTGGTGAAAAACAAAATCCGACAAAAATAAAACGAGCCACGTTGAAGCAGCGGATCCACAATTAATTAATTACGCACGTAATAATCAAACGTGAATTAATCCAACAAAGCCAAGATACTGATCCCAGGCTCTGATGCCAATTGTATGGAAATCTGATTTTAACCCTCTCCCGAGTATCTATCTTGGATGTTTAATTCACCATACATTGATTATATACCTAGCATGCATCTATATAATTAATTGCAACACGTTGGTGTTTTATCGTGTTTACCTGCGAATTTGTCAGGAATAAATTAGATCAAGACTCTTGCTTTGATCTTCTGGACAGTATCCCGATTGCCTAAACTCCAATGTCGAGTGAGGACAATCTATGGAGAGTGCTATGAAAATTCGTCTTTCTTCCCTTTTTGAAAAGTTTTCGAAAATCTCAATAATGATAAGTGTGATTCTCGAAAATTTCACTTAGCATTAGCCTTTGATTTTCTCTCTCACCTTATATTTATAATGCAACCCTAAATCCTATCATGATAGGATTTATGCATATCTAATAAATATAATAATATCAATTAACACAGAGATGATCAAAACAGAGTTCCATAGGGACTCTATAAGGAGGTGGATGATTTTCATCTTAGCTCCGGGCTTTGGATGGGCCGAATTTAGGATCAAATGTAAGGAATAAAGATGGAACTCAAATAAATTAATTATCTTATGTTCAGCCTAGAACATAAATTAATTCATAAATATTTATTCATGCCACTAGAGAATAAATGCTGACTTACCCCTTTATTTCCGAAGTTGAGTCGGGCTCACACTTAGACTTAAAGAATCCCCGTATTTAAGATATCGTACGTCCATTAATTATTTACATGCTCGATCGCTTTAAATAATTAATTACTTTAATTCTTTAAGTAGTACCACTCAACCTTATTATTGTACTTGAGATAACTCAACTGCGGGGTTTAGCACGAAGAACCTTTGAGCTCCTTAGGGACGCCATCATCCTAAACGGATAGGTTGACTCGTCTGAGTAACTAGCATGACATACAAGCACTGCCACCACCCAAGATGTAGAGAATATTGGGTTAACTCATGTAACCCTCACCCATAACAAGTCAAAGTGATAGTCAGGAACTCATACTCACCTAATACCTTATCGAGGTTTAGATCAACGTAAAATCATCGAGATCTAGGTTCTTCACGACGGTCAGATAGAAGAACTCATCTCATTGTGATCCATCATCTGACGGAGACGCATCAAGCATAGACAAGCAACCAAGTCAAGTCACTTCTTATCTATACCGCCGCCTATACCGACAACTCGTCCTCAAGTTGTTCAGCTGTGATTCTTTTCATATCTCATTAAGTTTGACCAATGATACAAACTTCTGTGATCTACAACACACTGTATGATCTAGCTTATATATGAGATATAGGGACATACTTATGCAATCAAGTAAACAATTCAGATATGAGATTGTAATAGTGATAACAGGAAACATTGTATACAAGCTCAACAAAAATTGCTTCGAATATACAAATCCAACAATTAATCCTACCAAAACGTATGTTTATCTTGCTTCCTATTAATCAATTTTAATCCATCCAAGATGGAAGATCACAAATGTAACCAACAATTTTAGTTACGATAATTGTGGCAGTAGATTACTAATTTTCCTATTATCATTACGTATCTGGGTGAAACTTAGCAACTCCAAAAGATCACAACTAATAGCTTCCTACTGAATGTTCCTATCTCACTACGACTCCTGTGCTTATTCAGTATTGTGCATTCAAGATCGATTGACAATTAAAACTGTTAAGAAATTAACTGGTAACTAGATATGCATCAAGATTGATCAGAAATTAACATATAATATTTAGCACCAAGAATCACAAATCAATGCCTGGAAGGTAAATAGCAACAGCAGGAATCACGACTCTTAGGATATGATCATACAAACCCTAGGATTAGAACAAGAATTTAGCTAGACATAGACATTGGAATAAAATAAGAATTAACCATAAAAATAATAATTAAATAGATAAAATGCATAATGTAGCGTTGGAAGAACAATGGTTGGGTTCGAATCCAAACCCAAATAGAGAATGGCAAATCTGAATTCGTCTGGAAGGAAACGTTCCAAAGCGATTACAATGCGTAGAATAAATGTAGAACAATGAAAATCTAATGCCTATATGAAAGTAAATTAAAGCTAGAGCAAAAATATGTGAAAAACTGAAGAAAATCGTGCAAAATAAGTATGTTCCAGGTTGGAGGCGCGTGAGCAAGCTTATGGGTATATATAGGCGCAGGGCTGAAACCCTTATTCGTGCCCACCGCCTCGCCTTGCGGCCGAGCTCACGGTCGTGAGCTCGATCGCGAGCTCTGAGTCAGTCAGTCCTTCGATGCGCTCGTGGCCAGGTTCGCGATCGTTTGGAATGCTTCACGGCCGAGCTCGCGGTCGCGGGCTCGGTCGCTAATTTTTAGGTAAAAGCTTTTCGGAGTCTCTCGCGGGTAGACTTGCGGTCGCTTGTCTTTGCCTCGTGATCGCTAGGTCGATCGTGAGAAACCGTCTGAATGTTTTGCGAGTCATGTCGGGCTAGCGGTCGCGAAGGTTGCCGCTAGCCCCTCTTCTTGTCCGTCTTTAGCTCGTGCTTCGCTTCATGCTTCGATTATCATCTTAGAAGCCTACAAAACACCAAATAGGAACCCAAGAGCAGTATCTATCAAAAATAGCTGAAAGCATTGAAATCACTTATACAAATGCACTTAACTGATCTAAAATTATCTAAATAAAGCATGAATAAACGGGTAAAAAGCGCATTTATCACTGACCGACTTGTGTCACTAAACGCTTCAGAGATGCGTCTAGCATCTCGAACCTTTGTTGACTTATCTGTATGAAAGACATCAGTGTGTCTTCCAATGTTGTCTTCACCGGCTGACTCGCCTGAATTAAAGCCTACAACGTATACTCCAATGTCAGTTGAACAGGATATTGCGTTGGAACAAGAGGTCCTGACTACATGAAGAACTCAGAAGATGCCTCTAGTAATGATCATAGGCTTGATGCTCACAGCCTGGCGGGTATCCCTCAAAATAATCGAACTGGGCTCCTTCTTCGTAAGAAGAATTTTCCCAACACGATGAGCTTTCCTCATCCAGGCCTGTCTGACCATACTCGTATCACCAGTAACCCTGCATTAACAGACACCAACTACAAAAACAAGATCACACGCACCTGTGGGATTAAATAGTAACAAAGAAAAATAAAAAATAAAAAGAAGCACGGAGGGAGAAACAGAAAAACAAAAGGAAACGCGAAAAACAAAGCAACACAAAACCAAAAAGCCTAAAGCCTTCCCTGACAACGACGCCAGAATTTGTTCAACCTAAATTGCCACACTACATAGGCCTTGTACTATTGCGAGAACCTAGAGGTGCAAATATAGGTTGAACATGTGGTTTATGCATATAGACAGTTGAAGCCACATGAACTAAATTATCCCATACATGATTTGGAATTGGCAGCGGTAGTTCATGCTTTGAAAATTTGGAGACATTACATTTATGGGGATAAATGTGAGATTTACACTGATCACAAGAGTTTGAAATACTTTTTCACGCAAAAAGAGCTAAACATGAGACAACTAAGGTGGTTGGAGTTGATCAACGACTATGATTGTAAGATTTTGTACCACCCTGGAAAACCAAATATTGTGGCAGATGCACTTAGCAGAATGATGGATACAAATCTTGTAAGAATGTTAACTCAACAAGAGGAGTTGGTGAAAGATTTTGAAAGATTGAGTCTTGAAGTAGTGACCACACCTGAAAAGGAAGATGCTATTATCTTAGCTTTAGTAGTACGTCCAACGTTACGAGATAGACTTAGAGAGGCTCAAAAAGATTATGAGTTCCTACAAAAGATGCAAGCTAAAGAAGTGTCGGGTGATTCAAGAGGATTTACAGTTCTACATGACGGGACAACTGCCTATAATAAGAGAATTTGTATGCCAGTGCATGAGAAGTTGAGAAAAGAGATAATGGATTAGGCACATCGAACTATATATAGAGCACACCTTGGTATCACCATAATATGCCAAGATTTAAAGAAGAGTTTTTGGTGGTATGGTATGAAAAGGTCAATTGTAATATATGTGAAGCGATGTCTGGCATGTCAACAAGTGAAGGCTGAACATCAAAGACCCTTGGGATTGTAAAAGCCCTTGGAGATACCAGAGTGAAAGTGGGAACACATCACTATGGATTTCGTAGTTCGACTTCTTAGAACTTTGAGAGGTAATGATGCAATTTTGGTGATTGTTGACCATTTGACTAAGTTAGTGCATTTCATGCCAATGCACATTATGTTTTTGATGGACAAGTTTGCACAATTATACGTTCGGGAGATAGTTCGATTTCATAGGGTACCTACATCCATTATATCTGATCGAGACCCCCGTTTCATGTCAAAGTTTTGGGGCAGTCTACACCTTGCTTTGGGTACAAAATTAAAGTTTTTAATAGCGTATTATCCTCAGACAGATAGTCAGTCAGAAATAATGTTTCAAACTCTGGAAGATATAATAAAAACTTGTGTCTTGGATATTGGAAAAAGTTGGGAGACACATGTAACAGCCCGCCAATCTAAAGTACGGATTAGACGGGACTGTTACTATTAAACATGGATTAAGAACATAATGACCAACAACCTTTCAAGATTTCAAACTGTTATAGATAAACACACAACGATTTCATACAAACTATACCAACAGATCATCAACAAAAGGATTCAACCGATCGGAGGTAATATAAGTAATATCCAAAATATAATAAAGTGTTTTGAGCAATGAAAGCATGTGAATGCATATATGACGATATCATCCAAGGTAAACTATCACGACAAAACTCCGACCGCTCAACACTTGTCCATCCCGTATTTCAACCTCGCACATTTAAAAACAAACATGCGCAGGCTAAGTACAAGATTTGCACTTAGTGGACTCATGCCAAAATCATTTCATTGAATTACATTGCCCATTAGTATAACACGAGGATTTTAGTTGAAATAACTCGTGAATACCAAAATCTTTATCATTTCTCAAAAGATTCGCTGCGCATGCATTTTCGATTCGTATGATCCGTATCATTTACATAGCTGCTCATAATCGATCTCACGCCGTAGAAGTAGGCCTCTTCTACCGACGCCCGACCGTCAAGATGTTGCTAACGGCTCACAATCACATAGTCGGGATTCTCAGATCCGACAGATCTATGACCCGGTGAAGATGTTGCTAACGGCTCGCGGTCATTTAGGTGTACACGTTAACCCCTGGCTGTGAATTCGCGATCGACTGGGATCCGATATCGATTTTACGATAAAGTTGAGAGCTACCCAACAACCGATTCACATCCATGGTTGGCTCGCCCAACAACATGATAGGATACATACGTTAAAACATAAATACTTTGGGCATGTAATTGAATAATGTTCATAATCATTTCAACCGAAAGCTTTGTAAATAAATACTTATTGAAAGCATCGTAAATAAAAGAGTTTTCGAGTAAAGCCCACCTCGTGATCGTAGGTCTTCAACTATGGTCTCTTTTCTATGTCGATGCTCACCCACGTATCGCTTAACGTAAAATTATTTTTAGTACGCGTCGGTCACGTTTGATGAGACGAACATAGTCTATAACGTTCTACGATCAAATAAGGCAATGTGTCGGGCTTATTTTGGCGCTTCCTAATCAATTGATGTTGATTATGAATTTTCTCAATTTATAAGAGATATTCTATCTTTTTAATATATAATGTACATTTTAATGTACTTACGTAACGTAAGTAGCATTGTTACTAAACGTACTACGTCACATAGATCACGTATTATCGAATTGCATGTCCTTTGACCTTGGTCAACGTTTTTGGTCAACTATTTTGACCGAGTCAACAAAAAGTCAACAATTTTGACTTTGGTTAATAAAAAGTCAACATTTTGACTTTTTCAATTTCTTATGAAATTCTATCATTTTATGTACAATTCTTGTCCCAAAAATTCCTATAAAATCATACTATGTCTTAAACATTATTTTAGATCATATTATGTAATTATACTTGATAAAATAAATTTATAACATTAATACATTTAGGGTATAGTTTTCGGTCACCTTTATTAATCCACTAAACATTTTTCAAAAATTCCAATAAATTCACATAGTACTTAATCACCCTTAATTATCCTTATTATAACATAATTGTTATTTATTATGAACTATTGAATTTAATTTACCTAAGTCATATTTCGAAACTTTGACTTAGGTCCAATTAATTTTTATAAATTTCAATAAATTCACAGAACCATATATTATGAATCTACATCATCAATATGATATGATAACACTTAAATATGGATCATATCTCAATATCATATCATATATTATAATTTTCGAAATTTATGTACTTGGTACTAAAATTTTCCAAAAATTCTACATAAATTCATATAAGCATAATTAATACCCTAGATTATGATTTCATGCTTAAATCAACAATTAAAAATCAAAATCATCAACATATGGCACCTACATGATTTCGGTCCACTTTTAAAAATTAATACCATGCTTAATTTTGTGATATAATTATAATACATGCTTAATAACATCATATAAACATAACATCTAAACATATTAGCATAGGTTATATAATTTTGAAAATTACACAAATAAACTAAGCTTATAACATAAATTCTAACGTATATACAAAGCTCGTAAGAAATCTAACCTTTAATCGGTAACGGAGTTTGATCGGTATCGTCTATATGATCTAAGTTTCGACTTTTGCATAAGGTGAACACTCTCTTCTCTTATTATTTTTTGAAATTTTGGAGTGTGATGGAGAAATGAAGGCCTTCATGGGGTATTTATAGACTTAGCCACTTGTTTTTAATTATTATATGAAAATATCTAATGCACACTTGCACCAAATCTTATCTTTAACCTTATCATATCTTATCTAAAATCTTATCATATCTTATCTTTTATTAGGTGCATTGAATCATACTTATCACATAATATGAAGTTTATCACATAGTGTGATACATGTGAGATTTTCGATCCATATCTTAGCTTAGGATTAGATTTTTTTTTTCTTATACTATATACTTTATTATGATATAATACAGTATTAATTTAGCAGTTATCAATTTTAACTCATACACATGTAATTATACTATAAGGTTTGAAACTAGAATTTTCCAATCCTATCCCATGCCATTTTCGAACACCACTAAATTCCAAACCTAGATTACTTGTTCAAATTGAACACCACCTTATCTCCTTACACAAGTGGATCCTTATCATATCTAAATGAGATCTTATCTTATCTCCACATTTAATAAGGCTAGATTTGGTGCATTGAACTTTATAAAAATCATAGAATTTTCGTCCACTACTAACCAAATGGGATAGGATATTTGTCCTCTTGTTAATTAATACTACTTTACACCTAATAATGTGATAAGATTATAATCATAACCATCATTAATTGTAGGATGATATTTATACATAAAATCACATAAAATCATACTTAAAATCCTCAAAATTTCGCCACTTTTGGAGCACAATTGTACCTCCACTTGTGCAAGTTGTAATACACCTCATTTTTTCCTTAATGACATCATAATAATATAATAATTATCATATATCATTAATTGAATAAGAATAAAATTAAATTGTACTTAGGAAACCCTAATTTTCGAAATTCACTAAGGTAGTCCCAAACATTTTATTTCCTTGTATAAAATAGCTATTACATAATTATGTGACATATAATATGTCTTAGATAATTAATTTAATCATAAAAGTATTTAAAATAATTTAGATTTTAAAATCCTAATTTTTGAAATATATAATTTGAAAATTTCAAAATGTGATACATTCTATTCTTAAATTTTCTAGCATTATTTTGATGATAAATAATGCTCTTATATAATAAAATAATCATAGGAATTTGAATTTTATAATTCGAGATCATTCGACCGAGTTATCGACTATTTCTAAAACCGACGTTTGAAACGCCTCAAAATTCTTATAGGCTTAATTATCTCTAAAACGCTCAAAATAAAGTTTGTTACAACTTTATTTATTCCTATAATAATAGAATTTCAAAATTAAAGCTTAAGCGCTTAATAATATCAGTAAACGTAATCGTCGAATTTATTCGACGTTAGAAAATTACGTTCGAATGAATATTGGAAATTATATTCCTTAATTCACTAAGCATCAGTGAATCTCACACGGATATTATCCAATTATGCTTGGTCAAAGTCAAGAGTTGACTAATTAAGATTTTAATTATTAAATTAATAATACTAATTACAGAATTTATTATCGTAATTCAGTATTAAAATTACGGGATATTACATTCTACCCCCCTTAAAATAAATTTCGTCCCAAAATTTGCATACCTCAAAAGAGTTCGGGGTTTCGCTCTTTCATGGCGTCCTCGAGTTCCCACGTGGCTTCTTCCTGTCCGTGGTGCCTCATAGGAATTTTACTAACGGGATTGATTTATTTCTCAACTGTTGAACCTTATGGTCTAAAATAGCCACAGGTTCCTCTTCGTAGCTCATGTCAGGATTTAAGACTACGTCATTATGATGTATTACGTGTTTCGGATCATACACGTATTTCCTTAATTGCGATACATGAAACACATTATGGACATTACCCAAACTCGGTGGTAATGCTAATCTATAGGCTACAGGGCCTATTTTCTCAAGGATCTCGTAAGGTCCTATAAATCGTGGTTTCAGCTTTCCTTTTACCCCAAATCTAACAATGCCTTTAGACGGAGAGGCTTTAAGAAAAACCTTGTCTCCACACTCAAATTCTAGCTCGGATCTACGGGTATCGGCATATGATTTCTGCCTATCCTGAGCTTTCTTTATTCTTTGTCTTATCTGGTGAACAATTTCAATCATTTCTTCCACTGTATCAGGCCCTAAAATTTTCCTTTCACCTACTTCATCCCAGTAAAGTGGTGATCGACATTTTCTTCCATACAATGTTTCATATGGGGCCATATTGATTGTTGCTCGATAACTATTATTGTAAAGCGAACTCGATAAGTGGTAAAACTTGTTCCCAAGTTGCGCCTCGATCCAATACTACCGTTCTCAACATATCCTCTAGTGTTTGGATCGTTCGTTCTGATTGGCCATCTGTCTGTGGATGAAAAGCTGTGCTAAAATTTAGCTTCGTTCCCAATTCCTTTTGTAAGCTTACCCAGAATCTCGAAGTAAACTTCGAATCTCTATCAGAAGTGATAGATTTTGGTATTCCATGCAGACGTACAATTTCCCTTACATATAGCTGGGCTAACTTGTCGGAGCCATAGGTAATTCGAATTGGTAGGAAGTGAGCACATTTTGTAAGGCGATCCACTACTACCCATATAGTAGTGTTACCCTTTTGTGACTTGGGTAAACCCGTTACAAAATCCATAGCTATGTCGTCCCATTTCCATTCGGGTATCTCCAAAGGTTGCAGCTTTCCATATGGCCTTTGATGTAATGCCTTTACTTGTTGACAAGTAAGACAACGTTCGACGAAAGAGGCTATATCTCTTTTCATTCCTTCCCACCAGAACTTCCTTCGTAAGTCTTGGTACATTTTGGTACTGCCTGGGTGGGCGGTATAAGGAGTATCATGAGCCTCACTCATGATTTCATTTCTAAGCTCGTCATTGTTTGGAATGCATAGCCTCTCCTCAAACAATATAGCGTTATCAGATGCTTCTTTGAAACCATTCTGTTCTCCCATTCTTACTTTAACCCTTATCTTTTCTAGTTCTTCATCCTTTCTTTGTTCTTCTATGATTTTATTCCTTAAATCAGACATCATAGTAAGTGTAGCAACATTACCCATGATTGTCTTTGGTGGTTCAACTATCTCAATTGACATCTTCTTAAACTCTTCAATGAGTTTTCCTTCCTTTGTCAAGAGACATCCGAGTCTTGATTGACCTTTGCGACTTAAGGCATCAGCTACTACATTAGCTTTCCCTGGATGATAGTTTATGCCACAATCGTAGTCTTTTAATAGTTCGAGCCATCTCCTTTGTCTCATGTTCAGATCTTTTTGCTCGAAAAAGTATTTTAAGCTTTTGTGGTCAGTAAAGATTTCACATCTCACCCCGTAGAGATGATGTCTCCAAATCTTTAAGGCGTGAACCCATTGCCGGTTCAAGTCATGAGTCGGGTAGTTCAACTCATGTGGTCTAAGTTCTTTGTGATGCGTAAACTATTACCTTCCTTCTTGCATCATTACGCAACCAAGTCCATTTTGGGCGTCAAGATAGATAACATATTCTTTGTTTGAATGGGACAGACTAATAGGTGCACTAGTCGGTTTCTCTTTTAACGTTTGGAAACTTTCCTCACACTCATCAGTCCATATGAATTTAATCCTCTTCGAGTGCGTGTCATTGGCCTTGCTATCTTGGAGAATCCTTCAATGAATCTCCCATAGTAACCGACTAATCCTAGGAAACTTCGAATTTCGTTTTGAGTGGTCGGTGTTTTCCATCCTTGTACAGCCTCGACCTTTGCCGGATCAACTTTTATTCCTTCCGCTGACACAATGTGTCCAAGGAATATTACTTCCTTAAGCCAAAATTCACACTTGCTGAATTTAGCATAAAGTTGTTCGGCTCGTAGGGTCTGTAACACTGTTCTTAAGTGTTCCCTATGTTCCTCCTCGTTCTTCGAATAGATGAGAATATCATCTATGAAAACTAAGACAAACTTATCCAAGTATAGATGGAACACTCTGTTCATAAGATCCATAAACACGGTAGGTGCATTGGTTAGTCCGAACGGCACTACTACAAACTCGTAGTGACCATACCTTGTTCGGAATGCCGTTTTAGATATATCTTCTGGTCGCACCTTAAGTTGATGGTAGCCTGACTTAAGGTCGATTTTCGAGAATACGCTTGCACCTCTTAACTGATCGAACAAATCGTCTATCCTCGGTAGTGGATATTTGTTCTTAAGCGTCAATTTGTTTAATTCCCGATAATCGATGCACATCCGCGAACCATCTTTCTTCTTGACGAAGCAGACAGTGCTCCCATGGTGAAACACTTGGTCTAATAAAACCCAAGTCCAATAACTCTTGGATTTGAATTTTAGCTCTTCGAGTTCCTTTGGTGCCATTACATGACGGCGCTTTTGATCGGGCCGATCCCGGCCCGGATCAATTGTGAACTCTAGGCTGCTGTCGGGGTAGTCACGGTAGCGTGTCGGGAAAGGCGCCCTCGAAATTCGAACAATTTCCCGTCTTGACCACTTGTTTCGCTTTTTCTTCTCCATTTAGATAAACAAGGAATGCTTGACATTCCTTCTTGTTCATCATTCTTCGTGCTTGGAGTGCGGATATTATCGGGATTTTCTTTCCCATACTAATCTATAGAAGTTAAGTAGCCTCCTTTCCGGTGGTTGCATCGAAATTCTTCTTTCCTTGCATAAGATCGTGGAATGGTTTTCGACAACCAATCCATTCCTAGAATTATATCTACATCCCCATAGGTATTACGTTCAAGTATTTGCTAGAACCTTAAGTGAGCTAAGTTCAATTCTAAGTTCGAGCAAGCACGTAACGGTCATAATACCTCCTACTGTGTGATGAGATTCTCATTTCTGATTTGTTTCCTCGGGTTTAAGTTCTAACATATCAACGATGCTTTTGAAAAGAAAGAATCGAAGCACCATGTCGAGCAGTATAATAGGTATATTGCAAAGTAATCCCATACCCGCTAAGTTACCTTGGTTACGCTCGTTCGACGATATGTAGCGCGTAGGCTCGGCTCGAGCCTGTCATGCGCCGCGAGGTGCTTGCCTCTGTTGATATGGCTGATGTTGTCATGATTGTTCTTTGTCACGCAAGATAACCTTTCTTGCGAGTACAGTGAAGGAAGTCAAAAATTCGTTCAATAGCCCCGACCCACCATTCGGCATCCTCGTGGCTTCCTTTACCATGAAGGAGGCGGGTTTGTCTTAAGAATAACTTATCAACCCTACGGTCGGTGGAGGTGGAGGTGGTACCGAGATCTCTTCACTTTCAGCCGGGTATTATCGCCTCCGCCCGCCTCTCTCCTCTACCCCGCCTCTTCTTGCCGAGGTGCACGTCTCAAGGCGTCATTCTCATTAATAAAAGCGTGGTTAGCGTTTATATAACGTTCATCGCAATTGAATATACATAACATCTTTATACAATCGTATCGTATAATAGTCTTTGATAACCATTGATTCACTTTGTACACATTTTTTTATCATAAAAAGGCCCATCTAGGGTCATCATATGTCACAGCCCCTAAATCCTAAGTACGGATTAACAAGGACTATAACTCTAAACAGGGATAATTATAAAGGGAGATTCTTTTTAACAATAAACTGTAAAACATATGTCAAGTATATTCTTGGACTTTAGTACATAAATTTAGGTTCTTGCAATGAAAACATGTGATATGTACATATGACGATGTACTATCAAGGTATAAACATTTCAATGACAACATTCCTATTGCTCAACACCGCTCCATCTATCATCTGCTCAACCTGCACATTTAAAAACAAACATGCAGGGCTGAGTACAAGAATGCTCTCAGTGGACTCATGCCAAAAATATTTTATCATTTGAAGATTACACTGCCACATCATGGTAAGACACAAGGGTTTTAGTTGAAAATGTCTTGTGCTTACTAAAACATTTTATCGATTCATAAAGATCGTCGCTGGCGGGCATTTTTACGGGTGTGTATGATCCATATCCTTATCATCATTCATCATAACATCATAGTCGAGCGTCGTGAAGGAGGCCTCCTCACTGACGCCGTGACCGCCGTGGTGTCCTTCGACACGGTCACCTTAGGTGTACACGTTAATCCTACCTGGTATTGTCCTTGGCAATAGGATCCGATATCGATTTTCATTCATAAGTTGGGGCGACCCAACAACATTCATAACATTTCATAACATCTCATAACATCTCATGGATAGGATACATACACAAAATATAAACATTTTGGCGGGTAATCTTGTAAACATTTTATCAACAGTTGAAGTAAGCAGTAAATAAATATTTGAAGCATTTTATTTTTAGTAGAGTAAAGCCCACACGGACTATTGTTCGTCTTAAACACGAGTATTCGTCGGCGTCCAGTCGTCGCGTCCGCGTCCATACCTTTACGTAAAATCGATGTTTAGTATGTCATTCACGTTTCTCGAGACTCTCAAAGTCGAGAATAAACTTCGATATTCTATATCGATATAAACTTAATTTCTTAATGAATTCGATACGCTTTTCAATTATGTATTTTAATTGAATAGTTCTCGTTCTTCGAGACACGTTCAACCGTATCATTTTAACCTTTTCGGTTTAAACGTTCGACGTATTTATACGTTTCTCGATATAAGGATTTCAATTATGAAATCTTTTCTTACTAATGAGGTTTCTTACCTAATTAGTACACCTTACAGCGTATTAGCGTATTTATCGAACGTATTTAAATGCGTTGACTTTAAAAGTCAAAATTTTGACTTTCAATAGTAATTTTTACTAATTCATGTTATAAATCGATTTCAATCGATTTCTTTTCATAAAGTCATAATTCTTGATTAAATCACGTAATTCGATGAACTTTATTAATATTTTCTTAAATATTAATCCATTTATCCATAAATCCTTATTATTCATTTATAACGTTATTAAATATAACGTTTCCTTATAAACATAGTGATCTACTTTTATAAAATTTTATAAATCCCAAATATGTCCAAAATAATATTTAGACATATAATATATTATTACTCTTAATTAGAAAGGATTTAAAATCCTTATAATTCCTTTAATGCTCTCGGTAATTCTCAAAATTACCAAATGATTTTCAAAATAAATTTCTAAATTCATATAGTGTATTATTATACACTTATGGTCATTAATATGTATTACTATCATCCATATAACAATCGATCATCACCCTATTCACATAAGGCATAATTCACCTAGGGAGTTCCAACACTTAATCAAATTTTCAAGTGTTTAATTTCAAAAACGAGCTTGAAACAACCCAGTGACATACTTTGATGATTCATAACTCTCGATTCAGAATACGTATGGTCGCAAAAAGATACATTCTGGAAACCTCTAAACATTTACTACAAGTTCTAAGAAGGAATTAAATCCAAAAGAGTCTTGGTTCTGAAGATATAGGGTCTCAAATTGGGCAACTCAAACTGACTTCTATACTTAGAAAATTTTTCAGAATTTTCAGTTTTAGCTTAACGACGAGGGATTTTGCGACGGTCGTAACTTTTGACTCACAATGTCAAAATGGCTGCAGGCTACCAATTTCGAAACCTTCTAACAAGTACTACATATTTCATGAAGACCATACTGGAAAATATCTGACGCATCGAGAAATAAATAAGCTCAAAGTTGACTATTTGGAAATGGGCAGTTTCCAGTAGGTGACTTTGGGTCGATGAAAGATATACCTATAACCTTGGTTTGGGATCAAACTTTCCAGATCATAAATAGACATGTTGAGGAACATTTCTTATGAAGAAACCCAAGTCCAAATCGGACTACAAACGGCTTGAACATCTCACGTAAAAGTCATACTCGAACAGTCTATTATATGAAAAATTCACTAAGGCAGTTTGTCCAAAAAAACTTACTGTAATGTATCAACTTCAAAAATTCACCGTGAGTTCATTATAAGGAATCTGGGAATTAAACCAATCATATTGAAAAGCCACTTAAGTCTAGTTTAATCCAGAAAAATCCTCACTCAATGATTCTCAATAGATTGGGAGATAACAATATTTTGCTACAAGCTATCACTTCCGTGACAGTTTTGTGCAGTTAGATTTTAAAATCTGTAATAAATAGTAAGAATTTTTATAAAATTCTGAAAATTTACAGACATCTTCTAGACATGCTGAATTATGTTTCTGAAAAATTTTAGAGTTTTATCATTAGCCAAACTTAAAACGAAAGCCACGGACTATGGGTGATGAACACGGCGATTTCACAGATTTGTGCAGTGTTTTTGATAAATACAATTAAAATAGTAAATCAAGTTGGATGGACTTGAAATTTTACAGAGGCATACTTCACACCTATAATTTCAACATATTAAAAATTAACAATCATCGGACCACTGTAACTTAGACTATTAATTTTATAAAATCACTGTTCGTCCAGATTAGCAACATGCAATCACCTATACTTATAAATCTAGCACATTCAAGCATATATGTGTACATGCATGTATGTAGCTTCAACACTATTGAGTCAAGGTTTAGATTCTTCACCTTGGTGTGAAATTTAGTGAGGAATCGAAGGGTTGACTGAGGAGAGGGCTCATAGCCTGGAAAGGCTTGCTGTCCATCTTGCTAGGAGCTCGTCTCCTCTCTTAGAATGGTGGAGTGGCTCTCATCTTCTTGTTGCTGCTGGTTTGGAGGAGAATTGAGAGGATGGAAGGGTGTTGGGGAAGTTGCCGTGTGGGAGAAAGGATGAGAAAGGGTAGTGGGGTGCTTGTGGTGGTGACACCTAAGGGGCATGTGTCCTTCACACACATGCACACCTACACTACACACTACACAATATCATACATATATTAATATATATGTATGTAAATATATCTTATTTAATGGTTTAGTTAGGATTTTTTAATTAATCAAATGTCACTTAGATACATGTAATAGGACAAATCAACAAATAAGTGCTTAGTATATAGGTGTATATAGCTCTCGGCTATTACACTATGCCAAAGGGTCCAAATTTTTATTTTTCATGCCAAACATTGATATATGTTATGACATATAGTTTAGATGATAAATAATATCATAGGATAAATTAATGGCATCATTTTATGCAATAAAAATCGAGTTCGAAAATTAGGGTTTTCGAGCGTTTGAAAATTGGTCACTATCAAATCTTGATGATCTAGCATTGATTTAATGCTAAATAATACTGTAATTATATGTACTAATCATAGGAAATTAATTCCTATAATTTCTTGATCGATTAAAATGCTTTTCGTTTCATCTCAAAGCGTTAACGTTTGAAAAGCGTTATGAACGTTCATTACCGACTCATCTCGAAATGGTCGTCATCACTTTATTACATTATTCCATTAATAATGGAATTTAATTCTAAGCAATTGCTTAGAAAATATCATAATTTTAACAATCGATACGCGATCGGCGTTAAAATAATCTTGCCGATATACTTCATATACTTTTATTCCTTAATTCACAATTCTCGGTGAATATAAAATAGGATTTCATTCCTTCGTAATTAATCGAAGTCATTATTCGATATCATTCGATTGAATATCTCGTAAAGCTTTGATTTCTGGTTTTAAATACCGTAATTAGGCATTTAATTGCGGGTATTACATCTTACCCTTAAAAGAAATTTCGTCCCAAAATTTGCATACCTCATAAAGTATGGGTATCTTAACATCATAACTTTCTATGTGCTTTTCTTTCGTCCATGGTTCTTCCATTGGACTTTCATTATAAGACCCAAACTTGCTTCTTTAATCGTTGAATCGTACGATAAAATTAGTCGTAGATTTTCATCATAACCCATTTGAGTCAAAGGTCACGTCATCATGTTGGTTTTCGTGAATTGGGCAATTTTCGTATTTTCTTAACTGCGAAACGTGGAAAAACATTTCGTACTTTCCCCCAAATATGGTGGAAGTACCAAGCTATAGGCTACTAGGCCTATCATTGCTAGGAGCTCGTAAGGTCCTATAAAACGTGATCTCAACATTCTTGTATCTAAACTTATAATTTCTCTAGATGGAGAAATCTTAAGAAACTTTAATTCCGCATTTAAAATGCGATTCGACATTACAGCGTGTCGGTAAGACTTTGTTTGTCCTTAGCTTTTCTTATTCTTTACCTTATTGGCGATATCTTTATCATTTCATTTATAACGTCGGGACTTTATACTTTTCTCTCACCTACTTTATTACAATAAAGTGGTGATCGATAACTCTTTTACGCATAATGCCGCATAAATTTATATAGATCGTTGTTTGGTGACTACGGTCGTACATAAACTTAACAAGTGGCACAACACGTTCTCACTTGCACCTTGGTTTAACACTTATGTTCTATCGTATCCTTAGATGTTCATCTGTCGCTTTCTCGATTGTCTATACATGCGTGAGTGGACATCTATGTTAAGGCTTAACCTCGTATCTAACTCGCTTTTGTGAGTTAGTTCAAAATCTAGGGTACTCTTGAAGTCTCTATCTGAACCGATAGGTTTTGGTACTCCTTGTAAATATCGATTTCCTTTTTGTATAAGCGAGTTAACTTATTGGATCTCGGGTCATCCGAATAGGCGAGTCGAACATAATTGGTGAGTCATTTCCTATTACCCATATATCGTTGTTCTTCTTTATGACTTTGGTAAAATCATCATAAGATCTATTTCTATATCATTCTATTTTCACTCGTGTAGTTCTAGAGATTATACTCTCTTATAAGGCCTTTGATACAATTCCTTTACTTATTGGTAACAAGAGACACCGCTCGACAATATGGTTATATCTCATTTCATTCCTTGCTATCTAACTTTTCTAGTAAATCATAATACATCTTAATAATACCTGGTTGGCGGTATGAGAAGGATCATGAAATTCATTCTTGGTTTTATTTCTAAGCTTATTATTGCTTAGAAATATATGTATATCTCTCTTATAGACAATATAACAACGTAAGTCTCCTTAAAATATCCTTTAGCTCTTCGTTCCTTATTTTAATGCGTATTACATTTCCATTTTCATTTCTCTTTTTAGTCATCTTTCACCTTGGTTGTGAGGGTACCACTTACGTTCGTCCTTGATTTCCCGACTATTTCTGTTCTCGTTTTCTTAACCTTTCTGATGAGTTTTCCTTTTCTATAAGGACATACCATGATTTAGGCTGAATTTATATCTTGGGCATTAGATTCTACATTAACTATTCATAGGTGATCATTTATCATATTTATAATCTTTTCTTGATTCGAGCCATCCTTTCTATCGTGTATCAAGTTTCTTTGCTCGAAGAATAAGTTCAAACTTTTGTAAATTGTGAAGGGTTCTTAATTTATTGTTATAGGAGTAAAATTTCCAAGACTTCGGTATTTATACCCCTGTTACTATTCAAGTCATGAGTTGGGAAATTATATTTATGTGGCCTAAGTCGTTGTGATGCATAAGTTATTATCTTTTCGTATTAACACATGGCCTTTCTTTCATTAATCCATGTAAATTTTGAATTCTATTTTGGGGTAACTATCTTATTGGTCTTGTTACCTTAGAGAGTTCTTAATGGATCTCTAATAGTAGTTAATCAATCTATAAAATTCACGATCTTATTTTAGGTCATTGGCGTCTTTCATCTTTAATTGTTTTGTCCTTTGTCGGTTGCATTGTTTTCTTCTCTGAGACACTATGTGCACGAGGAATATTTCTCTTTTGAGCCGAAATTTACAAAGCGTATTTGGCAAAAGTCGCCGACTCTTAAAAGTCGTAAAGACGACCCTTCGATTTTCTTTATGTTCTTTCTCGTCCTTTGAATAGATAAGAACATCATCCATGAGATTGAGATAAAAATTATCTAGGTATGTGTGAAACACTCGATTTTGAGGTTCATGAGCAGTGGTGCATTGGTTAGTCAGAATGGCGTAACTATTATCTCATAGTAACCATATCTTATTCGAACAATTCATTTCGTATTTGGATACCGTTCTTCAAGACCATATAATATTACATCATAATGCCTCGGTGAGGACTTTTCCTACATTACTTACTTAGGGTCGGTCTCTTGGTGACTAATTACAAGGCGTCTAGCTCTTTTACACTCAAAGTTTTGACACTTCTTCACCATATTCATAAACTCTTCCGAACTACGTTTATTTTACATATTATAATCACATCATAAACCATTATTAACATATAAGTCTCATAGGATCCTAAGATTCTAGGTCTCTGAGTGACCTTCGTCAGAGTCATACTCCTCCATTGGAAACTTGTCTTTCTCCAAGTACGTTTTTGTTTCATATTTCGATGATTATTCTCTTTCAGAGAGCCAGGGGTCAAGCTGCTCCCCGTTTCTTCTTCAATACTAGAAGTTGGTGTTACTTTTATCAGAAAGTATGGTTGGGTTGGTAGCGGTAATTCTCCTAATCCATGAGGCGATAAGATTTTGTCCTTTTGCCCTTCTCGTCTCTTCTGGTACCATTGATGGCACGGGGCGTGGGCGGCATTGAACATCGAGGTACAACCATTCCTTTATACCGTCTTTGTGTAACTTGCGAGGTCCAGACAAGTACTCGTGGGTGTCGTTCCTACGCATTATATGTATACTTGACTGTTTGACAAATCTGGTAAGTTTACGGACTTTGGAACTTTTCTCATGGAGAAAATATTCTTTTAATACTTCTTTTGCAAAATTTTGCCAATCTGTTGGCAAATAGCGAGATCGTCATTGGGTACCATCCTCATTTGACACTCTATAGTTACGAGCATCCGATCGGAGGTGCAAAAATTTTCTCCAAAGCTGTTCTAAATTCATTCTAGTTCATATCAAAAAAAAGCCGATCTGTTGGTGTGAGTTATAACCTTGTAGGCCTTGGGGTTAACTCTTACAGTTAAACTCCTTTTCATGTCATCGTCAGCGGATATTTCTAGATAAATCCGACTTAATTTAAGCAATGGAGGAATTTCTAAACAAGTAGTCTCTTAAAGAATTATATACTTTAAGATATATATACACTGTAGACTACTTGTGACACGACTCATGACACTTATCTTAATACTCATTTTCGTTTTACATCTTGATCGTATGTTGCCTTAAAGATATTCGCATAGGCTAGCGGTGGTACTTGATATTTTGTCGTGTAAAACCTCTAACTAAAAGGCTGAGCCGGTCACTAATCACATGAATGACGTACCATTTCCGAAACTTCTTGTCTCTAAGATTTTATCTACGTTCCACACAGATATAATGATCCAAATCATTGGATAGAACTTTAGGCGATTCTAGGTTCAATTCTGAGCTTAAGTAACACTTGCGATGGTCATAATTCTCGTATAGGTAAGGAGATTCTAAATCTTCATTCGCTTACCCTAATTTGGGTTCTATCGCTTCTTCACATACTTGTATGATGTCAAAAAGTGAAGCACCTAAATTGAACAAAATCTTATGGGTATTCTGAGAAATTTTTCCTCATACCTATTCTGCCTTTTAGTTCTGTTTTTTTCTGTTTTCGATGTGAGGTATAGGCTTTGGTCTACGGTGTTCCCGTTTATTCAAGTAAATGTCTATTTCATATATCATTGTCCTTTCCATTGGGACATTATGTTCCATTGCTATGGTCTTCTGTTGCTTCATTCACCCTATACTTCTCGGGTATTCGTATCGTTATGCTTTTACCAACAACATTCATGGTTAGGTCTACATCAATCTATCCTTTGATATTGATACATTTCAATAATGAAATCTTATCGTAGAGATCATCATGTCTCTATCACTATCATTCATTCCTATTCCAGTATGAATGATTAAATTCCTTTTTTTTTTTTTACTTTATCGATCTTAGGAGTATATTTCTCATATATTCTTACTTTAAACTCTTTTCCAGAGAAGTCCTTATACTGGCATTTAGTGCCATCGTTTGTAATATCCCTTTTTGGATATACGTCATTTCTTCTTAGTCTTTTATTGATTCATCATGAAATTTTGCATAAGATAAAATACTTTGTCCACTGGGGATGTATTATACTTTTGCCTTGACGTCAAATATCTTTACCATTTTTTTCGACATTCAATGAATGCTTCATTCCCATGTTAGAGATACTTAATATCCCATTTTATTGATCGTCCCAAAAGTATGAGGGATAATCTTTCCAATTGGATTTACCTTAAAGTCCCTCAATGAGAATCTCTTTCTGTGTTCTCTTGGACGTATTTCCTTTGCAAGATCTATAGAAGCTATCTTGCTTGTTAACTATTAAGTTACACAAGACAAGCGTTTCGTGTCATTATAACTTAGAGTATTAAGATTTATTTCAAAATAATGAATCTATTTCTTTACTTCAAAGGAATTACCTTACTCATGAAGTCGTAACATTTAAAACTTATGTCATATCATGAACTATCTACTTGTATAGTTAGTAATTTCTTCTATTTGTTTTTGACTTTTGTCCATTTTCTTGAGCATGGTATCTGAAAGTAATCTTACTTTGTTATACTTGGTTCCCACTTTCGGGACTAGAACCGTTATCATCGTCATATGGCTTGGTAGGGTAGTACATTCGTACTCCATAACTTAAATTCTAAGCATCTTATTTTCATGTCTTGGCCTTGTAGACATTTTCTCCATACTGGCTTACATTCTAGGGCTATCCTAATCGCTCACACAATCTCGGGGTTATGATTTCTCAATCTCATTATCATCTGTTTAACCAAGTTTCAATTACTTGGGATCGATTATGCTCAAGCATAATCTCATTAACAGGTATAAAGGCAGAGATTTATTTCACGAGATGCTATCATTTCTTCATATATATATTCTTTGAAAAGAATATCTTGCATGCATCTTTATTCTTTTAAGCGTGTCTAACCTACTAGCGAGTGTTCAACCAAAAGTATACTTTCAATTGACTCGCAATAAATGCGAGTGTTATAGTAGGGAAAGCTAACCTAGTCGTCTCTCAAGGAAAACTTAACAGGCCTAATGTTCGTGTTGCTCATGTAAAGCGATTAAATCCTAAACACTCTAATACTAATAAGGGTTTTTGAAACATACGAGGAATCGAACACGAGAATTAAGCGCAAACTAAGCCGGGGTTGTCAATCCCGAGCTAAATTATGAAAACAATAGATCTAAACTAGAGGTCATCAAACCCTAGATGATTAACTACCAAACACGAGGGCAGAAATAAATAAAAACAATTAAATTAGATCTTCAAATAAGGATCAATGAAATTCAACAAAAACGATTAAACATGAATTTAAGTTCAACACCACTTGCATAGAATTCAGATTATTAAACCCGAAACAAGAACTAATCAAGAACCTAATCAAGGCAGGGAATAATCGAAAGCGAGCGAATCAACATGTAAGCGAATGATCAAGAACAATTGGAACAAAAGGCGATCAATTACTTTCAATCAAATCCAAAATTACACAATGTATTGCAAGAATCCGTAAATAAAATTACCGGCGTTGCTAGAATTCATAAAGAAATAGAGTACCAATGTGAACTAATGTCGAATTATAACAAGTCGAAGAACATCTTCATTGGCGCAATCGGAGAAAATCGAAAAAGACGTAAAAGTCGACTACGGAAAATAACCTAAAATAGGCTATATATAGGAAGGCAACCGGCGGTTGGAAAAAACAGCGTGAGAGGCGGCGTCTTGCGGCGCTGGGTGCGGGCGGGCGTGCGGGCGGCGCGGGTGAAGCAGCGATGAGGCGGCGTTCAATCGGCGCGCGAGTAAATTGAACGCGCTCGGGTGAACGGAGTTCAGCTTCGCGGGCGTGGCGGGCGGGCGTGGCTGGTGGGCACGGGCGGCGCGGATGGTGGCGGCGGCCGGGGCGTGCAGGCGTGCGGTGGCCTACTCACTCGGCGAGGTAAAGTCGGAGCGCTCGGTGTGAAAGTCGGCTGGGATGCCGGGCGTGCGGGTGTGCGGGCGCAAGGTGATGGCGCGCGTGGGCATCCGGTGCGTGCGACGGGGAGTCGTGCGCAACTTTGTCGTTTTGCTCCGTTCTTACTCGTTTGAACTACGATTTGCGATCCGCCGCCTATGAATTCCGTCAAAAGCTCTTCAATTATACATTATTCTTGGTAGATTCAATTTATCCTATTTAATGCCGATTTTCTGCAAAACATTGAAACGAACCAAGTAAGTCGAAGCGATAAACAATAATCGAACTAACGGCATAAAGGGATAAACTAATGAAGACAACATGCAAAACAATACCAAGAATAAGCACAAAATGACGCAAACAACTCCCCACACTTATTCATTTGCTTGTCCTCAAGCAAAGTCTATCAAACAAGAATAGAAAAATAGCTCATGCAACTAAACTCTTAATCTAATAATTCAAACCTCTTTTGCAATTCCCCGGACATGATGAGTACATAATCAAGGTTAATGTGAAACAAATCTAAGATTGTGAGAATGTCGAATAAACAAGAAGATTATTTTTGCTCGGACCCGACTCTCAGTTGAGGCGAATTAACTAAAATGGTTACCTTTAGCAACAAGTTTCTTTTGAGAACACAAAGAAAGTATAAACAAATTTTGGAACAATGTTCAAGGTGAAGTCTCGATGTATTCGAGTCTCCTATCGTGGTTTCCCATGCCCATTTCTCAATTTACAAGAAAGAGTGGCAGAATCCCATCCTCCATTTATACAATCTCAACAAATTATTGGAGTTTTCATTCTCCTTCTTTTCTTTCTTATTCTTTTTTTTTTTTTTTTTTTGAAACAAGTATATAGGTAACCAAGCTGTTAACACTCCCCCTAACATTAGTCGGACAAATCACATCAATAACCCCCGATTTAAGATTTATTCACACAACCTCGTTCATTCACATTGCACTTCAATAACGTAACATCACGATAAAAGAGAACACATCAAGGTTTGACCAATACCACAGAGTTCAGGTGCATAAATTATAATCCTAACTTATTCGCATAGACAAAAACTTGAGTACAAGATGACAAAATAAGCATAGATCCATGGTGTCAATCATGCACATACCCCGAGCACAACATATACAACATATCATCAACAACTCCCCCCCCACACATAGATGAGCACTGTCCCCAGAGCTCAAAACATGAACAACAAAATAAGGCCAAAGAGAACGAGATTTCACGATAACGGTGAGAGAAAAGGAGGTTGGGCGGACATCGAGTTCAAGGATAGTCTGCGCAAGCACCGGAAAAGACAAGGAAAAACAAACACACCAAAAAGGAAAACAACGAACCACCGAAAAGGGCGAGAGCAAAAAGAAATAAGGAAATATATCATACTCTCCAACGGTGAAGCTTCCTTTGTTGGTCGTGATAGTGGTGGTGGTTGAGAGGGTGTGGGATAGGGACCAGGCGTCCCATCGGGCTTGAAGGTCAGCCAAATGCTGCTCATGGGTGTCTAGCGTCGGTGAACATCTTGACGGAAATCCCCAAGCGCTGCTTGTGAAGATTGTTGAAGGCGTTGGTGGCGATTTTGAGCGTCAAGACACCGATATACCTCGATCGGAACTCTCGAAACCACGGGTGAAGATTGGTGAACTACGTGAATTGTCGACCCATCTGCTGCCGATACCTCTCAAAGTTCGATTCTGGGAGGAGCTAAAGTCCCCAGCTGCGTGAAGTGGCTCGCTGAACCGCCAAGCGGAATCAAATGAGCCCTAAGACCACCGAAAGCGTCGCCGTGGGGCGATGGGAGTAGGGGTAAGCAAGGAGGGTGTGACATTGGGTGCCGCTTGTCTTCTTGGTGGCACGATCATCGGGGAATCTTCATCCATTCGGGTGCTGTCCCGACATTAGACCGGATGGTTGGTTACGCTTGAATGTGATATACTCTTGAGCGAGACGCCGTGCTTCATAAGGAAGCAATGTTCGGGTCGAAGCAATCAACCGGAATCATCGAAAGTGATGGGGAGATGCTCAATAACGGTGGAGCCGAAGAAGGTATATCATCTCTAGTCACTCCCACAAAGTATTTGGCAAGTATAAAAGGGTATTGGCTCGAGGAGAGTTTGGCCTTACGGTTCCGCCTCATATACTCAAATCGCCGCCATAAGAACGGTCTTTGCCGCATGACCTTCTTATTATTCACAAAGACACCACAAGAAGAAAAGCTCTATAGCACTCACTTTATTGGCTTGCTCTTTCCACGTTAGGTTGTATGCTAGGAACTTATGAGCGATAACCAAAGCGGGGTCTGAATAAAGGCACTAGAAGTGCTGCGATGACAATTGTCAAAACCGGTTAAAATTTTCCATGTCTCGACCATAGGAAATCCTTGGTACATCGAAAAACCACTACTATGAAAATCGAAAACCTCACGCGTAACCTTAGGTGTAACGGCAAATCTATTCTCCCCAACCGACGTAACGCAGACTTAAAATCTTCACCGGTCTCGGTGACACACAAAATTCCCTAAGCAAAGGCTTAAAACCATCTTGGGTTCCCTAGTTGCCAAACCAAGCGAGACCCACAATTTCAAATATCTTTTAACGAGATCCATCAACACCCAATGAAGCTAAAATATTCCAATCAAATGAGCATGGGTGACCGATATCTTCGAGCGAATAACGGAGTAAAGATACCTTCTTGGGCGTAATAAATCGTGAGCGGGCATTGTAGTTTAGTAGATCTTCGGGTTGTTCACCGATCCCAAGCACCTTCGACGATTCTTGCTCGTTTCAAGAGGCGAGAGGATTTTGTGCGAACCATGTAAGAGACGGCCGGAAATTAGGGAAGATCGGAGCTGAAAAGTCAGGAGGATGAAATGAGTGCCACAGCGTGGGCGTGAGAGAGAAGCGCCCCGCAAGTGAGCCGCCGCTCGAACGCACGCTGCAGCGTAGTGCACGAAAGAGCGGCGGCGGGGTCGTGGCAAAGGCACGCCCGCCGGGTGAGGCGGTGACGGGCGGCGAGGTAGCTCGGCGGTGAGCGGCGCTAGAAATGCGTGCGGCCGAGAAGACGGACGGCGAGCGGCGCGGGTCGCGGAGAGGGCGGCACGCGCTGTGGAGGCAGGCGGAAGGAAGCCAAGCGCCAGCGAACGAGCACCTTTGGTGAATGGGAGTGCAGGCGTTCTTGAGTGGTGTGACGGGAACGCAGCGTCTTTGGGTGAACGACAGGCCGCGGCGAGCACCGGTTGAAGGTGTGGTACGGTGAGGAGGGCGCGGCTCTAGTTGAACGCCGGCTGCGAGACGGCGAGGAGAAACCAGGCTGAGCAGTTGAACGCCGGGGGAGAAAGGTGGAGATGCGGCGCTTAATTCGAAAACGGAATGGAAGCGAAAATAGGCAACCCTCATTTATGACCAGTTCATCGGCACCGGTTCACCTCTTTTCCTTTTTTTTTTTTTATATATGAATATGTTGGCGCCGGTTGTCTTTGAACGCCGGCTTGGAGGACTCTTCCGTGGGTTGGCCGGCTTAGTTTGAGCGCAAGTCAGAAAATCATTCTCGCCCATTTTTGAGCGCGGCACACCGCGAGCCGGCCGAGAAAAGCTCTTGACCAAATTTTGAGCTGGTTCATTTTGAGCGCCAGCTGAGAATGGCTTCTGTATTCCTTGCGAACGCTGGTTCAGATTGAGCGCCAGCTGTGATTGGCTTCTGTATTCCATCTCAACGCTGGTTCAGATTGAGCGCCAGCTCTGAATGGCTTTTGTATTACTCTGAATGCTGGACAACTTCGAACGCCAACTTTGAAAGGCCCATGTACATCTTTTAAACGCCAGAGTCTCAACTATAATAGTTGCATTAATAGACAGAGAAAGATCAGGATAACAAAACCAGATAAATCAAAGGGAAAAGAAAAAGAAAGACAACAAAAATCCGTGGGTAAACTCTCACGTAGTACTCAGTTTAACGTCGTGAGCCCGACACAATCCGGTCAAAGATACTGGGGACCGACGAGCAAAACGCTCTCCACTTCTTTTCGACTCCTTACGCTCAAAGTGCGGTTTGACTCACGACCGTTCACACGAATGATTTGTTGGAGTTGGGGTCACAAGTAACATCGCCTGTAAGGAAACACATGCTCCAAGATGTAAGGACCACTCCACTGGGACTTGAGCTTCTGGGATAGGCTTCAAACGAGACCGAAGAAGTAAGACCTTCATTCCGACTTTAAGTCCTTGTTAACTTCTCACGATCCAAAGATCCTGCTTCACCTTCCCTTATAGAAATTTGCATTCATACCTGCGATAAAACATTCTCGACAAGGGATCGCGGTATCTATGGAAACGTGATAATCAATGCATTTAACAGGGGGAGATATCACACTATCATGTGTAGAGAAGGACACAGATTAACCAAGTACAGTCATTTTCAATGTGCCATTCTTAACATCAATAAGCGTGTTGGTTGTGGCCATGAATGGCCTCCCCAACAAAAGTGAGTGTTCTACCCCATCTTCACTAACATCCCCCATATCCAACACGACAAAATCGACGGGAACAATCAACCCACCCATCTTAACTAATACATCCTCGACAATACCCTTAGGGTATCTCACGGACCTATCGGCTAATTGTAGACACAATCTAGTGGGTTTAAGTTCACCTAATCCTAATCGCTTGAACATAGAATAGGGCATAAGATTAATCCCAGCCCCCAAATCTAGCATGCCAGAAATTTCTTTCCCGTTACCCAAAGCAATCTTAATAACAAAACTACCTGGATCCCGGAGTTTGGGAGGCAATTGGTGCTGTAGGATGGAATTAGCTGCTTCGGAGATCATCACCTTCTCATTTTCTCCAAATCTTCTCTTCTTGAAGCTAGCTCTTTGAAGAACTTGGCGTGGTCGGCACATTTTGATGATGTCGGAAGAGGCAAATTTACATTCACCTTGGGCGAGGAGCTCATAGATCTCATTGAATTGCCGATCCCGCTTCTCGTTCTTCAACCCGTGTAGGAAGGGTATCGGAGGGTATAAGGGTTTCTTGACTTATGCGCCCGAACCCGCCTCTTTCTTATTTCGAACCTCCGGTGATTGCGGATGCTTGCTTGATGACTCTCCCACTTTATTTGGAAAAATTCGATCACTCCTTAGAACGGTGATCGATGAGCCCTGATGAGGGTGGCTCGGGGAGCTTCCATGACTCGCTTCGCGAAGAGCTCATTGACGTGCTAGCAAAGTGTCCATTTATGTCTCTAAGCGATTGTTTGTGGAGTCTTGAGCATCAATCTTTGGGCGAGCATCCATCCTTTGGTGATCATATCCTCAAAAGCCATCCTTTTTGGATTGAAGCCCCTACATTATGGAAAAGGCATTTCACGAGCGCCTTACTGCGACCCCAACTCAAATGATCATTTATCGTGATTGGACAACGCGGGCTTGCTTTGATCGAGGGATGGTCCAAAAGAAGTTATAATACTCGACCGGATTACATCGTGCTCACGACGTTAACATCGAGTACTACGGGAGTTTACCCACGCGATCTTTTCTTCTTTTTCTTCTTTGTTTCTTCTGTTTTCTTTATCTATTGTTGTCGCAGTGTTTGTTTTGCCTCAGAATTGGGACGTTGTAGCAGTGTGTGGAAACCGTGATACTCAACTCGCTGCACGCCACATTCCAACCCCGCTCTTTTTAGGAAGTCTCATCCTTTGACCTTTTGTGTTGAAAGATGTTTAGAGCACTAGGACAGTGTCATTTTAGTGTGTAGATTATTTGTCAGGTTTGTGCCTTATCTTTTCGCATGTTTAGTGATGCTGAGTTGGTGATGATTTTGATCCCTCGACTCAAGTTTTATCTATGCGAGTAAGTGATTGTGATTTGTGTGTCGAACTCGTGGTATCGGTCAAAACTGATGTATTCCCGCTATCTTGATGTTATGTTATCAAGTGCAATGGAGTCGATTAGATTGTGTGAATTGATTTTAAATCGAGGTTATTGATGTGATTTGTCGCATAATGCTAGGTAGTGTTAATGTTTACCTATATACTTGTTTCATAATAAAAAAAAGTGAAAAAGAAGTGAAAAGAAGAGAATGAAAACCCAATAAATTGTTGAGATCAGATAAATTGAGGATCGGATTCTCGCCTTCTTTCTTAAATTGAGAAATGGGCATGGAAACCACGATAGAGACTCGAGTTCATCGAGACTTCACCTTCGAACATTGTTCCAAAATCATATACTTTGTGTTCTCAAAGAAACTTGTTGCTAAAGGTAACCATTTTAGTTTATTCACCCCTAGCTGAGAGTCGGGTCCGAGCAAAATGATCTTCTTGTTTATTTGATAGTTACACAATCTTAGATTTGTTTCACATTAACTTTGATTATGTATTCATCATGTTTTAGGAATTGCAAATCAAAGGTTTGATTGATCTGATTAAGAGTTAATGCATGAGTTATTCTTCCTTATTAGTATGACTGCTTCGAGGACAAGCAAATGGATAAGTGGAGTTGTTTGGTATGAATTTGTGCTTATTCTGTGTTTTTTTCATGTTGTTTTGATGGTTTATCCTATTTATGCCGCTTGTTTTAATTAATATTTATCAATTCAAACTTATTTGTGTTTATTTTGATATTTTGTAGAAAATCGGCATTAAAGAGGATGAAATGAATCGCCGAGGATCAATATATGAAGAGCATCTCGACAGAGTTCATAGGCGCAAACGGATTATAATCGTGTTCGGATTTGAGTGAGAACGGTGCGATCAAAATTACACACATGCGACGTGGCAGACGCGCCACAGCCGTGAGCCCGCACGCGCCACCAGCGCCGCGAACCCCAACGCACACCCGCAACATCCGCACCTCCAGACCGCTAACTCCACACCGGGCGTCTCGGCCACCGCCTAAGCTTCCACAGCGACTATCCACCAGCCACCACCTGGGCCCACTGCTTTCTCCGTCTCGCACTGAGACCCCAACGGCCGACCAGAACGCCGCCGCCCTGACGCCTTCCCTCTGCCCCGCGCCGCTGCCTGGGCCGCTTCCCTCGAACCCGCTGCTGCACAGGGCTGGCCTCGCTGTCTCCCCGCCAAGCCGCACGCCACGCCCGCCCGCCCCGCTCGCCACCACCGCCTTCCACAAGACGACCACCCGACGTTCGCTCCACTACACGCTGGCTTCCCAAAGCCCATGCCGCGCCTCCGCAGCCTGCTGATCCCTAAAGGCACCGCCGCACGTTTCCGTAGCACCCATTCCTCATCCACCAGGACAAGCACCAAAGCTGCTCCGCCTTTCTCAATCTCGCTGCAGCCCAATTTTCTCGGACGCTCACTCCAAACCGGCGTCGCTCGAGTCTGACTATTGTGAGCAGCTGCTCGTCTACTCCACTGCTCAAGATCAATACAAATATTTTCCCATCCGATGCTTCCTCCAAACCAAGCCGCCTTCATTTAATATATATACGCCAGTCATTCTTTTCGGGTTCGATATTACTTTTACCGCACGCACTGTTTTCACGATTTCTTGGGAGTTCCACGATCCGATAGATAATTCACTTGTTTTCTAGTTATTCCCCAATTTACAATTACTTTCAATACTGATTGATAATGGTTTATTAGTTTGTTCTTCCCGCTGATTTCATCAATTAATTTATTTTTTCGATCTAAGATTATTGTCGATTGTTGGTTTCTTGTTTTATTCTAATTCTTCGCTTTTGATAATCTTAATTCTTGCAAGTGATATGGTTTAGTTACATGTTTAATTGTTCTTTGTCAATTTCATAGCTTCGTGTTTGGTGATCTAGTTTAATTGTTTATCGATTAGCCTCGCCATTTTGTAGTTTATCAACTAGGGATCGACAACTCCTGTTAGATTTCGCTTAATTTATATTTCCTTAGCTTATCTATTCACGTATGATCAAAACCCATGTTGGAGAGTGTTAGGATTTACCGCTCGGTGTTCAACAATACCCGCTAAGTTTTCCTGATAGAAGACTAGGTTAACTTTCCTACTATAACACCTCATTCGACATGAGTCAATTAAAAGTACACTTTGATTAAACATCGTCGTGGTAGTGGTGGACCAACAATCTTCATGCTTGAAGTTATCATGTCTTTTCACGGCATCATAGATTGAAATGGTCAGCCCTCATTATCGACCCTAAATGTGAGGTCTCCATCTTACACGCCGATCGCGCCCCACCTGTGGCTAAGAACGGTCTCCCGAGAATGAGAGGCGTGTTCCCATCCTCTCGAATATCAAGGACCACAAAATACCGAAAGACGAAATCTTGACTTTACGAGCACATCTTCTATCGTCCCCTCGACGGGCAACCATGCATCCGCCATCCGAGAGCAATTGTAGGGGCTTTAATTTCTAATCTCCATTTGTTAAATATGGACAATGGCATCAGTTGATGATTCGCCCTAAATCGCAGTAACTCGAGAAAGTATGCCTCCAATAACACAAGGTATGAAGATGCTCGATCTTTCTCGCTTCAACGGACAGCTTCTTTTGCAGCAAAACCGCACTCTTGAGATAAATTAATAGTCTCGAACTTCTCCAACTTCTTCTTGTGGTCATAGCATCCTTTAGAAATTTCATGTATCCGCATATCTCTAAGCGCATCTAGCAATGGATGTTAATATTCACCTTCCGAACGCCTCCAAGAATCGGTCACCATCGCCATGCTTGGGCTTAGCTAACCGAATCGTGAACGGATCGGAGGAGGTACGCCGATATCTCTTCTAGGGTCATTCTGCCACCGCTACCGCTAGTGGTCGCTAGCATCGGAGCTGCATCTCGCGCGGGCTGGTCGCTAGCTCGATCGGAGCTCTTCGCCGTGGCTCTGCATGCGTTACTGGCTGGCCTCAGCGATCGCCAGCCGGTCGTTAGTTTCTTCGAAGACGTTTCGTCTCTTTCTCGCGACCGGCTAGCGGTCGACTAGCTCGAGTGCCGCGAGCCCCGCCTGCTCGCCTCCGCTTCTTCTCGCTCGTGATGGTTTTGGTAAGTCGCCCACCCAGCCGGATAGCAAAGCACCGACTTCTGGGTTCACCGTATTTCAAAAATTGCACCACTTATGTGGCTTGCGCTTGTTGTGTAGCTATTCGGCGATCCGTTCTCCATTATCTTCAAATGTTTTGCCCATCGCTCCCACGGTGGATTCCACCAGCGTCATCCTCCCACTCAAGAGTATCATGAACGAAGTTCTCATAATGCCACTTTGGTTGCTCACAACCAATCGCTGCATTATCTCCTTTAGCTCGCTGCCCCGAATCATCCCATTCTCGCACAAGCCCCGCCCGAGGTTGTCAAGTTATGTCGATTACCACGTTCAGGATGATTCATGTTGGTAGGATGGATGCCGATTTTCCCGACGGTTCCTCCGATTTGATAATTTACGCCATCCGCCTCGAACTGCTCTTCAAAAGAGTGAACTTCCACGAGATCATCGTGATCCGAGCTCACTCACGGCACCGCTTAACACCTAGAGTCCCCTCTATGTGCCATTCGATAACGCTGGCGCCATCTCTTCTATAATTCGGCCGACCTTCTCCACTGACGTTCTATCAGACATCCTTCCGACACATCCACGATGCTTCTCGTGAAGTGTCAATCCACTGTAGAATTGTATTTGTCGCTCTAGAATCCATGCCGAGGCATTTTTCAATCAACCTCGAATCTCTCCCATGCTGAATAATGATTCATCTCATTGTGGAAAATGAGATCTCGCATGATCTTCTCGCTGCTTTAGCCGGGCGTAAAATATTTTGAAAGAAACCTCTCGCAGTTTCCCCAACTATTTATTCAAGATTCGATCTCATGCTCTTAAACCAATCCTTCACCGTTCAGCGAGAAACCAACATGCGCATCCCGATCGATTCTTAGGGATCCCATTTTGCTTGATGGTGTCACATATATCCGGTATGTTTCATGGCATTCGATCTTCGTCATTCCTCCCGAACGCTTCTCCTCAGACCATACCGATCGTAGTGGCTTCAACTAAAAATTGTAATTGATTCACTTGACCCCATCCACCACCTGAACTTAGTTGGTGGTCGGTACATATAGTTCAACGGTCTCGCCTATTTACCGCAGGGACCGAGGAGTCCAATGTTCTATCCGGCGCCAGTATCTCAAGAAACTCGCTGTAAGACGCCAAGAAGCCTGCCAGAGTGAGACTCCTCGAGGAGTACACCTTGGTTCGCATCGCACATATCTTACCTTCTCTTCTCGCCTCCTTATCCTTTGGGTATTCTCGATTTCTAGATCTAGATGTTGCTCAGAGGTCCCCTGGACCTGTGATCATAAACTACCTTGGAGAGAACGAGAAATTAGCTGCAAGTAAAACAAAAAAATAAAATTACAACTATAATAATAAATCGTCAAGTTATTTCTATATAATCTAAACAATCCCGACGGTGTTAAAATTTTATCACACTATTTTCAACACGAAACGCATAAGTAGAGTAAGTCAGTATCGTATCCATTGGATCATGAACACTAAAATACTGTACTAACCAATAATGCTTCATCATTATCCAAGTGATGATTTGGTTTTGAAATGGGTTTTGGGACTTCAAATAAAAATTCAAAGTCAGATCAAGTAAAGCAAAAAATAAGAATTAAACAATCAAAGAGTTAATAAACTAAAAGATAACCCTGTGAGCATTATGTAAGAAATCGATTTAACCCATCCGATGATCTATCTTGGATGTTTAATTCACCATACATGATTATATACCAGATGAATCTATATAATTAATTGCAACACGCTGGTGTTTTCAGTGCTTTACTAGCTAATTTGTCGTGGAATGAATCAATCAAGACTCGTGCTTTGATCATCGGATCGATCCCGATTGCTCAAACCCAATGTCAAGTGAGACAATCTATGGGAGTGCTATGAAAATTCCTTTTCCTCTTTGAAAAGTTTTCAAAATCTCAATAATGATAAGTGTGATTCTAAAATTTCACTATAGATAGCCTTTGATTTTTCTCTTACCATATATTTATATTAACCCTAAACCCATCATGAAGGATTATGCATATCTAATAAATATAATATCACTTAACATGTAAGATCAAAACAAAGTCCATAGGGACTCTATATGTAGTGGACGATTATCTTAGCTCCAGCCCGAATGGGCCAGCACTAGGATCAAATGCATGGAATAAAGATGCCTCAAATAATTAATTATCTTATGTTCACCTAAAACATAATTAATTCATAAACATTTATTCATGCCACCAGAGAATAAATGTCGATTACCCTTTATTTCAAGTGATCGTCGACGTACGTAACTAATCCCGTATTTAAGATATCGCACGCCCATTAATTATTTACAAGATTCACTACTAAATAATTAATTACTTTAATTCCTTAAGTAGTACCACTCAACCTTATTATTGTACTTGAGATAACTCAACTGCTGTGGTTTAGTACATAAACCTGAGTTTATGGGGCTCATCCTAAACGGAACTTGACTGATCAGCAACTACAGCATGACTACAAGCACCACCCAAGATGTGGATATGTAACTCATGTAACCTCACCTATAACAAGTCAAAGTGATGGTCAGAACCATACTCCCTAACACCTTATCGAGGTTTAGATCACGTAAGTCACCGAGATCTGTTCTCACACGGTCGAGAAGAACTCATATCATGTGATCCATCAATACGCCGAGACGCATCTTGCATAGACAAGCAACCAAGTCAAGTCACTTTATCTATCCGCAGTCTCATCGACAACCGCCCTCAGTTGTCTCACGTGATTCTTTCATATTTCATTAAGCTCGACCAATCATATTGACTTCTATGATCTACACACATTGTATGATCTAGCTTATATACGAGATAAATGGATATACATATGCAATCAAGTAAACAATTCGATAGAGATCGATAGTGGTAATGTGAAACATTGTACAAACTCAACCAAAACTCTTCAAGATACAAATCCAATCTCTCACTTATACTAAAGCAAACTTTAGTATACAATTTCTCTACTACTATTACAAACAACACATCACTCTTCTCCACTTATACAAAAGTTTCCTTTCTAGTGGTGCCTTCACGAATCAAGTCCTAATATGCTCTTCAGAAACTTTTGCAAGGGATCTTCGATGGTCGCCTAGGTTATCCAAGCATCAATCTTCTCAATCAGCACATCTCCTCGCCTAAGATTTCTCGATGACATGGCATCTCTCTATGTGTTTGGTCGCTTTTATGGTGCGTGGTTCAACTTCGGGTCACTCGACCGAAGTTATCACAAAGAACTATGATACTCTTGGGCAAACCAGACCACATCTAGATCCACGAGGTATTCTTGAACCATAGCCTCTTTAGTGACCTCCAATGCGCGCTATTATTCGGCTTCCATGGTAGAGTCCCAATGCATCCCGCTTGCACTCCGCCATTGATACGCTTCTCTCCCAAGGTAAACTATAGCTTGAGGTAGATTTTTTCATCCGCCGCCTGGAACCGATAATAACACCAAAGGCATTAGACTATTCGCATGGTAAACAGCCATAATCCGAGTCCTTTCGTACTTGAGTAAATGCTTCCAAATAAGAGCTTGTCGGTTAGACTAATATCTAGCTACTATGCTACCGCATAATCAAATGGTCTCGACATAGATTGCAACATGAGACTTCCTCTCGGACGAAGAACTTTTCATTTCTCTTATCTCTTGCATGGTGATCGCCTAGATAAAGGACACCATGCCCCGAAAGGTAGCAATTTTTCTGCGGTTCATACTAAAACGAGTAATTACGATCAGATGAAATACCCCGATAGAGCTCAATATTTTCCTCATCATGATCTCGGAACCTTGATCCCAAGAACGACGCCGATCTCCTAAGTCTTTCATTTAAAATGATCGATAACCAACTCTTTACATCGATAATGCTCACATTGTTGAGTAGAAGGAGTCATCTACGTAAGTGCAGAAATACCACATCACCGCTGACATCCAGACGATACACATAACTTTCGCTAGGCACTGGTAAATCCATAGGACTTTACCACCGCCAAAGCGTAGTTCCATGATCGAAGTTTGCTTAAGTCCATAAATGGACTTCTTAGCTTCATACTAGATGCTCTTCACCCTTCACCACATAACCTTCGGGTCACATATAGATGTCTACCTTCTTCAAGTAACCGCTAGAAAGCGGGTTTTCACATCCTTTGCCAAATCTCATGGTTTAAGTGAGGCTTGGCTAGAAGAATTTCCGACTTAGCATTCACTGCGAAAAGGTCTCATCAAATCGATGCCCTCAACTCGAGTGTACCCTTCGCCACAAGCCCGGCTTTAAAAGTCGAAACCTCCATTAATCTCTTCCTCTTATACCCACCGACTACCTACGGCTTCCCATCCGAGAGGTGTCTTCGATACATCCATAGTCGTGATGGACTCAATTTTAAGTCCATAAGCGTGCAACATCTTGCATCGCGTGTATGATCGCCTCACCGTATGTCCATGGGTCGAATATTGCATGCTCGCTTCCTCGACTAAACCAAGATTCACCACCTAACATAAATCGCTGGGTCGACGAACCTCCCACTACCACGAGACGCCATCGCACAATGGCAACGATAGGTGCGTAAACGTGGTTCTCTATCTTGCACAACTTGCGGATAGGTGTCACTTGACGGTCGGTATTCTAGTGGAACTCGACCCACTTCAATTCTTCAAGTATTTGGTGCATCCTCCCACTGACACCTAGATCTCGCACCTTTGGTTTAATCCGGTATGGAATACCATCATCTTCTAATTCTCAAGAATGATTTCAACTTGGATTTATGGTTTTTCATAATCCTCTTCAGAACGGGCGTTAGTACTAATAACCACCTTCGATCCTAGAATATAGAAATAACCACCATTCGCTCCTCAGATAGCCAATAAACGCTCGCTTCGATCTAGCTCCAACTCGTCATAATTGTTCAGACATGTGACGATCCCTATCCTTATGTGGTTTAAACTAGGCTTGCACAAACCACAACTCGAAAGGGGTCTTATCGATCGACTTAGCATGCTAGATTTAGCAGTATCATGCTTCTAAGCATACCCCGTAATCAAATAGGCAATGTTGCATAACTCATCATTGATCTAACCATTTCAAGAGAGTCTATTTCTTCGCTCGACACACCATTTTGTGGTGTGCCCGTGTAGCGAATGGGAGGTAATCCACACGCACCAAATAGTCCATGAACTCATATCGAGGTATTCGCCATCATGATCGCATCAAGCAGGACTTGATACTTTTACCTAGCTTCGCTCCACTTCGCCTTAAATTCTTTGAATTTCTCAAAGCATTCAGACTTACGGAGGTATATGTATCCGCATTCTCGAGTAATCACAATAAAGTGACAAAATCCGGTACCCCCACAGCACATTGTCCACACAGTCGAAGGACTAGCTCAACACTTCTTTTCGTCATAACCCTTCCCAAGGGTCTCGGTCGATATTTTTCCTTTATATGTGATTCAGACGGGAACCGAGTAATTGATATCACCAACGCCCATTCTAGCTACTTGATCCTATTTAGATCGATGTGACCTAATCTAAGATGCAGAAATATGATGTCATCTTATGAGAAAACTTTCTTTAAGGTTTGATGTAAACATAATTAAAGGTATTATGCTTCATGTAAATAGTATAAAGCTTAATTATATAACGAGCCACCACAGATAACTCATATTTATGATAGAAACCCACTATCAAAAACAATCGAATATCCATGCATAAATAGTTTCAAACCGAAATAAGGTTCCACGAACTCCGGCACATATAAAACATCTTTCAATACTAAACTGCTCTATCGAAACATAAAAAACATCTCTCACCGCAACGGTCTCGACTTTCACCGCTGCCCATGGAGATCGTTATCTCGCCATCATGCAGTCTCCTCGTCGCAGGAACCCCCAAGGTATAACAAACATGATCACAGACCGATCTACTACCCATGAATGAGTAGAAAAGTCACAAATGTTTCACATTAAAGCAAATGACGACCTGAGTCTTGAGCATAGGGCATTTAGCTCCAATGCCGCCGCCGCATTGAAGCACTCGCCTCTCTTTAGCTTTTTCGCCTCTTGGTAGCCATGTTCCCCCTACGGTTCCTTGCTTCACCACCTTTGGTGCCCTTTTTCTTCTTTCATTTTCAACTGAAATTTGGGCCCTTAGACAGCGCGGGTGTTCATCCCATGACACCTTCACGGCCACAGATCATTTAGCAACACTAGTGTATACCGGTCTGCTCATGATCGTGTTCAGCAAGTTCTCAAAGACTGGCAAGCGTGTTGAATGATAATGAACTTGTCAATACCTCCTCCCAACCGATCAAGACTATCCAGAGACTGAGTCATGGAGACATGTTCATGGACGAACTTCCCTTCCATCGCATACAAGCCAAGATTTCTCTCATTGTGGAAGCGGATGTCCGATCCGATCGCCCAAACTTACTCGAGACTTGACCATATTTTAGTCGCTCGCCATCGTCGATGCGCACGTAACAAATGCAAGCCTTGGACATAGTAGTCATCATAGATTTGGCCATATTGTTCGACTTATGCCAAATCGCTGACTGCCGCTCATTAGTCGATGCATCGTAGGCATCGTTTGGGAGTAGTGAGAACAAACATGTGTTCTTCAAATATAAGAACATATTCCATGTTTCGCTTCCACTCGATAAAATTTTGACCGGATAGATGATTTTGTGTAGCATATTGATAATCTGTAAGAGACATATCCGAAAAGTAAAAACACATAGCATACGATCGCATAATTCGTGAACAATAATATTGTAACCTCGATAAAACTATATTAATCGAAACCAATCGCCCAAGAATCATGCAGCACGCGCGATGTTTACACACGAACCCCTACGCACTAAAATATACCTTTTAGTGCTTAATTTCAATCCATGTCAACTTATCCTTATGACAAATGAAATTAAAGATGACCTTGAACCACATCACTATCACAAGAAGGGACTCATGAAGTTGTATTTGAGGTGATGTCACTGCAATGACCCACTTAATTAAGAGAAATGAATTTTATAATGCATACTACTCTGACCATACCGCTTCCAATCCAATTTTTAGTCTTCTCATTTTAAATCTATCTCTATAGAACTTATAAAAATCGTGACATGTAAACCACGTGTGTGACGGCTTACACAAAACTCCCACTTTCAATAGATTAAAATATTTTATTTAGAAACCTCATCTAACAAACTTATGATAAACAATACAAGCAAGCCACGCTGCGTGGATCGACTCATAATGCGACATTTTGTTTAGAGATTAAAAGTGGAGGTCTCGACATTTTAATTTTAGAAATTATATGTCGGGTTACTTGCTTAGTCTTTTGTTTCAAAAGGTTCGTCCAGCATCATGTAATCTAGATGCTTTTCTATAGAACTCAACATGTAAAACATGCTCGCATAATTCTAAAATATGCTTGAAACCGCGATAAACCCAGATGCTTACTATGCATCCAATCACGAAACATATAATATGTTTGACCGAAAATCGTTGGCAAAACGGCTCTGGCGAATAATGGATCGGGTCGCGCTAGGCACACCACACACGCCAAACGCACATCCACCGCCCAACCATCGCTACCGTATCTACGAGAAATCTACCGCCGAGCCGCCGAGGATCCCGCATACGCCCCCATCCCCGCGAGCATCGCTACAGGTCATCGAAACGACGTGATCGCGCTCGACCCCGCGAGCTACGGAAGTCCGCACGCTGTTACCGAGGACTATCACCAGGCCATCGAGGGTTCGACGAGAATCGCATGCCGCCGCCGACGCCGATACCTCCACGCGAAATCGCGTGACCGCCGAGGCGTGCGAGACCCCAGTGCCCCTGCTATCGGCTCATCGGAGAAATCGCGATGACTGCGACCTGGCTCGCCGCACGCTTCTCGCGATGGACAACCGCGACGAGCTCGCGCGCCATCTCCCCGCTCTGCCGAGCTATCCGACGACGTGTCGGGCAAGGCAAGGCGCGCGCCGTCGCGCCCGATATCACCGGAGCCTGGTAAGAGCTACCGAGCTGCACACCGAGACCCGCCGACGCGGTCGCGCGCGGTGCAGCCGAGGCATCCGTGGAAGAACCACACCCGCCACGCCTCGCATGCCGACTCGCCGGTTCGCCGAGCCGCCCCTGTCCGCCCGGGATGCAGAAAACGCGAGCCATCGCTAGCGTGTATGAGCGCCGAGCACGCCTCACCGTTTCCCATACCCGGCCGTGCTCGTTTTTCCGATAGCCCATCGCGCCATGACTCGACTCGCTCTCGCTTTGTGTTCTTCGCTCGTTTTTTACGATTAGATTTACAAGAAAAATTCTAATCTAACCACGGATTTTCTCGTGGTGAAAACAAAATCCGACAAAATAAAACGAGCCACGCTGAACTACGATCCACAATTAATTAATTACGCACGAATAATCAAACGTGAATTAATCCAACAAAGCCAAGATAATGATCCGTGCTCATGCCAATTGTATGGAAATCGATTTTTCCTCCCAGTATCTATCTGATGTTTAATTCACCACATGATTATATACCTAGCATGCATCTATATAATTAATTGCAACACGCTGGTGTTTTATCGTGTTTACCGCGAATTTGTCAGAATAAATTAGATCAGACTCTTGCTTTGATCTTCGACAAGATCCCGATTGCCTAAACTCCAATGTCGAGGAGGACAATCTATGAGAATGTGAAAATTGCTCTTCTTCCCTTTTGAAAAGTTTTAAAATCTCAATAATGATAAGTGTGACTTAAAATTTCACTTAGATAGCCTTTGATTTTTCTCTCACCTTATATTTATATGCAACCCTAAACCTATCATGATAGGATTTATGCATATTCAATAAATATAATAATATCAATTCACAGAGATGATCAAACAGAGTTCCATAGGACTCTATAAGGAGTGGATGATTTTCATCTTAGCTCCGTGCGCGACGGGCCAAATTAGGATCAAATGTAAGGAATAAAGACGGAACTCAAATAAATTAATTATCTTATGTTCAATAGAACATAAATTAATTCATAAATATTTATTCAGCCACTAGAGAATAAAGCGACTTACCCCTTTTCCTTCAAGTTGAGTCGGGCTCACACTTAGACTTAAAGAACTCGTATTTAAGATATCGTACGCCCATTAATTATTTACCGTCGATCGCTTTTAAATAATTAATTACTTAATTCTTTAAGTAGTACCACTCAACCTTATTATTGTACTGAGATAACTCAACCGCAGGTTTAGCACATAAACCTTTGAGCTCCTTAAGGGACGCCATCATCCTAAACGGATAGGTGACTGACAGTAACCAGATGACATACAAGACCGCCACCACCCAAGATGTAGAGAATATCGGTTAACTCATGTAACCTCACCCATAACAAGTCAAAGTGATAGTGAACTCATACTCACCTAATACCTTATCGAGGTTTAGATCAACGTAAAATCATCGAGATCTAGGTTCTTCACGACGTCCGAGAAAGAACTCATCTCATTGTGATCCATCATCACACTGAGACGCATCAAAGATAGACAAGCAACCAAGTCAAGTCACTTCATCTATACCGCCTATACCGACAACTCGTCCTCAAGTGTTCACGTGATTCTTTTCATATCTCATTAAGTTCGACCAATGATACAAACTTCGTGATCTACAACACATCGTATGATCTAGCTTATATAGAGATATAGGGACATACTTATCAATCAAGTAAACAATTCAGATAGTGAGATTGTAATAGTGATAACAGGAAATCAGATCAAGCTCAACAAAATGCTCGAATATACAAATCCAACAATTAATCCTACCAAAACGTATGTTTATCTTGCTTCCTATTAATCAATTTTAATCCATCCAAGATGGAAGATCACAAATGTAACCAACAATTTTAGTTACGATAATTGTGTGAGATTACTAATTTTCCTATTACTTACGATCTAGTAAACTTAGCAACTCCAAAAGATCACAACGTAATAGCTTCCTACTGAATGTTCCTATCTCACCACGACTCCGTGCTTATTAGACATGCATTCAAGATCGATTGACAATTAAAATTAAGAAATTAATCGGTAACTAGATATGCATCAAGATTGATCGAAATTAACATATAATATTTAGCACCAAGAATCACAAATCAATGCCTCGAAGGTAAATAGCACAGTAGAATCACGACTCTTAGGATATGATCATACAAACCCTAGGATTAGAACAAGAATTTAGCTAGACATAGACATTGGAATAAAATAAGAATTAACCATAAAAATAATAATTAAATAGATAAAATGCATAATGTAGCGTTGAAGAACAATGGTGGGTTCGAATCCAAACCCAAATAGAGAATGGCAAATCTGAATTTGCGGAAAAACGCTCCAAAGCGATTACAATGCGAGAATAAATGTAGAACAATGAAAATCTAATGCCTATATGAAAGTAAATTAAAGCTAGAGCAAAATATGTGAAAATCAAGAAAATCGTGCAAAATAAGTATGTTCGTGTTGGAGGCGCGAGCAAGCTTATGGTATATATAGGCCAGGCTGAAACCCCACCGTGCTCCAATCTGCTTTGCGGCCGAGCTCACGGTCGTGAGCTCGATCGCAGCTCGAGTCGCTCGCCTTCATGCGCTGGCCAGTTCGCGATCGCTTGAATGCTTCACGGCCGAGCTCGGGCGGTCGCGGCTCACGCTAATTTTAGGTAAAAGCTTTTGAGTCTCTGCATGGGTGACTTGCTTTGCCTCGTGATCGCTAGGTCGATCGTGAGAAACCGTCTATCAGCTTGCTCGAGTCTGTCGCGGGCTGGTCGCAAGGTCGCCGCTAGCCCTCTTCTTGTCCGCTTAGCTCGTGTTCGCTTCATGCTTCGATTATCATCTTAGAAGCTACAAAACACCAAATAGGAACCCAAGCAGATCTATCAAAAATAGTCGAAAGCATTGAAATCACTTATAAAATGCACTTAATCGATCTAAAATTATCTAAATAAAGCATGAATAAACGGGTAAAAGCGCATTTATCATCGACGACTTCAGGTCACTAACGCCTGAGACGATCGTCTAGATCTCGAACCTTTGTCGACTTATCCGTATGAAAGACATCGGTGTCTTCCAATGTTTCATTCACCGACTCGCTCGAATTAAAGCCTACAACGATACTCCAATGTCGCTTGAACAGATATTGCGAACAAGAGGTCCCGACTACATGAAGAACTCGAAGATGCCTCTAGTAATGATCATAGCTTGATGCTCACACCGGCGGGTATCCTCAAAATAATCGAACGGGCTCCTTCTTCGTAGAAGAATTTTCCCAACACGATGAGCTTTCCTCATCCGGCCCTCGACCATACTCGTATCACGAACCTGACAATGTACACCAACTACAAAACAAGATCACACCCTGGGATTAAATAGTAACAAAGAAAAATAAAATAAAAAGAAGACGGAGGAAAGAAAACAAAAGGAAAGCGAAACAAAGCAACACAAAACCAAAAGCCTAAAGCCTTCCCACAACGAGCTGAATTTGTTCAACCTAAATTGCCACACTACATAGGCCTTGTACTATTGCGAGAACCAGAGGTGCAAATATAGGTCATAACGTGGTTTATGCATAGTACATGAAGCCACATGAACTAAATTATCCATACATGATTTGGAATTGGCGGTAGTTCATGCTTTGAAAATTTGGAGACATTACATTTATGGGGATAAATGGATTTACACTGATCACAGAGTTTGAAATACTTTTCACGCAAAAGAGCTAAACAGAGACAACTAAGGTGGTTGAGTTGATCACGCGACTATGATGAGATTTTGACCCCGAAAACCAAATATTGTGATGCAGCGAGAATGATGGATACAAATCTTGTAAGAATGTTAACTCAACAAGAGGATGGTGAAAGATTTTGAAAGATCGAGTCAAGATAGTGACCACACCAAGAAGATGCTATTATCTTAGCTTTAGTAACGTCCAGCGTTACGAGATAGACTTAAGAGGCTCAAAAGATTATGAGTTCTACAAAAGATGCAAGCTAAAGAAGTGTCGGGTGATTCAAGAGGATTTGCTTCTACATGACGGACAACGCTATAATAAGAGAATTTGTATGCCGCATGAGAAGTTGAGAAAAGAGATAATGGATTAGGCACATCGAACTATATATGTAGCACACCTTGGTATCACCATAATATGCCAAGATTTAAAGAAGAGTTTTGGTGGTATGGTATGAAAAGGTCATCAGTAATATATGTGAGCGATGTTCGGCATGTCAACAAGTGAAGGCTGAACATCAAAGACCCTGGGATTGTAAAGCCTTGGAGATACGAGGAAAGTGGGAACACATCACTAGGATTTCGTAGTTCGACTTCTTAGAACTTTGAGAGGTAATGATGCAATTTTGGTGATTGTTGACCATTTGATCTAAGTGTGCATTTCATGCCAATGCACATTATGTTTTGATGGACAAGTTTGCACAATTATACGTCGGAGATAGTTCGATTTCATAGGGTACCCATCCATTATATCGATCGAGACCCCGCTTCATGTCAAAGTTTTGGGGCGTCACACCTTGCTTTGGAGTGCAAAATTAAAGTTTTAATAGCGTATTATCCTATGATAGTCATCGAATAATGTTTCAAACTCGGAAGATATAATAAAACTTGTGTCTTGGATATTCGGAAAAGTTAGAGTTGAGATGTAACAGCCCGCCAATCTAAAGTACGGATTAGGCGGGATATTATTAAACATGGATTAAGAACATAATGACCAACAACCTTTCAAGATTTCAAACGTTATAGATAAACACACAACGATTTCATACAAACTATACCAACGATCATCAACAAAAGGATTAACCGATCCGGAGGTAACATAAGTAATATCGAAAATATAATAAAGTGTTTTCAATGGAAAGCATGTGAATGCATATACGATATCATCAAGGTAAACTATCCGACAAAACTCCGACCGCTCAACACTGTCCATCCTCACTTCAACTCGCACATTTAAAACAAACATGCAGGGCTAAGTACAAGATTTGCACTTAGTGGACTCATGCAAATCATTTCATTGAATTATACGCCATTAGTATACACGAGGATTTTAGTTGAAATAACTCGTGAATACCAAATACTTTATCATTTCTCAAAGAGCTCAGCAGTGCATTTTCGATTCGATGATCCGTATCATTTACATAATGCTTCATAAGCGATCTCACGCCGTAAGTAGTCTTCTCCGACGCGCGATCGGGCAAGATGTTGCTAACGGCTCACAATCACATAGTCGGGATTACGCGATCGACAGGATCTAGACCATCGAAGATGCTGCTAACGGTCAGCATATTTAGTGTACCGTTAACCCTAGCGGAATTCGCATCGACTGGGATCCGATATCGATTTTCGATAAAGTTGAGCTACCAACAACGATTCACATCCATGGTTGGCTCGCCCAACAACATGATAGGATACATCGTTAAAACATAAATACTTGGGCATGTAATAATAATGCTCATAATCATTTCAACGAAAGCTTTGTAAATAAATACTTATCAAGAAAGCATCGTAATAAAAGAGTTTTGAGTAAAGCCCACCTCTGATACGTGTCTTCACTATGGTCTCTTTTATGTCAATGCTCACCCACGATACCTTAACGTAAGAATTATTTTTAGTACGCTCACGCTCTGATGAGACAACATAGTCATAACGTCTACGATCAAATACAATGTCGGCTTATTTTGCGCTTCCTAATCAATGATGTCTGATTATGAATTTTCTCAATTTATAAGAGATATTCTATCTTTTAATATATAATGTACATTTTAAGTATACGTAACGAAAGTAGCATTGTTACTAAACGCGTCACGCCACATAGATCACGATTATCGAATTGCATGTCCTTGACCTTAACGTTTTGGTCAACTATTTTGACCGAGTCACAAAAGTCAACAATTTTGACTTTGGTTAATAAAAGTCAACATTTTGACTTTTTCAATTTCTTATGAAATTTATCATTTTATGTACAATTCTTGTCCCAAAATTCCTATAAAATCATACTATGTCTTAAACATTATTTTAGATCATATTATGTAATTATACTGATAAAATAAATTTATAACATTAATACATTTAGGGTATAGTTTTTTCACCTTTATTAATCCACTAAACATTTTTCAAAAATTCATAAATTCACATAGTACTTAATCACCTTAATTATCCTTATTATAACATAATTGTTATTTATTATGAACTATTGAATTTAATTTACCTAAGTCTATTTGAAACTTTGACTAGGTCGATTAATTTTATAAATTTCATAAATTCACGAACCATATATTAGAATCTACATCATCAATATGATATGATAACACTTAAATATGGATCATATCTCAATATCATATCATATATTATAATTTTCGAAATTTATGTACTGGTACTAAAATTTTCCAAAAATTCTACATAAATTCATATAAGCATAATTAATACCTAGATTATGATTTCATGCTTAAATCAACAATTAAAAATCAAAATCATCAACATATGGCACCTACATGATTGGTCCCTTTTAAAAATTAATACCATGCTTAATTTTGTGATATAATTATAATAACGCTTAATAACATCATATAAACATAACATCTAAACATATTAGCATAGGTTATATAATTTTAAAATTACACAAATAAACTAAGCTTATAACATAAATTCTAACGATATACAAAGCTCGTGAAGAATCTAACCTTTAATCGAGGATTTGATCGATCGTCTATATGATCTAAGTTGGACTTTTGCATAGGTGAACACTCTCTTCTCTTATTATTTCTAAATTTTGGAGTGTGATGGAGAAAGAAGGCCTTCATGGGTATTTATAGACTTAGGCCACTTGTTTTTAATTATTATATGAAAATATCTAATGACATCAGCCAAATCTTATCTTTAACTTATCATATCTTATCTAAAATCTTATCATATCTTATCTTTTATTGGTGCATCTGAATCATACTTATCACATAATATGAAGTTTATCACATAGTGTGATACATGTGAGATTTTCGATCCATATCTTAGCTTAGGATTAGATTTTTTTCTTATACTATATACTTTATTATGATATAATCTGATTAATTTAGCGATTATCAATTTTAACTCATACACACGTAATTATACTATAAGGTTAAACTAGAATTTTCCAATCTATCCCATGCCATTTCGAACACCACTAAATTCCAAACCTAGATTACTTGTTCAAATTGAACACCACCTTATCTCCTTACACGTTGGATCCTTATCATATCTAAATGAGATCTTATCTTATCTCGCATTTAATAGGTAGATTTGGCATCTGAACTTTATAAAAATCAGAATTTTAGCCACTACTAACCAAAGGGATAGGATATTTGTCCTCTTGTTAATTAATACTACTTTACACCTAATAATGTGATAAGATTATAATCATAACCATCATTAATTGTAGGATGATATTTATACATAAAATCACATAAAATCATACTTAAAATCCTCAAAATTTGCCACTTTGGAGCACAATTGTACCTCCACTTGTGCAAGTTGTAATACACCTCATTTTTCCTTAATGACATCATAATAATATAATAATTATCATATATCATTAATTGAATAAGAATAAAATTAAATTGTACTTAGGAAACCCTAATTTCTAAATTCACTAGGTAGTCCCAAACATTTTATTTCCTTGTATAAAATAGCTATTACATAATTATGTGACATATAATATGTCTTAGATAATTAATTTAATCATAAAAGTATTTAAAATAATTTAGATTTTAAAATCCTAATTTTTAATATATAATTTAAAATTTCAAAATGTGATACATTCTATTCTTAAATTTTCTAGCATTATTTTGATGATAAATAATGCTTATATAATAAAATAATCATAGGAATTTGAATTTTATAATTCGAGATCATTCAGAGTTATCGATGTTTCTAAAACCGACGTTTGAAACGCTCTCAAAATTTTATAGGTAATTATCTCTAAAACGCTCAAAATAAAGTTTGTTACAACTTTATTTATTCCTATAATAATAGAATTTCAAAATTAAGCTTAATCGCTTAATAATATCGAAACGTAATCGTTTAATTTATTCGACGTTAGAAAATTACGCTCGAATGAATATTGAAATTATATTCCTTAATTCACTAAGCATCGTGAATCTCACACCGATATTATCCAATTATGCTTGGTCAAAGTCAAGAGTCGACTAATTAAGATTTTAATTATTAAATTAATAATACTAATTACTAATTTATTATCGTAATTCAAGATTAAAATTACGGATATTACATTCTACCCCTTAAAATAAATTTTGTCCCAAATTTGCATACCTCAAAAGAGTTCGGTTTCTTTCATGGCGCCCCGAGTTCCCAGGCTTCTTCCCCGTCCGTGGTTCCATAGAATTTTACTAACGGATTGATTTATTTTCAACCATGAACCTTATGGTCTAAAATAGCCACGTGTTCCTCTTCGTAGCTCATGTCGATTTAAGACTACGCATTATGATGTATTACGTGTTTGGATCACTACGTATTTCCTTAATGCATGATACATGAAACACATTAGGACATTACCCAAACCCTGTGGTAATGCTAATCTATAGCTCAGGCCTATTTTCTCAAGGATCTCGTAGGTCCTATAAATCGTGGTTTCATTTCCTTTACCCCAAATCTAACAATGCCTTTAGACGAGAGGCTTTAAGAAAAACCTTTCCACCTCAAATTCTAGCTCTGATCTACGGGTATCGGCATATGATTTACCTATCCCGAGCTTTCTTTATTCTTCGTCTTATCGGTGAACAATTTCAATCATTTCTTCCATCGATCGTGCCCTAAAATTTTCCTTTCACCTACTTCATCCCAAGAAGTGGTGATCGACATTTTCTTCCATACAATGTTTCATATGGGGCCATATTGATTGTCTCGATAACTATTATTGTAGCGAACTCAATAAGTGGTAAAACTTGTTCCAAGTTGCACCGATCCAATACTACCGCTCTCAACATATCCTCTAGTGTTCGACTGCTCGCTCTCGCCATCTGTCTACTGGATGAAAATGTGCTAAATTTAGCTTCGCTCCCAATTCCTTTGTAAGCTATCGAATCTCAAGTAAACTTCGAATCTCTATCGGGATAGATTTTGGTATTCCATGCACGCACAATTTCCTTACATATAGTGCTAACTTGTCTTGAGCCATAGGTAATTCGAATTGGAGGAAGTGAGCACATTTTGTAAGGCGATCCACTACCCATATAGTAGTGTTACCCTTGTGACTGGGTAAACCGCTAAAATCCATAGCTATGTCGTCCCATTTCCATTCTGGTATCTCCAAAGGTTGCGTTTCCATAGGCCTTTGATGTAATGCCTTTACTTGTTGACAAGTAAGACAACGCTCACAAAGAGGCTATATCTCTTTCATTCCTTCCCACCGTAACTTCCTTCGTAAGTCTTGGTACATTTTGACGCTGCGGGTGTAAAGGAGTATCATGAGCCTCACTCATGATTTCATTTCTAAGCTCATTGTTGAATGCATAGCCTCTCCTCAAACAATATAGCTATCGATGCTTTTCAAACCATTCGTTCTCCCATTCTTACTTTAACCCTTATCTTTTCTAGTTCTTCATCCTTTCTTTGTTCTTCTATGATTTTATTCTTAAATCGTACATCATAGTAAGTGTAGCAACATTACCCATGATTGTCTTTGGTGGTTCAACTATCTCAATCGACATCTTCTTAAACTCTTCAAGAGTTTTCCTTCCTTTGTCAAGAGACATCCAGTCTTGATTGACCTTTGCGACTTAAGGCATCGCTACTACATTAGCTTTCCACGATGATAGTTTATGCCACAATCGTAGTCTTTTAATAGTTGAGCCATCTCCTTGTCTCATGTTCGATCTTTTGCTCGAAAAGTATTTTAAGCTTTTGTGGTCGAAGATTTCACATCTCAACCGTAGAGACGATGTCTCCAAATCTTTAGCGTGAATACCGCCAGCCCAAGTCTGAGTCGGGTAGTTCAACCTCATGTGGTCTAAGTTCTGTGATCGAAACTATTACCTTCCTTCGCATCATTCAACCAAGTCCATTTTGGAAGTCCAAGATAGATAACATATTCTTTGTTCAATGGAGACTAATACGTGCACTAGTCGCTTTCTTTAACGCTTTGGAAACTTTCCTCACACTCATCATCCATATGAATTTAATCCTCTTCGAGTAATCGTGTCACTGCCTTGCTATCTTGGAGAATCCTTCAACGAATCTCCCATAGTAACCACTAATCCTGGAAACTTCGAATTTCGCTGAGTGGTCGGTGTTTTCCATCCTTGTACATCTCGACCTTGCTGATCAACTTTTATTCCTTCCACGACACAATGTGTCCAAGGAATATTACTCTTGCAAAATTCACACTTCAATTTAGCATAAAGTTGTTCGCCTGTAGGGTCCGAACACGTCTTAATGTTCCCTATGTTCCTCGCTCTTCTTGAATAGATGAGAATATCATCTATGAAAACTAAGACAAACTTATCCAAGTATAGATGGAACACTCTTCATAAGATCCATAAACACGGTAGGTGATTGGTTAGTCAACGGCACTACTACAAACTCGTAGTGACCATACCTTGTTCGAATGCCGCTTTAGATATATCTTCGTCGCACCTAAGTTGATGGTAGCCGACTTAAGGTCGATCAGAATACGCTTGCACCTCTTAACCGTCGAACAAATCGCTCATCCTGTAAGGATATTTGTTCTAAGCGCAATTTGTTTAATTCCCAATCGATGCACATCCGCAACTAACCATCTTTCTTCGTTACAGAGGTGCTCCCATGGTGAAACACTTGGTCTAATAAAACCCAAGTCCAATAACTCTTGATTTGAATTTTAGCTCTTCGAGTTCTTTGGTGCCATTCTCAGACGGCTGATTATCGGAGCCGATCCCGCCCGCATCAATTGAACTCTACGCCTGTCGTAGCTCAGGGCTGTCGGAAGACGCTCGAAATTCCGAACTCACGCTTCATTCTTGTTTCGCTTTTTCTTCTCCATTTAGATAAACAAGGAATGCTTGACATTCCTTCTTGTTCATCATTCTTCGTGCTTGGAGCGGATATTATCGGATTTTCTTCCCATACTAATCCTATAGAAGTTCAGTAGCCTTCCTGTGGTTGCATCGAAATTCTTCCTCAGATAAGATCGTGGAATGGTTTTCGCCAACCAATCCATTCCTAGAATTATATCTACATCCCCCATAGGTATTACGCTCAGTATTTGCTAGAACCTATGAGCCTAAGTTCAATTCTAAGTTCGAGCAAGCCACGTAACGTGTCATAATACCTCCATGTGATGAGATTCTCATTTCCGATTTGTTTCCTCAGTTTAAGTTCTAACATATCAACGATGCTTTTGAAAGAAAGAATGCAAGCACCAGATCGAATGTAAGCATAATAGGTATATTGCAGCAATCCCATACCCGCTAAGTTACCTTGGTTCTCGCTGTCGACGATATGTAATGAGCAGCTCTCTCGAGCTGATACCATAGGTGCTCGCTTCGCTGATACGGCTGATGTCTGTTGCTGCGCAAGATAACCTTTCTGAGTACAAATGGAAGTCAAAATTCGCTCAATAGCCCGACCCACTGCTCGGCATCCTCGGCTTCCTTTACCATTGAAGGGGCGGTTTTGTCTTAAGAATAACTTATCAACCCTACGGTCAGGAGTGGGGTGGTACCGAGATCTCTTCACTTTCACGGATTCGCCTCCGCCTCGCCTCTTTCTACCTCTGCCCTTCTTGCCGAGGTGCACGTCGGCCATTCGTCATAATAAACGTAGTTAGCTTATATAACGCTCATCGCAATTAATATACATAACATCTTTATACAATCGTATCGATAATAGTCTTTGAACCATTGTTACACATTTTTTATCATAAAAGGCCCATCTAGGGTCATCATATGTCGTCCCCTAAATCCCAAGACGGATTAACAAGGACTATAACTCTAAAGGATAATTATAAAGGAGATTCTTTTAACAATAAATCAGAAACATATGTCAAGTATATTCTGACTTTAGTACATAAATTTAGGTTCTTCAATGAAAACATGTGATATGTACATATGACGATGTACTATCAAGGTATAAACATTTCAAATAACATTCCTATCTGCTCAACACTCGCTCCATCTATCATCGCTCAACCGCACATTTAAAACAAACATGTGGTCGAGTACAAGAATGCTCTCGGGACTCATGCCAAAATATTTTATCATTCAAGATTACACCGCCACATCATGGTAAGACAGGGTTTTAGTTGAAAATGTCTGTGCTTACTAAAACATTTTATCACCATAAAGATCGCGCTCGCCGTGCATTTTTCCGGTGTGTATGATCCATATCCCTATCATCATTCATCATAACATCATAGTCGAACGCCGTGAAGCGAGGCCTCCTCACGACGCCGCGACCGCCGTGAATGTCTCTTCAAGACACTACCTTTACACTAATCATCCTGTGTATTGTCCTTCCCAAGAGATCCGATATCGATTTTCATTAAGTTGGGGCGACCAACAAATTCATAACATTTCATAACATCTCATAACATCTCATGGATAGATACATACACAAAATATAAACATTTTGGCGTAATCTTGTAAACATTTTATCAATATAAGTAGAAGAGAATAAATATTTCGAATTTATTTTTAGTAGAGTAAAGCCCACCGACTATTGTTCGCCTTAAACCCGAGTATTCGTCCCCCATCCCGCGTCCGCCCATACCTTTACGTAAAATCGATGTTTAGTATGTCATTCACGCTTTCGAGACTCAAAGTCGAGAATAAACTTCATATTCTATATCGATATAAACTTAATTTCTTAATGAATTGACACGCTTTTCAATTATGTATTTTAATCGAATAGTTCTCGTCTTCTAGACACGCTCAACCGTATCATTTTAACCTTTTCGCTTAAACGTCGACGATGTTATACGCTTTCGATATAAGATTTCAATTATGAAATCTTTTCTTACTAATGAGGTTTCACCAATTAGTACACCTTACGCGTATTAGTGATTTATCGAACGACGTAGTTCTTTGATTTAAAAGTCAAAAGACTTTCAATAGTAATTTTTACTAATTATGTTATAAATCCATTTCCAATCGATTTCTTTTCATAAAGTCATAATTCTTGATTCGTCACGCACATGATGAACTTTATTAATATTTTCTTAAATATTAATCCATTTATCCATAAATCCTTATTATTCATTTATAACGTTATTAAATATAACGTTCCTTATAAACATAGTGATCTACTTTTATAAAATTTTATAAATCCAAATATGTCCAAAATAATATTTAGACATATAATATATTATTACTCTTAATTAGAAAGGATTTAAAATCCTATAATTCCTTTAATGTCCTTGAATTCTCAAAATTACCAAATGATTTTCAAAATAAATTTCTAAATTCATATAGTGTATTATTATACACTTATGGTCATTAATGTATTACTATCATCCATATAACAATATCATCACCCTATTCACATAAGGCATAATTCACCTAGGGAGTTCAACACTTAATCAAATTTTCAAGTGTTTAATTTAGAAACAGCTTGAAACAACCCAAGTGACATACTTTGATGATTCATAACTCTCATCTAGAATACGTATGGTCAAAAGATACATTCTGAAACCTCTAAACATTTACTACAAGTTCTAAGAAGAATTAAATCCAAAGAGTCTTGGTTCTGAAGATATAGGGTCTCAAATTGGGCAACTCAAACGACTTCTATACTTAGAAAATTTTTGAATTTTCAGTTTTACTAACGACAGGATTTTCGACGGTCGTAACTTTTGACTCACAATGTCAAAATGGCTGCAGGCTACCAATTTAAACCTTCTAACAAGTACTACATATTTCATGAAGACCATACTGAAAATATCCGACGACGAAAAATAAGCTCAAAGTTGATATTTGGAAAGCGTTTGAGGTGACTTTGTCGATGAAAGATATACCTATAACCTTGGTTTGGGATCAAACTTTCCAGATCATAAATAGACATGTTGAGGAACATTTCTTATGAAGAAACCCAAGTCCAAATCGGACTACAAACGGCTTGAACATCTCACGAAAGTCATACTCGAAGCTATTATATGAAAATTCACTGGCAGTTTCAAAAAACTTACTGTAATGTATCAACTTCAAAAATTCACCGTGAGTTCATTATAAGGAATCTGGGAATTAAACCAATCATATTGAAAAGCCACTTAAGTCTAGTTTAATCCAGAAAATCCTCACTCAATGATTCTCAATAGATTGGGAGATAACAATATTTTGTACAAGCTATCACTTCCGTGACAGTTTTGTGCAGTTAGATTTTAAAATCTGTAATAAATAGTAAGAATTTTTATAAAATTCTGAAAATTTACAGACATCTTCTAGACATGCTGAATTATGTTTCTGAAAAATTTTAGAGTTTTATCATTAGCCAAACTTAAACGAAAGCCACGGACTATGGGTGATGAACACGGCGATTTCACAGATTTGTGCAGTGTTTTGATAAATACAATTAAAATAGTAAATCAAGTTGGATGGACTTGAAATTTTACAGAGGCATACTTCACACCTATAATTTATTAAAAATTAACAATCATCGGACCACTGTAACTTAGACTATTAATTTTATAAAATCACTGTTCGTCCAGATTAGCAACATGCAATCACCTATACTTATAAATCTAGCACATTCAAGCATATATGTGTACATGCATGTATGTAGCTTCAACACTATTGAGTCCAAGGTTTAGATTCTTCACCTTGGTGTGAAATTTAGTGAGGAATCGGGGTTGACTGAGGAGAGGGCTCATAGCCTGGAAAGGCTTCGCTGTCCATCTTGCTAGGAGCTCGCTCTCCCTCTTAGAATGGTGGAGTGGCTTCATCTTCTTGTTGCTGCTGGTTTGGAGGAGAATTGAGAGGATGGAAGGGTGTTGGGAAGTTGCCGGTGGGAGAAAGGATGAGAAAGGGTAGTGGGTGCTTGTGGTGGTGACACCTAAGGGGCATGTGTCTTCACACACATGCACACCTCACTACACACTACACAAATCATACATATATTAATATATATGTATGTAAATATATACTTATTTAATGGTTTAGTTAGGATTTTTAATTAATCAAATGTCACTTAGATACATGTAATAGGACAAATCAACAAATAAGTGCTTAGTATATAGGTGTATATAGCTCTCGCTATTACACTATGCCAAAGGGTCCAAATTTTTATTTTTCATGCCAAACATTGATATATGTTATGATATAGTTTAGATGATAAATAATATCATAGGATAAATTAATGGCATCATTTTATGCAATAAAAATCGAGTTCGAAAATTAGGGTTTTCGAACGCTTGAAAATTGGTCACTATCAAATCTTGATGATCTAGCATTGATTTAATGCTAAATAATACTGTAATTATATGTACTAATCATAGGAAATTAATTCCTATAATTTCTTGATCGATTAAAATGCTGTTCATCTCAAAACGTTAACGCTTGAAAACGCTATGAACGCTCATTACCGACTCATCTCGAAATGGTCGTCATCACTTTATTACATTATTCCATTAATAATGGAATTTAATTCTAAGCTTAATTGCTTAGAAATATCATAATTTTAACAATCGACAGCGATCGACGTTAAAATAATACCCGATATACTTCATATACTTTTATTCCTTAATTCACAATTCTCTGAATATAAAATAGGATTTCATTCCTTCGTAATTAATCAAGTCATTATTCGATATCATTCGATTGAATATCTCAATGAAGCTTTGATTTACTGTTTTAAATACCGTAATTAGGCATTTAATCGCGGTATTACATCTTACCCCTTAAAAGAAATTTCGTCCAAAATTTGCATACCTCATAAAGTAGGGTATCTTAACATCATAACTTTCTATGTGCTTTCTTTCGTCCATGGTTCTTCCATCGACTTTCATTATAAGACCCAAACTTGCTTTAATCGTTGAATCGCACGAAAAATTAGTCGTAGATTTTCATCATAACCCATTTGAGTCAAAGGTCACGCCATCATGTCGGTTTTGTGAATTGGGCAATTTTCGTATTTTCTTAAGCTCAAACGTGAAAAACATTTCGACTTTTCCCAAATAGCGGGAAGCATAGCGCTACTAGGCCTATCATTGCTAGGAGCTCGTAGGTCCTATAAAACGTGATCTCAACATTCTGATCTAAACTTATAATTCTCTAGATGGAGAAATCTTAAGAAACTTTAATTCGCATTTAAAATGCAGCTCACATTACGCGATGTCGTAAGACTTTGTTCGTCTCTTAGCTTTTCTTATTCTTTACCTTATCTGGCATATCTTTATCATTTCATTTATAACGTCAGATTTATATTTCTCTCACCTACTTTATTACAATAAAGTGGTGATCGATAACTCTTTCTCTGATAATGCCGCATAAGCTATATAGATCGTTGTTACTTGGCCTACGCGACATAAACTTAACAAGTGGCACAACACGTTCTCACTGCACCTCGTTTAACACTATGTTCTATCGTATCCTTAGATGTTCATACGCCTTTCTCGATTGTCTATACGATCGTGAGTGGACATCTATGTTAAGGCTTAACCTCGATCTAACTCCTTTTGAGTTAGTTCAAAATCTGGGTACTCAAGTCTCTATCTCAACCGATAGGTTTGGTACTCTTGTAAATATACGATTTTTTTGTATAACGCGAGTTAACTTATCGATCTACGGGTCATCCGAATAGGCGTAGTCAAACATAATTGGTGAGTCATTTCCTATTACCCATATATCGTTGTTACTTCTTTACGACTTTGTAAAATCATATAAGATCTATTTCTATATCATTCTATTTTCACTGTAGTTCTAGAGATTATACTCTTATAAGGCCTTTGATACAATTCCTTTACTTATTGGTAACCCAGACACCGCCGACAATATGGTTATATCTCATTTCATTCCTTGCTATCTAACTTTTCAGAATCATAATACATCTTAATAATACCGTTGGCGGATGAGAAGGATCATGAAATTCATTTCGGTTTTATTTCTAAGCTTATTATTGCTTAGAAATATATGTATATATCTCTTATAGACAATATAACATCGTGGCTCCTTAAAATATCCTTTAGCTCTTCATTCCTTATTTTAATGCGTATTCTGCTTCCATTTTCATTTTCTTTTAGTCATCTTTCACCTTGGTTGGGGTACCACTTACGCTCGCTCGATTTCCCGACTATTTCTCTCGCTTTCTTAACCTTTCGATGAGTTTTCCTTTCTATAAGGACATACCATGATTTAGGCAATTTATATCTTGGGCATTAGATTCTACATTAACTATTCATAGGTGATCATTTATCATATTTATAATCTTTACCGATTCGAGCCATCCTTTCTATCGTGTATCCAAGTTTCGTCAAGAATAAGTTCAAACTTTTGTAAATTGTGAAGGTTCTTAATTTATTGTTATAGGAGTAAAATTTCCAAGACTTGGTATTTATACCCCATTATTCCAAGTCATGAGTTGGGAAATTATATTTATGTGGCTAAGTCATTGTGATGCATAAGTTATTATCTTTTCATATTAACACATGGCCTTTCTTTCATTAATCCATGTAAATTTTGAATTCTATTTTGGGGTAACTATCTTATTGGTCTTGTTACCTTAGAGTTCTTAATGGATCTCTAATAGTAGTTAATCAATCTATAAAATTCGATCTTATTTTAGGTCATCGACGCCTTCATCTTTAATTGTTTTGTCCTTTGTCGATTTGCATTGTTTTCATCCTACACTATGTGCCCGAGGAATATTTTCTTTGAGCCGAAATTTACAAAGCCAGATTTGGCAAAATTCGCCGACTCTTAAAAGTCGTAAGACAACTTCGATTTTCTTTATGTTCTTTCTCGTCCTTGAATAGATAAGAACATCATCCATGAGGATGAGATAAAATTATCTAGTATGTGTGAAACACTCGATTTTGAGGTTCATGAATGTAGGTGCATTGGTTAGTCCGAATGGCGAACTATTATCTCATAGTAACCATATCTTATTCGAACAATTCATTTCGTATTTGGAACCGTCTTCACACCATATAATATTACATCATAATGCCTCAGAGGACTTTCCACATTACTTATTAGGTCGGCATCGTGACTAATTACAGGCCTAGCTCTTTTACACTCAAAGTTTTGACACTTCTTCACCATATTCATAAACTCTTCCGAACTACGCTTATTTTACATATTATAATCACATCATAAACCATTATTAACATATAAGTCTCATAGGATCCTAAGATTCTAGGTCTCGAGTGACCTTCGCCGTAGTCATACTCCTCCATTGGAAACTTGTTTTCTCCAGCTTTTGTTTCATATTTCGATGATTATTCTCTTCAGAGAGCGGTCAAGCGCTCCTGCTTTCTTCTTCAATACTAGAAGTTGGTGTTACTTTTATCGAAAGTATGGTGTTGGTAGCTGTAATTCTCCTAATCCCGAGGGCGATAAGATTTTGTCCCTTCTTCTCGCCTCTTTTCTCGTACCATTGATGGCACAGACGGGGCATTCTAACATCGTGGTACAACCATTCCTTTATACCGTGGCGTGTAACTTGCCGAGGTCCAGACAAGACTCGTAGGTGTCGCTCCTACGCATTATATGTATATTCACCTGTTTGACAAATCCGTAAGTTTACCTGACTTTGAACTTTTCTCATGGAGAAAATATTCTTTAATACTTTTGCAAAATTTTCAACTGTTGCAAACGACAGAACGCTATTGGGTACCATCCTCATTCGACACTCTATAGTTACGAGCATCCACATGAGGTGCAAAAATTTTCTCCAAAACTGTTTCTAAATTCATTCCTAGTTCATATCAAAAGAGCGATACGTCGTGTGAGTTATAACCTTGTAGGCCTTGGGGTTAACTCTACCCGTTAAACTCCTTTTCATGTCATCTCAGAAACGGATATTTCTAGATAAATCCGACTTAATTTAGCAATGGAGGAATTTCTAAACAGAAGTATCTCTTAAAGAATTATATACTTTAAGATATATATAACCCGTAGACTACTTGTGACACCACTCATACTTATCTTAATACTCATTTTACGCTTTACATCTTACAGATGTTGCCTTAAAGATATTCGATAGGCTAGCAAGGTACCGATATTTTGTCGTAAAACCTCTAACTAAAAGGAGCCTGTGTCACTAATCACACGAATGACACCATTTCAAACTTCGTCTCTAAGATTTTATCTACGCCATACGTATATAATGATCCAAATCATTGATAGAACTTTAGGCATTCTAGGTTCAATTCGAGCTTAAGAAACCTATGATGGTCATAATTCTCGATAGGTAAGGAGATTCTAAATCTTCATTCGCTACCCTAATTGGGTTCTATCGCCTTCACATACTGATGATGTCAAAAAAAGCACCTAAATGAACAAAATCTTATGGGTATTCCGAGAAATTTTCCTCATACCTCGCTTTTTAGTTCTTTTTTTTCTGCTGATGTGAGGTATAGTTTGGTCTACGGTGTTCCGCTATTCAAGTAAATGTCTATTTCATATATCATGTCCTTTCCATCGGGACATTATGTTCCATTCTATGGTCTTCTGTCTGCTCATTCACCCTATATTCTCGGTATTCGATCGTTATGCTTTTACCAACATTCATGGTTAGGTCTACATCAATTCATCCTTTGATATGATACATTTCAATAATGAAATCTTATCGTAGAGATCATCATGTCTCTATCACTATCATTCATTCCTATTCCGATTAATGATTAAATTCTTTTTTTTTACTTTATCGATCTTAGGAGTATATTTCATATATTCTTACTTTAAACTCTTTCCAGAGAAGTCCTTATATCGGCATTTAGTGCCATCGTTGTAATATCCCTTTTGGATATACGTCATTTCTTCTTAGTCTTTTATTGATTCATCATGAAATTTTGCATAAGATAAAATACTTTGTCATCGGGATGATATACTTTTGCTTGACGTCAAATATCTTTACCATTTTTTCGATATTCAATGAATGCTTCATTCCCATGTTAGAGATACTTAATATCCCATTTTATCGATCCCAAAAGTATGAGGATAATCTTTCCAATTGGATTTACCTTAAAGTCCTCAATGAGAATCTCTTTCTGTTCTCTACGTTTTTTTGAAGATCTATAGAAGCTATCTTGCTTGTTAACTATTAAGTTACACAAGACAAGTCTGTGTCATTATAACTTAGAGTATTAAGATTTATTTCAAAATAATGAATCTATTTCTTTACTCAAAGGAATTACCTTACTCATCGAAGTCATAACATTTCAAGCTTATCATATCATGAACTATCTACTTGTATAGTCTGTAATTTCCTGTTTTTGACTTTTGTCCATTTCTCGAGCATGGTATCTGAAAGTAATCTTACTCTATACTCGTTCCCACTGTGACTAGAACGCTATCATCGCCATACGGCTTGGTAGGGTAGTACATCTGCATCTCATAACTTAAATTCTAAGCATCTTATTTTCATGTCTCGCCTTGTAGACATTTTCTCCATACTGCTTACATTCTAGGCTATCCTAGTCGTCACACAATCTCGGGTTATGATTTCTCAATCTCATTATCATCTGCTTAACCAAGTTTCAATTATTGGGATCGATTATGCTCAAGCATAATCTCATTAACTTAGGTATACAGAGATTTATTTCCGAGATGCTATCATTTCTTCATATATATTCTTTGAAAAGAATATCTTGCATGCATCTTTATTCTTTAAACGTGTTCAACCTACTAGCGAGTGTTCAACCAAAAGTATACTTTCAATCCGCAATCGCAGGTGTTATAGTAGGAAAGCTAACCCTACGCTCTCTCAGGAAAACTTAACAGGCCTAATGTTCGTGTTGCTCATGTAAAGCATTAAATCCTAAACACTTAATACTAATAAGGGTTTTAAACATACGAGGAATCAAACACAGAATTAAACAAAACCTAAGCCGTGGTTGTCAATCCCGAGCTAAATTATGAAAACTAGATCTAAACTGAGGTCACAAACCCTAGATGATTAACTACCAAACACGAACAGAAATAAATAAAAACAATTAAATTAGATCTTCAAATAAGGATCAATGAAATTCAACAAAGAACATTAAACATGAATTTAAAGTTCAACACCACTCGATAGAATTCGATTATTAAACCCAAACAAGAACTAATCAAGAACCTAATCAAGAGCAATAATCGAGCGTAATCTAATCAACATGTAAACGAATGATCAAGAACAATTGAACAAAATCGATCAATTATTTCAATCCAAACCAAAATTACACAATGTATTGCAAGAATCAGAAATAAAATTACCGACGCTGTAGATTCATAAAGAAAGAGTACCAATGTGAACTAATGTCCGAATTATAACAAGTCGAAGAACTAATCCAGAAAATCGAAAAGAACGAAAGTCGACTGAAAATAACCTAAAATAGGCTATATAGGAAGGCAACCACGTCGGAAAAGAACGCCCAGAGGGCGAGGCGCGGGGGTGCGGCGAGGCGCATGGGCGCAGGCGGGTGAAGGCCTGACGAGACGCGCTCAATCCCAGCGCGAGGTAATTCAACGCGGCTGAGTGAACCGAGTTCATGGCGCGAGGCGGGCATGGCACACGGCGTATGGACGGCGGGCGCCGCCGGGCGTAAGGCGGAGAGGCATCACTCGAGGCCGAGGTATCGAGCGCCCGAAAGTCGGCCGATGCCGCCATGGAGTGCGGGCGCAAGGTGAGCGCTGGCATCCCAGGCGACGGGAGTCGTATGCAACTTTGTCGCTTTTGTCCTCTACTGCTTGAACTCGACGGCGATCCGCCGCCTATGAATTTCGCCAAAAGCTCTTCAATTATACATTATTTTGTAGATTCAATTTATCCTATTTAATGCCGATTTTCTGCAAAACATTGAACGAACCAAGTAAGTCCGAAACGATAAACAATAATCGAACTAACGGCATAAAAGGGATAAACTAATGAAGACAACATGCAAAACAATACCAAGAATAAGCACAAATGACACCAAACAACCCCCACACTTATTCATTTGCTTGTCCTCAAGCAAAGTCTATACAAGCAAGAATAGAAAAATAGCTCATGCAACTAAACTCTTAATCTAATAATTCAAACCTCTTTTGCAATTCCGCATATGATGAGTACATAATCAAGGTTAATGTGAAACAAATCTAAGATTGTGAGAATGTCAAATAAACAAGAAGATTATTTTGCTCGCACCAACTCCGTTAGGGCTAATTAACTAAAATGGTTACCTTAGCAACAAGTTTTCGAGAACACAAAGAAAGTATAAACAAATTTTGGAACAATGTTCAGTGGCAAGTCTCATGTATTCGAGTCTCCCATCGTGGTTTCCATGCCCATTTTCAATTTACAAGAAAGAGTGGCGTAATCCCATCCTCCATTTATACAATCTCAACAAATTATCGAGTTTTCATTTCTTCTTTCTTTCTTATTCACTTTTTTTTTTTTTTTCAAACAAGTATATAGGTAACCAAGTCGTTAACACTCCCCAACATTACTCGGACAAATCACATCAATAACCTCCGATTTAAGATTTATTCACACAACCTCGCTCATTCACATTCGACTTCAATAACGTAACATCACGATAAAAGAGAACACATCAGGTTCGACCAATACCACGGAGTTCGTGCATAAATTATAATCCTAACTTATTCAGATGTAAAAAACTTGAGTACAAGATGACAAAATAAGCATAGATCCATGGTGTCAATCATGCACATACCCCGAGCACAACATATACAACATATCATCAACAACTCCCTCCTCATACATAGACGAGCACCGCCCCTAGCTCAAAACATGAACAACAAAATAAGGCCAAAGAGAACGAGATTTCCCGATAATACCGGAGAAAAGGAGGTTGGGCGGACATCGAGTTCCAGGATAGTCCGCGTAAAGCACCGAAAAGACAAGGAAAACAAACACACCACAAAAGGAAAACAACGAACCACCAAAAGGACGAGCAAAAAGAAATAAGAAATATATAATATCTCCAAGGAAGCTTCACCGCTGTCCCGTGGTAAGGTTGAGAGGTCGGGATAGGGACCAGGCCCCATCGGGCTTGAAGGTCGCCAAATGCTGCTCATGGGTGTTCAAATGTAGACATCTGACGAAATCCCCAAACGCTGTGAAGATTGATCAAGGCGCTGAGTCATTTTGAGCGCCAAGACACCGATATACCTCAAGACGGAACTCTCCGAAACCCCGGGTCAAGATTGGCGAACTCGGAATTGTCGACCCATCTCGCCGATACCTCTCAAAGTTCGATTCTGGAGGAGCTAAAGTCCCCAAACCGCTGGAAGTGGCTCGCTGAACCGCCAAAATCGAATCAAATGAGCCCTAAGACCACGAAAGCCGCTGGACCAGGGAGTAGGTAAGCAAGGAGGGGGTGAATCCGCTGTCTTCTTCTTGGCCTCGATCATCGGGGAATCTTCATCCATTCGGTAGCTGTCCCGACATTAGACCCGGATGGTTGGTTCGCTTGAATGTGATATACTTGAAAAGACGCCGTGCTTCATAAGGAAGCAATGTTCCTGTCGAAATCAACCGGAATCACGAAAGTGATGAGATGCTCAATAACTGGAGTCAAGAAGGTATATCATCTCTAGTCACTCCCACAAAGTATTTGGCAAGTATAAAAGGTATTGGCTCAGGAGAGTTTGGCCTACGGTTCCGCCTCATATACTCAAATCGCCACTAAGAACAAGCATGCACCTTCTTATTATTCACAAAGACACCACAAGAAGAAAAGCTCTAAGACTCACTTTATCGCTTGCTCTTTCCCCGTTAGGTTGTATGCTAGAACTTATGAGCGATAACCAAAGCAGGGTCTCGAATAAAGGCACTGAAGTGCCTCGATGACCAATTGTCAAAACCGCTAAAATTTTCCATGTCTCACCATGGGAAACTGCGTACATCGAAAACCACTACTATGAAAATCGAAAACCTCACGCGAACCTTAGTGTAACGGCAAATCTATTCTCCCCAACCGAGTAACGCAGACTTAAAATCTTCACGTCTCGAGTGACACACAAAATTCCCTAAGCAAAGGCTTAAAACCATCTTCGGGTTCCTAGTTGCCAAACCAAGGCACCCTACAATTTCAAATATCTTTAACGATCCATCAACACCAATGTAAGCTAAAATATTCCAATCAAATGAACGTGGTGACCGATATCTTCGAACGAATAACGGAGTAAAAGATACCTTCGGCGTAATAAATCGTGAACGGGCATTGTAGTCGCCCAGAGATCTTCGGGTTGTTCACCGATCCCAAGCACCTTCGACTTCTTGTCATCAAGAGGCAGAGGATTTTTGCGAACCATGTAAGAGACGGCCGGGAAAACTTTAGGCATATTGTTTGTGTCGATTATTTTCCGTGTTTCTTTTGTTTTATTTTGTTATTCTCCACAGTGTGTGATCTTTTCTTGTTCGAGTGTTGTGTATGTTAGGTCGTCATTCAAATAGACCGCTTGCTACCCCGTGGACCGCACTCAAGATCTAAAATATCGCTCTTCCGAATCGGGAGGAGTTTGTCATCATCATAGCTGTGAACAATGTAATGTAGATAATCGAGATCAACCTCTTGTTGAGAATACTCCCCGCTGAGAGAGATAAGAGAATGCACGTGCTTTACGTGATTTTTACAGCGGTGATTGGGGCCGCTACTTCCCAATTGTTCTCGGACCGCACCCGAGACTACGAGCTTTGCCGAATCACTCGCTCATGCCAACCTTCCACGGGCTTACAGTGAGGACGCCTGGGTTTATAAGTGAGTTTTGTTTGGTTTTGCAGTTCTTCACCGAGGACTAAATGAAGATCAATCAAGATACGCTGTTTCCGTGACACCTCAAGGATAGGCAAAGTCGTGATTTCCGCACTTCCCGCCAACTCTCTCGCAGAATCGGAATGCCGTGGTAGATAAGTTCATGACAAAATACTACCCAAACAAGAAGAGTCAGAGTCGAGGTCTCATTTCACGACCTTTAATCGACATCGATGTGCCATTCCATGAAGCTTGGGAAAGGTTCAGGATTTATCGTAAATGCCTCACCATGCCGCGCTGATGAAATTCTTTATCAATTCTTCTATGATGGATCGACTCGTAGTTTCAAAGACATGGTGGACAATGCCGCAGTGCGAGACATCGTTCTCGCATCGCAGCAGATATCGTGGATATTTTGAAGCTATGGCGCTACATTCACAACAAAAGTCCAATGAGGTGGAAGAGCCAAGGCACATGTCAGAATCCCTTCCTTCGATACATGAATAAGCAAGTTGGTCGAGCTTATGAGGAGGCGCAAGAACTTGTTGAAAAGCCCTGATCCACCAAAGACCAAGACAAGGAATTCAGGAACCTTGTGGAATCTACAATGAACTTGGGCAACAATATTGATATTGCCCTGTGACGGGAGAGATAACTCAAGGCGGTCAAGTATGCTATGCAAGGATTTCAACCTAAACATCGCTTGAGCTTAATCAAGAATAATTCAACGGACTTGGCGAACCAACATCAAGGGTAGAATTCAACCGTAATGCGCCATACCCACAACAAAGAATAGCCAAGAAGAAAGGCACTATCCTCAACAAGACAGCTCGCAGCAGCTAGCCTCCCACACAGAAAAGAATATCACGGGCACCTCCACCGCCACCTCGAGATCGCCTGAGGATATGATCACCCAAAGAATGGATGCTTTTAGAATCTACAAACAAGCGCTTGGAGACGAATGGGGCAGATTGTTAGCATTGAACGAGCTATTGCAGCAAGGAGCAAAGTGGGGAAACTTCCTAACCAACCTCATCTAGCTCATGCGATAATCGCTCTAAGGAGGATACGATTGTTGAGGACATGAGTGAAGGATATCAAGCAAGCATCCAAATCACCTAAGTGAAAATTAAAGAAGAGATCGTCTGCATCGCATAAGGCAAAGAAACTTATACCCTCCGATACCCTTCCTACACCGTTGAAGAACCAGAAGCAGACCGTAATTCAATGAGATCTACAAGCTCATGTCCAAGGTGAATGTAATTTCTTTGGACATCATCAAAATGTGCCGGCCACGCCAAGTTCTTCAAAGAGCTAGCTTCAAAGAAGAGAAAATTTGAGAGAATGAGAATGTGATGATCTCCAAGCGCTAATTCCATCCCAAAGACCAATCGCTTCCCAAACTCGGGATCCGTAGTTTTATTATTAAGATCGCTGGGTAACGGGAAAGAAGTTTCGCATGCTAGATTTGGGGGGCTGGATCAATCTTACGCCTTATTCTATGTTCATACGACAGATTAGTGAGCTAAAACCCACTAGGATGTGTCTACAATTAGTCGATAGTTCGTGAGATACCCCAAGGTATTGTCGAGGATATATTAGTTAAGATGTAAGGGTTGATTCTTCCCATTGATTTCGTTGTTTTGATATGGGAAATGTTAGAAGATGTGGAGAACACACATCGTTGTTGGAGGCCATTCATGGCCACAACCAACACCCTAATTGATGTTAAGAATGGCACATTGAAATGACCGTACTTGGTGAATCGTGGTCTTTTTCGCATACATGATAGTGTGATAACCCCTCCGTTAAATTCATTGATAATCATGCTCCATAGATGCCGCTGATCCATTGGTCGAGAATGTTTTGCTGCAGGGTGTGAATGCAAATATTGACAAGGATAAAATGAAACGAATTCATAATCGGGGTAGTTCGTAAGGATTTAAAATGGAATGAAAGTTTCGCTTACATTCTCGTGAAGTCCTGCATCGAGAAGCTCAACTTTGATGAGCGATCCTTACATTATGGAAAAGGCATTTCACGAATTAGCCTTTATCATGAACCCCAACTCCAATGTGTATCATTTATCGTGATTGGACAACGCGGGCCTTGCTTTGATCGAGGGATGGTCCAAAAGAAGTTGATAATATCTCGCTCGATCGATTACATCGTGCTCACGACGTTAACCGAGTACTACGGGAGTTTACCCACGGATCTTTTCTTCTTTTTCTTCTTCTCTTTGTTTACTTCTGTTTTCTTTGATCTATTTGTTGTCGCAGTGTTTGTTTTGCTCAGATTGGGACGTTGTAAGCAGTGGTGGTGAAACCGTGATACTCCAACTCGTCCGGCACGCCACATTCCAACCCCGCTCATTTTTAGGAAGTCTCATCCTCAATCTTTTGTGTTAAGATGTTTAGAGCACTAGGACAAGCGTTTCATTTTAGTGTGTGTAGATTATTTGGTTCAGGTTTGTGCCTTATCTTTTCGCATGTTTAGTGATGTGAGTTGGTGATGATTTTGATCCCTCGACTCAAGTTTTTATCTACGAGTAAGTCGATCAGGATTTGTGTGTCGAACTCGTGGTATCTGGTCAAAACTGATGTATTCCCGCTATCTTGATGTTATGTTATCATGCAATGAGTCGACGAGATTGTGTGAATTGATTTTAAATCGGAGGTTATTGATGGATTTGTCCGCTAATGCTAGGGTAGTGTTACATAGTGGTTACCTATATACTTGTTTCATAATAAAAAAAGGTGTGAAAAGAAGGAAAAGAAGGAGAATGAAAACCCAATAAATTGTTGAGATCAGATAAATGGAGGATGGATTCTCGCCTCTTCTTAAATTGAGAAATGGGCATGGGAAACCACGATAGAGACTCGAGTTCATCGAGACTTCACCTTCTCGAACATTGTTCCAAAATGTTAATACTTTCTTTGTGTTCTCAAAGAAACTTGTTGCTAAAGGTAACCATTTTAGTTTATTCACCCTAGCGAGAGTCGGGTCCGAGCAAAATGATCTTCGTTTATTCGATAGTTACACAATCTTAGATTTGTTTCACATTAACTTTGATTATGTATTCATCATGTTTTGGGAATTGCAAATAAAGGTTTGATTGATTGATTAAGAGTTGTCAGCATGAGTTATTCTTTCTCTTATTAGTATAGACTTTGCTTGAGGACAAGCAAATGGATAAGTGTGTGGAGTTGTTTGGTATGAATTTGTGCTTATTCTGGTATTGTTTTTCATGTTGTTTTGATGGTTTATCCTATTTATGCCGCTGTTTTAATTAATATTTATCAATTCAAACTTATTTGGTTTATTTTGATATTTTGTAGAAAATCGCATTAAAGAGGATGAAATGAATCGCCGAGGATTAAGTATATGAAGAGCATCTCGACAGAGTTCATAGCGCAAACGGATTATAATTCGTGTTCGCACGAGTGAGAACGGGTCGAATGATCAAAATCGCAAGCACATGCGACGTGGCATCGCCGCGCAGCAGTGCCGCAGCCGTGACGCCCGCCAGCCTAGCGCGAACCCCAACGCACACCCGCAACATCCGCACCCCAAGCACCCGCTAACTCCACACCTGGTGTTGTGCTCAGCCGCCGCCGCCTAAGCTTCCACAGCTACTCCATCCAGCCGCTGCCCACCTGGCCCAGCTTGCTTCCGTCCGCAGACGAGACCCAAAGGTCGGCCGACCACGCAACGCCGCCCCGCGCCTGCACGCTCTCCCCGCCTGCTCTCCGCTACTGGCCTGGGCCGCTCGTCAAGCGCTGAAACTCTGCTACCGCCGCTGTTTCAACCTCAGCTCAACAAGCAAGCCGCAGTCTGCCCCTGCCTCGCCGCCACGCCACCGCCGCCCAGCCACCACTCCGCCTTCCAAAGGCACGACCACCCGACGTTCGCTCCACTCCATACCGCTGGCTTCGCCACGCCATGCCGCGCCTCCGCAACGCCTGCCAGATCCCCAAACGGGCGCCGCCGCACGCTTTTCCCGTAGCACCCAAATTTCATCACTCACTGCAGCAGCACCGCTGCTCCAAGCTTTCAACCGCATTCCAATCTCGCTGCTCGCCCAATTTTCTCAAGACGCTCACTCCAAACCGGCGTCGCTCGAGTCGTTGACTATTGTGAGCAGCTGCTCGTCTACTCCAACTGCTCAAGATCAATACAAAATATTTTCCCATCCGATGCTTCCTCCAAACCGCGCCAATCTTCATTTAATATATATACGCCAGTCATTCTTTTCGGGGTTCGATATTACTTTTACTCGCACGCAATTACTGTTCTTCACGATTTTTGGGAGTTCCAGACGATCCGTATAGATAATTCGCTTTGTTTTCTAGTTATTCCCGCCAATTTACAATTACTTTCAATACTGATTGATAATGGTTTATTAGTTTGTTCTTCCCGCTGATTCTCGATCAATTAATTTATTTTTTCGATCTAAGATTATTGTCGATTGTTGGTTTCTTGTTTTATTCTAATTCTTTCTGCTTTTGATAATCTTAATTCTATGCAAGTGATATCAAGTTTAGTTACATGTTTAATTGTTCTTTGTCAATTTCATAGCTTCGTGTTTGGTGATCTAGTTTAATTGTTTATTGATTAGCTTGCATTGTTGTAGTTTATCAACTAGGGATCGACAACTCCTAGTTAGATTTCTCGCTTAATTTATATTTCGTTAGCTTATCTATTCACGTATGATCAAAACCCATGTTGGTATTAGAGTGTTAGATTTCACCGTCCTCGTGTTCGACACTAACAATAGCCCCGCTAAGTTTTCCTCGATAGAAGACTAGGGTTAACTTCCCTACTATAACACCTCATTCGACATGAGTCAATTAAAAGTACACTTTGATTGAAAACATCGTCGTGGTAGTGGACCGAACAACAATCTTCATGCTTGAAAGTTATCATGTCTTTTCACGGCATCATAGATTGAAATGGTCACCTCATTATCGAACCCTAAATGTGAGGTCTCCATCTTACACGCCGATCGCTGCTCCACCTGTGGCTAAGAACGGTCTCCCGAGAATGAGAGGCGTGTTCCCATCCTCTGGAATATCAAGGACCACAAAATCTACTGGAAAGATGAAATCTTTGACTTTTACGAGCACATCTTCATCGTCTCCCTTGACGGGCAACCGATGCGTACCGCCATCCGAGAGCAATTGTAGTGGGCTTTAATTCTCTAATCTCCAATTTGTTAAATATGGACAATGGCATCAGGTTGATGATTGCCCCTAAATCGCACAGAACTCTGGAGAAAGTATGCCCTCCAATAACACAAGGTATTGTGAAGATGCTTGGATCTTTCTGCTTCAACGGCAGCTTCTTTTGCAGCACAACACTGCACTCTTGAGATAAATTAATAGTCTCGAACTTCTCCAACTTCTTCTTGTTGGTCATAGCATCCTTTAGAAATTTCATGTACCCCGGCATATCTCTAAGCGCATCTAGCAATGGGATGTTAATATTCACCTTCCGAACGCTCCAAGAATCGGTCACCATCGCCATGTTTGGGCTTAGCTAACCGAATCGTGAACGGATCGGAGGAGGTACGCCGACATCTCTTCTAGGTTCACTCGCTGCCACCGCTACCGCTAGGTGGTCGCTAGCATCGGAGCTGATCCGCCTTTCCTCGCGCCGGGCTGGTGGTCGCTAGCTCGATCGCGAGCTCTTCGCCGTGGCTCTGCACTGTTGTCACGGCTGGCCAGCGATCGCAGCCGGTCATTAGTTTCTTCGAAAGACGTTTCGTTTTTTCTCACGACCGGCTAGCGGCCGATAGCTCGGCTCGTGAGCTCCCGCCGCTCACCTTTCGCTCTTCTTCTCGCTCGTGATGGTTTTCGTGTTGTTCCACCCTTAGCTGGATAGCAAAGCACCGATTCTTCGGGTTCACCGTATTTCTCAAAAATTGCACCGACTTATGTCATGCTGCTTTGTTGTGTAGCTATTTGGCTGATCCGTTCTCCATTATCTTCAAATGTTTCCCATCGCTCCCACGGTGGATTCCAGCGTGTCATCCTCCACTCAAGAGTATCGATGAACGAGTTCAGATAAGTCGCCATTGTTGGTTGCTCACAACCAACTGCTGCATTATCTCCTTTAGCTCGCCTGCTGCCCCGAATCATCTCATTCTCGACATAAGCCCGGAGGTTGTTGAAGTTATTGGGGTTGGCTTACTACAAGTTAGATGATTCATGTTGGTAGGATGGTATGCCGATTTTCCCGTGACGGTTCCTCCGACGATATAATTTACGCCATCCGCCTCGAACCGGCTCTTCAAAAGAGTGAACTTTCCACGAGATCATCGTATCTCGAGTCGAATTTCACGGCAGCCGCTTAACACTAGCGCCCTCTATGTGCCATTGATAACCGCTGCGCTATCTCTTCTATAATTCGCCCACCTTCTCCACCGACTCGCTCAATAGACATCTTGCCGACACATCCACGACGCTTTCGTGCGAAGTGTCAATCCATCGTAGAATTACGTTATTTGTCGCTTCGAGAATCCATGCCGAGGGCATTTTCTCAATCAACTTCCGAATCTCTCCCATGCCTCAATAATGATTCATCTCATTGTTGGCAAAACGAGAGATCTCGGCCATGATCTTCTCGACTTTAGCCGCGAAAAATATTTTGAAAGAAACCTCTCAAAGTTTCCAACTATTTATTCCAGCTCGATCCAGTTTTAAACCAATCCTTCACCGTTGGCGCAGAAAATCCAACATGCGATCCCGATCGATTCGGGATCCCATTTTGCTTGACGGTGTCACATATATCCGTATGTTTCGCATGGGCATTCTGTATCTTCCGTCATTCCTCCTCCGAATCGCTTCCTTGTACCATACCGATCGTATGTGCTTCAACTAAAAATTGTTTGCATTCACTGCCCATCCACCACCTTGGAACTTTAGTTGGTGGTCGGTACATATAGTTCAACGGTCTGCCTTTACCAGTAGGATGAGGAGTCCAATGTTCGCCATCCGCGCCAGATCTCAAAGAACTCGCTGTAAGACGCGCAGCCCGCCAGAGGTAGACCCCGCTGGTTCGTGATTCTGCCATATCTTACCTTCTTCTTTCTCGCCTCCTTATCCTTCGGGTATTCTCGATTTCTAGATCTAGAGGTTGCTCAGAGGTCCTCGGACCTTGTGATCATAAACTACCCTGAGAGAAACTGAGAAATTAGCTCGCAAGTAAAACAAATAAAATAAAATTACAACTTGAATTAATAATTCCAAATCGCCAAGTTATTTCTATATAATCTAAACAATCCCTCAAGAACGGTGCTAAAATTTTATCACACTATTTTCTAACACGAAACGCATGTTGCATAGGTAAGTCGAGTATCGTATCCATGTGGATTGTAATACCAAAATACGTGGTTAACTCAATAATGCTTCATCATTATCCAAGTGATGATTTGGTTTTGAATGGTTTTGGGACTTCAAATAAAAAATTCAAAGTCAAGATCAAATAAAGCAAATAAAATAAGAATTAAACAATCAAAGAGATAATAAGATTTAAAAGACTAACCCTGTGGATGCATTAATGTAAGGAAATCTGATTTAACCCACCCCGATGATCTATCTTCGATGTTTAATTCACCATACATTGATTATATACATAGTATGAATCTATATAATTAATTGCAACACGTTGGTGTTTCTCGCGCTTACTAGCTTAATTTGTCTCGAATGAATCAATCAAGACTCGCTTTGATCATCTCGATCAGATCCCGATTGCCTAAACTCCAATGTCGAGTGAGGACAATCTATGGAGAGTGCTATGAAAATTCATCCTTTTCCTCTTGAAAAGTTTTCGAAAATCTCAATAATGATAAGTGTGATTCTAAAATTTCACTAAGATTAGCCTTGATTTTTTCTCTTACCATATATTTATAATACAAACCCTAAATCCTATCATGAAAGGATTTATGCATATCTAATAAATATAATAATATCACTTAACATAGAGAGGATCAAAACAGAGTACCATAGGGACTCTATATGAGGCGACGATTTTCATCTTAGCTCCGCCCGAACGGGCCAGCCTAGGATCAAATGCAATGAATAAAGACGGCCTCAAATAAATTAATTATCTTATGTTCAGCCCTTAACATAATTAATTCATAAACATTTATTCATGCCACTAGAGAATAAATGTCGACTTACCCTTTATTTCAAGTCGAGTCTGCTCTGACTTAGACTTAACGAATCCTCGTATTTAAGATATCAGACGTCCATTAATTATTTACAAGATTCGATCGCTTAAATAATTAATTACTTTAATTCCTTAAGTAGTACCACTCAACCTTATTATTGTACTTGAGATAACTCAACCCGCAGGTTTAGTACAATAAACCTTTGAGCTCCTTGGACGCCATCATCCTAAACGGATACTGACTGATACAGCAACTAGTACGACATACAAACACCGCCACCACCCAAGATGCGTGGAATATCTGTTAACTCATGTAACCCTCACCTATAACAAGTCAAAGTGATGGTCAAGAACTCATACTCACCTAACACCTTATCGAGGTTTAGATCAACGAAAGTCACCGAGATCTGTGTTCTTCATGACGGTCGAGAAGAACTCATATCACCGTGATCCATCAATACGCCGAGACGCACTAGCATAGACAAGCAACCAAGTCAAGTCACTTTATCTATACCATACTGCATCGACAACTCGTCCTCAAGTTGTCTCACCGTGATTCTTTCATATTTCATTAAGCTCGACCAATCATATGTACTTCTATGATCTACAACACATTGTATGATCTAGCTTATATATGAGATAAATGGACATACATATGCAATCAAGTAAACAATTCAGATAGAGATTGTAATAGTGGTAACAGAAACATTCATACAAACTCAACCAAAACTTCTTCCAAGATACAAATCCAACAATCTCTCACTTATACTAAAGCAAACTTTAGTATACAATATGTCTCTACTAGCTATTACAAACAACACCATCACTTTGCTTCTCCCACTTATACAAAAGTTTCCTTTCTAAGCTGGGTGCCATCTTACGCAATCCAAGTCCTCGAATATGCTCTTCAGAACTTTTATGTAGGATCTTCACATGGGTCACCAGGTTATCCACAAGACCAATCTTCTCAATCAGACATCTCCTCGCCTAACGATTTCGTGATGACATGGCAATCGCCTCTATGTGTTTGGTCGCTTTGTGCGTGGTTCCTTCGAGTTTCACATCGCACCGAGTTATCACAAGAACTATGATACTTGGGCAAACCAGTACCACATCTAGATCCATGAGGTAACCATATAGCTCTTTAGCGCCCTCCAAGCGGCCATATTCGGCTTCCATGGTAGAGTCCGCAATGCATCGCTGCCACTCCGCCAGATACGGCCTCCTCCCAAGGTAAACATATAGCTTGAGGTAGATTTTCTCATCACGCCAGCTTGGAACCGAGTCCCAATAACACAAAGGCATTTAGACTATCTACATGGTAAACCAGCCTATAATCTCGAGTCCTTTTCGTGTACTTGAGTAAATGCTTACCACATCCAATGAGCTTGTCCAGTGGTTAGACTAATATCTAGCTAATATGCCCACCGTGATAATAGATATCGGGTCCTGACATAGCATTGCATACATGAGACTTCCTACGGCGGAGCCAGAAGGAACTTGTCTCATTTCTCTATCTCCTTGCATATATGTGATCGCCCTTAGATAAAGGAACACCATGCCCGAAAGGTAGCAATCATTTTTCGCGGTCTACATACTAAAACGAGTAATTACAAGATCAATGAAATACACCGAGATAAGCTCAATATTTTCTCTCGCGATCTCAAGAAACCTCGATCCCAAGAATGTACGCCGATCTCCTAAGTCTTTCATTTAAAACCGATCGATAACCAACTTTACATCCGATAATATTCACATTGTTGTTAAGTAGAAGGATGTCATCTACGAAGTGCAAGAAATACCACATCACCGCTGACATCCAACGATACACATAACTTTCGCTAGGCAACTGGGTAAATCCATGGACTTTACCACCTCGCCAAAGCGAAGTTCCATGATCGAAGCTTGCTTAAGTCCATAAATGGACTTCTTAAGCTTCCATACTAGATGCTCTTCACCCTTCACCACATAACCTTCTGTTGCTACATATAGATGTCTCTACCTTCTTCAAGGTAACCGCTAGGAAAAGCGGTTTTCACATCCATTTGCCAAACCTCATGGTTTAAGGCAAGGCGGCTAGAAGAATTCGATGGACTCGAGCATTACACATGCTAAAAGGTCTCATCAAATCGATGCCTCAACTGAAAGTGTACCCTTCGCCACAAGCCCGGCTTTAAAAGTCGAAACCTCCATTTCAATCTCTTCCTCAGATACCCACCGACTACCTATAGCTTCCTCGCCATCCGGTAGAGGTGTCTTTTCGTGATACATCCATAGTTGTGATGGACTCAATTTTAAGTCCATAGCGCGTGCCATGATCTTGCATCGCTGTGTCAGATCGCCACCGTATGTCCATGGGTCTAATATCGCATGCTCGCTTCTCGACTAAACCAAGATTCACCCACTAACATAAATCGCTTAGGTCGACGAACAACCTCCCACTACGACGAGACGCCATCGCACAATGGCAACGATAGGTGTAAAAACTTGTGGTTCTCATCTGCACAACTTGTCGGATAGGTGCCACTTGTACGGTCGGTATCTCCAAGGAACTCCACCCACTTCAATTCTCAAGTATTTGGTGTCGATCCTCCCACTGTACACAAGATCTCGCACTGGTTTAATCCGTATGAATACCATCATCTTCTAATTCTCAAGAATGATTTCAACTTGGATTTATGGTTTTCATATAATCCTCTTCAAGATCGGGCGCTAGTACTAATAACCACCTTTCGATCCTTAGAATATAGAAATAACCACCATTCGCTCCTCTCAGATAGCCAACAAATGCCTCGCTTCGATCCGCCTCCAACTCTCGTCACTTAGTTGTTCAAGACACGTGTCGGATCGCCCATATCCTTATGTGGTTTAAACCAGGCTCGCGCCCAAACCACAACTCTAAAGGGTCTTATCGATCGACTTAGACGCAGATTAGATTTAGCAAGTATGTCACTGCTTCTAAGCATACCCCGTAATCTAAACAGCAATGTTGCATAACTCATCATCGATCTAACCATTTCTAAGAGAGTCTTATTTCTTCGCCCCACACCATTTTGTTGTGTGTGCCCGTGTAGTGAGTGGGAGGTAATCCCACATCGCACCAAATAGTCCATGAACTCGTTATCGAGGCATTCGCCACCGCGATCGCATCATAAAGGACTTGACACTTTTACCTAGCTTCGCTCCACTCCGCCTTAAATTTTGAATTTCAAAGCATTCGTGACTTCATGGCGAAGGTATATGTATCCGCACTCGAGTAATCACAATGAAAGTGACAAAACACCGGTACCCCTGACGAGCTTGTGGACATTGGTCCACACAGTCGAATGGACTAGCTCCAACACTTCTTTCGCTCTATAACCCTTCGCTTTCAGGGTCCGGTCGATATTTTTCCTTCTATACGTGATTCGCAGATCGAACCGAGTAATCGTGATATCACCCAACGCCCATTCTTAGCTACTTCGATCCTATTTAGATCGATGTGACCTAATCTAAGATGCGCAGAAATATGATGTCATCTTACAGAAAACTTTCTTTTTAAGGTTTGATGTAGATGCAACATAATTAAAGGTATTATGCTCAAGTAAATAGTATAAAGCTTAATTATATAACGAGCCACCACAGATAACTTCATATTTTTACGATAGAAACACCACTATCAAAAACAATCGAATATCCATGTATAAATAGTTTCAAACCAAATAAGGTTCCATCGAACCGCACATATAAAACATCTTTCAATACTAAACTGTTTCATCGAAACATAAAGAAACATCTCCGATCGCAACGGTCTCGACTTCTGTGTTGTCCATGGAGATCTATCTCGCCATCACGCAGCCTTTGTCCGCAGGAAACCCTCGTAGGTATAACAAACATGATCACAAGACCAGATCTACTACCCATGAACGAGTAGAACAAGTCGCTAAACATGTTTCACATTAAAGCAAACGACTTACCTCGAGCCTCGAGCATAGGGCATTTAGCCTCCAATGCCCGCCTTCGCCACACTCAAGCACTGCCTCTCCTCGCTTTTCGCCTCCTGGTAGCCATGTTCTTGCTCCCACCGGTTCCTTTGCCTCACCACCTTGGTGCCCTTTTCTTCTTCCATTTTCAACCGAAAATTGGGCCCTTAGACGCTAGCAAGCGGCATGTGCCTTTACCCACGACACCTTCCACGCCACGAGATCATTTAGCAACCGACTAAGTGTATACTCGGTCTTGCTCATGATCGTGTTCACGCCGAAAGTTCTCAAAAGACTTGGGCGCAGTGTTGAGGATGATAATGAACTGGCTTCGTCAATACCTCCTCCCAACCGATCAAGACTATCCATGAGACGAGTCATGGGAGACATGTTCATGGACCGAACTTCCTTCTTCCATCTTACACGCCAAGATTTCTCTCATTGCGTGGAAGCGGATCGTCCGATCCGATCGCCAAACTTACCTCGAGACTGACCATATTTCGTCAAGGCTCGCCATCGATCGATGTTGCAACTGCAAGTTTTCGACATAGTAGTCATCATACAAAGATTTGGCCATATTGTTTGACTTATGCCAAAGTCTCGCCGACTCACCGCTCATTAGTCGACGCCAAGAAGGGCATCAGTTTAGAGTAGTGAGAACAAACATGTGTTCTTCAAATGATAAGAACATATTCCATGTTTCGCTTCCACTCGATAAAATTTCGACCGATAGATGATTTCATATGCAGCATATTGATAATCGCGTAAGAGACATATCCGAAAAGTAATGTAAACACATAAGCATACGATCTACATAATTCGTGAATAATAATATTGTAACCTTTGATAAAACAATATTAATTGAAACCTCCAATCGCCAAAGAATCCCACACGCAAGCCACGCGTGCGGACGTTTACATACGAACCCCCACTGCACTAAAATATACCTTTAGTCGCTTAATTTCAATCCATGTCAACTTATCCTTACGACAAATGAAATTAAAGATCGACCTTACTAGACCACATCACTATCACAAGAAGCGGATTTCATGAAGTTGTACTTGAGGTGATGTCTATGCAATGACCACAATTTTAACAAAGAAAATGAATTCTTATAATTGGCATACTCACCTGACCATACCGCTCCAATCCAAATTCTTTAGTCTTCTCATTTTAAATCTATCTCAGAGAACTTATAAAAATCGACATGCAACCACGCGTGGACGCCACACAAGAAACTCCCACTCTCAATAGATTAAAATGTTTTATTTAGAAACCTCATCTAACAAACTTATGATAAACAATACAAGCAAGCCATGCGTGTGATCGCTACTCATAATGCGACATTGTTTAGAGATTAAAAGTTGAGGTCTCGACATTTTGTCACACAATCGACTTATCTAATCTCTGATTAACCGATTAATCAAGTGCGACGGTGGAAGGAAATGGAATGACTAACTATTTCAAAAGACTCGCAGCTATAAATAATTTAAAAATCCAAAGAAAGACGTAGTCTTTGAACTTATGATCAACTAATAATCAAAAGTCGAATATTCATTTAATCACTATTTAGCAAGTGAGTGCAATAATCCTCGACTCAATGTTTGTAATCATTTATCTAATGTCTAACCCATCGAACTCTACATCATAACACATCAAAATCATATAACTCATGATATAAATGCTATCCTTTTAAAGAGAGAAGTCATTTAACCTATGATTATCCTAATGAACAAAGTAGAATATTAATCAAACCCCGCTTAGCAACCGATACCATGATACTTAACATAAATTCATACTTGTTCATCAAATGTTCAAAACCCATCAAGACTGACTATGCAAGATTTTATTATCAGAATGAGTTGGCAAGAAGAGTAGTTGAGTTTATGTGAAGACATAAACTCGTGGCAAAACATAGACTTTACAAAATTGGTCTTCGCCAAGATTCAATCTCCATTGTCATCTCCTCGCCACCGCACATTTAGAAATACACGCAGGCATGAGTACTTGATGCACTCCTGGCAATTGCCGAAAACAACTCGAAACATGCTCTAGAGCTATATAATCGATTACACTTTCTTAGATTCACTGGGTTTTAAGAAATAACCTATGAATCATACTTTCAAATCACTTACTTCATGATCAATGCACGCGCTAACAATTCTCATAATAACATGTCCGCAGACAAATCTTAAATAAACACCATATTCACAAGACTCTTGTTTTGAGAAGTAGGCCTCCTTCTCAAACACCTCGCCAAAGGCCACCGTGTACACAAACCCTTACTAGCAACTGCCTAGCATGGGGCCGATATCGTCATTCTCTCGTAGATAGCAATATGCAATATGCTCAAAACAGCAAGTCAATTAACTTTATAAAAAATTCACATGCTCATTATCATAAACTTGTGCACACATATATTTTAGTTTAGAAAGCCCACCGAAACTGCTTACTCGAGACTTTCTCTTTCCTTTCTTGATCTCTATTCGCTCCACTTGTTCCTTAATAAGGAAATAAGAAGAATAAATACGAGAAAGACGAACCAAGAGTTTCTAACCTCGAGCCTCTATTAAAACTCTCTCGATACTCTATGGTTAAGCTAAGCTCGCTAGGTCAATGCATCCAAAACTAAACTATACAATGTACCGAGAAAGTATTTTATACGAACGTTAATCTTTCAACTCCATATATATATATAATACCATAACGATATATAAGAAAATCTTTAGCTTTCAAATCTTTTCATTTGGAAACTTCGATCAAGTAAGTCTTGATCAAGTTATATAATCAAAAGAATCTATGTTTTGAAATCAAATTCCAAATATCAAGTTAATATCACAACATCCTTTGCAAATTAGCAAACTACGAAATCTAAATTTTCACAATAGTCTAGAAAATCCCAATAATTCAAAATAAGCTATTTTCATATAATCGGATCATACTTATGAAATTAAACAACTCAAATAAAATTAAATCCATAATTTCTCACGACTCCATAAGTATAATAATTTAGGGTTTTACTCGAGTCGATTTAACTCAATTTCTTTTGCCAAACAAGATCATATATATATAATTACATAGCTACAAGTTTATTGTAAACAAATCAAAGCCAAAACATCTTAAAATCATGGCCATAGTTTTCGTCAACACAAGAAAATGGAGGGTTCGATTCTTGTTTCCAAATCGACTCTAAACATGTTTAATCATCTCTAATTTCATAGATCTAAGCTTGATTCAAGAAATCATCAACAATTCCTCAACATAAGAATTAGGGTTCTTTACTAAAGTTTAGGTTTTTCATGAAAATTGATACATAAACCCACAATTCGAGTATAATCACTAGATCTAAGATCAATCAAGCATAAAATAAAAGATCAACGTTTTTCCCCAAATTTGTTCAAGAGGGCGAAAATGGTGAGGTTCAAGAGGAGATTTTTCTTTGTTTTCTTCACATAATAACACTTCTAATAGGTAGATCTATTCATATATCAACTAAAATCGACTAACAAAACCCAGAAGAAAAGGGCCAAATGGCCGAACCATATGGGGGTTTGGGATGGGTTTTCTCTTTGTTTTCACTTCAAAACTTGAATAAGATTAGTAGTTTACCTTCTTAAGACGCCGATCCACCGATTTGAAAAGTTTGGAACCGGATCTTGAGCTTGAAGAGAGAATTTTCTGGTGTGTGTAGTGTGTATGTTTCAATTTTTCGAGAAAACGAGAGAAAATGGTGGAGAAAATCTTTAGGAAGTTAATTACACATATATATATATAAAGGTCTTAGTTATTATTTAAGGCTTCTATAAGAAGCTTCCATTTCTAGAAGATTCTATAGCTTATTTTATAAGCTATTAAATGGCTTCCAACATAAGCTAATCTTTTAGCTTCTTCGAGAAGCTACATTATTCAAGAATGTTCTTTAACTATTATATAAACTCAAAATAATGATATGATGTAACTTTGAAATTATTAAATCATGATGATTCAAATAGAAATATAGAAATTTCTAACGAGTTAAAACTTTCATAAATCACTCTTTCTAAAACAAACGTTGAATTAGAACAATGAATTGAAATTCATTGTTAAATTAATCAATCAGAAAATTCTAAGATAAATCTTTAAGTTAAAACTTTATAAAATTTTATCCGAGGACGATTGTTCTTAGTCACCACGTAATTAATTTCAAATTAATTACGACTTAGCGCTTTAATCGTAGCTATGAGAATCGGGGTATTACACATTTTAATTTTAGAAATTAATATGCCGGGTTACTTGCTTAGTCTTTTGTTTCAAAAGGTTTGTCCATGCAGATCACGTAATCTAAGATGCTTTTCTATAGAACTTAACATGTAAATCATGCTCGTAATTCTAAAATATGCTTGAAAACGCGATAAACCTAGCATGCTTACTACGCGCATCCGATCACGAAAACATATAATATGTTTGGACCGAAAAATCGGGTCTGGGCCGAAAACGGGCCGGGTCGAACAAATGTGGATCGGGCCGTGCGCTAGGGCACAGCCACACACACGCCCAACCGCACATCCACCGCCCAGCCGCTGTAACCAGATTCACCGAGAAATCCACTGTCGAGCCCGCCGAGATCCCGCGCATACGCCCCCATCCCATCGAGCATTTTGCGCAGGTCATCGAGCAACGCATCGTGTCGCCCGACCGCCGAGAGCTACCGAAGTCTCGCACGCTGTTACCGGGACTATCACCGAGGCCACCGAGGGTTCCGACGAGAATCGCATGCCTCGCCGCCGAAGCGCCGCCGACACCTCCACGCCGAAATCGCGCGACTGCCGAGGCGCGCCGAGACCCCACGTGCCCGCTTCATCGGGCTTCACGGGAGAAACTGCATGACTCGCACTGGCTGGCCCGCCGCTTACCGCGATGGACACCGCACGAGCTCGCGTGCCATCTCCTGCTCGCCGAGCTATCCCGCACGACGTGCCGAGGTGTGCCAAGGCATGCCGCCCGTCGCGCCCGATATCGCCGAGAGCCTTGGCAAGGAGCTACCGAGCTGCACACCGAGACCCGCCTAGCGCGCATGCTCAGCGCCGAGGTATGCCGAGGCATCCGCGAGAGAACCACACGCCCGGCTACCGAGCCCTGCTATCGACTCCGCCTGGTCTCGCTGAGAGCTGCCGCCCGCCCGCCTAATGCGAGAAAACGCGAGCTACTACCGAAGCGTGCATACGAGCGCCGAGCACATCTCATGTCGTTTCCCCACACCGCCGTATGCTCGTTTTTCCGATAGCCTCCCATCGTACATGCGATGGGACTCGCCATCTCGCTTCTTTGTGTTCTTCGCCTTCGCTTTCTTTACGATTAGATTTACAAGAAAAATTCTAATCTAACCACGGATTTTCTCGTGGAAAAACAAAATCCGACAAAAATAAACGAGCCACGATGAACGAAAGATCCACAATTAATTAATTACGCACGTAATAATCAAACGCGAATTAATCCAACAAAGCCAAGATATCGATCCTGTGCTCATGCCAATTGTAGGAAATTTGATTTTAACCTCTCCGAGGATCTATCTTCGATGTTTAATTCACCATACATTGATTATATACCTAGCATGCATCTATATAATTAATTGCAACACGCTGGTGTTTTCTCGTGTTTACCGCGAATTTGTCGAATAAATCGGATCAAGACACTCGCTTGATCTTCGACAAGATCCCGATTGCCTAAACTCCAATGTCGGTGAGGACAATCTATGGAGAGTGCTATGAAAATTGCCTTTCTTCCTTTTTGAAAAGTTTAATAAAATCTCAATAATGATAAGTGTGATTCTAAAATTTCACTTAGATTAGCCTTTGATTTTCTCTCACCTTATATTTATATCGCAACCCAAATCCTATCATGATAGGATTTATGCATATCTAATAAATATAATAATATCAATTAACACGAGAGGATCAAAACAGAGTCACATAGGGACTCTATAAAGAGGTGGATGATTTTCATCTTAGCTCCAGCCCTGGACGGGCCAAATTTAGGATCAAATGTAAGGAATAAAGACGGAACTCAAATAAATTAATTATCTTATGTTCACCTAGAACATAAATTAATTCATAAATATTTATTCATGCCACTAGAGAATAAATGTCGACTTACCCTTTATTTCCAAAGTTGAGTCGGGCTCACACTTAGACTTAAAGAATCCTCGATTTAAGATATCGCACGTCCATTAATTATTTACGCTGCTCGATCGCTTTTAAATAATTAATTACTTTAATTTTAAGTAGTACCACTCAACCTTATTATTGTACTTGAGATAACTCAACCCGCAGGTTTAGTACAATAAACCTTTGAGCTCCTTAAGGGACGCCATCATCCTAAACGGATAGTGACTGACATGTGCAAACTAGCATGACATACAAGCACCGCCACCACCCAAGATGCAGAGAATATCAAGTTAACTCATGTAACCTCACCCATAACAAGTCAAAGTGATAGTCAAGAACTCATACTCACCTAATACCTTATCGAGGTTTAGATCAACTAAAATCATCGAGATCTAGGTTCTTCACGACGGTCGATAGAAGAACTCATCTCATTGTGATCCATCAATACGACAGTAGACGCATCAAAGATAGACAAGCAACCAAGTCAAGTCACTTTATCTATACCCGCCTATACCGACAACTCGTCCTCAAGTTGTTCAGATGTGATTCTTTTCATATCTCATTAAGTTCGACCAATGACATGCATCGTGATCTACAACACACTGTATGATCTAGCTTATATATGAGATATAGGGACATACTTATGCAATCAAGTAAACAATTCAGATAGGTGATTGTAATAGTGATAACAGGAAACATTGTATACAAGCTCAACCAAAACTGCTTCCAATATACAAATCCAACAATTAATCCTACCAAAACGTATGTTTATCTTGCTTCCTATTAACTAATTTTAATCCATCCAAGATGGAAGATCACAAATGTAACCAACAATTTTAGTTACGATAATTGTGGCAGTAGATTACTAATTTTCCCTATTATCATATGTATCTAGCGAAACTTAGCAACTCCAAAAAGATCACAACGAATAGCTTCTCACTAATGTTCCTATCTCAGCTACGACTCGCGCTTATTCAGACAGTATTCAAGATCGATTGACAATTAAAACTCATAAGAAATTAATCGGCAACTAGATATGCATCAAGATTGATCGAAATTAACATATAATATTTAGCACCAAGAATCACAAATCAATGCCTCGGAAGGTAAATAGCAAATAGAATCACGACTCTGGATAGTATCATACAAACCCTAGATTAGAACAAGAATTTAGCTAGACGTAGACATTGGAATAAAATAAGAATTAACCATAAAATAATAATTAAATAGATAAAACGATAATGTAGCGTTGAAGAACAATGGTTGGGTTCAACCAAACCCATGTGAGAATGGCAATCTGAATTCTTTCCGAAGGAAACGCCCAAAGCGATTACAATGCGTAGAATAAATGTAGAACAATGAAAATCTAATGCCTATATGAAAGTAAATTAAAGCTAGAGCAAAATATGTGAAAATCAAGAAAATCGTGCAAAATAAGTATGTTCCTGTGTTGAGGCGCGTGAGCAAGCCTATGGGTATATATAGCGCAGGGTCAAACCCCACTGCGTGCCCACCGCCGCTTGCGGCCGAGCTCACGGTCGTGAGCTCGATCGCGAGCTCGAGTCGGCCACCTTCGACGCGCCGTGGCGTGTTCGCGATCGCTTGAATGCCACGGCCGAGCCGCGTCGCGGCTCTGGCCACCAATTTTAGGTAGAAGCTTTTCGAGTCTCTCGCGGGTAGACTTGCGGTCGCTTGTGTTCGCCTCGTGATCGCCAGGTCGATCGTGAGAAACCGTCTGTATGTTTCGCCCGAGCTCATGGCGGGCTAGCGAATGCAAGGTGGCCGCTAGCCCCTTTTCTTGTCCGTCTTTAGCTCGTGCCGCTTCATGCTTCGATTATCATCTTATGTTTCACAAAACACCAAATAGGAACCCAAGAGCAGTATCTATCAAAAATAGTTGAAAGCATTGAAATCACTTATAAAAATGCACTTAACTGATCTAAAATTATCTAAATAAAGCATGAATAAACGGGTAAAAAGCGCATTTATCACTGACCGACTTGTGTCACTAAACGCTTGAGAGATGCGTCTACCATCTCGAACCTTTGTCGACTTATCTCGTATGAAAGACATCGCAGTGTCTTCCAATGTTGTCTTCACCGACTCGCCTCGAATTAAAGCCTACAACGATCCTCCAATGTCGGTTGAACAGATATTGTTGGAACAAGAGGTCCCGACTACATGAAGAACTCAAGATGCCTCCAAGAATGATCATAGCTTGATGCTCACAGCCTCATGGTATCCTCAAAATAATCGAATCGGGCTCCTTCTTCGTAAGAAGAATTTTCCCAACACGATGAGCTTTCCTCATCCAGCCCCGTCTCGACCATAGTCGATCTCCAAGAACCTGCATTAATGCACACCAACTACAAAAACAAGATCACACGCACTGTGGGAGAAAATAGTAACAAAGAAAAGAAAAAATAAAAGAAGACGGAGGAGAAGCAGGAAAACAAAAGGAAACGCGAAAACAAAGCAACACAAAACCAAAAGCCTAAAGCCTTCCCCGATAACGACGTTAGAATTTGTTCAACCTAAATTGCCACACTACATAAAGCCTCAGACTATTAGAGAACCTAGAGGTGCAAATATAGGTCGAATATGTGGTTTATGCATATAGACAATGAACATGAACTAAATTATCCCATACATGATTTGAATTGGCAAATGTAGTTCATGCTTTTAAAATTTGGAGACATTACATTTATGGGGATAAATGTGAGATTTACAATCGATCACAAGAGTTTGAAATACTTTTCACTAAAAGAGCTAAACATGAGACAACTAAGGTGGTTGGAGTTGATCAACGACTATGATTGTAAGATTTTGTACCACCGAAAACCAAATATTGTGGCGTATGCACTTAGCGTAATGATGGATACAAATCTTGTAAGAATGTTAACTCAACAAGAGGAGTTGGTGAAAGATTTTGAAAGATTGAGTCTTCAAGTAGTGACCACGCCTGAAAAGTGATTCTATTATCTTAGCTTTAGTAGACATCTAACGTTACGAGATAGACTTAGAGAGGCTCAAAAGATTATGAGTTTCTACAAAAGATGCAAGCTAAAGAAGTGTCTCGTGATTCAAGAGGATTTATAGTTCTACATGACGGGACAACTGCCTATAATAAGAGAATTTGTGTGCAAGCATGAGAAGTTGAGAAAAGAGATAATGGATTGTGCACATCGAACTATATATAGAGCACACCTTGGTATCACCATAATATGCCAAGATTTAAAGAAGAGTTTTGGTGGTATGGTATGAAAAGGTCAATAGTAATATATGTGAAGCGATGTCTCGCATGTCAACAAGTGAAGGCCGAACATCAAAGACCCTCGATTGTAAAGCCTTGGAGATACCAGAGTGAAAGTGGAACACATCACTATGGATTTCGTAGTTCGACTTCCTAGAACTTTGAGAGGTAATGATGCAATTTTGGTGATTGTTGACCATTTCGATTAAGTCGCAGCATTTCATGCCAATGCACATTATGTTTTTGATGGACAAGTTTGCACAATTATATGCTCGAGATAGTTCGATTTCATAGGTACCGATCCATTATATCGGATCGAGACCCCTGCTTCATGTCAAAGTTTTGGGGCGCCTACACCTTGCTTTGGGTACAAAATTAAAGTTTTTAATAGCGATTATCCTCGCATGGATAGTCACGTAAATAATGTTTCAAACTCGAAGATATAATAAAACTTGTGTCTCGATATCGAAAAGTTGGAGAGACATGTAACAGCCCGCCAATCTAAAGTACGGATTAGACGGGACTGTTACTATTAAACAGGGATTAAGAACATAATGACCAACAACCTTTCAAGACTTCAAACTGTTATAGATAAACACACAACGATTTCATACAAACTATACCAATGATCATCAACAAAAGGATTCAACCGATCCGAGGTAACATAAGAATATCCAAAATATAATAAAGTGTTTAACAATGGAAAGCATGTGAATGCATATACGATTTATATACATCCAAGGTAAACTATCACGACAAAAACTCCACCGCCAACACTTGTCCATCCCATCGCACCAACTCGCACATTTAAAACAAACATATGTGGCAAAGTACAAGATTTGCACTTAGTGGACTCATGCCAAAATCATTTCATCAATTACATTGCCTATTAGTATAACACGAGGATTTTAGTTGAAATAACTCGTGAATACCAAAATACTTTATCATTTCTCAAAAGATTAGCTTCCAGCAGTATTTTCTCGATTCGTATGATCCGTATCATTTACATAATCGCTCATAATCGATCTCATGCCGTAGAAGTAGGCTCTTTCACCGACGCCGCGACCGTCAAGATGTTGCTAACGGCTCACAATCACATAGTCGCGATTCTCAAGATCCGACCAGATCTACGACCGTCAAGATGTTGCTAACTACTCACATCATTTAGGTGTACACGCTAACCCTAGCTGTGAATTCGATCCGACTCAGATCCGATATCGATTTTTCGATAAAGTTGGGAGCCACCCAACAACCGATTCACATCCATAGTTGGCTCGCCCAACAACATGATAGGATACATACGTTAAAACATAAATACTTGGGCATGTAATCAATAACGATTCATAATCATTTCAACCAAAGCTTTGTAAATAAATACTTATTCAAGAAAGCATCGTAAATAAAAGAGTTTTTAGTAAAGCCCACCTCAGACACGTAGGTCTTTCAACTATGGTCTCTTTTCTACGCCAATGCTCACCCACGATCACCTTAACGTAAGAATTATTTTTAGTACGCCGGTCACGTTTGATAGAGACCAACATAGTCTATAACATTCTACGATCAAATAAGGCTAATGTCGGGCTTATTTTCGACGCTTCCTAATCAATTGATGTCGATTATGAATTTTCTCAATTTATAAGAGATATTCTATCTTTTAATATATAACGACATTTTAATGTATTTACGTAACGTAAGTAGCATTGTTACTAAACGACACGCCACATAGATCACGACATCGAATTGCGTGTCCTTCGACCTGGTCAACGTTTTGGTCAACTATTTCGACCGAGTCAACAAAAATCAACAATTTTGACTTTGGTTAATAAAAGTCAACATTTTGACTTTTTCAATTTCTTATGAAATTTATCATTTTATGTGAAATTTTGTCCCAAAAATTCCTATAAAATCATACTATGTCTTAAACATTATTTTAGATCATATTATGTAATTATACTTGATAAAATAAATTTATAACATTAATACATTTAGTATAGTTTTGGGCCACCTTTATTAATCCACTAAACATTTTTCAAAAATTCCAATAAATTCACATAGTACTTAATAACCCTTAATTATCCTTATTATAACATAATTTTTATTTATTATCAACTATTGAATTTAATTTACCTAAGTCATATTTTGAAACTTTGACTTAGGTCCAATTAATTTTTATAAATTTCAATAAATTCACACAACCATATATTATGAATCTACATCATCAATATGATATGATAACACTTAAATATGGATCATATCTCAATATCATATCATATATTATAATTTTTGAAATTTATGTACTTAGGTACTAAAGTTTTCCAAAAATTCTACATAAATTCATATAAGCATAATTAATACCCTAGATTATGATTTCATGCTTAAATCAACAATTAAAAATCAAAATCATCAACATATGACACCTACATGATTTCGATCCACTTTTAAAAATTAATACCATGCTTAATTTTGTGATATAATTATAATACATGCTTAATAACATCATATAAACATAACATCTAAACATATTAGCATAGGTTATATAATTTTCAAAATTACACAAATAAACTAAGTTTATAACATAAATTCTAACGATATACAAAGCTCAGTAAGAAATCTAACCTTTAATCCAGACGGATTTGATCTGTCGCCTATATGATCTAAGTTCGACTTTTGCATAAGGTGAACACTCTCTTTCTTCTTATTATTTTCGAAATTTTGGAGTGTGATTCTAATATTCCAAAGAAACGAACATACGATTACGGTATTCTAAACCCGTAATTGTGGTTTTTCCTAATATTCTTATTTGTATGACATCGAATTGTATTTCAATTCAAAGGTCTATATTAATGAATTCCTTTTATAATTCACTAAGGATTGTGAATTGTGAAATTAGAATTTATGAAATAATACGGCAAGATTATTTTAACGTCGAATCGCAGATCGAATGTTAGATTTTTATGAAATTTTCTCGAGCAAAGGAAGCTTGGAATTAATTTCATCTTAATTCCTTTATTAAATGGAATATATTTATAAAGTAAGCACGAGCTTACTACCACCATTTTGAGATGAGTCAATTTTGAACGTTTTGAGACGTTAACGCCAACGCCTGTAGACGCTTTGAAAATGAGTTTAATGCTCGTGAAATTATAATAATTAATTTCCTATTATTATTTTATATAATTACAGTATTAATAAATATTAAAATCGAAATTTAGCATTTAAAATTCGGTTATTTTTGAAGTAATTTTGAAAACCCTAATCTTATAAATTATGGTTTTTCATGAAATGATACCATTAAATTATCATATGATATCTAAACTATATAATATGAGATACATGGATATTATTACATTAAAATCAAAGTTTGAACCATAGAAATCGTTAATGCCTATTTATAAAATTTCAAACCCTAGTTTCAAATTGTGGTTTTGTGGTATTTAAATGTGCTATAATTTTATTCTATGCTATTATTTAATATCTAAATCATATATTATGATATATATGATCGAAAATTACATGAGTATCAATAATGGGTGTAATTTATATTTTAATCGTATTTTTCCAATTTAGCTTCTAGATTTTCGATTATATACCTAAGTGATGATTTAATTATTTTTACGACTTGATTATATGTCTATGATCATGTATTATATATATAATGTATTATGGTACAAAATGAAATAAAATCAGCCCCTAAACCCATGATTACCGCCGCCCATCATCACCAACAAAGCACGGGATTCTCTTTTCAAATGGACCAATACATGAAGAGCTCCCTAAAACTCTATAATCATCACACCACACTTCCCAAGTGCAGCAATTATTTTCTTCCTTGTGTGTGTGTGTGCGGTGAGAGAGAGACATTAGGAGAAACTCTTCACCTTACACTCTATTACACCCTACTACACTCAATAACCATTTCAAACACTCTACACTCTCTCATTATCCTCTCCATTCTCCCATTTTTCTGCCCCAAGAACCGAGAGCACCCTCTCTCATTCTTAAAATTTTTCTCTTCTATTCTCTTCTTCATTCCTTCACCAAAGTTGATACCTAGCATTGTTCTTGTGATTCAACACCATTCCTAAGGTAATACATGGACCATAGTACCGATTTTCCTCTTCATTTATTTATAAAAATCGAAACTGTTTTGATATATATGTATGTGTGTTTCGAGTTTTATATGTATGTATATATATGTGTTTAAGTGTTCTTGAGCATGAGCTATTGTTTATTTATATGTTCTTGAGGATTTTATTTTGAAAATACATGTGAATATATGTTAGATGAGCATAGGAGTTGTATATTAAAATTTTGGAATGACCTAGCATGTTTATGACATTTTCGAACCATAGTTTATATTTATATAGTTTTCAAAAATTTTATAAAATGTTACCATGATGACCGAATGCTTCTTAATTATTTTAATGATGGATTATTGTTCTATGATATGATTTAAGACTATGGTATTTATTTAACAATTTTTGAAAACCCTAGCTATTTATTCCATTAATACCGTGAGCTTCTAAAATCATACCTGTGTATAATTTTATTTCAAGCATGTAATGACATATTAATGCTTTAAAACTTTGATTATATGTTCTATGATTTATTTAGAATTTTGAAAACCATATGCTATAATTTTGAAAATACCGTGAGCATCATGAATGTATAGGGTGATGTATGATTTTATTTTAATCATGCAATGGTGTATTAATGCTTTAGATATTGTTTATGTGTTGTATGAATTTATCGAATTTTTGAAAATCATTTACCTAATTTAATCAAATAAACCGAGAGCAATAAGCTCATATGGTGATGATTTAATTGGTTTTGATTAATGTTATGATGTTATATTAGTATACTATAGTATATAATCATAGTATATAATTGTTGGATTTTGAAACCAAACCCCAATTAAAATCGAAAGTTCCGAGCTTACAAGCTCATATGGTGACGATTTAAATTGGTTTGTTAATATTATGATGTTACAATGTAATAGTATAATGTTTAATCATATTAGAATTTATTTAGAATTTTAGAAATTGTTTGATAATTATTGGGTAATTATCTTCAAATTACCGTGAATATTGCTTATTATTTATGATTGAATGGATATGATTAACTATAGGTTATATTTATGATATATATTGATGTTGGGATATTATACTATGTGTATATCAATTTTGGGAATTTTTGATAATTATTCCATATTATATGGAATTACCTAATTATATATATGTATATATATTAATAAATGGCAAACAATATCATATGGATTTTATAAATTATATTCTGGACCATAGTGTATAATAATACACTATATTAATTTAGAGGATTTTTCAATAGTCATTTAGTATTTTAAATTAATTATCGAGATTTTCGATAATTAATAAGGATTTTAAATCCTTTTTAATTCAGTTTATTAATAAAATATATGTTTATTTAATATTCTGGACCTATTTGAATTTTATAAAATTTTATAAACATAGATTGCTATGTTTGAGACAAACGCTTATTTAATAACGCTTTTAAATCAAGAATATACGCTTAATTATTAAAAGGATTAATAATTACGAAATTATTTATAAGTCCTCGATTTACGGATAAATCGAGAAATAGGACTTTACGATTTCAAATCGGTCAAATTCGATTATAAAACGAAATAGTAAGAAATTACTATTTGAAAGTCAAAATTGTCGATTTTGTCGACTGAAGATGTCGACTTCGTTGACTTTTTAAGTCAAACATACGATTTTACGATTGATAAACACGTTAGTACGCTGTATGATATACTAATTGAGTATGATACCTCATTAGTAAGAAAAGGTTTCACAAATGAAACCAGATATCGAAAAACGACTTATATCGCCGAACGTGTCTCTATGAACCAGAATAATTCAATTATATACGATTGTAACGTATCAATTCATCGAGAATTCAGTTTACATCGATATGAGATATCAAGTTTATCTTAGCTTTGAAAGTCTCGAGAGACTCGAGCGACGACTCAAAGCCTCGCCAGAAGGTGTGGACGCAAACGCATGATCGGATATCGACGCATTTAACAAACCTAGGACTCATTTTACAATGAACCATAGTCCAAAGGGCTTCTTATCTTTAAAATGTGGGTTTACTTTTCAAACAAGATGTGACTTCATCGTTATTCCAAACGAGTTTATTTACAATGCTTATTCTACAACTGCTGACAAATGTTTATCAGACACCGCCAAAATATTCGCTTAGTGTATGGATCCTATCTGTTTGCCGGGTAGGCTGTGGCGATGGTTGGAACTATATTATGACAGATTATGTCATTTGGGTCGCACCAACCTTTTAAATGTCGGGTCCTGTGCCGGATGATAAATGCCCGCTAGGATCGCTGAAGGTTGGAACTATTACAATGTTAACATATGCTCGTGAGAGCGACCGTGTCGTACGGGATTACGGCGGTCACGGCGTCAGACGGGAGGCCTCCTCTCGACGCTTAATTTTTAATATCATATGAATGTTACTATGAGATACGGACCATACACACCAAGAAAATGCTCGGCCGAGCTATGTTTATGAACGAATGTTTTAGTAAAGACAAGGCATTTCAACTAAAACCCTCGCGACTTACTCTAATATTGGCAACAGAATCTTATATCAAATGTTTTCGCATGAGTCCACAGAGTGCAATTTCTTGTACTTAGCCTTCGCATGTTTGATTTTAAATGTGCAGTCGAGCTTCATGATGGTGATGGGAATGTGTTGAGGAGTCCGTGTCCTCGACCAATTTATCTAGAATTTGTGATTTTCACTTGAATGCATATCGTCATATATTTATTCACACACTTTCACCGCTACACTCTGAACTCATTTATTTATGTTTTATTGTTATGAACTATTGAGGTCCATCGGACCATGGTTAAGACTTTTGGGGTCCGATGGCCTAACCCTTTGAATTGTTATGACATTATCTTATATTATGTTCGAGCATGCTAGTTTATTGTTGTTATGCATCTTTATTTTAGCCGTGTAACCCCTAAAATACTACTCCTAGTATTAGTCGCCCTCCAGTCCGGGTAGTCCGGAGTGGGGTCGTGACAGAAGTGGTATCAGAGCACTTTTGCTCTTTGTAAACCCAAATTCTTTTTATTCTAAGTCTAGATCGAGTCACTGGACTTCTAGAAATCTACTGACTCCTCTCAACACTCCATCACATCGAGCTCAACCGGGAAAAAGGTAATCGCATTCTTCTCAAACTCATGAAATGAAAATTTTTACATGATGAGCAAGTTGGAAGAACTTTGAAAGGTTATGTTATTATGAAAATTTTGATGATGAAAAGGAGTTTGAGCAAGAAAGTTTTTCCAAAAACTTGGTTTGAAACCAATAAGTATTGATGCTAATACTCAATTTTGAGATGGAAGATATGGTGGTATCGAGTTGAATGATCAACATGGAATGAATGAATTCATTTTTGATATGTATATGAGTTGATCATGATTGTCATTTTGAAATCGTATTTCCAAAATTTTCAAATGAGACTTTAATTTCCAATCTTTCAAAGTTTTGTTTATGATGAACGGTATGTTATCATGAGACGAACCTAGACTCTAAGGAGCATGCTCACGTATCGTGAAAGAACATAGAAGTACGAACTTCTTTTTCCTTACAAGAACAAAAGAACGATAGGAAGAATGAAAGTGACGATATCCTCGAGCGCGGATAACGAAAGACGAGCGAGAAGGATGAACAAGGACGACCTCAACCTTGAAGATGAACGACGTCAATATTTCCTCACACTTCGACATGAGTGAGCATCGACACGAATCATGACATGGACGTCACTTACGGCTTCGGAATGTTCAGCCTCAACCTAAAGACCTGAATATGGTAGACGTATTACGTCGACATATGTCTCGATTTACATTTTGGCACGATCGCGCAAATTTCCTACACTGCGCAGTAAATTTGTTTTAGCTAGATCTCTTTCGTTAGGACTCCGATTTACGCATGGTTTTCACCTGCGCACTCCTAACGCACTGATCTTCATTTATTATGAAGAACAGAATCCCTAATTCTATCTCCAGAATACGATAGAGTCTGTTGAACTCTGGTTTAAGTGTTTAGTATAATAGAAGGATCTCGTAGCATATATATATTAAGATGTCATTAGTCTATATGTATAAGTTTGGGTAAGACTAAGAAGGTAAGTTGTAATATGTGTTGTGCCTTATGATGTTGCCTACCTTATGGATTGTTTAGTTCCAACCTAGTTGCTTCTCGTTATGCTATCCTTTCTATTTTGAGATGACGATAGTCGACTTACGTTAGTTTTGATCGTGGCGGATGGAGGAGATGTGCTATATCGCAGGAGGAGGGTAGACTCATGCCACACCCGAGGAGCTGATGCGCACCTATCGAATGTTGGACGGCGCCGCGAAGACCTAGGCGAAGTTTTCATGACACCTTGGCCGTGGAGGAACGCCCGAGCCTATGGCGCAACCGACTATGATGGCATTAAGCGACTCCTTGCTATACCCTTGTACATGGATGGTTATGCCCGAGAGGTATCGGGAGATTACATTTATCGATGCCCGAGGCTATGATTTGATTGGGATCCGCCCAGTTCGTGAGTCATCCGACTTACGTGTATGCAAGATTTACGAGCCGCACCTATGGGACCCTATCTCCTCCGCGGGAGTACACTTGGCGTGATGAGTCGCCAGAGTGGCTATACCTGAGGTTCCGAGACAGTCGATCCGTGATACCCCTGCATCGAATAGATGAGGCGGGATGTACGAGGTAGATAGGGCAAGACGCCCCAGAGCTCGGGAGAGCCCGCTCACCACCAGCAGTTTTGGACACCCAAGACGTCCGCCGCTACCGTCCCCTACCACTGCGTCGATCCACCACCACCGGAAGAGGAAGAGCCCTTCCACGGACAACATGGACGAGAGTATCGATGCCTTCAATGGCTATGACCACCCGAGTATGCTACAATCCGATCCGCCACAACTACGACTTGTACGACGCGGATAACTTCGGACCTGCGCGACATACCGATGATGGAAGCGGCGGTGCAGACCATCCAGTGGTACGACCGTGAGGACGATTCGACGTAAGACGACTCAAGAGGAGGAAGACCGAGGAAGACGCGGAGTAGGAAGGAGCCCGTGAAGACGTTAGGCGACGCTTTTAATTGAAATTCGTTTTGTTATGACTAGCATGTGCTAGCTTTCTTTTTTTTTATTTCGGTACTGATGGTTCTAGAACAAAATTTTTTGGAGGCCGTGTGTGCCCGAGACCTTACCGTTTTGTTTTCTTGTGATTTTGATGTTTGAACACCTTGCTTTTGATGCACCTTTATTACCTATCTATATATTTGACCCAAGGGGCTTTTGCACAAATTGTCTATGTTAAGGATGAGTTGTTTTATTTTGATATCGCTTTGCGAGGAGGCTATGAAAACCTTATGTATGTTGTCGAAAGCGTTGAGTAATTGACGATGATATGTTTTATATAATGTAATGCCTCCAGAAGAAACCCGAACGAGAACCCGTGAGGTCGAGGAAGACCTAGAGGGAGGGTAGAATCCTCGAGCAAGAGGAAGAGGATATTCCCAACCACCTCCACCTCAACCCGATCGCAGGATCAAGAACTGCTTTAAGGCATAACCTCCTGCTTTTAACGGAAGGAAGCCTCGAAGAAGCCGAGCAATGGGTTAGAGCCATTGAACGGATTTTTACTTTCTTAAGATGCACGGCACAGAAAGGTCATCGTGTGTTACTTTCCACCGATTGACCACCGACTGACGGTGGGAGGCGAGAAAGAAGACCTTTACCGCCAACAGCCTGAGGAGTTCTCATGGAGGACTTCAAGAGGAACCAGATGAGAAATACATCCCCAAAAGCTATAAGAGGAAAAGGAGTGAATTTTTCCCGCTAAAGCAAGAAAGATTGTCAGGATCGACTACGATCGCACTTTCTCGCGAGATGTCGAGATATGCACTGTATCAGTGGACACCGACCTGAAAATGTCGGAGAAGTTTAGGTCGGGACCGAGAATGGAGATACGGATGTCTCTTGCCACCACGGAGACCTAATCACAATCAAGCTCTTACACGAGCTTTAGATATCGAGGCGCCATGTCCGAGGATAAGTCGGTGTCGGCTCGCATACACAATACTTTGGACAGAGGAAAAGGGAAGTGGAAACCCAACCATGGAATAACAAACGCGGGAGCTATGGGGACGAAGTCACAAGCGCCTGGCAAGAAACGCGGCGCAGCAAGCGGCAGAGCCGGAAGAGAGCAGCTTATGCTCCACCGCAAGGGACCGCAGCAGCTTGAGGGCACCTCAATGCCCTAGATGCCATAGAGCACACAAGGAGTGTGCACGGAAAACGTGGTGAGCTGTTAGTGCGGGGCAAAGGGCATTACGCCAAAATTGCCCGGTGTCACGCTCGATATAAGGTCGAACCAACCGGCAATGCTCACCATTAGGGCTATATGACTTCAACCCCACCGCCACAACAGCCCAAATTTCAACCTCAAGAACTCCAAAGGGCAACAACCCCAAAGTGGTGCAAGAACCACAATGGCAAAGAACAAGAATAACAACCTCAGAATCGTAATGGGCCACCACCAACAACAACAGAGGCGGCAACCATCACGATAACGCCAAAGAAGAAGAACAGGTGCAACAGCCGCAGAACCAATAAGGACCAACGCCTGTCACCTCGGCCGGCTCAGCTAGAGCCTACGCCTTGCATAGAGGCGTAATCTAACAAAACTGGGAAACCCGCGGTATGGGAGTTCTCCTCAACCTACCGTTATAGTATTGTTCGACACGGGTGCTTCGCATTCTTTATTGCAAAATCATGAGAAATGCTGGGTTTTAGGTCCGAAAAGTCAAGCCGTGATATGAGAATCTCATCGCCTATAGGAGGGATTATGATCGTTACACACTTTGCTCGAACCCAGAGTCGACATTAGATCACTTAAGGTTCGCTAACAATCTAAACATAATACCCATGGATGATGTTGACATAATCCTAGGAATGGATCAAGTTAGCTAAGAATCATTCCACGATTCTATGTAAGGAAAGGAAAATTTCGCTTCACTTTCCTCGACAAGAAGCTACGATTTCCACGGATCAAGATGGGAAGAAGAGTCCAGATAGTATCAAGACTACAAAGCGAGGAGGATGATGAACCGAAGGGATGCCATGCATTCCTTGTTTATTTGAACGAGGAGGATAAACCCGCTGGTAGAAGACATAGAAGTTGTCCAAGAATTTTCGGACGCAGTTTCTAAAAATCTACCAGACCGCCTCCCGACAGACAACTAGAGTTTACCATCGACTTGGAGCCGTGATCAGCCCCAAGGTCGGCGCGCCTATAGGATGGCCCCAAAAGAGTTGGAGGAACTGAAAATCCAAATCCAAGACTTTTGGATCTAGGATTCATTAGGCCGAGTGTTTCACCTTGGGAGCACTGCTTTGTTTGTCAAGAAAAGGACGGTTCTTTGAGGACGTGCATCGATTATAGAGAATTAAATAAGATGACACTAAAGAACAAATACCCTTTACCCAGAATTGATGACCTGTTTGATCAATTGCGAGGAGCAGGAGTATTCTCGAAAATTGATCTCAAGTCAGGATACCATCAGCTGAAAATACGGTCCGAGGTTGTACCTAAGATCTGCATTCAACCGTGACACGGCCACTATGAGTTCATAGTTATGCCATTCGGATTAACCAATGCACCAGCCGATTCATGGACCTTATGAATGTAGTATTTCATCCATTTTGGATAAATTTGTCTTGGTCTTCATAGATGATATCCTTATTTATTCAAAGAATGAAGAGGATCATAGGGAATATCTAAGAACGGTTTTGCAAACCTTGAGAGATGAAAGACTCTTTGCTAAGTTTAGCAAATGTGAGTTTTGGCTGAAGGAAGTTATGTTCCTTGGACACATCGTGTCTGCAGAAGGTATAAAAGTAGATCCAGCCAAAGTAGAGGCCGTGCAGGAATGGAAATCACCGAAAACTCAGCACGAGATTAGAAGTTTCCTAGGATTAGCTGGTTACTATAGGAGATTCATCGAAGGATTCTCCAAAATTGCAAGGCCAATAACCCACTACTCGGAAGGAATCAAATTCAATTGGACCGATGAATGCGAGACGAGTTTCCAAATACTCAAGGAAAAATCGACAAGTGCACTCAGTTCTAGCATCCCGTGTTATGACAAAGGGTATGTAGTCTATGCACGCATCTAAGACTGGACTGGTTGTGTTTTGATGCAAGAAGGAAAAGTGATAGCTTATGCATCCCGACAACTCAGACTCACGAACCGAACTACCCAACCCACGATTTGGAATTAGCAATGTAGTTCATGCACCGAAAATTTGGAGACACCATCTCTATGGTGTGAGATGAGATCTTCACGGATCATAAAAGTTTGAAGTACTTCTTGAGCAAAGAGATTTGAATATGAGACAAAGAAGATGGCTCGAGCTTGTAAAGATTACGATCGTGGTATTAACTACCACCCGGTAAGGCGAATGTAGTAGCCGACGCTGAGTCATAAGAGCCATACCAAGTTAGGATGTCTCTTTGTACAAGAGGAAAACTCGTTGAAGAGTTTGGAAGAATGAGGATTGAATGGTTGAACCACCCGAGACAATTGTGAGTTTGATCGCTACACTCACACCGACATCCGATCTAAGAAAAGGATTGTCGAGAGACAAAGGATGGAGGAAAAGTTAGAAAAGATCGCACAAAGGGTAAGGTCTCAAGGATTTAAGAATTTCAAGAGACGCCGACAACGCCTTATTATTTCAAGGTAGTATACGCGTCCCGACGACGCAGAGCTTCAAAATGAAATCATGAGTGAGGCTCATGATACACCCTACACCGCCCACCCAGCAAGATTAAGATGTACCAAGACCAAGGAAAAGTTTTGGTGGAAGGCATGAAACGAGACATAGCTTCTTTTCAGAACGCTGTCTTGTTTGCCAACAAGTGAAGGCACTACACCAACGCCTATACGGAAAGTTACAACCGTTAGAAATTTAGTGGAAATGGGACGATATAACAATGGATTTCGTTACAAGCTTACCCAAGTCAAGAAGAGGAAACACACCATATGGGTAATTGTGGATAGGCTTACAAAAAGTGCTCATTTTCTACCGATTGATAGCACTTATGGATCTGATAAACTAGCCCAGCTGTACGTTAAGGAAATTGTACGATTACATGGAGTACCAAGATCTATTACCTCTGATCGAGACTCCAAGTTCACTTCAAGATTTTGGATTTGCTTGCAGAGAGAACTGGGTACGAGGTTAAATTTTAGTACAGCATTCCACCCACAGACTGATGGACGATCGGAAAGGACGATCCAAACCTTAGAGGATATGTTAAGAACCGTAGTCTTGGACCGAGGTGCCAAGTGGGAAGATATTTTACCTCTGATTGAGTTTGCCTACAACAATAGCTACCAAGCGACGATTGGTATGGCCCCACACAAGCTTTGTATGGCAAGAAGTGTAGATCACCGCTTATTGGGATGAAGTCGGTGAGAGAAAAGTCATAGGGCTCGATGCAAAGGAACGAAATGATCGAGATCGCTCGGACGATTAGACCGAGGATAAAGGAGGCTCGGGACGCATGTAAATCTTACACCGATACGCCGTAGATCCGAGCTACGCTTGAGGATGGAGACAAAGTATTTCTTAAGGTTTCTCCATCGAAAGGATTGTCGTTTGGCCGAAAGGAAAGCTTAGACCCGCTTTATAGACCTTATGAGATCCTAGAAAGGATAGGTCCAAGAGCTTATAGGTTGGCTCTTACGCCAAGCCTAGAAATGTTTATAATGTTTTTCACGCCTCGCAATTGCGAAAATACGCTCACGACCCAAAGCATGTGATTCATCAAGACGACGTGATCCTCGAGCGGACATGAGCTATAAGGAAGAACCCGCAGCCATACTTGACCACAAAGTTCAAGAACTACATGAGCAAGTCGATTCCGTTAGTCAAAGTGTTGTGGAGACACCACGGACGAAGAAGCCACGTGGGAGCTTGAAGAAGCGATGAGAGAAAATACCCGATTAATTTTTCTAGAGGTATACAAATTTCGGGACGAAATTTTTCGTGAGGGGTGGAATGTAATATTCAAAGAAACGAACATACGACACAGATTCTAAACCCGTAATTGTGGTTTTTCCTAATATTCTTATCTCAGATGACATCGAATTGTATTTCAATTCAGTGTCTATATTAATGAATTCCTTTTATAATTCACTAAGGATTGTGAATTGCATAAATTAGAATATATGAAATAATACGGCAAGATTATTTTAACGTCGACCGCGTATCGAATGTTAGCATTTTTATGAAATTTTCTGAGCAATGAAGCTTGGAATTAATTTCCATCTTAATTCCTTTATTAAATGGAATATATTTATAAAGTAAGTACGAGCTTACTACGACCATTTTGAGATGAGTCGATTTTGAACGTTTTGAGACGTTTAGAACGCCAACGCCTGAGAGACGTTTTGAAAATGAGTTTAATGCTCAGGAAATTATAATAATTAATTTCCTATTATTATTTTATATAATTACAGTATTAATAAATATTAAAATCGAATTTTAGCATTTAAAATTCGGTTATTTTCGAAAGTAATTTTCGAAAACCCTAATCTTATAAATTATGGTTTTTCACATGAAATGATACCATTAAATTATCATATGGTATCTAAACTATATAATATGAGATACATGGATATTATTAAGCATTAAAATCAAAGTTTGAACCATAGAAATCGTTAATGCCTATTTATAAAATTTCGAAACCCTAGTTTCGAAATTAGGGTTTTTGTGGTATGAAATGTGCTATAATTTTATTCTATGCTATTATTTAATATCTAAATCATATATTATGATATATATGATCGAAAATTACATGAGTATCAATAATGGGTGTAGTTTATATTTTTAATCGTATTTTTCCAATTTAGCTTCGGTATTTTCGATTATATACCTAAGTGATGATTTAATTATTTTTATGACTTGTATTATATGTCTATGATCATGTATTATATATATAATGTATTATGGTACAAAAATGAAATAAAATCAGCCCCCTAAACCCATGATTACCGTCGCCCATCATCACCAACAAAGCATGGGATTCTCTTTTCAAATGGACCAATACATGAAGAGCTCCCTAAACACTCTATAATCATCACACCACACTTCCCAAGTGCAGCAATTATTTTCTTCCTTGTTGTGTGTGTGTGCGTCGAGTGAGAGAGAGACATTAGGGAGAAACTCTTCACCTTACACTCTATTACACCCTACTACAATCAATAACCATTTCAAACACTCTACACTCTCTAATTATCCTCTCCATTCTCCCATTTTTCGGCCCCAAGAACCGAGAGCACCCTCTCTCATTCTTAAAATTTTTCTCTTCTATTCTCTTCTTCATTCCTTCACCAAAGTTGATACCTAGCATTGTTCTTGTGATTCAACACCATTCCTAAGGTAATACATGGACCATAGTACCGATTTTCCCTCTTCATTTATTCATAAAAATCAAAACTGTTTTGATATATATGTTTGTGTGTTTCGAGTTTTATATGTATGTATATATATGTGTTTAAGTGTTCTTGAGCATGAGCTATTGTTTATTTATATGTTCTTGAGGATTTTATTTTGAAAATACATGTGAATATATGTTAGATGAGCATAGGAGTTGTATATTAAAATTTTGAACGACTAGCATGTTTATGACATTTTCGAACCATAGTTTATATTTATATAGTTTTCAAAAATTTTATAAAATGTTACCATGATGACCGAATGCTTCTTAATTATTTTAATGATGGATTATTGTTCTATGATATGATTTAAGACTATGGTATTTATTTAACAATTTTTGGAAAACCCTAGCTATTTATTCCATTAATACCGTGAGCTTCTAAAATCATACCTTGGTGTATAAATTTTTATTTCAAGCATGTAATGACATATTAATGCTTTAAAACCTTGATTATATGTTCTATGATTTATTTAGAATTTTTGAAAACCATATGCTATAATTCTTGAAAATACCGTGAGCATCATGAATGTATAGGGTGATGTATGATTTTTATTTTAATCATGCAATGGTGTATTAATGCTTTAGTATATTGTTTATGTGTTGTATGAATTTATTGGAATTTTTGAAAATCATCTAATCAAATAAACCGAGAGCAATAAGCTCATATGGTGATGATTTAATTGGTTTTTGATTAATGTTATGATGTTATATTAGTATACTATAGTATATAATCATAGTATATAATTGTTGGAATTTTTGGAAACCAAACCCTAATTAAAATCGAAAAAGCCGAGAGCTTACAAGCTCATATGGTGACGATTTAAATTGGTTTGGTTAATATTATGATGTTACAATGTTATAGTATAATGTTTAATCATATTAGAATTTATTTAGAATTTTTAGAAATTGTTTGATAATTATTGGGTAATTATCTTGAAATTACCATGAATATTGCTTATTATTTATGATTGAATGGCTATGATGAACTGTTGGTTATATTTATGATATATATTGATGTTGGGATATTATACTATGTGTATATTAATTTTGGGAATTTTTGGATAATTATTCCATATTATATGGAATTACCGAATTATATATATGTATATATATTAATAAATGGCAAACAATATCATATGGATTTTATAAATTCATATTCTGGACCATAGTGTATAATAATACACTATATTAATTTAGAGGATTTTTCAAAAGTCATTTAGTATTTTTAAATTAATTATCGAGATTTTTGATAATTAATAAGGATTTTAAATCCTTTTTAATTCAGTTTATTAATAAAATATATGTTTAATTAATATTCTGGACCTATTTGAATTTTATAAAATTTTATAAACATAGATTGTTATGTTTGAGACAAACGCTTATTTAATAACGCTTTTAAATCAAGAATATCGCTTTTAATTATTAAAAGGATTAATAATTACTTAAATTATTTATAAGTCCTCGATTTATGTGATAAATCGAGAAATAGGACTTTACGATTTCAAATCGGTCAAATTCGATTTATAAAACGAAATAGTAAGAAATTACTATTTGAAAGTCAAAATTGTCGACTTTGTCGACGATGTCGACTTCGTTGACTTTTAAGTCAAACATACGATTTTACGATTTATAAATACGTTAGTATCGCGTGATGATATACTAATTGAGTATGATACCTCATTAGTAAGAAAAGGTTTCACAAATGAAACCAGATATCTAAAAACGCATTTATATCGCCGAACGTATCTCGATGAATCCAGAACAATTCAATTATATACGTATTCGAAATGTATTAAATTCATCGAGAATTCAGTTTACATCGATATGAGATATCGAAGTTTATCTTAGCTTTGAAAGTCTCGAGACTTGAGCGACGCATCAAAGCCTCGCCAGAAAGGTGGACGCAAACGCCGCGATCGGAAATCGACGCATTTAACAAACCTAGGACTCATTTTACAATGAACCATAGTCCGGTGGGCTTTTATCTTTAAAATGTGGGCTTACTTTTCAAACAAGATGTGACTTTACCGTTATTCCAAAATGAGTTTATTTACAATGCTTATTCTGTTGCTGACAAATGTTTATCGCACACCGTCAAAATATTCATTTTGTGTATGGATCCTATCATTTGCCGGGTAGGGCTGTGGCGATGGTTGGAACTATATTATGACAGATTATGTCATTTGGGTCGCGCCAACCTTTTAAATGTCGGGTCCGTGCCGGATGATAAATGCACCGCTAGGATTGGCGTGAAGGTTGGAACTATTGCAATGTTAATATATGCTTGTGAGCGATTTGTGTCAGATGGGATTACGGCCGGTCACGGCGTCAGACGGGAGGCCTCCTCTCGACGCTTAATTTTAATATCATATGAATCGTTACTATGAGATACGGACCATACACACCAAGAAAATGCTCGCCGAGCTATGTTTATGAACGAAAATGTTTTAGTAAGCCTGCGCATTTCAACTAAAACCTCGTGACTTACTCGATATTCGCGCAGTAATCTTATATCAAATGTTTTCGCATGTGTCCACCGAGTGCAATTTCTTGTACTTAGCCATGCATGTTTGTTTTAAATGTGCAGTTGAGCTTGATGATGGTGATGGGGAATGTGTTGAGGAGTCCGGTGTCCTTGACCAATTTATCTAGAATTTGTGGTTTTCACCTTGAATGCATATCGTCATATATGTATTCACACACTTTCCGCTGCTACACTCTGAACTCATTTATTTATGTTTTATTGTTATGAACTATTGAGGTCCATCGGACCATGGTTAAGACTTTTGGGGTCCGATGGCCTAACCCTTTGAATTGTTATGACATTATCTTATATTATGTTCGAGCATGCTAGTTTATTGTTGTTATGCACCTTTATTTTAGCCGTGTAACCCCTAAAATACTACTCCTAGTATTGGTCGCCCTCCAGTCCGGGTAGTCCGGAGTGGGGTCGTGACAGTGATGGAGAAATGAAGGCCTTCATGGGGTATTTATAGACTTAGGCCACTTGTTTTTTAATTATTATATGAAAATATCTAATGCACACTTGCACCAAATCTTATCTTTAACCTTATCATATATTATCTAAAATCTTATCATATCTTATCTTTTATTAGGTGCATCAATCATACTTATCACATAATATGAAGTTTATCACATAGTGTGATACATGTGAGATTTTGATCCATATCTTAGCTTAGATTAGATTTTTTTTCTTATACTATATACTTTATTATGATATAATACAGTATTAATTTAGCAGTTATCAATTTTAACTCATACACATGTAATTATACTATAAGGTTTGAAACTAGAATTTTCCAATCCTATCCCATGCCATTTTCGAACACCACTAAATTCCAAACCTAGATTACTTGTTCAAATTGAACACCACCTTATCTCCTTACACAAGTGGATCCTTATCATATCTAAACGAGATCTTATCTTATCTCCACATTTAATAAGGTTAGATTTGGTGCATCAACTTTTTAAAATCATAGAATTTTCGCCCACTACTAACCAAATGGGATAGGATATTTGTCCTCTTGTTAATTAATACTACTTTACACCTAATAATGTGATAAGATCATAATCATAACCATCATTAATTGTAGGATGATATTTATACATAAAATCACATAAAATCATACTTAAAATCCTCAAAATTTCGCCACTTTTGGAGCACAATTGTACCTCCACTTGTGCAAGTTGTAATACACCTCATTTTGTCCTTAATGACATCATAATAATATAATAATTATCATATATCATTAATTGAATAAGAATAAAAATTAAATTGTACTTAGGAAACCCTAATTTTCGAAATTCACTAAGGTAGTCCCAAACATTTTATTTCCTTGTATAAAATAGCTATTACATAATTATGTGACATATAATATGTCTTAGATAATTAATTTAATCATAAAAAGTATTTAAAATAATTTAGATTTTAAAAACCCTAATTTTCGAAATATATAATTTCGAAAATTTCAAAATGTGATACATTCTATTCTTAAATTTTCTAGCATTATTTTGATGATAAATAATGCTCTTATATAATAAAATAATCATAGGAATTTGAATTTTATAATTCCGAGATCATTCGACCGAGTTATCGACTATTTCTAAAACCGACGTTTGAAACGCCTCAAAATTTTATAGGCTAATTATCTCTAAAACGCTCAAAATAAAGTTTGTTACAACTTTATTTATTCCTATAATAATAGGAATTTCAAATTAAGCTTAACCGCTAATAATATCAGAAACGAATCGCTGTAATTTATTCGACGTTAGAAAATTACGTCAAGGAATATTGAAATTATATTCCTTAATTCACTAAGCATCGATGAATCTCACGTAAATTATCCAATTATGCTTGGTCAAAGTCAAGAGTCGACTAATTAAGATTTTAATTATTAAATTAATAATACTAATTACGTAATTTATTATCGTAATTCAAGATTAAAATTACGGATATTACATTCTACCCCTTAAAATAAATTTCGTCCCAAAATTTGCATACCTCAAAAGAGTTCGGGGTTTCGCTCTTTCATGGCGTCCTCAAGTTCCCACGGCTTCTTCCGTCCGTGGTGCCTCCATAGGACTTTACTAACGGATTGATTATTTTCAACTGTTGAACCTTATGGTCTAAAATAGCCACAGGTTCCTCTTCGTAGCTCATGTCGATTTAAGACTACGCCATCATGATGTATTACGTGTTTCAATCATACACGTATTTCTTAATGCGATACGTGAAACACATTATGGACATTACCCAAACTCGGTGGTAATGCTAATCTATAGCTCTGTGGCCTATTTTCTCAAGGATCTCGTAAGGTCCTATAAATCGTGGTTTCACTTTCCTTTACCCCAAATCTTACAATGCCTTTAGACGAGAGGCTTTAAGAAAAACTTGTCTCCACACTCAAATTCTAGCTCGGATCTACGGGTATCGGCATATGATTTACGCCTATCCCGAGCTTTCTTTATTCTTTGTCTTATCGCTAACAATTTCAATCATTTCTTCCACTGTATCAGGCCCTAAAATTTTCCTTTCACCTACTTCATCCCAGTAAAGTGGTGATCGACATTTTCTTCCATACAATGCTTCATATGGGGCCATATTGATTGTTGCCTGATAACTATTATTGTAGGCGAACTCAATAAGTGGTAAAACTTGTTCCCAAGTTGCACCTCGATCCAATACTACCGTTCTCAACATATCCTCTAGCGTTTGGATCGTTCGTTCGATTGGCCATCCGTCTTGTGGATGAAAAGCTGTGCTAAAATTTAGCTTCGTTCCCAATTCCTTTTGTAAGCTTATCTTAATCTCAAGTAAACTTCAATCTCTATCAAGTGATAGATTTTGGTATTCCATGCAGACGCACAATTTCCTTACATATAGCCGGGCTAACTTGTCTGAGCCATGTGTAATTCAATTGGTAGGAAGTGAGCACATTTTGTAAGGCGATCCACTACTACCCATTTAGCAAGATGTTACCTTTTGTGACTTGGGTAAACCTGCTACAAAATCCATAGCTATGTCGCCCCATTTCCATTCGGTATCTCCAAAGGTTGCAGCTTTCCATATGGCCTTTGATGTAATGCCTTTACTTGTCGACAAGTAAGACAACGCTCGACTAAAGAGGCTATATCTCTTTTCATTCCTTCCCACCGTAACTTCCTTCGTAAGTCTTGGTACATTTTGCACCGCTCGGTGGGCGGTATAGGAGTATCACGAGCTTCACTCATGATTTCATTTCTAAGCTCGTCATTGTTTGGAATGCATAGCTCTCCTCAAACAATATAGCGTTATCGATGCTTCTTTCAAACCTTTCGCTCTCCCATTCTCACTTTAACCCTTATCTTTTCTAGTTCTTCATCCTTTCTTTGTTCTTCTATGATTTTATTCTTAAATCGACATCATAGTAAGTGTAGCAACGTTACCCATGATTGTCTTTGGTGGTTCAACTATCTCAATTGACATCTTCTTAAACTCTTCAATGAGTTTTCCTTCCTTTGTCAAGAGACATCCAGTCTTGATCGACCTTTGCGACTTAAGGCATCGCCTACTACATTAGCTTTCCCCGGATGATAGTTTATGCCACAATCGTAGTCTTTACTAGTTCGAGCCATCTCCTTTGTCTCATGTTCGATCTTTTGCTCGAAAAAGTATTTTAAGCTTTTGTGGTCAAGAAGATTTCACATCTCACCCGTAGAGATGATGTCTCCAAATCTTTAGGCGTGAACCACACCGCCAGCCCAAGTCATGAGTCGGTAGTTCAACTCATGTGGTCTAAGTTGCCGTGATGCGTAAGCTATTACCTTCCTTCTTGCATCAATACGCAACCAAGTCCATTTTGGAAGCGTCAAGATAGATAACATATTCTTTGTTCAATCTGGGACAGCTAATACCGAAGCACTAGTCGGCTTTCTTTAACGCTTGGAAACTTGCCTCACACTCATCATCCATATGAATTTAATCCCCTTTCGGAGTAGCTGTGTCATTGGCCTTGCTATCTTGGAGAATCCTTCAATGAATCTCCTATAGTAACCAGCTAATCCTAGTAAACTTCGAATTTCGTTTTGAGTGGTCGGTGTTTTCCATCCTTGTACAGCCTCGACCTTTGTCGGATCAACTTTTATTCCTTCCGCTGACACAATGTGTCCAAGGAATATTACTTCCTTAAGCCAAAATTCACACTTGCTGAATTTAGCATAAAGTTGTTCGCTCGTAGGTGCAGAACATCGTTCTTAAGTGTTCCCTATGTTCCTCCTCGTTCTTGAATAGATGAGAATATCATCTATGAAAACTAAGACAAACTTATCCAAGTATGGATGGAACACTCTGTTCATAAGATCCATAAACACGGCAGGTGCATTGGTTAGTCCGAACGACACTACTACAAACTCGTAGTGACCATACCTTGTTCGAATGCCGCTTAGATATATCTTCCGGTCGCACCTTAAGTTGATGGTAGCTCAACTTAAGGTCGATTTTCGAGAATACGCTTGCCTTCTTAACCGATCGAACAAATCGCTCATCCTCGGTAGTGGATATTTGTTCTTAAGCGTCAATTTGTTTAATTCCGATAATCGATGCACATCCGCAACGAACCATCTTTCTTCTTCGACGAGCAGACGTGTGCTCCCCATGTTGAAACACTTGGTCTAATAAAACCCAAGTCCAATAACTCGATTTAAATTTTAGCTCTTCGAGTTCCTTTGGTGCCATTACAGACGGCGCTTTTATATCCGGAGCCGATCCCACTCGCATCAATTGTGAACTCTAGCTACCGTCTGGGGTTAGTCCGGTAGTGTGTCGAAAGACGCTGGAAATTCCCGAATAATTTCCACGTCTTCGACCCTTGTTTCCGCTTTTTCTTCTCCATTTAGATAAACAAGGAATGCTTGACATTCCTTCTTGTTCATCATTCTTTGTGCTTGGAGTGCGGATATTATCGGGATTTTCTTTCCCATACTAATCCCATAGAAGTTCGTAGCCTCCTTTCCCGGTGGTTGCATCGAAATTCTTCTTTCCTAGCATAAAATCGTGGAATGGTTTTCGGCCAACCAATCCATTCCTAGAATTATATCTACATCCCCCATAGGTATTACGTTCAAGTTATTTGCTAGAACCTTAAGTGAGCCTAAGTTCAATTCTAAGTTCGAGCAAGCCTGTGTAACGGTCATAATACCTCCTACAGGTAATGAGATTCTCATTTCCTGATTTGTTTCCTCAGGTTTAAGTTCTAACATATCAACGCATGCTTTTGAAAAGAAAGAATGCGAAGCACCTGTATCGAACAAAAGTATAATAGGTATATTGCAAAGTAATCCCATACCCGCTAGGTTACCTTGGTTCTGCTCGTTCTGACGCCTATGTAGCGCATAGGCTCTGGCCTGAGCTGGTTGCGCCTGGCGAGGTGCTTGCCTCTGTTGATATGGCTGCCGCTTTGTTGCCTTGATTCTGCCGTCTCTGCGGTTGCTTGTCGTTCTTCTTCTTCTTGTGGCGGTATTGAATCGCCTTAATGGTTGGGCGGGGCCCGCTGATTGGCCTCCCATAGTTATCTGGCGAATCCTGTGGCATTCATTTGCATAGTGGCCCTCACGCCACACTTATAGCAAACGGATTTCCACCATGCACACCCCTGTGCCTTTTATTACATTTCTGCACGGTAGAATCCTCACTATCTCCGAGTAGGTGGAGTAAATATGGGTCTCCTCCAGCGCGCCTTGCGATGCCATGTTATTTCGCCATGGCCTCTTGTTGCTGTTATTAAAGCCTCCTCGGTTGAAATTGTTGTTGTTAGAACTTCCTTCCCATTTGCGTTTTCCTTTATCACCGACATTCTGTGACTGAGTCGGTGCAGGTTTCTCTTCGGGCATTGCAGCCTCTATGTCCAAAGCTCTACCAAGAGCTTCCGTATATGTTAAGTCGCCATGACTTGCCAGCGACATCCTTATCTCATGTCTCAGTCCTGCCCTGAATTTTTCTGACATTTTCATGTCAGTACTCACTAAATCCGGGGCGTATCTAGACATATCGTAGAACAGTCGGTCGTACTCAGTGACCGACATCTTGTCCTGCTTTAGGGTGAAAAATTCAACCTCCTTTTTCTTCCGATAGCTTTTGGGAATGTACTTATCATACATTTCCGTTTTAAAGTCATCCCAGGTGAAATACTCCATCTGTTCAGGAGTCAACGTCTTCCTTCTTGCCTCCCACCAGAAGTCAGCCGGTCCGGTGAGTTGGAATGTCATGCAAGATAACCTTTCTTGCGTGAGTACAGTGAAGGAAGTCAAAATTGCTCAATAGCCCCGACCCACTGCTCGCATCCTCGTGGCTTCCTTTACCATTGAAGGAGGCGGGTTTGTCTTAAGAATAACTCCTCAACCCTACGGTCGGGTGGAGGTGGAGGTGGTACAGGGATCTCTTCACTTTCAGCCGGTATTCTCGCCGCCCGCCCGCCCGCCTCTTCTCTACCTCCGCCTCTCTTCTGCCGAGGTGCACGTCAGGCGCCATTCGTTAATAAAACGTAGTTAGCGTTTATATAACGTTCATCGCAATTGAATATAAATAACATCTTTATACAATCGTATCGTATAATAGTCTTTGATAACCATTGATTCACTTTGTACACATTTTTTTTATCATAAAAAGGCCCATCTAGGGTCATCATATATATATATGAAAACTGCCTCGATTGAGGACTATTCTGTACAAGTCATAAGACTTCAAAAAGATCTCATAGCGTTTACAAAGTGCTATGCTTTTATAGTTACTGCTAGAGCATCTCTAGTTACACTATACACATGCTATTTTTCACTACTATGTTTTCTTTATACATACTAACCATACTATCTATAGTATGATTTACTATTTATTCTTTAGGTTTTGACGTTGTTGAATGTCCTTCATCTGAGTCATATTCTTCGCTTGGAAACTTGCCAGTGTCCAAGTATGTCCTTGCCTCGTACATTAAGTAATCCAACTCTTTCATAGGGCCGGGGGTAATACTGCTTTCTGTCTCCTCTATGAGACCGGGATTCTATGTCACTTCGATCTCTTTTCCAGGCATCGCTGATAGGGTAGGGCATGGGTTGATGTTTTGGACTCCATAGTGCCATGCATACTGTTGAGGAAAGATTCTTACAGGTGCTGCTCCATATAGGTTATATGTACTTTTGAGATGATCGACAAATCCTGGTAGATATGCTAGAACCTCTGAATTTTCCTTGTGGATGACATACTCCTTTGCTACCTCTTTTGCATATTCTTGCCAGTCTGTCGGTAATAGGCTAATGAGTCGCTGAACACCATCCAGAGCTGTTATTCCATGGTAATGAGCTTTTATCCAAAGGCGCAGGAACTCGTCCAGGAATTGTCCTACATCGGTGCCTGGTCTATAATAAAAGAATCTATACCGAGCTCCTCGTTGAAATCTTTCCTTTTCCCGCCATCGAATACGCATAAGACTAGCGTAAGTCCATCTAAACATATCGATAAGCGAGATATAAGGCAACCGGATATATATATCGCTAAGCGAGATAAGGCAAACACATCTGATAGGCAGATAAATGTTTACAGCAAGAATCTATTGTTCAATATACATCATAATTTCACTTATGGGATTTCTATCTTCAACTTTCTAAGTTCTTTGGTTCTTTAGCAAAATTTTCAGTCTAACTTAAACCGTTCTTCACGAATTGTGGAGAAGGATTCAGGATTTCTGTCCTTCATATGAAATGAAGTCCGTTTTGATAAGAGCATGTGAGCAAAAACCGTTTGCAAAACGGAGTTCAAACGAATGAGAACGAGTTAAAACAAAAACACTGCGCAGTGCAGTTTTCTTCCTGCGCGACATGCGCCGTGGACTTCTCATTTCTAGACGAGTGCGAGCTCATGCTCTGCTTCGTACGAGTTTCTTTTCTAAATTCGTTTAGCTTTCTATGTTTCATATCGAACTTGAGTATCTTGCTCCTTTGATCCTTTCTTTTGCTTTCGTCATTCTCTCGTTGAAAACTCGAGTTTGTTTTCAACCGACTTTTTGTTCGTTCGTAAATCAATACCTCACTATTGTTCTCGCAAAAGGGATCAAGCTCCTATAACTCATACTTCTATGTTCTTTAGCAAGAGGTGAGCATGCTTCTTAGAGCATCTATGTTCTTTTGGGAATAACATACCCATTTTCAGAATGAACTGCAAAACTTTGAATAAACATTTCAAAAATCATAACATAACTTCTGTATTCATGCTTTCAGTAACTCAAGCATCACTTTTGACATTATCATGTCAACTGTTTCTTATTCTTCGTAAACTCTGTCTCATATCACTGATAACTCATTATCATATTACTTTTGACATAAAATTGTCAACTTTCTCATAATACTGAAAATTCTTTTTGGAATACGTTCCAAAACTTTCATAATTTTCAATGCTTTCAAAATATGAGTTCAATCTCGTTTTCAAAACTTTCAAGTTCAACTATTTCAACTTTCAGCTTTCAATCTCAAAACTGAGAAAATAATTTACCTCTTTCCCGGTTGAGCTTGATGTGATGGAGTGTTGAGCACGATCGGTGATCTCTAGAAGTCTAGTGACTCAATCTAGACTTGACTTTTGAAAGAAAGTTACGTTCAAAAGAAAACCCGCTCGATATTAATCGTAATGACCGCCAATCTAAAGTACGGATTAGACGGATCATTACTATTAAACAGGGATTAAGAACATAATGACAAACAACCTTTCAAGATTTCAAACTGTTATAGATAAACACACAACGATTTCATACAAACTATACCAACAGATCATCAACAAAAGGATTCAACTGATCTGGAGGTAACATAAGTAATATCCAAAAATATAATAAAGTGTTTTGAACAGCGGAAAGCATGTGAATGCATATATGACGATATACATCCAAGGTAAACTATCAGCGACAAAAACTCCGACCGCTCAACACTTGTCCATCCCATCAGCAGCTCAACCTGCACATTTAAAAACAAACATGTATGGCTAAGTACAAGATTTGCACTTAGTGGACTCATGCCAAAATCATTTCATTGAATTACATTGCCCATTAGTATAACACGAGGATTTTAGTTGAAATAACTCGTGAATACCAAAATACTTTATCATTTCTCAAAAGATTCGCCTGCGCAGGCATTTTCTGATTCGTATGATCCGTATCATTTACATAACTGTTCATAACTGATCTCACGCCGTAGAAGTAGGCCTCCTTCTACCGACGCCGTGACCGGCCGAAGATGTTGCTAACGGCTCACAATCACATAGTCGTGATTACGATCGACTAGGATCTATGACCGTCAAGATGTTGCTAACGGTTCACAGTCATTTAGGTGTACACGTTAACCCTAGCCAGGAATTCTGCATCTGACTAGGATCCGATATCGATTTTCTGATAAAGTTGGGAGCTACCCAACAACTGATTCACATCCATAGTTGGCTCGCCCAACAACATGATAGGATACATACGTTAAAATATAAATACTTTGGGCATGTAATTGAATAACAGTTCATAATCATTTCAACTGAAAGCTTTGTAAATAAATACTTATTGAAGAAAGCATCGTAAATAAAAGAGTTTTTGAGTAAAGCCCACCTCGTATACGTAGGTCTTTCAACTATGGTCTCTTTTCTACGTCAATGCTCAGTCCACGTATCACCTTAACGTAAGAATTATTTTTAGTACGTCGGTCACGTTTGATAGAGACGAACATAGTCTATAACGTTCTACGTATCAAATAAGGCTAATGTCGGGCTTATTTTGACGTTTCCTAATCAATTGATGTTGATTATGAATTTTCTCAATTTATAAGAGATATTCTATCTTTTTAGTATATAATGTACGTTTTAATGTACTTACGTAACGTAAGTAGCATTGTTACTAAACGTACTACGTCACATAGATCACGTATTATCGAATTGCGTGCCCTTTGACCTTGGTCAACGTTTTTGGTCAATTATTTTGACCGAGTCAACAAAAAGTCAACAATTTTGACTTTGGTTAATAAAAAGTCAACATTTTAACTTTTTCAATTTCTTATGAAATTCTATCATTTTATGTGCAATTCTTGTCCCAAAAATTCCTATAAAATCATACTATGTCTTAAACATTATTTTAGATCATATTATGTAATTATACTTGATAAAATAAATTTATAACATTAATACATTTAGGGTATAGTTTTCGATCACCTTTATTAATCCACTAAACATTTTTCAAAAATTCCAATAAATTCACATAGTACTTAATCACCCTTAATTATCCTTATTATAACATAATTTTTATTTATTATGAACTATTGAATTTAATTTACCTAAGTCATATTTCGAAACTTTGACTTAGGTCCAATTAATTTTTATAAATTTCAATAAATTCACACAACCATATATTATGAATCTACATCATCAATATGATATGATAACACTTAAATATGGATCATATCTCAATATCATATCATATATTATAATTTTTGAAATTTATGTACTTAGGTACTAAAGTTTTCCAAAAATTCTACATAAATTAATACAAGCATAATTAATACCCTAGATTATGATTTCATGCTTAAATCAACAATTAAAAATCAAAATCATCAACATATGGCACCTACATGATTTCGGTCCACTTTTAAAAATTAATACCATGCTTAATTTTGTGATATAATTATAATACATGCTTAATAACATCATATAAACATAACATCTAAACATATTAGCATAGGTTATATAATTTTCGAAAATTACACAAATAAACTAAGCTTATAACATAAATTCTAACGTATATACAAAGCTCGTAAGAAATCTAACCTTTTAATCGGTACGGATTTGATCGGTGTCGTCTATATGATCTAAGTTTGGACTTTTGCATAAGGTGAACACTCTCTCTTTCTCTTCTTATTATTTTCGAAATTTTGGAGTGTGATGGAGAAATGAAGGCCTTCATGGGGTATTTATAGACTTAGGCCACTTGTTTTTTAATTATTATATGAAAATATCTAATGCACACTTGCACCAAATCTTATCTTTAACCTTATCATATCTTATCTAAAATCTTATCATATCTTATCTTTTATTAGGTGCATTGAATCATACTTATCACATAATATGAAGTTTATCACATAGTGTGATACATGTGAGATTTTCGATCCATATCTTAGCTTAGGATTAGATTTTTTTTTTCTTATACTATATACTTTATTATGATATAATACAGTATTAATTTAGCAGTTATCAATTTTAACTCATACACATGTAATTATACTATAAGGTTTGAAACTAGAATTTTCCAATCCTATCCCATGCCATTTTCGAACACCACTAAATTCCAAACCTAGATTACTTGTTCAAATTGAACACCACCTTATCTCCTTACACAAGTGGATCCTTATCATATCTAAACGAGATCTTATCTTATCTCACATTTAATAAATGCTAGATTTGGTGCATTGAACTTTATAAAATCATAGAATTTTGTCCACTACTAACCAAATGGGATAGGATATTTGTCCTCTTGTTAATTAATACTACTTTACACCTAATAATGTGATAAGATTATAATCATAACCATCATTAATTGTAGGATGATATTTATATATAAAATCACATAAAATCATACTTAAAATCCTAAAAATTTCGCCACTTTTGGAGCACAATTGTACCTCCACTTGTGCAAGTTGTAATACACCTCATTTTGTCCTTAATGACATCATAATAATATAATAATTATCATATATCATTAATTGAATAAGAATAAAAATTAAATTGTACGTAGGAAACCCTAATTTTCGAAATTCACTAAGGTAGTCCCAAACATTTTATTTCCTTGTATAAAATAGCTATTACATAATTATGTTACATATAATATGTCTTAGATAATTAATTTAATCATAAAAAGTATTTAAAATAATTTAGATTTTAAAAACCCTAATTTTCAAAATATATAATTTCGAAAATTTCAAAATGTGATACATTCTATTCTTAAATTTTCTAGCATTATTTTGATGATAAATAATGCTCTTATATAATAAAATAATCATAGGAATTTGAATTTTATAATTCCGAGATCATTTGACTGAGTTATCGACTCATTTCTAAAAACCGACGTTTGAAACGTCTCAAAATTCTTATAGGCGAATTATCTCTAAAACGTTCAAAATAAAGTTTGTTACAACTTTATTTATTCCTATAATAATAGGAATTTCTAAATTAAGCTTAACCGCTAATAATATCAGAAACGAATCGTCGAATTTATTCGACGTTAGAAAATTACGCTCAAGGAATATTGAAATTATATTCCTTAATTCACTAAGCATCGATGAATCTCACACGTAAATTATCCAATTATGCTTGGTCAAAGTCAAGAATTGACTAATTAAGATTTTAATTATTAAATTAATAATACTAATTACAGAATTTATTATCGTAATTCAGTATTAAAATTACGGGATATTACAACACACTTGCCATTGATAGAGTTTGCTTATAACAATAGTTACCACTTCAGTATTGGTATGACTCCTTATGAGGTACTCTATGGGATAAAATATAGATCACCTGGCTTTTGGGATGAAGTTGGTGATGGTGGAAAGAACTGTTGATGTTGTCAAGAAAATTCAAGATAGGATCAAAGTTGCTCAAGATAGACAAAAGTTGTATGCGAATAAAAAAAGAAAGGAGTTGCAGTTTGAAGTCGGTGATAAGGTGTTTTTGAGGTAGCGCCAATGAAGGGAGTTTTAAGATTTGGTAAGAAAGGAAAGTTAGGGCCTTGCATCATCGGACCGTTTGAAATTTTGGAAAAGATTGGGGATGTTTCCTATCGTTTGGCGTTATCACCCGAGTTGTCATCCATGCATAATATTTTTCTTGTTTCGATGTTGAGGAAGTATATGCATGACCCGAGTCATGTGGTATCATATGATGGTATATCACTTAATAAGGATTTAACCTACGAGGAATAACCCATCGCGATTTTAGATCGAAAAATCCATGAGTTAAATAATCGGCACGTGATCTTAATTAAAATATAGTGGAGTCGCCATGGACCGGAGGAAGCGACTTGAGCGTGAGGATGAAATTCTAGCTAAGAACCCATCCCAAAAAGCACCTGGTAAGACAAATTTCGAGGATGAAATATTTATTAAGTCGGTAGGGTTGTAACACCTCACTTTTTGCTTGCTTTAATTTGCTTTAAATTTTAAATAATTTACATTGGATTTGTGAATATTTGTCATAGCTCGATTTTTTGTTGAACTTGAGGGAGTCCATAGTTGCGCCCTTAACTAGAAAACGAACATCTGAATTTATTTTTAGGGCCTTCAAATATTACTTTACAAATATATAAAAAAGTATGGGCTAAGTAATAAAATAAGTTTTGGGCTTATGAAATTATCAAATTATATTATTAAATTTTGGGCTCATATAATTGTCAAAATATATTATTTATCCTTAAATTGGGCTTTGTAGAACATTATATTGTTGAGCCCAAGTTTTATTTTATATTTATGTAGGATTAAGATTTAATTAATAAGATTTCAAGTAGTTTAGGACTCTATTAGAGTTAATTTTTATTTTTATTTTATTTGTTTCTCAAAAATGGCCATCAACTTTGTAATAATATTTAGTTTTGTTTAAGAAATTGCATTTAAGGTTTCTTATAGCCCCTTATAAAATTTAATGTATTTATTGAATTAGGTGCGGCGCAACTAGGACCCTCATCCCAAAATTGATTGATTTGGATTTGTTGTGCTCGACAAAACAAGGTGGGTGAAATCTTCTTTAACTTGCAAATATGTGATTTGAAATAAACATATTTATTGTGAAAATGAAATTGGTTTGAGAAATATTCTTTTATGTTCAACGTGTAGATCGTGGTTTAGATTGTGATACGACATTTATTGCATGCAGTGAGTATGCAAGTGGAATGCCTTGACTATGAGTCATTGGTCATGTGTATATCCTATGCTGATGAGGTAGCATTTTAAGCCGGTGAGGCTGAGCCTTGACGATGAGTCATTGGCTACGTTTATATCATATGCCGGTGATAGGATACGGCCCAACTGCTAGGCCCAAGCATCATGCCCAATATAAATGGGTCCCGACATTAAGCTCGGCCCATGTGAGTTCGGCCCAAGAAGACTCCTCGACCAACTACAACTCTAATCGCAATTGGAGACGTAGAAGATTCGGATGCATATCTAAAAGAATCTTTATGAGAGAAGACTTTGTAGTAGAGTCAAACTCTATTTGAATCAGAGTCAAACTCTATTTGAATCAGAGTGGAACTCAACTTGATGGTATATAAATAGAGGCTATGATAGAAGAGAAAAGGAGGACACTCAGATCATCTACGATCATCTACACTCTTTGTAATCACTCCTCATATTATCAATATCAAATACTCTCTCTCTCTCTCCGTGGACGTAGATCTTATTCATAGATCGAACCACGTAAATCCTTGGTGTTCTTGCGTATTTAATTCCCTTACGAAATTAAGATCGATCACTGGCGCCGTCTGTGGGAACCAAAATTCTGTGTTTTCGATCAACCTTTGTTTACAGGGAATCAATCACGACGATGAATACAAGAAGTCTTACATCCAGAGCCGCTGCCGACAACAACAGCAACAACGACGGCAGGACGCGCCGAGCTCGGCTTGGGAAAAGCCCGGTCAGAGATACGACCCCCGAAGGGCATGTCCAAAGTCTCGACGAGCAAGACCATAGAGAGGAGCCCCAAGCACCGCCGTTGAATCTCGACAAGGCGGTTAAAGGATTCCTCGAAAAGAATAAGGTGAGCTTCCTCCAATACCTCAACCAAGCACAAGGTCGGCCGCATCCCGAAGAAAGGAACGCCGAAGCCTCGTCTAAACACGAGGCACCGCAACGAGGTGGATCCCCCAACATCCAAGTCATGGGCGCTCATACCTCTGCACGAGTTGGGGCCCAAACCATCCGCGCAAGGGATGAACAGTGCGGGAAAGGACGTCGTGACCGTCGCGAGATCGGTCCCGGTCATCAAACGAGTTCGTCGACGAACTCCGCCCACTCTCCGTAGGCGGCTTCGACGGTATGGGAAGATCATTACCCTTTCTCCAATGAGATACTCGACACCCTCTCCGGACAAGTACCGGTGCCAAGTATAGCCCCTATGACGGATCGCGAGATCCACAAAACTTCTCTCTCGGCCCAAGACAACATGATCAATCAACGCCTCAACACCATCCACATGTGCAAGCTGTTCCCGAGCTACCGATCGACAACGCCACCGTGGTTCGACAGCCTACCTCGGCAAAGATTAGATCTTACCAAGATCTAATGGAAGCTTTTCATCGAAGGTTCTTCCAAAAAGCCGAGTCCAAGACCACATCGGCTCATCTCCTCACTGTAAGGCAAGGCCGAGGTGAGTCCATCAGCGACTTCATGACGAGGTTCAATAAGGAGAGCCTAAAAGTCGAGGTTGTAGATGACCTCCTCATTATCTCGGCTTTCGAGCGCATCTTGCACGGGCCCTATACAAGGAGATCGTCAATGGCACGAGCCCCAAGATCTGCGTCAGAGCTATGGCGCATAGCAGATCGGTTCGCCAAAGCGGACGAAGCAGATAGGAGAAAGCGAGAAGCTAACAAGGCGTTACCTCGACAAGCGTAAAGAGGATGATCGAAGGAACCGAGGCGTAATCGGCGCAAATCGAGAAGGAGACCTCGTCTAATTATAGAAGCTCAAGACAAAGTAGCTCGGTATTATAACCGCCGTACAAATCCGATAATTCCAAGTAGGCGACCTCGCATTTGAGTTGAGGTACTTTTCTTTGTTACGTCATTTTCATTAATAAAATCTTTTCTTTACGTGCTTGAGTTGAGTCTTGCATATTTCATTTGTCACTTATGCATACTACATCTCCCCAATATACAATACCCTCATGGAGGATGAACAATACCCCTACGGAGGATGATAAATACCTCTACGGAGGATGAACAATACCTCTTCGGAGGATCTAACTATACCTTCTTCTGACCCTCTAATTATACCTCTTCGGAGGATGAACTATACCCTCTTGGAGGATGAATTATACCTCTTCAAGGAGGACGAACTATACCCTCTACGGAGGATGAACTATACCCTCTTCGGAGGACGAACCATACCCTCTAATGAGGACGAAATACCCTCGACGGAAGATAGACTACCTTCGTTTAATACGAGGATGAACTCAAACGCGCGTGAGGAGACCACCCCTAGCGATAAAACTTGACAAATAAGGAACCTATACCTCCGTTTATTTCGGGGAAGAGGGGACCACCCCGAGCGATAAAACTTGCCAAAAAAGGAACCTATACCTCCGTTCATTTCGGGGAAGAGGGGACCACCCCTAGCAATATTTCTTACCAAAAAAGGAACCTATACATCCGTTCACTTCGGGGAAGAGGGGACCATCCCTAGCAATACTTCTTGCCAAAAAAGGAACATCTACCTTCGTTTAATACGAGGTCGACCTCGCCTTCGCCGTCTCGGCCTCCCGATACATGGCGGCCTCCGCAGGCCTCGCCTTGGCCTTCGCCGCCTTCGCCTCGGCCCTCCGCAGGCCGATCTCGCCTCAGCATTCGTCGCCTCCACCTCAGCCTTCCGTAGGTCGACTTCGCCTCGGCCTTCGCCACCTTAGCCTTCGCCGCCTCGGCCGCCGTCAGAGCCCCGGCCTCCTTCTTCGCCGCATCCCGAGCCTTCGCCTCGGCACGAAGTTACATATTCGACTTCGGCAAGGCGACGCATATTCGACTTCAGCCAATTGGAGCCGAGCGACATTCGACTTCGGCATAACGCCTCGACAAGGTGAAGCCAAGCAAGACATGACTTCGGCAGAACGCCCATCCAAGGTGAAGCCAAGTAAAATGCGACTTCGGCAAGGTAAAGACCAAGCGACGTAAGACATCGGTATAACGCCTCGTCAGGTGAAGCCAATCCAAAGACTTCGGCATAACGCCTCGTCGGGTGAAGCGGTCAAAGACTTGGCATAACGCCGACAGTGAAAGCCACCAAAGACCTCGGCATAACGCCTCGTCGGTGAAGTTACCGAAGACTTCGCATAACGCCTCGTCGGTGAAGCCGGCCCGAAGACTTGGCATAATACCTCGTCGGTGAAGCCGGCTAGAACACTTCGCATAACGCCGACAGTGGTGAAAGCCCAAAGACTTCGGCATAACGCCTCATCAGGTGAAGCCAGCCCAAAGACCTCGGCATAACACCTCGACAGGTGAAAGCCAGCCCAAAGACCTCGGTATAACGCCTCGACAGGTGAAAGCCAGCCCAAAGACCTCGGCATAACACCTCGACAGGTGAAGCCAGCTCAAAGACCTCGGCATAACGCCCCGTCAGGTGAAGCCAGCCAGAAGACTTCGGCATAACGCCTCGTCAGGTGAAGCCAGCCCAAAGACTTCGGCATAACTCCTCGCCAGGTGAAGCCAGCCAAAAGACCTCGGCATAACACCTCGTCAGGTGAAATCGAGCACCAAGACTTCGGCAAAACGCCTCGGCAAGATATACAAACAGCAAGACATGACCTCGGCAGACGCCTCTACAGGCGAAGCAAGTGACATTCAACTGGCAGATCAGACGCGCCCACCTCGCGGATCACGAATTCCCGAGGAGACGTCAATCACCGTTCCCTTCCATCACGACCCAACTTCTACGCCTTTTTTTTGGGGGATATGATAGATCTGCCCAACTGCTAGGCCCAAGCATCAGGCCCAATATAAATGGGTCCCGACATTAAGCTCGGCCCATGTGAGTTCGGCCCAAGAAGACTCCTCGACCAACTATAACTCTAATCGCAATTGGAGACGTAGAAGATTCGGATGCATATCTAAAAGAATCCTTATGAGAGAAGACTTTGTAGTAGAGTCAAACTGTATTTGAATCAAAGTCAAACTCTATTTGAATCAGAGTCAAACTCAATTTGAATCAGAGTGGAACTCAACTTGATGGTATATAAATAGAGGCTATGATAGAAGAGAAAAGGAGGACACTCAGATCATCTACGATCATCTACACTCTTTGTAATCGCCCTTCATATTATCAATATCAAATACTCTCTCTCTCTCTCCGTGGACGTAAATCTTATTCATAGATCGAACCACGTAAATCCTTGGTGTTCTTGCGTATTTAATTCCCTTACGAAATTAAGATCGATCAGCCGGTGAGGTAGGATTTTAAGCCGGTGAAGCTGAGCCTTGACGGTGAGTCATTGGTTACGTGTATATTCTATGCCGATGAGACGGGATTTCTATGTTGGTGAGGCTGGATATGATTTTGATTGCATGCGGTGAGTATGCAAGTGGACATGCCGGTGAGGCGGAATATAATTGACTATTACTTTCTTGCGATGTATACACGTTTGGACAAAAATAATTATACTCCTTGTTTCCCAACCACTAAGTACGTTTTTGTGTTCACCCCATTTTATCTAAAATATTTTCAGGTCAGTGATCGTGGAGCAGCGTGACGGTATGGGTGTGCCTAGTGGTGTTAGGTCGCTTTTAGTTCCTTCCAAGACTTGTGCTATTTTATTTAATCTCTTTTTCTTTATTATAGTTGTTGAATTTGAGTTATTTGGCCTCCAATTTATCTCATACTATTTGGTCTTGCATAGTTTGCTTTGAGTCATTGGTTAGCGTCAGTTCTATCGTGCAAAGTTTAAACTTGTGTTTGTTGAACTTATTATTTTGCAAATTTTATTTGTTAGATTTTATATATGTTATTTAAATATTTTATTCAATAGATATAAAAGGAAGAAAAAAAATCACTTTGACATGTTTCTGTTCTATTTAAAAAAATATAGCATTTTTAAATTATGAATTTAGGGTGTTAGAATCGTTGATAAATATTATTTTTGTATGTCTCTTACAATGCTTTTGATGTCATTTTACTAAAAAAAATCATGTTTGTAATGAGTTATATTGCAAAATCTAGTATTTTGTAAATATTTGATACTTTGTAGTTCTTTCTAGAAATTTGTAGAAGAATGGAGATATAATTGGGATTAAATAATTATAAAATATCGAAGAGGAGTTCGATGCGAAGATATATGAAAAAACGGAGAGCAATTCGAATCCGAACGAGGGAAACAACCGAAGCATGCGGGTTGCCAACGGGTGAGTCAGCGCCCCCGCGTCCGCCTGTTGCCATGAGCATTTTCAGTGCCCAAACATAATAGTCGGGCCAGCTGCCACTTGTCGGGGGGCTAACGACTACCCTTGTTCTCCAAAAATATGTTTTTCCTATCTTTTTGGTCGATTTTCCCTTATTTTCATCTCATCTTGGCTTCCTTGATGCCCAACAATATAAACACATCCTCTCAACTCTCATTAGGAGGCAATCTTAAAACCTTATCCTCCACCACAGACCATTCATCTATTTCTCTCTCTACCATTTTTGTCTTTTCCATTCCATTTATCTCAAGGACAAAACCTCAACTAAGAGAAGAAAGGGAAGACTTGGAAATGAGCTCATCAAGACTTCATGATTGAGATCACATGAATATAGGATTTTTCTTTTGAACTCTATTTTCTTGTATCTTTGATTATGTTTTCTTATGACTTGGGATGTGTTTTGATGATGAATATATATGGATAAAATCCCTTATCTTAATGATTAGACTAGGTGAATTTGTGATGGATTACTCTATAACTTAATCGATTTCTTGTTGGATTTAATTACTTCTTTCTGTTCTTGTTGTATTATGTGTTTGAATGATTGATCATAACCATTGGGTTATTGACACATAAATACACCAACTTTGGGCCAATTTTGTTTTTTCCCACAAACTTTGAAAATTATCACAAAATACACAAACTTAATGACTTTAGTGATTTTACCACGATTTCAAATTTAAGCTAAATTAAATCCGACTTAACATCTCGAAAATTTACCATAGACAAAACGGTCAGTGATATAAACGACATCATGAGAGAGGATATCAATTGTTTTGATCCCTACTAGAACCAAACGATGAAACATATGAGAAGGCTTGATTTTTGTAATGAGGGTTGATGCGATGAATCCTTGAAATAAAAAAAATCTGATTTATTTGAATGGAACGACGATGTTTTATGTTCTCTCTCTACGATGTCGTTTATATAACTAACCGTTTGGTCTATTAATTTTCGATGTGCTAATTCAGATCTAATTTGGCCTGAATTTGAAATCGTGTTAAAACACTAAAGTCATTAAGTTCATGTATTTTGTGACAATTTTTAAATTTCGTGGAAAAACCAATCGGGAGATGAAGTTCGATAATAGAATAGGAACACGAAGCACATAGCCTCAACAAAGCGGAAGGTTGAAAGGGTTGTGATAGCTCTTGATTCTTGGTGTTTTGGGAAGTTATAGACTAATAAGTGATTGGGGATAGTTGTTTTAGTTTGTAAACAATGGCTTTAGTACATCCGGGATGGGACTATAGCTTCACTTGAGATCTAAGTAATTGAAATCATAATATGTAATTCGTTGAGTCTAAAAGACGTCTATTTATAAGTTCACAAAATCTAGTCCGTAGGATAACTTTCCTTTAAGTCCTACCCCAATTTGTTTTTACTTTTGTTTTTAAGTTTGCTTGCTTTGAATCTATCTTTTTATTAGTTAATTAATAACGTTTGAACTCCGTTAATCTAAATAGATTAAAATCAACCTAGTAGTAGTACTTATAAGTTTGAATTCACCATACAACCTTGCTGCCACTGATTGTAACTATACCACACACTTGTGAAATCGTAGTGAATATTGTACTAAACCTTGCAGGTTGAGTTAGCTCAGATACAATAATAAGGTTGAAAGGTATTACTTAAGGAATTAATTAAGAGATTAATTATTTTAAGTAGTCAGAGTACTATAAATAATTAATAGACGTGTGATATCTTAAATACGGGATTTGTAATTCTAAGTACAAGCCCCCGACTAAACTTCGTTAATAAAAAGGTAAGTGATCATTTATTCTCTAGTTGAATGAATAAATGTTTATGAATTAACATATGTTTTGGGCTGAACATAAGATAATTAATTCATTTTAGGTTTATTTTTATTCCTTGTATTTGATTTCTGGACTGACCCAATAAGGCCTATCACCATGAAATTTTTGTCCCCCTGATGAGTACCAATAAGACTGAGCCCTGTTAATTGTATTATTAATATAATACTTCTCTTGGTCTAGATATGATTATCTAAATATCAAAAAATATCAAGAGATAATTATTCTAGAAATGAATTATCTTTTAGATAGAAGATATTTGTATTTATTAGATGTGTTAGTATCCTGATAAAATTATGATTCTAGAGATAGCACTATAAATATAGAGTGAGAGAAAACCAAGTAGTATTACTACTTATTTTCGAAAACCACCATAGGAGAGAGAAAATTTGGTGTTCTGAATAAATTATTCTCGCTCAACATTGGAGATCATGCAATCGAGATATAATTCAGAAGATCAAAGTTGGAGTTAGTCATTGATCAGTTGTGCTAGAATTTCACAGGTTAATATACTAGAAAAATCCATATGTGCTATAATTAACTATATAGGAGCATGATAAAAATATAATTAATGTATGGTAAATTAAACATTCAAGATAGGGAACACAAGAAATTATATTTCCCTTTAGACAGCCTTCGCCAAAGGTGACATGTATAAGGAAAAAAAGAAGGATTTCCACGTAGGATTTTTGTGTAGGAATGTAGAACAAAAATAAATATAACACTATCTACATATATGGACAAAAAAAAATCATGTACATAATTCGCGTCGGATCCCGACATGCTAGCAGGATGTGAGCCGAAAATGAATCTTTGGGGCTAATTAATTATAATTTTAAAATTAAAATTAAAAATAATATGCATCGATTTTGGTGGCACGGTTTTAAGAAAATTGTATTGAGTGTAAAGTAAATGTATAAAAAGGTGTGTCATGGGATAATAAATGAATATATTAAGGATTGTGAGTGTAAAAAGGTGGGCCATGAGTGTTTTTGTAAATTGGATAAGTTGAGGTAAAATGTAAAGTTGGTGTTTCTAAAAAGGAAAGTGCATGGACGGACCAAAAAGAATTAAAATGGACTGAAGTAATAATTTAAATAATAGTGTAATATTATTTGAATGGAGGTAATAGTTTATACTAAATATATTTCTTCTTCATTATGTTTTAATATCTTACAAAAATAAAATAATAAGATTTACTTATAAATAAATAAATAATCAATCAATAATAGCTATAAAAATTAAAATAATAAGAAAATTTTAAGTGTTAATATTTTAAATGGTATTATCTTACAAAACTCAAATCTTGATTTTTTTGTACCATTACAAATCAACAATTGAATCTAAAATCAATTCACATATAAAACATATTAGAATAAATTTAAATAAATATTACTTATGACTATTATAATAAGTTTATCATTATCTTTTTTTTAAAATTGATTGATCATTAGTTTACATATAAAACTTTATTATTTGTATATATCTTTTATTTTATCAATGTAAAACAAACTATAGAAAAAAGCAAAAAAAAGACTACAAAGTAGAGAAACAAAAAGAAAAGAAAATAAAGAGCACAAAATAGAGAAATAAAAGAAAAAAAAGAAAAGAAAAGAAGATACAAAGTAGAGAAACGAAAAGAAAGAAGAAGGAAGAAAAGGGAATACTTGTATAGAAATAAAAGAAAAAGGAAAAAAGAAAAAGAAATGAAGGTCACAAAGACAAAGTAGAGAAATGAAAAGAAAGGAAAACGAAAAAAAAAGGAATACCTTGATAGGTTTCGAACTCAGTACCTTGGGAGAGAGACAAAGTCCTTAACAAATTACACTACAATGCATTTTGAAAACATAAACGGATATATAATACTAATGATTTTCAGAACAAGTTGGGGGACCCAAGGGCCTTCAGTCCCGATGTAGCTCCGCCACTGCATGCTAGCTTGACATATTTGGCCGGATTGCGACATCGATATATTACTATGAAAAAGGTGCATACGTTAGGAATTAATAATTATTCGTACGTTACAACACGAAAATAAAAGTATCAATATGTTACCGCGGTAATTGATTTTCCCTTCTAGATAAGGTTTCAAATATTTTCTTGTTAGCATTTGTGCTTCATACATTTAACTTAGCAAATTTTATCACAATAACGATATTTAATTAGCAAAATTAACAAAAGCGCATTGATCTATTGTAATTTTTTTATTCATACTATTTTATTTCTTGCAATCCTCAAAACGAGAAGGCACACATCCGATGTATCAAGTGGAGGACCTAGAGGGCAAGTAGTGGGGCCACCGGATCACCCCAGAAGTTATAAAAAAGAATTAAGAATGTATGTGTATTATCAAATTCATTAATTAATACATAAATGCTAATGTTCTTTGTCATGGTTTGTTCCTTGTTTAGTAGAGAAGATTAAGTGGGGTTTCCTTGTTATTGTTGATGTTAAATTTTATAGTAAAATGATCTAGTATGTTAATGAAAGTATATCTATAACTAATTGTTGATGACGTTGTAAGTGTTGCTTCGCCTGAATCGAAACAGTTATACATTGTTATCAGCACACATAAAAAAGCAGTTGAATAAATATAAAGAACACCAGAGATAAATTTTCTAAAAAATTTATAATCTGCAGATACCAATATATCAAAATTAATCAATATAAGTATGCAACGAATGTTTAAAGTTTTGGATTTATATACTGAAAGTACAATGGTTGAGCTTATATATACAATGTTTTCGATTACCACTATTACAATATCCTATCTAAATTGTATACTTGATTGCATAGGTTGTCCCATTATCTCATACAAAAGTTAGATCATACAGCGTGTAGTAGATCACAGAAGTCTGTATGATTCGTTAAGCTAGTTAAGATATAAAATGATCACAACTGAGACAACTTGAGGAAGAGTTGTTGGTATAGGCTGCAGTATAGATAAGAAGTGACTTGACTTGGTTTCTTATCTATGCTAGTATGTCTTGACGTATTGATGGATCACATTGGGATGAGTTCTTCTATCTGACCTCATGAAGAACCTAGATCTCGATGACTTTATGTTGATCTAAAACTCCATAAAGTTTTAGGTGAGTATGAGTTAATGACCATCACTTTAATTTGTTATGGGTGAGGGTTACATGAGATAACGCATAAATCTCCGCATCTTGGATGGTGGCAGTGCTTGTATGTCATGTTAGTTACATGTATCAAATCACCGTATCCGTTTAGGATGATGCCATCCCCTTAAGGAACTCAAAATATTTATTGTACTAAACCTTGCAGGTTGAGTTAGCTCAAGTACAATAACAAGGTTGAGTGGTACTACTTAACAAATTAAAGAGATTAATTATTTTAATTAGTCAGAGGGCTATAAATAATTAATGGACGTGCGATATCTTAAATACGAGGATTCATAAGTCTAAGACCAAGTCAGACTCAATTTCGGTAATAAATTGGTAAGTCAGCATTTATTCTCTAGTAGAATAAATAAATATTTATGAGTTAATTTATTTTATGTGCTGAACATATTATAATTAATTCATTTTAGATCTATCTTTATTCCTTACATTTGATCCTTGGGTTGGTCCATCAAGGCCTTAAGCTGCATGAAATTTCATTCTCCCCCCTATAGAGTCCACTGGGACTATGTTCTGATTTATGTATTATTTTAATATATCTCCTATATCTAGATAAATACTATCTGATATTATTATATACCAAGATATGATTTATCTTCAGAGATTGAAGATAATTATTATATTTATTAGATATGCAAGGATCATATCTAAATAGGATTCTAGGAATGCATTATAAATACAAGGAGAGAAAAATCGAAATTAGTCATATAATGGTGTGTGATCTTCGAAAATCACAAGAACAACGTAGGAGAAGAAATTTTATAGTATTTTCAATAGATTGCTTTCACTCAGTAATTGTAATACCCCGATTATTTAAACGCCTAATTACGAAATTAATTTCGTAAATTAGAATTTTTATTTTGATAATTTGATTATTAAAATATCGAATAATGATTTCGATTATTGTTGGAATAAAAAAATTCCTATGTTTTATTCACAAATAAATGTGAATCGAGAAATACGAATATGCAACGTATTTTAACAGTATTATTTCTACATCGATGACGTATCGATTTTAAATGTTCGTGATATTTTCTAAGTTCTAAGCTTAGAATTTAATTCCAAATTTATTTGAAATTATTTAATAAAGTGATTATAGCTTTATTACGACCATTTTGAGATGAGTCGATATTTTAACGTTTTGAGACGTTTCAAACGTTAACGTTTAGAGATGACTTGAGAATCAAGTCTAACGATCAAGGAATTATGATATTTAAATTTCTATGATTATTTTATATAATTAAAATATTATTTATCATTGAATTAATGCTAGAAATTTTGGAATTATATTTTTGATTGATTAAGATTCTCGAAAACCCTAAATCGAGAATTAGGGTTTTCTACCTATGGATTAATTCCGATAATTTTTCCTATGATATAAATTATCATTTAGGATATATATTATGCTATATATCTACTTATAGCATGAAAATGAAATTTTGGGCATTTATATGATGAAAGTGCCGAAAACATCCTATGTGATATAACATAGGATTTATTTTATTTTGATCATCCAAATTGTGAAATTTCTTAAGTGTAGTATTAATACACACTTACCAAGTAATTTGTGTAGATGATTTATGTCTAGTTTTGCTATGTGAAATAGCCGCATATATTGACATTTATATACAAAATTGGATTTATGATTTAATACACTTGAGTGTATAATTTTGGGATAATGTGTATCTAATGCACTTGCTTTATAACAACATAAAAATCTGAAATTCCTTCTCCCTCTCACTGGTAGCCAACGGCTAATACAAGCTAGAAACAAAAATTTAATTGTTTCTTTCAAGAAACCTTTTTGTAAAGCTTACAATGTATTAATGCAATTGTAAGAGATATTTTACCATGACCTCACAAGTTTAACTAATTAGTTTTCATTTGTGCTCTGAGTGTTGTGAGAGCCGAGAGAGTGAGCCTAGTGTGAGTGTGCCTTTCTTTTGTTTTAATTGCCAAGTGTATTTAATAGTATTGAATTGAACCACAGAACACATAAGACACTTTGCTTCTCATTTCTCTCTTCCTATTTTCTTTCTGCCGTGAGACCTCCAGTGAGAAAACCCATTTCTTCATCTATTCTTTCCATTTGCTTGAGTTCAATTCACCCTACAACCGATCGACTCCGATAACGAGGTTAGATATCGAACAAGCTTCGATAAAACCCAACTTTTTTTATAATCCTACGGTTTAAATTATTATTTTTAGCATGTATTATTTATGCAATAAATCATGTTAGCATGTTATAAGCTTAGAAATTATGTTACATATGTTAATATGTGCATAGATTATTTATTTCCTAAGCTTAGCAATTTATTTAAATTATTCTAGTGATGCTAAAAAATTGCTAGGTATGTTTTAAGGTTGGATTATTGATCTATAGTGTTATAGGAGTGCATGGTATTAATTTAAGAATTTTTGGAAACCATTGGTGTAATTTTTGAAACTGCCGAAAATGAACAAGCCTTGAACTATGGTGTATAATTTTTATATGCTTGATATAATAGCATATTATTGATCTAGGGTATTGATTAGGTGTTGTAGGAATTTATTAGAATTTTTGGACAATTGTAGCTAATTATTTTCAAAATGACCGAACCATATAGTGTATGAATTAGTGGGTTATTTTGTGTAATTACATAATATTATGATGTATTAGTGTTATATGATAGCATATAAGCATAGTGTAATTTTATAGGATTTTATAAAAATTATTTGATATATATTGCACAAAGTAGCCGTGAGCTACCTTGGACCTTTCTATGATGTATGGTTTGATTTTATTAAACCATAGGTTATAATTATGTTATATATTAATATTTGAGGCTTGTGTATAATTATTAGAATTTTTGGAAAATTAATTTGATATTATTTTGATAAAAATCGAGAGCCTATAGTATATATATAGGTGTGTTCCAAATTTTCTATAGTGATATTAATACATATTAATGATCACAGTGTAAAATAATACACTATATGAATTTAGATGAATTTTTGGAACAAGGTTGAAAATTTTGTGATATAGCCGTGAGCTATATGTGTTAAATAAGGAATTTTAATTCATTTTAAATCAAGAATAATAATTTATTTTATGTCTAAAAATTATATTAGACATAATTGAATTTTTGGAAATTATTAAACATAGAATATTATGTTTAAGATGGAACGTTATATTAAATAACGTTAAAAGCATAAATAATGCTTAATGTATTAAAAGATTAATATTGAAAGAAAATACTAATCAAATTTATCGATTTGCGTGAAAAATCGAAGATTAACGCTTTATGAAAAGAAATCGATTAAAAATCGATTTACATTGATTTTATTCATTAAAATATATTTTATTGAAGTTTTATAATGAAAAGTCAAAATGGTTGACTTTCGAAATTAACGTATGAAATACGTTCGTTAAATACGTTAACACGTGAAAAACGTATTACTTTTATCTGAATATCTCAATTGTGAGAAAAGATTTCATGATTGAAATCTTTGTTTTGAATAACGTTATTATCGTTGATTATTTAACCTAAATGGTTAAAATGAGGCGTAGATCATATTACGTCTCTCGATATACGAGAATTATTTTTATTGATATACGCGTCGTTTCAACGATTAAGACGTATAAAGAATCATCGAAACTTCAATTATTAATTTATATATCAAAGTTGAGTGAACTTTGAAAATCTCGGCGTGCCAACGCACTAAACGTACATTTTGCGTAAAGGTGGGACGTGAAGTTCACGCAGAACGAGGAAAAGCACGCACGGTGAAATTAAGTTCCAAAGTAAAGGTGGGCTTTACTATACTCAAAGAATTTACCAAATGATTTATTTATGATGCTTTATTGCAAGCAAATATTTATGAAATGATTTATTTAATTACCCGCCAAAATGTTTATGTTTTATGTATGTATCCAATCCATGATTATTGATGCATAATGTTGGGTAGCTCCCACTTTATGACATGCTTTAATTCGTATTCTTGGAAATACCCCAAGGATGATGGAGAATTAGTATCCTGTCCCGAGATGGCCGGATTTTGTGCACCGATTATTTTGTGATTTGTGTCTTTGAAAGGGTGCTCGGCGGTCATGGCGTCTGTGAGAGGAGGCCTCCTCGGTAAGGAAGTGTGTTGGATGAATTGTTGTGGTGGATGTGGATCATACATACGTGGAAAAATGCTTGTGGCGATATTTATTGAAAATAACGAAAATATTTAGTAAACACAGTATTTCAAATTAAAACCTCGTGTATTCTTGTGATGGGCGAGTAATTTAAACTTGATAAATTATTTTCGCATGAGCCATCGAGTGCATTATTTGTACTCAGCCCTGCATATTTGTTTTTAAATATGCAGATTGAGCTGGTGATGGTGATGGAGCGGAAATGTTGAGTAGTCAGAATCTTTTGGTATTTATATGTTTTGAAAGAAAATACCCTTGGGTGCATATCGTCATATATGCATTCACATGCTTTCCGCTGCATATTCTGAATATTTTGTATGTTATTGTGACAGTTGTATCTGTCTGAATTATCGAACCTACTGTTAAAGGAACTTGTAGCCTTTACATTTATAAATGACTTCTGCCTTGTAAATAAGGTTTGAATTGCTTTTGCCTTGTAAATAAGGTTTGATTATTAAAGTTCGATAAATGTCACTCTGAAATCTTTTGATTATTCTTATTAATTGTTTGTGATCACTGTTCCAAGCTCCAGTTCTCTCTAATTTGTCCTTTGGATTAGAGGGGCTGTGACAGAGTGGTATCAGAGCGTTTTGCTCTCTGAACCCTAAAATTTTCTTTCAAAAGTTAAGTCTAGATTGAGTCACTAGACTTCTAGAAACTATCTGACTACGCTCAACACTCCATCACATCCAGCTCAACCAGGAAAAAGGTAAATTATTTTCTCATCTTTGAAAACGAAAAGTTTGAGATTTATGAAAATGATTTGTGTCGATAGAACATTATCGACAAATGATTGTATCGATAGAATATTATCGACAAATGAATTATGAATTTGATTTGTTGTTGATAGAACATTATCGACAAATGAAATGAGAAAGGTTGTAAATAACCATGATTATTGATTGAAAATTTTTCGCAAGAAAATGCGTATGTTAAAACGAACTATGTTCGTCATATTTGAAATTTTATTCTCACTTCTCAATATTGATTTGATTAATGCCTATGTCATCCCGAATGGAACATAGACGTAATAAGATGCATGATCCTCTTGAAAAGAACATAGACAAACAAATGTACGAACTCTTCTCCTTTCTTTCGAGAATAAAAGAATCGAGCTCAAATTGAAAAGCTAAGGCTTTCCACCTCGCTTGAAGTCAACCTAGAGTTTACCTCGACTGGCCGACCAGCTTGGCGCCCGGCATTGCGCGACTTCAATTGATTCACCCGGCATCGACTGGGCATTTTACTTTGGTGTCAACCTCGACATCCACCTTGAATTCAAGATTTCATCTCAAAGAATTCACGACGCAAGATTTCGCCCGCAAACCATCATGGAAAGTCGACCTCGATTACGACAATACGAGCTCGGCCATTATTTCAAGTTCGGCGATTCTTTCGATTGACCAGCTGACTATCCCCGTCACCGTCACTCGCCTTGGCAGTCCACTCGGCAACGGCATGCACGACCTTGATGTCGGCATTGCCTACAATCTCGCGCGAACGCGAAATTTTTCTGCTTTGCACAGAGTTTTGTTTGGGTCCGCTCTCTTCGCTCGACTCCAATTTGCACACGGTTTTCACCACGCACTCCTAACGGACTGTACTACCTTTATTGTGAAGGAAGATCCCCTGCTTCCTTCTCCAGAAATCACGAGCCAGTAGAAGCTAGCTCATAGTTATATAGAACTAGAATTTAGTTATATGATAAGATTTTTTTATGTCGCTAGATAGTATGTTTCCTAGTATGGTAGGAAAGCTACAAGCGTCGTTGTATATGAGAACAACTTCCGTATAACATTTATACTGCTTATCGAGGTGTTTGGATTGTTTATCCGCTTATAGACTGCCCGTTTATCCTTTTGCTTTATAGATGCGTTAAGTTTAGTTTTATCGTCGTAACGGATATCTTATTTAGTTATCTTTGCTCGCTTGTGCGTGGCGGATGGCGGGACTCGACACACCACCGACGGAGGCTAGGACCGAGGCCACCCCAATGAGATTATTCATAGGTACCGTGGTTACGGATGTCTTTGGGAGATGATCTCGGAGAGTTTCTCATGCACTACCTTCGTCATTGGAGGAGGCGCACGAGCATGGAGTGATCGATTTTGATGGCGTCAGCGCCTTTCCGACACCTGCTACCGTAGGGCGGGAGGATTATGCACGGAAGTGTCGGAGATTATATCTACCGTTTTGGGGGTGATTATGATCTGATAGTGGATCTACCGAGATTTGTAAACCATTTGACGACGTCAAGATTCACGGGTAGCACCGAGAGGCCCTTATCTCCCTCCGAGGGAATATACGTGGCGTGACGAGTCACCCGAGTGGCTTTACTTGGAGGTACCTCGGCGAGTGGACCCGATAGTACCCAGATTCTTGGAGGACGAGGTGGGCTTCTGAGGTAGAGAGGCGCCTCGACCTGCAGCTTTGGGGATGCCAAGTTTCTCCCTTTGTCGATTGGACACCCCATACACCCGCCGCTTCCCATCTTGCCGCTTATGACGGTGCCGGCACCACCGCCAATGAGCCGTCGGCTGCACGGCCGTGACGAGGTATCGATGCCCGTGATGACCTCGATCCGATCCGCGACATTCCTATGGTTGGGGATGATGGCGCGGGACCGTCCGAGTACGCCCGTGAGGATGACTCGACGATGATTCGACGACGACGACTCGATGATGATTCAGACGGTGAGGAAGATCACGAGGAGGATCAAGATGATGATGAGTGATGCACTGCTGACCGGTTTAGCTAGGTTTTAGTCGTATGTATATAGTCCAAGATGTGTGTAGGTTGCTTTGTGTTTTGAAAAGGAAGTGAACGTTTGTACCTTGATTATCTTGTAATCCCGTATGTTGTTCGACTGGGTTAAGCTTTGAAATGCCATCTATTGTACATTATCTCTTTTGTATCAATTGTTGTACAAAATAGTCCTCTTTGAGGCACAAATTTTCGATGTACATATATATGATAAACCCGGCGGGCTTTTGCGGCAAAATGATTATTGTGATAAAATGAATAGCTTGGTTTAAAGTCGCTTTACAAAAGAAATTGTATGATGATATTATATATGTTAATTGTGAAAATGATTTTCAATATTTATTAGACGCTTAAACAATGAATGCCGCCAAGACGGATCCCGCACAAAGAGGTAGGGAAGGGAAGAGGTAGGCGGAGGAAGAATTTCGCACTGTAATCGCGAATATACCCCAACCACCACCACCTACACCCGATCGTAGGATCGAGGAATTATTCTTAAGCGTAACCACCATCCTTTGATGGAAAAGGAAGCCGGATGATGCCGAGCAATGGATCGAGGGCTATGGAAAGGATATTTGATTTTCTTCGATGCACGCACACGAGCAGGCGGCTGTCCCAGACCTTTCAACCGACAGACTCGCCGACTTTTGGTGGAAACCCGACGAAAGATTTTCTGCAGATCGATGAATGAATTCACCTGGGAAGAATTCAAAGGGGAATTGTATGAGAAATACGTTCCGAAAAGTTATCGAAAAAAGAAGGAACAAGAATTTTACAATCTGAAACAGGAGAAGATGTCCGTGACGATTACGATCGCATTTCTGCGATATGTCCAGATATGCCCCGATCGGTGAATACGGATATGAAGATGGCGAGAAAAATTCGGTATGGGTTGAGATCGAGATAAGAATGTCTCTAGCCACCATGGAGATCCGACTTACCGAATCTCGGACGAGCTTTGACATCGAGGCGGCTATGCGGAAGAAGTCGGCTCAAACACGACGTTGAATACAGGGACAAAGGGAAGAGAAATGGAAGGAAATTCGAAATAACAACCGGGAAGTTTTGAGAATACTAATAACAAGCGGTCGTGGCAAGGAACACGGTACGCAAGGGCGAGGATGGAAGAAACCGCCTTTTCCCCGCATGGGAGGACTACAAGAGCAGCAAGGACAACTCCTCGCCGAAGTGCCGTAAGTTTCACAAAGGAGTTTGTCATTTGGTAATTGCTTTAAGTGCGGAATGAAGGGTCATTACGCAAATAGTTGCCCGAGGATACGACGGGACGGTGGGAAGGCCGAATCAGCCCCAGAACGCCCAACCCTCGTAGCTATCCAGCCAGAGCCTCAACCACAATAGCAGCCCCAACAAAGAACAACAACGACAACCACCAAAGCGGCAGAATCAGCAAAGAACGCCAATGTAAGAGCCGCAATGTAATCAACCAAGACAGCGCCCGTCACCTCGGTAGGCTCAAGCGAGCATATGCTCGCACCGAGGCAATGAACAAAACCGTGGAAACCGGCGGTGTATGGGAACACTTCTCAACGCACTGTTATACTTTTGTTCGACACGGAGCATCACATTCTTTCATAGCAAGAACATGTGTTGATCTATCGAACTTAGACCGAAAGATTTAATCAGATATGAGAATCTCTTCACCCATATGAGGGATTATGATCATACTCACATTTGCTCGAACCTAGAATTGAACGTAGGACCACTTAAGGTTCGACAAATAACTTAAACATAATACCCATGGGTGATGTAGATATAATTTTAGGAACGGTGGTTGGTGAAAATCATGCTACGATCCCGTAAAGAAAGGAAAATTTCGCTCCATTTCCTCGAAAAGAAGTCGTTTGGTATGAATCGTGTTGATTCTGGTATTTTTTGCATATTGTCTTCATTAGTTTATCACATTTATGCCGTTAGTTCAATTATTATTTATCGTTTCGGACTTACTTGGTTCGTTTCAATGTTTTGCAGAAAATCGGCATTAAATAGGATGAAATCTATCTACCAAGGATCAGGTATAATGAAGAGCATCGCGATAGGAGTTCATAGGCGAAAGCAGATCCTAATTCGGAGTTCGGACCAAGGAGAACGAGACGAATCGTTGAAGTCGCGCACGGCCCCGTCGCATGGCCGAACATCTGCGCGCACACACGCCCGACGCCCGCGCCGCCGCGCGCCCTCCCGCACAAGACGCCCGCTGAACGCCGGTGCACTCGGCGCGTGTTCCCACTTACCTCGCGCGTTCGGAGTGAACGCCGGCTCGCAGACTCCGCCCGCCAGCCGCCGCCCGCACGCCCGCCCGCACGCCTCACGCCCGGTGCTAGTTCACCCGAGCGTTCCCTCCCACCTACTCGCTCGGAGGAACACCGGCTCGCCCGCGCACCTCCGCCCGCCACCCGCACGCCCGCCCCGCGCCCGCCCGCACGCCCGCACGCCCGGCGCGGCTCACCCGAGCGACGTTCCCACTTACCTCGCGCTTGAGTGAACGCTGCTCACCTTCCGCTCTCGCCACCGCGCCTCTCGCGCCGCGCCGCCTCCCGCAGGCGCTCGACGCCAGCTCGCCGCCGCCTCCCGAAGGGTGCTCGTTTCACCGGAGCTCAATGCCTAAATATATATACGTTATTTAGGTTATTTCGCCGATTCGATTTTTACGTATTTTTCGGTTTTTCGCCATCGCTACCTGGAACAAATATCGATCTGTTTCTTCAATTTTAGTGAATTCAGACATTGGTTTAACATCTTGTAATCGGTACTTAGTTCTCTTCAATTTTATTTACGGATTCTTGCAATACCTTGTGTGATTTTGGATTTGAATTGAGAGTAATTTATCGATATTTTGTTCCGTCGTTCTCGATCGCTTCATCTACGTATCGATTCATCCCTTCAATTTAATTCTGCTTTGTTGGGCTCTTGATCGTTCTTGCTTTCCGGTTTTAATAATCAATTTTATGCAAGTGGAGTTGAACTCGATTTCATGATTAATCGCTCTTCGTTGAATCTCATCGTTTCTTGTTTGGAGATCTTATTTAATTGCTTTTGATTTGTTTCCGATTCCGTGTTTAGTAGTTTATCATCTAGGTTTGACAACCCTAGTTTAGATCTATCGCTAATTAGTTTAGCTCGGGATCGACAAACCCCGCTTAGGTTTGCTGCTTGATTCTCGATTGAATTCTCGTATGTCTCAAAAACTCATGTTGGTATTAGAGTGTTTAGATTTAATCGTTTTCGGATCAACACGAACATTAGGCCTCTTAAGTTTTCCTTGAGAGACGACTCAGGTTAGCTTTCCTACTATAACACCTCGCATTTATCATGAAGTCAATTGAAAGTATACTTTGGTTGAACAAATTTTGGCGCCGCTGTCGGGAAGACTTTAAGCGTATTGTTTGTGTTGATTTGTTTTCCGTGTTTCTTTTGTTTTATTTTATTATTCTCCAGCCATGTGATCTTTTCTTGTTTGAGTGTTTTGTATGTTAGGTCGCCGCAGCCTAAATAGACCGCCTTGCTACCCCGCTGACCACATTCAAGAACTAAAAGGTCGCTTCCGGAATCGAGGAGTTTGGTACCACTTCGAGAGTGGTGAACAATGAGCAATTTATCACCGATCAACCGCTTGTTGAAGATACTCCCGTTGAGAGATGGGTGAGAATGCACGTGTTCTGCGTGATTTTTATAGGTCGGTGATTGGGGCCGCCACGTCCCCAATTGTTCTTGGACCGCAGCCCGAGATTACGAGTTGAAACCGAACCATTTCTCACTCATGCCTACTTTCCATGGGCTTGCTAGTGAGGATGCTTTGGGCTTTGTAAGAGAGTTTTGCTCGGTTTTTGCGATCCTTCCACCGGGAGGACTAAATGAAGATCACCAAGATGCGGTGTTTCCGACACCCCGAAAGATAGAGCAAAGTCTTGGTTTCGCCTCCTCGCCAACTCTCGCGAATCGAACGCCGTGGTAGACAAGTTCATGACAAGTACTACCCGAACAAGAAGAGTTAAGAGTTGAGGTCACGGATCATGACTTTCAATCGACGGTGACAAGCCATTCCATGAAGCTTGGGAACAGTTCAGTGGACTTGTTGCAAAAGTGTCCTCATCATGCCTCGCTGCATTTAAATTTTGTATCAATTCTTCTATGATGGATTGACTCAAAGTTTCCAATACATGGTGGACAACGCCTGCGGGTGGAGACATCGGTTCTAGGACGGCGATGGATATCGTCGACATTTTTGAAGCCATGGCTGCTACTTCACAAATGTAAGTCCAATGAGGTGGGAGAGAAAGGCTCATGCCGTGAACCCTTCACACGACATGACTAAACAAGTGGCCTTGTTGATGAGGAGGTACAAGAGTGAAATTGAGAAAGCTCGATCAATTAACCCAAAGACGAGGATTTTTAGAGCCTTGTGGTATCAAGAATGAAACCGGCACAATGTTGATACGTGCCCGTGATAGGGGAGCTCACTCATGAGGGCGAAGGTAAGCCTATGCCATGCAAGGATTCCAACCCCGACAAGCTAGCTCGAGTCTAATCAAGAACAATTGCCTCTAAAGGAGGAATCAATCTAACGGGATGGAGAAATCGAGTCAAGGGCAAAATTCTAATCGAGCGCCCATTCGTAAGACCTTCACACCACAAAGAATTTCAAAGAAGAGAGGCAATATCCACATAAAGAAGTTCTCGAAGAAGAATACCCAGCAGAAGAAGCAGATCGGGCCGGGCACCTCCGCCGTCACCTCGTAGACCAAAGATCTTAGATGTGACGAACCAAAGAATTGATGTTATAGAATCCTCAATCAAGCGTATGGAGACGCAAATAGGACAGCTTGCTAGCTCACTGAACGAGGTACTACAACAAAAAGCAGTGGGGAAGCTCCCTAGCCAACCCCACCAGGCTCAGGCTATCACTATTTTAAGAAGTGGTCGTGTGATTGAGAATGAGGTCGGGGAGAAATCCGAGAGGCAGCTGAAATCTCAAGATGAAGAAACTAAGAAGGATACTGAGGTCCGATTGCATAAGGCAGCAAAGCCTTACACTCCTCCGATACCTTTCCGCACCGGCTAAGAAACGAGAAACAAGATCGCAGCTTAACGAGTTCTACAAACTCCCGCCAAAGGTGAATGTCAATTTGCCTCTTTCGACGTGATCGAAATGTGCCACCACGCCAAATTTTTCAAGGAGTCTGGCTTCAAAGAAAAGGAAGTTTGGAGAATATGAGAAGGTCGTGGTCTCCGAGGCGGCCAATTCCATCCTCGCAAAGATCGCCACCTCCCAAACCCGTGACCCGTAGTTTTATCGTTAAAATTGCTCTAGGTAATGGTAAGGAGGCTTCGCATGCTTGATTTGGGGCCGGATAAATTTGATGCCTTATTCGATTTTTAAACAATTAGAGTTAGCTAACTTAAACCCACTCGCATGTGTCTACAACCAGCGATAGGTCCGCCGATATCCAAAGGGTATTATTGAGGATATTTTAGTTAAGGTTGGTGGGTTGATAGTTCTCATTGATTTTGTTGTGTTAGAAATTGGTGAGGTTAGAGAAGATGGAAATGAGCACACATCGTTATTGGGAGGCCATTCATGGCCACAACCAATACACTAATCGACGTTAAGAGTGGTACTTTAAAATGACCGTGCTTGGTGAAACCGTGTCTTTTTCTCGTTAGTGACAAGGTGTGATGTTTCTTCTCAGAAATTCCATTGATGATTGTGCTTTCATTGATGCTATTGATCCCTTGGCCGAGAATGTGTTGTTGCAGGAACATAGCCTCGAGGAAGTTTTTGCAGGATCGGCTGACGAGGAAGAGTGGGCACGTGAAGTTGCTAGTATGCCCAAGCCCACTTTAGAAATGAAGGAACTGCCGAGACACTTGAAGTATGTTTTCCTGGAGGAGGGAAATGAAAAGCCAGTAATAATCTCCTCCGAGCTTTCAAGTGTTGAAGAAGAAGAACTGTTTTCGGTCCTGAAGAAGAATAAGTCGGCATTTGACGAGTCTTGCCGACATCAAGGGGATCAGTCCAGCAACATGTATGCATCGCATCACGCTTGAGGATGGAGTTAAACCAGTGATTGATGCCCAGAGACGACTGAACCCGATCCTCAGTGAAGTGGTGAAGAAGGAGGTTTTGAAACTCCTGATGGAGGGGCTAATCTACCCTATCTCGACAGCAAGTGGGTTAGCCCAAGACATGTGGTGCCCAAGAAGGAGGTATCACGGTGGTGGAGAACGAGAAAGGGAGATGGTACCTACAAGGGCTACTACAGTCGGGCGATGTGCATCGACTCACCGCAAGTTGAATGTCGCGACAAAAAGGACCATTTCCTCTCCTTTATAGATCAAATGCTTGATAGATTAGCCGGACATGAATATTTACATTTTCTTGATGGATTATCCGCTATTATCGTTGCAATTGCTCCAGAGGATCAAGCCAAGACGGCGTTTACAAGTCCCTTTGGGACATATGCTTACCGCGGACGCCTTTTGCCTATGCAATGCACCGCACCTTCGGTGGTGCATGATGTCAATCTTCTCCGAGATGATTGGAGATTTCGAGGTATTCATGGATGACTTTTGATTTTCGGATCTTCTTTTCATGATTGCCTAGATAAGATTGATCGTGTGTTAAAACGTTGTGTGAGAGCAATCTCACTCTTAGTTGGGAAAAGAGTCACTTTATGGTTAAGAGTGGGATTGTATTGGGACATATTGTGTCTAAGAATGGGATTGAGGTTGATAGGCTAAGGTGGATGTAATTGAGAAATTACTCCACCCGCTGATGTTAAGGGATTAGAGTTTTTAGGACATGTGGGTTTTACCATAGGTTTATTAAAGACTTTTCTAAGATTAGCCAACCTTTATGTCATCTTCTCGCTCAAGATGTTCTTTTCAAGTTTGATGAAAAATGTTTGCATGCTTTCAATTTACTTAAGGAGAAATTGACCATCGCCTCGTTGTTGTTGCCCCAAATTGGTCGCTACCCTTTCAAATAATGTGTGATGCTAGCAATGTGGCTGTGGAGTCAGATTAGGTCAACGTGTGGATAAAATGTTACGTGTTATTTATTATGCTAGCTTAACTTTAAGTTCTTCTCAAATGAATTACACTACTACCGAAAAGGAGCTATTTGTAATCTTTGCTTTGGATAAGTTTCGAGCTTATATCATTGGTTCTAAGGTAATTGTTCACGATGATCACGCCGCTTTAAGATTTCTGCTGACTAAATCTCGTGCTAAACCTAGATTAATTCGCTGGGTCCTTCTTTGCAAGAATTTGATCTAGAAATCATAGATAGGAAGGAAGTGACAATTGTGTAGTCGACCATTTGTCTCGCCTCGAATCCCCTTCGCTTTACCCGCACAAGGGAGTCTTGCCGAGTCTTATCCTTTGAGCATGCTTTGGAAATCAATTCATCGCCTGGTATCTCGATATTGTTAATTACTTGGTTTGTGGCTCCTTGAGACTGATTTGACTTCCCAAGAAAGGAAGAGATTTTTAGTGTATGCAGGAATTACTTTTGGGATGATCCATACCTTTTCAAACTCGGGAAGGACGAGGTGGTTAGAAGATGCATCCCCGATGAGGAGCAAAGTCAAGTCCTTGTTGTGTCATGAAGCCCACCATGGGGACATTTTGGTGGGCGAAAGATGCTTTCAAGGTGCCGCAGAGTGGTCTCTTTCGCCGACTCTTTTCAAGGACGCCCACCCTTCTACCTTTCATGTGATGATGCCAACGAGTTGGGAATGTGGGAGGAGAAATGAGATGCCCTCGAACAATATCCCAGTAGTTGAAATTTTTGACGTTTGGGGTATTGATTTCATGGGGCCTTTCCCAAGTCTAATGGTTTTGAATATATCTTGCTTGTCAGAGATTATGTGTCCAAGTGGGTAGAAGCAATCCCACGAGGACTAGTGATGCTAATGTTGTCTTGAAGTTTGTGCAGAGAACATTCTCTGCAGTTTGGGTTCCCAAGGCACATCATAAGTGATGGGGAGCACATTTCGTAATAAGTTGTTCAAAAGCTCATGGAGAAGAATGGCATCACCCACAAGGTTTCCACGCCATATCATCCATAGACTTCGTGACAGCCGAGACAAGCAACAAGCGGATCAAGGTGTGCTTGAGAAGACGGTCCACCATCCCTAAGGATCGGTCAACGGTCAATGTCGCACTTTGGGCCACCGAACCGCTTTCAAGAGCATTTTGGGATGAGTCCCTATCGGCCAGATATGGAAAAGCGTACATCTACCCGCTGAGATCGAGCACGTAGCATTCGGGCGATTAAGGCCATGAATCTCGACATCACGTAAGCGAGCGAGGAGAGCTCTCCGCATCACCGAACTCAAGAACTTCGGGACGAAGCATATGAGAATGCCCGATTTACAAGGACAAAGTCAAGAGGATTCATGATCGGAGAATAGTCCGAAAAGAGTTAAGACCGGAATGAAGGTCTTCGTTATTTCGCCTCGCTCAAACTTTTTCCCGAGAAGCTCAACTCGGTGGAGTGGCCCCTATTTCGTTGAGGAGGTGTTTCCTTACGGAGCAGTTTTACTACGCGACCCAAAAACTAACGGATCATTTACTGTGAACGGTCAGTGAGTCAAACCGTATTTTGATCATGAGGAGTCGGAAGAAGTGGAGAGCGTTCTACTTGTCGATCCCCAATATCTTTGACCGGATTATGTCGGGCTCACGACGTTAAACTGAGTACTACGTGGGAGTTTACCCACGGATTTTTGCTGTTTTTCTTTTTCTTTTATCCTTTGATTTATCTGGTTTTGTTATCCTGATCTTTTTCTCTCTGTTGATGCAGCTTTTATAGTGGAGGCTAGCGTTTTAAAAGAGGTATATTTGCCCTTCAAAGATGGTGTTCAAAGTTGTCCAAATGCTCAAGAGTCTGTGGCCGCTCACAACATGCTCAATCCGAACCCGCTGCTCGAAATATCTGAAGTTATTCTTAGTCGGCGCCAAAATGAACCAATGCTCAAAATTGGGTCAAGAGCTTTTCTCATCCGGCGCTCAATATGAACCGCTCAAAATTTGGGCAAGAGCTTTTTGCATTTCATGCTCAATGTGAATCATGCTCAAAAGTTGGGAAGAATGTTTCTTGATTTTAAGCTCATACCAAGCCGGCCAACCACCGAGAAGAGGTTCTCCAAGCCGGGCGCTCAAACACAACCGCGATCAACAATAAAAAAAAAAAAAAAAAAAAGAGAAAATAGGTGAATCAAGCGCTGAACTGATCTTAAATGGGGCCGTGCCCTATTTTCGCTCACTTCGATTTTGCATTCGCCAGATCTCCACCTTTCTCCCTGCTCAACCGCCACCTGGTTTTTCCTCGCCCTCGTAGCCGGCGTTTAACCCGAGCCGGCGCACCTCCTCGCCGTGCACACCCTTCAACCGGGCTCAAGCAGCCGGCGTTCACCCAAAGACGCCGCGTTCTCGTCACACCACTCACCCGGCGTTCACCCAAAGAGCCGGCGCTGCTCGAGCGCCTGTTCTCCTTCCGCCGCTTCCACGGCTGCGCTGCCCTCCGCGCGACCCGCTCGCCGCTTTTTCGCGCACTCTACGCTGCTTAACTCGAGCCCGGCTCACTTGCCGGGTGTCTCTCTCACTCGCACACCGGCGCCGCCTGGCGCGCCTGTCCGAGCCCCACGCCGCCAAGACGCCTTCCCCGAGCGCCCGCTTCCACTCGCCGGCGCTCGCGAACGCCCGCCCGCTGCGTTCAGCCGCACCCGCCGCTTAGCCATCCGCTCTTCAGCCGGGCGCAGATTCCCGCTGCCGGCTCACCGCCGAAGTTACCTTACTCACCGCCGAGCCGCTCTCTCGCGCGCCACGCACACGCACTCTCCCACGCCGCCGCACGCCCTCTCTCGAAAGCACCGCCACCGACCTTCCAAGTTACTTCCTAGCATTTCTTCAAGATGGTACGCATTAAAAATCCTCTCGCCTTTCGCGAAACGAGCAAGAAGCGATGAAGGTGCTTCGATCCGGTGAACAACCGAAGATTTACGGAGACTTACAATGCCCTGCTCGCTATTCTTTCACCCCAAGAAGGTAATTTTTCTCCGTTATTCGCCTAAAAGGGATAAGTCACCCTCGTTTTTGATTGGTCCATTTTAGCTTCATTGGGTGTTGATGGTACCGTGAAAAGATATTTGAAAGTATGGGTCCGCTTAGTTTGGCAACTAGGGAACCCAAGATGGTTTTAAGCCTTTGCTTAGGGAATTTTGTGTGTCACTCGAGACCAAAGTGAAGATTTTAAGTCTGCTCGTCGGTTGGGGAGAATAGATTTGCCGTTACACCTAAGGTTACGCGTGAGGTTTTGGGTTTTCATAGTAGTGGTTTTTCCGATGTACCGCGGATTTCCCTATGGCCGAGACATGGAAAATTTTAAACGGTTTTGACAATTGGTCATCGCAGCACTTCTAGTGCCTTTATTCAGACCCCGCTTTGGTTATATCTCATAAGTTCCTAGCATACAACCTAACAGGGAAAGAACAAGCCAATAAAGTGAGTGCTATAGAGCTTTTCTTCTTGTGGTGTGCTGTGAATAAAAAGAAGGTCTATGCAACACCGTTCTTATGGCGGCGATTTGAGTATATGAGGCGGAACCGTAAGGCCAAACTCTCCTCGAGCCAATACCCTTTATACTTGCCAAATACTTTGTGGGAGTGACTAGAGATGATATACCGCTTCGGGCTCGCCGTTATCGAGCATCTCCCCATCACTTTCAAGTGATTTCCGTTGATTGCTTCGACCCGGAACATTGCTTCCTTATGAAGCACGGCGCATCGCTCAAGAGTATATCACATTCAAGCGTAACCCACCATCCGGTTCAATGTCGGACAGCTACCCCAATGGATGAAGATTCCCCGATGATCGTGCAACCGATGAAGGACAAGCGGCACCCAATGTCACACCCTCCTTGCTTACCCCTACTCCCATCGGGCCCCACGGCGACGCTTTTCGGGTCTTCGGATCATTTTGATTCCGCTGGCGCTGGCCAGCAGCCACTTCACGCTAGCTTTGGGGACTTTAGCTCCTCCCCGAATCGAGCTTTGAGAGGTATCGCAGCAGATGGGTCAAGAATTCACGTAGTTCGCATAATCTTCGACCTGTGGTTTCGGAGAGTTCCGCATCGAGGTATATCGTTGTCTTGACGCCCAAAACGCCGATTCAACGCCTTCACCAATCTTCACAAGAGGCGCTGGGGATTTCACAAGATATTTACCGCGCTAGACACCCATGAGCAGATTTGGTCGACCTTCAAGCCCAGCTGGGACGCCTGGTCCCTATCCCACACAAACTCACCACCACTATCACGACCAAAGGTGAAGCTTCACCGCTGAGAGTATGTATATATTTCCTTATTTATTTTTGCTCGTCCTTTTTTCGTGGTTCGTTGTTTTCCTTTTGTGGTTTGTTTGTTTTCCTCGTCTTTTCCGGTGCTTGTTTGCAGACTATCCTCGAACTCATGTAAGCCCGACCTCCTTTTCTCTCACCGTTATCGTGGAAGTCTCGCTCCTTTTGGCCTTATTTTGTTGTTCATGTTTAGAGCTCGGGGATGGTGCTCATCTATGTGGGGAGAGTTGTTGATGATATGTTGTATATGTTGTGCTCGGGGTATGTGCATGATCGACACCATGGATCTATGCTTACTTTGGTATCTTGTGCTCAAGTTTTGTCTATACGAATAAGTTAGATTGTGATTTGTGCACCGAACTCGTGGTATTGGTCGAACCTTGATGTGTTCCCGCTTATCTTGTTGTTACGCTTTGAAGTGCAATGAATTGACGGGTTGTGAGAATTGATCTTAAATCAAAGGTTATTGATGTGATTTGTCCGACTAATGTTAGTGAGTGTTAACATGTGGTTACCTATATACTTGTTTCTTTAAAAAATAAAATAAAATAAAATCTATGTTTTATGTGAGATTGTTGAAATGGAGGATGGATTCTCGCCTCTTCTCGTAAATTGAGAAATGGGCATGGAAACCACGATAGGAGACTCGAGTTTATCGAGAATTCACCTTTCACCATTGTTCCAAAATCATAAGACTTTCCATGTTTATTGTTGAGATTATATAAATGGAGGATGGAATTTCGCCTCTTCTCGTAAATTGAGAAATGGGCATGGAAACCACGATAGGAGACTCGAGTTTATCGAGACTTCACCTTTCGAACATTGTTCCAAAATCTAATATTTTCTTTGTGTTCTCAAAAGAAACTTGTTGCTAAAGGTAACCATTTTAGTTAATTCACCCCTAACTGAGAGTTGGGTCCGAGCAAAATGATCCTCTTGTTTATTTGACTTTCTCACAATCTTAGATTTGTTTCGCATTAACTTGATTACGATTCATCATGTTGGGGAATTTCAAATAGAGGTTTGATTGATTGGATTAAGAGTTAAAGCTGCATGAGTTATTTTTCACTTGTTAGTATAGACTTTGCTTGAGGACAAGCAAATGGATAAGTGTGGGGAGTTGTTTGGTATGAATCATGCTGATTCTTGGTATTGTTTTGCATATTGTCTTCATTAGTTTATCACATTTATGCCGTTAGTTCAATTATTATTTATCGCTTCGGACTTACTTGGTTCGCTTCAATGTTTTGCAGAAAATCGGCATTAAATAGGATGAAATCTATCTACCAAGGATCAGGTATAATGAAGAGCATCGCGATAGGAGTTCATAGGTGAAAGCAGATCCTAATTCGAGTTCGGACCAAGGAGAACGAGACGAATCGTTGAAGTCGCAGACGCCCCGCCGCACGGCCGAACATCTCCGCACACACGCCGCACGTCCGCACGCCAGCGCCTCCGTCCGCGCGACGCCTGCGCGCTGAACGCCGGTGCACACCGAGCGCGTTCCCACTTACCTCGCTGCTCGAGTGAACGCTGCTCGCCTCACAAGACTCTCCGCCCGCTACCGCGCCCCGCCCGCCAGACGCCGCCGACGCCCCGACGCCAGCGCTGATTCACTCCGAGCGCTCCCACTTACTCGCATGTTCGGAGGAACGCCGCCGCCGCGCACCTCCGCCCGCACCTCCGCCCGCGCCGCCCGCCGCCTCGACGCCCGCCCGCACGCCCGCACGCCCAGCGCCGTTAACTCGAGCACGCTGCCCTCACTTACCTCGCGCTCGGAGGAACGCTGCTCACCTTCCGCGCGCCACCCACGCGCTCTCGCGCGCCGCCGCCTCAAGGCCGACGCCTGGCCGCCGCGCCCGAAGCGGGCGCTGTTTCACTGGAGCTCAATGCCTAAATATATATACGTTATTTAGGTTATTTCGCCGCCTCGATTTTTACGTATTTTTCTCGGTTTTCGTCGCCATCGCGCTACTGAACAAATATCGATCTGTTCTTCAATTTTAGTGAATTCGTATATCGTTTAACATCCCGTAATCGGTACTTAGTTCTCTTCAATTTTATTTACGGATTCTTGCAATACCTTGTGTGATTTTGGATTTGAATTGAGAGTAATTTATCGCATTTTTTCCGTCGTTTGATCGCTTCATCTACGTATCGATTCATCCCGCTCGAATTTAATTCTCGCTTTGTTGGGCTCTTGATCGTTCTTGCTTTCCGGTTTTAATAATCAATTTTATGCAAGTGGAGTTGAACTCGATTTCATGATTAATCGCTCTTCGTTGAATCTCATCGCTTCTTATTTGGAGATCTTATTTAATTGCTTTGATTTGTTTCCGATTCCGTGTTTAGTAGTTCATCATCTGTGGTTCGACAACCCCTAGTTTAGATCTATCGCTAATTAGTTTAGCTCGGGATCGACAAACCCCGCTTAGTTTTGCTTGATTCTCGATTCAATTCTCGTATGTCTCAAAAACTCATGTTGGTATTAGAGTGTTTAGGATTTAATGGTTTTTCGTGATCAACACGAACATTAGGCCCTGTTAAGTTTTCCTTGAGAGACGACTAGGTTAGCTTTCCCTACTATAACACCTCGCATTTATCGATGAAGTCAATTGAAAGTATACTTTGGTCGAGCAAGCTACAAGCTTTTATGGAATCAACATGGGAAGGAAGGTCCCAATAATATCAAGATTGAAGGTTAGAGTATGATAAACAAGAAAGGATGCCATGCATTTCTTGTTTATTTGAATGGAGAGGATCGAACAACGATAAAAGTTGAAGATGTAGAGATTGTACGAGAATTTTCGAGATGTTTTTCCGAAAATCTACCAGATTGCCTCCCGATAGACAATCGAGTTTACCATTGACTTGGAACCCGGATCGGCCCAAATGTCAAAGGCACCGCATGTAATGGCTCCGAAAGAACCGGAAGAGTTGAAAATTCAAACCAAGAGTCTGTTAGACCTAGGTTTTATCGCACCTAGTGTTTCGCCTTGGGGAGCACCCTGTTATTTGTAAAGAAAAGGATGGTTCCTTGAGGATGTGTATAGATTATCGAGAACCGAACAAAATGACGCCAAAAAAAGTATCCACTTCAAGGATAGATGACTTGTTTGATCAACTAAGAGAGCTAGCGTGTTCTCGAAAATCGACCTCAAATCAAAGCTATCACCAACTTAAAGTGCGGCCCGAAAATGTATCAAGGACTACTTTCCGAACGAGATACGGCCACTATGAATTCATAGTTGTGCTATCGGATTGACCAATGCGCCGGCAGATTCATGGATCTCATGAACATACTTAGACAAATTTGTTTTAGTCTTCATAGATGACATCCTCATCTATTCAAAGAATGAAGAAGAACACAAGGAACACCTCGTGACAAGATTGCAAACTTTGAAAGAAGAATGTTTTTGCTAAGTTTAGCAAATGTGAATTTTGGTGAAGGAAGTAATGTTCCTTGGACACATTGTGTCACCAAGGGATTAAAGTTGATCCGCCAAAGTAGAAGCGCCAAGAATGGAAATCGCCGAGGACACAAATGAAATTAGAAGTTTCTTGGGATTGGCGTGTTACTATCTGAGATTCATCAAGGATTCTCAAGATAGCAAGACCAATAACCCAACAACTCGTAAAAGGAATTAAATTCACATGGATCGACGAGTGTGAGGCGAATTTCGACGCCAAAGAAAAGTTAACCATCGCCTGTATAGCGGGGCCCGTATGCATCAAGAGTACGTGGTCTATACAGATGCTTCCAAAATGGATTAGGCCGTGTGTTAATGCAAATGGAAAAGTGATAGCCTATGCATCTCGATAACCGAGACCGAATGAATTGAATTATCCAACTCATGATCCGAACTAGCAGCAGAGTACATGCCCTAAAGATATGGAGACATCATCTCACGGAGTAAGATGTGAAATCTTTACCGATCACAAAAGTTTGAAATACTTTTTCGAGCGAGAGATCTCGAACATGAGACAAAGGAGATGGCTCGAATTGGTAAAAGACTACGACCGTGGTATAAACTATCACCCGGCAAAGCGAATGTGTAGTAATGATGCCTCGAGTCGTAAGAGTCAAAACAAATTGGGATGTCTCTTCACAAAGGAAGAAAACTCGTCAAGAGTTTGAAAGGATGAATATTGAATTGGTTGAACAACCGAGACGATCACGAGTTGTATTGCTACACTCACATTGACGCCCCGACTTAAGGAAAAGAATCCTCAAGGACAAAGGATGGAGGAAAAGTTAGAAAACCAAGAGCCAAGGTAAGGACTCAAGGACTTAAAATTTTCAAGAAGCACCAGATAATGCTTTATTGTTTGAAGGAAGGTGTGTATCCCATAACAACAATCTTCTAATGAAATCATGAGTGAAGCTCATGACACACCTTATACAGCCCATCCAGCAAAGACTAAATGTACCAAGATTTAAAGAAAAAGTTCGGTGGAAGGTATGAAAAGAGACATAGCCTCTTTTGTAGAGCTACTGCTTGCTTGTCAACAAGTAAAAGCATTACACCAACATCCTTACGGAAAACTACAGCCTTTGGGGATACCCGAGTGGAAATGGGAAGACATAGCTATGGATTTTGTTACGGGCAAAGTCTAAGAAAGGAACACCGCTATATGGGTAGTAGTGATGTGACTCACCAAATGTGCACATTTTCTCGCCAATTCAGACACACACGGATCTCGATAAGCTAGCCCAGCTTGTACGAAGGAAATTGTACGCCTACATGGAGTACCGAAAACTATCACATCCGATAGAGATTCAAAGTTTACTTCAAGATTCGACTGGCTTGCAAAAGAATTGGGCACGGTTAAATTTCAAAGATGTGTTTTCACCCTCGCATCGATGGACAATAGGAAAGGACGATCTAAACACTCAAGATATGTTGAGAACAAGAGTGTTGGATCGAGGTGCAAAATGGGAAGAGGTTTTACCTCTCATCAATTTGCCTACAATAATAGTTATCAAGCGACGATCGATATGGCCCCGTATTAAGCCTTATATGGAAGAAAATGCCGATCACCGCTTTCGGGATGAAGTGGGTGAAAGAAGAATCTTAGGCCTCGACGCTATGTTTAAATGATTGAGATCGCTCGCCAAATTAGGCAAAGAATAAAAGAAATTCAAGATAGACAGAAATCTTACCGACACGCGAAGGTCTCGAGCTACATTTCAAAATGGAGATAAAGTCTTTTCAAGGTCTCTCCATCTAAAGGGATTATAAGGTTTGGAGTAAAGGGAAAGTTAAGACCCGCTTTATCGACCTTATGAAATCTTAGAAAGAATAGGCCGCCGCCTATAGGTTGGCTCTTCCGCCAAGTCCGGGAAACGACACAATGTTTTTCATGTATCACAACGTAAAGTATGTGTACGATCCAAGCATGTGATCCATCAAGACGACGTGATCCTCAATCCAGATATGAGCTATAATGAAGAACCCACGGCTATTCTAGACCACAAGGTTCAAGAATTGCGAATAAATCGATTCCACTAGTCAAAGTGCTTTGTGGAAGATCATGGACAAGAGGAAGCCACGGGAGCTTGAGGATACAATGAAAGAAAAATACCCCGATCTTTTCGAGGTATGTAAATTTCGGGACTTAAATTTCTTTAAGGGGTGGAATGTAATACCCGATTATTTAACGCCTAATTACTTAAATTAATTTCAGAATTAGAATTTTTTTGATAATTTGATTATTAAAATATCGAATAATGATTTCGATTATTGTTGGAATAAAAATTCTATGTTTTATTCACAACAATGTGAATCGAGAAATACTAATATGCAACGATTTTAACAAGATATTTCTACATCACGACGATCGATTTTAAATGTTCGTGATATTTTCTAAGTTCAAGCTTAGAATTTAATTCCAAATTTATTTGAAATTATTTAATAAAGTGATTATAGCTTTATTACGACCATTTTGAGACGAGTCGATATTTTAACGTTTTGAGACGTTTCAAACGTTAACGTTTAGAGATGACTTGAGAATCAAGTCTAACGATCAAGGAATTATGTTATTTAAATTCCTATGATTATTTTATATAATTGGAATATTATTTATCATTGAATTAATGCTAGAAATTTTGGAATTATATTTTTGATTGATTAGATTCTCGAAAACCCTAAATCGAGAATTAGGGTTTTCTACCTATGGATTAATTCGATAATTTTTCCTATGATATAAATTATCATTTAGAATATATATTATGCTATATATCTACTTATAGCATGAAAATGAAATTTTGGGCATTTATATGATGAAAGTGTTAAAACATCCTATGTGATATAACATAGATTTTATTTTATTTTGATTATCCAAATTGTGAAATTTCTTAAGTGTAGTATTAATACACACTTACCAAATAATTTGTGTAGATGATTTATGTCTAGTTTTGCTATGTGAAATAGCCGCATATATCGACATTTATATACAAAATCGATTTATGATTTAATACACTGAGTGTATAATTTTGGGATAATGTGTATCTAATACACTTGCTTTATAACAACATAAAATCTGAAATTCTTCTCCTCTCACCGGTAGCCGACGGCTAATACAAGCTAGAAACAAAAATTAATTGTTTTTTCAAGAAACCTTTTGTAAAGCTTACAATGTATTAATGCAATTATAAGAGATATTTTACCACGACCTCACAAGTTTGACTAATTGGTTTTCATTTCAGGCCGTGAGTGTTGTGAAAGCCGAGAGAGTGAGCCTAGTGTGAGTGTGCCTTTCTTTGTTTTAATTGCCAAGTGTATTTAATAGTCTTGAATTGAACCACAGAACACATAAGACACTTTGCTTCTCATTTCTCTCTTCCTATTTTCTTTCTGCCGTGAGACCTCCAGTGAGAAAACTCATTTCTTCATCTTTTCTTTCCATTTGCTTGAGTTCAATTCACCCTACAACCGATCGATTCCGATAACGAGGTTAGATATCGAACAAGCTTCGATAAAACCCAACTTTTTCTATAATCCTACGGTTTAAATTATTATTTTTAGCATGTATTATTTATGCAATAAATCTTGTTAGCATGTTATAAGCTTAGAAATTATGTTACATATGTTAATATGTGCATAGATTATTTATTTCCTAAGCTTAGCAATTTATTTAAATTATTCTAGTGATGCTCAAAATTGCTAGGTATGTTTTAAGGTCGATTATTGATCTATAAGGTTGTAGGAGTGCATGGTATTAATTTAAGAATTTTGGAAACCATTGGTGTAATTTTTAAACTGCTTAAAATGAACAAGCCTCAACTATGGTGTATAATTTTATATGTTTGATATAATATCATATTATTGATCTAGGTATTGATTAGGTGTTGTAGGAATTTATTAGAATTTTGGACAATTGTAGCTAATTATTTTCAAAATGACCAACCATATAGTGTATGAATTAGTGGGTTATTTTGTGTAATTACATAATATTATGATGTATTAGTGCTATATGATAGCATATAAGCATAGTGTAATTTTATAGGATTTTATAAAATTGTTTGATATATATTGCACAAAGTAGCCGTGAACTACCTCGACCTTTCTATGATGTATGGTTTGATTTTATTAAACCATAGGTTATAATTATGTTATATATTAATATTTGAGGCTTGTGTATAATTATTAGAATTTTGGAAAATTAATTTGATATTATTTTGATAAAAATCGAGAGCCTATAGTATATATATAGGTGTGTTCCAAATTTTTATAGTGATATTAATACATATTATCGATCACAAAGTAAAATAATACACTATATGAATTTAGAGGAATTTTGGAACAAGGTTGAAAATTTTGTGATATAGCCGTGAACTATATGTGTTAAATAAGGAATTTTAATTCCTTTTAAATCAAGAATAATAATTTATTTTATGTCTAAAATTATATTAGACATAATTGAATTTTGGGAATTATTAAACATAGAATATTATGTTTAAGATGGAACGTTATATTAAATAACGTTACAAGCATAAATAATGCTTAATGTATTAAAAGATTAATATTGAAAGAAAATATTAATCAAATTTATCGATTTGCATGAAAAATCAAGATTAACGCTTATGAAAAGAAATCGATTAAAATCGATTTACATTGATTTTATTCATTAAAATATGTTTTATTAAAGTTTTATAATGAAAAGTCAAATGGTTGACTTTCAAATTAACGCATTTAAATACGCTCATAAATACGTTAATACGTGAAAACGACACTTTTATCCGAATATCTCAATTGTGAGAAAAATTTCATGATTGAAACTTGTTTTGAATAACGTTATTATATCGCTGATTATTTAACCTAAAAGGTTAAAATGAGACCAGAGATCATATTACGCCTCTCTCGATATACGAGAATTATTTTTATCGATATACGATCGCTTCAACGTATTAAGACGATAAAGAATCATCAAACTTCAATTATTAATTTATATATCGAAGTTGAGGAACTTTGAAAATCTCGAAAGCGTGCCAACGCATTAAACGACATTTTAAGAAGGGACGGAAGTTCACGCGCAACAAGGAGTAAGAGCACGACAAGGAAATTCAAGTTCCAAAGTAAAGGTGGCTTTACTATACTCAAACCGGTAGAATTTACCAAATGATTTATTTATGATGCTTTATTGCAAGCAAATATTTATGAAATGATTTATTTAATTACCCGCCCAAAATGTTTATGTTTTACGATGTATCCAATCCATGATTATTGATGCATAATGTGGGTAGCTCCCACTTTTGACATGTTTGAATTCAGATTCTGGAAGTACCCCCAAGGACGATGGAGAATTCAGATTCAGGCCGAGATGGCCCGGATTTTGTGCACCGATTATTTTGTGACCGTGTGTTGAAAGGGTGCTCGGTCGGTCATGGCGCCTCGAGAGGAGGTCTCTCCAACAAGGAATTATTGTTGGATGAATTGTTGTGGTGGATGTGGATCATACACACGGAAAAATGTCGCAAGCGATATTTATTGAAAATAACAGAAATATTTAGTAAACACGAGTATTTCAAATTAAAACCTCGTGTGTTATCTTGTGATGGGGCGTAATAATTTAAACTTGATAAATTATTTTGGCATGAGCCACCGAGTGTATTATTTGTACTCAACCCCGCATATTTGTTTTTAAACGCGATTGAGTAGTGATGGCGATGAGCGTAGATGTTGAGTAGTCGTAATCTTTTGGTATTTATATGTTTTGAAAGAAAATACCCTTGGTGCATATCATCATATATGCATTCACATGCTTTCCACCGATATTCTCAATATTTTGTATGTTATTGTGACAGCTTGTATCTCGTCTCAATTATCGAACCCATCGTTAAAGGAACTTGTAGCCTTTACATTTATAAATGACTTCGCCAGTAAATAAGGTTTGAATTGCTTTTACCAGTAAATAAGGTTTGATTATTAAAGTTCGATAAATGTCACTCAAATCTTTTGATTATTCTTATTAATTGTTTGTGATCGTTCCAAGCTCCAGCCTTCTAATTTGTCCTTCGATTAGAGGGGCTGTGACAGTAATGGAGAATATTCATCCAGGATATAGTCCAGAAGATCAAAGTTGGAGTCCGCAATTGATCAGATATCCCATAAATTCGGAGGTAAGCACGAGTAAACACCTATGTGTTGCAATTAATTATAGGTGCATGCTAGGTATATAATCAATGTATGTTGAATTAAACATCCAAGATAGATCCTCGAAAAGAGGGTAAAATCATATTTCCTTACAATTGGTATCAGGGTCAGGTTTCATTATCTTGGCTCGATTGGATTAATTCATGTTTGATTATTACGTGTGCTATAATTAATTACGGATCCGTCGTTCATCGTGGCTCCGTTATTTGTTTTTCGTTGGAATCATTTTTCACCTTGAGAAAATCTGTGGTTAGATTAGAATTAATTTTTGTAAACTATATCTGTTAAAACAAAAAACAAAGATGAAGAACGAGACGACACGATGGAAGCCCGTCACGAGACGCGATTTGGGCACGTCGACAGGAGCCGGACGCACGGCCAGATGTGCAAGCCCGTAGACGGTAGGACGACGTGCGAGCGACAGCGTGCTCGGTTCTCGTGGAACAGCCTCGGCACAGTAGCAACGGCGGCTGTCTCAGCGCGCGGGTGCCTATCGCGCGTAGCGCATGGGTAGAACCGGCTCGTGAGATGCATGCGATGTGATCGAGCTAAAAACACACTCAAATTCACTCGCAATCGTACGAGGTAATCTGTAGCGTGATAAGTTAACACGAGTCGTCTCTCAAGGAAAACTTAACAGGGCGATTGTTCGTGTCGCACACAGAAAGCGATTAAAACCTAAACATTCTAATGCCAACAGGGGTTTGAAACATACAGGAATAGAAATACGAGAAATAAAAAGCGATCCTAAGCTGGGGGTTGTCAATCCCAAGCTAAACTAATAAAGCGATAAATCTAAACTAGGGGTTGTCAATCCCTAGTTGAACTATGAAAGCCATAAATCAAAAGCGATAAATAAAAGCAATAGCAATTCTATTATTCATAGGGTTTGTCAAGCCATAATCTAAATCTAATTGCAGATAAATCATAATCATCAATCCATCACAAAGAACATGAGTAAATCGAAAGCGATATAAATTAAAGCAACATGAAAACAATCCACTGTCACTATGAATTGAATCCAATAAAACTGATAATCCAAAGCATAAATTGATAAATTAAACATTCAATGATGAACAAGAGAACATGAATTAAAACTAACGATTATCTGTTTGTTGTTGTCTGAAGGAAACCATGAAGAACAGTGAAGAATAATCGCGGCTGAGTCGAGAAGAATTGAAAAACTGAGGACTGAGAACGGCGGACCGAGAGCCCTCCTAAAATCTGACCTAACGCGCCTTTATATATTAAAAAGAGAGTGCGTCGGTTGAATGTGAGCGCCGCTCAAAACCATTCTCGCTTCATTTGCGAGCCGGCTCAAAGTGAACGCTACCAAGATGGAAGCTGGCAGCAGGAACCAGCGTCACAATTGTGAATGCGCTACCAGTTGGAGGTTGAAACCAGGTGAACCGGCGTTCACAATGAACCGCGTCATTGGGCGTGCATTTGCGCTGAAGCGCGGGCGTGGGCGCGCGTTTGCGCGCGACACGCTTTATGCAGTGTTTTTGTTTTGGCCTGCTCTCCTTCGCTTGAACCCGATTTGCACACGGTTTTCGCCACTGACTCCTATCACAACATCATTTACTTTATGAAGGATAAAACTTTAATTCCTTCTCCAAAATTCATGAGAATCATTGAAAGTGTTCAGCGCCGGCGCGCGACTTGGGCGAGCGGAGTGCACGTGCACGACTTTGAAGATTTTGCCTGCTCTCCTCGTCTCAACTCCGATTTGCGATCCGCTTTCTCCTATGAACTCCTGTCAAGATGATCATCAATTATATTTTATCCTTGACAGATCCAATTCATCCTATTTTCTGCCATTTTCCTACAAAACATCGAGACGAACGAAGTATGTCCAAATCGATAAATCATAATCGAACCAACGGCATAAATAGGATAAACTAATGAAAATGACAAATATAACAATACCAAAAATCATCACAAAATCATACCAAACAACTTCCCCACACTTATCCATTTGCTTGTCCTCAAGCAAAGTCTATACTAATAAGAGTCGAAAGATAACTCATGCAACTTTACCCTTATTCTAATCAATCAAACCTTATCGCATTTCCACACTGGTGTTTAGGAATTGAAAGATAATGTGAAATAAATCAAGAACGGCAATCGACTTCCAAAAATAAACAGTAATCTCGCCGCACCCAACTCTCCGTTAGGGTGAACTAACTAATGTGGTCACCTTTAGCAACAAGTTTCTTTTATAAAGCACAAAGAATGTTTTAACACATTTTGAATAATATTCGAAGGTGCACTCTCGATGAACTCGAGTCTCCTAACGTGGTTTCCCATGTCCATTTCTCAAATTACGAAAGAGGGACATAATCCCATCCTCCATTTCAACAATCTCAACAAGATATCGGAGCTTTCATTCTCCTCATTTTCTTCTTCTTTTCACATTTTGTTTTTATATATAAAATGAAATAAGTATATAGCAACAACAATGTTAACACTCTCCCTAACATTAGCCGGACAAATCACATCAATTTTCCCTATTCAATTTCTATCAATCACGCCTCGCAATTCACATTATACTCAAATCATATATCACCAAAAGTTTCAAATTCAAAATCAATTTGATCAATACCACGTAGTTCAACAGACAAATCAAGATCCTAACTTACTCAGATAGACAAAGCTTACGCTCAAACAATCAAAATAAGCACAAGGCACGCTATTACATACGAAAACTATATATCATGCCCACAAAACCAACACCGCCAACTCCCCATTATTTTATTTCGAGTAATCGCCCCCTGCTCAAAACATTAATAACATAAAATAGCCGATAGAGGCGAGACTTCGATAAAATATGGCGCAGGGTGGTTGGAATGTGAGCGCACGATGTAGTTGGAGTGTCACGCTCACCACAACGCTTACAATGTTCCAAACCTGGGCAAAACAAACTCAACGGCACAAACAGATCAAAGAACAACGAAAAGAAAGTAAAGAAAACAAAGCCAAAACGTGGGTTGCCTCCCACGAGCGCTTTGTTTAATGTCATTAGCTCGACGTGTTTATTAGAGCAATGGTGGTGGTCAATGTGGCGGACCGCCATAATCATGATGCCATGAGCTCCATCGGTGCCCCTGCAGGACTATACCAAGTGTTGCTCCAGATAGGCATAGACACCCTTTATCGCCAGCCTTCAAAAAACCGCCACCACCTCTATAAGCACCGAGGTCAACTCCGCTTTCTCCAAAAATTAGAAGCTCGGCCGAAAAGATCACCGGCTTCCTTGCTCATCCTCCACGAACACATACTTCATCGGTAGTTCCTTCAATACCATTGTGGTCCGGCATGCTAACAAATTCCCTTCCCAATCCTCTTCATCAACCGAAACCGCATGAACTACTTTGTCCGTGTTCTCAAGGGTCGGCTCATACTTGTCGGAGTCTAACTCGAAACTACCACCTCTTCCTCATTTTCTTGTGGTGGCGTAATATCTTCGATGGCTCTTCCACAACACGATCATCCGCCGATCACCTGAAGGACACGACCGCCGAGCCCTCAGGGGTGGCTCGGTTCTCTCATCGCAAGTTGTCGCGATACTCAACCAACTTCACAGCCCATCGCCCCACACGCGCCTCTAAACGCCAAGAGTTGCGCTCTATCATCCAATGGCGAACTCGATGGTCGCTGGTCGCCGAGCCTCATAAAGTGAGCTTGAGGCCCCTATCAGCATCTTGTTGCAGAACTCGCCCATCTTCTCACCATCATTTCTAATTTTGCTTGCAAGCGCCCGATTTTGGTGTCACAAGATCCAATCGCTGGTGGCGAGTCCGAATCAATTCGGTCTCTATATTATCCAACGGATACCTCCGAGGTGGTGGAGAAAATACTCATGTTGGGTGGTACCACCGTTGTTGTGGATGTTGGTCTGTTGTGGATCATAATATCCATAGTCGCCAGGGTCCCAACATCTCGAATCGGGATGTGGTTCCCACCATTCAATCGGACCGAGGAGGTCGTTGTCGCTGTGGATCCCACCATCCCAAATCGGGTGTGGATCCCAATATTCGGGTTGGGTTGATTCCACAACCCGAGTTGGGTTGGTTATCCACCCCAACCATATTGTTGCCGGTAAGGCTCAAATTCGCTGGTCGGAATCCATGCGCGTATAGACCCTTGCGTTGCCAAAAGCATACGCCTTCCATCAAACGGCGGCAACCTAGCATTCACAACACTCACACAAAATGGATCACGCAAGAAATGGAATATAAAGAAATAAAACGAAAAGAAAATGTAAAATAAACAACACAAACAATACGCTTAAAGTTTTCAAGAACGGCGCCAAAATTGATCGAGCTAAAACACACTCAAATTCACTCTCAATCGCACGAGGTAATCGAGCGTGATAAGTTAACACGAGTCGCCCTCAAGGAAAACTTAACAGTATGTATTGTTCGTGTCGCATACGTAAAGCGATTAAAACCTAAACATTCTAATGCCAACAGGGTTTCAAACATACAGAATAGAAATACGAGAAATAAAAGCGATCCTAAGTCAGTTGTCAATCCCAAGCTAAACTAATAAAGCGATAAATCTAAACTAGGGTTGTCAATCCCTAGTTGAACTATGAAAGCCATAAATCAAAAGCGATAAATAAAAGCAATAGCAATTCTATTATTCATAGGGTTTGTCAAGTTTACAATCTAAATCTAATTGCGATAAATCATAATCATCAATCCATCACAAAGAACATGAGTAAATCGAAGCTTATATAAATTAAAGCAACATGAAAACAATCCATCGTCACTATGAATTGAATCCAATAAAACTGATAATCCAAAGCATAAATTGATAAATTAAACATTCAATGATGAACAAGAGAACATGAATTAAAACTAACGATTATCTGTTTGTTGTTGTCTGAAGGAAACCATGAAGAATAAATGAAGAATAATCGCGATCGCGGAGAAGAATTGAAAAACTGAGGACTGAGAACGGCGGACCGAGAGCCCTCCTAAAATCTGACCTAACGCGCCTTTATATATTAAAAAGAGAGTGCGTCGGTTGAATGTGAGCGCCGGCTCAAAAAACCATTCTGCCTCATTTGTGAGCGCCAGCTCAAAGTGAACGCTACCAAGATGGAAGCTGGCAGCAGGAAACGGCGTTCACAATTGTGAACGCGCTACCAGTTGAGGTTGAAACCAGGTGAACCGGCGTTCACAATGAACCGCGTTCGCTGGCGTGCATTTGCGCGGGCGATCGCGGGCGCGACACTGCTTGCGCAGTGTTTTGTTTTGGCCCGCTCTCCTTCGCTTGAACTCCGACACACGGTTTCGCCACGGACTCCTATCACAACGTAATTTACTTTTATGAAGGATAAAACTTGATTCCTTCTCCAAAATTCATGAGAATCATTGAAAGTGTTCAGTGCCGGCGCGCGACTTGGGCGAGCGGAGTGCACGCGCGACTTTGAAGATTGGCCCGCTCTCCCTCGCTCGAACTCCGACGGCGATCCGCCGCCTATGAACTCCTGTCGAGATGCTCTTCAATTATATTTGATCCTTGACAGATCCAATTCAACCTATTTTCTACTGTTTTCCTACAAAACATCGAGACGAACGAAGTAGGTCCGAATCGATAAATAATAATCGAACCAACGGCATAAATAGGATAAACTAATGAAAATGACAAATATAACAATACCAAAAATCATCACAAAATCATACCAAACACGATGTGTGTTGGTAGAAGAGCAACAAAGCATGCAGAAGCTTGACGATGTTGGCGGGGTGTGGGACGAGACGACGAGGCACGCCGGGCATGCGCTGAGCGCACGCACCGTGCTGCATCACCATGCGACCCATACGCATACAACACTCACATGTACGGTGACACGACGAGGGGTGACAAATGGTTGGGCGTGCATTGGCTGTGCCCTAACCCACTGGCCTAGCTCACCCGGGCCGACCCGACCCAGATTAAGTTTTTTCGACCCGACAACAAAATTTTTTTCAACTAAAAACACTCTTTTAATTGACTCATAATCGAATGAGGTAATCGTAGAGGGAAAGTTAACCCAAGTCATCTCTCTAGGAAAACTTCACAGGCCTTATTGTTCATGTCGCACATAAAAACGGTAAATTCTAAACACTCTAATACCACGGGGGTTTTGGAACAAATGGAAATTGGAATGAGGAAAAATAAATATAAGCAAAAGCAATCTAACTAGGAGTTGTCAATCCGTAGTTGATACCTAAAGAAATTACAAATACGGTGTAGGGAAATATGATTTTAACCCTCTCCCGAGGATCTATCTTGGATGTTTAATTCACCATACATTGATTATATTCCTAGCATGCACCTATATAATTAATTGCAACACGAGGAGTTTTCTCGTGTTTACCGCGAACTGTTTGGGATGAATAGATCAAGACTCGTGCTTTGATCTTTCGGATCGTATCCCGATTGCCTAAACTCCAATGTCGAGTGAGGACAATCTATGGAGAATGCTATAGAAAATCACCCTCTTTCCTTCTCTCAAGATTTTCAAATTCTCACTATTTTGGGAATAGATTCTCGAAAAAATTATGGCTTGAGCATTAGCCTTGATTTTCTCTTTCACCTTATATTTATAATGCAACCTTAATCCTATCATAATATGATTTATGCATATCTAATAAATATAATCATATCACTTAAGATAGAGAGGATCAAGCTGAGTCCCAGTAGGACTCTGAGAGAGAGGGGGATGATTTTCACTTAGCTTCCAGGCATGAATGGGCTAGCCCAGGGATCAAATACAAGGAATAAAGATGTGCCTCAAATAAATTAATTATCTTATTTTCAGCCCAGAACATAAATTAATTCATAAACATTTATTCATGCCACTAGAGAATAAATGCCGACTTACCCCTTTATTACCGGGTTGAGTCGGGCTTGCACTTAGACTTCACGAATCCTCAGATTTAAGATATCAGACGTCCATTAATTATTTACGCTGCTCGATCGCTTAAAATAATTAATATCTTTAATTCCTTAAGTAGTACCACTCAACCTTATTATTGTACTTGAGATAACTCAACCGCAGGTTTAGTACAATAAACCTTTGAGCACCTTAAGGGACGCCATCATCCTAAACGGATACGGTGACTCGAATACGTGTAACTAGCATGACATACAAGATCGCCACCACCCAAGATGCAGAGAATTGGTTATCTCATGTAACCTCACCCATAGCAAGTCAAAGTGATGGTCAAGAACTCATACTCACCTAATACCTTATCGAGGTTTAGATCAACGTAAGTCTCCGAGATCTAGGTTCTTCACGACGGTCGATTGAAGAACTCATCTCAATGTGATCCATCAATACGCCGAGACGCATCAAAGATAGACAAGCAACCAAGTCAAGTCACTTCTTATCTACACCGCAGCTTATACCGACAACTCGCCCTCAAGTTGTCTCACCGTGATACTTTTTATATCTCATTGCTTGACCAATCATATGTACTTCGTGATCTACAACACAATCGTATGATCTAACTTATATATGAGATAAAGGGACATACATATGCAATCAAGTAAACAATTCAGATATGAGATTGTAATAGTGATAATAAAGAAACATTGTATACAAGCTCAACCAAAATTGCTTCCAAGATACAAATCCAACAATCTCTCACTTATACTAAAGCAAAACTTTTAGTATACAATGTGTCTCTCTACTAGCTATTACAAACAACCATCACTTTGCTTCTCCCACTTATACAAAAGTTTCCTTTCTAAGTGGGTGCCATCTTGCGCAATCTAAGTCCTCGAATATGCTCTTCGTAGACTTTTTGCGGCAGGCTCTTCGTGAATGGATCAGCTAGGTTATCCGCAGTACCAATCTTTTCAATCAGCACATCCCCTCGTCTAACGATTTCTCGTATGACATGGTACTTTCTCTCTATGTGTTTCATTTCCTTGTGGGTGCGTGGTTCCTTCGAGTTTGCCACTGCACCTGAGTTATCACAGTAACTATGATACTCTTGGGCAAACCAGGTACCACATCTAGATCCATGAGGTAGTTCTTGAACCATACAACCTCTTTAGCAGCCTCCGAAGCGGCTACATATTCGGCTTCCATGGTGGAGTCCGCAATGCATCGCTGCTTTGCACTCCGCCAGGATACGACTCCTCCTCCCAAGGTAAACACATAGCCCGAGGTAGACTTCTTCTCATCACGGCCACTTGGAAACCGAGTCCGAATAACCCAAAGGCATTAGACTATCCGCATGGTAAACCAGCCTATAATCTCGAGTCTTTTCGTGTACTGAGTATATGCTTTACCGCAATCCAATGAGCTTGTCCAGATTAGATCGATATTCAGCTACTATGCCACCGTGATAGCAGATATCGGCCTCGTGCATAGCATTGCATACATGAGACTTCCTACGGCGTAAGTGTAAGGAACTTGTCTCATTTCCTCTATCTCCTTTGCAGTCATAGGTGACTGCTACTTAGATAAAGGAACACCATATCTGAAAGGTAGCAATCCTTTCTTGGCGGTCTGCATACTAAAACGAGTAATCACAGTATCAATGTAAGACGCCTGAGATAAGCTCAACATTTTTCTCTTGCGATCTCGGTAAACCTTGATCCCAAGAATGTACGCTGGATCTCCTAAGTCTTTCATTGAAACTGATCGGATAACCAACTCTTTACGTCTGATAACAACTTCACGTTGTTGCCAAGTAGAAGGATGTCATCTACGTAAAGTGCAAGAAATACCACATCACCGTTGACATCTAAACGATACACACAACTTTCGCTAGGTAACTGGGTAAATCCATAGGACTTTACCACCTCGTCAAAGCGTAAGTTCCATGATCGGGAAGCTTGCTTAAGTCCATAAATGAACTTCTTAAGCTTCCATACTAGATGCTCTTCACCCTTCACCACATAACCTTCGGGTTGCTGCATATAGATGTCTCTACCTTCTTCAAGGTAACCGTTTAGAAAAACGGTTTTCACATCCATTTGCCAAACCTCAAGGTTTAAGTGGGCTGCTATGGCCAGAAGAATTCTGATGGACTCGAGCATTGCTACAGCAAAAGGTTTCATCGAAATCAATGCCCTCAACTGAGTGTACCCTTTCGCCACAAGCCCGGCTTTAAAAGTCAAACCTCTCCATCCGAATCTCTCTCCTCAGATACCCACTTACTACCTATGGCTTCCTCGCCATCCGGTAGATGTGTCTTTCAGATACATCCATAGTGTTATGGACTCAATTTCTAAGTCCATAGCGTGTGCCATGATCTTGCATCGTTGTCTTGTATCGCCTCACCGTATGTCCATGGGTCGATTATTGCTCGCCGCTTTTGGGACTAAACCAAGATTCACCCATGAACATAAATCGCCGGGCCGACGAACAACCTCCCACTACGACGAGGCGCCATCGCACAATGGCAACGGTGGGTGCAGAACTTGTGGTTCTCTATCTTGCACAACTTGTCGGATAGAGCCACTTGACGGTCGGTATCTCCAAAGTGGAACTCGACCCACTTCAATTTCTTCAAGTATCCGTGTCGATCCTCCCACTAGACACCACATCTCGCACTTTCGCTTAATCGGTGGTGAAATACGATCATCTTCTAATTATTTAAGAATGATTTCAACTTTGGATTTATGGTTTTCATATAATCCTCTTCTAAGAATCGGGCATTAGTGCTAATAATAACCTTCTGATCCTTCGGACTATAGAAATAACCACCTTCGCTCCTCTAGGATAGCCAATAAACAGCCATTGCATCGATCTAAACTCCAACTTGTCGCCCTTCTTGTTCAAAGACATGGGTTGGATCGCCCCATATCCTTATGTGACTTAAACTAAGTCATACCAAACCACAACTCGAAAGGGTCTTTTCGACCGACTTGGATGGTACTAGATTTAGTATGTATGTCATTGCTTCTAAGGCATACCCCCATAACGAAATATGCAATGTTGCATAACTCATCATTGATCTAACCATTTCTAAAAGAGTCCTATTTCTTCGCTCTGACACACTATTTTGTTGGGTGTGCCGGTGTAGTGAGCCAAGAGGTAATCCCACACCGCACCAAATAGTCCATAAACTCACATCGAGGTATTCGCCACCGCGATCGATCCAAATGACTTAATACTTTACCAAGCTTCGCTCCACTTCCGCCTTAAATTCTTTGAATTTCTCAAAGCATTCGACTTGGTGAAGAGGTATATGTATCCGCACTTGAGTAATCACAATGAAAGTGACAAAATACTTGTACCTCCACGAGCTTGTGTTGATATAGGTCCACACAGTCGAATGGACTAGCTCCAACACTTCTTTGGCTCTATAACCCTTCGCTTGAAGGGTCCGGGTCGACATCTTTCCTTCTATACAGATTCGCACATCGAACGGAGTAACCGTGAGATCACCCAACGCCCATTCTTAGCCGCCTGATCCTATTTAGATTGATGTGACCTAATCTAAGATGCCATAGAAATGTGGTGTCTTCTTAAGAAAACTTTCTTCTTAAGGTTTGATGTAGATGCAACATAGTTAAAGGTATTATGTTTGGTAGAAATAGTATAAAGCTTAATTATATAAAGTGCCACCACAGATAACTTCGTCATTTCTTATGATAGAAACACCACTATCAAAAACAACTTAATATTAATGAATAAATAGTTTCGAAACTGAAATAAGGTTTCACCGAAACTCCGGCACATATAAAACGCCTTTCAATACTAAAACAGCTCTATCAAACATAAAGTAACATCTCCGATCGCAACGGCCTCGACTTTCGCGCGCTGCCCATGGAGATCGTTATCTCACCATCACACGCCCCTTGTCCGCATGAACCGCTCGTAAGGTGTAACAAACATGATCAACAGACCAGATCTACTACCCATGAATGAGTAGAACAAGTCGCTAAACATGTTTCTATTATTAAAGCAAATGGCGACTTGTGCCTTGAGCATAGGGCACTTGGCCTACCAATGCCCGCCTTGCCGCACTTGAAGCACTTGCCCTCTCCTTCGCTTTTTCTGCCTCCGTGGCGATCATGTTCTTGGTCCCATTACTCTCATCTGCCTTTGCCTCTACCACCTTTGGTGCCCTTTTCTTCTTCCATTTTCAACGGAAAATTTGGGCCCCTAGATGTGCTAGCAATGGCATGTGCCCTTTCCCATGACTCCTTCCGCGCCACGAGATCATTAAGCAACCGACTAAGTGTATACCGGTCTTGCTCATGATCGCATTCACGCCGAAAATTCTCAAAAGACTTGGGCGGTGTGTTGAGGATGATATCGACCTTCGCTTCGCCGTCAATACCTCCTTCCAACTTATCAAGACTATCCATGAGATGAGTCATGTGGGAGACATGTTCATGGACCGAACTTCCATCTTCCATCTTACACGCCAAGATTTCTCTCATTGTGTGGAAGCGGACCGTCCGATCCGATTGCCGAACTTACTCGAGACTTGACCATATTTCAATCGGCTCACCATCGATCGATGTCGCAGCTGCAAGCCTTGGACATCGTGAGTCATCATATAGCACTTGGCCATATTGTTTGACTTATGTCAAAGTCTTCGACTCTCGCTCATTAGACGACGCGTCAAGAAGGGCATCGGTTTGGGAGTAGTGAGAACAAACATGTGTTCTTCAATGATAAGAACATATTCCATGTTTCGCTTCCACTGATGAAATTTGGACCGATAGAGGATTTTGTGCGAGCATATTGATAATCGTGTAAGAGACATATCCGAAAAGTAATGTAAACACATAAGCATACGATCGCATATAATTCGTGAATAATAATATTGTAACCTTTGATAAAACAATATTAATTGAAACCTCCAATCGCCCAAGGAATCCCACATGCAAGCCACGCGTGTGGACGCTTTACACATGAGCCCTCGCCTGCACTAAAATATACCTTTTAGTCGCTTAATTTCAATCCATGTCAACTTATCCTTATGACAAATGAAATTAATGATCGACCTTACTAGACCACATCACTATCGCAAGAAGGACTTCATGGAAGTTGTACTGAGGTGATGTCTAAGCAATGACCACAGCTTTTAACAAATAGAAAATGAATTCTTAGAATCGCATACCACTAGACCATTCCGCCCAATCCAAATTCCTTTGTTATCTTATTTTAAATCTATCTCTAGAGAACTTATGAAAATCGCATATGCAAGCCACGCTGTGGATGTTTACACATGAAACTCCCACTTCTCAATAGATTAAAATTTTTATTTAGAAATCTCATCTAACAAACTTATGACAAACAAAGGCAAGTAAGCCACGCGTGTGGACGTTTACTCACAGTGCGTATCACTTTGTTTAGAGATCAAAAAGTGGAGGTCTTAACATTTTAATTTAAAAAATTGATATGTCTAGTTACTTGCTTAGTCTTTTATTTCAAAAGGTTTGTCCATGCAGATCACATAATCCTAGCATGCTTTTCTATAGAACTCAACATGTAAAACATGCTCACAGAATTCTAAAATATGCTTGAAAAACGCGATAAACCTAGCATGCTTACTATGCGTATCCAATCACGAAAACATATAACATGTTTATCTACGTAATTTAAACATACATAGCATGCTTCTGCATAATTTAAACATCCACGACATGCTTTGAACAATAAAAATAAAATAAAATCGCTCATCGCGCCCACTCGTGGATATCGATTTCGCCTAATTTATTACATAAATTTGCAAAGTACAAATCTTCAAAATCTCGAAAAAAACGAGCCTCGCGTGCACGGGCACGGACCGGATTCGTCAAAACTGGATTTGGGCCGAAAATTTGAAAAGGAGCCGGATCATTGGAACAGGCCGAACCGGATCGAAAATCTGGAACCAGGTCAAAAATTCGGATCTGGGCTGAAAATTCGGGTCATGGCCGAACCGGGTCGGGTTGACCCAAATCAAACTGGGTCGGGTCAGCATATAGCAGCTGGGCCGCACGCTAGGGCACAGCCCATGCGCGCGCCCATCAGCCACCCGCCGCAAAACGCCCTCGCGCCGTCGCCCATGTTGCCGAGAGCAATCGCCGCACGTCAAGCCTCGCCCACGCATGCGTAGACGTCACCCAGTCGCACGGACGGACTGTCGAGAATTGCGCGCAGGTCTGCGCGCTCGAGCGCGCCACGCCACGCGCTATCTCGCCCAGGTCCTACCGAGACCCATCGCCGAGCGCTGCCGGGGCGTCTGCACGAGAATCGCGCGTCCCGCATCGCCCAGCCCTCGACCACTTTGAGGTTTCCTGCGTGAGAATCACGCCGAGATCGCCAAGCACTGCCGGAGCGTCTGCGCGAGAATCGCGCACCTCGCGTCGCCCAGCCCTCGACCACTTTGAGGTTTTCTGCGTGAGAATCGGGCCGAGATCACCAAGTGCTGCCGAGGCCTCGCGCGAGATTCGCACGCCCCGCATCGCCCGTGTCTGCCGAGACCTCGCTGAGGTTTCCCGACGCAATCTACCGAGAGCTGATGAGCGTCCGCACGCGTTACGCACGCTGCCGAGCGCTGTTTCCGCGCGACCTGCCGAGGCTGTCGAGAGGCGCCATGGCGTTGTCGAGGCTTCGCTGAGGTTTCCCGCCGAGGTCTGCCGCCCAGGCGCTGTCGAGCATAGCCTGCCGAGGCACGCCCAAAGCCGTCGAGGCTTTCCGCCCATCCACGCCCGATGCCGCCTGCATCGCCGAGCCCCGGCGCCTGGTCCGCCGAGGAAACCCGACGCCGCCGGGCGGCGTTTCTACGAGTGCCGAGCACGCCGAGCATGTCGTCGCTCGCACGCCATCATGCCGTACGGCTGTTTCCGATGTAATGTAGTCGTCTCGTTCTTCGTGCTTTTTCATCTTCGTTTTTCTTTTACAAATAAGATTTACAAGAAAAATCTAATCTAACCACGGATTTTCTCGTGGTGAAAACAAAACCGATAAAATAAAACGAGCCACAATGAACGATGATTCACAATTAATTAATTGCGCATATTGTAATCAAACGTGATTAATCCAACAGAGCCAAGATATCAAACCCGGCTCGATACCAATTGTAGGAAATCGATTTTAACCTCTCCCGAGGATCTATCTTGGATGTCAATTCACCATACATTGATTATATTCCTAGCATGCACCTATATAATTAATTACAACACGAGGAGTTTTCTCGTGTTTACCCGAGAATCGTCGGGATGAATAGATCAAGACTTGTGCTTTGATCTTTCGGATCGTATCCCGATTGCCTAAACTCCAATGTCGAGTGAGGACAATCTATGGAGAATGCTATAGAAAATCACCCTCTTCCTTCTCTCAAGATTTTCAAAATCTCACTATTTTGGGAATAGAATTCTCAAAAATTATGGCTTGAGCATTAGCCTTGATTTTCTCTCTCACCTTATATTTATAATGCAACCCTAATCCTATAATAATAGGATTTATGCATATCTAATAAATATAATCATATCACTTAAGATAGAGAGGATCAAGCTGAGTCCCAGTAGGACTCTGAGAGAGAGGGGGACGATTTTCACTTAGCTTCCAGCTTGATGGGCCAGCCCAGGGATCAAATGCAATGAATAAAGATGGGCCTCAAATAAATTAAATATCTTATGCTCAACCCAGAACATAAATTAATTCATAAACATTTATTCATGCCACTAGAGAATAAATGCTGACTTACCCCTTTATTACCGAAGTTGAGTCGGGCTTGCACTTAGACTTCACGAATCCCCGTATTTAAGATATCGACGTCCATTAATTATTTACGCTGCTCGACCGCTTAAAATAATTAATATCTTTAATTCCTTAAGTAGTACCACTCAACCTTATTATTGTACTTGAGATAACTCAACCCGCAGGTTTAGTATAATAAACCTTTGAGCTCCTTAAGGGGACGCCATCATCCTAAACGGATACGGTGATTCGACACGGGTAACTAGCATGACATACAAGATCGCCACCACCCAAGATGCAGAGAATCTTGGTTATCTCATGTAACCATCACCCATAGCAAGTCAAAGTGATGGTCAGCAACTCATACTCACCTAATACCTTATCGAGGTTTAGATCAACGAAGTCTCCGAGATCTAGGTTCTTCTCAACGGTCAGATAGAAGAACTCATCTCACTTTGATCCATCAATACGTCAGAGACGTACCAGCATAGACAAGCAACCAAGTCAAGTCACTTCTTATCTACACCGTAGCCTATACCGACAACTCGTCCTCAAGTTGTCTCGGTGTGATACTTTTATATCTCATTAAGCTTGACCAATCATACGACTTTGTGATCTACAACACAATCGTATGATCTAACTTATATATGAGATAAAGGGACATACATATGCAATCAAGTAAATAATTCAGATAGGAGATTGTAATAGTGGTAACAGGAAACATTGTATACAAGCTCAACCAAAACTGCTTCCAGTATACAAATCCAACATACGGAAGCTAAAAGCATTGAATAAAACTAAGCTAAATTCATCTAGTTGAAAGCAATAAAATACGATGGAGAAAGATTCAACATAATACTAAATTTTAATATCAAATTGCGTGGAACGTAATTTATAGATTGCAAAGATAAATAGTATCAATGGGAAAAACAATAATCCAACATCTACTATGTAAATGAAATCCAACAAAAATCATAAAACAAAATGCATAAATCGAAGGAATGAAAAGCAAGAATTAATACTCTAATCTGTTGTCTCTATCTCTGTCGTCGGAAGCTCCCAGAATAAAACGGAATGAAAGAGGCTGCGCAAATAATAAACTTGTATTCCCCTAACTCAGCGTGCGCGCTTATGTATATAACAGTGAGTGAGCGCCGATTGCATGCTGAGTGAGCGCAATACGGGGCATAAAATTAGAGCTGAGCACCGGTTGAGACTGAGCGCTCGCTGATCGGGGTGTTCTGTCTTAAAGGTGACCGTGGGTTTGAGACTGAGTGCTGGCTGAACGGGTGCATCTATCTCAAAGGTGAGCGATGGTTGAGACTGAGCGCTGGCTGAACAGGTGCTTCTGTCTCAAAAGTGAACATCGGTTGAGACTGAGCGCTGGCTGAACAGGTGCTTATGTCTCAGAAGTGAGCGCTGGATCAAAATGAGCGGGCGCGCGAGGCGGTGAGCGAGCTGCGAGGCGAGCGGGCGCGGGCGAGCAGGGAAGAGCGAGCAGAGATAGGTGTTGGGCGATGCCCAGTGCCGGATGGAGTGCCAGCGCCGGTTGGGTGTGCGGGCTAGACGCGGAGCTACGGGCGGTGCGGATGAATGCACGTGGAAGCAAATGACGGGCGCTGGGACTGCTAAACGTGTGCGGAAGCACAGGACGGGCGCTGGGTTCCCAGTGCTAGATGGACGGGCTCGCGACACACTCTCGCAGGCGCTGTTCGTGAGGCGTGAGCGACACGGGGTGGATACGCGTGACTTTGACGATTTGCTCCGTTATTCCTCGTCTGAACTCCTGATTGCGATCTGTTTGCACCTACGAACTTCTATCGGGATGCTCTTCAATATATGATAACTCTTGGCAGATCCATTTCATCCTTTTTAATACCGTTTTCCAAGAATAAGCACAAGCGTGAGCGGCGCGGGGTGGATGCGCGCGACTTTGACGATTCGCTCCGTTCTCCTCGTCCGAACTCCGAATTGCGATCCGTTTGCACCTACGGATTTCTATTGGGATGCTATTCAATATATGATAACTTTTGGCAGATAAATTTCATCCTATTTAATACCGTTTTCCTACAAAATATCGAAACAAACTAGATAAGTCTGAATCGAAAAATACTAATCAAAACAACGACATAAGTATGACAAATCACTGGAAACGGCATGCAAAAGAATACCAAGAATAAACACAAAATGAAACCAAACAACTCCCCCACACTTATCCATTTTCTTGTCCTCAAGCAAAGTCTATACATAATTGGAGTTTCCATTCTCCTTCTTTTTCCTAATTCTTATTCTATTTTTTTTAGTTTTTTTAGGAAACAAGTATATAGGTAACCACACTGTTAACACTACCCCTAGCATTAGTCGGACAAATCACGTCAATAACCCCGATTTAAGATCAATCCACACAATCTCGTCAATTCACATTACACTTCAATCACATATCAACAAGAGAAACGAGATTACATCAAGGATTGACCAATACCATAGAGTTCAGTTACACAAATCGAAATCCTGACTTATTTGCATAGACAAAAACTTAAGTCCAAGAGTTTAAAAATATCACCAACTCACATCACCAATCATGCAAAAAGACACGATACGACACAAAAATCAAATACTCTCCCCCCACACTAAACTCGAGCACTGTCCCCAGTGCTCAAAACATTAATAACAAAAGAAGAGGAGACTTTCCTGATAATAGAAGGTAGAAAAAGGGCTGGAATGTGAGCGTGCGCTGTAGAGTTGGAGTATCACGGCGTCATCTCACCGCTTACAATAATACTTAAAACTTTTCATCCCAATGAAACAAGCAAAAAGAGAAAGAAAAGAACAAAAAGATCCGTGGGTAAACTCCCACGTAGTACTCAGTTTAACGTCGTGAGCACGACGTAATCCAGTCAAAGATAGATAGGATCAATGAGCATGGAGTTCTCTATTTCTTTTGGACCATCCCCTCGATAAAAGTAAGGCCTCACTCGTTGTCCATTCACAGTAAATGATCCGTTGGTGTTAGGATCGCGAAGTAAAATTGCTTCGTAGGGAAACACCTTCTCGATGATGTAAGGACCATTCAATCTGGAATTGAGCTTTTCGGGGAAAAGTTTAACACGAGACTGTAGAAGTGAAACTTTCATTCTCAACTTTAAATCCTTGCGAGCTATCCGCCGATCGTGAATTCTTTTCACTTTATCCTTGTCAATACGTGCATTCGCATCCTGCAACAACACATTCTCAGCCAAGGGATCAATAGTATCAATGGAAGTATGATAATCAATTAAATTAGCAGAAGGAAAAATCACACTATCACTTACAACGAAAAGCACAGATTCACCAAGTACAATCATTTTCAATATGCCACTCTTAACATCTATAAGTGTGTTGGTTGTGACCATGAATGGCCTCCCCAATAACAAAGTGTGTTCCTCCCCATTTTCCCTAACATCACCCATATCTAAAACAACGAAATCAACGGGAACTATAAACCTACCCATCTTTACTAATATATCCTCAACAATACCCTTGGGATATCTCACGGACCTATCTGCTAACTGTAGACACATCCGAGTGGGTTTAATTTCACCTAATCCTAATCGTTTGAACATAGAATAAGGTATAAGATTAATCCCGGCCCACAAATCAAGCATACCAGAAGCTTCCTTCCCATTACCCAAAGTAATCTTAATAATAAAACAATCTGGATCCCGGAGCTTGGTGTCAGAGGATGGAATTAGTCGCTCAAGATCATGACTCATACTCTTCTTCTCTTGAGGCAAGCTCTTTGAAGAACTACGTCCAACAGAGGTAAATTCACATTCACCTTGGACAGGAGTTTGTAGATCTCATTGAATTGCTGGTCCTACTTCTCGTTCTTCAATCGGTGTAGGAAGGGTATCTATGGAATGTAAGGATTTTTGCTTTATGCGATCGAACCCGCCTCTTTCTTATTTTCCACCTCCCGCGATCGCAATGCTTGCTTCGATATCTCTAACTTTATCTCAATAACCGATCACCCTTAGAACAGTGATCGCATGAGCTTGATGGGACTGGCTTGGAAGTTTACCCACTGCACCTTATTGCAATAGCTCGTTAAGCTTACTAACAATCTGTCCCATTTGCATCTCTAAACGCTTAATTGTGGAATCTTGAGCATCGAATCTTTGGACGAACGTATCCTCCCAAGATGGCCTTTGAGGTGGTGGTGGAGGTGCTCGCTGATACTGCTATTGTTGTGGGAATTGCTGCTATGGAAACTGTTGCTGCGGAGGATGGTGCCTCATCACTAAACTGCCATCACTGTGGAGGTCTTTGGTATGGCGATTCGGTTTGAACTCGCCTTGATTACGATTCCTCCATCCCACGTTAAATTGTTGTTGATTAGGCTCGAACTGCTGTCGAGGTTAAAATCCCTGCATAGCATAAGCTTCGGCTTTGCCTTCAAATGTTTACTCTCCCATCCTAGGGCATGTATCAACATTATGCCCAGGTTCATTGCAGATTCCACTAGGTTCCATGAATTCCTTGTGTTATGCTAGCGGATCGGGCTTTCTCATCTTAAACTCTTGCACCTCCCTCATTCGCTCAACCACTTGCTTATTCATGTCGAAAGAAGGGGTGACGACATGTGCTTTGGCTCTTCCACCTCGACTAGTTTTGCTGTGAAGTAGCAGCCATAGCCTCAAAAATCTCAGCATTATCTACTGCCGTTCGAGAACCAATATCCCCACCTGCAGCATTGTCCACCATGTACTGAAAACTCTGAGTCAACCCGTCATAGAAGAACTGATAAAGAATCTTATCTGGCAAGGCATGGTGAGGGCACTTCTGCAATAAGTCCTTGAACCGTTCCCAAGCTTCATGGAATGGCTCGTCTAATGTCTGATTAAAGCTCATGATCTGTGACCTCAACTCCTGACTCTTCTTATTTGGGTAGTATTTGGTCACAAACTTATCTACCACGGCATTCCAATTCTGTAAAGAGTTGGCGAGGAGTGCCAGAAACCAAGATTTTGCCCTATCCTTCAGGGTATACGGGAAACAACGCATCTTCGGCTGGTCTTCATTTAGTCCTCCTAGAGGGAAAGACTGCAACACTGAACAGAATTCTCTGATGAATCCCAAAGCATCCTCACTAACAAGCCCATGAAAAGTGGGCATGAGTGAGAAATGATTTGGTTTAAGCTCATAGTCACGGGCTGCTGGTCCAAGAACAATGGGGGAGGTAGCGGCCCCAATCACTGGTCTGTAGAAATCACGCAGTGCTCGTGTATTTTCACCCATTTCTCTCAGTGGGGGTGCATTCTCAAAATATGGATGATCACTGGTTAACAACTCTGACAGTTCACCACTCACAGAAGTGGCACAATACTCCTCTAGTTCCGGGAGAAGCGATCTTTTAAACCTTCGAGTGCTGTCCAACGGGGTAGCAAGCGGTCTATTGAGACTGCGGCGACCTAGCATACAAAACACTCAAACAAGAACAGATCACACGTAACTGGAGTGTAACTAAATAAAAAAAAGAAACACAGAAAATAATCAACACAAACAATACGCATAAAGTTTTTCCCGGCAACGACGCCAAAATTTGATTCAACTAAAATACACTTTTAATTGACACATAATTGAATGAGGTAATCGTAGAGGAAAAGTTAACCCAAGTCGTCTCTCTAGGAAAACTTAACAGGCCTTATTGTTCATGTCGCACATAAAAACGATAAATTCTAAACACTCTAATACCAACGGGGGTTTTGGAACAAATGGAAATTAGAATGCGGAAAAGTAAATATAAGTAAAAGCAATCTAACTAGGAGTTGTCAATCCCTAGTTGATACCTAAAGAAATCACAAATACGGAATCTAAAAGCGTCGAATAAAACTAAGCTAAATTCATCTGGTTGAAAACAATAAAATACGATGGAGAAAGATTCAACATAATACTAAATTTCAATATCAAATTACGTGGAACGTAATTTATAGAATGCAATGAGAAATAGTATCAATGGGAAAAGCAATAATCCAACATCTACTATGTAAATGAAATCCAACAGAAATCACAAAACAAAATGCGTAAATCGAAGGAATGAAATGCAAGAATTAATACTCTAATCTGTTGTCTCTATCTCTGTCATTGTCGAAAGCTCCCAGAATAAAACAGATTGAAAGAGGCTACGTAAATAGTGAACTCGTGTTCCCCTAACTCAGCGTGCACGCTTATGTATATAACAGTGAGTGAGCGCCGATTGCAGGCTGAGCGAGTGCGATACGGTGCGTAAAATTAGAGCTGAGCGCCGGTTTAGACTGATCACTCACTGATCGAGGTGTTCTGTCTTAAAGGTGAACGCTGGTTGAGACTGAGTGTTGGCTGAATCGGTGCTTCTAACTCAAAGGTGAGCGTTGGTTGAGATCGAGCGCTGGCTGAATAGGTGCTTCTGTCTCAGAAGTGAGCGCCAATTGAGATTGAACGCTGGCTGAATGGGCGCTATGTCTCAGAAGTGAGCGACGTATCAAAGTGAGTGGGCGTGTGAGGCGGTGAGCGAGCGTGTGAGGCGGACAGGTGCGGGCGCCGATGAAAAGGGGAGAGCAAGAGCGGAGATGGGCGTTGGGCGATGCCCAGCGCCGGATGGAGTGCCAGCACCGGTTGGGCGTAAGGGCTGGATGAGGAGCCGCACACGGTGCGGACGAATGCGCGTGGAAGCAAAGGAAAGGTGCTGGGGCGGGTAAACGTGCCGGAAGCACAGGACAGGCACTGGTCACGAGGCGTGAGCGGGGTGGATGCGCGCGACTTTGATTATTCGCTCTATTCTCTCTCGTCTGAACTCCGAAATGCGATCCGTTTATGCCTTCGGACTTCTATCGGGATGTTCTTCAATTTATGATAACTCTTGGTAGATCTATTTCATCCTATTTAATACCGTTTTCCAAGAATAAGCACAAGCGTGATCGACGCGGGGTGGATGCGCGCGACTTTAACGATTCGCTCTGTTCTCCCTCGTCTGAACTACGAATTGCGATTAGTTTGCGCCTAAGGAATTCTATCGGGATGTTCTTCAATATATGATAACTATTGATAGATCCATTTCATCCTATTTACTACCATTTTCCTACAAAATATCGAAACAAACCAAATAAGTCCGAATCGAAAAATACTAATCAAAACAACAGCATAAGTATGACAAATCACTGGAAACGGTATGCAAAAGAATACCAAGAATAAGCACAAAATGAAACCAAACACGTGGCTCAAATCACTGTTTCGGCCAAGTTTCAATTTTTTCGTCCAAATCCATTTGACGAGTCCGGTCCGTGCCCGTGCATGCGAGGCCCGTTTCATGAAAAAATTAAGATTTGTATTTTGCAAATTTATGTATTAAATTAGGCATGGATGTACAGGATCCATGAATGGGCCGCGATTGATCGCTAATATTCCTACCAAATAAATGATAGTCAAACAGCAAGTATATATATCGTATCCACAGGGACTGCGACTCGAGAACACAGTGAATAATCAACGCAGAATCTTTATTATTATTCAGGCAACAAAATATCAAGAGAGAATATTATAAACTAGACTCGAAAATAAAGAGGAATAAAATCAGAGATGAAAGACTGATCCTAGGGATGTACTTAACCTAACAAGATTCACACAATTAACCTATTAATCTGTTTACCAATTTAATCCACATTCAGATGAATGATCACTAATGTAACTATAGTTTCCGCCAGGACAGCCTATAGTAGTAGGTTAGCCTAAACTCTATCTCCGTCGGGTCTCAAGAGAAGTAAGCTAATTACCAAAAGCACACAAAGATTTAACCTCCTACAGTTCACCTATCTCCGTCGGGTCTCAAGGTAAAAACTGTATTATGAATTCAAGATATCGATTATGCAATTAATTCCGCCAAGACATCAATCACATAACTAGCATGCATTAATATTGGCCAGATACCAACATATGAGAATTAAAGCCAAGAATCATAAATCATGAATGGGATGGTAAAACAGTATCAACAGATCAATCATACAAATCTAGTTAGACATACAAACCCTAGGATCAATACGAACTTTAGCTACGCATAATTAAAATAACAAAACAATAAAGAAAGCATAAATTAAGATAGATAGATGAAACCGTAAGAATCCACGAAGAACAATTGTAGCGACTTGAATCCGGAAGAAATTCTGAAATCTAATACTAAACTATAAAATTGGAAAGAAAATACTGAAAGTAAAAGCTAAACTAAATTAAACGGGAAAAGAACTTGCAAAAGAAAATAAAGAAGAAATTGTGTTCTGCTCTGGAATGGTGTGTTTTCACAACTGATCTATCTCCCTATTTATAAAGAATTGCGAGCTCTCTCGTGCATTGTGCAAGCCTCCTCCATCTCGGACTCTGATTCAGAAATTCACTCGGACTAGGAGTCTCGCCTCGCGAGGCGCTATCGCGAGCAATGGTCGTGAAGATAGCTCGCGAAATAATCTCCGTGCGTGCGTCTGACTGAGCTCGTGAGCAATGGTCGCGATGACAGGTCGCGATGCCGGGTCGCGATCCTCCTTCCGCGTGTCTTCACGATCTTCCCTCGCGATCGTTGGTCGCGATGCCGTGTCGCGAGGTCAGTTGCTGCCTTCTCGACTCTTCATCCACGAGCTCGTGTCTCGCGAGCTTCATCCCAATGATTAAGTGTGTGCTCGTGTGTGTTCTCCCTTTTAAGATCAAAATCTGTGCTAAAATAACACAAAATACACACGGCATAATATCTTTCAAAGTAAATAAAATATATCACAAATGCAGCTCAAACAAACCTTTATCAATTAGAAATAGGACAAATATAACCTTTTAAAAAGGTAAAAATGAGGCTTATCAACTCCCCCAAACTTACACTTTTGTTTGTCCTCAAACAAATTAGAACAAGAGAGAGACGATCAAAGATAAGCAAAGAGTCGAACGACAAAAGCAATAAGCCTCAGAGCAATGAGCAATAAAAGATTCAAGCAAATGAATCAAATCACAACCTCTTTCGTTAAACTCAACATATCATAAAAGTCATAAGCACGAGCCTTCTCAAACTTGAATCCTCACGACATGGATATATATATAAGAAAACTCAAACACTCAAGTGTATCAAGGAGGATGTGTATACTCTCAAAGTTTAAAAACACATGGAATCTACCATAAACTTGCAAATCGTCTAATTCTCCATTGCTCAAATATGTGCTCAAGAACTAAGATCAAAAAGGTCTTTTAAAAGGTTATAATGTAGGCTCTTTGGTAAGGTAGGATATATTTAGGCTAAATGACTCATAATCCCATAATAAAAAACACCATAAGTATCACAAGACATAATTCACAAACTTTCACAATTCATTTCAAATCTCTACACCAAAAAGTCATTTTTTTCTAAAAATTCCACAATTTTCATATAAGTTATATAATCATCTCAATGCACTAATTACTTACCCACTTATGTTCTTTTCACACACTTGTGTCAATTTTTACCTCTTTTTTTTTTAATATGAACTTATATGGGTAAGCAACTATTTTTAATATTCACTTTCTCATTTATTATTTTCTTTATTTCCTTTCTTTTTCTCAACCCTCAATTCAAGCAGCCAAATATCACTAACTACATAACCCAACCCACGGCTATATGAAAGAATAAGGTAGACTCAAACGGGCTCATCAAAGGATAATAAAATAATAGGTTAGTGTTTGGATAGTGTATAGGCTAAGAAAAGAATGCCTAATATCATTTCAAAATTCTTAAGCACATCAATGCAACCTCGAAAAAGAACCAGAGCAAGTTCTAGAGAAACACATGTTATTTCAAACTATTCACATAGAAAGAAATAAGACTGAAAAGATATGACAGTCGAAAGCTCAAGTCTCACAGGTTTCAAAAATGTGATCAAGTTCTCAAAGGTTTAATACTCACAATGATCATAACATGATTCGTCTCACAAAATCAGTTGCAATAAATTTTCAAATAAAACAATTCTCATCATCGGTTGCTCGTCATTCAACTCAACCCAAAACAGACACAAAACCCAAACAACAAAACAAAACCAAAACAAACAAAAAGAAAACAGAACAAAAACGAAAACAAAACAAAAGAAAGGAAAACATTGGGTTACCTCCCAACAAGTGCTAAATTTAAATGTGTTTAGCTAGACCATTTCATACCCAATCAATCTGGCGTTTTGACAACAGACTTTTCATTCACCTTAGACCACCACTGAGTGTGGAAGTGGCCTCTCCCAAACTTGAACGAATCACTCAAAGTTCCATGCCGAGTCCATCTCTTCTTTTTAGCACCCTTGTCACTTGGTCGGTTGACATCCAAGCTCGAGATTTGGCTAGCAATAACAGTGGTGATTGAATGACACTCTTCATGCTTTGCACTATCGTGTCGCGGGATGGCGTCATAGATTGAGATTTTTAGCTCCTCATCGTTAACACGAAAAGTTAGATCACCTTTCTGCACGTCAATTAAAGCATGACCAGTTGCTAGAAAAGGCCTACCCAAGATTAGTGGTTGATTTTTAATTCGGGGATGTCTAAAATAACAAAATCAGAAGGAAAGACAAAATCCCGAATTCTTACCAACACATCTTCAATTATGCCCTTAGGATATGCAACTGACTTGTCAGCCATCATTAATGAAATGGATGTTTTCTTCATTTGCCCAGCCCCAAGCGGTTTAACACAGATAATGGCATCAGGTTTATGCTCGCTCCTAAATCACACAACACGTTGGGGAACGTATGCTCGACAATCTCGCACTCCAGCGTGAAGCTCCCCGGATCCTTCTGTTTCAGTGGCAACTTTCTTTGCAAGATAGCACTACATTCCTCGGAGAGGTTGATCTTGTCAAATTTCCCCAACTTCTTTTTATTCGCCAATGCATCTTTGAGAAATTTGACGTATCCGGGCATGTTTCTGAGCGCGTCAAAGAGAGGTATATTAATGTTCACTTTTTGGAATATCTCCTTGAATCGGGCAAACTCCTCATCATATTTTGTTTTCCCAATGCGCTGAGGAAATGGAGCTGTCGGCTTTGGGAGTGTTGGCTGATCCTTCGCGTTTTCAGCTTGCGCGTGTTCACCCTTTTCCTTACCTCGCGATGTCTCTTCGCCATTCTCTCTCGCGACACTCTCTTCACTGGATTGCTTATCTCCTTGATTCTCCGGATGATTTTCATATGAAGCTCCACTCCTCAAACATATCGCATTGCATTGATTTGGAGGAGTGTGATTCTTCGGATTTTGCTCGGTATTACTTGGGAATTGCCCTTGCTGCATTCCGGCTCTTTCATCGCCATCCGCCCACTTAGTTCTCAATCATCTTTACTTGTTTTCCAAGGGCTATCACCGTATTGTTGATGGCGTTGTTGTACTCTCAGAGGCGTTCATCCTATTCCCAAGATCTTTGGATCTGAATATTTTACTGAGCCACAATTTTGTTGGTGACTCGTTGCTATCTGCTGATTGCTCGCCAACACTTGTTGCATCATCTGTTCGAGGCTCGGCTTCTTGGGCTCCACAATCATTCCATTATTAACAGCAAAACTAGGTGGTGGTTGCTGAGCATTCTGTGCATTGGCATAGGAAAAATTGGGATGATTCCTATTGTTGGGATGATAGGGTGGATTCCCACTTTGATTCCCTTGACCATTACTCCTTTGGTTCAAATATTGAACCTCCTCCATACTATGTGCCATGGCCACAGTCATCTGCCCTTTCCTCTTGGCTTCGTACTCCTTCTGTAGAGTTTTGAACTTCTCTAACAAGTCATCATACTTATCATCCAACTCTGCATCAGCCACTCTTACGATCATTTGCTCTCCATCGGCCATTGATAGCTATTGGATGTCATCTCCTCAATAATTCTCAATGCTTCGTCTATTCCACGATTGAGAAGGCATCCTCCGGCTGATGCATCTACAATGCTACGGGTGTTAGCATTGAGTCCACTATAAAATTGTGTCACTTGTTGCTCGGTGAAAACCCATGTGTGGACACTTTACGAGCAGTTACGAATCGCCCGGTGCTTCAAATAATGATTCATCTCCCAATTGTGAAAATGGGAGATCTCGCAATGATCTTACGGGCCTTGGCGGTGGAAAGTATTTGGACAGGAATTTCTCGCACAATTGCTCCCATGTAGTGATTCTTGATCTGTCCAAACTCTTGAACCACTCTTTCGCCCGACCGCGGTGAAAATATGAACATCCGCATCCGGATGGCGTCACCGGCACTCCGTTCGCTTGATAGTATCACGAGATATCGAGAACGCCCAAATATGCATTGGGGTCATCGATCACCTCCCCAAACCGCTCCACTTGTATCATCGCCGATGAGGCGGAGCTTTAACTCGAAATTATTCGCATTGACGTTCGACCCCCATCCTCCACCTTGGAACTAATCCGTCGGTGGCCTGTACATGTGGTTGAGCAGTATGGACTGTAATCGTTCACCAAACGGGCCCATCTGATTGTTCAACGCCAGTTGTCGTTGCATTGCTGCCAACATCGCCTCCATCTCGGCCATCCGATCTGGGATTTGGGGCTGTCTATCTGCCATTTCTTGTTGTCTTCTTTCTCGGCTTTCTCTCTTATATGATCTGTCAATCTCGAGATCCAATGGAATGATTTCTTTCCTTTGGGATCTTGTAATCATGCACAACGTAAAGAGCTAAAAAAAATCAAGTCAAATCTAAGAAGCAACACAGAAATATATATATATATATATGTTTTTTTCTATTTTTATTTAAAGCGCCTGAATTAATAACTACAATCCAGAAAATTATCATTATGCAATCTAAAGCGTCAAGAACGGCGCCTAAAATTTATCGCTAATATTCCTACCAAATAAATGATAGTCAAACGGCAAGTATATATATCGTATCCCGTGGATCATGCGACTCGAGAACACGATGAATAATCAACGAGAATCTTTATTATTATTCGTGCAACAAAATATCAAGAGAGAATATTATAAACTAGACTCGAAAATAAAGAGGAATAAAATCGAGATGAAAGGCGATCCTAGGGATGTACTTAACCTAACAAGATTCACACAATTAACCTATTAACTCATTTACCAATTTAATCCACATTCGGATGAAGGATCACTAATGTAACTATAGTTTCCGCGGAGACGACCTATAGTAGTAGGTTAGCCTAAACTCTATCTCCGTCGGGTCTCAAGAGAAGTAAGCTAATTACCAAAAGCACACAAAGATTTAACCTCCTACAGTTCACCTATCTCCGGTCGGGTCTCAAGGTAAAACCGTATTATGAATTCAAGATATCGATTATGCAATTAATTCCGCCAAGACATCAATCACATAACTAGCATGCATTAATATTGGCCAGATACCAACACATGAGAATTAAAGCCAAGAATCATAAATCATGAATGGGATGGCAAAACAGTATCAACAGATCAATCATACAAATCTAGTTAGACATACAAACCCTAGGATCAATACGAACTTTAGCTACGCATAATTAAAATAACAAAACAATAAATAAATAAAGAAAGCATAAATTAAGATAGATAGATGAAACCGTAAGAATCCACGAAGAACAATTGTAGCGACTTGAATCCAAAAGAAATTCTGAAATCTAATACTAAACTATGAAATTGGAAAGAAAATACTGAAAGTAAAAGCTAAACTAAATTAAACGGGAAAAGAACTTGCAAAAGAAAATAAAGAAAAAATTATGTTCTGCTCTGGAATGGTGTGTTTTCACAACTGATCTATCTCCCTATTTATAAAGAATCGCGAGCTCTCTCGTGCATTGTGCAAGCCTCCTCCATCTCGGACTCTGATTCAGAAATTCACTCGGACTAGGAGTCTCGCCTCGCGAGGCGCTATCGCGAGCAATGGTCGCGAAGATAGCTCGCGAAATAATCTTCGTGCGCGCGTCTGACTGAGCTCGCGAGCAATGGTCGCGATGAAGGTCGCGATGCCGGGTCGCGATCCTCCTTCCGCGTGTCTTCGCGATCTTCCCTCGCTATCGTTGGTCGCGATGCCGTGTCGCGAAGTCTTCTTCCGTATGAACTCGCGATCTTCTCTCGCTATGCCGTGTCGCGAGGTCAGTTGCTGCCTTCTCGACTCTTTATCCGCGAGCTCGTGTCTCGCGAGCTTCATCCCAATGATTAAGTGTGTGCTCGTGCGTGTTCTCCCTTTTAAGATCAAAATCTGTGCTAAAATAACATAAAATACACACGGCATAATATCTTTCAAAGTAAATGAAATATATCACAAATGCAGCTCAAACAAACCTTTATCAATTAGAAATAGGACAAATATAACCTTTTAAAACAGGCAGGTAAAAATGAGGCTTATCAGCGATGCACGAATTTTATTTTATTTTTATCGTTCATAGCATGTCGTGGATGTTTAAATTATGCAGTAGCATGCAATGCATGTTTAATTACGTAGATAAACATGAATATATGTTTTTGTGATTAATTGCATTTTGCTTGCTTGGTTTATCGCGTTTTAAAGCATGTTTTATAATTTCACGAGCATGTTATACATGTTGAGTTTTAGAAAGAGCATGTTAGAACTACGTGATCTGTATGGACAAACCTTTGAAATAAAAAGACTAAGAAAGAAACCCGACGAATTAATTCTTAAAATTAAAAATATCAATACCTCCACATTTTGATCTCTCAAACAAAGTGATACATATTGTGAGTAAACATCCACACGCTTGGCTTGCTTGCACTATTTATCATAAGTTTGTTAGATGAGATTTCTTAATAAAACGTTTTAATCGATTGAGAAGTTAGAGTTTCACATGTAAACGTCCATACGCGTGGCTTGCATGTGTGATTTTCGTAAGTTCTCTAGAGATAGATGTAAAATAAGATGACAAACGAAATGAAATTGGAAGTGGTATGGTCCGCTTGAGTATGCTAATTCCAAGAATTCGATTTCTGCTGTCAAAATTGTGATCAGTGCTTAGACATCACCTCAAGTACAATTTCCCATGAAGTCCCTTCTTGTGATAGTGATGTGGTTTAGTTAAGGTCCAATTATTAATTTCATTTGTCATAAGGATAAGTTGACATGGATTGAAATTAAATGACTAAAAGGTTTATTTTAGTCTGGTTGAGGGGTTCATGTGTAAACGTCCACACGCATAGCTTACATATGGATTCCTTGGGCAATTGGAGGTTTCAACTAATATAGTTTTATCAAAAGGTTACAGTATTGTTGTTACAAATTATGTGCAATCGTATGCTTATGTGTTTACATTACTTTTCGGATATGTCTCTAACTCCGATTATTAATATGCTCGCACAAAACCCCTTATATTGTCCGAACTATATCGAGTGAAAACAAAACATTGAGATTGTTCTTATTATCGAAGAAAATTTATTTGTACTCACTACACATTGTCCAATGCCCCTAGAAGATTTATCTACCGATGAGGAGCGCAAGGAGCACGAGAAATAGGATAAATCAAATAGAATGGCAAAGTGTCTTCTTTTGGTTACCATGTGTGAGTCCTTGCCACGCCAGTATCAAGAGATGGATAATGCAACCATCATCTGGTAAAATCTCATGAAATCGTATGAGGAGTCGAACATAATTGCTAGTTATAACTTGATGAAATTGATCATGTAAAGTTCAATGATGGAAGCAATTTAGTGCATGACCATGTAGAGCAAATGATGTATCTCTTCAAAGAGCTCGAATTTGTTGGAGGATATTTTGATGACGAGGTCAATATCGATATAGTTATCAATAATTTACCCAATTCTTTTGATGACTTTTGTTATAGCGTGATCCTATATGAAAAGATTCATACCCTAGATTTTTTGCAAAAGGATCTGGTAACGGCGGAAGGCAAGATGGGCAAAGGTACACACTCTTTAGTATGCATCTCAAGGAATACCACTGCTTCATCGAAAGATAAAAAGGTAAAGTGAAATTCAAGAGATTCTAAGACTAAAATGAATAGTGAGAGTAATACAAATGGCTCTACCAACGGTTTGAAAAACTAAAGAAGAAGGGTAAGTGTTTCAAGTGCAATAAGACTGGGCATTGGAAGGCTAATTGCTCTATGCTCAAGGTTTAAGGCTTAAGGTAAGCCATTACTCTTGTAACCGAAACATTTAGTTACTTTTTCTACGCATTCATGGGTAGTGGATACGGGTGTGACTGATCATGTTTGTTACACCTTGTAGGGGTTTCTGCGGACAAGACAACTGAGTGATGGCGAGATAACGATCTCCATGGACAACACGGCGAAAGTCGAGGTTGTTGCAGTCGGAGACGTTTCTTTATGCATTGATAGGAAAGTTTTAGTATTAAGAGATGTTCTTTATGTAGGGTAATCTGATTTTAACCCTCTCCCGATGATCTATCTTGGATGTTTAATTCACTATACATTGATTATATACCTAGCATGCACCTATATAATTAATTGCAACACGTTGGTGTTTTTCTCGTGTTTACTTGCGAATTTTTAGACAAAAGTAGGATCAAGACTTGTGCTTTGATCTTCTGGACTGTATCCCGTTTGCCAAAACTCCAATGCTGAGTGAGAAAAATCTATGGAGAATACTGCAAATTTTGCCTTCTTCCACACCTTGAAATTTTTGAGAATCTCAACTATGGGAATAGTCTTTTCTTATTTTCTCTCACCTTATATTTATAATGCAACCCTAGAAACCTATTACGATAGGATCTCTGCATATCTAATAAATACAATCATATCTTCTCAGATAGAGAGAATCAGAACAGAGTCCCAGTAGGACTCTATCATGTGGTGGACGAAATCTTGCAGCTCCAGGCCTTGATGGGCCATCTCAGGGATCAAATGCAAGGAATAAAGATGGGCCTCAAATGAATTAATTATCTTATGTTCAGCCCAGAACATAAATTAATTCATAAACAATTATTCATACCACTAAAGAATAAATGCAGACTTACCCCTTTATTTCCGAAGTTGAGTCGGGCTTACACTTAGACTTCATAAACCCCATATTTAAGATATCACACGTCCTCATTATTATTTATAGCATTCTGACTGCTTAAAATAATTAATCTCTTTAATTCCTTAAGTAGTACCACCCAACCTTATTATTGTACTTAAGATAACTCAACCTGCAGGGTTTAGTACAATTAACCTTTTGAGCTCCTTAAGGGGACGTCATCATCCTTAACGGATATGGTAACTCGATACTGGTAACTAGTATGACATACAAGCACTGCCACCACCCAAGATGTAGAGAATATTGGGTTATCTCATGCAACTCTCACCCATAACAAGTCAAAGTAATGGTCAGCAACTCATAATCACCTGAAACCTTATCGAGGTTTAGATCAATGTGAAGTCATCGAGATCTAGGTTCTTCATGATGGTCAGATAGAAGAACTCATCTCACTGTGATCCATCAACACGTCAGAGACGTACCAGTATAGACAAGCAACCAAGTCAAGTCACTTCTTATCCATACCGCAGCCTATACCGAGAACTCATCCTCAAGTTATCTTAGCTGTGATCCTTTTTATATCTCATTAAGCTTGACCAATCATACAGACTTTTATGATCTACTACACACTGTTTGATCTAACTTATATATGAGATAAATGGACATACATATGCAATCAAGTAAACAATTCAGATATGAGATTATAATAGTGGTAACATGAATAATTGAATACAAGCTCAACGAAAATTGCTTCCAGTATACAAATCCAACAATCTCCCACCTATACTAAAGCAAACGTTTAGTATACAATGTGTCTCTCTACTAGCTATTATAGACAACACCATCACTTTGTTTCTCCCACTTCTACAAAAGTTTACTTTCTAAGTAGGGGCTATCTTACGCAATCTAGGTCCTCGAACATGCTTGTCGTAGACTTTTTGCGACAGGATCTTCGTGAATGGGCCAGCTAGGTTATCCGCAGTACCAATCTTCTCAAACAACACTTCTCATCGTCTAACGATTTCTCGTATGATATTGTATTTTCTCTCTATGTGTTTGGTCGCCTTGTGGGTCCGTGGTTCCTTCGAGTTTGCCACTGCACCTGAGTTATCACAGTACACTATGATACACTTAGGTAAACGAGGTACCACATCTCGATGCACGGACCGTACTCGAGCTTTGGATCAATGTCCCCAGAAGGAAGGAGTATGCCCGCGTGTTTCAACGAGAACACCGAAAAAACTCTTCGTGCTTTACTTCTCTCCGGTTAGGCGGGAAGCTTCATAAGGGCTAAGATGGCATCTTGCTTCCCTTCATAAGCCTATGGTGGTCTCAAGAGCATTGCCGGCTTGTTGAAGAAGGACCACCCCATTGTTTGACTGGGTTGAAATCGTCGATAAGCCTCGGTCTCACTTTGGAGTGACTAACCAGCCAACCTAAGGCACCTGAGACCACTTCGCTGATACGCCTTCCTTGTAAATCCACTTGCAGCCAATGGCTTCTTTCCCTGCAGGCAATGAGACTAAGTCTTATTCTTTTTCTGGCAAGATCATCCCAAATCACGAAAGTCCGTCCGGGATCATGGTCTATCGCAAAATCAAAACCACAGGGGCATCCCTATAGAGCCAAACGCGATTACCCAACGAGGGAGACCACGAATGCTTCTTTGGTCAAACATTAGCGGCTAATGCCACCTTTGTCTCCATCTCGGGTCAAATAGGAACACTTAATACCTCTTTCAAAAGCGGTATCCGATGTGAGTCACATGAAGCCGATGATGGCCTCCATCAATACTCTTAGTCCATGATCCTGCGCTTAAAGCACCGAAGGAAGGGTGAGCGCGGAAAATAGATCAATCGATAAGAAAAGTGTGAGAAAAAGTGCGGGCGAAAGCGCTCGTTTTCCTTCCCATGAGTATAGCATGATGAGCCCAAGTTACGGCGACTCGGGATGAAGGGGGAATAAGGGTATTAAGAAAAGGGATTTCCCAAGGATCTAAAACCCCAATCCCTTTTGGGGGCCAAATACAAATCCGATAATCGATTGGCTTTAGAAAGGCGGCTTTCCCCTCTTAATGAGTTGATCGTGGTACGAAAATACCTAAGGATTGGGGTAACCAGGCTGGCTAACCTAACTATGAATTTCTATCCATGTCGGGATAGACAGAAGTCTCGCTGCTGCTATTGATCAACCTTAGGGGAACCTTTAGCTTCAGAGCTCCTTGCCCCCGGTTTGTTATATCTCCTGTGTACCTCTTCCTGTTTCCGAGCTATCGTCGAGTAGAGTCTCTGCGGCTGGCACTCGAGGAACCACGGGACACTCCATACAGAGCAATCAAGTCTTAGGGATGAGACACCCGCGCAAGGACCTCAATTCTCATTAGGAGGTCGAACCAAGGACCTATGGAAGTCGGGGCTACCCCGTCCCCATTTCTTTTGCTCTATTTGTTCTTGTTGCTTTGTTGTTATACTTTGTTGTTAGACGATTAGGTATCAGTGGGAACATAAAGATAAAAGAATTAACTAAGTATCAGATCGACCAAATTGAACAAATGATAGGTCAAGATCATGTTGTTCATTGTGAATTGAAGAGGGGAGAACGAGCAGACATCCGACCCGATGAGCAGAAAGAGACTCAAAGAAAGAAATAAAACAAACAAAAAGAAAGATAAGTGAAAGGTACCAACTTCTAAACTCAATCTACCGATAAAGTGACTTTTGGGTCGTTAGAAAGTGTCACAGAGTACTTGTAGCAAGGAATCGACTTGATCTTATCCTTTGCTTTAGTCTTGCTAGTAGGGGAAAGAGTTGACTAGTGAACTCGTAAGCTCATTCCTTCTTGCTAGCTATGACCCTCTTTCACTACAATACTTGGACCGATTGTCCCCTCGAGACTTGCTGCCTCGCCAAAAGAAGAAGATCTTCGTTCGCTCCTTAGCGGGAGGATGTTTAGCTGCCATGACTTTCTATTACTTCCTCTAGTTATCTAGTGCACACTGCCCGTCGACGATAGCAGTTACCTAGTTGCTAAAGGCTGGGCTTCCTATGATTCCTTATCTTGGTCAAAAGATAGGTTCCAACTCTGGTACAAGGATGGTTAGATATAGGCTTTCATCTGTGGGGGCTTTCTCAATCGTCATGTTGGCGAAACGCTTTGGAGCTAAGTAGAGGTCCATTCTTGAATGAGGTAAATGGCGATGTAACATATGCTTTAAAGCGATTCCACATCTTCCTCCGAAGAAGGTAAAGAAAGCTCTTCTATCAATCCTCTTTGCTTTGTAGACTCCGATGTAATTATATCATCGGGATCGAATGCTCACTGGGATAATAGAAATATTTCATTCTTTTCTCTTGTCCCAGAGTGAGAAAGGTGAATCCGCATCCCTTTCGTATGCAAACCACAGGCTTTCTTTCATAGGATAGAGCAAAACCAGCGGTTACTTCGACTTTCGGAGTATATTAAAAAGAACAGATTCCTATATAAAAATAAAGCGATAACGAAATCCACGTTGTTTGATCTTTGAAACTAGTCCTGCAAAAGCCAATCCGAGGCAAAAGCCCATTGTCGAGATGAAAGAAAGCAAAGGATTGGAGTCATCCCATGATCTAACCGGGATAGAAATCGAAATAAGCGGAAAAAGAACAGATCGCGCCATGCCGAGATTCTCAATTACGCGAAAGACATAATCGAGGTCAAGCGGGAGCGCCACTTGAACCCGTTCTAGCGTCGTGGGATGAACATGAAGATAGTCTTTCGACTTCCTTTACCTCCACCTCGGATCCGGTAAAGATGGTTCTTCTCGTGATTAAGCTACTTACTAGAGTTCGGATATTGAACAAGCGGGTGGCAACTTGCCCGATAAGAAAAGTAGCAGAGTGAAAGAGTTCTTGTTTTAGTAGCTAAGTTTCTTGAGGGGAATTATATTCTTTAATACGTTACGGCCTCTTAGCCTTCACTAGTAGAAGCATAGATATTTCAAGAAAAGGAATAATCTTCCATCATGGGCGAGGAGACCTTCCCTTTAAAGCATCAATCACGTCTACCTTACGGGTTCATTGGTTTGAAAGTCTTTGTCACGGTGAGCAAACCGATCATCTCCGTCTACCAACTCTCCGTTACTTTTGGTGATCTTTCTTTTGGTGACTCCTCTTCTTGTTCTATTGATCGAAGCATCCAGCAGTACGCCACGCGGTTTAGAATCTTCTACCTTAATCTTAGTACCACGAACACTAAGGGAATCCCGACAAAGCAAGACAAGTCAAAATCAAAGCAACTAGATGATTCGGCGTCGGATAGCCGCATACCTTGAATACGCCCTAGGCTAAGAGCTTTCTTCTCTTATGATTGATATTTCGACTCTACCTTTTATTGTATTGAGATTAAATCAATCAGCGCAACTCGACCAACGGATGTATGCCGAGAAATCCTTAGTAGATAGATTACCCTGACTACTTACGTATAGTTAAGGAGGTTCGGTGGTCAGAAGAGCTAGGTCTTATCCGCGTGCGACTTGATCTTGTTTTCCTCTTCCCACATTTATTGAAAAAAAAGTAGAAAGAAATCTTCAATCACAATCAACCAATTATCATATAATCATAAATAGAGATGAGGTGGTTGAAGGGCTTATCTTGGTGCAGTGAGCTTGAACCCACCGATCGATAAATGTGTGTCACAAGTCTTATGCTTAACACATGCAAGTCGAGCGTTATTTTCGGGAAAATCGAAGCTTTGTAAATGTAAAGAAGGGTCGACCTTTCTTTGTTGTCTAATGAAAGGCTAATTCACGATGAGCGGTCGGGCGAGGCGGTCGTGGACAAATTGGGTTCGATTCCCATAGCCCCAATGTGGAGAACGAAAAGCGAGCCCTTTCTCAATTCTACGGTTCATCGGAGGAATTTCGGGGATCTAGTAGACCAAACCACAGCCCGTCGACAATTGGGGACTCTTTTCTTCACCCCACCTCAACGAACCCTTAATGGATGACGGGGCGCGTCTCGGGGAGCTGCAGCACGCTTGGCCTCTTCCATCGGGCGGGGATAACCTCCCGTTTTCCTCAATATCCTCTTCAAACAAGTGATTTGGAAAAAAGATCGAGGCAGCACTTGTTGACGACAGTATCCAGCGGGAAAGGGTCGCGAGAAAAGGCATGCCATCCGCGGCTTCCTTTTCTATCCGAGAGGAAGCTGCTCTACGGAGCGAACGTTAACCCAACATCTCGAGCAGATTGAGAGAAATGGGACACGTGCCAGCGTTCCGTGGAAGAATCACACCTAAGTGGATTGCCTAAAGAGGTACCCAAACTCGGCGCCCTCTCTAGGGCAACTTCTTCCTGCCTCCTCAAATGAGCTGTACCGAGAGAGAGGAAGAGCCTCTCATCATATTGCAGCAAGGACATTGGGCATATCATATTAGCAGGCCTATTCTATTCCATCTTAGTGTCCGTCCGCCCAGTTACTTTACTCTTCCAATCTACGAACGAGAGTTGTCTGGCTATTTAGTCTGGCTTTTGAAGCATACTCCTCGACCTGCACGAATGGTGTAACGACTGCCCCGCTGTCTCTGACATGGACCCAAAAGAATTACTTACCCAGTGGCCTCACCTTCATACGAAGTTCCTGCTGTTCCCGCTGCAAATACGGAATCGGAAGCTACGGACTAAGAATTAGACGTGGATTCTCGCTCGGCCATCTATATTTGGATACAGTAAATTCACAATACAATTGAGTATGAAGAAAGAATTTGATGAAATAGGTTTTACGCTTGGTGTAGCAATACCCTTGACTAAAGAAGATGGAGAGTTGATTCCAAAGAGCTCTATTTATGATCAAGTTTATCGTCTTATTTTAAAATATATAGAACTATATGATGGTGATTGTATTCTTGGAATAACAATAACACTATTTATGCTTGTCGGTGTCGAGGATAAGAAGATACCCCTTTATCCAAGATGCTAGAGAAAAGAGTCTTTTAGAATGTCTTCAACCGGGACAAATAGATCAACATAAACCTATCGGTGCTCTAAAGATCCAACATAAAAGCAACATTATTCGAGCCATATCACTTTGGAATAAAATCAAGTCAAATAAAAGGATGTAAGCGAAATCATTCTTGGTTGCCGATACGAGACTATCTTGATAAATAGCGTTCATACACCGTCGCGGCGGGTGTCGTGATGGTCATTCAGTCAAGATTTGAAGACTCAAACCCCTCCTCAATCGACCAATCCGGACTCGCCCACATGGGAAGGATCAAGTCCCCCCGTCGATCGTCTTGATCAGCCAGACGATCTTCTTGCGAGAACCTTGAAGAGGCGATGGGAAGAGAAGTGAAAAGGAGAACAAATGGAAGGTCTCTCTACCTCACAAGCTCTTGGATCCCATGGCTAAAGAAGAACCCTCATTTGGCCTTTGTTTAAAGAGGAACAATCCTACTAGGACTCATTTGAGATAGGAATGGCTAAACCGATTGTCTAGGAAGAAAGCTAATGAAAGCAAAGGTCAAGAAAATCTTGGTTTAATAGAAGTTAGTCAAAATCTCGCTTTTCTCCATTGTACTATGATTGCTAGATAGCATTCAAGCTCAAGATCATCCTAACAACCGACCGATGCTAAACCTATTTCGTAAATAGTGGTAGGCCGTGATGCAAGACGCCCATATTGGTGATAGATCATGTACTCAAAGCTATGAATAATGTAATAATTGGGAATTACATTGTTTGGCGTTCGATGAACAGATCGACTAAGGTTCTTGAGTATACTATTCAAGGGTGACAAAGCAGGTCACGGAAGAAGTGTTTACGATGATCATATAGAACCATCAGTGCTCTTCATAGTAAGCATTTTGTGAGTCTCTAAAGTTCATATGCGGTGATATTGATCTCTATGCTATGTATGAGGTAGTTCTTGAACCATACCGCCTCCTTAGCGACCTCAAGGCGGCTACATATTCGGCTTCCATGGTAGAGTCCACAATGCATCGCTGCTTTGCATTCCGTCAAGATACGGATCCTCCTCCCAAGGTAAACACATAGCCTGAGGTAGATTTTTTCTCATCACGGTCAGCTTGGAAATCCGAGTCTGAATAACCCAAATGCATTAGACTATCTGCTTGGTAAACTAGCCTATAATCTCGAGTCATTTTCAGGTACTTGAGTATATGTTTTACGGCAGTCCAATGAGCTTGTCCAGGGTTAGACATATATCTAGCTACTATGCCTACCGCATAGCAGATATCAGATCTCGTACACAACATCACATACATGAGACTTCCTACGGTGGAAGCGTAAGGAACTTGTCTCATTTCATTTATCTACTTTGCAGTAATAGGTGACTGCTCATTAGATAAAGGAACACCATGTCTGAAGGGTAGTAATCCCTTCTTAGCGGTCTGCATGCTAAAACGAGTAATCACAGTATCAATGTAAGATGCTTGAGATAAGCTCAACATTTTCTTCTTACGATCTCGATAAACCTTGATCCCAAGAATGTACGCTGCATCTCCTAAGTCTTTCATTTGAAACTGATCGGATAACTGACTCTTTACGTATGATAACAGCTTCACGTTGTTGCCAAGTAGAAGGATGTCATCTACGTAAAGTGCAAGAAATACCTCGTCACTGTTGACATCCAAACGTTACACACAACTCTCGCTAGGCGACTGGGTAAATCCATAGGACTTTACCACCTTGTTAAAGCGCAAGTTCCATGATCGGGAAGCTTGCTTAAGTCTATATATGGACTTCTTAAGCTTCCATACTTGATGCTCTTCACCCTTCACCACATAACCTTCGGGTTGCTGCATATAGATGTCTCTACCTTCTTCAAGGTAACTGTTTTAAAAAGCGGTTTTTACATCCATTTGCCAAACCTCAAGGTTCAGGTGAGCTGCTATGGCCAGAAGAATTTTGATGGACTTGAGCATTGCTACAGGTGAAAAGGGCTCATCGTAATCGATTCCCTCAATCTGAGTGTACCCTTTCGCCACAAGCCTGGCTTTAAAAGCCGAAACCTCTCCATCTGAATCTATCTTCCTCTTGTATACCCACTTACTACCTATGGCTTCCTTACCATCTGGTAGAGGTGTTTTCTCGTATACATCCATAGCTATTATGTGCTCAATTTCTAAGTCCATAGCGATGTGCCAAGATCTTGCATCTATATCTTGTATCGCCTCGCTATATGTCCATGGGTCGATTAGAGCCTGCTCGTTTACTGGGACTAAATTTGAAGATTCATCCACGAACATAAATCACTCGAGTTCACGAACAACCCTCCCACTATGATGAGGCGCTACTGGCACAATGGTAACGGTGGGTGTAGTAACATGTGGTTCTCTATCTTACACAACTTGCTGGGTAGGTGTCGTTTGTACGGTCGCTATCTTTAGTGGAACTCGACCCACTTCAATTTCTTGAAGTATTTGGTGTCGATTCCTCCCACTAGACACGAAATCTTGTACCTTTGGCCTAATCGATGGTGGAATACGATCATCTTCTGATTCCTGAAGTATGATTTCAACTTCAGATTTGTGCTTTTTCATGTAGTCCTCTTCTAAGAATCTGGTGTTAGTGCTAATAACGACCTTCTGATCCTTAGGACTATAGAAATAACCATCTTTCGTTCCTCTAGGATAACTAATAAATAGCCATGCATCAGATCTAGCGTTCAACTTGTCAGCTTTCTTGTTCAGCATATGTGCTGGACTACCCCATATCCTTATATGGCTTAAACTAGGCTTGCGCCCATACCATAACTCGAAAGGGGTCTTATCGACTGACTTGGAAGGTATTAGATTGAGCAAATATGTCGATGTTTCAAAAGCATACCCCTAGAACGAAATAGACAATGTTGCATAACTCATCATCGATCTAACCATCTCTCAGAGAGTCCTATTTCTTCGCTCTGACACACCATTTTACTGTGGTGTGCCAAGTGTAGTGAGCTGGGATGTTATCCTACACTTAATCAAATAGTCCATGAACTCGTTAATGAGGTATTCGCCACCGCGATCAGACCGCAGTAACTTGATACTCTTACCAAGCTTCGTCTCCACTTCTGCCTTAAATTCTTTGAATTTCTCAAAGCATTCAGACTTGCGGTGAAGTAGATATACGTATCCATACCTTGAGTAATTGTCAATGAAAGTGACAAAATGTTTGTACCCTCCACGAGCTTGTGTGGACATTGGTCCATACATGTCAGAATGGACTAGCTTCAACACTTCTTTGGCTCTATACCCCTTCGTTTTGAAGGGCCTGGTCGATATCTTTCCCTCTATACATGATTCGTAGACTAGGTACGGAGTAACTGTGATATTACCCAACGCTCCATTCTTAGCCAGTCTTAGGATCCTATTTAGATTGATATGACCTAATCTAAGATGCCAAAGATATGTGGTCTCATCTAGCGAAGAAAACTTTATTTTCTTAAGGTTTGATGTAGATGTAACATAATTAAAGGTATTATGCTTGGCCGAAATAGTATAAATTAAATTATATAAAATGCCACCACAGATAACTTCGTCATTTCTTATGATAGAAACACCACTATAAAAAAAATAATAGAATATCCATGTATAAATAGTTTGGAAACCGAAATAAGGTTTCACGAAACTCCGACACATAAAACGTCTTTCAATACTAAAACTGTCCTATCAAATCATAAAGAAACATCTCCGACTGTAACGGCCTAGACTTTCGCCGCGTTGCCCATGGAGATCGTTATCTCGCCATCAAATAACTCCCTTGTCACGGGAACCTCTGCAAGGTATAACAAATATGATCAATCACACCCGTATCTACTACCCATGAATGAGTAGAACAAGTTGCTAAACATGTTTTCGTTACTAAAGCAAATGACGTACCTTGAGCCTTGTGCATGGGGCACTTAGCCTTCCAATGCCATGTCTTACCGTACTTAAAGCACCTGCCCATCTCCTTTGGCTTTTTCAAGCCTCCGGTGGCAACGATGTTCTTGCTCTCACGGCTCCCACTAGTTTCCTTTCCTCTACCACCTTTAGCACCCCTTTTTCTTCTTCCACTTTTCAATAGAAAATTGGGGCCCTTAGATGCGCTATCAAGGGCATGTGCTCCTTTTCCTATGACACCTTCTGTGGCCATGAGATCATTTAGCAACTGACTAAGTGTTTACTCAGTCTTGCTTGTGATCACGTTCACACAAAAGTTCTGAAAAGACTTGGGCACTGTGTTAAGGATGATATTGACCTTGGCTTCACGATCGATACCTCCTCCCAACTGATCAAGACTATCCATGAGATTAGTCATGTGGGAGACATGTTCATTGACCGAACTTCCTTCTTCCATCCTACAAGCCAAGATTTCTCTCATTGTGTGGAAGCGGACTGTCCGATCCGACTGCCCAAACTTACTCTCGAGACTTGACCATATTTCAGTCGCGTCTACCTTCGACTGATGTTACAGCTGCAAGCCTTTGGACATAGTAGTCATCATATAGCATTTGGCTATAATATTTGACTTATTCCAAAGTCACCCGTTGATCATTCGTCGATGCATCAGTAAGGGCATCGGGTTTGGGAGTAGTGAGAACAAACATGTGTTCTTCCGCGATAAGAACATACTCCATGTTTCATTTCCACTCGATAAAATTTAGACCGGATAGAGGATTTTGTGCGAGCATATTAATAATCGGTGTAAGAGACATAACTAAAAAGTAATGTAAACACATAAGCATACGATCACACATAATTCGTAAAAATGATATTTAACCTTTTGATAAAACAATATTAATTGAAACCTTCAATCGCCCAAGGAATCCCACATGCAAGCCACACGTATGGACATTTACACTAGAGCTGGCAAAATGGACCCGGCCCGATGGGCCGGCCCGGGGTACCCGGGGTTAGGGCTGGGTTGGGCTCGAAAATTATAGGCCCGAAAAAAATCGGGCCTAAAAAACCCGCCCAGATGGCCCGTAGGGTCAAACGGGCTTTGGGGCTAAAAAGCCCGGGGTTTCCGGGCTAAAAAGCCCGCCCGCATTAGTACACTTAATAAGGCACTTTTAGGTGTCCCCATTTTAAAAATCACTATTATTTACTTAATTAGTACACTTAATAGGACACTTAAAAGTGTCCCCATTTTAAAATCCACTGTTATTCCCTTAATAGGACACTTTTAAGTGTCATAAATAATAAATATCTTAAGTATTATATTAAAGCTACTAAAAGAACAAAAAAAAAGTGTCATATTTTTACCGGGCGGGTTTAGCCCGAAAGCCCGATGGCCCGGACATGGTTGGGCTGGGCTTTGATTTTTCAGCCGGTAGCATCTGTATGGCGGGCGGGCCCGACCGTATAGTACCGAAGCTCGATGGGCGGGTAGCCACCCGACCCGCCCGTTTGCCACCTCTAATTTACATGAGCCCCGACCGGACTAAAATATACCTTTTAGTCATTTAATTTCAATCCATGTCAACTTATCGTTATGGCAAATGAAATTAATGATTGGACCTTACTAGAACACATCACTATCGCAAGAAGGGACTTCGTGGAAAGTTGTACTTGAGGTGATGCCTAAGCAATGACCATAATTTTGACAGCAGAAAATGAATTCTTAGAATTGGCATACTCACTCGGACCATACCGCTTCCAATTCAAATTCTTTTGTCATCTCATTTTAAATCTATCTTTAGAGAACTTATGAAAATCGCATATGCAAGCCACGCGTGTGGTCGTTTACACATGAAACTCCCACTTCTCAATAGATTAAAATATTTTATTTATAAATCTCATCTGACAAACATATGATAAACAGTTCAAGCAAACCACGCGTGTGGACGTTTACTCACAGTGCTTAACACTTTGTTTAGAGATCAAAAAGTGGAGGTCTTGACATCTTTAATTTAAAAAATTAATATGTCGGGTTTCTTGCTTATTCTTTTGTTTCAAAATGTTTGTCCATGCAGATCACGTAATCCTAGCATGCTTTCTATAGAACTCAACATGTAAAACATGCTTGTAGAATTCTTAAACATACTCCAAAACGCGATAAACTTAGCATGCTTGCTATACACATCCAATCACGAAAACACATTACATGTATATCTACGTAATTAAATATATATAGCATGCTTCTGCATGATGTAAACATCCATGACATGCTTTGAACGATAAAAATAAAATAAACTCGTTCATCGCAGCCCGCTTGTAACACCCTAAATTCATAATTTAAAAATGCTATATTTTCTTAAATAAAATAGCTAAAGCGGAAGCATGTCATTCATTTTTTTTTAGCAATAACATATATAAAATCTCTTGAATAAAAAATTATCAAATAATGAATCCAACAAACTCAAGTCTAAACTTTGCAAATGAACTGACGCCAACCAACTATCCAAAGCAAAATACGTAAGACTTAGTAGCATGAGATAAGTTGGAGTTCTAGTAACTCAAATCCAACAACGATAATAAAGGAAAAGAATTTCGTCCTCGAAATTTGTCTTACCAGGTGATATTAGGGACGGGTACTTAGCTAGAATTTCATCCTCACGCTCCCAAGTCGCTTCCTCGGGTCCATGGCGACTCCACTGTACTTTAATTAAGGCCACGCGCCGATTCTTTAACTCGTGGATTTTTCGATCTAAAATCGCAATGGGTTCTTCCTCGTAGGTTAAATCCTTATTAAGCGATATACCACCATAAGACACTACATGACTCGAGTCATGCATATACTTCCTCAACATCGAAACATGAAAAACATTATGCACGGATGACAGCTCATGCGATAACGCCAAACGATAAGCAACATCTCCAATCTATTCCAAAATCTCAAACGGTCCAATGAAACGAGGTCTTAACTTTACTTTCTTACCAAATCTCAAAACTCCCTTCATCGGTGCTACCTTCAAAAACACCTTATCACCAACTTCAAAATGCAAATCTTTTCTTCTCTTATTAGCAAAAGACTTTTGTCTATCTTGAGCAACTTTGATCCTATCTCGAATTTTCTTGACAACATCAACAGTTCTTTCCACCATCTCGGGTCCCAAAATTTTTCTTTCACCTACTTCATCCCAAAAGACAGGTGATCTACATTTTCTCCCATAGAGAGCCTCATAAGGAGCCATACCAATACTGGAGTGGTAACTATTGTTATAAGCAAACTCTATCAACGGCAAGTGTGTCTCCCAACTTCCTCCAATATCCAAGACACAAGTTCTTAACATATCTTCCAAAGTTTGAATCGTTCTTTCGGTGACCGTGCATGCGAGGATGAGGCGTGTCGAAAACTTTAACTTTGTACCCAAAGCAAGGTGTAGGCGCCCCAAAATCTTGGCGAAAGCGTGGGTCTCGATCGGATACAATGGATGTCGGTACCCTATGAAGTCGAACTATCTCTGAACATATAACTCGCAAACTTGTCCATCGAAAGCGTCATGTGCCTTTGATGCGAAATGCTTGACTTAGTCAAACGATCAACAATCACCCAAATTGCATCATTACCTCTCAAAGTCTAGGAAGTCGAACTACAAAATCCATAGTGATGTGTTCCCACTTCCACTGTATCTCTAAGGGCTTTAACAACCACAGTGGTCTTTGATGTTCGAGCTTCACTTATTGACAAGCCGGACATCGCCCACATACTTTGAATTGACCTTTTCATGCCATACCACCAAAACTCTTCTTTAAATCTTGGTACATCTTGGTGCTACTAGGGTGTCTTTGTGTACAGATTCGATGTGACTCATCCATTATCTCTTTTCTCAACTCTTCATCCACCGGCACACAAATTCTCTTATTATAAGTGGTGTCCGTCACGCAAAACTGAAAATTCTCTTGGATCATCGACACCTCCTTAGCTAGCATCCTTGTAGGAACTCATCATCCTTTTGAGCTTCTCGAATTCTATCTATAACGTCGGACGTACTACCAAAGTCGAGATAATAGCACCCGCTTCTTCAGGTGTGGTGACCATTTCAAGACTCAATCTTTCAAAATCTTTCACTAACTCCTCTTGTTGAGTTAACCTTCTTACAAGATTTGCATCCATCCTTCTGCTAAGTGCATCTGCCACAACATTTGCTTTTCCAGGGTGGTACAAAATCTTACAATCATAGTCATTAACCAACTCCAACCACCTTCGTTGTCTCATGTTTAGCTCTTTTTGTGTGAAAAAATATTTCAAACTCTTGTGGTCAGTATAAATCTCACACTTACCCCCATAAAGGTAATTTCTCCAAATCTTCAAAGCATGAACTCTGCGCCAATTCCAAATCGTGTGTAGGATAATTTAGTTCATGTGGCTTCAACTGTCGAGATGCATAAGCCACCACTTTTCCTTCTTGCATTAGCACACATCCTAAACCCTGTTTCGACGCGTCACTATAGATTATGTATCCCTTAGAACTATCAGGGATAGTCAAGACTGGAGCAGTTACCAACTTTTCTTTTAATATTTGAAAGCTTCTTTTGCACTTCTCCGTCCACTCAAATGGTATTCCTTTCCGTGTCAACTGAGTGAGTGGTCCTGCAATCCTTGAAAAACTTTCGATAAATTTTCTATAATATCCCGCCAGTCCAAGAAAACTTCGTATCTCCGCGGCGCTTGTCGGCACTTTCCAATTACTTACAGCCTCAACCTTTGCCGGATCCACTTCAATTCTTTCTGAGGTCACCACGTGTCCAAGAAATCCAATCCGATTCAACCAAAACTCACACTTTGTAAACTTGGCATACAACTTTTCTTTCCTTAGTTTCTCCAAGACTGTGCGCAGATGAGACTCGTGCTCTTCTTGATTTTTAGAGTTTATCAAGATGTCATCGATGAAGACGATCACGAACTTGTCCAAGTATGGATGAAATACCCTATTTATCAAATCCATAAAAACTGCAAGGGCATTAGACAATCCAAAAGGCATTACCACAAACTCGTAGTGACCATATCTTGTCCTAAAAGCCATCTTTGGAATATCATCTTCCTTCACCTTCAATTGATGGTATCCAGAACGTAGATTTACCTTAGAGAAAACTCCTGCACCTTGTAGTTGATCGAAGAGGTCTTCAATTCTCGGTAGAGGATACTTGTTCTTTATTGTAAGTTGATTCAGGTCTCGATAATCGATACACATCCTCATGCTACCATCTTTCTTCTTTACGAACAAAACTGGTGCTCCCATGGTGAAACACTCGGTCGAATATATCCTTTATCTAACAATTCTTGTAACTGCGCCTTCAACTCTTCTAACTCCTTTGGTGCCATTAGGTATGGAGCCTTAGAAATTGGTGCTGCTCCGGGCACAAGGTCAATGGTAAACTCCACTTGTTGACTCGGGGGTAAACCTGGTGTTTCTTCAGGAAACACATCGACAAAATCTCGAACCACTTCCACATTCTCTATTGTTATCTCCGTCGGCGTTGACCCCAATACATTTACCAAGAATCCTTCGTACTTTCCTTTTCTTAACATCTTCACTATTTCCATTGCAGATATTATCTTCAGTGGTTTTCCAATCCTTGCTCCATAGGATGTAAACTCATTCTCTTCCGGTCTTTGAAAAATCACTTCTCTCTTATGGCACCTTATAGTAGCCTGATTGCTACTTAACCAATCCATCCCCAAGATCAAGTCAAAGTCACGCATCTCTAAAGCATAATGATCCGCCACTAATGATTTTCCTCCCAAAATAATATTCAAATTTCACGCCATCGTATTAGTTCTTAGAGTTTCTTCTGAGGGAATCCTAACATCAAGGGCAAGGTTCTCTACTCCAATAGTCATTCTTGTTTTCTCACATAGCCCAACAGATATAAAAGAATGTGATGCTCCAGAATCAAATAAGGCTAAAACAGGTAATTCAGAAACGATAACCATACCTGACATAGTACCACTCCCTTCACCAGCCTCCCGCCGAGTGAATGCGTATAGTGGAGCATTACCTCCTTGCTTCTGTTCAACTCTTCCCTTCTTTGGACAGTTGTTGGCGTTATGTCCTGGCTCGTGAATGATATAACATACTCCGACTTGTCCATGACATCTTCCAAAGTGTGGCCGCTTGCACTGCTGACACATGGGCCTTTGCGTCGACGTATTAGGAGCATGCTGAGTGTTAATCATTCTCCCCCTCTTATAGGGAACATTTTTGTTTCCCCGGTTTCTGTTGTCCCACTTCATCTTTACTGGAAGATCCATATTTCTTGTATTCTTATCCACTTCGAGTTCAGCCTCCACTTCATGCGCTCTACGGACAGCAACCCCATAACTTACAATCTCGTGAACTGCAAGGATGCCCCGTATCTCAGGTTTAAGCCCACGAAGAAAACGACCAGCCTTTTGGTCATCAGTATCCACCAGTCATGGAGCGTAACGAGCAAGTTCATTGAACTTCTTCTCATATTCAGTTACAGCCATGCCGCCCTGCTTTATGTCAAGGAACCCCGCTTGTTTCTGATTGCGGTAGGAACGTGGAAAGTATTTCTCAATAACTACTTCTTTGAACCTTTCCCATGTTAGGTTCTGATGCTCTGCTTCAGTCAAACCACTTCTAAAAGACTTCCACCAGTGGCCTGCATCTTCAGTGAATTGGAAGATCGCGCACGACACCTTGTGGGCATCAGTACACTCTATGTGCTCAAAAATTCTCTCGAGCTCCATTATCCATTCCTCTAAAATCAGAGGTCCAATCCTACCATCGAACCTCGGCGGTGCGTATCGATGAAATTGCTCAATCACTTTGCTATTAGTCGGCGGGGATGGTGCATTATTTTGCAGAGCAGGCGCTGCATGAGGTTGGCACTGTGTGAGTTCTTGCAGTGCGGCAACCAGTGTTTCCACCAAATTCGCAGTCTGTTGGTCATTATTGGGGTTGCGTTGGGGTCCACGGGCCATTTCCTTATAAAATTAAATTCCACTATATAACATTGGCAGAATTGGACTACGGCAAGAGCATGTTCATAAACTAGAGGTATATTATTGTTATTCTCCATCTAACCTACACAAGTGAGGCCTAATAATCAAGCAACTAAGTTCCTTCTAATTCCGATGACAAATAAGTAAAAATTTCAATCAACTCATGCTCAAATTCAATAATAATTTCGCAAAAGGATGCATAACTCTCATATAATGCCACATATAAAACTCCACCACATCTCATAATATTTGAGAGAGAATCATCACTAATAAGTTCTCACCAAGATATTTTTATCATATCAAAACAACGTAAATTACCTCGATCAGGAGCGCGTGCCGGGAATGGGTGGTGCCCTTTGTCATAACAACATCATATAACAAATTTTCCAAAATTTTAAAGTCTACAGAAACGTAGACCCGCTATGATACCACTAAATGTAACACCCTAAATTCATAATTTAACAATGCTATATTTTCTTAAATAAAATAGCTAAAGCGGAAGCATGTCATTCATTTTTTTTTAACAATAACATATATAAAATCTCTTGAATAAAAAATTATCAAATAATGAATCCAACAAACTCAAGTCTAAACTTTGCAAATGAACAGACGCCAACCAACGATCCAAAGCAAAATACGTAAGACTTAGTAGCATGAGATAAGTTGGAGTTCTAGTAACTCAAATCTAACAACGATAAAAAAGGAAAAGAATTTAAACAAAAAAAACACAAGTCTTGGAATGAATTAAAAGCGACAAAACACCACTAGTATACCCACACCGTCACGCGCTCCATGATCATTGACTTGAAAATATTTTAGATAAAAGGGGTGAGCACAAAAGCGTACTCGGTGGTGGGAACAAGGAATATCATTATTTTATTTGTTAAAGCGTATACATCGTAAGAAAGTAATAGTCAATCATATTCAACCTCACCGACTTAAAATTCACGCAACACAAGCAATGATCGCCACACGTGCTAAGCCACACAGCAATGATCGCCCACACGTGCAATGATCGCCACACGTGCAATGATTCGCCACACGTGCTATGCCACGTGCAATGATTCGCCACACAGGCTACGCCACACAGGCTATGATTAGCCACACAGGCAATGATTCGCCACACAGGCTACGCCACACAGACTATGCCACACAGGCAATGATACGCCACACAGGCTATGCCACACATGCAATGATTCGCCACACAGGCTACGCCACACAGGCAATAATATGCCACACATGGTTTCACCATGGATGTAACAAAACACGACAATGATTATCATCATAGAGTTACAGATAAAGTAAATCCCACAATAAAAATGTTTATTCCAAATCACATGTTTGCAAGTTAAAGATGATTTCACCCACCTTATTTTGTCGAGCACCACAAAACAAAATCAATCAATTCTGGGACGAGGGTCCTAGTTGCGCCGCACCTAATCAGATAAATACAATATTTGTATAAGGACCTATAAAGAAATCTTAAACGTAATTTCCTAAGCAAACTAAATATTATTACAAATCAAGGGCTAAATTGTTTAAAAACAAAATGATGCAATTCCATCTATCTTTAAAATAACTTAAATAAATAAAACCAAGGCAGTTAATGTGATTAAAAAATGCGGTACCATCTATCTTAAGCATTGCAATCCCGACTTCTTAATTAATCACCAATAATTTCTTTTAACAAGTATTTAATCTTTTTTTAAGTCTTATAATTAAAAGACAAGGAAAACAAAATGCTACAGTGTTGTAAGCTTCAAATCATATTGTAGTACTATCTGCATGACTCGAGCACTTTTTCTTGGAGAAAAAATAATGGCGATCGCATAAACATGTATACCAATTAAATGTTTACAAGCATTAGTATACATAGTAAAAATGTAAAACACCGAGGCAAAACACATATATATATAAAATCCAAGACAAAGGTACTGCATCAACTGAGTTAACAAAATGCAATCCGTCCAAAGCTTAAATAGAATAAAGGGTAAAATAGATCACTAACAACCCAAATAGTTATGCATCACTAAACACAATTTTTTTTCTATATATAGGAATTCATCAATTACAAACATATCTTTGAGAGGAAAAGCTACCAATTAGAAAAGAATTAACACTCCACGGTAGCCCCAAAATTTCTTTTGTTGAGATATGATTATATAATATATATTGTATGTGTGCTTCTTGTGTGTGTGATATGTATGTGTCGTGTGTGTGTGAATGTGTGCGTGTGTGTTCAATGTTGTGTGCGTGAGTGTATATATATATATATATATATATATATATAACCCTAATCAAATCTAATCATACTTGAACTCTTTTAATTAAAACTCAATTCTAGATAAATATAAAATAGAATTTGGGCTCAACAAATAATATTCTACAAAGCCCAATATTTGAGAATAAATAAAACTTTGATATTTATATAAGCCCAAAACTTATTTTATTACTTAGCCCATAACCGTAAAGTAAAAAAATTTGAAGGCCCTAAAATAAATTATGAAGTTCGTTTTCTAGCTAGGGGCGCAACTACGGACTCCCTCAAGTCCAACGTAAAAATCGAGCATGTCAAATACTCACAAATCCAACACAAAAGATTTAAATTTAAAGCAAATTAAATCAAGCAAAAAGTGGGACGTTACAACCCTAGCCCACTTAATAAAAATTTCGTCCTCGAAATTTGTCTTACCAGGTGATATTAGGGACGGGTACTTAGCTAGAATTTCATCCTCACGCTCCCAAGTCGCTTCCTCGGGTCGATGGCGACTCCACTGTACTTTAATTAAGGCCACGCGCCGATTCTTTAACTCGTGGATTTTTCGATCTAAAATCGCAATGGGTTCTTCCTCGTAGGTTAAATCCTTATTAAGCGATATACCACCATAAGACACCACATGACTCGAGTCATGCATATACTTCCTCAACATCGAAACATGAAAAACATTATGCACGGATGATAGCTCAGGCGATAACGCCAAACGATAAGCAACATCTCCAATCTTTTCCAAAATCTCAAACGGTCCAATGAAGCGAGGTCTTAACTTTACTTTCTTACCAAATCTCAAAACTCCCTTCATCGGTGCTACCTTCAAAAACCTTATCACCAACTTCAAAATGCAAATCTTTTCTTCTCTTATTAGCATAAGACTTTTGTCTATCTTGAACAACTTTGATCCTATCTCCAATTTTCTTGACAACATCAACAGTTCTTTCCACCATCTCGGGTCCCAAAATTTTTCTTTCACCTACTTCATCCCAAAAGACAAGTGATCTACATTTTCTCCCATAGAGTGCCTCATAGGAGCCATACCAATCTTGGAGTGGTAACTATTGTTATAAGCAAACTCTATCAACGGCAAGTGTGTCTCCCAACTTCCTCCAATATCCAAGACACAAGTTCTTAACATATCTTCCAAAGTTTGAATCATTCTTTCGATGACCGTCTGTCTCGAGGATGATCTGTTGTCGAAAACTTTAACTTTGTACCCAAAGCAAGGTGTAGAGCGCCCCAAAACCTTGAAGTAAAACGTGTGTCTCGATCGGATACAATGGATGTCGGCACCCATGAAGTCAAACTATCTCCGAACATATAAGCGTGCAAACTTGTCCATCGAAACGCTATGCTTTGGTAGGAAATGCACTGACTTAGTCAAACGATCAACAATCACCCAAATTGCATCATTACCTCTCAAAGTCCTAGGAAGTCGAACTACAAAATCCATAGTGATGTGTTCCCACTTCCACTCTGGTATCTCTAAGGGCTTTAACAACCCTGATGGTCTTTGATGTTCAGCCTTCACTTGTTGACAAGCCAGACATCGCTCCACATACTTTGCAATTGACCTTTTCATGCCATACCACCAAAAACTCTTCTTTAAATCTTTGTACATCTTGGTGCTACTGTGGTGTCTTTGTGTACCTGATTCGATGTGACTCATCCATTATCTCTTTTCTCAACTCTTCATCCACTGGCACACAAATTCTCTTATTATAAGCTAGTGTCCCATCATGCAAAACTGAAAATCCTCTTGGATCATCAGACACCTCCTTAGCTAGCATCCTTTGTAGGAACTCATCATCCTTTTGAGCTTCTCAAATCTATCTATAACGTCGGACGAACTACCAAAGTCGAGATAATAGCACCCGCTTCTTCGGTGTGGTCACTCTTCAAGACTCAATCTTTCAAAATCTTTCACTAAGTCCTCTTGTTGAGTTAACCTTCTTCTGAGATTTGCATCCATCCTTACGCTAAGTGCATCCGCCACAACATTTGCTTTTCCAGGGTGGTACAAAATCTTACAATCATAGTCCTTAACCAACTCCAACCACCTTCGTTGTCTCATGTTTAGCTCTTTTTGTGTGAAAAATATTTCAAACTCTTGTGGTCAGTATAAATCTCACACTTACCCCCATAAAGGTAATGTCTCCAAATCTTCAAAGCATGAACTACTGCTGCCAATTCCAAATCGTGTGTAGGATAATTTAGTTCATGTGGCTTCAACTGTCGAGATGCATAAGCCACCACTTTTCCTTCTTGCATTAGCACACATCCTAAACCCTGTTTCGACGCGTCACTATAGATTATGTATCCCTTAGAACTATCGGGGATAGTCAAGACTGGAGCAGTTACCAACTTCTCTTTTAATATTTGAAAGCTTCTTTCGCACTTCTCCGTCCACTCAAATGGTATTCCTTTCCGTGTCAACTGAGTGAGTGGTCCTGCAATCCTTGAAAACTTTCGATAAATTTTCTATAATATCCCGCCATCAAGAAAACTTACGTATCTCATGGCGCTTGTCGGCACTTTCCAATTATTCTGACCTCAACCTTTGCGGATCCACTTCAATTCCTTACGATGTCACCACATGTCCAAGAAATCCAACCGATTCAACCAAAACTCACACTTTGTAAACTTGGCATACAACTTTTCTTTCCTTAGTGTCTCCAAGGCGTGCGCAGACGCGACTCGTGCCGCTTCTTGATTTTAGAGTATATCAAGATGTCATCGATGAAGATGATCACGAACTTGTCCAAGTATGGATGAAATACCCTATTCATCAAATCCATAAAAACTGCAAGGGCATTGGACAATCCAAAAGGCATTACCACAAACTCGTAGTGACCATATCTTGTCCTAAAAGCCATCTTTGGAATATCATCTTCCTTCACCTTCAATTGATGGTATCCAGATCGTAGATCTACTTTAGAGAAAACTCCTGCACCTTGTAGTTGATCGAAGAGGTCTTCAATTCTCGGTAGAGGATACTTGCTCTTTATTGTAAGTTGATTCGGGTCTCGATAATCGATACACATCCTCATGCTACCATCTTTCTTCTTACGAACAAAGCTGTTGCTCAATGGTGAAACACTCGATTCGAATATATCCTTTATCCAACAATTCTTGTAACTGCGCCTTCAACTCTTCTAACTCCTTTGGTGCCATTAGGTATGGAGCCTTAGAAACTGGTGCTGCTCCGGGCACAAGGTCAATGTTAAACTCCACTTGTCGACTCGGGGGTAAACCTGGTGTTTCTTCAGGAAACACATCGACAAAATCTCGAACCACTTCCACATCCTCTATTGTTATCTCCGTCGGCGTTGACCCCAATACATTTACCAAGAATCCTTCTGTCACAGCCCGACTACTTAACCAAGTGATTAGTCAAGTAATTAGGCCGTGACATGGGTTAAGAAGGAAATTCTGGCAATCGACAACATCAAATATGACCAATAATTCATATCGATCACAATGTATGATCTCAACTTTCATCATAAAAGAATCGAACATTTATGGTTCAAAGAGGTAAAATGGAGTTTAACAAAGAATGTTTTTAGGTTTTGAGGAAGGATAATCACAAAGGAATAACAATATTATGAATGTACATTTTCAAACATGCTTTGACAACATTGAGAATTTTACGACGTTTTAAAATATGATTCGACAATGATTTCATAACATCATGTTAGGTTCAACAACAACAACATCTCTGGACCTTTAAGTAAATCCTTGTGCGCATAGACATTTCAATAATTCATGTTCTCGAGAATCAAATTGTTGTCAAAACAACAATGCCGAGATCACAATATCAAAATAAGACTTTCATCAATATTTAGTAAATTCGCATAACAAAACATAGCAACAAGTGAAGGCCAAAGTTCGACAACGAAAAGTGTGGTTGAGAATTATGTATGATGACATAATTCTGCGGGCAATAAACATGTTAATCATCAATGAACAATATCAACAATTGAATATTATCATTATGAGTCAAATATTTAGAAGTTCCTTCAGACAAACATTCGATTCCAAAGATCCTCTCGAGCTCAACCTGCACGTTTAGAAATACATGTAGGGTGTGAGTATAAAATGCACTCAGTGGATATACGCCGAAAACATAAAACATTGCCCTTAGGGCTATATAATTGACTTGCCATAACATTAGCAATGCACAGGGGTTTTAGTGAAATAACATGTGCATGCTTTACATAAATAAACACTTACTTGCTTTCATTTCATAGCATCATCATAAAATATGCATATGCATGTTCTCATGTCGGCCGATAACTTTCTCTTCCCATATCCACAGATTCTTTCTATGTGTTGAGAAGTAGGCCTCCTTCTCAAACACGCTATGACCCGAAGGGTCGCTATCCGACGTCGGTAAATCTCAAACATCATAACATACCCGTGTTGATGGACTCGAAGGGTACCATGCCACGGACATACTCTTTTATCATCTCTTTCTTTTCTTTCTTTCATTTCCGTGGATAGGTAATGCATCATGCTCATGTTCATGCTCAAAACAAGCAAGTCATTTAACTTTGAAACTTTGCTCATAATGAAATTCATTTCAGTTTGAAAACATAAAAACATAAGCATATCATATTAGAAAATATTTATACCCACCTGGATGTTCCTTAGAGATAAGGAACTAATTTCCAATTTCAATTCCATTTCTTCCTTTATCCATATCTTATCCTCATAGAACGGCATAAAAGCCTATCAAGAGCCAAACAAGAACATTACTCATCTTAGTCGTCGACACAACCATATCTTCTCGATATCAAATCCAAGATGCTATAGTTGTCAAAACTTGGGTCATTGCATCCTCTAGCATCTTATTAACAAATAATTTCTATCGAAAATTCGGTAGCGTAACGTTTATAAAACACATCCCCAAAACAACACCAGATCAACCAAACATAGCCCAAATTTCATCAATTCATCACCATATGTCTCAATATGCATAGGAAACTCAACAACGAGCTTCAATCATCTCATCTTAGCCAATAACCGAAAATCCCCTTAAGACGTCACTTAGATCTAACGTCGAAAATTCACGTGAGACGTCATCTAACACCAACGAACCTATATACATGCTCAACTATCATTAAATATCATCATTTTATCAATAAAACATAAAGATCAAAGCTTTGTCTTTGAAAACAAATTTTCGCCGACAAACTAAAATTTTACCGTTTTTGAATACGTCGGCGGAAAAATCCGAATAAATCATTTTAGGCGTTATTCATATCATAGAATCCAAATATGAAGTCAGAATGATCAAATAAAATCAAAAATCCAACAATATAATGGCTTAGGGTTTCGGCCATTTTGGGATCATTCGCATAATTTCGATTTTAAACGTTTTTCTTGTTCCAAACATGTTTATATCAATCCAATAACATATATATATATAAAGATAATTCAATCATAACAACATCACATATTCAAGATTAAACAGCCCCTTATTTTCGAAAATCACATTAATTTACAAACAATAAACTTATGCTTTACAAATTCAACGTTAAACGATACGTGAGCGCCAAATCTATCATAATATTAACAAATAATCAAATAAACATAATCTTTCATAATTTTCAGCATATGATCAAAAATATGAAATAACATATGCTCATGAATTTTAAAATTTTCAATCCGTAGATGTGTTCTAGAGACGAGATTATACCTCGTTTCAAGACGGATCGAAAATTCAACTTTGGATCTTCCTATTTTCTCTCCATTTTTGAAATTTACTATGTGTATAAGTGTGTGCATGAGTTTGGGGCTGAATTTTGGAGAAGAAAATGGTTCCAAAAGTATACTTATATAATTAATAAGGGTAAAATAGTAATTTCACATTTTAAATTAAATATTCTTTTATTTTTCCCAAACAAAATGGTGCCAACACACCATATTCTAGAGGATTCTATAAGATAATTTCCATATTTATTTTCTTGAATTTTCGTAATTAATAATATTATTAATAATAATATTTTATTTTAATATAATTTTCCAAAATATGCTAGAAAATTCCATAATTAATTCCCAAAAATTCCAATATTCAATCTTATTTTCTTAACACTTTAAAATCATCATTTTCATCAATATAAAGTTCTAAAATTATAAAATATATACTAGGAACTCACTATATAAAAATAGAGATTTAATTCCATTTTATGCAAATAATGGAATTAAATATTCCATTTATTCTTAAATCCTTCAAAGTCACTTTCTAAAATTTTCCATCATCAAATATCATTAAAATATAATAATTAAAAATAATTTTGACCTTAAAAACCATTTTAAATATTTTACTCTTAATCCGAGCTTAATCGGCAAACGCCAACGTCACAAAAACGTAGATTTTGAAATTCTCAATTTTCTGAAATCAAAACTTATTGAGTATGTACCTATCATCTTAAAACCTTTGCAATCTAGGTCTTCTTATCCTAAATAAGATCTGAGAATCTTATCTCAGATTCTGCATCGATTCTATCGTCTCAACTTGAAGCTTAACACAAAAGCTTCTAACTTAACAAATCTTTCTTAAGGATGCAATGCCCTTCTTATTAAGCTCTTAATCACGAGCTAATCTCTGTTACAGAAATACGGGGTATTACACCTTCGTACTTTCCTTTTATTAACATCTTCACTATTTCCATTACGAGATATTATCTTGATGGTTTCCAATCCTTGCTCCATAGGATGTAAACTCATTCTCTTGGGTCTTTGAAAATCACTTTCTCTCATGGCACCTTATAGTAGCGTGATTGCTACTTAACCAATCCATCCCAAGATCAAGTCAAAGTCACGCATCTCTAAAGCATAAAGATCAGCCACTAATGATTTTCCTCCCAAAATAATATTCACATTTCGCGTCATCGTATTAGTTCTTAGAGTTTCTTCTGAGGGAATCCTAACATCAAGGGCTAGGTTCTCTACTCCTATAGCCATTCTTGTTTTCTCACATAGCCCAACAGATATAAAAGAATGTGATGCTCCAGAATCAAATAAGGCTAAAAATGTAATTCGTAAACGATAACCATACGACATAGTACCACTCCTTCACCGCCTCCAACCGAGTGAATGCATATAGTCGAGCATTACCTCCTCGCTCGCTCAACTCTTCCTTCTTTGGGCGGTTGTTGGCGTAATGTCCGGCTCATGACAGATATAACATACTCCGACTTGTCCATGATATCTTCCAAAGTGTGGCCGCTTGCACTGCTGACACATGGGCCTCTGCGTCGACGTATTAGGAGCATGCTGAGTGTTAATCATTCTCCCCTTCTTATAGGGAATATTTTTGTTTCCCCGGTTTGGTTGTCCCACTTCCTCTTTCTTGGATGATCCACATTTCTTGTATTCTTATCCACTTGAGTCCACCTCCACTTCATGCGCTCTTCGGACAGCAACCCCATAACTTACAATCTCGTGAACTGCAAGGATGCCCGTATCTCAGGTTTAAGCCCACGAAGAAAACGACCAGCCTTTTGGTCATCAGAATCCACCAGTCGTGTAGGTAACGAGCAAGTTTATTGAACTTCTTCTCATATTCGATTCTGATCATACCATGCCACTGCTTTAAGTCGAGGAACCCGCTTGTTTCGATTGCGGTAGGAGCGTGGAAAGTATTTCTCCATAACTACTTTTGAACCTTTCCCATGTTGGGTTCGATGCTCGCTTGATCAAACCACTTCTAAAAGACTTCCACGGTGGCTGCATCTTGATGAATTGGAAGACCGCGCACGACACCTTGTGGGCACCAGTACACTCTATGTGCTCAAAATTCTCTCGAGCTCCATTATCCATTCCTCTAAAATCGAGATCCACTCCTACCATCGAACCTCGGCGGTGCGTATCGTTAAATTGCTCAATCACTTTGCTAGTAGTCGGTGGGGGTGGTGCATTATTTTGCAGAGCAGGCGCTGCATGAGGTTGGCACTGTGTGAGTTCTTGCAGTGCGGCAACCAGCGTTTCCACCAAATTCGAAGTCTGTTGGTCATTATTGGGGTTGCGTTGGGGTCCACGGGCCATTTCCTTATAAAATTAAATTCCACTTTATAACATTGGCAGAATTGGACTACGGCAAGAGCATGTTCATAAACTAGAGGTATATTATTGTTATTCTCCATCTAACCTACACAAATGAGGCCTAATAATCAAGCAACTAAGTTCCTTCTAATTCCGATGACAAATAAGTAAAAATTTCAATCAACTCATGCTCAAATTCAACAATAATTTCGCAAAAGGATGCATAACTCTCATATAATGCCACATATAAAACTCCACCACATCTCATAATATTTGAGAGAGAATCATCACTAATAAGTTCTCACCAAGATATTTTTATCATATCAAAACAACGTAAATTACCTCGATCAGGAGCGCGTGCCGGGAATGGGTGGTGCCCTTTGTCATAACAACATCATATAATAAATTTTCCAAAATTTTAAAGTCTACGTAAACGTAGACCGCTTATGATACCACTAAATGTAACAAGTAAATTCATAATTTAAAAATGCTATATTTTCTTAAATAAAATAGCTAAAGCGGAAGCATGTCATTCATTTTTTTTTAACAATAACATATATAAAATCTCTTGAATAAAAAATTATCAAATAATGAATCCAACAAACTCAAGTCTAAACTTTACAAATGAACTGACGCCAACCAACGATCCAAAGCAAAATACGTAAGACTTAGTAGCATGAGATAAGTTGGAGTTCTAGTAACTCAAATCCAACAACGATAATAAAGGAAAAGAATTTAAACAAAAAAAAACACAAGTCTTGGAATGAATTAAAAGCGACAAAACACCACTAGGCATACCCACACCGTCACGCCGCTCCATGATCATTGACCGAAAATATTTTAGATAAAAAGGGGGTGAGCACAAAAACGTACTCAGTGGTGGGGAACAAGGAATATCATTATTTTATTTGTTAAAACGTGTATACATCGCAAGAAAGTAATAGTCAATCATATTCAACCTCACCGGCTTAAAATTCCTGCAACACAAGCAATGATACGCCACACAGGCTATGATACGCCACACAGGCAATGATACGCCACACAGGCAATGATACGCCACACAGGCTATGCCACACAGGCAATGATTCGCCACACAGGCAATGATACTCCACACAGGCTATGATTTGCCACACAGGCTATGCCACACAGGCAATGATACGCCACACAGGTTATGCCACACATGCAATGATTCGCCACACAGCAATGATATCGCCACCTGTGCAATGATACGCCACACAGGCAATGATACGCCACACAGGCTATGCCACACATGCAATGATTCGCCACACAGGCTACGCCACACAGGCAATAATACGCCACACATGGTTTCACCATGGATGTAACAAAACACGATAATGATTATCATCATAGAGTTACTGTAATACCCCGAATATTTAAAAGCCTAATTACAATATTAATTTCGTAAATTAGAGTTTTATTATGCGAAATTGATAAATAAATTTTTGAATAATGATTTCAATTACTTTGGAATAATAAATTCCTATGTATTATTCACAAATGAATGTGAATTGAAAAATACGATTATGTAACGTATTTCAACAGTATTATTTTAACGTCGATTGAATATCGATAGTTAAAATTTCATAAAATTTTCTAAGTGACGAAGCTTAGAATTAAATTCCATTATTAATGGAATGAGTTAATAAAGTAATTACGACTTTATTACAACCATTTTAAGATGAGTCGATAATTAACGTTTTGAGACGTTTCAAATGTTAACGTTTAGAAATGACTTGAGAATCAAGTCTAATGATCAAGGAATTATGATATTTAAATTCTATGATTATTTTATGTAATAAGAGTATTATTTAGCATTAAAATAATGCTAGAGAATTAAGGAATGATTATTGAATAAAGTTAGCATTTTAAAAACCTAATTTGAAAATTAGGGTTTGACACATGAAATCTTCTTAATTATTTTTCCTATGATATAATTTATCATCTAAGACATATATTATATTATATATCTATAAATATCAAGAAAATCATATGTTGGGCACAATTTTTTGAAAGTGCGTGAACTTGTAATATGTGTAACATGATTTAATTATTTTTGCTACCATGGGACATACTTAGAAATTAATTAACCAAGTAGGATATTTTCTACATACTAACCATGTAAATTAAATGAGAGCATCAAGTGGAAGCTTTGTAATGAGAATAGCCATGAGTTTTCTTCCAAAATAAGTGAGAAGAATTTTTAAAACACCTTTTGATGATTTGTACATTTGGTAGAGTGTAGGATATTATATGTATGGTAGTGTGAGGCAAATTAAAAGCCTTCTCTTGTGTTATGAAAGACGACCGACACCCTTGTGCTCCAAAGTCAAGGAATTGTTTTGTTCGAAAAATTTGAGTTAATGCATTAAATTTGTGTAAGAACATTACTTTGATGATGTATTAGGGGGTGTGAGTCATAAAGAAAATGTTAAAAAGGCTCCCAAATTTTTTTGAGTGAGTGAGATGACCGAGAGTGAAAAAGGATTGGATGCAATATATGGATTCATTTACTTAAGATTTTGATTACACAAAACAAACCCTTTTATTTCTCTTCCCAAAAGCAAAAAGGACCGAGAGCTTATTGAGAAGAAAACTTGGTGTGTTCATCATTTTCTTTAGCCAAACCCTTACTATTAAATCCTTGTGCACTTAATCCAAACCGTTAAAGAGGTTAGTAATCGAACGAGCTTCGATTATACGCTAGAATTTTCAATATCTAATGGTTCGATTTTATTTACCAAGCATGTGTTCTTGGGGATAAATTATGCTAGCATGCTAAATTGTTTCTTAAGTATGTATAGTATGATGTATAAGCTTTACATATCATGTTTTAAATTAAAGCTAAGCATGTTAAAATTATTTTTAGATGACCGAAAATTTCATGATAATTTTAATGATGGATTTATGTTATATGATAGTAGAGGAACTCATAGTGATTATTTGGAAATTTTTAAAAATCATATGCTAGGTTTTGGAAATTACCGAAAATGATGCCAAAATTTTATGTTGGTATACAAATTTTATTTAAATGATATGATAGCATATTATTGATCTAGGGTATTGATTATGGAATATGTTAATTTACTAGAATTTTTGAAGATTTAATGCTCAAGTTCTTGTAATGACCGAAAGCTTCCAAGCTTGAATACATGATGATTTAGTTGATTTTAGTTAATGTTATGATGAAATGTTGTTACACTATAGTGTATAAGCATAGTGTAATTTAATTGGAATTTTATAAAAATGTTTAGTATAAATATTGGACAAAACCGTGACCTATATGGAATAAATAGGTGATGCCCAAATTTTCTATAGTTCATGTTAATACATATTAGTGATACTATGATAAAATAGTACACTATATGAATTTAGAAGAATTTTGGAAGAAGATTGGAATTTATAAGCTCGAGTTCGTGAGCTTCTTTAAATAAATTAAGGACTTTAAATCCTTAATATCAAGAAAAATAATACATTATATGCCTAGAAATTATTTTAGACATATTAAGAATTTATGAAATTTTATAAACATAGAATACTATGTTTATAGCTAAACGTTATATTAAATAACGTTAGAAATGAAAAATAATGTTTAAGGAATAAGTTAATTAATATTTAAGAAAAATATTAATAAAGTTTATCGATTTGCGTGAAAAATCGAGAATTAGGGCTTTATGAAAAGAAATCGATTGAAAATCGATTTATATGGAAATTAAATATTAAATATGTGAATTATTGAAGAATTTATAAGAAAAGTCAAAATTGTTGACTTTTGAAATTAACGTCTGAAATATGTTCGATAAACGCTAATACGTGTAAAACGTATTAAGTTTATAAGAAAATCTCATTGGTGAGAAAAGATTTCATAATTGAAATCTTTATATCGAAAAACGTTAGAATCGTTGAGCGTTTAACCTAAAGGGTTAAATGAAATAGTTGAACATATCTCGTTTCTATCAAGCACGAGAAATGCTTAGTTTAAGATATGCGATTGAGCGCGTATTGAATTTGTTAAGGAATTCAAATTATTATAGTATAAGTTATCAAAGTTTATTTTAAACTTTGAAAATCTCGAAAAACACGATGAGACATCTTGAAATCGTTTTTACGTATGGGTGAGAGAGCGGATGCGATCGTTGGCGAGAAACGAAATCGAATTAAGAAAGTCTACAATCCAGGTGGGCTTCTTTTCTTATCCTCAAGGATAAAATGCTCTATTTATGATGCTTTCTTCAAAATGAAAAGTAATTATTTATGATGCTCTCTTTTGAGAAATGATTATGAAATGATGATGAAATTACCTGCCCAAAATGTTTATGTTTTATGTATTTATCCTATCCATGAATGAATGAATGAATGAATGAATGAATGAATGAATGATGAATGTTATTGGGTCGCTCCCAACTTATGAATGAAATCGATATCGGATCCTATCTTGGAAGGCTTATACAGCTAGATTAACGTGTACACCTAATGGTGATTGTGTCTTTGTAAGGACAATTCACGGCGGTCACAATGACGCAGAGGAGGCCTCGCTTCACGGCGTTAATGATAATGTTATGATGAAATGAAAGGGATATGGATCATACATACAAGGAAAATGTCCGGCGAGACGACGTTTATGAAAATGATGAAAATGTTTAGTATGCAAGGCCTTTCAAATAAAACCCTTGTGGTCTTACCATGATGGGCGATGTAATTTAAAGATGATAAAATGTTTTGGCATGAGTCCACCGAGTGCATTCTTGTACTCGACCACCGCATATTTGTTTTTAAATGTGCGATTGAGTGATGATGCGATGGGCGATGTTGAGCAATAGGAATGTTGTCGTTGAAAAGTTTATACCTTGATAGTACATCGTCATATGTACATATCACATGTTTTCATTGCAAGAACATAAGTTATGTAGTAAAGTCCAAAACATACTTGATTTATGTATCACGGTTTATTGATAAATAGTCTTTATGTTTATTCATTTCTGTTTAGAGTAATAATCCCTGCTAAATCGAACTTAGGATTTAGGGGCTGTTACAGAGTGGTATCAGAGCAGTTCACTCTTTAAATCCAAAACCCCATTTCAAAATTTAGTCTAGATTGAGTCACTAGACTTCTAAAGATAGCTGATAATGCTCAACACTCCATCACATCAAGCTCAACCGAAATGAGGTAAATGATTCCTTTTCAAATTTTTGAAAATGAAAAGTTGAAAGAGAAAAAGGATCGAGATGATTCTTCAAAAGGAATGAAAGATGTGAAAGATGAGTGATATGAAATGGAAGTTATGAAAAATGTTGAGAAGGGAAGTTATGCAAAGTGATCAAGTTAGAAATGAATGCTTATGATTGATAATGGGCAAAATGTGCCAATAATGAATTGTTGAATTTTCAAAATTCAAGTAATACATGCATTCAATAAGTATGTTATGAAATTGAACAGAATTTTCAAAGTTTTCATAACCAAATTCGTTCAAATTTCAAGATTATGTATAATGAATGAATATGCCTGAAATGAACATGAATGGCCAAAGTTGGAATGATGAATTCTTCGAAATTCAAAGAAATGTGCATGTATAAATGAACTATGTTTTCATTATTTGAAACTTTAGTTTCAAATCTCGAGATTGATTATGACAAATGATATGTCATCTCAAGAAGAACATAGGCGATATAAAGCATGATCACGTATTGCAAAAGAACATAGAAGTACGAACTTCATTCCTTACAAGAACAAAAAACGACATGAAATGCAAAGTAAAGTTAGACTCGAGCTTGGAAGGCAAAAGGCGAATGTGAAAATGTGTGACTTGACTTGGCATATGCGACTCGATTACGACTTGGCATGTGCGACTCGACCGACTTGGCATGTGCGAATCGATTACGACTTTGGCATGTGCGACTCGACACGACTTGCATGTGCGACTCGACACGACTTGGCATGTGCGACTCGACTTCGACTTCGGCATGTGCGACTCGATTACGACTTCGGCATGTGCGACTCGATTACGACTTCAGCATGTGCGAATCGACTTCGACTTTGGCATGTGCAACTCGACTTCAATCTCGGCATGTGCGACTCGACTTCGACCACGGCATGCACGATCTCGGTGTCGGCATCGCCTACGATCTCGGCGCGAGCGCGTGAATTTTTCCTGCACTGCGCAGTGATTTTGTCTTGACCCGTTCTCCTTCGTTTGAACTCCGATTTACATACGGTTTTCGCCTGCGTACTCCTAACACACTGTAATTTATTTATTATGAAGGACCAAATCCCTGATTCCTATTCCAGAATTTACGAGAATCAGTTGAAGTTAGTTCTATGATTTGTATAGAGTAAGAACGTTATAGTATGATAAGAATCTTAGAATGTTACTAAGAAAGTAAGATTTCCAGTAATAAAAGTAGAGCCATGATGTACATGAGAACCTTTGTTGATGACCTATTACAAGTATACAAGGTTTCAAATTCCATTCATTACCCAATTTCTGTCATTGAGTTTAACTCTATGACCAAGTTCAAATTGAGAAATCACATGAGTTTCTCACTTTTTTCAAGAAAATTTTCAACCCAAGAATTTACAAAATGTTCCTTTGAAACCAAATCCTTGTGTGTGAGGAAATATTTGTGGACGGTCAGCGAGACAATATGACCAAAGAAATCTCGGTGAGTCGTCATTACGGTCTTGGACCTAGATCCCAAATTATTCGATTCAAAGAATATATGGATTCAATTGAATGTTATTTTGGTTTCTGAACCCATATCTTTTGAAAGTCGATATGACGAATTTTCTTCAATCACGGAGACCAATAAGTAAGAAAGATTGACTTATCTTGTCACCTAAATTTTGAATTAGTAAGGTAATGAGACATCGAGGAGATATGATGTAAATAAGATCTCGATGAGGCGAGATATTTTCCCTATGATGCACATGGATGCAATAACCACGATGGGCTTACGGATATTGATAACGATGAAGTTATATCTTCATATGACTGTTATGATAATAAAGTTATGAACAAGATACTCTTTAGCATTGAATGCAAGAGTAAAAGTAAAGAAAAGTATATGATATCCGTGGGATATAATTTCCCCTCACTATGTCATAACGAGAGAGAGATTACAACTTATCTTTAAGATAGTTGTTTGTCCCTAAAACCTCGTTAGTAGGTTGGACATGTTTAAAGAATGAAGATGCATGCAAGATATTCTTTTCAAAGAATATATATATAAATGAATGATAACATCTCGGAAAATAAATCTCTGCCTTATACCTCGATCAATGAGATTATGCTTGAGCATAATCGATTCCAAGTAATCAAACGATAATGAGATTGAGGAATCATAATCCTTGAGATTGTGTGAGCGACTAAGATAGCCCAGTAGATAAATCAGTAGGAGAAAATATCTCCAAAGCCAAGACATGGTAATGAGATGCTTGGAAATTAAGTTATGGTGTACGAATGTACTACCTTACCAAGCCATATAGCGATAACGATGGTTCTAATCACGAATATGAGAACAAGTATAACGAAGTAATATTACTTTCGGATACCATGTTTAAGAAAAAGGAATATTTCAAGAGAACAAATGAAACGATTCACATGGAAGGATCTTAAAGTGAATCTAATTGGGAAGATTATCCCCATACTTTTGTGACGATCAATAAAATGAGATATTAAGTATCTCGACATGGAAATGAAGTAATCATTGAATGTAGAAATGGTGACGCCAAAGCAAAAGTATGATATGTCCTCGATGGATCAAGGATTTTATCTATGCGAAATTGCATGATGGATCAATAAAGAATGTTAAGAAATGACTTATATCCTAAAAAGGATATTACAAATGATGGCGCTAAATGTCGGTATAAAGTTTCTCTCGAAAAGAGTTTAAAGTAAGAATATGAGAGATATATTCCTAAGATCGATAAAGTGAAAAGGAAATTGAATCATTCATCTTGAATTAGGAATGAATGATAGTGATAGAGACATGACGATCTCTACGATAAGAGTAAATTATCGAGATATCAATATCAAAGGATAGGTTGATGTAGACCTAACCATGAATGCTATTGGTAAAAGCATATGATGCGATACCGAGAAGTATAGGGTGAATGAGGCGACAAAAGGCCATAATGAGGGAACATAATGTCCCAATGGAAAGGACGATGACATATGAAATAGATGTTTACTTGAATGAGATTGGAACACCGTAGACCAAAGCCTATACTTCACAATCGAAAACTGAGCGAACAAAACCGAGAGGCGATAGGTATGAGAAAGATTTCTCGAGAATACGTAATATTTTCTTTACCTATAATATTTTGTCCGATATAGGTGCTTCATGTTCTAACATCGCACAAGTATGTGCGAAGCGATAGAACCTAATTGAATAACCGAATCAAGAAATGAAAATTTCTTCACCTATATGAGAATTATGGCGTCACAGTATTGTAAAGGCTTAGAATTGAACCTAGGATCGCTAAGGTTCTATCCGATGATTTGGATCTTTATATCTATGTGGGCGTGGATACAATTCTAGAAGCAAGAAGTTTGAAATGGATGCCACTCACGTGATTAGTGACACAGGGCTAGTCTCTTCGTTAGAGATTTTAAGCGACATGCTATTAGTACCCACTATTTACGTGTCACGAATAAATTTTGAGCGATATCTGTTGAAGGTGTAAAGCGTAAAATGGTGATAAGATAAGTATCATGAGTCGTGGCGTAAGTTGTCTCGAGTTATATATGCCTTAAAGTGTTTAATTCTTTAAGAGATCCTTCTTGTTTAAAATTCCTCTATTGCTTTGATTTAAGTCGACTTATCTAGAAATATCATTACGGATGGCGGGAAAAGAGTATTATGGGTAAGAGGATAACCACAAGCCCTACAAGCTTAGAACTCACATGGGCGTATCGGCTCTTTTACTATAATCGGGCATGAATTTAGGACAGTTTTGGAGGAATTTACGCACCGTTGGAAGGATGCTCGTAACTATGGAGTTACGGATGAGGATGGTATCCGAGCTTATTCGTCGTTTGCCAGCGGAATGGCGTAAGTTTGCAAAAAAGTATCGAGAGAATATCTTACGCATGCGAAAACTCCAAGACTTAGGCGGACCTACCGAGTTTGTCGACCGACTCAAGCATACATATTATGCGTATGGAACTGCACCTACTAGCACTTGTCCCGGTCCTCGGCAAGTCACCCAAGTATGGTACAAAGGGTGGTTGTACCACGATGTCCCAACGCCGCCCCGTCGCCCCGTGGATTATACGAAAGGGATGAGAATGGCAAGAGGACGAGGATCATACCGCCGTGGACTGGGGAGTTGCCTCTACCAACCCAACCATACTTTCGATAAAAGCAACATAGAATTCGGTCTTTGAAGAAGAAGCAGAGGGGCGGCTTGACCCGGCTCTCTAAAGGGAATAGATCATCGGGGTATGAGGCGAGGGCACTGCCGGGAAAAGGCAAGTTTCAAGTGAGGAGTCGATTCCGATGAAGGCCACTCGAGGCGTAGAATATCATGATGATATGAGACCTATAAGTAAATAATGGTTTATGTTGAAATTGGTGTGGTTAGAATATGTAAAATAAACATAGTTTGGAGTATGTAGTAAATGTGTTAAAATGGTGTCAAAATTTTGAGTGTAAAAGAACTAGATGCCATGAAATTGGTGGGTTGATAGACCGACCCTTGTAATAAAGTTTGAAAAGTCCTCCTTTGAGGCATTTTGATGTAATATATTTTATATGATCCTCGTAGAATAGTATCCAAAATACGAAGATGAATGGTTCGAATAAGATATGGTTGCTATGAGATTATAGTCATGCCAATCGGACAAGCTAGTACACCAGCCCTATTCATGAACCTCAAAAATCGAGTGTTCCATATGTACTTAGACAATTTTGTCTAAATCCTTATGAATGATGTTCTTATCCATATGAAGGACGAGAAAGAACATAAAGAACATCAAAGGACGGTATTGCGGACTTTTAGAGTCGAGCAAAATTTTTCCAAGTTTAATATATGAATTTCGGCTTAAAGAAGGAAAATTCCTTAGACACATGATGTCTTCCGAAGGAATCAAATTTACATAGATTAATTAAAGTAAAACTATGTATTAATATGAGAAAGATAATAGCTTACGCATCACAATGACTTAGGCCACACGAATAGAAATTCCCAACTCACGACTTGAAATAGTAACAAGGGTATAAGTATCAAAGTCTTGGAGACATCACTCCTATGACGATAAATTAAGAATTCTTCACAGATTACAAAAGTTTGAATAAATTCTTCAAGCAAAGAGACTTGAATACGGGATAGAAAAGATGGCTTCAATCAGTAAAAGATTACAATTGTGATATAAATTATCACCTACGGACGGTTAATGTAGAATCTAATGCCCTAAGTTATAAAATTCAGTCTAAATTATGGTATGTCCTTATAGAAAAGGAAAACTCATTGGAAAGTTTAAGAAAATGAGAACAGAAATAGTCGGGCAATCAAGGACGAATGTAAGTTGTATTCTCACACCCAAGGTGACATATGACTAAAGAGAAAGGATGAAGATGGGAATAGAATACGAATTAAGATAAGGGATGAAGAGCTGAAGGATTTTAAGAAGCACTGGACAATATCATATTGTCTAAAGAAAGGTTATATATATATTTCAAGCAATGATAAGCTTAGAAAGGAAATCATGAATGAAGCTCATGATATTTCTCATACTGCCCACCCAAGCAGCATTAAAGTATATTATGATTTACAAAAAAATTTGATAGTAAAGAATGAAATGAGCTATAACCTCATTGACGAGGATTGTCTCGGTTATAAGAGGTGAAGGCATTGTATCAATGACCTTATAAGAGGTTATAATCTCTAATGAGATACAAATGAAAATGAAATGACATATGATGAATTTTATGGCGGGTTTGCCAAGGTCATAAAGAAATACCACTACTATATGGGTAGTAGTGGTTTGACTCACTAAATATGTTCATCTCAGCCTATTCAGCTGACTCGGAGATCTGATAAGTTAGCTCAGTCGTACATAAAGGAGATCGTATCTCTATAGGGGGTACCAAAACCTATCATTTTAGATAGAAATTCCAAGTTTACCCCTAGATTTTGAACTAGCTCACCAAGGAGGAGTTAGACACAAGATTGAACCTTAATATAGATGTCCACTCACAGACATATGGAAGATCAAAAGGATAATACGAACGTTTAAGGATACGATGAGAACATTAATGTTTAAATCAAGGTACAAGTGGGAACATGTTGTACCACTTGTTAAGTTCACGTATGACCATAGCTATCAAACAATGATCAATATAGCCTTATGAGGCATTACGTGGAAAAAGTCTTGACCACCACTTTATTAAAATAAAGTAGGTGAGAGAAAGTATGAGATCCCGTCGTAAATGAAATGATTAAGATATCGCAAATGAGGCAAAGAATAAGAGAAGCTCGAGACGAGACAAAGTCTTACCGATCGCATAGATCCGAATGCATTTTAAATGCGAAGCGAAGTTTCTTAAGATTTCTCCATTTAGGGAAATTATAAAGTTCAGTTACAAAAATGTTAAGATCACGTTTTATAGGACCTTACGAGATCCTAGTAATGATAGGCCCAGTAGCCTATAGATTCATACTTCCACCAAATTCGGGGAATGTACGAAATGTTTTCCACGTGTCACCGTTAAGGAAATATGAAAATGACCCAAAACACATGATCCGCCATAATGACGTGATCTTTAACTCAGATGAGTTGTGATGAAAATCTACGACTAGTTTGATCGTACAATTCAATGATTAAAGAATCAAGTTTGGGTCTTTGATGAAAGTCCAATGGAGGAACTATGGACAAAAGTAAATCACGTGGAAAATTTTAAGATATTATGGTGTTAAGATACCCCATAATTTCGAGGTATGCAAATTTCGGGACGAAATTTCTTTAAGGGGGGTGGAATGTAATACCCCGATTATTTTAAAGCCTAATTACAATATTAATTTCGTAAATTAGAGTTTTATTATGCGAAATTGATAAATAAATTTTCGAATAATGATTTCAATTACTTTGGAATAATAAATTCCTATGTATTATTCACAAATGAATGTGAATTGAGAAATACGATTATGTAACGTATTTCAACAGTATTATTTTAACGTCGATTGAATAACGATAGTTAAAATTTCATAAAATTTTCTAAGTGACGAAGCTTAGAATTAAATTCCATTATTAATGGAATGAGTTAATAAAGTAATTACGACCATTTTAAGATGAGTCGATAATTAACGTTTTGAGATGTTTCAAACGTTAACGTTTAGAAATGACTTGAGAATCAAGTCTAATGATCAAGGAATTATGATATTTAAATTCCTATGATTATTTTATGTAATAAGAGTATTATTTAGCATTAAAATAATTCTAGAGAATTAAGGAATGATTATTGAATAAAGTTAGCATTTTCGAAAACCCTAATTTCGAAAATTAGGGTTTGACACATGAAATCTTCTTAATTATTTTTTCTATGATATAATTTATCATCTAAGACATATATTATATTATATATCTATAAATAGCAAGAAAAATCATATGTTCGGCACAATTGTTTTGAAAGTGCCGTGAACTTGTAATATGTGTGTAACATGATTTAATTATTTTGCTACCATGGGACATACTTAGCAATTAATTGACCAAGTAGGATATTTTCTACACACTAACCAAGTAAATTAAATGAGAGCATCAAGTGGAAGCTTTGTAATGAGAATAGCCAGTGAGTTTGCTTCCAAAATAGGTGAGAAGAATTTTAAAACACCTTTTGATGATTTGTACATTTGGTAGAGTGTAGGATATTATGTGTATGCTAGTGTGAGGCAAATTAAAAAGCCTTCTCTTGTGTTATGAAAGACGACCGACACCCTTGTGCTCCAAAGTCAAGGAATTGTTTTGTTCGAGAAAATTTGAGTTAATGCATTAACTTTGTGTAAGAACATTACTTTGATGATGTATTAGGGGTGTGAGTCATAAAGCAAATGTTAAAAGGCTCCCAAATTTTGTGAGTGAGTGAGATGACCGAGAGTGAAAAAGGATTGGATGCAATATATTGATTCATTTACTTAAGATTTTGATTACACAAACAAACCCTTTTATTTCTCTTCCCAAAAGCAAAATGACCGAGAGCTTATTGAGAAGAAAACATGGTGTGTTCATCATTTTCTTTAGCCAAAACCTTACTATTAAATCCGTGTGCACTTAATCCAAACCGTTAAAGAGGTTAGTAATCGAACGAGCTTCGATTATACGCTAAATTTTCAATATCTAATGGTTCGATTTTATTTACCAAGCATGTGTTCTTGGGGATAAATTATGCTAGCATGCTAAATTGTTTCTTAAGTATGTATAGTATGATGTATAAGCTTTACATATCATGTTTTAAATTAAAGCTAAGCATGTTAAAATTATTTCTTAGATGACCGAAAATTTCATGATAATTTTAATGATGGATTCATGTTATATGATAGTAGAGGAACTCATAGTGATTATTTGGAAATTTTTTAAAAATCATATGCTAGGTTTTGGAAATTACCGAAAATGATGCCAAAATTTTATGTGGGTATACAAATTTTATTTAAATGATATTATAGCATATTATTGATCTAGGGTATTGATTATGGAATATGTGAATTTACTAGAATTTTTGAAGATTTAATGCTCAAGTTCTTGTAATGACCGAAAGCTTCCAAGATTGAATACATGATGATTTAGTTGATTTTAGTTAATGTTATGATGAAATGTTGTTACACTATAGTGTATATGCATAGTGTAATTTAATTGGAATTTTATAAAAATGTTTAGTATAAATATTGGACAAAACCGTGACCTATATGGAATAAATAGGTGATGCCCAAATTTTCTATAGTTCATGTTAATACATATTAGTGATACTATGATAAAATAGTACACTATATGAATTTAGAAGAATTTTTGGAAGAAGATTGGAATTTATAAGCTCAAGAAGCCGTGAGCTTCTTTAAATAAATTAAGGACTTTAAATCCTTAATATCATGAAAAATAATACATTATATGCCTAGAAATTATTTTAGACATATTAAGAATTTATGAAATTTTATAAACATAGAATACTATGTTTATGGCGAAACGTTATATTAAATAACGTTAGAAATGAAAAATAATGTTTAAAGAATAAGTTAATTAATATTTAAGAAAATATTAATAAAGTTTATCGATTTGCGTGAAAAATCGAGAATTAGGGCTTTATGAAAGAAATCGATTGAAAATCGATTTATATGGAAATTAAATATTAAATATGTGAATTCTTGAAGAATTTATAAGAAAAGTCAAAATTGTTGACTTTTGAAATTAACGTCTGAAATCGCTCGATAAATACGCTAATACGTGTAAACGTATTAAGTTTATAAGAAAATCTCATTGGTGAGAAAAGATTTCATAATTGAAATCTTTATATCGAAAAACGTTAGAATCGTTGAGCGTTTAACCTAAAGGGTTAAAATGAAATAGTTGAACATATCTCGTTTCTATCGCACGAGAAATGCTTAGTTTAAGATATGCGATTGAGCAGTATTGAATTAGTTAAGGAATTCAAATTATTATAGTATAAGTTATCAAAGTTTATTTTAAACTTTGAAAATCTCGAAAAACACGATGAGACATCTTGAAATCGTTTTTACGTAAAGGTGAGACGCGGATGCGATCGTTGGCGTGAAACGAAATCGAATTAAGAAAGTCTACAATCCGGTGGGCTTCTTTTCTTATCCTCAAGGATAAAATGCTCTATTTATGATGCTTTCAAAATGAAAAGTAATTATTTATGATGCTCTTTTGAGAAATGATTATAAAATGATGATGAAATTACCTGCCCAAAATGTTTATGTTTTATGTATTTATCCTATCCATGAATGAATGAATGAATGAATGATGAATGTTGTTGGGTCGCTCCCAACTTATGAATGAAATCGATATCGTCCTACACCTAATGGTGATTTGTGTCTTTGTAAGGACAATTCACGGCGGTCACGTGACGTAGAGGGAGGCCTCCTTCTACGGCGTTAATGATAATGTTATGATGAAATGAAAGGGATATGGATCATACATACAAGGAAAATGTCTGGCCAGACGAATGTTTATGAAAATGATGAAAATGTTTAGTAAGCACAAGGCCTTTCAAATAAAACCCTTGTGTCTTACCATGATGGGGCAGTGTAATTTAAAGATGATAAAATGTTTTTGGCATGAGTCCACTGAGTGCATTCTTGTACTCAGCCCTGCATATTTGTTTTTAAATGTGCAGATTGAGCTGGTGATGCGATGGAGCAGTGTTGAGCAATAGGAATGTTGTCGCTGAAAAGTTTATACCTTGATAGTACATCGTCATATGTACATATCACATGTTTTCATTGCAAGAACATAAGTTATGTAGTAAAGTCCAAAACATACTTGATTTATGTATCACGTTTATTGATAAATAGTCTTTATGTTTATTCATTTACATTTAGAGTAATAATCCCGCTAAATCGAACTTAGGATTTGAGGGAAATTACGATTCTGAGATAAAGTAAATCCCACAATAAAAATGTTTATTCCAAATCACATGTTTGCAAGTTAAAGATGATTTCACCCACCTTATTTTGTCGAGCACCACAAAACAAAATCAATCAATTCTGGGACGAGGGTCCTAGTTGCGCCGCACCTAATCAGATAAATACAATATTTGTATAAGGGCCTATAAAGAAATCTTAAACGTAATTTCTTAAGCAAACTAAATATTATTACAAATCAAGGGCTAAATTGTTAAAAACAAAATGATGCAATTCCAACTATCTTTAAAATAACTTAAATAAATAAAACCAAGACAGTTAATGTGATTAAAAAAAATGCAGCGCCATCTATCTTAAGCATTGCAATCCCAGCTTCTTAATTAATCACCAATAATTTCTTTTAACAAGTATTTAATCTTTTTTTTTTAAGTCTTATAATTAAAAGACAAGGGAAAACAAAATGCTACAGTGTTGTAAGCTTCAAATCATATTGTAGTACTATCTCTCGCATGACTCGAGCACTTTTCTTGGAGAAAAAATAATGACCGATCCGCATAAACATGTATACCAATTAAATGTTTACAAGCATTAGTATACATAGTAAAATGTAAAACACGAGGCAAAAATACATATATATATAAAATCCAAGACAAAGTACTTGCATCAATGAAAGTTAACAAGATGCAATCCGTCCAAAGCTTAAATAGAATAAAGGGTAAAATAGATCACTAACAACCCAAATAGTTATGCAAAGACTAAACACAATTTTTTTTTCTATATATAGGAATTCATCAATTCTGAAACATATGCTGAGAGGAAAAGCTTACCAATTAGAAAAGAATTAACACTCCACAGTAGCCCCAAAATTTCTTTTGTTGAGATATGATTATATAATATATATTGTATGTGTGCTTCTTGTGTGTGTGATATGTGTGCGTCGTGTGTGTGTGAATTGTGTGCCGTGTGTGTTCAATGTTGTGTGCGTGAGTGTATATATATATATATATATATAAAAACCCTAATCAAATCCTAATCATACTTGAACTCTTTTAATTAAAACTCAATTCTAGATAAATATAAAATAGAATTTGGGCTCAACAAATAATATTCTACAAAGCCCAATATTTGAGAATAAATAAAACTTTGATATTTATATAAGCCCAAAACTTATTTTATTACTTAGCCCATAACCGTAAAGTAAAAAAATTTGAAGGCCCTAAAATAAATTATGAAGTTCGTTTTCTAGCTAGGGACGCAACTACGGACTCCCTCAAGTCCAACGTAAAAATCGAGCATGTCAAATACTCACAAATCCAACACAAAAGATTTAAATTTAAAGCAAATTAAATCAAGCAGTGGATCCTGTACTTCTTTGCCTAATTTACTACATAAATTTGCAAAGTATAGATCTTTAAAAATCTCGAAACGGGCCTCGCGTGCACGGGCACGAACCGGACTCGTCAAAACTTGATTTGGGCCGAAAATTAAAAAACAGATCTGAATAGTGAATCGGTCGGGTCGGTTCAGAAATATAGATCCGAGTCGAAAAATGGGTCTGGGCAGCAAAACGGGCCGGGTCGGCCCAAGAAGGGCTAGGCCACACGCGCTAGAGCACAGCCCATGCGCACGCTGTAGTAATCCGAAAATCTCTTAGTCTTAATTAGAGCCTAATTAAGTATTGATTGGGGACTTAAAGGCAATGCATCCCTAAAAATTACTAAAGAAGTGCATAATAAATTAGTAAGCGAGAGAAATTCGATTAATTTCTAATTGAAGTAATATAATTTAGAAGAAGTAGAGATCATTTAGAAACAAGTTTTATTATGATAAAATAGGAGATATATGGTTATTATTGTGTGTTTGGATGAAAAATTACATTAAAGAAATACATTAATTATTTTTATATGAAATTTATTTTACTAGTAAAGAATATTAATGTTTAACATTAGTAATTTTGCAGAATAATTTATATGATTTTTGAAAATTGTAAGAAATAAAAAGAAAATGAATAAATAAATGAATAAATCTATATATATACAACTTCTAGAACCATATTCATTTAAGATCATCTTCAAGCTCTCTTTCTCCCTCTCGTTTTCAAACACACACACTACACACACACAAAAAATTTATTCACTTTTAATCCATAGTTTAAATGTAGAATTAATTGGAAATCACTCCAAAGAAGGTAAACACCTTATTTAATCAAAGCTTTTGTGATTAAATTTGAAGAACATGATGTTCTTACATGCTAGGGTTTTCGAAAATTGCAAATTTGAAAAACATGATGTTCTTATAAGGTTGAATTGTTTAATTTTTGTAATGTTTATTGATTTCTTTGTGCTTATGATGCTTAAATATTATAATATATGGTTTAAATACTTGAAATTCATGAAGTTTGTGAATTCAAGTAAGCATGTATAAACCCTAATTTTGCATTTTAATTATTTGTTATTATTTGATTAAATTGAGTTTAGATATGTGGAATTAAGTGGAAATAAACATGATTTGATAAAAGAAATTGGAATGAATTGAATGTATAAATGATCCCTCATTTTCGAAAATTAAGGGGGTTGGATGAACCTTGAGTTCTTGATTTTAGTTGATGTATTTGATATGCTTTTTGAGATGTATGATATAAAAAAATGCTTAAGTTGAATTTACAGAATTTTATGGACGTAAATATTGAGAGTTGAAAAATTAAAGTTTATCCTAAGTTGCTATAATTATATGATGAGTTTGATTAGAATTTAAATTGATTATGGATTGATGATCATTGATGATAAACAAGTATGAATGTGAGTTGTTTTGAATTGAATTGGTTGTAGATTGAAAAATTCATTTAATTACATAATATGGTGGTTGAAGGGCATGTTTTGAATATGGAATAAATGGAATTGTTTGAACATGTTTTTTAAGTTCCCAAGTATATATTTAAGCATATGGTGATGATTTGGTGGAGTTTGGATGAGTTTGGTTGAATTGAGAATGAAATGGCGATTCATTTTAGAAAACATACTCTGCCGAAATTTTGTTAAAATTGGTATATTAATAAGATGTTTTAAGAATTAAATTAGTAAAGTTATGATAAGTGTATAAGTGAGATTTGTTAACTTGATTGCTAAGTTAAGATTTAAAATGTTATGCATTGATGAAACTAAGTATATGTTACTTAAATTCCTTTGATTATAGCATGATATGTAAATTACTAAAATTAAAGTCTACTAAGGACATAAGTTATTAGGGGATGCAATAGCCTAACTTAAGTCTTAGAATTTGGTAAAACTAAGAATAAGATGTAATATGTTCAAGTGAATAAGAATATTGCTAAGTTCGATAATTATTTTAGTTACCAGGGTCAAGCAAGGATATAGGAATTCTGAAGGACGAGAAGGAGGAAATCATAGAGTGATGACGTGTCAGGTGGGTTTTCTTTTCCTTAATGTGTTTTTGATATTGAAAATTTCATTTATATCTTGCATATTATTTTGAAATATTGACTTTCGACATGTTGTAAATAAAATAATATTATTTATTGAGCTTAATATCATGTTATTTGTTGAACTTAAAATCATGTGACTTGTTGAGCATAAAATTATGTTACTTGTTGAACATAAGATCATGATGTTTATAGAGCATAAGATCATGTTACTTATTGAATATAAGTTCATGTTACCTATCTACGGAAGAATTTTGTTAATGACCGGGAAGTTATAATTATATAGACCAGCAATGGTCGGGAAGTTTATAATTGTATAGACCGGTCAGAGTATCGAGAAGGAGGCCTATTTCTCATTACCGACGAACGTAGATAGGGCAGGACTGTGATTGGTAACTTCGAGGCCAACACATGAAGATAATGTTGATATAGCATAATATTTCATGAGATGGCGTTGTTACAGTTTATAAATTGTGATGCTAATTCAAATTTACTCAGGTATTATTTATTTCAACCCATGCATTGAGAAAAGTTCGATAAGTTAATAAAGTTTAATTTTTGGCGATAACCCAGTGAGTACTTGTTAGTACTCACGCTCCATATTTTTTTTATGTAGGTTGAGCTCGGAGATGACGATGGAAGAGGAAGCTGAGCAAGGGATTCTTTTGTTGTAAATATTAGTATGCCCTGAATGTCATGTCTTCACACATGACGTTCATCCATCCTTCCATTTTCAATCTCATATGATCTTGATATTAACTTATGATAACCTCTTTTGTATGTTAAAGTTGTATATGAAACCTTTAAATGTTAACCTTGATATTTATGTTTGGTCAGTTGTTCGCTCTGGACCTGTGAATATTTCTTTCTTGAGCCAACCTTTCTTTGCAAACCTTGAGTCTTAAAAATAGAAAGAACTTGATAGTAGCTCAGCATTCCAAATTCATCTCTCCATCTCAACTAGGTAAGAAAAGTTATGATTTGTTATGAGAAGCATTGAATATGCATTTATGGGAAAAAGTTTTATGAGCATGAGGTAAATTTATGTGATGTGATATATTTGAAAAAGTATGATGAAAGATGATTGTGTTGTAATAAAAAGTGAGAAGTTTTGGTCTAAAAATGGGATAGTTATATATATACGCCTTTGGTTAGTATTTAAGTTATATTTTGTTATAAGATGGCAAGAACAAGAACTACTCCAGGGAAGACCACAACGGTTAGACCGACTGCTAGAGGAAGAATGGATTGGTTCTATTCCTTTAGAATGGGTGAGCATCAGAACATGGTCCGCTTCCTCAATTAGTATCTGCAATTATGGGCATTGGTAAGACAGCACGGTGTTACAGAGCTAGACGGGTTACTCTAGTTAGTGCAAGTTTTACCTTTTAATTGGCGTGGATGGGCTTCTGTGGCTGTCTTGGATTTTGTACATCCTGATATGGAAGCTAGAGTCACTGGTAATCTTATTGGTTTTTGTTGACCTTATTAAAGAACAATTTAGTTTGACTGAGAATCCCCTCCTGGTCAGTATCCTTCTTTATATTGTTTTATCCCTGCAGTCCATCAAATTCTGGATGACATCCTAGCCCCAGATACGACTAGGAATGAACCTAATACCGATGAACCCAATGAGCATAGTCCTGATTTGGAGGCATTCATTGTTACAAACTATTCTTTCGATTATGAACATCGTATAGAATCTGAACTGACTTCCATTGAACTAGAACTGTATGGTCAGCCTTTTGCTTTGAGTTCTCCATCACCCCTAGGTACTTCTTTTATTCCTCATCCAGAAAGTATTTCATCACCCCCTCCAGTTAATACAAACATCAAATCTGAGTGTCAGTTTTCCGTTGGTACTTGGAGTTTGCAGCCTTTGCTCATCAATGAGATGCCATCTGTTATTGATCCATCCCTTCTCACTCCCGGAGAGGCTGTTGGCTCATCCACTGGCTGCCACCCTGCATCAGAGGAATCTGAACCAGAGACATCTAAAGAACAGAAGAAGTCAGATGATGATAACGATGCGAGTTAAGATTTTAGTTATTAAGACTAGTTAATAGTTAGTTAAGTAAGAGAATAGTGGCAAGATATGTACATATAGTAATAAGTGTAAGTAGAAAGGTGAAGCATGGTGTATATAAAAGTTATGTGTGCTATAAAGTAGTCAGGGAAGCAGCATTATCAGCCCCAAATATCATTGAGGCAAATTTTGTCTTTTGTAAAAGTCCTCAGAGAGGCAATTTTCTTTGATAAAATGTGAATTCTTCTGCATTATTGTTTGCTCTTGTTGTGATTGAATGATTTCTATGCTAAAATTTTCTACACATGAATTCAATTGTAAAATGAACCTTTCCTTTGCATTGATGTTCAACCAATTATTGCAAATATTATATTCTTCTTTAGAATTCAGTATGCCGCCCCGAAGAATAACCCCAATCTCTGAAGGTCAATGGATTGAAACAACTCCTCAAAACATACCTGATGCTACATCTCCTCAACCCAATCGCAAAATAGCTGAACTTTTCCTCCGACAAAATCCACCAAATTTTACTGGGGCTGGTAGCCCTGTTGAGGCTGAAGAGTGGGTGCGAGTAATAGAAAGGGTATTCAAATTCCTGGAATGTAGTGACCAAGAATGTCTATTATGCATATCCTTCTTGTTGAAAAGACCAACAGACTTTTGGTGGGAAGCGCAAAAAAAACAACGCTTGCACCTGAACAATTAGCAAATTTTACTTGGGAACAATTTAAGGAAGAGTTATATGCAAAGTTTATCCCACGAAGTTATCGGAAACAAAAAGAAATGGAATTTATGAATTTGAAACAGGGCAATAGGAGTGTGGCGGAGTATGATCGAGAATTCTGTACTTTATCTCGATATGCACCCTACAAGGTGGAAACTGACGAAAAGATGGCTGAGATGTTCCGTTCTGGACTGCGACCAGAAATTAGAGTTATATTTGTTGCCCAACCACCAATGTCGTATGCTGAAACCCTAAATCGGGCGTTAGATATGGAAATGAAGATGCAATCTAAGAAAACTACTATGGAAGTTAACCCCAGTTTATCTCAGAGTTTTGTTCCACCAAAATTTTCTCAAGCAGAGCAGAAGTTCAAAGGTAAACGGAAATGGGAAAGTAAAGGATTCCCGAATAAGAAAGCATTTCTAAAGCAAGGACCAACTCCGCCGAGACCGTTTCAGCCACCATTTTCTGGACAATTCCAACCTTCCCCGAACCCAGCAAGACCACCAACCTGTCCACGATGTAATCGAGTACATTTAGTCGTTTGTAGGTTTGGAAGTAACAATTGTTATACTTGTGGGCAGTTTGGTCATTTCTCGTCCACTTGTGCCTATAAATTGTAACCTTCGAACGTGGTGAACGGCTAAGATCCTTCAAGCCAATGTAACCAATGAAAGCTATTATTGGATATCCTCAGTAATTCCAGTATCAGTTTCCTCAACCACCTCTGCTACATAGCCCGGATGCTTCCTTTTCACAAATACAGACTCAATCTTCTCAACCACAACCATAACATCAGAAAGTGTATGCGCTAAAACAAAACAATCTGAGAAGCATCTTGGTAATTTGACAAGTATGGCTCAACTAAAAGGTGTGTCTATCATTGTTCTATTTGATACTGGAGCATCGCATTCCTTTATTTCTACCATATGTGTAGACAATCTTGATCTTCCTATAGAACAAGCTGATATGAGTTTTAAAGTGCTTACCCCTTTAGGAAAGACGACAGTAGTTAAACAAGTGTGTCCTAACTTAGAATTTGAGTTAGGGTCACTCAGATTGAGAGCTGAATCGTTACGTCTTTTATGTATGAGAGACGTAGATATTATTTTAGGAATGGATTGGTTAACTAAGAATTTTACAACAATCCGTTGTGAACAACGAGAAATAGCATTCCAACCGCCAGGGAAAGAACCTACTTGTTTCTATGGAATTGATGAAAGGAAAAGGTGAGTTCCCGTAAACTCAGCTCTTCAAGTAGATAAATTGATGAGAGGTGAAGGGAATCATGCTTATCTGGTATATTTGAATGATGGGGGCAAGACAGAAAGAAAAATAGAATATGTACCGATTGTGCGAGAATATCAGGATGTATTCCCAGAAAAGCTACCTGGATTGCCGCCAGATCGATAGTTGGACTTTTCTATTGATCTCGAACCTGGTTCGGCACCAATTTCAAAAGCACCATATCGGATGGCTCTTAAGGAGTTACAAGAGTTGAAAATTCAATTGCAAGAACTTTTGGACTTAGGATTCATTCGACCGAGTGTGTCACCTTGGGGAGCGCCTGTTCTTTTTGTTAAAAAGAAAGACGGTACCTTGCGAATGTGTATTGATTATCGGGAGCTGAATAACTAGACTCTAAAGAATAAGTATTCGCTTCCTCGGATAGATGATTTGTTTGATCAGTTAAGGGAAGCGGGTGTATTTTCAAAAATCGATTTAAGATCGGGTTATCATCAGGTGAAGATTAAATCAAAAGATATACCCAAAACTTCCTTTCGGATAAGAAACGGACACTACGAGTTTGTAGTGATGTCGTTTGGATTGACCAATGCTCCAGCCGTATTTATGGACCTTATGAATCGTGTCTTCCATGAATATCTTGATAAATTTGTACTAGTGTTTATCGATGATATTTGGATATATTCGAGGAGCGAACAGGAACATAAAGCGCATTTAAGAACCATTTTGGAAGTACCGAGAAGCTATATGCGAAATTTAGTAAATGTAAATTCTGGTTGCGAGAGTGAATTTCCTTGGGCATATTGTCTCGGTAGAAGGAATTAAAGTTGATCCTATGAAAGTGCAAGCTGTTCAAGAATGGAAATCACCTACAACCCCGAAAGAGATTCGAAGTTTTCTAGGCTTAGCAGGTTATTATAGAAGATTCATCGAAGGATTTTCTAAAATAGCTAGGCCGATGACGCAGCTGTTGAAGAAAGGAGTGAAATTTTAATTGACTCAGGAATGTGAAGACAGTTTTCAAGAGCTCAAAAATAGATTGACCACCGCTCCTGTTTTGATAGTACCGGATCCTGAGAAAGGATACACCATTTATACTGATGCATCGAGAAATGGGATTGGATTTGTTCTTATGCAAGAGGGGAATGTGATCGCTTATACTTCACGACAATTAAGACTCCTGTGAACTCAATTATCCTACCCATGACTTGGAGTTAGCCGCAGTGATTCACGCATTGAAGATATGGAGACATTATTTAAATGGATCAAAGTGTTAAATCTTCACTGACCATAAAAGTCTGAAATACTTCTTTGAGCAGAGAGATTAAAATATGCGGCAACGAAGGTGGCTTGAGTTAGTCAATGACTATGATTGTGAAATTAAATACCATCCAGGTAAGGCAAATGTCATTGGTGACGCTTTGAGCAGAAAAAGTCAATAAAGGTTCGGATTCTTGCTAAAATGATGAATTGCTGAAAGAATTTGAAAGAATGAAACTAGAAGTAGTAGTACCTCCTGAAACTACTCAAGAAATTGTAGCGGCATTAGTTGTGGCACCAGATTTAAGAGCTCGGATAATTGAAACGAAACGACAAGACACACAAATTGAAAGATTGCGAGAGAGAATTAGAATTGGAGATCATCAAGGATATCATGAAGCTGGAGATAATGCGATTATGTTAGGTAATCGTATATTCGTGCCCAATGATGTAAAGTTGAAAAGCGAAATTTTGAGTGAAGCTTACAATGTTCCATACGTTGCACACCCGGGGAGTACGAAAATGTATCAGGATCTCAAGCAAAGGTTTGTTTGGACGGGAATGAAATAAGAAATGGCGTCATATGTTGAGAGATGATTGGCTTGTCAACAAGTTAAAGCGTTGCATCAAAGGCCGTATGGAAAGTTGCAACCCTTGGAAATTCCTGAGTGGAAGTGGGAACATGTAGCTATGGATTTCGTAACGAGTTTACCTAGATCGAAGCGGGGAAACACAGTGATTTGGGTGATAATTGATCGGCTAACCAAAATGCTCATTTCATTCCGATTCCTGTGACATATGGAGCCGATAAACTAGTAAAATTTACGTTCGTGAAATTGTTTGATCACACGGAGTGCCAATCTCGATTACTTCGGATAGAGATTCTAAATTTACATCCCGATTTTGGACGAGCTTCCAAAAGGAATTGGGTACTCAGGTAAACTTCAGCACATCATTTCACTCACAGACCGACGGCCAGACTGAGAGAACCATATAAACGCTTGAGGACATGATCAGAACCGTGGTGTTAGATAGAGGAGACCAATGGGAACAAGTTCTACCGCTGATCAAATTCGCTATAACAACAATTATCAAGCGACAATAAACATGGCTTCCTACGAAGCATTATATGGTAAGAAATGTAGGTCGCCTCTTTATTGGGATGAGGTTGGAGAAAGAAATGTCCTTGGTCCCGAAGCAGTAGAAGAGATAATTCAGATAGTGCGGCAGATTAAGAAAAGAATGCAAAAAGCTCAAGATAGACAAAATTCTCTGCGGACAATCATCGAACGGAATTAAATTTTGAAGTAGGAGATAAAGTCTTTCTAAAAGTTTCCCCTACCAAAGCAGTTCATCGTTTTGGAATTAAAAGAAAACTTAAGCCGCGATTTATCGAACCTTGTGATGTATTGGAAAGAATTGAGCCAGTAGCATACAGATTAGCGTTGCCACCTAACTTCGCTAATGTTCATAATTTGTTCCACGTCTCCCAACTTAGGAAGTATGTATATGACCCTAAACACATTCTTCACTACGAGGAAATAGTTCCCGAGCCTGATTTGAGCTACAAAGAGAAACCAGAATGTATTCTAGACCGAAAGGAGCAAAAACTAAGGAATAAGACTATTCATTTAGTTAAAGTTCAGTGGAAACATCATGGTTTAGAAGAACTGACTTGAGATCTAGAAGACAAGATGAAAAAGAAGTATCCTGAGTTATTTTATCAGGTAACAAATTTCGGGGACAAAATTTATTTTAAGGGTGAGGGAATGTAGTAAGCGAAAATCTCTTAGTCTTAATTAGAGCCTAATTAAGTATTGATTAGGGACTTAAAGGCATTGCATCCCTAAAAATTTATAAAGAAGTGCATAATAAATTAGTAAGCGAGAGAAATTCGATTAATTTCTAATCGAAGTAATATAATTTAGAAGGAGTAGAGATCATTTAGAAACAAGTTTTATTATGATAAAATATGAGATATATGGTTATTATTGTGTGTTTGGATGAAAAATTACATTAAATAGAAAATGTTCTAAAGAAATACATTAATTATTTTTATATGAGATTTATTTATAAAATGAAATGGAATAATGTTTAAGCTATTAAATGGCTTTAATAATTTTACTTTATTAATATCTAGTGATATGGAAATTACTTTCTATAATTTTCAAAATTTATGAATAAATAGAATAATTATTTGATTAATTGTATATGAAAGAATTAAAGCTATATTTATATGATTTGCATTCCAATAATGGATTTAATTATTTTGGATCTTTATATTAATGAGAAAATTGAGTTTTTACTATTAAAGAATATTAATGTTTAACATTAGTAATTTTGTAGAATAATTTATATGATTTTCGAAAATTGTAAGAAATAAAAAGAAAATGAATAAATAAATGAATAAATCTATATATATACAACTTCTAGAATCATATTCATTTAAGATCATCTTCAAGCTCTCTTTCTCCCTCTCATTTTTGAACACACACACTACACACACACAAAAAAATTCTTCACTTTTAATCCATAGTTTAAGTGAAAAATTAATTGAAATCACTCCAAAGAAGGTAAACACCTGATTTAATCCAAGCTTTTGTGATTAAATTTGAAGATCATGATGTTCTTACATGCTAGGGTTTTCAAAAATTTCAAGTTTTAGATTAAGGTTGAATTGTTTAATTTTTGTTATGTTTATTGATTTCTTTATGCTTATGATGCTTAAATATTATAATCTATGGTTTAAAGTCTTGAAATTCATGAAGTTGGTGTATTCAAGTAAGCATGTATAAACCCTAATTTTGCATGTTAATTATTTGTTATGATTTGATTAAATTGAGTTTAGATATGTGTAATTAAGTGGAAATAAACATGATTTGATAAAAGAAATTTGAATGAATTGAATGTATAAATGATCCCTCATTTTCGAAAATTAAGGGGGTTGGATGAACCTTGAGTTCTTGATTTTATTTGATGTATTTGCTATGATTTTTGAGATCTATGATATAAATAATGCTTAAGTTGAATTTATGGAATTTTATGAACTTAATTATTGAAAGTTGAAATATTAAAGTTTATCCTAAGTTGCTAGAATTTATGATGAGTTTTATTAGAATTTAAATTGAATATGGATTGATGATCATTGATGATAAACAAGTATGAATGTGAGTTTTTTTGAATTGAATTGGTTGTAGATTGAAAAATTCATTTAATTACATAATATAGTGGTTGAAGGGCATGTTTTGAATATGGAATAAATGGAATTGTTTGAACATGTTTTAAGTTCCTAAGTATATATTCAAGCATTTGGTGATGATTTGGTGGAGTTTGGATGAGTTTGGTTGAATTGAGAATGGAATGACGATTCATTTTAGAAAACTTACTCTGCCGAATTTTTTTAAAATTAGTATATTAATAAGATGTTTTAAGAATTAAATTAGTAAAAATATGATAAGTGTATATGTGAGATTTGTTCACTTGATTGCCTTAAGTTAAGGTTTAAAATGTTATGCATTGATGAAACTAAGTATATGTTACTTAAATTCCTTTGATTATAGCATGATATGTAAATTACTAAAATTAAAGTCTACTAAGGACATACGTTATTAAGGGATGCAATAGACTAACTTAAGTCTTAGAATTTGGTAAAACTAAGACTAAGATGTAATATGTTCAAGTGAATAAGAATGTTGCTAAGTTCGATAATTATTTTAATTACATGGGTCAAGCAAGGATATGGGAATTCTGAAGGACGAGCAAGAGAAAATCATAGAGTGACGACGTGTCAGGTGGGTTTTCTTTTCCTTAATGTGTGTTTGATATTGAAAATTTCATTTATATCTTGCATATTATTGTGAAATATTGACTTTCCACATGTTGTAAATAAAATAATGTTATTTATTGAGCTTAATATCATGTTATTTGTTGAACATAAAATCATGTGACATGTTGATCGTAAGATTATGTTACTTGTTGGACATAAGATCATGATGTTTATTGAGCATAAGATCATGTTACTTATTGAATATAAGTTCATGTTACCTATCTACGGAAGAATTTTGTTAATGACCGGGAAGTTATAATTGTATAGACCTGCAATGACCGGAAGTTTATAATTGTGTAGACCGGTCAGAGTATTGAGAATGGGGCTTACTTCTCATTACCGAAGAACATAGATATGGCAGGACTGTGATTGGTAACCTTCGAGGCCAACACAGGAAGATAATGTTGATATAGCATAATATTACACGAGATGGCGTTGTTACAGTTTATAAATTGTGATGCTAATTCAAATAAACTCAGGTATTATTTATTTCAACCCATGCATTGAGAAAAGTTCGGTAAGTTAATAAAGTTTAATTTTTGGCGATAACCCACTGAGTACTTGTTAGTACTCACGCTCCCTATTTTTTTTATGTAGGTTGAGCTCGGAGATGACGATGGAAGAGGAAGCTGAGCTATGGATTCTTTTGTTGTAAATATTAGTATGCCCTGAATGTCATGTCTTCACACATGACGTTCTTCAATCCTTCCGTTGTCAAACTCATATGATCTTGATATTAACTTATGATAACCTCTTTTGTATGTTAAAGTTGTATATGAAACCTTTAAATGTTAACCTTGATGTTTATGTTTGGTTGTCAATTAGTTAGCTAAACCGTTTGATTCTTGAAGACATTTCAAATTAGAAGTTAACATGTTCTTATTCTATCCCAGTCATAGCCTGGTTACTTAGTTAATTATGTAGTCGGGTCGTGACACATGCCCAGCACACCCCCCCCATACACCACCTCCATGTCGTCCCTCATCTCGCCAGCATTTGTCGAGCTTCGCCTGCCAGGTGCCACACACGCTGCACGCGATGTCGCCCAGCTGCCGAGAAGCCCATGCGCGTTCTATCGGATGCTGCTGAGACCTCCAGGCAATGTCGAGAACTCTACGCGTGACTCGCATGCTGGGCCTTCCCTCGCGCGTATGCGATGGGCACCTGTACGTCGAGGTCGCGCAATGTCTCCCGCACCCGCTGACGTTTCCCGGTATCTTACCGAGGCATCTACGCGAGAATCGTGTACCCTGCACGCCAGTTTTTCGAGAGCCGCCAAAGCTCACGCCTATCTCTGCTGACATGTTCGCCCGTAGGTCCAGCATAGTCATGCGCCTTGTCGTGCGATGTGTTTTCGACATGTCTCCTGTCGTACCGTGCGATGGGACTTCGTCGTCTGTCTCGTTCTTCATGTTCTTCGTCTTCGTTATTCTTTTTACAGATTAGATTTACAAAATTAAATCCTAATCTAACCACGGATTTTCTCGTGGTGAAAAACGAAACATAACAAAAAACCAAAAATAAAAATCGAGCCACGATGAATGAAAGATTCTCAATTAATTAATTGCGTACGTAATAATCAAACATGAATTATTCCAATGAGCGAGATACGATCCGTGCTCGATACTAATTGTAGTGAAATCTGATTTTAATCATCTCGAGGATCTATCTTGGATGTTTAATTAACCATACATTGATTATATACCTAGCATACACCTATATAATTAATTGCAACACGTTGGTGTTTTTCTCATGTTTACTGCAATTTGTTGGACAAAAGTAGGATCAAGACTCGTGCTTTGATCTTTTGGACTTTATCCCGTTTGCCAAAACTCCAATACTTAGTGAGTGCAATCTATGTAGAATAGTACAAATTTCGCCTTCATCCACACCTTGAAATTTTTAGAATCTCAACTATGAGAATAGTCTTTTCTGATTTTCTCTCACCTTGTATTTATAATGCAACCCTAGAAACCTATTAGGATTGGTTCTGTGATATCTAATAAATACAATCATATCTTCTTAGATAGAGAGAACCAGAACAGAGTTCCAGTGGGACTCTATCATGTGGTGGACGAAATCTTGTAGCTCTAGGCCTTGATGGGCCAGCCCAGGGATCAAATTCAAGGAATAAAGATGAGCCTCAAATGAATTAATTATCTGATGTTCAACCCAGAATAAAAATTAATTCATAAATACTTATTCATGCCATTAAAGAATAAATGTTGACTTACCCCTTTATTTTTAAAATTTAGTCGGCTTGCACTTAGACTTCACGAATCCCCGTATTTAAGATATCACATGTCCATTAATTATTTATAGCGTTCTGACTGCTTAAAATAATTAATCTATTTAATTCATTAAGTAGTACCACTCAACCTTATTATTGTACTTGAGATAACTCAACTTGTAGGGTTTAGTACAATAAACCTTTTGAGCACCTTAAGGAGATGTCATCATCCTTAATGGATACGGTGACTTAATACAGGTACCTAGCATGACATACAAGCACTGCCACCACCCAAGATGCGGAGAATATTGGGTTATCTCATGTAACCCTCACCCATAACAAGTCAAAGTGATGATCAGCAACTCATACTCACCTAAAACCTTATCGAGGTTTAGATCAACGTAAAGTCACCGAAATCTAGGTTCTTCATGATAGTCAGATAAAAGAACTCATCTCACTGTGATCCATCAATACGTCACAGACGTACCAGACCAATCATACAGACTTCTGTGATCTATTACACACTATATGATCTTACTTATATATGAGATAAAGAGACATATATATGCAATCAAGTAAACAATTCAGATATGAGATTGTAATAGTGGTAATAGGAATCATTGTATACAATCTCAACCAAAACTGCTTCCAGTATACAAATCTAACACTTTATGTGTCGTTGTTTCGGTGGAACCTTTTTTTCATTTCTAAACTATTTACTCATGGATATTCTGTTATTTTTGATAGTGGTGTTTCTATCTTGAGAAATGCTGAGTTTATTTGTGGTGGCACATTATATAATTCTCTTTATACTATTTCTGCTAAGCATAATACCTATAATTATGTTGCATCTACTACATCCAACCATAAGAGGAGGAAGTTTTCTTCGCAAGAGGACTATACATATCTTTGGCATCTTAGATTAGGTCACATAAATCTAAAGAGGATCCAAAGATTGGCTAAAAATGGAGCGTTGGATGAATTCACGGTTACTCCATTCTCAGTCTGCGAATTCTATATAGAGGGAAAGATTTCGACCAGACCATTCAAAGCAAAGGGGTATAAAGCCAAAGTGGTGTTAGAATTAGTCCATTTTGACCTGTGTGGACCGATATCTACACAAGCTCGTCGAGGATATGAGTAATTTATCACTTTCATTCACGATTACTCCAGGTACGGATACGTATACCTGCTTCACAACAAGTCTGAATACTTTGAGAAATTCAAAGAATTTAAGGCGAAAGTGGAGACGAAGCTAGGTAAGAGTATCAAGTCACTGCATTCTGATTGCGATGGCGAATACCTCAGCAACAAGTTTATGGACTATCTGGTGCAGTGTGGAATTACGTCTCAGCTCACTACACCAGGCACACCACAACAAAATGGTATGTCAGAGCGAAAAAATAAGACTCTCTTAGAGATGGTTAGATCAATGGTGAATTATGCAACCTTACCTATTTCGTTCTGGGGGTATGTCTTAAAAACAACGACTTATTTGCTTAATCTAGTGCCGTCCTGTTGGATTTGTATACTGAAAGCAGTTTGGTTGAGCTTGTATACAATGTTTCCTGTTACCACTAATACAATCTCCTATCTAAATTGAATACTTGATTGGATATATATCTGTGTCCCCTTATCTCATATATAAGTTAGATCATACGATGTGTAGAAGATCCGTAAGTGTAAGATTGGTTAAGCTTAATGAGATATAAAAGTTTCACGGTGAGATAACTTGAGGGCGAGTTGTCGGTATAGGCTGCGGTATAGATAAGAAGTGACTTGACTCGGTTGCTTGTCTATGTCTTGGTGCGTCTCGGCGTATTGAAGGATCACGGTGAGATGTGTTCTTCTAAGCGACCGTAGTGAAGAACCAAGATCTCGGTGACTTACGATGATCTAAACCTCGATAAGGTATTAGGTGAGTATGAGTTCTTGACCATCACTTTGACTTGTTATGGGTGAGGTTATATGTTCTAACCCAATATTCTCCGCATCTTGGGTGGTGGCGATGCTTGTATGTCATGCTAGTTATCGTATCAGTCACCGTATCCGTTTAGGAAGATGGCGCCCATAAGGAGCTCAAAGGTTTATTGTACTAAACCCGCAGGTTGAGTTAGCTCAAGTACAATAATAAGGTTGAGTGGTACTACTTAAGGAATTAAAGATATTAATTATTTTAGCGATCAGAATCTGTAAATAATTAATGGACGTTCGATATCTTAAACACGGGATTCAGAATGTCTAAGTGCAAGCCCGACTCAACCGGTAATAAAGGGTAAGTCGGCATTTATTCTCTAGTGGCATGAATAAATGTTTATAAATTAATTTATGTTACGGTGAACATAAGATAATTAATTTATTTGAGGCCCATCTTTATTCCTTGCATTTGATCCTGGTGGCCCATCCAGCCCCTGGCTTAGTAAAATCGGCCCTTATGCTCCCAAAGGCAAGATTTTATTCTCTTTATCCTATAAGGATATTATTATATTTATGGGATATGCATAAATCCTTTCCTTGTGGGATTATGGTAATGCATTATAAATATAAGGTAAGAGATAAAGTCTAGGTTAATGCTCATTAATCCTACACAAATTTTCGGTAATCTCATAGTAATTGAGAGAGAATTTTTGTGAGTTTTGTGAGAGAGCAAAGGGTGATTTTTCCGTAGCATTCTTCATAGATCGTCCTCACTCGGCGTTGGAGATTGGGCAGCCGGGATCTGATCCGAAGATCGAGCACGAGTCTCGATCCGTTCATTCCGTTCGACCTCGGCGGATCCAAAGGTAAACACGAGAAAACCCCTACGTGTTGCAATTAATTATATAGACGCATGCTAGGATTATAATCAATGTATGGTGAATTAAATATCCAAGATAGATCCTCGGGGCGAGGGCTAGACATATGTCATCCCTACACGTCCAAGTCAGTCGACAAAACCCCTTTCGAGTTATGGTTTGGGCGTAAGCCTAGTTTAAACCATATAAGGATTTGGGGCAATCAGCACATGTGCTGAATAAGAAGACGGACAGTTGGAGGCTAGATCTGACGCACTGTTTTTTGTAGGATATCCTATAGGAATGGAAGGTGGTTATTTCTATACTCCTAATGATCAGAATGTCTTATTAGCACCATTGCCCGATTCTTAGAGGAGAACTACATGAAAACCATAAATCCGATTTTGAAATCATTCTTCACGAATTGGAAGATGATCATATTCTACCACCGATTCCGCCAAAGGTACAACATGTCGAGTCTAGTGGGAGAGATCGACACCAGATACTTCAAGAGATTGAAGTAGGTCGAGTTTCACTAAGGATACCGGCTGTACAAGTATCGCCTACCCAGCAAGTTGTGCAAGAAAGGAAACCACAAGTTACTGAACCCGCCGTTGCCATTTTGCCAGTAGCGCCTCATCGTAGTGGGAGGGTTGTGCGACAACCTGATTGATTTGTGTTCATGGGTGAATATTCTTATTTAGTCCCACTAGGTAAACAAGCTATAATCGACCCATGGACATACAGCGAGGCGATACAAGACATAGATGTAAGAGCATGGCACACCGTCATGGACTTAGAAGTTGAGTCCATAACAGTTATGGATGTATGTGAGAAAATACATCTACCAAATGGTAAGGAATTCATAGGTAGGAAGTTGGTATACAAGAGAAAGAAAGATTATGATAAAGAGGTTTCGGATTTTACAACTAGGTTTGGGCAAAAGAGTACACTCAGATTGAGGGTATTGATTATGATGATATCTTTTTCCTATAGCAATGCTTTTATCCGTCATAATTCTTCTGGACATAGCAGCTCACATAAACCTAGAGGTTTGGCAAATGGATGTGAAAAGCGCTTTCTTAAATGGTTACCTTGAGGAAGGTCGAGACATCTGTTTGGTTTTATTTTATGCTTATTCTTGGTATTCTTTAACATGCCGTTTACTGCTGTTTTGTCTTTCTTATGTCGTTGTTTTGATTAGAGTTTTTATTTCGGACTTATTTGGTTTGTTTTGATATTTTGTAGGAAAATGGTATTAAATAGGATGAAATGGATCTTCCAAGCACTGATTTATATTGAAGATCATCTCGATAGGAGTTCGTAAGCACAAACAGATCGCAATTCGGAGTTCGAACGAGGGAGAAAGGATCATTTCTTCAAAGTCGCGCATGTGCGCTTCACGTGTGCTTATTATTGGAAAACGGTATTAAATAGAAAGAAATGGATATACCAATATTTAAGAGCATCTCGATAGGAGTCTGTAGGTGCAAACGGATCACGATTCAGAGTTCGGACGAGGGAGAACAGATCATTTCTTGATCGCAAGACGTGCGCTCCGCGCCGCCCAAGCGTCGGTCTTTGGCGCCTTCATGTGCGTTCAGCATGCAGAACGCCGGCTCACCTGGCCTCAGCGCGCGTTCAGCCCAATCTAGTGCCCTCTCAGCCTGTTTGAGCACCCTCTCAAACTTGAGCGCCCGCTCACCCGCGTGCATTCACCTTCGCGCGCGCTCAACTCCGCCCAGCGCATTGCCGCATCACCCGGCATTCAGCCCGCGCCCGCGCCCGCTCACCCCTCACCTGGTGCTCGTCCATCCCTCGCGTGCTCAACCACACACTCCTGTTCTCTACCCACCGTGCTCGCTCACCTCAAACCAGCGCTCAATTTTGAAACAGAAGCCTCCGCTCCGCGCTTGCTCATCCACAATCGGCGCTCACTGACTTAATATATATATATACGCGCTTAGGTCATTTTGAAGGAGTTCTCATTTTTCACGCAGCCGCGGCGCTGTTCCTGGACACCAAACTTCTGGAGCTTCAGACGACTAGACAAAACAGATACAATCATAGTTTTAATTCATGTCTTTTATTTCTTCGATTTAATAATTTAGTTTATCGTTTTACGCTGTTGGATTTATGTGGTTGGATTTATCGGTTTATGCTATTGGATCTTCATTCCTTTGATTTATATTATTGCTTTGTGATTTCTTGCTTTGTGATTCTTGTGGATTCAATTATTTAGTAGACAAAGGATTAGTGGTTACTTGATTCATTCTATCTTATTCTGGCATTTGATAAATTTACATTCTATACATTTGATATTGGAATTTAGTTATATGTTGAATCTTTCTCCAATGAATTTTATTGTTCTCTGTTTGAAGTTTGAGTTCAGTTTGTTCTACGTTTTAGCTTCCTGCATTCATGTTTTTTTCGTAGGTTCTCAACTAGGGATTGACGACTCCAAGTTCAGTTGCTTTCATTTATATTTTATTTTTCACATTTCAATTCCCGTTTGTTCCAAAACCCCTGTTGGTGTTAGAGTGTTTAGGTTTTACCGTTTTATGTGTTTGACACGAACAAGATGCCCTGTTAAGTTTTTCTTGAGAGACGACTTGGGTTAACTATCCCTCTATAATTACCTCATTCGATTATGAGTCAATTAAGAGAACACTTTTAGTTGAAACAAATTTTGGCACGTTGCCAGGGAAAACTTTAGGCGTATTGTTTGCTTTGTTTATTTTCTGTGTTTCTTTTCGTTCTTTTTGTTATTTTCTCCCCTCGGTGCGTGTGATCCTGTTTTTGTAATTGGTGTCTGTTAATGCAGGGTTACCAGCAATACGAATATGGTCAAACAGGCTGGGGGGAGGAAAGCTTGTCGTATTGGGCAAATTCTTCTTACGAAGAAGGAGCCCAGTTCGACTATTTTGAGGATATCCGTCAGGCTATGAGCATCATGCCTATGATCCCTACTGGGAGCATCTTCCAACTTCTTCAAGTAGTGAGGATCTCTTTTTCCAGCAACCTCCTATTCAGCAGTCGTTCTTCCAACAACAGTAGTATCAGTAAGCACCTCCACCACCACTCAGAGGTCATCCTTGGAGGATCTGTTCACTTAAAGAACGGACGCTCAAGACTCCACGATTCAGCGTTTAGAGATGCAAATGGGACAGATTGATAGCATGCTTGATGAGCTGTTGTTCACTCAAAGAATGAAGGCTCAAGACTCCACAATTTAGCGTTTAGAGACGCAAATGGGACAGATTGATAGCATGCTTGATGAGCTGTTGTAGAAACGTGCAGTGAGGGAACTTCCAAACCAACCCGATCAGGCTCAGGCGGTCACTATTCTAGGAAGTGACCCAATTGTTGAGAATGGGGTGGGAGAGACATCAGACAAGCCGCTGCAGTCACAGGAGCTAGAAAAGAAGAAAGTGACTGAAGTCATACCTTTCTCACACCGGCTGAAAAATGAGAAGCAGGAGCACAGCCTCGAGGAAGTTGTTGCAGGGTCGGCTGACGAGGAAGAGTGGGCACGTGAAGTTGCTAGCATGCCAAAGCCCACTCTGGAATTGAAGGAACTGCCACAACACTTAAAGTATGTGCTTTTGGAGGAGGATGAAGTCGATGGAAGAATCAGGGAAGATGATAAAGTTAAAGAGTCAAGGTTTCATCAGACCGAGACTATGTTTGGACAACGTGATATCTTCCTCAACCAGTTGAAGGATGAAGAGATGACAAAAGTTGAGGTAGCATTTATAATATGTCAACATCCTAATTCACCAAAGTATTGTGTTGTAGGAGTTGCAGTTATCTATTTTTCTTTGGAGAATATGATGTTTATTATTTGTTGCCTTGACTGTCCCTTGTGCTGATATGGTTACTCGATGCTGCGGTGCAGTAATGCCCCTAAATCCTAAGTACGATTTATCATGGGCTAATACTTGGAATAATAATCAAGAAAGCTTTAACCAATATATATACAAGAACTCATATGTTCTGGACGTATTCAACTAACAACATCATAAAATAAATTAATTCAATTGCAGCGGAAAAACGTGTGAATACACATATGACGATGTGTATTCAAGGTTTCTAAATATATTGTATTCAAAATGGGTTCCGACTACTCCGACACATCTCCATCCATCATCGCTCAACCCGCACATTTAAAACAAACATGCGGTGAGTACAAGATTGCACTCGATGGCTCATGCCAAAATAATTTATCACATTTGAATTACTCGCCTCATCACAAGAATACACGAGGTTTTAATTTAAAATACTCGTGCTTACTAAATATTTTCTTTCATTTTCCACAAAGATTCGTCTGCGCAGACATTTTCCTTGTATGTATGATCCATATCCATCACAATAATTCATTCAACAATAATTCCTTGTTGAGAGGAGGCCTCTCTCACGCACGCCATGACCGGCCAAGCACCCTTTCAAGACACAACACAAATAATCGGTGCACAAAATCCAAAGCCATCTCAAGACAGATACTAATTCTCCATCATCCTTGGGGTACTTCCAAGAATCTTAATTCAAGCATGTCATAAAGTGGGAGCTACCCAACATTATGCATCAATAATCATGGATTGGATACATACACAAAACATAAATATTTTGGGTGTAATTAAATAAATCGGTTCATAAATATTTGCTTGCAATAAAGCATCATAAATAAATCATTTGGTAAATTCTACCAGTTTGAGTATAGTAAAGCCCACCTTTACTTTTGAACTTCGATTTTCGATACGCGTGTTCTTCTCTGGTTGCGTGTGAGCCTTCACGTCCCACCTTTACGCAAAAATTTACGTTTAGCACATTGGCACGCTTTTCGAGATTTTAAAAGTTCATTCAACTTTGATAAATAATATAATAATTCGAAGTCTTAATAAATCTTAATACGTTGTTTCAACGCGTATTTCAATAAAATAATTCTCGTACTTCGAGAGAGACGTAATATGACCTACAGTCTCATTTTAACCTTTTAGGTTAAATAATTAACGTATAATAACGTTATTCAATAAAATGATTTCAATTATGAAATCTTTTCTCACAAATGAGATATTCAGATAAAAGTAATATGTTTTTCACGTATTAGCATATTTAACTAACGATTTCATGCGTTAATTTCAAAAGTCAACCATCTTGACTTTTCATTATAAATCTTAAATAAAACATATTTTTATGAATAAATTCAATATAAATCGATTTTCAATCGATTTCTTCCCATAAAGCTTTAATCTTCGATTTTCACGCAAATCGATAAACTTGATTAATATTTTCTTTCAATATTAATCTTTAATACTTTAAGCATTATTTTATGCTTTTAACGTTACTAAAATAACGCTTCATCTTAAACATAATATTCTATGTTTAATAATTCTCAAAAATTCAATTATGTCTAAAATAATTTTTTAGACATATAATAAATTATTATTCTTGATTAAAAGGAATTAAAATTCCTTATTTAAAACATATATATTACAAATATATCAAATTTTTTTCCAAACTTCTTCATAATTAAATAAGGTTCAATTCTCTAAATTCATATACTACTAGTATTATTTTACACTATGCTTATATGCTATCATATAGCACTAATACATCATAATATCATATAGTAACACGAAATAAACCATTATTCCAAAGCTTCTAGGTCTCGGCCTTATTGAAAAAAAATAGGTACATAGGTCCAAAATTCTAATAAATTCCTACATCACCTAATTAATACCTAGATCAACAATATGCTATTATATCATGCATATAAAATTATACACCAAGGTTCAACACATGCTCATTCTCGGCTCTTTTGGTATATCAACCAAACATTTTCCAAAATTCCTAAATTAATACCATGCACCCTACAACACTATAGATCAACAATCCAATCTTAAATCATACCTAGAAAAAATCGAGCATCAACAAAATAATTTAAATAAATTGCTTAGCTTATGAAATAAATTATCTATGCACATATTAACATATGAAACAAAATCCTAAGCTTATAACATGCTAGCATGATTTATTACATAATTAATACATGCTAAAAATAATTATTTAAACCGTAGGATTATTGAAAAAGTTAGGTTTTATCGAAAGCTTGTTCGATATCTAACCTCGTTATCGAGTCGATCGGTTGTAGGATGAATCAAACTCAAGCAAAAGGAGAGAATTTAAGAAGAAAATGGTTTGGTTTTCTTTTTGGAGGTTTCGCAGAGAGAGAAGAAGAAATGAGTTGTGTTATGTGAAGTTGTTCAAGACATAACACTTAAGTAATAAAATGAAATTGAAGATACAACTCTCACAAATGTAATTCTCTCTCGGCTCTCACAAAGAACAAATGAATTAAAATTAGTCAAAGAGTGAGGTCATGTAAGAAATATCTCTTACATTTCATTTACTACCTTGTAAGCTTTAATAAAGCTTTTTGGGAGAAACAATTAAATTTTGTTTCATGCTCCAATCTAGCCGTCGACTTCACATGTGCATGGGAGAGGAATTTCAGATTTTTGCTTGTTGATATACAAGTGTATTAGATACACTCTTCCCAAAAATAATATACTCAAGTGTATGAAAAATCAAGACTTAATTTTGTATAAAATAGCCAACAATTTCGGCAATTAAGAATAAAATGCTAGTGTATTTTTCATCTACACATTTTACTTAGTAAGTGTGTATTAATACTACACTAAGAAATAACACAAATTGGATGATCAAAATTAAATAATCCTATGTTAAAAACAATAGGAAGTTCTCAAGCATTTACAATAAATTAATGCCCAAAATCCATTTTCATGCTATAAGTAGATATATAGCATAATATATATCCTAGATGATAAATTATATCATAGGCAAAATTATTGGAATCAATCCATAAGTAGAAAACTCTAACTCTCGGTTTAGGGTTTTCGAGAATCTTAAATAATCAAAAATATAATTCCAAAAATTTTCTAACATTTTTTCAATGCTAAATAATATTCTAATTATATAAAATAATCATAGGAATTTAAATATCATAATTCCTTGATCGTTAGACTTGATTTTCAAGTCATCTCTAAACGTTAACGCTTGAAACGCCTCAAACGTTAAATATCGACTCATCTCAAAATGGTCTTAATAAAGCTGTAATCACTTTATTAAATTATTCCAATAATAATGGAATTAAATTCTAAGCTTAAACACTTAGAAAAGATTACGAAATTTCAATTATCGATATGCAATCGACGTTGAAATAATACTGTTGAAATACGTTACATATTCGTATTTCTCGATTCACATTTATTTGTGAATAAAACATAGGAATTTATTATTCCAACAATAATCGAAATCATTATTCGATATATTAATTATCAAATTATCATAACAATACTCTAATTTACGAGATTAATATCGTAATTAGGCGTTTAAATAATTGGGGTATTACATTCCATCCCCCTTAAAGAAATTTCGTCCCGAAATTTACATACATCAAAAAGTATGGGGCATCTTAGCACCATAATATCTTAAATTTCACGTGATTTTCTTTTGTCCATGGTTTCTCCATCGACTTTCATCAAAGACCCAATTTAATTCTTAATCATCAATCATACGATCAAATAGTCGAGATGTTCATCACAACTCATATTTGAGTTAAAGATCACGCCATTATGATGAATTACGTGATTTGGGTCATATTCATATTTCTTTAGTCGTGACACGGAAAACATTATGTACATTCCCCAAATTTTTGGTGGAAGTACCAATTTATAGGCTACTGGGCCTATTATTTCTAGGATCTCGTAAGGTCCTATAAAACATGATCTCAACAATACTTGTACTTTGAACTTTATAATTTCCCTCGATGAAGAAATCTCAAGGAACTTCATTTTCGCATTCTAAATGCGGTTCGGACCACGCATACAACAGTAAGACTTTGTTCATCATCGAGCTTCTCTCAGTCTTTGCCTTATTTGGTAAATATCTTAATCATTTCATTTACGTTGTCAAGACTTTATACTTTCTCTCACCTACTTTATTACAATTAAGTGGTGGTCGATATTTCTTTCCATATAATGCCACGTGTGGCTATGTCAATCGTTGCTTGACAGTTATGGTCGTACGTAAACTTAATAAGTGGTAAAACATGTTCCCACATTTAACATGAATGTTCTCATCGTATCTTTAAACATTCATATTGTCCTTTTTATCGTCCATCTGTCCGTGAGGGGACATCTACGATAAGGTTCAATATCGTGCATAACTCCCTTTTTGATGACCTAGCTCGAAAACTAGGGGTAAACTTGGAATCTCTATCTAAAGTGATAGGTATTGGGACCCCTTGCAAAGATATGATTTCCTTTATGTACGACTGAGATAAATTATCAGACCTCTGAGTCATCCGAATAGGTAGAGATGAGCATATTTGTGAGTCAAACCACTACTACCCATATAGTAGTGTTATTTCTTTACGATCGTGGCGAAACCTATCATAAAATCCATTGCTATGTCATTTCATTTTCATTTGTGTCTCATCGAGATTATAACCTCTCATAAGGTCATTGATACAATGCCTTCACCTCTTATAACCGAGACAATGCTCACAATGAGGTTATAGCTCATTTCATTCTTTACTATCTAATTTTCTCGTAAATCAATATATACTTTAATGTCGCTTGGTGGGCGGTATGAAGAATATCATGAGCTTCATTCATGATTTCATTTCTAAGCTTATTATTGCTTGAAATATATATAACCTTTCCTTAGACAATATGACATTGTCGCGCCGCTTTAAAACCCTTCAAATTTTATAGGTGATAGTTTATATCACAATTGAAATCTTTTCGATTCGAGCCATCTTTTCTATCTCATTTTAAGTCTCTTGCTCAAGAAATAATTCAACTTTTATGGTTTGTGAAGATCTCACAACTTATTCCATATAGGAAATGTCTCCAAAATTTTGGTACTTATACCATTCTTCGCTATTTCAAGTCATAAGTTGGGTAATTCTATTTATGAGGTCAAGTCATCGCATGCGCCGACTATCATCTTTCTCACTTTAATAAGTGGCCTCATATTCATTTGTCCATGTAAATTTGATTCCTTCGGAAGACATCATGTGTCTAAGGAATATTCTTTCTTTAAGCCGAAATTCATATATTAAACTTGGCAAAATTTTGCTCGACTCTAAAAGTCCGCAATACAGTCCTTCGATGTTCTTTAGGTTCTTTCTCATCCTTCATATGGATAAGAACATCGTAAAAAAGATTTAGACAAAATTGTCTAAGTACATATGGAACACTCGATTTTTGTGGTTCATGAATAGGGCTGTACTAGCTTGTCCGATTGGCATGACTATAATCTCATAGTAACCATATCTTATTCGGAACAATTTTGCTTTCGCACATCAGATACCATTTACACATAAGCCACCATTTACTTATGAGTCTCATATTATCATAGGACTCTATGTCTCGAGTGGCCTTCGCCGGAATCGCACCTTTCGCTTAGAACTTGCTATTTTCGTGCACGTTTTGCCTCATATGTCCGACGATCTTTCTCTTTCAAAGAGCCAAGGGTCTGCTGCTCCCTGTTACTTCTTTGATTCCGTATGTGTGTTACTTTTATCGTAAAGTAAGGTCGATTTGATAACGGTAATTCCTCAAATTTTCGAGGCGATAAGATCCCGCCTTTTGCCATTCTCGCCTCTTTCTCGTATAATAGACGGCACAGACGCGAGGCGGCATTTGGAACATCGGTACAACCATTCCTTTATACCTACTTGTGTAACTTGTCGGGACCGTGATAAGTACCTGAGGTGCCATTCCTCACGCATTATATGTATACTTGAGCTCGCTGACAATCCGGTAAGTTTGCTCAAGTCTTGGAATTTTCTACTTGAGAAGATATTTTCGATACTTATTTTAAGATTACGCCAATCTATTGGCAAACGATGGATAAGTTATTGGATGTCATCCTCATCTATCTCTCCATAGTTACGAGCATTCATCCATAGGTGTAGAAATTCCTCCAAAACTGCCCCAAGCCATGCCCAGCTTATAATAAAAGAGTCGATAGTTACGTGTGAGCTTTATACTTGTAGGCCTTGGGATTAACCTTCTACTTGTCGACTCTCTTTTCTTACCATCTCAGAATAGATAGTTCTAGATGAGCCAACCTTAAATTAAAGCAATTGAGGATTCAAAATCCCACGCATAGAATTTGAGCGGAGAAACTATGTCCGTGCTTTTAATCACGTGAGTGACATCCATTTTGAAACTTTGTTTAAATTATATCTACGCTCCACATAGATATTATGATCTAACTCATGTGTTAGAACCTTAGCGATCCTAGGTCCGATTCTAAACTCGAGCAACACCGCGATGGCCATAATTCTCGTGATAGGCGAAGAGATTTTCATTTCTCGATTCGCTTACCCGAATTGGGTTCTATCGCTTCTACGATACTTGTGCGATGTTAGAAAACCAAGCACCTATATCGAATGTAAAATTATAGGTATTCGAGAAATTTTCTATATATCAGCCTTCCCGATTGCTCATTCCGTATTCGTGTGAAATATAGACTCGTCTACGGTGTTCTCGTCTGCTCAAATAAACATCTATTTCATACATCATTGTCCTTTCTCTTGGGACATTATGTTCTCTTGCTATGGCCTTCGCTACTGCTCATCATATCCTTTTCGTGTCAAGATTATTATGCTTTTATCAATAGCATTACGTGGTTAGGTTTATATCGACCTATCCTTGATATTAATATCTTGATCTCATCGTAGAGATCGTGATGTTCTCGACACTATCATTCATTTCGATCCAAGATGAATGATTAAATTCCCTTTTCACTTTATCGATCTTAGAATATATATCTCATATATCCTTACTTTAAACTCTTTCCGAGAAAGTTCTCAGACCGGCATTTAGTGCCATCATTTGTAGTATCCTTTCGTGATACACGCCTTTTCTTCTTAATCTTCATTGATTCATCATGCATTCCGCATGGGATAAAAATCCTTTGTCCGCTAGGGACGATTATACTTTGCCTCGACGTCAAATATCCTTACCATTTTCTTGACATTCGATGAATGCTTCATTCCTATGTCAGAGATACTTAATATCTCACTTTATTGATCGTCACAAAAATATGAGGGGTAAGATTTACAATTAGATTCACTTTAAGATTCTTCCATGTGAATCTTTTCATTCGTTCTCTTGAAAACATTTCCTTTGCAAAAGTCTAAAGAAGCTATCGTGCTTGTTAATTTCTAAGACACGCAAAACAAGCGTTTTGTGTCAATACAATTTAGAGCACTAAGATCCATTTCAAATAATGAATCTGTTTCTTACTCTGCTTCTTTACTTCAAAGGAATTACTTTACTTATAGAAGTCATAATGTCGCTGAAACTTATCTCATATTGTGGCTATCTCATAATTGTATAGCTCATAATTTCTTCAGCTATTTTTGGACTTTTGTCCCTTTTTCTTGAGCATGGTGTCAGAAAGTAATATTACTTTCATTATACTTCGGTTCTTACTCTCAGGACTAGAACCGTCATTATTATCATATAGCTTGGTAAGGTAGTACCTTTGTACACCATAACTTAAATTCCAAGTATCTCATTTGTCTCATGTTCAAATCTCTCGCTCAAAAAGTATTTCAAACTTTTGTGATCGGTAAAGATTTCAAATCTTACTCCGTAGAGATGATGCTCCATATCTTTAGGGCATGTACTATCGCCGCTAGTTCCGCATTATGTATTGGGTAATTCAATTCATGCGGTCTCGGTTGTCGAGATGCATAGGCTATCACTTTTCCACTTTGCATTAACACACAACCTAATCCATTTTTGAAAGCATCAGATAGACCACGTACTTTATCTGCTTCCGAATCGCTAATACAGTGGGCGAGTTAACTTTTCCTCGAGCGCCTGAAATTCGCCTCACATTTATCCACCCAAGTGAAATTTAATTCCTTTTCCGAGTAGTTGGGTTATTGGTCTTGCTATCTTTGAGAATCCTTAAATGAATCTCCGATAGTAACTCGCTAATCCCAAGAAACTTCTAATCTCATTTTATGTCTTTGGCGATTTCCATTCTTGACTGCTTCTACTTTGGCCGGATCAACTTTAATCCTTCTACGACACAATGTGTCTAAGGAACATTACTTCCTTTAGCCAAAATTCATATTTGTTAAACTTAGCAAAATTGTTCATCTCAAAGTTTGCAAAGACTGTCCCGAGGTGTTCCTTGTGTTCGCCTTCATTGTGGAGATATTTCTCCATACTTGATTTACATGCTCGGGCTATCCTAGCTGCTCACACATCTCAATGATTATGATTCCTCAATCTCATTATCATTGGTTTAACCAAGTCTCAATTACTTGGAATTGATTATGCTCAAGCATAATTTCATTGATTGAGGTATAAAACGAGATTCGTTATCCGAGATGCTATCGCTTTACATATATGTCCTTTGAAAAGAATATCGCATCTCCATTCTTTATACATGTCCAACCTACTAAGGAGGTTTTAAGGACAATCAACTATCTTAAAGATAAGTTGTAATCTCTCGTTATGTCATAATAAGGGAAATTATATCCCAAGGATATCATGCACTTCCTTTACTTCAACTCTTGCATTTTATGCTAAAGAGTATCTCATTCATAACATTTCATTATCATAACATCACATGAAGATATAACTTCATCGTTATCAATATCCGTAAGCCTATCGGGGCCATTGCATCCATGTGCATCATAGGGAAAATATCTCGTCTCATCGAGATCTTATTTACATCATAACTCCTTGATGTCTGTCACCTTACTGATCTGCAACCTTTAGGTTACCAAAATAAGTCAACCTACATCATACCTGATGTTTATCACTTTACTAATTCAAAACTTAGGTGACAAGATAAATCAACCTTTATCTTACTTATTGGTCTCCAGGATTGAAGAAATTGCATCATGTCAACTTTCAAAAGATATGGGTTCATGATTCAAGATAACATATTTTACGATTCGAATCCATATATTCTTTGAATTGAATAATTTGGGATCTAGGGTCCGAAGACCAGAATGACGACTACTGAGATTTCTTTGGTCATATGGGTTGGCGGACCATCACAAATATTTCCTCATCACACAAGGATTTGGTTTCAAAGGAACATTTTGTAAATTCTTGGGTTGAAAATTTTCTTCGAGAAAAAAAAAAAAAAATGAGAAACTCATGTAATTTCTCAATTAACTAGTCATGAGTTAAACTCAATGACGTAAATTGGGTAATGAATAGAATTTAAAACTTATATACACATTATAGGTCATCATCAAAGGTTCCTCTATATGTCATAGCGCCTCTTGTACCATCGAATACTACTTTCTAGTATCATTCTAAACTTCTAATTGCATCGTAAAATTCCCATTCTATAAAACTATAACTAACTTCAACTGACTCTCGTCAATTCTGGAGAAGAAATCAGGGCTTTGGTTCTTCATAATAAGTATAGTACTCTGTGATAGGAGTACGTAGGCAAAACCGTTCAGAATCGGAGTTCTAACGAAGGAGAACGGGCTAAAATAAAACATTGCGCAAAACAGTTTTGTTGATGCCGAGCTCGGGATACCGAGGTCGTAAGCATACCGATGTCGGTTGTTGCCGAAATCATTTGGCAAAGCCGAGGTCATTGCCGAGGTTATTGACATAATGACGAAGTCATTAAGGCCGAGGTCATTGCCGAGGTTATCGACAAGGTCATTAAGGCCGAGTCATTGCCGAGGTTATTGACATAATGACCAAGTCATTAAGGCCGAAGTCGATGCCAAAGTCGAAGACAAGGTCGGTTATAAGTTTTAACAGATCAAGTCGAAGTCGAGGTCGAAGACAATGTCGAGTTATAATTTTAATTATCAAGGTCGAGGTCGATACCGAGGTTGTACATGCCGAGGTCGAAATCGATGTCGACATGCCGACGTTGAGGTTACCGACGAGGTGGAGGTGATCTGACCGAGTCAATATAAATTGGGGTGGATGTCACACCAGCCGTTGTACATGTCGAAGCCGAGCTCGTTTTCCACCGGGCTCGCCGAGGTCGCACCGAGGCCGAGCTAAATTGCCGAGGTGGACACACCGCCGGTCGCATTGCCAGGTCGGACTCGACCGCCGAGGTCGGACCGAATCGACCGAAGAGAAGTCAAAATTATACATGCTGGTGTCAAGTCAAGTCGAGTTCAAGGTCGACTACATGATCGTGAGTTCAGTCTTTAACCGACTCTAACGAATTCTTTGATCACATTTTACTTTGTTTCCAACGAAGAGTCATAGATGATTTGGAGTCCCGCCATGCGTGAACTTCCAAATAAAAGATCATTCTTGTGTCACTTATCGCATAGTGACATTCACCAACTTGACATCTTTTCCATTTCGAGCTTGAATTTTCTTCTCGCTCATCAATTCGAGATTCTCGTGATGGAATAAAATTCTAATAATCCATCTTCCTATGTTCTTCGAATTGGAATCATGCGCCTTAAATAATCCACGCTCTTTTGGGATAACATACCCATCATCGTAAACATCTTTGGGATTTGAAATAAAATTTTCAAATATTCATAACAATAAATTTCTATTGAATTACATGAATTCAAACATTTTATTCCCCAAAAATTGTCAATACATTCTCGTATGACATTATCATACGTTGGTAGCGAACCAACGGCTTTCAATCAATTCTCATAACTTTCATTTGGGATGACATAGTCATTAATCAAAACAATATTGAGATTTGAAGAATAAAATTTCAAATATGACGAACATAGTTCGTTTTAAACATACGCATTTCTTGCGAAAAAAAAAAATTTTAATTAATCAATCAATCATGGTTATTTACAACCTTTCTCATTTCATTTGTCGATAATGTTCTATCGATACCATTCTTTTTCGATAATGTTCTATCGGCAACAAATCAAATTCATAAATCATTTGTCGATAATGTTCTATCGACACCAAATCATTTGTCGATAATGTTCTATCGAAACCAAATCAAATTCATAAATCTCAAATTTTTTTTTTCAAAGATGAGAAAATAATTTACCTTTTCCCGCTTGAGCTTGATGTGATGGAGTGTCGGCGGTCGTACGACCTCTAGAAGTCTAGTGACTCAATCTAGACTTAACTCGAAAAGAGGTTTTGATTCAAAGAGCGAATCGCTCCGATACCACTTTGTAACAGCCCCCAAATCCTAAGTACGATTTATCATGGGCTAATACTGGAATAATAATCAAGAAAGCTTTAACCAATATATATACAAGAACTCATATGTTCTGGACGTATTCAACTAACAACATCATAAAATAAATTAATTCAATTGCAGCGGAAAAACGTGTGAATACACATATGACGATGTGTATTCAAGGTTTCTAAATATATTGTATTCAAAATGGGTTCCGACTGCTCCGACACATCTCCATCCATCATCTGCTCAACCTGCACATTTAAAAACAAACATGCAGGGCTGAGTACAAGATTGCACTCAGTGGCTCATGCCAAAATAATTTATCACATTTGAATTACTCGCCCATCACAAGAATACACGAGGTTTTAATTTAAAATACCGTGCTTACTAAATATTTTCTTTCATTTTCCATAAAGATTCGTCTCGCCGACATTTTCCATATATGTATGATCCATATCCATCACAATAATTCATTCAACATAATTCCTGCTACCGGAGAGGAGGCCTCTCTCACAGACGCCATGACCGCCGAGCACCCTTTCAAGACACAAATACAAATAATCGGTGCACAAAATCCAGCCATCTCAAGACAAGATACTAATTCTCCATCATCCTTGGGGTACTTCCAAGAATACGAATTCAAGCATGTCATAAAGTGGGAGCTACCCAACATTATGCATCAATAATCATGGATTGGATACATACACAAAACATAAACATTTTGGGGTGTAATTAAATAAATCGGTTCATAAATATTTGCTTGCAATAAAGCATCATAAATAAATCATTTGGTAAATTCTACCGGTTTGAGTATAGTAAAGCCCACCTTTACTTTTGAACTCGATTTTCGACACGCGTGTTCTTCTCTCGGTTGCGTGTGAGCCTTCACGTCCCACCTTTACGCAAAAATTTACGCTTAGCATATTGGCACGCCGAGATTTTTAAAGTTCATTCAACTTTGATAAATAATATAATAATCAAGTCTTAATAAATCTTAATACGTTGTTTCAACGCGTATTTCAATAAAATAATTCAGATCTCGAGAGAGACGAATATGACCTACGCCTCATTTTAACCTTTAGGTTAAATAATTAACGATAATAACGTTATTCAATAAAATGATTTCAATTATGAAATCTTTTCTCACAAATGAGATATTCAGATAAAAGTAATACGCTTTTCATGTATTAGCATATTTAATGAACGATTCAGACGTTAATTTCAAAAGTCAACCATCTTGACTTTTCATTATACATCTTCAATAAAACATATTTTTATGAATAAATTCAATATAAATCGATTTTCAATCGATTTCTTCCCATAAAGCTTTAATCTTCGATTTTTCACGCAAATCGATAAACTTGATTAATATTTTCTTTCAATATTAATCTTTTAATACTTTAAGCATTATTTTATGCTTTTAACGTTACTAAAATAACGTTTCGTCTTAAACATAATATTCTATGTTTAATAATTCTCAAAAATTCAATTATGTCTAAAATAATTTTTTTTTAGACATATAATAAATTATTATTCTTGATTAAAAAGGAATTAAAATTCCTTATTTAAAACATATAGCTACGGCTATATCAAATTTTTTTTATACAAACTTGTTCCAAAAAGGTTCAATTCAAACAAAACATCTAAATTCATATAGAGTATTATTTTTTACATCCTATAAAATTATATGCTATCATATAGCACTAATACATCATAATATCATATAGTAACACGAAATAAACCATTATTCCAAAGCTTCTAGCTCTCGGCCTTATTGAGTAAAAATAGGTACATAGGTCCAAAAATTCTAATAAATTCCTACATCACCTAATTAATACCCTAGATCAACAATATGCTATTATATCATGCATATAAAAATTATACACCAAGGTTCAACACATGCTCATTCTCGGCTCTTTTGGTATATCAACCAAACATTTTCCAAAAATTCCTAAATTAATACCATGCACTCCTACAACACTATAGATCAACAATCCAACCTTAAATCATACCTAGAAAAAAATCGAGCATCAACAAAATAATTTAAATAAATTGCTTAGCTTATGAAATAAATTATCTATGCACATATTAACATATGAAACAAAAATCCTAAGCTTATAACATGCTAGCATGATTTATTGCATAATTAATACATGCTAAAAATAATTATTTAAACCGTAGGATTATTGAAAAGTTAGGTTTTATCGAAGCTTGTTCGATATCTAACCTCGTTATCGAGTCGATCGGTTGTAGGATTAATCAAACTCAAGCAAAAGGAGAGAATTTAAGAAGAAAATGGTTTGGTTTTCTTATCGGAGGTTTCGCAGAGAGAAGAAGAAATGAGTATGTGTTATGTGTGAAGTGTTCAAGACATAACACTTAAGTAATAAAATGAAATTGAAGATACAATTCACAAATGTAATTCTCTCTCGCCTCTCACAAAGAACAAATGAATTAAAATTAGTCAAAGAGTGAGGTCATGTAAGAAATATCTCTTACATTTCATTTACTACCTTGTAAATAAAGCTTTTGGGATAAACAATTAAATTTTGTTTCATGCTCCAATCTAGCCGCCGACTTCACATGTGCAGGAAGAGGAATTTCAAATTTTTGCTTGTTGATATACAAGTGTATTAGATACACTCTTCCCAAAAATAATATAGTCAAGTGTATAAAAAAGACTTAATTTTGTATAAAATAGCCAACAATTTCGCAATTAAGAATAAAATGCTAGTGTATTTTTCATCTACACATTTTACTTGGTAAGTGTGTATTAATACTACACTTAAGAAATAACACAAATTGGATGATCAAAATTAAATAATCCTATGTTAAAACAATAGGAAGTTCTCGCATTTCCATAAATTAATGCCCAAAATCCATTTTCATGCTATAAGTAGATATATAGCATAATATATATCCTAGATGATAAATTATATCATAGGAAAAATTATTGAATCAATCCATAAGTAGAAAACTCTAACTCTCGATTTAGGTTTTCGAGAATCTTAAATAATCAAAAATATAATTCCAAAATTTTCTAACATTATTTCAATGCTAAATAATATTCTAATTATATAAAATAATCATAGGAATTTAAATATCATAATTCCTTGATCGTTAGACTTGATTTTCAAGTCATCTCTAAACGTTAACGCTTGAAACGCCTCAAACGTTAAATATCGACTCATCTCAAAATGGTCTTAATAAAGCTGTAATCACTTTATTAAATTATTCCAATAATAATGGAATTAAATTCTAAGCTTAAACACTTAGAAAAGATTACGAAATTTCAATTATCGATACGTAATCGACGTTGAAATAATATTGTTGAAATACGTTATATATTCGTATTTCTCGATTCACATTTATTTGTGAATAAAACATAGGAATTTATTATTCCAACAATAATCGAAATCATTATTCGATATATTAATAATCAAATTATCATAATAATACTCTAATTTACGAGATTAATATCGTAATTAGGCGTTTAAATAATCGGGGTATTACAGGTCGAGATGGTATTCCTGCAGGCAAAGGACTATGGATAGCCATTTTTCACTGGTGGAGCTCGTGCCCTAGAAACGAGCGCTACGTGGGAGTTTACCACGGATTTATTTTCTGTTCTTTTCTTTTTATTTTGGCTTGTTTTTTTTGTTCTTTTTGTTTTTTCTGTTTGTCTTTGTTTTTTTGTTCGTTCAGATGTGGGAAGAAATATTTTGCGTATTGTCGTTAACAGTGAGGTGAAGCCTTGATATTCCAGCTATGCAGCGCACACTCACACTCGAGCCCTGTTTTCGTCATCTACTTTCAGGGAAGTATCCCCTTCTATTGGCCATTTTATATTATTAATGTTTTGAGCACTGGGGACGGTGCTCGAATTTAGTGTGGGGGAGATTATTTGGTTTTGTGTGCCTTTATGCTTATTTTAATCTCTTGGAATTAAGTTTTGTCTATGCGAGTAAGTCAGGATTTTGATTCTTGCAACTGAACTCTGTGGTATTGATCAGACCTTCATGTAATTCCATTTCTCTTGTTGATATGTGATTAAAGTGCAATGTGAATTGACGAGATTGTGTGGATTGATTTTAAATCGGGGGTTATTGACGTGATTTGTTCGGCTAATGCTAGGGGGAGTTTTAACATTGTGGTTAACTATATACTTGTTTCATTTATATATAAAAAAAATGAGGAAAATGAAAACTCTAGAAATTTGTTGAGATTGTTGAAATGGAGGATGGGATTCTGCCCCTCTTTCACGTAAATTGAGAAATGGGCATGGAAAACCACGATAGGAGACTCGAGTTCATCAAGAGTTCACCCTTCGAACATTGTTCCAAAATTTGTTAATACTTTCTATGTTATTAAAGGAAACTTGTTGCTAAAGGTGACCACTTTACTTAATTCAACCCTATCAGAGAGTTGGATCTGAGAAAAAATCTCCTATTTGTTTATTTGACATTCTCACAATCTTATATTTGTTTCACATTAACTTTGATTATGTATTCATCATGTTTGGGGGAATTGCAAAAAGAGGTTTGATTGATTGGATTAAGAGTTAAGTTGCATGAGTTATTTTTCTACTCTTATTAGTATAGACTTTGCTTGAGGACAAGCAAATGGATAAGTGTGGAGGAGTTGTTTGGTTTCATTTTGTGCTTATTCTTGATATTCTTTTAGATGCCGTATCAATTGTTTCGTCTTTCTTACATCGTTGTTTTGATTAGAACTCTTCATTTCGGACTTATTTGGTTTGTCTCGATATTTTGTAGGATAACGGTATTAAATAGGATGAAATGGATCTGCCAAGAATTATCATTAATTGAAGAGCATCTCGTCAGAACTTCGTGGACACAAATGGATCGCATTTCAGAGTTCGGACGTGAGAGAACGGAGCGAAACAGCAAAGTCGTGCACGCGCGTACGCGAGTGCGCTCGAAGCCCGTAGCCCGCGCGCGCACAACCACGAGCGCACCCATCACCCGTGACCCGTGCGTGCATTCATTTTCGAGCGCCGGCTCGTGCGCTCGTGCATTCTCCTCAATGCGCTCGCCCGCAGCGCGCTCATCCACCCTGCGCCAGCTCCACCCGCCAACGCCTACTGCCCTCGCCCATCCGGCGCTCAACGCGAGCGCCCGTCCAGCCCAACATCCGACGCTGTGCTCCGAGCGCCCGCTCACCCATTTGTCCTCATGCGCTCACACCTCACCCGACGCTCGCCAACCCACGCGCCCGCTCGCCTTAACCCGGCGTTGCTTCTGAGACAGAAGCACTCTGTGAGCGAACGCTCAGTCTGAACCGCGCTCATTTTGGAACAGAACCCTCCGCTCCGCACTCGTTCATCCACAACCGACGCTCACTCACTTAATATATATATACGCGTTAGGTCATTATTCAGTGGTAGTTCTATTTTTTCTCATACGCAGCCGCTGTTCTTCAATCTATTTTCGAGGAGCTTTCTTCCAGACGACGATTGAGATAGATTCCATACATTTGAGTATTAATTCTTACTTTATTTCTTTTGATTTACGAATTCTAGCGTTATGATTTCTGTTGGATTGGATTTATAGTATTATTTGTTTATTATTCTTGTTAAATTTCAATCGATCAATTTACGTGTTTTGCTTTAAGATTATTGTTGGATTGAATTACATAGTGGATATTGGATTGTTGGTTTCTTGATTGATTCTATTTCTCCCGTTATTTAGATACATTCACGTTCTATGCAATTGATATTGAGTTTTAGTAGTATGTTAAATTGTTCTCCGTTGAATTTTATTGCTTCGTGTTTGATGATCTAGTTTAGTTTGTTCTTTGTTTGGCTTCATGCATTCGTGTTTTTCGTACTTTCTCAACTAGGGATTAGATTGCTTTAATTTATATTTCCTTTCAGCATTTCAATTCCCGTTTGTTTCAAAATCTCTGTTGGTATTAGAGTGTTTAGGATTTACTGTTTTATGTGTGCGACGTGAACAATAAGCCCTATTAAGTTTTTCTTGAGAGATGACTTGGGTTACCTTTCCCTCTACAACACCTCATTAGATTATGAGTCAATTAAGAGAACACTTTTAGTTGAAACAAATTTTGGAGATTATTTGGTTTTGTGTGCGTGTCTTATCTATTTGCATGTCTGGTGATGTGCCTTTGTGCTTATTTTAATCTCTTGGAATTAAGTTTTGTCTATGCGATTTAGTTAGGATTTTGATTCTTGCAACTGAACTCTATGGTATTGATCAGACCTTCTTGTAATTCCATTTCTCTTGTTGATATGTGATTAAAGTGCAATGTGAATTGACGAGATTGTGTGGATTGATTTTAAATCGGGGGTTATTGACGTGATTTGTCCGGCTAATGCTAGGGGGAGTTTTAACATTGTGGTTACCTATATACTTGTTTCATTTATATATAAAACAAAAAGAAGAAGAAAATGATGAAAATGAAAACTCTAGAAATTTGTTGAGATTGTTGAAATGGAGGATAGGATTATGCCCATCTTTCTCGTAAATTGAGAAATAGGCATGGTAAACTACGATAGGAGACTCGAGTTCATCGAGAGTTCACCCTTCGAACATTGTTCCAAAATCTATTAATACTTTCTAGGTTATCAAAGGAAACTTGTTGCTAAAGGTGACCACTTCAGTTAATTCACCCCTATCGGAGAGTTGGGCCTTATCAAAAAATACCCTACTTGTTTATTTGATATTTTCACAATCTCAGATTTGTTTCTTGTTAACTTTGATTATGCATTCATCAAGTTTAGGGGAAAGGCAAAAAAAGAGGTTTGATTGATTGGATTAAGAGTTAAGTTGCACGAGTAATTTTTCTACTCTTATTAGTATAGACTTTGCTTGAGGACAAGCAAATGGATAAGTGTGGGGGAGTTGTTTGGTTTCATTTTGTGCTTATTCTTTATATTCTTTTACATGCCGTTTCCAGTGTTTTGTCTTTCTTATGCCGTTGTTTTGATTAGAATTTTTCATTTCGGACTTATTTGGTTTGTTTGATATTTTGTAGGAAAACGGTATTAAATAGGATAAAATTTATCTTCTAAGAGCTGAGTTATATTGAAGAGAATCTCGATAGGAGTCCGTAAGCAAAAACGGATCGTAATTCGGAGTTCGAACGAGGGAGAACGGATCATTTCTTCAAAGTCGCGCGTGCTTATTATTGGAAAACGGTATTAATCAGAAAGCAATGGATCTTCCAATAGCTGAAATATATTGAAGAGCATCTCGATAGGAGTCCGTAGGTGTAAGCGGATCACAATTCGGAGTTCGGACGAGGAGTTGCGGATCATTTCTTTAAAGTCAGATGTGCGCGCTGCTGGCGCCTCGCTCGCGTTCCGCACGCCGAACGCCGGCTCACCTCCTCGAGTGCTCAGCCCAATCCAGCGCCTCTCGCCTGTTTCGCTCTCAAGCTTGAGCGCCGCCGTGTGCATTCACCTCCGCGCTCAACTCCACAAGACACTCTCAAGACCGGCGGTCACGTTGGCGTTGCAGCATCACCGACATTCAGCCCCGCTCACCCCTCACCCGACACTCGCCCATCCCGTCCGCTCAACCCGTGCTCACCTCAAACCCGCGGTCACGTTGGAAAAGCCTCCGCTCACTCGCTATCCACAATATATATATATATATATATATATATATATATATATACGTACTTAGGTCATTTTGAAGTAGTTCTCATTTTTCACGCAGCCGTGGCGCTGTTCCTGGACACCAAACTTCTGGAGCTTCAGGCGACAAGACAAAAAAGATACAATCATAGTTTTAATTCCTGTCTTTTATTTCTTCGATTTAATAATTTATTTTATCATTTTATGCTGTTGGATTTATGCGGTTGGATTTATCGGTTTATGCTATTGGATCTTCATTCCTTTGATTTATATTATTGCTTTGTGATTTCTTGCTTTTTGATTCTTGTGGATTCAATTATTTAGTAGACAAAGGATTAGTGGTTACTTGATTCATTCTATCTTATTCTGGTATTTGATAAATTTACATTCTATGCATTTGATATTGGAATTTAGTTATATGTTGAATCTTTCTCCAATGAATTTTATTGTTTATGTTTGAAGTTTGAGTTTAGTTTGTTCTACGTTTTAGCTTCCTGCATTCATGTTTTTTTCGTAGGTTCTCAACTAGGGATTGACGACTCCTAGTTAAGTTGCTTTCATTTATATTTTATTTTTCGCATTTCAAATCTCGTTTGTTCCAAAACCCCTGTTAGTGTTAGAGTGTTTAGGTTTTACCGTTTTATGTGTTTGACATGACCAAGATGCCCTGTTAAATTTTCCTTGAGAGACGACTTGGGTTAACTATCCCTCTACAATTACCTCATTCGATTATGAGTCAATTAAGAGAACACTTTTAGTTGAAACAACATCTATATGCAGCAACTTGAACGTTATGTGAAGAAAGGTGAGGAGCATCTAGTGTGGAAGCTTAAGAAGTCCATTTATGGACTCAAGCAAGCTTCCTGATCATGGAACTTATGCTTTGACGAGTTGGTAAAAACCTATGGTTTTACCCAATTGCCTAGTGAGAGTTGTGTGTATCGTTTAGATGTCAATGGTGACGTGGTATTATTGCACTTTAAATAGATGACATCCTTATACTTGGCAACAATGTGAATGTGTTATCATACGTAAAGATTTGGTTACCCGATCAGTTTCAGATGAAAGACTTAGGAGATGTAGCGTACATTCTTGGGATCAAGGTTTACTAAGATCGCAAGAGAAAAATGTTAAACTTATCTCAGACTTCTTACATTGATACTGTGATTACTTGTTTTAGCATGTAATCCTCTAAAAAGGGATTACTACCCTTCAAACATGTCATTCCTTTATCTAAGGAGCAGTCGCTGAAGACTACAAAGGAGATAGAGGAAATGAGACACTTTCCATATGCTTCTGTAGTAGAAAATCTCATGTATGCAATGATGTGTATGAGGCCCGATATATGTTATGCAGTAGGCATTGTAGCAAGATATCAGTCTAACCCTGGACAAGCTCATTGGACTGCGGTAATCATATACTCAAGTACCAAAAAAGGACTCGAGATTACAGGCTAGTTTACCAAGCAGATATTTTAATGCCTTTGGATTATTCAGACTCGAATTTCTAAGCTGACCATGATGAGAATAAATCTACCTCAGGCTATGTGTTTATCCTATGAGGTGGAGCCATATCTTAGCGGAGTGCAATGCAGCAGTCCATTGCAGACTCCACCATGGAAGCAGAATATGTAGCTGCATCCGAGGCTGCTAAGGAAGTGATATGGTTCAAGAACTGTTGGATTTGTATACTAGAGCAGATTGGTTGAGCTTGTATACAATGTTCATGTTACCACTATTACAATATCCTATCTGAATTGTTTACTTGATTGCACATGTATGTCCCTTTATCTCATATATAAGTTAGATCATTTAGTGTGTAGAAGATCATGGAAGTCTGTATGGTTGGTTAAGCTTAATGAAATATAAAAAGAATCACAGCTGAGACAGCTTGAGGACGAGTTGTTGGTATAGGTTGCGGTATAGATAAGAAGTGACTTGACTTTGTTGCTTTTCTATACCGGTACGTCTCTGGCGTATTGATGGATCACAGTGAGATGAGTTCTTCTATTTGACCATCGTGAAGAATCTAGATCTCAGTGACTTTACATTGATCTAAACCTCGATAAGGTTTTAGGTGAGTATGAGTTGCTGACCATCACTTTGACTTGTTATGTGTGAGGGTTACATGAGATAACCCAATATTATCCGTATCTTGGGTGAGGCAGTGCTTGTATGTCATGCTAGTTATCTGTATCGAGTCACCATATCCGTTTAGGATGATGACCTCCCCTTAAGGATCTCAAAAGGTTTATTGTGCGAAACCCTGCAGGTTGCGTTATCTCAAGTACAATAATAAGGTTGCGTAATACTAATTAAGGAATTAAAGAGATTTAATTATTTTAAGCAGTCAGAACGCTATAAATGATAATGGACGTGTGATATCTTAAATACAGGGATTCGTGAAGTCTAAGTGCAAGCCCGACTCAACTTCGGTAATAAATGGGTAAGTCAACATTTATTCTCTAGTGGCATGAATGAATGTTTATGAATTAATTTATTTTCTGAGCTGAACATAAGATAATTAATTCATTTGATGCCCATCTTTATTCTTTGCATTTGATCCCTGGACTGGCCCATCAAGGCCTGGTGCTGCAGTAAATTTCGTCCACTTCCCTTTAGAGTCCCATTGGGACTCTATTCTGGTTCTCCTATATCTAGATAAATTATATCTGATATCATTAGATATCAAAGGATATTATTCTTGTTATGATGTATCTTTAAAGATAAGATTGTATTTATTAGATATGCAGAGATCATATCCTATTAGGATTCTAGGGATGCATTAGAAATAAAGGTGAGAGAAAATCAGAATTAACTATTCTATATAGAGATTTTCGAAAATCTTAGGTTGTGGAAAAATACGAAATTTACAGTATTCTCCATAGATTGCTCTCACTCAGGATTGGAGTTTTGGCAACCGGGATACAGTCCAGAAGATCAAAGTACGAGTCTTGATCCTTCTTTTTGTCTGAAAAATTCGCAGGTAAACACGAGAAAATACCAACTTGTTGCAATTAATTATATAGGTGCATGCTAGGTATATAATCAATGCATGGTGAATTAAACATCCAAGAGAGATCATCGGGAGAGGGTTAAAATCATATTTCCCTACAATTTTTATCAGAGCCTGGGATTAGTATCTTGGCTCTATTAGATTAATCCATGTTTGATTATTATGTGCATAGTTAATTAATTGTGGATCTGGTTTTGAGTTTTTTCTCACTCTAGATTTTTCTCTCTAGGGCACCACACTCCAGCCGTTCTTGCTCACGCTATTTTGGACACATTTCTTCCCCTAATCGGGATTTTTTGTGTTTGATATTGCTCACGGATTTTACAAAGTGTTGTTTCCATTACTGTTCCCTAATCTAATCACGGTTTGGAGCGGTAATTGTTGACCAGTACTGTTCACGGGAAGGGAGGCGGCTAGGGTTCTGTACCCATACCTGCGTCTCCTGAATACCCGACGACCGCTTCAACGGCCGGCGCTGATCGGGCTTGATAATTATTTAACGTGGTGGCTCGGGCCCCGCGCTGAATCTACGGGGACTCTGACTTCTACGGAGTTAGTTCACGACCTTCAAACCGTCTTCACGTCGGTGGTGGAGACTCAGCCTCCTCCCCTTTGCTTCCGGCGATAGCGCAACTCCTCGATTTAAGCAAAATCAGGATATCCCCAATTCTGGAGATTCAAGCTTCGTTGGGATTCGCGATTCAGCGAAGACGTTATAGGAACGCCGACGACCATCTCTTGCGACTCGCGACACTTGAGAGCCCAGATTCACTGGATACAGAGGCGAAAAATCCTGAGATTGAGTTTTTGAGTACCAGGTGACAACCTCAAATAGATTTTTAGAATATTTTGATATATTCCTGCAGTTGTGCATGTTTGAGCAGCGGTTCTGCAGAGGTCCAAGTGGTTTTGCAGTGTGCTCCAGTGGGTTTGCAGGAAACCAACAATTTTGTACCGAGTAATTAATAATATAATATTCATTTGGATTGCCAAATCTTGGATATTATATTGTTCATTTGGAATATCAAGTTGCCGAGCATAATCAATAATATAATATTCATTTGGATTGCCAAATCTTGAATATTATATTGTTCATTTGGAATATCAAGTTGCCGAGCATTTTTCTTTGATTCGCTGAATATTATATTACTGTTTGGCAACCTTTAATTGTTTCCATCCACTAACCATTTGTGTTTTGGAGTTCTTTGCATTCCAGTGGGTTTGCAGCAAACCAAGCGGTTTTGTACTATCCAGTGGAGATAATCTTGATCTTAAGTATTGTCTCCGTGTCAGTAATGGATAATAACCAAACAGATTTCTACAATGGGCCCAACTATGAGGACCAAAATCTTTTCCATAATGGTCCAGTACATAATGATCTTCCTCAAGATGAGGACGTTCTCTTAGATAAGATTTCTGCAGATGATTTTCCTCCATTGGTTCGGAAGACAAGAGCAGGCTCAAGTGGGAGCAAAGCAGACTGTTGAGAATCATGCCAACAAGCCCTTTAACATCTTGAATACGAAAAATCCAGACATGACTCTCAAAAAAATCGAGGTATCCCTTAAAAACTTTTGTCTTAATCTGGATAAAACATATTATATTTCAACTATAGAGGATCTACGCCGTTGCCTCCTTGGAATTTTCGTGGGGCGATTCCCGGGCAAAGAGAGTGTTCAAAATCTGGTAAATAGATGGCCTTCAAAGCCGACTGTATCCTTCCACAACAATGGCTGGATGATATTCCACTTCAACAGTGATGAAGAACTGGATTCGATGAGGCACAAAGGCCCATTCTCTGTATTCGGGATCCCGCTGGTTCTCCAACCGTTGCCTCCCTTCTTCAGATTCAACGAGACGCCAAACTGCATTATCCCAATCTGGGTAAGTCTGCCAAACTTACCTTTTGAACTTTGGTCCAAAAGGGCTATAAGTGAAATTGCATCATGCATTGGGGACCCTATAGCAATCGATGAACATACTCTTAAAAGTAATACAGTGGATAAAGTTCGTGTCCAAGTTAATATTGATGCATCTAAACCATTAATTGATGATCTCATGATTAGAGTGCATAATGGGGCGTTTTAGCCCAACCTATCTTGTATGATTTTAAGCCAAAATTTTGTGCAAAATGTCGTAGATTTGGGCATTTTTTGATAATTGTAACCCAGTTAAAAACCCTATTCATAGGGCATCTAACAAAGGCCCTATTCCGAATGGAGATAGAGGCAGATTTCAACAAACTTATGCAGGTAACAGGAATAGGTCTAAGTCAAGACCAAAATCACGAGGCCACATTTCCCAGGATCAAAGCAATGTAAGAAGGAACCAATCTCGTAATGAACATGATATCCATAGAACTGAATATGTTCCTGTTCGGACTAATAACTCAGCACAGTCGAAGCCTATCCTGGAAGTGGTCAATACCCACATTCGCTTCCATTCACCATCAGTCATTCCTCCAATGGCTAACCCTATGGATTCTCCACCTACGGTCCCCAACCCAACTGGGACAGCTGCTAACTCTCCAAGTCAGGTCAGGGGAAGTTCCCCAAGCCACGTGAGCCAAAGCTTTCATACTCAACAAATTGATCAAGGGATGAACATAGCCACCTCTACAATCCAAGCTTCTACAACGGAAAACCTTGGAAATTGTGTAGAATCAAGCCTTGACGAATCTGAAGTTAACTCAGTTACATTGGGTTCTAAAGATACAGCCACCAGCACTTCTTATTTGTCTTAGTCAAGCCAAACGGCCCCTATACCAACAGGTACAAATGTTCCAAATCCTCTTATTTCTAACCCTGCTTTCGAGGCATTGGCCTCTCCATCTGGCAATATAGGTGATAATTGGGTACAAGCCGAGGGTACCTCTGCCCAAGCCGAAGGTATGAAGCAAGCACATGGGAAGTTAGTCAAGCAGCCCCCTGTAGGGAGTAAATCTCGAGATGGGGCAGGGGATGTTTCTAAGTATGACAACATCACAAGGAACAAACGCAACAAGAAGCAATCGCCAGCAAAGCCTGCTGGACGTCCACAAGGGAACAACAAAGGTAAAAAACGTTCCAAATGATAGTTGTCATTTGGAATATAAGGGGCTTGCAGCAAGCCCATAAACAAGGTGCAGTTAAGGAATTTATGCAAATGAACAAAGCAGACGTCATTGGTCTAGTCGAGACTAAACTCAACGAAAGGAGTTTAAGTATCCTTTTGAATAACCATTTCCATAATTAGAACATGTGTAATAATTTCAATACTGTTAAAGGGGGTCGCATACTTATCCTGTGGAACCCTGCCCGTGTTGATTTAACTATATGTAGCATTGAGAAACAAGTGGTCCACACAATGGCCACTTGCAAAACTACTAATAATTCTTTCAATCTTTCAGTTGTCTATGGCTTCTGGACGGTCCCAAATAGGAGGGAACTGTGGGACTCAATGTTACAACACATTGCTCTTAATACACCATCAATTATTGGGGGCGACTTCAATTGCATTTTAGCACCAGAGGACAGATTAGGGGTTCGTATCCCTACGGAGTATGAACTTAAAGATTTTGTAGATACATGTGCGTACCTCACCCTGGATGATTCCCCAGCTTTGGGATGTAAGTATACATGGACTAACGGCACGGTATTTAGTAAGATCGATCGTGTTTTGGTTAACAATGCATGGTTCGAAAGTAACATGTTGTGCACAACAACCTTCCAAACGCCAGGAGTCCATTCAGATCATACACCCCCTATCATTAGCTTATTTGGTGAGATCGTTTCTAAACCTAAACCTTTTAAGTTTTTCAACTTATGGATGAAACATGCAGATTTTAAGTCACTTGTGGAACGCCACTGGGAAAAATTGGAGGAGGGTACCGCACAATTTAGGCTGACAACTCGGCCTAAAGCTTTTCAAGCACATCTTAAAGCATTTAATTTCCGGGAATACAACAACATTTCGGCTCGAGCTTCATCAGTTCGCACACTTCTTAGAGAGGCGCAATCCCATCTTGATTTAGATCCGCATAATCAAGAGCTTAAGGAAACTGTCATATCGTCCAGGATCAAAGCAACCTTTTATGACAAAGCCGAAAGGGAGTTTTTCTCGTAAAAAGCCAAATCGCGTTTTTTAAACAATAGTGACCGAAATACTAGTTTCTTTCACTCTATTGTTAAGAGGAATAACTCACGTAATGCGATCGCTTTCATTTGCAGGGACGATGGCTCAACAACATATGACTAGGATGAGATAGCCCACGAATTTATCAGTTACTACACAAATGTTTTGGAACTAACGTGGAATCCAACCCAATTGATCTAGCAATCTTAGCAAGAGGGCCTATTCTTGAAGCATCTCAAAAAAATGAGCTTATTAGAATTTTCATTCTTTGAAGAAATTAAGAAAGCGCTTCTTGATCGGTAATGATAAAGCGCCTGGGCCAGATGGATATACATCAGCTTTCTTTAAAAAGTAATTGGGACATTATCGGGCCAGAGATCGTTGAAGCTATTAAGGAGTTCTTTGCAACTGGGCAACTCCTTAAAAGATTAAATCGACCATCATCTCTTTTCCAAAGTCTTCCATCAATCCCAAAGCTTGGACTTTAGACCTATCGCATCTTTGTAATGTTTTGTACAAGATCATCACTAAAATCATCTCCAACAGACTTGCGCCTATTATGGGATCAATGGTTAATAAAGCTCAGTCAGCTTTTGGGCAAGGAAGGAGCATCATGGATAACATACATCTGGCACAAGATCTTATGAGAGGCTACACAAGAAAGCTCCACTCCGAGATGTGCGGTCAAAATTTATCTCAGGAAAGCTTATGACACGATCTCATGGGACTTTCTGCTACAAGTACTTAATGGTCTGAATTTTCATCCGATATTCACTAATTGGGTAATGCAATGCGTCACCTCTCCCCAATTTTCCATTGCCATCAATGGCAGTTTGCATGGATTCATTTCGGGACGTTGAGGACTTAGGCAAGGGGACCCAATGTCCCCTTCTCTTTTTATCCTCTGTATGGAGTACCTCTCTAGGCTCCTTGATGTTAGAACGACGACTTAAGATTTTAACTTCCATGTGAAATGTGGTAAATGCAAGATCACCAACCTCGCATTCGCGGACGACTTGATGCTGTTTGGGAGAGGCGACTTCACATCAATGAAAATCCTTGCCGATACTATCTCAGAATTTTCAGAGGCATCAGGTCTTGAAATTAATAAAGATAAATCCCTTATCTTTGCAGGGGGTTTCCGTGGGACAGAACTGGACCGCATTATCGATATATTTGGCTTTAGCCTTGGTGAACTCCCGGTCAAATATCTTGGAGTTCCCCTCGCATCCAAGAAGCTAAATCTTACAGATTATGCGCCACTCATCGATCAATTTGGGCCCTTACCAAAAGATGGTCAGCCATAACCCTTTCATATGCAGGAAGAGCTGAACTTATCAAATCAGTGTTGCAAGGGGTCGAGTGGTATTGGATGCAGGTATTTCCCTTACCTTGTAATGTCATTGATCATATCTCAAGCATAGCTTGAAGGTTTCTTTGGGGCTCCAAAAAATCCCCGGTTGCATGGACCGATTGTTGTAAACCAAAGGAGGAAAGGGGATTGGGTTTCGAATCTTAAATCATGGAACTCTGCCTTGCTCTCAAAAAATATTTGGAATATCACAAGAAGGCGAGACTCGATGTGGATACGTTGGATCCATGCAGAATATATCCAGTCAGCCAATATATGGGATTGGAAATGGAAGAAAGGCATGTCCCCCTTCCTTAAAAGATTCACATAAATCAGGGACCGAATCTTACTTTCATCCAATGATAACACTGAAGTTGCGACAAAACTCCTAAGTGAATGGCATGCATCGAAAGGCAGCTCAGATGCATATGAGTGGTTTAGGCCCAAAATTGAAAAAAAATTCCGCCACCGCTTTATCTGGAAAAACTTCATCCCTCCAAAGTTTTCGTTTAGAACATGGATGGCACTTACAGGACAACTTGCCTCGCGAGATAGACTTGCGTACTTAAACATTGATGATAGGTGCCCCTTATGCAATGAAAGCGCAGAGTCTATGGACCACCTGTAGGGATTACATATGTCTAGCCCTCACCCCGAGGATCTATCTTGGATATTTAATTCACCATACATTGATTATAATCTAGCATGCGTCTATATAATTAATTGCAACACGTAGGGGTTTTCACGTGTTTACCTTTGGATCTGTCGAATTCGATCGAGCAGGATGAGCGGATCAAGCGGTCGAGACTCGTGCTTTGACCTTCCGGATCGTATCCGGTTGTCCAATCTCAGCGTCAGTGAGGGCGATCTATGGAGAATGCTTGGAAAATCACCCAATACTCTCACAATGCTCTCGAAAATTCTCTCTCAATCACTATGAGATTACCGAAAATTTGTGTAGGATTAATGAGCATTAACCTAGACTTTATCTCTTACCATATATTTATAATGCATTACCATAATCCCACAAGGAAAGGATTTATGCATATCCCATAAATATAATAATATCCTTATAGGATAAAGAGAATAAAATCTTGCCTTTGGGAGCATACAAGGGGGCGCCGATTTTACTAAGCCAAGGGGCCTGGATGGGCCAGCCCAGGGATCAAATGCAAGGAATAATGATGGGCCTCAAATAAATTAATTATCTTATGTTCAGCCCAGAACATAAATTAATTTATAAACATTTATTCATGTCACTAGAGAATAAATCTTGACTTACCCTTTATTAGAAGGTGAGTCGGGCTTGCACTTAGACATTCTGAATCCCGTATTTAAGATATCGAGCGTCCATTAATTATTTATAGCAATCGGCCGCTTAAAATAATTAATATCTTTAATTCCTTAAGTAGTACCACTCGACCTTATTATTGTACTTGAGCTAACTCAACTGCGGGGTTTAGTACAATAAACCTTTGAGCTCCTTAAGGGGCGTCATCATCCTAAGCGGATACGGTGACTCGTCTACGATAACTAGCATGACATACAAGCACCGCCACCACCCAAGATGCGGAGAATATTGGGTTAGAACATATAACCCTCACCCATAACAAGTCAGTGATGGTCGAGAACTCATACTCATCTAATACCTTATCGAGGTTTAGATCATCATAAGTCACCGAGATCTTGGTTCTTCACTACGGCGGATAGAAGAACACATCTCATATGTGATCCTTCAATACGTCGAGGCGTATCAAGATAGACAAGCAACCAAGTCAAGTCACTTATCTATACTCATGACTATCTGACAACTCGTCCTCAAGTTGTCTCGTTTGTGAAACTTTTATATCTCATTAAGCAACCAATCATACGGACTTACGTGATCTTCTACACCTTGTATGATCTAACATATATGAGATAAGGGACACTGATATATGCAATCAAGTATTCAATTCAAATAGGAGATTGTAATAGTGGTAGCGGAAACATTGTATACAAGTTCAACCAAAGCAAACTTTCGAAGATACAAATCGACAATCTCCCACTTATACTAAAGCAAACTTTTAGTATACAATGTGTCTCTACTAGCTATTACAAACAACCATAACTTTGCTTCTCCCACTTATACAAAGTTTCCTTTCTAAGTGGGTGCCATCAGCGCAATCGAGTCCTCTAACGTGTCCATCGTAGACTTTTGCGGCGGGCTCTTCGTGAATGGATCCGCTAGATTTTCCGTTGTATCAATCTTTTCAATCAAGACGTCACCTCGTCTAACGATTTCTCGTATGACATGGTACTTTCTCTCTATGTGTTTGGTCACCTTGTGGGTCAGTGGTTCCTTCGAGTTTGCCATCGCACCGAGTTATCACGATAAACTATGATACTCTTGGGCAAACCGGTACCACACATAGATCCATGAGGTGAGTTCTTGAACCATACAGCCTCCTTAGAAGCCTCAAAGTGGCTACATATTCGGCTTCCATGGTAGAGTGCGCAATGCATCATTGCTTTGCACTCGCTTGAGATCGGCTCCACCTCCCAAGGTAAACACATAGCTCGAGGTGACTTTTTCTCATCACGGTCGACTTGGAAATCCAGTGCAGATAACCCAAAGGCATTAGACTATCTCGCATGGTAAACTAGCCTATAATCTCGAGTCCTTTCGGTACTTGAGTATATGCTTTCTTGCAGATCAATGAGCTTGTCCGAGGTTAGGCGATGTCAAGCTACTATGCCTACCGCATAGCGGATATCGGGCCTCGTGCATAGCATTGCGCATGAGACTTCCTACGGCGTGGCGTAGGAACTTGTCTCATTCCTCTATCTCCTTTGCGGTCATAGGTGATTGCGTCTTGGATAAAGGAACGCCTTGTTTGAAAGGTAGCAATCCTTTCTTGGCGGTGCATACTAAAGCAGTAATCACAAAGATCGATGTAAGGCGCTGAGATAAGCTCGAGATTTTTTCTTGCGATCTCGGTAAACCTTGATCCCAAGAATGTCGTTTGCATCTCCTAAGTCTTTCATTTGAAACCGATCGGATAGCCAACTCTTTACGTCGATAATGACTTCACGTTGTTGCCAACTAGAAAGATGTCATCTACATAAAGTGCAAGAAATACCACATCATCGTTGACATCTAACCGATACACACAACTCTCGCTGAGCACCTGGGTAAATCCATAGGACTTGACCACCTCGTCAAAGCGTAAGTTCCATGACGGGAGGCTCGCTTAAGTCCATAAATGGACTTCTTAAGCTCCATACTAGATGCTCTTCACCCTTCACCACATAACCTTGGGTTCTTTGCATATAGATGTCTCTACCTTCCTCAAGGTAACCGCTTAGAAAAGCGGTTTAACATCCATTTGCCAAACCTCTAGGTTGAGTGGGCTGCTATGGCGGAAGAATTACGATGGACTTGAGCATTGCTACTGCGAAAAGGTCTCATCGAAATCGATGCCCTCAATCTGAGTACCCTTTCGCCACAAGCACGGCTTTAAATGCGAAACCTCTCCATCGGAATCTCTCTTCCTCTTGTATATCCACTTACTACCTATGGCTTCCTGCCATCGGTAGAGGTGTCTTTTCATATACATCCATAGCCGTTATGGACTCCATTTCTAAGTCCATAGCGGTGTGCCATGATCTTGCATCAATATCTTGTATCGCCTCCTTGTATGTCCATGGGTCGATTATTGCTGTTCGTTTCACGGGACTAAATCGAAGATTCACCCATGAACATAAATCGCTCGGGTTGACGAACAACCTCCCACTGACGACGAGGCGCCACTGAGCACAATGGCAGCGGTGGGTGCTGATAACTTGTGGTTCTCTATCTTGCACAACTTGCTTTGGTAGGTACCACATGCGGTCGGTATCTCGGTGGAATTCGACCCACTTCAATTTCTTGAAGTATCCGGTGTCGATCCTCCCACTAGACTCATTGTTGGATTTGTATCTTGAAAGCGGTTTGGTTGAGCTTGTATACAATGTTTCTGTTACCACTATTACAATCTCCTATCGATTTGAATACTTGATTGCATATATCGTGTCCCTTATCTCATATATAAGTTAGATCATACAATGTGTGAAGATCACGTAAGTCGTATGATTGGTCGAGCTTAATGAGATATAAAAGTTTCACTGGTGAGACAACTTAAGGACGAGTTGTCGGTTTAGGCTGCATATAGATAAGAAGTGACTTGACTTAGTTGCTTGTCTATCTTTGATGCGTCTCGGCGTATTGAAGGATCACGGTGAGATGTGTTCTTCTATCTCGACCGTCGTGAAGAACCAAGATCTCGGTGACTTACGATGATCTAAACCTCGATAAGGTATTAGGTGAGTATGAGTTTCGACCATCACTTTGACTTGTTATGGGTGAGGGTTATATGTTCTAACCAGATTCTCCGCATTTTGGGTGGTGGCGGTCTTGTATGTCACGCTAGTTATCATGTCAGTCACCGTATCCGTTTAGGATGATGGCGTCCCTTAAGGAGCTCAAAGGTTTATTGTACTAAACCTGCGAGGTTGAGTTAGCTCAAGTACAATAATAAGGTTGAGTGGTACTACTTAAGGAAATGAAGTTATTAATTATTTTAAGGAGTCGAATGCTATAAATAATTAATGGACGTTCGATATTTTAAATACGGGATTCGTAATGTCTAAGTGCAAGCCCGACTCAACCGGTAATAAAGGGTAAGTCAGCATTTATTCTCTAGTGGCATGAATAAATGTTTATAAATTAATTTATGTTACAGGAAATTTGAACATAAGATAATTAATTTATTTGAGGCCCATCTTTATTCCTTGCATTTGATCCCAGGTGGCCCGTCCAGGCCCGTAGCAAGAGGAAAATCGGGCGCCCCTATTGCTCATTTGGCAAGATTTTATTCTCTTTATCCACAAGGATAATATTATATTTATGGTATATGCATAGATCCTTTCCATATAAGATTATGGTAATAATCACGAGAGTATGGAAATAATCACGAGTATGGAAATAATCCTAAGATTATGGTAATATTCCATATAGGATTATGGTAATTTCCATATAGGATTATGGTAATTTCCATATGGGATTAAGGTAGTGCATTATAAATATAAGGTATGAGATAAAGTCAGGTGAATGCTCATTAATCACACACATATTTTCGGTCGTCTCATAGTGATTGAGAGAAAATTTTCGTGAGTTTTAGTGAAGAGAGCAAAGGGTGATTTTCCGAAGCATTCTCCTTAGATCGTCCTCACTCGACGTTGGAGATTGGGCATTCGGGATACAGTCCAGAAGGTCAAAGCACGAGTCTCGACCATTCGATCCGTTCATCCCGTTCGATCCACCTCGACAGATCCAAAGGTAAACACGTGAAAACCCCTACGTGTTGCGATTAATTATATAGACGCATGCTAGGTTTATAATCAATGTATGGTGAATTAAACACCCAAGATGGATCCTCGGGCGAGGTTAACATAAGGTTTCCGGCAATTGGTATCGAGCACGGGATCGAGAATCTTGGCTCTGTTGGATTAATTCACGTTTGATTATTACGTGCGTTTTATTAATTGTGGATACATGCGTTCATCGTGGCTCGTTTATTATTTTGTCGGATGTTATTGTTTCACCACGAGAAAATCCGTGGTTAGATTAGATTTTATTACGTAAATCTTATACGTAAAGAAGAACGAAGCGAAAGAACGAAGAACGAAGCGACGGGAAAAGCGGGTCTCGGCGGTCCACGGGCGGTATCTCGTGGCGAGCACCGCGATCGCGAGGGCGATCGCGAGGCGCTGGCGGCAGGCGTGCGTTCGCGACGAGATCCTGGCGCCACGCGGCGAGCGGCGGTCGCGAATCGGACGCAAGCAAGCGGCGGCGAGCTAGCGGGCGGCAGGGCGCGCGTTCGCGCGAAACCCGGTGCCAGCGGCGGACTCGTGGTCGCGAAGTTTCGGCGCTGGCGCGGCGTCTCTCGGTGAGCGTTCGGCGCCGGGCGGTGGCCACGCATGTCGCTCGTCGGTCGCGGTCGCCTTAGCGACCAGCGTAAGCCCGCGAGGACAGCGGGCGGTGGCGCCTGAGAAGGTGGGACGCGGTGGGCTTTGCCCAGCGCGGCCAGACAGACAGTGGGCCGACCCGGCCCGGACCCATTTTTCCGGTTTTCCGGTCCGTGCCCGTGCACGCGAGGCCCATTGTTGAATCCGGTCCGTGCCGTGCACACGAGGCCCGTTTCAAGTTTAATTGCATGCTTTGTAAATCTATGTAATAGATTAGATTTAAATGTGCGGGTTTCACGATTGGGCGCGATGAACATTTTATTTTATTTTTATCGTTCATATGCATGTGGATGTTTAAATTATGCAGTAGCATGCTATGTATGTTTATATTACGTTGACAAACCTTTATGTGTTTTACGTAATTGGATGCGCATAGTAAGCATTCTAGGTTTATCGCGTTTATCAAGCATATTTTAGAATTACTGCGAGCATGTTTTACATATTGAGTTCTATAGAAAAGCATGCTAGGATTACGTGATCTGCATGGACAAACCTTTTGAATAAAAGACTAAGCAAGCAACCCGACAAATTAATTTTCAAATTAAAATGTCGAGACCTCCACTTTTGGATCTCTAAACAAAGTGAGGCGCTTTGTGAGTGGCGTCCACACGCGTGGCTTGCTTGCATTGTTTATCATAAGTTTGTTAGATGAGATTTCTAAATAAAACATTTTAAATCTATTGAGAAGTGGGAGTTTCATGTGTGGCGTCCACACGCGTGGCTTGCGTATGTGCGATTTTCATAAGTTCTCTAGAGATAGATATAAAATGAGATAACAAAAGAATTTGAATTGGGCGGTATGGTCGGTGAGTATACCAATTCTAAAATTCATTTCTCTTTGTTAAAATTGTGGTCATTGCTTAGACATCACCTCAGTACAACTTCCATGAAGTCCTTCTTGCGATAGTGATGTGGTCTAGTAAGGTCAATCGTTAATTTCATTTGTCGTAAGGATAAGTTGACATGGATTGAAATTAAGCGACTAAAAGGTATATTTTAGTGCAGTCGGGGGTTCGTGTGTAGCGTCCACAGCGTGGCTTGCATGTGGAATTCCTTGGGCGATTGGAGGTTTCAATTAATATTGTTTTATCAAAGGTTACAATATTATTATTCACGAATTATATGCGATAAATGCGCTTATGTGTTTACATTATCGTTTCGAGATATGTCTCTTACGCCGATTATCAATATGCTCGCACAAAATCCGTTATCCGATCCAAATTTCATCGAGTGGAAGCGAAACATGGAATATGTTCTTATCATTGAAGAACACATGTTTGTCCTCACTACTCCTAAACCCGATGCCCTTCTCGACGCATCGACTAATGAGCGAGAGTCGGCGAGGCTTTGGAATAAGTCAAACAATATGGCTAAATGATATATGATGACTACGATGTCCAAGGCTTGCGGCTACGACATCGATCGATGGTAAGCGCGACCGATATTTGGTCAAGTCTCGAGTAAGTTTGGACGATCGGATCGGACGATCCGCTTCCACACAATGAGAGAAATCTTGGCGTGTAAGATGGAAGAAGGAAGTTCGGTCCATGAACATGTCTCCCATGACTCATCTCATGGATAGTCTTGATCGGTTGGGAGGAGGTATTGACGGTGGCCAAGGTCGATATCATCCTCAATACACCGCCCAAGTCTTTTGAGAACTTTCGGCGTGAATGCGATCATGAGCAAGACCGAGTTTACACTTAGTCGGTTGCTTAATGATCTCGTTCTGTGCGGAAGGAGTTATGGGAAGCGAGCACATGCTCTTGCTAGCACATCTAAGGGCCCAAAATTTTCGTTGCAAAATGGAAATAGAAAAGGGGTACCAAAGGTGGTAAAGCGAGGAAATAGTGGGAGTAATGGGAGCAAGAACATGGTTGCCAGGAGGCTTGAAGAAGCAAAGGAGAAGGGCAAGTGCTTGAGTGCGGTGGGCGGGCATTAGAGGCCAAGTGCCCTATGCTCGAGGCTCGAGTCGCCGTTTGCTTTAATGTGAAACATGTTTAGCGACTTGTTCTACCCATTCTTGGGTAGTAGATCTGGTATAGCGATCATGTTTGTTACACCTTGCGAGGGGTTCACGAGGACAAGGGAGCTGTTTGATGGCGAGATAACGATCTCCATGGGAAGCGGCGAAAGTCGAAGTTGTTGCAGTTGGAGATGTTTCTTTATGTTTTGGGACAACAGTTTTAGTTTTGAAAGGCGTTTTATATGTGCGGATTTTAGTGGAACCTTGTTTGTTTGAAATTAGTTAGTCATGGATATTACATTATTTTTGATAGTGGTGTTTCTATCATAAGAAATGACAAAGTTATACGTGTTGGCACCTTATATAATTAAGCTTTATACTATTTACGCAAAACACAATACCTATAACTATGTTGCATCTTCATCAAACCCTAAAAAGAAAGTTTTCTTAGAAGATGACTCTACTTTTCTCGGCATCTTAGATTAGGTCACATCAATCTAAATAGGATCAAAGGCGGCTAAGAATGGGCGTTGGGTAATCTCACGGTCACTCCGTTCCGATCTGCGAATCTTGTATAGAAGGTAAGATGTCGACCGGACCCTTCAAAGCGAAGGGTTATAGGGCCAAAGAAATGTTAGAGTTAGTCCACTCGACTGTGTGGACCGATGTCCACACAAGCTCGTGGAGAATGCAGTATTTTGTCACTTTCATTGATGACTACTCGAGTGCGGATCGTATACCGCTTCGCGCAAGTCAGAATGCTTTGAGAAATTCAAAGAGTTTAAGGCGGAAGTGGAGGCGAAGCTAGGTAAAGTATCAAGTCCTGCGATTCGATCGCGGTGGCGAATACCTCGATAACGAGTTTATGGACTATCTAGTGAAGTGTGGGATTACCTCTCGGTAGCACTTCACCGGGCACCACAACAAAATGGTGTGTCGGAGGCGAAGAAATAGGACTCTTTTAGAAATGGTTAGATCAATGATGAGCTATGCAACATTGCTATTTCGTTACGGGGTATGCCTTAGAGGCGGCGCCATACTTGCTAAATCTAGTGCCGTCGAGTCGATCGAAAAGACCGCTTTCGAGGTTGTGGTTTGGGTATGAGCCCGGTTTAAACCACATAAGGATATGGGCGATCCGACTGCGTCTTTGAACAAGAAAGGCGACAAGTTGGAGGCTAGATCCGACACAAGGCTGTTTATTGGCTATCTAGAGGAGCGAAGGTGGTTTATTCTATAGTCTAAGGATCGGAAGGTCATTATTAGCACTAATGCCGATTCTTAGAAGAGGATTATATGAAAATCATAAGTCCAAAGTTGAAATCATTCTTCAAAATTAGAAGATGATGGTATTCCACCACCGATTAGGCCAAAGTGCGAGATGTCGAGTCTAGTGGGAGGATCGACACGGATACTTCAAGAAATTGAAGTGGGTCGAGTTCATTGGAGATACCGACCGTCTGAGTGGTACTACAAGCAAGTTGTGCAAGTTAGAGAACCACAAGTATCTGCACCACCGTTGCCATTGTGCTGTAGAACCTCGTCGTAGTGGGAGGTTGTTCGTCAACCCGGCGATTTATGTTCGTGGGTGAATCTTGGTTTAGTCGGCGGAGCGAACATGCGATAATCGACACATGGACATCTGAGGAGGCGTCTGAGATATTGATGCAAGATCATGGCACACGCTATGGACTTAGAAATGGAGTCCATAACGGCTATGGATGTATATGAAAGACACCTCTACCGGATGGCAAGGAAGCCATAGGTAGTAAGTGGATATCTGAGAGGAAGAGATTAGATGGAGAGGTTTGGCTTTTAAAGCCGGGCTTGTGGCGAAAGGGTACACTCAGTTGAGGGCATCGATTTCGATGAGACCTTTTCGCCTATGCAATGCTCAAGTCCATCGAATTCTTCTAGCCATAGCAGCCCACTTGAACCTAGAGGTTTGGCAAATGGATGTTAAAACCGCTTTTCTAGCGGTTACCTTGAGGAAGGTAGAGACATCTATATCGACAACACGAAGGTTATGTGGTAAAGGGTGAAGAGCATCTAGTATGGAAGCTTAAGAAGTCCATTTATGGACTTAAGCGAACCTCCGATCATGGAACTTACGCTTTGGCGAGGTGGTAAAGTCTATGGATTTACCCAGTTGCCTAGCGAGAGTTGTGTGTATCGGTTAGATGTCAACGGTGATGTGGTATTTCTTGCACTTTATGTAGATGACATCCTTCTAGTTGGCAACAACGTGAAGGCATTATCGGGCGTAAAGAGTTGGCTATCCGATCAGTTTCAAATGAAGACTTAGGAGATGCGGCGTACATTCTTGGGATCAAGGTTTACCGAGATCGCAAGAAGAAAATATTGAGCTTATCTCGGGCGTCTTACATTGATCTTGTAATTACTCGTTTTAGTATGCGGACCGCCGAGAAAGGATTGCTACCTTTCGGACATGGCGTTCCTTTATCTAAGACACGATCACCTATAAGCGCAAAGGAGATAGAGGAAATGAGACAAGTTCCTTACGCTTCCGCCGTAGGAAGTCTCATGTCGCAATCTATGCACGAGGCCCGATATACGCTATCACGGTAGGCATAGTAGCTAGATATCGATCTAACCTGGACAAGCTCATTGGATTGCGAAGAAAGCATATACTCAAGTACACGAAAAGGACTCGAGATTATAGGCTGGTTACCATGCGAGATAGTCTAATGCCTTTGGGTTATCTGGACTCGGTTTCAAGGCGGCCGTGATGAGAAAAAGTCGACCTCGGGCTATGTGTTTACCTTGGGAGGTGGGCGTATCTGGCGGTGCAAAGCGGCGATGCATTGCGGACTCTACCATGGAAGCCGAATATGTAGCGCGCGGAGGCTTCTAAGGAGGCTGTATGGTTCGAGAACTACCTCATGGATCTAGATGTGGTACTGGTTTGCCCAAGAGTATCATAGTATCTTGTGATAACTCGGTGCGATGGCAAACTCGAAGGAACCACGGACCCACAAGGCGACCAAACACATGGAGAGAAAGTACCATGTCATACGAGAAATCGTTAGGCGAGGTGGCGTGCTGATTGAAAAGATTGATCTGACGGAAAATCTAGCGGATCCATTCACGAAGAGCTTGCCGCAAAAGTCTACGATGGACACGTTAGAGGACTTGGATTAAGCTTGATGGCACCCACTTAGAAAGGAAACTTTTGTATAAGTGGGAGAAGCAAGTGATGGTTGTTTGTAATAGCTAGTAGAAAGACACATTGTATACTAAAAGTTTGCTTTAGTATAAGTGGGAGATTGTTGGATTTGTATACTGAAAGCAGTTTGGTTGAGCTTGTATACAATGTTTCCTGTTACCACTATTACAATCTCCTATCTGATTTGAATACTTGATTGCATATATCGTGTCCCCTTATCTCGTATATAAGTTAGATCATACGATTGTGTGAAGATCACGAGTGCGTATGATTGGTCGAAGCTTAATGAGATATAAAAGTTTCACTGGTGAGACAACTTAAGGACGAGTTGTCATTTGAGTGCAGATATAGAAGAAGTGACTTGACTTGGTTGCTTGTCTATGATGGTACGTCTCGGCGTATTGAAGGATCACGGTGAGATGTGTTCTTCTATCGACCGTCGTGAAGAACCAAGATCTCGGTGACTTACGATGATCTAAACCTCGATAAGGTATTAGGTGAGTATGAGTTTCGACCATCACTTTGACTTGTTATGGGTGAGGTTATATGTTCTAACCAGATTCTCGCATTTTGGGTGGTGGCGGTGCTTGTATGTCACGCTAGTTATCATGTCAGTCACCGTATCCGTTTAGGATGATGGCGTCCCTTAAGGAGCTCAAAGGTTTATTATACTAAACCACTGCGAGGTTGAGTTAGCTCAAGTACAATAATAAGGTTGAGTGGTACTACTTAAGGAAATGAAGTTATTAATTATTTTAAGGAGTCGAGAATCTATAAATAATTAATGGACGTTCGATATTTTAAATACTGGGATTCGTAATGTCTAAGTGCAAGCCCGACTCAACTTCGGTAATAAAGGGTAAGTCGGCATTTATTCTCTAGTGGCATGAATAAATGTTTATAAATTAATTTATGTTAAATTTGAACATAAGATAATTAATTTATTTGAGGCCCATCTTTATTCCTTGCATTTGATCCCTGGTTGGCCCGTCGGACCCGTAAAAGAGGAAAATCGGCCCCCTATTGCTCCTTTGGCAAGATTTTATTCTCTTTATCCCACAAGGATAATATTATATTTATGGTATATGCATAGATCCTTTCCATATAAGATTATGGTAATAATCACGAGTATGGAAATAATCACGAGTATGGAAATAATCCTAAGATTATGGTAATATTCCATATAGGATTATGGTAATTTCCATATAGGATTATGGTAATTTCCATATGGGATTAAGGTAGTGCATTATAAATATAAGGTATGAGATAAAGTCAGGTGAATGCTCATTAATCACACACATATTTTCGGTCATCTCATAGTGATTGAGAGAAAATTTTCGTGAGTTTTAGTGAAGAGCAAGGGTGATTTTCGAGCATTCTCCTTAGATCGTCCTCACTCGGCGTTGGAGATTGGGCATCACGGGATACGGTCCGGAAGGTCAAAGCACGAGTCTCGATCATTCGATCCGTTCATCCGTTCGATCCACCTCGGCGGATCGAAGGTAAACACGTGAAAACCCCTACGTGTTGCGATTAATTATATAGCGCATACTAGGTTTATAATAAATGTATGGTGAATTAAACACCCAAGATGGATCCTCGGGCGAGGTTAACATAAGGTTTCCCAACATCGACATCTCGTACCTTTGGCTGTCGGTGGTGGAATATGATCCTCTTCTAATTCTTGAAGAATGATTTCAACTTTGGATTTATGATTTTCATGTAGTCCTCTTCTAAGAATCGAGCATTAGTGCTAATAATGACCTTGATCCTTGGGACTATAGAATAAACCACCTTCGTTCCTCTAGGATAGCCGATAAACAGCTTGCATCGGATCTAGCCTCCAACTTGTCGGCCTTCTTGTTCGGCATATGTCTTGGATGCCCATATCATATGTGGATTAAACTAGGCTTCGCCCAAACCACAACTCGAAGGGTCTTTTCGGTGACTTGGAAGGTACTAGATTTAGCAAGTATGCCGTTGTTTCTAAGGCATACCCCGAGCGAAATAAGCGATCTTGCATAGCTCATCATTGATCTAACCATTTCAAAAAGTCATATTTCTTCGCTCGACACACCATTTCTTTGTGGTGTGCCCGGTGAAGTCTTGTTGGGATGTAATCCACACTTCACTAGATAGTCCATAAACTCGTTCTTGAGGTATTCGCCACCGCGATCAGACCGCTGTGACTTGATACTCTTACCTAGCCGTCTCCACTTCCGCCTTAAACTCTTTGAATTTCTCAAAGCATTCGGACTTGCGGTGAAGCGGTATCGTATCCGTACCTTGAGTGTCGTCGATGAAAGTGACAAAATACTCGTACCCTCCACGAGCTTGTGTGGACATTGGTCCACACAAGTCGAATGGACTAGCTCTAACATTTCTTTGGCTCTATAACCCTTCGCTTTGAAGGGTGCAGTCGACATCTTACCTTACATATAGGATTCATGGTGGGAGCGAATAACGTGAGATTACCAACGCTCCATTCTTAGCGAGTCTTTGGATCCTATTTAGATTGATGTGACCTAATCTAAGATGCCGAGAGAAAAGTAGTGTCATCTTCTGAAGAAAACTTTCTCTTTTAGGGTTTGATGAAGATGCTGACATAGTTATAGGTATTATGTTTTGCGAAATAGTATAAGCGAATTATATAAAGTGCCAACACAGATAACCGTCATTTCTTATGATAGAAACACCACTATCAAAAATAATGAGAATATCCATGAGTAAATAATTTGAAGCAGAAACAAGGTTCTACCGAAAATCCGACACATATAAAGCGTCTTTCAAAACTAAAGCTGTTGTCCCAAAACATAAAAAACATCTCCAAGCTGCATGACTTGACTTTCGCGCGTTGCCCATGGAATCGTTATCTCGCCATCAAACAGCTCCTTGTCGCGGGAACCCTGCAGGTGTAACAAACATGATCGATCGCACCGTGTCTACTACCCGAGAATGGGTAGAACAAGTCGCTAAACATGTTTACGTTACTAAAGCAAATGGCGTACCTTGAGCATGATCTTGGGGCACTTGGCCAATGCCCGATCTTCTGCACTTGAAGCACTTGCCTTCTCCTTTGGCTTCTTCAAACCTCCGGTGGCAACCACGTTCTTGTTCCCATTACTCCCCATTTTTGCCTTGCCTCTTCCACCTTTGGTACCCTTTTCTTTTCCATTTTGCTGCGAAAATTTTGGGCCCTTAGATGTGCTAGCAAGAGCATGTGCTCCTTTTCCCATGACTCCTTCCGTAGCAACGAGATCATTAAGCAAGCGATTAAGTGTAAACTCGGTCTTGCTCATAATCGCATTCGAAAGTTCTCAAAAGACTTGGGCGGTGTATTGAGGATGATATCGACTTTGGCTTAGTCGTGATACCTCCTCCCAACTGATCAAGACTATCCATGAGATGAGTCATGTGGGAGACATGTTCATGGACGAACTTCCTTCTTCCATCTTACACGCCAAGATTTCTCTCATTGTGTGGGCGGATCGTCGATCAAGCGCCCAAACTTACTCTCGAGACTTGACCAAATATCGGTCGCGTCACCATCGATCGATGCGGCAACTGCAAACCTTTGGACATAGTAGTCATCATATAGCATTTAGCCATATTGTTTGACTTATTCCAAAGTCTGCTTGACTCTCGTTGCTCATTAGTCGATCGTCGATAAGGGCATCGGGTTTAGGAGTAGTGAGAACAAACATGTGTTCTTCAGCGATAAGAACATATTCCATGTTTTGTTTCCACTCGATAAAATTTGGACGGATAGCGGTTTTGTGCGAGCATATTGATAATCGAGTAAGAGACATATCACGAAAAGATAATGAAAACACATAAGCATCACGATCGCACATAATTCGTAACAATAATATTGTAACCTTTTGATAAAACAATATTAATTGAAACCTCCAATCGCCCGAGGAATCCCACATGCAAGCCGCAGCGTGTGGGCGTTACACATGAACCCTCGACCGGACTAAAATATACCTTTTAGTCGTTTAATTTCAATCCATGTCGACTTAACCTTATGACAAATGAAATTAACGATTGGACCTTACTAGACCACATCACTATCGCAAGAAGGGACTTGGGGAAGTTATACTCGGTGATGTCTAAGCAATGACCACATTTTAACAAGCAGAAAATGAATTCTTAGAATTGGCATACTCACTGGGACCATACCGCTTCCAATTCAAATTCTTTTGTTATCTCATTTATATCTATCTCTAGAGAACTTATGAAAATCGCACATGCAAGCCACGCGTGTGGGCGTTACACATGAAACTCCCACTACTCAATAGATTTAAAATGTTTTATTTAGAAATCTCATCTAACAAACTTATGATAAACGATGCGAGCAAACGCAGCGTGTGGGCGTTTACTCACGGTCGTCTCACTTTGTTTAGAGATCAAAAGTGGAGGTCTTGACATTTTAATTTAAAAAATTAATTTGTCGGGTTCTTGGCTTAGTCTTTTTATTCAAAAGGTTTGTCCATGCGATCACGTAATCTAGCATGCTTTTCTATAGAACTCAACATGTAAAACATGCTCGTGTAATTCTAAAATATGCTTGATAAGCGATAAACCTAGCATGTTTACTATGCGCGTCAATTCTGAAAACACATAATGGTTTGTCTCGTAATTTAAACATACATAGCATCTCTTGCATAATTTAAACATCCACGACATGCGATGAGCGATAAAAAAAAAAAAAAAGCGTTCATCGTGGCCGCTCGTGGAAACTGCACTTTCATGCCTAATCTATTACATAGAATTGCAAAGTGCGGATTAAATCTCGAAAAATGGGCCTCGCGTGCAGGCGCGGACGGATTAGTCAGCGGATTCGGGCGGAAAAGCGGATCTGGGCTAATAAGCGGGTCGGGGGCGAACCGGGTCGGGTCGAGCGAACAAGCGGGCGGTCGAACCGAGGGTGGGCAGCGCTGGCACAACCATGCGTGCGCCCAAGACCGCCGTATGTGTCATACTTTGCTGAAAACTCGGCGACTTTGAGGTTTCTGCGAGTCTCCGTTGGCGCGCCGGCGCCGCCGAGGTCTCGTGCGAGATTCGCGCGCCACCGCGTCGCCCGTCGTGCACCCACGCCGAGCACGCTCACGAGGTTTCGCGCACATAAGCGGCGCGCTGCGGCGCTCTGAGACCGCTGCGGCGCGACCTACCGAGGTGCTGCGCTCGCGCGTCTCGCTGGCTGCCGAAGCGCCGCGCGTGCCGAGACCTCGTAGAGGTTTCCGGCGATTCTGCGGCGCGCGAGGAACCAGCGTGAAAGTCCGCGCGCGTTGCCCGCCTTGACCACGTTGAGGTTTCCCCGGCGGCGGCGAGCCGCTAAGCTTCTTTGCCCGATGGTCTTTTCTTTGCTTCTTTGAGAGCGCCGAGCGCCGCATGCACGCTCGCGCCGTGCGGTGCGCTGCGTCGCCCTTTCCGCCGGCCGCCACTGTCCGCCCGTTGCCGCCGAGGGGCAGCAGCGTCTGGCGCCGAGGGTGCCGTGCGTCCAGTTCTCCGCGATTCTTCGATGCGTCTCGTTTTGTGCTTTCATCTTCGTTCTTCTTTTATAGATAAGATTTACATGAAAAATCTAATCTAACCACGGATTTTCGTGGTGAAAAAAACCAACAAAAACAAAAGCGAGCCACGATGAGCGAAGATCCATAATTAATTAAGCGCGCGTAATAATCAGCGTGAATTAATCCAGCGAGCGAGATTCTTATCGAGCTCGATACCAGTGTAAGGATGACATATATCTAGCCCCACCGAGGATCTATCTTGGATATTTAATTCACCATACATTGATTATAATCTAGCATGCGTCTATATAATTAATTGCAACACGTAAGGGTTTTCATGTGTTTACCTTTGGATGCAGCCGGGGTCGATCGAGCGGGATGAGCGGATCAAGCGGTCGAGACTCGTGCTTTGACCTTACGGGTGTATCCGGTTGCCCAATCTCCAGCGTCGGTGAGGGCGATCTATGGAGAATGCTTGGAAAATCACCCAATACTCTCACAATGCTCTCGAAAATTTCTCTCAATCACTATGAGATTACGAAAATTTGTGTAGGATTAAGGAGCATTAACCTAGACTTTATCTCTTACCTTATATTTATAATGCATTACCATAATCCCACAAGGAAAGGATTTATACATATCCATAAATATAATAATATCCTTATAGGATAAAGAGAATAAAATCTTGCCTTTGGGAGCATACAAAGGCGCCGATTTTACTAAGCGAGGGGCTGGATGGGCCGGCCGAGGATCAAATGCAAGGAATAAAGATGGGCCTCAAATAAATTAATTATCTTATGTTCGACCGAACATAAATTAATTTATAAACATTTATTCATGCCACTAGAGAATAAATCTTGACTTACCCTTTATTACAGAAGGTGAGTCGGGCTTGCACTTAGACATTCTGAATCCCGTATTTAAGATATCGAGCGTCCATTAATTATTTATAGCAATCATTGCTTAAAATAATTAATATCTTTAATTCATAAGTAGTACCACTCGACCTTATTATTGTGCTTGAGCTAACTCAACTGCGGGGTTTAGTACAATAAACCTTTGAGCTCATAAGGGGCGTCATCATCCTAGCGGATCGGTGACTCGTCTGAGATAACTAGCATGACATACAAACCACGCCACCACCCAAGATCACGGAGAATATTAGGTTAGAACATATAACCTACCCATAACAAGTCGAAGTGATGGTCGAACTTCATACTCATCTAATACCTTATCGAGGTTTAGATCATCGTAAGTCACCGAGATCTTGGTTCTTCTCTACGACGGATAGAAGAACACGTCTCACTGTGATCCTTGATACGTCGAGCGTGCCGGCATAGACAAGCAACCAAGTCAAGTCACTTCTTATCTATACATGACTATCTGACAACTCGTCCTCAAGTTGTCTCGGTGTGAAACTTTTATATCTCATTAAGCAACCAATCATACGGACTTACGTGATCTTCTACACCTTTGTATGATCTAACATATATGAGATAAGGGACACGAGATATATGCAATCAAGTATTCAATTCGGATAGGAGATTGTAATAGTGGTGGCGGAAACATTGTATACAAACTCAACCAAAGCGACTTCGGTATACAAATCCAACACCACCTATTCTTATTTGCCAAGTCACTAATGATGTTTGGAGCAACATCAAAGTTTGGCTAAAACGGCGAGGCGTCTTTCCACCATCGCTAGCACTATCAAGTAGCTAGATCGAGAGAAGGCAGGCCTGACAATCCTTCAAAAAGCCCGTCGGATTGCGCTTATGGCAACTGTCAATCATGTTTGGAAACTGCGCAATGCTAAGGTTTTCGAGAATCTCCCTTTTCTTGTGAGTCAAGTAATTGCTAAAATTAAGACTGATGTCTACTCTATTCTTTACTCGCTCTATCCGATTGATGCTGTCATCTCTCGTTTACCTTGTTGATAGGTTTTAGTTTTTATCCTTTATGCCATCGGCCTTTCTGTTGTATTTTCTAGGGGCTGGACTTTCTTGTTTTATCCGACGGCCAAGTTCTGTATTGAAAGCTCTATATTAAGACTTGGGTGCGTGAGTTGGCGTCAATAGGGACTCTATCCTTGTTGGGCAGCGGTGGGCATGTTTTCGGTCTTTGCATGATTTCTTGCATGATTTACGACCACTTCCTACTGTGTGATGCATAATTACTTCATGAACATCATATAAATGATTGGGTATCTGCTTATATGCACTATGATTCATACGTCACGATTTTCATTCTTGATCTTTTGAATATTGATAATCAATTCATGCGTTAAGTGATATATGCGCGATGGGTGGCCTCCCCCGGTAGGCATAAAAGTATGGTGTGATAGGTGGCCTCCCTTGGTAAGCATAATGTGCTTTTCACCCCATCTGTTCCATCCCCTCTTCGTGCTATCACTTTCTTGCTCTTAACTGTTATTTTAGTGATGGGACGTCCCCCCTAGTGGACTTGGGTTGTGTGATAGGTCCCCCCCCCCCTTTTTAGGGTAGGAACATAATATGCTTTTTAGCTCATGAAGGATGGGACAATTGTTCTCGGGACTAAAACTTTTGTACATAAGTCTTGGGTTATGGATTTAGCTTCTACGCATATCATCTTGCATAATAATCAGTTCATGATCAGCATAAAAGTCCTTCACATGTCCATGCATTCAAGATTTCAATGGTGATCTTCAATGCTTAAATTCAAGCCTCCAATGTATGTGTATATTGATAAACGCATATTTCACGCGTTTATTCATGATATTTAAAGATGTTTTTAGATCAATAAAGTGCGTTTATGTCTTGGATCTTAATGATTTTATCTATTTTAGAAGATGCTGCTCTTGGGTGTTATTTTGGTGTTTTGTAGGTGCGTGTGTTGAAAATCGAAGCAAGGAGCGAAGCACGAGCCAAATCGCATTCGCCCGGTTCTAGCGACCAGCCTGGCGGTCGCTAGGCTGGTCGCGAGGTTCATCATAAGCGGCGCCCGGGCGGCGACCGTGACCTCGTGCATGCGAGCAAGCCCCGGCGCGAGAACTCGCTGCCCGATTTTGCGACCATAGCTAGCGACCGCTAGCGAGCGCGAGGAAAGCAGCGCCGGCGGCGGCCGTGAGTGAAGAGAGTGCGTGCGCTGCCAACGGTCGAGCTAGCGACCGCGAGGACAGCGGCGAGGAGAGGCGCAGACAGCGTAAATTAGGGTTTCACCCTTATCTATAAATAGGCGAGAGCCCTTGCGCCTCGGAGACCCACAGCGACCCAGAGCTTTTCATTCAGTTTTCCTCGGTTTTGTCTTTCTTTCGCATCCGTTTAGTTCTAGATTTAATTCTTGCATTATTCTAGTTTAGTTTATCGTTTCGTTATCGATCGGAGCGTTTTGTCGATCGTTTTCCGTTGTTTTCCGTTCGTTAAGCAGGATTGGATTCAAGACCAACCATTGTTCATCAACGCTTCATCACGGGTTTTATATATTTAATTTCCGTTTTATGGTTAAATCGTATTTTATTCCGTTTATTATATGCGGCTAGTTTTCCGTTCTAATCACAGGCTTTGCATGATTCGATCATATATGTTGTGATTCTGTTATCGTTATTTACCTTTCGGGCATTGATTCATGATTCTTGGTGCTTATTTATATGTGTTGATTTACGATCAATCTTGATGCATATCTAGTTGTCGGTTAATTACGTAATTGTATTAATTGTCGATCGATCTTGAATGCATGATACGAATAAGCGCTTGAGTCGTGGCGAGATAGGATATTCGTAGGAAGCATATTCTTAGTGATCCTTTTGGAGTTACTTGTTTTCACCTAGAATGGTAGGAAAACTTCGTAATCTCTTGTCGCAATTGTCGTAATTGAAGTTGTTGGTTATATTTGTGATCTTTCATCTTATGCGGATTAAAATTGGCTAATAGGAGCAGGATAAACATACGTTGTGGATAGGATTAATGCATCCACAGGGTTAGTATTTCTTATCTGTTTTATCATCCGTGAGTTTATTGCTTTATTTTATATTTCTGCTTGGTTACCTTTGCTTTGGATTAAATTCTGAAGCCTTAAACCTTTCACCTAATTTTCTGTGCTTGAATAATGATGAATTATCGTTGAGCTAACTTACGTGTTTTCGGATTGCAATCACGTGGATACGATGCTTAACCTATACTTACACCTTTTCGTGTTAGAAAAGTGGCGATCAAATTTTGGTGCCGTTCTTGGGGATGCAAACAATTTTGAGCTAAAACCGTACGATCGGTATGGTCCAAGGAGAGCGGTTTGGGGAGGAGTCACGGAAGACCGAATCGCATCTCAAGACTTTCTCGATATTTGTGACACCATCAAGCAGAATGGGGTGCCACAAAACACGATCCGGATCGCATGTTCGGTTTCTCATTGCGTAGCGGCGAAAGATTGGTTCAAGTTTGGACGGCGGCATTGACACTTGGGGAAACTTTGCGAGAAGTTTCTCTCGAAATATTTTCCCGGAAGCGCAGAAGATCATCGCGAAATCTCCCATTTTGCCAAAACCACGGCGAATCTCTATTCGAGGCATGGGAGAGATTCGAGAGGTCTATTGAGGCGATGCCCTGGCATGGATTCTCCAAGGAGCAGCAGATCACGCAGATTCTGGTGGGTGACGTTTGAGACAAGGAGCATAGCGGATGCATCGGCGAGGGGCTATTCTTTGAACAAACAAGTAGGCGAGGCGAGCCGCATTTTAGAGAGATGGCGCCAGCGGCTATCGATGGCCGACGGAGAGGGCGCCCGATGGTTAAAGCGATGGCCGTGAGGTTGACTCGAGATATGATGAACTAATGAAGCAAATCACCCTCTTGAAGAGTCGGATCGAAGCGGAGGGCGTCAATTTCATCAATCAAAGCAACCGTCACGGGGAATCCGTACAACCCAAACAGCAAAAATCACCCAAATTTCTCGTATACGACCCCAAAACTTCCAACAACCTCCGCGAGCTTGCGATTCGAATGGTGTAATTCAAGAGCCGAAGAAGCCAGTCTCGAAGACGTGATCTGATTGGTTGGTTGTAAGCAACCAACAATTGGCAACGAACGAGTCGTTTATAAGCAACAAGGCGGAAGATAAATCATTTGGAGTCCACTATGGCGGCTATGGGAAGCATATGAAGATGTTGGAAAACCAAATTGGTCAAATAGCCATACAAGTGAATGCACTACAAAAGGCGGGCCAATTTCGAGTGTCGGAGGTTAACCGAAGAATCGGTGCTTCGCCATCCGGGCGAGGTGGACAAGCTTACAGAGCCCTACAGGAAGAAGAGCAAGAAAGCAATCTGGCGAAACTCGCGATCGAGCTCGCGACCGCGAGCCCGATTACTGAGGAGTCGAGATTTTTCCACGAAGCCCGCGACCGAGCACGCACCACTGACCGACCGAGAGAAATCGGTGAGCATCTTTGCCGAGACACCATCGTCTTGGCCCGGCCCGCCAGCTCGCCTGAAGAAGAATTCAGTAGTGAGCGGATGCTTGCGACCTTCCCGTGATCGCGAGGTCGACCATGCACCCTCAATTGATTTCATGCGTACACTCCTCGGTCCCATTTCCAAGTCGACTAGTCAGTCGAAATATGACGAGGAGCTTGCGGCGTTTCAAAGAGATTTTCAAAAGTTGAAATCAATTTACCTCTCTTTGAGCTGACTGCGAAACATCTTGGGATACATGAAATTTTTTAAAGGCAGCTTGCAAGCAAGAAGAAATTGGGAAATTTGAAAAATTACCTATCGAATAATGCGGTGCCGTCTTGCGAGGAAACTCCTTTAAGCGCGAAGGATCGGCGGTTTACGTTAGAATGCGAGATCGCCGAGCATACTTTTCCAAATGTGTTGTGCGACTTGGGGCGAGCATCAATCGATGCTTTGAGCGTTTTCAACCGCTGCACCTAGGAAAGATGAAGCCGACAAAGATATCGCGATGATGGTGACGATCGGTCACATATCTAAAGGTATCGTCGAAGATGTGTTGGTAAGAATTCGGGACTTTGTTTTCTGCCGATTTTATGATTTTAGATATTTCGAATTCAAACAACAACCGCTAATCTAAGCGGACCTTTTCTAGCTGGTGGTGCTTTGATTGATGTGCGGGAAGGTAATCTCACGTTTCGTGTTAGCGATGAGGAGCTCAAGATTTCCATATATGGCGCCATCAAGCAACACGGCGGTGAAAACGGAAGATTGCTACTCGATCACTCTGCTTTGCCGCACATCGCGCCAGCGCTTAGAGGTGCCTTGCCCAATCGGCGGGCATCTGCAAAGAAGAAGTGGACTCGGCATAAAAATCCGAGTGATTCGTTCAAGCTTTGTGGAAGCCATGGTTGTGCCAATTGGTGGTGCATTGTCGCGCCAAGTACAAGGGCAAATTGAAGTTTGGAAAGACCACGGTTGCCACAAATCGCTTTGATTGATAAGAGGTAACGTCGAGCTAGCGACGATAAATCCGACTTGGTTGGGAGGTAACCCAACATTTCACGTGCTTTATGTCTTTGTTTTGTTTTCTTGTTTTCGTTGTTTTCTTGTGTCTGTTTGTTTGTTTTAAGTCCCAATGTATATCATCAATGGTGAGGATTCTTTCGACCGCCGGAGTGGCGTAACATATGAGTCTTGTCTCTCCCAATCACTCTCTTACGCAAACATTATTGCCTCCATTGCTGCTGTTGACAATAAGTTTGGGGGAGTGGTCGAGTGTGATGTGATTGAGAGTCCTTGTTATGTTTTGCTTTGTTTTGTTAAGATATTATATGTTGGGGCTTTTATGCGGTCTTTGTCTTTCTTTTTGTGTTGTGTACGTCGATCAACGAGTTATGTGAAGTGTTTTAATCCATGTGTGATGACGATAGAAATTTTTGTGAAATTTAATGATAGTGCACATGATATGTTAGAAAATGACGCATGAGCGACTTGAGATTGCTTAAACTTGTTGTTTTCACCAATTGCTTAACCGTGAGACTTGATCTTCTTTGTATAAACATCTTGATCTGAGTTTCTTTTAATTGTGTGATATCGTGCATGTGATTATCTTCTAGAACTTGCCGTTTTTACGTATCGAGGCCGCAATATGTGTTTGAATTTGGAAAGGATAAAGGCCATCTTTGTTAACCACATAATTTCTCAAACACTAGCCTAATGATATATACCGTTTGTCGCCTTCTTTGAGCCTTTTATTAGACTTTATTCTTTCGATTAACCGGATGATAGGAGGTGAGGATGGATATGGGAATCAAATGGGAGAAACATTTGTTTTGATATGCTAAGTGGTGATACAAGATAAAGGATGGTACCGTATGAAAGGAATAGATCCTATAAGCTCTATTACAAAACCAAGAAAAGTAAAAGTGAAAAGAAAAATTTTGTGTATAGTATGAGCATAAAGGAAGTCAATTGTCATAGTATATGGTACCTTAAGTTGCATAAATATGAAATAGCATGTTGGAAATGAAAGGAAATGGACAAAGTCCATATGAGTTGATTGTTTAGATGGAAGTGCTTGGGTTTACTTGAGTCACTTAGCCATATATTATCTACCTTAACCAATGTGCCTACATTATAACCTATCAAAGACCTCTTTGATCCTTATTTGAACACATTTGTGGTGGAGATGTTAGAGAAATGGCGAGCCTATGGTAAGATGTTGCATTGCATTGATCTATGAGTGTATACCGTCCTTAATTTCTTTATGAGTTTGAGTGTATCCTACTATATTCTACACGCATGCCTTTGTGGGGGTTGAAATAAATGAGTTTTGCTTTCAATCGTTGTTTGTGTTGAAGTGACTAATGTCGTCATGTGTGCTAGTATTTTCGAGAGTTGAAGTATATTTCGAGGCAGTGTGTTTATCACCTTTGCTATGCTCGTTGATCTTTTGTTGTGTCCTTCGTTGTGTCTTTCTATTCATTTTTGTTTGAGGACAAACAATGATTTAAGTTTGGGGGGTTTGATAAACGCATATTTCACGCGTTTATTCATGATATTTAAAGATGTTTTAGATCGATAAAGTGCGTTTATGTCTTGGATCTTAATGATTTTATCTATTTTAGAAGATCTTGCTCTTGGGTGTTATTTTGGTGTTTTGTAGGTGCGAGTGTTGAAAATCGAAGCAAGGAGCGAGCACGAGCCAAATCGCATTCGCCCGGTTTCTAGCGACCAACTGGCGGTCGCTAGGCTGGTCGCAAGGTTCAACATAAGCGAGTGCCCAGAGCAGCGACCGCGACCTCATGCACGCGAGCAAGCCCCATCGCCGAGAACTCACTGCCTAATTTTGCGCGACCATGGCTAGCGACCGCTAGCGTGCCGTGAGAAACAAACAAGCGCCGGCGTGACCGCGAGTGAAGAGAGTGCGCGCATGCGTTGCCCAGCGGTCGAGCTAGCGACCGCGAGGACCGGCAGCGAGGAGAGGCGGCAAACGCATAAATTAGGGTTTTCAACCTTATCTATAAATAGGGCAAGAGCCCTTGCGCCTCCGGAGACCCCTGACGACCCCAGAGAGCTTTTCATTCAGTTTTTCCTCAGTTTTTGTCTTTCTTTCGCTTCCGTTTAGTTCTAGATTTAATTCTTGCATTGTTCTAGTTTAGTTTATCGTTTCGTTATCGATCGGAACATTTTTATCCGATCGTTTTTCGTTGTTTTCCGTTCGTTCGCTTGGGATTGGATTCAAGACCAACCATTGTTCATCCAACGCTTCATCACGGGTTTTATATATTTAATTTCCGTTTTTATGGTTAAATCGTATTTTATTCCGTTTATTATGTCTGGCTAGTTTTCCGTTCTAATCCTAGGCTTTGCATGATTCGATCCTATATGTTGTGATTCCTGTTATCGTTATTTATCTTTCAGGGATTGATTCATGATTCTTGGTGCTTATTTATATGTGTTGAGTTCTGATCAATCTTGATGCATATCTAGTTGTCGGTTAATTACGTAATTGTATTAATTGTCGATCGATCTTGAATGCATGATACGAATAAGCCTTGAGTCGTGGCGAGATAGGATATTCGTAGGAAGCATATTCTTAGTGATCCTTTTGGGTTACTTGTTTTCACCTAGAATGGTAGGAAAACTCGTAATCTCTTGCCGCAATTGTCGTAATTGAAGTTGTTGGTTATATTTGTGATCTTCCATCTTATGCGGATTAAAATTAGCTAATAGGAGCAGGATAAACATCGTTGTGGATATGATTAATGCATCCCTAGGGTTAGTATTTCTTATCATTTTATCATCCGTGAGTTTATTGCTTTATTTTATATTTACGCTTGGTTACCTTTGCTTTGGATTAAATTACGAAGCCTTAAACCTTTCACCTAATTTTCTGTGCTTGAATAATGATGAATTATCGTTGAGCTAGCTTCTGTGTTTTCGGATTGCAATCCCTGTGGATACGATACTTCGCTTACCCTATACTTACACCTTTTCGTGTTAGAAAAGTGAGCGATCATATATATGATCAATTACTGCTTTATGCCCTCAGTATGCCCATCCTGGGGAGTTTTCTTGGCTGTCGTGGACATTTATGTTAATTTACTGTCGTACAAGCTAAACCTCTCCCCCTCGTGTTAGTTTGAGTGATTTGTAAGGAGGGTACTCTTTTACTTGTATGGTGTTTTTTCCCACTGGGTTTTCGCAATACAAGGTTTTAACGAGGCCCGCCCATTTCGTGCAATGGGTTGCGATGTAATATGTTGGACATTTATCTATCACCTAGGAGTTTGTTCTCTTCCTTCCCTTTTCGTCTGCCTGTTTAGCCTTGCTTTCGCTGGACCCCTCCTAGAGTGCGGTCCTATCCCCACCCCTGCTGCCTTGCAGCTGTTTTCCCTCGGGTATGCCTGAGTATTTATACATGACACTTTTTAATTAATGAAATTTAATTCACCCAAAAAAAAATTAATTGTGGATCTATCATTCATCGTGGCTCGGATGTTTTGTTTTGGGTTTTTTTTCGGATTTCGTTTTTTCACCATGAGAAAATCCGTTGTTAGATTATGATTTATTTTTTATAAATCAAATCTGTAAAAACGAAGACGAAGAATGAGATGAGATGATGGAGTCCGATCGCACGGTACGACGGGAGGCACGCCGCATGTAGGTCTCGACGTGCGGTTTGGCAGATGGGCAAACAGTTTCGGTAGCTTTCGGCAGCTTACGTAAGAAAGGCTTCGATAGTCGGTAGCCGCATGCCGGCGGATGATGTCGATAGTCGGGCGACGGTGTGCAGCAGACGAACACGTGCGACGGTGCGTGCTTCGAGTGTGCAAACCTATGTCTTGGACTTCGCGCGATAATGTTTGGCATTTCGGCGGGCGATGCTTGGCGGCTCGGCAGCGGGCACATTTTTACCGAGCTCGGCTGCTCGAAAGGGCGCTCGGCAATGTCGGCAGTCGACAGGTGAATGGGCCGCTCTAGATGAGCGATATCTCGGTGAGGCACGACGACGGGTGAGACGGGACGAGACTCGGCAAGAGGGGCGGCGGATGGCTGATGGGCGCACTGTGGGTAATAACCCAAAAATTTAAAACTTCTATTAGTGATGCTTAAACCAATTATTTGTGGTGCCTAGACCTTAATTATGTTTAAGGAAACCAACGAAACGAATTAGAATTGATTCGGAGATCGAAAACTAGAGGAATAAAAACTAGAGACAAGTCCTACCGGATTAGGGTTTCCTGAATAGCCTGAACATAGAATGGAAGATCGGGAATGAATCTCAATAAAATGATTTTGTTTCTAGAATCCTCTCACGAAAACATGTGAGAAGCCAAAGAATGAGAATTTTCGGGCATGCTTGCCCAGTCAGTCTCATAAGTACTATTCACGAGCCGGATCAACTTCCAGTCCGTGCTAATCATGAAAATTAATGATAAAATTTAAAATCAATGAGGAATATATTATTATGAATTTAGAATTCAAGAGAATCAATTTCTGAAAGAAATTCCTGAAGAATTTAACTGAACGCCAGGAATATATACCGAAAAAACCCTAACTGATCCGAACGACCTGAAACTTGAACCAAGGGTCTAAATCAATAAGAAATGATTTATAAGACTCAAATTAATTATGAAATCTCAATAATTCAATAGAATTTCGAATGAGCAAAATTTAATCGTCGAACGCTATTTTTCCGCGATAACTCTGAATTGACTTATCGTATGCCATCCGAACTTCATGAAATTATTATAACTATGAAATAATTCTTTTTTAAGGCTATTTAAGAAAATGAAACCTTAAGGTTCCGCGAAATCAATCGAAAGCGCGATAAAACTTAAAGAGTCGGTATTAACATGCCAAATCGGGTAGTTTGACCATTCCTTCTCCCAACTACCACCAAGACCACCCCAAATGAGCTAATAACAGCTCTTTAGGCTGCAAGAGAGCCGCAAATTTGTGCATTCTCTCTCTCTCACTTTGAAACCCATTTTCTCTCTCTAATTCAAAATCCTCTCTTTTGTTCTTCCATGTTCTAAGCTTTAATCCCTCATTTCAAACCTTTCCAACTATCAAAATCAGTTTATAAAACCATACAAAGGTAGTATTAATCGTCCTCTTCCATCCTAATGGAGTGGAATTTGTTTTAGAATTTTTTTGTTTTTAAAACCCTAGTTTCACCCCTTTTAATTTTGTGGCTATTGAGCCACCAAATGCTGTCAAGCCATGAATGAACTATGCTTAGAAATATGTTCTGAGGCTGCATTTAAAATTTGGAAATTTTTGGAGCATGTTTAATATTTTTCGATTTATGTTATATTTCTTTTTATATGAGATAAAGCATGCTATTGTCAATATTATTTGATATTGTTGCTTGTTGATGTATTAGGAGCATGTAGTATAAATATGATAATTTTCAAAATATTTCTTGTATTTTTAACAAAAACACCGAGGCTATATGGTATTTTTAGGCCATGGTTTTAATTATTTTTGTTGAAAATAGTTGAGATATAGTGTTTATTATATGATATGAACATCATATATCAATCTTGGAATTTTTGAAACATATCTCCTATTTTTCTTAAAAGGGCCGAATATATGTATATATTTTTAATCCATTGTTTGATTTTTGTTTATTGAAAATAGTTGAGATATAATGTTTAATATATGATATGAACATCATATATTAATCTTGAAATTATTGAGGCACTACTCCTATTTTTCTGTAATTACCAAAACTTTATATATATATATATATATATTAGGATTTATTTGTTGAGAATAATATGATATGTGATATTATAAATATTGGTTGATGTTTAATGTTAATATTACATGTTTATTGCATAATATGAACATATTGTGAAGTGAATGGAATTTATGGAATATATATGCATATATCTTATAATTGCCGAAAATGTATGTGGTGAAAAGCATGGGTTTAAAAATTTTAATGTATGATATGAGATGATATTTCATGTTTAGTATATGGTATGAGCATGATATGATTTTTGTGGAATTTATTGAACACCAATGCTCATTAAATCAATATTGCCGAAAACTTTGGTGTCTTAAACCTATGGTTTGAAATTTTATATGATGATATTGAGTTGGTAATTAAATTTTATAGTATGATAGGAGTATAACATGATTTTATTGGAATTTATTGGATACATATGCTAATTATCGAAAACATAGCAATATGGTTAAGTATGAGTTTAATTTTAATGATAAATGATGCTATGATGGCTAAACATAAGCTTGGAATGAATGGTTGTGATTGTGATGAATGAATGAGACACTTATGCACACATACACAATGGTTTTGCATTATGTGAGAAATTAGGGTTTTCTAATGCTTTAGTATAGTTTATGTTGTGTATGATATTGTATGGTGTTGAATGGTTATGTTTATGTTGTGCCGACAAACCAAACCCCAACGTAAACAACATAATACTTTATATACGAGAATCCGAAAGAAATCGACCTATTTCGATAACTTAAGGAAGAATTAACGAGAATCGAAGTTAGACACGAATTAGGGTTTCTCTATTAGTAATAGGATACTCAAACATGAGTTCCTAAATTAAAGAAACCAAAAGCCGAGTTACAACGTTAATACTCAACAACGATAACCTAATACGATGTTAGATTGAGCGTTAAGACAACTCGACAACGAATAGCGATTATACAACTTATATAATCTCCGACTAGTTAAGAGAAACAAACAATGTCGTAAAGTGTAAGCAAAGATTCGAACATAAGATGTCGATCCTTATGTCTCAAAGGTCGAGTTAATATTCAGAAGAACTTCATCTATTCCTAGTTACTTACCTATGTTATAGCATATGATCACTTGAATCATAAGTCGAGACTCCTCTTTTATTAAATCGTGTTAATACGATAAGTCGTCAAACATAACCTACTAGAGCGTAACTACAATTGTTAAGTCTAGTTGGTGGCTTGAGAATATCTAATATACCAATCACAACTTGAATACTAACAATCGATAGCGTAATAACGTTTAGAAGAACACTAAGGTTAAGAGTCGAGGATAGACTCGGGGTATCTGAATCATGAGTTGAGATTCACCTACAAATAATGAAGTAAAATAGTTTGGGAATTTGGGAATGTAAGATAATAGAAATTTACTCTAAAATCATCACATGAAATCATGAAGAAACCACTAATTGAGAACGCTAAGTTGTAATTTATAAGCGACCTTGATCGATAGAAAGAATATAATAAAGGCTATTTTGTTATGAAGGGTTTGATAAATGCGTAGTTGGCGAGGAAGGACAATCACACCTGCTCACTTAGACTTACTAGCTCCGAACTAGCAGGTGGGCTCTCTTGAAACAAAAATGATATGCATATCTCAAAGCATGATTTACAAAAAGCTTTATGAAATATTGTTGCATGAACTGTTATTGACTGCCAAATATTTACGTTTCGTTGTGATCATATCTAAGATTGGTATATCTAATGTGGTATGTGAATGAGTTGGTCCACCAACGTTAAAAAAGGGTAACGATCGGATCTGACTTAGTTAAGGACTAACTCGGATTGTGTACGTGTGTTGTGTGTTAGGTTAGCTACCTCGACCGATCGGGGCGACTATGTTTATGTAATATCCTTGAGTTTTAATGTTTATTCTTGTAATACCCGTAGAATTAAATGCCTAATTACGGTATTTAAAACCGTAAATTAGAAATTATTGAGATGATTCAATCCATAAGATATCGAATAATGATTTCGATTAATTACGAAGGAATGAAATCTATTTTATATTCACCGAGAATCGTGAATTAAGGAATAAAAGTATATGAAGTATATCGGCGGTATTATTTTAACGTCGATCGGCGTATCGATAGTTAAAATTCATGATATTTTCTAAGCAATTAAGCTTAGAATTAAATTCCATTATTAATGGAATAATGTAATAAAGTGATGGCGACCATTTCGAGATGAGTCGATAATGAGCGTTTTGCAGCGTTTACAAGCGTTAACGTTTTGAGATGAAGCAGCGTTTTAATCGATCAAGAAATTATAGGAATTAATTTCCTATGATTAGTATATGTAATTACAGTATTATTAAGCATTAAATCAATGCTAGATCAACAAGAATTGAGAGTGACCAATTTTTCAAGCGTTCGAAAACCTAATTTTCGAACCCGATTTTAATCGCATAAAGCGATGCTATTAATTTATCCTATGATATTATTTATCATCTAAACTATATGTCATAACATATATCAATGTTTGGCATGGAAAATAAAATTTGGACCCTTTGGTATAGTGTAATAGCCGAGAGCTATATACACATATATACTAAGCACTTATTTGTTGATTTACCTATTACATGTATCTAATTGACATTGGATTAATTATATCCTAACTACACTATTAAAATCTGATATATATACATATATATAGGTATATTTTCGTGCATGTGTGTGTAGGTGTCAATGTGAAGGTGTAAGGGTGACAATTGTCACCCATAAGCTACCACATACCCCCAAACTTCAGCCCTTCACACCCAACACCACCGATGGCCTCTCTCTTTCTTTCTCCCTCTTTCTCATCTCTCATTACTCTAAGGTCAGCCCCAATTCACCATGGTTTCGTGCAAATTTGTGCATATGAGGTGTGATGAAAGGCTTGCAAGAAATCAAGGTACTAACTCTTATCTATAATAAAACCTGGAAGTTATCTCACGAAATCAGTAACTTCACGAATTTATTTGACTAAGTTACAGTGGTCCGATGATTGTGAATTTTTGATATGTTGAAATTATATGTGTCTAGTATGCCTCTGTAAAATTTCAAGTCCATCCAACTTGATTTGATATTTTATTTGTATTTATCAAAAACACTGCACAAATCTGCGAAATCGCCGTGTTTATAACCCATAGTGCGTGGCTTTCGTTTTAAGTTTGGGTAATGATAAAACTATGAAATTTGGCAGAAACATAATTCAGCATGTCTGGAAGATTCCTGTAAATTTTCAGAATTTTCTAAAAATCTTTACTATTTATTCCAGATTTTACAAGTGAACTGCACAAAACTGTCACGGGAGTGATAGCTTGTGGTAAAATATTTTATCTCCCAATCTATTGTGAATCTTTGAGGAGGCTTTTCTGGATAAAACTAGACTTAAGTGGCTTTTCAATATGATTGGTTTCATTTCCAGATTCCTTATAATGAACTCACGGTGAATTTTTAAAGTTGATGCATTTCAGTAAGCCTTTTGGACAAACTGCCTTAGAAAATTTCTATGTTAATAGGCTGTTCAGTATGACTTTTACGTGAGGTGTTCAAGCCATTTGTAGTCCGATTTGGACTTGGGTTTCTTCATAAGAAATGTTCCTCACCATGTCTAGTTATGATCTGGAAAGTTTGATCCCAAACCAAGTTTTATAGGTATACTTTTCATCGACCCAAAGTCACCTACTGGAAACTGTCCATTTCAACTAGTCAACTTTGGACTTATGTATTTCTCGATGCGTTAGATATTTTCCAGTATGGTCTTCATGAAATATGTAGTACTTATTACAAGGTTTCGAAATTGGTAGCCTGTAGCCATTTTGGCATTGTGAGTCAAAAGTTACGAGCCTCGCAAAACCCCTCGTCGTTAAGCTAAAACTGAAAATTCTGGAAAATTTTCTAAGTATAGAAGTCAGTTTGAGTTGCCCACTTTGAGACCCTATATCTTCAGAACCACGACTCTTTAGAATTTAATTCCTTCTTAGAACTTGTAGTACATGTTTAGAGGTTTCCAGAATGTATCTTTGTGCGACCATACGTATTCTGAATCGAGAGTTATGGGTCGTCAAAGTACGTCACTTGGGTTGTTTCAAGCTGTTTTTGCTGAAATTAAAACACTTGAAATTTGACTAAGTGTTGGAAACCCCTATGTGAAGTATGCCTTATGTGACTAACATGCTATTAATCGATGCATTCATTATGTTATGTCGCAAGTGCGATAGAGCATTATAAGATGTACAATTATGATAAAACATCATGATACGATATTTTTCACAGCGAGACCTTAACGTGAAATATTTGAATAGGTCTTCCTACATGCTCAATTGAGTGTATATCATACCTTGATATACACTATAGTAGAAATATGGATTACGAGACTCGATGGATAGTTTCTACACCAAAACCTCAAGGCCGAGGAATAGATAGGCTAAACTGAGCTTGCTTTCAATCGATTTAGACAATCGACAGTCGGTGGGCTTTACTCTACTTAAAATAAAATGCTTTTGAAATATTTATTTCGATGCTTATTTCAGCTGTTGATAAAATGTTTACATGATTACACGCCAAAATATTTATGTTTTGTGTATGTATCCTATCCATGAGATTGATATGAATGACATGAATGATATGAATGTGTTGGGTCACCCGACTTATGAATGAAATCGATATCGGATCTATCTTGGGAAGAACTTATACAGCTAGGATTAGCGTGTACACTTGATGGTGATTGCGTCTTTGTAAGGACAATTCACGGCGGTCGCGGGGTCGTAGAGGAGGCCTCACTCACGACTTTCGACTATGATGATATGACGAAAGGATGTTAAGGGATATGGATCATACACACAAGAAAAATGCACGGCGAGCGATGATTTCTGACCCGATGAAAATATTTTAGTAAGCACAAGGCATTTTCAACTAAAACCCTGTGTCTTACCATGATGTTGGCGGTGTAATTCAAAGAAAATAAAATATTTTGGCATGAGTCCAGAGTGCATTCTTGTACTCGACCCGCATGTTGTTTTTAAATGTGCGGGTTGAGCGGATGATGGATGGGCGGTGTTGAGCAATAGGATTATTGTCGCTGAAAAGTTTATACCTTGATAGTACATCGTCATATGTACTTATCACATGTCTTCCGCTGCAAGAACCCCAAATTATGTAATATAGTCCAAAAATATAAATGACATATGTATTAAGCTTTTTATTAAAGAGAGTCTCCATGTTGTTCATTCATGTTTACAGTTTTAGTCCCTGCTAATCCGTATTTAGGATTGTGGGGCTGTGACAGAGTGGTATCAGAGCGGTTCGCTCTTGAACCCAAAATCTTCTTTAAGGTTAAGTCTAGATTGAGTCATTAGACTTCTAGAGATCAGCTGACAATGCTCAACACTCCATCACATCAAGCTCTCGGCGAAATGAGGTAAATGACTCTTTTCCCAAAGTTTTGAAAATTAGCTTTGGCGGACGAATGTTTATGAAATGATCTTTGAAAAGAAATGAAAGCTATGAGAACGGTTGAAAATGAATGATATGACAAATGATTTGTCGAAAGTTATGAAAAGAAGGAAAATATAAGAAAGATGATGACAATGATATGAAAAGTTTGTACGATATGCGAAGATGAAATGTTTGAATTCACGGAATTTAATAAGGGTTCATTATTATGAACAAAGTTATGATTTTTCACGTTTTAAAATGATTGAGATTGGACATTGAATTGTCAAATATGTTATGTTGAATTCTTTAAATTCAACGAAATAAATCTTGTACAAATAAGCTACGTAGGAATATTAAGTTTTACTTCAAACTACAAAGTTGATTATGATGATGAGCATGCTAGTTCAAGCAGAACATAGACTTTATAGGACGCATGATCCCTTTCTACGAAAGAACATAGAAGTAAAATTTCCTTCAATTACAAGAACAAGAGTAATGATGGATTTGAGAACTTCATTCCATCTTAAGTGAAGAAAAGTGAAAGATTTATCTGAAATTGTTCGGCCGTCGACTTTGACTTGAGAATTTGTGACATCGAATTTAACATGTCGACTTTGGTAGCCTGTACGACCTCGGTGTCGGCGGTGCCTGTACTACCTCGGCATCGGTAGCGGCATGTACGACCTTGGTGTCGGCATCGCTTATGACCTCGCGCGAAAGCGTGTAAATTTCCCTGCACTGCGCAGTGATTTTGTTTTGACTCGTTCTCGGTCGTGTGAACTCCGATTTACGTATGGTTTTCGCCACGTGCTCCTAATGCACTGTACTTCATTTCTTATGGAGGACCAAATTCTGATTCCTACTCCAGAATTCATGAGAATCAGTTGAAGTTAGTTCTATGATTTGAAAAGAGTAAAAGCTGTTATAGTATGATCTGAATCCTAGAATGTTACTAAGAAAGTAAGATCTTGATGTACAAGTAGAACCTTGACATATATGAGAACTTTGTTGATGACCTATTACGGGTATATAAGCTTTCAAATTATATCCATTACCCAATTTACGTCATTGAATTTAACTCTATGACCTAGTTCGATTGAGAAATCATTCGAGTTTCTCACTTCTTTCAAGAAAACTTCCAACTCAAAATTTACAAAGTGTCCTTTTGAACCCAAAGCCTTGCGTGGTGAGAATATGATTGTGGCGGGTGCAGCAGCCCATATGACCAAAGAAATCTCGATGAGTCGTCATTACGGTCTTGGACCCTAGAGCCCTATTTATTGATCCGAGGAACATATCGATTCAATCATTGAAAAGATGTTATCTTGATGGGTGAGACATTACCTCACAGTAAGTAGTCGTGATAATCTCTTCTCGACTCTTGAAACCATCAAGTAAGATGAAAGTTGACTTACCTTGTCACCTAAATACGAATTAGTAAAGCGATCAATATTATACATGAAATAGGTTGACTTATATTAGTCACCTAAAGTTTCGAGACCGATAAAGTGATAGGCATCGAGAAATTATGATGTAAAGAAAATCTCAATGAGGCGAGAAATTCTTCCTATGGCACACATGATGTGATGACCCTTGATGGGGTTAACAAGGATGATAACAATGAAGTTATACCATCATACATCATTATGATAACAAATTTATGAATAAGATACTCTTTAGCATTGAATGCGAGAATAAAAGCAAAGAAAAGTATATGATATCATGGGATATGAATTTCCCTTTTATGTCATGGCGAGGCGATTACAACTTATCTTTAAGATAGTTGGATGTCCTTGAAACCTCATTAGTAGGTTGGACATGTTTAAAAAGAATGAAGATACATACAAGATATTCTTTTCAAAGAATATATATATAAGGAAATGATAGCGTCTCAGACAATAAATCTCCCGCCTTATACCTCAATCAATGAGATTATGCTTGAGCATAATTGATTCCGAGTAATTGAAACTTGGATGGACGAATGATAATAAGATTTAAAGATCATAATCATTGAGATGTGTGAATAGCTAGGATATCCTAGTATGTGAACTAAGTAGGGAGGAAATAACTCAAGTCGAGACATGGTAATGAGATGCTTAGAATTTAAGGTATAGATGCAGATGTACTACCCTACTAAGCCATCGACAATGATAACGGTTCTAGTCCTAAAAGTGGGCGAAGTATAGAAAGTAAGATTTCTTTCAAATACCATGCTCATGAAAGCGGATAAAAGTCAAAATAGCGGAAGAAATTACGAGCTATACAATTAGATAGTTCACGATATGACATAAGTTTTAGAAATGTTATGACTTGATAAGTAAGGTAATTCCTTGGAAGTAAAGCGGATTAAGAAATAGATTCATTATTTTGAAATGAATCTTAATACCTAAGTTATAATGACACAAAAGCAACTTGTCTTGTGTAACTTAATAGTTAACAAGCGGGATAGTTCCTATAGATCTTGCAAAGGAAATCGTCAAGAGAACACGGAAAAGATTAGCATGGAAGGATCTTAAGGTGGACCTAATTGTAAATATTACCCCATATTTTGTGACGATCAATAAAGTGAGGTATTAAGTATCTCGACATGGAAATGAAGAAATCATTGAATGTCGAGAAAATGGTAAAGATATTTGGCGTCGAGGTAAAAGTATAATACATCCCAGTGGACAAAGGATTTTATCTTATGCGAAATTGCATGATAAATCAATAAAGGATTAAGAAGAAATAACGTATATCCAAAAGGGGATATTACAAACGATGGCACTAAATGCCAGTACAAGGATTTCTCTAGAGATGAGTTTAAAGTAAGGATATATGAGAAATATATCCCTAAGATCAATAAAGTGACAAAGGAAATTAAATCATTCATACTGGATCAAGAATGAATGATAGTAATAGAGACATGACGATCTTTATATGAAAAGATTTAATTATTAAAATATATCAATATTAAAGGATAAGTTGATGTAAATCTAACCACGAATGCTATTGGTAAAAGCATAACGATACGGATACCGAGAAGTATCGATGAATGAGACAACGAAGGCCATAGCGAGGAACATGATGTCCCGATGGAAAGGACGAGGACATATGAAATAGATGTTTACTTGAATAAAGGGAACACCGTAGACCAAAAGCATATACCTCGATCGAAAGCAGAACAAAGCAGAACAAAAGGCAAAATAGGTATGAGGAAAAATTTTCTCGGAATACTGTAAGATCTTGTTCGATATAGGTGCTTGCTTTTAACATCGCATAAGTATGCGTAGAAGCGATAGAACCCGATTCGGGGTAAGCAAATCAAGAAATGAAAATCCCTTACCTATACGAGAATTTATGACCATCGAAGTGTTGCTCAAGCTCGAAATTGAACCTAGAATCGCCTAAAGTTCTATCCAATGATATGGATCATTATATCTATGTGGAGCGTAGATATAATTTTAGAAAAGAAGCTTCGGATATGGCTGTCATTCATGTGATTAGTGACTGGGCCTAACCTTTTAGTTAGAGGTTTTGCACGACAGAATATCGGTACCCTTTGTTAGCCTATGCGAATATCTTTAAGGTAACATCATTGAAAGTGTAAGCGTAAAATGCGTATTAAGATAAGTATCGTGAGTCGTGTCATAAGTTGTCTACGGGTTATATATATCTTAAAGTGTATAATTCTTTAAGAGATCCTTCTTGGTTAGAAATCCTCCATTGCTTAAATTAAGTCGGTTTATCTAAAAATATTCGTTTATAAATGACGAAAAGGGAGTTTAATGGGTAAGAGTTAACCCCAAGGCAGAAGTTTATAACTCACACGAGTAGATTTCTTTTAATATGAACTAGAAATGAAATTAGAACAGTTTTGAAGAAATTTTGCACCTACGGATGGATACTCGTAACTATAGAGTGTCAAATGAGGATGGTATCCAACGACGTATACATCATTTGCCAACAGATTAGCGAAATTTTGCAAAAAAGTATCGAAGAATAATTTCTCCATGAGAAAAATTCCAAGCGTGGACAGACTTACGAGATTTGTCAGCAGGCTCAAGTATCGTATAATGCGTGAGAGCGACACCTCTGAGTACTTGTCACGGACCTCGGCAAGTTACAGACGGCATAAAGGAATGGTTGTACCATGATGTTCCAAACGCCGTCCCGTCTTGTGCCATCAATGGTACCAGAAAGAGGCGAGAAAGGCAAAAGGACAAAATCTTATCGCCTCGCGGATTAGGAGAAATATCGCTCCCAACCCGGCCATACTACGATAAAAGTAACCCCAACTTATGGTATTGAAGAAGAAGCGGGAACACTGGACCCGGCTCTCGAAGAGAATAATCATTGAAATATGAAACAAAAGCGTGCTTGAGAAAGATAAGTTTCGAGGGAGATGCGACTCGACGAAGGTCACTCGAGACCTAGAATCCTAGGATCTATAAAACTTATATGTAGATAATGGTTTATGATGAAAATGGTGTGATTAAGATATGTAAAATAAGCGTAGTTTGGAAGAGTTTATGAATATGGTGAAAGAAGTGTCAAAGTTTTGAGTGTAAAAGAGCTAGGCAGCCTTGTAATCGATCATTTCGGTGACCGGTAGACCCTCATAAGTAATGTATGAAAAGCCCTCACCGAGGCATTATGATGTAATATTATATGGTCTTGAAGAATGGTATCCAAAATACGAAATGAATTGTTACGAATAAGATATGGTTACTATGAGATAATAGTTATGCCCTTGAACTAACCAATGCACCAGCCACATTCATGAACCTCAAAATCAGTGTTTCACACATACCAGAAAATTTTTATCTCAATCCTTACGGATGATGTTCTTATTTATTCAAAAGACGAGAAAGAACATAAAGAAAATCGAAGGGCTGTTTTACGACTTTTAAGAGCCGGGCGAATTTTGCCAAATACAGTTTTGTAAATTTCGGCTTAAAAGAGAAATATTCCTCAGGCACATAGTGTCTTTAAAAGAGAACAATGTAGATCTGACAAAGGACAAAACAATTAAAGATGAAAGACGTCAATGATCTAAAATAAGATCAGGAATTTTATAGATTAATTGATTTCTGTTAGAGATCCATTAAGAACTCTCTAAGGTAACAAGACTAATAAGATAGTTACCCCAAAATAGAGTCACAATTCTCACGGATTAATAAAAATAAGGCTATGTATTAATATGAGATAAATAATAACTTATGTGTCACGATGACTTAGGCCACATGAACAGAATTTCCCAACTCATGACTTGAAATAGTGATAGAATCTGATTTAAGAAAAAGGATCGTCGAAAGACAAAGGATGGAGGAAAAGTTAGAAAGGATCCGAGAAAGGGTAAGGGCTGAAGGATTTAAGAACTTCCAGGAGGCGTCGGACAACGCCTTATTGTCTGAAGGAAGAATATGTGTTCCAGACAACGCAAAAACTTCAAAATGAAATAATGAGTGAGACTCACGATACACCCTACACCGCGCACCCAGATAGTACTAAGATGTACCAAGACCCGAAAGAAAAGTTTTGGTGGGAAGGCATGAAACGAGACATAACTTCTTTCGTAGAACACTGTCTTGTTTGCCCGCAGATGAAAGCATTACACCAGCGTCCATACGGAAAGTTCTGATAGTTGAAAATACCCGAGTGGAAATGGGATGAAATAACGATGGACTTCGTTGCAATTTACCCAAATCAAAAGAAGGAACACCGCTATATTTGTAATTGTTGATAGACTCACCAAGAGTGCTCACTTCCTACCAATCAAAGTACTTATGGATCGACAAGTTAGCCCAGTTGTATGTAAAGGAAATTATCGACTTCACGGTGCCAAAATCTATTACCTCGATAGTAACAAGTAGTATAAATACCAAAGTCTTGGAAATTTCACTCTTATATCAATAAATTAAGAACCCTTCACAATTTACAAAAGTTTGAATTTATTCTTGAGCAAAGAAACTTGGATACAAGATAGGAAAGATGGCACAAATCGGTAAAAGATTATAAATGTGATAAATGATCACCTATGAGCGGTTAATGTAAATTTAATGCCTAAGATATAAAATTCAGTCTAAATTATGGTATGTCCTTATAAAAAGGAAAACTCATCGAGAAAAGTTAAGAAAGCGAGAGCGAAATAGTCGGAAATCGAGGGCGAATGTAAGTAGTATTCCACAACCAAGGTGAAATATGACTAAAAAGAAAATGAAGATGGGAATAGAATGCAAATTAAAATAAGGAATGAAGAGCTAAAGGATATTTTAAGGAGCACTAAGCAGTGTTATATTGTCTAAGAGATAAATATATACATATATTCCCAAGCAATAATAAGCTTAGAAATAAAACCAAGAATGAATTTCATGATCCTTCTCATACCTTGACCAGGCATTATTAAGATGTATTATGAATTATGAGAAAGGTTAGATAGGAAGGAATGAGATAAGATATAATCACATTGTCGAGCAGTGTCTCGGTTATCAACAAGTAAAGGCATTGTATCAAAGGCCTTATAAGAGGTTATAATCTCTAGAGATATACGAATGAAAATAGAATGATATAGAAATAGATCTTATGACTGATTTTACCAAAGTCATAAAGAAGTTGCACTACTATATGGCTAATAGTGGATTGACTTCAATTATGTTTTGTCTACGCCTATTCGGATGACTCATAGATCCGATAAGTTAGCTTAGTGGTATATAAAGGAAATCGTATATTTACAAGGAGTACCAAACCTATCGATTCGGATAGAGACTTGAGAGTACCTCTAGTTTTGGAACTAACTCACAAAATGAGTTAGACACGAGATTGAGCCTTAACATAGATGTCCACTCACAGGCGGAAGGACAATCAAAGGACGGTATGAATGTTTAAGGATACGATAGAACAAGTGATAAACCAAGGTATCGGTGGGAACTTATTGTACCACTTGGTAAGTTTATAATGCCGCCGTGGTTGCCGAACAACGATTAATGTAGCCTTATGAGGCGTATTGCGAAAGAAGTGTTGACCACCACTTTATTGTAACAAAGTAGGTGATCAAGGTATAAAATCTGACGTTGTAAATGAAACGATTAAGATATCTACCAACGAGGCAAGGAATAAGAAAAGCTTAGATGACAGAAAAGTCTTACTGAGTGTATGCGTAAACCGAGCTGCATTCTTGAATGCGGAATTAAAGTTTCTTAAGATTTCTCCATCTAGAGGAATTATAAGTTTAGATACAAGAATGTTGAGATCACGTTTTATAGGACCTTCGAGCTCCTAGAAATGATAGGCCTAGTAGCCTATAGCTTGGTACTTCCACCACATTTGGGGAAAGTGCGAAATGTTTTCCTCATGTCGCGATTGAAATACGAAAATGACCCAATTCACGTAAACCAACATGATGATGTGACCTTTGACTCGGATGGGTTATGATGAAAATCTCGACTAATTTGATCGTGCGATTCAGCGATTAAAGAAGCAAGTTTGGGTCTTATAATAAAAGTCGATGGAAGAACCATGGACGAAGAAAAAGCACATAGAAAGTTATGATGTTATGATGTTAAGATACCCATACTTTATGAGGTATGCAAATTTGGGACGAAATTTCTTTTAAGGGGTAGGATGTAATACCCGTAGAATTAAATGCCTAATTACGGTATTTAAAACCCGTAAATTAGAAATTATTTGAGATGATTCAATCCATAAGATATCGAATAATGATTTCGATTAATTACGAAGGAATGAAATCTATTTTATATTCACCGAGAATCGTGAATTAAGGAATAAAAGTATATGAAGTATATCGACAGCGAATAGCGATTATACAACTTATATAATCTCCGACTAGTTAAGAGAAACAAACAATGTCGTAAAGTGTAAGCAAAGATTCGAACATAAGATGTCGATCCTTATGTCTCAAAGGTCGAGTTAATATTCCCGAAGAACTTCATCTATTCCTAGTTACTTACCTATGTTATAGCATATGATCACTTGAATCATAAGTCAAGACTCCTCTTTTATTCGTCGTGTTAATACGATAAGTCGTCAAACATAACCTACTAGAACGTAACTACAATTGTTAAGTCTAGTTAGTGGCTTGAGAATATCCTAATATACCAATCACAACTTGAATACTAACAATCGATAACGTAATAACGTTTAGAAGAACACTAAGGTTAAGAGTCGAGGATAGACTCGGGGTATACGAATCATGAGTTGAGATTCACCTACAAATAATGAAGTAAAATAGTTTGGGAATTTGGGAATGTAAGATAATAGAAATTTACTCTAAAAATCATCACATGAAATCATGAAGAAACCCTAATTGAGAACGCTAAGTTGTAATTTATAAACGACCTTCGATCGATAGAAAGAATATAATAAAGGCTATTTTGTTATGAAGGGTTTGATCGTACGTAGTTGGCGAGGAAGGACAATCACACCTGCTCACTTAGACTTACTAGCTTCGAACTAGCAGGTGGGCTCTCTTGAAACAAAAATGATATGCATATCTCAAAGCATGATTTACAAAAAGCTTTATGAAATATTGTTGCATGAACTGTTATTGACTGCCAAATATTTACGTTTCGTTGTGATCATATCTAAGATTGGTATATCTAATGTGGTATGTGAATGAGTTGGTCCATAGCGTTAAAAAGGTAACGATCGGATCGACTTAGTTAAGGACTAACTCGGATTGTGTACACGTGTGACTGTGTGTTAAGGTTAGCTACCTCGACCGATCAGGACGACTATGTTTATGTAATATCCCGCAGTTTTAATGTTTATTACTGTAATACCCCGTAGAATTAAATGCCTAATTACGGTATTTAAAACCCGTAAATTAGAAATTACGAGATGATTCAATCCATAAGATATCGAATAATGATTTCGATTAATTACGAAGGAATGAAATCCTATTTTATATTCAGAGAATCGTGAATTAAGGAATAAAAGTATATGAAGTATATCGGTATTATTTTAACGTCGATCGCGTATCGATAGTTAAAATTCATGATATTTTCTAAGCAATTAAGCTTAGAATTAAATTCCATTATTAATGGAATAATGTAATAAAGTGATGACGACCATTTCGAGATGAGTCGATAATGAGCGTTTGCAGCGTTTACAAGCGTTAACGTTTTGAGATGAAGCAGCGTTTTAATCGATCAAGAAATTATAGGAATTAATTTCCTATGATTAGTATATGTAATTACAGTATTATTAAGCATTAAATCAATGCTAGATCAACAAGAATTGAGAGTGACCAATTTTTCAAGCGTTCGAAAACCTAATTTTGAACCCGATTTTAATAAGCATAAAGCGATGCTATTAATTTATCCTATGATATTATTTATCATCTAAACTATATGTCATAACATATATCAATGTTTGGCATGGAAAATAAAATTTGGACCCTTTGGTATAGTGTAATAGCCGAGAGCTATATACACATATATACTAAGCACTTATTTGTTGATTTACCTATTACATGTATCTAATTGACATTGGATTAATTATATCCTAACTACACTATTAAAATCTGATATATATACATATATATAGGTATATTTTCGTGCATGTGTGTGTAGGTGTCAATGTGAAGGTGTAAGGGTGACAATTGTCACCCATAGCTACCACATACCCCCCAAACTTCAGCCCTTCACACACCCAACACCACCGATGGCTCTCTCTTTCTTTCTCCCTCTTTCTCATCTCTCATTACTCTAAGGTCAGCCCCAATTCACCATGGTTTCGTGCAAATTTGTGCATATGAGGTGTGATGAAAGGCTTGCAAGAAATCAAGGTACTAACTCTTATCTATAATAAAACCTGGAAGTTATCTCACGAAATCAGTAACTTCACGAATTTATTTGACTAAGTTACAGTGGTCCGATGATTGTGAATTTTGATATGTTGAAATTATATGTGTCTAGTATGCCTCTGTAAAATTTCAAGTCCATCCAACTTGATTTGATATTTTATTTGTATTTATCAAAAACACTGCACAAATCTGCGAAATCGCCGTGTTTATAACCCATAGTGCGTGGCTTTCGTTTTAAGTTTGGGTAATGATAAAACTATGAAATTTGGCAGAAACATAATTCAGCATGTCTGGAAGATTCCTGTAAATTTTCAGAATTTTTCTAAAAATCTTTACTATTTATTCCAGATTTTACAAGTGAACTGCACAAAACTGTCACGGGAGTGATAGCTTGTGGTAAAATATTTTATCTCCCAATCTATTGTGAATCTTTGAGGAGGCTTTTCTGGATAAAACTAGACTTAAGTGGCTTTTCAATATGATTGGTTTCATTTCCAGATTCCTTATAATGAACTCACGGTGAATTTTTAAAGTTGATGCATTTCAGTAAGCCTTTTTGGACAAACTGCCTTAGAAAATTTCTATGTTAATAGGCTGTTCGAGTATGACTTTTACGTGAGGTGTTCAAGCCATTTGTAGTCCGATTTGGACTTGGGTTTCTTCATAAGAAATGTTCCTCACCATGTCTAGTTATGATCTGGAAAGTTTGATCCCAAACCAAGTTTTATAGGTATACTTTTCATCGACCCAAAGTCACCTACTGGAAACTGTCCATTTCAACTAGTCAACTTTGGACTTATGTATTTCTCGATCGTTAGATATTTTCCAGTATGGTCTTCATGAAATATGTAGTACTTATTACAAGGTTTCGAAATTGGTAGCCTGTAGCCATTTTGGCATTGTGAGTCAAAAGTTACGAGCCTCATAAAACCCCTCGTCGTTAAGCTAAAACTGAAAATTCTGGAAAATTTTCTAAGTATAGAAGTCAGTTTGAGTTGCCCACTTTGAGACCCTATATCTTCAGAACCACGACTCTTTAGAATTTAATTCCTTCTTAGAACTTGTAGTACATGTTTAGAGGTTTCCAGAATGTATCTTTGTGCGACCATACGTATTCTGAATCGAGAGTTATGGGTCGTCAAAGTACGTCACTGGGTTGTTTCAAGCTGTTTTGCTGAAATTAAAACACTTGAAATTTGACTAAGTGTTGGAAACCCCTATGTGAAGTATGCCTTATGTGACTAACATGCTATTAATCGATGCATTCATTATGTTATGTCGCAAGGTGCGATAGAGCATTATAAGATGTGCAATTATGATAAAACATCATGATACGATATTTTCAGCGAAAGACCTTAACGTGAAATATTTGAATAGGTCTTCTACATGCTCAATTGAGTGTATATCATACCTTGATATACACTATAGTAGAAATATGGATTACGAGACTCGATGGATAGTTTCTACACCAAAACCTCAAGGCCGGGAATAGATAGGCTAAGCACAGGGCTTCTTTCAAGAAATCGATTTAGACAATCGACGGTCCGGTGGGCTTTACTCTACTTAAAAATAAAATGCTTTTGAAATATTTATTTACGATGCTTATTTCAACTGTTGATAAAATGTTTACATGATTACCTGCCAAAAATATTTATGTTTTGTGTATGTATCCTATCCGTGAGATTGATATGAATGGCATGAATGATATGAATGTGTTGGGTCACTCGACTTATGAATGAAATCGATATCGGATCCTATCTTGGGAAGGCTTATACAGCTAGGATTAACGTGTACCTTGATGGTGATTGCGTCTTTGTAAGGACAATTCACGGCCGGTCACGGGGTCGTAGAGGGAGGCCTCCCTCACGACTTTCGACTATGATGATATGACGAAAGGATGTTAAGGGATATGGATCATACACACCAAGAAAAATGCACGGCGGCGATGATTTCTGACCGATGAAAATATTTTAGTAAGCACAAGGCATTTTCAACTAAAACCGCGTGTCTTACCATGATGTTGGCGATGTAATTCAAAGAAAATAAAATATTTTGGCATGAGTCCACCGAGTGCATTCTTGTACTCGACCCGCATGTTGTTTTTAAATGTGCGGGTTGAGCGGATGATGGATGGAGCGGTGTTGAGCAATAGGATTATTGTCATTTGAAAAGTTTATACCTTGATAGTACATCGTCATATGTACTTATCACATGTCTTCATTGCAAGAACCCCAAATTATGTAATATAGTCCAAAATATAAATGACATATGTATTAAGCTTTTTATTAAAGAGTCTCCATGTTGTTCATTCATGTTTCTGGTTTTAGTCCTCGCTAATCAGTATTTAGGATTGTGGGGAAATTTGTGACAATACGATAATATAAATCATAATTAGGGTTTAAGTTCGATAATTAAACTCCTTGATTTTGACTAAGCATAATTTGATAATGTCGTGTGACATTCATCGACGCTTGGTGAATTAAGGAATATAGTTTACGATATTCCTTGAGCGTATGTTTAATGTCGATAAAATTCGACAGTTAATTCTTACGATATTTTCTAAGCATCGAGGCTTAGAATTCGAATTCCCTATTATTATAGAAGTGAATAAAGTGATTCTAATTTGTTACGAACGTTTTTAGAAATAATTCAACTATTAACGTTTTGAGACGTTTTAAACGTCTACGTTTGGAGATGAGTTGATAAATCAGTCAAATGATCATGGAATTATAAAACTTAAATTCCTATGATTATTTTATGATATAAGAGTATTATTATCATCAAAATAATGCTAGAGAATTAAGGAATAGAAATTGAACAAGATAGGCTAATTTTGAAACCCTAAATTTCGAAATTATGATTTTTGTGTTTTAAATTGTTCCAAATGTTATTCTATGATTTAATTCACCATCTAGAATATATATTATGTCACATAAATATATATTGGTTAATTAATACAAGGAAATAGAATGTCTAGCCTATAACCCTAGTTTTCGAAAATTTTAGGGTTTTCTAAGTGTGATATTTGATTTAATTCTTATCCTATGGATAATATATCATAATTAATATATTTATATAATATTATTATGGATAATGTGAGGTGTAATGCAACTTGCACAAGTGGGAGGAACACTTGTGCAATGGGACGAAAAGTGTAGCCTTTTTATAAGATTTGGTGTATCAAAATCTAGCTTTAATTAATGGGAGAGATATGATAAGATCTTATCTAGATATGAGGTGTAAAGTATGAGATGGTGTTCAAATTGAACAAGTAACTCATGCTTATCTTTATGTGGTGGACGAAAATAAGAAGGAATAAGGTTGGAAAAATTCTAAATTCAAACCTTATAGTATAATTAATCACATGTGTATAAGTTGAAATTGTTGACTTTTCAAACATGACTATATTATACCATAATAATATAGTATGGGATAGAAAAAAAAAATAATCAACCCTAGAGTTCTAAGCATGGTCGAGAGGTATGCATGTGGTGTAATATTGTGATTTAATTATCTTATGATCTATAAGATCTAGGATATTAATTAAAGAGATATGGTATCATAATTAAAGTGATTAAAGGATAAGAGATAAGATAAGATTTTGTCTCCATGTAGGCAAGTGGGTTCGAAAATTATGAGAAGATAACAAGTGGATCCTAGATTTTTTTTCTATGTAATAATTAAAGACAAGTTGCCTAAGTCTATAAATAGAAGGTCAAGCTCTTCATTTCTCACTTTAGAACCCTAAGAGTACCGAAAATATAGTGGGAAAAAGAGAGGAGTTCATCTAGTGCAATCCAATCCTAGAACAAATTAACCATCGCCGTATAACATCGACACCAATTAAAAGGTTAAACTTCTTGCGAGCTTCATATACATGTTAGAATTTTCGATTATCATCCGTTAGAATTCATGTTATAAACTTAGTTTATTTATGATGATTTTCGAAAAACATGCTCATATGCTAAAGTGTGTAGAAATCATGTTTATATGATAATATTGAGCATGTATTATAATTATATCACAAAATCAAGCATGATATTAAATTTTGTAAAAGGACCGAATATTTGAGGGGGTGGTATATTGATGATTATGATTTTTAATTGTTGATTTGAGCATAGAATCGTGATCTAGAGTATTAATTATGCCTATATGAATTTATGTAGAATTTTTGGAAAACTTTAGTACCTAAGTCTATGAATATCGAAAATTATAGAACATGATATTATATTGTGATATAATCCATGTTTAAGTGTTATTATAGCATATTGATAGTGTAGAATCATAATATGGTGTTTTATGAATTTATTGGATTTGTTAAAATTATTTGGACCTAAGTCCAAATTTTGAATACGACTTAGGAAAATTTAATTAAATAGTTCATAATAAATAAAATTATGTTATAGCAAGGATGCTTATAGTTGATTATGTGTCATGTGATTTTATTGGAATTTTGGAAAATGGTTGTAGTTAAATTGAAGTTTTGAAAACCATAGGTTATGTGTACTAATGTTATAAATTTATAATATGATCTAAAACGATGTTTTAGACATACTATGATTTTATAGAATTTTAGAAAAGAATTGCACATAAAATGATAGAATTACATAAATAGTATTAAAAGTCGAAATGTTGACTTTGGTCAAAAGTGTTGACTTTAGTCAAAATTGTTGACTTTAGTCAAAATTGTTGACTTTAGTCAAAAGTGTTGACTAAATGTTGACCAAGTTAAAATCATTGACCAAATCGTTGACGAGGTCAAATCACACGCAATTGATGTCGTGATCTATGTGACATAAAGACGTTAATAACAATCGACTTACGTTACGTAAGTACATTAAAACGTACATTATGTGCTAAAGAGATGGAATATCTCTTATATGTGAAACGATTTCATAATCGACATTATTTTAACGTCAAAATAAGTTCGACGTTAGCCTTATTCGATGCATATGACGTTATAGACGATGTTCGTCTCTATCGAAACATGACCAATGTACTAAAATAATTCTTACGTTAAGGTGGGACGTAACCTTGAGCAGAGGCATAGAAAGAGACCATAGAGAGAAACATACATATACGAGGTGGGCTTTATTCGAAAACCCTTTTATTTACTTGCTTTCTGCAAATGAAAAGTATTTATTCTGATGCTTACATTGAAAAATGATTATGAGATGATTACACCCCAAAGTGTTTACGTTTTGTGTATGAATCTATCGAGTGTTGGTTCATGGCGACTTGATTCTTGGGTGTTCCCCGTGATGAAAAGATATCTGATTGTTGGGTCGCTCCCAATTTTATAGAATGGATTCGAGATCTGTGCTAGAGGATGAATTTCTGGTCTATTCTAGCACGGAGGTTGAATTCGGGTCTGTGCTAGATCTGAAATTCTAGCACTGGACCGGTGTACACCATAGGTATTTGTGTGCCGATAGCAACATCTTGACGGTCGCGGCGTCCGTGAAAGGAGGCCTCGCTTTCACGGCGTGAGTTTATAGGTGGTCGGGTACGGAAGCAACATCTTGACGGTCGCGGCGTCGTAGAAGCGAGCCCCTTCTACGGCGCGAGATAAGTTTATGAGCAGTTATATGAAAGAAGTGATATGGATCATACACACAAAGAGAAAATGCTGCAAGCAGCGATGTTTTTTTTTTTTTTGAGAAATGTGAAAATGTTTTAGTAAGCATAAGGCCTTTTCAATAAAACCCTTACGTCTTACTCAGAAGGGGCGGTGTAATTTAAAGTTGATAAAATGTTTTGTGATGAGCCACCGAGTGCATTAGTTGTACTCGACCGCATGTTTGTTTTAAATGTGCGAGTTGAGGCGATCGATGGGATGGAGCGGTGTTGGCGGTCAGGTCATTTGTTGCTGATAGTAGAACCTTGGATTCACATCGTCATATGTGTATTCCACATGTCTTCCTTTGTAAAGTTATATCGATTATGTTTGAGTTGAACCCTTTCGTTAAAAGTTTAATGGTCAGTTTCGTATATACGATATATGTATTACATTAAAAGGGTATGAAGTTTTGGTAGTTTGTCTATCATATGTCTCTCAGTTCCATGATTAGTTATTATTCTCATTGTTAATCCCGTCATTAATGTGATGCCCGCTAATCATCCTTTGGGTTGGCGGTACATTACGGTGTAGGTGGCCACTCCATAGTCTACGCGAATGAATGAATGAGCGAATGATCAGATATGGAACAACGTGGATGAAATAGTCAGGCCTGACACTTTTGGAAAATGATAAAATGTTTGATAGGCATGAGTCTTTTAACTAAAATCCTCATGCGCTATTGTGGGCAGTTCAATAACTTTAACAAAGAAAATGTTTTCGGCAATGAGTCCACTGAGTACTTTTGTACTTAGCCCTGCATCTCGTTTTTGATGTGCAGGTTGAGCATGGATTGATGATGAGTGCGAGGTGGTGCAGAGTGGCAGTTGTTTTGTTGCTTATTAGAAAGGATTTCTAGAACCTTGGGCATTTATCGTCATATACATGTCCACACGTTTATTACTGCCTAACTCTGATATTATTTTGGTGTCTTGATTATAACTGCTTTCATACCGTATTAAACTTGAGGTCTACCTCGTTCCTTGAATTGCGCCCTGATTGGGTTATATTTGAACTTTGAACCTTTTAGCAAGTCCTTCTGTGACTTGAGTTTGTATTGAAACCGCTTATTCCTTTCAGTCTATGCGTTATTGAGTAGTTAAATAGTTAATTGCATTGATTAGTTATGTTTATATCCGCTGCTTTATCATACCAGTGACGATCCATATGATCCGTACTTCTTTGAGAAGTCGGGTCATCACAAAGTGGTACCAGAGCACTTGTTCGCTCTTAACCCTAGAAAGCCTTTCCATGAATCCTAAGTTGAAAGTTGAGTCTAGAAATTGTTTGTGTTTGACTGCCACTGCACTGCACTCCATCGTCGTCCTGCTCAACGAGGAAGAAGGTAACTATCTCAACTAAAAGTTGTTTTGAAATGATGGAAGTATATAGGATGTGAATTGGAATTTCAATATTGCATTGTTGGGGAGTTGAAATACATTTTGAAAAAAAGGGATGTTGTGAAATTTAAAAGTTGTTTCAAATGATTGCTCATTAGTTTGAAAGAAAGTTGTAAACTTTAGGAGTTGGTAAGGGGGTAATGTAAGAATACTTGTTTGTCGCAATACATGTTATGATCTATGTTTCTTGCTATATCACGAAGCATCTTGAAGCGAGGATGTAAATGAGTATGTTTCCCATGAGGACATAGACTTTTAAGACGTATGATTCCTTTTGCGCCGAACTTAGTATGAGAACATAAGGTATCCCCAATTGAACGGAATACTAAGAAAGAACGAGAACATAGAAATCTTAAGAATCACAATCCGAATGGATTCGAGGATGAGAACACGACGAGTGTACGATGACGAAGCGATTGCTTAACTGGAGGTTCGCACTGCTATGAGTCCCAACCTCTCTACGCGAAGGAATTCCGAACACTATGCGTGTTGCCTCTATCGTGGAGATAATGAAAAATCAAAGTATAATGTTAAAGAAGTATAAAAAGAAAGATCAAATTGTAAGTATATTATGGGAACGGACATGATCGAATGTTATGATGCGAATAGCAATAAGGAATCCAGAACCCAATAAGATAGGATGACCACTTAGCCTTTACTCGAATGCTAGACATCGAACGTTTGTTCTGTCCTAAGAAACCATGCAGTCTCTTCCTAAAGACTAAACCATGAAAGTAGTTTCATAAGAACTTAGAAATATAAGATGGTTCGGACGGTCTTTACGACTATGTAATATTCCAAAGAAACGAACGTCTAATTACGGTATTCTAAACCCGTGAATTAGGGTTTTGCCGTACATTATTTCTGTATGACATCGAATATTGATTTCGATGCAGTATCGTAATGACGAAGTCCTTTTATATTCACTAAGGATTGTGAATTAAGGAATAGAATATTGTGAAATGGTTAGACAGTATAATTTTAACGTCGATTTCGTATCGAACGTCAGAATTTTATGAAATTTTCTGAGCAGCGAAGCTTGGAATTAATTTCCATATAAATTCCTATATTAATAGGAATATTATTTATAAAGTAAGTACGAGCTTACTGCGACCATTTTGAGATGAGTCGATTATGAACGTTTTGAGACGTTTTGAACGTTAACGTCTAGAGACGTTTTGAAAAATGGGTTTAACGACCAGGAAGTTATAATAATTAATTTCCTATTATTATTTTATATAATTACAGTATTATTAAGCATTAAAATCAATTTTTGAACTATAGAACTCGATTATTTCAATTTGTTAAATTCGAAAACCCTAATTTCTAAAACTAGGGTTTTCTCACATAAAATGATACCATTAAATTATCCTATGCTATTATTTATTATCTAAACTATATTTTATGATATATATGAGTATATATGGCACGAAAATGGCTTGATAATAATATGTGGCATGAATTATAATTTTTATTCCCTATTTTCACGCAATTTTCGTATATATGTGCTATGTGATGTTTTAATTATTTAAATGACATGTATTATATATCTATGACTTATATTATGATTAATACATTGTATTAAGGATCAAATAAGATAAAATCACCCCCCTAAACACACATGTGCGTCGGTTACACCCTCCAAACAAACATGATTATACCTTTTCCATTGATTGACCATGAGGGCCTTTTCACTCACTCATGATCACAATCCCACTCCCAAGAGGCTGCCATATTTTATCATTTTTGAGAGGGCCGAGGAGGTAGAGAGGTATAGAGGGAGGACTCTTCCCGTTCGCCCATTATACTCATTATCTTCGTTTCAAACAATCTGACACTCAAACACTCCATTCATCTCCCGTTCTTGACCAAAACCGAGAACTCCATCTCCATTTCTCTCAAATTTTCTTCTCTTCTTCCTCTCCATTCACCCAAACTTTGATACCATACATTGTTCTTGTGAAACTCATTCATATTTCAAAGGTAAACATGGACCATAAGTACCGATTACCTTCTCCATTGTTATAAAATTTTCGAACATGTTCATATGTGTGTATGTCATATGTGTGTATGTATGTTTATAAATGTTCTTAAGGTATGAGATTTTGTGTACATATATGTTCTTGATGTTTTATTTACAAAAATATGAGAATATATGTTTAGATGGACATATGATATTGTATATGAAATATTTGAAAGGATTTAGTATATATATATATGATATTCGAAACCTTGAGCATGTTTAAAAAAAATTATTTTTGAAAATGTTAAAAATATTTAGGTAGTGACCGATTATGTTTTAAAATATTTTAAGGATGGATTATTGATCTATGATATGTTTAGAGTCCATAGTGATTTATTTAGAATTTTTGGAAAACCCTAAGCCTATTTTATAAAAATACCGTGAGCTTATGAGTATGTACCTTGGTGTATGATTTTTATTTTAAACATGCAATGATATATTAATGCTCTAGGACCTTGGTTATATGTTCTATGAATTTATTAGAATTTTTGAAAATCAAATGCATAAATTTTTGATGAAGGCCGAGAGCTATATGATTTTATATCTTAGTGTATGATTTTTATTTTGAACATGCAATGGTATATTGTTGATCTAGTACATTGATTATGTGTTACATAATTCTGTTGGAATTTTTGGAAATCAATTGCCAATTTAAATAAAAAAAACCGAAGAGCTTCATGCTCAATAAGGTGATGATTTAATTGGTTTTTGATTAATGTTATGATGTTATATTGCTATATTATACTGTATAAGCATAGTGTATAATTGTTAGAAATTTTTGAAAACCAAAAACCTATAAAGGTCAAAAAAGCCGAGAGCTATTAAGCTCCATAAGGTGATGATTCAAATGGTTTTGGTTAATGTTATGATTTTACATTGTTATACTATAGTGTTTAATCATGTTATAATTTATTTGGAATTTTTGCAAATTGTTTAGTAATTATTTGTGAATTACCGAATGCATTCGAGATTTATACCTTGATGAATAAATTGTTTATGATGGACTATAGGTTATAAGTATGTTATATATTAATATTGGGTCATTGTTTTAAGTGTATGACAATTTTAGAAATTTTTGGACAATTATTCCATAATTAAATGGAATTACCGTGACTATATATATATTAATAAGTGATGATCGAATATCATTTGGATGATATTAATACTTATTAATGACCATAGTGTATAATAATACACTATTCTAAATTAGAAAAAAATTTGAAAACCATTTGGTAATTTTATGAAATTACCGAAAGCGATTTACATATTTATACGGATTTTTAAATCCTTTTTAATCAAGTTTAATAATATACTATATGTCTAAATATTATTTTAGACATATTCGGATTTTGTAAAATTTTATAAACATAGATTACTATGTTTGAGACAAACGTTATATTTAATAACGTTATAAACAAAAATATATGACTTAATTATTAAAAAGATTAATATTTGCGAAAAATATTAATAAGTCCTTTGATTTACGTGACAAATCGAGAAATAGAACTTTACGAATTGAAATCGATCGAAAATCGATTTATAAAATGAATTAGTAAGAAATTACTATTTAAAAGTCAAAATTGTTGACTTTGTTGACTTCGTTGACTTTTAAAGTCAAACATATGAAAATACGTTCGATAAATACGCTAATACGCGTAAGACGTACTAATTGAGTCGAGATATCTCAATAGTAAGAAAAGGTTTCGAAAATGAAATCCTTATATCGAGAAACGTACTTAAATACGTTGAACGTTAAAAACCGGAAAGGTTAAACCGAAATAATTGAACGTATCTCGAAGCACGAGAACAGTTCAATCGGATACATATTTGAAAAGCGTATTGAATTCGTTAAGGAATTCAGTTTACATCGATATTAAATATCGAAGTTTATCTTAGACTTTGAAAGTTTCGAGAAACGTGAACGACGTACTAAAACCTCGCTTTTACGTAAAGGTGTGGATGCAAACGAGACGATCGGACATTGACGAGCAAACAAACCTAGGACTCAAGTTAAGACGAACCGTAGTCCAGGTGAGCTTTCTTTCCAAACAAAACGTGACTTTGATGTTCTTTCAAAACGAATTTAATTACAATGCTTATTTTCAACTGTTGATAAATGTTTACAAGATTACCTGCCAAAATTGTTCTGTTTTGTGTATGGATCCTATCCGAAATGAATGGTGTGAAGGATGGAATAACATGATGATATGAAATGTTATGAATTTTATTGGGTCGCCTGACCTTTTATGAAATCGATATCGGGTCTATGCGGAGGATGATGCACGGCTAGGGCTAACGTGTACACTTGTGGTGTTGTGTCTTGTATGGACAATTCACGGTCGATCACGGCATCGTAGAGGAGGCCTCGCTTCCGACGTTTGAACTTTGATATTATGATGAGATGAGACTATAGGATACGGATCATATACACGAGAAAATGCTTGTGGCGACTTTTCTGAGCGAAAATGTTTTAGTAAGCCTGAGGCATTTCAACTAAAACCCTTGTGACTTACTTTGATAATGGCGATGTAATTCACTATGAAAATGTTTTGGCATGAGTCCAGAGTGCATTTTCGTATTGACCTGCATGTTTGTTTTAAATGTGCGGGTTGAGCTCTGATGATGGTGATGAAGGGTGTTGAGGAGTCGGTGTCCTTGACCTTTTGTTAAGAATTTGGTTTCACCTTGAATACATATCATCATATATGTATTCACACACTTTCATTGTAATCTACGAACTTGTTTATGTTATGTTTCTTGTTATGAATTGTTGAAATCTTACGGATCATTAATATCCATTAGAGGATAATGTGACATATATTATTGAGGTAGTAATACCCGATTCTTATAGCTCTGCTTAAGCGCTAAATGCGTAATTAATTAGAAATTAATTACGTGGTGACTAAGGACAATGCATCCTCAGTTAAATTTTATAAGATTTCGATAAGATTTCTCGATTAGATCTCGATAAAGTATTTCGGATAAGATTTTCGAGTTTTAACTCAAAGATTTAAATTAGAATTTTCGATCGATTGAGTTAACAATAAATCTTTATTTATTGTTTTATTTCCATATTTATTTTGGAAAAGAGGAATTATGAGATTTCAACTCATTAGAAATTTCTACGTTTCTATTTGAATTATTAATTTCAAGAGAGATAAATTTATATTCCTATTTAGTTGAGCCCTATTTTGAAATACGTATATGTTAGTTGAAGACTTAACGTCTTTAATGTCTTGGGCCTAGTATTAAATGTGTATTTAAGCCCATTAAAACTCATAGAATTCTCTAGAATTTTGTAGCTTATTTAAGAAGCTAAATGAATTTTCTAGAACCTAGTTAGCTTCTTAAGGAAGACTAAAATAGTGCTAGACTATATATGTGTATCTAGCTTCTCCTATACACCATTTTCATCATCCATTTCTCTCCACCTCTCTCAAACTCACGATACACACCACACACACACGAAAATTTCATCTTTCAAACGCAAGATCCGGACCTCCGAACCTTCTTCAAAGTTGTAGATCTACGTCTTACGAAGGTATATCACTAATCTTTTCTAAGATTTGAGCTAGAAAAAGATGAAAAATCCTTCCCCTTTTTGCCCCATAACTCACGGCCATTTTGGCCATTTATACATGTGTTCCGTTCTTTCGATTTCTAGTCTATATATGCGTAGATCTACATGCTAGGGAAGATATTATGTTAAGAAATCAAAGAAAAATTTCATCTCCATGTTCCTATATGATTCGCCCTAATGGCCTTGTTCCAAGGAATTTCCGTTTTTCGATTTTAGTTTATATATGTGTAGATCTATCCTTTTAGAAGTGATTTATGCTTGATCTATGGTTTAATTTGATATCTACATGAAAAACCTAAATTTTAGTTAAGAACCCTAATTCTTACCTTGAGTAATTGTTGATGATTCCTTAAATCAAGCTTAGATCTATGTAATTAAAGATGTTTGAGCATGATTAGAGTCGAGTTTGAAAACAAAAATCGAACCTTTGATTTTTCCTATGAGGACCGAAAATTAGGGCTATGATTTCAAGATTTTTGGCTTTGATTTGTTTAATTAAGTTAGTATATATGTGATTATATATATATATGCTTGTGTGGTGAAAGAAATTGGAGTTTAATCCAACGTATATGAAAAGCCCTAAAGTAAAGTGCTTAGGTTATGTCGAGAACTTTTCATGTTGATTTTATTTGAGAAGTTTGATTTCAAAAGTATGATCTAGTATATTAAAATAGTCTATTTTGAATTATTGAGATTTTTCTATGCTTATACGAGAAATTTAGATTTCGTTAGTTTGCGTTTACAAAGGATTTTGTGAGATTGATTTGATATTTAGAAATTTATTCCAAAATATAGATTCTTATGATTATATTACTTTATTAAAGCTTACTTGATCAAAGTTCTCAAAGAAATCGATTAGAAAGATATAATATTTTGTTATAGCATTATGATATTCCTTATGAATATAAGGAATTGAAAAGACTAATGTTCTTATAAATACTTTCTTAATAAGTTAAATAGTTTAGTTTTGGATGCATTGACCTAGCGAGCTTAGCTTATCTATAGAGTATCGAGAGAGTTTTAGTAGAGGCTCGAGAGTTAGAAACTCTTAATTCCTCTTCCGTATTTATTCCTCTTATCTCTTTTAAGGGACAAATGGGCGAATAGAGATCAAGAAAGGAAAAGCAGAAAGTCTCGAGTAAGCCGATTTCGGTGGGCTTTCTAAACTAAAATATGTTTGTGCACAAGTTTATGATGATGAGCATGTGTCTCTTTTATAAAGTTAATTGACTTGCTGTTTTGAGCATATTGCATATTGCCTATCTACGAGAGATGGGCGATATCGGCCCTATCTTTGGACGAGCTGCCGATGAGGTTTGTGTACAGAGTGATCGTGAGCTAAATGGCCGATCACGGTGTTTGAGAAGAGGCCTACTTCTCAACACAAGAGTGCGAGATATGGTGTTTATTTAAGATTTGTCTGAGACATGTTATGATTTGAATTGTTAGCACGTGCATTGATCATGAAGTAAGAAATTTTGAAAGTATGATTCATAGGTTATTTCTTAAAACCCCGTGAATCTAAGAAAGTGGCAAGTCGATTATATAGCTCTAAGAGCATGTTTTAATTGTTTTCGACAATTGCCCTTGAGTGCATCAAGTACTCATACCTGCATGTATTTCTAAATGTGCGGTAGTGCGGGAGATGACAACGGAGATTGAATCTTTGGCGAAGACCTATTTTGTCATGTTTTATGTTTGCCGGGTTTATGTCTTCACACATAAACTCGCCTACTCTTTCTTGCCAACTCTTGTTATGATTTTGATGTATTATGATCTGAGTTCGATGGGTTAGACATTTGATAGACATCTTTGAATTCACGTCAAAGATCATGGCATCGATTCTTTGAATTGATTTGTATCCAACTTTGGTCATTTGGTTAATCACATGTCTAATGACTCGTCTTTCTTTAAAATGACAACTGTTTATATTTGCGAGTCTCTTGAAATAGTTAGTCATTTCATTTCCTTCGCCGTCATACTTGATTAGTCGGTTAATACAAGTTTAGATAGGTCGGGGTGTGATAGAATGGTATCAGAGCGGTTGTTCGCCCTGGTCCTGTGAGTCTTTCTTATTTCTAACCCAGTTCTCTTAAATCATGTAAGCTCAGGATCTCAAGTCCGTCATCTCCAGCACAATCAGGTACAAGTAATTGATTCTTGTATATTGAGTTCAGAATTCTTTCTACATTGCTTATAGCTTTGTGCGATCTTTATATGCTTAGGGTTGTATGCTGCATGAGTTGATTATGCATGCGATGTGATTAGTATCCTAAGATGGGAAATGGGACATATCGATATGATTGTCCTGATGTTTAAGTTACGATTAATTAGGATGCGGACTACGCCGCTTAATAGCACTAGAGTTAGATCGTTGCTGATTGGACGTACAGACAGATTCTATGAGCTTAGGTCGGAACAGTAGGCGAACTTCTCAGAGTTTCTCAAGCAGCGAACTGGTTTCGGGTTAGGCAGCATGGGGTTAACGATTTCGATGCGATACTTCGACTGATTCAAGTCTTGCCGACTGCTTGGCGAGGATAGAGCTTTCGTGCTCTTGATTATATTGATTTTTCTAGAAATCCTGAAAAGTCGGGGAATTTCTTTGGATTCCATGCTTTCATTCGAGCACAGAATCGGGATCATTAAGGTCCATCTCCAGGTGACTATTCCTCTCTCGATCATTTTCATTCTTATGTTCGTCAGCTCTTTGCGGAGCATTATGTGAGGAAGGATGATCTTTCTCCCCCAGCCTGCTATTGGTGCACTACCTCTTTAAATTCTTGCTCCGAGATTTGATGAGTCTATGTTGATTGATCGTACTCCTTTAGCTCACGACATTGTTGAGCCAGTTGATTCTCCTCTATTGATGGACTCAGATATCCATCAGGGTCCTGATGATCAGTATTTATCCTGCATTAGATCCGTGGTTTATTGATATGCATTCCGCTGAAAATATTTCTTTTTCTTATCAGGGTCGATGTCTTGAAAATTGATGCGGATCTATTAGAAGCCGTTAGTTTTGGCTCGTCAGTATTCGATTTATTTTGATAATCGATGTCTTCTCAGTTGGCCTAGTAATTACATTTACGAAGTAGTTCACTGCTCTTACTCAATTCACGCAGTTCTCCTGACACTCTCGTTATAACTCTCGAGTCTCAGTCAATTTCAGTTGATATTTCTAGTTGTTTATAAGAGATTCATACATTTCAAGAGTCACCTCGTCCTGTAGATGAGGGGACCAGTTCTTCTAGACCATCAGGTCTTTCCAGATCTTATCAGTATGAACCTGAACATATTGAGTCCGTTAGTAAGTACAAGCTTGAGTACCTCCCAGTCAATGAAATGTCTTTCGTTATTGACCCATACATTTTACATCCTGAGTTTAAAGTAATTTCGCATGACAATAACCCCAATGCTCCTAAACCACCAGTGCCAGACTACAATAAGAAGCGATTGAGCCTTTGCAATTGCAGCACTCAGACACAGCAGCCCTTTGGGAAGATGAGATCGAACGATTCTTTGAAGAAGAAGCAGCAACCAGTGAAGCTGCGATAGAGATGAGCATCACCAGGAGTGAAGAGCCTGATCCAAGCAGTATTCATTAGTAGTAGATCCTGTGTGATAGTAAGGTATAGCAGATACAGAGAAAGGAGGCATTTGATCATAGCATATCGGGACTAGATGGAATACTCCGATTGATTTGTTTATTGCTTAAGAAGTGCCAAGATTTGCCTTTGCTGTTGCCATTAATTACATTGAACCTGGTTTTATAGCTTCAGAGAAAGCTAATCTTCCCAGACTCCTAGCTACCATCAGTTCTCAGCATTAAGTATACTTGAGTTTTCCTACTGGTTCAAATTTCCCTGTTGCTGATTTTATCTCAGCTGTTCATCAGTTCCAGTTGGCTGGTGTTCTTCATTTCCTTTTAAAGATGATGATGATGAGGATCTTGAATCCATTAATGTTGATTCTTCTATTCCTGAGTATGACGTTACTGTCTATACTCTAGAGATAGAGTCATCTCTACCAGATACTCAGTTGTTTATACCCTAGTCTGATGTAGTTCTTATACAGTTCGATTTCTCTTAGCTCAGTACCGAAATGTTTCTTATTTACCTAGATTGGTATGGTCAGTCTTTCGCATCTCCTGAGATCCCTACATTGATTGAGTCTATTTCTTTTTCTCATGTTCCTGAGACTTCTTCCTTAAAGGTCCCAGAAGAGACTTAAGCTAGTTTATCGAGACCTTCAGGCGTCTCAAGATTTTTCATGTATGAACCTGAGTTCTTACAGGTTGTTGCACACAAGACAACTATAGCCCCTAGATATCGATCAAATGTCTTTTGTGGTGATCTTGATATCCTTTATTACGAGTAATTCCTTGTACTCATTTTCCGAGTGTGCTATTGATCCGCCATCTCGAGATTGAGAAAGATGTAGAGATACCAAACTCAATGAAGCCGTTAAGGCGGTGAGAATGGAGTAGTAGAGATGGAAGAAGGAAATGATGTCGACAATGACGACTTCATGAGTAGAATGAAGCTAGTAGTAGCAAGAGTGGGCGATGGTTTGTAGATAGTATGGATGTACATATATGTATATATATATATATCTGAGACTAGTGGTGCCTATAAATATCTTATGATGCGGTAGTGTGCTTGAGAAGCTTTACAGGATGCGTTTTGCTCGAGATACCAAAGCATCTATATACACGAGAATCTTCAAATTGCAAAGTTTTCCACTTTTGTAAATATCCGAAGAGGAAGAACAAGAGAGTGCAAATTCTCCTCAAGATTCGCCTGTGCCTTCTCCTCCTCAAACAGATCGTAGAATTGTAGAGCTTTTTCCGCATCAGAATCCTCCACCTCTCAATGAAGTTGATAGTTCGGTGATCTTTGAAGAATGGGTTAATACATGGCGAATTTTCAAGTTTCGGAGTGCTCTGATCGAGAGTGACTCCTATGCATACCCTTCCAGTTAGAAAGTGTCTGCAGATTCCTGACGGGAATCACGTCAGAAAGTTCTTTCTCCTGAGCAGTTGGAGAATTTTATGTGGCAACAATTCAAGAGAGAATTGTATGAAAAGCATATATATACCTCAAAGTTACAGCAAGAGAAAGAGATTTAAAATTTCGAACCTGAAGCAAGGCAGGGAGACTGAGGCAGAATATGATAGTGAATTCTGCAGTCTAGCCCGTTATGCTCTTTTTAGAGTCGAGACAGATGAGAAAATGACAGAAATTGTTTTGTGCTAGATTACGCCAAGAGATCAGAATCATTTTGGCAAGCCAACCTCCAATGTCATATGCAGAAACGTTAGATCATGCATTGGACATGAAGATGGAAATGCTACCGGATAAAGTGATGCTAGATCCAAATCTAGTACCTTTATGGATTCAACCTATCAAGATTGCTTCTTACAGATCAGAAGTAAAGAATTTGGGAGAATAAGACCTCCCCAAATAAGAAACGATGGTAGAAGCCGAGTCAGTTCACGTAAAGACAATCTTTCCCCAAGTCAGTCAAGAATGCAAACGAGTCCCAAATGTAGCAGTACATTACGGGTTTGCGAGCGAAATAATGATTGTTATGCATGTGGACGAGTGGGCCACTATGCAAATAACTCCCGAACCGTCAGAAAACAACTAGTGACGGAGGAAAGCAGAACCATCCGAGACAGACACAACCATGAAAACCGTAAGTGGATATCCAAAGTTGCCGTTTCGTCAGATCGAGATGCCGCTACATCCACCGCAACCGTCGCCGTCGTCGCAATCATTCTCGTCGCCGTAACCGCAATCACCGACGCCTCGACCGCACCAACCTCTATATCAAAGAGCATACGCCCTCTCTTAAAAACAACCTGAACAGAATGCCAAGCAACTTGGCAGATGTTCTTAAACTCAACAACGAACGTACTGCACAAGATTTAAACGTGCTTACCCCATTGAATGGAGCTATCGTTATCATGCACGTATGTTCTAACCTAGATTTCGAACTAGGATTCCTTAAGCTTAGAGCGAAATCATTGCACTGCTGTACACGAAGGGCGTGGATCTTATAAAGGAAGGTGCTCATTGACAGCGCATTATGCAATGATATGATGCGAGCGAAGAGAAATAGTGTTTCAGCCACCAGAAAGAGAACCTACCTGTTATATGGTATGAGAAGAGAAGAAGCCATGTCCTATAATCTCAGCCTTACAAATCGAAGAGCTGATGAACAACGAGGAAGATTGTGCTTACCTTGTATATCGAATATCGATGTCGAGTCCGAGAAGAAGGTAGGAGATGTACCCGTGGTTAGAGAGTTTCGGAATGTTCTTCCTGAAACATTACCAGGGCTACCTTCGGACAGACAATTAGAGTTTCTCCATTGAGTTTGAACCAGGATCAGCACCCGTTTCAAAAACACCTCATAGAATGGCCCCAAAAGAATTACAGGAGTTAAAGATCCAATTGCAAGAGCATCGGACCTAGGTTTTCTCGACCTAGTGTATCTTCTTGGGGAGTGCCAGTTCTATTTGACAAAAAGAAGGATGAAACTCTAAGGATATGTATTGATTATAGAGAGTTGATCAAGTTAACCTGGAAGAATAGGTATCCTTTACCCAGGATCGATGATTTGTTCAATCAGCTGAAAGGTGCCAGTGTTTTCTCAAAGATTGACCTGAAGTCAGGATATCATCAATCAAAGATTCGTCAGAAGAATATAGCAAGGCGCTTTTGAGAGCGGTATGGCCACTACGAGTCCGTAGTAATGCCATTTGGCTTGACGAATGCACCAACTGTGTTAAGGAATTGATGAATTGTGTATTCCACAATTATCTCGATAAATTTGTTTGGTATTTATCGATGATATTCTCGTGCACTCGAAGAATGAGTAAGAATACGAAAAACAGTTAAGAACCGTTCTATAGACATTGAGAATAGAACGATTGTTTGCTAAGTATAGCAAATGTGAGCTTTGGCCAAGGGAAGTGAATTTCCTTGGACATATCATTACAACAGATGGAATCAGAGTCGACCCCGCTAGAGTTCAAGCGGGATGCGATTGGAAATCACCGACGACACAGATAGAGACTCGAAGTTTCTTGGGTTTAGCAGGACATTACCGAAGGTTCATAGAAGGATTCTCCAAGATTGCGAGAACTATGACTCAATACCTTCAAAAAGGAATTATGTCCCAATGAACTCGAGAATATGAAGAAAGTAGTAAAGAGTTGAAGAACAAATTGACTACCACGCGTAATTTGGCAATACGAGAATCGAGAAAAAGGTATACTTTGTATATCAATGCATCGAGAGAGTGGACTAAGAATGGTCCCAATGCAAGAAAGAAGAGTGATAGCAATGCTTCACGATTGTCGAGACATAAGAGCCCGTATATCTTATATACGATCTAGAATTGACATGACTATTGTTCATGCTCGAAGAATTTGAGACATCTTTGCATGGATCCAAGTGTGAGATCTTTCACGATCACAAGAGCACGAACTATTTCTTGACGAGAGATAATTGAGCATGCGTCAAAGAAGATGGCTAGAGCTAGTAAGAGATCATGATCGCGAGATCAAGTATCTCCTAAAAAGCGAATGTTGTCGCTAATGCTTTCGATATAAAAGCGAATCCGGTTAGGATTCGTCCTTACTCGAGAGAGAATTGATCAAAGAGTTTGAAGAGATGAGTTTGCAAATGATGCTACCACCGGATTTGCAAAAGAGATTATAGCCGCTCTTGTCGTTACCCGATATGAGAGCAAGAATCGCGAAGGATCAAAGATAAGATCAGCAGATAGAAAAGCTATGAGTTAAGATTTAAAAGCAGAAAGACGGAAGAATACCATGAAGGTGGGGATACCACAATCATATTTAGAAACATGATGTGTGTACCCAATGAGGATGATTTAAAGAAGCGAGATTATGAGTTAAACTCATAACATGCCCTACACCGCACATGAGAGAGCACAAAGAAGTATCAAGATCTAAAACAAAGGTTGTGTAAGTAGGAATAAAGCGAGAGATAGCCTCGTTTGTTGATCATGTTAGCGTGTCGACAAATTAAAGCTTTGCACCAACAGCGTATGGTAAATTGCAACCACCGGAGATTTCCTCGGTGGAAATGAGTTAACAAGATAAGTCGGACATCGTTCGATGGATGATACGTTGCATTGGGTACCCGTCTCAATCACCTCGGATAGAGACTCAAGTTTACATCTCGTTTGGGTGAAATCTCGATAAAGATGAGTATAAGAGTGAATTGCAAAGACTGGCGTTTCATACGCAAGCGGATGGTCAATCCGAAAGGACCATATAGACACTAGAAGATATGATCGAATCTTGATATTAGATCGAGGAGATCAGCGGTAGTGGGTCCTACCATTGATTGATTTTCGCATACTACAAGGTTACCAAGCAGCGATTTATATGACGCTTTATGAAGCTTTTACGACAGAAAGTGTAGATCACCGTCTTATCAGAACAAAGTTGAAGAAAGATAAGTGCTTGGACAATAAACGATTGAAGAAATGGTCGTAATCGTACGACGAATAAAGAAAAGAATCCAAGAAGCTCAAGATCGTCAAAAGTCCTACGCAGATAAAAGACGTGCGGAGCTAAGCTTCGAGAATGAAGACATTGTATTCTTGAAAGTATCTCATTACAAAGGAATACATCGCTTTTGAATTAAAGGAAGCTCGTGCAAGATTCACTAAACCGTATGATTCTAGAGAAGATTTGGGTCAGTCGCCTACAGATTTGCTTTGCCTTTAAGTTTCGACAATATCCACATGTGCTTAATGTGTCGCAGTTACGAAGATATGTGTTTGATCCAAAACACATCATATATCAAGAGAATATTGTTCCTGAACAATATCTAAGCTATGAAGAGAAGCCAGAATGTATCATTAGATCGAAAGAATCATCAACTAAGGAATAAGTCGATTCCTTTAGTCAAGATTTTATGGAGCATCATGGCTGAAGAAGCGACTTGGGAATTACAAGAAAAGATGAAAAAGAAGTACCTTGAACTATTCTCAGAGGTACTAAATTTCGGGACGAAATTTCTTTAAGGGGGAGAGAATGTAATACCCCAGATTCTTATAGCTCTGCTTAAGCGCTAAGTACATAATTAATTAGAAATTAATTACGTGAGTGACTAAGGACAATGCATCCTCAGATTAAATTTTATAAGATTTCGATAAGATTTCTCAGATTAGATCTCAATAAAGTATTTTCAGATAAGATTTTCAGAGTTTTAACTCAAAGATTTAAATTAGAATTTTTCAGTCGATTGAGTTAACAATAAATCTTTATTTATTGTTTTATTTCCATATTTATTTTGGAAAAGAGGAATTATGAGATTTCAACTCATTAGAAATTTCTCGTTTCTATTTGAATTATTAATTTCAAGAGAGATAAATTTATATTCCTATTTAGATTGAGCCTATTTTGAAATACGTATATGTTTGTTGAAGACTTAACGTCTTTAATGTCTTGGGCCTAGTATTAAATGTGTATTTAAGCCCATTAAAACTCATAGAATTCTCTAGAATTTTTGTAGCTTATTTAAGAAGCTAAATGAATTTTCTAGAACCTAGTTAGCTTTAAGGAAGACTAAAATAGTGCTAGACTATATATGTGTATCTAGCTTCTCCTATACACCATTTTCATCATCCATTTCTCTCACCTCTCTCAAACTCACGATACACACACACACACACACGCAAATTTCATCTTTCAAGCATGAGATCCGGACCTCGAACCTTCTTCAAAGTTGTAGATCTACGTCTTACGAAGGTATATCACTAATCTTTTCTAAGATTTGAGCTAGAAAAGATGAAAAATCGTTCCCTTTTGCCCTATAACTCACGGCCATTTGGCCATTTATACATGTGTTCGTTCTTTCGATTTCTAGTCATATATGCGTAGATCTACATGCTGGGGAAGATATTATGTTAAGAAATCAAAGAAAATTTCATCTCCATGCTCCTATATGATTCGGCCCTAATGGCCTTGTTCGAGGAATTTCCGTTTTCGATTTTAGTTTATATATGTGTAGATCTATCCTTTTAGAAGTGATTTATGCTTGATCTATGGTTTAATTTGATATCTACATGAAAACCTAAATTTTAGTTAAGAACCTAATTCTTACCTTGAGTAATTGTTGATGATTCCTTAAATCAAGCTTAGATCTATGTAATTAAAGATGTTTGAGCATGATTAGAGTCGAGTTTGAAAACAAAAATCGAACCCTTTGATTTTTCCTATGAGGACCGAAAATTAGGGCTATGATTTCAAGATGTTTTGGCTTTGATTTGTTTAATTAAGTTAGTATATATGTGATTATATATATATATGCTTGTGTTGGTGAAAGAAATTGGAGTTTAATCCAACGTATATGAAAAGCCCTAAAGTAAAGTGCTTAGGTTATGTCGAGAACTTTTCATGTTGATTTTATTTGAGAAGTTTGATTTCAAAAGTATGATCTAGTATTTTAAAATAGTCTATTTTGAATTATTGAGATTTTCTATGCTTATACGAAATTTAGATTTCGTTGGTTTGCGTTTTACAAAGGATTTTGTGAGATTGATTTGATATTTAGAAATTTATTCCAAAATATAGATTCTTATGATTATATTACTTTATTAAAGCTTACTTGATCAAAGTTCTCAAAGAAATCGATTAGAAAGATTTAATATTTAGTTATAGCAATATGATATTCCTTATGAATATAAGGAATTGAAAAGACTAATGTTCTTATAAATACTTTCTTAATAAGTTAAATAGTTTAGTTTTGGATGCATTGACCTAGCGAGCTTAGCTTATCTATAGAGTATCGAGAGAGTTTTAGTAGAGGCTCGAGAGTTAGAAACTCTTAGTTCCTCTTTCTGTATTTATTCATCTTATCTCTTTTAAGGGACAAATGGGCAGAATAGAGATCAAGAAAGGAAAGGCAGAAAGTCTCGAGTAAGCAGTTTCGGTGGGCTTTCTAAACTAAAATATGTTTGTGCACAAGTTTATGATGATGAGCATGTGTCTCTTTATAAAGTTAATTGACTTACTGTTTTGAGCATATTGCATATTGCCTATCTACGAGAGATGGGCGATATCGGCCCTATCTTTGGACGAGCTGCCGATGAGGTTTGTGTACAGTGATCGTGAGCTAAATGGCCGATCACGGTGTTTGAGAAGGAGGCCTACTTCTCGACACAAGAGTGCGTAGATATGGTGTTTATTTAAGATTTGTCTGCGAGACATGTTATGATTTGAATTGTTAGCACGTGCATTGATCATGAGTAAGAAATTTGAAAGTATGATTCATAGGTTATTTCTTAAAACCCCGTGAATCTAAGAAATTGGCAAGTCGATTATGTAGCTCTAAGGCATGTTTTAATTGTTTTCGGCAATTGCCAGCTTGAGTGCATCAAGTACTCATGCCTGCATGTATTTCTAAATGTGCGGTAGTGCGGGAGATGACAACGGAGATTGAATCTTGGCGAAGACCTATTTTGTCATGTTTTATGTTTGCCCGGGTTTATGTCTTCACACATAAACTCGGCTACTCTTTTTCTTGCCAACTCTTGTTATGATTTTGATGTATTATGATCTGAGTTACGATGGGTTAGACATTTGATAGACATCTTTGAATTCACGTCAAAGATCATGGCATCGATTGCTAAATTGATTTGTATCAACTTTGGTCATTTGGTTAATCACATGTCTAATGACTCGTCTTTCTTTAAAATGACAATTGTTTATATTTGCGAGTCTCTTGAAATAGTTAGTCATTTCATTTCCTTCCGCCGTCGTACTTGATTAGTCGGTTAATCTGAGTTTTGATAGGTCGGGGTGTGACACCGTCGGATCATTGTTAGTCTTTGGGACTGATGGCCTACCCCACCTGATTTGATATGTTAAGCATCTTATGTTATGTTTAAGTATGCTAGTTTACTTTTGACATGCGTCTTTATATTAGCCTTGTAACCCTAAAATACTATTCCTCGTATTAGTCACCCTCCAGTCCGGGTTATCCGGGGGGCGTGACAGTGGTATCGAACCTTGTTGCTCTTTGAAACCCCAAAACCTTTTCAAAAACTAAGTCTAGATCGAGTCCTTTGGACGTACAGAAATCTGCTGACTACTCTCAACACTCCATCACATCGAGCTCAATCGGGAAAAAGGTAACTGAATTTCTTTCTCAAAACTCGTGAAATGAAGATTTTTGAATGATGGCCAAGTTGGAAGAATTTTTGGAAGGATATTTTGAAATAAAGGTTATGATGATATCATATTATGAGATTTTGAGGATGGAAATGAACGTATGAGCAAGAAAATTTTTAAAAACTTTGATTTTGAAATCAAACGAGAAGTTATGAAAGTGATCAAGTTCTGAGATGAAAATACATTTTGAACAGTATTGATTGATCAATGTTGGAAGGATGATTTCAAATTGATATACATGTATGATTCGTTTACGTCGTTGTTTTGAAACCTTATTACCAAAACTCAAAATTTTGCTTATGATGAACGGTATGTTATCACAAGAAGAACATAGACTCTAAGGAGCATGATTACATATTGTGGAAGAACATAGAAATACGAGCTATCTTTCCCTTACGAGAACGATAGGAAGAATGCTGGTTGTAATAACTTGAGCTCGAGCGACAAAAGACGAACGTGAAGATGAACGAGGACGACCTCAACCTTGGAAAAGAACGACGTCGACTTTACATCACCACTTCGACATAGATGACCGTCGATGCGGACTATGACGTGGACTTCAACTTCGACTTCAGAATGATCAGCATCAACGTGGCTACATGGACGTGGCAGTTGTGTTACGTCGGCTTATGCCACGGATTTTCGGCACGATCGCGCAAATTTTCTGCATTGCGCAGAAAATTTGTTTTGCTCGGTTCTCTTTCGTTAGGACTCCGATTTACGCGTGGTTTTCACCTGCGTACTCCTAACACCCTGATATTCATTTGTTATGAAGAACAGAACCCCTAATTATGTCTTCAGAATACGCTAGAGTCCGTTGAACATCAGTTTAAGTGTTTTGCTTAGAACAAGGATCTCATAACATAGCCTATGCTTTAGAACGCTATTAGATTATAAGTATTCGAGTAGAATAAGAACATAAGATACGATATGTGCTATACCGTATGACGCTACCCACCTTATAGATTGTTTAGTTAACCTAGTTGCTTATCAGATATGCTTAAGTTATCCTTATCTGCTTATGAGATGACGTTATTCTGACTTATGTTAGTTTTGATCGTGGCAGATGGAGGAGATGCGATACATAGCTAGGAGGAGTCTAGGACCACACCCTACCGCCGAGGAGGTGATGCGCACCTACCGTGAGAGTTGGATGTGCGCTGGTGAGGACCTAGGCGAGTTCCTTATGTATTACCTTCGTCTGTGGAGGAATGCTCGAGCCTATGGAGCGACGGACTATGATGGCATCGGGCGTCTCTTGACTAGACTTCCATGCGATTGGGAGGATTATGCCCGAGAGGTATCGGGAGATTACATATATCGTGTGCCCGGAGGCTACGATTTGTTTGGAGATCTGCCCAGATTCGTGAGTCATCAGACTTACGTTTACAGCATTTACGGAGCTGCACCAAGGGGACCGTATCTCCCTACCCGAGAGTATACCTGGCGGGATGAGTTGTAGGAATGGTACGTATCTCGAGGTTCGCGTCGATCAACCGGTGGTACCTCCATACCTATTTGACGAGGCGGGCTGCTTTCGGTTGGAAAAGCGGCCTTTGAGAGCTCTGGGAGAGCCCGTTTTCCTCCATTGCACTGTTGGACATCATATGCGTGTTGGAGTTGTACTGAAAGCGGTTTTGGTTGAGCATGTATACAATGTTTCTGTTACCAATATTACAATCCCTATCTGAATTGAATACTTGATTGCATATAAGCGTGTCCCTTATCTCATATATAAGTTAGATCATACGGTGTGTAGAAGATCACGTAAGTCTATATGATTGGTCGAGCAATGAGATATAAAAGTTTCACGGTGAGACAACTTGAGGACGAGTTGTCGGTATGAGTCTTGGTATAGATAAGTGACTTGACTTGGTTGCTTGTCTATCTTTGGTGCGTCTCTGGCGTATTGAAGGATCACGATGAGATGAGTTCTTCTATCGACCGTCGTGAAGAACCTAGATCTCGGTGACTTACGATGATCTAAACCTCGATAAGGTATTAGATGAGTATGAGTTCTTGACCATCACTTTGACTTGTTATGGGTGAGGGTTATATGTTCTAACCAATATTGTCCGCGTCTTGGGTGGTGGCGGTGCTTGTATGTCATGCTAGTTATCGTATCAGTCACCGTATCCGTTTAGGATGATGGCGTCCCTTAAGGAGCTCAAAGGTTTATTGTACTAACCCTGCGGGTTGAGTTAGCTCAAGTACAATAATAAGGTTGAGTGGTACTACTTAAGAAATGAAGATATTAATTATTTTAGCGATCAGAATGCTATAAATAATTAATGGACGTTCGATATCTTAAATCGAGGATTCGTAATGTCTAAGTGCAAACCCGACTCAACGGTAATAAAGGGTAAGTCGGCATTTATTCTCTAGTGGCATTAATAAATGTTTATAAATTAATTTATGTTAAAATTTGAACATAAGATAATTAATTTATTTGAGGCCATCTTTATTTCTTGCATTTGATCCACAGGTGGCCCGTCGGGCCCGTAGAGGAGAAATCGGCCCTAGTTGCTCTACAAGGAAAGATTTTATTCTCTTTATCTCACAAAGATATAATTATATTTATGGAATATGCATAGATCTTTTCCTTATGAGATTATGGTAATGCATTTTAAATATAAGATAAGAGATAAAGTCTAGGTTAATGCTCATAATTATATCCATAATTTTCGTCCACTCCCATAGTATAATTGGGAAGAAGTTTTCGAAAATTGTGGGTTTATGGAAAGGATTTTATTCTCTTTATCCTATAAGGATATTATTATATTTATGGTATATGCATAGATCCTTTCCTTATGGGATTAAGGTAGTGCATTATAAATATAAGGTAAGAGATATAATCAAAGTTAATCCATCACAATTAACCTAGAAATTTTGTCCCTCCTAGTGCAGAGAGGTTCTGAAAATTATTCCTTAAGAGCATTGGGTGATTTTCGAAGCATTCTCCATAGATCGTCCTCGCTCGGCGTTGGAGATTGGGCGGCCGGGATCGATCCGAAGGTCAAAGCACGAGTCTCGATCCATTCCACCTCGTCGATTCAAGGTAAACACGAAAACACCAGCGTGTTGCAATTATTTATATAGGTGCATGCTAGGAATATAATCAATGTATGGTGAATTAAACGTCCAAGATAGATCCTCGGGGAGGCTAAACCTAGTTTTCCTACAATTGGTATCGAGCACGGGATTAGTATCTTGGCTCTGTTGGATTAATCACGTTTGATTATTACGTGTGCAATATATTAATTGTTGGATACATGGTTCATCGTGGCTCGTTTTATTTTTTGTCGGATTTTGTTTTCACCACGAGAAAATCCGTGGTTAGATTAGATTTTCCTTGTAAATCTTATCGTAAAGAAGAAACAGCAGCGGCCAGATCGAGGCGGACGGAAAAATGGGTCGCATACGGCGTGCGGGCGGCGACGCGCAGGCGTGCAGGCGCTCAGCGACGCCGCGTGGCGGGGCGAGCCCATATCCGTTTTCGGCTGAATCTGTTTTGGCGAGTCCGATCCGTGCCCGTGCACGCGAGGCCGTTTTGAATCGGTCCGTGCCCGTGCACGCGAGGCCGTTTTGAAGATTATAAAGATCTGTACTTTGCTATTCTATGTAATAGATTAGGGCGGGAAAGTCTGATTCCAAGTGGAGCCACGATGAGCGTTTTATTTTATTTTTATCGTTCATTGCTTGTCGTGGATGTTTGAATTATCTGATAGCATGCTATGTATGTTTAAATTACGTTGACAAACCTTTAAGTGTTTTCGTAATTGGGTGCACATAGTAAGCATGCTAGGTTTATCGCGTTTTCAAGCATATTTTAGAATTACTGCGAGCATGTTTTACATGTTGAGTTCTATAGAAAAGCATGCTAGGATTACGTGATGCATGGACAAACCTTTTGAACAAAAAGACTAAGCAAACAAACCGACAAATTAATTTTAAATTAAAATGTCAAGACCTCCACTTTTGATCTCTAAATAAAGTGATACGCTTTGTGAGTGGCGATCCACAGCGTGGCTTGCTTGCCTTGTTTATCATAAGTTTGTTAGATGAGATTTCTAAATAAAACATTTTAAATCTATTGAGAAGTGGGAGTTTCATGTGTGGCGATCCACAGCGTGTAGCTTGCATGTGCGATTTTCATAAGTTCTCTAGAGATAGATATAAAATGAGATAACAAAAGAATTTGAATTGGGCGGTATGGTCTAGTGGTATGCTAATTCTAAAATTAGTTTCTGTTTGTTAAAAATGTGGTCATTGCTTAGACATCACCTCAGTACAACTTCCACGAAGTCCCTTCTTGTGATAGTGATGTGGTCTAGTAAGTCTGTCGTTAATTTCATTTGTCGTAAGGATAAGTTGACATGGATTGAAATTAAGCGACTAAAGGTATATTTTAGTGCAGTCGAGGGTTCGTGTGTAGCGTCCACACGCGTGGCTTGCATGTGGGATTCCTTGGGCGATTGGAGGTTTTAATTAATATTGTTTTATCAAAGGTTACAATATTATTATTACAATTATATGCGATCGTATGCTTATGTGTTTACATTATCGTTTCGGATATGTCTCTTTACGATTATCGATATGCTCGCAAAATCCGTTATCCGGTCAATTTTATCGAGTGGAAGCGAAACATGGAATATGTTCTTATCATTTGAAGAACACATGTTTGTTCTCACTACTCTAAACCCGATGCCCTTCTCGACGCATCGACTAATGAGCGGCGAGTCGGCGAGTTTGGAATAAGTCGAACAATATGACTAAATGCTATATGATGACTACTATGTCCAAGACTTTGCATTGTGCGACATCGATCGATAGTGAGCCTTGACGATAATTGGTCGAGTCTCGAGAGTAAGTTTGGGCGATCGGATCGGACGATCGCTTCCACACAATGAGATAAATCTTAGCGTGTAAGATGGAAGAAGGAAGTTCGGTCCATGAACATGTCTCCACATGACTCGTCTCGTGGATAGTCTTGATCGGTTGGGAGGAGGTATTGACTATGAAGCGAGTCGATATCATCCTCAATACTTGCCAAGTCTTTTGAGAACTTTCGCGTGAATGCGATCATGAGCAAGGCGGTATACACTTAGTCGGTTGCTCGATGATCTCGTGGTGCGGAAGGAGTTATGGGCGAAGACACATGCTCTTGCTAGCACATCTAAGGGCCAAAATTTTTCGTTGCAAAATGGAAAAGGAAAGGGCACCAAAGGTGGTGAAGCGAGGAAATAGTGGGAGTAATGGGAGCAAGAACATGGGCGCCAGGAGGAGGAAGAAGCGAAGAAGAAGGCAAGTGCTTGAGTGCGGTGGGCGGGCGTTGGAAGGCTAAGTGCCCTATGCTCGAGGCTCAGTGTGGTTTGCTTTAATGTGAAACATGTTTAGCAACTTGTTCTACCCATTCTTGGTTAGTGACACAGATGCAGTGATCATGTTTGTTACACCTTGCGGGGGTTCTGCGGACAAGGGAGGCGAGTAATGGCGAGATAACGATCTCCATAGGCACGCGCGAAGTCGAGGCCGTTGCGGTCGGAGATGTTACTTTATGTTTTGAGAAGCTGTTTTAGTTTTAAAGGCGTTTTATATGTGCGGTTTTTCGGTAGGAACCTTGTTTCGTTTGAAACTATTTACTCATGGATATTACATTATTTTTGATAGTGGTGTTTCTATCATAAGAAATGACGAGTTATCGTGTTGTGCACTTTATATAATTAAGCTTTATCTATTTACGCAAAAAAATACTATAACTATGTTGCGATCTTCTTGAATCCTAGAAGAAATTTTTCTTGAAGATGACACCACATTTCTCGGCGTCTTAGATTAGGTCACATCAATCCAAATAGGATCAAAGGCGGCTAAGAATGGGCGTTGGGTAATCTCATAGTTACTCCGTTCCCGGTCTGCGAATCTATATAGAAAATAAGATGTCGACGGACCCATGGCGAAGGGTTATAGAGCAAAGAAATGTTAGAGTTAGTCCATTCGACTGTGTGGACCGATGTCCACACAAGCCGTGGAGAATGCAGTATTTTGTCACTTTCATTGTGATTACTCGAGTGCGGATATGTATATAACTTCACCGCATGATGCAGATGCTTTGATAAATTGAAGAGTTTAAGGCGGAAGTGGAGGCGAAGCTTTGTAAGAGTGTCAGTCATTTGCGGTGCGATCGCGGTGGCGAATACCTCGATAACGAGTTCATGGACTATCTAGTGAGTATGGGATTACCTCGGCAAAGACACTTCAAAGGCACACCACAACAAAATGGTGTGTAGGCGAAGAAATATGACTCTTTTGAAATGGTTAGATCGATGATGAGTTATGCAACATTACTATTTCGTTACGGGGTATGCTTAGAAGCGGCATCTTGCTAAATCTAGTACCATCAAGTCGATCGAAAAGACCCGCTTCGAGTTGTGGTTTGGTATGCCCGGTTTAAACCACATAAGGATATGGGCGATCCGACCAGCGTCTTTGAACAAGAAGGGCGACAAGTTGGAGGCTAGATCAGGCTTGAGGCATTTATTGGATATCTAGAGGAGCGAAGGTGGTTTATTCTATAGTCTGAGGATCGGAAGGTCGTTATTAGCACTAATGCCCGATTCTTAGAAGAGGATTATATGAAGAATCATAAGTCAAAGTTGAAATCATTCTTGAAATTAGAAGATGATCGTATTGAAACAATCCACACTACTACAAATTTACCTTTTCTACACCTCATGAACTACGCTTTTCCTTTAAAATCGTGATGCATAGGTATAAACCATGCTTTTATCAAAACCATAGTACATGCGAATTTTTTGAAATATAGACTACGGTATCTTAATATCGTAGTCATCTAAGTAATATTCTGTTTAACAAAAGCGTGGTGTATGTGTGTGTTTTAACACGTCACTACTGAGTTTATAAAAAGCGTAGTATATGTGTATAAATTTAAAATAATTAAAAAAAATTACATAAGCTCATAGCCGATTTTCTCTCTTTATGTAGAACAATTGAATGAAACCTAACTCTCTCCGTCTCTCTTTATTTTACTTCCTTGAAAAAGTGGATTTCAGGTTCCAGAATCGAGAGACAGATGGGCGACAAGCGCGTGAGAGAGAAGCCATGGAGATGATGGATCAATTTGAGGGCTACCTCGTCTCGTCGTCTTTGACCTGGATTATACTCTCTGGCCCTTCTACTGGTAACTTTTCTCTCTTTTTCTACAGTTTGAGAACATTATAATTCTTCCATAGCCCGATCTTTTCTTTAATTTTTGCTTTCATTAGGACGATTTGTTCGATTTTGGAAATGAACCCCAAAAAAGTGATCTTTTACCGGATGATGACTTCTTGATTAGGGGAAGACAGATAAGCTTTGTTTGGGAGAATTTGAGTATACTGTTGGTAATTTAATTTAAGTTATAGCTGAATTTTCCGATTTCATCTCTCATTTCGGTTTTGAAGTGTAAGTTAATATGTGTGTCAATTTCTGGGTTGGGTTTTTCTTGTGGATGATATTAAGACATTGAAAGGAAATTATAGAATACATAGTTCGATCATCGATGGTGATAAGTAGAAATTGGTGAAGGTAAGATGATCCAGCAAGGGGTGAGATGTGGAAGTAGCAATGTTACTTGTTCGCAGTTTAAATAGCTCAAATGACTTGCGATGAGAATGAAGTTAAGAATTTGGATAGGCAGCCTTTGCTTTGATTGTCATGCACGTTGGATTTTGAACATGATTATGAGTAGTTTGTGGTTGATTTAAAATCGTTAAATTTTGGTTGCTCCGAGCTTTCGTTTTTCTTTTCGGTTTTTAATTACCATGTATTGCAGTGCAATTTTTGGGTATTGTTTTTTCAATGATCGATGGGAGTGGAGTTCAGTTTAATAGTTCTGCGAATCATAGAGCTTCTGCATTGAAAGGGAAAGCTTCGATTAACCAATTTCAGTTGTTTGACAGATCTGTTTGAGGTGCTAATGTTTGCTCCTTATAAAGAGCTAAGGCATAAAAGCTTCAGCATATGATCTGTATGGCTTTGGGATATTTAAAATGTTGAAAAAAGGACTTGTCAAAGCTTAATGCAGAGAGAGGGCTGCTACCAATAAAACCAACCTATCAAGCATATTAGTTTATTTGTAGAGCCTTGAGGGTTTCCTTTGAGTTGCTTTCTTTGTCCTCAGTAGCTCTAGTATCCAGACTTTAATTTCATGCTATTGTCGACTGTGTAGTTGGAAAGGACCTTAAAGTGTAAAACCAACCTATCAAGCATATTCTTTGAGCAAACATTTATTAGCAATAGCTTATTGTCAATTTTATGCTCGTCGTAGTAACTATTTTGTTTATATAAAGCGGGTTTCAATATTTTAGGTGCAAATGTTGCTGGAGGTCGAGGTTACTATCTCAAAGGGGATGGATGCGGCTTAATCAAGCTCTAATCAACTTGGTCTCGATTTTTGGAGAAGAGGGATTCTGACAGTGCAGACTCCTTTCTTCATGAGGAAAGATATTATGGCTAAATGTGCCCAGTTGGCTCAATTGATGAGGAGCTTTACAAGGTAACCCTTTCTTCTTGCTGACTAGCTTAAAGAAATGTGTTTGTAGTTGTGCCTTAATATTGCCTTTAACTCTAGATAGAAGATACTGCCTGAAGTTATATGTTTGTAATCTTGGCTGCCTGAATCCATTCAGGCACAATATGCAACGGTAATGGGTACTTATCTAATTTTTTGTCAAAATTTAGGAGATTGTTGATAAGTATGTTTAGCAGCTAGTATCTTATTAGCTTGATAATTCTTTTACTAATTATAATATTGTCTAGAATCGAAGTATAATGCTCATAAGTATGTTTAGTAGCTTGATACTTATTGTTTACTAGTTACAAATGCTGATAGTTATGTTTAGTAGCTTGGTATTTTTAAAAGTTATTTATCTAATTCTTCAGTTCTATTGCAATTAAATAAGATCCATGTCATGCTTGTGTTAAGAAGATAAAAAACTATCAGACAATGTAGCCATCGCCTCAAGGCCATATCTATGCAATTTTATTGGTGACAAAACAAAGCTGAAAATTTGCACTTGGACCAGGATCAGTTTCAAATAAAGTCTACTATGGCATTGATTTTCCAAAAGGGCATATTGCTATCAAGAGCTTCAATGCCGAAGTGATTGGCGAAAGGAATCGGTCACCCTGCATGAAACTTATCTCCATCATTGGGTAGTTGTAGGTTACTATAAAGGATAGGTGAAAGTGCTCCGGAGCATTTTGGTGATACGGGGCTGCTCCAATCCAACTCTGCCCTCATAAGAAATAGTGGGATGTGTGATCAGGGTCTTGTGCAGTATTTCGGGCTTGGGTCTGAGACTCGAAGAACAGCTACTGATGTTCCGGATCCTTATGGCATTGAAATCGGGAATCCAGCTGATGTGCCTGCTGGACATGAGGCGCAATGGATGCTCAATGTGCACGCGATTGACACCCGTGGAGCTGAAGACAAGCTGAGGTGCACCGAGTGCAGGTGTGATCTGTATAATGTGAATGCAGATGAAAATGGTGATGCATTGCCCTCGAATTATGTTGGTGGCTTAAAATGCTGCCATGATGGGGTTAGATGCCGAGTTAAGGAGGGGTTTCAGGGTGAGAAGAGAGGCCTCTACTTGAGGTACACGGTGACGTATGTGGACTGGGATGCCTCCATCGTCCCCGTTCAAATTTATATACTCGATGTCACTGATGAATGGAGAAAGGGAGATGAATCCATAGGCCTCACAGCTAGACATCATTGCCTGGTGAAGATTTTTGCATTGCAATGGAGAAGTTTCCTTCTAGTTCAAAATCAATCTTTAAGTAGACAAACAGCATTTATGGTTGATTTGAGGGAGTTCTATTTGAGACAATAGAGAATAATTTGTATCAATGCCAGATATTCTCTATTTTTTCTTATGACTGCTCATTATCATGCTGACGTTTTCTGGTGCAGATTGAGTATGATGTTGAAGCTTGCCCCATTGGTGCGGAAAATGATGGTTGCATTCATACCAAAAGTCTAACTGTTAGTTTACCAACTGGTGGTGATGTTATATATGGGGACCAGCATTCAGGAGGCTTTGGTTCAACTCTTTTCGGTGAGGTATTTAAACAATTTATGCATTTTCCTCGAGCAACTAGTCACAGATCATCTTTTTTAGAATGATGAGATATATTCTTCTCTCTGTATAACTTTTGCCTATAGACATACATATCGATGCTCAAAACTTATATACTCTTATTCAACCTAATAACTTTGTTGCCAATTGAAGAACGATGTTCTCTTGTTTTTGTTCTGTATTGACTAATTATATCAACCGACTGAGGACACCTTGAAGAAGCTAATAGTAAACTCTATTAGCTTTTAGAAATAAGATAAGGTATCCAGATCATCCTCTACAAGAAATGTTCTTGTATTCCCTCATTCAGGCATTATTATAAGATAAATAAACGGTCCATCTATTCCAGTATTAGTTTGTATGAGTTGATATCTTTAACCTGCTAGTTATTTTGAATTATGTCGCGTTGACATCTATCTGTGGAAACTATTAGTTTCTACGAAACACATGCCTTCAAACTTTACTTATGGTGAGAAACCAAGCTCTTTTAGTTTTTCTTTAGCTTATTTATCTTTCATCCCATGCTTTATATTTTGTTTGTCTTTTGCCGCTTGTTCTGTATGATTCCAGTTATAAAACCAGTGCATTCATGACAAGATAAACAATTTCAGGGAAACTTATTTCTTGAAAGTGAGTTCGAGGAAAGGCCAGCCTCGTCCATGAATTGATTTCTGAGAATTACTTGTTGAGAAATGTTGCTTTGGCTTGATCTATGTAGAACACACATTAAGCGAAATAAGTTTGAGCAACTTCTTTGCTATCTAGTTTCAGCTTATGATTCATTTTTTCTATTTCCTTTCCCTACCCTTTTTATTTTCTTTTTCTATTTGAGGTTATATGAATCTCACTCAGTCACTCATTCACATAGTGTTATGGTATGATGTCCTCTATTTCATTCGTATTTTTCGAATGATTCAGGGAGGAAGAGTCATATGCTCATCAGTCCCAACTTATGGGAGTGGACATGAACCTGGGAACGAGGCTGGCTACATTGTCGGAATGTCTACTTGTTATCCTTCACCCGGCTCTGTCAAGATTTCGGCAGGGGAGACACTAACTCTTGTGTCCAATTATAGCAGTGCACAGAGACATACAGGAGTCGTGGGACTGTTTTACATCTTGATTGCCGACTCATCAGAAAAGTCAAGTGCAATCCAGCTTTCTCCAGAACAAGTAAGTTATTTGGAATTCGTAATCTCGGGCCAATTTGATCTTGAGTAACCGAACATCCGAATGCCCTCAGTATGTGGAGTCATCAATTCGGGTTAACATGTCGCAGTTTTATCTTATGATGAGATAAACATTCTCTCAATCTAATGCTTGCCTTCTGCAGGTGCAGAGAAGTCCAGCGGCATCCTATCTTGGTTGGCCTATTGCACTGTTTGGAGTTGGTCTCGTTTTAGCTCTCGTGCTTATTTACAACGGTAAGAATGGGCGAGACGAAGGTTATGAAGAAATATAACGGAAAGAGTGTTATTTCACATCTGCATCCTCTGGGTGATCCTTCTTTTAAGTTCTTATGGAGCACAGACTGACCAAATTGAAGAAGCTGGGCTGAGTCCTAAGCATATTGCAGGGACTCTCGTGTCACTGATTGGTGGAGAAAAAGACAATCTTCAATTGATCAACAACTTGTAATCTCAATTTCGTCGAAAAGAAGGTTAGTGGTGCCTCAATTCGAGCAGACAGCTGCAGTTGATCTCCTCAGAGATATTGATGTTTTATATGATGTAATGTATATATATGGGAAAAGATTGCGACTGTAATACAATCTCAACCCATGAAGTTGGGGGAGTTTTCTAAATAATTGTTGAGATGGCAGCCTTATGTTCGTAGACAGAAATAATTACTTCATACTTTCATTTAAATAAATTTATTTGTCCCATTCTTACACTTAGTGGTGTTATGTTCCATGTTGAGATTTATTTTTCTAGTCCTTTGTTAATGGATTATGTATTTGAGTAAGACTTAAAATTATTTTAGGCTGTGAACAATTTAACATCACTTATCAGCCTATCACGGGCTAATTCTAAACAGAGCTTTGAATTTCTATTTTTATTTGTGCGTAGTCTATAATCGGTATAGACTACGGCAAAAGCGTAGTGTATGTGCGACGTTATCGCGGTCTATAGTCGGTATAGACTACGCTCGAGAAAGCGTAGTGTGTGCGAAATTCGATGTGATGCATTTGGTATGACTACGCTAAAAGCATAGTCATGTGCGAAAAGTGTAGTCTATGGTCGGGAATAGACTACGCGTAAAAGCGTGGTGTATCTTGGCGCAGTTTTCTACACCACCTTTCTCTACGGTCCAGCGCTCATAGACTACACATATTATCGTAGTCATACTAATTTTCTAGTAGTGCGATTGGGCGAAGGTGCGAGATATCGAGTGCAGTGGGAGGGATCGGCACGGATACTTGAGAAATTGAAGTGGGTCGAGTTCAGCTGGAGATACCGGCCGCATGGTGGTACCCACCCGACAAGTTGTGCGAGATGAGAGAACCGTAAGTTCGCTGCTTGGTTGCCATAGTGCTGTAGAACCTCATCGTGGTGGGAGGGTTGTTCGTCGACCCGGCGATTTATGTTCATGGGAGAATCTTGAATTTACTCCCGGAAGCGAGCGAGCGATAATCGACCCGTGAACATCTGAGAAGGCGTCTGAGACATTGATGCGAGATCATGGCACCGTATGGACTTAGAAATGGAGTCCATGCGGACTATGGATGTATATGAAAAACACCTCTACCGGATGGCGAGTAAGCCGTAGGCGATAAGTGGATATCAAAAGGAAGAGATTCCGATGGAGGTTTGACTTTTAAAGCCGGGCTTGTGGCGAAAGGTACACTCAGTTGAGGGCATCGATTTCGATGAGACCTTTTCGCTGTACTTGATGCTCAAGTCCATCGTAATTCTTACGGCCCATGTGACCAGCGAACAGAGGTTTGGCAAATGGATGTTAAAACCGCTTTTCTAGCGGTTACCTTGAGGAAGGTAGAGACATCTATGTCACGACAACCGAAGGTTATGTGGTAAGGGTGAAGAGCATCTAGTATGGAAGCTTAAGAAGTCCATTTATGGACTTAGCGGAACCTCGATCATGGAACTTACGCTTTGACGAGGTGGTGAGTCTATGGATTACCAGGTTGCTAGCGAGAGTTGTGTGTATCGGTTAGATGTCAACGGTGATGTGGTTTTCTTGCACTTTATGTAGATGACATTCTTCTAGTTGGCAACAACGTGAAATTTGATATCGGGCGTAAAGTTGGCTATCCGATCGGTTTCAAATGAAAGACTTAGGAGATCAACGTACATTCTTGGGATCGAGGTTTACCGAGATCGCAAGAAGAAAATATTGAGCTATCTCGGGCGTCTTACATTGATCTTGTGATTACTCGTTTTAGTATGCGGACCGCCAAGAAAGTTGCTACCTTTCGGACATGGCGTTCCTTTATCTGAGCAATGATCGCCTATGATTGCGAAGGAGATAGAGGAAATGAGACAAGTTCCTGCACGCTTCGCCGTAGGAAGTCTCGTGTGCGCAATCTATATGCGAGGCCGATATACGCTATCACGGTGGGCATAGTAGCTTGATATCAATCTAACCTGGACAAGCTCATTGAATTGCGATGGCGTATACTCGAGTACACGAAAAGGACTCGAGATTATAGGCTGGTTACCATGCGAGATAGTCTAATGCCTTTGGGTTATCTGGACTCGGTTTCCAAGGCGACCGTGATGAGAAAAAGTCACATCGGTATGTGTTTACCTTGGGAGGTGGAGCCGTATCTGGCGGAGTGCTGGCGGCGATGCATTGCGGACTCTACCATGGAAGCGAATATGTAGCGGCAGAGAGGCTTCAAGGAGGCTGTATGGTTGAGAACTACATCATGGATCTAGGTGTGGTATCGGTTTGCCCAAGAGTATCATAGTTCTTGTGATAACTTTCGGTGCGATGGCAAACTCGAAGGAACCACGGACCCACAATGCGACCAAACACATAGAGAGAAAGTACCATGTCATACGAGAAATCGTTAGGCGAGGTGGCGTCGGCGATTGATAAGATTGATCTGACGGATAACCTGGCGGATCCATTCACGAAGAGCACTGCCGCAAAAAGTCTACGATGGACACGTTAGAGGACTTGGATTGCGCTTGATGGCACCCACTTAGAAAGAAACTTTTGTATAAGTGGGAGAAGCAAGTGATGGTTTTGTTTGTAATAGCTAGTAGAGACACATTGTATACTAAAAGTTTGCTTTAGTATAAGTGGGAGATTGTTGGAGTTGTATCTTGAAAGCGTTTTGGTTGAGCTTGTATCTGATGTTTCTGTTACCACTATTACAATCTCTATCCGAATTGAATACTTGATTGCATATAAGCTGTGTCCCTTATCTCATATATAAGTTAGATCATACGATGTGTGAAGATCACGAAGTCGTATGATTGGTCGAGCTTAATGAAATATAAAAGTTTCACGGTGAGATAACTTGAGGACGAGTTGTCGGTATAGGTTGCGGTATAGATAAGAAGTGACTTGACTTGGTTGCTTGTCTATCTTTGATGCGTCTCGGCGTATTGAAGGATCACGATGAGATGAGTTCTTCTATCGACCGTCGTAAAGAACACAGATCTCGGTGACTTACGATGATCTAAACCTCGATAAGGTATTAGATGAGTATGAGTTCTTGACCATCACTTTGACTTGTTATGGGTGAGGTTATATGTTCTAACCCAATATTCTCCGCATCTTGGGTGGTGGCGGTGCTTATATGTCATGCTAGTTATACATATCAGTCACCGTATCCGTTTAGGATGATGGCGTCCCTTAAGGAGCTCAAAGGTTTATTGTACTAAACCCTGCGGGTTGAGTTAGCTCAAGTACAATAATAAGGTTGAGTGGTACTACTTAAGAAATGAAGATATTAATTATTTTAGCGATCAGAATGCTATAAATAATTAATGGACGTTCGATATCTTAAATACGGGGATTCGTAATGTCTAAGTGCAAGCCGACTCAACCCGGTAATAAAGGGTAAGTCGGCATTTATTCTCTAGTGGCATGAATAAATGTTTATAAATTAATTTATGTTAGGCGGAACATAAGATAATTAATTTATTTGAGGCCCATCTTTATTCCTTACATTTGATCCACTGGTGGCCCGTCAGACCCGTCGCCGAGGAGAAATCGGCGCCCTAGTTGCTCTACAAGGAAAGATTTTATTCTCTTTATCCACAGCGATATAATTATATTTATGAAATATCATAGATCTTTTCCTTATGGGATTATGGTAATGCATTTTAAATATAAGGTAAGAGATAAAGTCAGGTTAATGCTCATAATTATATCCATAATTTTAGTCCACTCCATAGTATAATTGGGAAGAAGTTTTGAAAATTGTGGGTTTATGGAAAGGATTTTATTCTCTTTATCCTATAAGGATATTATTATATTTATGGTATATCTGAAGATCCTTTCCTTATGGGATTAAGGTAGTGCATTATAAATATAAGGTAAGAGATATAATCAAAGTTAATCCATCACAATTAACCTAGAAATTTTTGTCCCCTCCTAGTGCAAGAGAGGTTCTCGAAAATTATTCCTTAAGAGCATTGGGTGATTTTCCGAAGCATTCTCCAAAATCCTCCTCACTCGGCATTGGAGATTAGGCAACCGGGATACAGTCTAGAAGGTCAAAGCACGAGTCTCGATCCATTCCACCTCGTCAGATTCAAAGGTAAACACGAGAAAACACCAACATGTTGCAATTATTTATATAGGTGCATGCTAGGAATATAATCAATGTATGGTGAATTAAACATCCAAGATAGATCCTCGGGAGAGGGCTAAACCTAGTTTTCCTGAGATGCGTCCACCCACCACCTATGGCGGCTCCACTACCACTAGTAGGCGCTTGGCGAGACAGCGCGGATGAGCGTATCGGATGCCTTCGATGGCTATAGCCCGATTCGCCATGACTACGACCTGTATGGCGACGACGACTTCAACCCCATGCGAGACATACCGATGTACGGTGATGACGACGTAGGATCATCGAGAGCACGTGCTCGTGAGGATGATTCTGATGAAGAGGAAGAGGACCCCGAGGAAGACGAAGAGTAGGAAGGAGCCTGATGAAGGCTTTAGATGAAAGCTTAATTGGATTTTTGTTAGGATTAGCTTGTATGCTAGTTCCCTTTTATGTATGGATTTTGATGGATTAGAAAACTTGATGTTTTAGAAGGTCGTGTGAGCCGGGATTCATGTTTTTGCTTTATGCCTATTAGTTTTTGAACATCCTGCCCACGGCAGAGCTTTTGGATATCTATATATATATGACCCTGAATAGGGCTTTTGCAGCGAAATTCTGGATGTCAAGGGTGAAATGTTTTGATTAGAAATCGTTTTGCAATGAGGCTATGATAGTATTATGCATGTTAAGTTATGAAAGAGATGACTGATTGACGATCATATGTTTTATATAGCAGAATGCCTCCTAGAAGAAACCGAAACAAGAACCCGGAGGCGGAGGTCGAGGAAGACCTGGGGAAGGGTAGGATCCCGAGCGAAGCCGAAGACATACTGACCACTCCAGCCTCAACTGATCGCGGGATCGATGAATTATTTTTAAGACGAGAACCCTCGTGTCTTGATGGGAAGGAAGTCGGAGGAAGCTGAACAATGGGTAAAAGCCGTTGGCGAATATTTAACTTTCGAGGTGCACGCGACCTGAAGCGGTATCTGTGTAACGTTCGACTAAATGGACCGTGGATTTACGGTTGGAGGCGGAAGAAGACATTCTTCTTGAGCAAGCTGTAAGAGTTCTCGTGGGAGGACTTTAAGAAAGAAATGTATGAAATACATACCGAAGAGTTAGGAAGAGGAAGAGCATGAATTCTTCATCTTTGAAGCAAGAAAAACTATCGTGACCGACTATGATCGCTTCTGCGACATGTCGAGTATGCACGGAGCGGTGAAACCGACACGAAAATGTCGGAAAAATTCGGATCGGTCTAAGGCCGTAGATACGGATGTCTCTGCTTGACCATGGAGACGACTTACAGAGCTCTTGCGAGCTTTGGATATTGAGGCGACAATGCCGGCGATAAGTCGGTGTCGGCTCGGACACACAGCGCAATGGACAAAGGAAGGGAAGTGGGAACGATCGCGGAAATAGCGGAGGAAGCTATGGGGATGCGAGTCATAGCGCCCATGGCGAAATATGGTCCAACGAGGCGAGATTGGAAGAGGACAACTTTTGCTCCACGGCGAGGCCGAGGGCAGAGATGAGGGCCCTCCATGCCCTAAATGCCATAGGGTGCACAAAGGAATGTGCACGGCAAACAATGTGAAGCTGCTTCAAGTGCGGGCGAGAGGGCATTCGCATGACAATTGCCCGAGTGCGCGGGAAACAATTGTGAGGACAAATCGACACAGCGATGCCCAACCGCTTAGGGCTATCTGAGTTCGGCACCAACCTCCACAGCAGTTCCAACCCCGACCCCAGCAGCAACTCCATCGGCGAAGTGGCGGCAACCGCAACAGCCAGGCGGCCACGCGACCATGCCGGCGGCGGCCCACCGAACCCGCAGGACAAGCGCCCGGCAGCCTCGGCCGGCCGGGCTAGAGCTTCGCTCTACCGGAGGCGAGCAGGCAAAATCGGAAACTGGCGGTATGGGAGTCGCTTCTCAACATACATTATTATATTGTTCGATCTGGTGCTTCGCGTTCTTTATAGCGAATCATGAGTAGAAATGCTTGGACTTAGGTGCGATAAGACAAGTCGGGATATGAGAATCTCTTCACCTATAGGAGGGATTATGGCGATTCTGCATATCTGCTCGAACCTAGAGTTGACTTTAGGATCACTTAAGGTTACGCGAGCGATCTAAACATAATACCCATGGGTGGCGTAGACATAATCCTAGGAATGGATTTGGTTAGCTAGAAATCATTCCACGATTCTTTGCAAGGAAAGGAAAATTTCGTTTCACTTTCACGGACGAGAGGCTCTGTGATTTCATGGAATCGACATGGGAAGGAGAATTCTGATTGTATCGGCGCTAAAGGCGAGAAGGATGATGAATCAGAAAGGATGCCATGCATTCCTTGTCTACTTGAACGGGGAGGATAAACCAGAGACGAGGATAGAGGACATAGAAGTTGTCCGAGAATTTTCGGACATATTTCGAAGATCTACCAGGATTACCTCCTGATAGACAACTAGAGTTCACCATCGACTTGGAACCGAGGATCGGCTCCGGTGTCAAGGCGCACTATAGGATAGCCCCGAAGGAATTGGAAGAGCTGAAAATCGAATCCAAAATTGTTGGATCTAGGTTTCATTAGGCTAGTGTTTCGCATGGGGCGCTTTGTTTTGTTCATTAAGAAAAGGATGGTTCTTTGAGGATGTGCATCGATTATCGAGAGATAAACAAGATGACACTAAAGAACAAATACCCTTTACCAAGGATTGACGACTTGTTTGATCAACTACGAGGCGGTGTATTCTCGAAAATTGATCTCAAGTCGGGTTACCATCAGTGAAGATACTGATGCGAGGATGTACCTAAGCGCATTAGAACCAGATATGGCCACTATGAGTTCATAGTTATGCCGTTCGGATTAACCAATACACCAGCCGTATTCATGGACTTCATGAACAGAATATTTCATCCATTCTTGGATAAATTCGTTTTGGTCTTCATAGATGATATCCTTATCTATTCAAAGAATGAGGAGGATCACAAGGAACATCTGAGAACGGTGTTACAAACCTTGAGAGATGAGAGACTCTTTGCTAAGTTTAGCAAATGTGAGTTTTGGCTGAAGGAAGTTATGTTCCTTGGACACATCGTGTCTGCAGAAGGCATAAAATTAGATCCAGCTAAAGTAGAGGCAGTGCAAGGATGGAAATCGCCACGGACTCAGCATGAGATTAGGAGTTTCCTAGGACTAGCTGGTTATTATCGGAGATTCATCGAGGGATTCTCCAAGATTGCAAGGCTAATAACCCAGCTACTCCGAAAAGGAATCAAGTTCAACTAGGCGATGAATGTGAGGCGAGTTTTCAAAAACTTCGAAAGTTGACAAGTGCACTAGTGCTAGCGGTTCGAGCGGACAAGGAATCGTAGTTTATCTGAGACGCTTCTAAGGCTGGGCTGGGTTGTGTTTTGATGCAAGAAGGAAAGTTGATAGCCTATCGTCACGACAACTCGAGACCACATGAAATGAATTACCCGACACACGACTTGGAATTAGCGTGATGGTTCACGACCGAAAATTTGGAACACCGTCTCTATGGGTGAGATGTGAGATCTTCCTGAGACCATAAGAGTGCAAGTACTTCTTGAACAAAGAGACTTAAATATGAGGCAGCGAAGATGGCTTGAACTAGTGAAGGATTACGATTGTGGTATTAACTATCACCGGGCAAAGCGAATGTAGTAGGCGCGCGCGAGTCTTAAAATCAAATCAAGCTAGGATGTCTCCTTATCTGAGAGGAAAATCTCGTTGAGGAGTTTGGAAGAATGAGGATTGAGCGGTAGAACACCGGAGGCGATCACGAGTTGTATCGCTACACTCACGATGACGTCGATTTAAGAAAAGGATTGTCGAGAGACGAAGGATGGAGGAAAAGTTAGAAAGATCGAATGAGGGTAAGGTCGAAGGATTTAAGAACTTCGAGGAAGCATCGGACAACATGCTTATTATTTGAGGGAAGGATATGCGTTCGGATGTGTGAGCTTCAAAATGAGATCATGGTGAGGCTCGCGATACACCCTACACCGCCCACCCAGGCAGTACTAAGATGCACCAAGACCTGAAGGAAAAGTTTTGGTCGGAAGGTATGAAACGAGACATAGCTTCTTTCGTAGAACGCTGTCTTGTTTGCCAACAGGTGAAAGCATTACACCAACGCCCATACGAAAAGTTGCAGCCGTTGGAAATACCCGAGTGGAAATGGGATGAGATAACGATGGATTTCGTTACGAACTTATCCAAATCAAAAAGAGGAAACACAGCCATATGGGTAATTGTGGATAGACTCACAAAGAGTGCTCACTTTCTACCGATTCAAAGTAATTATGGATCTGACAAGTTAGCCCAACTGTACGTAAAAGAAATCATATGATTACATGACGTGCCAAAATCTATCACATCTGATAGAGACTCCAAGTTCACATCCAGATTCTGGATTAGCTTACGAAAGGAATTGGGTACGAAATTGAATTTTAGTATGGCATTTCACCCGCAGACTGATGGGCAGTCGGAAAGAACGATCCAGACACTAGAGGATATGTTAAGAACAGTGGTGTTGGATCGAGGCGCAAAGTGGGAAGATATTTTACCCCTTATCGAGTTTGCCTACAACAACAGCTATCAAGCGACGATTGGTATGGCCCCATACGAAGCCTTGTACGGCAAGAAGTGTAGATCACCACTTTATTGGGATGAAGTAGGTAAGAGGAAAATCATAGGGCCAGAAGCAGTGGACGAGATGATTGAGATCGTCCGACAAATTAGGTTGAGGATAAGAGAAGCTCAGGATAGGCAAAAATCTTACGCTGATACGCGTAGATCCGAGCTGCAGTTTGAAGATGGAGACAAAGTGTTTCTTAAGGTCTCTCCATCGAAAGGAATTGTCAGATTTGGACTGAAAGGAAAGCTGAGACCCCGTTTTATAGGACCATATGAGATCCTAGAGAGGATAGGTCCAGTAGCTTATAGGTTGGCTCTTCCGCCAAATCTGGGAAATGTGCACAATGTTTTTCACATGTCGCAATTGCGAAATGCGTTCACGATCAAAGCACGTGATCCGTCAAGGCGGCGTGATCCTCAAGCGGACATGAGCTATGAAGAAGAACCCGCAGCAATACTCGATCATAAGTTCAACAAGCTGCGGGCAAGTCGATTCAGCTAGTCGGCGTCTTTGTGGAAACACCACGAGACGAAGAAGCCACGTGGGAACTTAAAAAGCGATGAAAGAGCGATACCCGATTTATTTTCCTAGAGGTATGCAAATTTGGGATGAAATTTCTTTTAAGGGGTGGAATGTAATATTCGAAAAGCGAGCGTCTAATTACGGTATTCTAAACCCGTGAATTAGGGTTTTGCCGTACATTATTTCTGTATGACATCGAATATTGATTTCGATTCAGTATCGTAATGACGAATTCCTTTTATATTCACTAAGGATTATGAATTAAGGAATAGATTATTGTGAAATGGTTCGACAGTATAATTTTAACGTCGATTTCGTATCGAACGTCAGAATTTTATGAAATTTTCTGAGCAGCGAAGCTTGGAATTAATTTCCATATAAATTCCTATATTAATAGGAATATTATTTATAAAGTAAGTACGAGCTTATTGCGACCATTTTGAGATGAGTCGATTATGAACGTTTTGAGACGTTTTGAACGTTAACGTCTAGAGACGTTTTGAAAAATGGGTTTAACGACCAGGAAGTTATAATAATTAATTTCCTATTATTATTTTATATAATTACAGTATTATTAAGCATTAAAATCAATTTTTGAACTATAGAACTGTAATATTCCAAAGAAACGAACGTACGATTACGGTATTCTAAACCCGTAATTAGGGTTTTGCAGTATATAATTTTGACGATATCGAATATTGTGATTTCGATACGATATCGTTATAACAATTCTTTTATAATTCACTAAGTAGTGTGAATTACGAAATGAAATTTATGAAATGATCGACGATTATTATTTTTAACGTCGACAGCGTGTCGAGCGTCGACTTTATGGAAATCTACGGTGTAAAGCTTAGAATTAATTTCCATCTAAATTCCTTGATTAAAGGAATATATTTATAACGTAGTCACGAGCTTACTACGACCATTTTGAGATGAGTCGATTTTGAGCGTTTTGAGGCGTTTTGAGCGTCAGCGTCTGAGGCGTTTTGTAAAATGAGTTTAATGCTCAGGAAATTATAATAATTAATTTCCTATTATTATTTTATATAATTCCAGTATTATTAATTATTAAAATCAATTTTCAGTTATTAAAATTCGATAATTTAGTATTGAAATTTTGAAAACCCTAAGTTTATAAACTTTGGTTTTCACATGAAATAACACCATTAAATTATCATATGGTATCTAAACTATATGTTATGATATATATGAGTATTATTAAGCTATGAAATCAGTTTTAGATCATTAAAACTCGATAGCTTATAATTATAAATTTGAACCTAATTTTGAAATTATGGTTTCTTATGCATAAATTAATGCTATAATTTTATCCTATGATATTATTTAATATCTAAATCATATATTATGATATATATGTGTATATTTTGATCGAAAATGACATGAGTATCAATAATAGGTGTAATTTGTATTTTATTCCTATTTTTCCAATTTAGAATCGGTAATTTCGAAATTGTGTCCATGGGATGATTTAATTATTTTTATGGCTTGTATTATATATCTATGATCATGTGTGATATATATTATGCATTAATGTACAATAATGAAATTAAAACAGCCCTTAAACCCCACGTCGCGTAAGCTACGCTTTAGAGGAAAGGCATGCACTTCATATTTTGACCAATACATGCACACCTAGCCAATGATCACTACACTCACATCATTAGGCTGCTCTCCATCCATTGGGGTGTGTGTGTGTGATGTGTGCCGAGGGAGAGAGAGAGATAGGGGAGGAGGACCTTGCATTCCTCTCCAATTTCATACTCCACCTCATTCGTCAAATTCTAATCACCCTCAAAACACCCTCTTCTCTCTTTTCTTCAGCCGAGAACCGAGGCCAAACTCCCCATTATTTTGAAAGCTCTCACTTCTTTCTCATTTCTTCTTCATTCCTTCACCAAAACTTGGATACCATACCTTGTCCATTGAAACCTATACATTTCCTAAGGTAATAACCGAGCATAGTACAAAGTTTATCCCTCTTTTTAGTTCGAAAATTTTCGAAACTGTTTTATGTGTATATGAATGTTTTAATTGTTCTATGAATGAACTATGTGTTTATATGTTGTTCTTGATGATTTAGTTCGAAAATATATGTGAATATATATGTTAGATAAGCATAGATGGTTGTACATTAAGTTGTTGAAATGGATCTAGCATGTCTTCATGATTTTCGAACCTTAGGATATGTTTAATAAAATTTTCGAAAGCTTTGTAAAATAAAATGATGATGACCGATTACTTCATGAATGTTTTAGTGATGGATTATTGTTATATATCATGTTTAGAGTCCATGGTTTTGATTGAAAATTTTAGAAAAACCACAGGTATTTTTTTTAAAAAATACCGTGAAACTCTTAATATGTACCATGATGTATAATTTTATGTTAAGCTTGTGATGACATATTAAGTGCTTTAATGTGTTGTTTATATGTTACATGATTTATATGAAATTTTGGAAAAACCACAGCACTATTTTGGATAAAACCGTGAACTATATATGTATATACCTTGGAGTATAATCTTTATTTCAAACATCTGAGGTCATATTCATGCTTTAGGACCTTGATTACATGTTCTATGATTTATCTAGAATTTTGAAAATCAAATGCTTGATTTATTGAAAATGCCGAGAGCTTCAGGTGTTGTATGTTGGTGTATGATTTTATTTTAATCATCAAATGATATATTTATACTTTAGTATATTACTTATGTAATATATAATTATTAGAATATTTGGAAATCAAAAACCATGTTTAAATCAAAAAGCCGTGAGCTATGTGCTCAATAAGGTGATGATTTAATTGGTTTTGATGATTATTATGATGTTATATTACTATACTATAGTGTATAAACATAGTATATAATTGTTGGAAATTTTGAAAACCAAATACCAAAATTAATCAAAAGCCGAGAGCATGTATGCTCCATATGGTGATGATTTCAATTGGTTTGGTTGATATTATGATGTTACAATGTTATAATATAATGTTTAATCATGTTGTGATTTATTTAGAATTTTAGAAATTGTTTGATAATTATTAGGTAATTATCAAGTTATTACCGTGAATATTGTTATATATTGTGAAATGGATGCTTATGATGAACTATAGGTTATATTAATGATATATATTGATGGTGGGATATTATACTATGTGTATATTAACTTTGGGAATTTTTAGATAATTATTCCATATTATATGGAATTACCGAAATGAATATATATGTAAATATACTAATAAATGACAAACAATATCATATGGATCTTATAAATTCATATTCTGGACCATAGTGTATAATAATACACTATATTAATTTAGAAAATTTTTCAAAGGCCATTTAGTATTTTTAATCTAATTATCGAAAATTTCGATAATTTAAAAGGGTTTTAAAATCCTTTTTAATTCAGTTTATTAATAAAATATATGTCTATTTATATTCTGGACATATTTTGGAAATTATAAAAATTTTACAAACATAGTTTACTATGTTTAAGACAAACGTTAGGTTGTTAACGTTTTAAAATCGAAAATACGCTTTTCTAATTATTAAAAGGTTTAATAAATGCGAAATTATTTATAAGTCCTTGATTTACGTGATAAATCGAGAGCTAGGACTTTACATTTTCAAATCAATCAAATTTGATTTATAAAGCGAAATAATCTGAAATTACTTTTGAAAGTCGAAATCGTTGACTTTGTTGGCCGTGTTGACCGTTGACTTTGAAAGTCAAACTTACGATTATCGTTCGATAAATCGCCAATGTCTGGCGTAAGATGTACTAATTGAGTATAATACCTCATTAGCAAGAAAGGATTTCACAAATGAAATCCTTATATCGGAAGCGCTCATATCGTTAAAGCGTTTAAGCGGGCGTTAAGCGAAATAGTTGAGCGTATCTCGGGGCGAGAAAAATTCGATTAAATAACGTATTTGAAAGCATATCGAATTCATTTGAGAATTCAACTCACATCGATATCAAATATCGAAGTTATCTTTGAAAGTCTCATGCATGAAACGGCGACGTACTAAAACCTCGCTTTTTAGTAAAGGTGTGGGCCTTAAGCTTGCGGGACCTTGATGACGAGCGAACCTAGGACTTTTACAACGAACCATAGTCCGGTGGGCTTCTTATCTTCAAAATGTGGGCCTTTTCTTACCCCACAAAAGCGTGACTTTCTTGTTATTCCAAATGAGTTTATTCTGACACTTATTTATTTGTTAACAAATGTTTCTTGCATTACACCGAAAATATTTCGTTTGTGTATGGATCCTATCTGTTATGCCGGGTAGGGCTGTGGAGATAGTTGGAACTATTATATCAATTGTTGTGGTAGCATGACCTTTTAATGTCGGGTCTGTGTGGGATGATAAATGCACAGCTAGGATTGGCGTGAAGGTTGGAACTATCTGTTGTGTTAACATATGCTTGCGAGAGATATTTGTGTCTTTGTCACGGGATTACGGCGGTCACGGCGTCGTAGATGGGAGGCCTCACTCTCGGCGTTTATTATTATTATTATTATGTATTGTGACTATGAGATACGGACCATACACGCGAAAATGCTCGGCGAGCTATGTTCTGAGCGAAAATGATTTGGTAGCGCAAGGCATTTTAACTAAAACCACTTGTGACTTACCCGATATTGGCGTAATTCAAATTCTATCAAATGTTTTCGGCATGAGTCCTTGAGTGCAATTTCTTGTACTTAGCCCTGCATGTTTGTTTTAAATGTGCGGTTGAGCTCGATGGTGATGATGGAGGGTGTGTTGAGTCCGGTGCCATATTTGTTTATTTAGGATTTGGTTTTGCCTTGAATACATATAGTCATATATGTATTCACACACTCATTGCTAAACTCTAACTCTTAGCCATTATGTCTCATTGTCGTACTATTGAGGTTCATCGGATCACGGTTTAATCTTTGGGTCGATGGCTAAACTCTTTAATTATTTGGATAATATCTTATGCCATATTATGCATGCTTGTTTATAACCAATGTGGCCATTTACTTTGGTTAATTTGTCTATAATACTATTCTAGTATTAGTCACCCTCCGATCCGGGTTGGTGGGGCGCGGGTGTGAGAGTGGTATCGAGCACTTTTGCTCTTTGTAAACCAAATCCTTTTATTCTAAGTCTAGATCAGTCCTTTGGACTTCTAGAAATCTCTTGACTCACTCAACACTCCATCACATCGAGCTCAACCGGGAAGAAGGTAACTGCATCTCTTTCTCAAAGCCATGAAATGAAAATTTTTACATGTTGAGCAAATTGGAAGAACTTTTGAAAGAATTGACTATGATGAAAATTTTTATGATGAAAATGAAAGTGGAGCAAGAAAATTTTTCCAAAATACTTTTGGGTTGAACTAATGCAAATACTCGAGTATTGATATGAAAGTACATGGTGGTACTAGTTGAATGATCAACATGGGATGAATGAATCCATTTTTGATATGCATATAAGTTGATTATGATTGTTATGTTGAAATTGTATTTCCAAAATTTTCAAATTGAGACCTTATTCCAACTTTCAAAATTTTGTTTATGATGAGCGATATGTTATCATAAGGCGAACTTAGACTCTAAGGAGCATGTTCACATATCGTGAAAGAACATAGAAATGCGAACTTCTTTTCCTTACGAGAACAAAGAGCGATAGGAAGAATGAAAGTGATGATGGCCTCGAGCTCGAGCGACGAAAGGCGGCGAGAAGGATGAACAAGGCGACCTCGACCTTAAAGATGAGCAGCGTCGACACTTCATCACTACTTCGACATGGTGAGCATCGACACGAATCATGACATGGGCGTCACTTACGGCTTCAGAATGTTCAGCCTCAACTTAAAAACCCGAAAATGGTAGGCGTATTACGTCGACATACGTCTCGATTTACATTTGGCACGATCGCACAAATTTCCTGCACTGCGCAGTAAATTTATTTTAGCTAGAACTCTCTCGTTAGGACTCCGATTTACGCATGGTTTTCACCTGCGTACTCTAACACTGATCTTCATTGCTATGAAGAACAGAATCCTAATTCTGTCTCCAGAATACGATAGAGTCCGTTGAACTCTAGTTCGAGTGTACAATATAGGATAAGGATCTCATAGCTTATATTAAGATGTTGTTGGTTTATGTATACGTTTGGGTAAGACTAAGAAGGTAAGTTGTGGTAAGTATTGTGCAGTATGATGTTGCCTACCTTATAGACTTGCTTGACCTTATCTAGTTGCTTCACGTTACGTTTAAGATATCCTTGCACCTTTTGAGATGGCGATAGTTGACTTATGATAGTTTTATTAAGTGACGGATGGAGGATGAGATATCTCGCGAGGAGGAGGATTGGACCACCCCACCCTGAGGAGGAGGTGAGTATTTATCGCTCCGGTGGATGTCTGTTGGGAAGACTTGGGTGAGTTCTTGGCATATTATCTCCGTCTTTGGAGGCGCCCGAGCCACGGCATGGCCGATTATGATGGCATCCAGCGCCTCCTAGCGATACTCCCTGCACAGGATGGGTGCGCCAGAGATATCGGGAGATTACATCTACTGGGCGATGGGCGGCTACGACTTGGTGGGAGATTTGCCCAGTTCGTGAGTCACGACTTACGTGTACGGCATTCTGAGGCAGCACAGAGGACCCTACCTCCCTCCCGAGTATACAGGCGGGATGAGTCGCGAGTGGCTATACAGAGGTTCGAGGCGGATTGACCCGGTCGTGCCTCCTTTCCTTTTGACGAGGAAGGCTGCCCGCTTAGAGGCGGCCGCCCCGAGCCTTGGGAGGCGGTATTTCCACCCCACAGCCGGACACCCGTCGTCCACAGTACCACCTCCACCACCTATGGTCCCGGCCGTACCACCGGTCGAGCACTCCCGTCGGACGATGCGGATGAGGGTAGCAGATGTCGCGGTGGCTACGGCCCGATCCGTCACGACTACGAGCATCGGGTGAATCGACGAACACTTTAACCACTGCGAGACATACCGATGGTGGAAGCGATGGGCCGGTCCATCGGGGCGCCCGCATGGACATTTCGGCGGCGAGGGCGACTCAGGAGGAGGAAGACCCAGGAGGGCAGACGGTGAGAGGACTCGTGATGTAGACCACGATGAAGCGTAAGGAGATTTTTTTTTGTGTTAAGCACATTGTTTTCCTTTTCCTATGTTTAATCTTTAGTGATGGACTTAGAACCTTAACTTTTGGAAGGCCGTGTGGGCGGGACTTATGTTTTATTTCTCTTTTATATAACCGTTGGTTTTGAACATCACGCCTATAGCGAAATTTTGGATATATATACACATGACCTAATAGGGCTTTTGCGGCAAGTTATGTTTGTTAAGAGTGATACTCTGTTTGGAATCGTTTCTGATAAGGCCATAATAGTGTTGGTGTATGTTGAGTTGTGAAAAGAATAAGTGCTAATGATTACACATTTTCTATAGCGACATGCCTCAGGAGAAATCGGGCGAGGAACCCGGAGGTCGAGGTCGGGAAGGCGAGAGGAAGGGTAGGATCCCGAGCAAGAGCGAAGATATTCCCCAACCACTACCTCCACCTCAACCCAATCGCGGGATCGAAGAAATGTTTCTCAGACAGAACCTCCATCCTTTACGGGAAGGTAGCAGGAAGAAGCCGAACAATGGGTTAGGGCCATTGAGCGGATTTTACCTTTTAAGATGCACGGCTCGGAAAGGCTGTCGTGTGTTACCTTCGGTGATAGGACCGGTGACTTACGGTGGGAGGCCGGAAGAAGACTTTCACGGTGAGCGACTTGAGGAATTCTCGTGGGAGGATTTCAAGAGGGGTATGAAAAGTACATTCCTAAAAGCTATAAGAGGAAGAAGGGCGAGAATTTTCTGCTAAAACAAGAAAGGATATTTGTGACCGACTATGATCGCACTTTCTGCGAGATGTCGAGATATGCACAGGCTGGTGGACACCGACTTGAAAATGTCGGAAAAGTTCGAGCGGTGAGAATGGAATCGCATGTCTCTTGCCACCATGGAGACACATCTACTGAAGCTCTTGCGAGCTTTAGATATTGAGGCGACCATGGCCGAGAATAAGTCGGTGTCGTCTCGGACACACAATCTGTTGGATAGAGGAAGGGAAATAGGAACACAACCGCGGGAATAACAACCGCGGGAGCTATGGGGATGCAGTCTGGCGCCGTGGCAAGGAAGCAGCAGGCGCCACAGGCAAAGGCGGAAGAGCAACATATGCTCCACCGGCAATGGGACCACATGCACAATTGAGGATACCTCAATGCCCTCGATGCCATAGAGCACATAAGGGTGTGTGTGCGGCAAGCGTGGTAGGCTGTTACAAGTGCGGGGCAAGCGGGCATTACATGACAATTGCCCGGTGTCACGTTCGGATGTAAGGCCGAACCAGCGGGCAATGCTCGGCCATTAAGGGCTATCTGACTTCAACCCGATCGCCACGGCGGTTTCATTCTAACCCCAAGCAACTCGGTGGCAACAACCCCTAGCCTCGACAACAACTCCAACGGCCGCAACAATGGCGGCGGCCGCAACAACAAATCCGCAACGCGATGGTAGCCACCACTAACAACAGCGGGCGGCAACCACCGCGCCCAGCGCCGGCGGCGGCAGCAGGCGAGCAGCGGCCGCCCGAATCAGCGAGGACTAGCGCCCGTCGGCCTCGGCCGGCTCGGTGAAACTACGCCACATAGGAGGCGAGCGAACAAAACCAAGGAAACTTGGCGGTATGGGAGTTCTACTCAACCTACATTATAGTATTGTTCGATCGGGTGCTTCGCATTCTTTTATTGCAAAATCATGCGTGAAATCTTTGGGCCTTAGGTGCGAAAAGTCGAGCCGAGGATATGAGAATCTCATCGCCTATAGGAGGGATTATGACCGTTACACACTTTTGCTCGAACCTAGAGTTGACATTAGGATCACTTAAGGTTACGGATAGCGATCTAAACATAATACCCATGGATGATGTAGACATAATCCTCGGAATGGGTGGTTAGCTAAGAATCATTCCACGATTCTCGTAAGGCAAGGAAAATTTCGTTTCACTTTCTGGACGAAGCTACGCACTTCCACGGGATCGGCATGGGAGGAGGATTCCGATAGTATCGGCACTACAAGCTAGGAGGATGATGAACGGAAGGGATGCCATGCATTCCTTGTTTATTTGAACGAAGAGGATAAACCGAGCGGGTAGAAGACATTGAAGTCGTCAAAGAATTTTGGACGTGTTCCGAGAATCTACCAAGGCGCCTCACGATGAACAACTAGAGTTTACCATCGACTTGGGCCGGATCAGCCCGGTGTCGAGCGCCCTATAGGATGGCCCGAAGGAACTAGAAGAGCTGAAAATCAAATCAAGAGCTTTTGGATCTAGGATTCATTAGGTAGAGTGTTTCACCTTGGGGGCGCTGTTTTGTTTGTTAAGAAAAGGATGGTTCTTTGAGGATGTGCATCGATTATAGGGAGCTAAATATGATGACACTAAAGAACAAATAACCTTTACCGAATTGATGACTGTTTGATCAATTGCGAGGCGGGTATATTCTCTAAAATTGATCTTAAGTCGAGGATATCATCGGTGAAAATCGATGCGAGGATGTACCTAAGGCGCATTCGAACGAGATATGGCCACTATGAGTTCATAGTTATGCCATTCGGATTAACCAATGCACCGACCATATTCATGGACCTCGTGAGCAGTATTTCATCCATTTACGGATAAATTTGTTTTGGTCTTCATAGATGATATCCTTATTTACTCAAAGAATGAAGAGGATCATAGGGAACATCTGACGGTTTTGCAAACCACGAGAGGCGAAAGACTCTTTGCTAAGTTTAGCAAATGTGAGTTTTGGTGAAGGAAGTTATGTTCCTTGGACACATCGTGTCTGCTGAAGGTATAAAGTAGATCGACCAAAGTAGAGGCCGTGCGAGAATGGAAATCACCAAGAACACGACGACGAGATTAGAAGTTTCCTAGGATTAGCTGGCTATTATAGGAGATTCATCGAAGGATTCTCCAAGATTGCAAGGCCAACAACCCGACTACTCGGGAAGGAATCAAGTTGATTGGGTGATGAGTGCGAGGCGAGTTTTCAAATACTCGAAGAAAAATTGACGATGCACCGGTTCTAGCGGTCGAAGCGGACAAGGGGTATGTGGTCTATCTTGACGCATCTATATTTGGATTGGGTTGTGTCTTGATGCAAGAAGGAAAAGTGATAGCTTATGCATCCCGACAACTCGGACCCCTGGTGAACTACCTGACCCGCGATTTGGAATTAGCGGTATGGTTCATGCACTAAAATATGGAGACACCATCTCTATTGTGAGATGTGAGATCTTCACGGACCATAAAGTTTGAAGTATTTCTTGAACAAAGAGATCGAGCATGAGACAAAGAAGATGGCTAGAATTAGTAAAGATTACATTGTGGTATTAACTATCACCGGGCAAAGCGAATGTAGTGGCGGCGCCTTGAGTCGTAAGAGCCGTACCAAGTTAGGATGTCTCTTTATCTGAGAGGAAAAACTTCGTTGAAGAGTTTGGTAGAATGAGGATTGAGCTGGTGGAACCGCGCGAGACAATTGTGAGTTGTATCGCTACACTCACACTTACATCGACCTAAGAAAAAGAATTGTCGAGACAAGGATGGAGGAAAAGTTGGAAAAGATCGAGAAAGACTAAGGTGCGAAGGATTGAGAATTTCAAGGCGCGGATAGCCTTGTTGTTTGAAGGTAGGATATGCGTTCTGACGGCGTGAGAGCTTGAGCGAAATCATGAGTGAGGCTCGCGATCGCCTACACACCGCCCGCTGGCGGTACTAAGATGTACCGGGACACGAAGGAAAAATTTTGGTGGGAAGGCGTGAAGCGAGACATAGCTTCTTTAGTAGAGCATGTCTTGTTTGCCAACAAGTGAAGGCACTACACAGCGTCCCTACGGAAGTTACAACCATTGGAAATCCCGAATGGAAGTGGGACAACATAATGATGGATTTCGTTACAAGCTTACCCAAATCGAAAAGAGGAAACACGACCGTATGGGTAATTGTGGATAGACTTACCAAGAGTGCTCACTTTCTACCTATTCAAAGCACTTATGGATCGATAAGTTGGCCCGGTATGCGTTAAGGAAATTATACGATTACATGGAGTGCCAAATCCATTACCTCGATCGAGACTCCAAATTCACATCCGAGGTTGGATTAGCTTCTGAGAGAATTGGGTACTAAACTCGATTTCGATCGGCATTTCATCCACAAGCGGATGGGCGATCGGAAAGAACGATCAACGTTAGAGGATATGCTTAAACGGTAATATTGGACCAAGGTGCAAAATGGGAAGATATTTTACCTCGATTGAGTTTGCCTACAACAATAGCTACTGGCGACGATCGGCATGGCCCCATCGAAGCCCTTGTATGGCGAAGTGTAGATCACCACTTTATTGGGATGAAGTCGGTGAGAGAAAGTTATAGGGCTGATGCGTTGAGCGAAATGATCGAGATCGTTTGACAAATTAGGATGAGGATAAAAGAGGCTCGGGACGGACAAAATCTTACGCCGATCTGCGTAGATCCGAACTACGATTTGAAGATGGAGACAAAGTATTTCTTAAGGTCTCTCCATCGAAAGGATTGTCGGGTTTGGCACGAAAGGAAAGCTTAGACCCGCTTTATAGGACCATATGAGATCTAGAGAGGATAGGTCCGATAGCTTCTGAGGTTGGCTCTTCCATGAACTGGGAATGTGCATAACGTTTTCACGTGTCGCAATTGCGAAAATCGTTCAAGATCTAAGCACGTAATCCACGAGGCGGCGTGATTCTCAAGCCCGACATGAGCTACGAAGAGGAACCAATGGCAATCCTCGACTATAAAGTCCAACGACTACGGAGCAAGTCGATTAGTTAGTCAATCTTGTGGAGACACCACGGACGAGAAGAAGCCGCGTGGGAACTTGAAGAAGCGATAAAGAGCGATACCCGATTTATTTTTCTAAAGGTATACAAATTTGGGACGAAATTTTTCGTAAGGGTGGAATGTAATATTCGAAAAGCGAGCGTCACGATTACGGTATTCTAAACCCGTAATTAGGGTTTTGCCGTATATAATTTTGCGACATCAAATATTGTGATTTCGATACGATATCGTTATAACGAATTCTTTTATAATTCACTAAGTAGTGTGAATTACGGAAATGAAATTTATGAAATGATACGACGATTATTATTTTTAACGTCGACAGCGTGTCGAGCGTCGACTTTATGGAAATCTACGGTGTAAAGCTTAGAATTAATTTCCATCTAAATTCCTTGATTAAAAGGAATATATTTATAACGTAAGTGCGAGCTTACTCGACCATTTTGAGATGAGTCGATTTTAAGCGTTTGAGGCGTTTTGAGCGTCAACGTCTGAGGCGTTTTGTAAAATGAGTTTAATGCTCAGGAAATTATAATAATTAATTTCCTATTATTATTTTATATAATTTCAGTATTATTAATTATTAAAATCGAATTTTCAGTTATTAAAATTCGATAATTTGGTATTGAAATTTTCGAAAACCCTAAGTTTATAAACTTTGGTTTTTCACATGAAATGACACCATTAAATTATCATATGGTATCTAAACTATATGTTATGATATATATGAGTATTATTAAGCTATGAAATCAGTTTTTAGATCATTAAAACTCGATAGCTTATAATTATAAATTTCGGAACCTAATTTTCGAAATTAGGGTTTCTTATGCATAAATTAATGCTATAATTTTATCCTATGATATTATTTAATATCTAAATCATATATTATGAAATATATGTGTATATTTTGATCGAAAATGACATGAGTATCAATAATAGGTGTAATTTGTATTTTTATACCTATTTTTCCAATTTAGAATCGGTAATTTCGAAATTGTGTCCATGGGATGATTTAATTATTTTATGGCTTGTATTATATATCTATGATCATGTGTGATATATATTATGTATTAATGTACAAAAATGAAATTAAAACAGCCCCTTAAAAACCACATCTTGCAAGCTACACAGAGGAAAGGCATACCTCCACCTTATTTTTGACCAATACATGCACACCTAGCCAATGATCACTACACTCACATCATTAGGCTGCTCTCCATCCATTGGGGATGTGTGTGTGTGATGTGTGCCGAGGGAGAGAGAGAGATATAGGAGGAGGACCCTTCACATTCCTCTCCCATTTCATACTCCTTTCTCATCAAATTCTAATCACCCTCAAAACACCCTCTTCTCTTTTCTTGACCCGAGAACCGAGCCAAACTCCCCCATTATTTTCGAAAGCTCTCACACTTCTTTCTCATTTCTTCTTCATTCCTTCACCAAAACTTGGATACCATACCTTGTCCATTGAAACCTATACATTTCCTAAGGTAATAACGGAGCATAGTACAAAGTTTATCCCTCTTTTTAGTTCGAAAATTTTCGAAACTGTTTTATGTGTATATGAATGTTTTAATTGTTCTATGAATGAACTATGTGTTTATATGTTGTTCTTGATGATTTAGTTCGAAAATATATGAATATATATGTTAGATAAGCATAGATGGTTGTACATTAAGTTGTTGAAATGGATCTAGCATGTCTTCATGATTTTGAACCTTAGGATATGTTTAATAAAATTTTGAAAGCTTTGTAAAATAAAATGATGATGACCGATTACTTCATGAATGTTTTAGTGATGGATTATTGTTATATATCATGTTTAGAGTCCATGGTTTTGATTGAAAATTTTTAGAAAAACCCTAGGTATTTTTTTTAAAAAAATACCGTGAGCTTCTTAATATGTACCATGATGTATAATTTTTATGTTAAGCTTGTGATGACATATTAAGTGCTTTAATGTGTTGTTTATATGTTACATGATTTATATGAAATTTTTGGAAAAACCCTAGCACTATTTTGGATAAAACCGTGAACTATATATGTATATACCTTGGAGTATAATCTTTATTTCAAACATACAAGGTCATATTCATGCTTTAGGACCTTGATTACATGTTCTATGATTTATCTAGAATTTTTGAAAATCAAATGCTTGATTTATTGAAAATGCCGAGAGCTTCAAGGTGTTGTATGTTGGTGTATGATTTTATTTTAATCATCAAATGATATATTTATACTTTAGTATATTACTTATGTAATATATAATTATTAGAATATTTGGAAATCAAAAACCATGTTTAAATCAAAGAAGCCGTGAGCTATGTGCTCAATAAGGTGATGATTTAATTGGTTTTGATGATTGTTATGATGTTATATTACTATACTATAGTGTATAAACATAGTATATAATTGTTGGAAATTTTGAAAACCAAATACCAAAAATTAATCAAAAAGCCGAGAGCATGTATGCTCCATATGGTGATGATTTCAATTGGTTTGGTTGATATTATGATGTTACAATGTTATAATATAATGTTTAATCATGTTGTGATTTATTTAGAATTTTTAGAAATTGTTTGATAATTATTCGGTAATTATCAAGTTATTACCGTGAATATTGTTATATATTGTGAAATGGATGCTTATGATGAACTATAGGTTATATTAATGATATATATTGATGGTGGGATATTATACTATGTGTATATTAACTTTGGGAATTTTTAGATAATTATTCCATATTATATGGAATTACCGAAATGAATATATATGTAAATATACTAATAAATGACAAACAATATCATATGGATCTTATAAATTCATATTCTGTACCATAGTTTATAATAATACACTATATTAATTTAGAAAATTTTTCAAAGGCCATTTAGTATTTTTAATCTAATTATCGAAAATTTCGATAATTTAAAAAGGGTTTTAAAATCCTTTTAAATTCAGTTTATTAATAAAATATATGTCTATTTATATTCTGGACATATTTTGGAAATTATAAAAATTTTACAAACATAGTTTACTATGTTTAAGACAAACGTTAGGTTGTTAATGTTTTAATCGAAAATACGCTTTTCTAATTATTAAAAGGTTTAATAAATGCGAAATTATTTATAAGTCCTTGATTTACGTGATAAATCGAGAGCTAGGACTTTACGTTTTCAAATCAATCAAATTTGATTTATAAAACGAAATAGTACGAAATTACTTTTTGAAAGTCAAAATCGTTGACTTTGTTGACCGTGTTGACTTCGTTGACTTTGAAAGTCAAACTTACGATTATACGTTCGATAAATCGCGCCAATGGCGTAAGATGTACTAATTGAGTATAATACCTCATTAGCAAGAAAGGATTTCACAAATGAAATCCTTATATCGGAAACGTGCTCATCGTTAAAGCGTTTAGCGGGAGGCATTAAGCGAAATAGTTGAGCGTATCTCGAGGGCGAGAACAATTGATTAAATAGCGTATTTGAAAGCATATCGAATTCATTTGAGAATTCAACTCACATCGATATCAAATATCGAAGTTATCTTTGAAAGTCTCGCAAGACTTGGCGACGTACTAAAACCTCGCTTTTCGTAAAGGTGCATACGGCGCGACGGCACCTTGATGAGCGAGCGAACCTAGGACTTTACAACGAACCATAGTCCGGTGGGCTTCTTATCTTCAAAATGTGGGCCTTTTCTTACCCCACTAAAGCGTGACTTTCTTGTTATTCCAAATGAGTTTATTCTGACACTTATTTTACAAATTGTTAACAAATGTTTCTTGCATTACACCGCCGAAAATATTTCGTTTTGTGTATGGATCTATCTGTTATGCCGGGTAGAAATTTGTGGAGATAGTTGGAACTATTATATCAATTGTTGTGGTAGCACCTGACCTTTTTAATGTCGGGTCTGTCTTGGGATGATAAATGCACAGCTAGGATTGGCGTGAAGGTTGGAACTATCTGTTGTGTTAACATATGCTTGCAGTGAGTGATGTGTCTTTGTGCGGGATTATGGCGGTCACGGCGTCGTAGATGGGAGGCCTCACTCTCGGCGTTTATTATTTATTATTATTATGTATTGTGACTATGAGATACGGACCATACACACCAAGAAAATGCTCGGCGAGCTATGTTTCTGACGAAAATGATTTGGTAAGCGCAAGGCATTTTAACTAAAACCACTATGACTTACCCGATATTGGCGTAATTCAAATTCTATCAAATGTTTTCGGCATGAGTCCATTGAGTGCAATTTCTTGTACTTAGCCTGCATGTTTGTTTTTAAATGTGCGGTTGAGCTCTGATGGTGATGATGGAGGTGTGTTGAGGAGTCGGTGCCCTTGTTGTTTATTTAGGATTTGGTTTTGCCTTGAATACATATCGTCATATATATATTCACACACTTTCATTGCTAAACTCTAACTCTTAGCCATTATGTCTCTTGTTGTCTATTGAGGTTCATCGGATCACGGTTTAATCTTTGGGTCTGATGGCCTAAACTCTTTTAATTATTTGGATAATATCTTATGACATATTATGCATGCTTGTTTATAACCAATGTGGCCATTAACTTTGGTTAATTTGTCCTATAATACTATTCCTAGTATTAGTCACCCTCCAGTCCGGGTTGGTCCGGAGCGGGGGTGTGACAAGAACTCGATTATTTCAATTTGTTAAATTCGAAAACCCTAATTTCTAAAACTAGGGTTTTCTCACATAAAATGATACCATTAAATTATCATATGCTATTATTTATTATCTAAACTATATGTTATGATATATATGAGTATATATGGCACGAAAATGGATTGATAATAATATGTGGCATGAATTATAATTTTTATTCCCTATTTTCACGCGATTTTCGTATATATGTGTTATGTGATGTTTTAATTATTTAAATGACATGTATTATATATCTATGACTTATATTATGATTAATACATTGTATTAAGGATCAAATAAGATAAAATCACCCCCCTAAACACACATGTGCGCCGGTTACACCCTCCAAACAAACATGATTATACCTTTTTCCATTGACCAACCCATGAGGAGCCTTTTTCACTCACTCATGATCACAATCCCACTCCCAAGAGGCTGCCATATTTTTATCATTTTTTGAGAGGGCCGAGAGGTAGAGAGAGGTATAGAGGGGGAGGGACTCTTCCCATTCACCCATTATACTCATTATCTTCATTTCAAACAATAAAACACTCAAAAACTCCATTCCTCTCCCATTCTTCAGCCAAAAACCGAGAACTCCATCTCCATTTCTCTCAAATTTTTCTTCTCTTCTTCCTCTCCATTCACCCAAACTTTGATACCATGCATTGTTCTTGTGAAACTCATTCCTATTTCAAAGGTAAACATGGACCATAAGTACCGATTACCTTCTCCATTGTTATAAAATTTTCGAACATGTTCATATGTGTGTATGTCATATGTGTGTGTGTATGTTTATAAATGTTCTTAAGGTATGAGATTTTGTGTACATATATGTTCTTGATGTTTTATTTACAAAAATATGAGAATATATGTTTAGATGGACATATGATATTGTATATGAAATATTTGAAAGGATTTAGTATATATATATATGATATTCGAAACCTTGAGCATGTTTAAAAAAAATTATTTTTGAAATGTTAAAAATATTTAGGTAGTGACCGATTATGTTTCAAAATATTTTAAGGATGGATTATTGATCTATGATATGTTTAGAGTCCATAGTGATTTATTTAGAATTTTTGGAAAACCTTAAGCTTATTTTACAAAAATACCGTGAGCTTATGAGTATGTACCTTGGTGTATGATTTTTATTTTAAACATGCAATGACATATTAATGCTCTAGGACCTTGGTTATATGTTCTATGAATTTATTATAATTTTTAAAAATCAAATGCATAAATTTTTGATGAAGGCCGAGAGCTATATGATTTTATATCTTAGTGTATGATTTTTATTTTGAACATGCAATGGTATATTGTTGATCTAGTACATTGATTATGTGTTACATAATTCTATTGGAATTTTTGGAAATCAATTGCCAATTTAAATCAAAAAACCGAAGAGCTTCATGCTCAATAAGGTGATGATTTAATTGGTTTTTGATGAATGTTATGATGTTATATTGCTATATTATAGTGTATAAGCATAGTGTATAATTGTTAGAAATTTTTGAAAACCAAAAACCTATAAAGGTCAAAAAAGCCGAGAGCTATTAAGCTCCATAAGGTGATGATTCAAATGGTTTTGGTTAATGTTATGATGTTACATTGTTATACTATAGTGTTTAATCATGTTATATTTTATTTGGAATTTTTGCAAATTGTTTAGTAATTATTTGTGAATTACCGAATGCATTCGAGATTTATACCTTGATGAATAAATTGTTTATGATGGACTATAGGTTATTAGTATGTTATATATTAATATTGGGACATTGTTTTAAGTGTATGACAATTTTGGAAATTTTTGGACAATTATTCCATAATTAAATGGAATTACCGTGACTATATATATATTAATAAGTGATGATCGAATATCATTTGGATGATATTAATACTTATTAATGACCATAGTGTATAATAATACACTATTCTAAATTAGAAAAAATTTGAAAACCATTTGGTAATTTTATGAAATTACCGAAAGCTATTTACATATTTATAAGGATTTTTAAATCCTTTTTAATCAAGTTTAATAATATACTATATGTCTAAATATTATTTTAGACATATTCGGATTTTGTAAAATTTTATAAACATAGATTAATATGTTTGAGACAAACGTTATATTTAATAACGTTATAAACAAAAATATATGGTTTAATTATTAAAAAGATTAATATTTGCGAAAAATATTAATAAGTCCTTTGATTTACGTGACAAATCGAGAAATAGGACTTTACGAATTGAAATCGATCTAAAATCGATTTATAAAATGAATTAGTAAGAAATTACTATTTAAAAGTCAAAATTGTTGACTTTGTTGACTGTGTTGATTTCGTTGACATTTAAAGTCAAGCGTCGAAAATCGTTCGATAAATACGCTGTCTGGCGTAAGGCGTACTAATTGGTCGAGATATCTCATTAGTAAGAAAAGGTTTGAAAATGAAATCCTTATATCGAAGCGTGCTTAAATCGTTGAGCGTTTAAAACCGGAAAGGTTAAGCGAAATAATTGAGCGATCACGGAAGAGCGAGCGGTTGATCGGATACGTATTTGAAAGCGTATTGAATTCGTTAAGGAATTGGTTTACATCGATATTAAATATCGAAGTTTATCTTAGACTTTGAAAGTCTCGAGAAGCGTGAACGGCGTACTAAAACCTCGCTTTTACGTAAAGGTGTGGGCCTTGAGCGAGACGGCCGGACATTGACGAGCAAACAAACCTGGGACTCGAGTTAAGGCGAACCGTAGTCGGTGGGCTTTCTTTCAAACAAAACATGACTTTTTGTTCTTTCAAAAGCAATTTAATTACAATGCTTATTTTCATTTGTTGATAGCTGTTTACAAGATTACACCAAAATTGTTACATTTTGTGTATGGATCTATCCAAATTAATGGTGTGAAGGATGAAATAACATGATGATATGAAATGTTATGAATTTTGTTGGGTCGCTTGACCTTTTATGAAATCGATATCGGGTTCTATCTTGGGAGGATGATGCAGCTAGAGGGCTAACGTGTACACTTGTGAGTATTGTGTGTCTTGTATGGACAATTCATGGCGGTCACGGCGTCGTAGAGGAGGCCTCGCTTCTCGGCGTTTGAACTTTGATATTATGATGAGATGAGACTATGGGATCTGGATCATACACCAAGAAAAATGCTTGGCAGTGACTTTCTGAGCGAAAATGTTTTAGTAAGCCTGAGGCATTTCAACTAAAACCCTTGTGACTTACTTTGATAATGGCGATGTAATTCGACTATGAAAATGTTTTCGGCATGAGTCCAGAGTGCATTTCTCGTACTCGACCCCTGCATGTTTGTTTTAAATGTGCGGGTTGAGCTCGATGATGGTGATGGAGGTGTTGAGGTCCGGTGTCCTTGACCTTTTGTTAAAATTTGGTTTCACCTTGAATACATATCATCATATATGTATTCACACACTTTCATTGCAATCTACGAACTTGTTTATGTTATGTTTCTTGTTATGAATTGTTGAAATCTTGCGGATCATTAATATCTTTTGGATCGTTAGAGGATAATGTGACATATATTATTGAGGTCCGTCGGATCATTGTTAGTCTTTGGGATGATGGCTACCCTTTGATTTGATATGTTAAGCATCTTATGTTATGTTCAGTATGCTAGTTTACTTTTGACATGCGTCTTTATATTAGCCTTGTAACCTAAAATACTATTCTAGTATTAGTCACCTCCAGGTCCGGGTTATCAGGGTGGGGCATAACATACTAAGCGCCACTTTATCTTCTAGAGCCACGCTGGAGTGAGGTGGTACGCTCCTAGCGTTCTACCGGATATCTGAGAGGCGACATCGCGAGTTCTTAGCTCATTTCATCGTCGTATTATGACGGTGTGTGATGATCATGAGCGCCATCGGTGGCGAGGATATGCCGTGAGATATCGGCGATTACATCTATCGATGTCGAGAGAGCTTCGATCGTGAGGCTGATTTACCCCGTTTCATCAGTAACCTGAGCTACATATTTATGGTATACGGAGTTGCACCCTGTGGATCGTATCTCCCCGAGCGGGAATACACATGGCGTCATGAGATTCCTGAGTAGCTTCACTCGTAGGTGCCTCGTTTGGCATCTAATGGACTTGTATTCTTGCCTGGTTGTGGCAGGAACATGTTCGAGGCTGGACCTTCCCATCCCCGATAGCTCACTTTTCTAGTCCTACCACCAGTAGGATTCGAGCCCCGTCATTGTCTGCCCAGACCATCACTGCCGATCATTCCATTCCAGCATCCACCTCTACCTGCCGGCTCTCCCTCATCTCAGTCGTCGCCACCCTCGCATGGACCCCTGTACCATGATACTGATGAGGTTGATAATCCATGTGGCTTAGCTGCAGGCACAGTGAGAGGAGCTTGTGCCCGTCTTGCTGTTGTCCCGTTTCCAGTCGATGTTTTTGAAGAGATCATGGCTGAGATCCACCGAGACCTGGATGCTATGGAAGAAGCTAGGGTCATTAGAGTCTGAGAACCCGTGGCTCCCACATTCGATACTGAGGTCGAAGAGGAGGAGGATCCAGATGAAGACCAAGAGAGGACCCAGAGGAGGACCTACCTACTGACGATGAGATAGATGGAGTAAATAGTACCCATACTATCGGTTCTGACTCCGACACGATGAGCCCTGTCTACACCCCGGGAGATCATGGATCTAGTTCTTAGGACTAGATAGTATTTTTGTCTATATACCTTGTATATCTTTTGATTTATGCGGAAACGATGAGTCGTTCCAACATAAACCCTTATTCGAATGTCCACGGTAGCATTTAGATTTTTGTACGAACCGTGACTAGGTACACTGAGTGATGCTGATATAAATTTTTGGAGCATCATACTCTGTACCTGGCCTTTTGTTGATCTTAAAAGTGATAATGAAAGTCCTCGTAGAGACATTTGATATGATATGATGATAGCTTCCCGAGAGCTTTGGTTTTATAGGTTGTGATATATGGTGTCCGATGACGTGCTAGATTTATGCTTATGATCATATATACATATCGTGCTAAGATATTTATGATCCTGACGGATGGTATAATAAGATATTTGTTTACGTATATTTATGAAAGTTAAAATACCGCTGAGAAGAAGAAACCGTAAGGTAACATCCGAAAGAGAGGACACTCTACCACCACCACCGCCGGCAAGAAGGATTGATGAGCTATTCCTCAGACAGAATCCGCCAACCTTCAACAGGACTAGGAATCCCGTTGATGCTGAACTCTAGATTCGTTCACTGGAGCGAATCTTCAATTTCCTTCACTGCACCTCGCAGGAACGCTTGTCATGAGTGGCTTTCCAAATGACCGGTGCCGCCGACTTCTGGTGGGAGGCAAAGAGAAAGACCCTACCTGAAGAAAAACCGGAAGAATATACCTGGGAAGAATTCAAGGAGGAAGTGTATGAGAAATACATTCCTAAGAGTTACAGGAAGAGAAAAGAGCATGAGTTCTACAATCTGTGCCAGGGAAAGACAACGGTCACAGATTACGACTGTGCATTCTGCGAGATGTTGCGGTATGCGCCTCAACTGGTCGACACCGATGAGAAGAGGGCAGAAAAGTTCCGGACAGGACTACGTTATGAGATCAGGTTGTCACTAGCTGGCCATGGAAATCTGACCTACCGTGAGGCCCTCAGCAGAGTAATGGACATCGAGGCTGCCTTGCCCGAGGATAGGAACATTGTTGTGTATCCGCCGAATCACTAGGGTGATCGTGGGAAGAGAAAGTGGAAAGGACCCCACCAAGGTCAAGGATCAAATACTGGCCAGGCCGACATGAGGCCATGGCAAGTGAGTAACGTGCCATCTGGGCACAGACAAGGTAATGGACGTCCCATGGTACTCGCACCTGGCGGGAGAAATCAGAAGTTCGTGAGACTCCCCATGTGCCCAAGGTGCCATAGAGTCCTGAGGAGCATGCACATTCATGAATGATGGATGCTTGAGTGTGTGCCGAAGGGTCACTACTCGGGGGGCGCCTTAGGGCGCGAGGGAAATGGCCATCCTAATGTGCCCAAGCGAGTCCGGCCGGTCCGGCTATCCAAGCTCAACCATTCCATTAATGACCTACGATCCGATCTTCCGGTGATTCGATGATCGTATCAACCACGACGACAGTGACAACAACAATGGCGACAGCCGCAGCAATAGTACCGACAGCCGCAACAACAGCAGCAGCAGCAACCGCAACAACAACAACAACATCATCAACAACAGCAACCACCACCGCAAGCCAGGCCCTCCGCCCTCCACCAAGAAAGGGAATTCCCGCAGGAGCCGCCAAGGAACCAAGGAAACTGGGCAGGTATGAGAATACTCCTCCAATTGCTCGTTAACATACATTTGATCTTTGGCGCTCACGTTCTTTTATTTACGAGCATGCGTGAGAACTTAGGATTAGATCTAGCCTTGAACAAATCATGAGAATACCTTCTCCAGTAGGAGGCATAAGAATGGTAACCCACATATGCTCAAACCTAGAACTTGGACTAGGCTCACTTAAGGTCATGACAGAAGATAACCTTCACGTCATACCTATGACGGATGTGGACATAATCCTAGGAATTGATTGGTTAACCGAACATAATGCGACCATCCTATGTAATGAAAGGAAAATTTATTTCCATCATCCCGGAGAGAAACCTACAGACTTTCACGGGATCAGCATGGGGAGGAGAGTCCCAATCATATCCGCACTACAAGCAAGGACGTTGCTGAATAAGACAGAGAACCACACCTACCTTGTCTATCTCCAGGAGGATGAGCAGAATAAGAGAAGGATAGAAGACATTCCGATCGTGAAGTTTTACCCCGATGTATTTCCAGATGAACTACCGAGATTACCGCCAAACCGATAGATTGAGTTCACGATCGACCTCGAACTAGGTTCTGCCCCCGTGTCGAAAGCCCCATACCGGATGGCACAAAAGGAACTTGAGGAATTGAAGATCTAACTTCAAAAACTCTTGGAGTTAGGATTCATTAGACCCAGTGTGACTCCATAGGGGGAGCGCCTGTCCTTTTTGTGAAGAAGAAGGACGTACACTGAGAATGAGCATAGACTATCGAGAGTTAAATAAGATAACTCTTAAGAATAAGTATCCTTTGCCCCGAATTGACGATCTGTTTGATCAGCTTAAGGGAGTAGGAGTCTTTTCAAAGATAGATCTAAAGTCGGGATACTATCAGCTAAGGATTAGACCAGAGGATGTAGCTAAAACGGCTTTCCGTACAAGGTATGGTCATTTCGAATTCATCGTTATGCCCTTTGGACTTACAAATGCCCCAACAGTATTTATGGATATCATGAATAGGGTATTTCACCCATGCTTAAACAAATTTGTCTTAGTATTCATAGACGATATCCTAATATACTCCAAGAATAACTAAGAACATGAAGAACACTTGAGAACTGTGCTGTAAAAATTAAGGCAATAGCAACTCTTTGCCAAATTTAGCAAGTGTGAATTTTGGTTAGGCGAAGTGACATTTTTAGGTCACATCGTGTCCACCGAGGGAATCAAAGTAGATCCCTCGAAGATCGATACAGTTCGTGAATGAGAGTCACCGAAGAACCTGAATAAAATTCGAGTTTCTTAGGACTTGCCGACTATTATCGAAGATTTATCGAGGGATTTTCAACGATAGCCCGACCCATGACCCAACTGTTGAGAAAGGGAATCAAGTACACTTGGACCGCTCTCTTGTGAGGCTAGTTACAGAGATTGAAGCGATTCTTGACAATAGCACCTATACCGTAGTACAAGAAGCGGATAAGGGTACACAATCTACGGATGCTTGAAGAATGGACTAGGATGTGTCACGATGCAAGAAGGCAAAGTTATTGCTTATGCTTCAAGGCAATTATGCCTACATGAGTTGAACTATCCTCATACGACACCGGAATTAGCAAATGATCGTACATGCCTTGAAGATTTGGAGACACCATCTCTATGGAGTTAGATGTGAGATCTATCTTGACCATAAAAGCACAAGTATTCTTTGGCGAAAGATATTAACATGAGGCAACGTAGATGGTTAGAACTGGTGAAAGATTATGACTGTGGTATCAATTACTACCCAAGCAAGACTAATGTTGTAGCCGATGCCTTGAGTTGCAAATCCCACCCTAGTTTGGGATGTCTCCGATCGTGAGGAAATACTTATAAAGGAATTCGGAGGATGAACATCGAAATCATAGACCCTCTCGACAATAGAGGCTCATTGCAGCGTTGATTGCAATCCTGCACTTAAGAGTCCGAATCTTAGAAGCTCAGAGGAAGAGCAAGAAGCTAGAGGAAATATGAGCCAAGATCAAGGACAACAACCACAAGAATTTCAAAGAAGCAATAGATTGATAAACGCGCATTTTACACATTTATTGTTGATATTTAAAGATGATTTTAGATCAATAAAGTGCGTTTATGTATTGGATCTAAATGATTTTAGGCTTATAAGATGAAAATCGAAGCATGGAACGAAGCACGAGCAAAAGAAGGGCCAAAACAGGGGCTAGCGGCCACCCTAGCGACCGCTAGCCCAGTCGCGAGGTTAAGAGGAGCTGCTTCATTGTGTTTCGTGACCGATCTAGCGACCGCTAGGTCGGCCACGAGGAAAATCATAGGACGCGGCCACACCAAATGACCGCGACGCGATCGCGAGCTATCCGTCGCGAAGCCTTTGAAAACTCTTGCCCGATTTCTCGTGACCATAACTAGCGACCGCGAGCCAGGTCGCGAAGCAAGCCTAGCGAGCACGTGTCCAGCCGAGAGCCGAAGAAGGCCCGAGCGACCAGATCCCTGGCGATCGAGCTCGCGGACGGGCCCAAAATTAGGGTTTTTACCCTTTGCATATAAATAGGGCTTCGCCCCCTCGCGCCCCCAACCTTGTCCAGACCTATTTTACATGTTTTTGCTCAGTTTTTCATTATTTTTCCTACTTTTGCACTCTAGTCTTGATTTAGATTCATTCTAGCATTAGTTTTTCATTGTTCTACTTTAGTTCTACGATTTGTTAGCGCTTTGGAACGCTTTTGTTCGAACGAATTCCGTGTTTTTACCGTTTTCCGCTGAGGTTGGGATACGAACCCAACGATTGTTCTTCCGACGCTACACTACGAATTTTATCTATTTAATTCTTATTTTTATGGTTAATTCTTCTTTTATGTTGATTATTATGTCTAGCTAAATTTCCGTTCTAATCCTAGGGTTTGCATGATTCTATCCTAAATGTTGTGATTCCTGCTATTGTTATTTACCTTCCAGGCATTGATTTATGATTCTTGGTGCTTAATTATATGTGTTAATTTCTTATCAATCTTGATGCATATCTAGTTGCCAGTTAGTTACTTAACCGTTTTAATTGTCAATCGATCTTGAATGCATGATACGAATAAGCCTTGAGTCGTAGCTGAGATAGGAACATTCGTAGGAAACATATTCTTTGTGATCCTTTTGGAGTTGCTTATTTTCACCAAGAGAAGTAACAGTAATATGGAAAATTAGCAATCAACTGCCACAATTGTCGTAACTAAAATTGTTGGTTACATATGTGATCTTCCTGTAGGGGAAACATATGTTTAGCCCTCGCCCCGAGGATCTATCTTGGATATTTAATTCACCATACATTGATTATATTCCTAGCATGCGTCTATATAATTAATTGCAATACGTAGGGGTTTTCTCGTGTTTACCTTTGGATCTGAAGAGGTCGATGGAACGAGATGAATGGATCAAACGGATCGGACTCGTGCTTTGACCTTCTGGACTGTATCCCGGTTGCCCAATCTCCAACGTCGAGTGAGGACGATCTATGGAGAATGCTTCGGAAAATCACCCTTTGCTCTCTTTTATACTATTTTCGAAACTCTCTCCAATACTATGAGGGGCCGAAAATTCTAGGTTAATTATGTGAGCATTAACCTAGACTTTATCTCATACCTTATATTTATAATGCACTACCTTAATCCCATATGGAAATTACCATAATCCTATATGGAAATTACCATAATCCTATATGGAAAAATACCATAATCTTAGGATTATTTCCATACTCTCAGGATTATTTCCATACTCCCAGGATTATTACCATAATCTTATATAGAAAGGATCATGCATATACCATAAATATAATAATATCCTGTGGGATAAAGAGAATAAAATCTTGCCATAGAGAGCTACTAGGGCGCCGATTTTCTTGAGCTACGGGCACTGATGGGCCGGCCTGTGGATCAAATGCAAGGAATAAAGATGGCCTCAAATAAATTAATTATCTTATGTTCATTTAACATAAATTAATTTATAAATATTTATTCATGCCACTAGAGAATAAATGCCGACTTACCCCTTTATTACCGGGTTGAGTCGGCTTGCACTTAGACATTACGAATCCCTCAGATTTAAGATATCGAACGTCCATTAATCATTTATAGCAACTGGACCGCTTAAAACGATTAATAACTTCATTTCTTAAGTAGCACCACTCAACCTTATTATTGTACTGAGCTAACTCAACTCGCAGGTTTAGTACAATAAACCTTTGAGCTCCTTAAGGGACGCCATCATCCTAAACGGATACGGTGACTCGACACAAATAACTAGCGTGACATACAAGATCGCCACCACCCAAGACGGAGAATTGGGTTAGAACATATAACCTCACCCATAACAAGTCAAAGTGATGGACAAAGAACTCATACTCACCTAATACCTTATCGAGGTTTAGATCATCGTAAGTCACCGAGATCTTGGTTCTTCACGACGGTCGAAGAAGAACTCATCTCACCGTGATCCTTCAATACGCCGTAGACGCATCAAAGATAGACAAGCAACTAAGTCAAGTCACTCTTATCTATACCGCAGCTCAAACCGACAACTCGTCCTTAAGTTATCTCGGTGTGAAACTTTTATATCTCATTGTTTCGACCAATCATACGAGACATCGTGATCTTCTACACACCGTATGATCTAACTTATATATGAGATAAGGGGACATGACATATGCAATCAAGTATTCAATTCGGATAGGAGATTGTAATAGTGGTAATAGAAACATTGTATACAAGCTCAACCAAGCGCTTTCAAGATACAACCAACAATCTCCCACTTATACTAAAGCAAACTTTTAGTATACAATGTGTCTCTACTAGCTATTACAAACAACCATCACTTTGCTTCTCCCACTTATACAAAAGTTTTCTAAGTGGGTGCCATCAGCGCAATCCAAGTCCTCTAACGTGTCCATCGTGATACTTTTTGCGGGTGCTCTTCGTGAATGGATCCGCTAGATTTTCCGTCCGATCAATCTTTTCAATCAGCACGCCACCGCCTAACGATTTCTCGTATGACATGGTACTTTCTCTCTATGTGTTTGGTCGCCTTGTGGGTCCGTGGTTCCTTCTCGAAGCCACATCGCACCGAGTTATCACAAGAAACTATGATACTCTTGGGCAAACCAGTACCACATCTAGATCCATGAGGTAGTTCTTGAACCATACAGCCTCCTTAGAAGCCTCCAAACGGCTACATATTCGGCTTCCATGGTAGAGTCCCACGCATCGCCGCTTGCACTCCGCCTGGATACGGCTCCACCTCCCAAGGTAAACACATACCGAGGTCGACTTTTTCTCATCACGGTCGGCTTGAAAACCGAGTCCAGATAACCCAAAGGCATTAGACTATCTACATGGTAAACCAGCCTATAATCTCGAGTCCTTTCGTGTACTTGAGTATATGCTTTATCGCAATCCAATGAGCTTGTCCAGGTTAGATCGATATTCAGCTACTATGCCTACCGTGACAGCGAGATATCGGCCTCGTGCATAGCATTGCGTGACATGAGACTTCCTACGGCGGAAGCGTATGAACTGTCTCATTTCCTCTATCTCCTTTGCGGTCATAGGTGACTGCGTTTTAGATAAAGGAACGCCATGTCCGAAAGGTAGCAATCCTTTTCGCGGTTTGCATACTAAAACGAGTAATCACAAGATCAATGTAAGACGCCCGAGATAAGCTCAATATTTTCTTCTTGCGATCTCGTAAACCTTGATCCCAAGTATGTACGCATCTCCCAAGTCTTTCATTTGAAACCGATCGATAGCCAACTCTTTACGCCCGATAATAGCTTCACGTTGTTGCCAACTAGAAGGATGTCATCTACATAAAGTGCAAGAAATACCACATCACTGTTGACATCTAACCGATACACACAACTCTCGCTAGGCAACTCGGGTAAATCCATAGGACTTTACCACCGCCAAAGCGTAAGTTCCATGATCGGAGGTTCGCTAAGTCCATAAATGGACTCTTAAGCTTCCATACTAGATGCTCTTCACCCTTTACCACATAACCTTCGTGTTGTTGCATATAGATGTCTCTACCTTCCTCAAGGTAACTGCTAGAAAAGCGGTTTTAACATCCATTTGCCAAACCTCTAGGTTCAGTGGGCTGCTATGGCCGTAAGAATTCGATGGACTTGAGCATTGCTACAGCGAAAAGGTCTCATCAAAATCGATGCCCTCAATCGAGTGTACCCTTTCGCCACAAGTTCGGCTTTGAAAGTCGAAACCTCCATCGGAATCTCTCTTCCTCTTGATATCCACTTACTACCTATGGCTTCCTTGCCATCCGGTAGAGGTGTCTTTCATATACATCCATAGTCGTTATGGACTCCATTTCTAAGTCCATAGCGTGTGCCATGATCTTGCATCCTCCTCAGTATGTCCATGGGTCGATTATCGCATGTTCGTCTCACCGACCAACCGATGATTCACCCACGAACATAAATCGCTCGGGTTGACGAACAACCCTCCCACTACGACGAGGTTCTACAGCACAATGGCAACGGTGGCACAGACATCTTGTGGTTCTCTCAACTTGCACAACTTGTCGTGTAGGTACCGGTTAGACGATCGGTATTCCGAAGTGGAACTCGACCCACTTCAATTTCTTCAAGTATCCGTGTCGATCCTCCCACTAGACTCGACATCTCGCACTTTGGCCTATTCGTGGTGGAATACGATCATCATCTAATTCTTGAAGAATGATTTCAACTTTGATTTATGATTTTTCATGTAGTCCTCTTCTAAGAATCGGCATTAGTGCTAATAATGACCTTCGATCCTTAGACTATAAAATAAACCACCTTGTTCCTCTAGGATAGCCAATAAACAATTTTATGCCGGATCTAGCCTCCAACTTGTCGCTTTTCTTGTTCAAAGACGTGTGTCGGACCGCCCCATATCCTTATGTGGCTTAAACCAGTCATACCAAACCACAACCTCGAAAGGGTCTTTTCGACCGACTGACGGTATTAGATTTAGCAAGTATGTCACCGCCTCTAAGGCATACCCCGTAATGAAATAGGCAATGTAGCATAACTCATCATAGATCTAACCATTTCCAAAAGAGTCCTATTTCTTCGCCTCCCGACACACCATTTTGCTGTGGTGTGTCTTGTGAAGTTCGCCGATGTAATCCCACACTTCACTCAGATAGTCCATAAACTCGTTATCGAGGTATTCGCCACCGCTGATCGCATCCGCAGGACTTGATACTCTTACCTAGCTTCATCTCCACTTCCGCCTTAAACTCTTTGAATTTCTCAAAGCATTCGACTTATGCGCAAGCGGTATATGTATCCGCACTCGAGTAATCGCCAATGAAAGTGACAAAATACTGCATTCTCCACGAGCTTGTGTGGACATCGGTCCACTGTGTCGAATGGACTAACTCCAATATTTTTTCGCTCTATAACCCTTCGCTTAGCGGTCCAGTCGACATCTTACCTTCTATACAGATTCGCAGATCGGGAACTGAGTAACCGTGAGATTACCCAACACTCCATTCTTAGCCGCCTGATCCTATTTAGATTGATGTGACCTAATCTAAGATGTGAGAAAAGTAGAGTCATCTTATGAAGAAAACTTTCTTTTAGGGTTTGATGAAGATGCAACATAGTTATAGGTATTATGTTTCAAGAAATAGTATAAAGCTTAATTATATAACGTACAACACGTATAACTTCGCCATTTCTTATGATAGAAACATCACTATCAAAAATAATGTAATATCCATGAGTAAATAATTTCAAATGAACAAGGTTCCACGAAAACCGCACATATAAAACGCCTTTAAAACTAAAACTGTTTTCTCAAAACATAAAGTAACATCTCCAACTGCAACGGCCTCGACTTTCACCGCTGCCTATGGAGATCGCTATCTCGCCATCAAATAGCTCCCTTGTCCGCAGAACCTCGCAAGGTGTAACAAACATGACTGGCTATACCAGATCTACTACCCAAGAATGGGTAGAACAAGTCGCTAAACATGTTTCACATTAAAGCAAACGCGCACTGAGCCTCGAGATAGGGCACTTGGCCTCCAATGCCCGCCTTGTCAAGACTTGAAGCACTTGCCTTCTCCTCGGCTTCTTCAAGCCTCCTATGGTGTGCCATGTTCTTGCTCCCATTACTCCCACTATTTCCTTGCCTCTACCACCTTTGGTACCCTTTTCATTTCCATTTTGCAACGAAAATTTTGGGCCCTTAGACGTGCTAGCAAGAGCATGTGCCCTTTTCCCATAACTCCTTCCAGCCACGAGATCATTAAGCAACCGACTAAGTGTAAACTCGGTCTTGCTCATGATCGATTTACGCCGAAAGTTCTCAAAAGACTTGGCAAAGGTATTGAGGATGATATCGACCTCGTCACCCAATACCTCCTCCCAACCGATCAAGACTATCCATGAGACGAGTCATGTGGAGACATGTTCATGGACCGAACTTCCTTCTTCCATCTTACACGCCAAGATTTCTCTCATTGTGTGGAAGCGATCGTCCATCCGATCGCCCAAACTTACCTCGAGACTCGACCAAATATCGCCGCTCACCATCGATCGATGTCAGCACCGCAAGCCTTTAGACATCGTGAGTCATCATATAGCATTTAGCCATATTGTTTGACTTATTCCAAAGTCCGCTGACTCTCGCCGCCATTAGTCGACGCGCCAAAGAAGGGCATCGGTTTAGGAGTAGTGAGAACAAACATGTGTTCTTCACGATAAGAACATATTCCATGTTTCGCTTCCACTGATAAAATTTGGGGCTAATAACGGTTTTGCGCAGCATATTGATAATCGGCGTAAGAGACATATCCGAAACGATAAAGTAAACACATAAGCATACGATCGCAAATAATTCGTGAATAATAATATTGTAACCTTGATAAAACAATATTAATTGAAACCTCCAATCGCCCAAGAAATCCCACATGCAAGCCACGCTGCAGGACATTTACACACGAACCCCCGACTGCACTAAAATATACCTTTTAGTCGCTTAATTTCAATCCATGTCAACTTATCCTATGACAAATGAAATTAACGATCGACTTACTAGACCACATCACTATCGCAAGAAGGGACTTCATGGAAGTTGTACTGAGGTGATGTCAAGCAATGACCACAATTTTAACAAAGTAAAATGAATTCTTAGAATTGGCATACCACTGACCATACCGCCCAATTCAAATTCTTTTGTTATCTCATTTTATATCTATCTCTAGAGAACTTATGAAAATCGCACATGCAAGCCACGCTGTGGACGCCATACATGAAACTCCCACTTCTCAATAGATTTAAAATGTTTTATTTAGAAATCTCATCTAACAAACTTATGATAAACAAGGCAAGCAAGACACGCGGTGGATCGCTACTCACAAAGGCCTCACTTTGTTTAGAGATCAAAAGTGGAGGTCTTCGACATTTTAATTTGAAAAATTAATTTGTCGGGTTGCTTGCTTAGTCTTTTTATTCAAAAGGTTTGTCCATGCAGATCACGTAATCCCAGCATGCTTTTCTATAGAACTCAACATGTAAAACATGCTCAGTAATTCTAAAATATGCTTGATAAACGCGATAAACCTAGCATGCTTACTATGCGCATCCAATTACGTAAAACTCTTAAAGGTTTGTCAACGTAATATAAACATACATAGCATGCTATCGCATAATTTAAACATCCACGACACGCATATGAACGATAAAATAAAATAAAACGCTCATCGCGCCCAATCGTGAAACCCGCACATTTAAATCTAATCTATTACATAGATTTACAAAGTATAGAATTAAATCAAAACGGGCCTCGCATGCACCCGCACGGACCGATTCAACAATGAGCCTCGCGGCACGGCACGGACCGGAAAACTGGATTGGGCTGGAAAACGGGTCGGGGCCCGGCCGGCCCAATTGCGGCCGGGTCCGGCGCTAGGCAAGGCCCACCGCCGCCGTACCCATCGCCGCCGCCGCCGCGTGTCCTCGCGGTTACCTCACGGTCGCTAACGCGACCGCGACCCGCCGAGCACGCTGTACGGCCACGCCCGAACGCCCAACATCCGCCGAGATGTCGCCCGCCGCCGAAACTTCGCGATCATGAGTCCGCCGCTGCTGCTGGTTTCGCAACGCCGAACGCGCCTCGCCGCTCGCTAGCTCGCCGCCGCTATCTTCGCGCCGATTCGCGACCACTTGCTCGCCGCGGCGCCAGGATCTCGCGTGAACGCACGCCCGCCGCCGCACCCTCGCGATCTCCTCGCGATCGCGAGGCTCGCCGCGAGATACCGCCCGTGGACCGCCGAGACTGTTTTACATCGCTTCGTTCTTCGCTCTTTCGCCTTCGCTCTTCTTTTGCGATAAGATTTACGTAATAAAATCTAATGTAACCACGGATTTTCTCGTGGTGTAAAAACAAAACCCGACAAAATAATAAACGAGCCACGATGAACCATGATCCACAATTAATAAAACGCACGAATAATCAAACGTGAATTATCCAACAGAGCCAAGATTCTCGATCCTGTGCTCGATACCAATGTAGTAAACATATGTTTAGCCCTCGCCCGAGGATCTATCTCGATATATTCCTAGAATGCGCCTATATAATTAATTGCAACACGTAGGGTTTTCTCGTGTTTACCTTTGATCCAAGAGGTCGATGGAACGAGATGAATGGATCGAACGGATCGGACTCGTGCTTTGACCTTCTCGATCAGTATCCCGCTGCCCAATCTCCAACGCCGAGTGAGGACGATCTATGGAGAATGCTTCGAAAATCACCCTTGCCTCTTTTATACTATTTTCAAACTCTCTCCAATACTATGAGGGGTCGAAAATTTTGTGTTAATTATGTGAGCATTAACCTAGACTTTATCTCATACCTTATATTTATAATGCACTACCTTAATCCCATATGGAAATTACCATAATCCTATATGGAAATTACCATAATCCTATATGGAAAATACCATAATCTTAGGATTATTTCCATACTCGTGATTATTTCCATACTCCCGTGATTATTACCATAATCTTATATGGAAAGGATCTATGACATACCATAAATATAATAATATCCTGTGGATAAAGAGAATAAAATCTCGCCATAGAGAGCTACTAGGCGCCGATTTTCGAGCTACGGGCCGGACGGGCCAATTCAGGATCAAATGCAAGGAATAAAGATGGCCTCAAATAAATTAATTATCTTATGTTCAAATTTCGTAACATAAATTAATTTATAAACATTTATTCATGCCACTAGAGAATAAATGCCGACTTACCCTTTATTATCAAGTTGAGTCGGCTTGCACTTAGACATTACGAATCCTCGCATTTAAGATATCGAACGTCCATTAATCATTTATAGCAACTGATCGCTTAAAACGATTAATAACTTCATTTCCTTAAGTAGTACCACTCAACCTTATTATTGTACTTGAGCTAACTCAACCCGCAGGTTTAGTACAATAAACCTTTGAGCTCCTTATGGGACGCCATCATCCTAAACGGATACGGTGACTGATACAAATAACTAGCGTGACATACAAGATCGCCACCACCCAAGATGCGAGAATCTGGTTAGAACATATAACCCTCACCCATAACAAGTCAAAGTTATGGACAAAGAACTCATACTCACCTAATACCTTATCGAGGTTTAGATCATCGTAAGTCACCGAGATCTGGTTCTTCACGACGGTCGGAAGAAGAACTCATCTCATCGTGATCCTTCAATACGCCGAGACGCATCAAGATAGACAAGCAACCAAGTCAAGTCACTTATCTATACCGCAGCCTTAAACCGACAACTCGTCCTTAAGTTATCTCACCGTGAAACTTTTATATCTCATTAGCTTGACCAATCATATGCACTTCGTGATCTTCTACACATCGATGATCTAACTTATATATGAGATAAGGGGACACGTATATATGCAATCAAGTATTCAATTCGCTTAGAGATTGTAATAGTGGTAACAGAAACATTGTATACAAGCTCAACCAAACTGCTCGTCAGATACAAATCCAACACTTCCATCTTGTCTCGATTAAAATGGTTAATAGTAAGGTGATAAACATACGCCAGGGTAGGATTAGTGCATCCCTAGGGTTAGTCTTTCAGATTATTATCTCTTCGAGTATTTATTGCTTTAGTTTATTTTCAAGTTGTTACCCCTTCTTCGATTTAATATCCAAGTCCTAAACCTATTTAAACCAAACTGTTTCTCGATAATGATGAATTGTTGTCGAGTTAGCTTCGTGTTTTCAGACACAATCCTGTGGATACGATACCGACTTACCTTTATACTTGCGCATTTTCGTGTTAGAAAAGCGAGCGATCACGTATAACGCTTTGTTATATGACTGAGAGTGTGTGTTCTAGAAGACGAAGGGCTTAAGAGCGAGATCCGGAAAGAAGCCCATGAGACTTCTTACACCGCACACCCCGAAGCACCAAATGTACCAAGATCTCAAGGAGAAATTTTGTGGGATGGAATGAAGCGAGATGTAGCTTCATTCAGAAACGTTGTTCGACGTACAACAAGTGAAAGCACTCCACCAACGATCGCATTTTAACCTTACAACCACTAGACATACCGAGGATGACATAGCCATGGATTTTGTTACCGGCTACCCAAATCACAAAGAGGAAATACCGCTTATTTGGGTCACCATCGATCGCTTAACCAAGAGCGCGCATTTTCTACCCATTCCGATAACACATGGATCAGACAGACTAGCACAATTGTACGTTCGAGAAATCATACGTTTACATGGAGTTCCGAAGACTATCACGTTTGATAGACATTCAAAATTTACATCCGATTTTGGACGAAGTTTACAAAAGGAATCGGGGACTCGACTACATTTCAATACCGCTGCTCCACCCACAAACGGACGGACAATCCGGAGAGGACCATTCGTGACTTCGAAGACATGTTGAGGACCGTTGTCCGGATAGAGGAGAAAGTTGGGAACAAGTGTTACCACTCATGGAATTTACTTATAACAACAACTACCAAGAAACTATCGAACGGCCCGCACGTAAGCATTTTATGGAAAGAAATGTCGATCACCACTTTACGGGACGAAGTGGGAGAAAGAAGAGTATTAGGACCGACTCGGGCGAAATGATCAAGATTGTGAAATGATCCGCCAATGCATCAAGGAGGCCCAAGACCGACAAAAGTCGACGCCGACAAACGCCGCACGTAATCGTGATTTTGAAGTGGGAGACAAAGTCTTCAAGATTTCTCCATCAAAAGGAATCATAAGATTCGGAATCGGGGCAGCTACGACCACGCTTCATAGGACCCATGAAATTTTAGAAATGATAGGCCGGCTTGCTGCACTCAGCATTGCCGCCAAGTTTTGGAAACGCACAATGTGTTCCATGTTTCACAACTATGAAGTACATACATGACCCGCCATGTGGATACCACCGACGGATATTGTCCTCGATGACAATATGAGTTACATAGAAGTGCCTACGAAAATCTTGGACCGACGTATCCAAAAGCTAAGGAACAAAGAGATACCGTTAGTAAAAGTTCTATGGCAACATCATGGACAAGAAGAAGAAACCTGGGAATTAGAAACAACTATGAAAGAGAAATAGCCAGATGTTTTCCAAGGTTAGCAAATTTCGGGACAAAATTTATTTTAAGGGGGATGGTATGTAATAACCCGAAAAATTTAAAATTTCTATTAGTATGCTTAAACCAATTATTTGTGGTGCCTATACCTTAATTATGTTTAAGGTAACCAACGAAACGAATTAGAATGGATTCGTAGATCGAAAACTAAAGGAATCAAAAACCAGTGACTAGCCCCACCGGACAGGTTTCCTAATAGCCCGAACATAGAATGGAAGACGAGAATGAATCTCAACAAAGGATTTCACCTCACGAAAACATGTGAGAAGCCAAAGAATGAGAATTTTCAGGCATGCTTGCCCGGTCAGTCTCAAAAGTACTATTCACGAGCCGGATCAACTTCCAGTCCGTGCTAATCATGAAAATTAATGATAACTTTCAAAATCGATGAGGAATATATTATTATGAATTTAGAATTCATTAGAATCAATTTCTGAAAGAAATTCATGAAGAATTTAACCGAACGCCGGGAATATATACCGGAAAAACCCTAAACTGATCCGAACGAATCGAAACTCGAACCAAGGGTCTAAATCAATAAGAAATTATTTATAAGAATCAAATTAATTATGAAAGCTCAAGAATTAATAGAATTTCGAATGAGCATAATTTAATAGCCGAACGTTGTTTTTCCGTGATAACTCGAAATTGACTTATCGGATGCCATCTGAAACATCATGAAATTATTATAAAATTTAAAATAAGTTTTTTAAGGCTATTAAAGAAAATAAAACCTTAAGGGAAATCAATCGAAAGCGCGATAAAACTTAAAGAGTCGGTATTAACATGCCAAATCGGGTAATTTGACCATTCCTTCTCCCAACTACCACCAAGACCACCACAAATGAGCTAATAACAGCTCTTTAGGCTGCAAGAGAGCAGTAATTCATGCATTTTCTCTCTCTCTCACTTTTAAACCCATTTTCTCTCTCTAATTCAAAATCCTCTCTTTTGTTCTTCCATGTTCTAAGCTTTAATCCGTCATTTCAAACCTTTCCAACTATCAAAATCAGTTTATAAAACCATTAAAAGATAGTATTAATCATCCTCTTCCGTCCTAATGGAGTGGAATTTTTATTAGATTTTTTTTTGTTTTTAAAACCTTAGTTTCGCCTTTTAATTTCGTGGTTTTTGAGCCACCAAATGCTCTCAAGCCATGAATAAAATATGCTTAGAAATATGTTCTAAGACTGTATTTAAAATTTGAAATTTTTGGAGCATGTTTAATATTTTTTATTTATGTTATATTTCTTTTTACATGAGATAAAGCATGTTATTGTCAATATTATTTGATATTATTGCTTGTTGATGTATTAGGAGCATGTAGAATAAATATGATAATTTTTAGAATATTTCTTATATTTTTAACAAAAACACCGAGAGCTATATGGTATTTTTATGCCATGGTTTTAATTTTTTTGTTGAAAATAGTGGAGATATAGTGTTTAATATATGATATGAACATCATATATCAATCTTGGAATTTTTGAAACACATCTCCTATTTTTCTTAAAAGGGCAGAATATATGTATATATTTTTAATTCATTGTTTGATTTTTATTTGTTGAAAATAGTTGAGTTGTAATGTTTAATATATGATATCAACATCATATATTAATCTTGAAATTATTGGAACACTTCTCCTCTTTTCATGTGAATACCGAAATATACATGTGTATTTTGAAAATTATTTTGATTTTATTTGTTGAAAAATAGTTGAGTTATAGTGTTTAATAAGTGTTTAATATATGATAAGAACATCATATATTAATCTTGAAATTATTGAGGCACTACTCCTATTTTTCTATAATTACCAAAACTTTTTATATATATATTTTAGGATTTATTTGTTGAGAATAATATGATATGTGATATTATAAATATTGGTTGATGTTTAATGTTAATATTATATGTTTATTGCATAATATGAACATATTGTGAAGTGAATGGAATTTAAGGAATATATATGCATATATCTTATAATTGCCGAAAATGTATGTGGTGAAAAGCATGGGATTAAAAATTTTAATGTATGATATGAGATGATATTTCATGTTTAGTATATGGTATGAGCATGATATGATTTTTGTGGAATTTATTGAACACCAATGTTCATTAAATCAATATTGCCGAAAACTTTGGTGTCTTTAACCTATGGTTTGAAATTTTATATGATGATATTGAGTTGGTAATTAAATTCTATAGTATGATAGGAGTATAACATGATTTTATTGGAATTTATTGGATACATATGTTAATTATCGAAAACATAGCAAAATGGTTAAGTATGAGTTTAATTTTAATGATAAATGATGCTATGATGGCTAAACTATAAGCTTGGAATGAATGGTTGTGATTGTGATGAATGAATGGAACACTTATGCACACATACACAATGGTTTTGCATTATGTGAGAAATTAGAGTTTTCTAATGCTTTAGTATAGTTTATGTTGTGTATGGTATTGTATGGTGTTGAATGGTTATGTTTATGTTGTGCCGACAAACCAAACCCCAACGTAAACAACATAATACTTTATGTACGAGAATCCGAAAGAAATCGACCAATTTTGATAACTTAAGGAAGAATTAACGAGAATCGAAGTTAGACACGAATTAGGGTTTCTCTATTAGTAATAGGATACTCAAACATGAGTTCTTAAATTAAAGAAACCAAAAGCCGAGTTACAATGTTAAAACTCAACAACGACAACCTAATACGATGTTAGATTGAGCGTTAAAACAACTCGATAACGAATAGCGATTATACAACTTATATAATCTCCGACGAGTTAAGAGAAACAAACAAATTCGTAAAGGGTAAGCAAAGATTCGAACATAAGATGTTGATCCTTATGTCTCAAAGGTCAAGTTAATATTCCCGAAGAACTTCATCTATTCCTAGGTACTTACTTACGTGATAGCATATGATCACCAATCATAAGTCAAGACCCCTTTATTCGTCGTGTTATCACGACAAGTCGTCAAGCATAACCTACTAGGACGTAACTACAATTGTTAAGTCTAGTTAGTGGCTTGAGAATATCCTAATATACCAATCACACCTTGAATACTAACAATCTATAACGTATAACGTTTAGAAGAACACTAAGGTTAAGAGTGGAGGATAGACTCGGGGTATACGACTCATGAGTTGAGATTCACCTACGAATAATGAAGTAAAATAGTTTGGAAATTTGGGAATGTAAGATAATAGAAATTATCTTAAAAATCATCACATGAAATCATGAAGAAACCCTAATTGGGAACGCTAAGTTGTAATTTATAAATGACCTTCGATCGATAGAAAGAATCTAAGAAAGGCTATTTTCTTATGAAGGGTTTGATCGTACGTAGTTGGCGAGGAAGGACAATCACACCTGCTCACTTAGACTTACTAGTCAACTAGCAGCGGGGCTCTCAAACAAAATGATATGCATATCTCAAAGCATGATTTACAAAAGCTTTATGAAATATTGTTGCATGAATCGTTATCGACCGCCAAATGTTTATGTTTTGTCGTGATCCTATCTCGAGATTGGTATATCCAATGGTATGTGAATGAGTTGGTCCACCAACGTTAAAAGGATAACGATCGATCCGACTTAGTTAAGGACTAACTCGGATTGTGTACACGTGACCGTGGTGTTAAGGTTAGCTACCGACCGGTCACGGCGACTATGTGTAGGTGGTTGATCGCCCCTTTTCACACGAAAAGGCGATATGAGGGTAAGGAAAGTATCGATCCACAAGCGATTGTATCACGAAAACATAGAAGCTAGCTCAACGATAATTCATCATTATTCAAGCACAAAAAGGGGTGAAAGGTTTAAGGGCTTCGAATTCAATCCAAAGCGTAGGTAACAAAGGTAAAATAAAATAAAGAATAAACACTGGACGTTAAAACATATAAGGACGACTCAACCCTAGGGATGCATTAATCCTATCCACAACGATGTTTATCCTGCTCATATTAACCAATTTTAATCCGCATAAGACGGAAGATCACATATATAACCAACAACTTCGCCACGACAATTATGGGCAAGAGATTACTTAGTTTTCCTATCATTCTAGGTGAAAACAAGTAACCCAAAAGGATCACTAAGAATATGCTTCCTACGAATATCCTATCTCACCACGACTCAAGGCTTATTCAGATCATGCATTCAAGATCGATCGACAATTAATACAATTACGAAATTAACCGACAACTAGATATGCATCAAGATTGATCGTAAATTAATACATATAAATAAGCACCAAGAATCATGAATCAATGCCCGGAAGGTAAATAGCGATAACAGAATCACAACATATAGGATCGAATCATGCAAACCCTAGATTAGAACGGAAATCTAGCGCACATAATAAACGGAATAAAATACGATTTAACCATAAAACAGAAATTAAATATATCAAACCCGTGATGAAGCGTTGATGAATAATGGTTGGTCTTGAATCCAATCCAAGTTTAAAGAACGGAAAACGATCGGACAAAACGCTCCGATCGATAACAAAGCAAGAACTAAACTAGAACAATGCAAGAATTAAATCTAGAACTTAACTAAGCTAAAGGAAAGCAAAAAGAGGAAAAACCGAGAAAATCTGCTCGGGCGTGTCCGAGGTCTCCGAGGCGCAGAGGGGGCTCGCCCTATTTATAGATAAGGGTGGAAACCGATTTGCACGCCGCCGCCACGCTCACGACCGTGGCTAGCGATCGCTAGCTTGGTCGCAGGCCTCATCCCGCCGCTTCTCTCTCGCGTCAAGCTCGCGTCAGGTAGCCTCGCGGCCGGCTAGCGACCGCCGCAGCGGCCACGAGAAATCGCATGAGCTATCTCGCTTTGGGGCTGCTCGCGGCGCTCTTTGCGACCGCTGCCCTCCTCGGTGCTCATTGGGATACCTCGCCAGCCTAGCGACCGCTAGGTTGGTCATTGGAACCGCGTAACGTTGTTCGCTCGCTTCGCTCCTTGCTTCGATTATCAACATATAAACCTACAAAACGTCAAGGAACACCCAAGAGCAAGATCTTCTAGAAATAGATAAAACATTAAGAATCGATACATATACGCACATTAAATGATCTAAATTCATCTTTAAATATCAACAATAAACGTGTAAAATGCGCTTATCAAACCCCCAAACTTAAAGCATTGTTTGTCCTCAAACAAAAAGTAATGTAAAGACAAACGAAAGATCAACGAGCGTAGCAAAGAGGATAACCATTATAAGCCTCGTAAACATATTAACGCCAAAACATTAGCGCACATGACGATGTTAGCCAACTCAACACAAACAACCATCGAGGGCAAAACTCATTTAATTCAACCTCACAACGGCATGTGTAAAATATAGGATACACTCAACTCATAAAGAAATGTAGGACGTGTATACACTCAACGATCAATGCAATACAACATCTTACCATAGGCTTGCCGTTTTCTAATATCTCCACCGTCATTGTGTTCAAATTAGGATCAAAGAGGTCTTTTCATAGGTTATAATGTAGGCACATTGGTTAAGGTAGGATAATATGGTTAAGTGACTCAAAAATATTCCAAGCGCCCATATATACTTTTCGACACATATGGACTTTGTCCATTTTCTCTTCTTTTCCCACGTATAAATCGACGCTTTATCCTCGAAGGTACCTATACTTTGATTAAATACCCTTTATGCTCAACACACATAGTGAACTTATCATTGCTTTTTTTCTTTCTTTTCTAGAGCTTATAGATTTATCATTCACAACAAAGGTACTATTCTTCACCACGTATGTATTTTTCTAAAAGAAACTTTTCGTCATAACTACATCAAAATTTCAACCCTTTGATTCCCATATCCATCCTCACCTCCTATCATCCAGTTAATTAAAAGAAAAGTCTAATAAAGGCTCAAAGAAGGCGATAAATGGTATATATCATCGGGTTAGTGTTTGGGTGAATATGTGGTTAACAAAGATGGCCTTTATCCTCTCCAAATTGAAACACATATTGCGTCTCGATACGTAAAAACGGTAAGTTCTAGAAGATAATCACATGCATGATATCACACAATTAATGTAAATCAGATCGAGATATGTATACAAAGGAAGCTCAAGTCTCACATGATAAGTAAATGGTGAAAACAACAAGCCTAAGCCATCTCACGTCATTCATGCGCCATTTTCTAACATATCATGCGCACTATCATTAAATTTCACCAAAAATTCTATCACATTGGCCACATGGATTAACACACTTCACATAACTCGTTGATCGATGACACAACACAAAAGAAAGACAAAAGACCTGCATAAAAGCCCCAACATATAATATCTTAACAAAACGACGAAGCATAACAGGATTCTCAATCACATCACACTCGACTACTCCCCCAAACTTATTGTCAACGAGTGCAATGGAGGCAATAATGTTTGCGTAAGAGAGTGATTGGGAGACCGACTCATATGTTGCGCTACTCCGTGGTCGATAGAATCCTCACCATTGATGATATACATTGGGACTTAAAACAAACAAAACAAGACACAAGAAAACAAAGAAACAAGAAAACAAAACAAAAGACATAAAGCACGTAAAATGTTGGGTTACCTCCCAACCAAGCCGGATTTATCGTCGCTAGCTCGACGTTACCTCTTATCAATCAGCGATTTGGCAACCGTGGTCTTTCAAACTTCAATTTGCCCTTGTACTGCATTGACAATGCACCACCAATTTGTACAACAATTTCTTCCACAAAGCTTGAACGAATCACTCGGATTTTTATGCCGAGTCCACGCCTTCCTTGCATCATGCCCGCCGATTGGGCAAGTACTTCTAAACGCACGACGTGCGGCGCCAGCAGTCGTGATCGAGTAGCAATCTTCCGCTTTCACCGTCGTGTTGCTTGATGGCGTCATATATGGAAAATTTGAGCTCATCGTTAACACGAAACGTGAGATTACCTTCCGCACATCAATCAAAGCACGCACCAGTTGCTAGAAAAGGTCCATTAGGATTAGCGGTTGTTGTTTGAATTCGGGAATATCTAAAATCACAAAATCGGTGAAAACAAAGTCCCTAATTTTACCAACACATCTTCGACGATACCTTAGATATGTGGTGACCGTCACCATCATCGCGATATCTTCGCCGGCTTCATCTTTCCTAGGTGCAGCCGGTTGAATACGCTCAAAGGCATCGATTGATGTCGCCTCAAGTCGCACAATACATTTGGAAAAGTTTGTTCGGTGATCTCGCATTCTAACGTAAAACCGCCGATCCTTCGCTTTAAAGGAGCTTCCTTTGCAAGACGGCATCGCATTCTTCTGATAGGGTAATTTTTTCAAATTTCCCAATTTCTTCTTGCTTGCAAGCGCGCCTTTAAAAATTTCATGTATCCCGCATGTTTCGCGGCGCTTCGAGAGAGGTAAATTGATCTCAACTTTTGAAAATCTCTTTGAAACGAGCTAACTCTCGTCATATTTCGACTTAACTAGTCGACTCGGAAATGGTACGGGAGGAGGTACGCGGAGAATTAGATTCTCGAGGTCTTCATGGTTGACCTCGCGATCACCGGGCGTGTCACGAGGCGCTTGCTCTGGCCGCAATCCTTCTTCGCTCGAGCTGCGGATGACTGGTCGCCGCGAACAAATGCAGGCGCGACAATCGATGGTTACTGGCGGCTCGGTCGCGAAGCTTCGTGGGGAAAACTCGACCTCGCGATCGGGCGCGGTCGCGAAAGCTCGGTCGCGAAGCCGCTCCATTTACTTTCTTGCTGTGTATGGCTCGGGTAAGCTTGTCCACCTCGCCCTGATGGCGAAACATTGATTTTTTGGGTTCACCAGACATTACTGAAATCGCCCGTCTTTTGTAGTGCATTCAACCGCACGGCTACTTGACCAACTGATTTTCCAACATCTTTACGTGTTTCCACAGCCAGCCACAATCGACTCTAGACGAGTTATTTTCGCCTTGCATCGCTTATAAATGCACTCGTTCGTTGCCAATTGTTGGTTGCTTACAACCAACCGCTGCATCATGTCTTCTAAACTTGGCTTCTTCGGTTCTTGGATCATACCATTCGCACCGTGAAGCTCACTGGAGGTTACCGAAAATTATTCGTTAGCATACCGGCTGTGTTCGGATGATTTCTATTGTTTGAGTGTATGCCGGATTCTCCCTCGACGGTTCCTTTGATTTATAGATTGACGTCCTCCGCCTCAATCCGCGCTCAACAGAGTGAATTGCTTCATCACCGTCAGATCTCGAATCGCCTCGACGATGTCGCTTAACCACCGGCGTTCTCTCGTTGGCTATTGATAGTCGTATGGACCATCTCTCTAAAATTGTAATACCTCAATTTTGGGCTTAAAATTTCAAAATAAAGAATGAACAAAGACGATAGAAACGAGTATGAAAGTGAACGCTTCAGAATCACGATTTTGAATAAATCGAAATTTCTCTTGAAAATTTGAGCTAAATAATTTTTAAATATGTTTTTAAGTATATTTAGGATATTATTTGCACTAAGGAAGGAAAAGAAATATTTTCCTTATTTAATAGTGATTTTCAAAATTTAAAGTACAATGAATTAATTTGTGATTTATTATGTGATCACTTGATTTTATGTGATGAGTTGTCATGTTTATCTTATATTATATGATAAGATAATTATCTTGAAACACCTAAGCATGAGGTGGATGTGATAAGGTTGGAAATGACATTTTAAGATAAGATTTACATGATATTTTCATAAAAGATAAGATAAGATCATAATTAATTATGAGATAATGTTTATCTTTAGAAATGTGTAGAAATGTGTGAGTATCATAGGAAATAATATTCGGATATTTATATGCATGATTTTCGAAATTAATATATTATTTTATGTGTAATTTTGAAAATCATGATTTTTATGTGATAATTATATTAAATAATTTATTTAAATTATATACTTGATAAATATCATGGTTCTAGATCAATCTTATCTCATGGGAATTATAGAAATTTCGAAATTTATGAAATAAGGTAAGAATAGGATTTTATAAAATTAAACTTAGAAAACCCTAGTTTTCGAATAAATTGGGAAATTGCTTAGAAAAATCCCAAAATTTATTTTATGATATAATATCATTATATTGATATAATTACTCATAAAAATAATATTTTTATGAAAAGAATCATAGTTTGATAATTTATTCATAATTTCAATTATTTGCCGATAACTTTACTTTAGTACATAAAATGACCTTAATTAATTTTTCTATAATTTATTTTATCATCTAAGATTATTATTATGTCATATAGATATTAATTAGAAGAAAATAAAATTTGTACCATGTTTTGTTCATAAGTGCCGAAAATATGAATATAGTGTGAAAATAGGATATTTTTCATATCTTATGATATTAAATTATTTGATTATGATGCAAGGATATTTTTAGTGATAAGATAAGGTGTATTAATTAATGTTACAAGTGGATGAATTAATTTGAAGCTTATGGTCGAAATTGTCGACTAAAATTAGGTTAGAAATAAAATCAAACTTCGATAACGACACCTCAATTATGATAAGGTTGAATAATAATTAAATACTATAGGATAAGATAATATTTTGTCACATATGCAAGTGGGAGTGGTCGAATTTTTCAAGGTGATAAGGATGAGTTGTATTTTTGTTTTTTATGCCAAGATATTTTATAAAATAATGATTAAATCTACTTTATAATCTCTATAAATAGAGGCACACCCTCCCATGCCATAATGCACGAAAATAGTAAGAAAATTGAGAGAAAAGATAGAAAGTGTTCTCCAAAGCCTCTTCAATCTTAGATAGAAAACGTCACGACGCCGACAAAACCGACTAGAAGGTTAGAATTTATAAGCTTTATTATACATGCCAAAACTACTAGAAATTCATATGTGATATGTTATAAAACATGCCTTCAAAAATTATGTGACATATGTGAAATTTATGCTATATGTTTAAATTGTTAATTAAATACGTTTATATGATGTTTATACGCATGTATTATGATTTTAATACAAAGTTAGCATGTTATGAAATTTTATGCTATGGTCGAAATTATGTAAGATCTATAAAATGATGAACATGAATTTTAATTGTTGTTTTGAGCATGAAATAATAATAGCTAATACTATTCAAGTACGCATGAAATAAATCATAATTTTTGGAAAATATAGAAATAAAATGGCATAATAATTTTGAAAATAACCGAGTATGAATTATTGATGTACAAGTTATGTATGATGAAAATTATGTAATATTATTGATATAATATGATAATAATATGTTATGTAAATTAATTAGAATTTTGAAAATGTTTAGTTAATTATATAAAATTTTCAAAAACATGATATGAAGGATATGATGTTAAATTCTTCTATGACTCATGTTATGTGGTATTATGGACCATATGTTAATATGGAATGATATGTGAATTTATAGGAATTATTGGATAAGTATTGAAAATATTATTAAATGGACCGAAAAATTAAAGAAAAAGAAAAGTTGGAGTTCAAATTTATTTTATCACATGAAATCACATATTTAGATCCAAAAGTATGTTTATAGTTATTATGAAATTAAAAGATTTCTAAAAAGAAGTTTAGTACGGTTATGTTGAAATTTGTATTAAGAAGATACGTTAGTACGCAACGAGATAAATCAACGTGATATAGTTGATAAATATGATGGAAGGATTCTTCGATATTAAGAAAGTTGATGTTAGTAAGTACATACGAATCGACGATTCTCGAAAAGCATAAGTGATATGCTAAACCTTGTTTTCACGATTGAAAAGGGTCCCGCTCAAGGAGAAAGAAACGAAAGTAAACTAGTGACGTAAGAACTATAAGTTCTCGAGGGCTTTCTTACCAAAACTTTTATGAGCTTTTGAAAATGTTTTCTTGTTATTATCGCATCGCTTTATCGCAAAATTTTGAGATACGATATTGTCTCGCCGAAAATGTTTTATGTTTTGATATGTTCATTCGGGTTGCCTCGGGCAACGAAGTTACTAATCGGATCCCAGTCGAGGTGTAAGTAGAAATTCCACTAGGGTTGTGTACACGTGTTGGGCCTCCGACACCGGGCGGTCATGCTCAACCATGGCGGTTAGTTGCGTCCGTGCAGGAGGCCTCCTCCGTGGCGCTTATCTATAGCCGACTTGGAATATACGTTGTTGTTGTTGTGATATGAAATGCCCGCCAGCGATGATTTTGTGAAACGAGAATGTTTTAGTAAGAACAAGCGCCTTTTCAACTAAAACCCTCAGGTTCATCGTGGCGAGGCGACAATATTCGTAAAGTAAAATGCTGCAATGTGTCCACCGAGTGCATTATTTGTACTCACCGCATATTTGTTTTTAAATGCGCAGTTGAGCGTGATGGAACAGAGCGGAAATTGAGCGGAGTTCTTTTGTCAACTCGAGTATGGAATATCTTTGTTCACCTTGAGAATGCATTCACACGCATGTCTCACACGTATTCACCGTCAAACTCTCGAGATTCTGTTATCTTTGTTATTATGATTAAGCTTTGCGAAAGCTATCGCTCGTTGAACTCAACCATCTTATATATATATATAAGCTATTTTGATCCATCGTGATTCTCGCCTCGCTTGAAACATCTATATTTCTTCATAGATAAAATAAGTTGAAAACCTTATTCTTGTCATATTCACTTAACCCAACCCGAGTCGCGGTCCGTAAGGTTTAGCCAAACCGGTCGTGACAAAATACGGCTCGCCTGCTCACTCGCTTGCTCAATAAACAGCCCCCACGACGCATCCACAATGCCTCGTCTCGAAATGTCACCACCGAGAATGCGTGATTTGTTGCTCCTGGAGAATACATGTTGTGACATCGCTTAATAGACCTCTGAATCTCTCCCATGCCTCAATAGAGATTCGCCTTGGTTTTGGCAAAATGGGAGATTTCGCGATGATCTTCGCGCCACGGCGGAAAGTATTTCGAGAAACCGCAAAGTTTCTCCCAAGTGTCGATGCCTGCTCGTCCAAACTTGAACCATCTTTTCACCGTCACAGCCGAGAAACCCAACATGCGATCCGGATCGTGTCTTGTGGCACCCCATTCTGCTTGATGGTGTCACAAATATCGAAAGGTCTCGAGATGCGATTCGGTCTTCAGCGACCTCCCCAAACCGCTCTCCTCGACCATACCGATCGTACGGCTTCATCTCAAAATTGTTTGCATCCATGTGGGCCCCATCCGCCTCCTTGGAACTGCTCAGCAGGAGGTCGGTACATAAAATTCAGCGGTCGCGCTCGGGTAGGGACAAGGAGTCCCATATTCGCCATCCGGCGTTGATCTCTCTGAAGTCGCCTAACATGCGCAGCTTGCTCGGGAGGAATGCCCTGCTCGGATTAGCTACCATTGCAGCCCGCCTCTTCTCTCGCCCTCTCCTTTGAGAACTTTCGATCTCGGATCTAATAATATTTCGTGAGGTCCCCGAGATCTCAGACGCATAAACTACCCGAGAAAAGAGAGAATTCAGCCCGTAATCAATAAATAAATAATATAATATATAACTTGAATTAATAAATCCAAATCGTCACATTATTCCTATGCAATCTTAACAATCCCCGGCAACAGCGCCAAAATTTGATCGCTCCCTTTTTCACACGTAAAAGGCGTATATAGAGGGTAAGCAGAGTATCGTATCCACAGGTATTGTATCACGAAAACATAGAAGCTAGCTCAACGATAATTCATCATTATTCAAGCACAGAAAAAGGGGGTGAAAGGTTTAAGGGCTTCGGAATTAATTCCAAAGCAGAGGTAACAAAGCGTAAAATAAAATAAAGAAATAAACACGCCGGATGTTAAAAACAGATAAGGACGACTAACCCTAGGGATGCATTAATCCTATCCACAACGTATGTTTATCTTGTTCCTATTAACCAATTTTAATCCGCATAAGATGGAAGATCACATATATAACCAACAACTTGCCATTTACAATTGCGGCAGAGATTACGAAGTTTTCCTATCATTCTAGGTGAAAACAAGTAACCCAAAAGGATCACTAAAATATGCTTCCTACGAATATCCTATCTCGCCCACGACTCAAGGCTTATTCAGATCATGCATTCAAGATCGATCGACAATTAATACAATTATTTAAATTAACCGACAACTAGATATGCATCAAGATTGATCGTAAATTAATACATATAAATAAGCACCAAGAATCATGAATCAATGCCCGGAAGGTAAATAGCGATAACAGAATCACAACATATAGGATCGAATCATACAAACCATAGGATTAGAACGAAATCTAGCAGATATAATAAAAGGAATAAAATACGATTTAACCATAAAACGGAAATTAAATATATAAAACCCGTGATGAAGCGTTGATGAATAATGGTTGGTCTTGAATCCAATCAAGCGAAAGAACGGAAAACAACGGAAACCGATCGGATAAAACGTTCCGATCGATAACAAAGCGAAGAACTAAACTAGAACAATGCAAGAATTAAATCTAGAACTTAACTAAGCTAAAGGAAAGCAAAACAGAGGAAAAAGCGAGAAAATCTGTTCGGGCGTGTCTGAGGTCTCCGGAGGCGCGAGTGGGGCTTGCCTTATTTATAGATAAGGTGGAAACCTAATTTGCGCGCCGCCGCCGCCGCGACCGTGGCTAGCGATCACTAGCTCGGTCGCTAGCCTCATACCGCCGCCTTCTCTCTCGCGCTCAAGCTCGCGTCATAGGTAGCTCACGGCTGGCTAGCGACCGCCAGCAAGGGCAAAGAAATCGCATGAGAGCTATCTCGGCTTTTGGGGGCTCGCGCGCGCTTTGCGACCCGTCCTCCCTGTGCTCATTGGGGATACCTCGGCTAGCCTAGCGACCGCTAGGTTGGTCATTGGGAACTGGGCGTAACGTTGTTTTGGCTCGCTCGCTCCTTGCTTCGATTATCAACATATAAACCTACAAAACGTCGAAGGAACACCCAAGAGCAGTATCTTCTAGAAATAGATAAAACATTAAGAATCGATACATAAATGCACATTAAATGATCTAAACTCATCTTTAAATATCAACAATAAACGTGTAAAATGCGCTTATCAATGGCCACGTCCATAGTGCGCGAATGAATGAATGAACGAATGATCAGATATGGAACAACGTGGATGAAATAGTCAAGCCTGACACTTTTGGAAAATGATAAAATGTTTGATAGGAATGAGTCTTTTAACTAAAATCCTCATGCGCTATTGTGGGCAGTTCATTAACTTTAACAAAGAAAATGTTTTCGGCAATGAGTCCACTGAGTACTTTTGTACTTAGCCATGCATCTCGTCTTTTATGTGCAGGTTGAGCAGGGATTAATGATGAATTTGTTTCAATCAAAAGTGATCTCTTAATTGACTCATAATCGAATGAGGTGTTGTAATAGTGTAAGATAACCCTAGTCGTCTCTCAAGAAAAACTTAACAGGGCTTATTGTTCGTGTCGAACACATAAAGCGGTAAATCCTAACACTCTAATACCAGCATGGGTTTTGAACAAACGGGAATTGAAAAGCAGAAAGGAAATATAAATTAAAGCAAACAATCTAACTAGGAGTTGTCCATCCCTAGTGGAGAATCTAAGTAATCACGAATGCAGGAAGCTAAAGCGAAGAACAAACTAACTAGATCATCAAACATAAAACAATAAAATTCGACGAAGAACGATTCAACCTATAACTAACATCCAATATCAAATGCTTAGAATAAGATAGATTAAATCAAGCAACCAATAATCCAATATCAATTATGTAATTCAATCCAACAATAATCTAGAAGCAAACACGTAAATTGATCGAATGAAGTTCAACACAATTATAAAATATCCAGAATCAACAATGAAATTGAATCTAACAATAACCTCAACACAAATTCGTAAATGATCTTAAAGAATTCAACAAGAACTATAAAACTAAATGCAATAATCGAAAGGATGAAAACAGGAATCAATACTCTTAATCTGATGTTTAAACTGATGTTCAATCTATCCCTCATCGCCTAAAAGCTCCCAAGTCGAAGAACAGAACAACGGCTGCGTATATCAAAATCCGAACTCTACCTTAACGCGATTACGTATATATATATATTAAGTGAGTGTGAGCGCCGGTTTAGATCGTGCGCTCGCTCATAAATGCCATCAGATTAAATGAGCGCTGGCCGGAAGGAGCAGCGCAGCGCGATGGCTGTGAGTTGATCGGGCGTTCATAGGTGAACGCGCGAGGGAAAAGCGTGAAAGCGCACTGGGATCCCAGCGCCGGATGGCCGAGGGCAGTGGGCGAGCGGGCACTCGCGTTGAGCACAGAGGCTGAGCGGGCGCTCGGTTGCGCGTTGGCGAGTGGGCGCGCTATAGGGCACGGTACGAACAGCGAGCGCCGGCTGAGGCTGAGCGGGCGCTAGGTTGAGCGCGCTGAGGAGAACGCACGAGGAGCCGGTGCTCGATGATGAACGCGCACGCGGTGAGCGAGCGATGGGCGCTCGCGGACATGCGGGCGTTTCGCGCGGGCTGCGGAGCGACGGGTGCACTCGTGCACGCACGTGCGTGACTTTGCTGTTTCGCTCCGTTCTCTCTCGTCCGAACTCCTAAATGCGATCCGTTTGTGTCCACGGATTTCTGACGAGATGAACATAATTCTTGGCAGATCCATTTCATCCTATTTGATACCGTTTTCCTACAAAACATCGAGACAAACCAAATAAGTCTGAAACGAAGAATTCTAATCAAAACAACGATATAAGAAAGGCGAAACACTAGAAACAAAGATGTAAACGAATACCAAGAATAAGCACAAATGAAACCAAACAACCCCACACTTATTCATTTGCTTGTCCTCAAGCAAAGTCTATACTAATAAGAGTAGAAGAATAACTCATGCAACTTAACTCTTAATCCAATCAATCAAACCTCTTTTTGGAATTCCCCCAAACATGATGAATACATAATCAAAGTTAATGTGAAAAAAATCTATGATTGTGAAAATATCAAATAAACAAGTAGATTATTTTTGCTCAGACCCAACTCTCCGCTAGGGGTGAATTAACTAAAATGGTTATCTTTAGCAACAAGTTTCTTTGATAACATAGAAAGTATTAACAGATTTTGGAACAATATTCGAAAGGTGAATTCTCGATGAACTCGAGTATCCTATCGTGGTTTTCCATGCCCATTTCTCAATTTTCGAGAAAGAGGGGAAGAATCCTATCCTCCATTTCAACAATCTCAACAATAAACTGGAGTTTTCATTCTCCTCATTTTCATACATTTTTTAAAATGAAACAAGTATATATATAATACCCTGAATTTCTGGGTTTAAAAATTTTGAAAGTAAAGAAGGAATAATACGATAGAAACGAAAATGAAAGTGAACGTCGGTAATTGTCGATTTTGAGTAAATCGAAATTTTTCTCAAAAATTTGAATGAAATTATTTTTAATAGTAAATAAATATGTTTTTAAGTATATGTGGATATTATTTACACTAAGAAAAGAAAAAGGAGATATTTTCCTTATTTAATTGTGATTTTCGAAAACTTAAGGATAAAGTGATTAATTTGTAATTTAATATGTGATCACTTTATTTTATGTGATGAGTTGTCATGTTTATCTTGTAGTATATGATAAGATAATTATCTTGTACAAAAGTGTGATTTTCGAAATTAATGAGATGTATAGATAAGGTTGGAAAATGACATTTATGAGATAAGTATCTTTATGATATTTTATAAATGAAGATAAGGTCATGATTAATTAAGAGATAATGTTTATCTCTTAGAAATGTGTAGAAATGTGATAAAATCATAGGAGATAATATTTTGGATATTAATTTACATGATTTTCGAAAATAGTGTATCATTTCATGTGATTTTCGAAAATCACAAAATTATGTGATAAATGTATCAAATAATTTATTTAATTATATACTTGATGAATATCATGATTTCTAGATCAATCTTATCTCCTAGAAATTATATAAATTTCGAAATTCACAAAATAGGGTGAAAATAGAATTTTGTGAAAATTAAATCTAGGAAACCCTAGTTTTTCGAAAATATGAGAAAAATACTTAGAATTGTTCCAAAAATTTATTTTATGATATAAGATCATTATATTTACATAATTCTTCATGAAAATAATATTAGTTATGAAATGAATAAAGGTGTGATAATTTATCCTTAATTTCGAAAATATTTGCCGATAACTTTACTTTAGTACATAAAATTATTCTTAATTAATTTTTCTATGATTTAAATTATCATCTAAGATCTATATTGTGTCACATAGCTATTAATTGGAAGAAAATAAAATATGTAGTATAATTTATATGAGAGGGGCCGAAAATTTGACTTTTAAATGTGAAATGGATAAAAATATCATACTTTAATTATTGAGAGGCTATAATATAAAGATAAGATATTATATGGTGTAAAGTAGAGATGGTTATCAATTGAAACAAGTAACCTATGGTTTTTGGATCATATGGCCGAAATTTTTGACATTTTAAGGTAAGAAAATTTAATTTCCAACCTTATGATAACGACACCTTATCCTAAAGTTGAAAATGTTGATTTTCAAAAGTGATATTATTATATGATAATATTAAAGTATATGATATAAAACAATAAAAATTTATCCTAAGGTTCTAAAGGTGATCGAAAATGTCATATACATTACATAAAGTGATAATTCATTTATTCTATGATAATTATAAGAAATATTAATTAAATAATAAGATAATATAATAAACTATAGGATAAAATAAAATAATTGTCTCTTATGAAAAGGAGGTGGTCAAAATGACTACAAGATAAGGTATGAGTCAGATTTTGATTTTTACGCCTAGATATGTTATAATTTCAAAAGATAAGATATGATAATTAAAGTATAGGATAAAGATCAAAAATGACTCATGGACAACTCATAGGGACCGAAAATCTATAAGATAAAAGGAGTTGTAATTTTTGACCTTATATTAAGATATTTTATAAAGTAATGATTAAATACACTTTATAAATGTAATAGCCCCTAAATCCTAAGTACGATTTAACAGGATTATTACTCTAAACAGGGATGAATAAACAATGAGACCATTTAACATTAAACTGTAATTCATAAATCAAGTATGTTTTTGGACTTTACTACATAACCTATGTTCTTGCAATGAAAACATGTGATATATACATATGACGATGTACTATCAAGGTATAATTTTCAAGAACAACCTTCCTATTGCTCAACATCGCCCATCGATCACCACTCAATCGCACATTTAAAACAATATATGTGGTGAGTACAAATAATGCACTCGGTGGACTTATGCCAAAAACATTTTATCATCTTTAATTACTCGCTTCATCATGGTAAGACTGAGGGTTTTATTAAAAGGCCTCGAGCTTACTAAACTTTTTCATCATTTTCATAAACATTCGCTCACAAGATACATTTTTCTTGTATGTATGATCCATATCCTTCATTTCATCATAACATTAACATTTACGCCGTAGAAGCGAGGCCTCCTCTACGTCGTTGTGACCGCCGTGAATTGTCCTTACAAAGACACAGTCACCATTAGGTGTACACGTTAATCCTAGCTGTATAAGCCTTCCGCATAGGATCCGATATCGATTTCATTCATAAGTTGGGTGCGACCCAACAACATTCATCATTCATTCATTCATGGATAGGATACATACATAAAACATAAACATTTTGGGCGAGATAATTTTATCATATTTCATAATCATTTCTCAAAAAGAGCATCATAAATAATTACTTTTCATTTCAAGAAACCATTATAAATAGAGCATTTTATCATTGAGGATAAGAAAAGAAGCCCACCGGTACATAAGCTTTCTTAATTGTTTTCCTTCTATGTCAACGATCGCATCCAAGATCTCGCTTTTCGAGATTTTCAAAGTTTAAAATAAACTTTGATAACTTATACTAATATAATTTGAATTCTTAACGAATTCAATCGCCGCTCAATCGCAGATCTTAAACTAAACATTTCGTATTTCGATAGAGACGAGATATGTCCAACTATTTCATTTAACCTTTTAGTTAAACGCTCAACGATTCTCACGCTTTTTGATACAAGGATTTCAATTATGAAATCTTTTCACCAACAGATTTCTTATATAATTAATACGTTTTCACGTTAGCGATTTATCGAACGTATTTCATACGTTAATTTCAAAAGTCAATAATTTTGACTTTTCTTTATGAATTCTTTAATAATTCATTTATTTAATATCTAATTTCCATATAAATCGACTTTCAATCGATTTCTTTTCATAAAGCCTTAATTCTCGATTTTTTTACGCAAATCGATAAACTTTATTAATATTTTTCTTAAATATTAATCAACTTATTCATTAAACATTATTTTTCATTTCTAACGTTATTTAATATAACGTTTCTCCATAAACATAGTATTCTATGTTTATAAAATTCCATAAATTCTTGATATGTCTAAAATAATTTCTAGACATATAATGTATTAATCTTTTTCTTGATATTAAGGAATTAAAACCCTTAATATATATATTCAAGCTCACGGCTTCTTGAGCTTATAATTTCTAAACATCTTCCAAAAATTCTTCTAAATTCATATAGTGTACTATATTATCATAGTATCACTAATATGTATTAACATTAACTATAGAAAATTTGGACATCACCTATCCATGCCCTATAGCTCTCGACTTTTACCAAAATATAACCAAATAATTTTCTAAAATTTAATAAAATTGCACAAGGCCCCAACATCAATTTATAACATGATTATAACATATAGTCCAACATTTTCAATTTCTACATCAAGGATTCATGTTCAAGGTTCACGGTTCCTTCAAGAAAAATACTAAACATTTTTGTAAAAATCCTACAAAATTAAATTATGCTTAAATACTATCATGTAACACTAATACATCATAATATTCATTAAGATCAACTTAATCATTCCTATTTCAAGCTATGAAGCTCACGACTTCTTTGAGAAATATGGAGCAACCATTTTCAAAAATTCTTAGTAAATTCACATAGTCCATAACTAAGGTCTTAGATCAACATTATGTTATAACATTACTTAAATAAAATTTGTACATCAACTTAATATTTTTGGGCCATTTTCGGTAATCCTCAAACTATAGCATAGGATTTTTTTTAAAATTTTCATTAAATCACTATGAACTCCTTAGCTAATATATAACATAATTCCATCATCAAATCGATCAAGAAATTTTCGATCCTCATGTAATAAATTTTAACATGCTTAACTTCAATTTAAAACATGATATATAAGCTATACATCATACTATGTATTGTTAATAAACAACATTATGCTAGCATAATTTCTTGATCGATTACACATGCTTAAAACATTAGAATCGAACCATTGAAAAATTAAAATCTTAATGTATAATCGAAGCTTGTTCGATTCCTAACCTCTTTAACTGTCGATTAGATGTGCAACGATTTTAGTACCAAGGTTTTGGAGAAGAAAATGAAGAACACATAAGTTTTCCTCTCTCCTTTTGCTCACGGTAAAGTGTAGGTTTTTAGAAGCAATGGTGTTTTGTTGTAGATGTCTTAGTACTTAATGTAAAATGAAACAATACATAGTTTATCACTCTCTCATTCTCTCACTCTCGGTCACTCACAAATTTGGAAGCCCTCAAGTTTTACTTTATGACTCACTATTGTATTACATCATCCATACTAACTATGGCATAAAGTTTTTTTGAACAAAACAATTTTAATCCTTTGCTTTGGGAGCAATTGTCGTCATTACTTCACACATACACAAGATTACACAAGAATCAAGTGGTGACTCATTATTTCATATGTCATGGTATTAACTAGGTTCTTACATTTTGAAAATGTAATATCCCGAAGAATTAAATGCTAATTACTTATATTTAAATTCGTAAATTAGGGTTTCATCGAAATAATTGAATTAGTAATTTATCGAATAATGATTTCAATTAATTATGAGATAATGAATTCTATTTTATATTCACTAAGAATTGTGAATTAAGGAATAGGACTTTATGAAGTGTTTAAAGATAATTTTAACGATTGAGTATCGATAGTTAAAATTTCGTAAAATTTTCTAAGCAACGAAGCTTAGGATTAAAAATTCCATATTAAATGGGATAATCTAATAAAGTGATTACGACTTTATTACGACCATTTTGAGATGAGTCGATAATTAACGTTTTGAGACGTTTCAAACGTTAACGTTTAGAGATGACTTAAAAATCAAGTCTAATGATCAAAGAATTATGATATTTAAATTCCTATGATTATTTTATGTAATTAGAGTATTATTTAGCATTAAAACTATGCTAGAGCATTAAGGAATAATTATTGAACAAAGTAGAATTTTCAAAAACCCTAATTTCGAAAATTAGGGTTTTTCAACTATAAATCTTTCCAATAATTTTTCCTATGATATAATTTATCATCTAAGATATATATTATGATATATACCTAATAATAGCATGAAAATCAATTTTTGGGCTTTTAAATGGAAAATCTTGTGACCATTGTGTAGTAACAATTTATTTACGTAAGTTTGTGTATAAGTTTTGCATGTTGATTTATTAAGTGATCAAATTGCACTCTTACCAAGTAATATCAAGTGGATGCATTTGTAAGGTGGTAGTAGCCGATATTGTTGACTCCATTTGGGGTTGCAAGAGTTCTAAAGTATTTGGGATAGAGTGTAGGAATTTCATACACATGGTATTAACTAATGAAATTAAAATTCCTCCTCTTGTAAAGCTATGGGCGACGGAAATTGCTTCTCCAAAGCAAGATATTTCATTGAATTGTTCAATATGTGTAAGAGTAGTAACTTCCATGACATATGCATGGTGAGTCATGTAGGAGAAATTGTGTCTTCTGTGTGTGTGTGAGGGTGTCCGACGGCAATTGCTCAAGTAAGGCAAGGATTTATTTTGTTTTAATCAAAACTTTATTCAAGAAGTTAGTATAGTGATGTATTAAATTGATGAGTCATAAAGCATATTTTGAAAGGCTTCCAATTTGTTTTGTGAGGGAGAGTGACCGAGAGTGAGAGAGAGATGTAAGATATTGTAGGATTTTTTTTTTTTACTTTAATTCATTTACTTACTTAAGTCTTGGGTAAAGCAAACAAAGTCACTTATCCTCTCCAAACAAGAGAATACCGAGAGCAAAGTGAGAAAAAAAGGCCTTGAGTGTTCTTCATCTTTCATTCACAAAAGCTTGACCTAAAGCTTGATCATACAAAATCAAAGCCGTTAAAAATGTTAGAAATCGAACGAGCTTCGATTATACATTAAGATTTTAATTTTTCGATGGTTTGATCTTATGTTATAAGCATGGTTCTTGATTAAGAAATGATGTTAGCATGAGATGTTGTGAATTAATAATGTATAGCATGATGAACTATAAGTATATTGATGATTTAAATAAAGCTAAGCATGTTATATTAATTATCTTATGATAATCGAAAATTGTAAGACTTGTTTTAATGTTGGATTCATGATATATATTAGCAAATGAGTACATAGTGATTATATGAGAATTTTTAAAAATCATATGCTAATGGATTCAATATTACCGAAAATATGAAGAAAATAGGAATTGATGTACAAAATTTAATTTAAGAAATGTTATAGATATTGATGATCTAGGATCTTAATTATGTACTACATGATTTTACTAGAATTTTGGATATTATTTGCTCAAAATATTCAAATGGCCGAGAGTTACAAGGCTTGGTTAAGGCATGATTTGGTTGATTTTAGTAAATACTATGATGTTATATGGTTACATAATGATGTTTAAGCATAGTATAATTTTGTAGGATTTTTATAAAATATTTGGTATGAGTTGGATGAGTACCGTGAGCTTCATGGATAAATACATTGATATAGAATTTAATTATGTTGGACTATAGGTTATAATTATGTTATAGATTAATGTTGGGGCCTTGTATAAATTAATTAGAATTTTAGAAAATTATTTGAAAAAAAAAATGAAGAAACCGTGACCTATAGGAATAAAATGGGTGATGTCCAATTTTCCTATAGTTAATGTTAATACATGTTAGTGATACTATGATAAAATAGTACACTATATGAATTTAGAAGAATTTTAGAAGAAGAATGAAAAAAGGAGCTTAAAACAGTGAGCTTATATATATATATATTAAGGATTTTAAATCCTTAATATCAAGAAAATAATACATTATATGTCTAGAAATTAATTTAGACATATTAAGAATTTATGAAATTTTATAAACATAGAATACTATGTTTATGACGATACGTTATATTAAATAACGTTAGAAATGAATAATAATGTTTAAAGAATAAGTTAATTAATATTTAAGAAAATATTAATGAAGTTTATCGATTTGCGTGAAAAATCGAGAATTAGGACTTTATGAGGAAAGAAATCGATTGAAAATCGATTTATATTGAATTTAGATATTAAAATAGGAATTATTAAAGAATTTAATAAAGAAAAGTCAAAATGTTGACTTTTGAAATCAACGTATGAAATACGCTCGAAAATACGCTAATACGTAAAACGATTATTTATATGGAAGTCTCATTAGTGAGAAAAGATTTCATAATTGAAATCCTTGCATCGAAAAACGGTAAATCGTTAAACGCTTAACCTAAAAGGTTAAAATAAATAGTTGAACATATCTCAAGCACGAGAAATGTTAGTTCAAAATACGTGATTGAAGCGGCGATTGAATTCGTTAAGGAATTCAAATTATATTAGAATAAGTTATCAAAGTTTATTCTAAACTTTGAAAATCTCGAAAAACACGACCAACGATCGCTTTTAGGTAAAGGTGTAGAAGTCGACGACGACGACTTGACGGAAGAAGAATCGAAAATTTGACGATCAAGGAGTCCGGTGGGCTTTACTATACTCTTAAATGATAAAATCTGAACAAATGATTTTATTTACGATGCTTATATCAAAGAATGATGATAAAATGTTTGTGAAATTACCGCAAAAATGTTTATGTTTTATGTATGTATCCTATCCATGAATGCAATGATATGAATGTGTTGGGTAGCTCCCAACTTATGAATGGAATCGAATTCGGATCCTATGCCGTAAGGCTTATACCTGGCTAGGGTTAACGTGTACACAAGAAAATAGTGACTGTGGGAGCTGTAAGGACAATGCACGGCTGGTCACAGCGACGTAGAGGGCGGCCTCCTTCTACGACGCTAAATTATAAAGTTATGATAAAAGGATAAGGATATGAATCATACATGTAAGTAAAATGCTTGTGACGATGATGTTTATGAATCGATGAAAATGATTTAGTAAGCATAAAGCATTTCAAGCAAAACCCTTATGTCTTACCATGATGTGTGATGTAATTTAAATACGATAAAATGTTTTGGCATGAGTCCACCGAGTGTATTCTTGTACTCACCGCATGTTTGTTCTTAAATGCGCAGTTGAGTGTTGATGGTGATGATGGAGGGTGTTGAGAAGTCAACGCTTTTAAATGTTAAGTTAGAAACCTGGGTACACGTCATTACACGTATTCACATGCCTTCACCGTGTTTGAACAATGTCTACTTTTGAATATTATTCTTACGTACGAATGTTATGATTTGAAGTCCTTCGATCGCTGGTATTCTTTTGGATCCGTTGGCTCAGCCTTTCTTGTACATTATGTTATTAATGTATATAATGGTTGAATCGCCTTATTTTACGTGTTATATGTCTTCAATTAGGCTTTCATGAACCCTAATCATTGTTCCTAGTATTAGTCCTCTTTAATCCGTCTTTAGGATTATGGGGTCACATGAGTGGTATCGTAGGTTAGCTCTTTGATCCAAAACCTTTTTCAAGTTGAGTCTAGATCGAGTCACTAGACTTCTAGAAATCAGTGACTATACTCAACATTCCATCACATCCATTTCAACCGGACGAGGTAAATGATTTTCTTCTCAAATTCTTGAAATGAAAAGTTTAATGATGAACAGATTGAATCATTTTGAAGGAAAATGAAAGAAATGTTATGATGTTCGATTGAAAAATAAGTTACGAGAAAGAAATTGTCAAAACTTATTTTCATTGAAATCAATAAAAGTCATCCAAATGGTTGGGAAGACTATATGATTAATGTTGGAAATGAAACGAAGTTCATGCAAAGTGATCATGTTTGAAATGAATACCTATGTTCGATAATGGGCATTATGTGCCACAAACGAAATGTTGGATTTGTAATTCAATTAATACATGCTTTAATAAGTTATATTATGAAATTGGATAAAACTTTCAAGTTTTCATAATCCAATTCGTTCAAATTTCAAGATTTCGTATAATGAATAAATACGCTTGAAACGAACGTAAATGGCCAATGTTGAAATAATGGATTCTTTGGAATTCAAAGAAATATGCATGTATGAATGAACTGTGTTCTCATTCTTTGAAACTTTAGTTTCAACTTTCAAGATTGATTATGACAAATGATATGTCATCACAAGAAGAACATAGATGACATAAGAAGCATGATCACATATTGCAAAAGAACATAGAAGTACGAACTTCTTTCCCGTACAAGAACAAAAAGAATGACGTGAACAACGAAAGTAACAATAGCCTCGAGCTTCAAAGGTCAAAGACGAATGCGAAAGACGATTAGGACCTCAACTTTTGAAACGAGCGGCGCCGACGCCATCATTACCACGGCATATACGACTCATCTTCGACTCGCATGTGCGACTCATCTTCGACCTCGGTATGTGCGAACTCGACTTCAATCTCGGCATGTGTGACTCGACCCGACCTCGGCATGTGCGACCGACTTTGACCTCGGCATGTTCGACCTCGACTTGACCTCGGCATGTTCAACCCCGACTTCGACCTCGGCATGTGCGACTTGACTTCCACTTCGGCATGTGCGATCGTCGACTTCGACTCGGAAGTCCATAACATCGACTTGATATATCGACCGTGGTAGCTTGTACCACCGGTATCGGCAACGGCATGCACGACTCGGTGTCGGCATCGCCAACAATCTCGGCGCGAGCGCGCGAAATTTTTCTGCATTGCGCAGTGATTTTGTTTTAGCTCGTTCTCTTCGTCTGAACTCCGAATTACACACGGTTTTCTCCCACGTACTCGTAACACACTGAACTTCATTTTTTATGAAGGACTGAACCCCTTTTTCTATCTCCAGAATTCACGAGAGTATATAGAATTTTAGTTCGATTTTACTTAGTACAAAGACCTTATAGTGTAACATAGAGTTTAGAACGCTACTAGATAATAAGTTTCCTAGTAGAATAAGAGAGCTACGACGTGTGATGTACATGAAAACATTTCTGATAACATTTATCATTCATCGATGTGTTTGGATTGTTTATCCGCTTTTAGATTGTCCGATTTATCCTAGCCGCTAATGATGCGCCTAAGTTTATCTTATCATTTATCGGATAATTTTAGTCGACTTACGCTAGTTTTGTCTGTGGCGGATGGAGGAGATGCGGTATCTTTGCTAGGAGGAGGCTAGGACCACACACTACGCCCGGGAAGTAGTTCGTGCTTATCGGGAGTATTGGATGTGTTACGGCGACGATTTGGGAGAGTTCTTGATGCAATACCTCGGACATTGGAGGGATGCACGAGTATATGGTGTGACGGATTTCGATGGCGTCAGCGCCTCTTGACCCGACTTCCATCACGATCGGGAAGATTATGGTCGGAAGTGTCGGTGATTACATCTACCGAGTGGGCGGAGACTATGATTTGATCGCGGACTACCGCGATTCATCGACCATCTTAGTTATGTCTTCGCATTTACGAGCCCCGAGAGGACCTTACCTCCTCCAGGGAGTATACATGGCGTGACGACACGCGGAGTGGCTTTACACAGAGGTTCCGAGGGAGTTAATCGGTGGTGCCCGGTATCTATTTGATGAGGGCAACTTGCCCAGTGGATGTGGAAGACGACCGATTGCACTAAGGGCGCCTGCTTTTCCACCGTTGTCTTTTGGACATCCTCACGCCCATCGCCCCCCGCCTACCGCCGATGGCAGCTCCACCACCTCCAAAGAGCCCTCACCGCCGATGGCAGCTCCACCACCCCAAGAGCCCTATCGCCAGGCAAGGATGAGAGTGTCGGACACTCGGGATGCTTACATCCGCACGTGTTAGTTGATCCGAGCGCGAGGATTATGGCTCGACGCGCGACATCCATGCGATCGAGAGGATGGGCGGGACCATCGGGGTTCATGCACGAGAGGACGACGATGAGGAAGAAGATCCGATGAGGATGAGGAAGAGTGAGAGAGTTTAGGCGAAGCGGAGACGAGATTTTTGAAGACGTGTATAGTGTAGTATGTATATAGTGTGGTTGCTTATGTATATAGTGGAAGTGAAAACTTAGTGTTTTGTAATGACATGTAAGCTTGTATGTATGTAACTTCCTTTTGATAATCGCTTATGTACATGCCTTTCTTATGGCAAAATTTTTCGATGTATATATATGACTGAATGGGCTTTTGCGGCAAAAGGTGTATGACAAAGATGAAATGTTTTTATTAAAGTCATTTTACAATAAGATTGTATGATGATATTACGTATGTTCAAATTGTGGAAATAATGGATTTTAATTGAATGTCTTATATAATGTAATGCCTCCTAGAAGAGATCCGAACAAGGGATTAGAGGTAGAGGAAGAGGAAGGGGAAGAGCTAGGGAAGGGTAGAATCGACAAGAACCGTAAATTATACCTCAACCACCCCCACCTCCACCGATCGAAGGATAGAGGAACTCTTTCTAAGGCGTAACCTCACGTCTTTAATGGGAAAGGAAACCGATGAGGCGTAACAATAGATAAGGGCAATGGAACAGATTTTGACTTTCTACGATGCACCGCGCGGCAGAGCGACGTAGTGCATTACTTTTCGACTTTCTGGACTCGCCGACGGTGGGATGCGGAAGAAAGATTTTACACCGAGCAAATGGGCGAATTTACTGGGAAGACTTGAGAGGAGATGTATGAAAATACATCCCAAAAATTATAGAAAAGGAAAGAGAACAATTCTTTGTTTTAAAGCAAGAGAAGATGTCAAGAATCGACTATGATCGCATCTTTGCGACATGTCGAGGTATGCACTGATCGGTGAACACGAGACATCAAGATGTCGAGAAGTTTAGGTCGGGTCTAAGGCCGAGATCGGGATGTCTCTCGCTAGCCATGGAGACTTGACTATACCGGGGCTCTTGGACGAGCCTTAGATATTGAGGCGCCGATGCGGATGATAAGTCGACATCACTCGCACCAGTAATACAGGAGATAGAGGTAAAGGAGTGGGAACCAAACTTTGGTGGCAATAACCAGGAAATCGATAATGTGAACAAGCGGTAATGGCGAGGAATGTGGCGCCCAGGAAAGGGATGGAAGAGGCGGTCTTTTCCCTCCGTGAGAGGTCCACAAGAGCAAGTTAGGCTCTACCTTGTCCAAAGTGCCGAAAATGCACAAGGAGCGTGCATGGCGGGCGCGGAGGCTGTTTTAAGTGCGGTGTGAAAGGGCATTACGCTAACAATTGCCACAGGACACGCCCGAAAGCGATGGTAAGGCGAATCAGCCCGCAATGCCCACCACTGTGGCTATTCGGTTCGCCCAACCTCAAAGAACAAGTGCAAGAACAAAGCGTGGCAAAGAACCCCAAGAACAAAGGCGGCAACCACGGCGGCGGCGGCGGCAAGAACGAACGCCAAGGCGGCGCAACAACAAAGAATGTAATCAACAAGGACAAGCGCCCGTCGCCTCGGCCGGCCAGGTAGGGCGTATGCTCTACATCGGAGGCGAATCTAATGTAAGAACGGAAACTGGCGGTGTATGGGAATTCTTCTCAACACGCTGTTATATTGTTGTTCGACACGGTGCTTCACATTCCTTTATATCAAGAACATGTGTTGATATGTTTGAACTTAGATCCGAGAAGGCCAATCGGGACATGAGAATCTCTTCACCTATAGGTGGGATTATGGTATTACGCATTTTGCTCGAACCTAGAGTTGAACTTAGGATCACTTAAGGTTCGCGAACAATTTGAACATAATACCCGTGGGTGGCGTAGATATAATTTTAGGAATGGATTGGTTAGCTACGAACCATTCCACGATTCTTTGTAAAGAGAGGAAAATTTCATTTCATTTTCTGGACAAGAAGCTACGCATTTCCACGGAATCGGCATGGGAAGAAAGTCCCGATTATATCAAAGACCTTGAAGGCGAGAAGGATGATAACCAGGAAAGGATGCCACGCGCACTTTGTTTACATGAGCGGGAAGATAAACGGGAATGAAGGCTGAAGATGTAGAAATTTTTGCGAATTCCCGATGTTTTTCTCGAAAATCTACCAGATTACCTCACGATGACAATTGGAATTCACCATCGACTTGGAACCCGGATCGGCTCCAAAGTGAAGGCCCTTATAGGATAGCTCGAAAGAACTAGAAGAATTGAAGATCCAACCAAGAGCTTTTGGACCTAGGTTTTATCGCACTAGCGTTGCCGCAGGAGGGCGCTCTATTTGTCAAAAGAAAGCGGTTCCTTGAGGATGTGTATAGATTATCGAGAACCGAATAAGACGTGTTGAAGAATAAATATCCTTTGCCGAGGATAGATGACTGCTTGATCAATTACGAGGAGCGAGTGTATTCTCAAGATTGACCTCAAGTCGTTATCACCAACTCAAGGTACGGCCGGAAGACGTATCTAAGACCGCATTCGGACGGTATGGCCATTATGAATTCATAGTTGTGCCGCTCGGTCGACAAATGCACCAGCCGTGTTTATGGATCTTATGAGCAGTGTTTCATCCATACTTAGATAAATTCGTTTTGGTCTTTATAGATGATATTCTCATCTATTCAAAGAATGAAGAAGACCATAAGAATCATCTAAGAACGGTGTTGCAATCCTTGAGAGATGAGCGACTTTTGCTAAGTTTAGCAAATGCGAGTTTTAGGTGAAGGAAGTAATGTTCCTTGGACACATTGTGTCTGTGAAGGAATTAAAGTAGATCCACCAAAGTAGAAGTGTCTGACAGGATGGAAATCGTGAGGACCCAAAACGAGATCGAAGTTTCGGGACTAGCTGGTTATTATAGGAGATTTATCGAGGATTCTCCAAAATTGCAAGGCCAATAACTCGGCCCATACTCAGAAGGAAATCAAGTTCAAATGGATCAAGAATGCGAGGGTAATTTTGAAGCTTAAGGAAAAGCGACAAGTGCGCCGGTGCTAGCAGTTCGAGCAGATAAAGAATATGTAGTTTATCTTGATGCTTCTAAGAACGGATGGGTTGTGTCCGATGCAGAAGGAAAAGTGATAGCTTATCATCCCGACAACTCGAGCCACATGAACCGAACTACCCAACTCATGACACGAACTAGTGCAGTGGTTCACGACCTTTGAAAATTTGGAGACACCATCTCTATGGAGTTAGATGTGAGATCTTCTGCACCATAAGAGTTTGAAGTACTTTTTCAATGTAGAGATCTAAACATGAGGCAAAGAAGATGGCTCGAACTGGTGAAGGATTACGACTGTGGTATTAATTATCACCCGGGTAAAGCGAATGTAGTAGCTGATGCCCTAAGTCGTAAAAATCAAACTAAATTGGGATGTCTCCTTACAAAGGAAAAGAAACTCGTTGAAGAGTTTGAGAAAATGAAGATAGAAATGGTTGAAAGTCCGAGACGATCATGAGTCATTGCTACACTCACCTCGACGTCGACTTAAGAAAAAGAATCATAGAAGGACAAAGGATGGAGGAAAAGTTAGAAAGAGCAAGAGCCAAAGTAAGGACGGAAGGACTAAAGAATTTTCAAGAAGCACCAGATAATGCTTTATTATTTGAAGGAAGATTATGTGTTCACAACAACGATCTTGAAATGAAATCATGAGTGAAGCTCATGACACACCTTATACTCTGACCACCCAGAAAGACGAAAATGTATCAAGACTTAAGAAAAAGGTTACGGTGGGAAGGTATGAAACGAGGCGTAGCCTCTTTTGTAGGCGTTGTCTTGTTTGCCAACAGTGAAAGCATTGCACCAACGCCCTACGGAAAGTTACAACCTTTGGGAATACCCGAATGGAAGTGGGATGAGATAGCGATGGACTTAGTTGCAGGTCTACCAAAATCGAAAAAGGAAACACCGCCATCCGGGTAGTTGTTGATAGGCTCACAAAATGCGATTTTACGCCAAGATCACGCATGGATCCGATAAGTTAGCCCGATTGTATGTAAAAGAAATTATACGACTTCATGGGTGCAAAATCTATCACGTCGATAGAGACTCCAAATTTACTTGAGATTCAGGTTAGCTTGCAAAAAGAATTAGGCACAGTTGAATTTGAAGACTGACATTTCACCCATGCATCGATGGTCAATCGAAAGGACGATTCGCATACTAGAAGATATGCTAAAACAAGAGTGTTGGACCGAGGTGCAAAATGGGAAGATGTTTTACCCTTATGAATTTGCCTACAATAATAGTTACCAAGCGACGATTAATATGGCCCCATACGAAGCCTTGTATGGAAAGAAATGTAGATCACCGCTTTATTGGGATGAAGTGGGTGAAAGAAGAATCGTAGGGCTCAAGCGATAAGTGAAATGATTGAAATCGTCGGAAAAATTAGGTAAAGAATAAAGAAGCTCAAGATAGGCAGAAGTGCTGACGATACGCGTGAGATCGAGCTATATTTTGAGGCGGAGATAAAGTCTTTCTCAAAGTCTCTCCATCAAAGGGATTATAAGGTTTGGAGTAAAGGAAAACTAAGACCCCTTTATAGGACCTTATGAGATCTAGAAAGGATAGGCCCGATGGTTTATGGGTTGGCTCTTCCGCCAAGTTTGGGAATGTACAACGTGTTTCACGTGTCCCAATTAAGAAAATACGACACGATCTAAAACACGTGATCCATCAAGACGACGTGATCCTCAATCGGATATGAGCTATGAAGAAGAACTACGGTGATTCTAGACCGTAAAGTTCAACAATTACGAAACAAGTCCATTCCGCTAGTCAAAGTGTTGTGGACATCATGGACGAAGAAGAGGCCACGTGGGAACTTGGGAAGCTATGAAAGAACGATACCGGATATTTCTAAGGTATGCAAATTTGGACGAAATTTCTTTTAAGGGGTAGAATGTAATATCCAGAAGAATTAAATGCTAATTACGATATTTAAATTGTGTAAATTGTGGTTTCAATAAATAATTGAATTAGTAATTTATCGAATAATGATTTCAATTAATTATGAGATAATGAATTCTATTTTATATTCACTAAGAATTGTGAATTAAGGAATAGGACTTTATGAAGTGTTTCGGCAGTATAATTTTAACGGCGATTGAGTATCGATAGTTAAAATAAATTTCGTAAAATTTTCTAAGCAACGAAGCTTAGAATTAAAATTCCATATTAAATGGGATAATCTAATAAAGTGATTACGACTTTATTACGACCATTTTGAGATGAGTCGAAAATTAACGTTTTGAGACGTTTCAAACGTTAACGTTTAGAGATGACTTAAAAATCAAGTCTAATGATCAAGGAATTATGATATTTAAATTCCTATGATTATTTTATGTAATTAGAGTATTATTTAGCATTAAAACTATGCTAGAGCATTAAGGAATAATTATTGAACAAAGTAGAAATTTTCGAAAACCCTAATTTCGAAAATTAGGGTTTTTCACCTATAAATCTTTCCAATAATTTTTCCTATGATATAATTTATCATCTAAGATATATATTATGATATATACCTAATAATAGCATGAAAATCAATTTTTGGGCTTTTAAAATGGAAAAATGCTTTGACCATTGTGTAGTAACAATTTATTTACGTAAGTTTGTGTATAAGTTTTGCATGTTGATTTATTAAGTGATCAAATTGCACTCTTACCAAGTAATATCAAGTGGATGCATTTGTAAGGTGGTAGTAGCCGATATTGTTGACTCCATTTGGGGTTGCAAGAGTTCTAAAGTATTTGGGATAGAGTGTAGGAATTTCATACACATGGTATTAACTAATGAAATTAAAATTCCTCCTCTTGTAAAGCTATGGGCGACGGAAATTGCTTCTCCAAAGCAAGATATTTCATTGAATTGTTCAATATGTGTAAGAGTAGTAACTTCCATGACATATGCATAGTGAGTCGTATGGGAGAAATTGTGTCTTCGCTTGTGTGTGTGTGAGGGTGTCGGCAATTGCTCAAGTAAGGCAAGGATTTATTTTGTTTTAATCAAAACTTTATTCAAGAAGTTAGTATAGTGATGTATTAAATTGATGAGTCATAAAGCATATTTTGAAAGGCTTCAATTTGTTTTGTGAGGAGAGTGACCGAGATGAGAGAGATGTAAGATATTGTAGGATTTTTTTTTTACTTTAATTCATTTACTTACTTAAGTCTTGGACAAAGCAAACAAAGTCACTTATCCTCTCCAAACAAGAGAATCTGAGAGCAAAGTGAGAAAAAAAGGCCTTGAGTGTTCTTCATCTTTCGTTCACAAAGCTTGACCTAAAGCGATCATACAAAATCAAAGCAGTTAAAGGTTAGAAATCGAACGAGCTTGATTATACATTAAGATTTTAATTTTTCGATGGTTTGATCTTATGTTATAAGCATGGTTCTTGATTAAGAAATGATGTTAGCATGTGATGTTGTGAATTAATAATGTATAGCATGATGAACTATAAGTATATTGATGATTTAAATAAAGCTAAGCATGTTATATTAATTATCTTATGATAATCGAAAATTGTAAGACTTGTTTTAATGTTGGATTCATGATATATATTAGCAAAGGAGTACATAGTGATTATATGAGAATTTTTAAAATCATATGCTAATGGATTGATATTACCGAAAATATGAAGAAAATAGGAATTGATGTACAAAATTTAATTTAAGAAATGTTATAGCATATTGATGATCTAGGACCTTAATTATGTACTACATGATTTTACTAAATTTTGGATATTATTTGCTCAAAATATTCAAAATGGCGAGAGTTACAAGACTTGGTTAAGGCATGATTTGGTTGATTTTAGTAAATACTATGATGTTATATGGTTACATAATGATGTTTAAGCATAGTAAAATTTTGTAGGATTTTATAAAATATTTGGTATGAGTTGGATGAGTCCGTGAGCTTCATGGATAAATACATTGATATAGAATTTAATTATGTTGGACTATAGCTTATAATTATGTTATAGATTAATGTTGGGGCACTCACATAAATTAATTAGAATTTTAGAAAATTATTTGGACAAAAAAATGAAGAAACCGTGACCTATAGGAATAAAATGGGTGATGTCCAATTTTCCTATAGTTAATGTTAATACATATTAGTGATACTGATGATAAAATAGTACACTATATGAATTTAGAAGAATTTTGGAAGAAGAATGAAAAAGGAGCTTAAAGCAGTGAGCTTTATATATATATATATATATATATATTAAGGATTTTAAATCATTAATATCGAGAAAATAATACATTATATGTCTAGAAATTAATTTAGACATATTAAGAATTTATGAAATTTTATAAACATAGAATACTATGTTTATGATTTAAACGTTATATTAAATAACGTTAGAAATGAATAATAATGTTTAAAGAATAAGTTAATTAATATTTAAGAAAATATTAATGAAGTTTATCGATTTGCGTGAAAATCGAAATTAGGACTTTATGAAAGAAATCGATTGAAAATCGATTTATATTGAATTTAGATATTAAAATGGGAATTATTAAAGAATTTAATAAAGAAAAGTCAAAATGTTGACTTTTGAAATCAGCGTATGAAATCGTTGAAAATACGCTAATATCGTGTAAAGCGTATTATTTATATAAGGAAGTCTCATTAGTGAGAAAAGATTTCATAATTGAAATCCTTGCGTGAAAACGATGTAAATCGTTAAGCGTTTAACTAAAAGGTTAAAATGAAATAGTTGAACATATCTCAAAATGCGAAATGTTAGTTCAAAATCTGTGATTGAGCGGGCGATTGAATTAGATTAAGGAATTCAAATTATATTAGAATAAGTTATCAAAGTTTATTCTAAACTTTGAAAATCTCAACGTGACCAACGTATCGTTTTTACGTAAAGGTGTAGAAGGCGTACGCGACGACTGACGAAGAAGAATCGAAAATTTGACGATCAAGGAGTCGGTGGGCTTTACTATACTCTTAAATGATAAAATCTTGAACAAATGATTTTATTTACGATCTTGATATCAAAGAATGATGATAAAATGTTTATGAAATTACACCGCCAAAATGTTTATATTTTATGTATGTATCCTATCCATGAATGCGATGATATGAATGTGTTGGGTAGCTCCCAACTTATGAATGGAATCAATTCGGATCTATCTTGGGAAGGCTTATACGTGGCTAGGGTTAACGTGTACACAAGAAAATAGTATTGTGGGGCTGTAAGGACAATGCATGCGGTCGGTCGCGTGACGCAGAGGAGGCTCCTTCTACGACGCTAAATTATAAAGTTATGATAAAAGGATAAGGATATGGATCATACATGCAGTAAAATGCTTGCGGCGATCATGTTTATGAGCGATGAAAATGATTTAGTAAGCATAAGGCGTTTCAAGCAAAACCCATATGTCTTACCATGATGTGGCAGTGTAATTTAAATACGATAAAATGTTTTGGCATGAGTCCACTGAGTGCATTCTTGTACTCAGCCCTGCATGTTTGTTCTTAAATGTGCAGGTTGAGCTGTTGATAGTGATGATGGAGGGTGTTGAGAAGTCGAGCGCTTTTAAATGTTAAGTTAGAAACCTTGGGTACACGTCATACGTGTATTCACATGCCTTCATTGTGTTTGAACAATGTCTACTTTTGAATATTATGCTTATGTACGAGATATTATGATTGAAGTCCTTGAGATCGTTGGTATTCTTTTGGATCATTGGCTAGCCTTTCTTGTACATTATGTTATTAATGTATATAATGGTTGAATAAATCTTATTTTCGTGTTATATGTCTTGAATTAGGCTTTCATGAACCACAATCATTGTTCTAGTATTAGTCCTCTTTAATCCGTCTTTAGGATTGTGGGTCATTACACTCGTGGTTGCGGAATGTGTCATGTGAAATGAGCACATGCCGCTAGCATATCTAATGGCCCCAATTTTCCGTTGAAAAGCGGAAGAAGAAAAATGGGTGCCAAGGTGGTAGAGACAAGGAAACCGGTGGAGGCGAGGAACCCGGTGGGAGCAAGAACATGGTTGCCACCGGAGGCAGAAAAGCGAAGGAGAGGCATGTGCTTGAGTGCGAAGGCGGGCTAAGTGCCTCTGCTCGAGGCTCAGTACGCCATTTGCTTTAATGAAACATGTTTAGCGACTTGTTCTACTCATTTATGGGTAGTAGATACATGTGAAACTGATCATGTTTATTACACCTTGCAGGGGTTCCTGCGGACAAGAGAGCTGTTTGATGGCAAGATAACCATCTCCATGGGCGACGCGGTGAAATTCGAGGCCGTTGCAGTCGGAGATGTTACTTTATGCTTTGATAGGAAAGTTTTAGTATTAAGGGATGTTTTATATGTGTCGAAGTTTCGGAAAAACCTTATTTCGGTTTCCAAACTATTTATTCATGGATATTCTGTTGTTTTTGATAGTGGTGTTTCTATGATAAGAAATGAAGAAGTTATCTGTGATGACACTTTATATAATTCGCTTTCTACTATTTCTGCCAAGCATAATAATTTTAATTATGTTGCATCTACATCAAACCATAAGAATAGGAAGTTTTCTTCGCTAGATGATACCATATATCTTTGGCATCTTAGATTAGGTCACATCAATCTAAATAGGTCCAAAGACTGGCTAAGATTGAAGCATTAGGTGATATCATAGTTACTTCATTCCAAGTCTGCGAATCCAGTATAGAAGGAAAGATGTTGACCAGACCCTTCAAGGTGAAGGGGTATAGAGCTAAAGAAATATTGGAGCTAGTCCATTCTAACCTGTGTGGACCAATGTCCACCCAAGCTCTTGGAGGGTACGAATATTTTGTCATTTTCATTAACAATTACTCAAGGTACGGATACGTATACCTGCTTCACCGCAAGTCTGAATGCTTTGAGAAATTCAAAGAATTTAAAGCGGAAGTGGAGACGAAGCTAGGTAAGAGTATCAAGTCACTGCGGTCTGATCGCAGTAACGAGTTGATGGACTATTTGGTGCAGTGTGGGATTACATCCCAGCTCACTACACCGGGCACACCCCAACAAAATGGTGTGTCAGAGCAATGAAATATAACTCTCTTAGAAATGGTTAGATCTATAATGAGTTATGCAACATTGCCTATTTCGTTCTGGGCGTATGCCTTAGAAACAGCGGCATATTTTCTCAATCTAGTATCGTCCAAGTCATTCGATAAGACCTATTTCTAATTATGGTTTGGGCGCAAGCCTAGTTTAAGCCATATAAGGATATGGGGCAATCCAGCACATGTGCTGAACAAGAAGACTGACAAGTTGGAGGCTAGATCTGAAGCAAGGCTGTTTATTGGTTATCCTAGAGGAATGAAATGTGATTATTTCTAGAGTCCTGAGAATCAGAAGGTCGTTATTAGCACTAACGCCCGATTGTTGGAGAAGGACTACATGAAAAACCACAAATCTAAAGTTGAAATCATTCTTCAGGAATAAGGCCAATGATACGAGATGTCGTGTCTAGTGGGAGGTATCGACACCAGATACTTCAAGAAATTGAAGTGGGTCGAGTTCCACTGGAGATACCGACCATACAAGTGGCACCTACCCAGCAAGTTGTGCAAGATAGAGAACCACGAGTTATTGCACCCACCGTTGCCATTGTGCTAGTAGCGCCTTGTCGTGAGTGGGAGGGTTGTTCGTCAACCCGAGCGATTTATGTTCGTGGGCGAATCTTGGTTTAGTCGTGAAGCGAAAGCGGTCAGAATCGACCCATGGACATCTGATGAGACAATCAAGACATAGATGCAAGATCATGGCACCTTCGCTATGGACATAGAAATTGAGTCCATAACACTATGGATGTATCTGAGAAAATACCTCTACCGGATGGCAATGAAGCCATAGGTAGTAAGTGGGTATCAAGAGAAAGAGATTCGAGATGGAGATGTTTGACTTTTAAAGCCAGGCTTTTGGCGAAAGGGTACACTCAGTTGAGGGCATCGATTTATATGAGACCTTTTAAATGCAGTAGCAATGCTCAAGTCCATCAGAATTTTTCTAGCCATAACAGCTCACCTGAACCTAAAGGTTTGGCAAATGGATATGAAAACCGCTTTTAAACGATTGCCTTGAGAAAGTTAGAGACATCTATATGAAACAACCCGAAGGTTATGTGGCGAAGGATGAAGAGCATCTAGTATGGAAGCTTAAAATATCCATTTATAGACTTAAGCAAGCTTCGATCATGGAACCTACGCTTTGACCAGGTGGTAAAGTCCTATGGATTTACCCAGTTTCCTAGCGAGAGTTGTATGTATGTTTGAATGTCAACGGTGACGTGGTATTTAGTGCACTTTACGTAGATGACATCCTTCTACTTGGCAACAACGTGTAGCTGTTATTAGACGTAAAGAGTTGGTTATCCGATCAGTTTTAAATGAAAGACTTAGGAGATGCATAGTACATTCTTGGGATCAAGGTTTACCGAGATCGCAAGAGGAAAATGTTGAGCTTATCTCAGGCCTCTTACATTGATACTGTGATTACTCGTTTTAGCATGCAAACCGCCAAGAAGGGATTGTGTAATACCACCGAAATTTTTTCTTAAAAAAGTATATATATATATATATATATATATATATATATCAATGTGAATTATCTTTATTTAAATTATGAACTAATAAAAAATTAAGTTTTGAATGTTTTTACTGGTTGTTCGGCTAAGAGCGAGGATGCGCCCTAGCGAAAAATGTAAAGTTTTATATTATAAGTTTTAAAATTTTAGTAATTTATAATTATGAATTTAGCATGAGAGTTTTATTTTTATGCATTGGTGATTAATTGATGATATTAGTGATTTGGATATAAGAATTGATTAGAACGTTTATTTGTTATGCATTAGAGTAATAAATTGTGTAGAAAATATTAAATGGATATATATGAATTTATATACATTTTATGCTTAGTTGTGTAGAGAATTATAGAATTCTCTAGATATGGTGAATAAGCACCATATTAAAGAAAAGGAAAAATAAAAGAAAAAAATTTGTGGATGTTTATAAATACACTACTATTCATCATTTTCATTATTTTTTTCACCCATAATTTCGAAAATTACACACACTACACACAATAAAATTTTCAAAATTTCAAGCTTCAAATTTTCAAGATCCAACCATTAAATTTTTTATCCGTCTTCGAATTCAGGTATAATTCAATCTCTAGAACACATCTATGGTTTGAGAAATTTAAAAATATGAACCGATGTTCATTTCATAATTTTCGGTCATATTGAAGAATTTATGAAGGATAGGTTGTTGTTTGATTATTTCTTGATATTATGTTGGTTAGTCGCCGACAAGTTGTTTAATGTTGAAATTTTGAGCATATGTACTTTTCTTTGAATTTTGGATGATTTTTGAAAATGTTGAAGGTCTTGATCTTGAATTTATGATTTTTATATGCTTGATATTCTTTCAAATATGAGTTGTTGGGTTGATATAAATATGATTTGAACAAGAAAAACGTTTGAAATCGAACTTGAGTCGAAACCCCTTTTTGGCCGAAAACCCTAGACCATGTAATGTTGGATTTTTGATTTTATTTGATCATTTTGACTTCATATTTGGATTCTATGATATGAATAAAGCTTAAAATGATTTATTCGGATTTTTCGGCCGACGTATACAAAAATTGAAAATTTTTAGTTTGACGTCGAGTTTGTGTTATTGATGTTAAAGCTTTGATCTTTGAGTTTTGATGATATGTGATCTTTGATGATAGTTGAACATATATAGAGGTTCGTCTAAGATAGATGACGTCTTACGATTTTTCACGTTAGATATAAGTTATGTTACCTGGTTTTTGGTTAAGATTAGAAGGTTTATACGCGTTGATGTGTCTAATATACTTATTTGGACATATGAAACTTAGTTAAAAGTATTTTTAAAGTGCTAGGTGGCGCGACATCCGAAGCTCAAGGACGAACAACCAAGCAAGAGCTTTATTTTGAAACGTCTACACGAGGTGGGGTTTACTCTATCTATAAGTACGTTGTATGGTTATAATCATTGTTGTGTTTTGTGCATGCATGTGAGCTAGAATGTTAAAGAAGTACCCTCTAGGAGGCCCACAAAGGGTCTAGTGTAGTGACCTACACTCGAGGAGGCCCACAAGGGGCTCAATGTTAAAGAAGTACCCTCGGGAGCCGGGCTGGTGTAATGACTTACACTCGGGGAGGCCCACGAGGCTACCCAATGAGTTAAATAATGAGTACCCGCAAGAGGTAATCTAAAGAAAGAGTTCATTATGTTGTGTGCATTATGCAATTGGTTATAACTGCTTGCAGTGTATCCCCCACTAAGTTTGTTTACATACTCACATCCCCTATTTTGATATATGTTTTGCAGGTTGAGAAGTTGACGGTTGATGCTGACGGGAATGAACTCCACACATACATTCTCTCAGGATCACGTTTTATGTAATTATGTTTCAAACTATGCTAGTACTCGAGTGTGTTTAAGAACAAACTTAACTGGTTTTTGATGAAAAACTACAAACTTAACTGGTTTTTGATGAAAAACTATGTTTGAAATGCAAATGCCGTTTAATGAGTACTTATTTATATTTTGTTGAGGGTTGTGTCCCTAGTTGCTGTTGCTTTGTTGGTATTGTTGTTTCAGGTTGGCATATACGTATTTATAGAGTATATGTTGCCGTTCGTTGAATTTTATAACTTCCGTTGCTTATATATTCTACAAAAGTTAAAGATATGAAGATTTTAGTAATGTCTCTGTTACAAGAATGGGGGCGTTACAGATTGCTACCCTTCAGATATGGCGTTCCTTTATCTAAGGAGCAGTCACCTATGACTGCAAAGGAGATAGAGGAAATGAGACAAGTTTCTTACGCTTTCGCCGTAGGAAGTCTCATGTATGTGATGTTGTGTACAAGGCCCGATATCTGCTATGCGGTAGACATAGTAGCTAGATATGAGTCTAACCTGGACAAGTTCACTTGACTACTGTAAAGCATATACTCAAGTACCTGAAAAGGACTCGAGATTATAGGCTAGTTTACTAAGCAGATAGTCTAATGCTTTTGGGTTATTTAGACTCATATTTCCAAGCTGACCGTGATGAGAAAAAATCTACCTCAGGCTATGTGTTTACCTTGGGATGAGGAGCCGTATCTTGGCGGAGTGCAAAGCAACCATGCATTGCGGACTCTACCATGGAAGCTGAAGATGTAGCCGTTTCGGAGGCTGCTAAGGAGACGATATGGCTTAAGAACTACCTCATGGATCTAGATGTGGTATCTTATTTACCCAAAAGTATCATAGTGTACTGTGATAACTCAGGTACAGGGGCAAACACGAAGGAACCACGGACCCACAAGGCGACAAAACACATAGGGAGAAAATACCATGTCATACGAGAAATCGTTAGACGATGAGACATGCTGATTGAGAAAATTTATAATGCGGATAACCTAGCTGACCCTTTCACGAAGAGCCTGCCGCAACAATTCTATGACGAGCATCTTCGAGGACTTAGATTGCGTAAGATGGCCCCCACTTAGAAAGGAAACTTTTGAAAAAGTGGGAGAAACAAAGTGGGGGTGTTGTTTATAATAGCTAGTAGAGACACATTGTATACAAAACGTTTGCTTTAGTATAAGTGGAAGATTGTTGGATTTGTATATTGGAAGCAGATTGGTTGAGCTTGTATACAATGTTTCTTGTTACTACTATTACAATCTCCTATCTGAATTGTTTACTTGATTGCACATGTATGTCTCTATATCCCATATATAAGTTAGATCATACAGTGTACAGAAGATCAAGGAAGTCTATATGGTTGATTAAGCTTAATGAGATATATAAAGGATCACAGTCGAGACAACTTGAGGACGATTTGTCGGTATAGTCTACGGTATAGATAAGAAGTGACTTGACTTGGTTGCTTGTCTATACTGGTACATCTTTGACGTATTGATGGATCACAGTGAGATAAGTTATTCTATCTCACCATCATGAAGAACCTAAATCTCGGTGACTTTACATTGATCTAAACCTCGATACGGTTTTAGGTGAGTATGAGTTGTTGACCATCACTTGACTTGTTATGAGTGATGGTTACATGAGATAACCCAATATTCTTCGTATCTTGGGTGGTGGAAGTAATTGTATGTCATGCTAGTTGCATGTATCGAGTCACCGTATCCGTTTAAGATGATGACGTCCCCTTAAGGAGCTCAAAAAGTTTATTGTACTAAACCCTGCAGGTTGAGTTATCTCAAGTAAAATAATAAGGTTGGGTGGTACTACTTAAGGAATTAAAGAGATTAATTATTTTAAGCAGTCAAAAGCTATAAATAATTAATGGACGTGCGATATCTTAAATACGGGGATTCCTGAAGTCTAAGTGCAAACCCAACTCAACTTCAGTAATAAAGGGGTTAGAATGCATTTATTCTCTAGTGGCATGAATGAATGTTTATGAATTAATTTATGTTTTGGGCTGAATATAAGATAATTAATTCATTTGAGGCACATCTTTATTCTTTGCATTAGATCTTTGGGCTGGCCCATCAAGCTCTGGTGATGCAGTAAATTTCATCAACTTCCCTGTAGAGTCCCACTGGGACTATGTTATGTTTCTCCTATATCTAGATAAATTATATTTGATATCATTAGATATCAAATGAAATTATTCTTGTTATGGTGTATCTTTAAAGATAAGATTGTATTTATTAGATATGCAGAGATCCTATCCTATTAGGATTCTAGGGATACATTATAAATACAAGGTGAGAGAAAATCAGAATTAACTATTCCATATAGAGATTTTTTAAAATCTTAGGTTGTGGAAAAAGGCGAAATTCGTAGTATTCTCCATAGATTGATCTCACTCGGCATTGGAGTTTTGGCAAATAGGATACAGTTCAGAATATCAAAGCACGAGTCTTGATCCTTCTTTTTATCCGACAAATTCTTAGGTAAACACGAGAAAACACCAACGTGTTGCAATTAATTATATAGGTGCATGCTATGTATATAATCAATGTTTGGTGAATTAAACATACAAGATAGATCATCGGGAGAGGGTTAAAATCATATTTCCCTACAAGAACTACCTCATGGATCTAGATGTGGTACCTCGTTTTCCAAAGAGTGTCATAGTGTTCTATGATAACTCTGGTGCAGTAGTAAACTCGAAGAAACCACAGACCCACAATGCGACGAAACACATAGAGAGAAAGTACTAATTGGTATGAATTTGTGCGTATTCTTGGTATTGTTTTGCATATCATTTTCAGTGGTTTGTCCTATTTATGCCGTTGGTTTGATTAGTATTTGTCGAATTGAACTTATTTGGTTTGTTTCGATGTTTTGCAGAAATATGGCATTAAATAGGATGAAATTTATCTACCAAGAATGATCCTATATTGAAGATCATCTCGATAGGAGTCTGTAGGCACAATCGGATCTCAATTCGGAGTTCGGACGAGAGAGAGAAGGCAACGAACGACAGTCAAGACCACAAGATGCGCGAGCGCGTCCGGCGCTATGCGCCGTCCGGCGCTGGGAACGCCTCGGCGTGTGCTGCACAGCCCAAACGCCCGTTTGCTTCAGCACAACCGACGTTGGGCGATCCCCAGCGCCCCTCCCGCGTCCATTCTTCTCAACGCGGCCACGGCCGCGCCTCCTATGTCTTCACAACGCGGCCACGGCCGCGCCGCAGCCACGGCCGCACCTCACGCCTCCAGCGCCCATTCTTCATAACGCGGCCACGGCTGCGCCGCGACCATGGCCACGCCTCACGACGTTCGCCATGCCGCGTCCGGCGCTGGGTGCTTCACCATGCCACTTCCGACGCTTCGTCATCAATCCGGCGCTGGGTGCTTTGGCTTTTCACTCCAGAGAGTCCTCGCGTCCGGCGCTGGACTCTATTTTTGGTCCCTAATTCGACTGATTTCGTGGGCTTTTTCGAGGGTTTATTAAATTAGAACAGCCGCGGCTCTCAGGAGGGGCACTCTCACGATTCTCGATTCTTATTTTACTCGCGCAAGCGGTTTCTTTTCAATATGTTTCTTCAGGAGCTCTTCAACGACACATAGGCAGATAATTCTTAGTTTAATTTACTTTTTTATTTCTTGATTGAACAATCTTGTCTAACAATTTATGCCTTGGATTTATTAGTTTTACTGGAATCAATTTTATAGTTTATTGTTTGGAGATTTTCATTGGATTCAATTCCATAGTGACAGTGGATTGAATTTTCATGTTCCATTGATTTATATCGCTTTTTATTTATCCTGCTTTCGATTAATTCATGTCTTGTTGGTTGATTGATGTTTATTGTTCATTTACAAGTAGACTTAGATTAGGGCTTGCGAACCCTAAGTATAGGTTTACTATTGCTTTTGTTTATCGCTTTCATTTCATGTTTGCTTTCATAGTTCAGATTTAGGGATTGACAAACCACAGGTTTAGATTTATTACTTTATTAGTTTAGCTCGGGATTGACAAACCACAGCTTAGGATTCTTGTTTATTTTCCGTATTGCGTTCTGCACAAAACCCTCGTTGGTATTAGAATGTTTGGTTTTAATTGCTTTATGCGCCACACGAACAATAGATTGTTAAGTTTTCTTGAGAGGCGACTTGGGTTAACTTGGCACCGCGCTACAATTACTAACCCGTGCGATTGCCGTGAATTTGCGTGTGTTTTGCTCGATCAAAAACACACTCAAATTCACCGAATCGCGGTTGGTGGCGGGTAGCGTGATAAGTTAACCCAAGTCGCCTCTCAAGGAAAACTTAACTGGTGATTGTTCGTGTCGCATACGTAAAGCAATTAAAACCTAAACATTCTAATACCAACGAGGGTTTTGAAACATGCAGGAATTTAAATACGGAAAATAAACAACAATCCTAAGCTAGGGTTTGTCAATCCCGAGCTAAACTAATAAAGCAATAAATCTAAACCAGGGTTTGTCAATTGTTTGGTATGAATTTCTGCGTATTCTTGGTATTGTTTGGCATATCATTTTTAGTGGTTTGTCCAATTTATGTCGTTTGTTTGATTAGTATTTGTCGAATTGAACTTATTTGGTTTGTTTCGATGTTTTGCAGAAATATGGCATTAAATAGGATGAAATTTTGTTGGATTTGTATCGAAAGCGGTTTGGTTGAGCTTGTATACAATGTTTCTGTTACCACTATTACAATCTCCTATCTGAATTGAATACTTGATTGCATATATACGTGTCCCCTTATCTCATATATAAGTTAGATCATACGATTGTGTAGAAGATCACGTAAGTGCATGATTGGTCAAGCTTAATGAGATATAAAAGTTTCGTTTGAGACAACTTAAGGACGAGTTGTCGGTTTAGGCCGCAGATATAGATAAGAAGTGACTTGACTTAGTTGCTTGTCTATGCTTTGATGCGTCTCGGACGTATGAAGGATCACGGTGAGATGCGTTCTTCTTTTACGACCGTCGTGAAGAACCGAGATCTCGGTGACTTACGATGATCTAAACCTAGATAAGGTATTAGGTGAGTATGAGTTCTTGACCATCACTTTGACTTGTTATGAGTGGGGTTATATGTTCTAACCAGATTCTCGCATCTTGGGTGGTGGCGGTCTTGTATGTCACGCTAGTTATCTCATGTCAGTCACCGTATCCATTATAGGATGATGGCGTCCCTTAAGGAGCTCAAAGGTTTATTGTACTAAACCTGCGCAGTTGAGTTAGCTCAAGTACAATAATAAGGTTGAGTGGTACTACTTAAGGAAATGAAGCTATTAATCGTTTAAGCGATCAAATTGCTATAAATGATTAATGGACGTTCGATATCTTAAATACGGGATTCGTAATGTCTAAGTGCAAGCCCGACTCAACTTCGGTAATAAAGGGGTAAGTCAACATTCTTTCTAGTGGCATGATCGAATGTTTATAAATTAATTTATGTTCGAATTTGAACATAAGATAATTAATTTATTTGAGGCCCATCTTTATTCCTTGCATTTGATCCTGGCTGGCCCATCCAGCCCATAGCCAAGGAGAAATCGGTAGCTTATTTACTCTGAGGAAAGGATTTTATTCTCTTTATCCCACAAGGATATTATTATATTTATGGTATATGCATAGATCCTTTCCATATAAGATTATGGTAATAATCCTGAGAGTATGGAAATAATCCTGAGATTATGGTAATTTTCCATAAAGGATTATGGTAATTTCCATATAGGATTATGGTAATTTCCATATGGGATTAAAGTAATGCATTATAAATATAAGGTATGAGATAGAATCAAGGTTAATGCTCAATTCATTAACCTAGAATTTTCGTGAGTCTCCATAGTGTTTTGGAGAGTGATTCTCGAAAATTGTGTCTAGAGAGATTGGGTGATTTTTCCGAAGCATTCTCCATAGATCGTCCTCACTCGACGTTGGAGATTGGGCAACCGGGATACAGTCCAGAAGGTCAAAGCACGAGTCCGATCCGTTCGATCCATTCATCTCGTTCCATCGACCTCTTCAGATCCAAAGGTAAACACGTGAAAACCCCTACGTGTTGCGATTAATTATATAGACGCATGCTAGGTTTATAATCAATGTATGGTGAATTAAATATCCAAGATGGATCCTCGGGGCGAGGGTTAACATATGTTTTCCCTACAAATTTATCTACCAAGAATAATCCTATATTGAATATCATCTCGATAGGAGTCCGTAGGTGCAATCGGATCTCAATTAGGAGTTCGGACGAGAGAAGCGGAGCGAACAACGGTCGCAAGACGCGCGCGTACCTTGATGCGTTGGCGCTTCTGCGCCGTCCGGTCTGCGAATGCCTCGGCGGCGCTCCATAGCCCAAACGCGCGTTTGCTTCAAGACAACCCGCGCGGGCGATCCCCGCGCCTCCCGCCCCATTCTTCTCAGCGGCACGGCCGCGCCTCCTATATCTTCAACGCTGCCACGGCCACGGCCGCCTCACGCCTCGATGCCCATTCTTCATAACGCAGCCACGGCCGCGCCGCAACGCGTTCACCATGCCGCGTCCGTGCCGTCATCGGTCCGGTCTTGGGTGCTTCACCATGCCACGTCCGACGACCGTCGTCCGTCCGCCGCTGGGTGCTTGGCTTTTCACTCGAGAGTCCTCGCGTCCCGCCGTTACATCCGTGTTGGACTCTATTTTGGGCCCCAATTCGGTGATTCGTGGGCTTTTCGAGGGTTTATTAAATTAGAGCAGTAGCGACTCTCGGAGAACCTCTCACGATTCTCGATTCATATTTTACAGCGCAGCCGCGGTTTCTTTTCAATATGTTTCTTCAGGAGCTCTTCAACGACGACACATAGACAGATAATTCTTAGTTTAATTTCTGTTTTTATTTCTTCGATTGAACAATCTTGTCTAACAATTTATGCCTTGGATTTATTAGTTTTACTGGAATCAATTTTATAGTTTATTGTTTGGAGATTTTCATTGGATTCAATTCCATAGTGACAGTGGATTGGATTTTCATGTTCCGTTGATTTATATCGCTTTTGATTTATCCTGCTTTCGATTAATTCATGTCTTGTTGGTTGATTGATGTTTATTGTTCATTTACAAGTAGACTTAGATTAGGGCTTGACGAACCCTAAGTATAGGTTTACTATTGCTTTTGTTTACTGCTTTCGTTTTATTGCTTTCATAGTTCAACTAGGGATTGACAAACCTTGGTTTAGATTTATTGCTTTCTTAGTTTAGCTCGGGATTGACAAACCCTAGCTTAGGATTGCTGTTTATTTTCCGTATTTCAATTCTGCATGTTTCAAAACCCTCGTTGGTATTAGAATGTTTAGGTTTTAATTGCCTTCTGTGCGCGACACGAACAATAGCCCTGTTAGGTTTTCATTGAGAGACGACTTGGGTTAACTTATCACGCTACAATTACCTCGTACGATTGCGAGTGAATTTGAGTGTGTTTTGGCTCGATCAAGTACCACATCATACAAGAAATTGTAAGATGGGGAGACGTGCTTATAGAGAAGATTGGTACTACGGACAACCTAGCTGATCCATTCACGAAAAGCCTACCGTAAATAGTCTACGACGATACGATGAGCATGTTCGAGGACTCGATTGCGCAAGATGGCCCCCACTTAGAAAGAAACTTTTATATAAGTGGGTGAAGCAAAGTGATGGTGTTGTTTGTAATAATTATTAAGGACACACATTGTATACTAAAAGTTTGCTTTAGTATAAGTGGGAGATTGTTGGATTTGTATACTGAAAGCAGAATTATTGAGCTTGTATATAATGTTTTCATGCTACCACTATCACAATCTCCTATCTGAATTGTTTAGTTGATTGCATATGTTGTCTCATTATCTTATACAAAAGATAGATCATATAGTGTGTAGAAGATCATAGAAGTCTATATGATTGGTTAAGCTAGAGATATCAAAAGGATCACAGCTAAGACAACTCGAGGACGAGTTGTTACTATAGGCTAAAGTGTAGATAAGAAGTTACTTGACCTGGTTGTTTGTCTATGTAGTACGTCTTGACGTATTGATGGATCATAGTGAGATGAGTTCTTCTATCTGATAGTCATGAAAAACCTAGATCTCAATGACTTTACATTGATCTAAACCTCGATAAGGGTTTAGGTGAGTATGAGTTACTGACCATTACTTTGACTTGTTATGGGTGAGGGTTACATGAGATAACCCATGAATCTCCGCATCTTTGGTGGTGACAGTGCTTGTATGTCATGCTAGTTACCTGTATCGAGTCACCGTATGCATTTACGATGATGACGACCCCTTAAGGAGCTCAAAAGGTTTATTGTACTAAACCTTGCAGGTTGAGTTAGCTCAAGTACAATAATAAGGTTGAGTGGTACTACTTAATGAATTAAAGAGATTAATTATTTTAAGCAGTCAGAGTGCTATAAATAATTAATGGATGTGGAATATCTTAACTACGGGAATTCGTAAGTCTAAGTGCAAGTCCAACCCAACTTCTGTAGTAAATGGGTAAGTCAATATTTATTCTCTAGTGGAATGGATAAATGTTTATGAGTTAATTTATGTTATGGGGTGAACATAAGATAATTAATTCATTTTAGGCCCATCTTTATTCCTTACATTTGATCTCTGGGCTGACCTATCAAGGCCTGGAGCTGCATGAAATTTTGTCCTTCCCCATGTAGAGTCCACTGGGACTCTATTATGATTTATATATTATTTTAATATATTTTCTATTAAAATCTCCTATACCTAGATAAATATTATCTGAAATAATTGGATATCAAGATATAATTATTCTATATATGATTTATCTTTAAGGATTGAAGATAAATATTGTATTTATTAGATATGCAAGGATCTTATCTAAATAGGATTCTATGAGTGCATTATAAATACAAGGTGAGAGAAAATCATAAATTAATCCTGTCATTGTGTGATTTTCGAAAATCACAAGAACAACGTATGAGGTGAAATTTTACAGTATTCTCCGTAGATTTCTTTCACTCAATATTGGAGAATAGGCATCCGGGATACAGTCCAGAAGATCAAAGCTGGATCCCTCAAATGATCAAATATCCCAGAAATTCGAAGGTAAACACGAGTAAACACTTATGTGTTATAATTAATTATATAGGTTCATGCTATGTATATAATCAATGTATGATGAATTAAATATCCAAGATAGATCATCGGGAAGAGAGCAAAATCAGATTTTCCTACATAATGTCGGACACTCCTAAATCAAAACTAACTACCAAACTATAAATATTTCCTCACACAACTCGTAAAAAAGACTATCAAACTTCTATGAAAATAGAAGATAAAGTACGAGTGTTATCGAAAATATTACGAAAACAGATTCAGGAACCTATTCGGATCTCCGGTATTTTTCTCCAAGAATGTGTGTATGTGCATGTAAAATTTGTGTCGTGCTTCAACTAATCAGCCTCTTATTTATAGAGGACGAAGAGGCCTTTAGATATACATCTTGGATCATGTCTATCCATTAGAGTTGAGAGAATTCGTGGTTAATTAAGAGATTGAGTTTGACTTCCTCAAGTCTCTATCTCCTTATCTTATCTTCAAATTTCGTGATTCCTCAGCCATATCTCTAAGATCTGAATCCTCTTATTTGTAAGAGTGTTGGAACATCAGCATCTCCAACTGAAGGGTCTTGCGACTGTAGGACTGTTGGAACAACAAACTATATAACAATGTGAAGAAAGAGGAAAACCGTAAACACCAACTCTCTATAAATCAAGGAGTTAATTTAGAGTTTAAACAATTCTCACAGACGTGTCAAGTATGCCAAATTAGAAGATTACAAATAATGAATCAATTCCAATTTTATTGTTACTATATAGATAGATGGAACGTTTTATACAACAAAATCTCCAATTATGGATGTTTTATCATCATCAGTTAATGGACATATACTCTTGTCCAACTTCAAAAAATATAGAGAAATGTTACGAAGTTGTCATGTTTAACTTTATTTTTTTTTTAAATTTTGATGTAATTTAAAGAGTGTTATAGTTTTATTAAATATTTTATTTGTTTCTAATTTTAATTTAATCTTTCTATGGATTTAAAAAACTATGATTAGTTGGATACCTTAATTAAAAATATGGATCTGCTATTGAATGCATCCACTCTAAATAAATCCTAATTATAATTAATAACCTTTAATTGGAAATTTGTAAACTATAATTGAGGACAATTGATTGTACACAAATATTTGTATTTCGAATAAAATATATCTTGCATAACTATGATAGTTGTAATAACAAAAGAAATGGGATTTATGAATTCACAATCCACAAGAAGATCGTAGAAGTAGAACCGTACGTATATACAAATGATGGTCATCACTACATAATTGTGAAATTTGGTAAATTCTAATTGAGAAGGACATTTGATTGTGCACAAATATTTGCTTTTCCAGTAAAATATGTTGTGCATAACTGTGACAGTTGTAATAACAAAAGAAATTGAATTTCTGAATTCATAATCCATAAAAAGATCGTAAAAGTAGAATCGTATGTATATACGAATGATGATCGTTGATCGATCTTAATTTCGTAAGGGAAATAAATGCGAGAAGAACACCAAGGATTTACGTGGTTCGATCGTGAATAAGATCTCGCCCAGGGGCAAGAGAGAGAGTATGTGTATTGAAAGTATAAGAAGTGATTACAAAGAGAGTGAATGATCTATGTCGTCTAATCTAGCCTCTATTTATACACAATGTATTGACCTAGATCTCGAATCCCAAGTCTTCTCTAACTAGGATTCGAGATCCTATCCCTTCTTGAATTAGGATTCTTTAAGATATGGCTGAGCTTTCTGCGTTCCCACTGGCTTCAGGATTCTTCATAGGCCGAACTTGTCCAGGCCGAGCTTGATGTCAGGTTTAATTGTATTGGGCACAGTAGTTGGGCGTCAGATCTATCACAACCCCCCCCAAAAAGACGCAGAAAACGAGGTCATGCTGGATTGGGGGTTGTTGTGACGAAGCGGGGTTGGACGATCTTACACATTCTTTTCAATGTCTGACTTTGTGTGTGTCAATGCTTTTGACGTCGTATATCGAATGTTGCGCGCGCAGATGTGTCTGCCGAGGTCTTCTGGCTGGCTTCACCTAAGGAGGCGTTCAGCCAAGATCTTCTGACGTGCTTTATTTGACGAGGCGTTAGGCCGAGGTTTTTCGATCGCTTCACCTGTTAGGCCGAGATCTTCTGACTGGCTTCACATGACGAGGCGTTAGGCGAGGTCTTCTTGCCGCTTCACCCGACGAGGCGTTAGGCAAGGTCTTCTCACCGCTACCCCGACGAGGCATTAGGCCAAGGTCAAGACGGGATTTTCTCGCCGTTCTTGAGAATCGACGCTGGATACGCATTTAATGCGATTAAATTGGCAACGGTGGATTCCCGATAAAGTGCATATTAGGAATGTCTTCCTGATACGCACATCTCTTATCACTTGCTTTCTTCATTTCTCCGATTTTCAAAACCCTCGCATGCGAAACACCTTATTCCGCGCCATTGACGATTTGAAGCTTCGCCTTGTTCATCGATAAACAAAAGTAAGTAATGGCTACTCTTCTCCTAACGAGTCGTCCGAAAGGCCAAATCGTGTCTGCTTTCCCCGCCCGACGAAGTGTCTCTTCCGCCTTTACTGTGTCCATATGCTCTTGCCGAGTGTAGTCTCAGGCTTCTGGGGGATTGCGGCAAAGTGTCTTCTTTTTCTTCAATCTAAGTATTTCGACATTAGGGATATATGTTTTCAATATAGTATTCCTCTAGTATTGAGCTAGTTGCCCCGTCCAGGAGGACAGGGCTTGTGCCCTCCGGATGGTTTTATTCCGATGTACTGAGGGACACACCAAGGCTGGTCTTCGCCTTCCTTACCTCATGTACATGTTGAGTTCCAAGAGATGTTCGCCTATCTCTTGCCCAACTCTCGCCGAACTCATTCCGCATATGATCGCTCTAGGTGTCTATGCCTATAGGCATAATTTTCTCTTACCTTGGGGTTCGTCCTTCGCCAGAACAGGCGAAGGCGGCTCGGGTGGTATTATCTATCACCCGTAGGAAATTCAAAGCCAAGATTAAATCAAAGATCTCCAACCGCGGAAGAAGTTCTTCTTCCATCGGTTTGAGGACATATGGAGTTCCCATGGCGATCCGATAAGATCGCCGATGTATGTCGACAAGGGCCGGTGACTTGGAGGGCTGGACAAAATTGGCCTTGTTGACGAGGTCTTCTCCGAGGCCGAGCTTGCGGAGGCGGGCTCACCTTATGATCCTACCTCCACGGTGGAGTCGGTGAAGGTGAGGCTCTCTTCTTTATCTTCTTTTTTTTTCTTTATTTCATGAGTTACGTTTGATCTTGACCCATGTGTTTCCTTGTAGTGAACCCGCTGAAGGAAAGGAAGAAGAAAGGAAGGAGCCGATCTCCGTGGCCGAACCGATTTCGTGGGCGAGCCGAGGTCTCCGACCTTTAAGGATTTCGAGACATGCCCGAAATGACTATGGGGCCTTCGAGATCCCTTCGCGCGCCTTGCGCAAGCGCTTGAAGAGGCGGAAGGATGAAGTCCCTGAGTCCTCGGTTCTGCCGAGGTCGAGTGCGAGATCGCCGGTTCAAGCCGCCGCCCTCTTTCCCGAGGTTTGTACTGTCCTATACTTTGTGCAAGAGTAACCAAATTGTGTTCTTGACCGATGTATATTTTGTATAGAAATTAGCGGACGTGGCGGCGAGGTGTCAAGAGTATCCGATCTTATATCGGATTACTTGAAGAAGCGCCGTGTCGCGATTTGACGAGGTGGCCCGGTATGCTCGGGAGGTGGAGAGTGAATACCTCCTTGCTCAAGAAATGTCCGAGGTCAAGCTAAGATCCGGACCTCGTCAAACGTAAAGCGGCGGATGCGATGGCTATTGAGGCGATGGCGGCTAGGGGCGGTCAAGCAGAGGCACTGTGTGCGGGAGGCGGCAGAGCTAAGGCGGCGAGGGCCGAGGTTGCCTCGATGAAGGCCGAGGTGGAACAGTTCGCCGCCGGGAGGCGGACATGGCGAAGCTCGAGGAGAAACGCCGCGCGGGAGAGGCTGTTCTGTCGGGCGGCTTCTCGGGATGGTCTCGACGCGGTGATGTGCTTACAAGCGCGCTGCCGGGACGCAATCAAGAGGTCGCCGAGGACTACCCGGATCTGGACAAAGCCAAGTATGGAGTGCGAGGAGACCGAGGATGCCGTGTCCGAGACAGGCCTACTGCTGATGTGCTCGTCCGCGGCCTGGAAGGAGCTTCCTGCTTTGCAGAGCACTTGCCTCTCCTCCGCTTCTTTTGTCCGCTGGAGTGCGCTGGCGCTTTGTCCGTGGATCGATCCCCGACCGAGGCTTTATTGGCTGATCATGCAAAGGGGTCGGGAGACTACTGATGCTCAAGGCGTCGAGACTCGGTAGTTCAAGAGGCCGAGGCCGAGGTCGCCCAGCCGGAGGCGGCGAACGCGACATGGTCAAGCTTGGGAGGGTCGGTTGATCCTCGATTTTTTTTTTTTTTTGAATGTAAATGTACAACAATTTTTCGCCTAAGGGCATGTTAATAAATTACAAGTTTATGTCAAGAAACTTATCTTTTTTTTTTTTATTCGGTTGTCTCCGAAATGTTTGATGCTCTCCTGGTTGAATCAAATCAAAGACCGTCATGAGCTCTTGAGTTGAAAGAGGTCGAACTCCTCCATATAAAGGGCAGCTCGGTCACGTCTGGCGGAGTCGATGTCGAGCATAGAGCCGCTCGGGAGAGCGTGGACGAGCTCGTGCTCGCCTTTTGGAAGAACCCGGTGGAAGGCAGCCATCGTCGCGATAGGGAGCCGATGCTTCCGTGAGTAGGCTGTCGAACCACTGCGGGCGTTGTCGATTTAGTAACTCCGGAAGAGTTTACATGTGAACCGAAATGAGCTTTTGGTTGATCATGTTGTATTGGAGCCGCGAAGGAAGTTCTGTGGATCCTCACCCGTATAGGGGCGATGCTTGGTACCGTATTTATCCGGAGAGAAGTGTTGAGTATTCTATTTGAGAACAGGTGGCTATTTTCCGTATCCATCGGCCGCCTCTCGAGATCGGGACGGAGTTCGACGATCGAACTCGTTTAGGTGACTCGGACCGGCCTCGCGGCGGCCCTGATGCCTTTTCCTGCGCTGCTCGTCCCCTGGAGATCGGGGCGGAGTTCGCTGGATGGATTTATTCTGGCGATCGGGGCTGGCTTCGCGGCGATCACGACGTCCTCTCCCGCGTTGCTGGTTCCTTGCGCGGTCGGTTTGGGCCCCGACCTCTCGTTGTGATGCCTCGTATCTAGATGAGGCTTCGATGTTCTGTTCTTCAGGACGTGGCCGACCCTGTGCTTCGCTGAGGAACTGGAGAAAGCTCTCCTTATTTTTCTCGAGAAATCCCTTGACGACGTCGTCAAGGTTTACTTGCGGAGCCGGAGGTTCCCCTGGATTATTGCTACGATTGCCTTCGCTATGGTAACCGCCCGCGGGGCGGGTGTCCGCGTCGTCGAGACTTTGGATATGCCCTCGGGGTTTCTTCTCTCGATTGGGCTCTTCCCGAGTTGAGCCGGCGTTCCCTTCGCCGCCGTTGTTGTTGCCGGGCACGGTCCCCGATGTAACTGGCTTCGTGTACTGGTCATGATTATTTCCGTAAACGGAGGTTGATCGAAAACACAAAATTTCGCTTCCCATGACGGCGCGGTGATCGATCTTAATTTCGTAAGGAAATAAACGCGAGAAGAACACTATGATTTACGTGGTTCGATCCGTGAATAAGATCTACGCCCACTCAAAGAGAGAGTATGTGTATTGAAAGTATAAGAAGTGATTACAAAGAGAGTGAATGATCTATGCCGCCTAATCTAGCCTCATTTATACACAATGTATTGACCTAGATCTCGAATCCCAAGTCTTTCTAACTAGGATTCGAGATCCTATCCTCTCGAATTAGGATTCTTTAAGATATGGTGGACTTTCTGCGTTCCACCGGCTTCAGATTCTTCATAGGCCGAACTTGTCCAGCCGAGCTTGATGTCGGGTTTAATTGTATTAGGCGCAGTAGTTGGGCCGTATCCTATCAATCGTCACTAGATAATTTTGAAATTTGTAAACTCAAATTGAGAAGGATATTTGATTGTACACAAATATTTTCGAGTAAAAATATCGTGCATAACTATGATAGTTGTAATAACAAAAGAAATTAAATTTATGAATTCATAATCCACAAAAAGATCATAGAAGTAAAACGTATGTATATATGAATGATGGTTGCCATTACATGTAGATTCACTATTTGAGAGAGAGAGAGAGTGTGGGGGTGGGCGTGGGGATGGGGTGGGGGTGGGGCGGGGGGTTTGGAAATGCACGTGGGGAGATAAGGCTGCAAATTTGACCTATCGCATTATGTCGGGAGAGTGGGTATGCCGTTTGGACCTTTCACCTTTATTTTTCTCCTGAACTTAGATGCCTACAACTAACTATTGTCCGACACCCACTATTTTTTTTCCCATTTCTTTTACAACCTCACACTCTTGTCTCATCAAAACTCTCTCTCTCTCTCTCTTCTTTGTTTATTAACTTTTTTTCTTCTCAAGCTCGAAGAAAAAATGAAATGAAACCATTTGGTATACTAATTTCGATAGATAATGAAATTTGTGATGGTTCCTATTAAGACGACAATATTGTGCGTTTATTTAGATTTTTTAATTACTCAACTTTACTCACGTACTATAAAATTCTATTGGATATATCGATGATATGAACTAATATGTATCAAGTCTTACTGAAATAGGACTTACTGAACGAAATGATTGGACTTGGTTCAAATGCAAATGAAGATCTCGGTTAAATTAAAATTTCAACAGATATATATAGGGGAAAGTTTATATATAACCAAAAGAAATAGTGGGATGAGTTTTGTATCCACACAAATAAAAATATGAGTTTTATAGCCATTTTGGATTAAAAAGATATAAATACCCCTGGACCCATCATTTAAAATAATTATTCTCTGTCTTCTCTCTCTGCCGAAAATCTATCTCTCATCTCTCCTCTCTCTCTCTGTCGAAAATATCAATATTTTGGCTCTATCGTCTCTGTCGAAAATTTGATCAATTAAACATAAAAATAATTCTTAATCTCTCCTCTCTTCTCTCTCTCTCTCTCTGCCGAAAAGGCTGCAAAATCTCTACTCTCTCCCTGCCAAAAATTTATGACAATTGAATGGTAAACATTAATTGTAAAAAGAGGTTGGTAAACATTTAATTTGTAATTTTGCTAGACATTGAATTCAAATAAAAAACGAATTCATTTGTAACATTACAATTTCTAAGAGAAGAAGAGAGGCGAAAATAATTAATAGAACAAGTTGTTACCTGCATTTTTTTCAATCAAACAGTGGAAATCGAGCATTGCTAGCTGGATTAAGGTAAATCAATATACGTATAGAATTTTTTTTTATATGTTCTTGAGTACACGGCTATACACGGTTGATTATTTACAGTCTAAATATGTTTTTTTTTTAAATTTTATGTTACTGGAATGATAATTTTAATGTTTTGAAGAAAAAAAATACGTTCTTGAGTACATGGTTGTATACGGTAGAAGTATTATGCGTCAAATATGTTATTTGTGTTGATTTAATAAAGTGATTAATTTAATATTTAGGATCATTTAATTAGTTAAATTTAAAAATATGATTTGCTAACACTGAACCGTGTACAATACACGGTTATACCGTGTACTTATGAATGCATAAACCGTGCACAGAACTCATCAGTGCGTTTATAAGTGCACGGTCGTGCACGGTACACGACCGTGCATGGTCGTGCACTTTACACGACCGTGCATGGTCCATGCACCGTGCACGATCGTGCACGGGCCATGCACCGTGATCGACCGTGCATGGTCGTGCACAGCAATACAAGCCTGTGCACGACCAATGCCGATCATTATTTACACACAACGCATCCCGTGCATCCTATGTTACTGACTGTTATCATTTATATCTTTTATTGCAACAGATGTCTTGGCAACGTCTTATTATACGTCATGGTGGTAGTTGGGACAGAGCAGAGTACATAGGCGACGATGAGGTTCTCGTATACATGGCTGTAGAACAGATTTCACGTGCTAATTTGCTAAGAGAGATTCATGAGCAAGTAGGCAACAATGGTGGATCGGATTATATGCTTTTCTATAAGACGAGCGCTAGTGATGGAAGAAGAATAAAAGTATCGTTGAAAACTGACACTGATTTGTTCCGATTAATTGTGGAACAAATGGATAATCTGGTTGTGTATGTGATTGAAAAAGGCAAACAATCTGCAGCCACGGTACACACAGAGACACCGGTATTATATGGTTCACAACGATCTATAGTCTTGCCCGAGTCTAATACAAGATGTACTGGTTCAGCTATACACGAAGATGAGCCGTTGTCTTTGAATGAGGAGGAAGACGAGCTGGTGTATTCAGATGAAGAGGAAGACACGAACCGATGTAGAGATATATTTGATTCATTGGCTACTAAATTTGGTGCTTGGATTCGACAACCAGGACATCTTGATAAGGTTATTGGACAGCGCAACTTCACTTCCGAGCAGCAGCATGATGGTGAGGCTCATTGACGGCCGCCTGAAACCCATCGTCAAAGGTCCCAATGCACGTTAAGATACAATTTATAATCTCCTCCAACTTGAACACATAGTTCCGTATATGGCAAGTTAAGGGGTCGAACCCAAGAGAGCTGGTTGTGTTGTTGCTCGAGTTGTCACAGTTTGAGTAGGAGGTTGCCCAAAGGGCAAGGTGTAAGTCAGGCTGACAGTCTCAGTAAAGATGTACTAAGAGATAGATCTTGAGTAGAAAGTAAAACTCAAAACTAAACAAAGGTAAAGAGTCAAATAACAAGCAGTTGGGCCAAGGGTTCAACACGTTGAGATACTGGTCAAGATGTCGGTCATAGGTTCAAGAGTTTTCACCACGAGTGTATGTCGTTGGTTAAAGGTACCAAGGGGTAGGCGCCCCTTTTTGGTCGTCACGTACATCACGCCCCCCCAGTCCCAGCTTGCCCTTAGGTTTTAGGACGAAGTACAGAGGCCCCCTGCCTTGTCCCCTTGTCAAAACGGTCCCCCTAACTAGGTTATCCCACCCCAACAGCTTGACTAACTAGATAGCCTAACTAGCCAAAGCCGGTCCAAGGGAGTGGCTCGCAGCCCTTTTGCCCAAGGCCGACGGCTACAATCACCCACTTCAGCCGCACTTCCCGGGACAAGGAGACACTCGATGTCTTACTCCGGCTATTGCTTGTAGCTACCCCTCCCCCCAAGGCTATCGGCCGAGTTAACGCTCAAGGAAAGGAATAACATGGGTATAAAGGCCTAGAGCTTCGGGAACACCCACTCAAGGTTCTAAGGACGTTTAGACCTCACGACTCTCATGACTTCGACTCAATGTGCTTCACCCCGAGCCCAACCAAACCGACTACTCATGCATAATCGACATAAACATAAAAGCAATAAATAAGAACATAAACTAAACCATACTTGAATATAAAATCAAACGTAAATGAAAAGCATTCTCTGGCAAGCATTTGCTCGAGCAGAGATAACAAAATACATGAATAAATGTTTGCCCATAGGACTTGTTTATCTTCCTCCCCAATCACTCATGAAAAACCAAAGAGAAATAAAAGAAAAAAGTGCAGAGAGAATTCGGGACTTGATGCTTTCACTCTCCAATTGACGTTGTGTTTTTGGGAGCCTAAGTGTACTCCTATTTGTCTTGGTCAATGCACGCATCTCGAGGTAGCAGGTGGTGAGGTCAGCAACTGGCTCGGGCTCTGGACCACCGATGGAGACTCATCTGGCTTCAGCTAGACGGATTTGTCTCATCCCAACTACCACAGCTTGACGTTTCCCTTTTCGACAAAAATCAAACAGGCGGCAGAGGAGGACCTTGCCCAAAATCTTCTCATTTGCGTGCAAGTCTGCCAGAGTTCTTGCTCGCGCCTCTCACCGCATTATGAGTTTACCTCATCCCTACGCCATTCCTCGTCCTTTTCCGTCGTCTTATCTCGATCATCCTCGCTTCATGTCAGCTCGCTGATCACGCTTAGCCCCGTGGCACCGTGTCTTCGCAAGATGTCGAATGTCTTGCCAAGGTAATCTTCGGATTTTACCTCTCATGTGAGGTGGCCTCGATCTTGCCCAAGGTTCTGCCTCAACCTACAAAGACCCCAAAGCGTGTCCTGTAGGATGACATATGTCTAGCCCTCGCCCGAGGATCTATCTTCGATATTTAATTCATCATACATTGATTATAATCCTAGCATGCGCCTATTTAATTAATTGCAACACGTAGGGGTTTTTCGTGTTTACCTTTTGATCCGCCGAGGTGGATCGAACGGGATGAACGGATCGAACGGTCGAGACTCGTGCTTTGACCTTACTCGATCGTATCTCGGTTGCCCAATCTCCAACGCCGAGTGAGGACGATCTATGGAGAATGCTTCGAAAATCACCTAATGTTATCCACACAATTTTCGAGATCTACTCTCTTGAGAATGAGATGGACTAAAATTTGCTTGTGTAATAATGAGGATTAACCTAGACTTTATCTCTTACCTTATATTTATAATGCATTACCATAATCCCATAAGGAAAGGATCCATGCATATCCCATAAATATAATAATATCCTTATAGGATAAAGAGAATAAAATCTATCCTTAGAGAGCATATAGGGCGCCGATTTCATTGAAGCTATGGGCTCGGATGGGCCAAATTGTGGATCAAATGCAAGGAATAAAGATGGCCTCAAATAAATTAATTATCTTATGTTCACCCGAATATAAATTAATTTATAAACATTTATTCATGCCACTAGAGAATAAATGCCGACTTACCCTTTATTACCGGAAGGTGAGTCGAGGCTTACACTTAGACATTACGAATCCCCGTATTTAAGATATCGAACGCCCATTAATTATTTAGAGCATTCTGATCGCTTAAAATAATTAATATCTTTAATTCCTTAAGTAGTACCACTCAACCTTATTATTGTACTCGAGCTAACTCAACCCGCAGGTTTAGTACAATAAACCTTTTGAGCTCCTTAAGGACGCCATCATCCTAAACGGATACGGTGACTGACTGAGATAACTAGTACGACATACAAGCACCGCCACCACCCAAGATGCGGAGAATATTGGGTTAGAACATATAACCCTCACCCATAACAAGTCAAAGTGATGGTCAAGAACTCATACTCATCTAATGCCTTATCGAGGTTTAGATCATCGTAAGTCACCGAGATCTTGGTTCTTCACTACGGTCGATAGAAGAACTCATCTCACCGTGATCCTTCAATACGCCGTAGACGCATCAGCATAGACAAGCAACCAAGTCAAGTCACTTCTTATCTATACCGCAGAATTTTATACCGACAACTCGTCCTCAAGTTGTCTCACTGTGAAACTTTTTATATCTCATTGCTTAACCAATCATACGCACTTCGTGATCTTCTACACAATCGTATGATCTAACTTATATATGAGATAAGGGGACATGAATATACGCAATCAAGTATTCAATTCGGATAGGAGATTGTAATAGTGGTAACAGAAACATGTATACAAGCTCAACCAAACCGCTTTCAAAGATACAAATCCAACAATCTCCACTTATATTAAAGCAAACTTTTAGTATACAATGTGTCTCTACTAGCTATTACAAACAAAACCATCACTTTGCTTCTCCCACTTATACAAAAGTTTTCTTTCTAAGTGGGTGCCATCAGCGCAATCCAAGTCCCCTAACGTGTCCGGCTATAGACTTTTTTGGCAGCTTTTCGTGAATGGATCCGCTAGATTTTCCGTCGATCAATCTTTTCAATCAAGACGTCACCTCGCCTAACCATTTCTCGTATGACATGGTACTTTCTCTCTATGTGTTTGGTCGCCTTGTGGGTCCGTGGTTCCTTCCGAGTTCACATCGCACTGAGTTATCACAAGAACTATGATACTCTTAGGCAAACCAGTACCACACCTAGATCCATGAGGTAGTTCTTGAACCATACAGCCTCCATAGAAGCCTCTCAAGCGGCTACATATTCGGCTTCCATGGTAGAGTCCGCATGCATCGCCTGATTTGCACTCCGCCAGACGCGGCTCCACCTCCCAAGGTAAACACATAGCCCGAGGTCGACTTTTTCTCATCACGGCCGACTTGGAACCGAATCAGATAACCCAGTACTTTTCGTACTTGAGTCCTTTCGTGTACTTGAGTATATGCTTCTGCAATTCAATGAGCTTGTCCAGGTTAGATCGATATCTAGCTACTATGCCTCACCGTGATAGCGGATATCGGCCCTCGCATAAGATTACGCACATGAGACTTCCTACGGCGAAGCGTGAGGAACTTGTCTCATTTCCTCTATCTCCTTAGCAACATGGGTGATCTGCCTTAGATAAAGGAACCATGTCCGAAAGGTAGCAATCCTTTCTTGGCGGTCCGTGATACTAAAACGAGTAATCACAAGATCAATGTAAGACGCCCGAGATAAGCTCAATATTTTCTTCTTGCGATCTCGGTAAACCTCGATCCCAAGAATGCGCCGCATCTCCTAAGTCTTTCATTTGAAACCGATCGGATAGCCAACTCTTTACGCCCGATAATGATTTTCACGTTGTTGCCAACTAGAAGGATGTCATCTACATAAAGTGCAAGAAATACCACATCACTTTGCTGACATCTAACCGATACACACAACTCTCCCTAGGCAACCGGTAAATCCATAGGACTTTACCACCGTCAAAGCGTAAGTTCCATGATCGAGGTTCGCTAAGTCCATAAATGGACTTCTTAAGCTTCCATACTAGATGCTCTTCACCCTTTACCACATAAACTTTGTGTTGCTGCATATAGATGTCTCTACCTTCCTCAAGGTAACCGCTTAGAAAAGCGGTTTTAACATCCATTTGCCAAACCTCTAGGTTCAAGTGGGCTGCTATGGCCGTAAGAATTCGATGGACTTGAGCATTGCTACAGCGAAAAGGTCTCATCAAAATCGATGCCCTCAACTGAGTGTACCCTTTCGCCACAAGCCCGGCTTTAAAAGTCAAACCTCTCCATCGGAATCTCTTCCTCTTGATATCCACTTACTACCTATGGCTTCCTTGCCATCCGGTAGAGGTGTTTTTCATATACATCCATAGCCGTTATGGACTCCATTTCTAAGTCCATAGCGGTGTGCCATGATCTTGCATCAATATCTTCAGACGCCTCCTTGTATGTCCATGGGTCGATTATTCACCGCTCGCTTCGGGACTAAATCAAGATTCACCCACTAACATAAATCTCTCGGGTCGACGAACAACCTCCCACTCACGACGAGGTTCTACAGCACAATGGCAACGGTGGGTGCAGATACTTGTGGTTCGCTATCTTGCACAACTTGGTCGGTAGGTACCACTTATGCGGTCGGTATCTCCAATGGAACTCGACCCATTTCAATTTCTTCAAGTATCTCGTGTCGATCCTCCCACTAGACTCGATATCTCGCACTTTGGCCTAATCGGTGGTGGAATACAATCATCTTCTAATTCTCAAGAATGATTTCAACTTTGGATTTATGATTTTTCATGTAGTCCCTTCTAAGAATCGAGCATTAGTGCTAATAATGACCTTCCGATCCTTAGACTATAGAATAAACCACCTTCGTTCCTCTAGGATAGCTAATAAACAAAGATGTGGTTTAAACCAGCTTGCGCCCAAACCACAACTCAAAAGGGTCTTTTCAACCGACTTGAAGGTACTAGATTCAGCAAGTATGTCACCGCTTCTAAGGCATACCCCGAGCAACTAAATAGGCAATGTAGCATAACTCATCATAGATCTAACCATTTACAAAAGAGTCCTATTTCTTCGCCCGACACACCATTTGTTTGTGGTGTGCCCTGTGAAGTGCTACCGGATGTAATCCCACACTTCACTAGATAGTCCATAAACTCGTTATCGAGGTATTCGCCACCGCGATCGGATCATAGGACTTGATACTCTTACCCAGCTTCGCCTCCACTTCCACCTTAAACTCTTTGAATTTCTCAAAGCATTCTGACTTGCGGTGAAGGCGGTATACGATCCGTACCTTGAGTAATCGCCAATGAAAGTGACAAAATACTGCATTCTCCATGAGCTTGTGGACATCGGTCCACGGTAAGAATGGACTAACTCCAACATTTCTTTGGCTCTATAACCCTTCGCTTTAAAGGGTCCGGGTCGACATCTTACCTTCTATACAGATTCGCAGACCGAACGAGTAACCGTGAGATTACCCAACGCCCATTCTTAGCCGCCTTTTGATCCTATTTAGATTGATGTAACCTAGTCTAAGATGCCAGAGAAAAGTGGTGTCATCTTCTAAGAAAACTTTCTTTTAGGGTTTGATGAAGATGCAACATAGTTATAGGTATTATGTTTTGCGTAAATAGTATAAAGCTTAATTATATAAAGTGCCAACACGATAACTTCGTCATTTCTTATGATAGAAACACCACTATCAAAAATAATGTAATATCCATGAGTAAATAATTTCAAATGTAACAAGGTTCCACCAAAATCCGCACATATAAAACGCCTTTCAAAACTAAACTGTGGTCCCAAAACATAAAGAAACATCTCCAACTACAACCGCCGACTTTCGCTGCTGCCCATGGAGATCATTATCTCGCCATCAAACAGCTCCCTTGTCCGCAGGAACCCCTACAAGGTGTAACAAACATGATCATATGCCAGATCTACTACCCAAGAATGGGTAGAAATGTCGCTAAACATGTTTCACATTAAAGCAAACGGCGACTCGAGCTTTGAGCATAGGGCACTTGGCCATCCAATGCCCAGCCTTCCTCATTTGAAGCACTTGCCTTCTCCTTTGGCTTCTGCCTCGGTGGCAACCACGCTCTTGTTCCCATTACTCCCACTATTTGCCTTCGCTCTTCCACCTTTGGTACCCCTTTTCTTTTCCATTTTGCAACGAAAATTTTGGGCCCTTAGACGTGGTAGCAAGAGCATGTGCTCCTTTTCCCATAACTCCTTCCGCAGCAACGAGATCATTAAGCAACCGACTAATGTAAACTCTGTCTTGCTCATGATCGCATTCACGCCGAAAGTTCTCAAAAGACCTGGCGTGTATTGAGGATGATATCGACCTTCGCCACGTCAATACCTCCTCCCAACCGATCAAGACTATCCATGAGACGAGTCGTGTGGGAGACATGTTCATGGACCGAACTTCCTCTTCCATCTTACACGCCAAGATTTCTCTCATTGTGTGGAAGTTAATCGTCTCGATCCGATCGCCCAAACTTACCTCTAGACTCGACCAAATATCGTCGCGCTCACCATCGATCGATGTCAGAAACGCAAGCCTTGGACATAGTAGTCATCATATAACATTTAGCCATATTGTTCGACTTATTCCAAAGTCCGCCGACTCGCCGCTCATTAGTCGATGCGTCAAGAAGTGGCATCGGGTTTAGAGTAGTGAGAACAAACATGTTCTTCAAATGATAAGAACATACTCCATGTTTCGCTTCCACTCGATAAAATTTGGACCGATAACGGATTTTTGTGTAGCATATTGATAATCGTAAGAGACATATCTCGAAATGATAATGTAAACACATAAGCATACGATCGCATATAATTGTAATAATAATTTGTAACCTTGATAAAACAATATTAATTGAAACTCCAATCGCCCAAGGAATCCCACATGCAAGCCACGCGTGTGGACGCTAACACGAACCCCCGACTGCACTAAAATATACCTTTAGTCGCTTAATTTCAATCCATGTTAACTTAACCTTACGACAAATGAAATTAACGATCGACCTTACTAGACCATATCACTATCGCAAGAAGGACTTAGCGGGAAGTTGTACTCGAGGTGATGTCTAAGCAATGACCACATTTTTAACAGTAGAGAATGAATTTTAGAATTGGCATACTCACTGGACCATACCGCTCCAATTCAAATTTGTTATCTCATTTTATATCTATCTCTAGAGAACTTATGAAAATCGCACATGTAAGCCACGCTGTGGACGCCATACATGAAACTCCCACTTCTCAATATATTTAAAATATTTTATTTAGAAATCTCATCTAACAAACTTATGATAAATAAGCTAGCAAGCCACGTGTGGATCGCCACTCACAAAGGCCTCACTTTGTTTAGAGATCAAAAGTGAGGTCTCGACATTTTAATTTGGAAAATTAATATGTCGGGTTGCTTGCTAGTCTTTTTATTCAAAAGGTTTGTCCATGCAGATCACGTAATCCTAGCATGCTTGTCTATAGAACTCAACATGTAAAACATGCTCGCAGTAATTCTAAAATATGCTTGAAAACGCGATAAACCTAGCATGCTTACTATGCGCACTTAAATACGTGAAACACTTAAAGGTCTCCACAACGTAATTTAAACATACATAGCATGCTATGCGATAATTTAAACATCCACGACATGCAATGAACGATAAAATAAAATAAAACGCTCATCGTGGGCCCACTCATGGAACTCGTGCACTTCTCGCCTAATCAATAACATAGAATGGCAAAGCATGTAATTAAACTTGAACGGGCCTCGCAGCACGTGCACGGACCGGATTCACAAAACAGGATTTGGGGCGGATCGTGGAACGGGCCGGATCGGGCCTAAAATCTAGAATCGGCCGAAAACGGTCCTGGCTTGAAAATCGGGTCTCTAGGGTTTGGGCCGGTCGGCCCAAAAGTGTTGGCGCAGGCCAGGCACACCCTTATGCGTGCGCCCGCCTTTGCCGCGAGTCCCTCATTCGCGAAGCGCTTTAGCCGCCCGCGCCCGCCGAGTAGACGCCGAGCCGCCGCCGAGGGACCCATCGCCGAGGCGCGTGCCGAGATCGCCGCGCGTGGCTCGCCAAGGTGCCTACGCTGCGCTGCTCGCATACGCTGGCTATGCCGAGCATCGCCGAGCTTCCCGCACGCTGCGCGCGCTACCGCTGGCGATCGTTGTCGAGCCCCGCCGAGCGCGCGCGCCGCCGCTGGTGCCCGCAGACGCGCGCGCGCGCCGCTGCCGAGCGCATGCGCAGACGCCGCCGAGACTCCGCCGCTTTCTACCGAGCGCCGCCGAGGCTCCCCGCACGATAAACTCGCGACTCGCTAAGGCCGCCCGCCGTCGTTCGCGTTCGCCGCCGAGCACGCCTTGCGGTCGCCCTCGCGACCGCATGAGCTATCTCGCAGCGCCTGTGGGTTCACAGACGAACGCGCCGCCTGTCGCCCGTGCCCTCGCGACCTCGAGGCTCGCCGCAAGAAACCGCCTGGGGACACCATGAGCCCCTTTTTCCCCATCGCCTCGCTCTTCGTGCTTTCGTCTCGTTTCTTTACGCATAAGATTTACGTAAAATAAATCTAATCTAACCACGGATTTTCTCGCAGAAAAACAAAACCCAACAAAATAAAAACGAGCCACGATGAACGATGATCCACAATTAATTAAGCGCACGTAATAATCAAACGTGAATTAATCCAACAGAGCCAAGATTCTCGATCCCGTGCTCGATACCAATTGTAGGGATGACATATGTCAGCCCCGCCCGAGGATCTATCTTCGATATTTAATTCACCATACTTTGATTATAATCCCAGTATGCGCCTATTTAATTAATTGCAACACGTAGGGTTTTCGTGTTTACCTTTCGATCCGTCGAGGTGGATCGAACGGATGAACGGATCGAACGGTCGAGACTGCGGCTCACCTTCCGGATCAGATCCCGGTTGCCCAATCTCCAACGCCGAGTGAGGACGATCTATGGAGAATGCTTCGAAAATCACCCAATGTTATCCACACAATTTTCTAGATCTACTCTCGAGAATGAGATGTACTAAAATTTGCTTGTGTAATAATGAGGATTAACCCTGACTTTATCTCTTACCTTATATTTAGAATGCATTACCATAATCCCATAAGGAAAGGATCCATGCATATCCCATAAATATAATAATATCCTTATAGGATAAAGAGAATAAAATCTATCCTTAGAGAGCATATAGGGGCGCCGATTTCATTGAAGCTATGGGCCCTGGATGGGCCAAACCAGGATCAAATGCAAGGAATAAAGATGGGCCTCAAATAAATTAATTATCTTATGTTCACCTTGAACATAAATTAATTTATAAACATTTATTCATGCCACTAGAGAATAAATGTCGACTTACCCTTTATTACCGAAGGAGTCGGGCTTGCACTTAGACATTACGAATCCTCGTATTTAAGATATCGAACGTCCATTAATTATTTAGAGCATTCGATCGCTAAAATAATTAATATCTTTAATTCCTTAAGTAGTACCACTCAACCTTATTATTGTATTTTGAGCTAACTCAACCTGCAGGGTTGAGTACAATAAACCTTTGATCTCCTTAAGGGACGCCATCATCCTAAACGGATAAGTGACTCGACACAGATAACTAGCATGACATACAAGCACCGCCACCACCCAAGACGCGAGAATATTGGGTTAGAACATATAACCTCACCCATAACAAGTCAAAGTGATGGTCAAGAACTCATACTCATCTAATACCTTATCGAGGTTTAGATCATCGTAAGTCACCGAGATCTTGGTTCTTCACTACTACGGTCGGATAGAAGAACTCATCTCACCGTGATCCTTCAATACGTCGACGCATCAAAGATAGACAAGCAACCAAGTCAAGTCACTTCATATCTATCGCAAGAGCCTACACCGACAACTCGTCCTCAAGTTGTCTCACCAGGTAACTTTTTATATCTCATTGCTTCGACCAATCATACGGACTTCGTGATCTTCTACACACCGTATGATCTAACTTATATATGAGATAAGGGGACACAGATATACGCAATCAAGTATTCAATTCAGATAGGAGATTGTAATAGTGGTAACAGGAAACATTGTATACAAGCTCAACCAAACTGCTTTCAGTATACAAATCCAACAGTCCTCCCAGACACAAACACACATAAAGAACACACAAAAAAATGCACTCTTTCTAGGGCAAGGACTACCCCAAAAAGAGCACGAAAAGCGGGCTCGTCACTCATGCTACAACTTCACGAACCAGAGAGGATGATACAACACATGAGTTGCGCAACTGGGTTATTCCACTACTTGATTGTGACAGTGTATTGCCATTAGATTGGGTCGAACCTTGTGGAGCCCATACCGACCAATTATGTGTTGATTCGATATTTAAGACGAAATATGACTTGGCGATAGCCGTGGGATTTTACCACTTGGAGAATCATGTAGAGTACGTGGTCGATCGTTCAAGTAAAACACGTTTGGGGTATGTTTGCAAGCATGGCAACGGTTGTCCTTTTAAGCTACGAGCCGTCCGAGGGCAACGATATGGAGAGTAATTAAGTTGAACAATAGTCATAGTTATCACTTGATTTGAATCGCCTTCGCTCAAGGCAGTGCTCGCTAAGATTTTGGCAAGTATTTTGCACGAAAATTGATCGATGAAGGTGTGGTAATCGTCGAAAGAGATGATTGGAGAGATGCATCGATAATTTGGCATTGAGATGGATTACGGTTTGCTCTCCGAGCAAGAAACGTCGCTGTAGAGATAACATATGGCGATTTCGAACGGTCCTATTAATTGCTTCCATCATATTTGCATCTGTTCAGAGAATCAAACCCCGGGACACTATATGATATTGAGACGGCTCATGATGGTGAATTTTGATATTTATTTCTTGCTCTTGGACAGAGTTTGCATGCTTTCAAGCATTACCTACGGCTGGTCGTCGTTGTAGACGGGACTCATCTTAAGGGAAAGAACAAAGAAATTTATTTTGTCGCTATTACGAAGGATAGAAATGAAGGAATCTTCCCACTTGCTATTGGGTTAGGTCCGATTACTGGTTTACAAGTCACTGACTTTGTGGCTCAGTATTATAGACAGTCTATTTTTGCGACGACTTATTCTTATCGAATTGCATCTGTATCACACCCCGATGCATGGATTGTACCAGACTCTATATCAGCTTACATTATTCGACCTCCAATCATCACACGTCAGGCTGGGTGTCCTAGATTGAGTAGGATTGTAATCGGTTGTTGAGGGTTCGTCAAGATCACGTCGTCAAATATGCACACGTTGCAAGGGTCAAGGCCACAACAAACGCTCATGCACAACATTTATTGCCATTAGTGATGAAACATGTGTGGAAAGGACACAACGTAGGAAAAAATGTAGTATTTATCGAAGTGAAGAGCATACAAGGAATTTGTGTCCTCAACGGTCTCTTGAGTAAGGATATTTTTTATATGAAGTGATATTCGTTGTTTTGGATTGATTATTTTGTATTTTTATGAATATTTTCGTTTAGGGTGTTGAATTATTGTTGTATTTGGATTATAATGAGAATGGGCTTTGCACGAACTACTGTTCTAGGGTACACGGGCGTGCATGAGGGTACACGCCCGTGCACGGGCGTGTACGAGCATGCACGAAGGTACACGCCCATGCATGATCGTGCACGACCGTGTACTGTGCATGATCGTGCACGGTCACGGTCGTGTACTACAATCCAATAAAAACCAACAACAATCCAACAACAATCCAATATAAATCAACAACAAACCAACAACAATCAAATATAAAACCAACAACAAACCAACAACAATCCAACAACAATAAACCAACAACAAACCAACAACAATCTAATAAAAACCAACAAAATCCAACGTAAATCACAAACATATCACTACTACAGATAAAAAATCTACAATATCTGCCACAAATACAAACAAGTCAATGAAACTACATCACATGACTCAAAACCATATCCTACGAGCTATCTTCATACGCTGAGATTGTATGAAGCGCGGACCGTGACGTAACCTCTCAGGCATACCTGTGATGAGGCGATACATATAGCAGCATGCAAAGACACCGCAACTCACTGAGTCAGTCTGCCTAAACTGATCATCATCGGGAACCTCCGCCAATGTCAGATGCTCATTATGTGCCGTCCTCAATGGATTGTTGGTCTAATATCCAGCCACCCTCATCAGTCGAGGAAAAAGCCGAATAATGGGCAACATGTGATAACGTCTCAACGCCCGAGAGTCAGGGTTGTGCGCCAGCAAGTCGTACAACTCAAGAGTCCACGTCACAGTAGATATGCGAACTGTGACCCAGTGGTTTCCCCCGACGTTACAAATGGCTAGTATCTGCAACATTGATAATTTTAAAGTTTACATTCAATTCATAGAAAAATAATATAAATGATAAAATAAACTTACCATATTGGCGCACAACCACGGTCTGCTATGCTCTACATCGACCCCTTGCACCATTGCTATCAAGTCATCGGGTACTTGCCATCGTGGATAGGTGGTCTTTGATACCACATGATAGCCCATAAGATCAGTAGGATGAAGCCGGTCGAACTTACGCACAAGCGTTTGCTGCATAAATGAATAAATTTAGTCGGGAATAATTTATATAAACTGGAGGAGTTAAAATAAAGAGAAGGACATTTCAAACTTACATAAAATCCAATCGGTGCTATAATGCATCGAACTTCATTGATCCCGGGCAATAATGCATTGGCAGGATGATGTGGGGTGATTATTTTCCAATATATATACAAGGAGTACAACTCCATAACCTAACACACAAATAAAAAAGAACACCATTAATTGAATTATAAATACATATAAAAATTTAATAAATGTTGTAATAAAGTACCGCCTGTGAACTCACTTGTGGGTGCGTGATCCGATCGAACAAGTGCTCGAGTCATAATATCTTGATTCAAATGAGCCGTGACATAAGCATCGGCCCGATCGCTAAAGATCTCATACCACCTTAGTCTCCTCGAGGGTTCTCATATCCGGGAGCCTGGGCGGGGGAGTGGGGTCTCCAATCCATGGGTCTCCGGCAAAGCATCCCCACTATCGACGATAAATCACCCTCAGGCACGACTAGCTCTCGAGCTGCCGATCTCGTGGCTGGCGTGATTAGACTCTCGATGACCCGATCGTTGGTGGCTAGTGCTAGGCCCCTAATCTGGATCAACCTGCCATGAAGCAGATCGTCGGTGGCTAGTACGGGTCCCATCCTCTGGGTCGACCTGCCGTGAAGCAGATCGTCGGTGGCTAGTGTGGGGTCCCTGATCTGGATCGACCTGTCGTGAAGCAGATCGTCGGTGGCTAGTATGGGGCACCTTCTCTGGATCGACCTGCTGTGTAGCAGATCGTCGGTGGCTACTCCGAGGTACCTCCTCATGTTGGGACACTGAGCGCCTCTGACTGACATGCTCTGAATAGCCAGTGTAGCTCTCATGTGAAGATATAGGGGTACGAGATCTACGTCTCGAAGATCTGTGCCCGAAGAAATCGACCAACTGCTCGAACACACGTCGAGCCACTCGAGCTACGATGCCCCTCTCCGAATCGTCGTCCACAATGGCACGACGGACAGTCTCAGTCACAACAGCAATGTAGGCCTTGTCTAGTCGAACACTCCTGGCGTGTTCGCAGCACACATGGTCTGGCTCTGGCTGCTCCTCATCCTGCGATGAGTGTCTGCGATGCTTCGACTGCGATCAAGACACGCCAGGTCGACTAGGCTCAACAACCTGTGATGTATCTCGGCACTTCAGCTTCCCAGCCGCCTTCGCCACTCGCTGCATGACAAGGACATGCTCTGTCACCCTCCTGCGGGGCACTCTCTCATGCACAGGCACCTGTTGTGGCTCAGGCACAGGCTCGTCATGTGCTCCTCTGGCATGCCGCCCCACAGGCACAAACCGAATAGCCAAAGGATCGCCCTCGAATAGGCTCAAGTAGTATGCCTCTGTCAACTCGACTGTATCGGCTCCAAAGACAGATGACATAAACGCTATAAAACACAATACATTATTGATTATAATGTATTTAATAAATATATAATAAATACTAAACATGAGATTAAAATTACCTGCTCGTCAAAAAATCTAATATACTGGGTCAGGGACTTCCATGTAGCCCACATCAAGCATCTGGGCAACTGTATCTCGTTGTCTCGACACCCGTACATACATCCTAAGTCCGGGATGGCCTCATACGACCAAATCTGTAAGGCCCAAACAGGACCATAGAAATGGTACGTCTTCCTCGAAGCAGCCACCTCGCTCGGGTGCCTCTTGAGCACATCAATCCCGTGACAGAGGACCTGGAACGAATAGGAGCCCCAAGGAAAACTCTGCCACGTATCCAAATCCTCAGCCAATGCCCAAACCAAAGGCTCGATGGCTTCCCTCGCGGCAAAGGACGATGAGATATGCTACTAATATAAAAGTCGCCTTCAAGTAGTCTGTGGCATTATCACCCAGTCGTTGTTTGATGAATTAGCAATGAGCTCGAAATAGTAGTCCTCAGCTCAAACAACCTATAGAACATCTTTCTGGGAATATCGTGCCTCAAGCTCGGATCAAAAGAAGCGGTCCAAAGCGCAACGGAGACTAGGGCAAACTCAAGCATCCCAAATCGTATATCGGTTCCACAAATGTGGAACCAAATCTCGAACTCATTAAGGCTAGGATCCACAACCTGTCGGGCCATCAGATTGTGCAGCACATTATTTGCGCTTTCCCCTCTCCTGAGACGAAGAAGATTCCTAAAGAAGCTCTCTCTAAATACGTCAATACATCCGCGTTGCTGTAGACATGTCCTCACCTTGGCTAACACATCAATTCAGATGTATTGGTCGATGCGTCCGGCATAGCCTTGCATATGCGGTCGTAACCACCTATGACGAGGCTGTAAATGCACAATATTACTTAGTATACACTAAATGAAGTTCTAACCGTGTACTGAAGTTGTACACGATTCAAACCATGTACACGGTGATAACCGTGTACTGAAGATCAGTACATGGTTAGCACCGTGTCTTGACGAACCGTATACTTGATAAACGTGCATTTTACACGTTTATTGTTGATATTTAAAGATGAGTTTAGATCATTTAATGTGCGTTTATGTATCGATTCTCAATGTTTCATATATTTCTAGAAGATATTGCTCTTGGGTGTTCTTTTGGTGTTGTGTAGGTTTATATGTCGAGAATCGCAGGAACCAAGCACGAGCCAAATGAGCAATCTGTCCAGCTCTAGCGACCAGCCCTGGCGGTCGCCAGGCTGGTCGCGAGGCAAACCGGCGAGCGCCCAGAGGAGAAGCGACAGCACCTCGCACGCGAGCAAGCCCTAGCGCCGAGAACTCACCGATGATTTCGCGACGGTCGCGGAATTGCTAGCGACCGCTAGCTGGGTCGCGAGGTACCATGCGAGCACAAGGAGGCGAACGCGAGCGAGGAGAGCGCGCGCGGGAGATGGCTCGCGGTCGAGCTAGCGACCGCGAGCAGCGATCGCGAGGAGAGGCGGCAGAGGCGCAAATTAGGGTTTCCACCATTTTCTATAAATAGGGCAAAGCCCTTGCGCCCCCAATGAGACCCCATACGCCCCAGACACGTTTTTAGAGAGTTTTTCCTCAGTTTTTTCCATTCTTTAGCTTTAGTATTCATTTAGTTTAATTCTAGTATTGTTTTTCCGTTGTTCTAGTTTAGTTTATCGTTTCGCTATCGATCGGAACGCTTGTGTCCGATCGCTTTCCGTTGTTTTCCGCTCGTTCGCTTGGGATTGGATTCAAGACCAACCATTGTTCATCCAATGCTTCCTACGGGTTTTATATATTTAATTTTCGCTTTTATGGTTAAATCGTATTTTATTTCGCTTATTATGTCCGCTAGTTTTTCCGCTCTAACCTGTGGTTTGCATGATTCGATCCATATGTTGTGATTCTCGCTATGGTTATTTACCTTCGTGCATTGATTCATGATTCATGGTGCTTATTTATATGTGTTGATTTCGATCAATCTTGATGCATATCTAGTTGCCGCTAACGACGAATTGTATTAATTGTCAATCGATCTTGAATGCATGATACGAATAAGCCTTGAGTCGTGAATCGAGATAGGACATTCGTAGGAAGCATATTCTTAGTGATCCATTTGAGTTGCTTATTTTCCTCTAGAGACGAATCGTGATAGGGAAAATTAGTAATCAACCGTCGCGAATTGTCGAATCAAGTTGTTGGTTATATATGTGATCTTCGTCTTGTCGGATTAAAACGGTTAATAACAAGCGGGATAAACATCGCTGTGGATAGGATTGGTGCATCCCTAGGGTTAGTCGCTCTTCATAGTTATCTTCCGTGATTTTATTGCTTTATTTTATATTTCGCTGTTCCCTTTGCTTTGATTAATTTCCAAGCCTTAAACCTTTCACCCAAATTCGTGCTTCGATAATGATGAATTATCGCTGAGCTAGCTTCTATGTTTTCGTGATACAATCTCGTGGATACGATACTCGCCTCTATACTTACACCTTTTCGTGTGAAAAGAAAGCGATCAATATCGTTCTTCAATACGGTGCTAACTGTGTATCGATCTTCGACACGGTTAGTACCATGTACTGAAGAACCGTACACGGTTCGTCAAGACACGTGCTAACCGTGTACTGAAGAACCGTGCATGGTTCGTCAAGACACGGTGCTAACCGTTTACTGGTCTTCAGTACACGGTTAGCACCGTGTATTAACGAACCACTCTAATTTTCACATAATATCAACAACATAGCTTTATCTGAATTCAATTTCTAAGTTTCTAAACACACAAACAACATGAAAAGTATCGTGTCATACATGAAAACTATCTTGTCATACATGAAAACTATCGTGTAATATATTAAAATTCAAATTTAAATGTCATATAACTCACCGGAGGCGGTGGCGCTCCTAAATTGGTGCCTGAAGTTGAAGCTCGTCGACCCGAAGCAGAAGGTCGACGGCGTGCTTGCGTGTGCGGCGGCGATCGCTCCGAAGAAGCTTCTTCCGCCGTGGAGGAGCTCTCTCCTTCAGCCGCCGCTTACTCGGTCGTATCCGGGGAGTACCGTGGATCTGTATCCGTATCACTCATGTTGTGCTAATGTGTGATTGAAGAAAGAGTGCACGGTTTGCTGCGGTATTCCTATTATTTTTGAAAGAGTGCACGATTTTACTGGGGAGAGGGGAGGCACCGTGAGTGAGTGAGTGAGTGAGAGAGAGAAGTGGGTTTGGTGTGTGAGAGAGAAAGTAGGGCACACGGTTGAGAGAGAGAGAGAGAATATTCTTATTTTTTCTTATTTTTTAAATTTTTTCCAAGGACAATTTTGTCTTTTTAAGCCAAAATGGCTATAAAACTCATGTTTTTATCATATAGGCTATAAAACTCTCATTCCTATTGTTTTTGGTTACTTACATACATTAGCACATATATATATGTTCTTATACTGTCAGAATAGTTTGGAAAGTTAAGTGCACATAGACTGATCTTATAAAAGAACTTGGTTAGCATAGTTTGTCTAGATACATAGCACGCCTCTTTATGTTTCTGGAAAAAAAGTTGTTGATGGTTGATAGAATGCTAACTACGTAAGTCTATTAGTTATAAAATACAAGGTAGTGTGTGTGTGTTGGCCTAGTGGTAGAGTGGTTAATGTCCGAGGCCAAAGGTCTCTGGTTTGAGTCCACAGTGACGCGACCTTTAAATTTCTGTATTAAATTGACCACAAAAAAATACAAGGTGATAAGATGGATGCATTAATTATTGTTATTTATTATCTTTGGATTGACCTAAAAATATAATTGGATTGAAAAATATTGCAAATTATTAGTTAATTATATTTTGAGAAAATATCATTACGTGAGCGGACCAAATGTGAAACTTACCAGTGTTAGTAGGATAAATACCATATAACATTCCAATATTCTCGACTTTTTATATTTGTATCCTAATATAAGTATAATAACAAATCAAACCATAATTTTTCAAATGAGTTTATAATAAAGTCCTAATCACCGGAATCGGGCTCGTTGTGCTTACGTGGTACGCCAGAAATCCATGTCAAATACACATGTGATAACACCTCACTCACCCCTCCTATGGTCCCACCTCACCCTTCCCTTTCTCTCTTTCTTTTTCTCATTCTCTTTCCCTAAAACAACTCTAACATCACCATCTCCCTCCCTCGCTCTCCTCGGACGATCTACGGCGACAATAGCACCATCCTCAAATACCCCTCCCTCATTCTCTCAGACGACCAACGCCACCATTTCTGCCATAGCCGACGACATCAGTCCCCCACCCCTCCCGGACGACCAATATCATAGTAGCACCAACCCCCTCTCGTTCCCTCCCCGCCACCCAAAAAACAATCGGCTTATTCTAGAGGCGGTGCTTGATGGATTTATGAATTATATTATTCTCGAGACTGTGCTCGATCGATTCTGTAGATTCGTAGAAATGGGTCTTGAGAAGGGTTTGGATCTTGATAGCTTCGTCACCAATGGAGGGAGGTGGTGGTTTGCAGGTAGAGAGGCTGTGATTTTTCATTGAATATAGTTGGGTGTTGCTTTGACAGATGGTGTTTGCCGACCAAGATTGTCCTCCCTAATTGAAGAACATTGGAAAGAAGATTGCAGAGAGCTATAGAGGACTGCCCCTTAAAATTTTGGTGATTGCAGGACTTCTATGTAAAGTTGAATTGAAAAAGATGAAGAAGAAAAACATAAAACGATGTCATTTTTCGTGATATTATTTTAGGTATGCCACATAAGCAAAGATGGCTCGAATTGCTATGCCACCTAGACAAAATAGGCCGAATTCATGACATCAGGACACGAATGTTAAAAATTTCAAACGATTATGGTTTGATTTTTATTATGCTTATGCTGGATCATATTTTAAAATCAAAAACGTTGGAGTGCTATGTGGTATTTTCTAGTACATACATTTCACTTGTGCGAAATGACAAAAGAAACTTTTGGTTTGTAATTATAATGATTAAATAAAATCATGCTTTAGATTTTTTCTTTTCTTTGAAAAAACAATAATTCTTATTAGATGTATATGTCCAAGTCAAAAATAAAATAAAATTAGATGTATATGTGAGTTATGAGTTAGCCATAGACACAAAATTAATTTAAAAATATACTACTAAAATTCAAATTCATAATTATAAAATTACGAATTCGCCAATCTACACGACGGCCACAAACAGCTGATGTTAGTCCTTTTCTATTCCTACACATGCACACATAGATTAAGCATGAATTGAATAGGTCCACAAATATGATTTATTGCAGTTTGACCGAATAGCTCAACAGTCTGGGTGGATTTATGTGCTTAGTTGGATAACATTATCAGCATATATACACACATAAATTCAAGATATTCATGTTGTTTGGTTGAAGACAATGAAATTAAACAAGATTATCTCTCCGCAATCAACAAACACGTTTAAAGTTAACAGTTTCATGTCAACTATAACATCCAATAATCGGCGAAAGCAACAAACAAATAATTAGAACAATAATTATCTCTATCTTTGAGCACGTCATTGTGCTTTAATTAGCAGTAATCAAATAAGTGATAATAAAGCACCATTGGTTTCTTACTAAAAAGATTTGATATATAGGCATGCTCCACAGTCACAGACGTGCCTATAAACAGTGGCGAAAATGTTGGATAAAAAAAAGGATTTTTGCCATCATCATAGTTCTGTAGTTTTAGATTGTTGGTTACTTCTTTCCACTAATCCTATAATAAGTTAAGTGGAAATTCATATATATATATCTCAAGTTAATGAATGTCAATTATAGTATCGGCATAAAATGTCAAATTATAGCCAACTTATCGCCCTATTGGTACTATTTGGTGATAATAGTCCCAATAGGGCCGCAGTTGGCTATAATTTGACATTTTTACGTGATACTATAATTGACATTCTTAACGGATACTATATAAAAACTTTCTCATAAGTTAAATATTATATTTAATTGACATATACACATAGTGTGCATAGTATGAAGGTTGTCGATTCATGCGTGTCGGTCGTTATCGATCGACACGATAACCACACCACCGACAAGCGCCAAACACCAACACGAACACGACGCGTTAAGGATCCGCCCGACACGAACACCTAACGACACAAAATGTACCGACACGGACACCGACACGAGCACGACACCGAACACTAATATGACATGATTTTTCAGATCGACACGATAACGATAAGCGACACGACCTATTACCTAAACGATAAATTTAAATCAAAATTAGAAAATAAATAAATAAAAGACATAAAATATATAAAATATAATTAAATTAATATTAAATATATATAAATATTATCGAATTATATGAAAACGACACGATCCGACACGAACACGATTAGACACGAACACGATTACAACACGAAAATTATCGGGTTACACGAATACGACAAGGATCTGACACGAACACGACACGAAATTATCGTGTCGATACGATAAGGACACGAACACGATAAGGCTGAACACTAACCCGTTAATTTTGTACGTGTTCATGTCGTGTTCTCGTGTCATGTCAAAAATTACCAACCCTAGCATAGTAATAGTAAGTTTAGGCATATGCTTTTTTTAGCTAGGATGGAGTAATAATCATGCTTTTATGTGGTGATCTAATTAATCATTTGGAAGAAGATAAATTATATAGGCGTACGTAGCTAGCCCTAGCATTAGTTAAAGTAATAACTAATTCTGTTGATTTTAATAATCGACTAAAGTAATGATGATTTTTTTTTGAAAACCAAGAACATGAAAATGAAGTCTGAAAGTAATCTTTATTTGGTTTGTTGAAATGGGTAAGTAGAAATGCGAATATAATGTTAAAAGAATGCTATATAAAATTGAGGCAAGAATTGACTCATTCTCTGCAAGATAATTTAGCTCCACTATAGTGCACGTGATTCAACAATAATTATATTCAAGATACAACAGTTTAACAAATATAAGTAGTTGTACTACTAGACGTATTTCCGACGAACTACTTGATACTCGGGACAGAGAGGTTTTTGAAAAATAAATGAGATAGATTGATTATCTTTGTTTTGGTGTGTTTAATCATCTTCTGCAGGGTCCCTTTTATAGCCCAAGGTAGCTGTTCGTGAAGTGGTGCGAAGGCCCAACTGCTGACCCGAACCAATGCATCGATCCATGGCTGATCAGGTTAGCCCGAACCGACGTGATGGTTCAGCCATGCGCGAGTCCAACGGTCCCGTCATGTGGTCGAGTCCGACGTGTCACCCGAGCCATGTCGCTGGTGATGCGACATGCTGCGGGAAAGGTCGAGAGCTTGGCGGGAGGAGGGCGGGGATGCGGAGCGGGGAGGAGGCAACGTCAGGAGCTTCGGACGAGGTCGGCGTTGGGCTATGCGGGACGCTAGGCGAGAAGCTGGAGGTGAGGCCGGTGCTGGGGTAGTGGCACCCAATGCTCGCTGCGGGTGCCTGCCGGCGCTGGGCGCTCGCGCATGCCTATGCGCGACTTTGTTGTTTCGCTCTGTTCTTTCTCATCCGATTTCGAATTACGATCCATTTGCGCCTATGGACTCCTATCGAGATGCTCTTTAACATTGTAATTTTCATATCCATCCTTATCAAGTCCATTTCGTCCTATTTAACGTCGTTTTCTACAAAACTTCGAATCAAACCAAATAAGTTTGTCGTCGAGTCCCACGTATTGTCCGAGCCATGTTGGCAAAACTTTTGGCTCCTCGTAACGATGCGAAGTGAAAAGTGGGCCTCTAAAGCGCCCAATATGACAAGTGCGGCGTGCACGTGCTCGGACTCGGATGGTGCGAGGCATTTGAGTTATCCATAAAATAGCTAATTAAAAACCCACTAGGGTGCATCATAGATGGTGCACACTTGATTATTCTTTATTAGTGTGAACTCATTTATATATAGCTTAGAACTTCATTAATTTTTCAATGTGGGATAGAAAATTATTCACAACCATTAAGAAGCCAACTTTGTGTATTAATTGTTCTATATGCCACAGTGGATTTGAAAACATAAATACACTAAATTGATCTATACAAAATATAGATTCAAAATCTAAGCCATATACAATTTATTCCAACATAGTTTTGTACATAATTCTAATATTCAAGAACTGCATATATTTCCATCACATTTGGAATTATACAAATTTGAAAAATTCTCCAAATGTGACTTTCTTGAACGCTCGAAGTATTAATAGGCAGGAAAGATTAGAAACCAGAAAAAAAAAACAGAGATGCTCGTGAAGAATATAATAATTCCAATTCATAGCTACCGTATAGTACAAAAAGGGCAGTCCGTACAAAATTGTGAAGATTTTAGGGTAAATCTATTTACAGTATAGGTAATTAAGAAAATGAAAAACAGAAATTAGGGATCATTCATGGTAGCAGAGAAGCATGACGACGCATCGTCGAATGATGTAAAGTCTGGCCCTTTGTTCTCTTAGGACACCTCCGAAGCCTCTGCTCGAAATTCTTCTCTTGGTGTTGCTGCTCATCCTCATCTTGGTCTATCCGAAGCCTCTGCTCGAAATTCTTCACTTGGTGTTGCTGCTCATCCTCATCTTGGTCTATTGATTTCTAGTGTGTGTTTGTGTTGTGTTGACTGACAATGGGGATGGAGGGAGGGGTTCTTATAGGCTGTGTGGTCGAGTAATGGTCCCCCTATCTCGCCACACTGTTCCCTTCCTGGGCCCCATGTCTTCCTTCAGATTTTATTATATTATATTCCATTATTAGTTTTTTTTTGTTCTTTATGTATATTAAAGAGAGTTATATTTTATGTATAAAATAGTATATGACCTAAATTCGAGATATTTTTTATATAAAATTTTTTTTTTTTGAACGGGTCAACAATAAAGAGATAATCCAAAAAGAAAAACGAATCAATAATAATGGGACGGATGAAGTACAATATATTGCGTGTTACGTAGTTGGATGTTTCTTTAAAATAATTTATACTCTCTAAAAAGTAAATTCTCCAATATCAACTTATATTTTTATAATTTTATAAACAATAATCAATTTATAAAAATAATCATAACTATGAATTTATTATTTCCAATATATACTTTTCAAATTCATATATATATCTCTTCAATTTTCTTATTCTAACTAGATTTTTTTCTTTCTCTCTCTCTCTCACACACACACACACACAATTATATCTATACCTTATAAGTTCAATTATCCAAACAATTTATCAACTTATAAACTCTTAATATATTATATCTTATAAACACTTCAAAAATCTAATAAATTATATTAGAACTTATAAGCTCTCTAAAATAAACTTAATCAAATACCTTCTTAGTTGAGTAAGCTAGAGTATGTTTAATTAAGAGAAAAGTTTTTATATAGTCATCCAAGTTAAGGAATGTCAAATTATAGCCACCAACATAAAAATGTCAAATTATAGCCAACTTACTGGCCCTATTGGGACTATTATTACCAAATAGTACCAATAGGTCCAACTATTGATTGGCCCTATTGGTACTATTTGGTGATAATAGTACCAATAGGGACGAGTTAGTTTTACTATAATTTGAGATTTTTACGATAAGCCGCTATAATTTGACATTCTTAAATTAACGTTACTAACTATATATATATGAATTTCACTTTTTAATAATTAATAGGGTGAGGTTTCAAGTTGGTTCGATTCTAGAAAGTACATTAATTATATTATTAACCTTATTTATGAAAAAGTAATTTTAGTTGATATATTGTATTTTTGCTTAACAATTAAACAATTTGGGAAAATACTAAACAATTAAATTTTATATACATTTTGATAGTTTTGTTTAGCCGGAAATAATGTCGTTAATGTGTTTTTTTACATCTTGACTTTAATCTATGGATCGTTGTTAGTGCATAAATTAATTACTGGGAACTGATATTGCATTAATATGGTGCCTAAGATTATAATTTGCTGTCTCGAAACTATTTTTTATGAATTTTCAAGTAAGAATTATCATTCAAAATCACTCATTGATGAACTACAAAAATTATTTACGAGTATACTTGTCATTAGTTCAGATATCAATTTAATATTTTGATAATATATTTTTGAGAGTTTTTTTTTTGTCAATTAAATACAGAAATTTTAAAGGCCGCGTCACGGTAGATTCGAACTCGGGACCTTTGGCCTTGGGCATTAACCACTCTACCACTATGCCAACACACTCACACATGTAATACAATATGTAATCAGTTCTCTAACTAGCATATTAATTAATCAAATAAGAATAAAATCAATTAACCAAGTAACCAATTTGGTACATTTGGTGATGATCTATTGATGGAGGAGATCAGTATGTATGTACATCTTTCATGTTCGAGCTTAAACCAACTTATTAACTAATCAAGATAAGTATTCTTCAATATGATCATTTGGTCTGATAAGTTGAAAATCGAATTAAACAAAAATCAAATTGATTTTTTAGTACTATAAATAGTCCAAATTAGTTGTTAAAAACTCAATTCGATAAGCCAAAATTGAAACCATTTAAGAAAATTAATAAATAAAATGGAACTAAGTCAGATGGTTAATGTTAAACTATTAAAATCCCCAAACAAGCTAGTTTAATAGGATGACCTTCACATCAAAAGTGTTGATGGAGAATCGAACTAGATCATGATACCACTAAGAGGGTGTTTGGCTGTTTATAAGTTAAAAGCAATTTTATGTTCGCTTTTAAAAAAAACGAGAAAACGCTTATAAAATTTTTTTTGTTTTATGTTCTCACCAAACACCCTCTAAAGTCGAACACTTTTATGCAATACACTATATTATGATCCTCATATATGATTATAACAAGGTTGAGAATTTGAATTTTCATCACAACAAATCACTCATTATGATGTATACATAAATATTAATCTATAATTAACAAAAAAAAAATCGAAGTTTCGTAATTCGATTATGGAAACAATATTAATGATATCCTTGACATATACGCCTGTAGGGTTTACCAACCTACCCTGGGGTCGGCCGTTGTTTCTAACATACTCTCACTGTTTATACCCATAATATATATCACAGTACGTTGAGGATAAGACAATACTTGTTTGGACTCTACCCACTTTGAGAAAATCGATTTTCTTAATTCATGATTTAATTGTATTTTTTCTTTTTTCTTTTTTGTATTTATATAGTTTGGTTGTATCTAACTAAACAGGCAAACGACGCGGACAATTACTGGGGATTCAGTAGCTGAATCCTACTTAACTAAACAAATCATAATTAATTAAATATCCTTAGGGGCTTTTACTTTTAATGATTAATAAGATACATGATTAAGTATTTTTATTCTTATTATTAGGATTTCATCAATCCTATATTTTGAATAAAATATAAATCAAACTAAATTAGTTCAAATGATAGAAATTATTAATGGCCTTAGGATATTCCAATTTATCAAAGTAAATAATAGATTAATATATACTTGATCGAACTTAATTTCGTAAGGGAATTAAATACGCAAGAACACCAAGGATTTATGTGGTTCGATCTATGAATAAGATCTACGTCCACGGGGAGAGAGAGAGAGAGCTCGTGTATTGATAATATGAGGAGTGATTACAAAGAGTGTAGATGATCCTTTTATGTTTAATCTAGCCTCTATTTATACACAATTATCATGACCTAGATCTCGAATCCGAGATCTATTCTAAGATAGGATTTGAATCCTATCTCTTCTCTAATTAGGATTTTCTTAGATATGACCAATCTTCCGCTCCCACCGGTTTAGGGGCCTTCTTGGGTTGGACTCGTTTGGGCCGAGCTCATGTCGTTTATTTATAATGGGCACGATGCTTGAGCCGAGAGTTGGGTCAGATCCTATCATATCCCCAAAAAAAAAAGACGAGCGAGGTCGTGATGGGTTTGGGGATTGTAATTCATCGGCGATGTCTACGACGGTGAGCGCGATCGATCTAGTAGTTATCCTTCTATCTCGACCAGATGTCGCCGGCTTCACCCGATGAGGTGTTATGCCGAGGTCTTTGGGTTGGCTTCACCTGACGAGGCGTTTTGCCGAGGTCTTCGGGTTGGCTTCTCCTAACGAGGCGTTTTGCCGGGTCTTCGGGTTGGCTTCACCGACGAGGCGCTCGCCGAGGTCTTCCGATCGGCTCACCGACGAGGCATATTCGAGGTCTTCGACCGCTTCACCGACGAGGCGCTCGCCGAGGTCTTCGATCGGCTTCACTGACGAGGCATATGTCGAGGTCTTCTGACTGGCTTCACCTGACGAGGCGTTATGCCGGGCTCTTTGGGTTGGCTTCACTTGACAAGCGTTATGTCGAGCTCCTCAAACTGGTTTCGCCTGACGAGGCGTTATGCCGAGCTCCTCAAACTGGCTTCGCCCGACGAAGCGTTATGCCGAGGTCTTCTGACTGGATTCACTTGACGAGGGGTTATGCCGAGGCTGAACACGGGATGTCTTATTAGCATTTAATGCGCATTTAATGTGGCAGCGGTTGGATTCCCGATAAAGCGCATATTGGGGGAATAACTTCCATGATACGCCTTTTCGCCTATCACTTTTGCTCATTCCTAAATTCAAATCTTCAGAAACTCTTTGTCGTCTGAAAAGTTCAACTGTCGCCATTATCGTTTTCGCAAGGTTCCACGCCATCTTTCTCGATTCTAAAACTAGTAAGTTATGGCTTCCTCTGCTTCTTCCTCCTCTGATGAATCTTACGGCCAGGGTGGTCGCGCATTAACGGAGTATTCCTCGCATGAATCTGTGGATATTGAAGTTTATACCTTTGATGCCCTCCCTCCTTTCATACATAGAGTATGCTTTCCATTTTTGATAGATGTTGGTAGTGTTTCTTCGATTCCTTCAATTTTAGAAGCCTCCGTTAGGTTAGAGCTTGCCTCTAATTTTCATATTCCAAAATCCTTTGGGTTTATTGCCCCCCGGCCGGAGGATAGGGCTAGCGCTCCTCCGGACGGTTATGTCACGGTGTATGAGGATAGCCTGAAAAATGGCCTTCGCCTTCCTTACCCTTCCATTTTGTTGAGTTACTGCAATTCTTTGCCATTCCTTTAGCCCAATTGACGCGAACTCCTTAGGCATTTGACGGGCCTAGGTGTCTTTGCTCACCGCCATAATTTCCCTCTGACCTTAGGACTCGTCCTTAGGTTCTTTCAGTTCAAATCCGGTGGGGGTGGTATTACTCGACACCTCGTCGTAATTTTAAATTAAAGGAAGTCAAAATTTCCATCCGCACCGTAAATTTTTCTTTTGTCGTTTTCCTGGGTCACTCCAGTTCGCTTGGAACCGTGTGAAGCTAGCGGATATGGCTACGGATGATGACTTCGGCAGCCTGGAGCGATCCTTAGACAGGATCGGTCTGGTAGACGAAGTGTTTTCCGAGGCCGAACTTGCGGCTGCGGGGCTGAGCCCTTATGACCCTACTGCTGCAGTGGAGTCGGCGAGGGGTGAGGCCCCTCTTTCTCTTCTCTTTTTTGTTGCTTGGATGTTTTTCCGTTGATGTACTTATGTATTGTTTTCTTTGTTGTAGTGAATTTGGTCGCAGACAAGAAGAAGAAGAGGAAGGGGCCGAGCTCTGAGGCTGGGATGCCCTCCTTGACGGTGAAGGATGTCGTCGAGGAAACCCCTGAGAGGGGTGGAGGCGACGAGAAGTCCCCCTCGCCTCAGCCTTTGAAACGCCTGAAGAGGCTTAAGCGCGCGATCACTGAGGCCCCGGCTACTTCCGATCCCGAGGTCGAGATCATTGGTTCTCAACCTGCACCTCGCACTTTCCCCGAGGTAGCGTATCTATTTGTATACATTATATATAGTGTGATTAGTGTATCTTCTGACTTGGTTGGTCATTGCACAGGGGGTCGAGGCCGTGTCGGCCGAACTGGCTAAAGCGTCCGCCTTTTTGATGGGAGCGTCCGCTCTTATCACGGAGTACTTGAAAGGCGCCGTCGCCCAGTTCAACGGGGTTTCTCGTATTGTGCGGAAGATGGAGGAGGAGAAGACTCTTCTCGTCCAGGAGGTGTCCGAGGCTGAGGCCCGAGCTCGGGATACGGTCCAGAGGGAGGCGGCGGTCGTGGTGGCGGAGGCAGCTGAGGCGGCGAGGGCCAAGGCGGCGGAGGCTGAAGTTGGTCGGCTGAGGGCCGATGTGGAGGGGGCTCGTCATCGGGAGGCCGAGATGGCGAAATCCCAAGGGAAGATGCTTCATGCCTTCACGAGAGGCTATTCCTTTCGGGGCTTCTGGGATGGTGCCGGTGTGGCGGTGGTGTTGAGCAGTAGCGGTCTCTGACGCCATCGATGAAGTCGCCGAGGACTACCGGGGTCGATAAGTCCAAGTATGGGTACGAGGCGACAGAGGATGACGCCTTGGTGCGAGCGTATGCCGAGGTCCTGGGTCGCGGTTTGAATGACTTGCCCGTGCTACAGAGCTTGACCTCGTCCTCGATTTTGCCGATCATGGAGTCTCGTCGTGCTTGCCGGTGGATCGTGATCCTATGATCGAAGCCTTGATGGCCGACCTTACGAAGGGATCCAGGGAGGCGGTAGCTAAGGCGGCTAAGGGCACCGGGGCTCAGGGAATTCCCGAGGAAGAGGAGGCTGAAGCAGCACGGGTCCCAGAGACGGCCACCGTAGCCGAGGTCGACGCTCCCCAAGATGTGGCCGAGCTAGCCGGGGCCAAAGGCGGAGCTTCTGGAGGGGTCAGTTGATCCCCCCTTTTTTTTTGTAGATCAACTTGTAAATACGTCATCATTAGGATGTCGCTTTTGATTTGCCTTAAAGGCTTTAATAAAATCTGTTGTTCATCTGAAGGAGCTTGTCTTTTGTGTTCAGTCTTCTCCTGATATGCCTGATGCTTCCCCTTGGTTGGGTCAAATCGAAGCTTTGACGCGGGCTCGGGTTAAGGAGGCGAAGTCCTTCGCTTGGAAGACAAGCTCGGTCATGTGCGCGGAGGAGGCCGAAGTTAAGCTTAGGGTCGCCCAGAGGCGTGACGAGCTTCAAGCTCGTCTTTTGAATGGAGGATAAGCTCGAGATCGCCGAGGTGACGGCTAAGCGGGTTGCCGAGGAACACGCAGAGTATGAAGAAATTGCACGCCGGTGGAGGGATGACCATCTCAAGTCAAGCAAAGTCGAAGAGCTCGCAGCCCGCTGTTGGAGGTATAGGAACGAGTACGGCTCAGATTCTTGGCAATATCAAGAGCAATATGCCGACCTTAAGAAGGTCGACGGCCTGTACAAGATCGTCGTAGCTCATCATTCCTTCCACGAACGTGTGCTTCGTTCGGCGACTGAGCCTTCTACTTCTGCCGTGACTTCTTCATCTGTTAGGGCCTCTGCTTTTGTCTCGGATCTTTCTTCTCCGGAGTGGCAAGCTCGAGAGAGACGCTTCATTGCCCAAGAGAGACGTGGGCTCTCAAGGAGCCGAGGTCGGGCGTCATCTAACGGCCGAGGTCATCTCGCGGTCCCTAGAGGTCGATCTGGCAGGGCTCTTAGTGTAGATCGAGGACGAGGTAGAGGTAGGATTAGTATAGACGCTCTGTTGAATCCCGATTTTTTTAGGGATTAGCTCAGCTTTTCCCGCCCTCCAGGGCCCTCTTCGTCTTCGTAATGTATTAATTGTATACTTTGAAATAAGAATTATTTTTCTTTGCTTCGTGTTGACTCTTTAAGAACACTGTCTTTTTATTACCGTAACCAATAAGAAGGTAGGTCGTCGGTCGTCCCTGTTTTCACGAAGGTATTCATCCTCGGAATAAACGAAGGTATTCATCTTCATACGAAGGTAGTCCGTCCTCGAAATAACGAAGGTAGTCCGTCCTCGAAGGTAGTTCATCTTCTTACGAAGGTAGTCATCCTCGAAATAAACGAAGGTATTTCGTCCTCGTACGAAGGTATTCATCCTCGAAATAAACGAAGGTATTTCATCCTCGTACGAAGGTAATGGTTCATGTTTTGGCAAGAAGTATTGCTCGGGGTGGTCCCCTCTTCCCCGAAGTGAACGAAGGTATAGGTTCCTTTTTTGGCAAGTTTTATCGCTCGGGGTGGTCCCCTCTTCCCCGAAATAAACGGAGGTATTGGTTCCTTATTTGGCAAGTTTTATCTCTAGGGGTGGTCCCCTCACGCGCGTTTGAGTTCGTTCTTGTATTAAACGAAGGTAGTTTGTCCTCCGTCGAGGGTATAGTTCGTCCTCCGAAGAGGGTATAGTATAATGGAGAAGAGATAGTATGCATAAGTGACAAACAAAACATGCAAGAAAAAGATTTTATTGATAGAGACCGACGTAATAACAAAACAAGACTCAAAGATGCAACTGAATAGACTCGATGACACGACCGAACAGACTCAACCTTTGACACTTATGCAAAATATTTCTTCAGATGAATGATGTGCCACGTACTGGGTATTTGCTGCCCGGATATATGAGCGAGCTTGTATGACCCTTTTCCGAGGACTTCAGTGACCTGGTACGGTCCTTCCCATGTGGCTTCCAATTTACCGAGCTTTGCGGCTTTACTGACTTCATTATTTCGAAGCACGAGGTCGCCTACTTGGAATTGTCAGGATTTGACACGCTGGTTGTAATACCGAGCTACTTGTTGCTTATACCGAGCTTCCTTGATGTAGGCGAGGTCTCTCTTTTCTTCGAGCAGATCTAGATCAGTTCGTAGATTTTCCTCGTTTGCTTCAGCCGAGAAGTGAATGGTGCGGGGGCTCGGCATACCGATCTCTGCAGGGATCACTGCTTCGGTTCCGTACGCCAAACTATAGGGTGTTTCTCCGTTCGATGTCCGAGGTGTAGTTCGATACGACCATAGGACTTGCGGTAAATTTTTCACCCAATTCCCCTTTACTCACTCGAGGCGAGTCTTGAGTCTTTTCACGATTGTCCTGTTGGCGACTTCGGTTTGACCATTTGCTTGAGGATGAGCCACCGAGGTGAATTTTTGTTGGATCCGAAGCTCTTGGCACCATTCTTTGAACGCTTTATCCGTGAATTGTGTCCCATTATCTTAAATAAGGATATGAGTGATGCCGAACCGACACACGATGTTCTTCCAGACGAAGTTGAGGGCGTTTTTGCTCGTGATTTTTACCAATGGTTCGGCTTCCACCCACTTCGTGAAGTAGTCAATCACGACAATCAAGAATTGAAACTGCCCTGGAGCTTTGCAGAAGGGCCTCACGATGTCGATCCCCATCGCATAAATGGCCAAGGGCTTTGCATGTTGGCGAGGTTGGTTTGAGGTAGCCTCAAAGACGCTTCCATGGATTCGCACTTGGACATTTCTTCACGAGATCGATTGAGTCCCGGAACATCGCCGCCAATAGTATCCCCATCGCATGACTTTCTTCGATAGGGGCGCGGGGTCCGATGTGACTTCCACACGATCCTTCATGTACTTCTCGTAGCACGTAGTCATTTCGGTTCGGACCCGTGCACCTTAGGAGAGGTCGGAGGTATGATTTTCTAGAGAATTTCGCTCAGCGTATATCGCAGAGATTTGCTCAAGATCTTCCTAGCCTCGAGCTTGTCATGGGGTAGCTCGCCTTTCCGTGTATTCTCGAACGGGAGTCATCCAATGGGTTCGTCGTCGATACTATGTCGACCTCGGTTCTAGTGTCGCCATCGCTATGATTCTATTTGGACTTCTTCATCGCAAGTTCATCGACTATTGTGGCTAGTTTGCTTAATACGTTAGCTCGGCTATTTTTCTCCTTTGGGATGCGAACTAACTGGAAGTGTGAGAAAGCTTGTTGTAGGCTTTTGGCTTTTTCAAGATATTTCTTCATCATGTTGCCTTTTGCCTCGCACTTTCCCAACATGTGACTCACTATGACTTGAGAGTCACCGTGAACTTGCACGCTCTGCATCAAGGCTTTGAGCTGGCGGTTCAAATTAAGCTTCAGATTCCACTTCGTTGTTCGATTTTGAACGCGAACCAAGTGCATATGTGATCTCTTGGCCATCCGGTCCTAAAAGTAGGATACCCGCTCCGCCACTGCTTTTTCCCAAGCCCCGCCAACGTAGACTTGCCAAGAATCCTCCGGAGTTTTATCTATAGGTTCGCTCGCATCATCTGATACAAACTCGTTGGGCTTCGGTTTCTCGATGAAGTTAGCCTCGACAAGGAAGTCTGCTAAGGCTTGACCCTTGATGGCTTGACGGGGGAAAAAGATATTTCGTGTTCGCTAATTCAATTGCCCACTTCGCGATTCTCCACGAGAGCTCGGCTCGTCAATACTTGCCAAGTGGATGATCGATGAGGACTTATGACGGATGTGCATGGAAGTATGGACGAATCTCCTTGCAGCGTTTATTAATGCCGCCATGAGCTTCTACAAAGGTTGATACCTTGTTTCGGTCCTTTCAATGCTCGGTTGATGAAATACACGGGAGCTTCGCCCTTCCTCTCGCACTCAAAACCGCACTTATGGTTTCGTCCGAGGCGGCGAGGTATAAGGAGAGGACCCTCCTTCTTTCGCACGGATAGAGTGGGAGTTTGGCGAGTTAGTTTTGAGATCCTCGAGGCGGATTTGTGTATGTCGCCCGTGAGAACTCCGAGCCTTTTTAGTATTTTGAAGAAGGGAGCCGCTTATCCGCTGCTTTCGAAAGAAAACGGCCGAGTCTTGCGATGCACCTATCAACTTGTGTACGTCGTGGATTGTCTTTGGCATCTTCATCTCCACAATGGTTTGAACCTTGGACGGATTGGCTTTTAAACCCTCTTGTGAAACCCAACACCCCAGAAATTTTCCGGACCGAACTGAGAACGTGCATTTCTGGGGGTTCAGCTTTAGGTTGACCTTTCTGAGTAGGCCGAGAACAATCCTGAGGTCGGCAACACATGTGGCTTCCTCCATGCTCTTGACGACGATGTCATCTACGTACACTTCCACATTCCGTCCTATGTAGGGCTGGAATATTTTGTCTATCATCCTTTGATAGGTGGCCCCTGCATTCTTGAGTCCGAATGGCATCTTTTTATATGCGAAAACTCCGAAGTCTGTAATGAAGGCGGTTTTGGCTGCGTCTTCGTCGTCCATCAAGACCTGATGATATCCTTTGTACAGGTCCAGAAAGCTGAAGACTTCGTATCCGACCAAAGCGTCAACCTTCTTGTCGATGTTGGGAAGGGGGTAACAGTCTTTAGGGCAATGTTTGTTGAGATCGGTATAATCGATGCACATTCGCCATCCTCCTCCGCCTTTCTTCACCATTACCGGGTTGGCTATCCGGTCGGATACTTGACTTCAACAAGATGCGTGTTTTAATAATTGCTTCACCGTCGTGGATGACTTGATTCCGCTCGCCGCAAAAACCGCTGCTTTTGCCGAATCGGTTTTACATCGTTGACAATGTTGAGACAAAGGTGTGATTATAGATAGTGAGACCCCGGTCATATCAAGGCGATCAAGCGAACACGTCTCGAATTCCCTTAGAGTTGGATTTCACACCCTACCGACCTAATCTACGATTAATCGAATAACCGAGTGCGACGGTTAGATTTAAGAGAAAAGACTAACTATTTCAAAAGACTCGCAAATGGAAGAAATTAATGTCCAAAGAAGGACGGGCCTTTGAGTCTATGATCAAATGATAATCAAACGTCAAACACTTATTAAATCGCTATTAGCAAGTGAATTCAATACTTATTGACTCAAGGTTTGTAATTATTCAACAAATGTCTAACCCATCAGAACTCTGTATCATAACACATCAAAACATATGAACCACAGATATAATCAATTATCCTTTCTAAAGAGAAAAGAGTCAATGGACAATTGAACAATTGATTAGCCAAACGATCCAAGTAGAATATTAATCAACCCTGTCTAATAACTGATACCATAATCTTTGACAAAAAATTCATACTTGTTTTCAAACATTCAAAACTCATCAAGATTCGATTAAGCAAGTTTCTACAACTATAACGAGTTGGCAGCAGAAGAGCAGCTGAGTTTATTTGTGGAGACATAAACTCAGGGCAAAACATAGGACATGGTAATTTAGGTCTTTGCTCAGCATTCAGTCCACATTGTCATCTCCTGCATAACCTGCACATTTAGAAATACATGCAGGGCGTGAGTACTTGATGCACTCAGTGGGCAATCGCCGAAATAATTGAAACATGCTCTTAGAGCTATATAATCGACTTGCCACTTTTTTTTAGATTCACAGGGGTTTTAAGAAAATAACCTATGAATCATCCTTTCTGAAATTTCTTACTTCATGATCAATGCACGTGCTAACAATTCAAATCATAACATGTCTGCAGACAAATCTTAAATAAACACCATATCTACGCACTCTTGTGTTGAGAAGTAGGCCTCATTCTCAAACACCTTGGCCAAAGGCCACCTGTGTACACAAACCCTTACTAGCAGCTTGTCTAGCATAGGGCTGATTTCGTCATTCTCTCGTAGATAGGCAATATGCAATATACTCAAAACAGGCAAGTCAATTAACTTCATAAAAGAGACACATGCTCATCATCATAAACTTGTGCACATATATTTTAGTTTAGAAAGCCCACCGAAAACGGCTTACTCGAGACTTTCTCGCTTTTCCTTTCTCGACTTCTATCTCGCCCACTTGTTCCTTAACAATGTAGATAAGAAGAAAAATAAATACGGAAATAGGAACTAAGAGTTTCTAACTCTTGAGCCTCTACTAAAACTCTCTCTCGATACTCTATAGTTAAGCTAAGCTGCTAGGTCAATGCATCCCAAAACTAAACTGTTTAACTTATTAAGAAAGTATTTATAAGAACATTAATCTTTTCAATTCCTTATATTCATAAGGAATATCATATTGCTATAAACTTTGATCAAGTAAACCTTAATCAAGTTATATAATCATAAGAATCTATGTTTTGAAATCAAATTCCAAATATCAAATCATTATCACAAAATCCTTTGTAAAACGCAAACTAACGAAATCTAAATTCTTTGTATAAGCATAGAAAAATATCAATTATTCAAAATAGGCTAATTTAATATACTAGATCATACTTTTGAAATCAAACATCTCAAATAAAATCAACACGAAAAGTTCTCGGCATTACATAGGCACTTTAATTTAGGGTTTTTCATATACGTTGGATTAAACTCTAATTTCTTTCATAAAACACAATCATAGGTATACAATTACATAACTACAAACTTATTTTAAACAAATCAAAGCCAAATCATCTTGAAATCAAGCCCTATATTTTCAGTCCTCATGTGATATTCATAGGGTTAGATTTTTATTTTCACAATCACTCTAATCATGCTCAAACGTCTTTAATAACATAGATCCAAGCTTAATTCAAAAATCATTAACAAATCTTCAAGATAATAGTTAGGGTTCTTCACTAAAGTTTAGGTTTTTCATGTAGATCTCAAATTAAATCATAGATCAAGCATGAATCATATCAAAAGGGGTAGATCAACACATATATAAACTAAAAATCGAAAAACGAAATTTCGTTGGAACAATGCCACCATGGCCGAATCATATAGGGTTTAAGGAGGGAGTTTTTCTTTGATTTCTCAACATAATAACACTCTATATTGGTAGATCTATGCATATATCAACTAAGAATCAAGAACGGAACTCAGAAAAAATGGCCAAATGGCCGAAAGTTTAGGGTTTTGGGGTGGGTTTTCTTTGATTTTACTTCAAAACTTGCAATAGGTTAGTGATTTAGCTTCTTAAGACGAGATCTAACGATTTGAAGAAGGTTGGAAGTCCGGATCTTGAGCTTGAAGAGGAGAAATTTTCGTATGTGTGTGTGTGGTTCTCTAATTTGAGAGCAAATGAGAGGAAATTTGGTGAAAATTGATCCTTGGAGGCTAAGCATTCCTATTTATATCAAGGTCTTATCTCACTATTTCAATCTTCCACCACAAGCCTTTAAATGGCTTCTAGAATAAGCTTTAGGTTTCTAGATAATTCTTTACTAATATAAGCTTAAAAAAAATAACTATAATGTAACTTTAATAAAAATTATAAAATCAAAATAAGGCAAATAGAAATATAGAAATTTCTAACAAATTGAAATTTTCATAAATCGCTATTTCTAAATAAGCACTGTAATAAATTACTAATTGAAAGATTTATCGTTCAATCGATCAACTATATAATTCAAATATAAATCTTTAAGCTGAAACTTTCATAAAATCTTATCTAAGGAGGCATTGTTCCTAGTCACTCACGTAATTAATTTCTAATTAATTACGTACTTAACGCTAAACAGAGTTATGAAAACTGGGTATTACATTCTCTCCCTTAAAGAAATTTCGTCCGAAATTTAGTACTCAAATAAATATCTCGGGTACTTTTCTTTCATCTTCTCCTCTAATTCCCAAGTTGATTCTTCCGGGCCATGATGTTCCATAAGATCTTGTGAAAGGAATCAACTTATTCCTTAGTTGTTGATTCTTTCGATCTAGGATACGTTCTGGCTTCTCTTCATAGCTTAAATCAGACTCAGGAACTATGTCTTCTTGATTGATAACATGGTCCGGGTCGTAGACGTACTTTCGTAACTGAGATACGTGAAATACGTTGTGAACGTTACCAAAATTGGATGGCAACGCCAACCTGTATGCAACAGGCCCAATCTTCTCTAAAATCTCATACGGTCCGATGAATCTCGGCTTGAGTTTTCCTTTGATTCTAAATCTGTGCACTCTTTTTGTAGGTGAAACCTTCAGGAATACTTTATCTCCGATCTCGAAACTTAACTCAGTGCGTCGCGTATCGCCGTAAGATTTTTGGCGATCCTGAGCTTCTTGAATTCTCTTCTTAATTTGGCGTATGATATCAACCATTTCTTCAATTGCTTCTGTGTCGAGAATTCTTTTCTCTCCAACTTCGTCCCAATACAAAGGAGGTCGACATTTCTTGCCGTACAATGCTTCGTAAGGTGCCATGTTGATGGTTGCTTAGTGACTGTTATTGTAGGCAAACTCGATCAAAGGCAAAGCTTGCTACCACTGTTCTCCTCGATCTAAGACAATGGTTCTGATCATGTCTTCTAGCGTCTGAATAGTTCTTTTCGTCTCATCCATCCGTCGTGGATGAAAGGTCAGATCGAATTCAGCTGGTGCCCATTTCCTTTTCGAAGCTTGTCCAAAATCTTGAGGTGAACTTGGAATCTCTATCGGAGGTGATCAAACAGAATTCCATGTAAACGCATAATCTCTCGTGACGAACTGGCTAACTTATCGACCAGATCTCATCGAATAGGGATAAATGGGCGCCTTGGTTAATCGATCGATAATCACCCAAATTGTCATATTTCCACGCTTGACTTGGGTAATCCGATGAAGAAATCCATGGCAACTTGGTCCCATTTCCATTTAGGAATGTCGAGAGGTTGTAACTTTCCATGTGGTCTCTGGTATAGCGCTTTGACTTGTCGACACGCCAAACACTTCTCGACAAACGATTTATATCTCTTGTTTCATGCCTACCCACACAAAATTTCGCTTCAGATCTCGATACATCTTTGTGCTTCCGGGTGGGCAGATAAAGCGTGTTGTGCGCCCTTCGTAATTTCTTCTTTAAATTCTTGTCATTGGGTACACATATCCGGTTCCCAAGTATAAGGGCATTATCTTCGCCTCATGATATTCTCACGATTCTTGGTTCTCACCTTCATCCCTAACTTCTAATTGTTCATCTTGACGCTGAGCTCGAACAATTCGATTTCTCAGGTCAGGTTCTAAAACAAGGGTTACGATGATACCCTGAATGGTCTCAGGTGGTAATACCACTTCTAGTTTCATCTTCTCAAATTCCTTAACTAGCTCTTCGTTCTGGGTAAGAACAGATGCTAGTTGAATCTGGTTCTTCCTGCTTAACGCGTCGGCGACCACATTTGCTTTTCTTGGATGATACTTGATTTCGCAATCGTAGTCTTTGACTAACTCTAGCCATCTTCTTTGCCGTAGATTAAGATCCTTTTGTTCAAAGAAGTATTTCAGGCTCTTGTGGTCGGTGAAGATTTCACATTTTGACCTATATAGATAATGTCTCCAAATCTTCAACGCATGGACCACTACCGCTAGTTCTAAATCATGGGTGGGTAATTAAGTTTATGTGACCTTAGTCGTCTTGAAGCATAAGCAATTACCTTACCTTCCCGCATGAGTACACATCCTAGCCCATTCCTCAAGCATCCAGATACAACAGATATTCTTTGTCGCTCAGTAATCGTTAATAATCGAGGTCTGCAGTCATCTTATCTTTCAATTCTTGAAAACTTGTCTCGCACTCATTGTTCCATTGGAATTTTACTCCTTTTCGAAGTAATTAAGTCATTGGTCTAGAAATCTTCGAGAATCCCTCGATGAATCTTCGGTAATAACCGGCTAGACCAAGAAAACTCCGAATTTCATTCGGTGTTGTAGGCGATTTCCAATCGCGCACCGCTTGCACTTTCGCAGGATCCACTTTGATCCCTTCTGCTGAGACGATATGACCAAGGAAATTCACTTCTCGTAGCCAAAACTCGCACTTGCTGAATTTGGCGTACAACTTTTCAATTCTCAATGTGTCCAAGGCAATTCTCAAATGAGTTTCGTGTTCCTTTTTCCATCTTCGAATACACAAGAATGTCGTCAATAAAGACCAAGAAAAACTTATCTAGGTATTCATGAAAAACACGGTTCATTAGATCCATGAACACAGCTGGAGCATTGGTCAAACCAAAGGGCATTACGGTAAACTCATCATGACCGTATTGAGTTCGAAAAGCAGTCTTCGGTACATCTTCTTGCTTAATCTTTAGCTGATGATATCCTGATCTCAAATCGATTTTCGAGAAAACTCTGCGCCTTTCAACTGATCGAACAGATCATCAATCCGCGATAACGGATACTTATTCTTCAGGGTCATCTTATTAAATTCTCTGTAGTCGATGCACATTCTCAAAGTGCCATCATTTTTCTTGATGAACAGCACTGGTGCTCCCCACGGTGATACGCTTGGGTGAATAAATGCCAAATCCAATAGTTCTTGCAATTGGATTTTCAACTTTGAAGCTCCCTTGGTGCTTTCGAGATTGGGCTGACCCAAGTTCTAAATCGATGGAGAACTCTAGTTGTCTATTCGGTGGTAATCCAGGTAAGGATTCCGAGAAGACATCTGCGAATTCTCTCACAACTTGCACATCTCCAACTTTCCTTTCAATTCCCTCCATTCCACCAAATACACTATGTAAGCAAGATGCTTCCTCTTGTCTTAGCAGTTTTCTCGTCCTTGCAAGGTGAAATGAGAGGTACTCTCTTACGCCTTTCTTCTATCCCGTAAAAACAGTTGGTTTCTTCCCGGTGGTTGGAACGAGATCTCACGACTTTCACAACGAATCGTTGTGAAGTTTTGAGGTAACCAATCCATTCCTGAATTATGTCCACATCCCTCATAGGCAAAAGACGCAAAGATTATGCTCTCAACTTGAGAGGACCTAACTCAAATTCTAAGTTAGGGCACTCATGAGTGATTCTACCGCTTCTGCCTAACGGCGTAAGGACTCTTATCTCAGGATTAGATCGTTTTATTGGAAGCTCAAGAGTATCTACACATGTCAGAAATAAAAGAACGCTAAGCTCAAAGATTGAAAAGAATTACGACAGGTATATCTCTCAAGGTTCCCATACCTGTCAACTGTCCAGCTTTCTTGTCCGCCGATTTCTGGTTCAGCGCAAAAGCTCTTTGATGCTGGGTCTGGGGTTGAACTTGTTGTATTGGCTGTGTCTGAGGTGGTTGCTGTGGAGCCACTGGAAACTGAGCTAGCGGAATCTGAGCTACTGGAGTCTGAGGGAACATCGGAAAGGGCAACTGGGGATAAGCTATCATAGCTTTCATTGATTGGGTCTTGCGGGAAGGATTTGATCTGAATCCACTTCCCGACGCCTTTTCTCTGTTTGGACAGTTGTTAGCATAGTGGCCCACTTGACCACAATTGTAACAATCGTTACTTCCCACTTACATACCCGTAATGTATCCGATCGCATTTACCGCACATGTGCCTTGCTGATTTGGGGTAACCCGAGGTCGACTTTGAAACGAGGGTCTAGATTGACCTTGGGAGAATCGCCCTGCTCGCCATCGCTTCTTGTTTGGGAAATTTCTATTCTCCCACCTTCTCTTATTCCCAATCCTTTGGTCAGCCAACAAGAACCTTGTTTGATTAGACTCGGGTGGACTTTGGAGTCCGCCAGCGAAATCTTCTCAGGACGCATCTCCTTTTCCATATCAAGCACACGATTCAGAGTCTCTGCATAAGACATTGGAGGCTGGCAGGCTAGTACTATTCTCATTTCTTGATGTAATCCAGAGCGGAATAACTCAGCCATTTTCTCATCAGTGTCGACCTTACGTGGTGCATCACGAGCCAACTTATAGAACTCTCTGTCGTATTCAGCCACAGTCTTCTTCCCTTTCTTAAGATTTGTGAATTCGATCTCCTTCTGTCTACGATAGCTTCGCGGGATATACTTGGCCAAGAGTTCTTCCTTGAAACGCCCCACGTGAAAACGCCTAGTTGCTCGTGTGAAAGTTCTCTGACAAGACTCCCACCAATAATCCGCAGATCCCTTGAGCTGGAAAGAGATACACAACATACACTCTCGATCGGTGCATTCCAAAAATCGGAAAACGCGATCCATGGCCCTAACCCACTCTTCAGCCTCAGACGGATCACCAGATCTAGTAAAAGTTGGAGGATTTTGGCGAAGGAAAAGCTCGGCGATCTTGCGATCAAGATGGGGAGGTGGTTGATCAGGTGAGTTCTGAGGTATTGGTTGACTCTCTTGAATCTCTTCTTCAGGTATTGGGTTTCGACGTCTTCTAGGCATACTGAAAGAATTTAAGAATTTGAACGTCGGATCAAAGGAAACAATTCTTATCTCATAACGGTTTTAAAATGGTTGTAGAATTCAAACAAATCAGTTTGTTGATAAGGTATTCGTCATGAATAAAAGAGTTGCAATGCTCATATACTGAAATATTCCATTTATATAATCTAGGAAAATTGCCTCTTTGAGGACTTTTAACAAAAGGGGGAAAATTGCCATGAGTGGGTCTGGGCTATGGTGATTCTCTATCTATACAGCATCCTTACGGACTATCCACATACATACCGCATACATATACATCGACAGACTGCTACTACGACTACTTATGCATCACTACTATACATCGTCATACCAACAACATCATACTATCGCACACAAGATCTACTACTAATGACTACTGCTTGGACCAGGCTCATCCTCTCTGGTGATGTCCATCTCTACATCAGCTCTACTGGTCGCTGCTTCTTCATCGACGTAGCAATCAATCTCGTCTTCCCAATCAGGGCTGCCATGTCTTGGTGCTGCAAACTGCAAAGGCTCTATCTCTTCTTCATTGTAGTCTGGCACTGGTGGTTTAGGAGCTTTGGGGTTGTTAGCATGAGAAATTACTTTATACTCAGGATGTAGAATGTAGGGGTCAGTAACAAAGGGCATTTCACTGACTGGGAGATACTCAAGCTTACATTTGCCAACGGACTCAATATGTTCAGGTTCATACTGATATGATCTAGAGAGACCTGATGGTCTAGAAGAACTAGTCCCTCATCTGCAGGAGGAGGTGACTCTTGAAATATATGGATCTCACGAAAGCATCTAGGAATATCAGCTGAAATCGACTGGGACTCGGAAGCTATAACAATAGTGTCCTAGGAATCGAGTGAATTGGGCAAGAGCTGTGAATTACTTCGTAAAATGTAACCATGGGGCCACTCTGAGAAGTCACTGGTTTATCAAAATAAATCGGACGAGAAGGTGACTCGAAGACAAACGGTTGCTCTAATAAATCCGCATCAATTTCCGGTATCATGGGATCCGGATAGGGAAAAGAAATATTTTCAGCAGAAAGCATATCATCAATCCATGAATCTACTGCAGGGAATGTATACAAATCATCAGGACCCCGATGAATATTTGAGTCTATCAATAGAGGAGAATCAGCTGGCTCAACAGTGTCGGGAACTAGAGGAGTACGATCAATCAACATAGGCTCATCAAATCTCGGAGCCGGGATAACAGAAGGTGACTCAACAATAACTGGCTGAGGAGAAGGATCATCCCGCCTCACATAATGCTCTGCAAAGAGCCGACGAAGAAGAGAATGAAAATCCTCAAAAGGAGGAATGTCACCTGGGGGTGGACCTTGAAAATCCACGTTCTGTGCCCGAACGAGCACATGGAATCCAAGGAAATCTCTCGACTCTTCAGGATCTCTAGAAAAATCAATATAATCAAGGGCACTGGTAGAAGCCCATGCTTGCCAGTGTGCTGGCAAGACCTGACTCAATTGAAGTATCGCATCAAAATCGTTAACCCCATGTCGCTTAACCGTAAACCGCCCAACGAAACCGCCGAGAAATTCAAAAGTTAAAATATTGCTCGGCAAGCTCAGAGACCCGTCTGCATTTCCAATCATCAAAGGCCTAACTCTAGTACTTTTACGCGGCGTAGACCGCATCCTCGGCATCCTAAAATAATCATAACTTAAATATCAGGACAATCACATCGATGTGTCCCATTTCCCATCTTGGGATACTAATCAAATTGTATGCATAATCAACTCATATAGCATATAATACTAAGCATGTAAAGATCGCACAAAGCCATAAGCAAATGCAAAAAGAATTCTGAACTCTTTATGAAAATCAACTACTCGTACCTGATTGTGTTGGAGATGACGGACTTGATATGCTGAGCTTGAATAATTTAGGACAACTGGGTTAGACTCAAGGAAGACTCACAGACCGAGCGAACAACCGCCTCGATATTATTCTATCACACCCTACCGACCTAATCTCTGATTAACTGAATAACCGGAGTGCGATGGTTAGATTTAAGAGAAAAAGACTAACTATTTCAAAAGACTCGCAAACAGGAAGAAATTAATGTCCAAAGAAGGACGAGCCTTTGAGTCTATGATCAAATGATAATCAAACGTCAAACACTTATTAAATCGCTATTAGCAAGTGAATTCAATACTTATTGACTCAAGGTTTGTAATTATTCAACAAATGTCTATCCCATCAGAACTCGGTATCACAACACATCAAAACATATGAACCACAGATATAATCAATTATCCTTTCTAAAGAGAAAAGAGTCAATGGACAATTGATTAGCCAAACGATCCAGGTAGAATATTAATCAACCCTGTCTAATAACTGATACCATAATCTTTGACACAAAATTCATACTTGTTTTCAAACATTCAAAACTCATCAAGATTCGATTAAGCAAGTTTCTACAACTATAACGAGTTGGCAGCAAAAGAGCAGCTGAGTTTATGTGTGGAGACATAAACTCAGGGCAAAACATAGGACATGGCAATTTAGGTCTTTGCTCAGCATTCAGTCCACATTGTCATCTCCTGCATAACCTGCACATTTAGAAATACATGCAGGGCGTGAGTACTTGATGCACTCAGTGGGCAATCGCCGAAATAATTGAAACATGCTCTTAGAGCTATATAATCGACTTGCCACTTTTTTTTAGATTCACAGGGGTTTTAAGAAAATAACCTATGAATCATACTTTCTGAAATTTCTTACTTCATGATCAATGCACGTCCTAACAATTCAAATCATAACATGTCTCGCAGACAAATCTTAAATAAACACCATATCTATCAAGACTCTTGTGTTGAGAGTAGGTCTCCTTCTCAAACACCTCGCCAAAGGCCACCTGTACACAAACCCTTACTAGCACTCATCTAGCATAGGGCCGATTTCGTTATTCTCGTGAGATAGGTAATATGCAATATGCTCAAAACAGCAAGTCAATTAACTTTATAAAGAGACACATGCTCATCATCATAAACTTGTGCACATATATTTTAGTTTAGAAAGCCCACGAAAATCGCTTACTCGAGACATTCTCTTTTCCTTTCTTGACTTCTATCTCGCCCACTTGTTCCTTAACAAAGAGATAAGAAGAAAAATAAATACGGGAAATAGGAACTAAGAGTTTCTAACTCTTGAGCCTCTACTAAAACTCTCTCTCGATACTCTATAGTTAAGCTAAGCTGCTAGGTCAATGCATCCCAAAACTAAACTGTTTAACTTATTAAGAAAGTATTTATAAGAACATTAGTCTTTTCAATTCCTTATATTCATAAGGAATATCATATTGCTATAACAAAATATTTAATCTTTCTAATCGATTTCTTTGAGAACTTTGATCAAGTAAACCTTAATCAAGTTATATAATCATAAGAATCTATGTTTTGAAATCAAATTCTAAATATCAAATCATTATCACAAAATCCTTTGTAAAACGCAAACTAACGAAATCTAAATTCTTCGTATAAGCATAGAAAAATATCAATTATTCAAGATAGGCTAATTTAATATACTAGATCATACTTTTGAAATCAAACATCTCAAATAAAATCAACACGAAAAGTTCTCGGCATTACATAGGCACTTTAATTTAGGGTTTTTCATATACGTTGGATTAAACTCTAATTTCTTTCATAAAACACAATCATAGGTATACAATTACATAACTACAAACTTATTTTAAACAAATCAAAGCTAAATCATCTTGAAATCAAGCCCTATATTTTCGGTCCTCATGTGAAATTCATAGGGTTCGATTTTTATTTTCACAATCAACTCTAATCATGCTCAAACGTCTTTAATAACATAGATCCAAGCTTAATTCAAAAATCATTAACAAATCTTCAAGATAATAGTTAGGGTTCTTCACTAAAGTTTAGGTTTTTCATGTAGATCTCAAATTAAATCATAGATCAAGCATGAATCATATCAAAAGGGGTAGATCAACACATATATAAACTAAAAATCGAAAAACGAAATTTCGTTGGAACAAGGCCACCATGGCCGAATCATATAGGGTTTAAGGAGGGAGTTTTTCTTTGATTTCTCAACATAATAACACTCTATATAGGTAGATCTATGCATATATCAACTAAGAATCGAAGAACGGAACCCGTAGAAAAAAATGGCCAAATGGCCGAAAGTTTAGGGGTTTTGGGGGTGGGTTTTCTCTTTGATTTTTACTTCAAAACTTGCAATAGGTTAGTGATTTACCTTCTTAAGACGTAGATCTAACGATTTGAAGAAGGTTGGAAGTCCGGATCTTGAGCTTGAAGAGGAGAAATTTTCGTGTATGGGTGTGTGTGGTTCTCGAATTTGAGAGCAAAATGAGAGGAAATTTGGTGAAAATTGATCCTTGGAGGCTAAGCATTCCTATTTATATCAAGGTCTTATCTCACTATTTCAATCTTCCACCACAAGCCTTTAAATGGCTTCTAGAATAAGCTTTAGGTTTCTAGATAATTCTTTACTAATATAAGCTTAAAAAAAATAACTATAATGTAACTTTAATAAAAATTATAAAATCAAAATAAGGCAAATAGAAATATAGAAATTTCTAACAAATTGAAATTTTCATAAATCGCTCTTTCTAAATAAGCACTGTAATAAATTACTAATTGAAAGATTTATCGTTCAATCGATCAACTATATAATTCAAATATAAATCTTTGTCGAAACCTTTATAAAATCTTATCTAAGGATGCATTGTTCTAGTCACCACGTAATTAATTTCTAATTAATTACGCACTTAACGCTAAACAGAGTTATGAAAATCTGGGTATTACATCGATGATCTGCTTCCTTAGTTGAGGTACCTTGGTAGAGCCAACTTTACGACCTTGAATGGTGTGTCTTCATACAATGCGACCTCCTCAACCGGGTTCTCCTGGTCGGCGACGTCTTCTCCGGTTCCAACTCCTCGGGTTTCTTTGGTTGCTATGATTGCGGTTGCTGGACCGAAGTCCCTGCACCTCTCAGGCGACCTGCATGCATTCCTTAGCTTGCTTCGTCTCCCTGATCACGGTTATCCCTCCTTTCGTGGGGATTTTCATTGTCGTGGTAGGTTGAGCACACCGCCTCACTGCATTTAGCCGCCTCGCCCAAGTTTGACGTTGTATGGCGAGTGGGCACCGACCACTAAGAACTGCACCACTTTGGTAGAGCTCGCCGGTGCCCTTCCCATCTTGTGACAGGCGGTCGATCACCCCGTCTGGGCGTGTCTCTTCTGTCTGAAGCTTGAGTGGTAGCGGTGCTCGCTGAGGGCGCTTCTCTACTCCTAATTTGTCAAAGCATTCTTTGAAGAGGATGCTCACTGACGCACCACCGTCGATATATACGCGTCTTACAAATTTGTTGGCGATCACGGCCTGGATCACCAGCGCGTCCTGGTGGGGAACCACCGTAGGTACGGGGTCATCCTCGGAGAAGGTAATAGCCTCGTCCCTCCTGAACCTCTTGTTGACAGGCTCGCTGGTATGGGGACTTCGGGCCTCGACCTTCAGGGAGGACTTCGTAACTCCACGTGGGAGACCCGTGATGGTAGAGATGACCCCGTCGTACTGGGGTTCGTCATCTCCCTTCTCTTCTTCTCCGCGCTTCGTCTTCTTGTGAGGGGCACTGTTGCCCCTTCTCGCCTGTTTCCTCTTTTTCTGGCCTCGATGAGGGGCCTCGTATTGGCCAGCTTGTCGGTCCTGCCTTTTGTATTTTTTAAGGACCCCGTCTTGTACTAGCATCTCGATGTCTCCCATGAGGTCTCGGCACTCCTCTGTGTTATGCCTATAATCCTCATGGAAAGAACTGTACTTGTCCTTAGTTCGACGTTTTGACCCCCCTGTCATTGGTCGAGGCTTCCGAACTTGTCCATGTGGAGTTCAGATTTACCTCGCTGGCCGTCAAAGGAGTGTATTGAGGTCGCCCGAGGTGCCGCGCGGTCCGAGCCTGGACTCTATGGGGCGGCGTATCCTCTCCAAAGCACTTCGCCGGCCTTGGCTTCGGTCTCCTCGTCCTTCATCTTTTCTTCCTTTTAGAGGGCTCTCATTTTTCTACCTCGCGCTTCTTTCTATCAGCCTCGTCCGCCTTGGCGAACCGATCGGCTATACGCCATAGTTCAAATCGCGATGACGGGCTCGATTGACAATTTCTTTGTACAGGGCCCCCGCAGGATACCGTTTTGGAAGGCCGAGATGATGAGAAGGTCATTCACGTCTTCGACTTTCAGACACTCCTTGTTGAACCTGATCATAAAGTCGCTCACGGACTCGTCTCGGCTTTGCCTCACGGTGAGGAGGTGTGCCGACGACGTTTTTAACTGCGCCTTCTGGAAGAACCTTCGATGGAAGGCTGTCATCAGGTCGTGATATGATCCAATGCTCCCGGGAGGTAGGCTGTCGAACCACCGACGGGCGTTGTCGACTAGCAACTCCGGGAAGAGCTTGCACATATGAACTTTGCTGTGCCGAGGCGTTGGTTGATCATATTGTACCGGCTGCGAGAGAAGTTCTCGGGTCCCTTAGTCCGTCGTGAGGCGATGCTCGCACCCGTATTTGTCGTGGGGCGGGTGTCAAGTATTTCGCTTGAGAACGGGTGACTATATTCCGTATCCGTCGGGCCACCCCCCGAGAGTGGGGCGGAGTTCGTCGACCGAACTCGTTTTGATTTTTAGGACCGACCTCCCGTCGGTCACTTCGTCCTTTCCCGCGTTGTTCGTCTCTTGCGCGGTTGGTTTGGGCCCCGGCTCGTGCCGAGGTATGAGCGACAATGACCTGGATGCTGGGGGATCCACCTCGCTGCGGTGCCTCGTGTTTAGACGAGGCTTCGCGTTCCTTTCTTGGGATGCGCCGACTTGTGCTTCACCGAGGTATTGGAGAAAACTCTCCTTATTCTTCTCAAGAAACCCTCGACGGGCGCCGTCGAGGTTCAACCGCCGGTGGAGGTTCTCCTCGTTACCGCTATGCGATCTCCATCGCTTTGGTATCCTGCTTCTTCATGCAAGATAGGATTGCCTCGCTCGTCAAGGCTCTGGATATGCCCTTCGGGAGTCGATTCTTTGACCGGGTCTTTCCCGAGCTGAGCTCGGCGTGTTTCGTCGCCATTATTGATGTTGTTGCCGGCAGCGGCCCTGGATGCAAGACTTCTTGTTCTCATTGTCGTGATTGATTCCCTGTAAACAAATTTTGATCGAAAACATAGAATTTCGTTTCCCACAGACGGCGCCAGTGATCGATCTTAATTTCGTAAGGGAATTAAATATGCAAGAACACCAAGGATTTACGTGGTTCGATCTATGAATAAGATCTACGTCCACGATGAGAGAGAGAGCTCGTGTATTGATAATATGAGGAGTGATTACAAAGAGTGTAGATGATCCTTTTCTATTTAATCTAGCCTCTATTTATACACAATTATCATGACCTAGATCTCGAATCCAAGATCTATTCTAAGATAGGATTTGAATCTATCTCTTCTCTAATAAGTTTTCTTAGATATGACCGAATCTTCTGCGCCCCATTTGGTTTAGGGGCCTTCTTGGGCTGGACTCGTTTGGGCCGAGCTTCATGTCGAGCTTATTTATAATGGGCACGATGCTTGGGCTTCGAGAGTTGGGTTGTATCCTATCAATACTATTTTTATTTAAACTAATCCTCAAAATTAAACGCCACTTAATTTATTAGTTTTGGCAACAATTCTCAAGTAGCTTTTGACCAAGCATAGCATTAATGTGGAAAATCACACTTGTAAGTCGTGGAATTTGATCTAACAGCATTATAGGGTATAGGTCAAATGTTAATTCTCAGAGAGCAAGATAATATGCCATAACTAATATTTTAAGATAATGAATTTGTAATGTCGTCATGCCTAATCTCATTATATTAATATAATGGTTTTCTATCAACAAAACCTAAATTATTTGTAGTTCTCAAGTGATCACACCATATATATATATATATAAATAAATATATATATATATATATATATAAAGAAAAAAGAGGTAAATGCAATTTTCATCAAGCGGATAAGAAAAAACAGTCAAAGCCCCACGTGAATTACAAACCACCGTGCCATATTCTATATTCTTCTCGAGAACTCATACTCTCTTCGTCACAATAAATATATCATTTTTGAATTATATAAATTTTAATAAAATTATTGGTAACTACGTGTTATTTGAGTGAAGAAAAATTTTCATTATGTTTTAGATTATAAGTGATATAATGATTTTTTTGGTAAATAATGAATTATTGTGAGATTGAATAATAAGAAATAATGTTCTAAAAAGAAAAATGATATATTTTTTGTGGATACCTAATAAAATAATTATGATACACTTATTATAGACGTCAAAAATAATAATTGTGATACACTTATCGTTGACAGTGATAGTACTAATTTTTTTTGTTAACATAAAATCAAGTAACAGTTAGTTGCAGGCTGTGACCTTCAGAACTAGCCATCATGTAGCACGGATATTTAATTTAATTATCGATTACTGTTTTTTATTAGAAATTAACAGCTCAAAACCCAATTAAGCGATAGAATTATATATAATTAATCTGACACACACATATATTTAAATCCACTTGCTTTCTCTCGTGTTCCTCCCATTTTACTAACGACAGCACATTAACCCTAATTTTAATTAACAAGAACAGCTTTTATTTTCGAACCAATTTGTATAAGGTCAGTCTTGATTATTGTGCCCTCAACCCTATATCTTGCTTATTAAATCATCTTTTGTTACTAGTTTCAAAGACAGTCACCAATCAGTGTTTGCATTCTCATACAAACTTACACATGCATTAATTTGTAAATATAAATGGAGTAACAATTGGGAGATTGCATTCTTTCTACTGCCACATGAAATTTTATAGTTTAAACTGTGTTACATGTTTTTGTCCCATATCACTAAATTATAAGTGTATTTGAATATGCTTGACATGAACTAATAATATTAAAATATAAAATGCAACACCTTCTGTAATAGAATAGAAAAAAGTAGCGACTACGAGTTCCCCATGATACCTAAAAAAAATAGTAAGTGTAAGGCAAATTCAACATATGTGAAACTAGTTATAAGATGATAGATATTATTCTTTGTTTATAGTAGATAAAAGCAATAATTGAGGAATGGAAAAAATACAAAAGATCATGAAGAGAAATGTTGAATAATTATTCTAGTATATTTTGTAAGAAAATCAAAGAATTCAAGGCGTACTTGAAGTGTATATATATATATATATATATATATATATATATATATATATATAATTATTTAAATAAAGTTGAGAAAAATCATTATTCATGTGGGTTGTACTGAACAACAAAGTCATTCCACACGTGAAGGTCTCGTGGTTGATATCGCTGTTGCCCCTGCAATTCTGGACATCATTTAATTATTTATAATTTTAATTTATTTAATCTTAGTCGAACACACTAGCTGGTCAATTACTGGTCTAACTTTGGGTTTATATTGTTTATGACGATAAAGTTTGGGATATCTGACAGGATTGGCTCGTTTTTGCATCTCGCACGTACGTTTCTTTTTGTTTTCTTATTATAAACTTATTCTAAACAAGGAGAAGTTCTCCCCTCGAGAACACTAAATCTGTGATCCGATTAATGAGAATATAATGGGATAGTTACAGTGACTCAATAGTTAGAAAATTATAAGTACTTTGTATAGTATCCATAAGAAATCACCTTAAAGAGGGTGAAAAACTCCTATACTACATCATTTTATTTATCAAAATCTCAAACTCAAATTTAGAAATCTAGCCCCCCGTCAAAAGACTTTTTGTGTCTATGTTTCCGATTCAAACTAATTTATAAATTCTTTTAGGAAAATAGATAGATGGAGTCGATCCAAGTATTTTGTCGCTCAAGTTTGTTTGAAGTTCTATATAAGGTTTTAGAAATTGATTGAGTTATTATAAATATAATCAGCAAATTTATCTTTTTTTTTTTTTTGATATAATGGGAGCCATGACCCTTCATTAGATCATGATTTGGGTAAACCCCCGTTCTGTGCAATAGCACGCAAACCACACGAGACGGGTCGTCGGTGTGTGAGCTCAAAGCCATGGGGTGTTTGGTGAGGTTGAACACATGACCTCTCGGCCACAGGAACCCACCTTAACCTATGACCTCTCGGCAAATTTATCTTTCTACACATAGTACGTACGGTATATATCTTTTTCGGTTTATAAATCTATTGAATGTGAGTTTGAGCTAGGATTTCAAAAGTAAAATAATTTCAGGTTTAATTGTTATGCCTGATGCTTCCAATAAAAATTAATATTTTTAATAATTTATTCGACTTTCTACCTCCACTACAAAAAAGCGATTCGATCAACGACGGAAAATTCCGTCGCAAACCACTCGATCCGTCGCTAAAATGGATTAGCGGCGAATTTGAAGTCATTGGAAACTGGTTGGTAAGCGTTTAGCGATGGAATTATGTCCGTCGCTAAAAATTAGTGACGGACCCGACGGAAAATTCGATCGCTAATCCGCGACCTCAGAGCAGTAAATCGATATAAATTCCGTCGTTAATGCGATGCTAATCCGTCGTAGTTAGCGACGGATTAACACACACTTACTCCGTAGCTAAAATTCCGTCTACTACTCGTCGTTATTACGGCGCTAATCGTCTCGATCAAAGCTAATTAGCGGCGGAATAAATCGTCGCTAAAATTATAGTTTTTTTTCTATTGCGTAAAAATTCCGTCGTAAATCAGTCGTAGAATCGTCTACAGTCCATCGCAAGTCCGTCGCAATTTCTGATTGGTTCGAGTTATTTCACGTTGTTAATCCGTCTCCAAACCGTCTCTAATCCGTCTTTAATCCGTCGCTAATCCGTCGCTATATTATGATTACTTACGACTTGATTTGAATTTTGACACCAAACCTGTTTTCAAACAATCAACCCAAACAAATATCAAACAACGATTCCATCCAATTCGATCTATTGATCAACCAAACAAACCAATTCCAACCAATTCCATCCATACAATACAAACTATGAAAACAAACCAATTCGATCCATATAATACAAACTTTGAAATAAACCAAAGCGGGAAGCCTCTTTCAATCGACCTTTGAATATCGAGCTAGAGATCGGTGGATTTGATCTTTCACATCTTGATGAATAAACTACATCAACATATATTCTGAGCCTAGTTAATAATAATGATAATAATAATAATGTGGAATGAATTCTAAGAAAAACACGACACTTACGCCGTATAAATGTACGCAACTTCAACACAGTTGAGCAACACGTATAAGCGAGCGCATCATATTCTCTACTATCCAAATATCTCGTTGACATATTTCCAAAGGTCGCCATCTTGCTTGAAGATTTGAAGCATATCTGGATAGTCTTCGTGCTAATCTCCGCTTGACCATGATGCAAATCTCGAACTTCGTTCTTCGTGATCATCAAAATAATACGAGCAAAATGTCGATGCTTCTTCTACTAGTAAGCATTGCGGATAGAACCCTCAACCCCGGCTTTATTTAAATGCGTTGTTCTTGACTTACGTAAGTATCTACAAAATTTAGAGCGTTGTTCTTCAATTTATATATATATATATGTATATATATATATATATGTGATAATGTCTGAGCGATACCTTTCAAATGGATACATCCATCGGTATTGAACAGGCCACCTGCAATACGGGCTTCATCGACTAGATGAGCAGGAAGATGTTCCATGGAGTCGAAGAAACTAGGGAAAAATGCGCTCGAGCTTGCATAAAATCCTTTGGAATATTTTCTTGGCGCACGGATCATCAAACCCTATGTTTGAGAAGTTAAATCTTTGAAGAATAAAGACAATTACATTACGACTTTCCAAACATTGGGTGGGAGAAGTTCGCGAAATGCAATCGGTAGAATTATTTGCATGAAAATGTAGCGATCATGACTCTTCATCCCAAACATCTTGATTTTGTCATGTACACATCTACCCATGTTGAAACGCGTACCCATGGAAATCTTAAACCTCTTACCCACTCACATAAGACTTTTTCTCACGATTGTCAGTGTATAAGAAGCCTTTGGATATTTTCTGTTGATTCATTCATCGTCGACTACAGTGCATAGCGGTATAAATTAAGTTCTTCTCTAGATTTGCTCGTATCTTTGTCTTCCTTGGACATTCATGGTGTGTTGAAGACATTATCGAACACATTCTTCTCTATGTGCATGACATCCAAATTATGCAGAATCAAAAGAGAACTCCGATGAGGTAGATCCCAAAAATACTTCTTTTCTTCCATCCGGTTCAGCTGCTTGGATATTACGCTATTTATTTCATCACCGCCAATCTACATTACGGAGACTAGTCCCATACCATAATTAGTGTGAGCTCATCTCACGATCGCTTACGGTGGATGGTTAGTAATCAACGTGTTCTTTGAAACCTCTTGATCCCTTGAAATGGGTGATTAGGAGCTAGAAATTTCGATGGTTATCAAACCATGACCGCTTACCACTTTTAGCTAAAGTAAAAGCATCGGTATACTCCATGCGGTCGGACAAGCTAATCTTCGGTGTATTCCATCCGGACAACATAGAGTATGCGAAGTCACTAATTGTCCAAAGTAATGCAGCGTGCATTTGAAAATTTCGCTTCAACGATACATCATAAGTAAAACGCCGTCATCCCACAAATCTATTAACTCTGCTATCAATGGTTGCAAGAACACATCAATCTTCTCGCCCGGATTCTGCGGTCGGGCACTAAGATCGTAAGAAACATGTATTGCTCCTTCATACACGACCACGGGGAAGATTATAAGGAATTCGATATAACGGGCCATGATGAATATTGCTTTCACGATTGACGAATGGTGAAAACCGTCGGTTGAGAGTCCCGATCGATGCGTTCACAATTTACGATGCAAATAAAGAAACTTCGTGTTCAAATGTTTCCATGCAATTGAGTCTGCGGATGGCGCATGAACCCATCATCGGCCGAAGCGATGCATGCCAACGCATATTTTCACGTAGCATTGGATGCATATAATCTACGTAGTCGAGAGTTAGAGGAAAATAATACATCTTTTATATGCTACTTGTGCTTTCCGTCGACTTCCACCATTTCGAGTATTGCTCTTGAAGCGAGGATGGTTCTGAAATTTGCAGCTCGTCGATTAGAATCTTGGCAATAAATCATGCAATTAAATGGACAACAATCAATTTTGTGTGCGGGCAACCCCATGCCACGCAACAATCTCTTACGTCTTTGTAAAGTCATCAGACACGTAATTTCCATCTGGATGCGACTCTTTCATCGATTCGATATTTGATCAAAACCGCTTCCGATAATGTTGTTCTGCTCGCTTCCAACTCGGAAGTCGAGCCACAAATGATAATTGTGTATGATCCGAACAACCCGCCACAAGGTTTATCGTGACATTCAACATATCGTAAAATTTTTTGCATCGAATTTGGCTCCTCTTGATCTCGTCAAATTGGAGCTGTGGACGCAAAGATCCACTACCATCGTGTAATCGTATTTGGTTGTGGTTAACATCGAATCCACAACATTGTGCCTACTTGTGGTTGTCTCTCCTTGAAATATCCATGTGTGATAATTTGGAATAAATCCAAATTTTGATAAGTGATATCATACGATATCTTTCTTACGATAAGGTATATTCTTACACTTCTTACACGGACACTTGATTTTCTCTCCATCCGCGAATAAAAAGCGAGCACTAGCGAATTGATAAAACTTTCAAGTCCGTCTCGAAATTGATATTTAATCCACCAACCGAACTAAACCTCTTATACATCCACTCACGATTGTCATTCATTCTTCAAGCTCCTAATTATAAATAATTAATTAAACATATTCAACATAAGTTGTACAATATAAACTAATTATACACTCATAAGTTAGGAATATGTTAATTCATCTATGAAGTAGTTTCTTGTGATGACATCCCTCATACAAGGACATATATGGACCACATATTTAGAAAATGTGATCACACTTAATTATTAAATAATTATGAAATATGAAATTTATTATGGTGGTGGGTTGTGGGCTAAGATTTTGAGATTGGATTGCGACGTTTAAGGGAAGAATAAGGAGATGGGTTTGTTTTATTTAAAAAATGGAGATGGGTTTGGGTTATTAATTCATAAAATTTCAAGACCCAAAATCCTTTCATCGTACATGAGTAAGAAAATTTATTTATTTCATGTTTATAATTATAAGGGAAAATTGCAGTTTAATATCCCAAATTATTGACCTTTTAATAGAAATATATCGAATTACACATAATTACAAACACACCCAAACTATTGACATGCTAACAAACAAACCCCAAATTATTCACAATTACAATTAAATTTTTAAACTATCACAAAATGATAAAAATGTCCCTAAATTCAAGTTTTTATTATTGAAAAATATTGAAAAATGAGCTAGTATTAAATCAACGTCGTTTGGCTGCCTATAATATAAATTTATTTAATCCTAAAAATATTGACTACTAGCTAGGTGGCAACTATAATCTGCAAATTGGTCAATATTTTTAGATGACAAATAAACACTTATAAAACATTTTATTCATATAACAATTCTAACAAAATTTCGGCAGAGTAAGTTTTATAAAATTAATCGCCATTTGATTCTAATTCAACCAAACTCATCCAAATTTCACAATTCATCACCATGTGCATAATTATACACTTAACAACTCAAAACATCTCACAAATGATGAATTTATCATCCCAATTCACATCGAGTTAAACATATTCACGCCAAGCTTATCAATTTCTCGCAAACATTTTTATCAAACACCACATATGCGTCTGGTTAACTCACGAAGCGATGAATTTATCATCGATTCACATCGAGCTTATCAATTTCACAAGCCCAAATCACAAGACTAACATTGATGCATCATTTCACTATCGATTCGATAAACTCAATTCGATTTTCACTATCAATTCAATGCATCATATATAATATTTTCACTATCAATTCAATATCATATATAATATTTTCACTATCAATTCAATACATCATATAATAATTTTCACTATCAATTCGATATATATAACAAATATATAACAAAATAAAAAACGAACAAACCGACACAGACGGACTGACGGGGAGGCGGGGGCGGCGGGTGGGGGCAGGCGCTGCAGCGGCAGCGGCGCTGGCAGTGCGAGGGTAGGGCTGTGGTGTGGGGTGGGGCGGCGGTGGGGGTGGGGCGCGGCGGGGGGGGGTGACGGCGGGGGGGCGGCGGCGATGGGGGTGGGGGTGGGGTGACGGCGGGGGTGGGGTGGGGCAGCGTGGGGGCTGGGGTAGGGCGGGGCTAGGGCACGGGCTGGGGTCGGGGGTGGGCGGCGGGAGGCAGTGGTGGCGGCGGTGGTCGAGGTGCGGGCGGCGGGGTGGGGCTGCGGCTGGGGCTTGGGGTTGGGGAGGGTTTTCAATTTCAGATATGAAATTGGGGAAGAAAGCCCGTCTGTAATTAAACTTTTTAGCGGCGGATTAGCGACGGAATTATCCGTCGTTATATTTAAAACCCATTAACGACGGATTAACGACGGAATAATGAATTTAACGACGGAATAAGTTTAACGACGGACACATATCCGTCGTTAATTTACGTACAGAATATAAAAAAATCAAAAACATTTTAATTTAACGACGGACTGCATTCCGTCGTTAAATTAGCGACTACTTTACGACGGACAATCCGTCGCTAAAATTTTTGGGAATAAATAAATTCAGAATTAAAATTAGCGACGGATTTTGTCCGTCGTTAAAATAAATTAAAAAAAACTAAAATAATCCGCTTATTTGACGGCGGATTAGAGGCGGAATTGTTATCGATTAAAAAAATAACAAAAAATTAATTTTAACGACGGATAGTGTCCGTCGTTAAATTTAACGACGAATAGAGCGAAAATGCCGTCGTTAATACTTGTGTGATAAATCCCGTAAGTTCGTCGATCCGATCCGTCGTCGATCGCAAAATAAATTCCTTTTTATTCCGTCGCTAATCCGTCGTGATTCACGACCCGCATTTGCCGTCGCTAATCCGTCATTGATCGGTTGTATTTTGTAGTGCTCAAAGACCATCGTTATAACTTTTTAGAAGATTACCTATGGTACTATGTAGTTACAAGTAGGGATGTCAACGGGTGGTCTTTACCCGGACCGATCGGAATCGTTCAAAACCATTAAATTTTAAAACAACGGTTCGGTTTGGTTCGAACCGCTTGAACCGGATCGGTCAAGACCGGCCCGTTTGTCCGGTTCGGTCCGACCCGTCGATTTTTTTTTTTTTTTATAAATTTTAATTTGAGCATTACATATCCAGTAAGAACATTTTACATTTGAGCGCAACTTAATTTTATGAATCACATCGTGATAATCGGTTTTGGTTGTCCGATAGAGCTAGTAAAAGCGAATTAGTCAAAAAGTATATTATCCATTTTCTTTAATAAAAGATAAATATTAATCATAACCTTATAAACGTTTAATTCTAACAATTCCTACAAAAATATTCAATATAGATATAGATAAAAAATATACATTTTATTCAAAATTTGATTATTATTACAATATAGATAAAAAATAATGAAAATCATTTAACCTCAAAAAAGAAAAATCAGAAAAACCCCATCCCATTCTTTTATGTCTACAAAACTTGTCGACGTTTCGCTGTCGCACCTTCGGTGCCGCCGCTGGCTCCTCTTGGCGTCCATCGTTCGCGCCACCATGCCACTGTTGCTGTGAAGCCATCCACCATAATGTGGTTGTCGCCGTCGTGAATGAAGCCAACAACATTGGCAGCAACAACAAATAGCTAGGTTCATGTTTGTATAGGAAATTTGGAGGTTCATGTCTGTAGTGTGAAATCTTTTCTTTGTTTTCTGACGGGAATGAGTAAGGATTTGGGTAATTGGGATTTGGGGGTAATTGAGAATAAGGTCCAATGGGTAACCGATTAGAAATGGGTAATACTCGATCCGGATCCATAATTTGATGGTCCGGATCCGATCCGGGTTTAGTATTTACTGGGCCGGTTCCAGAACCAGAACCAGTACTAAATTACTGGTTCTGGTCCGGGTAAAATCCGCCCGTTGACACCCCTAGTTACAAGAGTGTGCAACTAAAAAAAAACTAAGAAAACAATATAAACTTTTTAATATTTATTACGGTTTCTGTTATAGATTGTTTGTTAGTTTGTAGGTAGTTATGAAGATGTGATAAAGTGGTCATGTTGTTAGATAAGTTGTTAGATCTAGTTATACATACACATACATACGTCTATAAATGCATGTATACGTTTGTTTTTGTAATCGCTATATAAGAAGAGAACAAAGGAATGAAGTAAATAATATTTTCCTCATTTTCTACAGGCTTAGCTCATATCTAACATGGTATCAGAGCTTTTGGTTTTCTGTTCCTGTTAGTCTTCATTCCTTTACCTTCACCTTTGTTCTTCTTCCTTTACGCATTCATGAATTCATCAGCCACATCATCATAACTACCTAACAAACTAACAAACAATCTATAATCTATAATAGAAACCCTATATTACACTGGTGGCCTATTCTAACATGTCATAAATTTGTACTAGCAGTAGATTTAGCAGCATAACATGTAGCTGCTAGCGTTTATTAGATGAAAAACCACCTGAGGGAATGGACACAATTGACTTGGTCAGATCTAGATGGTAGAGGCCATCCCTAGGCTTGCCCTTCAGTAGAACCTTATGAGTATGTTTGTCCTTAACACAACAAAAATCTGAATGAACTCTAGAAACACATCAATCAGCTGTGAACTTGGTTATACTTAGGAGACTCTTAGTGACGTGAGGAACAAACAAGACATTACTTAGAAGAAGAGGAGAAGATGATTGTGAGCAAGAAAATGAAGAGGAGCCAATATGTGTGATTGGAATTTGAGAATCATTACCTACAGTGAGTGTCTTAGAGCCATAGTATGGTTATTGAGTGTGAAGAGTGCTTAGATCAGCAGTAACATGAACAGAAGCACCGGAATCAAAGTACCAATCAGAGGAGTTGAAGGCTTAAAAGTGGGGAGATGAGACATTATAAGCCGTGGGAGCGAACTGAGACATAGAGGAAACCTGAGAAGGATAGTTATGATGCATAATAGGTCGAGAATTAGAATCAGTATTGACAATATGGGCCTGAGGTTGAGAAGGACGAATAGTCAATGGCTCTGGTCTAGTGAAGCTCACATCAAATCATTTATAGCATTTGAGTGCCACATGATTGGTTTTACCACACAGTTGGCAAATAAGCTTGTTTCCAGATGAAAAACTACCTCATCCTCTGCCACGATTGTTGAATCCCCTTCCGGATTTATTACCACGACAACAATATTGACCATAGTTTGGCTGATAGGATGCATTGGCTTGAGGTTGAAACGCCACATTAACGATGTTGGTGATAGTGGCCTGATCCAAGCACTCTTCACACACAATACCCATACTATGGCTCTGAGACACTCACTGTAGGTAATGGTTCTCAACTTCATATCACACATATTGATTCCACTTCATTTTCTTGCTCACAGTCATCTTCTCCTCTTATTCTAAGTAATGTCTTGTTTGTTCCTAACATCACTAAGAGTATCCTAAGTATATCCAAGTTCACAACTGATAATGATGTGTTTATAGAGTTCCATTCAGATTTTAGTTTTGTTAAGAACAAACATACTCACAAGGTTCTACTAGAGGGCAAGCTTAGGGATAACCTCTACCATCTAGATCTCACCAAGTTAGTTTTGTCCATTTCTTAAGGTGGTTTTTCATCTAATAAAATGCCAGCAGCTACCTGTTAAACTGCTAAGTCTACTGCTAGTATAAATTTGTGGCATGCTAGACTAGGCCACCCACGTAATAGTGTATTAAGCTCCACTTTCAAAGCTATGAAAATGCCTACAACTTTGTCTGATGCTAAGTTCTATGATGCTCGTGCTTTAGAAAAAATACACTCTATTAACTTTCCTTCAGTAGAGATTAAAACTTCTACCCCTTTTCAACTTATTCATAGTGATGTTTGGGGGCTTAGTCTGTTGGATTTGTATACTGGAAGCAGTTTTGGTTGAGCTTGTATACAATGATTCATATTACCACTATTACAATCACCTATCTGAATTGTTTACTTTATTGCATATGTATGTCCATTTATCTCATATATAAGTTAGATCATACAGTGTGTAGAAAATCACAGAAGTTTGTATGATTGGTCAAGCTTAATGAGATATAAAAAATATCACAGCTGAGACAACTTTAGGATGAGTTGTCGGTATAAGTTTGCGATATAGATAAGTGACTTGACTTGGTTTCTTGTCTATACTGATACGTCTCTGACATATTGATGGATCACAGTGAGATGAGTTCTTCTATCTGACCATCGTGAAGAACCTAGATCTTGGTGACTTTACGTTGATCTAAACCTCGATAAAAGGTATTAGGTGTGTATGAGTTGCTGACCATCACTTTAACTTGTCATGGGTGAGGGTTACATGAGATAACCCATATTCTCCGCATCTTGGGTGGTGGAAGTGCTTGTATGTCATGCTAGTTGCCTGTATCGAGTCACCGTATCCGTTTAGGATGATGGCGCCCCTTAAGGAGCTCAAAGGTTTATTGTACTAAACCTGCGAGGTTGAGTTAGCTCAAGTACAATAATAAGGTTGAGTGGTACTACTTAAGGAATTAAAGAGATTAATTATTTTAAGCAGTCAGAACGCTATATATAATTAATGGACATGCGATATCTTAAATACGAGGGTTCGTGAAGTCTAAGTGCAAGCCCGACTCAACTTCGGAAATAAAGGGGTAAGTCAGCATTTATTCTCTAGTGGCATGAATAAATGTTTATGAATTAATTTATGTTCCAGGCTGAATATAAGATAATTAATTTATTTGAGGCCCATCTTTATTCCTTGCATTTGATCCCTGGGTTGGCCCATTAAGGCCTGGAGCTGTTAAATTTGTCCACCTCATAAGAATCCCATTGGGATTCTATTATGATCTTCTCTATCTGAAAAGATATTATTATATTTATTAGATATGCAGATATCTTATTCTAATAGGATTCTATGGTTGCATTATAAATATAAGGTGAGAGAAAATCAATGTATCCTAATGTTAAAAAGATTTCGAAAATAATAGTGTGATTACTATGATTTTTGAAATTTCCAAGTGTGAGGAAGAAGGCGAATTTTTGCAGTACTCTCCATAGATTGCTCTCACTCGGCATTGGAGTTTTGGCAAATGGGATACAGTCCAGAAGATCAAAGCATGAGTCTTGATCCGATTCCTTGTCACGAGAAAACACCTATTTGTTGCAATTAATTACATAGGTGCATGCTAGGTATATAATCAATGTATGGTGAATTAAACATCCAAGATAGATCCACGGGAGAGGGTTAAAATCAGATTACCCTACAATTGGTATCAGAGCCTGGGATCAGTATCTTGGCTCTGTTGGATTAATTCACGTTTGATTATTACGTGCGTAATTAATTAATTGTGGATCTGTCGTTCATCATGGCTCGTTTTAATTTTTTCGGATTTCGTTTTTCACCACGAGAAAATCCGTGGTTAGATTAGGATTTTTTTTGTAATTCTAATATGTAAAAGAGGAACAAAGACGAAGAACACGAAGAACGAGACGATGGAATCCCATAGCACTGTGCGATGGGAGCCACATCGAAAACCAGTGCACGGCGAGGCACGACGAGGTGCAGCCCTAGCGCGCGGATCCTTCGGTAGCTCGCGTGCGGGTCACGGCGTGCAGCACGAAGATGGGCGAACAGGTACGGCAAGCCTCGATAGCCCTCGGCGGTCTCAGCCAGGCAACGCGCAGTCGGGCATGTGGGCGCTCGGCGACACCATCGTGCGCCTCGGCAGCTTCAGCAGCCTTCAGCGTGTCGTCGGACGTCTCAACAGCTGGGCGTGCGGGGCGCGCATTCATCACGGGGATGCCTCGGCACGCCTCGGCAGATTGGGCGCAGATGTCGGCAGCGTTCGATAGCATATGGGGGCTCGGGCGAGGCTGGGCGAACACGCGCGATGGTTAACACATTCTACGCGCAGACCTACGTGCACGCTCGGTAGCTCGCCCGCCGTCTCTCGGCAGCACGTTCTCGGCCAGGCTATACGATGTTCCTCAGCAGGTGGTCGACGACAGCGGGCGGGCAGGGCGACAGCGCATGCTCAGTGTGCGTGGGCGCCCGACAGCTCTGCGGATGACGTCGACCCTGGGCGATGGCGTGGTGAGGTGAGGGAGCAGCGGCGCTTCTGAGATGGCTACACAGGCGGCGGCGTGGCGGCGGGGAGCAAGCAAGCGGGCTGCACCCAGCCCATCTTGGGTGACCGGCCCGTTCGACCAGGACCGAATTTTGACCCGGTTCAGTTACGGCCCGACCCGCCATATTCTTTATTCGACCCGTTTCAATTTTTCGGCCCAAATTAAGTTTTGACGAGTCCCGTCCGTGCTCGTTCACACGAGGCCCGTTTGAGATTTATTGAAGATATGTACTTTGCAAATTTATGTAATAAATTAGGCAGGGAAGTACAGGATCCACAAGTGGGCCACGATGAACGAATTTATTTTATTTTTATCGTTCAAAACATGTCGTGGATGTTTAAATTATGCAGAAGCATGCTATGTATGTTTAATTACATAGATAAACATGTAATATGTTTTCGTGATTGGATGCGTATAGCAAGCATGCTAGGTTTATCGCGTTTTGAAACTTGTTTTAGAATTCTACGAGCATGTTAGAATTACGTGATCTGCATGGACAAATATTTTGAAACAAAAGACTAAACAAGAAACCTGTAATATCCCGCAGTTTTAAAGCTAAAATGTGATAATAAAAATCGCGAATTAGGGTTTTGTTCTGGTAATCGAAATAGTGAATTATCGAAACTTGATTTCGACTATCCTTTATACGAGGATTATTATATCATATTCACTATAGATTAGTGAATTAAGGAATATAGTTTATATTATTCCTTCGGACGTATTATTCTAACGTCGATCAATTTCGACAGTTAGTTTTACGATATTTTCTAAGTGACGAAGCTTAGAATTAAATTCCTTATTAATAAAAAGGAATGAATAAAGTGAGTAAGACCTTATTACGAACAGTTTGGGAAATGATACGATTAGTATCGGTTTAAGACGTTTTGAACGTCAACGTTTAGAGATGATTCGAAAACATAGTCTAATGATCAAGGAATTATATTATTTAAATTCCTGTGATTATTTTATGTAATAAGAGCATTATTTAACATTAAAATAATGCTATAGAATTAGAGAATAATGATTGAATAAAAGAGCCTATTTTTGAAAACCCTAATTTTCGAAAATTAGGTTTTGTGACCTAGAATTATTCTAAATATTTTTCTATGATTTAATCCATCATCTAAGACTTATAATATGTCACATAGCTATAGATTAACTTTTTATTACAAGAAAATAAAATATATAGCATTATTGATATATATATTGTTTTCGAAAATATATATATATATGAGAGATTGGATTTAATTCCTATCCAAATAATGATTTATTGTTATAATTACATTTTGGAGATATTTTAAGGATAAGAAAAGGTGTTATATCAAGTTGCACAAGTGGGAAGCCACTTGTGTGGAAAGTGCCGAAAATTATGTGATATTATGTGACATAATTAATAAATATCATGCTTTAATTAATGAGAGAATATGATTATGATATTAGCATGATATTAGGTGTAAAGTAGTGATAGTTATCAATTAAAACAAGTAACCAATGGCTTTTGTCACAAGGTGGCCGAAAATTTGGAAATTTATAATGTGAAATGAAGAAATATCATGCTCTAATTAATGCTATGTTATTATTATGTTGATAAGATATTATTATAAGATAAGATAGACTATGTATCCAATTTGAACAAGTAACTATGGCCTTTGGATTGTAGTAGCCGAAATTGTTGAAAATATAGTGTGAACAAGTGTGAAATTAAAAAAAAAAATCATAGTGTAAATATTTGACTTTTCAAATATGATCTTATCTTATAATATTAATATATTATATGATTGTATAATAAATAAAATTTAACCTATGGTTTCATGAAGTGGCCGAAAGCTACATAGAGTGAAATAAAGTCATGAAATTTTATTTTATGCTAGATATGGTGACATCTATTAATTAAGTGATAAGATATCATATTAAAGTGTATATGATAAGATTAAAATTTTTGTCCTTTGTTAAAGGAGGTGGCCGATTTATTTGACCTTGATTAAAGGTGTAATAATTATCATTTTATGTAATAATTACCTACAAATATACAAGGTCTATAAATATAAGATGGAGGCAACCATTCCTCATTTTACACCCCTTAGTGCCGAAAATAGGGAGAGAAAAATAGAGAGAGTTAATCACTTATTCATCCCAAATCTTAGATCGAAAAACATTGCCGATAGAAATCGACGCTGATTAAAAGGTTAGAAACGTTACGAGCTTTGATTTCATGTTAGAATTTGTGGTTTTCATCCATAAGATATTATGTTACATGCTTATGTTATTTATGATGGAATTCTAGGAAAATATGTTCATGTGCTAAGATGTTTGAAAATTATGTTTATATGATGTTCCTAAGTATATACTATGATTTTAAAACAAAGTTAAGCATGATTATGAAAAATAGATGTTGACCGAAAACTTGTGAATAACATATGTTGATGAACATGATTTTTAATTGTTGATTTGAGCATGAAATAATGATCTATAGTATTAAATAAACTTATATGATTTTATGTAGAATTTTTGGTAAACAATAGCATATATATGTATAAATACCGAAAATATTAAAAAGAATATTATGATGAGAGATAATTCATGATTCAATGATATTATAGCATATAAATGATATAGATTCATAATATGGTGTTATATGAATTTATTAGAATTTAGAAAATTAATTCGACCTAAGTCATATTTTCGAAAATATGAACCTAGGGTATCTTGATGAATAATTCATATATGATGAAAATTATGATGGTGATTATGTGATGGGGAATTTAATTGAATTTATGAAAAAAGGTTTATCATGTTTTCCAAAAATACCGAAAACAATATAGTAAAATTTAATGATGTATAATTTTTCTATGATCAATATTATTACATATTATTGATCCTATGTTAATATAGTATGTTGTGTGAATTTATGAGAAATTAAGCACAAGTGTTCATATATTAAAGGTATTAATGTTTTAAATTTATTTTATAAGGTATAATCATATAATATATTCTAAAATGAACTTTTAGACATACTATGTGTTGGTTGTATAATTGAAAGCGAGGTTGGTTGAGCTTGTATACAATGTTTCCTCGTTACCACTATTACAATCTCCTATCCGAATTGATTACTTGATTGCATATATATCGTGTCCCTTATCTCATATATAAGTTAGATCATACAGTGTGTAGAAGATCACAGAAGTCTGTATGATTGGTCAAGCTTAATGAGATATAAAAAGAATCACAGCTGAGATAACTTGAGGACGAGTTGTCGGTATAGGCTGCGGTATAGATAAGAAGTGACTTGACTTGGTTGCTTGTCTATGCTGGTACGTCTCTGACGTATTGATGGATCACAGTGAGATGAGTTCTTCTATCTGACCGTCGTGAAGAACCAAGATCTCGGTGACTTACGATGATCTAAACCTCGATAAGGTATTAGGTGAGTATGAGTTGCTGACCATCACTTTGAATTGTTATGGGTGAGGGTTATATGTTCTAACCCAATATTCTCGCATCTTGGGTGGTGGCGGTGCTTGTATGTCATGCTAGTTATCGACGAGTCACCGTATCCGTTTAGGATGAGGGCGCCCCTTAAGGAGCTCAAAGGTTTATTTTACTAAACCGGCGAGTTGAGTTAGCTCAAGTACAATAATAAGGTTGAGTGGTACTACTTAAGGAATTAAAGATATTAATTATTTTAAGCGATGAATGCTATAAATAATTAATGGACGTCGATATCTTAAATACGGGATTCGTAATGTCTAAGTGCAAGCCGACTCACCTTCGGTAATAAAGGGTAAGTTAGCATTTATTCTCTAGTGGCATGAATGAATGTTAATAAATTAATTTATATTCTGGGCTGAACATAAGATAATTAATTTATTTGAGGCCCATCTTTATTCCTTGCATTTGATCCCTGGGCTGGCCCATCCAGGCCCGTAAGCAGATGAAAATCGGCGCCCCTATGCTCAATATGGTAAGGATTTGATCCTCTTTATCCATAAGGATATTATTATATTTATGGGATATGCATGGATCCTTTCCTAATGGGATTATGGTAATGCATTATAAATATAAGGTAAGAGATAAGATCAAAGCTAATCCTTAATTATCAATCCTCATATTTTCGAGAATCACAAGAAAAATTGTGAGGAATTTTCGAGAGTTTGGAGAGAGCATTGGGTGATTTTCCGAAGCATTCTCCATAGATCATCCTCACTCGACGTTGGAGATTGGGAAACCGGGATACAGTCCAGAAGGTCAAAGCACGAGTCTCGATTCGTTCATCCCGATCCATCTCGACAGATTCAAAGGTTGACACGAGAAAACCCCTACGTGTTGCAATTAATTATATAGACGCATGCTAGGAATATAATCAATGTATGGTGAATTAAACATCCAAGATAGATCCTCGGGAGAGGGTTAAAATCAGATTTCCCTTCAATTGGTATCGAGCACAGGATCGATATCTTGGCTCTGTTGGATTAATTCACGTTTGATTATTACGTGCGCAATTAATTAATTGTTGGATCTGTCGTTCATCGTGGCTCGATTTTGTTTTTGTCGGATTTTGTTTTTCACCATGAGAAAATCCGTGGTTAGATTAGATTTTTTCCCTGTAAATCTTATCTGTAAAAGAAGAACGAACACGAAAGCATGAAGAACGAAATAACGGGAAGACACGTCGGAGAAACCGGACGCACGGCGCGAAGTGCACGCGGGCGACGACACGTATGGCGTGCTCGGCGCTCGCAGCACGCCCCTCGGCTGCTGTGCACGTTTCTCGATGGGCAGGGTGGCACACGGCTCGGCAGCCTGGGCGTGCGGGGCGTGCGATTCTCGCGCAGACGACTCGGCACGCCTCGGTGCTGGGCGCATTTTTTCTCGGCGGTTTGCGGGCGACTTCGCGGCCGCGAGGGATGCGCGCGTTTGTCGCGATGATTCCCGACACGGGCGACGAGGCGTGCGTTTGTCGCGCGAGATCTCCGGCGCATGAAGCGGGCTCGTTGTCGCCGGTCGACATGCAATAGCAGCGCGCCAGCGTGGCGCGAAGCGCGAGCATGGCTGCGCCGCGTGCTCGATGGGTCACGGTCGTCTTCGCGACCGCGAGGCAACCCGCGAGGAGCACGCGAGGCGGCGGCGCTGGCGCGCGGGCGCGCGCACGATTCGTGCGAGCATACGCCGGCGGCCTTCGGCGGCGGCCGAGATTCGCGCAGAAACCTCGATCTGCGCGATTTTCTCGGCAGGCCAGGAGCGCGCGAGGATAGGGCGGCGGCGGTGCTGGGCGCGTGCATGGGCTGTGCCCTAGCGCGTGCGCGGCCCAGCCCATCTTGGGCCGACCCGGCCTAAACCCGGCCCAGACCCAATTTTTCGGCCCGAACCTATTTTTTTGGCTCGAATCCGGTTTGTGAATCCGTCCGTGCCGTGCACGCGAGGCCTGTTTTCAAAGTTGATGAAGATCTGTACTTTGCAATTCTATGTAATAGATTAGGCAGGAAAGTGCAGGTTCCACGAGTGGGCCACGATGAACGTTTTATTTTATTTTAATCGTTCATTGCATGTCGTGGATGTTTAAATTATGCAGAAGCATGCTATGTGTGTTTAAATTACGTAGACAAACATATTATATGTTTTCGTGATGCGCATAGTAAGCATGCTAGGTTTATCGCGTTTTCAAGCATATTTTAGAATTCTGCGAGCATGTTTTACATGTTGAGTTCTATAGAAAAGCATGCTAGGATTACGTGATCTGCATGGACAAACCTTTGAAACAAAAGACTAAGCAAGTAACCCGATATATTAATTTTCAAATTAAATTGTCAAGACCTCCACTTTTGATCTCTATACAAAGTGAGACGACCGTGAGTAAACGCCCACACGCGTGGCTTGCTTGCACTATTTATCATAAGTTTGTTAGATGAGATTTCTAAATAAAATATTTTAAATCTATTGAGAAGTGGGAGTTTCATGTAAACGTCCACACGCGTGGCTTGCATGTGCGATTTTCATAAGATCTCTAGAGATGGATTTAAAATGAGATAACAAAGGTTTTGAATTGGAGCGGTATGGTCCCTACCGAGTATGCCAATTCTAAGAATTCATTTCTATTTGTTAAAATTATGGTCACTTGCTAGACATCACCTCGAGTACAACTTCATGAAGTCCCTTCTTGCGATAGTGATGTGGTCTAGTAAGGTCCAATCATTAATTTCATTTGTCGTAAGGATAAGTTGACATGGATTGAAATTAAGCGACTAAAAGGTATATTTTAGTCTGGTCGAGGGGTTCATGTGTAGCGCCCACACGCGTGGCTTGTATGTGGAATTCCTTGGGCGATTGGAGGTTTCAATTAATAATGTTTTATCAAAAGGTTACAATATTATTGTTACTAATTATGTGCGATCGTATGCTTATGTGTTTTACATTATCTTTTCGATATGTCTCTTACACCGATTATCAATATGCTCGCACAAAATCCTTTATCGGTCCGAATTTTATCGAGTGGAAATGAAACATTGAGAATGTTCTTATCTTGAAGAAAATCTATTTGTACTCACTACACCCCGTCCCAAGCCTCTAGGCGATTCATCTCATCGATGAGGAGGCGCAAGGAGCACGAGAAATGGGACAAATCAAATAGAATGGCAAAGTGCCTTCTTTTGGTCACCATGTGTTCTAAACCCCGCAGTCGAGTTAGCTCAAGTACAATAATAAGGTCGAGTGGTACTACTTAATGAATGAAGTTATTAATTATTTGGCAATGTAATGCTATAAATAATTAATGGACGCTCGATATCTTAAATACGGGATTCAGAATCGACTCAACTGTAATAAAGGGGTAAGTCAAGATTTATTCTCTATTGATCCCCGGCTGGCCCATCCGTGCCCGTTAGCTGGAGGAAAACGCCCATGATGCTCCCATTGGCAAGATTTTATTCTCTTTATCCCACAAGGATATTATTATATTTATATCATAGATCATTTCCATATAAGATTATGGTAATAATCCCGAGTATGGTAATAATCTTGAGTATGGTAATTTCCATAAAGAATTATGGTAATTTATAGGATTATGACAAAATCAATAACGAGTCCTGCAACTATCGAGATGGAAGATCACGACCATGATATGGCTAAGTCTTATGAAATCGTGTGAGAGTTGACGAATCGTTTGTCATAATTTGACAAAATCAATAATGTCAAGAACCCGATGCCCTTCATCGACGATCGACTAATGAGCAGCGAGAGTCGCTGACTTTTGAATAAGTCAAACAATATGGCTAAATGCTATATGATGAGTACTATGTCCAAAGGCTTGCAAATGCAAAGATCATCGATGGTAGACGCGACAAATATTGGTCAAGTCTCGAGAGTAAGTTTGGGCGATCGGATCGGACGTACCCGCCCACACAATGAGAGAAATCTTGGCGTGTAAGATGGAAGAAGGAAGTTCGGTCCATGAACATGTCTCCCACATGACTTCATCTCATGGATAGTCTTGACGGGCTGGGAGGAGGAATTGACGGCGGTCCAGGTCGATATCATCCTCAATACAACCGCCAAGTCTTTTGAGAACTTACGGAGTGAATGCGATCAGCGAGCAAGACCGAGTATACACTTAGTCGGTTGCTTTTCAATGATCTCGTGGTCTGGGAAGGAGTTATGGGCGAAGGAGACATGCTCTTGCTAGCACATCTAAGGGCCCAAATTTTCCGCTGCAAAATGGAAAAGTAAAGCGGGCACCAAAGGTGGTGAGGCAAGGAAAATAGTGGGAGTAATGGGAGCAAGAACATGGCCGCCACTGAGGTGAAGAAGCAAAGGAGAAGCGCAAGTGCTTTAAGTGCGGTAAGACCGGCATCGAAGGCTAAGTGCTTATGCTCATGCTCAAGGTACGCTGCTTGCTTTAGTAACGGAAACATGTTTAGCAACTTGTTCTACCCATTCTCGGGTAGTGTACACGGGCTGATCGATCATGTTTGTTAACCTTGCGTGGGTTCCGCGACAAGGAGGCGAGTAATGGCGTAGATAACGATCTCCATGGGCAAGTGGAAAGTCGAGGCCACATACCGAGATGTTACTTTATGTTTTGAGAGAATAGCTTTTAGTTTTAAAAGACGCTTTATATGTGCCGGATTTTCGATCGAACCTTGTTTCTGCTTTCAAACTATTTACTCATGGATATTCGTTATTTTGATAGGTGTTTCTTCAATGAAGGAAAGCGATTTAGTGCATGACCATGTAGAGCAAATGATCAATCTCTTGGAGAGCTCGAGTTGGTTGGAGGATATATTGATGGACGTAGTCGAATCGATATGATCCTCAACACTTTGCCTAAGTCTTTGATGACTTCCGTTATAAAGCGGTCCTTTATGATAAGAGTTATACTCTAGATTCATTGCAAGAGGATCTAGTGCGGAAGAACACAAATGGGCAAAGGTGCAAAGTCTTTAAGTACGCACCTCAAAGAAAACCAACGCTTATCGAAGATGAAAAGGAAAAGTGGAATTCAAGAGATGCTAAGGCTAAAGAAAGAGTGGGAGTAATACAAAGGGCTCTACCACGGTTTGAAAAAGCGAAGGGAAGGCAAGTGCTTCAAGTGCGAGAAATCGTTAGACGAGGGACGTATGATTGCGAGATTGATACGAAGGATAACCCTAGCTAATCCATTCATAAAAGCCTCGCCGCAATAAGTCTACGCCTCGCACGCTAGAGGACCTGAATTGCGCGCGACGGCACCCACTTAGAAAGGAAACTTTGTATAAGTTGGGAGAAGAAAAGTGATGGTTGTTAGTAATAGCTAGTAGAGACACATTGTATACTAAAAGTTTGTTTTAGTATAAGTGGAGATTGTTGATTTGTATAATCGAAGTCGTTATGGTTGAGCTTGTATACAACGTTTCCTCGTTACCACTATTACAATCTCCTATCCGAATTGAATACTTGATTGCATATATCCGTGTCCCTTATCTCATATATGTTAGATCATGCTGTGTAGAAGATCACGTAAGTCCGTATGTTTGGTCAAGTTTAACGAGATATAAAAGTTTCACAAATGAGACAACTTAAGGACGAGTTAGTCGTCGCTTAAAGTCAGCAAAGATAGATGCAAGGACTGATTCTTAGTTGCTTGTCTAAGCCGGGCACGCCTCGATGTATCAAGGATCACAGTGAGATGTGTTCTTCTATCCGGATCGCCGTGAAGAACCAAGATCTGCGGACTTACGGCGATCTAAACCCCGATAAGGTATTAGTGAGTACGAAGCGGTCACCATCACTTGACTGACTTTACGCGAGGGTTATAGTTCAACCCAAGATTCTCCGTGATCGTGGTGGCAAGGTTGCATGTCACGCTAGTTATCTCAGATCGAGTCACCGATCCGCTTAGGACGATGACGCCCCTTATGGAGCGTTAAAGGTTTATCAGTACTAAACCCCGCAGTCGAGTTAGCTCACACAATAATAAGGTCAAGTGGTACTACTATGAATGAAGTTATTAATTATTTTAAGCAATGTAATGCTATAAATAATTAATGGACGCTCGATATCTTAAATAATGGGATCAGAATGTCTAATGCAAGCCCCGACTCAACTGTAATAAAGGGTAAGTCAAGATTTATTCTCTAGTAGCATGAATAAATGTTTATAAATTAATTTATGTTCGTCGAACATAAGATAATTAATTTATTTGAGGCCCATCTTTATTCCTCGCACTTGATCCTGGTCGCCCATCCAGTTCATAGTCGGAGGAAAATCGCGCCCATGATGCTCCCATTGGCAAGATTTATTCTCTTTATCCACAAGGATATTATTATATTTATGGTATATGCACAGATCCTTTCCATATAAGATTATGGTAATAATCCCGGAGTATGGTAATAATCCTTGAGTATGGTAATTCATAAAGAATTATGGTATTTCCATACGGGATTATGGTAATTTTCATATAGATTATGGTAATTTCCATATGGGATTAAGGTAGTGCATTATAAATATAAGGTGTAGATAAAGTCTAGGTTAATGCTTCATTATCAACACATTATTTTCGAGAATTCCAAGAGAGAATTGGGAGAGATTTTCAGATTTTGACCAGCGGGAGACAGGGCAAGTGCTTCAAGGGCGCGTGAGACTAGGCATTGGAAGGCTAAGTGCCCCAAGCTCAAGGCTCAAGGTACGCCATTTGTTTTAGTAACGCAAACATGTTTAGTGACTTGTTCTACCCATTCTTGGGTAGTAGACACAGTGCGATCGATCATGTTTGTTACCCTTGCAGGGTTCCCGCGACAAGGGAGTTGCATGATGGCGAGATAACGATCGCCACGGGCAACATGCGAAAGTCGAGGCCGCTGCAGTCGGAGATGTTACTTTATGTTTTGATAGAGCAGCTTTAGTATTAAAAGATGTTTTATATGTGCCGGATTTTCGGTGGAACCTTGTTTCGCTTCAAATTGTTTATTCATGGATATTTCGTTATTTTTATAGTGGTGTTTCTATCATAAGAAATGATGAAGTTATACGTGTTGGCACATTATATAATTCACTTTATACTATTTCTCGCTAAACATAATACCTATAACTATGTTGCATCTACATCAAACCTTAAGAAGAGAAAGTTTTCTTATGAAGATGACACCACATTTCTCGGCATCTCGATTAGGTCACATCAATCTAAATAGGATCCAAAGACCGGCTAAGAATTGGCGCTGGGTAATCTCACGTTACTCGCTCGATCCGCGAATCTCGTATAGAAGGAAAGATGTCGACCGGACCTTCAAGGCGAAGGGTTATAGAGCCAAAGAAGTGTTGAGCTAGTCCATTTCGACTGTGTGAACCGATGTCCACAAGCTCGTGGAGGGTACGAGTATTTTGTCACTTTCATCGACGATTACTCAAGGTACGGATACATATACCGCTTCACCGCAAGTCCGAATGCTTTGAGAAATTCAAAGAGTTTAAGGAGGAAGTGGAGACAAAGCTTGGTAAAGTATCAAGTCATCATGGTCCGATCGCGGTGGCGAATACCTCAAGAACGAAGTTCATGGACTATCTAGTGAAGTGTGGGATTACCTCCCAACAAGACTACACCGGGCACACCACAACAAAATGGTGTGTCGAGCGAAGAAATAGGACTCTTTTGGAAATGGTTAGATCAATGATGAGTTATGCAAAGATCGCTTATTTCGCTCAGGGGTATGCCTTAGAAACAATGCATACTTGCTAAATCTAGTACCATCCAAGTCGGTCGAAAAGACCCTTTCGAGTTGTGGTTTGGGCGCAAGCCTCAGTTTAAGCCACATAAGGATATGGGGCGTCCGGCACATGTCTTTGAACAAGAAGGTCGACAAGTTGGAGGCTAGATCCGATCTGCGTCGTTTATGGCTATCCTAGAGGGACGAAAGGTGGTTTATTCTATAGTCCTAAGGATCGAAGGTCATTATTAGACTAATGCCCGATTCTTAGAAGAGGATTATATGACAAACCATAAATCCAACGTTGAAATCATTCTTCGAGAATTAGAAGATGATCGTATTCCACCACCGATTAAGCCAAAGTACGAGATGTCGGTGTTCAGTGGGAGGATCGATACCGATACTTCAAGAAATTGAAGTGGGTCGAGTTCCTTTGGAGATACCGGCAGCACAAGTGGCTCCTATCCAAAGAAGTTGTGCAAGATAGAGAACCACAAGTTACCGCACCCACCGCCATATGTGCCAAGCGCCTCGTCGTAGTGGGAGGGTTGTTCGTCAACCCGAGCGATTTATGTTCGTGGGTGAATCTTTAGATTTAGTCCCGGAAACGAATGTGTAATAATCGACCCATGGACGACAAATGAGGCGATATAAGACATTGATGCAAGATCACGGCACACCGCTATGGACTTAGAAATTGAGTCCATAACATCTATGGATGTATACGAAAGACACTCTACCATATGGCAAGGAAGCCATAGGTAGTAAGTGGGTATACAAGAGGAAGAGAGATTCGATGGAGAGGTTTCACTTTTAAAGCCGTGCTTGTGGCGAAAGGGTACACTCGCATTGAGGGCTTCGATTTCGATGAGACCTTTTCAGTAGCAATGCTCAAGTCCATCGTAATTCTTCCGCCATAGCAGCCCACTTAAACCTAAAGGTTTGGCAAATGGATGTGAAACCGCTTAAACGATTAGCTTGAGGAAGGTAGAGACATCTATATGCAAAGAACCAAGGTTATGTGGTGAAGGGTGAAGAGCATCTAGTATGGAAGCTTAAGAAGTCCATTTATGGGCTTAAGCAAGCCTCACGATCCCGAACTTACGCTTTGACGAGGTGGTAAAGTCCTATGGATTTACCAGGTTGCCTAGCGAGAGTTGTGTGTATCGCTTAGATGTCAACGGTGATGTGGTATTTCTTGCACTTTATGTAGATGACATTCTTCTAGTTGGCAACAATGTGAAGTTTTTATCGACGTAAAGAGTTGGTTATCTCGATCGCTTCAAATGAAAGACTTAGGAGATGCGGCGACATTCTTGGGATCAAGGTTTACCGAGATCGCAAGAGGAAAATGTTGAGCTTATCTCAGCGCCTTACATTGATACCGTGATTACTGCTTTAGTATGCGAGACCGCCAAGAAAGGATCGCTACCTTTCGCACATGGCGTTCCTTTATCTAAGGAGCATCACCTATGATCGCAAAGGAGATAGAGGAATGAGACAAGTTCCTTACGCTTCGCCGTAGGAAGTCTCATGTACGCAATGCTATGTACGAGACCCGATATCCGCTATGCAAGAGTATAGTAGCTAGATATCGATCTAACCTGGACAAGCTCATTGATCGCAGAAGAAGCATATACTCAAGCACCGAAAAGGACTCGAGATTATAGGCTAGTTTACCATGCGAGATAGTCTAATGCCTTTGGGTTATCTGCACTCGGATTTCCAAGTCGACCGTGATGAGAAAAGTCTACCTCGTGCTATGTGTTTACCTTGGGACGTGGAGCCAGATCCAAGCGGAGTGCAAAGCAATGATGCATTGCGGACTCTACCATGGAAGCCGAATATGTAGCCGCTCGAGGTCGCTAAGGAGGTCAGATGGTTCAAGAACTACCTCATGGATCTATGTATGGTACTGGTTTGCCCAAGAGTATCATAGTTTCATTGTGATAACTCGTGCGAAGTGGCAAACTCGAAGGAACCACGGACCCACAAGGCGACCAAACACATAGAGATAAAGTACCATGTCATACGAGAAATCGTGAGACGAGGGACGGCCGATTGAAAAGATTGATACGACGGATAACCTAGCGGATCCATTCACAAAGAGCTCGCCGCAAAAGTCTAAGTGCACGTTCGAGGACTCGATTGCGCTGATGGCACCCACTTAGAAAGGAAACTTTTGTATAAGTGGGAGAAGCAAAGTAATGGTTTTGTTTGTAATAGCTAGTAGAGACACATTGTATACTAAAAGTTTGCTTTAGTATAAGTGGGAGATTGTTGGATTTGTATAACGAAAGCGCTTTGGTTGAGCTTGTATACAATGTTTCTCGTTACCACTATTACAATCTCCTAACCGAATTGATTACTTGATTGCATATATCCGGGTCCCTTATCTCATATATAAGTTAGATCATACAATTGTGTAGAAGATCACGTAAGTCCGTATGATTGGTCAAGCTTAATGAGATATAAAAGAATCACACCGAGACAACTTGAGGATGAGTTGTCAGTATAAGTCCGGTATAGATAAGAAGTGACTTGACTTGGTTGCTTGTCTATGCCGGTACGCTCGACGTATTGATGGATCACGGTGAGATGAGTTCTTCTATCTCGACCGCCGTGAAGAACCAAGATCTCGGTGACTTACGATGATCTAAACCTCGATAAGGTATTAGGTGAGTATGAGTTCTCGACCATCACTTTGACTTTTTATGGGTGAGGGTTATATGTTCTAACCCAATATTCTCCGCATCTTGGGTGGTGGCGGTGCTTGTATGTCATGCTAGTTATCTCAGACGAGTCACCGTATCCGTTTAGGATGATGACGCCCCTTAAGGAGCTCAAAGGTTTATTGTACTAAACCCCGCAGTTGAGTTAGCTCAAGTACAATAATAAGGTTGAGTGGTACTACTTAAGGAATTAAAGATATTAATTATTTTAAGCAATGTAATGCTATAAATAATTAATGGACGGCGATATCTTAAATACGGGGATTCGTAATTTCTAAGTACAAGCCCGACTCACCTTCGGTAATAAAGGGGTAAGTCAGCATTTATTCTATAGTGGCATGAATGAATGTTTATAAATTAATTTATGTTCTGGGCTGAACATAAGATAATTAATTTATTTGAGGCCCATCTTTATTCCTTGCATTTGATCCCTGGGCTGGCCCATCCAGGCCCATAAGCAGATGAAAATCGGCGCCCCTATGTTTAATATGGTAAGGATTTGATCCTCTTTATCCATAAGGATATTATTATATTTATGGGATATGCATGGATCCTTTCCTAATGGGATTATGGTAATGCATTATAAATATAAGGTAAGAGATAAGATCAAAGCTAATCCTTAATTATCAATCCTCATATTTTCGAGAATCACAAGAAAAATTGTGAGGAATTTTCGAGAGTTTGAGAGAGCATTGGGTGATTTTCCAAGCATTCTCCATAGATCGCCCTCACCGACGTTGGAGATTGGGCAACCGGATACACCCGGAAGGTCAAAGCACGAGTCTCGATCCGTTCATCCCGATCCACCTCGATAGATTCAAAGGTTGACACGAGAAAACCCCTACGTGTTACAATTAATTATATAGACACAAGCTAGGAATATAATCAATGTATGGTGAATTAAACATCCAAGATAGATCCTCGGGAGAGGGTTAAAATCAGATTTCCCTTCACTATAATTTTATGTGATTTTTAGAACATGAAATGTTATGTTGTATGTCAAAATAATTTATTAAATGACGTAAGGTTGAAAAGTGGAGTGTTTTGATCAAATAGACAATACTTGTGCGTATTATCAAGCATGATTGTTGAATAATGTGAAAAATCAAGACTTGTGATAAAAGGATTAGAAATCGATTGAAAATCGATTTATATGTCTATAGTATCGAAATATATGTTAATAAAAGTCAAAGACGTTGACAAAAGTCAAAACGTATAAAATACGTTAGTACGCGATCAAAGTGACGTGGTACGTCTAGTAGGAATATGGTTTACGTTGATTAGATACGCTAAGATGTATAAGACGTATTGAGATGGTTAGAAGGATTTCTGAATCTTATTAGACTTGGACGTTTTAGAAAAACGTGACCGACGTACTAAATTAATTTCTTACGTAGAGAGGAAACGCGACGTGATCGTTGACGTTAGAAAGGAACTGTGTTGAAAAGCTACGTGCCAGGTGGGCTTTATTCGAAAACCCTTTTATTTACTTTGCTTTCTGCAAAATGAAAAGTATTTATTTACAGTACTTCTGTTGAGAAATGATGAAATGATTACCTACCCAAAGTGTTTATGTTTTATGTATGAATCCTATCGAGATAATGGTTAGCCAACCATGAAAGTATATGAGTTGTTGGTTCGCCAACTGACTTCAGTTGCTGGGTTGTTCCCCAACTGATGAGAATTACTTAAGTTGTCGGGTCGCTCCCCAACTTATGAGAAAATCGATATCGGACCCTATGTCAGATGCAGAATTCCTGGCTAGGGTTACGAGCACGAGAAAGGTGACTGTGAGCTGAAAGGACAATTCTCGGTCGGTCAATGCGCCCGTAGAAGGTGTCCACCTTCTATGGTGCGAGATGAGTTTATGAGATAGTGATGTATATATGAGAACGATATGGATCATACCAAGAGAAAATGCCTGCAGGCGATGTTTTTGAAAAATGAGAAAATGTTTTGGTAATCACGAGTTATTTCAACTAAAACCCTCGTGTTTTACTAAGGGGCAGTGTAATTTAAAGAAAATGTTTTTGGCATTGAGCCCACTGAGTGCATTATTTGTACTCAGCCCTGCATGTTTGTTTTTAAATGTGCGAGTTGAGGCGATCGATGGATGGGCGGTGTTGAGCGGTCAGTCATTTGTTGTCGATAGTAGAACCTTGAATACACATCGTTACATGTGTACTTCACACGTTTCCCGCTGCTAGATTATGAAATCTTATATATGTTAAGTTTTGTCAAACCTCAAACACTTGAAGCTCTAGAAATATTCTCAATATATGTCACACCATTCAGTTGTTTTATGTCATTATTCGTTACTTAATCCTGCTCAATTTAACATCCACCGCAAACGTACTTTGGGTTGGCGGGCTGTTACAAAGTGGTATCAGAGCAGTTTGTTCCTTGAAACTCCAAAAACCTTCTTTCAAAGTTAAGTCTAGATTGAGTCACTAGACTTCTAGAGATCAGCTGACTATGCTCAACACTCCATCACATCAAGCTCAACCGAAATAAGGTAAATGATTTCTTCGTAAAAGTTTTGAAATAAAATGGGACTGCATAATCAAGGAAAGCTCAAAGGATTCCAAGAATATGCAGGTATGGGACTGCATATTCATGGAAGACTTTAAAGAATTGATATGCTTTAAAAAAATGATTTTCTCAGTTTGAAAATAGAAAAGTTTGAAAGTACATGCCCCTTTCTCAAAATTTTGAAATGAAAAGTTCGAAAATGGAAAATGATATTTCCAAAGAGATGAAAGTTATGAAAGGTATTTGAGAATGAAAGTAGTGAATGATGATGAGAATGAATGTTTATGAGGAGGAATGTTATATAAAGAGGATGTTATGTGAATGAAAGTTATGAATGATAATTGAAATAATGCCGTATGTTGTGAAGAGTTGAAAGTGATATGAGAAAGCATTGACATTGCTATGTCAAAAGAGAAATCTTTGAATTCGGGGAATTCAATGAGAATGATTGTCATTGACAATGCTATGTCAAAAGAGAAATCTTTGAATTTAGGGAATTCAATGAGAATGATTGTTATTGACATTGATTTGTCAAAAGAGAAATCTTTGAATTCATGGAATTCAATGAGAATTTATGATATGAAAGTTTTTGTTCCCTACCAACGTATGATTATGTTATGAAAAGTGTTATATGAGAAAGTGTTGACATTGATATGTCGAAAGTGAAATCTTTGAATTCGTGGAATTCAATGAGATGTATTGTTATGAAAGAGTTATGTTATGAATGTTTAAAGTTCTGAAATTTCCAGTTATTTTGATGATGGATATGTTATCCCAAAAGAATATAGACTGTCTAAGTTGCATGATCCCTTTTGCGAAAGAACATAGAAAGAAAACTATGAGAATTTTAGTCTGTCATGAGACAGAAGCGAGATCGAAATGAGAATCTCGAGTTGAATGACGAGAACAAAGAAGAGAAAATCGAAGAGCAAAGGTGATGAATGTCACTATACCACAGTGACATGAGTATAGTCTTTTGTTTGGATGTTCACGTACGACGGAAATCAAAACTGACTATGACTTTTTCGTTAGAAACGAAATAGAAAAGAGGATTAAAAGAATCAGTTGAGTTTAGTATTATGGGTTATACAGTATGGTAGATCATAAGGTGGAAGATTAATGACCTTTACAAAGTATGATGACCTATTCCGAGTTATATAAGGTTTCAAATCTTAATTCATAGCCCAAATTCTGTCATTGAGTTTAACCCTATGATCTAGTTCCAATTGAGAAATCACTTGAGTTCCCACTTTTTCTGAACGAAGTTTGCAACCAGAACATTTCATAAAAGCGTTCTTTTGAAACCAAACCTTCATGTGGTGAGAAAGTATTTGTGTGTGGCTTGGCCACCCCATATGACCAAAGAAATCTCAAGATCGTTATTACGGTCTTGGACCCTACCTTCCAATTATTCACCAAAGAACATGTTGATTCAAACCTTCAGAGTTGTCATCTTGAATTGTAAAACCATACCTCTTGAAAGTAGTTATGATGAAATTTTCTTCAATCCATAAAACCAATAAGTATGACGTAGGTTGACGTATCTTGTCACCTAAAAGTTTCAGATCTTTAAAGTGATAGACATCAAGATATGATGTAAAAAAGTTCTCGATGAGGCGAGATACATTTTTATGATACACATAGGTGGATCGACCCTTGATGGGCTTTCCCAGTACTGATAACAGGAAAGTTATAACTCCACGTGAGTGTATGATGACTAAGTTACGAACGAGATACTCTTTAGCATTGAGTGCTAGAGTAGAAGTAAAGAAAAGTATATGATATCCTTGGGATATACCCTCCTCTTATTATGTTATAATGAGAAAGAATACAACTTATCTTTAAGATAGTTGATTGTCCTTAAGACCTCGTTAGTAGGTTGGACATATCTAAAGTATAGAAGTGGATGAGAATTATTGATGAATATGTGAGGAATGATAGCATCTCAGTTAATAAGTTTCTCGCTTCATCCCTAAATTGATGAGATTATGTTTAGGTGGAATTGATTCCAAGTATTTGAGACTTTGGTTAAACCAATGATAGTGTGATCGATGGATCAAATAAAGAGATATGTGAATAGCTAGGCTATTCCTAGTATTTAAACCAGGTATGGGGAAGATACCCCGAAGCCAAGATTTAGTAATGAAACATTGGTGCTTGGAACTTAAGTTTTGGTATATAAACGTACTACCCTACCAATCTAGATTATAATAATGGCAGTTTTAATCCTAAAAGAGAGAACCAAAGTATAACAAAAGTAATATGACTTTCAGATATCATGCTCAAGAAAAAGGGCAAGAGTTAAGAGTAGTTAAAGAAACTACAAGCTATACATTTATGAAATAGCCTAGAGATATGATATAAGTTTTAAAACAGTCTAATTACGATAAGGAAAGTAATTCCTTTGAAGGAAAGAAGTGGATTAAGAAGTAAAATCATTTTTGAATGAAACTGTCGTACTCTAAGTTATATAGACACAAAACGCCTATCTTCTGCATGACTTAGTAATTAACAAGTAAGATTACTTCTAGAAAGTTAAGCATGATTATGAAAAATAGATGTTGACCGAAAACTTGTGAATAACATATGTTGATGAACATGATTTTTAATTGTTGATTTGAGCATGAAATAATGATCTATAGTATTAAATAAACTTATATTATTTTATGTAGAATTTTTGGTAAACAATAGCATTATATGTATAAATACCGAAAATATTAAAAAGAATATTATGATGAGAGATAATTCATGATTCAATGATATTATAGCATATAAATGATATAGATTCATAATATGGTGTTATATGAATTTATTAGAATTTAGAAAATTAATTCGACCTAAGTCATATTTTCGAAAATATGAACCTAGGGTATCTTGATGAATAATTCATATATGATGAAAATTATGATGGTGATTATGTGTTGGGGAATTTAATTGGAATTTTTGAAAAAAGGTTTATCATGTTTTCCAAAAATACCGAAAACAATATAGTAAAATTTAATGATGTATAATTTTTCTATGATCAATATTATTACATATTATTGATTCTATGTTAATATAGTATGTTGTGTGAATTTATGAGAAATTAAGCACAAGTGTTGGTTAATAAAACAATATTACCGAAAATCATATATTAAAGGTATTAATGTTTTAAATTTATTTTATAAGGTATAATCACATAATATGTTCTAAAATGATGTTTTAGACATACTATGATTTTATGTGATTTTTAGAACATGAAATGTTATGTTTTACGTCGAAATAATTTATTAAATGACGTTAGGTTGAAAAGTGGAGTGTTTTGATCAAATCGACCATACTTGTGTGTATTATCAAGCATGATTGTTGAATAATATGAAAAATCAAGAGTTGTGATAAAAGGATTAGAAATCGATTGAAAATCGATTTATATGTCTATAGTATCGAAATATATGTTAATAAACGTCAAAGACGTTGACAAAAGTCAAAACGTATAAAATACGTTAGTACGCGATCAAAGTGGCGTTACGCCTAGTAGGAATATAGTTTCGTTGATTAGATACGCTAAGATGTATAAGGCGTATTGAGATGGTTAGAAGGATTTCGAATCATATTAGACTTGGACGCTTTAGAAAACGTGACCGACGTACTAAATTAATTTCTTATGTAGAGAGGAAACGCGACGTGATCGTTGACGTTAGAAAGGAACTGTGTTGAAAAGCTACGTGTCAGGTGGGTTTTATTCGAAAACCCTTTTATTTACTTTGTTTTCTGCAAAATGAAAAGTATTTATTCTGACGCATTTATTGAGAAATGATGAAATGATTACCTACCCAAAGTGTTTATGTTTTATGTATGAATCCTATCGAGATAATGGTTAGCCAACCATGAAAGTATATGAGCTGTTGGTTCGCTAACCGACTTGATTCTCGGGTTATTCCCCAACTGATGAGAATTACTTAAGTTGTCGGGTCGCCCCAACATATGAGAAAATCGATATCGGACACTATGTCGGATGAATTCCTGCCTAGGGTTACGTGCACGAGAAAGGTGACTGTGTGCTGAAAGGACAATTCTCGGTCGGTCACTGTGCCCATAGAAGGTGGCCACCTTCTATGGTGCGAGATGAGTTTATGAGATAGTGATGTATATATGAGAACGATATGGATCATACAATGAGAAAATGCCTGCAGGCGATGTTTTTGAAAAATGAGAAAATGTTTTGGTTATCACGAAGTTATTTCAACTAAAACCCCGTGTTTTACTAAGGCGATGTAATTTAAAGAAAATGTTTTCGCAATGAGCCCACCGAAAGCATTATTTGTACTCACCGCATGTTTGTTTTAAATGTGCAGTTGAGCCGATCGATGTGATGAAGCGGTGTTGGCGGTCGGTCATTTGTTCTTGATAGTAGAATCTTGAATACACATCGTCACATGTGTACTTCACACGTTTCCCGCTGCTAGATTATGAAGTCTTATGTATGTTATGTTTTGTCAAACCTCAAACACTTGAAGCTCTAGAAATATTCTCAATATATGTCACACCATTCAGTGTTTTATGTCATTATTCGTTACTTAATCCCGTTCCAATTTAACAGTCCCTGCTAATCCGTACTTTGGGTTGGCGGGCTGTTACAAAGTGGTATCAGAGCAGTTCGTTCCTTGAAACTCCAAAAACATTCTTTCAAAGTTAAGTCTAGATTGAGTCATTAGACTTCTAGAGATCAGCTGACTATGCTCAACACTCCATCACATCAAGCTCAACCAAAATAAGGTAAATGATTTCTTCGTAAAAGTTTTGAAATAAAATGGGACTGCATATTCAAGGAAAGCTCAAAGGATTCCAAGAATATGCAGGTATGGGACTGCATATTCATGGAAGACTTTAAAGAATTGATATGAGTTAAAAAAAATGATTTTCTTAGTTTGAAAATAGAAAAGTTTGAAAGTACATGCCCCTTTCTCAAAATTTTGAAATGAAAAGTTTGAAAATGGAAAATGATATTTCCAAAGAGATGAAAGTTATGAAAGGTATTTGAGAATGAAAGTAGTGAATGATGATGAGAATGAATGTTTATGAGGAGGAATGTTATATAAAGAGGATGTTATGTGAATGAAAGTTATGAATGAGAATTGAAATATTGTCGTATGTTGTGAAGTGTTGAAAGTGATATGAGAAAGCATTGACATTGCTATGTCAAAAGAGAAATCTTTGAATTCGGGGAATTCAATGAGAATGATTGTCATTGACATTGCTATGTCAAAAGAGAAATCTTTGAATTCGGGGAATTCAATGAGAATGATTGTTATTGACATTGATTTGTCAAAAGAGAAATCTTTGAATTCATGGAATTCAATGAGAATTTGTGATATGAAAGTTGTTGGTTCGCTACCAAAGTATGATTATGTTATGAAAAGTGTTTTATGAGAAAGTGTTGACATTGATATGTCGAAGTGAAATCTTTGAATTAAGTGGAATTGATGAGATGTATTGTTATGAAAGAGTTATGTTATGAATGTTTAAAGTTCGAAATTTCGATTATTTTGATGATGGATATGTTATCCCAAAAGAATATAGACTGTCTAAGTTGCATGATCCCTTTTGCGAAAGAACATAGAAAGAAAACTATGAGAATTTTAGTCTGTCATGAGACAGAAGCAAGATCGAAATGAGAATCTCGAGTTAAATGACGAGAACAAAGAAGAGAAAATCGAAGAGCAAAGGTGATGAATGTCACTATATCACAGTGACATGAGTATAGTCTTTTGTTTGGATGTTCACGTACGACGGAAATCAAAACTGACTATGACTTTTTCGTTAGAAACGAAATAGAAAAGAGGATTAAAAGAATCAGTTGAGTTTAGTATTATGGGTTATACAGTATGGTAGATCACAAGGTGGAAGATTAATGACCTTTACAAAGTATGATGACCTATTCCGAGTTATATAAGGTTTCAAATCTTAATTCATAGCCCAAATTCTATCATTGGGTTTAACCCTATGATCTAGTTCCAATTGAGAAATCACTTGAGTTCCCACTTTTTCTGAACGAAGTTTGCAACCAGAACATTTCATAAAAGCGTTCTTTTGAAACCAAACCTTCATGTGATTGAGAAAGTATTTGTGACGGGCTTGGCCACCCCATATGACCAAAGAAATCTCAGTACTCGTTATTCTGGTCTTCGGACCCTACCTTCCAATTATTCAGTTCAAAGAACATGTTGATTCAAACCTTCAGAGTTGTCATCTTGAATTGTAAAACCATACATCTTGAAAGTTGTTATGATGAAATTTTCTTCAATCCATAAAACCAATAAGTATGACGTAGGTTGACGTATCTTGTCACCTAAAAGTTTCAGATCAGTAAAGTGATAGACATCAAGATATGATGTAAAGAAGTTCTCGATGAGGTGAGATATATTTTTATGATACACATAGGTGGATCGACCCTTGATGGGCTTTCCCAGTACTGATAATAGGAAAGTTATAACTCCACGTGAGTGTATGATGACTAAGTTACAAACGAGATACTCTTTAGCATTGAGTGCTAGAGTAGAAGTAAAGAAAAGTATATGATATCCTTGGGATATACCCTCCTCTTATTATGTTATAATGAGAAAGAATACAACTTATCTTTAAGATAGTTGATTGTCCTTAACACCTCGTTAATAGGTTGGACATATCTAAAGTATAGATGTGGATGAGAATTATTGATGAATATGTGAGGAATGATAGCATCTTAGTTAATAAGTTTCTCGCTTCATCCCTAAATTGATGAGATTATGTTTAGGTGGAATTGATTCCAAGTATTTGAGACTTTGGTTAAACCAATGATAGTGTGATCGATGGATCAAATGAAGAGATATGTGAATAGCTAGGCTATTCCTAGTATTTAAACCAGGTATGGGGAAGATACCCCGGAGCGAAGATTTAGTAATGAAACATTGGTGCTTGGAACTTAAGTTTTGGTATATAAACGTACTACCCTACCAGTCTAGATTATAATAATGGCAGTTTTAATCCTAAAAGAGAACAAAGTATAACAAAAGTAATATGACTTTCGGATATCATGCTTCGAAAAGGGCAAGAGTTAAGAGTAGTTAAAGAAACTACAAGCTATACATTTATGAAATAGCCTCGAGATATGATATAAGTTTTAAAAGCGATGCGATTACAAAAAGGAAAGTAATTCATTTGAAGGAAAGAAGTGGATTAAGAAGTAAAATCATTATTGAACGGCTGTCAGTACTCTAAGTTATATAGACACAAAACGCCTATCTTATGCATGACTTAGTAATTAACAAGTAAGATTACTTCTAGGAACAATTACGAAGGAAATCCATTCAAGAAAACAAAGAAGGAAGTGTCGATCACCTCTTTATGGTGACGATGAAAGTAAGAGGAAAGTTTTAAAGTTGATATTGTGAGTGAAATGATTAAGATGTTGCCAAGTTAGGCAAAGAATAAAAGAAGCTTATGATAAGACAAAAGCCTTACGCTGATACGCGTAGATATGAACTGCATCTTGAATGCAGCGATAAAGTATTCCTAAAAAGTTTCTCCAGTGAAAGGAATTTTAATGTTCGAAGAAAAAGAAATGTTGAGATCACGTTTTATAGGACCTTACGAGATCCTAGAGATGATAGACCTAATAGCCTATAGATTGGTACTTCCACCAGGTTTGGGGAATGTACAGAATGTTTCCACGTGGCATAGTTAAAGAAAGTACGTATATGGTCTAGAACACGTGACTCGTCATGATGACATTATTCTTGAACTAAGATACCCCATACTTTCGAGATATGAAAATTTCGGGACGAAATTTATTTTAAGGGGGGTAGAATGTAATATCCCGCAGTTTTAAAGCTAAAATGCGATAATAAAAATCGCGAATTAGGGTTTTGTTCTTGTAATCGAAATAGTGAATTATCGAAACTTGATTTCGACTATCTTTTATACGAGGATTATTAGATCATATTCACTATAGATTAGTGAATTAAGGAATATAGTTTATATTATTCCTTCGGACGTATTATTCTAACGTCGATCAATTTCGACAAATTTCGACAGTTAGTTTTACGATATTTTCTAAGTGACGAAGCTTAGAATTAAATTCCTTATTAATAAAAAGGAATGAATAAAGTGAGTAAGACCTTATTACGAACAGTTTGGGAAATGATACGATTAGTATCGGTTTAAGATGTTTTGAACGTCAACGTTTAGAGATGATTCGAAAACTTAGTCTAATGATCAAGGAATTATATTATTAAATTCCTATGATTATTTTATGTAATAAGAGCATTATTTAACATTAAAATAATGCTAGAGAATTAGAGAATAAAGATTGAATAAAATAGCCTATTTTTGAAAACCCTAATTTTCGAAAATTAGGTTTTTGATCGCTCACTTTTCTAACACGAAAAGGTGTAAGTATAGGGTGGCTAAGTATCGTATCCACGAGGATTGCAATCCGAAACACGAAGCTAGCTCAGCGATAATTCATCATTATCGAAGCACGGAGAAAAGGGTGAAAGGTTTAAGGCTTGAATTTAATCAAAGCAAAGGGTAACCAGCGAAATAAAATAAAGCAATAAAATCTCAAAAGATAACTATGAAGAAAGACTAACCTAGGGATGCATTAATCCTATCCACAACGTATGTTTATCCTGCTCCTATTAGCCAATTTTAATCCGAGACAAGATGAAAGATCGCAAATATAACCAACAACTTCAATTCGACAATTGCGGTAGTAGATTACGGGTTTTCCCTACCATTCTAGGTGAAAACAAGTAACTCCAAAAGGATCACTAAGAATATGCTCCCTACGAATATCCTATCTCGCCACGACTCGAGCGTTTATTCGTATCATGCATTCTAGATCGATTGACAATTAATCTGATTACGTAATTAACCGACAACTAGATATGCATCAAGATTGATCGAAATCAACACATATAAATAAGCACAATCGAATCATGAATCGATGCCGGACGGTAAATAGCGATAACAGAATCACAACATATAGGATCGAATCATGCAAACCCTAGATTAGAGCGAAAACTAGCCGACATAATAAGCGGAATAAAATACGATTTAACCATAAAAGCGGAAATTAAATATATAAAACCCGTAATGAGCGTTGGATGAACAATGGTTGGTCTTGAATTCAATCCCAATCGAAAGAACGGAAAACAACGGAAAGCGATCGGACAAAACGTTCCGATCGATAACGAATTGAAGAACTAAACAAGAACAATGCAAGAATTGAATCTAGAACTAAACTAAAGCTAAAACAAAGATAAAATTGAGGAAAAAATAAAGTAAAAGAGCTCTGGGGCGTAATAGGTGCGATGGGGCGAGGGCTTTGCCCTATTTATAGAAAAGGGTGGAAACCCTAATTTGCGCCTCTGCCGCCACGACTTGCGACCACCCTTCGCGATCGCTAGGCATGTCTCGCGCTCGCCGCCTCCTTCAAGGCCGCATGGTACCTCGCGACCCGACTAGCGGTCGCTAGCTATTCTCGAACCGGTCGCGAAATCGCCCGATGAGCTTTCTCGGCGCTAGGGCTCGCTCGCGTGCACGAGCTCTCGGTCGCTACTCTTACGGGTGTTCATTTGGTTTGCTCATGACCAGCCTAGCGACCGCCAGTCGGTCGCTAAACCGGGCGATTGCTATTTTGGTTCGTGCTTCGTTCCTTGCTTCGATTTTCAACACATAAACCTACAAAACACTAAAATAACACCCAAGAGCAGTATCTTCTAAAATAGATAAAACATTGAGAAACGATACGTAAACGCACATTAAATGATCGAAACTCATCTTTAAATAACAACTATAAACGTGTAAAATGCGCGTTTATCAGTTTTGTGACCTAGAATTATTCTAAATATTTTTCTATGATTTAATCCATCATATAAGACTTATAATATGTCACATAGCTATAGATTAACTATTTATTACAAGAAAATAAAATATATAGCATTATTGATATATATATTGTTTTCGAAAATATATATATATGAGAAATTGGATTTAATTCCTATCCAAATAATGATGTATTGTTATAATTATATTTTGGAGATATTTTAAGGATAAGAAAATGTGTTATATCAAGTTGCACAAGTGGGAAGCCACTTGTGTGGAAAGTGCCAAAAATTATGTGATATTATGTGACATAATTAATAAATATCATGCTTTAATTAATGAGATGATATGATTATGATATTAGCATGATATTAGGTGTAAAGTAGTGATAGTTATCAATTAAAACAAGTAACCTATGGCTTTTGTCATAAGGTGGCCGAAAATTTGGAAATTTATAGTGTGAAATGAAGAAATATCATGCTCTAATTAATGCAATGTTATTATTATGTTGATAAGATATTATTATAAGATAATATAGACTATGTATCCAATTTGAACAAGTAACTATGGCCTTTGGATTGTAGTAGCCGAAATTGTTGAAAATATAGTGTGAACAAGTGTGAAATTAAAAAAAAAAAATCATAGTGTAAATATTTGACTTTTCAAATATGATCTTATCTTATAATATTAATATAGTATATGATTGTATAAAAAAATAAAATTTAACCTATGGTTTCATGAAGTGGCCGAAAGCTACATAGAGTGAAATAAAGTGATGAAATTTTGTTTTATGCTAGATATGGTGACATCTATCAATTAAGTGATAAGATATCATATTAAAGTGTATATGATAAGATTAAAATTTTTGTCCTTTGTTAAAGGAGGTGGCCGATTTATTTGACCTTGATTAAAGGTGTAATAATTATCATTTTATGTAATAATTACCTACAAATGTACAAGGTCTATAAATATAAGATGGAGGCAACCATTCCTCATTTTACACCCCTTAGTGCCGAAAACAGGGAGAGAAAAATAGAGAGAGTTCATCACTTATTCATCCCAAATCTTAGATCGAAAAACATTGCCGATAGAAATCGACGCCGATTAAAAGGTTAGAAACGTTACGAGCTTTGATTTCATGTTAGAATTTGTGGTTTTCATCCATAAGATATTATGTTACATGCTTATATTATTTATGATGGAATTCTAGGAAAATATGTTCATGTGCTAAGATGTTTGAAAATTATGTTTATATGATGTTCCTAAGTATATACTATGATTTTAAAATAAAGTTAAGCATGATTATGAAAAATAGATGTTGACCGAAAACTTGTGAATAACATATGTTGATGAACATGATTTTTAATTGTTGATTTGAGCATGAAATAATGATCTATAGTATTAAATAAACTTATATGATTTTATGTAGAATTTTGGTAAAAATAACATATATATGTATAAATATCGAAAATATTAAAAGAATATTATGATGAGAGATAATTCATGATTGATGATATTATAGCATATAAATGATATAGATTCATAATATGGTGTTATATGAATTTATTAGAATCTAGAAAATTAATTAGACCTAAGTCATATTTTAGAAAATATGAACCTAGGGTATCTTGATGAATAATTCATATATGATGAAAATTATGATGGTGATTATGTGTTGGGGAATTTAATTGGAATTTTGAAAAAGGTTTATCATGTTTTCCAAAAATACCGAAAACAATATAGTAAAATTTAATGATGTATAATTTTCTATGATCAATATTATTACATATTATTGATTCTATGTTAATATAGTATGTTGTGTGAATTTATTAGAAATTAAGCACAAGTGTTGGTTAATACAACAATATTACCGAAAATCATATATTAAAGGTATTAATGTTTTAAATTTATTTTATAAGGTATAATCACATAATATATTCTAAAATGATGTTTTAGACATACTATGATTTTATGTGATTTTTAGAACATGAAATGTTATGTTTTACGTCGAAATAATTTATTAAATGACGTAAGGTTGAAAAGTGGAGTGTTTTGATCAAATAGACCATACTTGTGCGTATTATCAAGCATGATTGTTGAATAATGTGAAAAATCAAGACTTGTGATAAAAGGATTAGAAATCGATTGAAAATCGATTTATATGTCTATAGTATCGAAATATATGTTAATAAAAGTCAAAGACGTTGACAAAAGTCAAAACGTATAAAATACGTTAGTACGCGATCAAAGTGACGTGGTACTTCTAGTAGGAATATGGTTTACGTTGATTAGATACGCTAAGATGTATAAGACGTATTGAGATGGTTAGAAGGATTTCTGAATCTTATTAGACTTGGAAGTTTTAGAAAAACGTGACCGACGTACTAAATTAATTTCTTACGTAGAGAGAAAAGCGGCGTGATCGTTGAAGTTAGAAAGGCGTGTTGAAAAGCTACGTGCCAGGTGGGCTTTATTCGAAAACCCTTTTATTTACTTTGCTTTCTGCAAAATGAAAAGTATTTATTTACAGTACTTCTGTTGAGAAATGATGAAATGATTACCTACCCAAAGTGTTTATGTTTTATGTATGAATCCTATCGAGATATTGGTTGCCAACCATAAAAGTATATGAGTGTTGGTTCGCTGGTGACTTGATTCTTTGGGTTGTTCCCCAACCGATGAGAATTACTTAAGTTGTCGGGTCGCCCCAACTTATGAGAAAATCGATATCGGATCCTATGTCGGATCTGAATTCACAGGCTAGGGTTACGTGCGAGAAAGGTATTTGTGTCTTTGAAAGGACAATTCTCGGCGGTCATCATGCAAGTGAAGGTGGCCACCTTCTATGGTGCGATGAGTTTATGAGATAGTGATGTATATATGAGAACGATATGGATCATACAAAGAGAAAATGCCTGCACGCGATGTTTTTGAAAAATGAGAAAATGTTTTGGTAATCACGAGTTATTTCAAATAAAACCCTCGTGTTTTACTAAGGGGCAGTGTAATTTAAAGAAAATGTTTTTGCCAATGAGCCCACTGAGTGCATTATTTGTACTCAGCCTTTCATGTTTATTTTTAAATGTGCAGGTTGAGCTGATCGATGGGATGGAGCAGTGTTTAGCAGTCAGGTCATTTGTTGCTGATAGTAGAACCTTGAATACACATCGTCATATGTGTACTTCACATGTTTCCCGCTGCTAGATTATGAAGTCGTATGTATGTTATGTTCTGTCAAACCTCAAACACTTGAAGCTCTAGAAATATTCTCAATATATGTCACACTATTTAGTGTTTTATGTCATTATTCGTTACTTAATCTCGTTCCAAATTAACAGTCCCTGCTAATTCGTACTTTGGGTTGGTGGGCTGTTACAAAACCCGACATACTAATTTTTTAAATTAAAGATGTCAAGACCTTCACTTTTTGATCTCTAAACAAAGTGGTACGCACTGTGAGTAAACGTCTACACGCATGGCTTGCTTGCACTGTTTATCATAAGTTTGTTAAATGAGATTTCTCAATAAAACTTTTTAATCTATTGAGAAGTGGGAGTTTCATGTGTAAACGTCAACACGCATGGCTTGCATATGCGATTTTCATAAGTTCTCTAGAGATAGATTTAAAATGAGATGACAAAAGATTTTGAATTGGAAGCGGTATGGTCCGAGTGAGTATGCCAATTCTAAGAATTCATTATTTGCTGTCAAAATTGTGGTCATTTCTTAGGCATCACCAAGTACAACTTCCATGAAGTCCCTTTTGCGATAGTGATGTGGTCTAGTAAGGTCAATCGTTAATTTCATTTGTCATAAGGATAAGTTGACATGGATTGAAATTAAGCGACTAAAAGGTATATTTTAGTGCAGTCGGGGTTCATGTAATAAGCGTCCACACGCGTGGCTTGCATGTTGGATTACTTGGGCGATTGGACGTTTCAATTAATATTGTTTTATCAAAAGGTTATAATATTATTGTTACGAATTATGTGCGATCGTATGCTTATGTGTTTACATTACTTTTTAGATATGTCTCTTACACCGATTATCAGTATGCTCGCATAAAATCCTTTATCCGATCCAAATTTTATCGAGTGGAAACGAAACATGGAATATGTTCTTATCGTAGAAGAACACATGTTTGTTCTCACTACTCCCAAACCCGATGCCCTTCATCGACGCATCGACGAATGAGCAGGGAGAGTCAAGCAGACTTTGGCATAAGTCAAATAATATTGTCAAATGCTATATGATGACTACTATGTCCAAATGCTTGCGGTGCTTGACATCGATATAAACCTTGTTGAAATATGGTCAAGTCTCGAGAATAAGTTTGGGCGGTCGAATCGGACAGTCCGCTTCCACACAATGAGAGAAATCTTGGCGTGTAGGATGGAAGAAGGAAGTTCGGTCCATGAACATGTCTCCCACATGACTCATCTCATGGATAGTCTTGATCAGTTGGGAGGAGGTATCGACGGCGAAGCAAAGGTCTATATCATCCTTAACAAACTACCCAAGTATTTTGAGAACTTTGACATGAACGCGATCATGAGGAAGACCGAGTATACACTTAGTCAGTTGCTAAATGATCTCGTGGCCGCGGAAGGTGTCATGGGAAGAGGGGCACAAGCCCTTGCTAGCACATCTAAGGGCCCAAATTTTTCATTGAAAAGTGGAAGAAGAAAAATGGGAGCCAAAGGTGGTAGAGGCAAGGAAGATAGTGGGAGCAGTGGAAGCAAGAACATGGTGGCCACCGGAGGCTTGAAAAAGCCAAAGGAGAGGGGCAGGTGCTTCAAGTGCGGCAAGACTAGACATTGGAAGGCTAAGTGCCCCATGCTCAAGGCTCAAGGCATCTGATCGACAAAATTTGATCGCACGAAAAAATGCGCAAGTATAAGGTAAGTCGTGTATCGTATCCACAGGGATTGCAATCCGAAAACACAGAAGCCAATTCAACAAAACTTCATCATTATCCAAGCACAGATTGGTTTTGAAGGTTTTAAGGCTTCGGATATTTAAATCCAAAGCAAAGGTGACAACAAGAAAATAAATGAAAGCAATAAAAACTCAAAGGGATAACTATGAAGAAAGACTAACCCTAGGGATGCACTAATCCTATCCACTACGATGTTTATCCTGCTTATTATTAACCGTTTTAATCCAGACAAGATGGAAGATCACATATGTAGCCAACAACTTGATTCGACAATTGTGACAATTGATTACTAATTTTCCCTATTATCATACGCCTCTAGAGGAAAATAAGCAACTCTAAAAGGATCACAAAGAATATGCTTCCTACGAATGTTCCTATCTCGCCACGACTCGCGTTTATCCGTATCATGCATTCAAGATCGATTGACAATTAAAGCATTACGTAGTTAAGCGGCAACTATGATATGCATCAAGATTGATCAGAAATCAACACATATAATTAAGCACCAAGAATCATGAATCAATGCATGGAAGGTAAATAACAATAGCGGGAATCACAACATATAAGATAGAATCATGCAAACCCTGTGATTAGAATGTAAATTTAGCTAGACATAAATAACGAAATAAAATACGAAATAATCATAAAAATACGAATTAAATAGATAAAACCCGTAGGGTGACGTCTGAAGAACAATGGTTGGGTTCGTATCCAAACCCAACGGAAAACGGGAAAACGATGAAATTCCTTCGGACGAAATTGTTCCAAAGGTTAACAATGCGTAGAACTAATGTAGAATAATGGAAAACTAATACTAGAATGAATCTAAATCAAAGCTAATGTGAAAATAAATGGAAAATAGAGAAAAACTGAGGAAAAACGTGTAAAATCGCGCTGGGGAAGGTTGGGGACGCGAGGGGGCGAAGCCCTATTTATAGATTTAGGGGTGAAACCCTAATTTTCCACTCTGCCGCCTCTCTTCGCGGCCGAACTCGCTGTCGCGAGCTCGGTCGTGAGGCATCCTTCTCGTCTCGGCCATCTTCAGTTTCTCGGCAGGTACGCGCGTCCGAACTTGCCTCGCGGCCACAGTTCGCGGTCGCTAGGTGTGGTCGCGTCGAAGGAAAAATCATCGCGTGCATGGCTCGCGCCCGCTGGAAGTGCTCGCGTGCCATGGCCTTTCCTCGCTTGTGCTGGTGTTTCCTCGCGGCCGACCTAGCGGTCGCTAGGCCGATCGCGAGCCTTTATCTATGCGTATATGCGCACTCGCGCTCGTGCTCGTTCCTCGCGGTCTTGCTAGCGGCCTCTAAGGCGGTCGCTAGGCTCTCCTTTTTGCCCTCGTCTGCTCGTTCTTCGTTCCATGCTTCGGTTTTCAACTTATAAGCCTACAAAACACCAAAGCGGAACCCAAGAACAATATCTTCCAAAATATGTAAAAGCATTGAGATCCAAGACATAAACGACATTATCGATCTAAAATCATCTTTAGAAATCAACAATAAGCGTGTGAAATGCGCGTTTATCGACCCCCCAAACTTAAATCATTGTTTGTCCTCAAACAAAAACAAGACTAAAAAGAAAGAGAGACACAAAACAGGATCAACGGCGCCAAGAAGGTGATTAACCAATAAAGCCTCGTAAATATCTCAAAGCTCAAAATCATTAGTGCACACGGCGACATTAGTCAAATGGACGATGTACAACCATTGAAAGAAAAATCTCATTCAATTCAACCTCACAATGGCATGTGCGTAATATATAGAGTACACTCAACTCATAAAGAAATAAGGGACGTGTATGCACTCAAAAATCAATGCAATGCAAAAATCTCACCATAGGCTTGCCATTTCTCTAATATCTCCACCACGTCAAATGCATTCAAATAGGATCAATAAGGACTTTTCATAGGTTGTATTGTAGGCACATTGGTTAAGGTAGGATAATATATGACTAAGTGACTCAAATATATTCCAAGTACTTCCATCTCTATAATCAGCTCATATGGACTTTGTCCATTTCATTTTCCTTTCCAACATGCTATTTCAACATTTATGCAACTCAAGGTACCATATACTATAATGATTGACTTCCTTTATGCTCATACTATTCACAAAATTTTTCTTTTCTTGGCTTTGTAATAGAGCTTATAGGGTCTATTCCTTTTCACACGGGTACCATACTTTATCTTTTATCCTCACTTTGCATATCAAAACAAATTTTTCTCCCATTTGATTCCCATATCCATCCTCACCTCCTATCATTCGGTTAACAAAGAATAAGGTCTAATAAAGGCTCAAAGAAGGCGACAAATGGTATATATCATTCATTAGTGTTTGGGTAAATATGTGGTTTAACAAAGATGGCCTTTATCATTTCCATATTCAAACACATATTGCGACCTCGACACGTAAAAACGGCAAGTTCTAGAAGATAATTACATGCACGATATCACACAAATAAAAGCGTAACAAAATGTGTATACAAGATGAAGCTCAAGTCTCACGGTTTTAGCAAATGGTTAAAAACAACAAGCTAAGCAATCTCAAGTTATCCATGCGTCATTTCTAACATATCATGTGCACTATCACATATTTAACAGAAAATTTCTATCATCATTGGCTACATGGATTAACATATTTCACTTCAACTCGTTGATCGACCGAAACAACAAAAACACAAAAGACACGACAAAAGCCCCAAAGCATAACAACTTAACAAAACAACGCAAAACATAAAAAAGACTCTCAACCACATCACACTCGACCACTCCCCCCAAACTTATTGTCAGCGATTGTGCAATGGAGGCGATAATATTTGCGAAGAGAGTGATTGGGAGAGATCTTACCTCAAATGTCGCTACTCGTGATGGATAGAATCCTCGCCATTGATGATATACTTGGGACTTAAAACAAACAAACAAGACACATCAAAACAAAGAAAAGAAGAAAACAAAACGAAAACATAAAACATGTAAAAGGCGTTGGGTTACCTCCCAACCAGTGCTAGATTTTCCGTCGCTAGCTCGACGGTACATCTAAATCAATCAGGCGATTTGACAACCGACGACTTTCAAACCTCGATTTACCCTTGTACTTAGCATTTACAACAGCCCAATTGGCATAAGAATGGCTTCCTTGGGCTTGAGCGAATCACTCGGATTTTTATACCGAGTCTACTTCTTCCTTCAAAGATGCTCGTCTGATGGTCTATTGAAATTCAAGCTCAAGAATGGGCTGGCTGTGGTAGTGGTGATCGAATAGCAATTTTCAGGCTCTGAACTATCGTGTTGCTTGATGGCGTCATATATTGAAATCTTTAGCTCCTCATCATTGACACGAAACGTGAGGTCACCTTCCTGCACATCAATCAAAGCACGACCAGTTGCTAGAAAAGGTCTACCCAAGATTAGTGGTTGATGCTTGAATTGGTATGTCTAATATAACAAAATCAGCAGGAAAGACAAAGTCCCGAATTCTTACCAACACGTCTTCAACAATTCCCTTAGGATATGTGGTGACACATCGACCATCATCAATGATATCTTTGTTGGCTTCATCTTCCTAGCTCTAGGCGGTTGAATACATTCAGCGGCATCAGATTGATGCTTGCTCCCAAATCGCACAACACATTGGGGAATGTGTGCTCAGCAATCTCGCACTCGGTGTGAAGCTCCCCGGATCTTTCTGCTTTAGAGGCAACTTCCGTTGTAAGATGGCACTGCATTCTTCAGATAGGTTAATTTTTTCAAATTTACCCAATTTCTTTTTGCTTGCTAATGCATCTTCGTAAACTTCACATATCGGCATGTTTGGAGCGCTTCAAAGAGGTAGATTGATATTCACTTTCGAAATATCTCTTTGAATCGGGTGAACTCCTCGTCATATTTCGACTTAGCCAGTCGACTTGGAAACAGAACCGGAGGAGTATATGTAGGATATTTCGTCACTGGGCGTGCCTCGCGGTCGTCCTCGCGACCGCGAGGGTGATCGCTAGGGATCTGCGCCACTGACGTTCTTCCTCGCGTCTGGGCGCGCGGGCGCGGGCTCGTCCCCTTGACTCTTTGTCTCGTCTCTCGCGGCCGGGCTCGCGGTCGCGAGCTCGGACGCGAGGTGCTTTTCGTTCGCAGCCGTGGGGTCGCTCGCGTGTTCCTCGGAATGACTGGACGCGTGCTGGCTCGCGGTCGCGAGCTCGGTCGCGAGGTGCTCATTTTTGCTGCCGTCCTCGTCTTTTCGTCTCGGGTTATTCTGATATGTTGTTTCACTTCTCAACTGGATAGCAAAGCACTGATTCTTAGGGTTCACTTCCGTATTACTCGAAAATTGGCCTGTTTTTGGCTGTGCATTCTGCTGTGCCGCCATCTAACTGATCTAATTCTCCAGATCTTCAAGTGTTTTCCATGGCTGTCATGGTGGATTCGGATGTGCAACTTTACGAGTAGTGCTATTGATGAGCGAGTTCACCGTGCCGCCATCGAATTCGATTTGTCGTCATTTGTTGGTTGCTCACAACCAGCTGCCGCATCAACTCCTCTAAACCCCGCTTGGCTCTTGAATCATACCATTACGCGCAGTGAAGCTTTCTTTGGAGGTTGTTGGAAGTTATTGGAGTTGGCATCGATAGATTAGGATGATTCTGTTGTTCGGATAGTGCGCTGGTTTCCCCATTATTCCTCCGATTGACATAGTGACATCTTACGTCTCGATCGACTCTTCAAAAGAGTGAACTTCTTCATGAGCTCGTCATATTTGAGTCACTCTCTCTGTTGCTTTGACCCTTCGGTGTTCTCTCCATTGGCCATTGATAACTGTTTGCCATCTCTTCTATGATGCGGTGGCCTCCTCTACACGGGCGATTCAATAGGCAGCCTCTGCCGATGCATCTACAATGCTACTCAGATGCGATGTCACCGCTATAGAAGCTGCGTGACTGCGCTCTCTAGAAAATCCATGTTGAGGCATTTTCTCAATAAGCCCTGAATCTCTCCCATGCCTCGAACAACGACTGTCTCCTTGTTGGCAAAAGTGGGAGATCTCGGATATGATCTTCTGTGCTTTGGCTGGCGGAAAGTATTTTGAAAGGAACTTCTCGCAAAGTTTTCCCTAGCTATCTATCCCGGTTCGGTCCAGGCTCTTGAACCAATCTTTGGCCTGGCTGCGCAGAGAGAATCCGAACATGCGCATCCGGATTGTGTCTTGTGGCACCCCATTCTGCTTGATGGTGTCACAAATGTCGAGATAAGTCTCGAGATGTGCATTCGGGTCATCTGTAACTCCTCCCCCAAACTGCTCTCCTTGCACCATACTGATCAGGGCCGACTTTAATTCGAAATTTTTTGCGTCCACTTGCGGGCCCCATCCGCCTCCTTGGAATTGTTCAGTGGGAGGTCGGTACATGTATGTCACAGCCCGGTTTGGCTTATCCTTGTCGGACCGTGACTTGGGGTTCGGTTTAAGTTAATATGAAAGAATAAGAGTTTCAACTCATTTCATCTACGAAGAAATATAGATGTTTCAAACGGAAACGAGAATCATGATGGATCGAAATAACTTATATATATAAGATGGTTCCAAGGTTCCAACAAAGCAAGAGCTTTACAAAGCTTAACATAGTAACAAAATATATGAGTCTCGAGAGTTTGGCGGTGAATAAAGCGTGTGAGACATGCGTATGGAGATGCGTTCTCAAGGCGAACCAAAATACTTCATACTACTTGTCAAAGATTCCGCTCAACTCCGCTCTGTTCCATCACCGCTCAACCCGCACATTTAAAACAAATATGCGGTGAGTACAAATATACACTCGGTGGACACATGCCAAAACATTTTACTTTACGAAATATTGTGATGCCCCGTCCTTTGTAAGACACAAGGGTTTTATTTGGAAAAGGCCTTGTTCTTACAAAATACATTATCTCATTTCTCAAAATCATCGCTTGGCCGAGCATTTTTACATCACTACAACGTATATTCCAAGTCGGCTATGGATAAACGCGCCGGGAGGGAGGCCTCCCTTCACCCGGACGCAAACTAACCGCCCAGCGGTTCAGAGCATGACCGCCCTGCGGTTCAGAGGCCCAACACGTGTACACAATCCTAGCTAGGCTTTCTCCCTTACTCCTCTAGCATAGGACCCGACCAGTAACTTCCTGTTGCCCTGAGCAACCCGAATGGACATATCAAAACACAAAACATTTTTCTCGAGACAATATCGTATCTCAAAATTTTGCGGTAAAATAGTACAAAGAATAACGAGAAACATTTTACAAAAGCTCAGTAATTGATTTTGGTAAGAAAGCCCACAAAGGTTTAGGTAAGAAGCCCGCCTCGAGAACTTAAAAGTTCTTATGTCACTAGGGTTTTATTTTCCGTTTCTCCTCTCCTTCGAGTCGAACCTTATCAACGTAAGAAGCGAGATTTTAGCATATCATCATGCTTCGCAAGAATCATCAATCCGAACCAACGACGCACTATTCTTCCATTCTTTCCTTAGTTCAAATCATTCGTCGTTACGTATGAATCTTAATTTCATGTCTAACATCGCCACGCATCGACTTACTTCTCATCTTACGATATACTCAAATTCTATGTATTCACGGACATATTTTCCTACGTCTCAACTTTTCCACGATCATATCGTATGATTCACATATCACGTATCATGAGGCGTCATAATCTTTACTTTCTCAATTTTGAAAATTTCCATATATATATATATATTTTGAAAATTTTATTTATTCACATAATATATTCTTGTCATCATATATCGATAGTATGACATGATATTTATCGTATACAACTTATTCATCACTATTTCATGCTTTGTGTTTTCAAATTTCCATCTCATAGTATTTCATATTTTTCCAAAGAATTCCACATAAAATCATAGAATTTTGAACATGAACATCTATCATTATTTCATGCTCAAAACAACAATTAAAATTCATGTACATCAACATATGACTCATGCTAATTTTCGGTCATATCATAGTGTTTTTAATACATGCTTAATTTTGTACTAAAATCATAATATATGCTTATAAACGTCATATAAACATATTAAATTCATAACTTCGACACATAGCATAAATTTCACGTATTTCACATAATTTTTGAAAGCATGCAACAAAACATATCATATATGATTTTCTAATATTTTTCATAAAATAATAAGAGTAGTAAGGTTTCTAACCTTCTATTTGATTTTGGTCGACGTCGGCGACGTTTTTCTATCTATGATCGAAGAGTACTTTTGGGAATACTCTCTATTTTTTTCTCTCTATTTTTCTTCCTATTTCTCTCCTATTTTTCGGTTGGTATGGTATAAGGGGGGGGGGAGGTCTCCTATTTATAGAGTTTATAAAGTGTATTTAATCATTACTTTATAGAATATCTTAATATAAAGTCAAAAATTACAACTCATTCTTATCTCATTAATTTTCGGTCCTATGAGTTGTCAATGAGTCATTTTTGATTTTATCCTATACTTTAATTATTCATCATATCTTATCTTTTTGAAATTATAACATATCTAGTTGTAAAAATAAAAATTACAACTCATACCTTAGCTTGAATATTTTCGCCACCTCCATTATTCATGAGACAATTATTTTATTTTATTCTATAGTTTATTATGTTATTTAATTATTTAATTATTGTATCTTTTATCTATTATAGAATAAATAAATTATCACTTTATATAGTATATATGTGTGTGTTCGCCACCCTCTTTCTTAGGATAGAATTTTATTTTTTCTATATCATATACTATAATATTATCATGTAATAATATCACGTTTGAAAAGTCAAAGTTTTCAACTTAGGATAAGATATCGTTTTCAAAGAGTTTTAGAAATATTTCCAACCTTATTTCAAGTCGATATTTTCGCCACTATGATCCAAAACCATGGGTTACTTGTTTAATTTGATAAACATCTCTACTTTACACCTAATTTATCTTATCTTTATAATTATGGCCTTCATTAATTAAAGCATGATATTTATATTCATTTCACACCTAAAAGCCGAATTTTCGCCCTAATAATAATAATATGCCAAATATTTTATTTTTCTCCAATTAATAGCTATGTTACACAATAATAATCTTAGATGATAAAATAAATCATAGGAAAATTAATTAAGATCATTTCTATGTACTAAAGTAAAGTTATCGACAACTAATTAATTCTGGATAAATTATCAAACTATTATTCTTTTCATAACTAATATTATTTTCATGATGAATTCCATAAATATAATGGTATTATATCATAAAATAATTTTTGGAACATTTCTAAGCAATTTCCCAAATTTTTGAAAATTAGGTTTCTAGATTTAATTTTATAAAATTTCATTCTTACCTTATTTCATTAATTTGAAATTTTACAACATCTAGGAGATAAGATTGATCTAGAATCATGATATTTATCAAGTATATAATTAAATAAATTATTTAATACATTTATCACATAATATTATGATTTTTGAAAATCACATAAAATCATGCCTTAATTTCGAAATTCATGAGCTTCTAGAACCAAAATATTATCTCCTATGATACTTATCACATTTCTACACATTTCTAAGAGATAAACATTATCTCTTAATTAATTATGATCTTATATTATCATTTTATAAAAATATCATAGCATACTTATCACAAAAATGTCATTTTTCAAATCCTTATCACATACAACTCATAAATTTGGAAATTCATGCTTGATTTGTACAAGATAATTATCTTATCATATACTATAAGATAGACATGACAACCCATCACATAAAATCAAGTGATCACATATTAAATTATAATTTAATCACTTATTCTCATGAATTTCGAAAATTATCAAATAATAAGGAAAATATTTCCTTTTTCTTCCTTAGTGTAAATATTATCCCAAACATATTTAAAATTTATTTTGTTCCAATTTTTTAAAAGAAATTTTTATTTATTCAAAATCGACAATCACCGACGTTCACTCATATATTGCGTTTCTATCGCATCGCTCGTAATAACCCGAATTTCTGGGCTTAAAAATTTCGAAAATTAAGAAGGAACAGTACGATAGAAACGAGTATGAAAGTGAACGTCGGTAATTGTCGATTTTGAATAAAATCGAAAATTTCTTAATCTTTTTCACATGAAACATATTTAATATAAATAAATATGTTTTTAAGTATATGTGGGATATTATTACACTAAGGAAGAAAAAGAAATGTTTTCTCCTATTTGTTCATTATTTTCGAAACATATGTGACTATATGATTAAATTATGATCAATATCACCTTGTTTTATGTGATAAGATGATATTTTGTATATATAGGATATTAATTAAATAAGTATTTCTCAAATAAAGAAAAAATTATATCTCCCTATGAAAGATCTATAATTTTCGAAAATTATGGATAAATATGAGTAAATTATGATCACTTTATTAAAGTGATAATATGTGATGAGTTGTTATTTCTTGTTGTATATGAAAGATATTTATTTTATATGATAAGCTTTGATAATGACCCTTAAGTGAAAAGATAAGGTTATGAAAATGACATTTTTAAGATATGCATTACTAAGATATTTTATTAGAAAAAAAAATAAGGTCATGTTTATCTCTTAGAAATGTGTAGAAATGTGATAAGTAACATAGGAAATAATATTTTGGATCCTAGATTGCGTAGTTTTCGAAAATTATGTGTCATTTTATTTGAAAATCGAAAATCATGATTTTTATGTGATAATTGGAATAAATAATTTATTTAACTATGTACTTGAAAAATATCATGATTCTAGATCAATCTTATCTCCTAGAAATTATGAAAATTTTGAAATAGGGTAAGAATGGAATTTTATGAAAATTAAATCCAAGAAAACCCTAGCTTCGAAATTTTTGGGAAAATTGCTTAGAAAAATTCCAAAAATTTATTTTATGATATAATATCAATATATTTACATAATTACTCATGAAAATAATATTGGTTATGAAAAGAATAATAGTTTGATAAATTATCCTTAGTTTCGAATTATTTGCCGATAACTTTACTTTAGTACATGGAAATGACATTAATTAATTTTCCTATGATTTATTTTATCATCTAAGGTTATTATTATGTCATATAGTTATTAATTGGAGAAAAATAAAATATTTGGCATGATATTATTATAGGAGCCGAAAAATATGACTTTTAGGTGTGAAAATGAATATAAATATCATGCTTTAATTAATGAGGTGCCATAATTAAAAAGATAAGATAAGATTAGGTGTAAAGTAGAGATTGTTATCAAATTGAACAAGTAACCTATGTTTTATTCTTCATATAGCCGAAAATTTGGACATAATATAAGGTTGGAAGATTTAATTCCCAACCTTGAAAACGACACTTATCCTAAAGTTGAAAACTTTGACTTTTCAAATATGATATTAATACATAATATTATAGTATATGATATGGAAAAAAATAAAAATTTATCCTAAGCATAGAATGATGGCCGAAAAATCACATAAACAATATATAAAGTGATAATTTATTTATTTTATGATAAATATAAGATACATTAATTAAATAATAAAATAACATAATAAACTATAGAATAAAATAAAATAAATATCTCATATGAATATAAGAGGGCCGAAAATATCATAGGAATAAGTATGAGTTGTAAATTTTGATTTTACAACTAGATATGTGATAAATTCAAAAAGATAAGATATGATGATTCATTAATGTATAAGATAAGATCAAATTTGTCCCTTGTACAACTTGCTAGGTTCGAAAATTAAGAATATAATTAGGGTTGCAATTTTTGACTTTACCTTAAGATATTTTATAAAGTAATGATTATAATCATCCCATAATTCCTATAAATAGGAGGTTACCCCTCCCATAGCATCATAACCGAAAATAGAGAGGAAATAGGAGAGAAAATAGAGAGAAAAAATAGAGAGTGATCCCGAGAGTTCTCTTCGATCATAGTTCGAAAGGCGTCGAAAACGTCGATCAAAATCGACTAGAAGGTTAGAAACTCTACACTTCTTATTATTTTATGTAAGAATATTAGAAAATCATATGTGATGTGTTTTGTTACATGCTTTCAAAAATTATGTGAAATATGTGAAATTTATGTTATGCGTCGAAGTTATGAATTAAATACGTTTATATGATAGTTATAAGCATGTATCATGATTTTATTACAAAGTTTGGCATGTTACGAAATTATAGACCATAGTCGAAATTATGTAGGTTATAAATTGATGAACATAAATTTAATTGTTGTTTTAAACATAAAGTAATGATAGTTGTTCATATTTGAAATTCTATGATTTTATGTGGAATTCTTTGGAAAAATATGAAATATTATAAGATGGAAATTTCGAAATGTACTAAAGCATGAAATATTGATGTACGAGTTGTATATGATAAATATTATGTCATATTATTGATATATGGTGATAATAACATATTATGTGAAATAATTAAGATTTTCGAAAAAATATATATATATGGAATTTTTGAAAATTAAAAAAATGAAAGAATATGACATCTCGTGATACGTGATATGTGAATCATACGATATGATAAGTGAAAGGTTGAGGCGAGAAATACGTGCGTGAATACGTAAAATTTGAGTATATCGAAGGCGATAAGTAAAGTCAAGACGTGACGACGTTAGATATGAAATTAAGATTAAATGCGTTCGTCGAACGATTTGAACTAAGGGATGAATGGAAGGATAGTACATACGTTGATTCGGATCGATGAATCTTACACAGCATGATGATATGCTAAAATTTCGTTTCTTACGTTGATAAGGTTTGACTCGAAGGAGAGGAGAAATTGAAAGTAAACCCTAAGTGACCTAAGAACTTTAAGTTCTCGAGGTGGGCTTTCTTATCTCAACAAAATGTGAGCTTTCTTATCAAAACCATTTACGAGCTTTCTTGGAAAATCATTTACTGTTATTACTTTACTGTTTTTCTGCAAATGATGAGATACGATATTGTCTGCCAAAAATGTTTTATGTTTTGTATATGTCCATTCGGGTTGCCTGGGGCAACAGGAAAAGTATTACGAATTCGGATCATAAGCTAGAGGTGAAGGGGGAATCCTAGCTAGGGTTGTGTACACTTCAGCTTCTGAACCGGGTTACGGTCAGTTGTATTCAGCCTCTGAACCGTTCGCGGTCAGTCGTGCGTCCGGGTGAAGGGAGGCCTCCCTCCCGGCGCGTTATCCATAGCCGACTTGGAATATACGTTATGAGAAAATGCTTGCGCAAGCGATGATTTTGAGAAAATGATGAAATGTATTTAGTAAGAACTAAGCCTTTTCAAATAAAACCCTTGTGTCTTACTGTGATAGGGGCAGTACAATATTTCATAAAGTAAAATGTTTTCGGCATGTGTCCACTGAGTGCATATTTGTACTCAGCCCTGCATATTTGTTTTTAAATGTGCAGATTGAGCTGGTGATGGAACAGAGCGGGAGTTGAGCGAAATCTTTTGACAAGTAGTATGAAGTATTTTTGGTTCGCCTGAGAATGCATCTTCACATGCATGTCTCACACGCTTTATTCACCGCCAAACTCTTGAGACTGTTATTTTGTTACTAGATTAAGCTTTGTAAAGGTTCTTGTTTGTTGAAACCTGAAACCCTTTTATATATATATCGCCTATTTTGCTCCATCATGATTCTCGTTTATGTTAGAACATCTAAATTTCTTCATAAATGAAATGAGTTGAAACCTTATTCTTTTATATTCATTAACCCAAAGCCGAGTCACGGTCAGGTAAGGTTTAGCCAAACCGGTCTGTGTGACAGAGTATATCAGCGATTCGTTTGCTTTGAACCAAAAATATTCTTTCTATCCAAAGTCTGGCTTGAATCACTAGACTTTTTATGAAGTAAATCATCTCCGCTCAACGCTCCTGTTCATCACGCTCAACCAGAAGGAAAAGTGAGTTCTGAAAAAAAGATATGTGTTAAAAGTTTTTGAAAAGTATGTTACAATTTTGAGGAAGTATTTGTGAAAAATGTTTTTAAAGTGGACATGCCGTTAAATGAGTAGTTTTGAATTGTGATAATTCATGAGACAAACGAGTGGTTTGTCTGAAGAAGTTTGAGTTCATACCCGGTTGGTATGTGGTTTTGTTGTAATGAATTTGGAAGGGATGAAAGTTTATACCCAAGGGGTACATGAGTATTGATAATGGACATATATAGAGTTATATGTCAGTAAGTTGAATGAAAAGTATGTTTATGAAACGAAGTTGAATTGTGAAATTGTGTTGAATTTCAAAAGAACATAGATAAGCTCTAAGTTTCATGAAGAACTTAGATTGAACGGGATCATAAGAAATTATCCTCTATGTATGACGTAGTGTTTGATGAAACACGAGAACTTGAGAACTTAGAATGCCTTTTAAGATTCGATTTAATGAACGAGAATTGGAATGCTACGTGAAGGAATGGAAGCTTCGAGAAATACTTGCGATGTGGGCATAGTTTCTCGCTTAAAATTCTACGCGGTATAATCTACTGTTGTTTACGTGAATTAATCTAAGAACGATAGATGAATTTGGGAACTAGAAAGAAAAGTGAGAAAATAAAGATAAGTGCTTACAAGCTTATGTTGAAGGATGTTCACAAACTTTGTGTTTTGTGAAGAATAGTTCCTTAAGAAGTCCTTATGATTTAAGTTTCCTATTGCTTTTAAGTTTAAAAGCAGACTCACTTAGAACTATCTGTATTCAGATGGCAGGAAATGGGAATGATAAGGGAAAGAGTACGAACACATATGTTTCTGACCTAGAACTCACAAGGGAGTATCGACTCTTCTATTACAAAATAGGCACCGATCTAGGGCAATTCTTGGACGAATTCCTACAACTATGGATGGAGGCTCACAACTATGGAGTAACGGACCTAGACGGAATCCAGCGACTCATCCGCCGTTTGCCGACAGACTGGCAACGCTATGCAAGAGAAATAGCAAGAGAATATGTTTTCTATAAAGAAAACTCAGAGGTACTGGCAGATTTACCAGAGTTTATCAGCCAGCTCAAGTACACATACAACGTGTATGGAGAAGCACCTATGGGACCTGGCCTTTTTCCTAAGCTGGATGGACAGTATGAGAAGATAAAGGAAAGGTTGTATCAGGATGTTCCATACAACGGGCCACGTTATGTTCCTTCTGTGGTACAAGAAATAGATGAAAATGGACAATAGACAGGATCGTATCGTCCGAGGGGATTAGGAGAGCGACCAGTGGAGACAAGAGCCACTACTTGGAGAAATAAGAAAACCAACACTATAAAACACTTTGATCGTTCTTTGAAGGATTTGGATCGTCTCATAAAGGAGGCAAAGATATATCTAGAGACGAGAAAATTTCCAGATAAGAAGAACGATTCCGACGAGGGACCCTCCGGGGCATCAAACACTTAGATGTAGTAAGACTTATAAAGACAGTTATGACATAGATAGTATGGTTAGCATGTACATAGGGAAAACGTAGTTTGGTGGCATTTTGTAGTAAGTATGTTTAGTAATGTCAAAATTTTGGTGTAAATAGGACATCACGTTATGTACTAAGTAAAAAAGGACAATCGTTATATATGGAAAGTCCTCGTTGAGGAAATACATGATGTTTACATGACTTGTTGTGGAAAATATCTGGCGTGTGATATGTTTTATGATCCATAAAGAAGTTATGTGCTAGTTATTAATTTAGAAATTAACGTGTGTTTCGTTTAAAACGTTAAGAATGCCACCTAGAAGAGAATTGGGACGTAGAAGAGGAGAGGAAACTCCGGAACCAGAACCCCAACAACCACCACCGCCTCGTAGAATAGAGACACTGTTTCTCAAGCAAAACCCGCCTACATTTAATGGGACTGGTACCCCTAATGAGGCTGAACTGTGGGTAAGGGCAATAGAACGAATCTTCAATTTCCTGCATTGTACGAATCAGGAAAGACTCTCCTGTGTTACCTTTCAATTAACGGGAAACAAGAGACTTCGGTGGGAGACTGAAGGAAAGTTATATTGATTAACAAATGGAAGAATTCACTTGGGAAGATTTTAAAACGGTATTATATGATAAGTATATTCCCAAGAGTTATAGAGAAACAGAAAATGAGTTCTTCACCTCAAGCAAGGAGATAAGTCAAGAATGAATATGATCGGATATTACGTGACATGTCGAGGTTTGCCGAATATGGTGGACACCGGATGAAAAGATGGTGACAAGTTTAGATGCGACTAAGGCACGAGATTAGGATATCTCTTGCCGACCATGGAGCAATGACTTATGAGAGGCATTAGGTAGGGCCTTGGATATCGAAGAGGCATTGCCGGAAAATAAACCGCTTATAGCCCGAGGACAAAGGTAAAGGAAATGGGAGGAAGTTCATAATAAAGGAAACAACTACAACCAGGCTGAGAGAAGGCCGTGGTCAAGTAATCAAAGGCCACCGTGGGTCCAAGGGCAAGGGCAAGGTCATCCAATGAATTTTGGACAAGGAAGGAACAACCAACCGACATACCCTCAATGCCCTCGATGGTCAGGGCTGCAGACATCGGTCCTTGTGAAGCGGGACGTGTGACTCATATAGATGTGGCCAACAAGGACATTTTGCGAGGATTGCCCACAACAAGGACAAGGAATGGTAGGTAGACCTAATCCACCACGACAAGCTCAATGACAACAACCAAGGGTTTATGCTATGAATCAACAGCAACGTGAGAATGACCAAGATAACCCTACAGGTATAAATACGCTTTCAATATACTTGTGATTATATTATTGCTGAGGGAATCTCGAGATTACGATATCATAAGATTATATGCAAGTAATTTAGAACTTAGCACGAAACGAGATGAAGGGAATACAAATCATCTTCACCAAAGGCAGAGGATACAACGTTAGCATAAGTTCGCTTAAAACTTAGTTTGAACATAGGATTCACTGTCTATGATAGTTGAGTAGATACCAATGAAAGTTAAGAACGTACGACGAATAAATGGGTACGAGGTACCAAACGTTGGAATTGAAAATGCAAAATGGAGGAGGGATCGAGAACACCATGTGGATACGTAAATTTCGAGGACGAAATTTCTTTAAGGGGGGTAGAATGTAATAACCCGAATTTCTGGGCTTAAAATTTGAAAATAAAGAAGGAGCGATGCGATAGAAAGCGAGTATGAAAGTGAGCGTCGGAATTGTCGATTTTGAATAAAATCGAAAATTTCTTAATCTTTTTCACATGAAACAAATTTAATATAAATAAATATGTTTTTAAGTATATGTGGGATATTATTACACTAAGGAAGAAAAAGAAATGTTTTCTCCTATTTGTTCATTATTTTCGAAACATATGTGACTATATGATTAAATTATGATCAATATCACCTTGTTTTATGTGATAAGATGATATTTTGTATATATAGGATATTAATTAAATAAGTATTTCTCAAATAAAGAAAAAATTATATCTATGAAAGTTCTATAATTTTCGAAAATTATGGATAAATATGAGTAAATTATGATTTAATTATGATCACTTTATTAAAGTGATAATATGTGATGAGTTGTTATTTCTTGTTGTATATGAAAGATATTTATTTTATATGATAAGGTTTGATAATGACCCTTAAGTGATAAGATAAGGTTATGAAAATGACATTTTTAAGATAAGCATTACTAAGATATTTTATTAGAAAAAAAAAAATAAGGTCATGTTTATCTCTTAGAAATGTGTAGAAATGTGATAAATATCATAGGAAATAATATTTTGGATCCTAGATTGCATAGTTTTCGAAAATTATGTGTCATTTTATGTGAAAATCGAAAATCATGATTTTTATGTGATAATTGGAATAAATAATTTATTTAATTATATACTTGATAAATATCATGATTCTAGATCAATCTTATCTCCTAGAAATTATGAAAATTTTGAAATTAATAAAATATGGTAAGAATGGAATTTTATGAAAATTAAATCCTAGAAAACCCTAGCTTTGAAATTTTTGGGAAAATTGCTTAGAAAAATTCCAAAAATTTATTTTATGATATAATATCAATATATTTACATAATTACTCATGAAAATAATATTGGTTATGAAAAGAATAATAGTTTGATAAATTATCCTTAGTTTCGAATTATTTGCCGAGAACTTTACTTTAGTACATGGAAATGACCTTAATTAATTTTCCTATGATTTATTTTATCATCTAAGGTTATTATTATGTCATATAGTTATTAATTGGAGAAAAATAAAATATTTGGCATGATATTATTATAGGAGCCGAAAAATATGACTTTTAGGTGTGAAAATGAATATAAATATCATGCTTTAATTAATGAGTGCCATAATTAAAAGATAAGATAAGATTAGGTGTAAAGTAGATTGTTATCAAATTGAACAAGTAACCTATGTTTTGTCTTCATATAGCGAAAATTTGGACATAATATAAGGTTGGAAGATTTAATTCCCAACCTTGAAAATGACACCTTATCCTAAAGTTGAAAACTTTGACTTTTCAAATATGATATTAATACATAATAATATTATAGTATATGATATGGAAAAAAATAAAAATTTATCCTAAGCATAGAATGATGGCCGAAAAATCACATAAACAATATATAAAGTGATGATTTATTTATTTTATGATAAATATAAGATACATTAATTAAATAATAAAATAACATAATAAACTATAGAATAAAATAAAATAAATATCTCATATGAATATAAGAGGGCCGAAAATATCATAGGAATAAGTATGAGTTGTAAATTTTGATTTTACAACTAGATATGTGATAAATTCAAAAAGATAAGATATGATGATTCATTAATGTATAAGATAAGATCAAATTTGTCCCTTGTACAACTTGCTAGGTTCGAAAATTAAGAAGATAATTAGGGTTGCAATTTTTGACTTTACCTTAAGATATTTTATAAAGTAATGATTATAATCATCCCATAATTCCTATAAATAGGAGGTTACCCCTCCCATAGCATCATAACCGAAAATAGAGAGGAAATAGGAGAGGAAATAGGAGAGAAAATAGAGAGAAAAAAATAGAGAGTGATTCCGAGAGTTCTCTTCGATCATAGTTCGAAAGACGTCGAAAACGTCGATCAAAATCGACTAGAAGGTTAGAAACTCTACACTTCTTATTATTTTATGTAAGAATATTAGAAAATCATATGTGATGTGTTTTGTTACATGCTTTCGAAAATTATGTGAAATATATGAAATTTATGTTATGCGTCGAAGTTATGAATTAAATACGTTTATATGATAGTTATAAGCATGTATCATGATTTTATTACAAAGTTTGGCATGTTACGAAATTATAGACCATAGTCGAAATTATGTAGGTTATAAATTGATGAACATAAATTTAATTGTTGTTTTAAACATAAAATAATGATAGTTGTTCATATTTGAAATTCTATGATTTTATGTGGAATTCTTTGGAAAAATATGAAATATTATAAGATGGAAATTTCGAAATGTACTAAAGCACGAAATATTGATGTACGAGTTGTATATGATAAATATTATGTCATATTATTGATATATGGTGATAATAACATATTATGTGAAATAATTAAGATTTTAGAAAATATATATATATATATATATATATATATATATGGAATTTTCAAAATCAAAAAATGAAAGAATATGACATCTCGTGATATGTGAATCATATGATATGATAAGTGAAAGGTTGAGGCGTGAAAATACGTACGTGAATACGTAAAATTTGAGTATATCGTAAGCGATAAGTAAAGTCGATGCGTGGCGGCGTTAGATATGAAATTAAGATTAAATGCGTTACGTCGAGCGATTTGAACTAAGGGATGAATGGAAGGATAGTACATCGTTGGTTGGATCGATGAATCTTACACATCATGATGATATGCTAAAATTTCGTTTCTTACGTTGATAAGGTTTGACTCGAGGAGAGGCGAAAGTAAACCTAAGGGGCGGTTGGTATCTGAGGAATGGAATGGGAATGGAATGATGATTCTGCGTCCATTCTCATTCGATGGTGGTAAGATTTTTACGTGCGGAATCACCATTCAGAAGGAACGCTTATTACCATGAATATGAGATTAGCCATTCCTCCCTCCCCATGGTATTAGCTATTACCATGAATATGTGATTATGATTTATTTATTTATTCGAAAAATTATTTTATTTATTTTTATCTAGTAAAATTAATAATAATAAAATAATAATAATAATTATGATAATAAATAAATAGTAGTTATTAATAATAAATAATTTAATATAATAATAGTGATAAAAAGTATAGTTATTAATAATATTAACATAATAAATAACAATAAATACAATAAATAATTATATTAAAATAATAATATTCTTGATAAACATATTAAAATAATAATATTATTGATAATAATAATAATAATAATAATAATAATAATAATAAATATAATAATAATAATAAATACTATTAGAAATTAATAATAATATTGACATAAAAATAACAATTAATACCAATAAAGATTATATTAAAATATTATTATTAATTAATTAATTATGATAATAAATAAATAGTAGTTATTAATAATAAATAATTATAATATAATAATAGTGATAAAAATTATAGTAATTAATAATATTAACATAATAAATAATAATTAATACAATAAATAATAATAATAATAATAATAATAATAATAATAATAATAATAATAATAATAAGTACTAGTAACAATAATATTAATAATATTCCTAAGTAATAATATTAAAATAATATTCCTAAGTAATTATATTAGAATAATATTATTATTAATAATAATTAATTAATAATAATAGTAATAATATTCCTAACTAATAATTATTATTATTGATATTATTATTATTATTATTAATAATTAGTATTAATAATATTCCTAAATATTAATACTAATTATTATTATTATTATTATTATTATTATTATTATTATTATTATTATTATTATTATTACGATAATAATAACATAAATTATAAAATCATAATTATTTTATTTGTTTTATTTCATTCCTATTCGTTCATTCCTTGTACATACCAGCCATAGGAATCACATATTTCATTCCATTCCATTCCTATCATCATTCCATTCCAAAGTTCATTCCATTCCTATCCAATTTCATTCTGCACACTCGGTAGTCACCTAAGTGACCTAAGAACTTTAAGTTCTCGAGGTGGGCTTTCTTATCTCGACAAAATGTGAGCTTTCTTATCAAAACCATTTACGAGCTTTCTTGGAAAATCATTTCTTGTTATTACTTTCTTGTTTTTCGCAAATGATGAGATACGATATTATCTCGCCAAAATGTTTTATGTTTTGTATATGTCCATTCGGGTTGCACAGCAACAGAGAAGTAATGCAATCGGATCATAAGCTAGAGGTGAAGGGAATCTAGCTAGGGTTGTGTACATTTCGACACGAAGCGGATTACGATCGGAGTATTGACCTACGAACAGATTCGCGGTAAGTCGTAAATGCGTCTGGGTGAAGGAGGCCTCACTCGTAGCGTTATCCATAGCCGACTTGGAATATACGTTATGAGAAAATGCTTGCATAGCGATGATTTTGAAAATGATGAAATGTATTTAGTAAGAACAAGGCCTTTTCAAATAAAACCCTTGTGTCTTCATCGTGATAGTGGCGAGACAATAGTTCGTAAGTAAAATGTTTTCGGCATGTGTCCACCGAGTGCATATTTGTACTCACCGCATATTGTTTTAAATATGCGAGTTGAAATGATGATGGAGCAGGCGAGGAGTTGAGCGGAATCTTTTGACAAGTAGTATCAGTATTTTTGGTTCACCTTGAGAATGCATCTTCACATGCATGTCTCACACGTTTTATTCATTGCCAAACTCTTGAGACTACGTTATATTTTGTTACTATATTAAGCTTTGTAAAGGTTACTGTTTGTTGAAACCTTGAAACCCTCTTTATATATATATATATCAGCTATTTTGTTCCATCATGATTCTCGTTTCTGTTAGAACATCTAAATTTCTTCATAAATGAAATGAGTTGGAAACCTTATTATTTTAATATTCACTTAACCCGAACCCGAGTCACGGTCCGGTAAGGTTTAGCCAAACCGGGTTGTGACATGTTCCTTCTTTATTTTCGAAATTTTTAAACCCAGAAATTCGGGTTATTACATTCTACCCCCCTTAAAGAAATTTCATCCTCGAAATTTACGTATTCTCACAGCGTTCTCTTTTCCTTCTCCTTATTGCATTCTCCATTCTGACGTTGGTACCTCGTACCCATTTAATCATCGTATGACCCTTAACCTTCATTCACATTGATTTATTTCTAAATCTCCGATCCATGTATCTAATATCCTTATGTTCTCTAGTCGTATCTATGCAACTATCGATTCTTATAGACGGTGAATCCTATGTCCAAATCTAAGTTTAAGCGAGCATATGCTAATGTTGTGTCTTCTGCCTTTGGTGAAGAAGATTCGTATCCCTTCATCTCGTGTCGTGATACGTTCTAAAATACTTGCGTGTAATCTTATAATATCGTAGTCTTGTAGTTCCCATAGCAATATTATAATCACATGTATATTGAAAGCGTATTCATACCTGTCGGGTTATCTTGGTCATTTTCATGTTGTTGTTGATTGATAGCATAAACCCTTGGTTGTTGTCGCTGAGCTTGTCATGGTGGATTAGGTCTACCTACCATTCCTTGTCCTAATTGTGGGCATTCTCTTGCAAAATGCCCCTGTTGTCCACATCTATAACAGTTCACACGTCCAGCTTCACAAGGACTAGTGTGCTGCCTACGGCATCGGGGACATTGAGGGTACGTCAGTTGGTCGTTCCTTCCTTGTCCAAAATTCATTGGACGACCTACCCTTGCCCTTGGACCCACGGTGGCCTTTGATTACTTGACCATGGCCTTCTTTCAGCCTGGTTGTAGTAGTTACCTTTGTTACGAACTTCCTCCCATTTCCTTTTGCCCTTGTCTTCTTGGGCTAAAGCTGGTTTATTTTCCGGCAATGCTTCCTCTATATCTAAAGCCCTTCCCAAGGCCTCGGTATAGGTCATTGCTCCATAGCTGGCAAGAGATATCCTAATCTCAGGCCTTAGTCCAAATCTAAACTTGTCACCATCTTTCATCCGGTTCTACTAGATTCGGCAAACCTTGACATGTCACAGAATATCCGATCATATTCTGTTACCGACTTATTTCCTTGTTTGAGACTGAAGAACTCGTTTTCTTGTTTCTTCCTATAACTCTTTGGAATATACTTATCATATAGTACCGTTTTGAAATCTTCCCATGTAAACTCCTCCATTTGTTCATCAGTCATAATCTTCATTCTGGTCTCCCACCAGAAGTCTGCTGAACCCGTTAATTGAAAGGTAACGCAAGAAAGTCTTTCCTGATTCGAACAATGCAGGAAATTGAAAATTCGTTCTATCGCTCTTACCCAGAGTTCAGCTTCATCAGGGGTTCTAGTTCCATTAAATGTGGGCGGGTTTTGCTTGAGGAACAGTTCCTCTACTCTACGAGGCGGTGGTGGTTGTTGGAATTCCGGTTCCGGAGTTTCCTCTCCACTCCTACGTCCCAATTCTCTTCTAGGAGGCATTCTTAACGTTTTAAACAAAACAAACGTCAACTTCTAATTAATATCTTAGCACATAACCTCATTATTAGATCATGGAACATAAAACATATCACACGCCAGATATTTTTCCACATCAAGTCACGTAAACATCATGTATCACCAAAATGCCTCAACGAGGACTTTTCTATATATTAGTTTTACAACGATTGGTCTCTTTAACTTAGTACATAGCGTGATGTTCTATTTACACCAAAATTTCAACACCACAAAATATCACCAAACTACGTTTTCTCTATATACATGCTAACCATACTATCTATGTCATAACTGACTTCATAAGTCTTACTACATCTAAGTGTTTGATACCCCGGGGGGTCCCTCGTCGGAATCGTTCTTCTTTTCTGGAAATTTTCCCGTCTCCAGATATGTCTTTGCCTCCTTTATGAGACGATCCAAATCCTTCAAAGAACGATCGAAGTCCTTTATAGTGTTGGTTTGCTTATTTCTCCAAGTGGTGGCTCTTGTCTCCACTGGTCGCTCTCCCAATCCCCTCGGACGATAAGATCCTGTCCATTGCCCATTTTCATCTATTTCTTGCACAACCGAAGGAACATAACGTGGCCCGGTGTACGGAGTTCCTTGGTACAACCATTCCTCCATCTTCTCATACTGTCCTTCCAGCTTAGGAAAAAGGCCAGGTCCCATAGGTGCTTCTCCATACACATTGTATGTGTATCTGAGCTGGCTGATAAATTCTGGTAAATCTGCCAGAACTTCTGAGTTTTCTTTGTAGAAAACATACTCCCTTTCTATTTCTCTCGCATATCTTTGCCAGTCTGTCGGAAATCGGCGGATGAGTCGCTGGATACCATCCAAGTCCGTTACTCCATGGTTGTGAGCCTCCATCCACAGTTGTAGGAATTCGTCCAAGAATTGCCCTAGATCGGTGCCTATTTTGTAGTAAAAGAGTCGATACTCCCTTGTGAGTTCTAGGTCCGAAACGTACGTGTCCGTACTCTTACCCTTATCATTCTCATTTCCTGCCATCTGAATACAGATAGTTCTAAGTGAGTCTATCTTTAAACTTTTAAAAGCAATTGGGGGGAGGGGAAGACTTAACTCGTAAGGATCTCTTAAGGAACTAAACTTCACAAAACACATCCTTTAATCATAAGCTCGTAAGCACTAATCTTTAATTTCTCACTTATCATTCTAGTTCCCAAGTTCGTCTATCGTTCTAGATTAATTCGCGTAAACAATAGTCGATTATGCCGCGTAGAATCTCAAAAGAGAAAACTATGCCCATGTCACGAGTATTTCTTGAGGCTTCCATTCCTTCACGTAGCATTCCATTTCTTGTTCGTCAAATCGAACCTAAAGGCATTTCTAGGTTCTCAAATTCTCGTGTTTCATCAAACACTACGTTATATATAGAAGAGAAATTCTTATGATCTCATTCATTCTATGTTCTTCATGAAACTTAGAGCTCATCTACGTTCTCTTGAAAATCAAAAACAATTTCACAATTCAACTTCGTTTCACAACAAGCTTTTCATTCAACTCACTGACATATAACTCTATATATGTCCATCATCAATACTCATATACCCCCGGGTATAAACTTTCATCCCTTCCAAATTCATCACAACAAAATCACATACCAATCGGGTATGAGCTCAAAAATTCTTCAGACAAACCACATTTTGTCTCATCATCAATGAATTATCACAATTCAAAGCTATTCACTTTCTCTTTTAACGGCATGTCCACTTAAAACATTTTTCACTATTACTTCCTTAAAATTGTAACATAACTTTTCAAAACTTTCAAAACATACCTTTACTTTTGGAAAACGTCAGAAGCTACTTTTCCTTGCTGGTTGAGCGTGATGAACAGGAGCGTTGAGCGGTGATGACTACTTTATAAAGAGTCTAGTGATGCAAGCTAGACTTTGGATAGAAAGAATATTTTTGGTTCCAAGCAAACGAACTACTCTGATACCACTCTATCACAGCCCGGTTTGGCTTATCCTTGTCGGACCGTGACTTGGGGTTCGGTTTAAGTTAATATGAAAGAATAAGAGTTTCAACTCATTTCATCTACGAAGAAATAGATGTTTCAAACGAAAACGAGAATCATGATGGATCGAAATAGCTTATATATATAAGATGGTTCCAAGGTTCCAACAAAACAGTAGCTTTTACAAAGCTTAACATAGTAACAAAATATAACAGAGTCTCAAGAGTTTGGCAGCGGAATAAAACGTGTGAGACATGCATAGGGAGATGCATTCTCAAGGCGAACAAAAAATACTTCATACTACTTGTCAAAAGATTCCGCTCAACTCCCGCTCTGTTCCATCACCTGCTCAACCTGAACATTTAAAAATAAATATGCAGGGCTGAGTACAAATATGCACTCAGTGGACACATGCCGAAAACATTTTACTTTACGAAATATTGTGCTGCCCTCGTCACTGTAAGACACAAGGGTTTTATTTGGAAAAGGCCTTGTTCTTACAAAATACATTTTCTCATTTCTCAAAATCATCGCTCGGTCGAGCATTTTTACATCACTACAACGTATATTCCAAGTCGGCTATGGATAAACGTGTCAGGAGGGAGGCCTACCTTCACCCGGACGCAAACTAACCGCCCAGCGGTTCAGAGCATGACCGCCCTGCGGTTCAGAGGCCCAACACGTGTACACAATCCTAGCTAGGCTTTCTCCCTTACTCCTCTAGCATAGGACCCGAATTCGTAACTTCCTGTTGCCCCAGGCAACCCGAATGGACATATATAAAACATAAAACATTTTCTGGCAGAAAATATCGTATCTTAAAATTTTGCAGTAAAATAGTACAGTAATAACAGTAAAACATTTTCCAAAAAGCTCGTAATTGATTTTGGTAAGAAAGCCCATAAAGGGTTTAGGTAAGAAAGCCCACCTCGAGAACTTAAAAAGTTCTTATGTCACTAGGGTTTTATTTTCCGTTTCTCCTCTCCTTCGAGTCAAACCTTATCAACGTAAGAAACGAGATTTTATCATATCATCATGCTTCGCAAGAATCATCGATCCGAACCAACGTACGTACAATTCTTCCATTCTTTCCTTAGTTCAAATCATTCGTCGTTACATATGAATCTTAATTTCATATCTAGCGCCATCGCATCGACTTACTTCTCATCTTACGTATATACTCAAATTCTATGTATTCACAGACATATTTTCCCTACGTCTCAACTTTTTCACGTATCATATCGTATGATTCACATATCACGTATCATGAGACGTCATAATCTTTTACTTTCTCAATTTTCGAAAATTTCCATATATATATATATATTTTTCGAAAATTTTATTTATTCACATAATATATTCTTATCATCATATATCAATAGTATGACATGATATTTATCATATACAACTTATTCATCACTATTTAATGCTTTGTGTTTTTCGAAATTTCCATCTCATAGTATTTCATATTTTTCCAAAGAATTCCACATAAAATCATAGAATTTTGAACATGAATATCTATCATTATTTCATGCTCAAAACAACAATTAAAATTCATGTACATCAACATATGACTCTTGCTCATTTTTGGTCATATCATAGTGTTTTTAATACATGCTTAATTTTGTACTAAAATCATAATATATGCTTATAAACGTCATATAAACATATTAAATTCATAACTTCGACACATAGCATAAATTTCACGTATTTCACATAATTTTTGAAAGCATGCAACAAAACATATCACATATGATTTTCTAATATTTTTCATAAATAATAAGAGTAGTAAGGTTTCTAACCTTCTATTTGATTTTGGTCGACGTCGGTGACGTTTTTCTATCTATGATCGAATAGTACTTTTGGGAATACTCTCTATTTTTTTCTCTCTATTTTTCTTCCTATTTCTCTCCTATTTTTCGGTTGGTATGGTATAAGGGGGGGGTCTCCTATTTATAGAGTTTATAAAGTGTATTTAATCATTACTTTATAGAATATCTTAATATAAAGTCAAAAATTACAACTCAATCTTATCTCATTAATTTTCGGTCCTATGAGTTGTCAATGAGTCATTTTTGATTTTATTCTATACTTTAATTATTCATCATATCTTATCTTTTTGAAATTATAACATATCTAGTTGTAAAAATCAAAATTACAACTCATACCTTAGCCTTGAATATTTTCGGCCACCTCCATTATTCATGAGACAATTATTTTATTTTATTCTATAGTTTATTATGTTATTTAATTATTTAATTATTGTATCTTTTATCTATTATAGAATAAATAAATTATCACTTTATATAGTATATATGTGTGTGTTCGGCCACCCCTCTTTTCTTAGGATAGAATTTTATTTTTTTCTATATCATATACTATAATATTATCATGTAATAATATCACATTTGAAAAGTCAAAGTTTTCAACTTAGGATAAGATATCATTTTCAAAGAGTTTTAGAAATATTTCCAACCTTATTTCAAGTCAATATTTTCGGCCACTATGATCCAAAACCATAGGTTACTTGTTTAATTTGATAAACATCTCTACTTTACACCTAATATATCTTATCTTTATAATTATGGCCCTTCATTAATTAAAGCATGATATTTATATTCATTTCACACCTAAAAGGCCAAATTTTCGGCCCTAATAATAATAATATGTCAAATATTTTATTTTTCTCCAATTAATAGCTATGTGACACAATAATAATCTTAGATGATAAAATAAATCATAGGAAAATTAATTAAGATCATTTCTATGTACTAAAGTAAAGTTATCGGCAACTAATTCGAATTTACGGATAAATTATCAAACTATTATTCTTTTCATAACTAATATTATTTTCATGATGAATTCCATAAATATAATGGTATTATATCATAAAATAATTTTTTGGAACATTTCTAAGCAATTTCCCAAATTTTTCGAAAATTAGGGTTTCTAGGATTTAATTTTTATAAAATTTCATTCTTACCTTATTTCATTAATTTCGAAATTTTTACAACATCTAGGAGATAAGATTGATCTAGAATCATGATATTTATCAAGTATATAATTAAATAAATTATTTAATACATTTATCACATAATATTATGATTTTCGAAAATCACATAAAATCATGCCTTAATTTCGAAATTCATGAGCTTCTAGAACCAAAATATTATCTCCTATGATACTTATCACATTTCTACACATTTCTAAGAGATAAACATTATCTCTTAATTAATTATGATCTTATCTTATCATTTTATAAAAATATCATAGCATACTTATCACAAAAATGTCATTTTTCAAATCCTTATCACATACAACTCATAAATTTCGAAATTCATGCTTGATTTGTACAAGGTAATTATCTTATCATATACTTTAAGATAGACATGACAACTCATCACATAAAATCAAGTGATCACATATTAAATTATAATTTAATCAATTATTCTCATGAATTTCGAAAATCATCAAATAATAAGGAAAATATTTCCTTTTTCTTCCTTAGTGTAAATATTATCCCAAACATATTTAAATTTATTTTGTTCAAATTTTTTAAAAGAAATTTGATTTATTCAAAATCGACAATCACCGACGTTCACTTTCATACTGTTTCTATCGTAGTGTTCCTTCTTTATTTTCGAAATTTTTAAACCCATAAATTTGGGTTATTACAATGTAGTTCAGAGGTCTCGTCTCTGGGGTAGGGACAAGGAGTCCCATATTCGCCATCTGGTGCTGCATCTCTGCGAAATCGGCTAGCATGCGTGCAGCTTGCTCGGGAGAAATGCCCCCATTCAGTGGATTAGCTGCCATTGCAGCCCTTCTTCTCTCTCGTCTCCTTCTCCTTTGGGAATTTTCGATCTCTGGGTCAAGATTTTGCTCAGGAGGTCCGTGGGACATTGTGATCATAAACTACCTGGAGAAAAGAGAGAGCTTAACTCTGACAAGAATAAATAAATAATATAATATATATAACTTGAATTAATAAATCCAAATCATCAAATTATTCCTATGTGATCTTAACAAGTTCCCCGGCAACGGCGCCAAAATTTGATCGATAAAATTTGATCGCACGAAAAAATGCGCAAGTATAAGGTAAGTCGAGTATCGTATCCACAGGGATTGCAATCCGAAAACACAGAAGCTAATTCAACAAAACTTCATCATTATCCAAGCACAGATTGGTTTTGAAGGTTTTAAGGCTTCGGATATTTAAATCCAAAGCAAAGGTGACAACAAGAAAATAAATGAAAGCAATAAAAACTCAAATGGATAACTATGAAGAAAGACTAACCCTAGGGATGCACTAATCCTATCCACTACGATGTTTATCCTGCTTATTATTAACCGTTTTAATCCAGACAAGATGGAAGATCACATATGTAGCCAATAACTTCAGTTACGATAATTGTGACAGTTGATTACTAATTTTCCCTATTACTGTTAAGTCTCTAGAGGAAAATAAGCAACTCCAAAAGGATCTAAAAGAATATGCTTCCTACGAATGTTCCTATCTCAGTTACGACTCAAGGCTTATCCGTATCATGCATTCAAGATCGATTGACAATTAAAACTGTTACGTAGTTAACTGGCAACTATGATATGCATCAAGATTGATCAGAAATCAACACATATAATTAAGCACCAAGAATCATGAATCAATGTCTGGAAGGTAAATAACAATAGCAGGAATCACAACATATAGGATAGAATCATGCAAACCCTAGGATTAGAACAAAATTTAGCTATACATAAATAACGAAATAAAATATGAAATAATCATAAAAATATGAATTAAATAGATAAAACCCATAGGGTGACGTCTGAAAAACAATGGTTGGGTTCGTATCCAAACCCAACGGAAAATGGAAAACGATGAAATTCCTTCGGACGAAATCTTTCCAAAGGTTAACAATGCGTAGAACTAATGTAGAATGATGGAAAACTAATACTAGAATGAATCTAAATCAAAGCTAATGTGAAAATAAATGGAAAATAGAGAAAAACTGAGGAAAAACTTGTAAAATCGCTACTGGGAAAGTTGGGGCTAAGCCCTATTTATAGATTTAGGGTCGAAACCCTATTTATAGATCTTACGGCCGAACTCATGGTAATTTTCCACGAGGCATCCTTCTTCACGGCCGAACTTCGTGGTAGGGAGCTCGGTCACTCGCAACCTTCTCATCTTGGCCATCTTAGGTGTGATCGGCGTCGCAGGAATCCGGAATCGCCTCGCGACCTTGCGCCCGCTGGGAGTGCTCGCGTGCCATGGCCTTCCCTCGCTTGTGCTGGTGTTTCCTCGCGGCCGACCTAGCGGTCGCTAGGCCGGTCGTGAGACTTCGTCTATGCGCATATGCGCACTCGTGCTCATGCTCGTTCCTCGTGATCTTGCTAGCGGCCGCTAAGGCGGTCGCTAGGCCCTCCTTTTTGCCCTCGTCTGCTCGTTCTTCGATCCATGCTTCGATTTTCAAATTATAAGCTACAAAACACCAAAACGGAACCCAAGAGCAGTATCTTCCAAAAATATGTAAAAGCATTGAGATCCAAGACATAAACGCACATTATCGATCTAAAATCATCTTTAGAAATCAACAATAAACGTGTAAAATGCGCGTTTATCAGCATCCCATTTGCTTTAATAACGGAAACATGTTTAGCGACTTGTTCTACTCATTCATGGGTAGTAGATACGGGTGCGACTGATCATGTTTGTTACACCTTGCAGGGGTTCTTGTGGACAAGGGAGTGGTGATGGCGAGATAACGATCTCCATGGGCAAACGCTGTGAAAGTCGAGGCCATTGTAGTCGGAGATATTTCTTTATGTTTTGATAGGACAAATTTAGTATTAAAAGACGTTTTATATGTGCCGAAGTTTCGGTGAAACCTAATTTTTGTTTCCAAACTATTTTTACATGGATATTCTGTTGTTTTTTTATAGTGGTGTTTCTATCATAAGAAATGACGAAGTTATCTATGGTGTCACTTTATATAATTCGCTTTATACTATTTCTACTAAACATAATACCTTTAACTATGTTGCATCTACATCAAACCTTAAGAAGATGAAGTTTTCTTCGCTAAATGACACCACATTTCTTTGGCATCTTAGATTAGGTCACATCAATCTAAATAGGATCCAAAGACTGGCTAAGAATGGAGCGTTGGGTGAAATTACGGTTACTTTGTTCCCAGTCTGCGAATCATGTATAGAAGAAAAGATATCGACCAAACCTTTCAAAGCGAAGGGATATAGAGCCAAAGAAGTGTTGGAGCTAGTCCATTCTGACCTGGTCCACATAAGCTCGTGGAGAGTACGAGTATTTTGTCACTTTCATTGACGATTACTCAAGGTACGGATACGTATACATGTTTTACCGCAAGTCTGAATGCTTTTAGAACTTCAAAGAATTTAAGGCAGAAGTGGAGACGAAGCTAGATAAGAGTATCAAGTCATTGAGGTGTGATCGCGGTGGCAAATACCTCAGTAACGAGTTCATGGACTATTTGGTGCAGTGTGGGATTACCTCCCAGCTCACTACACCGGGCACATCACAGCAAAATGGTGTGTCAGAGCGAAGAAATATGACTCTCTTAGAAATGGTTAAATCTATGATGAGTTATGCAACATTGTCTATTTCGTTCTAGGGGTATGCCTTAGAAACAACATCATATTTGCTCAATCTAGTACCATCTAAATCAGTTGATAAAACCTCTTTCGAGTTATGGTTTGGGCGCAAGCTTAGTTTAAGCCATATAAGGATATGGGGCAGTCCAGCACATGTGCTGAACAAGAAAGCTGATAAGTTGGAGGCTAGATCTGAAGCAAGGTTGTTTATTGGTTATCCTAGAGGAACGAAAGATGGTTATTTCTATAGTCCTAAGGATCAGAAGGTCGTTATTAGCACTAACGCCCGATTCTTAGAAGAGGACTACATGAAAAACCATAAATCTAAAATTGAAATCATACTTCAAGAATCATAAGATGATCGTATTCCGCCACCGATTAGGCCAAAGGTACGAGATGTCGTGTCTAGTGGGAGGGATCGACATCAGTTACTTCAAGAAATTGAAGTGGGTCGAGTTCCACTGGAGATACCAACCGTACAAATGGCACCTACCCAGCAAGTTATGCAAGATAGAGAACCACATGTTACTCCACCCACCATTGCCATTGTGCCAGTAGCGCCTCGTCGTAGTGGGAAGATTGTTCGTCAACCCGAGCGATTTATGTTCGTGGGTGAATCTTCGGATTTAGTCACAAGAAACGAGCAGGCTGTAATCGACCCATGGACATACAGCGAGGCGATACAAGACACAGATGCAAAATCATAGCACACCGCTATAGACTTAGAAATTGAGTCCATAACAGCTATGGATGTATACGAGAAAACACTTCTACCAGATGCCAAGGAAGCCATAGGTAGTAAATGGTTATACAAGAGGAAAAGAGATTCAGATGGAGAGGTTTCGACTTTTAAAGCCATGCTTGTGACGAAAGGGTACACTCAGATTGAGGGCATCGATTTCGATGAGACCTTTTCGCCTATAGTAATGCTCAAGTCCATCAGAATTCTTATGGCCATAGCAGCTCACCTAAACCTTGAGGTTTGGCAAATAGATGTCAAAACCGCTTTTGTAAACGATCACCTTAAAGAATGTAGAGACATCTATATGTAGCAACCCGAAGGTTATGTGGTGAAGGGTGAAGAGTATCTAGTATGGAAGCTTAAGAAGTCTATTTATGGACTTAAGCAAGCTTCCCGATCATGGAACTTACGCTTTGACGAGGTGGTAAAGTCCTATGGATTTACCCAGTTGCCTAGCGAGAGTTTTGTGTATCGTTTGGATGTCAACGGTGACGTGGTATTTCTTGCACTTTATGTAGTTGACATCCTTCTACTTGGCAACAACGTGAAGTTGTAGCAGACGTAAAGAGTTGGTTATCCGATCAGTTTCTAATGAAAGACTTAGGAGATGCAGCATACATTCTTGGGATCAATGTTTACCGAGATCGCAGGAGAAAAATGTTGAGCTTAGCTCAGGCGTCTTACATTGATACTTTGATTACTCGTTTTAGCATGCAGACCGCCAAGAAAGGATTACTACCCTTCAGACATGGTGTTCCTTTATCAAGGAGCAGTCATCTAAGACTGCAAATGAGATAGAGGAAATGAGACAAGTTCCATACGCTTCCGCCGTAGGAAGTCTCATGTATGCAATGTTATGTATGAGACCCGATATCTGCTATGCGGTTAGTATAGTAGCTAGATATCAGTATAACCCTAGACAAGCTCATTGGACTGCGGTAAAGCATATACTCAAGTACCTGAAAAGGACTAGAGATTATAGGTTAGTTTACCAAGCAATAGTCTAATGTCTTTGGGTTATTCAGACTCGGTTTTCCAAGATGACCGTGATGAAAAAAAAGTCTACCTTGGGCTATGTGTTTGCCTTGGGATGAGGAGCCGTATCTTGGCGGAGTGCAAAGCAGCGATGCATTGCGGACTCTACCATGGAAGCCTAATATGTAGCCGCTTCGGAGGCTGCTAAGGAGGCGGTATGGTTCAAGAACTACCTCATAGATCTAGATGTGGTACCTCGTTTGCCTAAGAGTACCATAGTGTACTGTGATAACTCAGGTGCAGTGGCAAACTCGAAGGAACGACGGACCCACAAGGCGACCAAACACACAGAGAGAAAGTACCATGTCATACGAGAAATCGTTAGATGAGGAGACGTGCTGATTGAGAAGATTGGTACTGCAGATAACCTAGCTGACCCATTCACGAAGAGCATGCCGTATAAATTCTACGACAAGCATGTTCGCGGACTTGGATTGCGAAAGATGGCCCCACTTAGAAAGGAAACTTTTGTAGAAGTGGGAGAAGCAAAGTGATGGTAGTTTGTAATAGCTAGTACGAGAGACACATTGTATACTAAAAATTTGCTTTAGTATAAGTGGAAGATTGTTGGATTTGTATACTGGAAGCAGTTTTGGTTGAGCTTATATACAATGATTCATGTTACCATTATTACAATCTCCTATCTGAATTGTTTACTTGATTGGATATGTATGTCCCTTTATCTCATATATAAGTTAGATTATACAGTGTGTAGAAGATCACATAAGTCTGTATGATTGGTCAAGCTTAATGGGATATAAAAGGATAACAGTTGAGACAACTTTAGGACGAGTTGTCAGTATAGGCTGTGGTATAGATAAGAAGTGACTTGACTTGATTGCTTGTCTATATTGATACGTCTTTGATGTATTGATGGATCACAGTGAGATGAGTTCTTCTATCTGACCGGCGTGAAGAACCTAGATCTCGGTGACTTTACGTTAATCTAAACCTCGATAAGGTATTAGGTGAGTATGAGTTGCTGACCATCACTTTGACTTGTCATGGGTGAGGGTTACATGAGATAATCCAATATTCTCCGCATCTTGGGTGGTGACAATGCTTGTATGTCATGCTAGTTGCATGTATCGAGTCACCGTATCCGTTTAGGATGATGACGTCCCCTTAAGGAGCTCAAAAGGTTTATTGTACTAAACCCTGCAGGTTGATTTAACTCAAGTACAATAATAAGGTTGAGTGGTACTACTTAAGGAATTAAAGAGATTAATTATTTTAAGCAGTCAGAACGCTATATATAATTAATGGACGTGCGATATCTTAAATACGGGGGTTCGTGAAGTCTAAGGGCAAGCCCAACTCAACTTCGGAAAGAAAGGGGTAAGTCAGCATTTATTCTCTAGTGGCATGAATAAATCTTTATGAATTAATTTATGTTCTGGGTGAACATAAGATAATTAATTTATTTGAGGTCAATCTTTATTTCTTGCATTTGATCCTTGGGTTGGCCCATCAATGCCTGGAGCTGTTAAATTTGTCCACCTCATAAGAATCACACTAGGATTCTATTCTGATCATCTCTATCTGAAAAGATATTATTATATTATTTAGATATACAGAGATCATATCCTAATAGGATTTTATGGTTGCATTATAATTATAAGGTGAGAGAAAATCAGTGTATCCTAATGTTAAAGAGATTTTTGAAAATAATAGTGTGATTACTGTGATTTTCAAAATTTCCAAGTGTGAGGAAGAAGGCAAATTTTGCAGTACCCTCCATAGATTGCTCTCAGTCGGCATTGGAGTTTTAGCAAACGGGATACAGTCCAGAAGATCAAAGCACGAGTCTTGATCCGATTCCTCGTCCGATAAATTCGCAGGTGAACACAAGAAAACACCTATGTATTGCAATTAATTATATAGGTGCATGCTAGGTATATAATCAATGTATGGTGAATTAAACATCCAAGATAGATCCACGGGAAAGGGATAAAATCAGATTACCTTATAAGTCGTACCGTGTCAACTGATGGTTATAAATATTATGTTCATTTCTTTGATGACTACATAAGGTTTACTTGAATTTTTCCCTTAATTGTCAAATCTAAAGTGACTTCTGTGTTTCAAAATTTTAATAGTTTTGTTGAAAGGCAATTACATACCAAAATCCAAGTTGTACAATCTTATTGGGGATAGGGAGTATCGACCACTTAAACCTCTTCTTGCATCTCTAGGCATTGTGTTTAGGCACACATGTCCTCATACTCATCAACAAAATGGAAAATATGAAAGGAAACATAGACATATCATTGAAGAGAAACCAGAAATGCGTCTTAGATCAAAAAGAACGACAGCTAAGGAATAAATCAATTCCTTCAGTTAAAATCCAATGAAAGCATCATATTTTATAAGAAGCGACATGGGAGCTAAAAGATCAAATGAGAAAGAAGTACCCTGAGTTTTTACAGAGGTACTAAATTTTGGGACGAAATTTTTTAAGGGGGTGAGAATGTAATTCACCGCATTTCCTGTAGTAAAGATTAGCTCCTGATTAAGAGCTTATAACAAGGGCATTTCATCCTTAAGAAAGAATCGTTTAAGCTAGAAGCTTTTATGTTAAGCTTCAAGTCGACGAGATAGAATTTGAGATAGATTCGAGATAGAACCTAAGATAAGATTCTTAGGTCTCGTCAAGAATAAGAAGACTTAGATTTCAAGAGTCTTGAGATGATAAGATATGCGTTCCTAGAAGTCATGATCTCAGAATTTTCAAACTTTTTGAGTTTTGCTCTTTTATATATATGCGTTAGCCGTATAAACCCGAATCGTCGGCAGAATACCCAAAATGGTTTTTAGGCCAAAAATATTTTTACAATCAAATTTTGATGTTTATAATATGTTATTTGAGTTTTAAAAGAGAATTTCAAGTAGAGAATGTTTTATCAGAATTTGAGTTTTGAAATCGGAATGGTATGGATAAATAGTATGTATTTATAACATTAGTATTATTTATAAAAAGTTTACACTTTATAACTTTCTAGAACATGATTAGTCATCATGTTTTAAAGAAAATAAAAAATGGAGAAATTAAAGAATTCTCTAGAAGTGGTGAATAATCACCATATTTAAGAAAATCAAAAATAAAATAGAAATTAGTATTAAATGATAACATATGAAATATCACTATTCATCTTCATTTTCTTTCTAATTTTCGTCCAAAACACACACTTGCACACACACAAATTTTGAAATTTCCAAGCCAAAATAGAAAGATCCAACCGTTGAAATTTCAATCCATCTTCGAATCGAGGTATAATCTCATCTCTAGAACATATCTACGGTTTGAAAAATTTAAAAATATGATCTTATGAAGGTTTCATATTTTCGGTCATTTTGGAAGAATATGAAGGAGTATGTTTTGTTTGTTTATTTCTTGATATTATGATATATTCGTCATCTACGTATTATTTAATGTTAAATTTGTGGAGTATATGTTAATTGTTTGGAATTTTGGTAAATTTTCAAAAATCACGAGGGCTTTGATCTTGAAAATATGATGTTGATATGCTTGAATTTCCTTCATATATGTGTTATTGGATAGATATAAACATGTTTTGAACGAGAAAAACGTTTGAAATCGAAACTATGTGAAAAGCCCTAAATGGCCGAAAACCCTAGCCTTTGTAATGTTGGATTTTTTATTTTATTTGATCATTTTGACTTCATATTTGGATTCTATGATATGAATAAATCTTAAAATGATTTATTCGGATTTTTCGGCCGACGTATTCAAAAGTTGCAAAATTTTAGTTTTGTCGGCAAAAATGGATTTTCAATGCTAAAGCTTTGATCTTTGAATTTTAATGGTTTATTAGTGATATTTGATGATAGTTGAGCATGCATAGAAGTTCGTTGGTGTTAGATGACGTCTCACGTGATTTTTTACGTCGGACATAAGCTATGTCTTAAGGGGTTATTAGGTTTTTGGCTAAGATTAGATGGTTTAAGTTTGTTTTGAGTTTTCTATGCTCATTTAGACATATGAGGCTTCGTGATGTCTTGTTATATGTTAGATGTTAGAGGATGCAATGACCTAAATGTTTATAGACCATAGTGTTTTGATATCGAGAAGATATAGTTGTATCGACGACTTAGTAAAGAGTTATGTTCTTGTTTGGTTCTTGATAGGCTTATATGCCGCTTTATGTGGATTGATGGACCAAATGAGAAGAAAAAAGAAGTGAAAGTCGCCGCCGTGGGTATATAAATATTTTCTAAAAGTACATTGCTTATTATATTTTCCCGCAAAGTGATCGATCGCCGCACTTACCTATCCACCAAGAGAAAGAAAGAAAAAAAAAGTGGGTATATAAATATTTTCTAAAATGATATCATATGCTTATTATATTTTCAAAATGATATGAAATGCATTTATGTGCAATGTTGCAAAGTTGGTCCAAGACTTGCTGTGGGGCTACCTTTTGAGCATGAGCATGAGCATGATGCACTTGTAGTGAACCATCCATGGACGCCGAGAAAGAAAGATAATTAAAAAAAATGAATGAAAAAGAATTTACCGCCTCATTTTAACCGTCGGATAAAGCGACCAATTGAGATATTCTTATAAAAGTAATACGGTCATAACATGTTTGAGAATCGATTTTCAAGATTTCTTTTCATAAAGCTAACTTCTTTTTCAACACATAGATAAATTTCGTGGATATGTTATAAAATTTCTCTAAATTCATATAGTGTATTATTTTACACTATGATCATTAATATGTATTAATATCACTATAGAAAATTTCGAACACTAGTCCAACATATGAAACTTTTAGAAAGTTGTCTGAAATAAATTCATAGCATGCTTGAATCAATTTTTTAAACATGATATATGCTTACATAAAATCATACTACACATATTTAATGAACAAGCTATCATGCTAGACATAGAACATGCATATGCATTTGTTACGATGCTATGAAAATGAAAGCAAGTAAGTGTTATTTATGAAAAGCAGGCACAGGTTTTCACTTAAACCCCTGTGCGTTGCAAATGTTATGGTAAGTCAATCATATAGCCCTAAGGGCAATGTTTTAATGTTTTGGCACATACCCACTGAGTGCATTATTGTACTCATGCCCTGCATGTATTTCTAAACGTGCAGGTTGAGCTCGAGAGGATGCTTATGATGAAAATGCTCAATTGTTGATGTGATTCATTTGAAGTTATCATGTTATATTGCCCAGAGAGTTATGTCATCATACATAATTCTCAACCACACTTCTCGTTGTCGAACTTTGGCCTTCACCTGCTGTTATGTTTTGTTATGCCGAATCAACCGACCTAATCTTGATAACGGTCATTGTTTTGTTGTTATGATCTCGGCATCATTGTTACGTTGCCGACTTGCTTATGAGAACATGGATTCTTTGAAATGCCTATGTGAACAAGGGTTTACTTAAAGGTCCAGAAATGTTGTTGTTGAATCCAACATAATGTCATTGAATCATTGTCGAATCATGCTTTAAAACTTGGATAAATCCTTAATGTTGTCAAAATATGCTTGAATACATATATTCTTAGTATGGTTATCCTTTCGTGATATCCATCCTCAGCCGTTTTCTTTTTCATTCGTTTCTTCATTGTGGTTTGATGACCTAAACTTAACCTTTATCAAACTCCATTCTACCTATTTTGACTATAAACATTTGAGTCATTCATGACAAAAGTAGATATCAAATATTGTTTTGACATGTATTATTGGTCACAATTGTTGTTATTGATTATCAAAAGTTCTTTCTTAACCCACGTCACGGCTAATTACTTGATTAAGTAGCCGGGTTGTGACACTGTTTCTTGGGTATAGTTCTGCTCAAAAGGGTTATAAGAATTTACATCCATCCGGGAAAGTTTACATAGCACGGTCAGTTTTGTTTAATGAGAGTGAATTTCCTTACACTGAGTTGTTCTCGAAAGCTTCCAGCACCTCTATGTCACCTCCTCTCCTTCCTCTTCACATAGTGCCAATGTTTTTTCTTCACTTTCCTGATACTTCCCCTCAATCCTCACACTAAGTTACACATTCTCATCAACCCTCTTCTGCATCCTTATCCTCTTCTCTCACCCCCTATCCCGCTCATGCAGTTTCACGTAATCATAGTTCTTTATCTTCTTCACAAAACTCTTCCTCCTCACAAACTACCTCTGATTAGGCGTATTTTATACGTATATTTTGGATGTTTTTGATGAGTTTAAATGATTAATATCTACGTAATCATATTTTATGAAGCTAATTAAATATTTTGTAGATTTTGTAGGTGTTGATATTATTTTGGAAGAAATAAACATGATTTTGAAAGGAAATTGAAGACAAGAAATTGGATGAAGAGTTATTTGAAAGCTTATGGGATATTATGATTATTTTGGAAGCTTTTTATTGTTATTGGATTTTTATTTTATTAAACCTTTCTTCTCCTTGGCCATTGTTCGGCCCATTTCTTAGATTAGGTTAGTATTTATTTTATTAGCTAGTTGTTTGGAATGACACAATCACATTCCAACGCATACATTCCTACGCCTCTGGACATCAGAATCCACGCCGCCAACTTTGATAAAAAAATCCCACGCCTCCTTTGTGGAAATACAGAAGCTTGGAGTGAATTGAGATTGTTTTTGCAATCACCAATTTTTTATCTTTCTTTCATTATCATTCCAGCGGCTTTTCTCTTTTCTTTTATTTATTCTTTTGCTTTTATTATATTATGAGTTCTAGCTAATCTTTATTTATTCTGGCAATGATTAAGGAAGCCCTAGCATGATTCCTATGTGAGATCAAATTTGTTATTTATCCTTTAATTCATATATAAGTATTTTCTGTTCTCTATTTTCTCTGTGATTTAATTGTTTCAATCCGCTAGGTAGTCGCGAATATTTAGGGAGTTGGGATTAATTAATAGCCAATTAAATCGGCCATACGTAATCGTGGTCAAGGGAATAACAATCTTAATTCGATAATCCTGCGTAAGAGTTTATCGGTTTTGAATCGGGTTTCTCTAGTTCTTAATGATGTCGGCTCATTAAACCTATAGAGCGTCTCTTACGATTGTCAGTCGATTAGAGAAATATTTAGTGAAGCGTCTTCCTAATTATCGAGAAGCTAAGGAGAGATAAGATCACGTCAGAAGCGTCTTCGGTGGTCATAACTGGTTTATTTGCATGAGTTAAGGTTATCTTTGCATCAATGATAAAAATATCAAGTTAGGGTGTGTCACGGCCGGTTCGGCTTATTCTTACCGGACCGTGACTTGGGGTTCGGTTTAAGTAAATATGAAAGAATAAGGGTTTCAACTCATTTCATCTATGAAGAAATATAGATGTTTCAAACAAAAACGAGAATCACGATGGAGCAAAATAACAAATATATATATAGAAGGTTTCAAGGGTTCAACCAACAGTAACTTTTACATAGTGACAAAAAGATAACAGAGTCTCAAGAGGTCGACAGCGGAAATACGTGTGAGACATGCATGTGAAGATGCATTCTCAAGGCGAACCAAAAATACGTCATACGTTTTGACAAAATGTTCCGCTCAACTCCCGCTCTGTTCCATCACCTGCTCAACCTGCACATTTAAAAACAAATATGCAGGGCTGAGTACAAATAATGCACTCAGTGGACACATTGCCGAAAACATTTTTACTTTACGAATATTGTACTGCCTACTTCCCAGTAAGACACAAGGGTTTTGTTTGAAAAGGCCTTGTGCTTACTAAATACATTTTCATTTTCTCAAAACAGCGCCTGGCCAGGCATTTTCACATCACAACGTATATTCCAAGTCGGCATATGGATTAACGCGCCGGGAGGGAGGCCTCCCTTCACCCGGACGCACGACTGACCGCGAACGGTTCAGAGGCTGAATCATCTGACCATTACTCGGTTCAGAAGCTGAAGTGTACACAACCCTAAGCTAGGATTCCCCCTTCACCTCCAGCTTAGGATTCGAATTGTAATACTTTTCCCTGTTGCCCTGTGCAACCCGAATGGACATATACAAAACATAAGACATTTTTGGCACACAATATCGTACTTTATCATTTGCAGAAAACAGTAAAGTAATAACAGTAAAACATTTTTCAAAAAGCTTGTAATTGGTTTTGGTAAGAAAGCCCACAAAGGGTTTAGGTAAGAAAGCCCACCTCGGGAACTTAAAGTTCCTACGTCACTAGTAATTAATTGTCGTCTTCTTTCTCCTCTGAGTAGGACCCTTTTTCAATGTGAGAAACGAGGTTTAGTACATCGCTATACTTTTCGATAGAGACGAACATCGTCTATAACGTCCTATGCATCAAATAAGGCTAACGTCGGACTTATATTGACGTTTCCTAATCAAAATGATGTCGATTATGGCATCGCTCATCATATAAGAGATATTCCATCTCTTTAGTATATGATGTACGTTTTAATGTACATACGTAACGTAAGTTACATTGTTACCAAACGTACTACGTCACATAGATCACGATTATCGAATTTCGATGCGCTTTGACCTTGGTCAACGTTTTGGTCAACAATTTTGACTTGGTCAACATTTAGTCAACAATTTTGACTAAAGTCAACATTTGACTTTTTAATTCCTTTTATGTAATTCTATTATTTTATGTGCAATTCTTGTTCTAAAATTCCCATAAAATCATAATATGTTTAAAACATAATTTTGATCATATTATGCAATTATATCTCATAAAATAATTTTATAATATTAATACTTATAACCTATAGTTTTTGAAAACACTAATTAAAATAAGCAAATAATTTCCAAAATTCCAATAAAATCACATCTCACATAATCATCTATAAGCATCCTTATGATAACATAATTTTTATTTATTGGAAACTATTCAATTTTATCTTCCTAAGTCATTTTCGAAAATTTGGACTTAGGTCCAAATAATTTTTAACAAATCCAATAAATTCATACAACACTATTTTATGAATCTACACTATCAATATGTTATGATAACACTTAAACATGGATTATATCTCATCATAATATCATGTTCTATAATTTTCGAAATTCATAGACTTAGGTACTAAAGTTTTCCAAAAATTCTACTTAAAATCATATAAGCATAATTAATACCCTAGATCATGATTTCATGTTCGAATCAACAATTAAAAATCATACTAATCAATATATCACTCCTTTAAATTTTCGGTCAACATATAAAATTTGATATCATGCTTGATTTTGTGATATAATTATACTACATGCTTAATAACATCATATAAATACAATATCTAAACATATTAGCCTGAGTCACATAATTTTCGAAAATTACATGAACAACATAAGCTTATAACATAAATTCTAACCTTTTTATCGGATTCGATCGACGTTGGCGACGTATTTCTCTCTATGATCGAAGAGTACTTCGAAGAACACTATTTATCCTTTCCTCTCTATTTTTATCTCTTATTTCCCACTTATTTTTTGTTATGAGGTTATGGGAGGAGTAACCTCCTATTTATAGGTTTTATAAAGTGGGTTTAATCATTATTTTATAAAATATCTTACCTTATCAAATCTTATCATATCTTATCTTATCTTATCAAATCTTATCATATCTTATCAAATCTTATCATATCTTATCCTTATCCTAAAGTTTGAATTTTATACCTTATGTTCACATTTGTTCATACTATTTTTCAAACTTTTCGCCTACTACATGACAAAGGTCTTAGTTACTTGTTCAAATTGGATACATAATCTACCTTATCCTATAATAATATCTTATCCAAATAATAATGACATAGCATTAATTAAAGCATGATATTTATATCATTTTCACACATATAATTCAATATTTTCGGCCCCTTTAATATTAATAAGCCAAATATTTATTTTTCTCCTATTAATAACTATATGACATAATAATAATCTTAGATGATAAAATAAATCATAGGAAAATTAATTAAGGTCATCTCTATATACTTTAGTAAAGTTATCGGCAAATAATTCGAAATTATGAATAAATTATCAAACTATGATTCTTTTCATAAAAATATTATTTTTATGAGTAATTATATCAATATAATGATATTATATCATAAAATAAATTTTGGAATTTTTCTAGCTATTTCCAAATTTTTGAAAATTAGGGTTTTAGATTTTATTTTTATAAAATCATATTCTTACCTTATTTCATAAATTTCGAAATTTTTATATTTCCTATGAGATAAGATTGATCTAGAATCATGATATTTATCAATTATATAATTAAATAAATTATTTAATACATTTATCACATATATTGTGATTTTCGAAAAAATCACATAAAATCATACCTATAATTTCAAAATTTATATGCTTCTAGAACCAAGATATTATTTCATATGATACTTATCACATTTCTACACATTTCTAAGAGATAAACATTATCTCTTAGTCCATCATGATTTTATCTTATCTTTTAATAAAATATCTTAACAAGCTTATCTTATCTCTAATGTCATTATCAACCTTATCACTTACACCTCATGCTTGGGTGTTAAAGATAATTATCTTATCATATAATATAAGATAAACATGACAACTCATCACATAAAATCAAGTGATCACATAATAAATCACAAATTAATCCCTTTTATTTTAAATTTTCGAAAATCACTATTTAAATAAGGGAAAGTATTTCTTTTTCTTCCTAAATGTAAATAATATCCCAAATATACTTAAAAACATATTTAAAAATTATTTCGTTGAAATTTTCAAGAGAAATTTCGATTTATTCAAAATCGACAATTACCGACGTTCACTTTCATACTCGTTTCTATCGTACTGTTCCTTCTTTATTTTCAAAATTTTTAAACCCAGAAATTGAGGGTATTACATTCTACCCCCCTTAAAGAAATTTCATCCTCGAAATTTGCGTATCCTCATAACGTTCTCGGTTTCTTCTTCATATCGAATTCTCAATTCCAACGTTGGTACCTCGTACTCTTTTCTAATCATCGTATGATCCTTAACTTTCATTCGTATCTTCTAAACTATCGATTCTTATGGCGGTGAATCCTATGTCCAAATCTAAGTTTAGCGAACTTACGCTAACGTCGTACCTCCTGCCTTTGATGAAGGAGATTCGTATTCCTTCATTTCGTTTCGTGCTAAGTTCTAAAATACTTGCGTATAATCTCATAATATCGTAGTCTTGAAATTACCTCGTGCTTATTTATCTCACCGAGAATATTTCTTTATCATGACTTGCTGTATCTTTCTCTAATTGGAAAAACATATCACTCTACTAATCTGAGAACTTAGGTGCTGAGATAACCTATTTCATTCTTTTTAGCTTCAAGGATTGGAGGAAACGTATCATGACAACTTATAAGTGGGTAAGGGAAGATGACATCTTTTGAAATTTGAAACACTTTGAAACGAATATTTGGAATATAGGGTCCGAAGACCAGAATGACGACCACTGAGATGTCTTTGGTCATATAGTGGCTGGCGGACCGTCAATACTTCTCAGTCACATGAAGGCTTGGTTTCAAAAGGTCATTTTATAAACTTTCGGTTGTAGACTTCTTTCGGAAAAAGTGAGAAAATCAAGTGATATCTCAATTGATGCTAGGTCATAGAGTTAAACTCAATGACAGAACTTTGGGTAATGAATAAAATTTTGAAAATATCATATAACTTGTACTGGGTCATCATAAATCGTAAGGTTTCTCAAAATATGATACATATTGAAGCTTAAATTCATAGCTTTTTAAATTAAACATTTTCTATTACGCCGCATCGAATCCTTTTACTATGGATATTATTCATGAGAACCAACTAATAATTTGATCACGTCGCTATTTAAGTTCTAATAGTCAACTCGGAGTTTCACTGTGTGTGAACATCTAAAGGGAATGACTATACTCATGTTCTGTCGCATAATGACATTCATCATCATTCCATTTCTACCCTTTTAATCTTTTCTACTTTGTTCTCGTTTGTTCTTGTCTTCCAACTCGTATTATTCTTATTTCTATCCCTTGCTTTTGTTCTAAGTTCTATCCTCCCTTTTGTTCTCATAATCGAATTCTCATGGTTCGTCTTTCTATGTTCCTTCGCAAAAGGGATCATGCATCTTAAACAATCTACGTTCTTTTTGGGATACTTACTCATTGATACTAACAACTTGTAATTCAAGTAATAACATAACTAGTTCATAACAATACATCCTATTGACTTCTATAAATTCAACATTTCACTTTTTGACATATCGTTGTCAATTCTTTCTCATATTTCTTTCAACTCTTTCTCATTTTCCTTTCCTGCCATCTGATAACAGATAGTTCTTAAGTAAGTCTGTTTTAAACTTACAAGCAATAGGGGGGAAAACTTAAATCATAAGGATCTCTTAAGGAACTAACTTCACAAAACACAAAGGTTGTGAACATCTTTAAGCGTAACTTCACAAGTACTTATCACTTATCATTCTAATTCCCAAATTTCATCTTATCGTTCTAGATTGCTTTGCGTAAACAACAGTCGATTTCTTCGCGTAGAATCTCAAGTGAAGAAAGCTACCATGAGTGACATTCATTCGTCGAAGCCCTTATTCCTTCGTAGCTTTTCAATTTACATTCGTCAATCGAACCTAAAAGCGTTCTAGGTTCTCAAGTTCTCGTGTTTCATCAAACACCACGTTATACATAGAAGAGAATTTCTTACGAGTCCGTTCAATCTAAGTTCTTCGTGAAACTTAGAGTTCATCTACGTTCTTTTGAAAATCAACATTTTCACAATTCAACTACGTTTCATATACATACTTTACTGACATATAACTCTTTATATGTCTATCATCAATACTCATATACCCCTTGGGTATAAGCTTTAATTTCTTTCATTTTCACATACCAATCGGGTATGAGCTTTTATACTTCTTCAGACAACTTACTTGTTGTCTAATCAATGAATTATCAAAATTCAAAGTTGTTTACTTTTCAACGGCATGTCAACTTTAAAAACATTTTTCACAAATACTTTCTCAAAACTGTACATAACTTTCAAAGCTTTTAAAACCTACCTTTTACTTGTCAGAAACTACTTTTCCTTGCTGGTTTAGCATGATGAACAGGAGCGTTGAGCGGTGATGACTGTTTCATAGAAGGTCTAGTGATTCAAGCTAGACTTTGGATAGAAAGGATATTTTTGGTTCAAAGCAAACGAACTGCTCTGATACCACTCTGTCACAGCCCGGTTCGGCTTATCCTTACCGGACCGTGAGTTGGGGTTCGGTTTAAGTAAATATGAAAGAATAAGGGTTTCAACTCATTTCATCTATGAAGAAATATAGATGTTTCAAACAGAAACGAGAATCACGATGGAGCAAAATAGCAAATATATATATATAGAAGGTTTCAAGGGTTCAACCAACAGTAACTTTTACATAGTGACAAAAAGATAACAGAGTCTCAAGAGGTCGACAATGAAATACGTGTGAGACATGCATGTGAAGATGCATTCTCAGGCGAACCAAAAATACGTCATACGTTTTGACAAAATGTTCGCTCAACTCCCCGCCTGTTCCATCACTCGCTCAACTCGCACATTTAAAACAAATATGCGTGGCTAAGTACAAATAATGCACTCGGTGGACACATTGTCGAAAACATTTTTACTTTACGAATATTGTCGCTTACTTCCCGAAGACACAAGAGGGTTTTGTTTGAAAAGGCCTGTGCTTACTAAATACATTTTCATTTTCTCAAAACGAGGCACGGCGGGCATTTTCACATCACAACGTATATTCCAAGTCGGCATATGGATTAACGCGCGGGAGGAGGCCTCCTTCACCCGGACGCACGACCGACATGAAGCAGTTCGTAGGTGAATCATCGACCATTACTCGGTCGAGAAAGTGTACACAACCCTAAGCTAGATTCCCTTCACCTCCAAACTTAGGATCCAATTGTAATACTTTTCTGTTGCCTGTGCAACCCGAATGGACATATACAAAACATAAAACATTTTTGGCAGACAATATCGTACTTTATCATTTGCAGAAAATAGTAAAGTAATAACAGTAAAACATTTTTCAAAAAGCTTGTAATTGGTTTAGGTAAGAAAGCCCACAAAGGGTTTAGGTAAGAAAGCCCACCTCGGGAACTTAAAGTTCATACGTCACTAGTAATTAATTGTCGTCTTCTTCTCCTCCGAGCGGGACCCTTTTCAATGTGAGAAACGAGGTTTAGTACATCGCTATACTTTTCGATAGAGACGAACATCGTCTATAACGTCCTATGCATCAAATAAGGCTAACGTCGGACTTATATTGACGTTTCCTAATCAAAATGATGTCGATTATGGCATCGCTCATCATATAAGAGATATTCCATCTCTTTAGTATATGATGTACGTTTTAATGTACTTACGTAACGTAAGTTACATTGTTACCAAACGTCTTCGTCACATAGATAACGACATCGAATTTCGTGCGCTTTGACCTTGGTGACATTTTTGGTCAACAATTTTGACTTGGTCAACATTTAGTCGACAATTTTGACTAAAGTCAACATTTTGACTTTTAATTCCTTTTATGTAATTCTATTATTTTATGTGCAATTCTTGTTCTAAAATTCCATAAAATCATAATATGTTTAAAACATCATTTTTGATCATATTATGCGATTATATCTCATAAAATAATTTTATAATATTAATACTTATAACCTATAGTTTTGAAAACCCTAATTAAACTAAGCGAATAATTTCCAAAAATTCAATAAAATCACATATCACATAATCATCTATAAGCATCCTTATGATAACATAATTTTATTTATTGGAAACTATTCAATTTTTTCTTCCTAAGTCATTTTGAAAATTTGGACTTAGGTCCAAATAATTTTAACAAATCCGATAAATTCATACAACACTATTTTATGAATCTACACTATCAATATGTTATGATAACCCTTAAACATGGATTATATCTCATCATAATATCATGTTCTATAATTTTCGAAATTCATAGACTAAAGTTTTCCAAAAATTCTACATAAAATCATATAAGCATAATTAATACCCTAGATCATGATTTCATGTTCGAATCAACAATTAAAAATCATACTCATCAATATATCACTCGTTTAAATTTTCGGTCAACATATAAAATTTGATATCATGCTTGATTTTGTGATATAATTATACTACATGCTTAATAACATCATATAAATACAATATCTAAACATATTAGCTTTGAGTCACATAATTTTGAAAATTACATGAACAACATAAACTTATAACATAAATTCTAACCTTTTATCGGATTCGATCGGCGTTGGCGACGTATTTCTCTATGATCGAAGAGTACTTGAAGAACACTATTTATCCTTTCCTCTCTATTTTTCTCTCTTATTTGCCACTTATTTTTGGTTATGAGGTTATGGGAGGGGTAACCTCCTATTTATAGGTTTTATAAAGTGGGTTTAATCATTATTTTATAAAATATCTTACCTTATCAAATCTTATCATATCTTATCTTATCTTATCAAATCTTATCATATCTTATCTTATCTTATCAAATCTTATCATATCTTATCCTTATCCTAAAGTTTGAATTTTATACCTTATGTTCACATTTGTTCATACTATTTTTCAAACTTTTCGCCTACTACATGACAAAGGTCTTAGTTACTTGTTCAAATTGGATACATAATCTACCTTATCCTATAATAATATCTTATCCAAATAATAATGACATAGCATTAATTAAAGCATGATATTTATATCATTTTCACACATATAATTCAATATTTTCGGCCCTTTAATATTAATAAGCCAAATATTTTATTTTCTCCAATTAATAACTATATGACATAATAATAATCTTAGATGATAAAATAAATCATAGAAAAATTAATTAAGGTCATCTCTATATACTTTAGTAAAGTTATCGACAAATAATTCAAAATTATGAATAAATTATCAAACTATGATTCTTTTCATAAAAATATTATTTTATGAGTAATTATATCAATATAATGATATTATATCATAAAATAAATTTTGGAATTTTTCTAAGCTATTTCCAAATTTTGAAAATTAGGGTTTCTTAGGATTTTATTTTTATAAAATCATATTCTTACCTTATTTCATAAATTTCGAAATTTTTATATTTCCTATGAGATAATATTGATCTAGAATCATGATATTTATCAATTATATAATTAAATAAATTATTTAATACATTTATCACATATATTGTGATTTTCGAAAAAATCACATAAAATCATACCTATAATTTCGAAATTTATATGCTTCTAGAACCAAGATATTGTTTCCTATGATACTTATCACATTTCTAAGAGATAAACATTATCTCTTAGTCCATCATGATCTTATCTTATCTTTTAATAAAATATCTTAACAAGCTTATCTTATCTCTAATGTCATTATCAACCTTATCACTTACACCTCATGCTTGGGTGTTAAAGATAATTATCTTATCATATAATATAAGATAAACATGACAACTCATCACATAAAATCAAGAGATCACATAATAAATCACAAATTAATCCCTTTTATTTTAAATTTTCAAAAATCACTATTTAAATAAGGGAAAATATTTCTTTTTCTTCCTAAATGTAAATAATATCCCAAATACACTTAAAAACATATTTAAAAATTATTTCGTTCAAATTTTCAAGAGAAATTTCGATTTATTCAAAATCGACAATTACCGACGTTCACTTTCATACTCGTTTCTATCGTACTGTTCCTTCTTTATTTTTGAAATTTTTAAACCCAGAAATTCGGGGTATTACAGGGTGGAATTAATTGGTTGCTGGAATATCTTCACGTATTTGTTACTTTTCTCAATTTTCTTCTCTTTAATCAAAATTCAAATCCTTTTTCTATTTATTGTTTATTTAATTATTCCTAGCTTTTAGTAATCCCAATTTATTCGTGGTTATGTTGTAGGTCGAATGTATAGGAGAATTCTCACCGATCCCTTGGGAGACGATTTTGTTTACTGCTGCTGTCTACGCAGTTTGGGCATACCGACTATCTGTCAGTCGATTATTTTTGGAGAAAAACGATGCACCAAATTTTGGCGCCGTTGCCGGTGATCGGTTTAAGCACTGATTCTATCTAATTTTTGGTTTGCCATTTTTATTTATGTTATTTTACTCTAGTTTATGCCTCGTTCTTCTCGTACAGATGAATTAATTTTTAATCCAGAGATCGAGAAGACCACACGGAGATTGAAAAAACGAACCAAGGAGTTAAAGCAGGGTGTTAGATCAAATTCACTAGACTCTGAAGTTGAATATATAGTTGAAGTTCCAATGGGTGACGAGAGGCACATTGTGAATCGTAATCCGCCAAGAGCTCAATTGATAAAGGAATTAGGCCGCCATAGGAGCAATCGCCCATTGTGCATTGTTCTGCCAACTATAAATGGAAATCTTTGAAATACGACTGGTTTCATTCAAGTGCTACCTAAGTTTGGGATTTACGAGAGAGTGCACATAAGCACCTTGTTGAGTTTGATTTAGTTTGCGCGACTTTACGTCCTAATGGTTTTTCTGAAGATAATTTGAAATTGCTAACTTTTTCTCACACATTGCAGGGCAAAGCTCGAGATTGGCTTTTTGATCTTCCTCCTAGTTCGATTTGAACTTGGGATGATTTGGAAGAGCAATTTTTGAGAAAATTCTCCCTGAATCAAGAGCTGCAAATTTGAGAATGGCTATCAGTAGCATTAAGCAAAAGAAAACAGAAAGTTTGTCTGACTATTGGGAGCGGTTTCAGCAATTGTGTCGTAAATGCCCTAATCATGGATTTTCTGAATATCAATTGCTTACTAACTACTTTTACCATGGTATGTCCGCTCTTGATGTGAAGATTGTTGATCCGCTATGGGAAGTTTAACTAACAAAACATTGGAGGAAGCCACACAACTCATTCTCGACATGGTTTCCAATGGACAACAATATGAAGATGAGGATGATGACCACATGCACTAGTTCACATGGCGTAAAACTCGGAGTGACGAGAAAATTGATGCTCTAACTTCCTTAGTTAGAGGCTTTACCGTAGCTCAAACTCGAGAAGATGAAATGTGAGATTTGTCTGAAAATACGCATTATACCGACGTCTTGTCCTACTTTGCGTGAAAATCGTCCGAGCAAGCATGCATGGGATCCGGAGATGAGCAACATATGAATGCACAAAGGTGAAACGATCTTTCTCCAACACATATAATCCAGCCGGATAAACCACCCAAACTTCGGATGGAATCGGCAAGAGTTCGAACGTATGCACGTAAACCTCACGCAAGCTGGTCAAGATGCTCATCCCGCCGTGCGAACCGAATATGAGTGATATCATGAAGAGTCTCGCCCAGGCGGTGACATTGTCAAGAACTTGGTGCAAACTCAGCAAGCATTCCAAAGAAAGCACGAAGTCGCGTTGGGCGGTATGGAACACGGATCACTCACCGCCACTCAAATTAATCGATACAAAATAACCAAGGCAAACTTCCATCTCAAATGGAGTTGAATCCTAAGGAGAATGTGTCATTGTTATTCTAAGGAGTGGGAAGATGTTAGTTGAACCGAGCCTAAAAAGAAAGATGAGAAGTAAAACATGAAGAAGTCGAGAAAACCCGAGGCCATGATGAGCCATGACTTCCACAAAGATCAATTCCTCAAAGGTAAGTGGAGAACCTAAAGTTTCAAATTCTCAATCATTGATTACACCTCCATTTCCTTCCAGTTGGCACGAAACAAGAAAGATGACAATGATAAAGATATTTTGGAAGTTTTCAAGAAGATAGAGATAAACTTACCTCTAATTGATGCAATTAAACAAGTTCCAGTGCATAAAATTCTTGAAGGAGCTTTGCTCTAAAAATGAAGTTTGGGAATAATGCAAAATAAGAGTAAGTCGAATGTGTCCGATGTTATTCAAAGAAAATTACATAAAAGTTGTAAGGATCCCGGCATGTTTACTATTCCATGCATAATTGGCAATCAGAGGATCGAGAAAGTCATGTTAGATCTAGGCGCATCAATAAATGTCATGCCATACTATGTGTATAAGGACTTAAATTTAGGGCCTTTGAAACAAACTGGTGTTGTCATTCAATTAGCAGATAGGTTTAATACATATCCAGAAGGTGTTGTTGAGAATATTCTTGTGAAAGTAAATGATATGTATTTTCCTGCAGATTTTATGTTGTTGACATGGATGATTCTCGCTTCTAAGAAGATCTTTGATTTTATTAGGAAGACCATTCATGAAAACCGCTAGAGCAAAATTGATGTAGATAAGGGTCTTTTGAGCCTCGAATTTGATGGAGATATAGTCACATTTAATGTATTTGAAGCTATGAAGCATGTTGAAGATCGTGAATCTGTTTTCATGATTGATATTATTGACCTTTTGGTTGATAACTTTGTTAAGAATTTCAGGGATGATGAACTCGAGCATGTTCTTGTTAGTGCATTGAGTGAAGAAGATGGAAAAACAGAGGAGAATGACGCCATTAAAGAGATTATCAGGCTGATGTACTCTGAGGAAGAAGTTCCAATTCGGCACCTGTCGAGCAGGATGCCCATCCCGACCAGTACAGAACGGATTTTCCCATCTGTTGAGAAACCACCCAAGCTGGAATTGAAAATGTTACCTCAACATTTGAAGTATGTGTTCTTGGGGGAGCACGACACACTGTCGGTCATAATAAGCAAAGACCTTCGTGAAGAACAAGAGGAATTTGACTTGGAAATCAAGGATAAGAATGGAGCCGAGAATTTAGTTGATGATCATCTCAACAGACTGCTGAATGACCCAGCTGGTATGCCCATACCGCACGATCCTCCAGATAGACAACAGTTTGCAATTGAAGAGATGAAGATAGTTGAGTTTCAAGAGATGAACTTTGCTACTTCCGCAGTCAACTCCTGATCGTACCACCATGGTGTCTGGCCTTGGACCTTAAACAAATTTGCTGCTTGGGAGCTTACCCAAGATTTCTTTTCTCACCTTTATCTTTATTTCATGTTTGTTTTTATTTTTCAGTTTGTTAAAAAAATCAAAATTAAAAAAAATATAAAAAAATCGAAAAAAAAATTGTGGCTGATTTGGGTTTCGGTTAGCAGGTTTTGCAGGAATAGGGGCATCCATTAATTGCTGGAAAAGGAGGACCATATCGCTATGGATCGTCGCCTCACACATATGGAACAACGCCCTGACCATCTCCACCCACCACCTTCGACTGAGCATTGAGCACTTCAGGAAAGTCTCTTTTTGCTTTTGTTTTTCTTTTTCTTATCCTATTGCAGGTTTTTACACATTGAGGACAATGTGTAGTTTAAGTGTGGGGGAATTTTTGGAGTCGTATGTCTATCTGTGATATCTTTCGCTGAGTATGATTTTTTATTTGTGTTTTGGCCATTGTGAGAGAAATAACATGAATGGAATAGATTAGAATATTGTGATGGGATTGCTTGGTTGATTTCATTGATGAAAATAATTTTGTGAAAGCCCTTATGTGTCTACGGATGAGAAAATGTGCTTAATTGATCAAATTTTTGAAAACCTACTCAAATATGTAAGGATTGAGCTTATGAGCAAAATTATGAACTGCTCCTTATTTCTTTGTTGAGAGGTTATGTATTCTTGATATCTTGACGTCTGGTTTGCCTTGTTTTCATAGTCGAACTTATGAAGTCAATTCTTGCATGAACATGATTTAGGCATTTGTTTTGGATTGATAATTGTTGACCATCTCATATTTCCTAGAGAGCCCACTTGAGCTTTAACCTTTTCTTGATGAATCAAAGCCACAAAATAATGAACCATAGCCTTTTAGCCTTCTTTGTCCCACCTAACAATTTGCAAGTAGTTGAGGAAGATGAAGTGATAAGTGATAGTGATTTGTTGAATTCTAGCTATTTGGGAAAGTTGGTGTATTTTGTTTTGTTGAAGGGTAGTTAGGTTTGTGAAATGATGAGAATTAAGAGCATTGATGTGGGTGTGGTTACATATTTATAAATGTGTTGCTGATAATTTTAGGCTACTTGTTGGCTGCTGCTTCTAAGTAAAAAAAAAAAGTTGAAAAGAAAAAGAAAAAAAATGAGAAAAAAAAAAGAGTTGGTAGCAGAATACTAAAAGAAGAAGAAGAAGAAGAAGTCAAGGAGGGAGAAGGAATTTTGGGCAGTAAAGTAGAATATTTGGGGTTTTGTTTTGGGAGTACACATGTGATGAACTGCTTGCATTTTGTTGGATTTAATAGCCATTTTCAATACTTTTGTTTCTCCTACCTATGCACCCTAGCCCCATTACAACCTATGAAAGTCCTAAAGATTTGTGTTTAGAATTTCATTTCATTTTGGTAGAGATAGTGACATATTGGCAAACTTGTGATGGATGAGTCAAGATACTTTAGTGTGAATTTATCTTGTCTCGATTTTTGAGCGATTTTGAGTGAATCTTGTGAAATTTGGATTGTTTGCACTATTTTGACTTTGACGAAGGATGTATACATGAAGTTGTTGGAATCAAGGAATGGTTTGTGGTTTGAAGGGTGGCTATATTTTGATCTTCGACTATGATTGTTGTTTCTTGATCAATGGCCAAATGTTGTTTTCTCGAATCGAGTCCTACCTAGTTTGTTCTTTTATCTTTGTTTTGCTTTCGCTCGAGGACGAGCATTATTCAGTGTGGGGATTTGATTAGCGATTTTAAACGATATTTTAGGTGTTTTTGATGAGTTTAAATGCTTAATATCTATTTAATCATATTTTATGAAGCTAATTACATATTTTGTGGATTTTGTAGGTGTTGATATTATTTTGGAAGAAATAAACATGATTTTGAAAGGAAATTGAAGACAAGAAATTGGATGAAGAGTTGTTTGAAAACTTATGGGATATTATTATTATTTTGGAAGCTTTTTATTGTTATTGGATTTTTATTTTATTAAACCTTTCTTCTCCTTGGCCATTGTTCGGCCCATTTCTTAGATTAGGTTAGTATTTATTTTATTAGCTAGTTGTTTGAATGACACAATCACATTCCAACGCATACATTCCTACGCCCGGACATCGAATCCACGCCTCCAACTTTGATAAAAAATCCCACGACTCCTTTGTGGAAATACAGAAGCTTGGAGTGAATTGAGATTGTTTTGCAATCAACAATTTTTATCTTTCTTTCATTATCATTCCAGGGCTTTTCTTTTCTTTTATTTATTCTTTTGCTTTTATTATATTATGAGTTCTAGCTAATCTTTATTTATTCTCGCAACGATTAAGGAAGCCTAGCATGATTCCTATGTGAGATCTAATTTGTTATTTATCCTTTAATTGTATGTAAGTATTTGTTGTTCTCTATTTTCTCTGTGATTTAATTGTTTCAATCCGCTAGGTAGTCGCGAATATTTAGAGAGTTGGGATTAATTAATAGCCAATTAAATCGGCCATACGTAATCGTGGTTTAGGTTTAATTAGTGGTAAATTGACCTTCATGTCAAGGGAATAATAATCTTAATTCGATAATCCTGCGTCAGAGTTTATCGGTTTTGAATCGGGTTTCTCTAGTTCTTAATGTTGTCGGCTCATTAAACCTATAGAGCGTCTCTTACGGTTGTCAGTCGATTAGAGAAATATTTAGTGAAGCGTCTTCCTAATTATCGAGAAGCTAAGGAGAGATAAGATCGCGTCAGAAGCGTCTTCGGTGATCATAACTGGTTTATTTGCATGAGTTAAAGTTATCTTTGCATCAATGATCAAAATATCAAGCTAGGGTGGAATTAATAGGTTGCCGGAATATCTTCACGTATTTGTTACTTTTCTCAATTTTCTTCTATTTAATCAAAATTCAATTCCTTTTTCTATGTATTGTTTATTTAATTATTCCTAGTTTTTAGTAATCCCAATTTATTCGTGGTTACGTTGCAGGTCGAAAGTATAGGAGAATTCTCACTGATCCCTTGGGAGATGATTTTGCTTACTGCTGTCTGCGTAGTTTGGGCATACCGACTATCTGTCAGTCGATTATTTTTGGTGAAAAACGACGCACTAACCTCATCTCCATCCAACACTACTTGTGATCTACCTCCCACTATAAATACCCATTCCATGGCCACCAGATCTAAGAGTGGCATTTTCAAGCCCAAAGTCTACTTAGTTATTTCAGATACGCTTTCTTCTGTGCTTTTCCTCTGCACTCTTACCTCCTCTAGTTCACATGAATCTCAAATCTCCACCAAAATCACGGAGCCTGTGTCTAACTCTATTGCTCTTGTTTATCCCCTCTGGAAAAAAGACATGGCTGCATAAATTGATGCCATTGAAGTGAAAGACACATAGGATATTATTCTTCTACTTATGATATGCATCATATTGATTATAAATGGGTTCATAAAGTTGTTGTTTGTCGATGATACTCTTGATAAACTCAAAGCTTAGCTTGTAGCAAAAGGTTTTCAACAACTTGCTTGACTAGATTTTCTAGAGACCTTTAGTCCTGTTGTGAAGCCGGTCTCTTTGCGCTATTATTCTTCTTAGCTGCCACCTACAGTTGGGATGTTGAACATATCGATATCAATAATGTTTTCTTAATAGACATCTTGATAGACCAAGATATATATAAACAGACTCGGTTTTGAAGATCCTCAATATCTATATTGGGTTTGTCGATTGAAGAAGTCCTTATATGGCTTGAAACAAGCCCCTCGAGCCTGGTATGATAGGCTCAAGAATCACTTGCTTACATATGGTTTTATATATTCCAGTTCTGATCATTCATTCCTCTACATGAGAAAAGTTGGAAAATTATTGTTGGTTCTAGTATATGTCGATAACATCCCAATAATTGGTGATTATTCATCTCTTGTTAAGAAATTCATTCACACACTTTCATCTGAATTTTCACTAAAAACCCTTGGTAGTGTTAATTTTTTTCTTGGAATTGAAGTATCCAAGAAAGATTACTCATATACTTTGTCTCAAACCAAGTATATCAGATACCTTCTTGTCAAAACAAATCTTCTTGATAACAAGTCTCAGCCTTCTCCCTATGATACTGGCACCAAACTACACAAAACTGATAATCATCTCTTTTCGAATCCCACTTTTTATCGCAGCATCGTTGGTACTCTTCAATATCTTACTGTCACTCTACCGGATATTTTTTTTATGGTAAATAAGCTTAACCAATTTCTCTAACAACCCAGTAAGTTACAATGGAAAACGTGCAAATGGCTTCTTCGTTATCTCAGGGGAACAATTCATCATTCACTTAGCTTCTCATCATCTTCATATCTATCTCTTACTACCTACTAGGATGTTGACTGGACTGGTTCTGTAGATGATCGCAAATCTACTAGGGGTTATTTTGTCTTATTGGGCCCTAATATTCTATCTTGGAGCTTAAAGAAGCAAAATGTTGTTTCTCATTTCACTCAAGTCGAATACCGCTCATTGGCGAGATAATGCAATGGAGCTTATCTAGATTAAGTCACTTAAGGAAATCGGTTATTGTTTACCACGATGCATGTGATTTGGTGTGACAACTAAAGTGCGGCTTCTATAGCCTCTAATCCTGTTCTACATGCTCGAACCAAGCATATTATGTCACGACTGCCACGGCTAAGGATAGCCGTGCTAGGTGAACCGCGACTAGGGAGGCAACAGAATAGGGAATAGAAAGATGAAAAATGTATGGGACATTAACTCTATTCGACATCATCCAATCAAAGATAAATATCAACCAAAGGAAACAGCGTGATAATTAATCTTAGCCATGCCTACTGGGAAATAAGCAACAAGGAAGGAAGTTCGAAACATAAAGAAAATGATTCAACCTAACATCATTCACCCATACATGGATAGTAAATGAAATATTCTCGAGATAAATAGAAGTCGATCCCAAAGATCTGAATCAAATGGTGTAACACAACAAGGGTCTTAATTGAGCGAAGTTTTGAGAGCTCGAACTAAGAATTTGACAAAACGAGTGTACGCAGCGGAAATAAACATGATACATGTATGAAGACATATACAACTCTGACATTCTCAAAATAAGACAAAATCTTCGCTCGGCACTCCATCTTTAACTTCACGTCTCAACCTGCATATTTAGAAGTATATGTCGAGTACTGAGTACTCAGTGAACACGTGACAAAACAGATACACATATAAATTTATATATATATTTTAAAAAAAGGGAATTGTCATGCCTTCTTATCAGTAACGCGAGGGGGTTTTATCTTAAAAAGACCCAAGCTTACTAAATTCTTTATGATCTAAAAGTTTGACTATAGTCCAAGTTCTTTTCTAATCAGTTCTATCTGAAGCTGTGACCGGCCTGTTCGCTCACGGGCTCACGGTCACCCTCTGTGTACACTAATCCTGGCAGGATAGCTATCACTGCTCTGGACCCGAATTCGATTATAATAAAACAGATAGACTTCATACATAAATCTCAAATCATTTTCAGACAAGACAATACCTTGAGAGGTTTTCACATTAACTTTTAAAAGGAAAACTCATCAATACATCAAGAGCTTTAGTTATTCGTAAGAAAGCCCACTGGTTGTAGTCTTAAAATAGGTCTCGACGCCTCGCGCAGCTCTTCCGTTCTTCCCGTTGGACCTTTATCAAGATTGAGAATAAGAAGATGTCTAACCGAGAGGACATTCTTTTAATGTGATTCGTGACAAAAGCTTGTTTAAGTTTTGCATTTGTTGTTCGATCTTGATCATAGTCGATTGTTAGATCGCTCGAATTCGCTATTTAGGCGCTTGTGAGCTGAATGGGTTCTCTTCTTTAGAAGATTTAAATCGCTTGGTTAGAGTTATGTTCGAGGTGGTCTAGTTCTACTAACATTATGAAAGAGGTCTTCGATCATCAGAGTGATACGGTGCGAACCGAAATTTCGGCATGACCTATTCGCCAAGAGGGTCATCCTCTCGACTTCAACGCGTGAAATTTCGACGCGAGAATTCAAACGTCGATCACTCGATTAGGCCGACAAGGCCTAATCCTTTTCCTCGCCTCTCAATCCCAACAACTCACCAAACAATTCAAAACACTTATATAATTCATATCCATCGCACCATTCATACGTATTTCCATATTCAAATATTTCTACGCCTAAAATCGTATGGTTAGTAGTCGTATGAGTTCATCCAAATTTACAAGGTTCATCTAATCTTACTATTAGCAATCGCCTAATTTAATTAGTAAGGGATAAATTTAATTGAGTACTAGCTATTCGACTTAGCTAAAATCAAGTTTATAATCAAGGTCTAAGTGACACAAGTAATTTATGTCCAAGCAACTTAATTAACTAATTAAGTCTAAGTGACTTAATTATTTAAAGTCCACTTAACTCAGCTATGTTCAAAAGTGATTTGATTAATTAAAAGTTTACTCAATTTAATCAATTACGTAGGTAACTTAATTAATTAATGTCTAATTATAATTAATAAAGCTTATCAACTTTATTAAATTAAAGTTGCAATAAATAATTTCTTAAGTCCAAATGATTTGATTAATTAAAGTCCAACCTTAATTAATAAAGTTCAATTAAACTTGGAAGTCCAATTCTATTTATATCCTAAGTCCAATACACCTAAGTCATATGAGTCCAATACACTTAAGTCATATGAGTCCAATGTAATTAATTAGAGAGGCCCATTTCCTGAAATAAATAGGTCCAGCCAATTAGTAATGGCGGCCCAAGGTTCGGCCCAACGTGTCCTTTTCATCTCGGCCCAATCCTTTTATGTGATGAACTAATTTAGCCAAAGAATATATATAAACCTCGCCCAACTTCTTATTGAATTTCCGGCCCAACTAACAATATTTAAACTCGCCCAACCATTCCATTAATTCACCTCCAGCCCAACCCACTAACTCTATCTAACCTATACACACACAACACACTCCGGATCTCTCTCTCCTTTCTCAATGCAAGCAATTTGTAGGAAATCTGATTTTAACCTCTCCGATGATCTATCTTGGATGTTTAATTCACCATACATTGATTATATGCCTAGCATGCACCTATATAATTAATTGCAACACGTAGGAGTTTTCTTGTGTTTACCGCGAATCTGTTCGGGTAGAATGGATCAAGACTCGTGCTTTGATCTTCCGGATCGTATCCGGTTGCCTAATCTCCAATGTCGAGTGAGGATGCCTATGGAGAATGGTATAGAAAATCGCCTCTTCCTATGCTCAAAGTTTTCAAAATCTCACCCTATCGAATAGGAATTTCTAAAATATTAGCTAAGCATTAGCCTTGATTTTCTCTCTCACCTTATATTTATAATGCAACCCTAAACCCCATCAAGATAGGGTTTATGCATATCTAATAAATATAATAATATCCTTTAGGATAGAGAGGATCAAGTTAGAGTCCCAGTGGGACTTTACATAGAGGAGGACGAAATTCCACTTAGCAACAGGCCTGGATGGGCCAGCCCAGGGATCAAATGCAAGGAATAAAGATGGGCCTCAAATAAATTAATTATCTTATATTCAGCCCAGAACATAAATTAATTCATAAACATTTATTCATGCCACTAGAGAATAAATCTTGACTTACCCTTTATTACCGAAGTTGAGTCGGGCTTGCGCTAGACTTTAAGAATCCCGTATTTAAGATATCAGACGTCCATTAATTATTTACGCTGCCTCGATTGCTGAAAATAATTAATATCTTTAATTCCATAAGTAGTACCACTCAACCTTATTATTGTACTTGAGATAACTCAACTGCGGGGTTTAGTACAATAAACCTTTTGAGCTCCTTAAGGGACGCCATCTTGGTTATCTCATGTAACCTCACCCATAGCAAGTCAAAGTGATGGTCAAGAACTCATACGCACCTAATACCTTATCGAGATTTAGATCAACGAAGTCTCCGAGATCTAGGTTCTTCACGACGGTCAGATAGAAGAACTCATCTCACTGTGATCCATCAATACGTCAGAGACCTACCAGTATAGACAAGCAACCAATTCAAGTCACTTCTTATCTACACCGCAGCCTATACCGACAACTCGTCCTCAAGTTGCCTCAGCTGTGATACTATTTATATCTCATTAAGCTTGACCAATCATACAGACTTCTGTGATCTACAACACACTGTATGATCTAACTTATATATGAGATAAATGGACATACAAATGAAATCAAGTAAACAATTCAGATAGGAGATTGTAATAGTGGTAACAGGAAACATTGTATACAAGCTCAACCAAAACCGCTCGAGTATACAACCAACAATCTCTCACTTATACTAAAGCAAAACTTTTAGTATACAATGTGTCTCTACTAGCTATTACAAACAACACCATCACTTTGCTTCTCCCACTTATACAAAAGTTTCCTTTCTAAGTGGGTGCTATCTTCTTGCAATCCAAGTCCTCGAATATGCTTTTAGTAGACTTTTTGCGGCGGAGCTCTTCGTGAATGGATCCGCTAGGTTATCCTCGCACCAATCTTCTCAATCAGCACATCCCTCGCCTAACAATTTCTCATATGACATGGTACTTTCTCTATATGTGTTTCGTTGCCTTGTGGGTCCGTGGTTCCTTCGAGTTTACATCGCACCGAAAGTTATCACAATAAACTATGATACTTGGGCAAACCAGTACCACATCTAGATCCATGAGGTAGTTTTGAACCATACAGCCTCTTTAGCGACCTCGAAGTGGCTACATATTCGCTTCCATGGTGGAGTCCGCAATGCATCGCCGCTTTGCACTCCGCCAGATACGGCTCCTCCTCCCAAGGTAAACACATAGCACGAGGTAGATTTCTTCTCATCACGGTCACTTGAAACCGAGTCTCAATAACCCAAAGGCATTAGACTATCGCTTGGTAAACCAGCCTATAATCTCGAGTCCTTTTCGTGTACTTGAGTATATGCTTTACCGCGATTCAATGAGCTTGTCGTGGTTAGATCGATATCTAGCTACTATGTCTCACCGCATAGTAGATATCGAGTCTCGCACATAGCATTGCGCATATGAGACTTCCTATGGCGGAAGCGTAAGGAACTTGTCTCATTTCCTCTATCTCATTTGCAGTCATAGGTGACCGCTCCTTAGATAAAGGAACGCCATGTCTGAAAGGTAGCAATCCTTTCTTGGCGGTCTACATACTAAAACGAGTAATCACAGTATCAATGTAAGACGCCTGAGATAAGCTCAACATTTTCCTCTTGCGATCTCGGTAAACCTTGATCCCAAGAATGTACGCTGCATCTCCCAAGTCTTTCATTTGAAACTGATCGGATAACCAACTCTTTACGTCTGATAACAACTTCACATTGTTGCCAAGTAGAAGGATGTCATCTACATAAAGTGCAAGAAATACCACATCACCGTTGACATCTAAACGATACACACAACTTTCGCTAGGCAACTGGGTAAATCCATAGGACTTTACCACCCGTCAAAGCGTAAGTTCCGTGATCGTGAAGCTTGCTTAAGTCCATAAATGGATTTCTTAAGCTTCCATACTAGATGCTCTTCACCTTCACCACATAACCTTCGGTTGTCGACATAGAAGTCTCTACCTTCTTCAAGGTAACCGCTTAGGAAAGCGGTTTTCACATCCATTTGCCAAACCTCAAGGTTTAAGTGGGCTGCTATGGCCGTAAGAATTCGATGGACTTGAGCATTTCTACAGCGAAAAGGTCTCATCGAAATTGATGCCCTCAACTGAGTGTACCCTTTCGCCACAAGCCCGGCTTTAAAAGCCAAAACCTCCATATAAATCTCTTCCTCTCTTGATACCCACTTACTACCTATGGCTTCCTTGCCATCCGGTAGAGGTGTCTTTTCGATACATCCATAGTCGTTATGGACTCGATTTCTAAGTCCATAGCGGTGTGCCATGATCTTGCATCTATGTCTCAGTATCGCCTCATTTCAGATGTCCATGGGTCGATTATTGCCGCTCGCTTCCTAGACTAAATCCTAAGATTCACCCACGAACATAAATCGCTCGGGCCGACGAACAACCTCCCACTACGACGAGGCGCCACCGCACAATGGCAACGGTGGGTGCAAGAACTTATGGTTCTCTAACTTGCACAACTTATCGGATAGAGCCACTTGTACGGCCGGTATCTCGGTGGAACTCGACCCACTTCAATTTCTTGAAGTATCTTGTGTCGATTCCTCCCACTAGACACCACATCTCGCACTTTCGCTTAATCGGTGGTGGAATACGATCATCTTCTAATTCTGAAGAATGATTTCAACTTTGATTTATGGTTTTCATATAATCCTCTTCTAAGAATCGGCATTAGTGCTAATAATGACCTTCCGATCCTTAGACTATAGAAATAACCACCTTCGTCCTCTAGGATAGCCATTAAACGACCTTGCGTCGGATCTAGCCTCCAACTTGTCGCCCTTCTTGTTCAAAGACATGTGTCGGATCGCCCATATCCTTATGTGGTTTAAACCAGCTTCGCCCAAACCACAACTCGAAAGGGTCTTATCGATCGACTTGGATGGTACTAGATTTAGCAAATATGCCGCCGTTTCTAAGGCATACCCCCGTAACGAAATAGGCAATGTTGCATAACTCATCATCGATCTAACCATTTCTAAAAGAGTCCTATTTCTTCGCCTCGACACACCATTTTGTTGTGGTGTGTCTTGTAGTGAGTGGGAGGTAATCCCACACCGCACCAAGTAGTCCATAAACTCACATCGAGGTATTCGCCACCGCGATCGGACCGTAGTGACTTGATACTTTTACTAAGCTTCGCTCCACTTCCGCCTTAAACTCTTTGAATTTCTCAAAGCATTCGGACTTCAAATGAAGCGGTATATGTATCCGCACTCGAGTAATCGCCAATGAAAGTGACAAAATACTGCATCTCCACGAGCTTGTGTTGAAATAAGTCCACACAGTCGAATGGACTAGCTCCAACACTTCTTTCGCTCTATAACCCTTCGCTTTGAAGGGTCCGGTCGACATCTTTCCTTCTATACAGATTCACAGATCGGGAACGGAGTAGGCGTGAGATCACCCAACACCCATTCTTAGCCGCCTTTGATCCTATTTAGATTGATGTGACCTAATCTAAGATGCCATAGAAATGTGGTATCATCTTGCTAAGAAAACTTTCTCTTTTTAAGGTTTGAAGAAGATGCAACATAGTTATAGGTATTATGTTTGGCGTAAATAGTATAAAGTTTAATTATATAAAGTGCCACCACGTATAACTTCGTCATTTCTTATGATAGAAACACCACTATCAAAAATAATCGAATATCCATGAATAAATAGTTTCAAATCGAACAAGGTTTCACCGAAACTCCGCACATATAAAACGCCTTTTAAAACTAAACTGTTCTATCAAACATAAAGTAACATCTCCGATCGCAACGGCCTCGACTTTCGCGCTGCCCATGGAGATCGTTATCTCGCCATCATACACTCCCTTGTCCGCAGGAACCCTCGCAGGTGTAACAAACATGATCGACCGCACTGTGTTCTACTACCCAAGAATGGGTAGAACAAGTCACTAAACATGTTTCACATTAAAACAAATGGCGCACTTGAGCCTCGATCTTGGGGCACGTAGCCTTCCAATGCCCGCCTCACCGCACTTGAAGCATTTGTCATTCTCCTTTGGCTTTTTCAAACCATTGGTAGAGCCCTTTGTATTACTCCCACTCTTTTCTTTAGCCTTAGCATCTCTAGAATTCCACTTTCCCTTTCATCTTTCGATGAAGCGGTGGTTTCTTTGAGGTGATTAAAGATTGTGCACCTTTGCCATTTTATGCTCTTCCGTTATTAGATCCTCTTGCAATGAATCTAGAGTATAACTCTTATCATAAAGGACTACTTTATAACGGAAGTCATCAAAAGACTTGGGCAAAGTGTTGAGGATCATGTTAATTCGACCGTGTCATCAATGTATCCTCCAACCAATTCGAGCTCCAAGAGATTGATCATTTGCTCTACATGGTCATGCACCAAATCACTTTCCTTCATGAACTTGACATTATTGATTTTGTCAAATTATGACAAGCGATTATGTCCGACTCCTCATACGATTTCATAAGACTTAGCCATATAGTGGTCGTGATCTTCCATCTCTTGATCTTTGGAGTTGCGGGGACTCGCACATGGTGACCAAAAGAAGGCACTTTGCCATTCTATTTGATTTGTCCCATTTCGTGCTCATTGCGCCTCATCGATAGATGAATCGTCTAGAGGTTTGGGACGAGGTGTAGTGAGTACAAATAAATTTTCTTGGCAAGAAGAACATTCTCAATGTTTCGCTTCCACTCGATAAAATTCGGACCGGATAAAGGATTTTGTGCGAGCATGTTGATAATCGATATAAGAGACATATCTGAAAAGTAATGTAAACACATAAGCATACGATCGCACATAATTCGTAATAATAATATTGTAACCTTTTGATAAAACAATATTAATTGAAACCTCCAATCGCCCAAGGAATCCCACAAGCAAGCCACGCGTGTGGACGTTTATGTTGGATTTGTATACTGAAAGCAGTTTTGGTTGAGCTTGTATACAATGTATCCTGTTACCACTATTACAATCTCCTATCTGAATTAATTACTTGATTGTATATATCTGTGTCCCCTTATCTCATTTATAAGTTAGATCATACAGTGTGTAGAAGATCACAGAAGTCTGTATGATTGGTCAAGCTTAATGAGATATAAAAAGAATCACAACTGAGACAACTTGAGGATGAGTTGTCGGTATAAGCTGCGGTATAGATAAGAAGTGACTTGACTTGGTTGCTTGTCTATGCTGGTACGTCTCTGACGTATTGAAGGATCACAGTGAGATGAGTTCTTCTATCTGACCGTCGTGAAGAACCAAGATCTCGGTGACTTACGATGATCTAAACATCGATAAGGTATTAGGTGAGTATGAAAGGTTGACCATCACTTTGACTTGTTATCGGTGAGGTTATATGTTCTAACCCAATATTCTTCGTGATCTTGGGTGGTGACAAGCTTGTATGTCATGCTAGTTATCTCAGACGAGTCACCGTATCCGTTTAGGATGATGACGCCCCTTAAGGAGCTCAAAAGGTTTATTGTACTAAACCCCGCAGTTGAGTTAGCTCAGCACAAGAATAAGGTTGAGTGGTACTACTTAAGGAATTAAATATATTAATTATTTTAAGCGAATGTAATGCTCTAAATAATTAATGGACGTGCGATATCTTAAATATGGGATTGTAATGTCTAAGTGCAAGCCCGACTCACCTTCGGTAATAAAGGGACAAGTCAAGATTTATTCTCTAGTGGCATGAATGAATGTTTATAAATTAATTTATGTTCTGTCGAACATAAGATAATTAATTTATTTGAGGCCCATCTTTATTCCTCAGATTTGATCCTGGCTGGCCCATCCAGTGCCGTAGCTACCGGATAAATCGCCTATCTCTCTCCTAAGGCAAGGATTTGATCCTCTTTATCCATAAGGATATTATTATATTTATGGGATATGCATGGATCTTTCCTTATGGAATATGGTAATGCATTATAAATATAAGGTAAGAGATAAGATCAAGGTTAATCCTCACTTTTAAACCTAGCAATTTTCGAGAATTCCTATAGCCTTTAGGAGATAATTTTCAAAATTATAGGAGAGGATTAGGTGATTTTGTAGCATTCTCCATAGCTTATCCTCACCCGATATTGGAGATTGGGTAACCGGATACAGATCCGTAAGATCAAAGCACGAGTCTCGATCCGCTCATCCCCGACAGATTCAAAGGTAAACACGAGAAAACCCTACGTGTTGCAATTAATTATATAGGTGCATGCTAGGTATATAATCAATGTATGGTGAATTAAACATCCAAGATAGATACTCGGGAGAGGCTAAACCTAGTTTTCCTACAATTGTATCGTAGTCCGGGATCGATTCGCTCTGCTGGATTAATTCACGCTTGATTATTACGCTAAATATATTAATTGTTAGATCCGCTGCTCATCGTGGCTCGTATTATTTTTTGTCGGTTTTGTTTTTCACCACGAGAAAATCCGTGGTTAGATTAGATTTTCCCGTAAATCTTATATGTAAAAGAAGAACAAGACGAAAGCACGAAGAATGAGACGACGGGAAGACACGTCGAAGAAACCGGACGCACAGCGCGAAGGGCGCGCGGGCGACGGCAAGCAAGGCGTGCTCGGTGCTCCTAGCACGCCCCGGCGGCCGCAAGACGTTTCTCAATGGGCGAACGCAGCGCACGGCTCGACAGGCTAAGCAATGCGGGCGCGCGGCCACGCGGGATGCCTCGGCACCGCCGCGCTGAGGCAAGGCCGCGCGCCGTCATGTTCACGCTACCAGATCCGCGAGGATGCACGCTGCTTGTCGTGTGAGATTCCCGCGGGCGACGGGGCCCGTGTTTGTCGCGAGATCCTCGGTGTCATGAAGCTGGCTCATGGTCGTGAGGCGAGGCGCGCCGAGCGGGCGACGGGCGCAGCGCGAGCATGGCCACGCACGCGTGCTCGACGGGTCGCGGTCCTCTTCGCGACCGCGAGGCAGCCCGCGAGGAGCACGCGAGGCGGCGCGAGAGTGGGGTGGTGGCGGGTGTGGGCTGGCGCGCATGGGCCGTGCCCTCAGCACGCGTCGAGCCCATTTTGGGCCAACCCGCCCAAACCCGCCCAAACCCATTTTTCAGCCGAATCCGATTTTCCAGCCCGAGTCCGGTTTGACGAATCCGGTCCGTGCCCGTGCACGCGAGGCTCGCTTTTTCAAAGTTTATGAAGATCTCAGACTTTGCAATTCTATGTAATAGATTAGGCAAGAAAGTGCGTGTTCCACGAGTGGGCCACGATGAACGCTTTATTTTATTTTAATCGCTCATCGCATGTCGTGGAGGTTTAAATTATGCAAGAACATGCTATGTATGTTTAAATTACGTGACAAACATATTATATGTTTTCGTGATTGGATGCGCATAGTAAGCATGCTAGGTTTATCACGTTTTCAAGCATATTTTAGAATTTCATGAGCATGTTTTACATGTCGAGTTCTATAGAAAAGCATGCTAGATTACGTGATCTGCATGGACAAACCTTTTGAACAAAAAGACTAGCAAGCAACCCGACAAATTAATTTTAAAATTAAAATGTCAAGATCTCCACCTTTGATCTCTAAACAAAGTGAGACGACCGTGAGTAAACGCCCGTACGCGCGTGGCTTGCTTGCTTTGCTTATCATAAGTTTGTTAGATGAGATATCCAAATAAAATATTTTAAATCTATCGAGAAGTGGGAGTTTCATGTAAACGCCCACACGCGTGGCTTGCATGTGCGATTTTCATAAGTTCTCTAGAGATAGTTTTAAAATGAGATAACAAAGGAATTTGGATTGGAAGCGGTATGGTCCTAGTGAGTATGCCAATTCTAAGAATTTATTTTCTGCTGTTAAAATTGTGGTCATTGCTTAGACATCACCGAGTACAACTTCCGCCAAGTCCCTTCTTCGTGATAGTGATGTGGTCTAGTAAGGTCCAATCATTAATTTCATTTGTCATAAGGATAAGTTGACATGGATTGAAATTAAACGACTAAAAGGTATATTTTAGTCTGGTCGAGAGGTTCATGTGTAAACGTCCACACGCGTGGCTTGCATGTAGGATTCCTTGGGCGATTGGAGGTTTCAATTAATATTGTTTTATCAAAAGGTTACAATATTATTGTTACTAATTATGTGCGATCGTATGCTTATGTGTTTTACATTATCTTTTCGTGATATGTCTCTTAATCGATTATCAATATGCTCGCACAAAATCCCTTATCCGTCCGAATTTTATCGAGTGGAAACGAAACATGAATATGTTCTTATCTGAAGAACACATGTTTGTTCTCACTACTCCTAAACCCGATGCCCATCGACGATCGACTAATGAGCGCCGAGAGGCATGACTTTGGCATAAGTCGAACAATATGGAAAATGATATATGATGACTACTATGTTCAAAGACTTACAATGCAGATCACCGATGGTAGACGCTGATCAAATATGGTCAAGTCCGGAGAGTAAGTTTGGGCCATCGATCGGACACCCACTTCCACACAATGAGAGAAATCTTGGCGTGTAAGATGGAAGAAGGAAGTTCGTCCATGAACATATCTCCCACACGACTCATCTCATGGATAGTCTTGATGGGTTGGGAGGAGGTATTGACGGCTGGCCAAGGTCGATATCATCCTCAACACACCGCCCAAGACTTTGAGAATTTCGCGTGAATGCGATCATGAGCAAGACCGAGTATACACTTAGTCGTTGTTTAATGATCTCGTGGTCATGGAATGAGTTACGCAAAGAAAGACATGCCCTCGCTAGCACATCTAGGGGCCCAAATTTTCCGTTGCAAAATGGAAAAAGAAAAAGGGGCACCAAAGGTGGCAGAGGCAAGGGAAATAGTGGGAGTAATGGGAGCAGGAACATGATTGCCACCGGAGGCTTAAAGAAGCCAAAGGAGAGGGGCAAGTGCTTCAAGTGCGGCAAGACTGGGCATTGGAAGGCCAAATGCCCTATGCTCAAGGCTCAAGGTACGCCATTTGCTTTAGTAACGGAAACATGTTTAGCGACTTGTTCTACTCATTCATGGGTAGTAGACACGGGTGCGACTGATCATGTTTATTACACCTTGCAGGGTTCCTGCGGACAAGGGAGTCGATGATGGCGAGATAACGATCTCCATGGGCAACGCGGTGAAAGTCGAGGCCGTTGCAGTCGGAGATGTTACTTTATGTTTTGATAGAACAGTTTTAGTATTGAAAGATGTTTTATATGTGCCGGATTTTCGGCGGAACCTTGTTTCTGTTTCGAAATTGTTTATTCATTGATATTCTATTATTTTTGATAGTGGTGTTTCTATCATAAGAAATGACGAAGTTATCTGTGTTGGCACATTATATAATTCGCTTTATACTATTTCTGCTAAACATAATACCTATAACTATGTTGCATCATCTACAAACCTTAAAAAGAGAAAGTTTTCTTCGCAAGATGACACCACATTTCTCTGGCATCTTAGATTAGGTCACATCAATCTAAATAGGATCCAAAGACTGGCTAAGAATGGAGCGTTGGTAATCTACTTGCCATCGCTTCCCATCGCGAATCTCAGATAGAAGGTAAGATGTCGACTAGACCCTTCAAAGCGAAGGGTTATAGAGCCAAAGAAGTGTTGAGCTAGTCCATTTTCGACCGTGTGGACCGATGTCCACACAAGCTCGTGGAGGGTACAGTATTTTGTCACTTTCATCGACGACACTCAAGGTACGGATTCATACCGCTTCACCGCAAGTCCGAATGCTTTGAGAAATTCAAAGAGTTTAAGGCGGAAGTGGAGACGAAGCTTGGTAAAGTATCAAGTCATCATGTCGATCGCGGTAGCTAATACCTCAAGAACGAGTTTATGGACTATCTAGTGAAGTGTGGGATTACCTCCCAACAAGATTACACCGGGCACACCACGTAAAAAATGGTGTGTCGAGCGAAGAAATAGGACTCTTTTGGAAATGGTTAGATCAATGATGAGCGCAAAGATTGCTTATTTCATTCTGGGGTATGCCTTAGAAACGGCGGCATACTTCATAAATCTAGTACCATCCAAGTCACCAAAAGACCCCTTCGAGTTGTGGTTTGGGCGCAAGCCTAGTTTAAGCCACATAAGGATATGGGGCGCCCAAAGATGTCTTTGAACAAGAAAGCCGACAAGTTGGAGGCTAGATCCGACTTAAAGGCTGTTTATCGCTATCCTAGAGGGACGAAAGGTGGTTTATTCTATAGTCCTAAGGATCAAGGTCATTATTAGCACTAAAGCCCGATTCTTAGAAGAAGATTATACGACAAACCATAAATCCAAAGTTGAAATCATTCTTCGTGAATTAGAAGATGATCGTATTCCACCACCGATTAAGCAAAGGTACGAGATGTCGGTGTCAGTGGGAGGGATCGACACCGATACTTCAAGAAATTGAAGTCGGTCGAGTTCCACCTGGAGATACCGGCCGCATAAGTGGCTCCTATCCAGCAAGTTGTGCAAGATAGAGAACCACATCGCCATCGCACCCACCGCTGCTATTGTGCGATGGCGCTCGTGTAGTGGGAGGTTGTTTGTCAACCCGAGCGATTTATGTTCGTGGGTGAATCTTCGGATTTAGTCCCGGAAACGAATGCACAATAATCGACCCATGGACATACAAATGAGGCGATACAAGACATTGATGCAAGATCACGGCACACCGCTACGGACTTAGAAATCGAGTCCATAACGACTATGGATGTATATGAAAGATACTCTACGGATGGCAAGGAAGCCATAGGTAGTAAGTGGGTATACAAGAGGAAGAGAGATTTAGATGGAGAGGTTTCGCTTTTAAAGCCGTGCTTGTGGTAAAGGGTACACTGCAGTTGAGGGAATCGATTTCGACGAGACCTTTTCACCGTAGCAATGCTCAAGTCTATCGTAATTCTTCCGCCATAGCAGCCCACTTGAACCTTGAGGTTTGGCAAATAGATGTGAAACCGCTTTTCAAACATTACCTTGAGGAAGGTAGAGACATCTATATGCAAGAACCGAAGGTTATGTGGTGAAGGGTGAAGAGCATCTAGTTTGGAAGCTTAAGAAGTCCATTTATGGGCTTAAGCAAGCCTCACGATCCCGAACTTACGCTTTGACGAGGTGGTAAAGTCCTATGGATTTACCAGTTGCCTAGCGAGAGTTGTGTGTATCGATTAGATGTCAACGGTGATGTGGTATTTCTTGACTTTATGTAGATGACATTCTTCTAGTTGGCAACAATGTGAAGTTGTTATCAAACGAAAGAGTTGGTTATCCGATCGTTTAAATGAAAGACTTAGGAGATGCAACAGATATTCTTGGGATCAAGGTTTACCGAGATCGCAAAGAGGAAAATGTTGAGCTTATCTCAAAGCGCCTTACATCGACACTTGTGATTACTGTTTAGTATGCGCACCGCCAAGAAAGGATTGCTACTTTTCGGACATGGCGCTTTTATTCAAGGAAGCAGCCACCTATGACCGCAATGGAGATAGAGGAATGAGACAAGTTCCTACGCTCACTGCGTAGAAGTCTCATACGCACGTAATGCTATGTACGAGGCCCGATATCGCAATGCGGTAGCATAGTAGCTAGATATCGCCTAACCTCGACAAGCTCATTGACTACGGTGAAGCATATACTCAAGCACCGAAAAGGACTCGAGATTATAGGCTAGTTTACCATGCGATAGTCTAATGCCTTTGGGTTATCTGCACTGGATTTCAAGTCGACCGTGAAGAGAAAAAGTCTACCCAAAGCTATGTGTTTACCTTGGGAGGTGGAGCCAGATCCTGGCTGAGTGCAAAGCAAGCGATGCATTGCGATTATACCATGGAAGCCGAACACGAGCCGCCGGAGGTCAAGCATGAGGTCAGATGGTTCAAGAACTACCTCATGGATCTAGGTATGGTACCGGTTTGCCCAAGAGTATCATTGTTTCATCGTGATAACTCGTGCAAGTGGCAAACTCGAAGGAACCACGGACCCCAAGGCGACCAAACACATAGAGAGAAAGTACCATGTCATACGAGAAATCGTGAGACGAGGGACGGCTGATTGAAAAGATTGATACGACGGATAACCTAGCGGATCCATTCACAAAGAGTCGCCGCAAAGCCTACGGCGCACACCGAGGACTCGATTATGCTTGATGGCACCCACTTAGAAAGGAAACTTCAGATAAGTGTGAGTAAGCAAAGTGATGGTTTTGTTTGTAATAGCTAGTAGTAGAGACACATTGTATACTAAAAGTTTGCTTTAGTATAAGTGGGAGATTGTTGATTTGTATATCGAAAGCGCTTTTGTTGAGCTTGTATACAATGTTTCTCGTTACCACTATTACAATCTCCTATCTCAATTCGATTACTTGATTTCATATATCTATGTCCCCTTATCTCATATATGTTAGATCATACATGTGTAGAAGATCACAAGTCTCGTATGATTGGTCAAGCTTAATGAGATATAAAAGAATCACACCGAGACAACTTGAGGACGAGTTATCGGTATAGCCGCGGTATAGATAAGAAGTGACTGACTTGGTTGTTTTGTCTATGCTGGTACGCCTCGACGTATGAAGGATCACAGTTGAGATGAGTTCTTCTATCTCGCCGCCGTGAAGAACCAAGATCTCGTGACTTACGATGATCTAAACCTCGATAAGGTATTAGGTGAGTATGAGTTGTCGACCATCACTTTGACTTGTTACATGGGAGGTTATATGTTCTAACCCAATATTCTCCGCATGATGGGTGGTGGCAAGTGTCAGATGTCATGCTAGTTATCTCAGACGAGTCACCGTATCCGCTAGGATGATGACGCCCCTTAAGGAGCTCAAAAGGTTTATTGTACTAAACCCCGCAGTCGAAAGTTAGCTCAAGCAAGAATAAGGTCGAGTGGTACTACTTAAGGAATTAAATATATTAATTATTTTAAGCAATCGTAATGCTCTAAATAATTAATGGACGTATGATATCTTAAATACTGGGATTCAGAATGTCTAAGTGCAAGTTCGACTCACCTTCTAATAAAGGCAAGTCAAAGATTTATTCTCTAGTGGCATGAATGAATGTTTATAAATTAATTTATGTTCAGGTCGAACATAAGATAATTAATTTATTCGAGGCCCATCTTTATTTCTTGATTTGATCCTCGGCGGCCCATCCAGTTCGTAAGCTACCGGATAAATCTACTATCTCTCTCCTAAGGCAAGGATTTGATCCTCTTTATCCATAGGATATTATTATATTTATGGATATGCATGGATCCTTTCTTATGGATTATGGTAATGCATTATAAATATAAGGTAAGAGATAAGATTAAGGTTAATCCCCACTTTTAAACCAAGCAATTTTCGAGAATTCCTATAGCTTTTAGGAGATAATTTTCAAAATTAGGAGAGGATTAGGTGATTTTTAGCATTCTCCATAGCTTATCCTCACTCGATATTGAGATTGGGTAACCGGATACAATTCAAGATTAAATCACGAGTCTCGATCCGCTCATCCCCGATGATTCAAAGGTAAACACGAGAAAACCCCTACGTGTTGCAATTAATTATATAGGTGCATGCTAGGTATATAATCGAGAAAATCAAGGATATCTCATTGATGCTAGGTCATAGAGTTAAACTCAATGACGTAACTTTGGGTAATGAATAAAATTTTGAAAATATCATATAACTTGTACGGGTCATCATAAATCGTAGGTTTCTCAAAATATGATACATATTGAAGCTTAAATTCATAGCTTTTAATTAAACATTTTCTATTCACGCGCATCGAATCCTTTTACTATGGATATTATTCTCAGAGAACCAACTAATAATTTGATCACGCCGCTATTTAAGTTCTAATAGTCAACTCGGTTTCACTTGGTGAACATTAAAGGAATGACTATACTCATGTTCTCATCGCATAATGACATTCATCATCATTCCATTTCTACCCTTTTAATCTTTTCTACTTTGTTCTCGCTTTGTTCTTGTCTTCCAACTCGATTATTCTTATTTCTATCCCTTGCTTTTGTTCTAAGTTCTATCCTCCTTTGTTCTCATAATCAATTCTCATGGTTCGCCTTTCTATGTTCCTTCATGCGGATCAGCATCTTAAACAATCACGTCTTTTGGGATACTTACTCATTGATACTAACAACTTGTAATTCAAGTAATAACATAACTAGTTCATAACAATACATCCTATCGACTTCTATAATAACATTTCACTTTGACATATCCGTTTCAATTCTTTCAACTCTTTCTCATTTTCCTTCCCGCCATCCGAAAAGATAGTTCTTAAGTAAGTCTGTTTTAAACTTACAAGCAATAGGGGAAAACTTAAATCATAAGGATCTCTTAGGAACTAACTTCCAAAACACAAAGGTTGTGAACATCTTTGCGTAACTTCACAAGTACTTATCACTTATCATTCTAATTCCCAAATTTCATCTTATCGTTTAGATTGCTTTGTAAACAATCGATTTCTTCACAGAGAATCTCAAGTGAAGAAAGCTCATGAGTGACATTCATTCGTCAAGCCCTTATTCCTTCGTAGCTTTTCAATTTATTCGTCAATCGAACCTAAAAGCGCTTCTAGGTTCTCAAGTTCTCGTGTTTCATCAAACACCACGTTATACAGAAGAGAATTTCTTACGAGTCCGTCAATCTAAGTTCTTCGTGAAACTTAGAGTTCATCTACGTTTGAAAATCAACATTTTCACAATTCAACCACGTTCATATACATACTTTATCACATATAACTCTTTATATGTCATCAATACTCATATACCCCGGGTATTTTAATTTCTTTCATTTTCACATACCAATCGGTATGAGCTTTATACTTCTTCGAAACTTACTTGTTGTCTAATCAATGAATTATCAAAATTCAAAGTTGTTTACTTTTCAACGGCATGTCACTTTAAAAACATTTTTCACAAATACTTTCTCAAACCGTATATAACTTTCAAAGCTTTTAAACCTACCTTTACTTGTCGAAACTACTTTTCCTTTGGTTTAGCTGATGAACAGGAGGTTGAGCGTGATGACTGTTTACAGAAGGTCTAGTGATTCAAGCTAGACTTGATAGAAAGGATATTTTTGGTTCAAAGCAAACGAACGCCGACATACTGTCACAGCCGGTTCGGCTTATCCTTACGGACCGTGATTGGGGTTCGGTTTAAGTAAATATGAAAGAATAAGGGTTTCAACTCATTTCATCTATGAAGAAATATAGATGTTTCAAATCAAACAGAATCACGATGAGCAAAATAAAAATATATATATATGAAGGTTTCATGGTTCAACCAACAAGAACTTTTACATAGTGACAAAAGATAATGAGTCTCAAGAGGTCGACAATGAATACGTGTGAGACATGCATGAAGATGCATTCTCAGGCGAACCAAAATACGCATAATCTTTGACAAAATGTTCCGCCAACCCCGCCTGCTCCATCACTCGCTCAACCGCACATTTAAAACAAATATGCGGGCTGGTACAAATAATGAACTCGGGACATTCACGAAACATTTTTACTTACGAATATCGATCGCTTACTTCCCGAAGAACAAGGGTTTGAAAAGGCCTCGGCTTACTAAATACATTTTCATTTTCTCAACGCGCCAGCATTTTCACATCAAACGATATTCCAAGTCGGCATATGGATTAACGCACGGAGGAGGCTCCTTCACCCGGACGCACGATCGACGCGAACGGTTCGTAGGTCGAATCATCGACCATTACTCTCGTAAAGTGTACACAACCCTAAGCTAGATTCCCTTCACCTCCATTAGGATCCGAATTGATATTTTCCCTCGGCCCTGTGCAACCCGAATGAACATATACAAAACATAAAACATTTTGCATACAATATCGTACTTTATCATTTGCAAAATAGTAAAGTAATAAAGAAACATTTTTCAAAAAGCTTGTAATTGGTTTGTAAGAAAGCCCACAAAGGGTTTAGGTAAGAAAGCCCACCCGGGAACTTAAAGTTCATACGTCACTAGTAATTAATTGTCGCCTTCTTCTCCTCCGAAAGCGACCCATTTTCAATGAGAAACGAGGTTTAGTACATCGCTATACTTTTCGGAGAGACGAACATCGCCTATAACGCCCTATGCATCAAATAAGGCTAACGCTCGGACTTATATCGACGCTTTCCTAATCAAATGATGTCGATTATGGCATCGCCATCATATAAGAGATATTCCATCTCTTTAGTATACGATGTTTTAATGTACTTACGTAACGAAGTTACATTGTTACCAAACGCATCACGCACATAGATAACGACATCGTCGTGCGCTTTGACCTTGGTCAACTTTTTGGTCAACACTGATTGGTCAACATTTAGTCAACATTTGACTAAAGTCAACATTTTGACTTTTTAATTCCTTTTATGTAATTCTATTATTTTATGTGCAATTTTGTTCTAAAATTCCATAAAATCATAATATGTTTAAAACATCATTTTGATCATATTATGCGATTATATTCATAAAATAATTTTATAATATTAATACTTATAACCTATAGTTTTGAAAACCCTAATTAAACTAAGAATAATTTCAAAATTCCAATAAAATCACATATCACATAATCATCTATAAGCATCCTTATGATAACATAATTTTATTTATTGGAAACTATTCAATTTTATCTTCCTAAGTATTTAAAATTTGACTTAGGTCCAAATAATTTTAACAAATCCAATAAATTCATACAACACTATTTTATGAATCTACACTATCAATATGTTATGATAACCCTTAAACATGGATTATATCTCATCATAATATCATGTTCTATAATTTTCAAATTCATAGACTAAAGTTTTCCAAAAATTCTACATAAAATCATATAAGCATAATTAATTCTAGATCATGATTTCATGTTCGAATCAACAATTAAAAATCATACTCATCAATATATCACTCTTAAATTTTATAACATATAAAATTTGATATCATGCTCGATTTTGATATAATTATACTACATGCTTAATAACATCATATAAATACAATATCTAAACATATTAGCCTCGAGTCACATAATTTTGAAAATTACATGAACAACATAAGCTTATAACATAAATTCTAACCTTTATCGGATTCGATCGACGCTGACGATTTTCTCTATGATCAAGAGTACAAGAACACTATTTATCCTTTCTCTATTTTCTCTCTTATTTCCACTTATTTTTGTTATGAGTTATGGGTGAACCTCCTATTTATGTTTTATAAAGTGGTTTAATCATTATTTTATAAAATATCTTACCTTATCAAATCTTATCATATCTTATCTTATCTTATCAAATCTTATCATATCTTATCTTATCTTATCAAATCTTATCATATCTTATCCTTATCCTAAAGTTTGAATTTTATACCTTATGTTCACATTTGTTCAACTATTTTTAAACTTTTCCTACTACATGACAAAGGTCTTAGTTACTTGTTCAAATTGATACATAATCTACCTTATCCTATAATAATATCTTATCCAAATAATAATGACATAGCATTAATTAAAGCATGATATTTATATTTTCACACTATAATTCAATATTTTCCCTTTAATATTAATAAGCCAAATATTTTATTTTTCTCCAATTAATAACTATATGACATAATAATAATCTTAGATGATAAAATAAATCATAGAAAAATTAATTAAGGTCATCTCTATTACTTTAGTAAAGTTATCAAATAATTCAAATTATGAATAAATTATCAAACTATGATTCTTTTCATAAAAATATTATTTTATGAGTAATTATATCAATATAATGATATTATATCATAAAATAAATTTTGGAATTTTTCTAAGCTATTTCCAAATTTTTAAAATTAGGGTTTCTTAGATTTTATTTTATAAAATCTATTCTTACCTTATTTCATAAATTTCGAAATTTTTATATTTCCTATGAGATAAATTGATCTAGAATCATGATATTTATCAATTATATAATTAAATAAATTATTTAATACATTTATCATATATTGTGATTTTCGAAAAATCACATAAAATCATACCTATAATTTTGAAATTTATATGCTTCTAGAACCAAGATATTTTTCCTATGATACTTTATCACATTTCTAAGAGATAAACATTATCTCTTAGTCCATCATGATCTTATCTTTTAATAAAATATCTTAACAAGTTTATCTTATCTCTAATGTCATTATCAACCTTATCACTTACACCTCATGCTTGGTGTTAAAGATAATTATCTTATCATATAATATAAGATAAACATGACAACTCATCACATAAAATCAAGGATCACATAATAAATCACAAATTAATCCCTTTTATTTTAAATTTCAAAATCACTATTTAAATAAGGGAAAATATTTTTCTTCCTAAATGTAAATAATATCCCAAATAACTTAAAACATATTTAAAAATTATTTCGCTCAAATTTTCAAGAGAAATTTCGATTTATTCAAAATCGACAATTACCGAGTCACTTTCATACTGCTTCTATCGCATCGCTCTCTTTATTTTGAAATTTTAAACCGAAATTGGTACTAGTGGAATTAATTGGTTGTCGGAATATCTTCACGATTTGTTACTTTTCTCAATTTTCTTCTCTTTAATCAAAATTCAAACTTTTTCTATTTATTTTTATTTAATTATTCCTAGCTTTTAGTAATCCCAATTTATTCGTGGTTATGTTGTAGGTCGAATGTATAGGAGAATTCTCACCATCCTCGAGACGATTTTGTTTACCTCACTTGCTACGTTTGGGCATACCGACTATCCGTCACCGATTATTTTTGGAAAACGATGCACCAAATTTTCGGCGCTGTTCGTGATCGTTTAAGCACCGATTCTATCTAATTTTTGGTTTGCCATTTTTATTTATGTTATTTTACTCTAGTTTATGCCTCGCTCTTCTCGATGCATGAATTAATTTTTAATCCGAGATCGAGAAGACCACACGAGATTGAAAAACGAACCAGGAGTTAAAGAGGTGTTAGATCAAATTCACTAGACTCAAGTTGAATATATAGTTAAGTTCCAAGTGAGAGGCACATTGTGAATCGTAATCCGCCAAGAGCTCAATTGATAAAGGAATTAGGCCATGGAGCAATCGCCCATTGTGCATCGTTTCAACTATAAATGAAATGTGAAATACGACCTGGTTTCATTCAAGTGCTACCTAAGTTTGGGATTTACCGGAGAGAGGCACATAAGCACCTTGTCGAGTTTGATTTAGTTTGGCGACTTTACGCCTAATGGTTTTTCCAAGATAATTTAAATTGCTAACTTTTTTCACACATTGCAGGCAAAGCTCGAGATGGCTTTTGATCTTCCTCCTAGTTCGATTTGAACTTGGGATGATTTGAAGAGCAATGTTTGAGAAAATTCTCCAATCAAGAGTGCAAATTTGAGAATGGCTATCGAGTATTAAGCAAAAGAAAATGTAAAGTTTGTCCGACATTGGAACGGTTTCAAGAATTGTGTCGTAAATGCCCTAATCATGGATTTTCTCAATATCAATTGCTTATTAACTACTTTTCCTGGTATGTCCGCTTCGAGAAGATTGTTGATCGCTATGGGAAGTTTAACTAACAAAACATTGGGAAGCCACACAACTCATTCGACATGGTTTCATGGACAACAATATGAAGAGAGGATAATGACCGCATGACTAGTTCACATGGCGAAACCTGTGAGTGACGAGAAAATTGATGCTCTAACTTCCTTAGTTAGAGGCTTTACCGTAGCTCAAACTCGTAAGATGAAATGTGAGATTTGTCTAAAATAGATTATACCGACGTCATCCTACTTTGCGAAAATCGTCCGAGCAAGCATGCATGGATCCGAGATGAGCAACAATGAATGCACAAAGGTGAAACGATCCTTTCTCCAACACATATAATCCAGCGGATAAACCACCCAAACTTGGATGGAATCGAAGAGCGAACGATGCACGTAAACCCACGCAAGTGGTCAAGATGCTCATCCCGCCTGCGTAACCGAATATGAGTGATATCAAAGAGTCTCCCAGCAAAGGAATTGTCAAGAACTTGGTGCAAACTCGAAGCATTCCAAAGAAGAAACGCAGTCGCTTGGGCGATGGAACACAGATCACCACCGCCACCAAATTAATCGACACAAATAACCAAGGCAAACTTCCATCTCAAATGGAGTCAATCCTAAGGAGAATGTGTCATTGTTATTCTAAGGAGGGAAGATGTTAGTTGAACCGAGCCAAAAAGAAGAGATAAGTAAAACATGAAGAAGTCGAGAAAACCCAAGGCCATGAGGAGGCTGCATTCCACAAAGATCAATTCTCAAAGGTAAGGAGAACCTAAAGTTTCAAATTCTCAATCATTGATTACACCTCCATTTCCTTCCGGTTGGCAAACAAGAAAGATGAAATGATAAAGATATTTTGGAAGTTTTCAAGAAGATAGAGATAAACTTACCTCTAATTGATGCAATTAAACAAGTCTGTGCACGCAAAATTTCAGAGCTTTGCTCTAAAAATGAAGTTTGGGAATAATGCAAAATAAGAGTAAGTGAATGTCTCGATGTTATTCAAAGAAAATTACCAAAGTTGTAAGGATCCCGATGTTTACTATTCCATGCATAATCGCAATCGAGGATCGAGAAAGTCATGTTAGATCTAGCGCATCAATAAATGTCATGCCATACTATGTATAAGGACTTAAATTTAGGCCTTAAACAAACGGTGTTTCATTCAATTAGCGATAGGTTTAATACATATCCTAAGGTGTTGTTGAGAATATTCTTGTGAAAGTAAATGATATGTATTTTCCGCATGATTTTATGTTGTCGACATGGATGATTCGCTTCTAAGAAGATCTTTGATTTTATTAGGAAGACATTCATGAAAACCGCTAGAGCAAAATTGATGTAGATAAGGGTCTTTTGAGCCTCGAATTTGATGGAGATATAGTCACATTTAATGTATTAAGCTAGAAGCATGTAAGATCGAACTCTTTCAGATTGATATTATCGACCTTTCGTTGATAACTTTGTTAAGAATTTGGATGATGAACTCGAGCATGTTCTTGTTAGTGCATTGAGTGAAGAAGATGGAAAAACAGAGGAGAATGACGCCATTAAAGAGATTATCGCTGATGTATCGAGGAAGAAGTTCCACAGCACCTTCGAGCAGATGCCCATCCCGACCAGTACAGAACGGATTTTCCCATCTGCTGAGAAACCACCCAAGCCGGAATTGAAAATGTTACCTCAACATTTGAAGTATGTGTTCTTGGGGAGCACGACATCAGTCGGTCATAATAAGCAAAGACTTCGTGAAGAACAAGAGGAATTTGACTTGGAAATCAAGGATAAGAATGGAGCCGAGAATTTAGTTGATGATCATCTCAACGATCGCTGAATGACCCAGCTGGTATGCCCATACCCACGATCCTCCAGATAGACAATAGTTTGCAATAAGAGATGATAGTTGAGTTTCAAGAGATGAACTTTGCTACTCCGAGTCAACTCCGATCGATCACCATGGTGTCCGCCTTGACCTTAAACAAATTTTGCTTGGGAGCTTACCCAAGATTTCTTTTTCACCTTTATCTTTATTTCATGTTTGTTTATTTTTCTTGTTAAAAAATCAAAAAAAATATAAAAAATCGAAAAAAATTGTTTGATTGGTTTCGTTGCAGTGTTTTGCGGAATAGGCATCCATTAATTGTCGGAAAAGGAGGACCATATCGCTATGGATCGTCCCACACATAGGAACAAACCCGACCATCTCCACCCACCACCTTCGATCGAGCATTGAGCACTTCGAAAGTCTTTTGCTTTTGTTTTTCTTTTCTTATCCTATTGTAGTTTTACATTGAGGACAATGTAGTTTAAGTGGGGAATTTTGGAGTCGATGTCTATCTCGTGATATCTTTCACGAGTATGATTTTTATTTGTGTTTTGGCCATTGTGAGAGAAATAACATGAATGGAATAGATTAGAATATTGTGATGGGATTGCTTGGTTGATTTCATTGATGAAAATAATTTTGTGAAAGCCCTTATGTGTCTACGGATGAGAAAATTGTAATTGATCAAATTTTGAAAACCTACTCAAATATGTAAGGATTGAGCTTATGAGCAAAATTATGAACTGCCTTATTTCTTTGTTGAGAGGTTATGTATTCTTGATATCTGACGTCGGTTTGCTTGTTTCATAGTCGAACTTATGAAGTCAATTTCGCATGAACATGATTTAGGCATTTGTTTTGATTGATAATTGTGACCATCTCATATTTCCTGAGAGCCCACTTGAGCTTTAACCTTTTCGATGAATCAAAGCCACAAAAATAATGAACCATAGCCTTTTAGCCTTCTTTGTCCACCTAACAATTTGCAAGTAGTTGAGAGATGAAGTGATAAGTGATAGTGATTTGTTGAATTTCTATATTGGGAAAGTTGGTGTATTTTGTTTTGTCAAGGGTAGTTAGGTTTGTGAAATGAGAATTAAGAGCATACGGTGTGGTTACATATTTATAAATGTGTTCGATAATTTTAGCTACTTGTGGTCCTCAAGTAAAAAAAAAAGTTGAAAAGAAAAGAAAAAATGAGAAAAAAGAGTTGGTAGCAGAATACTAAAAGAAGAAGAAGGATGAAGGAATTTTGCAAGAAAGTAGAATATTTGGGGTTTTGTTTTGGGAGTACACATGTGATGAACTCGTTGCATTTTGTGATTTAATAGCCATTTTCAATACTTTTGTTTCTCCTACCTATGCACCCTAGCCCCATTACAACCTATGAAAGTCCTAAAGATTTGTGTTTAGAATTTCATTTCATTTTGAGTAGATAGTGACATATTGGCAAACTAGATGGATGTAGTCAAGATACTTTAGTGTGAATTTATCTTGTCTCGATTTTTGAGCGATTTTGAGTGAATCTTTGAGGTGGATTGTTTGCACTATTTCGACTTTGAAGGATGTATACATGAAGTTGTTGGAATCAAGGAATGGTTTGTGGTTTGAAGGGTGGCTATATTTTGATTCGACTATGATTGTTGTTTCTCGATCAATGGCCAAATGTTGTTTTTCTCGAATCGAGTCCCTACCTAGTTTGTTCTTTTATCTTTGTTTTGCTTCGAGGACAGCATTATTCAGTGTGGGGATTTGATTAGCGATTTTAAACGATATTTTAGGTGTTTTTGATGAGTTTAAATGCTTAATATCTATTTAATCATATTTTATGAAGCTAATTACATATTTTGTGGATTTTGTAGGTGTTGATATTATTTTGGAAGAAATAAACATGATTTTGAAAGGAAATTGAAGACAAGAAATCGATGAAGAGTTGTTTGAAAACTTATGGGATATTATTATTATTTTGGAAGCTTTTATTGTTATTGATTTTATTTTATTAAACCTTTCTTCTCCTGGCCATTGTTCGGCCCATTTCTTAGATTAGGTTAGTATTTATTTTATTAGCTAGTTGTTTGAATGACACAATCACATTCCAACGCATACATTCCTACGCCCGACATCGAATCCACGCTCCAACTTTGATAAAAATCCCACGACTCCTTTGTGGAAATAGTTGGAGTGAATTGAGATTGTTTTGCAATCAACAATTTTTATCTTTCTTTCATTATCATTCCAGGGCTTTTCTTTTCTTTTATTTATTCTTTTGCTTTTATTATATTATGAGTTCTAGCTAATCTTTATTTATTCGCAACGATTGGAAGCCCTAGCATGATTCCTATGTGAGATCTAATTTGTTATTTATCCTTTAATTGTATGTAAGTATTTGTTGTTCTCATTTTCTCGTGATTTAATTGTTTCAACCTCTAGGTAGTCGTAATATTTAGGAGTTGATTAATTAATAGCCAATTAAATCGCCATACGTAATCGTGGTTTAGGTTTATTAGTGGTAAATCGACCGTGTCAAGGGAATAATAATCTTAATTCGATAATCCCGCGTAGTTTATCGGTTTTGAATCGGGTTTCTAGTTCTTAATGTTGTCGGCTCATTAAACCCATAGAGCTCTTACGTGTCACGATTAGAGAAATATTTGAGCGCCTTCTAATTATCGAGAGTAAGAGATAAGATCGTAGCGTCTTCGTGATCATAACCGGTTTATTTGCATGAGTTAAAGTTATCTTCCATCAATGATCAAAATATCAGCTAGGTGGAATTAATAGGTTGCTAATATCTTCACGTATTTGTTACTTTTCTCAATTTTTCTATTTAATCAAAATTCAATTCCTTTTCTATGTATTGTTTATTTAATTATTCCTAGTTTTTAGTAATCCCAATTTATTCGTGGTTACGCAGTGCAAGTATAGGAGAATTCTCACCGATCCCTGGGAGATGATTTTGCATCGCTGTCTCTGAGTTTGGGCATACCGACTATCCGTCACGATTATTTTGGTGAAAACGACGACTAACCTCATCTCCATCCAACACTACTTGTGATCTACCTCCCACTATAAATACCCATTCCATGGCCACCGATCTAAGAGTGGCATTTTCAAGCCCAAAGTCTACTTAGTTATTTCAGAACGCTTTCTCTCGTGCTTTTCCTCCGCACTCTTACCTCCTCTAGTTCACATGAATCTCAAATCTCCACCAAAATCACGAGCCCGTGTTCAACTCTATTGCTCTTGTTTATCCCTCTCGAAAAAGACAGTCATAAATTGATGCCATAGTGAAAGACACATAGATATTTTCTTCTACTTATAATGCATCATATTGATTATAAACGGGTTCATAAAGTTGTTGTTTGTCGATGATACTCTTTGATAAACTCAAAGCTTAGCTTGTAGCAAAAGGTTTTCAACAACTTGTTTGACTAGATTTTCTAGAGACCTTTAGTCTGCTGTAGCTTCTCTTTGCTTATTATTCTTATGCCACCTACTGGGATGTTGAACATATCGATATCAATAATGTTTTCTTAATAGACATCTTGATAGACCAAGATATATGAAAAGACTCGGTTTTGAAGATCCTCAATATCTATATTGGGTTTGTCGATTGAAGAAGTCCTTATGGCTTGAAACAAGCCCCCGAGCCCGGTATGATAGCTCAAGAATCACTTGCTTACATATGGTTTTATATATTCCAGCTCGATCATTCATTCCTCTACATGAGAAAAGTTGGAAAATTATTGTTGGTTCTAGTATATGTCGATAACATCCCAATAATTGGTGATTATTCATCTCTTGTTAAGAAATTCATTCACACACTTTCATCTAATTTTCACTAAAACCCTTGGTAGTTAATTTTTTCTTGAATTGAAGTATCCAAGAAAGATTACTATATACTTTGTCTCAAACCAAGTATATCGATACCTTCTTGTCAAAACAAATCTTCTGATAACAAGTCTCACCTTCTCCCTATGACACCGCACCAAACTACACAAACCGATAATCATCTCTTTCGATCCCACTTTTATCGCAGATCGTTGGTACTCTTCAATATCTTCTACTCTACCGGATATTTTTTTATGGTAAATAAGCTTAACCAATTTCTAACAACCCAAGAAGTTACAATGGAAAACGTGCAAATGGCTTCTTCGTTATCTCGGAACAATTCATCATTCACTTAGCTTCTCATCATCTTCATATCTATCTCTTACTACCTACTAGGATGTCGACGGATGGTTCTAGATGATCGCAAATCTACTAGGGTTATTTTGTCTTATTGGCCCTAATATTCTATCTGAGCTTAAAGAAGCAAAATGTTGTTTCTGCAATCACCGTCGAATACCGCTCATTGGCGAAATGCAATGGAGCTTATCTAGATTAAGTCACTTAAGGAAATCGTTATTGTTTACCACGATGCATGTGATTTGGTGACAACCAAGTGCGGCTTCTATAGCCTCTAATCCTGCTCTACATGCTCGAACTAGCATATTATGTCACGACTGCCCGCTAAGGATAGCCGGCTAGGTGAACCGCGACTAGGAGGCAAAGAATAGGAATAGAAAGATGAACAGTATGGGACATTAACTCTATTCGACATCATCCAATCAAAGATAAATATCAACCAAAGGAAACAATGGATAATTAATCTTAGCCATGCCTACCGGAAATAAGCAACAAGGAAGGAAGTTCAAACATAAAGAAAAGATTCAACCTAACATCATTCACCCATACATGGATAGTAAATGAAATATTCTCGAGATAAATAGAAGTCGATCCCAAAGATCCAATCAAATGGTGTAACACAACAAGGGTCTTAATTGAGCTAAGTTTTGAGAGCTCGAACTAAGAATTTGACAAAACGAGGTACGCAATGAAATAAACATGATACATGTATGAAGACATATACAACTCGACATTCTCAAAATAAGACAAAATCTTCGCCAAGACTCCATCTTTAACTTCACGCCTCAACTCGCATATTTAGAAGATATGTCGGTCGAGTACGAATGAACACGTACAAAACAGATACACATATAAATTTATATATATATTTTAAAAAGGAATTGTCATGCCTTCTTATCAAGAACCGAGGGGTTTTATCTTAAAAGACCCAAGCTTACTAAATTTTTATGATCTAAAAGTTGACTATAGTCCAAGTTCTTTCTAATCGCTCTATCTCAGTCGGACCGCCTGTCGCCACCGCTCACGGTCACCCTCTGTACACTAATCCTCGGCAGGATAGCTATCACCGCCCGACCCGAATCGATTATAATAAAATGATAGACTTCATACATAAATCTCAAATCATTTTCGATAAGACAATACCTTGAGAGGTTTTCACATTAACTTTAAAAGGGAAAACTCATCAATACATCAGAGCTTAGTTATTCGTAGAAAGCCCACCGGTTGTAGTCTTAAAATAGGTCGACGCCTCGCGCAGCTCTTCCGTATTTCGCTGGACCTTTATCAAGATTGAGAATAAGAAGATGTCTAACCGAGAGGACATTCTTTAAGTGATTCGTGACAAAAGCTTGTTTAAGTTTTCGATTTGTTGTTCGATCGATCATAGCATTGTTAGATCGCTCGAATTCGCTATTTAGTCGCCATGAATAGGGTTCTCTTTTAGAAGATTTAAATCGCTTGGTTAGAGTTTGTTCGAGGTGGTCTAGTTCTACTAACATTATGAAAGAGGTCTTCGATCATGCAGCAGTGATACGGATGAACCGGTTTCGGCATGACCTATTCGCCAAGAGGGTCATCCTCTCGACTTCAACGCTGAAATTTCGACGCGAGAATTCAAACGTCGATCTCCTCGATTAGGCCGACAAGGCCTAATCCTTTTCCTCGCTCTCAATCCCAACAACTCACCAAACAATTCAAACACTTATATAATTCATATCCATCGCACCATTCATACGTATTTTATATTCAAATATTTCTACGCTAAAATCGTATGGTTAGTAGTCGATGAGTTCATCCAAATTTACAAGGTTCATCTAATCTTACTATTAGCAATCGCCTAATTTAATTAGTAAGGATAAATTTAATTGAGTACTAGCTATTCGACTTAGCTAAAATCAAGTTTATAATCAAGGTCTGCACAAGTAATTTATGTCCAAGCAACTTAATTAACTAATTAAGTCTAAGTGACTTAATTATTTAAAGTCCACTTAACTCACTATGTTCAAAAGTGATTTGATTAATAAAGTTTACTCAATTTAATCAATTACGTAGGTAACTTAATTAATTAATGTCTAATTATAATTAATAAAGCTTATCAACTTTATTAAATTAAAGTTGCAATAAATAATTTCTTAAGTCCAAATGATTTGATTAATTAAAGTCCAACCTTAATTAATAAAGTTCAATTAAACTTGAAGTCCAATTTATTTATATCCTAAGTCCAATACACCTAAGTCATAGAGTCCAATACACTTAAGTCATAGAGTCCAATGTAATTAATTGAGAGGCCCATTTCAAATAAATAGGTCCACCAATTAGTAAGCGCGCCCAAGGTTCGCCCAACGTGTCCTTTTCATCTCGCCCAATCCTTTTATGTGATGAACTAATTTAGCCAAAGATATATATATAAACTCGCCCAACTTCTTATCAATTTCGCCCAACTAACAATATTTAAACCTGCCCAACCATTCCATTAATTCACCTCCAGCCCAACCCACTAACTCTATCTAACCTATACACACACAACACACCATCTCTCTCTCCTTTCTCAATGGCAGAAATTGTAGGAAATCTGATTTTAACCTCTCCGATGATCTATCTCGATGTTTAATTCACCATACATTGATTATATGCCTAGCATGCACCTATATAATTAATTGCAACACGAGGAGTTTTCTTGTGTTTACCGCAATCTTGGGTAGAATGGATCAAGACTCGTGCTTTGATCTTCCGGATCGTATCCCTGCCTAATCTCCAATGTCGAGTAGGAGCCTATGGAGAATGGTATAGAAAATCGCCTCTTCCTATGCTCAAAGTTTTCAAAATCTCACCCTATCGAATAGGAATTCTAAAATATTAGCTAAGCATTAGCCTTGATTTTCTCTCACCTTATATTTATAATGAACCCTAAACCCCATCAAGATAGGTTTATGCATATCTAATAAATATAATAATATCCTTTAGGATAGAGGATCGTTAGAGTCCAGTGGGACTTTACATGAGGGGACAAATTCCACTTAGCAACAGTCTCGACGGGCCACCTGTGGATCAAATGCAAGGAATAAAGATGGGCCTCAAATAAATTAATTATCTTATATTCAGCCTGTAACATAAATTAATTCATAAACATTTATTCATGCCACTAGAGAATAAATGCCGACTTACCCTTTATTACCGAAGTTGAGTCGGCTTGCGCTAGACTTAGAATCCCGATTTAAGATATCAGACGTTCATTAATTATTTACGCTGCTCGATCGAAAATAATTAATATCTTTAATTCCTAAGTAGTACCACTCAACCTTATTATTGTACTGAGATAACTCAACCCGTGGTTTAGTACAATAAACCTTTGAGCTCCTTAAGGACGCCATCTTGGTTATCTCATGTAACCCTCACCCATAGCAAGTCAAAGTGATGGTCAAGAACTCATACGCACCTAATACCTTATCGAGATTTAGATCAACGAAGTCCCGAGATCTAGGTTCTTCACGACTGCGATAGAAAACTCATCTCACGTGATCCATCAATACGCCGAGACCTACCAAGATAGACAAGCAACCAATCAAGTCACTTTTATCTACACCGCAGCTTATACCGACAACTCGTCCTCAAGTGCCTCACGTGATACTATTTATATCTCATTAAGCTCGACCAATCATACGACTTCAGATCTACACACACATCGTATGATCTAACTTATATATGAGATAAATGGACATACAAATGAAATCAGTAAACAATTCAGATAGGAGATTGTAATAGTGGTAAGGAAACATTGATACAAGCTCAACCAAAACCGCTCGAGTATACAACCAACAATCTCTCACTTATACTAAAGCAAAACTTTTAGTATACAATGTGTCTCTACTAGCTATTACAAACAACACCATCACTTTGCTTCTCCCACTTATACAAAAGTTTTCTAAGTGGGTGCTATCTTCTAATCCAAGTCCTCGAATATGCTTTTGTAGACTTTTTGCGGTGTCTTCGTGAATGGATCCGCTAGGTTATCTCGCATCAATCTTCTCAATCAGACATCCCTCGCCTAACAATTTCTCATATGACATGGTACTTTCTATATGTGTTTCGTTCTTTGGGTCCGTGGTTCCTTCGAGTTACATCGCACCGAGTTATCACAAGAAACTATGATACTTGGGCAAACCAGTACCACATCTAGATCCATGAGGTAGTTTTGAACCATACAGCCTCTTTAGACCTCCGTGGCTACATATTCGCTTCCATGGTGGAGTCCGCAATGCATCGCCTTGCACTCCGCCAGATACTCCTCCTCCCAAGGTAAACACATACCGAGGTAGATTTCTTCTCATCACGGTCACGAAACCGAGTCAATAACCCAAAGGCATTAGACTATCCGCTTGGTAAACAGCCTATAATCTCGAGTCCTTTTCGTGTACTTGAGTATATGCTTACCGCATTCAATGAGCTTGTCCGGGTTAGATCGATATCTAGCTACTATGCTCACCGATAGCAGATATCGAGTCTCACATAGCATTTGCATATGAGACTTCCTATGGCGGAAGTGCGAACTTGTCTCATTTCCTCTATCTCATTTGCAACATAGGTGATCGCCTTTAGATAAAGGAACGCCATGTCCGAAAGGTAGCAACTTTTCGCGGTCTACATACTAAACGAGTAATCACAGATCAATGTAAGACGCCGAGATAAGCTCAACATTTTCCTCTTGCGATCTCGTAAACCTTGATCCCAAGAATGTACGCGATCTCCCAAGTCTTTCATTTGAAACCGATCGGATAACCAACTCTTTACGTCGATAACAACTTCACATTGTTGCCAAGTAGAAGGATGTCATCTACATAAAGTGCAAGAAATACCACATCACCGCGACATCTAAACGATCACACAACTTCGCTAGCAACTGGTAAATCCATAGACTTTACCACCTCCAAAGCGTAAGTTCCGGATCGTGAAGCTTGCTTAAGTCCATAAATGGATTCTTAAGCTTCCATACTAGATGCTCTTCACCTTCACCACATAACCTTCTGTCTGACATAGAAGTCTCTACCTCTTCAAGGTAAACGCTTAGGAAAGCGGTTTCACATCCATTTGCCAAACCTCAAGGTTTAAGTGGCTGCTATGGCCAAGAATTCGATGGACTTGAGCATTTCTACTGTAAAAGGTCTCATCGAAATTGATGCCCTCAACTGAGTGTACCCTTTCGCCACAAGCCCGGCTTTAAAAGCCAAAACCTCCATATAAATCTCTTCCTCTTGATACCCACTTACTACCTATGGCTTCCTTGCCATCCGGTAGAGGTGTCTTTTCAGATACATCCATAGTCGTTATGGACTCGATTTCTAAGTCCATATAGCGCAGCGATCTTCGATCTATGCTCAGACGTCACAGATGTCCATGGGTCGATTATTGCCGCCGCTTCCTAGACTAAATCCTAAGATTCACCCATACATAAATCGCCTGCCGACGAACAACCTCCCACTACGACGAGGCGCCACCGCACAATGGCAACGGTGCGAGAACTTATGGTTCTCTAACTTGCACAACTTATCGGATAGAGCCACTGTACGGCCGGTATCTCCAGTGAACTCGACCCACTTCAATTTCTTGAAGTATCTGTGTCGATTCCTCCCACTGACACCACATCTCGCACTTTCGCTTAATCTGGAATACGATCATCTTCTAATTCTAAGAATGATTTCAACTTTGATTTATGGTTTTCATATAATCCTTTCTAAGAATCGGCATTAGTGCTAATAATGACCTTCCGATCCTTAGACTATAGAAATAACCACCTTCGTCCCTCTAGGATAGCCATTAAACGACCTTTGCTCGGATCTAGCCTCCAACTTGTCGCTTCTTGTTCAAAGACATGTGTCGGATGCCCATATCCTTATGTGGTTTAAACCAGTCGCCAAACCACAACTCGAAAGGGTCTTATCGATCGACTTGATGGTACTAGATTTAGCAAATATGCCGCTTTCTAAGGCATACCCCTAACGAATAGGCAATGTTGCATAACTCATCATCGATCTAACCATTTCTAAAAGAGTCCTATTTCTTCGCCTCGACACACCATTTTGTTGTGGCGTGTCTTGTAGAGTGAGGTAATCCCACACGCACAAGTAGTCCATAAACTCTATCGAGGTATTCGCCACCGCGATCGCACGTAGTGACTTGATACTTTACTAAGCTTCGCTCCACTCCGCCTTAAACTCTTTAATTTCTCAAAGCATCTGCACTTGCGAAGCAGTATATGTATCCGCACTCGAGTAATCGCCAATGAAAGTGACAAAATACTGCATCTCCACGAGCTTGTGTTGAAACAAGTCCACACAGTCGAATGGACTAGCTCCAACACTTCTTCGCTCTATAACCCTTCGCCTGCTGTCGACATCATCTTCCTTCTATACAGATTCAGCAGATCGGGAACGGAGTAGCGTGAGATCACCCAACACCCATTCTTAGCCGCCTTGATCCTATTTAGATTGATGTGACCTAATCTAAGATGCCATAGAAATGTGGTATCATCTTTAAGAAAACTTTCTTTTTAAGGTTTGAAGAAGATGCAACATAGTTATAGGTATTATGTTTGGCGTAAATAGATAAAGTAATTATATAAAGTGCCACCACGTATAACTTCTCATTTCTTAGATAGAAACACCACTATCAAAAATAACGAATATCCATGAATAAATAGTTTCAAATCGAACAAGGTTTCACGAAACTCCGCACATATAAAACGCCTTTAAAACTAAACTGTCTATCAAAACATAAAGTAACATCTCCGATCGCAACGGCCTCGACTTTCGCCGCTTGCCCATGGAGATCGTTATCTCGCCATCATACAGCCTCCTTGTCGCAGGAACCCGCAAGGTGTAACAAACATGATCACGACTGCGGTTCACTACCCAAGAATGGGTAGAACAAGTCACTAAACATGTTTCACATTAAAACAAACGCTGCACTTGAGCCTCGACTTGGCACGAGCCTTCCAATGCCCGCCTCACCGCACTTCAAGCATTTGTCATTCTCCTGCTTTTTCAAACCATTGGTAGAGCCCTTGTATTACTCCCACTTTTCTTTAGCCTTAGCATCTCTAGAATTCCACTTTCCTTTTCATCTTCACGAAGTGTGGTTTTCGAGGTCGTGATTAAAGATTGTGCACCTTTATTTGCTTTTCCTATTAGATCCTCTTGCAATGAATCTAGAGTATAACTCTTATCATAAAGGACTACTTTATAACGGAAGTCATCAAAAGACTTGGCAAAGTGTTGAGGATCATGTTAATTGACCGTGTCATCAATGTATCCTCCAACCAATTCGAGCCTCCAAGAGATTGATCATTTGCTCTACATGGTCAGCACCAAATCACTTTCCTTCATAACTCGACATTATTGATTTTGTCAAATTATGACAAGCGATTATGTCCGCACCCTCATACGATTTCAAAGACTTAGCCATATATGGTGATCTTCCATCTCTTGATGCTGAGTTGCGTGGACTCGCACAGGTGACCAAAAGAAGCACTTTGCCATTCTATTTGATTTGTCCCATTTCTGTCTCAGGCCTCATCGCAGAGAATCGCCTCAGAGGTTGACTAGGTAGTGAGTACATAAATTTTCTTCTGCAGAAGAACATTCTCAATGTTTCGCTTCCACCGATAAAATTCGGACCGGATAAAGGATTTTGTGCAGCATGTTGATAATCGATATAAGAGACATATCCGAAAAGTAATGTAAACACATAAGCATACGATCGATAAGTAATAATAATATGTAACCTTTGATAAAACAATATTAATCAAACTCCAATCGCCCAAGGAACACAAGCCACGCGGGACGCTTATGTTGGATTTGTATACCGAAGCGCTTGGTGAGCTTGTTACAATGTATCCTGCTACCACTATTACAATCTCCTATCCGAATTAATTACTTGATGTATATATCCGTGTCCCCTTATCTCATTTATGTTAGATCATACAGGTGTAGAAGATCACGTGTTCGATGATTGGTCAAGCTTAATGAGATATAAAAGAATCACAACCGAGACAACTTGAGGAGAGTTGCGGATAGCCGGTATAGATAAAGTGACTTACTTGGTTGTTGTCTATGCCGGTACGCCTCGACGTATTGAAGGATCACAGTGAGATGAGTTCTTCTATCTCGACCCGTGAAGAACCAAGATCTCGTGACTTACGATGATCTAAACATCGATAAGGTATTAGGTGAGTAGAGTGTCGACCATCACTTTGACTTGTTATCGGTGAGGGTATATGTTCTAACCCAATATTCGTGATCTGGGGTGCAGTTGATGTCATGCTAGTTATCCAGACGAGTCACCGTATCCGCTTAGGATGATGACGCCCCTTAAGGAGCTCAAAGGTTTATTGTACTAAACCCCGCAGTTGAGTTAGCTCAAGACAAGAATAAGGTCGAGTGGTACTACTTAAGGAATTAAATATATTAATTATTTTAAGAATGTAATGCTCTAAATAATTAATGGACGCGATATCTTAAATACGGGATTCGAATGTCTAAGCAAGCTCGACTCACCTTCGTAATAAAGGACAAGTCAAGATTTATTCTCTAGTGGCATGAATGAATGTTTATAAATTAATTTATGTTCTCGTCAACATAAGATAATTAATTTATTTGAGGCCCATCTTTATTCCTCTGATTTGATCCTCGGCCGCCCATCCAGCCCGTAGCTCTGGATAAATCGCGCCTATCTCTCCTAAGGCAAGGATTTGATCCTCTTTATCCATAAGGATATTATTATATTTATGGGATATGCATGGATCTTTCCTATGGAATATGGTAATGCATTATAAATATAAGGTAGAGATAAGATCAAGGTTAATCCTCACTTTTAAACCTAGCATTTTCGAGAATTCCTATAGCCTTTAGGAGATAATTTTCAAAATTATAGGAGAGGATTAGGTGATTTTGTAGCATTCTCCATAGCTTATCCTCACCCGATATTGAGATTGTAACCGGATACCCAAAGATCAAAGCACGAGTCTCGATCCGCTCATCCCCGAGATTCAAAGGTAAACACGAGAAACCCCTACGTGTTGCAATTAATTATATAGGTGCATGCTAGGTATATAATCAATGTATGGTGAATTAAACATCCAAGATAGATACCTAGGCTAAACCTAGTTTTCCTACAATTGTATCGTAGTCCGGGATCGATTCGCTCGCTGGATTAATTCACGCTTGATTATTACGCGAAATATATTAATTGTTGATCCGCTGCTCATCGTGGCTCGTATTATTTTTGTCGGTTTTGTTTTTCACCACGAGAAAATCCGTGGTTAGATTAGATTTTTCCCAAATCTTATATGTAAAAGAAGAATCAAGACGAAAGCACGAAGAATGAGACGACGGAAGACACGCCGAAGAAACCGACGCACCAAGGGCGGCTGCTGGCGACGGCAAGCAAGGCGTGCTCGGTGTCTAGCACGCCCCCGGCGCAAGACGTTTCTCAAGGGGAACGCGCACGGCCCGACAGGCAATGGGCGCCACGCTCGGGATGCCTGCACCGGCCAGGCCGAGGCCGCGGGCGCCGTCAGTTCACGCTCGATCCGCGCGGGATGCACGCGCTTGTCGGAGATTCCCGGCGGCGACGGGCGCGTGTTTGTCGTGAGATCCCTCGGCATGAGGCTCTGGTCGCGGCGACCGAGGGCGACGGGCGCAGCGCGAGCATACGACGCATGCGCTGCCGACGGGTCGCGGTCCTCTTCCGACCGCGAGGCAGCCCGCGAGGAGCACGCGAGGCGCCGAGAGTGGGGTGGCGGCGGTCGCTGGCCGTGTGCCCAGCACGCGCGAGCCCATTTTGGGCCAACCCGCCCAAACCCGCCCAAACCCATTTTTCAGCCCAATCCGATTTTCCACCCGAGTCCGCTTTGACGAATCCGTCCGTGTCTGCACGCGAGGCCTTTTTCAAAGTTTATGAAGATTCAGACTTTGCAATTCTATGTAATAGATTAGGCAAGAAAGTGTTCCACGAGTCCACGAGAACGCTTTATTTTATTTTAATCGCTCATCGCATGTCGTGGAGGTTTAAATTATGCAGCTATGTATGTTTAAATTACGGACAAACATATTATATGTTTTCGTGATTGATGCGCATAGTAAGCATGCTAGGTTTATCACTTCCAAGCATATTTTAGAATTCACGAGCATGTTTTACATGTCGAGTTCTATGAAAAGCATGCTAGATTACGTGATCTCGCATGGACAAACCTTTGAACAAAAAGACTACAAGCAACCCGACAAATTAATTTTAAAATTAAAATGTCAAGATCTCCACCTTTGATCTCTAAACAAAGGAGACGACCGTGAGTAAACGCCCAGACGCGCTGCTTGCTTGCATCTTATCATAAGTTTGTTAGACGAGATATCCAAATAAAATATTTTAAATCTATCGAGAAGTGGGAGTTTCATGTAAACGCCCACACGCGCGTTGTATGTGCGATTTTCATAAGTTCTCTAGAGATAGTTTTAAAATGAGATAACAAAGGAATTTGGATTGGAAGCGTATGGTCCTAGTGAGTATGCCAATTCTAAGAATTTATTTTCACGTTAAAATTGTGGTCATTGCTTAGACATCACCGAGTACAACTTCCGCCAAGTCCCTTCGTGATAGTGATGGTTCAGTAAGGTCCAATCATTAATTTCATTTCATAAGGATAAGTTGACATGGATTGAAATTAAACGACTAAAAGGTATATTTTAGTCCGGTCGAGAGGTTCAGTGTAAACGCCCACACGTGGTTTGTATGTAGGATTCCTTGATTGGAGGTTTCAATTAATATTGTTTTATCAAAAGGTTACAATATTATTGTTACTAATTATGTGCGATCGATGCTTATGTGTTTTACATTATCTTTTCGGATATGTCTCTTAACGATTATCAATATGCTCGCACAAAACCCTTATCCGTCCGAATTTTATCGAGTGGAACGAAACATGAATATGTTCTTATTCAAGAACACATGTTTGTTCTCACTACTCCTAAACCCGATCCTTATCGCGACGACGACTAAGAGCAGGAGTCAAGCATTCGCATAAGTCTAACAATATGGAAAATGATATATGATGACTACTATGTTCAAAGACTTACAGCAGATCACCGATGGTAGACGCGACAAATATGGTCAAGTCCGAGAGTAAGTTTGCCATCGATCGACACCCACTTCCACACAATGAGAGAAATTGCGGAGACGAGAAGGAAGTTCGTCCATGAACATATCTCCCACATACGACTCATCTCACGGATAGTCTTGATCTGGGAGGAGGATTGACGGCGGCAAGGTCGATATCATCCTCAACACACCGCCCAAGACTTTTGAGAATTACATGAATGCGATCATGAGCAAGACCGAGTATACACTTAGTCGCTGTTAATGATCTCGTGGTCGGAACGAGTTACGCAAAGAAAGACATGCCCGCTAGCACATCTAGGGGCCCAAATTTTCCGCTGCAAATGGAAAAGAAAAAGGCACCAAAGGTGGCAGAGGCAAGGAAATAGGGAGTAATGGAGAAGTGAACATGATTGCCACCGAGGCTTAAAGAAGCCAAGGAGAGGGCAAGTGCTTCGTTGGCAAGATCTGCATTGGCCAAATGCCCTATGCTCAAGTGCTCAAGGACGCCATTTGCTTTAGTAACGGAAACATGTTTAGCGACTTGTTCTACTCATTCATGGGTAGTAGACACGGTGCGATCGATCATGTTTATTACACCTTGCGTGGGTTCCCGGACAAGGGAGTCGATGATGGCGAGATAACGATCTCCATGGGCAACGCGTGAAAGTCGAGGCTGCTAATGGAGATGTTACTTTATGTTTTGATAGAATGTTTAGTATTAAGATGTTTTATATGTGCCGGATTTTCATGAACCTTGTTTCGCTTTCAAATTGTTTATTCATCGATATTCTATTATTTTTGATAAGGTGTTTCTATCATAAGAAATGACGGTTATCCGTGGTGCACATTATATAATTCGCTTATACTATTTCGCTAAACATAATACCTATAACTATGTTGCATCATCTACAAACCTTAAAAGAGAAAGTTTTCTTCGCAAGATGACACCACATTTCTTAGCATCTTAGATTAGGTCACATCAATCTAAATAGGATCCAAAGACCGGCTAAGAATGGAGTCATTGGTAATCTACCGCCATCTGCTTCCACGAATCTCAGATGAAGGTAAGATGTGACTGACCCTTCAAAGCTAAGGGTAAGAGCCAAAGAAGTGTTGAGCTAGTCCATTTCGACCGTGGTGGACCGATGTCCACACAAGCTCGTGAGGGTACGGTATTTTGTCACTTTCATCGACGACACTCAAGGTACGGATTCATACCGCTTCACCGCAAGTCCGAATGCTTTGAGAAATTCAAAGAGTTTAAGCGGAAGTGGAGACGCTTGGTAAAGTATCAAGTCATCATGTCCTGATCGCTAGCTAATACCTCAAGAACGAAGTTTATGGACTATCTAGTGAAGTGGGATTACCTCCCAACAAGATTACACCCGCACACCACGTAAAAATGGGTGTCGAGCAAGAAACAGACTCTTTGAAATGGTTAGATCAATGACGAGGCAAAGATTGCTTATTTCATTCTGGGGTACGCTTAGAAACCAGCATATTCATAAATCTAGTACCATCCAAGTCACCAAAAGACCCCTTCGAAGTTGTGGTTTGGGCATAGTTCAGTTTAAGCCACATATGATATGGGGCGCCCAAAGACATGATGCCGAACAAGCAACAAGTTGAGGCTAGATCCGACGAAGGTCGTTTATCGCTATCCTAGAGGGACGAAAGGTGGTTTATTCTATAGTCCCAAGGATCAAGGTCATTATTAGCACTAAAGTCCGATTCTTAGAAGAAGATTATACGACAAACCATAAATCCAAAGTTGAAATCATTCTTCGTGAATTAGAAGATCGTATTCCACCACCGACAAGCCAGGTACGAGATCGTCGTGTCAGTGGAGGATCGACACCGATACTTCAAGAAATTGAAGTCGGTCAAGTTCCACCGAGATACGTCAAAGGGCTCCTATCCAGCAAGTTGCGCAAGATAGAGAACCACACGCCATCGCACCCACCGCGCTATCAGGCCAGCCCTGTAGTGGGGGTTGTTTGTCAACCCGAGCGATTTATGTTCGTGGGTGAATCTTCGGATTTAGTCCCGGAAACCATAATAATCGACCCATGGACATACAAATGAGACATAAGACATTGATGCAAGATCACGGCACACCGCTACGGACTTAGAAATCGAGTCCATAACTATGGATGTATATGAAAGATACTCTACACGGCAGATGCCATAGGTAGTGTGGGTATACAGAGGAAGAGAGATTTAGATGGAGAGGTTTCGCTTTAAAGCCGTGCTTCAGGCAAGGGCACACTGCATCGAGGGAATCGATTACGAGACCTTTCACCGTAGCAATGCTCAAGTCTATCGTAATTCTTCGCACATAGCAGCCACTTCAACCTTGAGGTTTGGCAAATAGACGTGAAACCGCTTTTCAAACAGTACCTCGGAGCAAGGTAGACATCTATATGCAAGAACCCGGTTAGGGTAGGGTGAAGAGCATCTAGTTTGGAAGCTTAAGAAGTCCATTTATGGGCTTAAATCATATAAGCATAATTAATACCCTAGATTATGATTTCATGTTCGAATCAACAATTAAAATTATACTCATCAATATATCACTCCTTTAAATTTTCTAATCAACATATAAAATTTGATATCATGCTTGATTTTGTGATATAATTATACTACATGCTTAATAACATCATATAAATACAATATCTAAACATATTAGCCTGAGTCACATAATTTTCGAAAATTACATGAACAACATAAGCTTATAACATAAATTCTAACCTTTTTATCGGATTCGATCGACGTTGGCGACGTATTTCTCTCTATGATCGAAGAGTACTTCGAAGAACACTATTTATCCTTTCCTCTCTATTTTTCTCTCTTATTTCCCACTCATTTTTGGTTATGAGGTTATGGGAGGGGTAACCTCCTATTTATAGGTTTTATATAGTGGGTTTAATCATTATTTTATAAAATATCTTACCTTATCAAATCTTATCATATCTTATCTTATCTTATCAAATCTTATCATATCTTATCTTATCTTATCAAATCTTATCATATCTTATCTTATCTTATCAAATCTTATCATATCTTTTCCTTATCCTAAAGTTTGAATTCTATACCTTATGTTCACATTTGTTCATACTATTTTTCAAACTTTTAGCTACTACATGACAAAGGTCTTAGTTACTTGTTCAAATTGGATACATAATCTACCTTATCCTATAATAATATCTTATCCAAATAATAATGACATAGCATTAATTAAAGCATGATATTTATATCATTTTCACACATATAATTGATATTTTCGCCCTTCAATATTAATAAGTCAAATATTTTATTTTCTCCAATTAATAACTATATGACATAATAATAATCTTAGATGATAAAATAAATCATAGGAAAATTAATTAAGGTCATCTCTATGTACTTTAGTAAAGTTATCGGCAAATAATTCGAAATTATGAATAAATTATCAAACTATGATTCTTTTCATAAAAATATTATTTTTATGAGTAATTATATCAATATAATGATATTATATCATAAAATAAATTTTTGGAATTTTTCTAAGTTATTTCCTAATTTTCTAAAATTAGGGTTTCTTGAGATTTTATTTTTATAAAATCATATTCTTACCTTATTTCATAAATTTCGAAATTTTATATTTCCTATGAGATAAGATTGATCTAGAATCATGATATTTATCAATTATATAATTAAATAAATTATTTAATACATTTATCACATATATTGTGATTTTCAAAAAATCACATAAAATCATACCTATAATTTCAAAATTTATATGCTTCTAGAACCAGATATTATTTCATATGATACTTATCACATTTCTACACATTTCTAAGAGATAAACATTATCTCTTAGTCCATCATGATCTTATCTTATCTTTTAATAAAATATTTTAACAAGCATCTTATCTCTAATGTCATTATCAACCTTATCACTTACACCTCATGCTTGGGTGTTAAAGATAATTATCTTATCATATAATATAAGATAAACATGACAACTCATCACATAAAATCAAGTGATCACATAATAAATCACAAATTAATCCTTTTATTTTAAATTTTCGAAAATCATTATTTAAATAAGGAAAATATTTCTTTTCTTCCTAAATGTAAATAATATCCCAAATATACTTAAAACATATTTAAAATTATTTCGTTCAAATTTTCAAGAGAAATTTCGATTTATTCAAAATCGACAATTACCGACGTTCACTTTCATACTCGTTTCTATCGTATTGTTCATTCTTTATTTTCGAAATTTTTAAACCTAGAAATTCGGGGTATTACATTCTACCCCCCTTAAAGAAATTCATCCTCGAAATTTGCGTATCCTCATAACGTTCTCGGTTTCTTCTTCATATCAATTCTCAATTCCAACGTTGGTACCTCGTACTCTTTTCTAATCATCGTATGATCCTTAACTTTCATTCGTATCTTTTAACTATCGATTCTTATGACATGTGAATCCTATGTCCAAATCTAAGTTTAAGCTTAACTTACGCTAACGTCCGCACCTCCTTTTTGATGAAGGAGATTCAGTATTCCTTCATTTCGCTTAGTGCTAAGTTCTAAAATACTTGCGATAATCTCATAATATCGTAGTCTTGAAATTACCTCGTGCTTATTTATCTCACGAGAACATTTCTTTATCATGACTTGTTGTATCTTTCTCAATTAGAAAACATATCACTCTACTAATCTGAGAACTTAGGTCTTTGAGATAACCTATTTCATTCTTTTAGCTTCAAGGATTGGAGAAGCGTATCATGACAACTTATAAGTGGGTAAGGAAGATGACATCTTTTGAAATTTGAAACACTTTGAAACGAATATTTGGAATATAGGGTCCAAGACCGAATGACGACCACCGAGATGTCTTTGGTCATATGGGTCGCGGACCGTCCGCAATACTTCTCGACCACATGAAGGCTTGGTTTCAAAAGGTCATTTTATAAACTTTCGGTTGTAGACTTCTTTCGAAAAAGTGAGAAAATCAGTGATATCTCATTGATGCTAGGTCATAGAGTTAAACTCAATGACGTAACTTTGGGTAATGAATAAAATTTTGAAAATATCATATAACTTGTCTTTGGTCATCATAAATCGTAAGGTTTCTCAAAATATGATACATATTGAAGCTTAAATTCATAGCTTTTAACTTAAACATTTTCTATTCGCGTGCATCGAATCCTTTTACTATGGATATTATTCTCATGAGAACCAACTAATAATTTGATCACGCCGCTATTTAAGTTCTAATAGTCAACTCGAGTTTCACCGTGTGTGAACATATAAAGGGAATGACTATACTCATGTTACCGTCGCATAATGACATTCATCATCATTCCATTTCTACCCTTTTAATCTTTTCTACTTTGTTCTCGCTTTGTTCTTGTCTTCCAACTCGTATTATTCTTATTTCTATCCCTTGCTTTTGTTCTAAGTTCTATCCTCCCTTTGTTCTCATAATCAATTCTCATGGTTCGCCTTTCTATGTTCCTTCGCAAAATGGATCATGCATCTTAAACAATCTCGTTCTTTTGGGATACTTACTCATTGATACTAACAACTTGTAATTCAAGTAATAACATAACTAGTTCATAACAATACATCTTATTGACTTCTATAAATTCAACATTTCACTTTTTGACATATCGTTGTCAATTCTTTCAACTCTTTCTCATTTTCCTTTCCTGCCATCTGATAACAGATAGTTCTTAAGTAAGTCTGTTTTAAACTTACAAGCAATAGGGGGGAAAACTTAAATCATAAGGATCTCTTAAGGAACTAACTTCACAAAACACAAAGTTTGTGAACATCTTTAAGCGTAACTTCACAAGTACTTATCACTTATCATTCTAATTCCCAAATTTCATCTTATCGTTCTAGATTGCTTTGCGTAAACAACAGTCGATTTCTTCGCGTAGAATCTCAAGTGAAGAAACTGCGCCGCGAGTGACATTCATTCGTCGAAGCCCTTATTCCTTCGTAGCTTTTCAATTTACGTTCGTCAATCGAACCTAAAAGCGTTCTAGGTTCTCAAGTTCTCGTGTTTCATCAAACACCACGTTATACATAGAAGAGAATTTCTTACGAGTCCGTTCAATCTAAGTTCTTCGCGAAACTTAGAGTTCATCTACGTTCTTTTGAAAATCAACATTTTCACAATTCAACTACGTTTCATATACATACTTTACTAACATATAACTCTTTATATGTCTATCATCTATACTCATATACCCCTTGGGTATAACCTTTAATTTCTTTCATTTTCACATACCAATCGGGTATGAGCTTTTATACTTCTTCAGACAACTTACTTGTTGTCTAATCAATGAATTATCAAAATTCAAAGCTGTTTACTTTTCAACGGCATGTCCACTTTAAAAACATTTTTCACAAATACTTTCTCAAAACTGTACATAACTTTCAAAGCTTTTAAAACCTACCTTTTACTTGTCAGAAACTACTTTTCCTTGCTGGTTTAGCGTGATGAACAGGAGTGTTGAGCGGTGATGACTGTTTCATAGAAGGTCTAGTGATTCAAGCTAGACTTTGGATAGAAAGGATATTTTTGGTTCAAAGCAAACGAACTGCTCTGATACCACTCTGTCACAGCCCGGTTCGGCTTATCCTTATCGGACCGTGACTTGGGGTTCGGTTTAAGTAAATATGAAAGAATAAGGGTTTCAACTCATTTCATCTATGAAGAAATATAGATGTTTCAAATGCGAAGCGAGAATCACGATGGAGCAAACTAGCAAATATATATATATAGAAGGTTTCAGGTTCAACCAACAAGAACTTTTACATAGTGACAAAAGATAACAGAGTCTCAAGAGGTCGACGGTGAAATACGTGTGAGACATGCATGAAGATGCATTCTCAAGGCGAACCAAAATACGTCATACGTTTTGACAAAATGTTCCGCTCAACTCCCGCCTGCTCCATCACGCTCAACTCGCACATTTAAAACAAATATGCGGGCTGAGTACAAATAATGAACTCGGGGACACATTGCCGAAAACATTTTTACTTTACGAATATTATCGCTTACTTCCCATAAGACACAAGGGTTTTGTTTGAAAAGGCCTTGTGCTTACTAAATACATTTTCATTTTCTCAAAACAGCGCCTGGCCAGGCATTTTCACATCATAACGTATATTCCAAGTCGGCATATGGATTAACGCGCCGGGAGGGAGGCCTCCCTTCACCCGGACGCACGACTGACCGCGAATCGTTCGTAGGTGAATCATCTGACCATTACTCGGTTCAGAAAGTGTACACAACCCTAAGCTAGATTCCCTTCACCTCCGAATTAGGATCCGAATTCGTAATACTTTTCCTGTTGCCCCAGGCAACCCGAATGAACATATACAAAACATAAAACATTTTTGGCAGACAATAACGTACTTTATCATTTGCAGAAAACAGTAAAGTAATAACAGTAAAACATTTTTCAAAAAGCTTGTAATTGGTTTTGGTAAGAAAGCCCACAAAGGGTTTAGGTAAGAAAGCCCACCTCGGGAACTTAAAGTTCATACGTCACTAGTAATTAATTGTCGTCTTCTTTCTCCTCCGAAAGGGACCATTTTCAATGTGAGAAACGAGGTTTAGTACATCGCTATACTTTTCGATAGAGACCAACATCGCTCATAACGTCCTATGCATCAAATAAGGCTAACGTCGGACTTATATCGACGCTTCCTAATCGAAATGATGTCGATTATGGCATCGCCATCATATAAGAGATATTCCATCTCTTTAGTATACGATGTGCGTTTAATGTACTTACGTAACGTAAGTTACATTGTTACCAAACGCATTCGTCACATAGATAACGACATCGATTTTCGTGCGCTTTGACCTTGGTCAACGTTTTTGGTCAACAATTTTGACTTGGTCAACATTTAGTCAACAATTTTGACTAAAGTCAACATTTTGACTTTTAATTCCTTTTATGTAATTCTATTATTTTATGTGCAATTTTTGTTCTAAAATTCCATAAAATCATAATATGTTTAAAACATCATTTTGATCATATTATGCGATTATATATCATAAAATAATTTTATAATATTAATACTTATAACCTATAGTTTTGAAAACCCTAATTAAACTAAGCAAATAATTTTCAAAATTCCAATAAAATCACATATCACATAATCATCTATAAGCATCCTTATGATAACATAATTTTATTTATTGAAACTATTCAATTTTATCTTCCTAAGTCGATTTCAAAATTTGGACTTAGGTCCAAATAATTTTAACAAATCCAATAAATTCATACAACACTATTTTATGAATCTACACTATCAATATGTTATGATAACCCTTAAACATGGATTATATCTCATCATAATATCATGTTCTATAATTTTCGAAATTCATAGACTTAGGTACTAAAGTTTTCCAAAAATTCTACATAAAATCATATAAGCATAATTAATACCCTAGATCATGATTTCATGTTCGAATCAACAATTAAAATCATACTCATCAATATATCACTCCTTTAAATTTTCATTGAACATATAAAATTTGATATCATGCTTGATTTTGTGATATAATTATACTACATGCTTAATAACATCATATAAATACAATATCTAAACATATTAGCTTTGAGTCACATAATTTTTGAAAATTACATGAACAACATAAGCTTATAACATAAATTCTAACCTTTTATCTGGATTCGATCGACGTTGGCGACGATTTCTCTCTATGATCAAGAGTACTTGAAGAACACTATTTATCCTTTCCTCTCTATTTTCTCTCTTATTTCCCACTTATTTTTGTTATGAGGTTATGGGAGGGGTAACCTCCTATTTATAGGTTTTATAAAGTGGGTTTAATCATTATTTTATAAAATATCTTACCTTATCAAATCTTATCATATCTTATCTTATCTTATCAAATCTTATCATATCTTATCTTATCTTATCAAATCTTATCATATCTTATCTTATCTTATCAAATCTTATCATATCTTATCCTTATCCTAAAGTTTGAATTTTATACCTTATGTTCACATTTGTTCAAACTATTTTTAAACTTTTCGCCTACTACATGACAAAGGTCTTAGTTACTTGTTCAAATTGGATACATAATCTACGTTATCCTATAATAATATCTTATCCAAATAATAATGACATAGCATTAATTAAAGCATGATATTTATATCCTTTTCACACATATAATTCATTATTTTCGGCCCCTTTAATATTAATAAGCCAAATATTTTATTTTTCTCCAATTAATAACTATATGACATAATAATAATCTTAGATGATAAAATAAATCATAGGAAAATTAATTAAGGTCATCTCTATGTACTTTAGTAAAGTTATCGGCAAATAATTCAAAATTATGAATAAATTATCAAACTATGATTCTTTTCATAAAAATATTATTTTTATGAGTAATTATATCAATATAATGATATTATATCATAAAATAAATTTTTGGAATTTTTCTAAGCTATTTCCCCAAATTTTCGAAAATTAGGGTTTCTTAGGATTTTATTTTTATAAAATCCTATTCTTACCTTATTTCATAAATTTCGAAATTTTTATATTTCCTATGAGATAAGATTGATCTAGAATCATGATATTTATCAATTATATAATTAAATAAATTATTTAATACATTTATCACATATATTGTGATTTTCGAAAAAATCACATAAAATCATACCTATAATTTCGAAATTTATATGCTTCTAGAACCAAGATATTATTTCCTATGATACTTATCACATTTCTACACATTTCTAAGAGATAAACATTATCTCTTAGTCCATCATGATCTTATCTTTTAATAAAATATCTTAACAAGCTTATCTTATCTCTAATGTCATTATCAACCTTATCACTTACACCTCATGCTTGGGTGTTAAAGATAATTATCTTATCATATAATATAAGATAAACATGACAACTCATCACATAAAATCAAGTGATCACATAATAAATCACAAATTAATCCCTTTTATTTTAAATTTTCAAAATCACTATTTAAATAAGGAAAATATTTCTTTTCTTCTTAAATGTAAATAATATCCCAAATATACTTAAAACATATTTAAAAATTATTTCGCTCAAATTTTCAAGAGAAATTTCGATTTATTCAAAATCGACAATTCCGATGTTCACTTTCATACTGCTTCTATCGTCTCGTTCTTTCTTTATTTTGAAATTTTAAACCCGAAATTGGGTATTACAGGTGGAATTAATTGGTTGTCGGAATATCTTCACGTATTTGTTACTTTTCTCAATTTTCTTCTCTTTAATCAAAATTCAAATCCTTTTCTATTTATTATTTATTTAATTATTCCTAGCTTTTAGTAATCCCAATTTATTCGTGGTTATGTTGTAGGTCGAATGTATAGGAGAATTCTCACCGATCCCTTCGGAGACGATTTTGTTTACTACTTCTTTGTCACGCAGTTTGGGCATACCGACTATCTGTCACCGATTATTTTTGTGAAAACGACGCACCAAATTTTGGCGCCGTTGCCGATGATCGGTTTAAGCACTGATTCTATCTAATTTTTGGTTTGCCATTTTTATTTATGTTATTTTACTCTAGTTTATGCCTCGTTCTTCTCGTACAGGTGAATTAATTTTTAATCCAGAGATCGAGAAGACCACACGGAGATTGAAAAAACGAACCAAGGAGTTAAAGCAGGGTGTTAGATCAAATTCACTAGACTCTGAAGTTGAATATATAGTTTAAGTTCCAATGGGTGACGAGAGGCACATTGTGAATCGTAATCCGCCAAGAGCTCAATTGATAAAGGAATTAGGCCGCCATAGGAGCAATCGCCCATTGTGCATTGTTCTGCCAACTATAAATGGAAATGCTGAAATACGACCTGGTTTCATTCAAGTGCTACCTAAGTTTGGGGATTTACCTGGAGAGAGTGCACATAAGCACCTTGTTGAGTTTGATTTAGTTTGCGCGACTTTACGTCCTAATGGTTTTTCCAAGATAATTTTAAATTGCTAACTTTTTCTCACATTGCGAGCAAAGCTCGAGATTGGCTTTTGATCTTCCTCCAGTACGATTTGAACTTGGGATGATTTGGAAGAGCAATGTTTGAGAAAATTCTCCCTGAATCAAGAGCTGCAAATTTGAGAATGGCTATCAGTAGCATTAAGCAAAAGAAAACAGAAAGTTTGTCTGACAATTGGGAACGGTTTCAGCAATTGTGTCGTAAATGCCCTAATCATGGATTTTCTGAATATCAATTGCTTATTAACTACTTTTGCCGTGGTATGTCTGCTCTTGACAGGAAGATTGTTGATGCTGCTTGCGGGGGAAGTTTAACTAACAAAACATTGGAGGAAGCCACACAACTCATTGCTGACATGGTTTCCAATGGACAACAATATGAAGATGAGGATAATGACCGTTACAGACTAGTTCACATGGCAGAAAACTCAGGAGTGACGAGAAAATTGATGCTCTAACTTCCTTAGTTAGAGGCTTTACCGTAGCTCAAACTCAGAAGATGAAATGTGAGATTTGTCTTGAAAATATGCATTATACCGATGCTTGTCCTACTTTGCAGGAAAATCGCGCTGAGCAAGCATGCATGGGATCCGGAGATGAGCAACAAATGAATGCACAAAGGTGAAACGATCCTTTCTCCAACACATATAATCCAGTGGATAAACCACCCAAACTTGGATGGAATCGGCAAGAGCACAGAACGTATGCACGTAAACCTCACGCAAGATGGTCAAGATGCTCATCCCGCCTGCAGAACCGAATATGAGTGATATCATGAAGAGTCTCGCCTGAGCGGTGAGATTGTCAAGAACTTGGTGCAAACTCGGCAAGCATTCCAAAGAAGAAACGCAAGCCGTTGGGCGGTATGGAACACGGATCACCACCGCCACTCAAATTAATCGGATACAAAATAACCAAGGCAAACTTCCATCTCAAATGGAGTTGAATCCTAAGGAGAATGTGTCTGCTGTTATTCTAAGGAGTGGGAAGATGTTAGTTGAACCGGAGCCTAAAAAGAAAGATGAGGAAGTAAAACATGAAGAAGCTGAGAAAAAACCCAAGGCCATGAGGAGCTACAGACTTCCACAAAGATCAATTCCTCAAAGGTAAGTGGAGAACCTAAAGTTTCAAATTCTCAATCATTGATTACACCTCCATTTCCTTCCAGGTTGGCACGAAACAAGAAAGATGAGAATGATAAAGATATTTTGGAAGTTTTCAAGAAGATAGAGATAAACTTACCTCTAATTGATGCAATTAAACAAGTTCCCAGGTACGCAAAATTCTTGAAGGAGCTTTGCTCTAAAAAATGAAGTTTGGGAATAATGCAAAAATAAGAGTAAGTGAGAATGTGTCTGATGTTATTCAAAGAAAATTACCGCAAAAGTTGTAAGGATCCCTATGTTTACTATTCCATGCATAATTGCAATCGAGGATCGAAAAGTCATGTTAGATCTAAAGCATCAATAAATGTCATGCCATACTATGTATAAGGACTTAAATTTAGGGCCTTTGAAACAAACCGGTGTTCTCATTCAATTAGCAGATAGGTTTAATACATATCCAGAAGGTGTTGTTGAGAATATTCTTGTGAAAGTAAATGATATGTATTTTCCTGCAGATTTTTATGTTGTCGACATGGATGATTACGCTTCTAAGAAGATCTTTGATTTTATTAGGAAGACCATTCATGAAAACTGCTAGAGCAAAATTGATGTAGATAAGGGTCTTTTGAGCCTCGAATTTGATGGAGATATAGTCACATTTAATGTATTTGAAGCTATGAAGCATGTTGAAGATCCTAACATTTTCATGATTGATATTATTGACCTTTTGGTTGATAACTTTGTTAAGAATTTCAGGGATGATGAACTCGAGCATGTTCTTGTTAGTGCATTGAGTGAAGAAGATGGAAAAACAGAGGAGAATGACGCCATTAAAGAGATTATCAGGCTGATGTAATCTGAGGAAGAAGTTCCAATTCAGCACCTATCGAGCAGAATGCCCATCCCGACCAGTACAGAACGGATTTTCCCATCTGTTGAGAAACCACCCAAGCTGGAATTGAAAATGTTACCTCAACATTTGAAGTATGTGTTCTTGGGGGAGCACGACACACTGTCGGTCATAATAAGCAAAGACCTTCGTGAAGAACAAGAGGAATTTGACTTGGAAATCAAGGATAAGAATGGAGCCGAGAATTTAGTTGATGATCATCTCAACAGACTGCTGAATGACCCAGCTGGTATGCCCATACAACACGATCCTCCAGATAGACAATAGTTTGCAATTGAAGAGATGAAGATAGTCGAGTTTCAAGAGATGAACTTTGCTACTTCCGTAGTCAACTCCTGATCGTACCACCATGGTGTCTGGCCTTGGACCTTAAACAAATTTGCTGCTTGGGAGCTTACCCAAGATTTCTTTTCTCACCTTTATCTTTATTTCATGTTTGTTTTATTTTTCGCTTTGTTAAAAAATCAAAATTAAAAAAAATCGAAAAAAATTGTGGCCGATTTGGGTTTCGGTTGGCAAGGTGTTTGCAGAATAGGGGCATCCATTAATTGCTCGGAAAAGGAGGACCATATCGCTATGGATCGTGCGCCACACATATGGAACAACATACGACCATCTCCACCCACCACCTTCGATCGAGCATTGAGCACTTCGTGAAGTCACTTTTTGCTTTTGTTTTTCTTTTTCTTATCCTATTGCAGGTTTTTACACATTGAGGACAATGTGTAGTTTAAGTGTGGGGGAATTTTTGGAGTCGTATGTCTATCTGTGATATCTTTCGCTGAGTATGATTTTTATTTGTGTTTTGGCCATTGTGAGAGAAATAACATGAATGGAATAGATTAGAATATTGTGATGGGATTGCTTGGTTGATTTCATTGATGAAAATAATTTTGTGAAAGCCCTTATGTGTCTACGGATGAGAAAATGTGCTTAATTGATCAAATTTTTGAAAACCTACTCAAATATGTAAGGATTGAGCTTATGAGCAAAATTATGAACTGCTCCTTATTTCTTTGTTGAGAGGTTATGTATTCTTGATATCTTGACGTCTGGTTTGCCTTGTTGTCATAGTCGAACTTATGAAGTTGAATTCTTGCATGAACATGATTTAGGCATTTGTTTTGGATTGATAATTGTTGACCATCTCATATTTTCCTAGAGAGCCCACTTGAGCTTTAACCTTTTCTTGATGAATCAAAGCCACAAAAATAATGAACCATAGCCTTTTAGCCTTCTTTGTCCCACCTAACAATTTGCAAGTAGTTCGTGAAGATGAAGTGATAAGTGATAGTGATTTGTTGAATTCTAGCTATTTGGGAAAGTTGGTGTATTTTGTTTTGTTGAAGGGTAGTTGGGTTTGTGAAATGATGAGAATTAAGAGCATTGATGTGGGTGTGGTTACATATTTATAAATGTGTTCTTGATAATTTTGGCTACTTGTTGGTCTTCTTCTAAGTAAAAAAAAAGTTGAAAAGAAAAAGAAAAAAATGAGAAAAAAAAGAGTTGGTAGCGAGAATACTAAAGAAGAAGAAGAAGAAGAAGTCAAGGAGGAGAAGGAATTTTGGGCGATAAAGTAGAATATTTGGGGTTTTGTTTTGGGAGTACACATGTGATGAGCTCGCTTGCATTTTGTTGGATTTAATAGCCATTTTCAATCTTCGTTGTTTCTCCTACCTATGCACCCTAGCCCCATTACAACCTATGAAAGTCCTAAAGATTTGTGTTTAGAATTTCATTTCATTTTGGTAGAGATAGTGACATATTGGCAAACTTGTGATGGATAGAGTCAAGATACTTTAGTGTGAATTTATCTTGTCTTGATTTTTGAGCGATTTTGAGTGAATCTTGTGAGGCTGGATTGTTTGCACTATTTTGACTTTGACGAAGGATGTATACATGAAGTTGTTGGAATCAAGGAATGGTTTTGGTTTGAAGGGTGGCTATATTTTGATCTTGACTATGATTGTTGTTTCTTGATCAATGGCCAAATGTTGTTTTTCTTGAATCGAGTCCCTACCTAGTTTGTTCTTTTATCTTTTGTTTTGCTTCTGCTCGAGGACGAGCATTATTCAAGTGTGGGGGGATTTGATTAGGCGTATTTTAAACGTATATTTTAGGTGTTTTTGATGAGTTTAAATGCTTAATATCTATTTAATCATATTTTATGAAGCTAATTACATATTTTGTGGATTTTGTAGGTGTTGATATTATTTTGGAAGAAATAAACATGATTTTGAAAGGAAATTGAAGACAAGAAATTGGATGAAGAGTTATTTGAAAACTTATGGCATATTATTATTATTTTGGAAGCTTTTATTGTTATTGATTTTTATTTTATTAAACCTTTCTTCTCGGCCATTGTTCGCCCATTTCTTAGATTAGGTTAGTATTTATTTTATTAGCTAGTTGTTTGGAATGACACAATCACATTCCAACGCATACATTCCTACGCCCGGACATCGTAATCCATGCCTCCAACTTTGATAAAAAATCCCACGACTCGCTTTGTGGAAATACGAGCTTGGAGTGAATTGAGATTGTTTTTGCAATCAACAATTTTTTATCTTTCTTTCATTATCATTCCAGGGGCTTTTCTCTTTTCTTTTATTTATTCTTTTGCTTTTATTATATTATGAGTTCTAGCTAATCTTTATTTATTCTGGCAACGATTAAGGAAGCCCTAGCATGATTCCTATGTGAGATCTAATTTGTTATTTATCCTTTAATTCGTATGTAAGTATTTGTTGTTCTCTATTTTCTCTGTGATTTAATTGTTTCAATCCTCTAGGTAGTCGTGAATATTTAGTGAGTTGGGATTAATTAATAGCCAATTAAATCGGCCATACGTAATCGTGGTTTAGGTTTGATTAGTGGTAAATTGACCTTCAGGTCAAGGGAATAATAATCTTAATTCGATAATCCTGCGTCAGAGTTTATCGGTTTTGAATCGGGTTTCTCTAGTTCTTAATGTTGTCGGCTCATTAAACCTATAGAGCGTCTCTTACGGTTGTCAGTCGATTAGAGAAATATTTAGTGAAGCGTCTTTCTAATTATCGAGAAGCTAAGGAGAGATAAGATCGCGTCGAGCGTCTTCGTGATCATAACTGGTTTATTTGCATGAGTTAAAGTTATCTTTCCATCAATGATCAAAATATCAAGCTAGGGTGGAATTAATTGGTTCAGGAATATCTTCACGTATTTGTTACTTTTCTCAATTTTCTTCTATTTAATCAAAATTCAATTCCTTTTTCTATGTATTGTTTATTTAATTATTCCTAGTTTTAGTAATCCCAATTTATTCGTGGTTACGTTGCGGTCAAGTATAGGAGAATTCTCACGATCCTTGGGAGATGATTTTGCTTCTTCTTGTCTGCGTGTAGTTTGGGCATACCGACTATCTGTCGGTCGATTATTTTGGTGAAAACGGCGCACTAACCTCATCTCCATCCAACACTACTTGTGATCTACCTCCCACTATAAATACCCATTCCATGGCCACGGATCTAAGAGTGGCATTTTCAAGCCCAAAGTCTACTTAGTTATTTCAGATCGCTTTCTTCTGTGCTTTTCCTCTGCACTCTTACCTCCTCTAGTTCACATGAATCTCAAATCTCCACCAAAATCACGGAGCCTGTGTCTAACTCTATTGCTCTTGTTTATCCCCTCTGGAAAAAAGACATGGCTACATAAATTGATGCCATTGAAGTGAAAGACACATAGGATATTGTTACTTCTACTTATGATATGCATCATATTGATTATAAATGGGTTCATAAAGTTAAGTTGTTTGCTGATGATACTCTTGATAAACTCAAAGCTTAGCTTGTAGCAAAAGGTTTTCAACAACTTGCTTGACTAGATTTTCTAGAGACCTTTAGTCCTGTTGTGAAGCCGATCTCTGTGCGCTATTATTCTTCTTAGCTGCCACCTACAGTTGGGATGTTGAACATATCGATATCAATAATGTTTTTCTTAATAGACATCTTGATAGACCAGTATATATGAAACAGACTCCTGGTTTTGAAGATCCTCAATATCTATATTGGGTTTGTCGATTGAAGAAGTCCTTATATGGCTTGAAACAAGCCCCTCGAGCCTGGTATGATAGGCTCAAGAATCACTTGCTTACATATGGTTTTATATATTCCAGTTCTGATCATTCATTCCTCTACATGAGAAAAGTTGGAAAATTATTGTTGGTTCTAGTATATGTCGATAACATCCCAATAATTGGTGATTATTCATCTCTTGTTAAGAAATTCATTCACACACTTTCATCTCAATTTTCACTAAAACCCTGGTAGTGTTAATTTTTTCTTGAATTGAAGTATCCAAGAAAGATTACTAATATACTTTGTCTCAAACCAAGTATATCAGATACCTTCTTGTCAAAACAAATCTTCTTGATAACAAGTCTCAGCCTTCTCCCTATGATACTGGCACCAAACTACACAAAACTGATAATCATCTCTTTTCGGATCCCACTTTTTATCGCAGCATCGTTGGTACTCTTCAATATCTTACTGTCACTCTACCGGATATTTATTTTATGGTAAATAAGCTTAGCCAATTTCTCCAACAACCCAGTAAGTTATAATGGAAAACGTGCAAATGGCTTCTTCGTTATCTCAGGGGAACAATTCATCATTCACTTAGCTTCTCATCATCTTCATATCTATCTCTTACTACCAACTAGGATGTCGACTGGACTGGTTCTGTAGATGATCGCAAATCTACTAGGGGTTATTTTGTCTTATTGGGCCCTAATATTCTATCTTGGAGCTTAAAGAAGCAAAATGTTGTTTCTCGCAGCTCTACTGAAGCTGAATACCGTTCATTGGCAGATAATGCAATGGAGCTTATCTAGATTAAGTCACTTCTTAAGGAAATCGGTTATTGTTTACCACGATGCATGTGATTTGGTGTGACAACTAAAGTGCGGCTTCTATAGCCTCTAATCCTGTTCTACATGCTCGAACCAAGCATATTATGTCACGACCTGGCCTGGCTAAGGATAGCCGTGCTAGGTGAACCGCGACTAGGGAGGGGCAACAAGAATAGGGGAATAGAAAGATGAAACAGGTATGGGACATTAACTCTATTCGACATCATCCAATCAAAGATAAATATCAACCAAAGGAAACAGCGTGATAATTAATCTTAGCCATGCCTACTCGGAAATAAGCAACAAGGAAGGAAGTTCGAAACATAAAGAAAACGATTCAACCTAACATCATTCACCCATACATGGATAGTAAATGAAATATTCTCGAGATAAATAGAAGTCGATCCCAAAGATCTGAATCAAATGGTGTAACACAACAAGGGTCTTAATTGAGCGAAGTTTTGAGAGCTCGAACTAAGAATTTGACAAAACGAGTGTACGCAGCGGAAATAAACATGATACATGTATGAGACATATACAACTCTGACATTCTCAAAATAAGACAAAATCTTCGCTCGGCACTCCATCTTCAACTTCACGTCTCAACCTGCATATTTAGAAGTATATGCAGGGCTGAGTACAGAGTACTCAGTGAACACGTGCCAAAACAGATACACATATATATTTATATATATATATTGTAAAAAAAGGGAATTGTCATGCCTTCTTATCAGTAACACGAGGGGGTTTTATCTTAAAAAGACCCAAGCTTACTAAATTCTTTATGATCTAAAAGTTTGACTATAGTCCAAGTTCTTTTCTAATCAGTTCTATCTGAAGCTGTGACCGGCCTGTTCGCTCACGGGCTCACGGTCACCCTCTGTGTACACTAATCCTGGCAGGATAGCTATCACTGCTCTGGACCCGAATCGATTATAATAAAACAGATAGACTTCATACATAAATCTCAAATCATTTTCAGATAAGACAATACCTTGAGAGGTTTTCACATTAACTTTTAAAAAGGGAAAAACTCATCAATACATCAGTAGCTTTAGTTATTCGTAAGAAAGCCCACCTGGTTGTAGTCTTAAAATAGGTCTGACGTCTCTTGGCGCAGCTCTTCCGTTACTTCCCCGTTGGACCTTTATCGAAGATTGGAGAATAAGAAGATGTCTAACCGAGAGGACATTCTTTTAACGTGATTCGTGACAAAAGCTTGTTTAAGTTTTGCATTTGTTGTTCGATCTTGATCATAGTCGATTAAGTTAGATCGTTCTTGGAATTCCGTTATTTAGCTGCTTGTGAGCTGAATGGGTTCTCTTCTTTAGAAGATTTAAATCGCTTGGTTAGAGTTGTGTTCGAGGTGGTCTAGTTCTACTAACATTATGAAAGAGGTCTTCGATCATCGCGTAGTGATACGGTGCGAACCGAAATTTCGGCATGACCTATTCGCCAGTAGGTCATCCTCTCGACTTCAACGTGTGAAATTTCGACGCGAGAATTCAAACGTCGATCACTCTCGATTAGGCCGACAAGGCCTAATCCTTTTCCTCGCCTCTCAATCCCAACAACTCACCAAACAATTCAAAACACTTATATAATTCATATCCATCGCACCATTCATACGTATTTCCATATTCAAATATTTCTACGCCAAAATCGTTATGGTTAGTAGTCGTATGAGTTCATCCAAATTTACAAGGTTCATCTAATCTTACTATTAGCAATCGCCTAATTTAATTAGTAAGGGATAAATTTAATTGAGTACTAGCTATTCGACTTAGCTAAAATCAAGTTTATAATCAAGGTCTAAGTGACACAAGTAATTTATGTCCAAGCAACTTAATTAACTAATTAAGTCTAAGTGACTTAATTATTTAAAGTCCACTTAACTCAGCTAGGTTCAAAAGTGATTTGATTAAGTAAAAGTTTACTCAATTTAATCAATTACGTAGGTAACTTAATTAATTAATGTCTAATTATAATTAATAAAGCTTATCAACTTTATTAAATTAAAGTTGCAATAAATAATTTCTTAAGTCCAAATGATTTGATTAATTAAAGTCCAACCTTAATTAATTAAAGTTCAATTAAACTTGGAAGTCCAATTCTATTTATATCCTAAGTCCAATACACTTAAGTCATATGAGTCCAATACACTTAAGTCATATGAGTCCAATACACTTAAGTCATATGAGTCCAATATAATTAATTAGAGAGGCCCATTTCCTAAAATAAATAGGTCCAGCCAATTAGTAATCGCGGCCCAAGGTTCGGCCCAACGTGTCCTTTTCATCTCGGCCCAATCCTTTTATGTGATGAACTAATTTAGCCCAGCAATATATATATATATATAAACCTGGCCCAACTTCTTATTGAATTTTCGGCCCAACTAACAATATTTAAACTGGCCCAACCATTCCATTAATTCACCTCCAGCCCAACCCACTACCTCTATCTAACCTATACACACACAACACACTCCAGATCTCTCTCTCCCTTTCTCAGCGGTGCAGCCTTGTAGGGAAATCTGATTTTAACCCTCTCCCGATGATCTATCTTGGATGTTTAATTCACCATACATTGATTATATGCCTAGCATGCACCTATATAATTAATTGCAACACGTAGGAGTTTTCTTGTGTTTACCTGCGAATCTATCGGGGTAGAATGGATCAAGACTCGTGCTTTGATCTTCTGGACTGTATCCCGGTTGCCTAATCTCCAATGTCGAGTGAGGACAGTCTATGGAGAATGCTATAGAAAATCGTCTCTTCCTATGCTCAAAGTTTTCGAAAATCTCACCCTATTGGACTAGGAATTCTCAAAATATTAGCTAAGCATTAGCCTTGATTTTCTCTCTCACCTTATATTTATAATGCAACCCTAAACCCCATCAAGATAGGATTTATGCATATCTAATAAATATAATAATATCCTTTAGGATAGAGAGGATCAAGTTAGAGTCATAGTGGGACTTTACATAGAGGGGGACGAAATTCCACTTAGCAACAGGCCTGGATGGGCCAGCCCAGGGATCAAATGCAAGGAATAAAGATGGGCCTCAAATAAATTAATTATCTTATATTCAGCCCAGAACATAAATTAATTCATAAACATTTATTCATACCACTAGAGAATAAATGCTGACTTACCCCTTTATTACCGAAGTTGAGTCGGGCTTGCGGTTAGACTTTACTGAATCCCGTATTTAAGATATCAGACGTTCATTAATTATTTACGCTTACATTGCTGAAAATAATTAATATCTTTAATTCATAAGTAGTACCACTCAACCTTATTATTGTACTTGAGATAACTCAACCTCGGGGTTTAGTACAATAAACCTTTTGAGCTCCTTAAGGGGCGTCATCATGCTAAACGGATACGGTGACTCGACACGGGTAACTAGCATGACATACAAGACCGCCACCACCCAAGATGCGAGAGAATCTTGGGTTATCTCATGTAACCTCACCCATAGCAAGTCAAAGTGATGGTCAGCAACTCATACGCACCTAATACCTTATCGAGATTTAGATCAACGTAAGTCTCCGAGATCTAGGTTCTTCACGACGGTCAGATAGAATAACTCATCTCACTGTGATCCATCAATACGTCAGAGACGTACCAGTATAGACAAGCAACCAAGTCAAGTCACTTATTATCTACACCGCAGCCTATACCGACAACTCGTCCTCAAGTTGCCTCAGCTGTGATACTATTTATATCTCATTAAACTTGACCAATCATACAGACTTCTGTGATCTACAACACACTGTATGATCTAACTTATATATGAGATAAATGGACATACAAATGAAATCTAGTAAACAATTCAGATAGGAGATTGTAATAGTGGTAACAGGAAACATTGTATACAAGCTCAACCAAAAACTGCTTCGAGTATACAAATCCAACAATCTCCCACTTATACTAAAGCAAAACTTTTAGTATACAATGTGTCTCTCTACTAGCTATTACAAACAACACCATCACTTTGCTTCTCCCACTTATACAAAAGTTTCCTTTCTAAGTGGGTGCTATCTTGCGCAATCCAAGTCCTCGAATATGCTTTTCGTAGACTTTTTGCGGCAGGCTCTTCGTGAATGGATCTGCTAGGTTATCCGCAGTACCAATCTTCTCAATCAGCGCATCCCCTCGTCTAACGATTTCTCATATGACATGGTACTTTCTTTATATGTGTTTCGTTGCCTTGTGGGTCCGTGGTTCCTTCGAGTTTGCCACTGCACCGAGTTATCACGATAAACTATGATACTCTTGGGCAAACCAGTACCACATCTAGATCCATGAGGTAGTTTTGAACCATCTGACCTCTTTAGCGACCTCCGAGTGGCTACATATTCGGCTTCCATGGTGGAGTCCGCAATGCATCGCTGCTTTGCACTCCGCCAGGATACGGCTCCTCCTCCTAAGGTAAACACATAGCCTGAGGTAGATTTCTTCTCATCACGGTCAGCTTGGAAATCCGAGTCTGAATAACCCAAAGGCATTAGACTATCCGCTTGGTAAACTAGCCTATAATCTCGAGTCCTTTTCGGTACTTGAGTATATGCTTCCACCGCATCAATGAGCTTGTCCGAGGTTAGGCGATATCTAGCTACTATGCCTACCGCATAGTAGATATCGGGTCTCGTACATAGCATTGCGTACATGAGACTTCCTATGGCGGGCGTAGGAACTTGTCTCATTTCCTCTATCTCATTTGCGGTCATAGGTGATCGCTCTTTGAATAAAGGAACGCCATGTCCGAAAGATAGCAATCCTTTCTTGGCGGTCTCATACTAAAGCAGTAATCACAGATCAATGTAAGGCGCTGAGATAAGCTCAACATTTTCCTCTTGCGATCTCGGTAAACCTTTATCCCAAGAATGTACGCTGCATCTCCCAAGTCTTTCATTTGAAACCGATCGGATAACCAACTCTTTACTCGATAACAACTTCACATTGTTGCCAAGTAGAAGGATGTCATCTACATAAAGTGCAAGAAATACCACATCACCGTTGACATCTAAGCGATACACACAACTTTCGCTAGCAACCTGGGTAAATCCATAGGACTTTACCACCTCGTCAAAGCGTAAGTTCGGGATCGTGAAGCTTGCTTAAGTCCATAAATGGACTTCTTAAGCTTCCATACTAGATGCTCTTCACCCTTCACCACATAACCTTCGGTTCTTTGCATATAAGTCTCTACCTTCTTCAAGGTAACCGCTTAGGAAAGCGGTTTTCACATCCATTTGCCAAACCTCAAGGTTTAAGTGGGCTGCTATGGCCAAAAGAATTCGATGGACTTGAACATTGCTACATTCGAAAGGTCTCATCGAAATCGATGCCCTCAATCACTGAGTGTACCCTTTCGCCACAAGCACGGCTTTAAAAGCCAAAACCTCTCCATCTAAATCTCTCTTCCTCTTGTATACCCACTTAATACCTATGGCTTCCTTGCCATCTGGTAGAGGTGTCTTTTCGTATACATCCATAGCTGTTATGGACTCGATTTCTAAGTCCATAGCGGTGTGCCATGATCTTGCATCTATGTCTTGTATCGCCTCGCTGTATGTCTATGGGTCGATTATTGCCTGCTCGTTTCCTAGGACTAAATCCTAAGATTCACCCACGAACATAAATCGCTCGGGTTGACGAACAACCCTCCCACTACGACGAGGCGCTACTGGCACAATGGCAACGGTGGGTGCAGTAACTTGTGGTTCTCTAACTTGCACAACTTACTGGATAGGAGCCACTTGTACGGCTGGTATCTCCAGTGGAACTCGACCTACTTCAATTTCTTGAAGTATCTGGTGTCGATTCCTCCCACTAGACACGACATCTCGTACCTTTAGCTTAATCGGTGGTGGAATACGATCATCTTCTAATTCTTGAAGAATGATTTCAACTTTAGATTTATGGTTTTTCATATAATCCTCTTCTAAGAATCGGGCATTAGTGCTAATAATGACCTTCTGATCCTTAGGACTATAGAAATAACCACCTTTCGTCCCTCTAGGATAGCCATTAAACGACCTTGCGTCGGATCTAGCCTCCAACTTGTCGACCTTCTTGTTCAAAGACATGTGTTGGGCCGCCCATATCCTTATATGGCTTAAACTAGGCTGCGCCCAAACCACAACTCGAAAGGGTCTTATCGGTGACTTGGATGGTACTAGATTTAGCAAATATGCCGCCATTTCTAAGGCATACCCCCAGAACGAAATAGGCAATGTTGCATAACTCATCATCGATCTAACCATTTCTAAAAGAGTCCTATTTCTTCGCTCTGACACACCATTTTGTTGTGGTGTGCCCGGTGTAGTGAGCTGGGAGGTAATCCCACACTGCACCAAGTAGTCCATAAACTCGTTACTGAGGTATTCGCCACCGCGATCAGACCGTAGTGACTTGATACTTTTACCAAGCTTCGTCTCCACTTCCGCCTTAAACTCTTTGAATTTCTCAAAGCATTCAGACTTGCGGTGAAGCAGGTATATGTATCCGTACCTTGAGTAATCGTCAATGAAAGTGATAAAATACTCATACCTCCACGAGCTTGTGTTGACATAGGTCCACACAGGTCAGAATGGACTAGCTCCAACACTTCTTTGGCTCTATAACCCTTCGCTTTGAAGGGTCTGGTCGACATCTTTCCTTCTATACAGGATTCGCAGACTGGGAACGGAGTAACTGTGAGATCACCCAACGCTCCATTCTTAGCCAGTCTTTGGATCCTATTTAGATTGATGTGACCTAATCTAAGATGCCAGAGAAATGTGGTATCATCTTGTGAAGAAAACTTTCTCTTTTTAAGGTTTGAAGAAGATGCAACATAGTTATAGGTATTATGTTTGGCAGAAATAGTATAAAGCGAATTATATAAAGTGCCACCACGAGATAACCGTCATTTCTTATGATAGAAACACCACTATCAAAAATAATCGAATATCCATGAATAAATAGTTTGAAATCGAAACAAGGTTTTGCGAAACTCCGCACATATAAAACGTCTTTAAAACTAAACTGTTCTATCAAAACATATAGTAACATCTCCGATCGCAACGGCCTCGACTTTCGCGCGTTGCCCATGGAGATCGTTATCTCGCCATCATCAGACTCCTTGTCGCGGGAACCCTGCAGGTGTAACAAACATGATCGATCGCTTGCCGTGTCTACTACCCAAGAATGGGTAGAACAAGTCGCTAAACATGTTTCACATACTAAAACAAATGGCGTACCTTGAGCCTTGAGCTTGGGGCACTTAGCCTTCCAATGCCCAATCTCACCGCACTCTAAGCATTTGCCATTCTCCTTTGACTTTTTCAAACCATTGGTAGAGCCCTTTGTATTACTCCCACTCTTTTCTTTAGCCTTAGCATCTCTAGAATTCCACTTTCCCTTTTCATCTTTCGATGAAGCAGTGGTTTTCTTTGAGGTGCGTACTAAAGACTGTGCACCTTTGCCATTTTGCGTTCTTCCGTTACTAGATCCTCTTGCAATGAATCTAGAGTATAACTCTTATCATAAAGGACTACTTTATAACGGAAGTCATCAAAAGACTTGGGCAAAGTGTTGAGGATCATGTCAATTACACCGTGTCATCAATGTATCCTCCAACCAATTCGAGCTCTCCGAAGAGATTGATCATTTGCTCTACATGGTCATGCACCAAATCACTTTCCTTCATTGAACTTGACATTATTGATTTTGTCAAATTATGACAAGCGATTATGTCCGACTCCTCATACGATTTCATAAGACTTAGCCATATAGTGGCTGCATCTTCCATCTCTTGATGCTGGAGTTGCAGGGACTCGCACATGGTGACCAAAAGAAGGCACTTTGCCATTCTATTTGATTTGTCCCATTTCTCGTGCTCATGCGCTCCTCATCGATGAATGAATCGTCTAGAGGTTTGGGACGAGTGTAGTGAGTACAAATAAATTTTCTTCGACAGTAAGAACATTCTCAATGTTTCATTTCCGCTCGATAAAATTCGGACCGGATAAAGGATTTTGTGCGAGCATGTTGATAATCGGTGTAAGAGACATATCTGAAAAGTAATGTAAACACATAAGCATACGATCGCATATAATTCGTAATAATAATATTGTAACCTTTTGATAAAACAATATTAATTGAAACCTCCAATGGCCCAAGGAATCCCACAAGCAAGCCACGCGTGTGGACGTTTATGTTGGATTTGTATACTGAAAGCAGTTTTGGTTGAGCTTGTTTACAATGTTTCCTGTTACCACTATTACAATCTCCTATCCGAATTGATTACTTGATTGTATATATCGTGTCCCCTTATCTCATATATAAGTTAGATCATACGATGTGTAGAAGATCACGTGAGTCTCGTATGATTGGTCAAGCTTAATGAGATATAAAAGAATCACAACCGAGACAACTTGAGGACGAGTTGTCGGTATAGGCTCGGTATAGATAAGAAGTGACTTGACTTGGTTGCTTGTCTATCTTTGATGCGTCTCTAACGTATTGAAGGATCACAGTGAGATGAGTTCTTCTATCTGACCATCGTGAAGAACCAAGATCTCGGTGACTTACGATGATCTAAACCTCGATAAGGTATTAGGTGAGTATGAGTTGCTGACCATCACTTTGACTTGTTATGGGTAAGGGTTATATGTTCTAACCCAATATTCTCCGCATCTTGGGTGGTGGCAGTGCTTGTATGTCATGCTAGTTATCTCAGACGAGTCACCGTATCCGTTTAGGATGATGACGTCCCTTAAGGAGCTCAAAGGTTTATTGTACTAAACCCCGCAGTTGAGTTAGCTCAAGTACGATAATAAGGTTGAGTGGTACTACTTAAGGAATTAAATATATTAATTATTTTAAGCGGTCGTAATGCTCTAAATAATTAATGGACGTGCGATATCTTAAATACGGGGATTCGTAATGTCTAAGTGCAAGCCCGACTCACCTTCGGTAATAAAGGGGCAAGTCAGCATTTATTCTCTAGTGGCATGAATGAATGTTTATAAATTAATTTATGTTACATCTTTGAACATAAGATAATTAATTTATTTGAGGCCCATCTTTATTCCTTGCATTTGATCCTCAGGTCGGCCCATCCAGCCCGTAACTCTTGGATAAATCGGCGCCTATCTCTCTCCTAAGGCAAGGATTTGATCCTCTTTATCCATAAGGATATTATTATATTTATGGGATATGCATGGATCCTTTCCTTATGGGATTATGGTAATGCATTATAAATATAAGGTAAGAGATAAGATCAAGGTTAATCCTCACTTTTAAACCTAGCTATTTTCGAGAATTCCTATAGCCTTTAGGAGATAATTTTCGAAAATTATAGGAGAGGATTAGGGTGATTTTTGTAGCATTCTCCATAGCTTATCCTCACCCGATATTGGAGATTGGGTAACCGGGATACAGTCCAAAAGATCAAAGCACGAGTCTCGATCCGTTCATCCCCGACAGATTCAAAGGTAAACACGAGAAAACCCCTACGTGTTGCAATTAATTATATAGGTGCATGCTAGGTATATAATCAATGTATGGTGAATTAAACATCCAAGATAGATACTCGGGAGAGGGCTAAACCTAGTTTTCCCTACAATTGGTATCAGAGTCTGGGATCAGTATCTTGGCTCTGTTGGATTAATTCACGTTTGATTATTACGTACGAAATATATTAATTGTTGGATTTTTCGTTCATCGTGGCTCGTATTATTTTTTGTCGGTTTTTGTTTTTCACCACGAGAAAATCCGTGGTTAGATTAGATTTTTCCCTGTAAATCTTATCTGTAAAAGAAGAATGAAGACGAAAGCACGAAGAATGAGACGACGGGAAGACACGTCGAAGAAACCGGAAGCACAGCGCGAAGGGCGCGCGGGTGACGGCACGCAAGGCGTGCTCGGTGCTCGTAGCACGCCCCTCGGCTGCTGCGCAAGTTTCTCGATGGGCGGGCGGCGTGGGCGCACGGCTCGGCAGCCAGCGGTGCGGGCGCGCGCCACACGCGGATGCCTCGGCACCGCTTCGGCGCTGGCGTGCGTGCTCGTGGCGCTCGTCGCGATCGCGTGCCTTCGTCTGCGAGGATGCACGCGCTTGTCGCGTGAGATTCCCGGCGCGGCGACGGGTGCGTGTTTGTCGTGTGAGATCCCCGCGCTTGGCGGCGGGCTCGCGATCGCGAGGTCGATCGCGAGGCGGCGCGCGCCGGCGCGCGCGGCGCGAAAGCGCCGAGCATGGCCACGCACGCAGCAGCTCGGCGGGTCGCGGTCGTCTTCACGACCGCGAGGTAGCCCGCGAGGAGCACGCGAGGCGGCGCGAGAGGGGTGGCGGCGGTGTCTTGGGCGCGCATGGGCCGTGCCAAGCACGCGGCGAGCCCATTTTGGCCAACCCGGCTGCACCCGTTTTCGGCCGAATCCGATTTTCCACCCGAGTCCGTTTGTGAATCCATGCGTGCCCGTGCGCGAGGCCCGTTTTCAAAGTTTATGAAGATCATGCTGCAATTCTATGTAATAGATTAGGCGAAAGTGCAGGTTCCACGAGTGGGCCACGATGAGCGTTTTATTTTATTTTAATCGTTCATTGCATGTCGTGGATGTTTAAATTATCGATAACATGCTATGTATGTTTAAATTACGTGAACAAACATATTATATGTTTTCGTGATTGGATGCGCATAGTAAGCATGCTAGGTTTATCACGTTTTCAAGCATATTTTAGAATTCTGCGAGCATGTTTTACATGTTGAGTTCTATAGAAAAGCATGCTAGGATTACGTGATCTGCATGGACAAACCTTTTGAACAAAAAGACTAAGCAAGCAACCCGATAAATTAATTTTTAAAATTAAAATGTCAAGACCTCCACCTTTTGATCTCTAAACAAAGTGAGACGCACTGTGAGTAAACGTCCACACGCGTGGCTTGCTTGCACTGTTTATCATAAGTTTGTTAGATGAGATTTCTAAATAAAATATTTTAAATCTATTGAGAAGTGGGAGTTTCATGTAAACGTCCACACGCGTGGCTTGCATGTGCGATTTTCATAAGTTCTCTAGAGATAGTTTTAAAATGAGATAACAAAGGAATTTGGATTGGAAGCAGTATGGTCCTAGTGAGTATGTCAATTCTAAGAATTCATTTTCTGCTGTTAAAATTGTGGTCATTGCTTAGACATCACCTCGAGTACAACTTCCCGCGAAGTCCCTTCTTGTGATAGTGATGTGGTCTAGTAAGGTCCAATCATTAATTTCATTTGTCATAAGGATAAGTTGACATGGATTGAAATTAAACGACTAAAAGGTATATTTTAGTCCGGTCGAGAGGTTCATGTAAACGTCCACACGCGGGCTTGCATGTAGGATTCCTTGGGCGATTGGAGGTTTCAATTAATATTGTTTTATCAAAAGGTTACAATATTATTATTACTAATTATGTGCGATCGTATGCTTATGTGTTTTACATTATCTTTTCGAGATATGTCTCTTACACCGATTATCAATATGCTCGCACAAAATCCCTTATCCGTCCGAATTTTATCGAGTGGAAGCGAAACATGGAATATGTTCTTATTCTGAAGAACACATGTTTGTTCTCACTACTCCTAAACCCGACCACATCGACGATCGACTAATGAGCAATGAGTCAAGCAGACTTTGGCATAAGTCGAACAATATGGAAAAATGATATATGATGACTACTATGTCTAAAGACTTGCAGCTGCAGCATCAGTCGATGGTAGACGCGACTGAAATATGGTCAAGTCTGGAGAGTAAGTGTAATATCCCGTAAATTTAATACTGGATTACGATAATAAATTTCTTAATTAGTATATTTAATTCAATAATTAAAATCTTAATTAGTCAACTCTTGACTTTGACCAAGTATAATTGGATAATTTCTGTATGAGATTCACTGAGGCTTAGTGAATAAAGGAATATAATTTTCAATATTCCTTCGAACGTAATTTTCTAACGTTGAATAAATTCGACGTTTACGTCTTACAGTATTATTAAGCAGTTAAGCTTAATTTCGAAATTCCTATTATTATAGGAATAAATAAAGTTGTGGTAAACTTTATTTTGAACGTTTTAGAGATAATTCGTCTAAAAGAATTTAGAGACGTTCCAAACGTCTACGTTTAGAGATAATGCGATAACTTTAGCATATGATCTCGGAATTATAAAATTCAAATTCCTATGATTATATTTTATTTAAGAGCATTATTTATCATAAAATAATGCTAGAAAATTTAAGAATGCAATGTACCTTATTTAATGGGTTTCGAAAACCCTAAATATTTAAATTAGGGTTTTATGCTCCTAAATTATTTTAAATGCTTTTCTATGATTAAATTTATTATCTAAGACATATAATATGTCATATAATTATGTAGTAGCTATTTTATACAAGGAAATAAATATTTGGAATTACCTTAGTGATTTTCGAAAATTAGGGTTTTCTAATTACAAATTAATTTTTATTCTTATCTAATTAATGATATATGATAATTATTATATTATTATGATGTCATTAAGGACTAAATGAGGTATAATACAATTTGCACAAGTGTGAGAGCACACTTGCATGAAAGTGGCGAAAATTCTTAGGATTTTAGTATGATTTTATGTATTATTATTATCTTATAATTAATAAATAAATATGAGTTGGATCCTATCATATAATAAGTGTAAAGTAGTGATAGTAGACAATTAAAACAAGTAATCTCATGCTCATTTATGGTTGAGCCGAAAATGTTGAAAAATTGGTTGAAAAATTCTTAATTTCATACTATATAATAGTGCCATTTGTATAGTTGAAATTTTTGACTTTTCTAAAGCAACTTTATACTATAATAATAATATGATTATAATATAGTATATAATATAAAAATTAAATAAAAACCTAGTCTAAAATAAAGTAGTTGGCGTAAACTACTTAATAAAGGCTTAGTGTGTTATTTTTTAATTTTGATAATTATGATGTAAATTCTTAATTAATTATAATATAGTATAATATATATATATATAATGTAGTAACAAATAAATAAAATCAATCCTAGTATATATATATAGTTGGCGACACAAACATTAATATATATAATTATTTTATGCCAACTATACTACAAGTTGCAACTTAGGGATAAGATAACATTATGAGTTGTATATGATAAGATTAAAATTTTTGTCTCCTAGCTAATGGAGGTGCCGATTTTGTTGACAAAATTAGACAAGTGGTATAAGATATTTTTCATGTAATTAATGTGCTACAACTTGCCTAAGTCTATAAATATAACATAAGCTCTCCATTAATCCATTTTGCACCCTCTAATTTCGAAACATAGAGAGAAAGAAAGGAGAGAGTTCTTCAATTCCCATCCCAAAATTAGATCATATAAGCCTTCAACAATAAAATCCGTACCGATTAAAAGGTTAGAAATTTTACGAGCTTCGATTACATGCTAGAATTTTCGATTTTCGTCCGTTAGAATTTATGTTATGATCTTAGTTTATATATATGATTTTCGAAAATTTCGAACCATGTGTTAAAATGTTTAGATATGATGTTTATATGATGTTGTGAAGCATGTATATTAATTATATCATAAAATTAAACATACTATTAAATTTATTCATTTGACCGAAAACTTAGGGGTTATATATGTTGATGATTTTGATTTTTAATTGTTGATTTAAGCATGGAATAATAATCTAGGGTATTAATTATGCTTATATGAATTTATTTAGAATTTTTGGAAAACTATAGCTTATAATTTAATGAATACCGAAAATTATGGTATAAGTATAATGTTGTGATATAATTCATATGTAAGTGTTATAATAGTATATCAAGTATGTAGATTCATAATATATGGTTGTGAGAATTTATTGAAATTTATAAATATTATTTTGACCTAAGTCGAAAATTTAGAAAGTGACTTAGGAAAATTTTATTCAATAAGTCACAATAAATAACAATTATGTTGTAGTAAGCATAATTGAGGGTGATTAATTGATTTATGAATTTATTGGAATTTTTAAAAATCATTTGATGGGTTATTTATGAAAACCGAAAACATTATTGTATAATACTAAGGTGTATAAATTTTATTTGACTAAGGTAATTACATATTATTAATCACATGATAAAATAGTGTGACATGTGAATTTATAGGAATTTTTGCACAAGTCTAAACTATTTAATTTGTAATTACCGAAAATTTCATAATATGTGTATGTCACGCCCCTCAATCCTAAGTACGGATTAACAGGGACTATAACTCTAAACATGTGAATGAACAAACATGGAGACTCTCTTTAATAAAAGCGTAATACATACGACAAGTATGTTCTTGGACTTTAGTACATAATTTAAGTTCTAGCAATGAAGGCGTGTGATAAGTACATATGACGATGTACTATCAAGGTATAAACATATCGTGACAACATTCCTATTGCCAACACCGCCCATCCATCATCTCGCTCAACCCGCACATTTAAAAACAAACATGCGGTGAGTACAAGAATACACTCGGTGGACTCATGCGAAAATATTTTATCATTTTATATTACCTTTGCCACATCATGGTAAGACACAAGGGTTTTAGTTGAAAATGCCTTGTGCTTACTAAAACATTTTATCGATTCATAAAAATCATCGCTTTGGCGGGCATTTTTCTTGGTGTGTATGATCCATATCCCTTATCATCATTCATCATAACATCATAGTCGAGCGTCGTGAAGGAGGCCTCCTCTACGACGCCGGACCGGCCGTGAATTGTCCTTACAAAGACACAATACCTTAGTGTACACGTTAATCCTAGCTGTGTATTGTCCTTCCAAAGATAGGATCCGATATCGATTTCATTCATAAGTTGGGAGCAACCCAACAACATTCATAACATTTCATAACATCTCATGGATAGGATACATACACAAAACATAAATATTTTTGCGGTAATCATGTAAACATTTTATAAGCATTTCTTGTAAGAAAGCATCGTAAATAAAATATTTGATAGCATTTCATTTTGAGTAGAGTAAAGCCCACTGGATGTGGATCGCCTTAATCCCGTTTCTTGGATTGTAAGTCCTAGCTTTAGCCTATCTATTCTTGACCTTGAGGTTTTGGAGTGGAAAAATCCATTGGGTCTTAGAACCCATATTTCTACTTTAGTGTATATCATGGTATGATATACACTCGATTAACTATGTGGTAGCACCTAGTCGAATATTTCACGTTAAGGTATGCTTTCGTGAAAATATCGTATCATGATGTTTTATCATAATTCGTACATCTTATAATGCTCTATCGTACTGCGACATAACATAATGAATGCATCGATTAATAGCATGTTAGTCACATAAAGCATACTTCATAGGGTTTCCAACACTTAGTCAAATTTCAAGTGTTTTAATTTCAGCAAAACAGCTTGAAACAACCCAAGTGACGTGCTTTGACGACCCATAACTCTCGATTCAGAATGCGTATGGTCGTAAAAGATACATTCTGAAACCTCTAAACATGTACTACAAGTTCTAAGAAGAATTAAATCCAAAAGAGTCGTGGTTCTGAAGATATAGGGTCTCAAAGTGGGCAACTCAAACTGACTTCTATACTTAGAAAATTTTACAGAATTTTCAGTTTTAGCTTAACGACGAGGGTTTTATGAGACTCGTAACTTTTGACTCGCAATGCCAAAATGGCTGCAGGATACCAATTTAGAAACCTTGTAACAAGTACTACATATGTCATGAGGACCATACTGGAAAATATATAACTCATCGAGAAATATATAAGTCCAAAGTTGACTAGTTGGAAATAGACAGTTTCCAGTAGGTGACTTTGGGCTGATGAAAGGTATACCTATAAGAGTTTGTTTGGGATGAAACTTTCCAGATCACAACTAGACATGGTAAGGAACATTTCTTATGAAGAAACCCAAGTCCAAATCGGACTACAAATGGCTTGAACACCTCACGTAAAGTCATACTCGAACAGCCTATTATATGAAAAATTTACTAAGGCAGTTTGTCCAAAACAACTTACTGTAATGTATCAACTTTAAAAATTCACCGTGAGTTCATTGTAAGGAATCTAGAAATGAAACCAATCATATTGAAAAGACACTTAAGTCTAGTTTTATCCAGAAAAGCCTCACTCAATGATTCACCATAGATTGGGAGATAAATATATTTTACCACAAGCTATCACTCCCGTGACAATTTTGTGCAGTTGGCTTGTAAAATCTAGAATAAATAGTAAAGATTTTTAGAAAATTCTGAAAATTTACAGGAATCTTATATACATGCTGAATTATGTTTCTGCCAAATTTTAGAGTTTTATCATTAGCCAAACTTAAAACGAAAGCCACGCACTATGGGTGATAAACACGGCGATTTCGAAGATTTGTGCAGTGTTTTTGATAAATACAAATAAAATATAAAATCAAGTTGGATGGACTTGAATTTTACAGAGGCATACTAGACACATATAATTTAAACATATCAAAAATTCACAATCATCGGACCACTGAAACTTAGTCAAATAAATTCGTGAAGTTACTGTTTGTGCAGCCAACTTCCAGTTTTCATTTAGGCTTATTCTTCTTGTAAGCATTTCGTATGACAAACGAAAATAGTGAATTTATCACCCCATTTCAAAACCAAGCTCATCAATTCCTCATACTCAATTCACAAGATCAACATGCAATGCATCAATTCCGCTAGTTTTACCCAAATCAACGACATGCAATCACATATCAAGCATAAAGGCATATATGCATGTATATGGTTTGGCCAAATTATGCTTATGGGAAAAGGCCTTTACCTTGAATAAATATCTGAATAAGCTCGAGAGGGTGGGTGAAGGGAATGAGGCTTGTGGCTTTGCTCGAGCTTGATGCCCATTTGTGAGCTAGGAGCTCGAGTTCTTCTCAAAGAAATATGAAGTAGGGGCTGATCTTTGAAGTTTCGATCGTGGCCATGTCTCGACCTCAGTCGAGAGAGACAGAGACGAGAAAGATAAAGAGGGTGCGTGAGCTTGACATTTGAGGGTGGGAGTGGCTTCCTTGAAGGCGTATGATGTCATCGGCACTTGATCTTGAAGAAGGGAGGATCGGCAAAAGGAAAGGAAGATAGCAAGAGAGAGAGAAGAGGAAATTGAGGAGTGGGGTTGCCGTAAGGATTTAGGGAAGAGAAATGTAGTGGGGTGTTGGAATTGTGGTAAGGAGCCAAGTGTTTGGGGGTGTTTTCATGGATGACAAATGTCACCCTTACACATGCAAGAAAATATACACATATATATGTATATATATCAGATTTTAATAGTATAGTTAGGTTATAATTAATCCAATGTCACTTAGATACATGTAATAGGAAAAATCAACAACACACTTTGTTACACCTTCAAGGGTTTTCGGCTATTACACATAAACCATAGGTCAAATTTTTATTTTCCATGCCCAACATTGATATATATTATCACATATAGTTTAGATGATAAATAATATCATAGGATAAATTAATGGCATCATTTTATGCGATAAAAATCGAGTTCGAAAATTAGGGTTTTCGAACGTTTGAAAAAATTGGTAACTATCGAATATTGATGATCTAGCATTGATTTAATGCTAATTCATACTGTAATTACATATACCAATCATAGGAAATTAATTCCTATAATTTCTTGATCGATTAAAACGCTTTTCGTTTCATCTCAAACCGTTAACGTTTGAAAACGTTGCAAAACGTTCATTATCGACTCATCTCGAAATGGTCGTCATTACTTTATTACATTATTCCATTAATAATGGAATTTAATTCTAAGCTTAATTGCTTAGAAAATATCATGAATTTTAACTATCGATACACGATCGACGTTAAAATAATACTGCCGATATACTTCATATACTTTTATTTCTTAATTCACAATTCTCAGTGAATATAAAAATAGGAATTCATTCCTTCGTAAATAATCGAAATCATTATTCGATATCTTATGGATTGAATCATCTCGGTAATTTCTAATTTACGGGTTTTAAATACCGTAATTGGGCATCTAATTCGCGGGTATTACATCTACCCCTTAAAAGAAATTTCGTCCCGAAATTTGCATACCTCATAAAGTATGGGTATCTTAACATCATAACATCATAACTTTCTATGTGCTTTTCTTTCATCCATGGTTCTTCCATTGGACTTTTATTATAAGACCCAAACTTGCTTCTTTAATCGTTGAATCGCACGATCAAATTAGTCGAGATTTTCATCATAACCCATCTGAGTCAAAGGTCACATCATCATGTTGGTTTACGTGAATTGGGTCATTTTCGTATTTCCTTAACTGCGACATGAGGAAAACATTTCGTACTTTCCCCCAAATGTGGTGGAAGTACTAAGCTATAGGCTACTAGGCCTATCATTTCTAGGAGCTCGTAAGGTCCTATAAAACGTGATCTCAACATTCTTTGTATCAGAATTCTTATAATCTCTCTAGACGGGGAAATCTTAAGAGATTTTGATTCCGCATTTAAAAATGCAGTTCAAATTTACGCGTATCAGCGTAAGACTTTTGTCTGTCCTGAGCTTTTCTTATTCTTTGCCTCGTTGGTAGATATCTTAATCGTTTCATTTACAACGTCAGGACTTTATACCTTTGCTCACCTACTTTGTTACAATAAAGTGGTGGTCGATACTTCTTTCGCAATATGCCTCATAAGGCTACATTGATCGTTATTTGGTAGCTATGGTCGATGCGTAAACTTACCAAGTGGTACAATCGTTCTCACTTGCATCTTGGTTTAACACTTATGTTCTATCGTGTCCTTAAACGTTCATACCGTCCTTTACGATTGTCTATCCGTACGTGGTGGACATCTATGTTAAGAGCAACCTCGTATCTAACTCCTTTTGTGAGTTAGTTCAAAATCTAGGGTACTCTTGAAGTCTCTATCCGAATCGATAGGTTTTGGTACTCCTTGTAAATATCGATTTCCTTTATGTACGTTGTGCTAACTTATCGGATCTATGAGTCATCCGAATGAGCAGAGACAAAACATAATTGGCGAGTCGATCCACTACTAGCCATATAGTAGTGCGACTTCTTTATTACTTTGGTAAAATCATCATAAGATCTATTTCTATATCATTCTATTTTCATTCGTAGTTCTAGAGATTATACTCTTATAAGGCCTTTGATACAATGCCTTTACTTATTGGTAACAGAGACACTTTGCTCGACAATATGGTTATATCTCATTTCATTCCTTGCTATCTAACTTTTCTCGTAAATCATAATACATCTTAATAATGCATGGTTGGCGGTATGAGAAGGATCATGAAATTCATTTTGGTTTCATTTCTAAGCTTATTATTGCTTGAAATATATGTATATCTCTTCCTTAGACAATATAACAACATCCGATTGCTCCTTAGAATCCTTGACTCTTCATTCCTTATCTTAATTAGTATTCTATTCCCATCTTCATTCTCTTTTTAGTCATATTTCACCTTGGTTGTGGGAATACTACTTACATTAAGTCCTTGATTTTCCGACTATTTACTTCTCGTTTTCTTAACCTTTCGATGAGTTTTCTTTTCTTTAAGGACATACCTTGATTTAGACCTAATTTTATAACTTAGGCATTAGATTCTACATTAACCTTCCTTAGGTGATTATTTATCACAATTATAATCTTTTACTGATTCGAGCCATCTTTTCTATCATGTATCCAAGTTCCTTTGCTCGACGAATAACTTCAACTTTTGTGAATTGTGAAGGGTTCTTAACTTATTGATATAGGAGTGATATTTCCAAGACTTCGGTATTTATACCACTGTTACTATTCTAAGTCATGAGTTGGGAAATTATATTCATGTGTCCTAAGTCATTGTGATGCATAAGTTATTATTTATCTCATATTAATACATAGCCTTACTTATTAATCCATGTAAATTTGATTCCTTTTTGGGGTTGCTATGTTATTGGCCTTGCTACTTTAGAGAGTCTAAATGGATCTCTAATAGTAGTTAATCAATCTATAAAAATTCCTGATCTTATTTTAGGTCATTGACGTCTTTCATCTTTAATTGTTTTGTCCTTTGTCGGATCTACATTGTTTTCTTCTAAGGACACTATGTGTTTGAAGAATATTTCTCTTTTAGTGAAATTTACAAAACTGTATTTGGCAAAATTCGCCCGGCTCTTAAAAGTCGTAAGACATCCCTTTGATTTTCTTTATGTTCTTTCTCGTCCTTTGAATAGATAAGAACATCATCCATGAGGATTGAGATAAAATTATCTAGGTATGTGTGAAACACTCGATTTTGAGTTTCATGAGCAGTGGTGCATTGGTTAGTCCGAATGGCGTAACTATTATCTCATAGTAACCATATCTTATTTGGAACAATTCATTTCCGTATTTCGGATACCATTCTTCAAGACCATATAATATTACATCATAATGCCTCAGTGAGGACTTTTCATACATTACTTATGAGGGTCGGTCTACCGAGCTGACTGATTATAAGGCGTCTAGCTCTTTTTACACTCAAAACTTTGACACTTCTTCACCATATTCATAAACTCTTCCAAACTACGTTTATTTTACATATCTTAATCACACCATTTTCATCATAAACCATTATCTACATATAAGTCTTATAGGATCCTAGGATTCTAGGTCTCAAGTGACCTTCGTTGAGTCGTACTTCTCCTTGAAACTTGTCTTTCTCCAAGTCGCTTTTGTTTCATATTTCGATGATTATTCTCTTTCAGAGAGCCAGGGGTCAAGCTGCTCCCCGTTTCTTCTTCAATACTAGAAGTTGGTGTTACTTTTATCAGAAAGTATGGTTGGGTTGGTAGCTGTAATTCTCTTAATCCGCGAGGCGATAAGATTTTGTCCTTTTGCCTTCTCGTCTCTTTCTGGTACCAATGATGGCACGGGACGTGGGGCGGCGTTTGGAACATCAGGGTACAACCATTCCTTTATACCGTGCGGTGTAACTTGCCGAGGTCCAGGACAAGTACTCGTGAGGTGTCGTTCCTCACGCATTATATGTATGCTTAAACTTGTTGATAAATCCCGTAAGTCCGTCCGGACTTTGGAATTTTCTCATGGAGAAATTATTCTTTTGATACTTCTTTTGTAAAAATTCCTCCGATCTGTGGGCAACCGATGATCGTCGTTGGGTACCATCCTCATTTGACACTCTATAGTTCGAGCATCCATGCGAGGTGCAAAATTTTCTTCAAAACTGCTCGAATCCATGCCTAGTTCATAATAAAAGAGCCGATATGCTCGTGTGAGTTATAACCTTGTAGGCCTTGGGGTTAACTCTTACCCGTTAAACTCTCTTTTCTTGTCATACGTAAGCGGATATTTTTAGATAAATCCGACTTAATTTAAGCAATGGAGGATTTCTAAACAAGAATGATCTCTTAAAGAATTATACACTTTAAGACATATATAACCCGTAGATGACTCATGACTCTTATCTTAATACTCATTTCGTTTACATCTTCATCGTATATTGCCTTAAAGATATTCAGCATAGGCGAACAATGGTCTTGATATTCCGTGGTGTGAAACCTCTAACGAAAAGCTGAGCCCAAGCCATGAGTATGACCATTTAAAACTTCTTGTCTCTAAAATTATATCTACGTTCCACATGATGTAATGATCCAAATCATTGGATAGCACTTTAGGCGATTCTAGGTTCAATTCGAGCTTAAGTAACACTTGCGATGGTCATAATTCCCGTATAGGTAAGGAGATTTTCATTTCTTGATTCGGTTACCCTGAGTTGGGTTCTATCGCTTCTACGCATACTTGTGCGATGTCAAAAAGCGAAGCACCTAAATTGAACAAAATCTTATGGGTATTCTGAGAAATTTTTCCTCATACCTATTCTGCCTTTTGGTTCTGTTTGTTCTGTTTTCAATGTGAGGTATAGGCTTTGGTCAACGGTCTTTCCGTTTATTCAAGTAAATATCTATTTCATATGTCCTTGTCCTTTCCATTGGGACATCTTGTTCCCTTGCTATGGCCTTCATGCCTCGTTCACTTTATACTTTTCGATTGTTAGTATCGTTATACTTTTACTAATAGCATTAGTGGTTAGGTCTACATCAACCTATCATTTGATATTGATATATTTCAATAATGAAATCTTATCGTGAGAGCGTCGTGTCTCTATCACTATCATTCATTCCTAATCCAAGATGAATGATTAAATTCCTTTTTTTTTTTTTTTTCACTTTATCGATCTTAGGAGTATATTTCTCATATATATTCTTACTTTAAACTCTTTTCGTAGAAATCCTTGTCTCGGCATTTAGTGCCATCGTTTGTAATATCCTTTTGGATATCGTCATTTCTTCTTAATCTTTTATTGATTCATCATGCAATTTCGCATAAGATAAAATCCTTTGTCCACTTCGGGATGTATTATACTTTTACCTTGACGTCAAATATCTTTACCATTTTCTCGACATTCAATGATTTCTTCATTTCCATGTCAGAGATACTTACTACCTCACTTTATTGATCGTCACAAAAATATGGGGTAAGATTTACAATTAGGTTCACCTTAAGATCCTTCCATGTGAATCTTTTCACGTGTTCTCTTGGATGTATTTCCTTTGCAAGATCTATAGAAACTATCTTGCTTGTTAACTATTAAGTTACACAAGACAAGTTTTTGTGTCATTATAACTTAGGGTATTAAGATTCATTTCAAAATAATGAATCTATTTCTTAATCCGTTTCTTTACTTCCAGGAATTACCTTACTTATCGAAATCATAACATTTACGAAACTTATGTCATATCCCGAACTATCGATTGTATAGCTCATAATTTCTTACGCTATTTTGACTTTTGTCCATTTTTTGAGCATGGTATCGAGAGTAATCTTACTTTCGTTATACTTCGGTTCCCACTTTCAGGACTAGAACCGTTATCATTGTCATATGGCTTGGTAGGGTAGTACCTTCGTACTCCATAACTTAAATTCTAAGCATCTCATTACCATGTCTTGACTTCGGAGTTATTTCCTCCCTACTTAGTTCACATACTAGGGATATCCTAGCTATTCACACATCTCAAAGATTATGATTTCTCAATCTCATTATCATCTGTTTAACCAAGTTTCAATTACTTGGAATCGATTATGCTCAAGCATAATCTCATTAACTTAGGTATAAGGCGAGAGATTTATTTCCTGAGATGCTATCATTTCTTCATATATATATTCTTTGAAAAGAATATCTTGTATGCATCTTTATTCTTTTAAACGTGTCTAACCTACTAGCGAGGTTTCAAGGATATCCAACTATCTTAAAGATAAGTTGTAATCGCTCTCGTCATGACATAATAAGGAAATTCATATCCCACGATATCATATACTTTTCTTTACTTTTACTCTTTGCATTTAATGCTAAAGAGTATCTTATTCTTAACTTCGTTATCATAATAGTTGTATGATGGTATAACTTCACTGTTATCATTCTTTGTTAACCCCATCAAAGGTCCTCACATCCATGTGTATCATAGGGAAAATAAATATCTCGCCTCATCGAGATTTTCTTTACATCATAATTTCTCGATGTCATCACTTTATCGATCCGAAACTTTTGGGTGATTGAGATAAGTCAACCTATTTCATGCCCGACATTTATCGCTTTACTAATTGCACTTAGGTGACAAGGTAAGTCAACTTTCATCTTACTTGATGGTTTCAAGAGTCGAGAAGAGATTATCACGACTACTTACAGAGGTCTTGTCTAATCCATCAAGATAACATCTTTTCAATGATTGAATCGATATGTTCCTTGGGTGAATAAATGGGGCTCTAGGGTCCAAGACCGAATGACGACTACCGAGATTTCTTTGGTCATATGGGTGGCCGGACCGTCACAATCATATTCTCGGTCACACAAGGCTTTGGGTTCAAAGGACACTTTGTACATTTTGAGTTGGAAGTTTTCTTGGAAGAAGTGAGAAACTCGAATGATTTCTCAATTGGAACTAGGTCATAGAGTTAAACTCAATGACAGAAATTGGGTAATGGATATAATTTGAAAGCTTATATACCCATAATAGGTCATCAACAAAGTTCTCATGTATGTCAAGGTTCTACTTGTATTACTGAAGATTTTACTTTCTTAGTAACATTCTAGGATTCGTATCATACTATAACAGTCTTACTCTTTTCAAATCATAGAACTAACTTCAACTGATTCTCATGAATTCTGGAATAAGAATCAGGAATTTGGTCCTCCATAAGAAATGAAGTACAGTGCATTAGGAGCACGTAGGCGAAAACCATACGTAAATCGGAGTTCACACGACCGAGAACGAGTCAAAACAAAATCACTGCGCAGTGCAGGGAAATTTACACGCTTTCGCGCCGAGGTCATAAGCGATGCCGACACCAAGGTCGTACATGCCGTTACCGATGCCAAGGTAGTACAGGGCACTGCCGACACCGAGGTCGTACAGGCTACCAAAGTCGACATGTTAAATTCGATGTTACAAATTCCCGATTTCGAAGTTGACAGTCGCACATGTCGATGTCGAAGCCGAGGTCGTACATGTCGAGGTCGAACAATTTCGTATAAATCTTTCACTTTTCTTCACTCAAGGTGGAATGAAGTTCTCAAATCCATCACTAATCTTGTTCTTGTAATTGAAGGAAATTCTAACTTCTATGTTCTTTCGTAAAAAGTGATCATGCTTCTTAAAAAGTCTACGTTCTGTTGAACTAGCATACTCATCATCATAATCAACTTTGAGATTGAAGTAAAACTTCGAATATTCCTACGTAGTTCATTTGTACGCACGTATTTCGTTGAATTTAAAGAATTCAACATATCGTATTTGACAATTCAATGTCCAATCTCAATCATTTTAAAACATGAATAATCATAACTTTGTTCATAATAATGAACCCTTATTACATTTCAGAAATTCAACATTTCATCTTTGGCATATCGTGCCAAACTTTTTCATATCATTGTCATCATCTTTCTTATATTTTCCTTCTTTTCATAACTTTCTTGACAAGTCATTTGTCATATCATTCATTTTCAACCGTTCTCATAGCTTTCATTTCTTTTCAAAGATCATTTCAATCATCCTTCACTTTAAACTTTTCATTTTATTTAAAAAATCATTTCATAAACATTCGTCCGCCAGGGCTAATTTTCAAAACTTTGGGAAAAGAGTCATTTACCTCATTTCGGTTGAGCTTGATGTGATGGAGTGTTGAGCATTGTCACCGATCTCTAGAAGTCTAATGACTCAATCTAGACTTAATCTTAAAGGAGATTTTGGGTTCAAGAGCGAACCGCTCGATACCATCTGTCATGACCCTCAATCCTAAGTACGGATTAACAGGACTATAACTCTAAACATGTGAATGAACAAACATGGAGACTCTCTTTAATAAAAAGCGTAATACATCGACAAGTATGTTCTTGGACTTTAGTACATAATTTAAGTTCTAGCATGAAGGCATGTGATAAGTACATATGACGATGTACTATCAAGGTATAAACATATCGTGACAACATTCCTATTGCTCAACACCGCCCATCCATCATCCGCTCAACCCGCACATTTAAAAACAAACATGCGGTGAGTACAAGAATACACTCGGTGGACTCATGCGAAAACATTTTATCATTTTTATATTACACTGCCACATCATGGTAAGACACAAGGGTTTTAGTTGAAAATGCCTTGTGCTTACTAAAACATTTTATCAGTTCATAAAAATCATCGCCTGGCCAGGCATTTTTCTTGGTGTGTATGATCCATATCCCTTATCATCATTCATCATAACATCATAGTCGAACGTCGTGAAGGAGGCCTCCCTCTACGACGCCGTGACCGGCCGTGAATTGTCCTTACAGCACACAGTCACCTTAGTGTACACGTTAATCCTAGCCAGGTATTGTCCTTCCAGCATAGGATCCGATATCGATTTCATTCATAAGTTGGGAGCAACCCAACAACATTCATAACATTTCATAACATCTCATGGATAGGATACATACACAAAACATAAATATTTTTGGCAGGTAATCATGTAAACATTTTATAAGCATTTCTTGTAAGAAAGCATCGTAAATAAAATATTTCAATAGCATTTCATTTTTGAGTAGAGTAAAGCCCACCTGGATTGCTGTAGATTGCCTTAATCCCATTTCTTGGACTGTAAGTCCTAGCTTTAGCCTATCTATTCTTGACCTTGAGGTTTTGGAGCTGGAAAAATCCATTGGGTCTTAGAACCCATATTTCTACTTTAGTGTATATCATGGTATGATATACACTCAATTGACCATGTGGTAGCACCTAGTCAAATATTTCACGTTAAGGTATGCTTTCGTGAAAATATCGTATCATGATGTTTTATCATAATTCGTACATCTTATAATGCTCTATCGTGCTGCGACATAACATAATGAATGCATCGATTAATAGCATGTTAGTCACATAAGGCATACTTCACATAGGGGTTTCCAACATTTAGTCAAATTTCAAGTGTTTTAATTTCAGCAAAACAGCTTGAAACAACCCAAGTGACGTGCTTTGACGACCCATAACTCTCGATTCAGAATGCGTATGGTCGTAAAAAGATACATTCTGGAAACCTCTAAACATGTACTACAAGTTCTAAGAAGGAATTAAATCCAAAAGAGTCGTGGTTCTGAAGATATAGGGTCTCAAAGTGGGCAACTCAAACTGACTTCTATACTTAGAAAATTTTACAGAATTTTCAGTTTTAGCTTAACGACGAGGGGTTTTGCGAGACTCGTAACTTTTGACTCGCAATGCCAAAATGGCTGCAGGATACCAATTTAGAAACCTTGTAACAAGTACTACATATGTCATGAGGACCATACTGGAAAATATATAACTCATCGAGAAATATATAAGTCCAAAGTTGACTAGTTGGAAATAGACAGTTTCCAGTAGGTGACTTTGGGCTGATGAAAATATACCTATAAGAGTTTGTTTGGGATGAAACTTTCCAGATCACAACTAGACATGGTAAGGAACATTTCTTATGAAGAAACCCAAGTCCAAATCGGACTACAAATGGCTTGAACACCTCACGTAAAAGTCATACTCGAACAGCCTATTATATGAAAAATTTACTAAGGCAGTTTGTCCAAAACAACTTACTGTAATGTATCAACTTTAAAAATTCACCGTGAGTTCATTGTAAGGAATCTAGAAATGAAACCAATCATATTGAAAAGACACTTAAGTCTAGTTTTATCCAGAAAAAGCCTCACTCAATGATTCACCATAGATTGGGAGATAAATATATTTTACCACAAGCTATCACTCCCGTGACAATTTTGTGCAGTTGGCTTGTAAAATCTAGAATAAATAGTAAAGATTTTTAGAAAATTCTGAAAATTTACAGGAATCTTATATACATGCTGAATTATGTTTCTGCCAAATTTTAGAGTTTTATCATTAGCCAAACTTAAAACGAAAGCCACGCACTATGGGTGATAAACACGGCGATTTCGAAGATTTGTGCAGTGTTTTTGATAAATACAAATAAAATATAAAATCAAGTTGGATGGACTTGAATTTTACAGAGGCATACTAGACACATATAATTTAAACATATCAAAAATTCACAATCATCGGACCACTGAAACTTAGTCAAATAAATTCGTGAAGTTACTGTTTGTGCAGCCAACTTCCAGTTTTCATTTAGGCTTATTCTTCTTGTAAGCATTTCGTATGACAAACGAAAATAGTGAATTTATCACCCATTTCAAAACCAAGCTCATCAATTCCTCATACTCAATTCACAAGATCAACATGCAATGCATCAATTCCGCTAGTTTTACCCAAATCAACGACATGCAATCACATATCAAGCATAAAGGCATATATGCATGTATATGGTTTGGCCAAATTATGCTTATGGGAAAAAGGCCTTTACCTTGAATAAATATCTGAATAAGCTCGAGAGGGTGGGTGAAGGAATGAGGCTTGTGGCTTTGCTCGAGCTTGATGCCCATTTGTGAGCTAGGAGCTCGAGTTCTTCTCAAAGAAATATGAAGTAGGGCTGATCTTTGAAGTTTCGATCGTGGCCATGTCTCGACCTCGGTAGAGAGAGCAGAGGCGAGAAAGATAAAGAGGTGCGTGAGCTTGACATTTGAGGGTGGGAGTGGCTTCCTTGAGGCGTATGATGTCATCGGCACTTGATCTTGAAGAAGGGAGGATCGGCAAAGGAAAGGAAGATAGCGAGAGAGAAGAGGAAATTGAGGGTGGGGGTTGCCGTAAGTTTAGGGAAGAGAAATGTAGTGGGGTGTTGGAATTGTGGTAAGGGAGCCAAGTGTTTGGGGTGTTTTCATGGATGACAAATGTCACCCTTACACATGCAAGAAAATATACACATATATATGTATATATCAGATTTTAATAGTATAGTTAGGTTATAATTAATCGATGTCACTTAGATACATGTAATAGGAAAATCAACAACACACTTTGTTACACCTTCAAGGGTTTTCGGCTATTACACATAAACCATAGGTCAAATTTTTATTTTCCATGCCCAACATTGATATATATTATCACATATAGTTTAGATGATAAATAATATCATAGGATAAATTAATGGCATCATTTTATGCGATAAAAATCGAGTTCGAAAATTAGGGTTTTCGAACGTTTGAAAAAATTGGTAACTATCGAATATTGATGATCTAGCATTGATTTAATGCTAATTCATACTGTAATTACATATACCAATCATAGGAAATTAATTCCTATAATTTCTTGATCGATTAAAACGCTTTTCGTTTAAATCTCAAACCGTTAACGTTTGAAAGCGTTGCAAAACGTTCATTATCGACTCATCTCGAAATGGTCGTCATTACTTTATTACATTATTCCATTAATAATGGAATTTAATTCTAAGCAATTGCTTAGAAAATATCATAATTTTAACTATCGATACACGATCGACGTTAAAATAATCTTTAGATATACTTCATATACTTTTATTTCTTAATTCACAATTCTCGGTGAATATAAAAATAGGAATTCATTCCTTCGTAAATAATCGAAATCATTATTCGATATCTTATGGATTGAATCATCTCGGTAATTTCTAATTTACGGGTTTTAAATACCGTAATTGGGCATCTAATTCTGCGGGGTATTACAGTGTAATAATGTTATAAATTTATTTTATCAAGAATAATTACATATTATGATCTAAAATAATATTTTAGACATAGTATGATTTTATAGGAATTTTTGGAACAAGAATTGCACATAAAATGATAGAATTTCATAAATAGTTGAAAAAGTCAAAATTGTTGACTTTCGTTGACCAAAGTCAAAATTGTTGACTTTTGATTGACTTGGTCAAAATCGTTGACCAAAATCGTTGACCAAGGTCAGCAGACGCAATCGATAATCGTTATCTATGTGACGTGAATGCGTTTAGTAACAATGTAACTTCGACACGTAAGTACATTAAAACGTACATTATGTACTAAAGAGATGGAATATCTCTTATATGATAAGTAAATTCATAATTAACATCTTTTGATTAGGAAGCGTTATAATAAGTCCGACGTTAGCCTTATTCGATGCATAGAGCGTTATAGGCGATGTTCGTCTCTATCGAAACGTGACTACGTGCTAAATGAATTCCTTACGTAAAGGTTGGGCGCGTCTTGATCGTTGACGTTAGAAAGGACTTATTTGAAAAGCTTCGCACTGGTGGGCTTTATTCAAAACCACTTTTATTTATTGCTTTACGCAGTGAAAAGTATTTATTCTGATGTTACATTGAGAAATGTTGATGAAATGATTACCTGCCCAAAGTGTTTATGTTTTTGTGTATGAATCCTATCGTGATGTTGGGCAAGCCAACTTTGAAAGTGAATCAGTTGTTGGGCAAGCCAACTATGATATTGAACAGTTGTTGGGTCGCTCCCAACTGGGTCGCTCCCAAATTTTATAGAATGAATTCAGGTCCTGTGCTAGAGGGATGAATTTCCTGGTCTATTCCTAGCCTGGAGGTTGAATTTGAGTCCTGTGCTAGAGGGATGAATTCCTGGTCTATTCCTAGCCTGGACTGATGCGCATTAAGGTGGACTGTGTGCCGAAAGGACAATTCTCGGCGGTCCGTGACGTGAAGAGGCCTCGCCTACGGCGTTTAAAGTGAAAGTTATATGTGAAAAGCTATGAGAAAGTGATATGGATCATACACACAAAGAGAAAATGCCTGCGCAGGCGATGTTTTGAGAAATGTGAAAATGTTTTAGTAAGCGCAAGCCCTTTTTCAATAAAACCCTTGCGTCTTACTCAGAAGGGGCAGTGTAATTTAAAGTTAATAAAATGTTTTGGCAATGAGCCCACTGAGTGCATCATTTGTACTCAGCCCTGCATGTTTGTTTTTAAATGTGCAGGTTGAGCTGATGGATGGGATGGAGCAGTGTTGAGCAATCAGGTCATTCATTGCTAAATAGTAGAACCTTGAATACACATCGTCACATGTGTACTTCACATGTTTTCCGCTGCTAGATTATGAAGTCTTATGTATGTTATGTTATGTTAAACCTCAAACACTTGAAGCTCTAGAAATTTTATCAATATATGTCACACCGTTCAGTGTTCCATGTCATTATCCTTTACTTAATCCCGTTTATCAGTAACAGTCCCTGCTAATCCGTACTTAGGGTTGGCGGGCTGTTCTGATAAGTTTGGGCAATCGGATCGGACGGTCCACTTCCACACAATGAGAGAAATCTTGGCGTGTAAGATGGAAGAAAAAGTTCGGTCCATGAACATGTCTCCCATGACTCGTCATGGATAGTCTTGATCGGTTGGGAGGAGGTATTGACGGCGAAGCCAAGGTCGATATCATCCTCAACACACTTTGCCAAGACTTTGAGAATTTTCACGTGAATGCGATCATGAGCAAGACCGAGTATACACTTAGTCGGTTGCTTAATGATCTCGTGGCTGCGGAATGAGCTACAGGCGAAGGAGCACATGCCCTTGCTAGCACGTCTAGGGGCCCAAATTTTCCGTTGCAAAATGGAAAAGAAAAGGGTCACCAAAGGTGGCGGAGGCAAGGGAAATAGTGGGAGTAATGGGGCGGGAACATGAGCGCCACGGAGGCTTAAAGAAGCGAAGGAGAGGGGCAAGTGCTTGAGTCTTGCAGGCCCGGGCATTGGAAGGCCAAATACCCTATGCTCAAGGCTCAAGTCGCCATTTGCTTTAATGTGGAAACATGTTTAGCGACTTGTTCTACTCATTCATGGGTAGTAGACACGGTGCGATTGATCATGTTTGTTACACCTGCGGGGTTCTGCGGATAAAGAGGCTGCATGATGGCGAGATAACGATCTCCATGGGCAGCGCAGTGAAAGTCGAGGCCGTTGCGGTCGGAGATGTTACTTTATGTTTTGATAGAACAGTTTTAGTATTGAAAGATGTTTTATATGTGCGGATTTTCATGGAACCTTGTTTCGTTTGAAATTATTTATTCATTGATATTACATTATTTTTGATAGAGGTGTTTCTATCATAAGAAATGATGAAGTTATACGTGTTGGCACATTATATAATTAAGCTTTATACTATTTACGCTAAACATAATGCTATAACTATGTTGCATCATCTACAAACCTTAAAAGAGAAAGTTTTCTTAGCAAGATGACACCACATTTCTCTAGCATCTTAGATTAGGTCACATCAATCTAAATAGGATCAAAGGCGGCTAAGAATGGGCGTTGGGTAATCTAACGATTACTCGTTTCGATCTGCGAATCTGTATAGAAGGTAAGATGTCGACTAGACCCTTCAAAGCGAAGGGTTATAGAGCGAAAAAGTGTTGGAGCTAGTCCATTCGACTGTGTGGATCGATGTCCACACAAGCTCGTGGAGAATGCAGTATTTTGTCACTTTCATTGGCGATTACTCAAGTGCGGTTCATATACCTTCACATGAAGTCTGAATGCTTTGAGAAATTCAAAGAGTTTAAGGCGGAAGTGGAGCGAAGCTTGGTAAAAGTATCAAGTCACTGCGGTCGATCGCGGTGGCGAATACCTCAGTAACGAGTTTATGCACTATCTAGTGAAGTGTGGGATTACCTCCTTGTCACGACCCCATTCCGGACCAACCCGGTCTGGAGGGCGACTAATACTAGGAGTAGTATTTTAGGGATTACATGGGTAAAATAAAGATGCATAAGAATAAACTAACATGCTTGAAGCGAATATGAGGTGATGTTATAATGTTTTTGAAAAGGTTTGAGCCATCGGACCCCAAAACTTGGCACGATCCGATGGACCTCGTTAGTTCATAACATAAAGCATAAATAAGGGAGTTCGAGTATAGCGGCGAAAGTGTGTGAATACATATATGACGATATGCATTGAAGTATAACCCAAAATTGAAGTAAATCGGTCGAGGACACTGGACTCCTCAACACATCCCCCATCATCACCATCGAGCTCAACACACATTTAAAACAAACATGCGGGGCTAAGTACAAGGAATTGCACTCGGTGGACTTATGCGAAAACATTTGATAATATTTGGATTCTGTTTCGAACATCGAGTAAGTCGCGGGGTTTTACTTAAAATGCCTTGTCTTACCAAATCATTCAGGTTCAATAAACATAGCTTTGGCGGGCATTTTCTTGGTGTGTATGGTCCGTATCTCATAGTCACATACATAATAATAAATAAATAAATAAGCGTCGAGAGGAGGCCTCCATCTACGACGCCGTGACCGGCCGTAATCCGTCTGACCTGCAGTCACTCTCTGCAAGCATATGTTAACACGGTATAGTTCCAACCTTCACGCCAATCTGGCGGGCATTTATCATCCGGCACGGACCCGACATTAAAGGTTGGGCGCTACCACAACAAATGATATAATAGTTCCAACCATCTCCACACCCTACCCGGCATAACGAGATAGGATCCGTACACAAAACGAAATATTTTTGGCGGTGTCTGATGAAAACATTTGATAAGCAGGTTGTAGTATAAGTCTTTGTAAATGAATTCATTTGGTATGACAAGATAAAGTCATATTTTGAAGATAAAGCTCATTTTGAGATAAGAAGGGAGCCCACGGACTACGGTTCGTTGTAAAGTCTGAGTTCGATCGTTCGTCGAAATCCGTCGTTGCGTTTGCGTCCACACTTTGCGGCGAGGCTTTAGTGCGTCGCTCAAGTCTATCGAGACTTTCGAAAACTAAGATAACTTTGATATTTCATATCGATGTGAGGAATCATTAGTGAATTGATACGTCTCTAATCGTCTGACATTGAATTGTTCTCGATTCGCCGAGATCGTTCGGCGTGTTGATGCGTTTCTCGATATATGGGTTTCATTTGTGAAGTCTTTTCTTACTAATGAGGTATCATACTCAATTAGTATATCTTACGGCGTCTTGGCGTATTTATAAGCGTATAATCGTGCGTTTGACTTGAAAAGTCAGCGAAGTCGACAACGGTCGACAAAGTCGATGAGTTTGACTTTTAAATAGTAATTTCTTACTATTTTGCTTTATAAATCGAATTTGATCGATTTGAAAGCGTAAGTCCTATTTCTTGATTTATCTTGTAAATCAAGGACTTATAAATATTTTCGCATTTTAACAACTCTTTTATAATTAAAAAAAGCGTATTTTGGTTTTAAAGCGTTACAAAATGAGCGTTAAGTCTCAAACATAGCAATCTATGTTTATAAAATTTTGTAACATTTAAAAACTGTCCAGAATATTATTTTAGAAAAATTTCATTAATAAGCAGGTTTAAAAGGATTTAAAATCCTTATTAATTATCGAAATTTTAGATAATTGTCTTAAAAATAACAAATGACCCTTGAAAAATTTTCTAAATTAATATAGTGCATTATTATACACTATGGTCCAGAATATGAATTTATTAAATTCATATAGTCTTGTTGCTATTTATTTATATATACATATATATATATATTTACAGTAATTCAATAAATAGGAATAATCATCCAAAAATTCCCAAAATTGATATATACCTATTATAATATCCCAACATCAGTATATAATATTTACATAACCCATAGTTCATCATAACTATTTATTTCAATATATAACAATATTTCACGGTAATTATAAGATAATTACCAAATAAATAGCAAACAATTTCTAAAAATTCCAAATAAATTCCAACATCATTAAACATTATATTATAACATTGTAACATCATAACATCAACCAAACTAATTCAAATCGTCACCATATAAGCTTGTGATGCTCTCGGCTTTTTCGATTTATTTAGTATTTGGTTTTCAAAAATTCCAACAATTATATACTATGTTTATACACTATAGTATAGTAATATAACATCATAATATTTATCAACACTAATTAAATCATCACCTTCAAGAGCATATCACTCACGGTTTATTTGATTTAATTTAGTATTTGATTTCCAAAAATTCTAATAATTTCACACAATGTATAAACAATATACTAAAGCATTAATATACCATTGCATGTTCAAAAATAAAATCATACACCAACCTATGAAATTATAATGTTCACGGTATTTATAAAAAAAATAGCATATGGTTTTCAAAAATTCTAATTAATTCATAGAACATATAATCAAGGTTCTAAAGCACTAATATGTCATAACAAGCTTGAAATAAAAATTATACATCAAGGTATTTACACATGTAGCTCACGGTATTTTTAAACTTTAAGCTAGGGTTTTCAAAAATTTCTAAATCAGTACTATAGTCTTAAATCATATCATAGATCAATAATACATGCTTAAAACATACTAGGAAGCATTCGGCCTCTATCCAACATTTTGTATCATTTTGAAAATTATTTCTAATGCATACTATGGTTAGAAAATTATGAATATACAAGTTAAATCCTTACAAACATTTCATATACAACATCTCATGTTCATGCTTATATTTTTCAAAATAAAATCAACAAGCATATAGACATAACCATAGCTCATGCTCAAGAACACTTAAACAAATATGTATACATATATAAAAACTTTCGAAACATATATATTTATACTAAAACAGTTTCGATTTTTTTTGGATTAAATGGAGATAAAAATCGAAGCTAAAGACCATGTATTACCTTGAGAATGGTACAATATCACAAGAACAATGCAAGGTGCTAGGATTTTCGAATGGAGAAGAAGAAATGGAAGAAGGAAAATCTGGAAATGGGGAAGTTTGGCTCTCGGTTTTGGGCAGATTTTTGGGAGAGGAATGGGGTGTTGAGAGAGTGTTAATTGTTGGGAGAGGTTTGAAATGAGTGAGTATGAGAGAAGTGAAGAGTCTTGCTACAATATGCCTCTCTCTCCCTCTCGATTTTCAGCAAGAAATGGGCAAAAATCTGATGCCAATGATGAAGATTATAGTGATGATTAGGCTAAGTAAAAAGCTAAGCCATGCATTGGGTAGAAAATAGGTGGAGTGCATGCTTGTTTAAATGATGATGGGCGACGGCTATGGGGGTTCCAAGGCTGATTTAATTTTGTTTTTGTACATAATACATGTATTAATCATAGCATAGGTCATAGATATATAATACATGCCATAAAAATAATTAAATCAACACATATCCTAAATTTAAAAATCTGGATTATAAATTGGGAAAATAGAAAATAAAATGTAAATCACACCTATTATTGATACTCATGCACATTTCGATCAAACATCTCATAATATATGATTTAGATATTAAATAATAGCATAGGATAAAATTATTACACATTTCGAGCATATAAAACCTAATTTCAAAATTAGGGTTTCGAAATATAAAATTGAACTATCGAGTTCTAGGTCTTGAAAATTGATTTTAATGCTTAATAATATCCATATATATCATATTATAAAGTTTAGATACCATAGGATAATTTAATGGTATCATTTCGTGTGATTAAACCACTATTTATAAGTTTAGGGTTTTGAAAATTAATAGCGAAAATATCGAGTTTAAATGCTAAAATTCGATTTTAATAATTATTAATACTGTAATTATATAAAATAATAATAGGAAATTAATTATTATAATTTCCGAGCATTAAACTCATTTTTAAAGCGTCTACAGGCGTTGACGTTAACGTCTCAAAGCGTTCAAAGTCGACTCATCTCAAAATGGTCGCATAAGTTCATACTTACTAAATAAATATATTCTATTTAATAAAGGAATTAAGGTGGAAATTAATTCCAAGCTTCCTTTCTTCAGAAAATTTCATGAAAAGGCGGCGTTCGATCGCGTTTGACGTTAAATATATTGACGAATCATTTAAGTAATATATCTTTCCTTTAATTCACAATCCTTAGTGAATTATGAAAAGAATTCGTTATAACGATATCGTATCGAAATCCTGAATTCGATGTCGTAAAAAGATAATATCTGTGAAAACCACAATTACGGGTTTAGAATCACGTGTCGTATATTCGTTTCTTTGGAATATTACATTCCACCCCTTACGAAAAATTTAGTCCGAAATTTGTATACCTTTAGAAAAATAAATCGGGGTATTTTTCCTCATTGCTTCTTCAAGCTCCCGTGAACTTCTTCGTCGTGGTGTCTCCACAACACTTTGACTAACGGAATCGACTTGCTCGTAGTTCTTTGGACTTTGTGGTCAGTATGGCTGCGGGTTCTTCCTTATAGCTCATGTCGGCTCGAGGATCACGTCGTCTTGATGAATCACGTGCTTTGGGTCGTGAGCGTATTTTCGTAATTGTGAGGCGTGAAAACATTATGGACATTCCCTAGGTTTGGCGGAAGAGCCAACCTATAAACTCTGGACCTATCCTTTCTAGGATCTCATGGAGTCCTATGAAGCGGGGTCTAAGCTTTCCTTCGAGGCCAAACGACAATCCCTTTTGATGGAGAGACCTTAAGAAATACTTTGTCTCCATCCTCAAACTGTAGCTTCGGATCTCACGCGTATCGGTATAAGATTTACTGTCATCTGAGCCTCTTTTATCCTCATCCTAATTTGTCGAATGATTTCGATCATTTCACTCACCGCATCGGGCCCTATGACTTTTCTCTCACCGACTTCATCGATAAAGTGGTGATCTACACTTTTGCCATCTGAGGCTTCGTATGGGGCCATGCCGATCGTCGCTTGATAAGCATTGTTGTAAGCAAATTCAATCGAGGTAAAATGTCTTCCCATTTTGTACCTCGATCCAAAGTTCTGATTCTAAGCATATCTTCTAGCGTTTGGATCGTTCTCTCCGATTGTCCATCGGTTTGTGGATGGAATCTTTGTCTTGAAGTTTAATCTAGTACCAGTTCTATTTGCAAGCTAATCCAAAATCGGATGTGAACTTGGAGTCTCGATCGGTAATAGATTTTGGCACTCCATGTAGTCGTACAATTTCCTTAACGTGCAAACGTGGGCAACTTATCGGATCCATAAGTGCTTTGAATAGGTAAAAGTGAGCACTTTTGGTAAGTCTATCCACAATTACCCATATGGCTGTGTTTCCTCTTCTCGATTTGGGTAAGCTTGTATGAAATCCATCGTTATATCGTCCCACTTCCATTCGGGATTTCAATGGTTGTAACTTCCGTAGGAGTCGTTGGTGTAGGGCCTTCACTTGTTGACAAACAAGACGTTTCTGAAAAGCTATGTCTCGTTTCATGCCTTCCCACCAAAATTTTTCCTTGGTCCGGTACATTTAGTACTACACGGTGGGCGGTGTAGGGCGTATCGTGAGCCTCACTCATGATTTCGTTACGAAGTTCTGCGTCGTCGAGAACGCATATCCTACCTTCAAACAATAAGGCGTTATCGGTAGCCTCTTGAAATCTTGAATCCTTGGACCTTAGTCTTCCTCGGATCTTTTCCAACTTTTCCTCAATCCTTTGTCTCTCGACAATTCTTTTCTTAGATCGGATGTCGGTGTGGCGTAGCGATCTGACTCACGATTGTCTGGGTGGTTCAACCAGTTCAATCTTCATCTGCCAAACTCTTGACGAGTTTTCCTCTCGTACAAAGAGACATCCTAACTTGGTATGGCTCTTACGACTCAGCGTCGGCTACTACATTCGCCTTGCCGGGTGATAGTTAATACCACAATCGTAATCTTTTACTAATTCTAGCCATCTTCTTTGTCTCATATTCAGATCTCTTTGTTTGAAGAAATACTTCAAACTTTTATGATCCGTGAAGATCTCACATCTCACACGTAGAGATGGTGTCTCCAAATTTTAGGGCATGAACTACATTTGCTAATTCCAAATCGTGGGTTGGGTAGTTCACTCGTGGGGTCTGAGTTGTCGAGATCGTGGCTATCACTTTTCCTTCTTGCATCAAAACAACCCAGCCCCGTCTTAGATCGTCGGTATAGACCACGTACCCTATCTCTTACGGGATGCTAGGCGGTGCTTTGGTCGATTTCTCTTTGAGTATTTGGAAACTCATCTCGCACTCATCTGTCGAATTGAACTTGATTCCCTTCGAGATGGTTGGGTTATTGGCCTTGCAATCTTGGAGAATCCTTCGATGAATCTCCTATAGTAGCCGACTAATCTAGGAAACTTCTAATTTCGTCTTTGCGTCTTTGGTGATTTCCATTCTTGCAGCCTCTACTTTGGTGGATCTACTTTTATGCCTTGATGAGACACGATGTGTCCAAGGAACATAACTTCCTTCACAAAAACTTCGCATTTGCTAAACTTAGCAAAGAGTCTTTCATTTCTCAAGGTTTGCAAAACCGTTCGTAGATGTTCATTATGATCCTCTTCATTCTTTGAATAGATAAGGATGTCATCTATGAAGACCAAAACAAATTTATCCAAAATGGATGAAATACTGCATTCATGAGGTCCATGAACACGGTGGTGCATTGGTCGATCCGAATGGCATAACTATGAATTCATAGTGGCCATATCTGGTTCGAATGCGTCTTGATACATCTTGAGGCGTATTTTCAGGTGGTGGTATCGACTTAAGATCGATTTTCGAGAATACACCCGCCTCGCCATGATTGATCAAGCGGTCATCAGTGCGGGTAAAGGGTATTTGTTCTTTAGTGTCATCTTATTTAGCTCTCTATAATCGATGCATCCTCAAAGAACCATCCTTCTTCTTAACAAACAAAGCGGCTCCCGAGGTGAAACACTCGGCTAATGAATCCTAGATCCAGCTCTCGTATTTGGATTTTCGGCTCTTCTAGCTCCTTTGGGGCCATCCTATAAAGCGCCCCGACCTTTGGGGCTGATCACGGCTCCAAGTCGATGGTAAACTCCGGTTGTCTATTAGGAGGTAGTCTGGCGATTTTGGAAATACGTCCGAAAATTCTCGGACAACTTCAATGTCTTCTACCCGTGCTTGGGTTTATCCTCATCGTTTAAATAAACAAGGAATGCATGGCATCCCTACGGTTCATCATCCTCCTAGCTTGTAGTCTTGATACTATCGGAATCCTCCTCCCATGTGCGATCCGGTGAAAATCGTAGCTTCTTGTCCGAGAAAGTGAAGCGAAATTTTCCTTTCCTTACGAGAGAATCGTGGAATGATTCTTAGCTAACGATCCATTCAGAGGATTATGTCTACATCATCCATGGGTATTATGTTTAGATTGTTAGCGAACCTTAAGTGATCCTAATGTCGACTCTAGGTTCGAGCAAAAGTGGGTATGATCATAATCCTCCTATAGGCGATGAGATTCTCATATCACGGCTTGATTTTTCAGACCTAAGGCTCGGCATTTCTACGCATGATTTTGCAATAAAGAATGCGAAGCACCGTGTCGAACAATACTATAACGGGTAGGTTGAGGAGGACTCCCATACACCAAGTTTCCTGGTTTTGTTAGTTCGCCTCTATCACAGGCGTGGGCTCACGCTGAGCCTACCGAGGCGACAGGCGCGGTCCTTGTTGATTTGGCGGCTGCTGCACAGTGCATTCTTGCCATTGCTGGCGTTAGCGAGGTGGTTGCCGCCTCTGCATTGTTAGGCGGTGGTACGCCACTGCAGATTCTGAAATTCTTCTTGCATTCTTGCCATTAATGGTGTTGTTGGAGTTGTTGTTGAGGTGGGGTTGTTGCCATTGGAGTTGCGGGGTTTGGGGTTGGAATTGCTGCGGCGGCTGGGGTTGAAGCTGTATAGCCCTTAGTGGCTCGGCATTGCCGGTGGTTCGACCTAATATCCGAGCGTGACATTGGCAATTGTTGGCGTAATGCCCGTTGCCCTTGTAACACTACCACGTTTGCCGTGCACCCTTGTGTGCTCTATGGCATCTAGGCATTGAGGTGCCCTTGATTGTTCTGTGGTCCCCTTCTTTGGTGGAGCATAATTGCTCTCTTCCGGTTTTGTCCTGATGCGCCGTGTTTCCTTGCCACGGGCGCTTGTGACCTCTCCATAGTTTCCGCGGTTGTTATTCCGGGTTGGGGTCAGTTCCCTTTTCCTTTGTCCAGTACCGTGTGTGCGGCGACACCATCTTATTCTCGGTCATGGCGCCTCGATATCAAGCTCGTGCGAGAGCTTGGTGTAAGATAGGTCTCCGTGGTGGCAAGAGACATCGTATCTCCATTCTCGACCACGACTGAACTTTTCCGACATTTTCAAGTCGGTGTCCACGGATCTAGCGCATATCTCGACATCTCGCGAGAAAGTGCGATCATAGTCGATTCTGGATAATTTTTCTTGTTTTAGCGGGAAAAACTCTTGCCTCTTTCCCCTATAGCTTTTGGGGATATACTTTTAAATCTGACTCTCTTGAAATCCTCCCATGAGAATTCCTCCACTGTTCGGTGTGAAAGTCTTCTTCGGCCTCCCTTTGAAGTCGGTGGTCCGATAAGGTGGAAAGTAACACGACATCCTTTCTGTGCGTGCACCTTAAGAAAGTGAAAATCCGTTCAATGGCCCTAACCCGTTGTTCGGCTTCTTCAAGCTCCCTTCCGTTAAAAGCAGGAGGGTTTGCCTCGAGAATAGTTCTTGATCCTGCGATCGGGTTGAGGTGGAGGTGGTGGTTGGAGATTATCTTACGGTTCTTGTTAGGGATTCTACCCTATACAAGCCTTCCTCGACCTCTGGGTTCTCTTTACGGGTTTCTTCTGGAGGCGTTACGCTATATGAAACATACCATCATTAATTATTAACGCACAACTTAACAAAATAAGGTTTTCATAGCTTCTTCTTAAGCGACATAAAATAAAACAACTCATCCATAACATAGACAATTGTTACCAAAAAGGCCCTTGGGTCAAAATATATGTAGATAGATAACGAGGTTTGTCAAAACAAGATGTCCAACATCGAGGATCATAGGAAATGGAAATAACAAGGTTTGGGCCCACACGCCAAAGAAAATCTGAGTCCTAGAACCATGGTATTGAAATAAAAAAGAAAGTTAGCACACAAGCTAGTCGTGACAAAGCAGTTCTAATCAAAACATCGCCTAAGGTCTTGGGAGTTTCCTTCCCTCTCAGCGTCTTCCTCGGGGTATTCCTCCTCTTGGTCGTCTTCCTCATCGAATCGTCCTCACGAGTCGTACTCTGGATGGTCTGCACCGCTAGCTTCCATCATCGGTATGTCGCGTAGGGGTCCGAAGTTATCCGCCGTATAAGTCGTAGTTGTGGCGGATCGGTTGTAGCATACTCGGGTCGGGTCATATCCGGGAAGGTATCTAATACTCATCCAGCTGTCAGGAAAGGGCTCTTCGTCTTGGTGGTGGTGGATCGGATGCGGTGGTAAGGCGGTAGTGGCGGACGTCTTGGGTGTCCAGCTGGCGGGTGGCAACACGGGCTCTCCCGAGGCTCTGGGCGTCTTGCCTATCCACCTCGTACATCCTGCCCGTCCGTCCGATACGGGGTATCATTTGGATCAACTTGTCTCGAGACCTCAAGGTACAGACCACTCTGGCGACTCGTCACGCCAAGTGTACTCCGTGGAGGAGATAGGGTCCCGTCGGTGCGGCCCCATGAATCTTGTACCGCGTAAGTCGGGTGACTCACGAACACAGGCGGATCCCAATCAAATCATATCCTCGGGAATCGATAGATGTAGTCTCCGATACCTCTGCAGCATAACCATCCAGTGCAAGGGTATAGCTAGGAGTCTCTTGATGCCATCGTGAGTCGGTTGCGCCATGAGGCTCGGGCGTTCCTCCACAACCGGGTAGTGCGCGAGAAACTCACCTAGGTCTTCCCCAAGCACATCCAACATTCCCTATAGTGCGCATCAGCTCCTCGGGTGGGGCATGAGGTCCTACCCTCCTCCTGGCGATATAGCGCATCTCATCCATCTGCCGGTTAAAAACTAACGTAAGTCGACTATCGTTATCTCAAAGCGAAGGGATAGCATAACGAGAAGCAACTAGGCTAGAACTAACAATTCTATAAGGTGAGCAACATCATAATGCACAATAATTACCACAACTTACCTTCTTAGTCTTACCCAAACATATACATATAGCTAATGATATCTCGATATCGCTCTGAGATCCTTGTCTTATATCAAACACTTAAGCTAGAGTTCAACAGACTCTATCGTATTCTGGAGACAGAATTAGGGATTCTGCTCTTCATAACAAATGAAGATCAGTGCGTTAGGAGTGCGTGGGTGAAAACCATAAGTAAATCGGAGTCCTAACGAGGAGATCTAGCTAAAACATATCCACTTGCAGTGCAGGAAATTTGCGCGATCGTGCAAAAATGTCAATTAGTGCGTCGGCGTAATATGTCTACCATATTTGGGTCCTTAAGTCGGGCTGAGCGATCTGAAGCCGTAAGTGATGTCCATGTCGTGATTCGTGTTGCTGGTCACTCGTGTCGAAGTGATGATGGAGTCTGTCGTCATTCGACTTAAAGGTTGGGGTTAGTCCTCGTTTGTCCTTCTCGCTCGTCTTTTGTCGTCCGTGCTCAAGGGTATCATCACTTTCATTCTTCCTATTGTTCTTTTGTTCGCATAAGGAAAAGTTCGTACTTCTATGTTCTTTCACGATCGTGAGCATGCTCATAGAGTCTAAGTTAGTCTCGTGATAACATATCATTCATTATGAATAAAATTTTGAAAGTCGGAAAGTAAAGTTTTATATACTTCCAAAGATAGTCATGATCAACTCATATACATATTAAAATGAATTAGATTCGTTTCATGTTGATCATTCAACGATACTACCATACACTTCCATCTCAATACTTGAGCAATTGTATTGGCTCGATTAAAAAAAAATTGGAAAATTTTCTTCCTCGACTTCAAAATTTTCATAATAATAATATTTCTCAAAGTTCCTCTAACTTGCTCATCATGCAGAAGTTTTCTATTTCATGAGTTTGAGAAAGAAATGCGTTACCTTTTTCGGTTGAGCTCGATGTGATGGAGTGTTGAGAGGTGGTGGGTTTCTAGAAGTCGGTGACTCGATCTAGACTTAGAATAAAGGTCTTGGGTTTACAAAGAGCAAAGCTACGATACCACTACATCGACCCATTCGGACCAACCGGTTGGAGGCGACTAATACTAGGAGTAGTATTTTAGGGGATTACATGGGTAAAATAAAGATGCATAAGAATAAACTAACATCTTGAGCGAGAATATGAGGTGATGTTATAATGTTTTTGAAAAGGTTTGAGCCATGGACCCCAAAACTTGGCACGATCCGATGGACCTCGTTAGTTCATAACATAAAGCATAAATAAGGAGTTCGGTATAGCGGTGGAAGTGTGTGAATACATATATGACGATATGCATTGAGGTATAACCCAAAATTGAAATAAATCGATCGAGGACCTTTGGACTCATCAACACATCCCCATCATCACCATCGAGCTCGACTGCACATTTAAAACAAACATGCGGGGCTAAGTACAAGGAATTGCACTCGGTGGACTTATGCGAAAACATTTGATAATATTTGGATTCTGGCGCCAACATCGAGTAAGTCGCGGGTTTTACTTAAAATGCCTTGTGCTTACCAAATCATTCGGTTCGTAAACATAGCTTGGCGAGGCATTTTCTTGGTGTGTATGGTCCGTATCTCATAGTCACAATACATAATAATAAATAAATAAATAAGCGTCGAGAGGAGGCCTCCCATCTGACGCCGTGACGGCCGTAATCCCGTCAGCACCTGCGGTCACTCTGCTGCAAGCATATGTTAACACGGTATAGTTCCAACCTTCACGCCAATCCTAGCGGGCATTTATCATCGACGCGGGACCCGACATTAAAAGGTTGGTATTACCACAACAAATGATATAATAGTTCGAACCATCTCACGCCCTACCGGGCATGAGATAGGATCCGTACACAAAACAAAATATTTTTGGCGGTGTCTGATAAAACATTTGATAAGCAGTTGTAGTATAAGTCTTTGTAAATGAATTCATTTGGTATGTGATAAAGTCGTATTTTTGAAGATAAAGCTCATTTTGAGATAAGAAAGGGAGCCCACTTTGGACTACGGTTCGTTGTAAAAGTCTGAGGTTCGATCGTTAGTCAAAATCCCATCATTGCGTTTGCGTCCACGCTACGAAAAGTGAGGCTTTGATGCGTCGCTCAAGTCTATCGAGACTTTCGAAAACTAAGATAACTTTGATATTTCATATCGATGTGAGGCGAATTCATGAGTGAATTGATACGTCTGTCGTCTGACATTGAATTGTTCTGGTTCGCCGAGATCGTTCGGCGATGTTGATGCGTTTCTCGATATATGGGTTTCATTTGTGAAGTCTTTTCTTACTAATGAGGTATCATACTCAATTAGTATATCTTCACGCGTCTTGACGTGTTTATAAGCGTATAATCGTGCGTTTGACTTGAAAAGTCGGCGAAGTCGACAACTTCAGTCGACAAAGTCGATGAGTTTGACTTTTAAATAGTAATTTCTTACTATTTTGCTTTATAAATCGAATTTGATCGATTTGAAAGCGTAAAGTCCTATTTCTTGATTTATCTTGTAAATCGAGGACTTATAAATATTTTAGCATTTTAACAACTCTTTTATAATTAAAAAAAGCGTATTTTGGTTTTTAAAGCGTTACAAAATGAGCGTTAAGTCTCAAACATAGCAATCTATGTTTATAAAATTTTGTAACATTTAAAAACTGTCCAGAATATTATTTTAGAAAAATTTCATTAATAAGCAGTTTTAAAAGGATTTAAAATCCTTATTAATTATCGAAATTTTAGATAATTGTCTTAAAAATAACAAATGACCCTTGAAAAATTTTCTAAATTAATATAGTGCATTATTATACACTATGGTCCAGAATATGAATTTATTAAATTCATATAGTCTTTTTGCTATTTATTTATATATACATATATATATATTTCACAGTAATTCAATAAATAGGAATAATCATCCAAAAATTTCCAAAATTGATATATACCTATTATAATATCCCAACATCAGTATATAATATTTACATAACCCATAGTTCATCATAACTATTTATTTCAATATATAACAATATTTCACGGTAATTATAAGATAATTACCAAATAAATAACAAACAATTTCTAAAAATTCCAAATAAATTCCAACATCATTAAACATTATATTATAACATTGTAAAATCATAACATCAACCAAACTAATTCAAATCATCACCATATGAGCTTGTGATGCTCTCGGCTTTTCGATTTATTTAGTATTTGGTTTCAAAATTCAAACAATTATATACTATGTTTATACACTATAGTATAGTAATATAACATCATAATATTTATCAACACTAATTAAATCATCACCTTCAAGAGCATATCACTCACGGTTTATTTGATTTAATTTAGTATTTGATTTCAAAATTCTAATAATTTCACACAATGTATAAACAATATACTAAAGCATTAATATACCATTGCATGTTCAAAAATAAAATCATACACCAACCTATGAAATTATAATGTTCACGGTATTTATAAAAAAAATAGCATATGGTTTCAAAATTCTAATTAATTCATAGAACATATAATCGAGGTTCTAAAAGCACTAATATGTCATAACAAGCTTGAAATAAAATTATACATCAAGGTATTTACATGTAGCTCACGGTATTTTTAAACTTTAAGCTAGGGTTTTCAAAATTTCTAAATCAGTACTATAGTCTTAAATCATATCATAGATCAATAATACATGCTTAAAACATACTAGGAAGCATTAGGCCTCTATCGACATTTTGTATCATTTTGAAAAATTATTTCTAATGCATACTATGGTTGAAAATTATGAATATCTGAGTTAAATCCTTACAAACATTTCATATACAACATCTCATATTCATGCTTATATTTTTCAAAATAAAATCAACAAGCATATAGACATAACCATAGCTCATGCTCAAGAACACTTAAACAAATATGTATACATATATAAAAACTTTCGAAACCTATATATTTATACTAAAACAGTTTCGATTTTTTTGGATTAAATGGAGATAAAAATCGAAGCTAAAGACCATGTATTACCTTGAGAATGGTACAATATCACAAGAACAATGCAAGGTGCTAGGATTTTCGAATGGAGAAGAAGAAATGGAAGAAGGAAAATGCGAAATGGGAAGTTTGGCTCTCGGTTTTGGGCAGATTTTGGGAGAGGAATGGGATGTTGAGAGAGTGTTAATTGTTGGGAGAGGTTTGAAATGAGTGAGTATGAGAGAAGTGAAGAGTCTTGCTACAATATGCCTCTCTCTCTCTCGATTTTCAGCAAGAAATGGGCAAAATCTGATGCCAATGATGAAGATTATAGTGATGATTAGGCTAAGTAAAAAGCTAAGCCGTCGTTGGGTGAAAATAGGTGGAGTGCATGCTTGTTTAAATGATGATGGGCGGCTATGGGGGTTCAAGGCTGATTTAATTTTGTTTTGTACATAATACATGTATTAATCATAGCATAGGTCATAGATATATAATACATGCCATAAAAATAATTAAATCGACACATATCCTAAATTTGAAAATCTGGATTATAAATTGGGAAAATAGAAAATAAAATGTAAATCACACCTATTATTGATACTCATGCATTTCGATCAAACATCTCATAATATATGATTTAGATATTAAATAATAGCATAGGATAAAATTATTACACATTTGAGCATATAAAACCTAATTTCAAAATTAGGGTTTTGAAATATAAAATTGAACTATCGAGTTCTAGGTCTTGAAAATTGATTTTAATGTAATAATATCCATATATATCATATTATAAAGTTTAGATACCATAGGATAATTTAATGGTATCGATTCGTGTGATTAAACCACAATTTATAAGTTTAGGGTTTTTGAAAATTAATAGCGAAAATATCGAGTTTAAATGCTAAAATTCGATTTTAATAATTATTAATACTGTAATTATATAAAATAATAATAGGAAATTAATTATTATAATTTCGAGCATTAAACTCATTTTCAAGCGTCTACAGAGCGTTGGCGTTAACGTCTCAAAGCGTTCAAAGTCGACTCATCTCAAAATGGTGTGATAAGTTCATACTTACTAAATAAATATATTCTATTTAATAAAGGAATTAAGGTGGAAATTAATTCCAAGCTTCTTTCTTTCGAAAATTTCATGAAAAGGCGGCGTTCGATCGCGTTTGACGATAAATATATTGTGAATCATTTAGTAATATATCTTTCCTTTAATTCACAATCCTTAGTGAATTATGAAAAATCGTTATAACGATATCGTATCGAAATCACAAGATTCGATGTCGTAAAAAGATAATATCTGTGAAAACACTAATTACGGGTTTAGAATCTTAGTAATCGTATATTCGTTTCTTTGGAATATTACACTCCTAGCGCTTTTCTTTGGGCACACCACAGCAAAATGGTGTGTCGGGGCGAAAAATATGACTCTTTTGGAAATGGTTAGATCAATGATGAGTTATGCGGCATTATACATTTCGTCTGAGGTATGCATAGAAAGCGGTGACATACTTGCTAAATCTAGTACCGTCAGTCGATCGAAAAGACCCGCTTTCGAGTTGTGGTTTGGTAAAGCCTAGTTTAAACCACATAAGGATATGGGGCGTCCGGCACATGTCTTTGAACAAGAAGGGCGACAAGTTGGAGGCTAGATCAAGCCTGAAACTGTTATTGGCTATCTAGAGGGACGAAGGTGGTTTATTCTATAGTCTAAGGATCGGAAGGTCATTATTAGCACTAATGCCCGATTCTTAGAATAGATTATATGACAAACCTAAATCAAGTTGAAATCATTCTTTAGGAATTAGAAGATGATCGTATTCCACCACCGATTAAGCGAAAGATGCGAGATGTATGGGTATACAGTGGGAGGATCGACACGAGATACTTGAGAATTGAAGTGGGTGAGTTCCTTTGGAGATACCGGCCGTCTGGTGGCTCTATCCGACAAGTTGTGCAGATGAGAACCACCGTTCTGCTTGCGTTGCCATTGTGCGGTGGCGCCTCGTCGTAGTGGGAGGGTTGTTCGTCGACCGGCGATTTATATTCATGGGTGAATCTTGGTTTAGTCCGGGAAGCGAGCAGATAATAATCGACCCATGGACATACGGCGAGGCGATCTGAAGACATGGATGTAAGATCATGGCGCGCTATGGACTTAGAAATTGAGTCCATAACGACTATGGATGTATCTGAAAGATACCTCTACGGATGGCGAGGAAGCCGTGGGTAGTAAGTGGGTATACAAGAGGAAGAGATTTAGATGGAGGGTTTCGACTTTTAAAGCCAGGCTTGTGGCGGCGGTACACTCAGTTGAGGCATCGATTTCGATGAGACCTTTTCGCGCTGTAGCAATGCTCAAGTCCATGAAATTCTTGGCCATAGCAGCCAGCCAGACGCGAGGTTTGGCAAATGGATGTGAAGCCGCTTTTCTAGCGGTTACCTTGAGGAAGGTACAGAGACATCTATGCGACAACAGAAGGTTATGTGGTGAAGGGTGAAGAGCATCTAGTTTGGAAGCTTAAGAAGTCCATTTATGGGCAAGCAAACCTCACGATCACGGAACTTACGCTTTGGCGGTGGTAAAGTCATGGATTTACCAGTTGCCTAGCGAGTTGTGTGTATCGTTTAGATGTCAGCAGTGATGTGGTATTTCTTGCACTTTATGTAGATGACATTCTTCTAGTTGGCAACAATGTGAAGTTGTTATCAGGGCGTAAAGGTTGGTTATCGATCGGTTTCAAATGAAAGACTTAGGAGATCGCGTACATTCTTGGGATCAAGGTTTACGAGATCGCGAGAGAAAATGTTGAGCTTATCTCGGGCGTCTTACATTAATCTTGTGATTACTCGTTTTAGTATGCGAACCCGCGAAAGGATTGCTACTTTTCGGACATGGCGTTCTTTTATCTAGGAAGCGATCACCTATGTTGCAAAGGAGATAGAGAAATGAGACAAGTTCATTACGCTTCCGCAGTAGGAAGTCTCATATCTGTAATCTTATGTCACGAGGCCGATATACGCAATGCGGTAGGCATAGTAGCTGAATATCGGTCTAACCTGGACAAGCTCATTGGACTACGGTGGCGTATACTCAAGTACACGAAAAGGACTCGAGATTATAGGCTAGTTACCATGCGAGATAGTCTAATGCCTTTGGGTTATCTGATTTCGGTTCAAGGCGATAGTGATGAGAAAAAGTCTACCTCGGGCTATGTGTTTACCTTGGGAGGTGGGCCGTATCTGGCGGTCTGGCGGCGATGCATTGCGGACTATACCATGGAAGCCGAATCGTGGCCGCTTGAGGGCTGCTAAGGGCCGTTGTATGGTTCGAGAACTACCTCATGGATCTAGGTGTGGTACTGGTTTTCCCAAGTATCATAGTTTCTTGTGATAACTTTCGGTGCGATGTGGCTTCGAAGGAACCACGGACCCACAGGCGACAAACACATAGAGAAAGTAACATGTTATCACAAATCGTGAGGCGAGGGGCGTCTTGATTGAAAAGATTGATCTGACGGATAACCTAGCGGATCCGTTCACAAAACTGCCGCAAAAGTCTGAAGTGCACATTCGAGGACTTGTATTGCAACTTGATGGCACCACTTAGAAAAACTTACGTATAAGAGGAGAAGCAAAGTGATGGTTTTGTTTGTAATAGCTAGTAGAGACACATTGTATACTAAAAGTTTGCTTTAGTATAAGTGGGAGATTGTTGGTTGTATCTTTGAAAGCGAGTTTTGGTTGAGCTTTTATCTGATGTTTCTGTTACCACTATTACGATCTCTATCTGAATTGATTACTTGATTGCATATATCGTGTCCCTTATCTCATATATAAGTTAGATCATACGATTGTGTAGAAGATCACGAGTACATGTATGATTGGTCGAGCTTAATGAGATATAAAAGAATCTGGCGAGACAACTTGAGGACGAGTTGTCGGTATGAGGCTGTATAGATAAAGTGACTTGACTTGGTTGCTTGTCTATGCTAGTGCGTCTACGGCGTATTGAAGGATCACGGTGAGATGAGTTCTTCTCGACCGTCGTGAAGAACCAGATCTCGGTGACTTACGATGATCTAAACCTCGATAAGGTATTAGGTGAGTATGAGTTCTTGACCATCACTTTGACTTGTTATGGGTGAGGTTATATGTTCTAACTTGATATTCTCGCGTCTTGGGTGGTGGCGGTGCTTGTATGTCGTGCTAGTTATATGTATCAGTCACGTATCCGTTTAGGATGATGGCGTCCCATAAGGAGCTCAAAGGTTTATTGTACTAAACCACTGCGGTTGAGTTAGCTCAAATGCGATAATAAGGTTGAGTGGTACTACTTAAGAATTAAATATATTAATTATTTTAAGCGATCGAATGCTCTAAATAATTAATGGACGTCGATATCTTAAATCTGAGGATTCGTAATGTCTAAGTCAAGCCGACTCACCTTCGGTAATAAAGGGTAAGTCGACATTTATTCTCTAGTGGCATGAATGAATATTTATAAATTAATTTATATTACATCTTGAACATAAGATAATTAATTTATTTGAGGCCCATCTTTATTCCTTGCATTTGATCCTGGTGGCCCATTCGGGGCCGTAACTCTTGGATAAATCGAAACTATCTCTCTCTAAGGCGGGATTTGATCCTCTTTATCCATAAGGATATTATTATATTTATGGGATATGCATGGATCCTTTCCTTATGGGATTATGGTAATGCATTATAAATATAAGGTAAGAGATAAGATTAAGGTTAATCCCACTTTTAAACCTAGCAATTTTGAGAATTCCTATAGCCTTTAGGAGATAATTTTCGAAAATTATAGGAAGGATTAGGGTGATTTTGTAGCATTCTCCATAGCTTATCCTCGCTCGATATTTGAGATTGGGTAGCAGGGATCGATCCGGAAGATTAAAGCGAGTCTCGATCCGTTCATCCCAAAGCCAGTTGAGGTAAACACGAGAAAACCCTACGTGTTGTAATTAATTATATAGGTGCATGCTAGGTATATAATCAATGTATGGTGAATTAAATATCGAGATAGATACTCGGAGAGGCTAAACCTAGTTTTCCCTACGGTTTACATGAAACCCTCGACAGTTAAAATAAACCTTTTAGTCGTTTAATTTCAATCCATGTCAACAACCTTATGACAAATGAAATTAATGATTGGACCTTACTAGACCACATCACTATCGTGAAGAAGGACTTGGCGGGAAGTTGTACTTGAGGTGATGTCTAAGCAATGACCACAATTTTAACGTGAAAATGAATTCTTAAATTGGCACACTCACTAGGACCATACACTTCCATCCAAATTCTTTTGTTATCTCGTTTTAAATCTATCTCTAGAACTTATGAAAAATCGCATATGCAAGCCGCGTGTGGACTTTTACATGAAACTCCCACTTCTCGATAGATTAAAATGTTTTATTTGAAATCTCGTCTAACAAACTTATGACAAGCGGTGCAAGCAAACCCGCGGCGTGTGGGCGTTTACTCACGGTGCGTATCACTTTGTTTAGAGATCAAAAAGTGGAGGTATTGACATTTTAATTTAAAATTAATATGTCGGGTTACTTTAGTCTTTTGTTTCAAAGGTTTGTCCATGCGAGATCACGTAATCTAGCATGCTTTTCAATAGAACTCGACATGTAAAACATGCTCGCGAAATTCTTAAATATGCTTGAAAAAACCACGATAAACCTAGCATGCTTACTATGCTCATACAATCAAAACATATAACATGTTTATCTCGTAATTAAACATACATAGCATGCTACGCATTATTTAAACATCCACGACATGCTTTGAGCGATAAAATAAAATAAAATCGTTCATCACGGCCCAATCATGGACCACATGCTTCCACCTAATTTATTACATAAATTTACAAAGTCTGGTCTTCAAACTCAGCAGGCCTCGCGTGCAGGGCATGGACGGATTCATCAAAGCGGATTTGAGCGGGCGGATCATTGGGCAGGCTGGGTCGAGCCGAACCGGTGGGTCGACCCAAAACAAGCGGGCGGGTCGGTATAAAGGGTTGGGCGCGCTGGGCACGGCCCATGTCGCGCCAAGCGCCGCCGCCGCGCCCGTCCTCGCCTTTTGGCACGCCTGAAAATCGCGCGAGCTTGAGGTTTCTGCGCGATAATCACGCCCGAAGCCGCCGACCATCGAGAATTTACGTGCGCGGGGTTTCCTCATGCGCCCGCTTCGCGTCGAGTGGCGAGCGCTGCCGAGAAATCAGCGCGCATGCGTGCGCTCCACTACCGGCGCAACCAGCGAGCGCGTCTGCGCTGCATCCGGCGCCGTGCACTACCTCGCGGTCGGCGTGTGCGCTCGCGGCGCTCGAGTTTCGTGCTCCACGACTGCGGCGCCTACGTGCGCGTCTGCGCGTTACCCGGCGCTTTGTCTTGCGAGCGATGCGCGTCTTCTTTACCGAAACCTCGCGACCGAGGGCGACCGCCAAGGCTACCGCGAGCGCGAGAACGCAGTCGAACCGTTGAGTTTCCGTCGAGACCCGCGGCGTTGTCGAGAGAAACGCGGCCTACCGCCCGACCACGCTTGACCATGCCGATGGCTCGCGCGCTCGGCCCAAGCCGTGCGGGCGTCGTGAAATCGCGCGCCCGCCGCCCAGGCGGCGAAGCCGCCGAGACTCCCGTCCGTTCTTGCCGACCTTATGCACTGCGTGACCTGCCGAAAGCGCCGCGCATGGCGCGGCCGCGCGCTCGCGTCGTGCATCGGTTTTCGGTTAACTCCGATGTCTCGTTCTTCGTGCTTTCATCTTCGTTCTTCTTTACATATAAGATTTACGAGGAAAATCTAATCTAACCACGGATTTTCTCATGGTGAAAAACAAAATCCGACAAAAATAAAAGCGAGCCACGATGAGCGACATATTCACAATTAATTAATTGCGCGTTATAATCAAGCGTGAAGTAATCCATGAGCGAATCACGATCGAGCTCGATACCAGCTATGAAATCGATTTTAACCTCTCAGGGATCTATCTTGGATGTTTAATTCACCATACATTGATTATATGCCTAGCATGCACCCATATAATTAATTGCAACACGTCGAGTTTTCTCGTGTTTACAGGTAGAATGGATCAAGGCTCGTGCTTTGATCTTACGGGTATATCCCTGGTCGTCTAATTTCGATGTCGGTGAGGACAATCTATGGAGAATTCTATAGAAAATCGTCTCTTCCTATGCTCAAAGTTTTGAAAATCTCACCCTATTAGAATAGGAATTCTCGAAAATATTAGCTAAGCATTAGCATGATTTTCTCTCTCGCATATATTTATAATGCGACCTAAACCCCATCAAGATAGGATTTATGCATATCTAATAAATATAATAATATCCTTTAGGATAGAGAGGATCAAGTTAGAGTCGATGGGACTTTACATAGAGGGCGAAATTCCACTTAGCAGGAGCTGAATAGGCCAGCCAGAGGATCAAATGCAAGGAATAAAGATGGGCCTCAAATAAATTAATTATCTTATGTTGGCCCGAGAACATAAATTAATTCATAAACATTTATTCATGCCACTAGAGAATAAATGTTGACTTACCCTTTATTACCGAAGTTGAGTCGGACTTACACTTGAACTTCTGAATCCGTATTTAAGATATCGTCGTCATTAATTATTTACTGATGTTACATTGCTGAAAATAATTAATATCTTTAATTCATAAGTAGTACCACTCAACCTTATTATTGTACTTGAGATAACTCAACTGCGGGGTTTAGTACAATAAACCTTTTGAGCTCATAAGGGGCGTCATCATGCTAAGCGGATATGGTGACTCGACACGTGTAACTAGCATGACATACAAACTTTGCCACCACCCAAGATGCGAGAGAATCTTGGGTTATCTCATGTAACCCTCACCCATAGCAAGTCAAAGTGATGGTCGACCTTCATACTCACCTAACACCTTATCGATTTAGATCAGCGTCGTCTCAAGATCTAGGTTCTTCACAACGGTCGGATAGAAGAACTCGTCTCATCGTGATCCATCGATGCGTCGGAGATGTGCCGGTATAAACAAGCAACCAAGTCAAGTCACTTCTTATCTACACGCGACTATACCGACAACTCGTCCTCAAGTTGCCTCGGTGTGATACTATTTATATCTCATTAAGCGACCCGATCATACGGACTTACGTGATCTACAACACAATGTATGATCTAACTTATATATGAGATAAATGGACATACAAATGCAATCAAGTAAACAATTCGAGATAGGAGATTGTAATAGTGGTAACGAAACATTGTATCTGGCTCGACAAAAACCGCTTCCGATATACAAATCGACAAGCACTTTCCTCCTCTTCACAACGCCACCACATGCCTTTGGCGTTGGCCATCGCCGCCTCATCGCTATATCGTGCTCCCACCGTCCGTCCTCTCTCTCACTCTGCGACTCGTCCCGGCTCTCTCTCTCTCATGGCGGCGTCACTGTTTCCCTAAGCACCGTCGATGTGTCACCGTCGATCGTCCCCTCATCTCCGTCTCGCCATATCTCAGCCTCCACTAACAAAATTCCCCTCTCGACTTTGTCCTCTCACATCGACACCTATTGTGCTGCTCCTTCAGCTCACCGTCGACCCACGCCTCGCCGCCTGCATCATTTCATCCAACGAGCCATCGTTCCGCTTCGAGCTCTCTCTCTCGCACAACAACTCACCCGACTCACGCTCTTTTCCACGGGCGTCCGCGTCGCCCGCTTCATCGTCAGGCCGAGGCGGCAGCCTGCTCTCTTCTTTCTCACGGGGTCGGCGAGCCTTGGTTTCTCCTCGTCGCCTCTTGGCGAAGGTTGCCGGCGTTGCTTCCGTCGAGCACCCGTCAAAGTTTGGAGGCAGCGAGGCCTTGACCCTCTTTGTACCACGAAAACATACACGCAAGAAGGAGGAGGGAAGGAAGGTAAACAGAGAATAGCAGGGGTCGAGCATAGAATCATATATGTATGCGTCTTTTTGTTGTTGTTCGATGTTGGATTTCTGTTTTTTTTTTAAACATTGTATGAGTGCTATAAAAGGGGAGAATGGGTGTTGGAGCCTTACTTGAAGAAGGTTTTTCTTATGTGTATGTTCCTCCTTCAACTGAACAGCAACCTTGAAGGAAGCCTCCTATGTAAAAAAGAATTGGAGTTGGTTGTTGTTTAACAAAAATGCGTTAAGTGTTTAGAAACTGGAATGGTTACCTTGTGGTTCTTCTTTTCTTGTTTGGTTTTCTCTTCTTCTCTTTGATTTTGGGGGTGTTGAGAAGTCTGAAAAAAATGGAGAGTTTAAAGTGGGAGTTGTAGTGTGTCTTGGGCAGTGAATGGAGTTTGGGTGAGGAGAATGAGAGATTGTTGTCTTATGTGCAGAGGGTGCAGAACGTTTCATAATTCAGTAGGTTAGAGGAGTATGGACATTTGTCTCATGTTGCAGTGTATCTGATTTCCTTTGCAGGAGGAGAGAGGTGTGTGAGAGAGATTAGATTTGTTGTTTGTTGAGGTAGAGATATATGTATAAGTTAAAATATAAGATATGGTCAACTTTCCATTTTTGGTAATTGTAGGCTTCGAGACGATTCACGATTATGACTTATCTCGATCATTGTCACCCACTCGCGGTCCAATATACAAATCCGATCATATTACATTATCGCTCGATTATCAATCAATTAACTTCTCGCTTAATCGCTTAGATAAAATTAAACGATTGGTATTACATCTTTGTTAACTAAAAAAAAAATCGTTAAGTTGCATTTTATAACACGGGTATTACTTTCTACCTCCCTTAAGAAAATTTTCGTCCCGAAATTTCAGTACCTTGTGCGAACATGTGAGGGTATCTTTCCTTCATCACATCCTCGAGCTCCACGTAGCTTCTTCGTGTCCATGGTGTCTCCACAGTACTTTCACTGATGTGATTGACTTATTTCTGAGTTGTTGTACTTTTCGATCAAGGATTGCCTCAGGCCCTTCTTCATAGCTCAAATCTCGATTGAGGGTTACTTCTTCTTGGTGGATTACGTGTTTTGGGTCAAACACGTATTTTCTCAATTGTGATATGTGGAAAACGTTGTGGACGTTTTTGAAACTCGGCGATAGAGCTAATATGTAGGCTACTGGGCCTATCCTTTTCAGAATCTCACACGGCCCTACAAATCGTGGCCTCAACTTGCCCTTGACACCAAATCTTTGTATTCCTTTTAAGGGGGATACTTTTAAGAAAACCTTATTTCCCACCTCAAAGTTTAATTCAGATCGGCGTGTATCCGCGTATGACTTTTGCCTATCTTGGGCCTCCTTGATTCTCTCTCTGATTTTTCGGATGTTCTCAATCATCTCGCTGAATGCATCGGGTCCTAGCATTTTTCTTTCTCCCACTTCATCCCAGTAAAGTGGTGATCTGCACTTCTTCCCGTATAGTGTCTCAAATGGTGCCATCTCGATAGTCGCCTGATAACTGTTGTTGTAGGTGAATTCGATAAGCGATATCACTGCCACCCAGCTTCCACCCCTATCCAACACGACTGTCCTCAACATGTCTTCCAGAGTCTGAATAGTCCTCTCTGACTGCCCATCTGTTTGGGGGTAAAAGGCGGTGCTAAAATTCAATCTCGTTCCGAGTTCCTTTTACAAGCTCGTCCAGAACCTTGATGTGGATTTCGAATCTCGATCCGATGTGATTGATATTGGTATACTGTGGAGGTGTACAATCTCTCGGATATAAAGCTGGGCTAGCTTGTCTGATCCATGGGTGATTAAGATTGGTAAGAAATGAGCGCATTTAGTGAGGCGATCCACTATCACCCAGATAGCGGTGTTCCTTCTCTTTGACTTTGGTAACCCGGTTACAAAGTCCATTGTAATGTGCTCCCACTTCCACTCTGGAATCTCCAAGGGTTGTAACTTCCGTACGGTCGTTGATGTAAGGTTTTGACTTGTTGACATGCCAGACATCTCTCAACAAATGAAGCGATATCCTTTTTCATACTGTCCCACCAGCACTTTTTCTTCAAATCTTGGTACATCTTTGTACTTCCAGGGTGGGCGGTATAAGGGGTTTCATGAGCTTCACTCATGATCTCATTTCTAAGTTCCTCATAACGGGGAACGCACAATCGTCCTTCGAACATGATGGCATTATCCGGTGCCTCCAGATACCTCCCAGGGTTGTTTGTCTTTATTCTCAGTCGGATTTTCTCAAGTTCATCATCCTTTCTTTGCGAACTAAGGATTTGCTCTCTCAGGTCAGGCTTGGCAACCAAAGTGGTAACAATCTCTTCCACTGACCTTGGTGGTTGCACCACCTTCAATTTCATCATTTGGAATTCCTGTATAAGTTCTTCTTCTTCAGTAAGAAGAAGTCCTAACTTGGGATGAGTCTTACGACTTAGGGCGTCAGCTACTACATTAGCTTTACCTGGGTGATAATTTATACCACAATCGTAATCTTTCACCAACTCCAACCATCTCCTTTGTCTCATGTTAAGGTCTTTATGTTCAAAGAAGTACTTGAGACTCTTGTGATCTGTGTAGATTTCACACCGAACTCCATAGAGATGGTGTCTCCAAATGTTTACGGCATGCACCACAACAGCCAATTCCAGATCATGGGTGGGGTAGTTCAACTCGTGTAGTTTGAGTTTTCGTGAGGCATACGCTATCACCTTCCCTTCTTGCATAAGTACACAGCCTAGTCCATTCTTGGATGCATCCGTATAAATCGTGTATTCCTTGTTTCTTTGTCGGGACAGACTAATCTTCCAGTGTTGTGGTTAACTTCTCCTTGAGTTCTTGAAAATTCTTTCGCACTCATACATCCATGCGTGTTTGATTTCCTTTACGAGCAATTCGTCATCGGTCTCGCTATCTTAGAGAATCCTTCATGAATCTCCGATAATAACTTTGCCAATCCCAAAAACTCCCGATCTCATTTGGGTTGGTAGGCGATTTCAATCGTGCATTGCTTGCACTTTAGCGGGATCACCTAATCTCTTGATGACCTGTGTGTCGAAGAAACGTGACCTCGGCTGAGCGAAATCCACACTTGCTGAATTTGGCATAAAGCTTCTTTGTTCGTAGGGTTTCTAAGACGACCTCAAGGTGTATTTTGTGTTCTTTTTCATCCTTGGAATAGATGAGGACATCATCTATGAAAACTAAGATGAACTTGTCTAAATGCGGGTGAAACACCCTATTCATGAGGTCCATGAACACTTTCTGGGCGTTTGTCGATCAAATGGTACAACTACAAATTTTTAGTGCCCATATCTAGTTCGGAAGGCTGTCTTGGGTACATCTGTTGGTCTAATCTTCAACTGGTGGTATTCGGACTTCAGATCCATCTTTAAAAACACACTAGCTCCTTTGAGCTGATCGAATAAGTCGTCTATCCTTGGCAGAGGATATTTGTTTTTCAGCGTCAACTTATTCAATTCCCGATAGTCTATACACATCCTTAGTGTCCCATCCTTTTTCTTCACGGACAACACCGGGGCTCCCCACGGGGAGACGCTTGGTCTGATGAAACCAAGGCTGTATCTTGAGTTCTCCCAGCTCCTTTGGGGCCATTCTATATGGTGCTTTTGATATTGGGGCGATCACGGCTCCGGATCAATAGTAATTCTACTTATGCATGCGGCGGAGTCTGTCGGATCATCCAGGAACACGTATTGGTAGTCTCGCGCCTTGCCACGTCGTCTATCTTTCTCGACTTGACTTCTCGGTCGGAGTAGACTAGGTGGTGGATAACCCTTTTTCAAACATTATGCGTTGCTTGAAGGCGAAATGATTGTCTTTCTTCCGCCCATGCCTATTTCATGAAAGTTTGTTGATTCCTTTCCCAGGGGTTGGAAAGAAATTTACCTTTCGTTGCATAGAATGGTAGCGTAAATCTCAGCTAACCAATCTATCCCCAAAATTATATCTATATCCTTCATCGCCATGATTCTTAAGTTATGGGCAGTGAGCTTAGATTCTCCGAGTTCTAATACTAAGTTCGAGCAAGAGTGAGAGATCTCTATCTCTCCTCCTACGGGTGAGACTACCCTCATTCTAGGTTCAGCCTGTTCTATTGTGAGTCCTAAGGTGTCTACGTAGGCACTAGATATGAATGAATGCGAAGCACCCGTATCAAACATAATTATAACAAGTACGTTAAGGAGTTCACCCATACCTGCCAGGTTACCCTAGTTCTTCTCAGGCTGTTTCTGCCTCAGTGCATATGCCTTGTTCGCTGCGACTGCGTCTCCTGTTGCCTCGGTTGATCCTGAGGCTGTTGGAAGGACTAGGGTTGCCCACAATTGCTCAGCACGTGGCATCCGCGGTTGTTTCGCACCCATCCTCGCTTCTTCGATATAATATTTTTGATAAACGCCGCATTTTACACGGTTGATATTTGAAGATGATTTAGATCGCTTAATGGTTGGATTCTAATGTTTCATCTATTTTGTAATACACCCTCGGTGTTTTCGACGCTTTGTAGTTTATATATCCATCAACCGACCTATTGTTTCTTGGACATTGTGGCATACAGGCTGGTGGGTTGGGTCTCGCCCATCCTTCTTGTTTCTTGGACATTGGTTGGCATAATGGCCTTCGGCCACGAGTGAAGCAGGCATCCTTGCCCGACCTTACAAATCCCGGCATGCACTTTCTTGCACTTTGGGCAGGGTGGTGTCTTTTGATAGTTTCATCCGCCTTGGTTGGGAGCTACTCGCTTTCCTGAATCCTGTTGCTGATAGGGTCGGCCCTGCCATGCTTTCCTTACAGGTTGGTCACGGTTAGAATTGTCCCACTTGCGTTTCTCGTAATTACGAGGCGAGTGCGTGGGATCTTTGGGGTGGGGGTCTTGGGTGGCTTGTCCTTTGGCATTGCCGCCCTTGATGTCTGGGCTCTGCGAGGACTCGGTATAAGATAATCCCCATGGCTGCCAAAAGTCATCTAATCACGTGCCTCAGACCGGCATAAAATTTATCCGCCATCTTCTCGTCGGTATCCACTTGTTGAGGAGCATATCTTGACATATCACATAATACCCTGCCGTATTCTGTCACTGTCATTATTCCTTGCTTTAGGTTATAGAACTCTGTCTCCTTCTTCTTTCGGTAGCTTTTGGGAACGTATTTGTCGTACATTCCCGTCTTAAATTGCTCCCAAGTGAACTCCTCTATATGCTCAGCAGTCATTATTTTTCTCCGTGCTTCCCACCAGAAGTCAGCAGACCCGGTCAGTTGGAAGGTCACGCAGGTCAGACGTTCTTCGTCTGTGCAGCGTAGGAAATTGAATATACGCTCCATCGCCCTTATCCAAGCCTCCGCTTCAGATGGGCCTCATAGCCCATTAAAAACAGGCGGGTTTTGGTGCAAAAATAATTCTTCGATTATGCGTTCGGGAGGTGGGGGTGTGGCTCTTTGCTCTCGCGCGGGGGTTCTCTGAGCATCCTGTTGGTTTCTTCCCCTACCCCTCCATCTCGGACCTCGTCCTCTTGGCGGCATTCTATTTATCAAGGAATAATTGTTAGAACACTTTCATAGATTTACAAGGAAAATCCCCTTTTTTCTTTTTTACAAAAAAAATAAACTCAATTAGTGTTCATGCATATCAGACTATTATCTCGAGCTTCCATGCTCCGATTATAATAAGCGACGAAATTAAACAACATAACTCTTATCACTACCGCAAAAAGACCATCTTGGTGGCCGTATACATATATATACGGAAAAAAAAATTGCCACATTGAGGACTTATACAATAAGGCGTCAAAAGGATGTACTTCTAAGTACATATCATGATGCACAATCTATCGACTCGTCATCGTCAACTACCTAGCCATAGAATGCTGTCAATACATATTTCCACGCTACAAAAGTGCTACGAATACCTACATAAGTTCAAGATCCATGATCGCTCTATTGCTAGGTTTCTAACATCGTATGCATATATATTGAAAATGAATCGACCATCCCTAACTACCACATGGAAGTCGATCCCTGTGAGCTCTCCCTAGTATCATACCCTGAGTCTTCCTCAAGGCCCTCCTCGAGGTCCTCCTCGGGCTCTTCCTCCGGGTCTTCCTCGGGTTCTTCTTCGGGCTCTTCTTCAGGTTCTTCCTCGGGCTCTTCCTCAGGTTCTTCTTCGGGTACTTCTTCAGGTTCTTCTTCGTTCTCCGTGCTCGCTACCCCTGCTGGTGATTGGGTCTTCCCTAGACGCCGTATCATCTCTTCGTAGTAAGCTGAAATATCGTTGGACCCCTCATACCACGGGAGATGGGGCTGCATGGGAGCTGGGACGGGCAGTGGCTCTAACTTGGTCGTGCCCACAGCGTGCGGCCCATAGGTCTTCTCTTCCTCCTGGCTCTCGCACCTCCTAGCTTTGCCCTTGGCAGCAGCCTCATGCACATAAAGAAATCTTGGATCTTATGATCCACATCAGCTGAGTCGTGGGAGTAAGGTTCTGCGAGTGGACGAGGCGGTGGGATCACCTCCTACGAGGCTCTGTAGCATGAAGGACTAGCCACGAAGTCATTTCGGCTTCGACGATCGAGACCAGATACTGGTGCTGCCACCCTCTGGATCGGCAAGAGTGGAGCTGACCTGGTAGGAGTAAGAGTCGGCAGAAGTGGATCATGTGCCTGATGCGATACCTGCGGTGCGAGATCCCGATCCTCGAGATCTGACCCTCGGGTGCTGGCAGTAACATCGTAGAAATAGTGGATCGTCGCAATGAACCCTAGAAAGTTGCCTTCCAAGTCGTAACTCATTGCCTCAGATATATATAATCCCTGCAATATCTACGGCCCATCCACGCGGTCGATGGCGGCGGTGGATCGGTAGCATGATCCGTCATAGTGCGTGGCTCCATGTGGGTGAGCCTCGCTCCATAGTCGGTGATAATGAGCTAGGAATTCTCCCAAATCATCGTCCGTACATGGGGCATAGGTCTGATACTCCTGCATGTAGCTTCTAGGGCTTGCCCACAATGACAGACGCTTTCTGGCCATTCGCTTTGTCCTTGCCATCTATCAATTAGTGGCACCAAACGATAAATCCCAAGGTGTATCGATACAATAAATAAATAATATAAACAACATGGTAAATCTTATCATCTTTTAAATACTTCTCACTTTATTCTCATTTTTTTTCTATCTATGTAAGCAAGCACGGCTTGTTGTAATCAACTCCAGTCATGACGATTATCGTTCTTATTCTTATAGTTCGATAATAATAAGTACTAGTTGCTGGGTTGTTCAGCACGAGTCTTGTGATGCAACTAGCTACCGAATCGAGTTAGCCGATGTTTCTTATCTATAATGTTGCATTGGCAAGACGATAATCGTTCAGTTTGCCATCTAAATTAAACATCTGGACGTTGCGAACACATTCGTGCCGTTGAACTTCGAGTGGCAACATCTTCTACTTTCATCTTCCTTGACATCTCTCGTTTTTCTTGAACATGATTAGATTTCTCGACTTCTTCTTCTCGTCCGTGCTCCTTGAATCTCTGTTTGCAAAGGAATGGGATGATTCCTCTCTTCCTAAGTCTATCCTTAGATTCTTGGAATAGGAACTTAGTTTCTCTTCGTCGTAGTGTGCAATTCTTACAACAATCCTACGATGCATTATCAGGATGAAACTCCTTATAGTAACTTAGAAGCTACTACTGTCTTTGCTTTTTCGTTGAGCGTGATTTGACGGAGTGCTGAGCTTTTGTCGACTGACTCGAATGATGTGATAACTCCACAAACTTGACTCAGAAATTTTTAGGGTCGGAGCGTAAAAAACTGCTCTGATACCACTCTGTCACGACTTGGCCTGGCTAAGGATAGCCGTGCTAGGTGAACCGCGACTATGGAGGGGCAACAAGAAGAGGGGAATAGAAAGGGAAAACAGGTATGTGACATTAACTCTATTCGACATCATCCAATCAAAGATAAATATCAACCAAAGGAAACAGGATGATAATTAATCTTAGCCATGCCTACTCGGAAATAAGCATCAATGAAGGAAGCTCGAAACATAAAGAAAACGATTCAACCTAACATCATTCACCCATACATGGATAGTAAATGAAATATTCTCGAGATAAATAGAAGTCGATCCCAAAGATCCGAATCAAATGGTGTAACACAACAAGGGTCTTAATTGAGCGAATTTTTGAGAGCTCGAACTAAGAATTTGACAAAATGAGTGTACGTAGCGGAAATAAACATGATACATGTATGAAGACATATACAACTCTGACATTCTCAAAATAAGACAAAATCTTCGCTCGGCACTCCATCTTCGACTTCACGACTCAACCTGCATATTTAGAAGTATATGTAGGTGAGTCTGCAGTACTCGATGAACACGTGCGAAAATAGATACATACATATATATATATATATTGTAAAAATGGAATTGTCATGCGCTTCTTATCGATGTGAGGGGTTTTATCTTAAAAGACCCAAGCTTACTAAATTCTTTGTGATCTAAAGTTTGACTATAGTCCAAGTTCTTTTATGTCGATTCTATCTGAAGTCATGACCGGCACTGTTAGCTCACGGGCTCACGGTCACCCTCTGTGTACACTAATCTGGCGGGATAGTTATCAACACTCTGGACGGTCGATTATAATAAAACAGATAGACTTCATACATAAATCTCAAATCATTTTCAGACAAGACAATACCTTGAGAGGTTTTCACATTAACTTTTAAAAAGGGAAAAACTCATCAATACATCACTAGCTTTAGTTATTCGTAAGAAAGCCCACCTGGTTGTAGTCTTAAAACAGGTCTGACGTCTCTTGGCGTAGCTCTTCCGTTACTCCCCTGCTAGACCTTTATCGAAGATTGGAGAATAAGAAGATGTCTAACCGATAGGATACTCTTTTAACGAGATTCGTGACAAAAGCTTGCTAAAGTTTTGCTTTTGTTGTTCGATCTTGACCATAGTCGATTAAGTTAGATCGTTCTTGGAATTCCGTTATTTAGCTGCTTGTGAGCGGAATGGGTTCTCTTCTTTAGAAGATTTAAATCGCTTGGTTAGAGTTGTGTTCGAGGTGGTCTAGTTCTACTAATATTATGAAAGAGGTCTTCGATCATCGCGTAGTGATAAGGTGCGAATAGAAATTTCGGCATGACCTATTCGCAAGTAGGTCATCCTCTCGACTTCAACGCGCGAAATTTCAACGCGAGAATTTGAACGTCGATCACTCTCGATTAGACCGACAAGGCCTAACCCTTTTCCTCGCCTCTCAATCCCAACAACTCACCAAACAATTCAAAACACTTATATAATTCATATCCATTGCACCATTCATACGTATTTCCATATTCAAATATTTCTACGCCAAAATTGTTATTGTTTAGTATTCGTATAAGTTCATTCAAATTAACAAGGTTCATCTAATCTTACTATTAGCAATCGCCTAATTTAATTAGTAAGAGATAAATTTAATTGAGTACTAGCTATTCGACTTAGCTAAAATCAAGTTTATAATCAAGGTCTAAATGACACAAGTAATTTATGTCCAAGCAACAATTAACTAATTAAGTCTAAGTGACTTAATTATTTAAAGTCCACTTAACTCATTAGGTTCAAAGTGATTTGATTAAGTAAAGTTCACTCAATTTAATCAATTCGTAGGTAACAATTAATTAATGTCTAATTATAATTAATAAAGCTTATCAACTTTATTAAATTAAAGTTGCAATAAATAATTTCTTAAGTCCAAATGATTTGATTAATTAAAGTCCAACCTTAATTAATTAAGTTCAATTAAACTTGAAGTCGATTCTATTTATATCTAAGTCGATACACTTAAGTCGTATGAGTCGAATACACTTAAGTCGTATGAGTCCAATACTGATTAATTAGAGGCCCATTTCACGAAATAAGTAGGTCCGACCAATTAGTAATCACGGCCCAAGGTTCATTAGCGTGTCCTTTTCATCTCGCCCAATCCTTTTATGTGATGAATTAATTCATCCCAAAGAATATATATATATATATAAAACCCAATTGACTTCTTATTGAATTTCCGACCCGACTAACAATATTTGAACCGCCCAACCATTCCATTAATTCACCTCCATTGACCCACTAACCTATCTAACCTATACACACAACACACTTGATCTCTCTCTCCTTTTCTCGGGCGCAACCATTCCTCCCGCTTCAGGCGCCACCGCCCGCCGACGTTGGCCATCGCCGCATCGTCGTGTCGTGCTCCCCGCCATCTCGTCACTCTCTCTCACACACGACTCGTCCCAGCTCTCTCTCTACGGTGTCGTCGCCGTTGCCGGAGCACCGCCGATGTGTCGCCGTCGGTTGTCGCCTCCTCTCCGTCTCGCCATATCTTAGTCTCCGCTCACAAAATTCCCCTCTCGACTTTGGCCTCTCACGCGCGACACCTGTTGCGCTGCTCCTTCGACTCATGAGTCGACCCATGCCTCATCACCTGCATCATGTCGTCCAACGAGCCATCGTTCCCACCTTCGAGCTCTCTCTCGCCTGACTCACCCGACTCCCGCTCTTTCCACGGAACGTCTGCGCCGCGCCTCTGCCGTCGTCCGATCGAGGCGGCGATCATTGCTCTCTTCTTTCTCGCGGGGGTCGGCGAGCCTTGGTTTCTCCTCGCGTCGCCTCTTGGCGAATGTTGCCGGCGTTCTTGCCGTCGGACACCCGTCGGTTTGGGGAACAGCGAGGCCTTGACCCTCTTTGTACCTGAAAACACACATGCGAAGAAGGAGGAAGGAAGGTAGATAGAGAATAGCAGGGGTCGAGCATAGAATCGTATATATATGCGTCTTTTGTTTATGTTCGATGTTGGATTTCTGTTTTTTTTTAAAACATTGTATGAAGTGCTATAAAAGGGGAGAATGGGTGTTGGAGCCTTACTTGACGAAGGTTTTTCTTATGTGTATGTTCCTCCTTCAACCGAACAGCAACCTTGAAGGAAGCCTCATATCTACAAAAGAATTGGAGTTGGTTGTTGTTTAACAAAATTACGTTAAAAGTGTTTAGAAACTGAAATGGTTACCTTGTGGTTCTTCTTTTCTTGTTTTATTTTCTCTTCTTCTCTTTGATTTTGGGGGTGTTGAGAAGTCTGAAAAAAATGGAGAGTTTAAAGTGGGAGTTGTAGTGTGTCTTGGGCAGTGAATGGAGTTTGGGTGAGGAGAATGAGAGATTGTTGTCTTATGTGCGAGAGGTGCGAACATTTGAATTCAAGAGTTAGAGAGTATGGACATTTGTCTCGTATTGCGGTGTATCGATTTCCTGCGGGGAGAGAGGTGAGTGAGAGATTAGATTTGTTGTTTGTTGAGGTGAGATATATGTATAAGTTAAAATATAAGATATGGTCAACTTTCCATTTTTGGTAATTGTAGGCTTCGAGACGATTCACAATTACGACTTATCTCGATCATCGTCACCCACTCGCGGTCCGATATACGAATCCGATCATATTACGTTATCGCTCTATTATCAATCAATTATCTTCTCGCTTAATCGCTTAGATAAAATTAAACGATTGGTATTACATCTTTGTTAACTAAAAAAAAATTGTTAAGTTGCATTTTATAACACGGGTATTACATATTGAGATCGATGTTCACTTTGTTCGTGAAAAGGTGATAAAAAAGGAGCTTGATGTTCGCCATATTTCTTCGAAGGATCAAGTGGTTGATATGCTTACCAAACCTGTTACTATAACACGGTTCTCGTTGCTTGTTTAGAAGCCTCCTTTTACAAATGGCTTGCTAGTGTTTTGTGGGGGTTATATTAGGGTTTCTGTTATAGATTGTTTGTTAGTTTGTTAGGTAGTTTATGATGATGTGGCAAAGTGGTTATGTTGTTAGATAATGTTAGATTTAATTATACATACACATGCATATGTTTGTTTGTAATCTCTATATAAGAAGAGAACGAAGGAATGAAAGAAATAATCTTTTCCTCATTTTCTATGGCTTAACTCATATCTAACAATATTTAATAACTAAGATAACAATATGAACTTTTTCATATTTATTAAATTCATATAAGCTTACTCCCGTATATTCTTCCAAAGTTGCGCAAAAGTTAATCCCCCTAAACTAAATTTCTCTAATTAAAAAATATAATTATATTCGAATATACGAGGCACGTGCTCCTATTGAATTTGAATAATGAATGAAGTAATAAAATTTAATTGAAAAATTGAAAAATTATAATTAAATTATTTAAATTGATGTACCGTACATTCAAATTCACATAATTTTTTGCCTTACTTTAATGGTCAAGCGACTCAACGTAATTAAGCAGAAACTGGGCTTTATGGGGGTTAATTATATGAAAAAAATTAAGCTTACACGTTAGACGAAGTGATTAATTTAAATTATAGGCTCAGTCTGCAGATAGGAAGGAACTCGTGTGATTAAATTGTGTTTAAGACTTAAATCACGGTACAGCTCTCGTAATTAGTACTTCGCTGGCAGTTCAAATTTGCACGTTCACACAATTATAATACACAATAACTTAGGTAGGGTAACCGTACCTAAGGCTGACCCAACTCAAACCTGTCCGACCCGATTCATTTTATAAACTTGTCATTTTATTATTTGCCGTGAATAAATATATCTTTTATTCTGAATCATTGTATTACTTATTCTGATTAAATGTATAATTTACTCTAAATAAATATATCTTTGTATGAATTATTGTGAATAAAAAAATCATTGTATCACTTGATATGAGTAAATGTATTAGTTACTCTTAATAAATATATCACTTGTACTCAATATTTGTATCATTTATGAATTAACATACCAAAATTAACGTCGATCCAATCCGATTTATAAATGTGTCATTGTATCACTTATTGTGAATAAATGTATCACTTTTCTGAATAAGTGTATCATTTGTTCTAAATAAATATATAATATGTTTTGAATAAATATATTATTTGATGTGTTATTATATCATTTATTATAAATAAATATATTAATTATTTTTAATAAATATATCATTTATTCAGAATAAATATATTATTTATAAATTACCATACTAACATTAACATATCAACGGTTACATCTAATAGATCCAACCCAAATCTGCGAGAGTACCCGTCCTTAAATGAGAATGACCCGTGGGAGTGCGCCTCAATGGCAAATCATGTCACCTAAATATAAAATGGAATACTCGTCAGACTGTTTGGACTACTGCAAACAATTTAAATTCGACTATTTGGATTACTGAATTCCTAAATTGATTGAGGGATATTATTTTGTTGGATTCTTCTAAATTAATTTAACGTTCTTTTCCTTGAAAAAAAAGAAATCTCATCCCACAAGTAACTATCTAGGATTCCCCTAAAGATTTTTTTTAGGAAAAAGGGTAATTAATTTTATTTCATTTAAAAAATAATACTATTAGCATGTAAATATACAAAATTCGATATTTATTTAGTCTTACGCACAACTTTAAAACTTGTACCACAATAGATTAATTTTTAATTTGTTTGAAATTTATCACGGGCAAAATTTCTCCTAAATCAAACTGACAGTGACAAATTAAAACTAAGTTAGCAAAATAAAAATAATTTGTTTGTACAGTTCAGCGCACTTTCTTCCACCTCAACCCCTTCTCCCGGGCTTGGGCCCGAATTGTTAACCGCGATACAATTTTTCTTGCTACTTTGAACTCCATTTCCAACTCCCGGACTTGGGCCTGATTTCATACTTGTGATAAGAGTTCCGTTGCCATAGTCTTTTCGATTAAATCGATGTCCAGCTCCCGGGCTTGGCCCGGATTGGGCAGGCTCCACCTCTCCGGACGATAGCAATCGGGCTTCAACTGCATGAATTCCGGCCGTGGTATTAGATAGGAGATGAAAAGAAAGTATTTAATTTTCATAATTAACATTTTGAAGGATTGAGTATTTGATGGATTAAATGTGTGATAAGGTCATTTTTATCTATCAATTCGTTGTTTACTACAAAGGATCAATGAAAGATTAAAATTGGGATAAATAACTCTCCTTTTATTTAAAGGATTATTTCAATCCACCTATATTGGTTGGATTAAAATTAATAGAGAATAATTCAAATGATTAAAATAATCTCAGGTTTTGGAATATCCTCAAATATTAATCTTTAAAAGTAAACACTTGATTATGTTGGATTAATTTTATCTATCCAATATAATCATGTAAACGGTTTAGCCATTGGTTTTCTGTATTGAGGTTTGTTCCTTAAGATGGTGATGGTTTGACTACGTTTATTTCTCTTAAGTGCACTTTGTGTTGTTGATGGCTATCTAACAAGTCAAGCAAAAGTAGACCAATCACGTTTAATAAAATAATTATCTATTTGTAAGCAACATATCTTACATAAAATGTTGATAATAATAAACTTCTTGATAAATCGTATGCGTTAGTATGCGAGATTTAGAAAGCGATAAAGAACACGGGGTTTTTTCGTGGTTGATCGAGAATCGATCTACGTCCACGGAGGTGATGATCCTCAAGATGTTCACTATAATTGTATTACAATGAGTATCTCGAGGAGCTCTAGTGTTGATGGTAATTTGCTAACCCTTTACCTTCAATCTAACTCCTATTTATACATAAGCGTAGACCTTATGAATCCCTTGATTGGCAAGCTCACGATCATACATGTGACCATGATCTTCACCATAATTGCCCATGATTTCCACCGTTACCCCATCATCTTCGCCTCGACCGTCTTTAAATAGGGTTTGGAGGTCAGTTTGGGCGTAACCGAGTAAGGCGAGATTAGGTGGGGCCCGACTCGTTTGGGCTGCTAGTGGGCTTTGAGAGGTTGGGCCATATCCTATCATAGCCCCCAAAAAAGTCGAGAATAGCCATGCCGAGGTGAGCGGAGAATGTGCTTTCTTAGGGGCGGGATGTTGCTTGGTGAAGTTGTTTGTTGAAGGTTCTCGATCTCTTCTTTGCAAAGGAAGCGAATTATGACTGGATAGCGGTCTTTGTATAGGTTACACCGAGGTTTGATGCAGGCGGCTTGCTCTTCCGGAGGACGTCGAGGTCGGCGACGGAGAATCTCTTGTAAGGCGGCGTTCGTTGGCGAAAACCGAGGTGCGATTTGGGTAGCTGCTACGAAGGAAGGCGAGCACGACACGAGCAGCGCCTCTTGAAGGAAAACCGAGGTTCGACCTTTATGGCTCCCGCGCTACGGAGGGCGTCGAGGTCCGACTGAATAGCTCCCGCCGATGCAGAGAGGACATGGGCGTGGTCCGAGGTCCGAGCCTCAATGTAATCATTACGTGATCGGGGCAAGGCCTGTCTTACCATATAATCGTCATACGCGCCAGGCGATAGTTGGGCGCTTGAGCGATGTCTTGGCGTCGACTACACATCCAATCGCGAGATAGCACGTGTGATAAATGAACGGCGGCTTTTAGCGCCATTCGTCCTATAAATGGTCCAAATGAGGCAGCTGTTCATTTTCTTCTTCGACGCTTTATTCCGGAGAACATACTTGTAGAAATTTCCCAATTCCTCCTTCAAACTTTGTTGAAGAAGTCGGATATCTCGCTCGGAAAAAGTAAGTATGTATTCTTCATCTTCTCATTCCTCTTCTCGCTCACGATAATTACGGTTCGGTTTGGGTTACGGCATGATTACGATGTGAAGGACTATATGTGCCATAACCGCTTAGGTAAATCCATAGGACTTAGTTCTGGGTTCCACCGGTGTCATCGGTATGGGGCGGCCTCGGGATTGGCGTGGCGAGGTCGGCGTTAACGATGGAGGAGCTTTTGGAGGTTCACGAATACCATATTCGGAGGATGCATGGTGGTGCTGCGAAACCAAATGATAGAGGCGATGGCCCTCAGGAGGATTTATTACTATATTTGTAGATAGCTTGATAGCTGGACTTAGGTTTCCTTTTGCCCTATTTTCCTTAACTTTCAAGAATATTTTGGATCCCGTATGTCGGTGACCTCGAATTCCATTAGGTCGGTGGTGGGGTGAGGGCGACTGTTATGGCATAGGCGAGGAGTTCTCCTTTGAAGTCTTGTTGCGTTTTTAGCATCAAGTCTATGGGAGGGTGTATTATCCGTCACCTCGCTTTGAAGTTTAAGATAGCGTCCCTCGAAGGTGTCCCATTGGCAAAATAGATATTTCTTTCTGCGGTGAGGGGTATCAGAGGTATGAGTGGGGTCTCGATGCGATGAAGGGCGTGAAAATCAATCCCACAGGCCCCATGGAGAAGATGTTGAATGATCTTGGTGAGATATTATCGATTAATTATATCGAGGATGACACGAACAATCTTTGGGTGAGTGTTTATAGGTCGAGCGCCGTATCGTGTCGATTTGGGTGAGGCAACCTTCTTCTTTTATTCTTCCTCGTCTCGATTTCGTTGTGCTAACGAAATTCTTATTCATGATGCGGTGAAGATTGATTGACCAGAGAAGTTAAGATAGCGGCTCGACGCGCCTGCACCATCGGCGAAAAGCCGCCGAAGAAGAAGGCGGCGGGCGAGTCTACCCAAGAGCCCGTGGTGGTCGTGGGCATACGAGAGACTTCTTGGCGGGACCTCGAGCGACCTCGAGCCCGGCAGGAGATAGAGGTTCATGGCGCTCCTTGCAGGTGCCGGCTTCCGGCCTCCTTTATCCTTCTCGAAGGTATAAGTCAACGCTTCTCCTTTGTAATTTTGTCGTTCTGCGTTGCTAACTGTTTTATATTCAGATGCGGCCTCGGTGGCGGGCGAGATGCACCGCATGGCGGTTGTTCTTGAGAGCACCTCGCAATCGAGGCGGTGGAGAAAGCGGCGCCGAGCTCACGAGGGCTGCTGCTTGAATCCATGCTACCAGACGCCGCAAGGCGGACCTTGAAGTTGCAAAGGCGGCCGAGGCGCCACGAAAGAAGGATCGGGCCTTGGGTGGCCCGTGCCGTGGTGGGCGCTGGGAGGCGGCGGCCGAGGCGGAGAAAGAAGGCGGCAGCGAGACAAGTGCACTTCTTTGGCGGGCGAGGACCTATCTTGAGGGCCTTCGCCAAACAAGCTTATTGAGTCGGAGAGTTTTCCTCCTTTATCTCCGACTGGCGGCCGTAATGAGGCCGCGGTGATATCGCCCACTGGAAAAGTCAAGCGGTCGAGAGACCCGATTTTGACAAGGCCCGGCACGGTTGGGTGAGGTCGATCCTCGGAGGTGTGTATGAATTATGCCCGCATAATCACCGGGCGACCTCCTTCCCGTGGTGGATACCTTGGCATCCTCTGCCTCCTCACGGCGGAGGCTGTAACTCAGATCTGCAGGAAGATGAAGCGTGAGCTCAAGCATTCCTTGCCGAGGTGAGCGCCGGCGAGGCGGGGCCGAGCTCGGGCGTCCTTCCTGAGATCGGTAGCCATTGGAGGAAAGCGGCGGTGGTGGCGGCGGGAGGTTGGTGGATCCGCAATGAGCACGAGGTCGATGGACCTAATGTAATAGGCGATTTGCGGGGTCGATAGGACCACATGTTGTCTGAACTTTTACTTTGAATAATAGACACAACTTCTTAAAATCGTTTTGTCTTGTTTATTTCTAGCATTCCACATCTCGATACTTGGACTCGATCATGAGCTCTTGTGTGAAAAGAAGTCCGAGGTGCTCGCCGAGAAGGATGAAGGGTGAGGTCTTGGAGGAGTCGGTCTCACGAATCGGCCAGTTACAGTCGGCATGGATGTCACCGAATCGAAAAAGAAGTTGCATGAGGCCATTGCGAGTGGTCGCCTCACGGCGAGAATGAGGCGTTAAAGCTAAAGATTACACAACTCGAAGTCCGGGACCGATTTATCTGTGATGTGATCGAGGGCGGCTAATGCAATGCGGGCGGCTCGGTGACGGCGAGGAGCTGGCTTGGATCTCGGAAGACGCAGTATGAAGGTAATCCTCAGGTGGTGAAAATACCATATCTGAAGCCGACGATCGAGTTGAGCTTCTTGGCGGAGGGCGTGGTCTTTGAGGGATGAGGAGGGCCTAATAGCAAGAAGTTTAAAGCGCCTCGACTCCATCACAAGTACATGCAGATGTCGAGGTGGTTAAATAACGCATGCCCACCCCCGCAGCCGAGTCTGACGGTCGGCCGGTCGATAATTGAAGAGCACGAAGAGGAGGCGGCTGGCGATCACGCGAAGTGCTCAGTCTAATGGGTCCACCAAGGGGAGCATTTAGAGGCGACCTCGGCGGTCGGGCGGGCGTGTAAGGCGGCAGTCGGCGTGGAGGCGGTAGTTGAGGCGGGCGTGGTCTGGCCCGGCGTCGAGCTCACGGGTCGAGTGTGACCTCGGGTATAGAAACGCCCGGGCGGAACCCGCCGTGTCGGCTCGAGGCTGCACCCGAGGCGGGCCGAGTGGTGCCGTCCTCATTGATTGGGTGGAGGCACGAGTTCATTCCGGTATTCATCGCCACCCAGGAGTTTTGTTGAGAACTACCTCGACGGTGAGTCCGTGAGCCGGGCCCTAAGCCGAATGAGCTTGTATGTAGCTTAGGACTTTGTATGTAGTCGTAAATGTATTTGGACTCGTTAAAGTGTACATTTTCCCTTTGAGAGGTACAAACATAGCTTAGGACTTCGTTTTGGTCGTAAACATTTTTAGGCGTATCTGATGTATATCTTCCCAAATAAAGGGGCATAATTTGATGAGATCCAATCTGGATGTTTTTACATGTAGATATTTCAACAATGAGTAATATGTATGCGTGCATGTAGACGTTCAATTTAATGAGTAGTCATATGTGTTGCCTTGAGCGTTCAATTCAATGAGTAATCTCTGAGTGCGGTAGCGCTTAGTGAGTACCCTACTTAGTGGGTTTTCATCTTAGTGATGAGTAATCTCACGAGTCTTGTTGTGGCTTAGTGAGTACCCTACTTAGTGGGTTTTCATCTTCGTGAGGCGTCCCTCGTGAAGGTTTAAATCGCGGTATATCGAATAGATGTTCGCATATGAATAAAATGAGGCTAAGTGAAATGCTCATTAGAAAATAAATATTTTATTCAACAAGTATATAACATCGCACTTGGCAAGCAATAAGGAGACTAACATGGCGATCCAAATCGAAGCTATGTAAAGTACCTCCTTAAATGAGTGATATGCCGGTTAGGGGATAAGTGCACGGATAGGTGAGCCGACATAAGCCCTTTGCGAGGTCCTCGTGAGCGCGGTATGGGCCTTCCATGTCGGATCCAGCTTGTTAAGCAGCTCGGCTCTCTGGCTTCATTATTTCGTGGGGCGAGGTCGCCTACTTGGGTCGGAGGCTCGACCCTTTTGTTGTAGTACCGTGCGACTTGGCCCTTGTGCTTGGCCGTTTATGAAGGCGAGCTCGCTTCTCCTCGAGGCGTCGGGGTTGGCACACAAGTCTTCCTCGTTATTGGGCGTGGTCGAGTGGAGTGCTGGGGCTTGGTGCTTGATCTCGGCCGGTATGACGGCCTCGGTACCATAGACCCGGTGAAAGGAGTTTCTCAAGTGCGGGTCAGGGTGTTATCTGTGGGACGGAGGATTTGAGGAGATTTTCAGCCCAATCACCCTTAGCTCGGTCAGCCTTTTCTTGATCCTTATGCGATTGTGCGGTTCGTCACCTCGGTCGACCATTCGCTTGCGGGTGTGCGGCCGGGTGAGCGATGATCGATCTGGAGCTCTTCGCACCATTCCTTGAAATTTTTGTCGACGAATTGGGTGCCGTTGTCGAGACCGAATGTGCGGTATGCGAGCGACATACTATATTCTTCCACATGAAGGTGCGAATCCTTTTGCTCGTGAGGTTTGAAAGTGGCTCGGCCGACCCGTTTGTGAAGTAGTCTATGGCTACGACTAAATATCGAGTGACACGGTGCTCGATCGAGCAGACCAGCGATGTCGATCCCCACCGTATGAAGGCCATGGACTCTGCGGTGCTCGGATCGATGCAGGGTAGCTTTTGACCGTGGAGTGGGCGGCACTTGGACACTTTTGTGAGCTCGGCGAATCTTGAATAAGGGTGGGCGATAATATCCCGACCTCGCCTTCTTTGAAAGAGCCCGTGACCACGATGTGGCTTCCGCAAGATCCTCTGTGAATCTCATTAAGCACATAGTCGGCTTTTCTAGTCGAGGCACCTCGGGAGGGTTGGAGTAAGACTTCGGTGAGGCGCCCTCATACATGAGATACTTACAGGATTTCACCATCATCTTTTGGCCTCAAGTCGGTCTTGAGGTAGTGTACCAACTTCGGTGAGCTTTCATGGGCGTCATCCAGTTTGGCTCAACCGGTGATACGCCGGCGTGGGGTGCCTCGATGCTTCGGAATGAACTTCCTCCATTGGCGGTTTGCGATGTGAAACCAACTTACTAAGGACGTCGGCTCGGCTGTTTTTCCTCGTGGGATTTGGTGAATCTTGAAATACGAATGAGATCGGCATCTCCTTCGCCTTCTCAAGGTATTGCTTCATTCGATCCTCCTTGGCCTCGTATGTGCCTAGGACACAGTTTACCACGACACAGGAATCTCAAATATCTGGACTTTGTCCACTTTCAATTCCTTTGCGGCGAGTCCCGAGATCGATGCTTCATACTCCAACTTGTTGTTGGTGGTCGGGAAGGTAGCCGGGGCGTCGTCACTTCTTGCTTATCTGGGCGAGGAGGAGGATGCCGCTCATTGCCGTCTTGCATGAAGCTCGGTCACGTACATCGCCGGCAACCATCGGGCGATGCAAGGGCGAGTTCCTCCATTGTGAGGCGGGGTGACCTCATTGGTAGAGCCGACCTCGATGAATCGGCCTCACTTGAAGTCGTCGGTGAGCTTGTCCTTTTATGGCGGCCTAGGGAGTCACGAGATGTCGTGCCGCGAGCTCTAGTGCCCACTTGGCTATCGTCCAGATGACTCGCCTTTGACAAGACTTGTCTTAAAGGTAAGTCCGTTAGTACACAGACGGAATGGGCTTGAAAATAGGGTCGGGCGTCGCTTGGCGTTTACGGGGCAGCTACCTTCTCGAGGTTGGTATACCTTGTCTACGGTCCTTTGAGAGCCGGTGATGAAGTAGATGGGGAGTTGCCGTCCCATCTCATCTCGCACCGATACCTTGCGATTGCCTCGTCAGGGCGGCCGGATACAACGATAGGGTTTCGCCTTGCCGGGCGGATAGGGTTGGCGGTCGGCGAGATATTCCTTCACCGTCTGGCGCGACACAGTGTTCTTCCCGCGGTAGCATCTGGAGCTCTCCTCGGGATCTTGAAGAAGGAAGCTACTTCGGCGGCTCGAGATAGGAATCTGCGAGGCGGCTAGATATCCATGAGTTTGTGTATTTCACGGATGGTTCTTGCACCGCATGTGAACCTTGTCTTCACCTTGGTAGGATTGGCCTTGAGCCTTCTTGAAAACCAGCATCGAGAATTTACCGTCTTCACCACGAATGTGCATACGGGATTAAGCTTGAGGTTGGCCGACTGAGGAGGCGGAGGATAGTTTGAGTCGGCGGCGCGATTCTCGGCTTTTTGCTTTTGACTACTATATCGTCGGCGTAGACCTCAGCGATTTCCCTATGTGATCTTTGAAGATCGCGTCCACCATCCATTGGTAGGTAGCTCAACGTTTTCGAGACCGAAAGGCATCTTCCCAGTGGCGAAGACATCGAAGTCGATGATGAGCGCTATTTTGGGGCATCTTCCTCGCTCGTCAAGACTTGGTGGTATCCTTGTATAAATCCGAGGCGAAGATCTCATGACCCACCAATGCCTCCACCTTCTTATCAATGTCGGGAGGGTACTGATCCTTTAGGCGGTGTTTATTGAGGTCGGTATAGTCGACACACATCGTCGTCCCTCACGGCTTTGAACCACAACCGGATTAGCCATCCGGGTTGGGTATTTGACCTCGTGCAATTTTAGCCTCACGGGTTGGGTTACCTCGTCCCTTATGACTGGCTGCGCTCATGATAAAACATCTCTTCTTGCGAACTCGTTTAGTGGCGGATCGATGTTGAGGCGATGAGTTATGAGCTCGGGTGAGACCCGGTCATGTCAGTGGGGACCATGCAAATACATCCCTATATTCCTTAGAAGTTGCATGACATGTTGGCGAATATTAGCGAACCTTGGGTGCCGACCTTGACAACTTTAGAAGAATTAGTCGTCGTATATAGTGAAGATTCTTAGTCGGTCGTCCGGTGGCAACCACGGGTTACGTAATTGCTAGGCACGAGGTAAGGCCGCATCTTGGGTTGAGACTCGTAGGCATTCTTTAGGCGCCGTTTGGTCTACTGAATGCTTAACACTCCACGGGGGGTATCTTAATGGTGAGGTGGTACACGGGCGAGGCGGCCTGATTGCGTCTGACGATCTCTTCCCGGGATAATGTTGTATGGAGGGAGCTCGGACCAAGAAAAATTGAATGGCCTTGGTAACCACAGGGCACGTCCTACGATAGCAGGAAGGGTAATGGCGCCCTCGGGTTGAACCGCCTCTGAGTAAAGCTCATAGCGGGAAGGTGCGGGATGTATAATTCCTCCAACATCAAGTTTATCGAGGCAGCTACGGAATATGATGCTAACGGAGGCTCCAATGTCAATGTAGACCCGATGTCGTTCTTGTTGCCCACCACGGCTTGTATAGTAATGGCGTCTGGTGAGGCATAATCTTGATCTTGGGTCGTCTTTGGAGAACACGATGTTCTCTCCGTCCAGAGTCGCTTGTTTTCGGCTCCTCGAGGTCGACCTCAGAGCCTCATTTCTAAGTGACGACCTCGTCGTACCAGCGGGCGATCCGGTTATAGCATAGACACTGCTCCATTGCATTGGGACCTTCGTCCTCGTCATCTTGAGTCAGGCTGCCGTTGAGGTCGGTCATGATTATTACCACCTCCATTTTTCCTCTGCGCTTTTTATTACCCGGCCAGTCGGCGATGTACTTCTTCGCTCCTTCTTTGTGAGCTCGTCAATCTGTGAGCTCAAGATCTTGCAATCTTACGTATCGTGACCGTACCCACGGTGGTAGTTACAATACTTTCTGTTGACTTTTTGGATCCTCGCTTTCATAGGAGGAGGTTTTGGAAAGAGCTCGATATGAGCTCAAATATTTCCTCCTGGATTTGGCGGGCGCTCGCTATTGCCGAGGTTTGGCGAGGTCCCGACCTTGATTCTCTTGGGCCCTTTTGATTCTTTCGAGCGCACTTGGCGTTCGGCACCTCGGCCTCGATCCTCCGGCTTCCTTCTTTCATTCCGCTGCTCATCCCGGATCTCTTTCTTCTTCGGTCCGACTCGTTCCATTTGACAAAGTTGTCGACAAAGGTCCAGGCGACTAGCCGTCTTGGCATTCACGGTGATCTCTTTATTGAGCACGGGTGGGATCCGTTCTTGAATCGTTGATGATGTGAGATCGTTACTCTCATCTATTTTAAGGGATTCCATGATGAATCTTGAGACAAAATTCGACATCGTCTCGTCCGTCCTTAGCGGATTGTAGCGAGATCGGATGAAGGTTGTTGGGCGGCATCTTTTGGTAAAACGCCATTTGAGGCGATCCATGAGGTCTTTGAAGCAATGGATGATGTTACGCGGCGAGGTGAACGATGTCGGCGTTGGAGATCGGCACCTCGGGAAGACCTTACACATGTGAAATCTTTCATCCCTTGGTTTGCCATGTTAGTGGTATAGGCAAATAGGAAGTCAGAAGGATCTCCAAGGCCATCGTATGCAGCGATATTTGGAGCACGGTATCGCTGTGGCAGGGGTGTATCCAGAATCTCCCTTGAGAAAGGAGAGATAATCCGTCCGTGCCGGTCGAATTCGGGGAGCTCGTTGCCATCTCTCTCCGGAGGAGTGGGAGATCGATAGCGGCGTCTGTCGTCTCTCTGAGGGGGAGTTCGACTTCGCCTTTTCCTCTCTTCTTTCCAGCCCAGTCACATGGGCATTACGCCGAGGTGGAGAACGGCTCTGCGGATGGTATGAGGGCGAATGACCTAGAGTATTGGGGCGGTCATTGTGCCGCGGTGAACGTTGATTGTTTCGATGAGGTGAACGACCTCGGTTGCCTGTAATCACCAATTCGGGCACTCTTGAGGGGCCCGCTCCGTTTGTCCTCTGGTTGAGGAAACTCTGGAATTGATTGAGGTTGGCACTAAGGAATTCGGACACTTTGCTCGACCGAGGACCTCGTGGGAGCGGTGAACCTCGCATTCACCGATCGAGGTCGGCATCTTCCTCCTCGTTGGGCGACCATCACGAGGGTGTATGGAAGCATTCTCCATGTAGCCCTCGGTGTATGACCGCTGGTGGTGTCCGCGATCCCTTTCCCGTGACGTGTGACTACGATCGTCCTCTACGGTTGTTACCGACATCGCGGCGATGCTTGCGTTTGCGTGTCCTTGCCATTAAATTGTAGAAAACACGACTTTTGTTCGAAAAGAAAAGAGTGTTCCCACAGACGGCGCCAATGATAAATCGTATGCGTTAGTATGCGAGATTTAGAAAGCGATAAAGAACACGGGAGTTTTACGTGGTTCGATCAAGAATCGGATCTCGTCCACGGGTGATGATCCTCAAAATGTTCACTATAATTGTATTACAATGAGTATCTCGAGGAGCTCAGTGTTCGATAATTTGCTAACCATTTTACCTTCAATCTAACTCCTATTTATACATAAGCGTAGACCTTATAACGAATCCTTGATTGGCGGGCTCACGATCATACATGTGACCATGATCTTCACCATAATTGCCCATGATTTCCACCGTTACCCCATCATCTTCGCCCTTGACTCCGTCTTTAAATAGGGTTTGGAGGCTGTGTTTCGGGCGTAACCGAGTAGAGGCGGCGTTAGGTCGGTGCAGGCTCGTTTGGGCCTGCTAGTGGGCCTGAGAGGTTGGGCCATATTCTATCACTTCTCATCTCTGATTTTTCAGAATCTATATATAGTGATATAAATTGATATATTTACATGCATGTCGTCACATGATGGCCAGAAGTGGCTGAGGTGTTGAGGAAGAAACAGCTGAGGTGGAAGAAAGTGCTCGCTAAAGTGGACAAAAAATTATTCTGATTTTGTCATTTGACATGTCAATTTTGATTTGGATGATATTTTACTCGGCGATGAGTTTTAAACAAATTAAAAGTTCATATATATCATGTGATAAGTTTTAAAGTTTTTGTGCAAAACTAAAATAAATTTAAGTTCATAGTCAATTACCCCAAATAGTACAAATGTTTATAAATATACTATTCTACCCTTTATAATCTCTAATTTTAAATTTTAATTAAAATATTAACATCATCATCGTAATCACAAAAATCTGGAGTTCAACAAATTGCCACATCCAGTTCATACTTCCGAATTCCTCAATCTTCATCGGAAAATGAATTTTTATTGTATAAATTCATTACGCATCTAATTTTACGATTTTTCTTTTAGTTGAAATCCTTGTAAATTAGTTGAGCTGATTTCGATGTTTCTTTTACCGATTGTTCTACATTTCATGGCGCTCAATTTGGATGATGTATTAACTAGTTTTGTTAACGACTGCAATTGTCACAAGTTCGAGATTAGAGTTTTTAGCTTGTGTTTGATTTAGAGGATTGATTCGTTTGACGTAATTATGAATGTTCTTTTATGAAATTAATCAATTATGGATGTTGATTTCATTTTATGCATTCAAGTAACTTTTTTTTTACCATTCTTATACAATTCTAGCACTAATCATGGAATGTGAGATTCTTCATTGAACAAGAATCAAAACTGCAGGAGTATAGAGAGCTTGTTCGGAAGAAGAAGCAAATTGAAAAGGGTAAAAGAACCTTAGAATATGCAAGGGGCTATAGAGAAAAATATTATTATATTAAAATTTTAAATTGGGGTTATAGAGTTAAAGTTGTATGCATGTTAATATTTTTTTGTTATTATTTAGATAAGAGGCTATAGTGAGCGTTATGGGAATGTATAGAATACCTATTAACTTATTGGTAAATATCAGTTAATGTCACAATATTTTGCGACTTTTCACTTAATGTCCCAACGTAAACATATTGTTATTTTGGTCCCTAACGTTTCAGAAAATTTCATTTAATATCCCGCGGATCAATTTCCGACGGTACATTAAAAGAACTCCTCCAAAACGACTTCGTTCCATTTCTTTTGCGTGCCAATATAAAAGAAGAAATAGAACGGCATCGTTTTGAATGAACTTTTTTAAGTTTTTATTTCATTTTTATACGTGGAGTCCATCACGATCACAGAATTATGGCAGCCACGTAAGCGTACGCTGAAAATTGATCACAGAACATTAAAGAGGTGTTTACTTTGCATGATTATGTTGGATAGATAAAATTAATCCAACTTAATCAAGTGTTTACTTTTAAAGATTAATATTTGAGGATATCCCAAAGCCCGGGATTATTTTAATCCTTCAATTATTCTTCATTAATATTAATCCAACCAATATAGGTAGCATTGAAATAATCCTCCAAGTAAATGGAGAATTATTTATCTCAATCTTAATCCTTTACTAATCGTTTGGAGTAAACAAAGGATTGATAGATAAAAATTATCTTATCACACATTTAATCCATCAAATAGTCAATCCTTAAAAATGCTAATCATACAAAGTAAACACCACCTAAGTGAAATTTTCTGAAATACTAGGGACAAAAGTAATAATATATTTAAGTTAGAACATTAAGCAAAAAAAATACAAAATATTGAAACATAAACTGATATTTATCCTTAATTTATTGGATAGCCACCTATGGGGTAAAGATTGATGACGATTGGGCTGTTTTGTTCCAGTTGGAAGAAGCAGCCTAGTGGGCCAAATTTTCTACCTTTCGACCAAAGCCCAACCAAACTCGCACCTAAAAAGTAATCAAAAACCAAAAGGAAAGCAAAATCCTATTTACAAAGATTACAGAACCAGAAAGATTAATCAAGTATGCATAACTATTCATGGTTCAAATTTATCACATATTCTTACTAAATGCTGCACAAAATTTACATTAACCAAGTATATATTTACACAAATCACTCCTCTCTGGGAATCCACCTGCTCCACCAAAAGCTCTTCCTCCGCCTGTTGAGCTCATCGACGCTCTCATTTATCGTCCTAATGATCTTCCGCTGCACCCGAAGAGCCGATGCAAGCGCATTTCTCTGCAAGTTCGACTTCTCCGCTGGCTTGATTTCCTGCATGTTAATAAACAGGAGCGGCATTTAACTCATTTTTCAACAAAAACAGGAAAAGAATAGGGCGAACATTCAGATTTCGGTTTGGATTTTTGCTAAAATCGAACCGGACTGAATTCATAATTACTTTTTTGTTAAAAAATCGAAATCGAACCGAATTATCCGAATTTTTAGAATCAAAACTAAATTGAACAGAACCGAAAAAAAAAAAAAAAAAACTAAACCGATTTATTATTAGGGGTGGTCTCACGCCCCAATTAATTAATATTAAATTAATTCTAATTAAAATTAATTAATTTAATAAACCTTAATCATAAATTAATAAATCATAATTATGACTTAATAAATAATAATTTTGAATTAATAAATCATACTCGTGAATTAATAAATCTTAATTTTGAATTAATAAACTCTAATTGTGAATTAATAAATATTACTTTTGAATTAATAAACCTTAATTGAAATTAATAAATCCTAATTTTGAATTAATAAACCCTAATTGAATTAATAAACTCTAATTGTGAATTAATAAATATTACTTTTGAATTAATAAATCCTAATTTTGAATTAATAAACCCTAATTTTGAATTAATAAACCCTAACTGCAATTAATAAACCTTAATTTTGAATAACAAACCCTAATTTTGAAGTAATAAACCCTAATTTTAAATTAAAAAAATTAATTTCAAATAATAAACTCTAAATATGAATTAATAAAATCTAATTTTAAATTAATAAATCATAATTATAAATTAATAAAACATAATTATCCTTACTCATCATAATTAATATATAATTATTTTAACAAAAAACAAGGGTGAACTTACGCTGAGATGGAGTTCACCCAAGTTGTTAGTCTTATTATTATTATTATTATACTTTAGAATTAGAATTAAATTACTTAAAATATTATATATATAATTCAGATTTCAGTACGTCTTGAAAATGCCAAACCGAAACCGAATAATCTGAATTTTGAAGCTGAACCTGAACGTATCATAAATCCAAAAAAACCAAACCAAATTCAACGTTTCAATTCGGTTTGGTTATTCGGATTCCTGATTTTGCTCTCCCCTATCAAAGAATCAGATATTCAACTATGTTTAGAGGCTAACCCTGAGCTCCTGCAGCTGAGCTTCGGTGAATCCGCCGTCTTTCTGTGTTCCCGACTTTGCCATGAGCTCGATGATCCACTTGGCAGCCTCGCTGTAATCTTGCTGCGTGGCTCGGAAGAGCTGCAGGCGAAGGCTCTGCGTGAAGGATAAAACGAGTAGGCCTTCTCTATCGAAGTAGGGATGAGCGAGAGCTGCTTTGGCGCTCAGCCTTTGTCGTGCCTTGTAACGTACCATGGATGTTAGAAGCTCCCACCCTATACCTCCATCCAAATCTAGCAACTCAAATCCACGTCGTAGCTCTGCCCCGCCACGCGGCTCCACAGTGTCTCTCCACGCGTTTAGGTCATAGTCGCACCTCTTCAGCTGACGGTTGAATTGTATGAGGGCGCTGTCACTGCGTAATCCCGGAAACGCCTGCAAGAAAATATGTCAAGTCGTAGCTCTAGCTGTTTGATTCTCTTTTTTGACAAAAACTTGTGTGCATTTAGAATTTCGGATGTAAGGTGCATCCATCCTAATTAAACATTAATTCTCAATTAGGATTTATTAATCTCCAATTAGAAATTATTAATTACAATTAGGATTTAAGTAGGACGGATGCACTGTGCATCGGGACATACCCAAGTGTTACTCCTTTTTTTTCTTTCCTTTTAATAATTTATCTTTCATGCTCAGTTACTTACCATTTGTATGAATATGAGGCCAGCGCTGTAGATGTCAAATCTGTCGGGGAGATTCAGCTGGTCGAAGATGTTGGCAACGAATAGAATGAGATGTTAATGATTAGATACAGATTATCCAAAACTAAGGTAGAGAAGAAATTTTGTAGACCTGCCACAGAACGGGGGAAAGTGCCGTTGCAACGGGTGCAGAAGGAGCAGAGGGCGTTTGAGTACTCATAATATATTGTTCAGGTGCAGCATATCTGAATCGAATGAAAATTATATCAATAATTCGGTTATGATCATGCAAATTAGGAGCACAAGATATAAGGAGTAAACTCTGAAAATTAAATGATAATCTCATGATCATTCAAAGATTAAATGAGAATTTATTTTTATTTTTTTTATAAAACATAGCCCCATGTGGTGAAAGCATGAACTCCCAAGCATACTATTATGCTCAATTTCTTATTCAATCATTGAAGATATGATACAATATGAAATCCAGATTTGAACCTTGAAAGCACATTTTTGAATCTTAGTGATATTGCTAAGAGCTGCTTTATTTGAAAGTACCTGGGATCCAACAGAAACTCTTTTGGAATATAATTGATGCCGACTCTCAAATCTGCAGCCGCCCCAAGATCAATGATCTTGAATGTACGAGAATCTGTTGCAGTTTTTGTTATAGGAGTAAACCACTAGTACTCGTATACAAAGACATATACTAGAAGAGAATACATTGTAAGCTGATGTGATGAGGTGCTGTTACCTTCGGAGAAAATGATGTTTTGGGGCTTAATATCTCTGTGAACAATTCCCGTTGAGTGCAAACTATCCAATGCAAACAAGAGCTGTCTCATGATAGTCTGTATGATTCTGTTTTCCCTCTCGATCCCCTTAGGCAAGTCTTGGACCTTTTTAAGAATCAATGCTTCTACCTGAAAAATCATCACCATCGTATCATTTTTCATTGGAAATTCTTAATAGAAAATATACACATTGATGGAAGGATTAATTTTGAACTTGTTTGATCATCTAAATCTTCAACTAGCATAAAGGGTAATAGGAAATATAAAGTAGAGATCAAACTGAAACGACAACCAACAATTGAAGGCAGCATACAAGTGGATGGATCACATAAAAATTCAAGAGAACTGAATTCCACAACTCGAATTCACAAACATTTCAAAGATCTACGGCACATTGAGATTATCATATAGAGAACTTTGTGATTCAAGAAAGTACCAACATTGTAAGGAAATTCTTTACTCTGAATTAAATCAGCAAGCGTGGACTCCCCTTCAAATTTCCATATCAGCCAATATTCTGCTCCTTTCTTTGCCGAATTCTGGAACAGATTATATAAACGCATAAATTAACGCTCCCAAATTTTATCGGGGCAATACCTGCAAGGTAATGACAGTATGTGAGTGCCATAGCAAACCTCAAGAAAGCCGTACATAAAATCAGCACAGCTATTGGCACAAGCCCTTCGAACACGCTCATTCATCCATATCTCCACGGCTCCAAATTCAGTAGCCTTCTTCAACACTATATCACCATCCTACAATTAGAACACAAGAAGAATGACTATGTTCTCCACAAAGGAGGCATACAAACCTTTAATTTGGAACACATATCACATCATCAACTTTTACGACACAAGAGAAAAGCCTATGAAAATTTAATCAATGACTATATAAAAAAATAGCACAAAGTCTCAATTTAAGCACCATATACCAATTCACTAAGTCCTCAACACCAAATAGAAATAAAACATGGAATCAAATCCTTAAACTCCACAAAGAAATATTTGAGTGCAAAACGCTTAAGTCTCACAAAGCTGTGAGGCGGCATAAAACCTTCGATTTGGAAGACAGATATCACATTATACATCCTCTACGACACAAGAGAAACAGAAAACTTAATGGATGAATGCATAAAGTATAGCACAGCACTCATTCTCAATCTAAGCACCATCTACGACTTCATTAAGTCATGAACACCAAATAGAGATGAAACACATAATCAAATCCATAAACTCAACAAAGAACTTTGTGTAAGAACAAACTTTGGAGGACGGCTTCTTCGCCAATGAGCCCCTGTAAACCACTCCAAATGCTCCCACACCCAACTTCTTCCCCAGCACAATGTCATCCTGCAAGAAAATCATATGATCAGAACTTCCACAACCCACAACAACACACTCATCAACTATTCAAGAACCCAAAACAGATATCAATAAAAATAAAATTCAAAATTTCAGACCTTTTTGTAAGTAGGCCTAAATAGTCTCTCAACAAAGGCTAGAACAAACATATCAAAGAAGCCAGGAGCCACACCGGGAGTGGCCCATAGGTAAGAAAGAGTGCCCAAGGCCAAAATCACCCCAGGAACTGTAGGTGAAATCCCATTCGATTTAGGAAGCGTGCTTCTGTAAATCATATCTCCACACTCCATAACCGTGCAGGGGAGTCCAACCCCAACTCCTACAAACAGATCATGAACAAAATTGAAAATTTCACCTCCCGCGGCGACAACGACGAGATTCTTGGACTTCGAAGTGGAGAATTTCTTGTGGGCGGTCGATTCAGTTAGGGTTCTGAAATTGAGCTTTTTGCCCAGAAATGAAGAGAGGGATTTGGAGGTGGAGGGATGGAGTGAAACTCGACCTACTCCAAATCCAGTGCTTGTGCCAACTGTAGCCATGGGGAATTTTGCAACATAAAATGGGTTTTTAGGTTAACATTGGTTATGGATGAAAAAGGAAATCATCGGGGTTATGGGTTCTTTTCTTTCTATTTTGTGAAATGTTATTTTCTTACTCCAAATCTACTGAAATCTAGTTTTCTATGTGCATGGATGTTGGTTTTCTTCTCTTTGTTATGTTCGTGATATTTTGTTCTTTTTAATTTTATTATCATGGCAGTTAATTTAGTATTTTTTGTGGAGGGAAAGGGGTGTTGTGGGATGGGAAGGTGATATTGACCACATGTGACACACAGGCTGACTTGTTGGTCTAAATTCCTCACATGATTTATTTTGTTTTGTTTTTGACAAATCTATATCTGTACCTATAATAAAAAAATTATTTTATAAAATTTGATTTGTCTATTATACATTTATTATATATTTAACTTAATAACAACAACAAAAAATTTATACATCCGTCCACACTGTATGGACGGGCAAAAATATAATTTATTATTAAAAAATATCAGTTACATTAAAAAAATTATCACTTGTTTAAGTATCATTTACATTAAAAAAATATCAAATATCATATAGGGGTGTGCAAAAAATTCGAAAATCGAATATCGGTCCGAACCAAACCGAAATTTAAAATTCGGTTTGGATTTTTCGGATTTTCGAATCGGATTGGATTGAATTTTCAAAATTTTGGATTTTCGGATCGGATTGGATTTTTTTCAATCAAAAATTCGAATTATATATAATTTATATATAAAAATAATATTTATTTAAATATTTTTAAATTTAAATATAGATATATATAAGAATTAACAAATTTTGGTTTCGGATTTTTTTATAAAAAAATTCAGATTTTCGGATTTTGAATTTTTGGATATTCGGTTTGGATCGATTTTTTTCTCTCTCAAAATTTAGATTTTTGGATCGGTTCGGATTAGCAAAAATCCGAACCGAAATCCGAATGCTCACCCCTATATAAAAATCCGTATGTGCGGACGAATGTACAGGATAGGGATGAGCATTCGGACGGTTCGGTTCAAAACCGAACCAAACCTGAAAAAACTGAAAATTGAATTATTTTTAAATTCCAAATCCAACTGCACCGTATTGTAAATCCAAATCGAATCGAAACCGAACCGAAATATTCCATTCGGTTCGATTTGATTTGGATATAACCGATTTTAAATTATAAAAATATAAATATTATATATATATATATATATATATATATATATAATATTAACCAATAAATATTAATAATATAACTAATATATATATATATATATATAATATCTAAAAAAACCTCAGGCGTTTCGGTTTGAAAATCGACCTTTTTCCCAACCTGAAACCGAACCGAATAAATTTTGATTTAAAATTTAAAACCAAACCGAACCACTTTACTGTACAAACCGAACCAAACTGTTAATTTTAATTCGATTCGGTTCGATTTTTCGAGTTTGGTTTGATTTTGCTCACCACTAGTACATGAGACCACCTCTAATAATGTGACGACCCGACTTCTCAAAGAAGCACGGATCATATGGATCGTCACTAGTATGATAAAGCAGCGGATATAAACATAACTAATCAATGCAATTAACAAATGAACTACTCATCTGTAATATCCCGAAGAATTAAAGGCCTAATTACGATATTTAAATTTCGTAAATTAGGATTTCGCCGTAATAATTGAATTATTAAATTATCAGATAATGATTTCGATCATTTATGAGATAATGAATTCCTTTATCATATTCACTAATTATTGTGAATTAAGGAATAAAATTTTATAAAGTGTTTAAACGAGTAATATTTTAACGTCGATTGAATATTGATAGTTAAAATTTCGTAAAATTTTCTAAGTAACTTAGAATTAAATTCCATTATTAATGGAATGATTTAATAAAGTGATTACGACTTTATTACGACCATTTTGAGATAGTCGATAATGAGCGTTTGAGGCGTTTCAAACGTCTACGTTTAGAGATGTTTAGAAAATGAGTTTAATGATCAAGAAATTATAATATTTAAATTCCTATGATTATTTTATGTAATTAGAGTATTATTTAGCATTAAAATAATCTTGAGCATTACGGATAAATTATTGAACCAAATCTAATTTTGAAAACCCAATTTGAAAATTAGGGTTTTTCACACATGAAATAATTCTAATAATTTTTCCTATGATATAATTTATCATCTAAAATATATATTATTTTAATACCCGTCCTTCCGAGCATCGGGGTTTGCGTGACGTGTTTTTCGAGAAAGTTGAAAGGTTGACTTTTGTTTGGTGATCGATCGATTCGAAACCTCGAGCGTTGTGAAGAGTGTCTTATGGCAATTCATAGACACTAAGTATGCAGTTTTCGACCACCCACGAAGGTTTGGCACTCGGGAAGTTATCGAAAAACAGGACTTTTCATGGGTCTTTTAAAAGCATATCTTGTTTATAGTCGTTGTGTCCGGTATTTTATTTCGTGTCCATGGGTACCAAGTTTGCTAAATTTGAGTCCGTTTGCAAAGTTGCGTGGCTTTTATGTTTTCGAAAAGGATCATTACAAGAAGAATGTGACCCTGCTTTTCCTATAAATAGGAGGCTGGGGCCTTCATTTTCAACGTTCATTTCTTCGTTTCTCTGTGTTTACGGACGAGCCGAGCAGCCCAGTGCACGCTGCAGGTTACTGGAGGAGTGGGGATCGGCCGGGAGACTCGGCGACGCCATTCTTATTCTTGCCGGCCACCACCACCGATCGCCCTCCCCGGCAGCCCGTTTTTGTTTTGTCCTTTTCTTATTTTGATTCCGCCTTTTAGTAGATCGTATAGCATAGAACTCGGGATTGTAAAGGACGAGGCGAGAAAACGGCCGAGGTCGCCGATTGTACACCGCCGCCGCCGCCAAGCCGCCGCCATCGCCCTCTTGGCCGCCGATTGGTGGTCAACGGTCACCTGCTCTGGTCCTTTAGGTTTTGAGTTTGGCCTGCGTTCTACTAAAGTACCGATTAGTTTTACATTTTTAGCGTTTACGCATGTCGGGATGTTTTCCGTTGCTTGAGTTTTCTAAAGAAAGTACATGCTCGGGTTATCCATTTTCAACTTAGTTTGTCATTCCATGTTCGTCGTTATGCATATTGCTTATGTTTCCATTTTCATGCATCGATTTTAGATGGTTTATCCTAGATCGAGGATAGCATCGATTTTGAAACTTCTTCACGCTAAGATTTGAGTCGACTTGCATGCATGCATATTTTGAAAGTACCCTATTATAGGTCTTGATGCCTGAATATATTTCCTTACGCATCGAGTTGATTTGAAAACCCGAGAGTGCGAAATATGGGTTGAAAGTCGAAAACCTAGTTTTGCTCGATCTTCGTTTGGATCACGATGTTGCTTTGCTTTGTGGGATGTGACCCCAAAAGTTGTTCTGTCTTGTTACCAGGTACCTACCAGTGCGATCGGTGAGGTTATTGGATTCGTGGTTAGCTCCTGCGACGTTTTCGCTCATTCGGGTTGGGTTATATATACTTATTTTGAGTTATTTACTCGATATTTCAAAATAAAACATGTGCGCCGTAAAATGTTTTGGTGAAGTTATTCTTGTTCTCGATCCGAGATGTGGTTCTAATGTGATTGTGCACGATCTCTATTCGCGGGTTGATCACCATCTTGAGTATTGATCGAAGGGATAGACCCGAACACGTGGTTAAGGTTCGAGGGATAGACTCGGAAGTCCACACGGAAATGGTAATGAGGTGGTTATGGTTACGACGGGATTCAACCAAGTCCACACCGAGTTAGCCGATTGGATCGTTACGGCATGGGTCGATGGATATGTTCAAATTTGAGATATTGTGGGTTTGTTGGATATGTTCGGGCGAATGAATGAGATGTGATGGGCTGGCGGGATACGTTCGGCGGTGGTTCTTTGGTTCTATGATGAGAACAACGGTAATAACGGATCGGTATCGAAAAATGAAAATCTATTTTGCTTACTTAGAAGTGGATTTACGTTTAAAACCTTCTAAGGTAAGTGCTCTAAACACTGCATCATGATTCTTTTGATTTATGATAAAACCCCAACCGAGTGCGCTAGTACTTACCCCAAAATCTTTTCAAATCTTTTCATAGATGGAGGAGAATTTGGATGGGCGACACGAGGGGTTGAGTGCGGGTTCTTCATGCTATGCTTCCGCGATGTTGTGATATACATACCTGATATATATTATGATATATATCTAATAATAGCATGAAAATCAAATTTTGGCACATAAAATGGAAAATCCGTGACCATTGTTGTGTAACAATGATTTACGTGAGTTTTGGTTGTTAGCTTTGCATGATGTGTATTAAATTGATCAAGTAGGATTTTGTACACATTAACCAAGTAAATCAAGTGATATACCAAGTGGGATGTGGAGGCTTGTTTATAACCGTGTATTTTGCTTCCATTTAAGGTGAGAAGAAAATTTAAAACACTTTTCATGACATACTACATATGGTAATGTGTATAACTTTATACACATGGTGTAAGACAATTAAAAGGCTCCTCCTTTGTTAATTGAGAGAGATGACGGCAATTGAGCTTCCAAAGTCAAGGATTTGTTTTGTTCAAGAAAAATTTGATTCCATGTATTAACTATGTGTAAGACCTTTGACATATTAATTTGAGAGTCATAAAGTAAATTTAAAGGCTCCCAATGTTTGTGAGTGAAGAGAACCGAGAGAGAGATAAGATTTAGTGATAGGTGTTCCATTTATACATAGTAAAGACATCAAATAAATCAAACATTCTCTCCCTAAAATACTAAACTACCGTGAGCTTCCATAGAAAAGAAACAAGTGAGTTCTCCTTTTCAAAGGCCAACTCCTCTCTACTTAATCCTTGCACATTAAATCCAAACCGTTAAAGAGGTTAGATATCGAACGAGCTTCGATTGTACGTTAAATTTTTTGATATCCAATGGTTCGATGTTAATATACAAGCATGTGTTCTTATGAATAAAATTTTGCTAGCATGTTTTATTGTTTATAAATTATGCTACATATGATTATATGTTCATATTGATGATTATTTTAAAGTTAAGCATGTTATATAAATTATTTTAATATGATCGAAAATTTCTAGGGTTTGTTTTAATATTGGATTTATGATATATGTTGGTAGTAGAACACATAGTGATTATATGGAAATTTTAAAAAATCATGTGCTATGTTTTAGGAAATTACCGAAAATGAAAAAAAAATGTAGTTTGGTGTACAAATTTTATTTTAGTGATATTATAGCATAATGTTGATCTATAGCATTGATTAATTAATATGTGAATTTATTAAATTTTAAGAATTTGATGTTCATATGTTCAAAAATTTTGAGACTTATATCTAATGGATACATGAATTGTAAGTTGATATTGATTAATATTATGATGTTATATGGTTACATAATGATGTTTAAGCATAGTGTAATTTTGTAGAATTTTTATAAAATGTTTGGTACATGTGTGATGAAAACCGTGAGCTATAACAATAATTCATTGATGTAGGATTTGTAAATGTTGGACTTTATGTTACAAATATGTTATAGATTGATGTTGGGGCCTTGTATAATTTAATTAGAATTTTAGGAAATTATTTGATAATTTTTAGAAAATAATCGAGACCTATAAGTAGTGAAATAGGTGATGTCCAAATTTTCTATAGTTAATATTAATACATATTAATGATCCTAGGATAAAATAGTATACTATATGAATTTAGAAGAATTTTTGAAAAAGTTTAAAAATTTTAATGCATAAAACCGTGAGTTATGGAATATATTACTAAGGGTTTTTAAATCCTTTTATCAAGAATAATAATAAATTATATGTCTAGAAATTATTTTAGACATATTAAGAATTTACGGGATTTTATAAACATAGTATACTATGTTTATGGCGAAACGTTATATTAAATAACGTTAGAAATGAAAATAAAGTATAATGAATAAGTTAATTCATATTAAAGTAAAATATTAATAAAGTTTATTGATTTGCGTGAAAATCGAGAAATAGGGTTTTATGAAAAGAAATCGATTCAAAATCGATTTAAATAGAGTAAATACACTGTTTAAATAAGATATCTCATTGTGAGGAAAGATTACATAATTGAAATCATTTTATCGAAAAACGTTTATTAACCTAAATGGTTAAATGAGATAGAGAACATATCTCGTCTAAATTGTTTAGTTAAAATACGCGTTGAAACGACGTATAAAAATGAGTTAAGGGATTCGAGTTATTACTTTATAAGTTATCAAAGTTTATTTAAACTTTGATATTCTCGAAAAATGTGCCAACGTCTCGAACGTGGTTTTACGTAAAGGTGGGATGTGAACGTGAGCGTGAGCAAGGCGTGAAAAAGGAATCGTAGTTTGAAAATCGACGATCGACAGTCCAGGTGGGCTTTACTCTACTCAAAAAGATCAAATGTTTTATTTACGATGCTTTATTCGCAATAAATAATGATGAACTGGTTTATTTAATTACCTGCCCAAAACTGTTTATGTTTTATGTATGTATCCTATCCATATTCGAATTGTGAATGTTGTTCGTTAGCTCCCAACATATGAAATTGTTGAATTCGTATCCTTGTAAGTACCCACAAGGATGATCGAGAATTCGTATCCTGTGTCGGAGTGGCAAGGATTTTGTGCACTATTTTGTGACTGTGTGCTGAAAGGGTGCTCGGCCGGTCACGGCGTTCGTGAGAGGAGGCCTCCTCTCCGACGCAAGGGAAATGGTTATGAGGTGAATTGATGGAATTATTGAGATATATGGGATAAGATATGGATCATACATACAAGGAAAATGTCTGGCCACACGAATATTTATGGAAAATGATAGAAAATGTCTAGTAAACACGAGTATTTCAATTAAAACCTCGTATGTTACTGTGATAGGGCAGTGTAATTTAAATTGATAAAATGTTTTGGCATGAGTCCACTGAGTGCATTCTTGTACTCAGCCCTGCATGTTTGTTTTTAAATGTGCAGGTTGAGCTGAAGATGATAATGGAGAGGTGTTGAGCAGTCGGAGTGCTTTTGTTATTAATATGTTTATTAGACACCTTGAATACACATCGTCATATGTGTATTCACATGTTTATCCGCTGCGTTTGAATGCTCTATTATGTCTTTTGATATCGATAGTTAAATTCAACCGCACTAATGAACCTTTTGGTTAAGAACTTGTAACCTTTCTTATATGTAAATTATGTGTGCCTAGTACATAAGGGTTGAACTTCTTAGTTCATTTGATGTTTGTTCTATAATCCTTTGATTAATTCCTTTTAAATGTTCTATAATCACTGTTCCAAGTTCCAGTCCTCGTTAATCCGTACTTAGGGTTAGAGGGCTGTTACAAAGTGGTATCAGAGCCAGTTCGCTCTTTGAATCCCAAAATCCTTCTTTTAAAAGTCAAGTCTAGATTGAGTCACTAGACTTCTAGAAATCGGCTGACTATGCTCAACACTCCATCACATCAAGCTCAACCGGGACGAGGTAAGTGATTTTCTTCTCAAAGTTTTGAAATGAAAGTTAAGTGTGATAAAGATTGAAGTTGTGTTTTGGAAAGTGAAAGTGAAAGTTTGTTATAAAGTTTTATCGAAATGAAAGTTACGAGAAAGGATTGAACGGAAATTCCAAAACTTTATTTTTTTTTTGAAATCAAAAAGTTGTGACGAATAATAAGAAGTGAAGGTTATGGAAGAAGGTTATGGAATGGGAGTGATCAAAGTTAGAAATGAAGGTTCATGTTGATTATGGGCATGAAGTGCCATTGATGAAATGTTGAATTTGCATGATTTAAGTGAAATATGCTTACGAGCAAGCTATGTTATGAAATCGAATAAAACATTCCGGTTTTAAGTTCGTTATAATGATTGATATGTTGTATCAGAAGAACATAGACGATATAAGAAGCATGATCACGTTTGGCAAAAGAACATAGAAATACGAACTTCCTTTCATTACGAAGGTAAAGGAATAAGAAGGACATGAAGAATGAAAGCGAAAGATGGATACGGTGATGGACGACCTTAGCATCATGTTCGACTTTGACTTTAGCTTCGACTTCGACTTCGGCGTCGATACTTTCGACTTCAACTTCGACTTCAACCTCGACAGATATGACTTCGGCTTCGGCATCAGCCTGTACGACTTCGTCGTCGGCATCGGCATGCACGACTTCGGCGTCGGCATTCACCTACGACTTTGGCACGGGCGCACAAATTTTTCTGCACTGTGCAGTAATTTTGTTTTGGCTCGTTCTCCTTTGTTTCAATTCCGATTTATGCACGGTTTTCGCCTACGTACTCCTAATACACTGTACTTCATTTGTTATGAAGGACAGAACCCCTGTTTCCTTCTCCAGAATTCACGAGAATCAGTAGAAGTTTAGTTCATGGATTACTTAGGGCAAGAACCTTATAGTACGATAAGGATATTAGAACGCTACTAGATAGTAAGCTTCCCAGTAGATTAAGAAAGCTACGACGTGTGTTGTATATGAGAACATTTCCTAATAACATTTATCTGTCTACCAGATGTGTTTGGATTGTTTATCTGCTTTATAAATTGTCCTGTTTATCCTAGCTGCTTAATAAATGCGTTTAAGTTTATCTTATCTGTTTATCGGATAATTTTTAGATTGACTTATGCTAGTTTTGTCTGTGGTAGATGGAGAGGACACGTCACACCGCTAGGAGGAGACTAGGACCGAGTGCTACGCCAGAGGAGGTGGTTCGTGCATATCGTGAGTATTGGATGTGCTGGGGCGACGATTTGGGGAAATTCCTGATGCACTACCTCTGACACTGGAGGGATGCCCGAGTGTATGGAGTGAAGGACTTAGACGGTGTTAAGCGCCTCTTGACCCGACTACCGAGTGACTGGGAGGACTATGCCAGGGAGGTATCGGGCGACTATATCTACCGTGCAGGCGGTGATTATGATCTGATCGGAGACTTACCGAGATTCGTCAACCATCTGAGCCACGTCTTCTGTGTGTATGGGGCTGCACCGAGGGGACCTTACCTTCCCCCGAGAGAGTATACGTGGCGTGACGACTCGCCCGAGTGGCTGTATACGGAGGTTCCGAGACAGGTTGACCCTGTGATGCCCAGATATCTGGAGGACGAGGGTAGACTTGCACAGGTGGAGAGAGCAGCACGACCGAGAGCACTGGGTATGCCGGTGTTTCCTCCACTTTCGCTTGGACACCCATCACGACCACCACTCCCTACCCTACCACCGATGATGGCGCCACCACCTCCCGCAGAGCCCTATCGTCAGACACCGCGGATGAGGGTGTCGGATGCTCGTGACGACTACAGTCCGATACGCAACATACACGCATATGGGGATGACGAGGCATGGCCATCTAGGGTACGTGCACGCGAGGACTCTGATGATTCAGATGAGGAGGAGGATCCTGAAGAGGACGAGGACGAGGATGACTTCATACGAGAGTGATGGGAGTAGACTTGTGTAGATATGTACAATGTAGTATATGTGTGTAGCGTGGTTGCTTATGTAAAGAAGTGGAAGGGAAAACTTAGTATTTTGTAATGTTATGTAAGCCAGTGTGTATATGACCTCTTTTATAATGACTGCTTGTACATAACAACCTTTTTCTTAAGGCACAATATTCGATATATATATATATATATATATATATACCACGAAATGGGCTTTTATGCAAGAATGTGTATAACAAGGATGAATGGTTTTATTAAAGTGTTCATGATAAGATTATATGATGATTTTATATATGTTTAATTTGCGATCATGATATGCTATGTTAATTATATGTTTTATATAAATGCCGCCTAGACGAGATCCTGAGCAAGGAATGAGAGTTGTAGGAAGAGGAAGAGGCAGAGGTAGGGGAAGGGGTAGAGTTCCCCAACCCGAAGTAGAAGAAGCAATACCGCAACCACCCCCACCTCCATCTGATCGTAGGGTAGAAGAACTTTTTCTTAGACAGAACCCTCCTACCTTTAATGGAAAGGGAAGTCCGGACGATGCAGAGCAATGGATAAGAAGCATGGAAAGAATTTTCGACTTTCTGCGATGCACGCAAAGAGCGATTGTCTGTATAACTTTTCAACTTATCGACCTGCCGACTTCTGGTGGGAAGCCGTGAGAAAATTTTAGCACCGGAGCAGATGGATGAGTTTACATGGGAAGATTTCAAGGGAGAAATGTATGAAAAATACATTCCAAAGAGTTACAGAAAAGAAGGAAATTGAATTTTTCAACTTGAAACAGGAGAAGATGTCTGTGACGGACTATGATCGCACTTTTTGCGATATGTCAAGATATGCCCCTGATCAAGTGAGCACGGATATGAAGATGTCGAAAAATTTAGGTCATGTCTGAGGTCAGAGATAAGAATGTCTCTCGCCAGTCATGGAGATTTGACTTACACTGAAGCTCTTGGGCGAGCTTTAGATATTGAAGCGGCTATGCCGGAGGAGAAACCATCACACACTCAGATGCAAAATACAATGGACAAGGGAAAAAGGAGATGGGAAGGAAACGTCGGTAATAATAATCGGGAAGGTTTTGGAAACCAAAATAACAAGCGACCGTGGCAACGAAATACGGCGCCTCAGGGGTAGGGATGGAAAAGGCCAGTCTTTTCCCCTCCGACGGGGGGACCACAAGAGCAGACAAAGGCTCTTCCTTGCCCGAAGTGCCAGAAATTTCACAAAGGAGTTTGTTTTATGGTGAACTGTTTTAAGTGTGGTGTGAAGAGGCATTATGCAAATAATTGCCTAGGGATACGCCCGGGAACGGTGGGAAGGCCGAACCAGCCTGGCAATGCCCAACCACTCAGGGCTATTCAATTTCAGCCCCAACCTCAGCAACAACCCCAGCAACAACGGCGACGACAACCACAACAAAGAATAAAGAAGAACGTCGGCAATAAAGAACCAACAACAACAACAGAAAATCAGCGATGGCAAGCACCTGTCACCTCGGTAGGCCCGGCTAGAGCGTATGCTCTACATCGGAGGCAAAATGAACAGAACCAGGGAAACCTGGCAGGTATGGGAAATCTTCTCAACATACCTGTTATACTTTTGTTCGATACGGGTGCATCGCATTCCTTCATAGCAAGAACATGCATTGATATGTTGGAACTTAGATCTGAAAAAGCGAATCAGGACATGAGAATCTCTTCACCCATAGGGGGGATTATGACTGTTACGCATATTTGCTCGAACCTAGAGTTGAACTTAGGATCACTTAGGGTTTTGGCGAATAACTTGAACATAATACCCATGGGCGATGTAGATATAATTTTAGGGATGGATTGGTTAGCTGAAAACCATTCCACGATTCTATGCAAGGAAAGGAAAATTTCGTTCCATTTTCCTGGACAAGAAGCTACGCATTTCCATGGAATCAACATGGGGAAGAAAATCCCGATTGTATCAACACTGAAGGCAAGAAGAATGATAATCAAGAAAGGATGCCGCGTTTCTTGTTTACCTGAATGGGGAGGATAAAACAGAGATGAAAGCTGAAGATGTGGAGATTGTTCGAGAATTCCCAGATGTTTTTCCTGAGAATCTACCAGGATTACCCCCTGATAGACAGTTAGAATTTACCATCGACCTGGAACCCGGATCGGCTCCAGTGTCAAAGGCACCTTATAGGATGGCTCCGAAGGAACTAGAAGAATTGAAGATCCAAATCCAAGAACTATTGGACCTAGGTTTTATTAGACCTAGTGTTTCGCCTTGGGGAGCGCCTGTTTTATTTGTCAAAAAGAAAGATGGTTCCTTGAGGATGTGTATAGATTATCGGGAACTGAATAAAATGACGCTCAAGAATAAATATCATTTGCCAAGGATAGATGACTTGTTTGATCAATTACGAGGAGAAAGTGTATTTTCAAAGATCGACCTCAAGTCAGGTTATCACCACCAAGGTACGATCGGAAGACGATATCTAACCGCTTTCGAACGAGATATGGCTACTATGAATTTATAGTTGTGCCGTTCGGATTAACAAATGCACCAGCCGTATTCATGGATCTCATGAATAGGGTGTTCCATCCATATTTGGACAAATTTGTCTTAGTCTTCATAGATGATATTCTCATCTATTCGAAGAATGAAGAAGACCATAAGGAACACTTAAGAACGGTGTTGCAATCCTTGAGAGTGGAACAACTTTTTGCTAAGTTTAGCAAATGCGAATTTTGGCTGAAGGAAGTAATGTTCCTTGTACACATTGTGTCAGCCGAAGGAATTAAAGTGGATCCAGCCAAGGTAGAAGCAGTACAAGAATGGAAATCGCCAAGAACCCGTAATCGAAATCGAAGTTTCGGGACTAGCTGGTTATTATCGGAGATTCATTGAGGGATTCTCCAAAATAGCAAGGCCAATAACCCAGCTACTCCGAAAGGAAATCAAGTTTAATTGGACTGAGGAATGTGAGGCGAATTTCCAAAAGCTTAAGGAAAAATTAACAAGTGCGCCAGTGCTAGCGGTTCCAGAAGCAGACAAAGAATATGTAGTCTATACTGATGCTTCTAAGAACGGACTGGGTTGTGTGTTGATGCAGGAAGGAAAAGTGATAGCTTATGCATCCCGACAACTTAGACCACATGAACTGAACTATCCAACTCATGACCGAACTCGCACAGCAGTGGTTCATGCACTGAAAATTTGGAGACACCATCTCTATGGAGTGAGATGTGAGATCTTTACAGATCATAAGAGTTTGAAATACTTTTTCGAGCAAAGAGATCTAAACATGAGGCAAAGAAGATGGCTCGAACTGGTAAAGGATTACGACTGTGGTATTAATTATCACCCGGGCAAGGCAAATGTGGTAGCTGATGCCTTGAGTCGTAAAAATCACACCAAACTGGGATGTTTCTTTACAAAGGAAGAAAAACTCGTTGAGGAGTTTGAGAGAATGAAGATAGAAATGGTTGAAAAACCAGAGACGATCATGAGTCGTATTGCTACACTCACTTTGACGTCTGACTTAAGAAAGAGAATAATAGACGAGCAGAGGAAGGATGAAAAGTTGGAGAAGACAAGAGTCAAAGTAAGAACTGAGGGGATGAAAGAGTTCAGAGAAGCGTCAGACAATGCCTTGTTGTTTGAGGGAAGGATGTGTATTCCAAACAATGACGAGCTTCGAAATGAAATCATGAGTGAGGCTCATGATACACCTTATACCGCCCACCCAGGCAGTAATAAAATGTACCAAGATTTAAGAGAAAAGTTCTGGTGGGAAGGTATGAAACGAGACGTAGCCTCTTTTGTAGAGCGTTGTCTTGTTTGTCAGCAGGTGAAAGCATTACACCAACGTCCCTACGGAAAGTTACAGCCTTTGGGAATACCCAAATGGAAGTGGGAAGAGATAGCAATGGATTTCGTTACGGGATTGCAAAAATCGAAAAGAGGAAACACTGCCATATGGGTAGTAGTGGATAGACTCACAAAGTGTGCGCATTTTCTGCCGATCCAGAATACACGTGGATCTAACAAGTTAGCCCAGTTGTACGTAAAAGAAATTATACGTCTGCACGGGGTACCAAAATCTATCACGTCTAATAGAGATTCAAAATTTACGTCAAGATTTTTTATCAGCTTACAAAAAGAATTGGGCACAAAGTTAAATTTTAGCACGGCGTTTCACCCACAGACCGATGGGCAATCGGAAAGGACGATTCAAACACTTGAAGATATGCTGAGAACAATAGTGTTGGATCGAGGTGCAAAGTGGGAAGATGTTTTACCCCTCGTTGAGTTTGCCTACAATAATAGTTATTAAGCGACGATCAATATGGCCCCATACGAAGCCTTATATGGAAAGAAATGTCGATCACCGCTTTATTGGGATGAAGTGGGTGAGAGAAGAATTTTAGGGCCTGATGCAGTAAGTGAGATGATTGAGATCGTCCGACAAATTAGGCAAAGAATAAAAGAAGCTCAAAATAGACAAAAGTCTTACGCTGATACACGTAGATCTGAGCTGCATTTTGAAGGTGGAGATAAAGTCTTTCTTAAAGTCTCTCCATCGAAAGGGATTATAAGGTTTGGAGTAAAAGGAAAATTAAGACCTCGTTTTATAGGACCTTATGAGATCCTAGAGAAAATAGGCCCAGTTGCCTATAGATTGGCTCTTCCGCCAAGTTTGGGGAACGTACACAATGTTTTTCACGTATCCCAACTAAGAAAGTACGTATATGATTCGAAACATGTAATCCATCAAGACGACGTGATCCTCAACCCAGACATGAGTTATGAAGAAGAACCTACGGCCATTCTAGACCGCAAGGTTCAACAATTGAGAAATAAGTCCATTCCGCTAGTCAAAGTGTTGTGGAGACATCATGGACAAGAGGAGGCCACGTGGAGCTTGAGAAAGCCATGAAAGAGAGATACCCTGAGCTTTTCTAAGGTATGTAAATTTCGGGACGAAATTTCTTTTAAGGGGGGTAGAATGTAATATCCCGAAGAATTAAAGGCCTAATTACGATATTTAAATTTTGTAAATTAGGGTTTCGCCGTAATAATTGAATTATTAAATTATCAGATAATGATTTCGATCATTTATGAGATAATGAATTCCTTTATCATATTCACTAATTATTGTGAATTAAGGAATAAAATTTTATAAAGTGTTTCGACAGTAATATTTTAACGTCGATTGAATATCGATAGTTAAAATTTCGTAAAATTTTCTAAGTAACGAAGCTTAGAATTAAATTCCATTATTAATGGAATGATTTAATAAAGTGATTACGACTTTATTACGACCATTTTGAGATGAGTCGATAATGAACGTTTTGAGACGCTTCAAACGTCAACGTTTAGAGATGTTTAGTAAAATGAGTTTAATGATCAAGGAATTATAATATTTAAATTCCTATGATTATTTTATGTAATTAGAGTATTATTTAGCATTAAAATAATGCTAGAGCATTACGGATAAATTATTGAACAAAATTAATTTTCCCCTAATTTCAAAATTAGGGTTTTTCACAGGTATAATTTATCATCTAAAACATAAATTATGATATATATATATATATATATATATATATATATATAATAGCAAGAAAATCATATTTTGACATAAGAATGGAAAATTAATGTTGTGTAACAAGTTTACGTGAGTCTTGGTTGTTTCATGCTATGTTATGTTATTGAATGAATCAAGTAGGATTTTGTACACATTAACCAAGTAAATTAAGTGATAGACCAAGTGGGATGTGGAGGCTTGATTATAGCCGTATTTTGCTTCCATTGGGGTTGGAAGATTGAACACAACTCTTTTGATGATGTATACTACATTTGTAATTGTGTAGCATTAATTATGTTACATAAGGCAATGAAATTAATCAAAGACTCCTCCTTGTTGAGAGAGATGACGGCAATTGAGGTTCCATAGTCAAAATTTGTTTTGTTCAAGAAAAATTAAAGTTAATGTAGTAACTATGTGTAAGACCTTTTATTTGATTTGGTAATACATGGTGAGTCACATACTCAATTGTCTTTGTGAGTATGAGAGAACCGAGAGAGAGAGAAGATTGATACAAAGTCTGTCCATTTTATTTAAGTAAAGTCATTACATTTAAACACACACTCTCTTCTCTAAAATACTAAAAAGACCGTGAGCTCCTTAGAAAGAAAAGCTTGAGAGTTCTTCCATTTCAAAGGCCAACTCTCTACCTTTAATCCTTGCACATTAAATCCAAACCGTTAAAGAGGTTAGATATCGAACGAACTTCATTGTACGTTAAATTTTTGATATCCAATGGTTCGATTATAATATACAAGCATTTGTTCTTATGAATAAAATTTTGCAAGCATGTTTTATTGTTTGTAAATTATGCTACATATGATTATGTGTTCATATTGATGATTTATTTTAAAGTTAGCATGTTATATTAATTGTTTTAATATGATCGAATTTTTCTAGGGTTTGATTTAATGTTGGATTAATGATATATGTTGGTAGTAGAACACATTGTGATTAAATGAAATTTTAAAAATCATATACTATGTTTTGTGAAACTACCGAAAATGAAGAAAAATGTAGTTTAATGCTCAAATTTTATTTAAGTGTTATTATAGCATAATGTTGATCTATAGCATTGATTAATTGATATGTGAATTTATTAGAATTTTAAGAATTTGATGTTCATATGTTCAAAATTTTGAGACTTACATAGGATGAATACATGATTTGTAAGTTGATATTGATTAATATTATGATGTTATATTGTTACATAATGATGTTTAAGCATAGTGTAATTTTGTAGAATTTTATAAAATGTTTGGTACATGTTTGAGGAAAACCGAGTGCTATAGAGTGAAATACATTGATGTAGATTTTGTAAATGTTGGACTTTATGTTATAGTTATGTTATAAATTGATGTTGGGGCCTTGTATATTTTAATTAGAATTTTAGGAAATTATTTGATAATTTTAGAAAAAAATCGAGACCTATAGGAATAATATAGGTGATGTCCAAATTTTCTATAGTTAATATTAATACATATTAATGATCCTTGATAAAATAGTATACTATGTGAATTTAGAAGAATTTTGGAAGAGATTTAAAATTTTAATGCATAAACCGTGAGCTATATATATATTACTAAGGGTTTTAAATCCTTTTATCAAGAATAATAATACATTATATGTCTAGAAATTATTCTAGACATATAAAAATTTATGGAATTTTATAAACATAGTATACTATGTTTATGGCGAAACGTTATATTAAATAACGTTAGAAATGAAAAATAAAGTTTAATGAATAAGTTAATTAATATTAAAGTAAAATATTAACAAAGTTTATCGATTTGCGTGAAAATCGAGAATTATGATTTTATGAAAAGAAATCGATTGAAAATCGATTTATATAGAAATTGTTTATAAAATGTGTTTAAAAAAGTCAAAATGTTGACTTTTGTTTAAACGTATTAAATACGTTGAGTAAATACACTAATAGTTGTAAAACGTATTAATTTTATAATAATATCTCATTGTGAGGAAAGATTTCATAATTGAAATCATTTTATCGAAAAACGTAAGAATACGTTGAACGTTTAACCTAAATGGTTAAAATGAGATAGTAGAACATATCTCGTCTCTATCGAAGTACGATAAATGTTTAGTTAAAATACGCGTTGAAACGACGTATTAAAACGAGTTAAGGGATTCAAGTTATTACTTTATAAGTTATCAAAGTTTATTTAACTTTGATATTCTCAAAAAACATGCCAACGTACTGAACATGGTTTTACGTAAAGGTGGGACGTGAACGTGAACGTGAGCAAGACATGAAAAAGGGATCGTATTTTGATAATCGACGAACGACAGTCCAGGTGGGCTTTACTCTACTCAAAAAGATCAAATGTTTTATTTACGATACTTTATTCGCAAGAAATGATGATGAACTAGTTTATTTAATTACCTGCCCAAAACTGTTTATGTTTTATGTATGTATCATATCCATATTCGAATTGTGAATGTTGTTGGGTAGCTCCCAACATATGAAATTGTTGAATTCGTATCCTTGTAAGTACCCACAAGGATGATCGAGAATTCGTATCCTGTGCCGGAGTGGCAAGGATTTTGTGCACTATTTTGTGACTGTGTGCTGAAAGGGTGCTCGGCCGGTCACGGCGTTCGTGAGAGGAGGCCTCCTCTCCAACGCAAGGGAAATGGTTATGAGGTGAATTGATGGAACTATTTAGATATATGGGATAGGATATGGATCATACAAACAAGAAAAATGTATGGCCAGACGAATATTTATGGAAAATGATGAAAAATGTTTAGTATGCACGAGCATTTTAATTAAAACCTCGTGTGTTACTGTGATAGGGCAGTGTAATTTAAATTGATAAAATGTTTTGGCATGAGTCCACTGAGTGCATTCTTGTACTCAGCCCTGCATGTTTGTTTTTAAATGTGCAGGTTGAGCTGAAGATGATGATGGAGAGGTGTTGAGCAGTCAGGATGCTTTTTGTTGTTAATATGTTTATTAGACTCCTTGAATGCACATCGTCATATGTGTATTCACATGCTTTTCCGCTGCGATTGAATGTTATGTGGTGTTTTGATGTCGATAGTTAAATTCCTCCAGAACAGTGAACCCTTTTTGGTTAAGAACTTGTAGCCTTTCTATATATAAATTATGTGTGCCTTGTACATAAGGGTTGAACTTCGTAGTTCGCTTGATGTTTGTTCTATAATCCTTTGATTAATTCTTTTTAAATGTTCTATAATTACTGTTCCAAGTTCCAGTCCTCGTTAATCCGTACTTAGGGTTAGAGGGCTGTTACATCATCAACGCATGAACTAAAAATGGGTAAGCTATTCAATACCAACTCAAGTCACAGAAGGACTTGCCAAAAGGTTCAAAGTTCAAATATAACCCAATCAGGGCGCAATTCAAGGAACGAGGTACGACCTCAAGTTCAATACGGTATGAATGCAGTTATAATCAAGACATCAACATAGTATCAGAGTTAGGCAGCAAATAAACGTGTGGACATGCATATGACGATGCATGCCCAAGGTTCTAGAAATCCTTTCTAATAAAGCATCAAAACAACTGCCACTCTGCACCACCTCGCACCCATCATCAATCCCTGCTCAACCTACACATCAAAAACGAGATGCAGGGCTAAGTATAAAAGTACTCAGTGGACTCATTGCTTGTTTGTTAAAAGTTATTGAACTGCCCACAATAGCACATGAGGATTTTAGTTAAAAGACTCATGCCTATCAAATATTTTATCATTTTCCAAAAGCGTTCAGCCGAACTATTTTATCCATGTTGTTCCATATCTGATCATTCATTCATTCATTCGCGCACTATGGAGGTGGCCACCTACACATAGTCGCCATGACCAGTCGAGGTAGCTAACCTTAACACACAGTCACACGTGTACACAATCCGAGTTAGTCCTTAACTAAGTCGGATCCGGTCGTTACCCTTTTTTAATGTTGGTGGACCAACACATTCTCATACCACGTTGGATATACCAACCTCAGATAGGATCACAACAAAACATAAACATTTGGCAGTCAATAAAAGTTTATGGAATAATATTTCATAAAGCTTTTGTAAATCATGCTTTGAGTTATGCATAATATTTTTGTTTCAAAAAAGCCAACCTGCTAATCCGAAGCTAATTGTTCTAAGCAGGGCAAAGTGTGAGTGTCCTTCCTCGCAACTACGTATGATCAAACCCTTCATAAGAAAATAACCGTTCTTAGATTCTTTCTATCGATCGAATGTCGTTTATACATTACGACTTAGCGTTCCGAATTAGGGTTTCTTCATGATTTCATGTGATGGTTTTTAAGATAATTTCTATTATCTTACATACCCAAATTCCCAAACTATTTTACTTCATTATTCATAGATGAACCTCAACTTATGAATCATATATTTCGAGTCTATCCTCGACTCTTAGCCTTAGTGTCCTTCTAAACATTATTACTTTATAGATTATTAGTATTCAAGTTATGATTGTATGTTATGATATTCTCAAGCCACTGACTAGACTTAACAATTAGTTACGTCCTAGTAGGTTATGCTTGGCGACTTGTCGTATTAACACGACGAATAAAGGAGAGTCTTGACTTATGACTCAAGTGATCACATGCTATCATGTAAGTAAGTACTTAGGAATAGATGAATTCCTTAAGGAATATTAACTCGACCTTTGAGACATAAGGATCGACATCTTATGTTCAAATCTTTGTTTACACTTTATGACGTTGTTTGTTTCTCTTAACTCGTCGGAGATTGTATAAGTTGTATAACCGCTATTCGTTGTCGAGTTATCTTAACGCTCAATCTAACATCGTATTGGGTTGTCGTTATTGAGTATCAACGTTGTAACTCGGCTTTTGATTTCTTTAACTTAGGAACTCACGTTCGAGTATCCTATTATTAATAGGAAAACCCTAATTTGTGTCTAACTTCGATTCTCATTAATTCCTTCTCAAGTTATCGAAATTGATCGATTTCTTTTGGATTCTCGTACATAAAGTATTATGTTGTTTACGTTTGGGGTTTTGTTTGTCGGTATAATATAAACATAACCATTCAACACTATACAATACCATACACAACATAAACTATACGAAAGCATTAGGAACCATAATTTCTAACATAATACACAATCATTGTTTATGTGTGCATAAGTGTTTCATTCATTCATCACAATCACAACCATTCATTCCAAGCTTATAAATTAACTATCATAGCATCATCACCACTAAAATTAAACACATACTTAACCATTTTGCTATGTTTTCGATAATTAGGAACAATTAGCATATGTATCCAATAAATTCCAATAAAATCATGATATACTCCTATCATACTATAGAATTTAATTTCCCATTCAATATCTTCATATAAGATTTTAAACCATAGGTTAAAACACTCCAAGTTTTCGGTAATGTTAACTTATGCACATAAGTGTTCAATAAATTCCACAAAAATCATATAATGTTTATCCCTTATACTACACATGAAATATCATCTCATATCATTTATTAAAATTAAAACACATGCCTTTTCACTATATATATATTTATATAATATATATATATATATATATATATATATATATATTCAATAAATTTCATTCCTTCACAATATGTTTATATTATGCAATAAACATGTAATATTAACATTAAACATCAACTAATATTTATAATATGAACCAAATACTTGGAATTCTTTTTGTCCTCAAACATATTTTACATATGTGTTCAATAAATTTCCAACAATGCATATTATGTTCATATTATTTCTAAACATCACATATCATATTATTTTCAACAAATAAAAATCAAATAATTCCTAATATATATATACTTTCGGTCTATATGAATAAATAGGAGAAGTGTCTCAATAATTTCAAGATTAATATATGATATTCATATCATATATTAAACACTATATCTCAACTATTTCTCAACAAATAAAATCAAACAATGGCTTAAAAATACTTAAATAAATTCTGCCCATTTTTGAAAAAATAGGAGTAGTGTTTCAAAAATTTCAAGATTAATATATGATGTTCATATCATATATTAAACACTATACCTCAACTATTTTCCAACAAAATAAAATCAAAATAAATACAAGAAAATTCTAAAAATATTCTGAAAATTACCATATTTATTCTACATGCTCCTAATATATAAACAAGCAACAATATCAAATAATATTCACAAAAGCATGCTTTATCACATATAAAAAGAAATATAACATAAATAAAAAATCTTAAAAATGCTCCAAAAATTCCCAAATTTTAACTAAAGCCTTAGAACATATTTGTAATCATATTTCATTCATGGCATGAGAGCATTTGATGGTTCAAAAGCTACGAAAATAATGAGGAACAAAACTAGGGTTCTTTATGAAATAAATCAAAAAAAATTCAAAAAAAAATTCTACTCCATTATAAATGAAGAGAATGATGAATACTACCTTAGTATGGTCTTAGAAATTTAATTTAGGGGTTGGAATGGGTTGGAAATGAAGATTAAAGCTTGGAAAGTTGAAGAACAAATGAGAGAATTTTCAAATTAGAGAGAGAAAGAGGGAGCTCGTTTTTTTTGCTGAGGTATTCTGCCCAATGTGCTGTTTTTCAGCCTATATGGAGACCCCTTTGTGGTGGTTGGGAGAAGACTAGTCAAATTACCCGATTTGGCGTGTTATCTGAAGACTTTTAAGTTTTAACGCTTTCGATTGATTTCTAAACCTTAAGGTTTTATTTTCTTAAATATCCTTACAAAGACTTATTTCATAGTTTATAATAATTTCATGATGTTCGGATGACATCCGATAAGTCAATTCCGAGTTATCGCGGAAAAACAGCGTCCGGCGATTAAATTATGCTCATTCGAAATTCTATTGAATTCTTTAGCTTTCATAATTTATTTGAGTCATTTCTTATTGATTTAAACCCTTGGTTCGAGTTTCGCTTCGTTCGGAATAGTTTAGGGTTTTTCCGATATATTTTCCCGGCGTTCGGTTAAGTTCTTTAGGAATTTCTTTCAGAAATTGATTCTTATAATTTATAAATTCATAATAATATATTCCTTCATAATTTTGATTGTTATCACTAATTATCATGATTAGCACGGATTGGAAGTTGATCCGGCTCGTAAATAGTACTTTTGAGACTGACCGGGCAAGTATGCCCGAAAATTCTCATTCTCTGGCTTCTCACATGTTTTCGTGAGAGGATTCTAGAAATGCAATCCTTTTGTTGAGATTCCTTCTAGATCTTTCATTCTATGTTCAGGCTATTCAGAAAACCCTAATCCGGTAGGACTAGTCACTAGTTTTTGATTTCTCTAGTTTTCGATCTCCGAATCGATTCCAATTCGCTTCGTTGGTTACCTTAAACATAATTAAGGTCTAAGCACCACACATAATTGGTTTAAGCATCACTAATAAAAGTTTTAAATTTTTTAGGTTATTACAAATAACAATAGTATAATACTATATTCGTCCTTAAAATTTTTATTCTTAATTTTTCTTTTCGGTATGTTCTTTAAATTTGTTTCCTTCCCAATTATAGAAACTACTCCACAAAATACACCTTACGTATTACCCTCCACAACACAATATATTTACAGTTTTTACCACTCATGGTGGTGTACCTCAATTTATTACTCTCAATAACACCATTTATTTACACATTTTATCATCTACGGTGTATCACTAATTAATTTTACACTACACTAATATAGGACCTTTCACTTAGAAAAAATCAACAACTTTTATTAAAATTTGCACCGAAGATTCATAGGAACATATTTTGAGGACGGAGAGAGTATGATACATATATTGATGGGAAATATTGGTTTCCCTTGCTCCCAAAGATCTATCTTAAAAGTTTAATTTACCATACATTGATTATATTTCTAGCATGCTTCTATATAATTAATTGTAACGCATAGGGATTTTCTCGTGTTTATCTGTGAATTTCTGACAAATCTGATCAATGACTGACACCAACTTTGATCTCCAAGACTGTAACCCGGATGTTTGATCTCCAATACTGAGGAGAGTAATCTATGAAGATCACCAAAATTTTGCCCCTAGCTCTATGATTTTCGAAAAATCACAGTGATGGTGAGGATGCTACTGATTTTCTCCCATCATGTATTTTTTTTTGCTCTCCCTAGAATCCTAATGTAATAGGACTCATGCACATATAATAAATAACATAATTATCTTCTTCCTTGAAGATAATTCATTTCTAGAACAATTATCTCTTAATATCTTTTGATATCAGATAATATATATCTAGACTATGAGATGTATTAAATAAATAATACAATAATCAGAACACAGTCCCAGTAGAACTACACTAGGGATGACTAAAAATTACTAGGCTTAAGACCTTTATGGGTCAGTCCAGGGATCAAATACAAGGAATAAAGATGAGTTTAAAATAAATTAATTAACTTATGTTCAGCCCATAACATAAATTAATCCATATACATTTATGCATTCCACTAGAGAATAAATGCTAACTTATATCACCGACATTGAGTCGGACTTATACTTAGACTTACAAATCCCCGTATTTAAGATATCGCACATCCATTAATTATTTATAGCACACGGACTATTTAAAATAATTAATTTCTTTAATTCCTTAAGTAGTATCACTCAACCTTATTATTGTACTTGAGATAACTTAGCATGCAAGGTTTAGTACATTAAACCTTATTGTACATAAGGAGGACATCATCGTCATAAACGGATACGGTGACTCGATACAGGTAACCAACATGACATATAAGCACTGCTTGTTGGATTTGTATACTGAAAGCATAATGGTAATGGTTGAGTTGTATATAATGTTTCTTGTTACCACAGTAACAATCTCATATCTGAATTGTTTCTTGATTGCATATGTTTGTCTCATTATCTCATACAAAAGTTAGATCATACTGTGTGTAAAAGATCACAAAAGTCTGTATGATTGGTTAAGCTAATTGAGATATAAAAACGATCACAGTTGAGACAACTTGAGGATGAGTTGTTAGTATACGCTGCATTATAGATAAGAAGTGACTTGAATTGGTTGCTTTTCTATGCTATTACGCCTTGACGTATTAATGGATCATAGTGAGATGAGTTCTTCTGTATAACTGTCCTGAAGAACCTAGATCTCGGTGACTTTGCGATGATCAAAACCTCGATAAGGTTTTATGTGAGTATAAGTTACCGACCATCACTTTGACTTGTTATGAGTGAGGGTTATATGAGATAACCCAAGATTCTCCGTATCTTGGATGGTGGAAATGTTTGTATGTCATGTTAGTTACCTATATCGAGTCACGTATTCGTTTAGGATGGTAATGTCCCCTTAAGGAGCTCAAAAAGTTTATTGTATTAAACCCTGCATGTTAAGTTAGCTCAAGTACAATAATAAGGTTGAGTGGTACTACTTAAGGAATTAAAAGGATTAAATATTTTAAGCTGTAAGAATGTTATAAATAATTAACAGACGTGTGATATCTTAAATACGGGGATTCGTAAGTCTAAGTATAAGCCTGACTCAACTTCGGTAATAAAGGGGTAAGTCAACATTTATTCTCTAGTGGAATGAATAAATATTTATGAATTAATTTAGGCCATCTTTATTCCTTGCATTTGATCCTTGGGTTGGCCCATCAAGACCTGTAGCTGTTGAGAATTTCACCCACTACCTATATGAGTCCCACTGGGACTTTGTTCTGATTTATGTATTATTTAATACATCTCCAATATCTAGATAGATATTTTTTGATAGGGATGTCAATATGGGTCGAAACCTATGGGCTGATCCGAATAACCCGATAAAATTATAGGGTTGAGCTATAAAATCGGGCTATTTAGGCCAGCCCATTCGGTTCGGTGGGTTATTCGGCCAGCCTGCTCGGGTTCTTGAGTCACCAAATGAAAAAAAAAATCATTTTCTTTTCTTTGTTTTTTCTTTTGTTTAATATTTAGAAATTCAAATTCTTCATTTTAAAATTTTAAGTCTTGTTGTTAATCTTATTTGAGATTGTATATTTATTTCTCAATTTAGGTTGAATTTAAATTTAAAATTCATGATGTATTAGTATTGAGAATCAATATATGACTTTTATATCCCAATATTTTTTCAGATATATACATTGATACAAGTTACTTTTCATGTTTAATTATTTTAAACTTTATAGCAATTATAGATTGTTTATTTACTTAGTTATAATGAATTAATTTTTTTTCAAGTTTATAAATTTTAATTGATATTATAGTGAATTAACTTATTAAATATTTATTAAATAGTGAATTAGCTATTATGGAATATGAATATTCGGACATATTAAAAAAAGAATTTAGTTGTGAGCGTTATTTTTATTTTTAATATTGTAATATAATTTAAATGGTATTATTTGAATATTAAATTTTTTCAAGATATAAGTTTTAACTTCGTTATAATTGTATTATATTGTTAAAGATCATTTAGTTATATGGAATATGAATATTAAAACATATTAAGAAAATAAATTAGTTATGAGCACTATTTTCAAATTTCATTATTTTCTCTTGAAAATTAGTATAATAAGATTAAAAAAAACTTGTGGAATGTATTATGCTTTAATATTCAAAAGTTATACTTATTTTTCACTTCTTTGTACTCATACGCTTAATATAAAGTAGTTGTTATAAATATATCATTATCAATAAAATATACATATCTATATATATATAGTTTATTTTTCTCCAACGCTTTTTATAAAATATTTGTTATAAATATAGCCTTATCGATAAAAATATATATATAGTTTATTTTTTTTCCTTTAGCTTTTTGGCCCGATTGACCCGATGGGTTAGCCCGAAACCCGAGAGTTTAGGGTTAGGGTTGAATATTTCTAACCCGAAAAAAATATCAACCCGAATAACCCGAACCGAATAGCTCGACAAACCGAGTGGGTTAGCCCGAACCCGAGCGGGTTGGCCCGATTGACATCCCTATTTTTTGATATTATTAGGTATCAAGAGATAATTATTCTAGATATATTTTATCTGCAAAGATATTATTGTATTTATTAGATATGATGACTACAATGTCAAAGTCTTACAGCTGCAGCATCAGTCTCGATGGTAGACGCGACTAAGATCTGGTCAAGTCTCGAGAGTAAGTTCAGGCAATCGTCGAATAGTCCATTTTCACACGATGAGAGAAATCTTAGCGTGTAGGATGGAAGAAGGAAGTTTGGTCCATGAACATGTCTCTCATATGACTCATCTCATGGATAGTCTTGATCAGTTGGGTGGAGGTATCGATGGTGAAGCCAAGGTCGATATCATCCCCAATACACTGCCCAAGTCTTTTGAAAACTTTCCTATGAAAGCGATCATGAGCAAGATGGAGTATACACTCAGTAAGCTACTCAACTATCTCGTAGCAGCGTAAGGCGTCATGGGAAAATGAGCATATGCCCTTGCTAGCACATCTAAGGGATCCAATGTTCCATCGAAAGGTGCAAGGAGAAAAAAGGGTGCCAAGGGTGGTAAACGCAAAAGAAACAGTGGGAGCAAGAACATGAATGCCACCGGAGCTGTGAAAAAGTCAAAGGAGATGGACATGTGCTTCAAGTGCGGTAAGACTGGCCATTGGAAGGCTAAGTGCCCTATGCTCAAGGCTCAAGGTACGTCATTAGCTCTAGTAACGGAAACATGTTTAGCGACTTTTTCTACTCATTCGTTGGTAGTAGATACGGATGCGACTGATCATGTTTGTTACACCTTGCAGGGGTTCCTGCGGACAAGGCAGCTCAGTGATGGCGAGATAACAATTTCCATGGACAACGTGGCGAAAGTCGAGGCCATTGCAGTCGGAGATGTTACTTTATGCTTTGATATGATATTTTTAGTTTTAAGAAATATTTTATATTTGCCGGAGTTTCGGCAAAACCTTGTTTCGGTTTCCAAACTATTTACTCATGGATATTCTGTTGTTTTTTGGTGTTTCTATCATGAGAAATGACGAGCTTATCTCTGGTGACACATTATATAATTCTCTTTATACTATTTCTGCTAAGTATAATTCCTATAATTATGTTGCATCTACTATATCAAACCATAAGAAGATGAAGTTTTCTTCGCAAAAGGATACTACATATCTTTGGCATCTTAGATTATGTCACATCAATCTAAATAGGATCCTAAGAGTGGCTAAGAATGGAGCGTTGAAAAATTCATAGTACACCATTCCCAGTCTGTGAGTCCTGTGTTGAGGAAAATATGTCAGCCAGACCCTTCAAAGCGAAGGGCTATAGAGCCAAAGAGGTGTTAGAGTTAGTCCATTCTGACCTGTGTGGACCGATGTCTACACAAGCTCATGGAGGGTATGAGTATTTTGTCACTTTCATTGACGATTACTCAAGGTACGGATATGTATACATGCTTCACTGAAAGTCTAAATGCTTTTAGAAATTCAAAGAATTTAAGGCAGAAGTGGAGATTAAGTTAGGTAAGAGTATCAAATCACTGCGGTCTAATAGAGGTGGAGAACACCTCAGCAACGAGTTTATAGACTATCTGGTGCAGTATGGGATTACATCCCACCTCACTACACTAGGCGCACCACAGCAAAACGGTATGTCAGAGCGAAGAAATAAGACTATCTTAGAGATGGTTAAATCAATGATGAGTTATGCAACTTTGCCTATTTCGTTCTGCGGGTATGCCTTAGAAATAGCGGCATATTTGCTCAATCTAGTACCATCCAACTCAGTAGATAAGATCTATTTCGAGTTATGGTTTGGGCGTAAGCCTAGTTTAATCCATATAAGGATATGAGGCAGTCCAGCACATGTGCTGAACAAGAAATCTGACAAGTTAGAGGCTAGATCTGATGCAAAGTTGTTTATATAGTCCTAAGGATCATAAGGTCGTTATTAGTACCAACGCTTGATTCTTGGAGGGGGACTACATGAAATATCATCAATCCAAAGTTGAAATCGTTTTTCAAAAATTGGAAGATGATCATGTTCCACCACCGATTTCGCCAAAGGTATGAGATGTCGAGTCTAATGAGAGAGATCGACACCAGATACTTCGAGATATTGAAGTAGTTCAAGTTTCACTAGAGATACCGACTGTACAAGTGGCGCCTACCAGCAAGTTATGTAAGAAAAGAAACCACAAGTTACTTCACCCACTGTTGCCATTGTGCTATTAGCGCCTCGTCGTAGTGGGAGGGTTGTATGACAACCTGATCGATTTATGTTCTTGGGTGAATATTCAGATTTAGTCCAATAGGCGAACATGCTATAATCTACCCATGGACATATAGCGAGGCGATACAAGATATAGATGCCGGAGCATGACACACCGCCATGGACTTAGAAATTGAGTCCATAACAGCTATAGTTGTATATGAGAAAACACCTCTACCAGATGACAATGAAGTCATATATAGTAAGTGGGTATATAAGAGGAAGATAGATTCTGATGGAGATGTTTCGGTTTTTAAAGCTACACTTATGGTGAAAGGGTATACTCAGATTGAGGGGATCGATTAAGATGATACCTTTTCACCTGTAGCAATGCTTAAGTCCATCAGAATTCTTCTGGCCATAGCAGCTCTCTTAAACCTAGAGGTTTAGCAAATGGATATGAAAATCAATTTCTTAAATAGTTACCTTGAAGAATGGTTGAGCTTGTATAAGTGGGAGATTGTTGGATTTGTATACTTAAAACATAATGCTTGAATTTGTATACAATGTTTCCTATTACCACTATTACAATCTCCTATCTGAATTGTTTACTTGATTGCACATGCATGTCCATTTATCTCATGCATAAGTTAGATCATACAGTGTGTAGAATATCACAGAAGTCTGTATGATTGGTTAAGCTTAATGAGATATAAAGAGGATCACAGCTGAGACAACTTGAGGACGAGTTGTCAGTATAGGCTGCGGTATAGATAAGAAGTGACTTGACTTCGTTGTTTGTCTATGCTGGTACGTCTCTGACGTATTGATGGATCATAATCATAATGAGACGAGTTCTTCTATCTGACCATCATGAAGAACCTAGATCTCGGTGACTTTACATTGATCTAAACCTCGATAAGGTTTTAGGTGAGTATGAGTTGTTGACCATCACTTTGACTTGTTATGGGTGAGGGTTACATGAGATAACCAAAGATTCTCAGTATCTTACATGGTGGCAGTGCTTATATGTCATAATAGATACCTATATCGAGTCACCATATCCGTTTAGAATGATGACGTTCCCTTAAAGAGCGCAAAAGGTTTATTGTACTAAACCCTGCAGGTTGAGTTATCTCAAGTACAATAATAAGGTTGAGTGGTACTACTTAAGGAATTAAAGTGATTAAGCAGTCAGAACGCTATAAATAATTAATGGATGTGCGATATCTTAAATACGGGGATTCATGAAGTCTAAGTGCAAGCCCGACTCAACTTCGATAATAAAGGGGTAAGTCAACATTTATTCTCTAGTGGCAAGAATGAATGTTTTTTAATTAATTTATGTTCTGGGCTGAACATAAGATAATTAATTTATTTGAGGCCCATCTTTATTCATTGCATTTGATCCCTGGGCTAGCCCATCAAGGCCTTTGCTGCTTGATAAGCGCACTTTTTACTCGTTTATTAATGTTATATTAAGATGATTTAGATTGGTTTAAGTGAGTTTATATAGTCGATATTAATGTTTTTAGCTATTTTTGGAAGATCCTTGTAATATCCCGTAGTTTTATTATTAAAATACGATAATAAATTCCATAATTAGTATTATTAATTCAATAATTAAAACCTTAATTAGTCAACACTTGACTTTGACCAAGCATAATTGGATAATTTCTGTGTGATATTCACTGATGCTTAGTGAATTAAGGAATATAATTTCTGATATTCCTTCGAACGTAATATTCTAACGTCGGATAAATTCGACAATTACGTCTTACAGTATTATTAAACTGTTAAGCTTAATTTCGAAATTCCTATTATTATAGGAATAAATAAAGTTGTCACAACTTTATTTTGAACGTTTTAGAGATAATTTGCCTATAAGAACTTTGAGACGTTTCAAACGTCGGTTTTTAGAGATGAGTCGATAACTCAGTCAAATGATTACAGAATTATAAAATTCAAATTCCTATGATTATTTTATGAGATAAGAGCATTATTTATCATCAAAATAATTCTAGAAAATTTAAGAATGCAATGTACCTATTGTTATGGGTTTCGAAAACTCTAAAATTTCAAATTAGGGTTTTTAAGGTCTAAAATTATTTTTAATACTTTTCTATGATTAAATTTATTATCTAAGACATATAATATGTCACATAACTATGTAGTAGCTATTTTACACAAGGAAATAAAATATTTGGAATTTCCTTAGTGATTTTCGAAAATTAGGGTTTCTAAAGTGTAATTTTTAATTTAATTCTTATCTAATTAATAATGTATGACATTAATTATATTAATATGATATTATTATAGATAATATGAGTTGTATTATAAAGATACACAAGTGGGAGGCCACTTGTGTATAGGGGACGAAAATTGTGATAAGATAAGCATGATTTTATGTGATTTTATGCATAAATATTATCCTATAATTAATGAATGATCATGAGTTGGATCTTATCCTATATTAGGTGTAAAGTAGTAGTAGTTAACAAGTTAAACAAGTAATCCATGGCTCATTAATGTGTTGGCCGAAATCTTTGAAAATTAGGGTTGAAAATGTTTAATTTCATACTATATGATAAGGCCACTTGTGTAGTTGAAATATTTGACTTTTCAAAAGCTACTTTATAATATGATAAATAATATAATATATAATAGGAAAATAAATAAAATTTATCCTAAAGGTATTAAAAGTGGCGAGAATTACAATAAGATGGTATAATGTGATAATTCTTTTATTAGATGATAATTATGATACAAATTATTAATTTAATTATAATATGATATAATAAATTATATAATACAAGAAAAAAAAAAAATCAATCCTAATCTATTAAAATAGGCGACACACACATTATAGTCTACAATGTGATAATTTAATTAATTTGTGATAAGAGTGATACAATGTATCTAATTAGGGATAAGATGAGTTGTACATGATAAGATAAATTTTTGTCTTTTGCTCCACTTGAGGGCCGATTTTTTTGACAAAATAGGATAGGATAATAATAATTATTTCATGTAATAATTGCACTACAAGTTGCTTAAGCTTATAAATATAAGGTGAAGGCTTCATTTCTCCCATTTGGAACCCCAAACCACCGAAATTTAGTAGAGAGAAAAGAGAGAGTTCATCCAAAGTTCGATCCCAAATCCATAGCAAATAAACCTCCGCCGATTAAATCGATTCCGATTAAGAGGTTAGGTTTCTTACGAGCTACGTATACATGCTAGAATTTTTGATTTTCGTCCGTTAGAATTTATGTTATAAGCTTAGTTTGTTCATGTGATTTTCGAAAATTATGTAACATATGCTAAGATGTTTAGATATCATGTTTATACTATGTTATTAAACATGTATTATAATTATATCACAAAATTAAGCATGGTATTAAAAATTTCATGTGGACCGAAAACATAGGAGTGCCATATGTTAAAGATTATAATTTTTAATTGTTGATTTGAGCATGAAATTATGATCTAGGGTATTAAATAAGCTTATATGATTTTATGTAGAATTTTTGGAAAACATTAGTACCTAAGTTCATGAATTTTTAAAATTATAATATATGATATGATATTGAGATATGATCCATATTTAAGTGTTATCATATCATATTGATGATGTAGATTCATAATATATGGTTGTGTGAATTTATTGAAATTTATAAAAATTATTTGGATCTAAGTCAAAGTTTCGAAATATGACTTAGGAAGATTTAATTAAATAGTTCATAATAAATAATAATTATGTTATAATAAGGATGCTTAAGGATGATTAAGTGTTATGTGAATTATTGGAATTTTTGAAAAATGTTTATTTGATTAATTAAGATGACCGAAAACTATACCTTATGTGTATTAATGTTATAAATTTATTTTATCAAGTATAATTACATAAAATGTTCTAAAATAATGTTTTAGACATAGTATGATTTTATAGAAATTTTTGGAACAAGAATTGTACATTAAAATCGAAAATTACATAAGAAATTGAAAAAGTCAAAATGTTGACTTTGAGTTGACTAAAGTCAAAATGTTGACTAAATGTTGACTAGGTCAAAATTGTTGACCAAAAAAGTTGACCAAGGTAAAAGGGCACGTAATTCGATAATACGTGATCTATGTGACGTAGTACGTTTAGTAACAATGTAACTTACGTTACGTAAGTACATTAAAACGTACATTATGTGCTAAAAAGATAGAATATCTCTTATATGTTAAGAAAATTCGTAATCGACATCAATTGAAAAGGAAACGTTAAAATAAGTCCGACGTTAGCCTTATTTGATGCGTAGAACGTTATAGACTATGTTCGTTGCTGTCAAACGTGACCAATGTACTAAAATAATTCTTACGTTAAGGTGATACGTGGACTGGGCATTGACGTAGAAAAAAAGAGACCATAGTATAAAGACCTTCGTATACGAGGTGGGCTTTACTCAAAAACCCTTTTATTTACGACGCTTTATTCGAAAAGTATTTATTTACAAAGCTTTCAGTTGAGAAATGATTATGAACAGTTATTCAATTACATGCCCAAAGTATTTATGTTTTAACGTATGTATCCTATCATGTTGTTGGGCGAGCCAACTATGAAAGTGAATCAGTTGTTGGGTAGCTCCCACCCTTATCGTAAAATCGATATCGGATCCCAGTCGGATCACAATTCACGCTAGGGTTAACGTGTACACCTAAATGACTGTGAGCCGTTAGCAACATCTTCGGCCGGTCATAGATCCTAGTCAGATGCAGAATCCCTGACTATGTGATTGTGAGCCGTTAGCAACATCTTCGGCCGGTCACGGCGTCGGTAGAAGGAGGCCTACTTCTACGGCGAGATCAAGTTATGAACAGTTATGTAAATGATACGGATCATACGAATCAGAAAATGCCTGGCCAGGCGAATCTTTTGAGATATGATAAAGTATTTTGGTATTCGCGAGTTATTTCAACTAAAATCCTCGTGTTATACTAATGGACAGTGTAATTTCAATGAAATTATTTTGGCATGAGTCCACTAAGTGCAATCTTGTACTTAGCCCTGCATGTTTGTTTTTAAATGTGCAGGTTGAGCCGCTGATGGGATGGACAAGTGTTGAGCAGTCGGAGTTTTTGTCGCTGATAGTTTACCTTGAATGTATATCTTCATATATGCATTCACATGCTTTCTGCTGTTCAGAACACTTAGTTGTATTTTGAATATTACCTATGATATCTTCGATCACCGAACCCTTTGTCGATGATCCGTTGGTCTAGTTTGTATGAAATCGTTGTGTGTTTATCTATAACAGTTTGAAGTCTTGAAAGGTTGTTGGTCATTATGTTCTTAATCCCTGTTTAATAGTAACAGTCCCGTTAATCCGTACTTAAGAATTGGCGGGCTGTTACAATATTGCTCTTGGGGTTCCTATTTGGTGTTTTGTAAGCTTTTCAGGTGATAATCGATGCACAAGGCAAAGATGTAACCAAAGATGATGTAATGGATATGACAAGTATGGATGTGAAAAGTTTGCAATGTTAAAGATTATCTCGATAGGAGTCCATATGCGTAAACGGATCACAATTCGGAGTTCGGACGCGAGAGAACGGAGCGAAACAGCGAAGTCGCGTATTCTGCGCAGGAGCTCGCGACCACCCTCGCGGCCTCGAAGGGTGGCCGTGAGAAAGTTCCCAGTACGTATCGGGCAAAGCTAACGACCAGGATCGTGGCCGCGAGCCCGGCCGCGAGGCGTGACGGCTGGGCGCGAATTAGGGTTCAACCCTACGCCTATATATACCCCTAAGCTTGCCCATGCGCCTCCAACACGCAACACACTTATTTTGGCACGATTTCCTTTAGGTTTTACTAGTTTTTCACATAATCTCCTTCTAGTATTGATTTATATTCATTTAGTCTTTAGTTTATCATTGTTCTACGCATTGTCATCGCTTGGGAACGATTTCATCCAGGCGCATTCATTATTTTCCAGTTTTCTCCTTGGGTTTGGATACGAACCCAACCATTGTTCTTCCTACGCTATACTACGGGTTTTATTTATATAATTTCTATTTCTATGTTTAATTCGTATTTTATTTCAATTATTATGTCTGTCTAAATTTCTTGTTCTTATCCTAGGGTTTGTATGATTCTCTCCTAAGTGTCGTGATTCCTGTTATTTGCTATTTACCTTCCAGGCATTAATTTGTGATTCTTAGTGCTAAATATTATGTGTTAATTTTTTTTATCAATCTTGATGCATATCTAGTTGCCAGTTGAATACTTAACAGTTTTAATTGTCAATCGATCTTGAATGCACAATACGAATAAGCCTTGAGTCGTAGCTGAAATAGGAACATTCGTAGGAAGCTATTCTTTGTGATCTTTTTGGAGTTGCTAATTTTCACCTACAGACGTAATAGTAATAGGGAAAATTAGCAATCTACTGCCACAATTGTCGTAAATGAAATTGTTGGTTACATATGTGATCTTTCATCTTGTCTGGATTAAAAATGGTTAATAGGAAGCAGGATAAACATACGTTGTGGGTAAGATTAATGCATCCATAGGGTTAGTCTTTTAGTCTTATTATCTCTTTGTGTTTTTATTGCTTGTTTTATTTGTTTTATTTGCTCTTGACTTTGAATTTAATATTCGAAGTCCCAAAACCTTTTCAAAACCAAATCTGTCACTTGGATAATGATGAAGGATTATTGAGTTAGCTTCTGTATTTTCGTGTTACAATCCCTGTGGATACGATACTCGACTTACCTATCTACTTGCACGTTTTCGTGTTAGAAAATAGCGTGATCACTGTTGGATAAATTAGCTCATTCCTATGTAGAGTCTCACTGAGACTCTGTTCTGATTCTACTATATCTAGATAGATTATATCTGATATCATTAGATATAAAAGGATATATTCTTGATATGATGTATCTAAAAGATAAGATTGTATTTATTAGATATGCAGAGATCTTATCCTATTAGGATTCTATGGTTGCATTATAAATACAAGGTGAGAAAATCAGAAGTATCCTAATAATTGTGATTTTCGAAAATTGCAAGTGAAGGAAGAAGGTGAATTTTGCAAGACTTTCCATAGATTGCTCTCACTCAGCATTAGAGTTTTGGCAAACGGGATACAATCCAAAAGATCAAAGCAAGAGTCTTGATCATCTTTTATCCGATAAATTCGCAGGTAAACACAAGAAAACACCAATGTGTTGCAATTAATTATATACGTGCATGCTAGGTATATAATCAATGTATGATGAATTAAACGTTCAAGATAGATCATCGGGAGTGGATAAAATCATTTTCCTACAGATAGATCATCGGTATCACAAAAAAAATCATATTTTCCTATACTATAACACAATTCGTGCCTCGTCTCTCCGATCAAACACACACTTAAGTTTATTATATATGACAATTCATTCTTAGTGCAGATAGGACTCTTCAATCAAAAAATAACTATGATTTCATAAAATATATATTTATATATACAAATACACGCACTAAATATATACTCATAAAAAAATTCGTGCCCAATATGATTATATTCTCACAATTAACATCATCCCACAAGTTGTAACTGCCTATGTAATACCTTGCATTCATGTAGCAAAGATTAGCTTTGATTAAGAGCTTAATAAGAAGGGCATTGCATCCTTAAGAAAGAGTTGTTTAAGTTAAAAGCTTTTATGTTAAGCTTTGAGTCGAGCAGATAGAATCTGAGATAGATTCGAGATAGAATCTTAGAAAAGATTCTAAAGTATTTATTAGCATGAGAAGATCTAGATTTCAAGAGTCTTGATATAATAAGATATGTGTTCATAGAAGAGTCATAGAATTTCAGAGTCTTTACCTTTTTGATATCTTGTTTGCTGAATAAACCGGGATCAAGAGCAAATTGCTCAAAATAGTTTTTGAAACCAAAAATACTTTTAATAGTCAAAATATGATGTTTGTTTTAGAAAGAAAGATTTATGAAAAATTTCAACTCACTAGCAATTTCTATATTTCTATTGATTTATTTTGAGTTATTAATTTCAAAAGTATATATATATTTTTGAATGAGGACATGACGTCCCTAATAATTTGGGCCTAGCATCAATACGTTGTAATAAGCCCGAATGACAATCAAAGCTTATGAGATAAGCTAAGAATAAGCTTATTAGATAAGCTAGAAACAGCTTATGTTATAAGCTAGGAATAAGCTTGTAGAACAAGCCATGGAATTCTCTAGAAAATAAAAGCTTCCTAAGGAAGACTTCAATAGTAAATGATATATATATATATATGCTTAAAGCTTCCAAAAGACTTCATTCTTCCACCATTTCCATCCCATTTCTCTCTCTCATTCACGAAAATACACACTTACACACACTTCCATTTTAAAGTTATTCAAGCTTAATTCTACGAAGATCTAACCGTTGGATTCGCGATCCGTCTTCGCATAAAGGTAGATCTTCACCTCTAGAACATATTTATGGTTTAAAGTTTCGAAAATCATGAACTTTTGAGTGCTCCAAGTTTCGGTCCTTTTGATTTGGTTTGAAGGAGCATGTTTTGTTCCATTATCTCTTGATATTATGATAGATCTATCGCCTATGAGTTGTTTAGTGTTGAATTTTCAAGCATGAGTTCATCCTTGGGAAATTCTTTGAAATTTTCGAAACATGGAGGCCTATATCTTGAACTTATGTTGTTGATATGCTTGATATGCCTTCATATATGTGTTGTTGGGTAAATATAAACATGTTTTGAGCAAGAAAAACGATTGAAATCGAACCTATTCGAAAAACCCCAAATGGACGAAACTTATGTCTCACATAAGGTGGGATTTTTGATTTTATTTGATCGTTTTGACTTCATATTTGGATTCTATGATATGAATAAAGTTTAAAATGATTTATTCGGATTTTTCGCCCACGTATTTTAAAGATGAAAAATTTTAGTTTGACGTCAAATTGATTTTCAATGCTAGAGCTTTGTTCTTTGGATTTTGATGATTGATTGATGATCTTTGATGATAGTTGAGCATGTATAGAGATTCGTTTATGTTAGATGACGTCTCACGTGATTTTTCACGTTGGTTATAAGTTATGTTTGTAAAGAGTTGTTGGTTTTTGATTAAGATTAGATGGTTTAAGTTTGTTGTTGAGTCCTATATGCTTGTTTAGCCATATGAGGCTTAGTTAAGTCTTGTTATATGTTTAGATGTTAGAGGATGCAATGACCCAAGTGTTCATAGACTATAGAGTCTTGAATATCAAGAAGTTATAGTCGTGTTGACGACTTAGATAAGATAAAGAGTTTATCTTCTTGTTTGGCTCCTGGTATGCTTATATGCTACTCTATGTTGATGAAGGACCAAGTTCAGAGAAGAAAGAAGTGAAGGACAGAACGTACAGTCCACTTGAGTGATTGTTGTCAGGTGGGTAAAATCCTTTCTAAAGATATGAAATGATATGCTTTTGCATACAAAATGATATGATATGCATTTTATGAAAAGTTGACTGACTTGCCAAGTTTTTGAGCATGATGCATGATGTATGTTGCCTATCTACGAGAGATGGACGATATCGGCCCTATGCTGGACGAGCTACCAGTAAGGGTTTGTGTACACAGAGTGATCGTGAGCTAAATGGCCGATCACGGTGTTTGAGAATGAGGCCTACTTCTCAACACAAGAGTGCGTATATATGGTTAATGAATGAGATAATTTCTGCAGACGCATGTTTAATGTTGCATCAAAAATATATGAGCATGAAAGCAAGTAAGTTTATTTCTGAAGCATGCACATGTTATTTAACTGAAAACTCCTGTGTGTTGCAAATGTTATGGCAAGTCAATCCTATAGCTCTAAGAGCAATGTTTTAAATGTTTTCGGCTTATACCCACTGAGTGCATCTAGTACTCATGCCCTGCATATATTTCTAAATGTGCAGGATGAGCTTGAGAGGATGCTGGAATCGAATGTTGTGCAAAGGAGCTTCTCTAGATGTTTTGTCTCATGATGGTATTGTTAATTTGTTGTTATCATGTCTTGTTTGTCCAGAGTCTTATGTCATCATACATGATTCTCAGCCACACTTCTTGTTGCCGAACTTTGGCCTTTGCTTGTTGTATTTTGATATTTGCCCTGATGATAGTTTCATTTTGTTGTTGGGATCTTGACATCTCTTTTATGATGTCGAGTTGCTTCTATGAACAAGGATTTCTTTTGAATATCCAGAATTGTTTGTTGGATCCAATATTGTATAAAATGTTTCAAAGTTATTGATGAGTTATGCTTTCGACCCTAGCTAATCAAAGATTCTATTTTGGTGAAAGCATGTTTGAGTTCTCATATTCATTGTAAATTAGCTTAACCCATGATATCAGATCAATGTCGTATTTGAACTTGATTATCTTATTCCGATTATTCATCCTCAGACGTCGCTTTCTACATTTGATCATCTTTGTGGTTTGAGGACCTAGAATCATCCTTTGTCAGATTCCATTCTACCTCTTTTGACTATAAACATTTGATTCTTTCGATGAAAGTTGATGCTTTTAGCTGATTGATGCGAATGAAAGTTGATGGTCAAATTGTTGTTACGCCATAAAAGTTCTTACACTTTTTCGCACACCCATCATACCCCCGACTACGCGCCTTTTTGCGTAATTAGACTTAACTAATTACCCGATGTTAAGTAAGTCGAGGTGTGATTACAGAATGGTATCGAGCAAATGTTTGCTTACTACGTCACTTTTTCATTAAACACTATACAAAATATACAACTGAATCCAAAATGTAAATCCTAATTCAAAATATCAATCACTTACAACTAAAACATCACAGTGAGTCTTGTGCGTCCTCTCGAGAGTAAGACTTGAATATTAGCACTCTGTATGAAAAAATGATTATATTAAAGAATTGAAATAGAATTATCACATGTGAACGTAGCGGAACCGCCTTCATAACTTCTTCAATTATATCTTTCATGAATAAATTGCTTTTGAGTTGATTATGTTTTGAGAATCTAAGTTTATAGAGTCGATCATTGTTTGACTCTATTTTGAGAATATGAAATTATGGAGTCGAGCATTGTTTATTTGACTCTATTTTGAGAACCCAAAATCTGAGTTATATAGTCCGTTGTTCTCAAGAGAAGCTCAACATTTCGATTCCATCATCTCTAGCTCACCGCTTATCGTGTGAGTTAATGGAGCTTATGATTATGATTATCATATAATTGAGCATGTGCTTCGTTGGATGAATTGAGTTGATGTTGAGTATATGCCATATTAAATGAATTGCTACATGTGAATGTATGCGATCCCGAGAAAAGACGGTGAGAGCAACACGAGTATGTTTTTCCGCAAGTATTCGAGTATATTTTTAAGATGTAAGGACCGTCCAACAACTCGGAAAAATATGGCTCGTTTGTCACCATCAGCAAGGATCAGAGTGCGCTTCTATCCGCTTATGCCGATGAGCACTTACTGGGGCGAATTTCTCACTCAATTCCATCGCTTGTGGAGATACATCTTAGCACGGCATATCGGGACTAGATGGAATACTCCAATCGATTTGTTTATCGCCAAGGAATGGCAAGATTGGACCGTCATGTTGCCATTGATTACATTGAGCCCGGTTTTGTAGCTTCCGAACAAGCTAATCCTCCTGCACTCCTAGATACCATCGCCAAGATTTTGTGTACTGAAGTTTTCCTCCCGGTTCATTTCCCTGTTCGATTTTATTTCGCTTGTTCATCACCCAGGTTGGTGATGTCCTTCTTTTCCTTTTAATGATGATGATTATGATGAGGATCTTGAACCCATTGATGTTGATTCTTCTATTCCTGAGATATTTCCCATTGACCTAGATTGGTATGGTCATCCTTTTTCATCTCCTAAGATCCCTATACCAATTGAGTCTATTCCTTTCTTTCATGTTCCTGAGACTTCTTTTGAGGTCCCAGAAAAGACTCAAGCTAGTTCATCGAGACCTTCAGGTGTCTCAAGATTTTTCATGTATGAACCTGAGTTTTTACCAGTTGTTGGCACAGCACAGCTACAACCCCTAGATATCAGTCAAATGTCTTTTGTAACTGATCCTGATATCCTTTATTCTGGAGTAGTTCCCTTGTACTTATTTCCCGAGCGTGCTATTGATCCACTATCTCCTGAGATTGAGGAAGAGGTAGAGATGCCAGACTCCAATGAAGCCATTGATGGCAGTGAGAATCAAGTAATAGAGATGGAAGAAGGAAATGATGATGATGACAGTGATGACAGCCTTTCGTGGGCAGAGTGAAACTAGTAGCAGCAAGAGTGGAAGCTGGCGGTTGTAGATAGTATGGATGCACATATATGTATATATGTAGACTAGTGGTGCCTATAGATATTTTATGATGCGGTAGCGTGCTTGAGAAGCCGTACCGGATGTGTTTTTGCCCGAGACACCAAAGCATCTATATGCTTGAAAGCCTTCAATTTGCAAAGTTTTCCCAGCTTTTGTGAATATCCTGAAGAGGAAGAACAAGAAAATACAAGTCCTCCTCAAGGTTCACCTATACCTTTCCTCCTCAAATAGATCGTAGAATTACAGAGCTTTTTCTACGTTAGAATCCTCCATCTTTCAATGGAGTTGATAGTCCAGCTGATGCTGAAGAATGAGTTCGCCTTGTAGCGAATTTTCAAGTTTTTGGAGTGCTCTGATTTAGAGTGTCTCCTATGCATATCCTTCCAGATAAAAAGGGTCTACAGATTCCTGGTGGGAATCGCGTTACAAAGTTCTTTCTCCTGAGCAATTAGAGAATTTTACGTGGGAGCAATTCAAGGGAAAATTGTAAGAAAAGTATATATACCTCGAAGTTACCACAAACGGAAAGAGATTTAATTTGCGAACCTGAAGCAATGCAGGAAGACTGTGGCAGAATATGATAGTGAATTTTGCAGTCTAGCCCGTTATGCTCCTTTTAAAGTTGAGACAGATGAGAAGATGGCGAAATTATTTCGTGCTGGTTTACGCCAAGAGATCAGAATCATTTTGACAAGCCAACCTCCAACGTCATATGCGTAAACGTTAAATCGCATCGACATGGAGATGGAAATGCTACCGACAAAGTGACGCTAGATCCAAATCCAGTACCTTTTTAGATTCAAGCCTCGTCAAGATTTCTTCTTACAGACCAGAAGTAAAGAATTGGGAGAATGAGACCTTGCCAAATAAGAGACGATGGCAGAAGCCGAGTCAGTTTATGCAGAAACAATCTTTCCCAAGTCAGTCAAGGATGCAAGCGAGTCCCAAATTTAACAGAGTACATTTGGAGTTTGCAGATGGGGAAGTAACAGTTGTTATGCATGTGGACAAGTGGGCCACTATGCAAGACAATGTCCGAACCGTCGAGAAACAATTAGTGACAGAGGAAAAGCAGAATTATCCGAGACAGACGTAATCAATGAAAGTCGTAAGTGAATATCCAAAGTCGTCGTTTCGTCAGATCGAGATGCCGCTACATCAACCAAGAATCGCAATCGCAATCGCCGCCATCGCCGCAGCCGCAACAACCGATACCTCGAGCGCACCAACCTTTATATAAAGCGTATATGCCTGATAAACGCGCATTTTACACGTTTAATGTTGATATTTAAAGATGATTTCAGATCTATAAAGTGTGTTTATGTCTTGTATCTCAATGCTTTTATATATTTTTGGAAGATACTGCTCTTGGGTTCCGTTTTGGTGTATTGTAGGCTTATAAGTTGAAAACCAAAGCATGGAACGAAGGACGAGCAGACGAGGGCGAAATGAGTGCCTAGCGACCCCCTTGGCGGCCGCTAGCTATGCCGCAAGCCAACACAAAGCGGGCGCGAGAGCATGCGCGAGAAAGAGGTACTTCACGACCGCCCAATGACCGCTAGGTCGGCAATGAGGCAACGCCGGCCGCCGCACGGGCCGTGCACACGAGGAGACCCAGTGGCCACGAAGCGTGCCCGCGAGATTTACCTTACGACGCGACCACACCTAGCGACCGCGAGGTATGGCCGCGAGGTAAGTACACGCACGAGCCCCTGTCGAGAAGACGAGGATGGCCGAGAACGAAGTGATCCCTCACGACCACGAGGCATGGCGGCTGACGCGGAAATTAGGGTTTCACCCTAAATCTATAAATAGGGCTCTACCCCCTCGCGCCTCCAACCTTCCCCAGCCGTGATTTTACATATTTTTCCTCAGTTTTTCATAGTTTTTCATTTATTTTCACTCTAGCTTTGGTTTAGATTGATTCTAGCTTTAGTTTTACATTGTTCTAAGTTAGTTTTACACATTGTCGATGTTTCAGAACGCTTTTGTCCGAACAAATTTCATCGTTTTCCCGTTTTCCATTGGGTTTGGATACGAACCCAACCATTGTTCTTCACACGCTTCCCTACGGGTTTTATCTATTAAATTCTGTTTTTATGATTATTTCGTATTTTATTCCGTTAATTATGTCTAGCTAATTTCGCTCTAATCCTGTGGTTTGCTTGATTCTATCCTATATATTGTGATTCCTGCTATTGTTATTTACCTTCCGCATTGATTCATGATTCTTGGTGCTTAATTATATGTGTTGATTTCGATCAATTTTGATGCATATCATAGTTTCCGCTAATTACGTAATGCTTTAATTGTCAATCGATCTTGAATGCATGATATGGATAAGCCTCGAGTCGTAATCGAGATAGGAACATTCATAGGAAGCATATTCTTTGTGATCCTTTTGAGTTGCTTATTTTCCTCTAGAGACGTAATGATAATAGGGAAAATTAGTAATCAATCTGTCACAATTGTCGAATCAAGTTGTTGGCTACATATGTGATCTTCCATCTTGTCTCGATTAAAACGTTAATAATAAGGTGATAAACATCGTTGTGGATAGGATTAGTGCATCCCTAGGGTTAGTCTTTATCTCTTATATTCATCTTTGAGTATTTATCGCTTTTGTTTATTTTGAAGTTGTTACCTTTGCTTTGGATTTAATTATCTCAAGCCATAAATCTTTCAAACCATATTCGTTGCTTGAATAATGATGAAGGATTGAGAGTTAGCTTACGTGTTTTCGGATTGCAATCCCTATGGATACGATACTCGACTTACCATATACATCGTATGTTATTTTCGTGGCGATCAAATTCGTCGATCAAATTTTGGCGCTGTCGGGATTGTTAAGATCACATAGGAATAATTTGACGATTTGGAGTTATTAATTCAAGTTATATATTATATTATTTATTTATTCTTATCAGAGTTAAGTTCTCTCTTTTTCTCCAGGTAGTATATGATTACAAGATCTCAGGGACCTCCAAAATATTTAGATCCCGAGATCGAAAGCACTCAAAGAAGGAGGAGACGAGAAAGGAGAGAGCAAGAAATGGCAACTAATCCACATAACGGGGGTGTTCCTCCCGAGCAGGCTGCACGTCTTCTGGAAGAGTTTACAGAGATGCAGCGCCAGATGGCGAATATGGGACTCCTCGTCCTGCTCCAGACGCGATCACCGAACTTTATGTACCGACCTCCCACCGAACAGCCCAAGGAGGAGGATGGGGCCCACACGATACGCAAATAATTTTGAATTAAAGCCGCCCGATCAAGATGGTGCAAGGAGAGAAATTTGGGAGGAGTTACGTAAGACCGAATGCCCATCTCGAGACTTATTCGACATTTGTGACACCATCAAGCGAATGGGGTGCCACAAGACACTATTAGGATGCGATGTTCGGATTCTCTCAAGCGACAGCGAAAGATTGGTTCAAGAGCTCGGACCGAATCGATAGACAAATGGGGAAAACTTTGCGAAGGTTTCTCTCGAATATTTTCTGCCGGCGAAAGCGCAGAAGATCATAGCCGAGATCTCCCATTTCTGCAAACAAGGAGACGAGTCACTATTTGAGGCATGGGAGAGGTTCAGGGCCCTTTTGAGAAGATGCCCACAACATGGATTCTCCAAAGAGCAACAGATCATGCAATTCTACAGTGGATTGACGCTTCACACGAGGAGCATAGTAGATGCGTCGGCAGGGGGATGCTTATTGAATCGTCGAGTAGAGGAGGCCAGCCGCATCATAGAAGAGATGGCGGCCAATAGTTATCAATGGCCAATGGAGAGAACGCCAGTGGTCAAAGCAGCTGCTGTTGAGAGTGATTCTAGATACGATGATCTTATGAAGAAGTTCACTCTTTTGAAGAGCCAGATCGAGACAGAAGAGGTCAATCATATCGATCAGAGGAACCATGGGAGAAATCAAGCATACCATCCGAACAACAGAAATCATCCGAATCTGTCGTATGCCAACCCCATTAACTTCCAAAAACCTCCCGCAGGCTTCGTTGTGCAGAATGGTATGATTCAAGAGCCGAAGAAGCAGGATTTAGAGGAGTTGATACAACAGTTGGTTGTGAGCAACCAACAAATGACGACGAATCAGAATTCGATGGCCGCACAGCAAAACTCGTTCATCAATAGCACTACTCAGAAAGTAGCACATCCGGAATCTAATATGATCACATGGGAAGCATTTGAAGATCTAGAAAATCAAATCACCGATGGCGCGCACAATGTAACGCACGTACCAAAGACGGGCCAATTTCCGAGCCATACGGAAGGAATCCTAAGAATCAGTGCTTTGCCATCCAGTTGAGGAGTGGACGAGCTTATCAGAATGACCCGGGACGAAAAGACAAAAACGGCGGAGAAAATGAGCACCTCGCGACCGAGCTCGCGACCGCGAGTCCGGACGCGAACCATCACGCGGCGAGAATTCCCGAGGAGCTTGCGAACCCGCCCGCGACCGTGAAAGAAAAGCACCTCGCGACCGAGCTCGGCCGCGAGGGACCAGGCAGAGAGCACGAGAGGGGAGTCCGCGACCGCGTGCCCAGTCGCCAAGAAGACGGCCAAGCAATGAGGTCCCTAGCAACCTCACTCGCGATCGCAAGGACGACCGCGAGGGACGCCCAGAGCCGAAATTTCGACGATATGCCTCCTGCCCATTCCCAAGTCGGCTAGCTAAGTCCAAATATGATGAGGAGTTCGCCCGATTCAAGGAGATATTTCAAAAGTGAATATCAATCTACCTCTCTTGAAGCGCCACAAACATGCCGGATATGTGAAGTTTCGAAGATGCATTAGCAAGCAAAAGAAATTGGGTAAATTTGAAAAATTAACCTATCTCAAGAATGTTGTGCCATCTTACAACGAAAGTTGCCTCCAAGCGAGAAAGATCCGGGAGCTTCACACCGGAGTGCGAGATTGCCGAGCACACATTCCCTAATGTGTTTGGCGATTTGGGAGCCAAGATCAACTGATGTCACGAATGTATTCAACCGTCCGGAGCTAGGAAGATGAAGCCAACAAAGATCTCATTGATGATGGTCGACGTGTCACCACATACCCTAAGGGATTGTTGAAGATGTGTTGGTAAGAATTCGACTTTGTTTTCCCGCCGATTTTGTTATATTAGACATACCCGAATTCAAGCATCAACCACTAATCTTAGGTAGACCTTTATAGAAACCGGTCGCTTTGATTAATGTGCGGAAGGTGACCTCACGCTTCGGTCAATGATGAGGAGCTCAAGATTTCAATACATGACGCCATCAAGCAACACGACAGTTCAGAGCCTGAAAAGTGTTATTCGATCGCCATCAGCATCGCTAGTCAAGTCTCGCACTTGAAGGGCAACCGACCAGTCGACGGACATGCTGCAAGGAAGAAGTAGACTCGGCATAAAAATCCGAGTGATTCGTTCAAGCTTTGTGGAAGCCATTGTTGTGTCAATTGGTGGGCAATTGTAAATGCCAAGTACAAGGGCAAATCAAAGTTTGGAAAGCTCTCAGTTGTCAAATCGCCTGATTGATAAGAGGTAACGTCGAGCTAGCGACGATAAATCCAGCACTGGTTGGGAGGTAACCCAACATTTTACATGCTTTATGTCTTTAGTTTTGTTTTTCTTGTTTTCTTTGTTTTGTTGTGTCTTTCTTGTTTGTCTGTAAGTCCCAAGGTATATCATCAATAGCGAGGAGTCTATCCGCCGCCGGAGTAGCGATATTTGAGGTAAGGTCTCTCCCAATCACTCTCTTCCGCAAACATTATTGCCTCCATTGCACACTGTTGACAATAAGTTTGGGGGGGTCGAGTGTGATGTGGTTGAGAGTCCTTGTTATGTTTTGCTTTGTTTTGTTAAGTTATTATATGTTGGGGCTTTCGTCGTGTCTTTTGTGTTTTTGTTGTGTCGGTCGATCAACGAGTTGAAGTGAAGTGTGTTAATCCATGTAGCCAATGACGATAGAAATTTTTTGTGGATATTTAATGATAGTGCACATGATATGTTAGAAAATGACGCATGGATGACTTGAGATTGCTTAGCTTGTTGTTTTTAACCATTTGCTAAAACGTGAGACTTGAGCTTCACTTGATACACATCTTGTTACGCTTTTTATTTGTGTGATATCGCATGTAATTATCTTCTAGAACTTGCCGCTTTTACGTGTCGAGGTCGCAATATGTGTTTCGAATATGGAAAGGATAAAAGACCATCTTTGTTAAACCACATATTTACCCAAACACTAGCCCAATGATATATACCGTTTGTCACCTTCTTTGAGCCTTTATTAGACTTGATTCTTTCGATTAACCGGATGATAGGAGGTGAGGATGGATATGGGAATCAAATGGGAGAATTTGTTTTTATAAGTCTAAGTGGGGATACAAGATAAAGGATGGTACCCGTGTGAAAAAGAATAGACCCTATAAGCTCTATTACAAAGCCAAGAAAATAAAATTTTTGAGAAAAATGTGAGCATAAAGGAAGTCAATTATCATAGTTTATGGTACCTTGAGTTGAATAAATGTCGAAATAGCATGTTGGAAAGGAAAAAGAAAAAAAATGGACAAAGTCCATATGTGTTGACGGTATAGATGGAAGTGCTTAGAGTATACTTGAGTCACTTAGCCATATATTATCCTACCTTAACCAATGTGCCTACAATACAACCTATGAAAAGTCCTTTTTGATCCTAATTTGAATGCATTTGACGTGGTGGAGAGAAATGGTAAGCCTATGGTGAGATTTTCGCATTGTATTGATTATTGAGTGCATACACGTCCTTTATTTCTTTATGAGTTGAGTGTACTCTATATATTACGAACATGTCATTGTGAGGGTTGAATTGAATGAGATTCTTGCTTTCAATGGTTGTACATTGTCGAGTTGACTAATGTTGTCGTGTGCACTAATGATTTTTAGCTTTGAGATATTTCTGAGGCTTTATTGGTTAATCATCTTTGCTGAAGCTCGTTGATCTTTTGTTCTGTCTCTCTTTCTTTTTGGTCTTGTTTTTGTTTGAGGACAAACAATGATTTAAGTTTGGGGGGTTGATAAAGGCACATTTTACACGTTTAATGTTGATATTTAAAGATGATTTCAGATCTATAAAGTGCGTTTATGTCTCGATCTCAATGCTTTTATATATTTTGGAAGATCATCGCTTGGGTTCCGCTTTGGTGTTTTTAGGCTTATAAGTTGAAAACCAAAGCATGGAACGAAGGACGAGCAGACGAGGGCGAAATGAGTGCCTAGCGACCGCCTTCGCGGCCGCTAGCTAGGCCGCAAGCCAACACAAAGAGGGCGCGAGAGCATGCGCGCAAAAGAGGTACTTCGCGACCGGCCTAGCGACCGCTAGGTCGGCCGCGAGGCAACGCTGAAGCCAGCGAGACGAAGGCCGTGCACGTGAGGAGACCCAATGCCGCCGGGCGTGCCGCGACAATTTATTTACGACGCGACCACACCTAGCGACCGCGAGGTGTGGCCGCGAGGCTAGTACACGTGCGAGCCCCTGCCGAGAAGACGAGGATGGCCGAGAACGAAGTGATCCCTAGCGACCGAGCTCGCGACCGCGAGCCCGGCCGCGAGGCATGGCGGCTGACGCGGAAATTAGGGTTTCACCCTAAATCTATAAATAGGGTTCTACCCCTTCGCGCCTCCAACCTTCCCCAGCCGTGATTTTACATATTTTTCCTCAGTTTTTCATAGTTTTTCATTTATTTTCACTCTAGCTTTGGTTTAGATTGATTCTAGCTTTAGTTTTACATTGTTCTAAGTTAGTTTTACATATTGTCGATGTTTCGGAACGCTTTTGTCCGAACAAATTCCATTGTTTTCCCGTTTTCCATTGGGTTTGGATACGAACCCAACCATTGTTCTTCAGACGCTTCCCTACGGGTTTTATCTATTTAATTTCTGTTTTTATGATTATTTCATATTTTATTCCGTTAATTATGTCTAGCTAATTTCTGTTCTAATCCTAGGGTTTGCCTGATTCTATCCTATATGTTGTGATTCCTGCTATTGTTATTTACCTTCCAAGCATTGATTTCTTGATTCTTGGTGCTTAATTATATGTGTTGATTTCTGATCAATCTTGATGCATATCATAGTTACCAGTTAATTACGTAACAGTTTTAATTGTCAATCGATCTTGAATGCATGATACGGATAAGCCTTGAGTCGTAATTGAGATAGGAACATTCGTAGGAAGCATATTCTTTGTGATCCTTTTGGAGTTGCTTATTTTCCTCTAGAGACGTAACAGTAATAGGGAAAATTAGTAATCAACTGTCACAATTGTCGTAACTGAAGTTGTTGGCTACATATGTGATCTTCCATCTTATCTGGATTAAAACGGTTAATAATAAGCAGGATAAACATCGTTGTGGATAGGATTAGTGCATCCCTAGGGTTAGTCTTTATCTCTTATATTCATCTTTGAGTATTTATTGCCTTTGTTTATTTTGAAGTTGTTACCTTTGCTTTGGATTTAATTATCTGAAGCCATAAACCTTTCAAACCATATTATGTTGCTTGGATAATGATGAAGGATTAGAGAGTTAGCTTCTGTGTTTTCGGATTGCAATCCCTGTGGATACGATACTCGACTTACCATATACATCGCGCGTTATTTTCGTGCGATCAAATTCTGTCGATCAACGCCCCCTCTTAAAACAACCTGAGAAGAACACCAGCAACTTGACAAGTATGGGTACATTGAAAGGTGTACCTATCAGAATCCTTTTCGATACAGGAGCTTCGCATTCTTCTATTTCAGCATCATGTGTAGATGTTTTTAAGCCCAACCGCGAACGCGGCGCACAAGTATTTAATGTGCTTACCCCGTTGGATGAAGCTACCGTTATCATGCATGTGTGTCCTAACCTATATTTCGAACTAGGATCCCTTGCTTAAAGCGAGATCGCTGCACTGCTCCACATGAAGGACGTGGATCTTATATTAGGAATGGATTGGTTGACAGCGCATTATGGAACGATATGGTGCGAGCAAAGAGAAATAACGTTTCAGCCACCAAAAGAGAACCTACCTATTTTTATGGTATTGAGAAGAGAAGGTTATGTTCCTATGATCTCACCTTACAAGCCGAGAACCGATGAAAACGAGGAAGATTGTGCTTACCTCAGATATCCGAATGTCGATGTCAAGTCCAAGAAGAAGGTAGGAGATGTACTGTGGTTAGAGAATTTCGTGATGTTTTCCCGAAACATTACCGTGGCTACCTTCGATGCATAATTAGAGTTTTCCATTGAGTTAGAACCGGATCGATTACTGCTTCAAAAGCACCTTATAGAATGGCCCCAAAAGAATTACGGGGAGTTAAGAATCCAATTGCAAAAGCTTTTGACATAGGTTTTACTCAACCAAGTGTATCTCCTGGGGGCGCCAATTCTATTTATCAAAAAGAAGGATGAAACACTAAGGATATGTATTGATTACAGAGAATTGAACAAGTTAACCTTAAAGAATAGGTATCCTTTGCCCACGATCGAGGACTTGTTCGATCAGCTGAAAGGTGCAAGAGTTTTCTCAAAGATCGACCAAGTCGATATCATCAATCAAAGATTCGCCGAAGGACATAGACAAGACGCTTTTGAACGCAGTGGCCACTACGAGTTCGTAGTAATGCCATTTAATCGATTTAATGCACCACCGTGTTAAGGAATTGATGAATTGTGTTTTCCACAATTATCTCGATAAATTTGTTTTGGTATTTGATAAACGCATACGCTTTACACGCTTATTTATGATATATCAAGATGAAATAGATCTATTAAATGCGTTTATATAGTCGATCTTTATGCTTTTAGCTATTTTTGGAAGATACTGCTCTTGAGTTTCTCTTTGGTGTTTTGTAGGCTTTTCAGTGATAATCGATGCATAAGGCAAAGATGTAACCAAAGATGATGAAATGGATATGAAAATATGGATGTGAAAATTTTACAATGTTAAAGATCACCGATAGGAGTCCATAGGCGCAAACGGATCGTAATTCGGAGTTCGGACGAGAGAGAATGGAGCAAAACAGTGAAGTCGCGCAGAGTTAGCGACCGACCTCGCGACCGCGAGGACGGCCGCGAGAAATCGTCCGTAATGTTTCGGGCGCGATTGAGGGTTTTCCTCTATCTATATATATCCCAAGCTTGCGCCCACGCCCCAACTCTCTAAGCACGAATTTGTTCAGTTTTCTTTAGTTTTCATATTTTGCACTTTAGTTTCGATTTAATTCGCTCTAGCTTTAATTTATCGTTGTTCTAGTTTAGTTTATCGCTTTGTTATCGATCGGAACGTTTTGTCCGATCGTTTTCCGTTGTTTTCCGCTTTTCGCTGGGATGGGATTCAAGACCAACCATTGTTCATCCAACGCTATTATCCGGTTTTATGCATTTAATTTCGCTTTTATGATTTATTCGTATTTTATTCCGCTTATTATGTCTAGGTAATTTTTCGCTCTAATCCTGTGGTTTGCATGATTCGATCCTATATGTTGTGATTCTGTTATCGCTATTTACCTTCCGTGCATTGATTCATGATTCTGGTGCTTATTTATATGTATTAATTTCGATCAATATTGATGCATATCTAGTTGCGATTAACGACGAATCGTATTAATTGTCAATCGATCTTGAATGCATGATACGAATAAACCTTGAGTCGTAGCTGAGATAGGATATTCGTAGGAAGCATATTCTTAGTGATCCTTTTGGAGTTACTTTTTTTCACCTAGAATGGTAGGGAAAACTCGTAATTCATCGCCGCAATTGCCGTGAATCAAGTTGTTGGTTATATATGTGATCTTCCATCTTGTCTGGATTAAAATTGGCTAATAGGAAATAGGATAAACATACATTATGGGTAGGATTTATGCATCCCTAGGGTTAGTTTTTTATCTGCTTTATCATCTTTGATATTTATTGCTTTCTTTTATTTTCTCGCTTTGTTACCTCGCTGATTAATTTCAAGCCCCAAAGCCTTCCAAACCCAAATGCGTGTCAATAATAATAAATTATCGCTGAGCTAGCTTACGTGTTTCAGACATAATCCCCGTGGATACGATACTGCCTTACCTATATACTTGCACGCGTGTTAGAAAAGTGAGCGATCAAATTTTGGCGCCGTTCGGGATTGTTAAGATTACATAGGAATAATTGACGATTTGGATTTATTAATTCAAGTTATATATTATATTATTTATTTATTTTGCAAGAGCTGAATTCTCTTTTCTCGGGTAGTCTATGTTTACAAGATCTCAGGGACCTCATGAAATATTTTTAGATCGCGAGATCGAAAGCTCTCAAAGGAGAATAGACGAGGGAAGGGTCAGCAAGTTATGGCAGCGTTTCCAAACTACGAGTGCCCCAGAGCAAGCTGCAGCAGCCCGCCAAGTATACCGAGATAAAACACCAAATGACGAACATGAGACTCCTTGTCCTGCTCAAGAGGCCGCACCATTAATTCACATGTATCCACCTCCCACCCAGCAGCCCAAGGAGGATGGAATTCGCAGACAACCCGCACAACGAGAGATCATCATAATCGTCGATGCCAACCCCATTACTTTTCAAAGAATATCCGTGAGGTTTCGCCGCTCGTAATGTAATGATTCAAGAGGCGAAGAAACCGAGTGTGGAAGAGTCGATACAACAAATGGCGATCTGTTAATTCATTTATAAGCGATCGCCGAAAATTACACGCTTGGAGTTCATCGTGACGGCTATGAGCGAACACATGAAAGTAATGGAGAATCGATTGGTCACCTAGTCGCATGCATCCGTAATCATCCCGAGCGAGACGAGGCGAAAGTGGGCTGCAAAGGAACTTACGACCGAGCTCGCGACAGCCGAGCTCGGCCGCGAGCAATCGCAAATGAATTTTGCCGAGACTTGGCAGGCGGTCGCGTCGCCGCTAGCCCAACCGGTGACGAAGGCCACATCACCGACACGCTAGCGACCGACCGGTGGTCGTGAGGTCGACCGCCAAGAACCTCCAATAGCCGTTATTCGCTGCATATTCCTCCCAGATCGCTATTTTGATCACGACTCACCGCTACACACGCCGCATACTTAGAGGTAATCGACCGCCGATAAGAACGCGAGAAAGAAGAAGTGGACTCGCATGGAACTCGAGTGAATCATCCAAGTTTGGGGGCCTTCCACGCTCGGTGGTGGTCAACGGTGAATCACGACAAGGAATTCGCAATTTTGGAAGAAGTCCGTTGCTACCGTAACGCCAGATTGAACAAGGTATGTGATGGTCTAGCTAAAGACGTTAAATTAACACTTGTTGGGAGGTAACCCAACGTTTTCTTTGTTTTGTTTTTGTTTTGTTTTTTTGTTTTTTTTTTCTTCGTTTGTGTTGTTTTTTTTGTTTGTTTTGTTTTTGCGTTTTGTTTTGTTTTTCGTTTGTGTTGCTTTTTGTCGTGTTTTTGTCTTTCTTTTCATGTTGTGTCTGTCGATCAACGAGTTAAGTGAAGTGTTTTAATCCATGTGGCCAATGACGATAGAAATTTTTGTGAAATTTAATGATAGTGCACATGATATGTTAGAAAATGACGCATTTAACGACTTGAGATTGCTTAAACTTGTTGTTTTCACTATTTGCTTAACCCGTGAGACTTGAGCTTCACTTTGTATAAATATCTTGATACGCTTTTAATTGTGTGATATCATGCATGTGATTCTCTTCTAGAACTTGCCGCTTTTTACGTGTCGAGACCGCAATATGTGTTTTCGAATTTGGAAAGGATAAAGGTCATCTTTGTTAACCACATATTCACCCAAACACTAACCCGATGATGTATACCATTTGTCGCCTTCTTTGAGCCTTTATTAGACTTATTCTTTCGATTAACCGGATGATAGGAGGTGAGGATGGATATGGGAATCAAAAGGGTTGAAATTTTGATGTAGTTATGACGAGAAAAATTACTTTTAAAGAAATACATCTGTGGTGAAGAATAGTATCTTTGTTGTGAATGATAAACCCTATAAGCTCTAGAAAAGAAAAGAAAAAGCAATGATAAGTTCACTATGTGTTTTGAGCATAAAGGGTCGTTAATCAAAGTATAGGTACCTTATGAGGGATAAAACGTCGATTTAGCACGTTGGAAAAGAAGAGGAAATGGACAAAGTCTATATGTGTCGAAAAGTATAAATGGGGTGCTTGGAATATTTTTGAGTCACTTAGCCATATATTATCCTACCTTAACCAATGTGCCTACAATATAACCTATGAAAAGACCTTTTGATCCTTATTTGAACACATTTGACGCGTTGAGATATTAGAGAAATGGCAAGCCTATGGTAAGATTTTGCATTGCATTGATCATCGAGTATATACACGCCCTTAATTTCTTTATGAGTTGAGTGTATCCTATATTTTACACACATGCCTTTGTGAGGTTGAACTAAATGAGTTTTGCTTTCAATCATTGTTCGTGTTGAATTGACTAATGTCGTCATGTGTGCTAATATTTTCGAGCGTTGAAAGATATTTCCGAGGCTTGATTGTGTTTATCACCTTTGCTATTCTCGTTGATCTTTTGTTGTGTCCTTCGTTTGTCTTTCTGTTCTGTTTTTGTTTGAGGACAAACAATGCTTCAAGTTTGGGGGTGTGATAAACGCACGTTTTACACGTTTATTTATGATATATCAAGATGAAATAGATCTATTAAATGCATTTATATAGTCGATCTTTATGCTTTTAGCTATTTTTGGAAGATCTCGCTCTTGGGGTTTCTCTTTTGTGTTTTGTAGGCTTTTCAGTGATAATCGATGCATAAGGTAAAGATGTAACCAAAGATGATGAAATGGATATGAAAATATGGATGTGAAAAGTTTACAATGTTAAAGAGCATCTCGACAGGAGTCCATAGGCGTAAACGGATCGCAATTCGGAGTTCGGACGGCGAGAATGGAGCAAAAGCAGTGAAGTCGCCGCAGAGCTAGCGATCGACCGCGCCGCGAGGACGGCCGTAAATCGTCCGAATGTTTCGGGCGCGATTTAGGTTTTCCTCTACCTATATATATCCCAAAGCTTGCTCCCACGCCCCAACCTCTCTAAGCACCTAATTTGTTCGGTTTTCTAGTTTTCATATTTTTGCACTTTAGTTTCGATTTAATTCGTTCTAGCTTTAATTTATCGTTGTTCTAGTTTAGTTTATCGCTTTGTTATCGATCGGAACGTTTTGTCCGATCGCTTTCCGTTGTTTTCCGTTTTTCGCTTGGGATTGGATTCAAGACCAACCATTGTTCATCCAACGCTATTATCCGGTTTTATGCATTTAATTTCCGCTTTTATGATTTATTCGTATTTTATTCCGCTTATTATGTCTAGGTAATTTTCCGCTCTAATCCTAGGGTTTGCATGATTCGATCCTATATGTTGTGATTCTCGTTATCGCTATTTACCTTCCGCATCGATTCATGATTCTTGGTGCTTATTTATATGTATTAATTTACGATCAATCTTGATGCATATCTAGTTGCCGCTTAACGACGTAATCGTATTAATTGTCAATCGATTTTGAATGCATGATACGAATAAACCTCGAGTCATAGTGAGATAGGATATTCGTAGGAAGCATATTCTTAGTGATCCTTTTGGAGTTACTTGTTTTCACCTAGAATGGTAGGAAAACTCGTAATCTCATCGCCGCAATTGCCAGAATCAAGTTGTTGGTTATATATGTGATCTTCCATCTTGTCTGGATTAAAATTGGCTAATAGTAAATAGGATAAACATACATTGTGGGTAGGATTTATGCATCCCTAAGGTTAGTCTTTTTATCTGTTTTATCATCTTTGATATTTATTGCTTTCTTTTATTTTACGCTTTGTTACCTCTACTTTGGATTAATTTACAAGCCCTAAAGCCTTCCAAACCCAAATCGTGCTTGAATAATAATAAATTATCGCTGAGCTAGCTTCGTTTTCAGACATAATCCTCGAGGATACGATACTCGCCTTACCTATATACTTGCACGCCGTGTTAGAAAAGTGAGCGATCAGTATTTATCGATGATATTCTCGTGTACTCGAAGAACGAGTAATAACACGAAGAACAGTTGAGAATCGTTCTACAGACATCGAGAATAGAACGATTGTTTGCTAAGTTTAGCAAATGTGAGTTTTGGGTAAGGAAAGTGAATTTCCTTGGACATATCATTACAACAGACGGAATCAGAGTCGACCCCGTTAGAGTTCAAGCGGCACGCGATTGGAAATCACCGACGACATAGATAGAGATTCAAAGTTTCTTGGGTTTAGCAGGATATTATCGAAGGTTCATAGAAGGATTCTCCAAGATTGCGAGATCTATGACTCAATACCTTCGAAAAGGAATTAAGTCCCAATGGACCCAAGAACGTGAAGAAATTTTTCAAGAGATAAAGAACAGATTGACTACAGCGCCAGTTTTGGCAATACCAGAATCAGACAAAGGGTATACTCTGTATACCGATGCATCAAAGAGTGGACTAGGAATTGTCCTGATGCAAGAAGGAAGAGTGATAGCTTATGTTTCACTACAGTTGAAACCTCACGAGCTCATATATCCTACACACGATCTAGAGTCGGCAGCTGTTGTTCATGCTCTGAAGAATTGGAGACATCTTTTGTATGGATCCAAGTATGTGATCTTTACTAATCACAAGAGCCTGAAGTATTTCTTCGAGCAAAACGATTCGAACATGTGCCATGAAGATGGCTTAAGTTAGTAAAAGATTATGATTGTGATATCAAGTATCTCCTTGGAAAAGCGAATGTTATGGCTGATGCTTCGAGTAAAAAAAAAAAAGCCAAATCCAGCTAGGATTCATCCTTACTCAGAGAGAGAAGTTGAATAAAGAGTTTGAAGAGATAAGTTTGCAAGTGGTGCTACCACCTGAATCTACGAAAGAGATTATAGCCGCTCTTATCGTTACCCCGATTTGAGAACAAGAATTGTGAAAGCTCAAAGACAAAATCAACAGATAGAAAAGCTACGAGTTAAGATCAAAACAGAAAGGCCAGAAGAATATCATGAAGCTGGGGATAACGAAAGGCCAGAAGAATTTTGACTTCATATTTGGATTCTATGATATGAATAAAGTTTAAAATGATTTATTCGGATTATTTGGCCGACGTATTTTAAAGATGAAAAATTTTAGTTTGACGTCAAATTGGATTTTCAATGCTATAGCTTTGATCTTTGGATTTTGATGATTGATTGATGATCTTTGATGATAGTTGAGCATGTATAGAGGTTTGTTTATGTTAGATGACGTCTCACGTGATTTTTCACGTTGGTTATAAGTTATGTTTGTAAAGAGTTGTTGGTTTTTGATTAAGATTAGATGGTTTAAGTTTGTTGTTGAGTCTTATATGCTTGTTTAGCCATATGAGGCTTAGTTAAGTCTTGTTATATGTTTAGATGTTAGAGGATGCAATGACCCAAGTGTTCATAGACTATAGAGTCTTGAATATCAAGAAGTTATAGTCGTGTTGACGACTTAGATAAGATAAAGAGTTTATCTTCTTGTTTGACTCCTGGTATGCTTATATGCTACTCTATGTTGATGAAGGGCCAAGTTCAGAGAAGAAAGAAGTGAAGGACAGAACGTACAGTCCACTTGAGTGATTGTTGCCAGGTGGGTAAAATCCTTTCTAAAGATATGAAATGATATGCTTTTGCATACAAAATGATATGATATGCATTTTATGAAAAGTTGACTGACTTGCCAAGTTTTTGAGCATGATGCATGATGTATGTTGCCTATCTACGAGAGATGGACGATATCGGCCCTATGCTGGACGAGCTGCCGATGTGGTTTGTGTACACAGAGTGATCGTGAGCTAAATGGCCGATCACGGTGTTTGAGAAGGAGACCTACTTCTCAACACAAGAGTGCGTAGATATGGTTAATGAATGAGATAATGTCTGCAGACGCATGTTTAATGTTGCATCAAAAATATATGAGCATGAAAGCAAGTAAGTTTATTTCAGAAGCATGCACAGGTTATTTAACTGAAAACTCCTGTGTGTTGCAAATGTTTTGGCAAGTCAATCTTATAGCTCTAAGAGCAATGTTTTAAATGTTTTCGGCATATACCCACTGAGTGCATCTAGTACTCACGCCCTGCATATATATCTAAATGTGCAGGATGAGCTTGAGAGGATGCTGGAATCGAATGTTGTGCAGAGGAGCATCTCTAGATGTTTTGTCTCATGATGGTATTGTTAATTTGTTGTTGTCATGTCTTGTTTGCCCAGAGTCTTATGTCATCATACATGATTCTCAGCCACACTTCTTGCTGCCGAACTTTGGTCTTTGCTTGTTGTATTTTGATATTTGCCCTGATGACAGTTTCATTTTGTTGTTGGGATCTTGACATCTCTTTTATGATGTCGACTTGCTTCTATGAACAAGGATTTCTTTTGAATATCCAGAATTGTTTGTTGGATCCTATATTGTATAAAATGTTTCGAAGTTATTGATGAGTTATGCTTTCGACCCTAGCTAACCAAAGATTCTATTTTGGTGAAAGCATGTTTGAGTTCTCATATTCATTGTAAATTAGCTTAACCCGTGATATCAGATCAATGTCGTATTTGAACTTGATTATCTTATTCCAATTATTCGTCCTCAGCCGTCGCTTTCTACATTTGATCATCTTTGTGGTTTGAGGACCTAGAATCATCCTTTGTCAGATTCCATTCTACCTCTTTTGACTATAAACATTTGATTTTTTCGCGATGAAAGTTGATGCTACAGATTGTTGTTAATAAGAATTATTGGTCAAAATTGTCAGAAGTTCTTCTTACCCCACGTCACAGCCTAATTACTTAACTATTTACTTGGTTAAGTAAGTCGGGGTGTGACAGCCTATCTGTAGGTAAAACTAGGTTTAGCCCTCTCCCGAGAATCTATCTTGGATGTTTAATTCACCATACATTGATTATATTCCTAGCATGCACCTATATAATTAATTGCAACACGTAGGGGTTTTCTCGTGTTTACCTTTGAATCTGTCGGGACTTTATCCCGGTTGCCCAATCTCCAATATCGAGTGAGGATAATCTATGGAGAATGCTACAAAAATCACCCTATTCCTCTCTACTAATTTTCGAAAAAATCTCTCCCAAGCACTATGGGATTCTCGAAAATTGTGTGTTGTGTAATTGAGGATTAGCTTTGATCTTATCTCTTACCTTATATTTATAATGCATTACCATAATCCCATAAGGAAAGGATCCATGCATATCCCATAAATTGTCACGACCCCACTCCGGATAGCCCGGACTAGAGGGTGACTAATACTAGGAATAGTATTATAGGACAAACAGACTAAGATAGAGGTACATGTCGATTATAAACTAACATGTTTGACATAACATAAGATGATAATCCAATAATTCAAAAGGTGTAGGCCATCAGATCCCAAAGACTTACCATGATCTGATGGACCTCAATAGTTCATAACATAATGTAAAAGAGTTCAGAGTTTAGCAGCAGAAAGTGTGTGGATACATATGTGATGATATGTATTCAAGGTGAAAGCCAAATCCTAAATAAAATGGTCAAGGACACTGGACTCCTCAACACATCCTCCATCATCAACATCAGAGCTCAACCTGCACAATTAAAAACAAATATGCAGGGCTAAGTACAAATATTGCACTCAGTGGACTCATGCCAAAACATTTGATAATATTTGAATTACGCTGCCAATATCAAGGTAAGACACAAGGGTTTTAGATGAAATGCCTTGTGCTTACTAAAACATTTTCAGTTTGTAAACATCGCTCGGCCGAGCATTTTCTTGGGGTGTGTGATCCGTATCCCGATATCATAATTCATCATAATGTCAAAGATCAATGTTCAAATGTCATGAAGGAGTCCTCCCTCAACGACGCCGGAACCGGCCGTGGCCCACACAGCACACAGTCCCATTCAAGTGTACACGTTAACAATCATATCGTTCCAACCTTCACGCTAATCCTAGCCAGGCATTAACCTCCGGCTCAGGACCCGACATTAATAAAAGGTTGAGAGCGACCCAACAAAATTCATAACATATAGTTCCAACCTTCACGCCAGATAGGATTCACACAAAACAGAATATTTTTGGCAGGTAATATTGTAAACAGTTGATAAACAGTTGGAATAGTGATGTAAATGAATTCATTTGTAAGGACTAGCAAGGTCACTGCTATTTGAAAAGAAAGCCCACTTTAGTGAGGTAAGAAAAGGAGCCCACCTGGACTATGGTTCGTCGTAAACTGAGTCCTAGGTTTGTTTGCACGTCAGTATCCGGTCGCCACGTTTGCGTCCACACCTTTACGAAAAAGCGAGGTTTTAGTACGTCGCTCAAGTCTCTCGAGACTTTCAAAGTCTAAGATAAACTTCGATATCTTATATCGATGTAACCTGAATTCCTTAATGAATTCAATACGTTTTTAAATACGTATATAAATTGAATTGTTCTCGTCCTTCGAGATACGTTCAACTATTTCGGTTTAACCTTCCGGTTTAAACATTCGACGAATATAAGTACGCTTCTCGATATATGGATTTCATTTGTGAAATCTTTTCTTACTAATGAGGTATCATACTCAATTAGTATATCTTACGCAGATCGGCGTATTTATCAATCGATATAATCGACGCTTGACTTAAAAAGTCAACGAAGTCAACATCGTCAACAAAGTCAACAATTTTGACTTTTAAATAGTAATTTCTTACCATTTCATTTTATAAATCGAATTTCGATCGATTAAAAATCGTAAAGTCCCATTTCTCGATTTATCACGTAAATCAAAGGACTTATGAATAATTTTTGCAATTATTAATCCTTTGAATAATTAAAAACGTATATTTTCGATTAGAAACGTTATTAAATAAACGTTTGTCTCAAACATAGTAATCTATGTTTATGAAATTTTATAAAATTCAAATATGTCTAAAATAATTATTAGACATATAATTTATTATTAAACTGAACTAAAAAGGATTTAAAAACCCTTATAATTATCGAAAATTCTCGGTAATTAACTTAAAATTACCAAATGACTTTTGAAATTTTTTTTCTAAATTAATATAGTGTATTATTACACACTATGGTCCAGAATATGAATTAGTAACACCCATATGATATTGTTTGTCATTTATTAACATATATATATATATATACATATGCTACGGTAATTTGAAAAATTAGGGAATAATTATCCAAAAATTCTCAAAATTGATATACACTTAGTATAATATCCCAACATTAATATATATCACAAATATAACCTATAGTCCATCATAACCATTCATTCATGAATAACTAACAATACACACGGCATTTTTGATTTAATTGCCAAACAATTATCAAATAATTCCCAAAAATTCTAATTAAATCATATCATAACCAAACATTATATTATAACATTATAACATCATAATATTAACCAAACCAATTGAAATCATCACCATATGAGCCTGTAAGCTCTCGGCTTTTTCGATTTCCATAGGCAATTGGTTTTCAAAAATTCCAACAATTATATACTATGATTATATACTATAGTACAATAATATAACATCATTTAATCATCAAAAACCAATTAAATCATCACCTTATGCACATAGGTGCTCTCGGTTTTTTTTATTTAAATAGGTATTTGATTTCCAAAAATTCTAACAATTATACACTATGCTTATATACTATAGTATAACAATAATACATCACAATATTAATCAAAACCAATTAAATCATCACCTTATTGAGCATATCACTCACGGTTTATTTGATTTAAATTGGCATTTGATTTCCAAAATTCCAATAAAATCATACATCACATATGTAATACATTAAAGCATGAATACACCATTGGATGTTCAAAATAAAAATAATACACCAACATACACATACTATATGCTCACGGTAATATTGAAAAATTAGGCATATGATTTTCAAAAATTCTAAATAAATCCTAGAGCATATAATCAAGGTTCTAAAGCATTAATATGACATTGAATGATTAAAATAAAAATTATACACCAAGGTATCAAGTCACAAAGCTCACGGTATTATTGAAGAAATAGCCTAGGGTTTTCCAAAATTTTCAAATAATACATATGAACTCTAAACATGATATAGAACAATAATCCATTCTCAAAATAACCAAGAAGCAATCGGTCATCACCAAATCATTTTATAAAGTTTTCAAAAATTTTATAAATATATCCTATGGTTCGAAAATCATGTAAACATGCTAGATTTATTTCAACAATTTAATATACAATCATCTATGCTCATCTAACATATATTCAAATATATTTTCGAAATAGAATCATCAAGAACAACATTCATCCATAGTTCATTCATAGAACATTTAAAACATACACAAATATATATATATAGCATTAGAAACACACATATAAATCCATATAGGTATACACTCGATTTTTCTTGCTAAATGTGAGATGAAGTCGGTACTAGGGTCTTATTTACCTTGAAGATGGTATGGAATCACAAGATTAGTGTGGGGGTGTTATGGTTTTCGAATGGGAGAAGAAGAAAGGGAAGAAAAATTTTTAGAATGGGAGGAGCTTGGCTCTAGGTTTTCAGGAGCAAATGGAGAGGGTGGAGAGAAAAAAATGAGAGTTCAAAATGGGAATGATAGTGTATAATGTGAGTGAGGTGAAGAGGAAGAGTTTTATCAATTATTCTCTCTCTCTCTCTCTCGATTTTGCCTCACAAAGGGGATAAAAATCTGCAGCCAAATGATGAGGATTAGGGATGATTAGGCTAATCTAAAAGGTGCCCATGCATTGGTCCAAAAATAAAAGGAGCTCATGCTTGTCTCGAGGGTGTAGTCGATACATTTAGGGGGGTTTAGGGCTGATTTAATTTGTTTCAATCCTTAATACATGATATATATATCATACATGATCATAGATATATAATACAAGCCATTAAAAATAATTAAAACATTATATAGGCATATATTCGAAAATGGCGAGAATATTAAGGAAAATAGATTTAAATTATAAATTACACCTATTATTGATACTCATGTCATTTTCGATCAAAATATACTCACATATGTCATAATATGTGATTTAGATAATAAATAATGGCATAGGATAAAATAATAGTGTCATTTCATGCATACGAAACCCTAATTTCAAAATTAGGGTTTCGAAACCCATATATATGTAATATCGAGTTTTCATTGTTCAAAAATGATTTTAATGCTTAATAATACTCATTATATCATAACATATATGTTAGATACCATAGGATAATTTAATGGTATCATTTCATGTGAAAAACCATAGTTTAAGCAATTAGGGTTTTCGAAAAAACCCATTTCCAAAGTATCAAATTTTAATAGCTAAAAATTAAATTTTAATAATTAATAATACTGTAATTATATAAGATAATAATAGGAAATTAAATATAATAATTTCCTGAGCATTAAACTCATTTTTCAAAACGCCTCAGACGCCGACGCTCAAAACGCCTCAAAACGCTCAAAATCGACTCATCTCAAAATGGTCGTAGTAAGCTCGTACTTACTTTATAAATATATTCCATTTAATATAGGAATTAAGATGGAAATTAATTCCAAGCTTTCTTTCCGAAAATTCCATAAAATATCGACGCTCGATACATCGCTCGACGTTAAAAATATTGACGAACCATTTCGTAATATTTCAATTCCTTAATTCACAATCCTCAGTGAATATAAAAAGGATTTTGTTATGATAATACTGAATCAAAATCACAATATTCGATGGCATAAAAATAATATATGGCAAAACCCTAATTCACGGGTTTAAATTACCGTAATCATACGTTCGTTTCTTTGGAATATTACATTAATATAATAATATACTTATAGTATAAAGAGAATAAAATCATTATCCTTAGAGAGGTAGAAGGGGGCGCCGATTTATTCAGTAGCTACGGGCCTGGATGGGCCAGCCCAGGGATCAAATGCAAGGAATAAAGATGGGCCTCAAATAAATTAATTATCTTATGTTCAGCCCAGAACATAAATTAATTTATAAACATTCATTCATGCCACTAGAGAATAAATGCTGACTTACCTCTTTATTAACGAAGTTGAGTCGGGCTTGCATTTAGACATTACGAATCCCCGTATTTAAGATATCGCACGTCCATTAATTATTTAGAGCATTCTGACTGCTTAAAATAATTAATATCTTTAATTTCTTAAGTAGTACCACTCAACCTTATTATTGTACTTGAGCTAACTCAACCTTGCAGGGTTTAGTACAATAAACCTTTTGAGCTCCTTAAGGGGCGCCATCATCCTAAACGGATACGGTGACTCGATCTGAGATAACTAGCATGACATACAAGCACTGCCACCACCCAAGATGCGGAGAATATTGGGTTAGAACATATAACCCTCACCCATAACAAGTCAAAGTGATGGTCAACAACTCATACTCACCTAATACCTTATCGAGGTTTAGATCATCGTAAGTCATCGAGATCTAGGTTCTTCACGACGGTCGATAGAAGAACTCATCTCATCGTGATCCATCAATACGCCGAGACGCATCAAAGATAGACAAGCAACCAAGTCAAGTCACTTCTTATCTATACCGCAGCCTATACCGACAACTCGTCCTCTAGTTGTCTCAGCTGTGATTCTTTTTATATCTCATTAAGCTTGACCAATCATACAGACTTCTGTGATCTTCTACACAATCGTATGATCTAACTTATATATGAGATAAGGGACACGATATATGCAATCAAGTAATCAATTCAGATAGGAGATTGTAATAGTGGTAACAGAAACATTGTATACAAGCTCAACCAAAACTGCTTTCAGTATACAAATCCAACACTATCAACCTCGTCCTCAAATACATCATATGCAATCATTATACAGGTTAATGATCTGCAACAAACATCCAAATTATACACCCTTTGTTTCTAATTTTATTTCTTGAGAATCTTCGATATGAGTTTTAATAAAAGTTGTTAGGTGTATTGTGAGTGGAGTAAGGATCTCACATAAATGTAGTATTAAATTAGTTAGTGGTAGAGCATAAGTGGTAAAATATGTAAATAATTAGATTGTTGATGGTAAGAAAGAAAAATAGTGATGGGTCATGGATGGTAAAAGATATAAATAAAAGGTATTATTGAGGGTAATAAGTAGGAATGATAATTACCATAAATGGAATAGGAAGATAATATGACGACCCGACTTCTCAAAGAAGTACGGATCACATGGATCGTCACTGGTATGATAATGCAGCGGATATATATATATATATAAGTAATAAATACAATTAACCATTAAACTACTCATAAATGCATGGACTGAAAGGAATAAACTGTTTCAGTACAAACCCAAATCACAGAAGGACTTGTCAAAAGGTTCAATATCCAAATATAACCCAATCATGGCGCAATTCAAGGAACGAAGTACGACCTCAAGTTCAATACGAAAGTGAATAGCAGTTATAATTAAAAGACACCAAAACAATATCAGAGTTTAGCAGCAAAAAAAATCGTGTGGACATACATATGACGATACATGCCCAAGGTTCTAGAAACCTTTCTACTATAGCAACAAAAACACCTGCCACTCTGCACCACCTAACACTCATCGTCAATCCCTGCTCAACCTACACATCAAAAATGAGATGCAGGGCTAAGTAAAAAGTACTCAGTGGACTCATTGCCAATTTTTTTTTTTTGTAAAGTTATTGAACTACCCACAAAAACGCATGAGGATTTTAGTTAAAAAGACTCATGCCAATCAAATATTTTATCATTTTCAAAAGTGTCCGGCCGGACTATTTCATCCTCGTTGTTCCATATCTGATCATTCATTCATTCATTCGCGCACTATGGAGGTGGCCACCTACACATAGTCGTCGTGACCGGTCGAGGTAGCCAACCTTAACACACAGTCACATGTGTACAAAATCCGAGTTAGTCCTTAACTAAATCGGATCCGATCGTTACTCATAAGAAAATAACTTTTCTTAGATTCTTTCTATTGGTCGAGGGTCGTTTATAAATTACGACTTAAAGTTCCTAATTTAGGGTTTCTTTGTGATTTCTTGCGATGGTGTTACGATAATTTCTATTATCTTACATTCTCAATTTCCAAACTATATTCCTTCATCTTTCATAGACGAACCTCAACTTATGAGTCATATACTCCGAGTCTAACCTCGACTCTAACCTTAGTGTTCTTCTAAACGTTATTACGTTAAAGATTGTTGGTATTCAAGTTATGATTGGTATATTAGGATATTCTCAAGCCACTAACTAGACTTAACAAATATAGTTACGTCCTAGTAGGTTATGCTTGACAGCTTGTCGTATTAACACGATGAATGAAAGGGAATCTTGACTTATGATTCGAGATATCTCATACCATCGCGTAAGTAAATACTTAGGAATTAATGGAGTTCTTTGTGAATACTAACTCGACCTTTGAGACATAATAATTGACATCTTATGTTTGAATCTTAGCTTATACTTTTCGACATTATTTGTTTCTCTTAGCTCGTCGGAGATTGTATAAGTTATATAATCGCTATTCGTATCGAGTTCTCTTAACGCTCAATCTAATATCGTATTAGGTTGTCGTTGTTGAGCATTAACGTTGTAAGTCGTCTTTCGATTTCTTTAACTTAGGAACTCACGTTTGAGTTATCCTATTATTAATAGAAAACCCTAATTTGTGTCTAACTTCGATTCTCATTAATTCCTTCTTAAGTTATCGAAATTGGTCGATTTCTTTTGGATTCCCGTACATAAATTACTATGTTGTTTACGTTTGGTGTTTTGTTTGTCGGTACAACACAAATATAAACATACAACTGTTGGATTTGTATACTGAAAGCAGTTTGGTTGAGCTTGTATACAATGTTTCCTGTTACCACTATTACAATCTCCTATCGATTTGAATACTTGATTGCATATATCCGTGTCCCCTTATCTCATATATAAGTTAGATCATACGATTGTGTAGAAGATCACGTGTCCGTATGATTGGTCAAGCTTAATGAGATATAAAAGTTTCACAACCGAGACAACTTAAGGACGAGTTGTCGGTTTAGGGCGCATATAGATAAGAAGTGACTTGACTTAGTTGCTTGTCTATGCCGGTACGCCTCGACGTATTGAAGGATCATAGTGAGATGTGTTCTTCTTTCTCGACCGTCGTGAAGAACCAAGATCTCGGTGACTTACGATGATCTAAACCTCGATAAGGTATTAGGTGAGTATGAGTTCTCGTCCATCACTTTGACTTGTTATGGGTGAGGTTATATGTTCTAACCCAAGATTCTCCGTGATCTTGGGTGGTGGCGAGGTTGTATGTCACGCTAGTTATCTCAGACGAGTCACCGTATCCGTTTAGGATGATGACGCCCCTTAAGGAGCTCAAAGGTTTATTGTACTAAACCCCGCAGTTGAGTTAGCTCAAGTACAATAATAAGGTTGAGTGGTACTACTTAAGGAAATGAAGTTATTAATCGTTATAAGCAATGATTGCTAGAAATGATTAATGGACGCTCGATATCTTAAATACGGGATTCAGAATGTCTAAGTGCAAGCCCGACTCAACTTCGGTAATAAAGGGTAAGTCAACATTCTTTCTCTAGTGGCATGATCGAATGTTTATAAATTAATTTATGTTCTGGGCTGAACATAAGATAATTAATTTATTTGAGGCCCATCTTTATTCCTTGCATTTGATCCTGGCCGCCCATCCAGGCCCGTAGCACTGTGGAAATCGGCGCCCCTATAGCTCTCAAAGGCAAGATTTTATTCTCTTTATCCCACAAGGATATTATTATATTTATGGTATATGCATAGATCCTTTCCATATAAGATTATGGTAATAATCCTGAGAGTATGGAAATAATCCTGAAAGTATGGAAATAATCCTAAGATTATGGTAATATTCCATATAGGATTATGGTAATTTCCATATAGGATTATGGTAATTTCCATATGGGATTAAGGTAGTGCATTATAAATATAAGGTATGAGATAAAGTCTAGGTTAATGCTCACATAATTAACCTAAGATTTTCGTCCCCCTCTTGAGAGAAAAAGAGTGTGATTCTCGAAAATTGTGAGAGCTCGGGTGATTTTCCGGTGCATTCTCCTTAGATCGTCCTCACTCGACGTTGGAGATTGGGCAATCGGGATACAGTCCAGAAGGTCAAAGCACGAGTCCGATCCATTCGATCCGTTCATCTTGTTCCATCGATCTGTTCATCTCGTTCCATCGACCTCTTCAGATCCAAAGGTAAACACGAGAAAACCCCTACGTGTTGCGATTAATTATATAGACGCATGCTAGGTTTATAATCAATGTATGGTGAATTAAACATCCAAGATGAATCCTCGGGGCGAGGGTTAACATATGTTTTCCCAACAACAACACCATACACAACATAAACCATACTAAAGCATTAGAAAACCCTAATTTCTAACATAATACGCAACTATTGTGTATGTGTGTATGCGTGTTCCATCCATTCATCATAATCACAACCATTCATTCTAAACTTATAGATTAACTACCTGACACCATTCACAATTAAAATCAACTCATACTTAACCATTTTGTGATATTTTCGATAATTAGCAATAATTAGCATAAATATCTAATAAATTCCAATAAAATCATGTTATGCTCCTATCATACTATAGAATTTAATTACCAACTCATACTACAACAAAATAGACTTATTGAGACATACACACATGTGACATTACATGTATGTGCCGTAAAATTTCCACACTTATGCTTCTAGTGTCGCATATTTATGTCATTTGTGCGTCATTTAAAATTGTGTCGTAGTTTAGTGATAAAAATGCAACACTCGTTTTGATGTCTCAAAATTACGATAATTTATCTACGACATCTCAATAAAATATCATAATTATATCACATATTTAGAATAGTGTTGCATCTAGTGTTGTATATTTACGTCAATTGTGCGTCATCTACATATTGTGTCATAATTTAGTGACAAATATGCGACACTCATTTTGATGTCTTAAAATTACGACAATTTATTTGCAACACCTCAATAAAATATCATAATTATATCACATATTTATAATATTGTTGCATTCAATGTTGTATATTTATGTCGGTTATGTGCCATCTATATATTGTGTCATAGTTTAGTGACACATATGCGACGCGACACTCATTTTTATGTCTCAAAATTTGCTATAGTTTATTTAAACACTTAGCTAATTATTCATTCAAAATATTTAAATAATCAAATATGAGCTATTATAATATTGTATACACGTTCAATAAAAATCCGAAGGTTACAAATAAATAATAATAATAATAATAATAATAATAATAATAATAATAATAATAATAATAATAATAAAAATAACAATAACAATAATAATTTAACACAAGAAATTGTGTCAGTCTGTATTATTAGTTTAAGATATGTCATTAATTTAATACAAAAAGCTGATGGTTTCGTATTTTTACAAAAGAACCAATATAATAAAAATAATCATACTAATCATAAATTTCGTAAGTGTTTATGTTTCGCTATCATGTAAAAAATTATTAACAACAAGTTAAACCTAGAAAGTTAAAAACCTCAAGCGGCTCTCAGCCGGGCAAAGGTGAGAAACTGCATAGTAACCGAAATCTTCTCAGAACCTTAATTTTCTTTCTTCTAAAAATCCACGGCAATTTGTACCAAAACAACAATTCACTCAAGCTAGTTACCCATGATTTTCACCGATTAATCAGTAAATCCCTCCGCAGATACGGAAACTGTTGGCCCGAATCTTCAAATTCTTTTTGGTGTGCGGAATTGGGCCGAAAATCCAAACTCTAGATGAGAACCTAGGCTACCATCGCACGGGCATCATGTACTTGCCGTCTCTGCTCGATCAGTACCCTCCGCCCAATCACATCCTCTATCCTCCGTTGAGGCATATAGGTTGTCTGCCAATTCCATCAAATAAAATTTTAAACCACGAGTTTAGAACACTAAAGTTTTCGTCCATTTGGATTTATTGAACATTGGTGTTCAATAATTCCACAAAAATCATTTCATGCTTATATCATATACTAAACATGAAATATTATCTCATATCATACATTAAAATTAAAACACATGCTCATTAATGTATATATATTTTTGGTAATGACATAATTTATATATATATACTCAATAAATTCTACTAACTTCACAACATGTTTATAATATGCAATAAACAAGGAATATTAACTTTAAAGACCAACTAAATATTTATAATATGAACTAAATGCTTGGAATTCTTTTTTGTCCTCACATATATATTACATATGTGTTCAATAAATTTCCAACAATGCATAATAGGTTCATATTATTTCAAAATATTATATATCATATTATTTTCAACAAATAATAATCAAATAAATCTTAAATATATGTATATAGTTTTCGGCCTTTATGAAAAAAATAGGAGTAGTGTCTCAAAAATTTCAAGATTGATATATGATGTTCATATCATATATTAAACACTATACCTCAACTATTTTCCAACAAATAAAATCAAAATAAACCTTAAAAATTGTATATATATTTCGGTATTTTTGAAGAAAATAGGAGAAGTATTTCAATAATTTCAAGATTAATATATGATGTTCATATCATATAGTAAACACTATTTCTCAACTATTTTTCAACAAATAAAATTAAAACAATGTCTTAAAAAGCCCTATAGCTATCGGCCTCTTCAACAAAAATACAAGAAAAATTTCAAAATTCTCATATTTATTCTACATGCTCCTAACACATCAACAAGCAATAATATGAAATAATATTCACAAAATCATGCTTTATCTTCTATAAAAAGAATTATAACAAAAATTGAAAAATATCAAACATACTCCAAAAATTCTCAAACTTTAAACACAGCCTTATAACATATTTCTAAGTATATTTTATTCATGTCTTGAGAGCATTTGGTGGCTCAAAAGTCATGAAGAAAATGAAGAACAAAAATTAGGGTTCTTCATGAAAGAATTCAAAAAAAATCTAAAAAAATTCTACTCCATTGAAAATAGAGAGAATGATGAATGATACCTTTGTATGGTCTTACAAAATTATTTGGAGGGTTGTAATGGAGGATTGAAGCTTGGAGAAGGTGAAGAATATGAAAAACAAGAGAGAATTTTGTCTCCCAAAGAGAGAGAGAGAGAGAAAGGCATGAAATGGTTCTTTATTGTGACAAAAAATGAGCTGTTGTAGGCTCATATGGGGTGCCCTTGGTGGTAGTTGGGAGAAAGACTAGTCAAATTATCCGATTTGGCATGTTAATACCGGTTCTTTAAGTTTTATCGCGTTTTCGATTGATTTCGCTGAATATTAAGGTTTTATTTTCTTAAATAGCCTTAAAAAGACTTATTTCATAGTTTATAATAATTTCATGAAGTTCGGATTGCATCCGGTAAGTCAATTCTGAATTATCGTGGAAAACAGCGTCCGACGATTAAATTATGCTCATTCAAATTTCTTATCGAATTCTTGAGCTTTCATAATTAATTTATGCCTTATAAATAATTTATTATTGATTTAGACCCTTGGTTCGAGTTTCGGTTCGTTCGATCAGTTTAGGATTTTTTCGATATATATTCCCGGCGTTCGGTTAAGTTCTTCAGGAATTTCGTTCAGAAATTGATTCTTATGAATTCTACTTTCATGAATATATATTCCTTCATGATTTTTATTGTTCTCATTAATTTCAATGATTAACACGGACTTGAAGTTGATCCGGCTCGTGAATAGTACTTTTTAGACTGACCGGGCAAGTGTGTCCAAAAATTCTAATTTTTTGGCTTCTCACATGTTTTCGTGAGAAGATTCTAGAAATATAATCCTTTTGTTGAAATTCATTCTAGATCTTTAATTCTATGTTCAGGCTATTCAGGAAACCTTAATCCGGTTGGACTAGTCACTAGTTTTTGATTTCTCTAGTTTGCGATCTCCGAATCGATTGTAATTTGTTTCGTTGGTTACCTTAAACATATTTAAGGTCTTAGCACCACAAATAATTGGTTTAACCATCACTAATAAAGTTTTGAATTTTTCGGGTTATTACAGATAATTAAGGGATATCCCAAAAAGAAAAAGAAAAAAGAAAATTGGGAGACAAAGATAGTTAAATTTACAAGTCAATATTAAATTTTAAAAGTAAAAATCCGATACCATAAAAATACTTACCCCAACTTATTCCCCGGCTTGTAACTAAGTAGGTGACTGAAGCAACCTCTTAAGAACCTCTCGAATAATGATTCACCTCGTACTAACATTATCTAAGATGTCGATCTTATAATAAGTGACGACTGCCATAGTCTGATTTATTAACGAATGTTGGTTTCACTTAGTAGAACACTTAGTTATCTCGGTTCAAATTATTCAAATAAATATTTCTCCTAGTGCCACCAAACATTAAGGTGATGGCTTGCACGTAGGAATAGAATTGGAATGAAATGGTGATTCATACGTTCATTTTCAATCCTATATGATTGATAAATTTTTTGCAGCAGAAATCATCATTCTCGAATGAATCTTTAGTCTCATAAACTTGGGATTGTCATTCATCTTCTCCCCCCATGGTATTATCTTATTCCTATGAATATGAGATTAGCCAAAAAATTTCTAACAAAACAATTCTTATTTATTTTTTATCTTATAAAATAAATAATAATAATAATAAATAAATAAATAAATAATAATGATGATATTAATAATATAATAGTATTTATAATAATAAATATATAGTAATAATTATCAATTAATAATTATAATCAAATAATAGTGATAAAAAGAATAGTAATTAATAATATTAATATTAAGTAGTAGTAGTAGTAATAATAATAATAATAACAATAAATATTATTATTATTGTTAAAAATATAAATATAAAAAATAATAATTAATAACAATAAAAAAATTATATTAAAATAGTAGTAATATAATACTCCTTCCGTCTCATCAAGATGACTTGTATTCCCTTTTGGATTGTTTCACCCAAGATGACTTGTTTCTTTTAGGAAATAATTATCTCTTAAAATGATGTGGGTTATACCTACTTTCTATCACTTTATACTATTCTCCTAAAGAACCGTCCCGAAAAGAAATGAGTCATCATGAGTGAGATGAAGGAAGTATTAATTAATTAATTAATTATTAATAATAGCATTAACAATAAAAATAGTAAAAATGATATTATTATTATTATTATTAGTTTGTTGTTATTTATAACATAAATTATATTATATTTTATTTTATTCCTATTCGTTAATTCATTCTACATATCAGCCATATGAATAACATATTCTATTTCATCCCATTCTTATTATCATTCAATTCTTATCATCATTTCACCCATCAATTTTATAGAAATCATCGAAGAAAATTAACCCGTTGTGATTTGCCACCAGACTGATGCCACCGTCGTCAGACTCCTCCAATCGTCAATTGAGGAAATTCTGGAATGAGGGGACGTCGAAGGGGATTCAGAAAATAATAAAGCTATGCGGCCACATTATGACTGACCACACATCCTTTTCCCACCTATTTTGAAAATTATTAAATTATTAAATTTAAATTTTTCATTCGATACGTGCAAAATTGTAATTCCATAAGATGGTTTTAATGTAAAACCAATTTTTTAATAGATCAAATATTAAATAAATGATTTTTTTATTTAATAAAGTTGATTATGGCCGACCACATTATGACCGAATAACATCACTCTTCAGAAAAGCAGTCGAGTGTAATAGAAGGGGGAGAAATTCTGGAATGAGAGGGATGCGTCGAAGGGGGAAGATATAATCCGTTCCAAGGAGGGAGAAATAGGTTTGGCGGATAAATCCGTTCGAAGGGAGAGGGATAAATAGAACTTTAGTTGGACTTAAATTCGAATGTAAAAGAATTATTAATTATGAGTTAAAGAACAAAAATTTCTTTTGCATTTGTTGTTGGATTTATATACGGAAGCAGTTTTGGTTGAACTTGTATACAATGTTTCCTGTTACCACTATTACAATCTCCTATCTGAATTGTTTACTTGATTGCATATGTATGTCCCGTTATCTCATATATAAGTTAGATCATACAAAGGTGTTGTAGATCACGTAACTCAGATAATTGGTCAAGCTTAATGAGATATAAAAAGTATCACAGCTGAGATAACTTGAGGACGAGTTGTCGGTATAAGTCATGCGGTATAGTTAAGAAGTGACTTGACTTAGTTGCTTGTCTATACTGGTACGTCTTTGTAATAACCCGAAAAATTTAAAACTTTAATTGGTGATGCTTAGACCAATTATTTGTGGTACTTAGACCTTAATTAAGTTTAAGGAAACCAATGAAATGAATTAGAATCGATTCAGAGATCGAAAACTAAAGAAATCAAAAACTGGTAACTAGTCCTACCGGATTAGGGTTTTCTGAGTAGCCTGAACATAGAATGAAAGATCGAGAATGAATCTCAACAAACGGATTTCATTTCTAGAATCCTCACACGAAAACATGTGAGAAGCCAAAGAATGAGAATTTTCGCATACTTGCCCTCGGCCTTAAAAGCACTATTTACGAGCCTAACAACTTCCAAATCCGTGCTAATCATAATAAATTGTGATAAAATCTAAATCATGAAGGAATAAATTATTATGAATTTAGAAATTATAAGAATCAATTTCAAAGAAATTCTAAAAACTTAACCAACGCCGGTAATATATACCGAAAACCCTAAATTGATCCGAACGACCAAACTCGAACCAAGGGTCTAAATAAATAAATTATGATTTATAAAATTCAAATAATGTTGAAAGCTCAAAATTCAATAGAATTTTGAATGAGCATAATTTAATCGTCAAACGCTGCTTTTTCCGCGATAACTCGAATTGACTTATCGGACGACGTCCAAACTTCATGAAATTTTTATAATCATTGAAATAAGTCATTTGGAGGCTATTTAATAAAATAAAACCTTAAGGTTCAGAAATCAATCGAAGCGCTGTTAAAACTTAAAGAGTCGGTATTAACATGCCAAACGGGTAATTTGACCAATCCACCTCCCAACTACCACCAAGACGACCCCAAATGATCTAAGGACAGCCCATTAGGCTGTAACACAGCAGCATTTTCGTGCCATTACAGCCTCTCACTTGGGAACCAAAATTTCTCTCATTTTCAAATTCTCCATTGTTCTTCACACTTTGGAGCCTTTAATCCTCCTTCCAAACCCTCCCACACTCAAATAATATTTCTAAGACCATAGGAAGGTATTATTCATCATCCTCTTCCATCCTAATGGAGTGGAATTTTATTTTGAATTTTGGGTTTAAAACCCTAGTTTGCTCCTCATTTTTTTCGTGACTTTAGAGCCCTCAAATGCTCTCAAGCCATGAATAAAAAATTTTAGAATAATGTTCTAAGGCTACTGTCAAAATTTCATAATTTTTGGAGCATGTTTGATTTTTTCGATTTATGCTTTATTTCTTTTATATGTGATAAAGCATGATTTTATGAATATTATTTGATATTGTTGCTTGTTAATGTATCATAAGCATGTATAATAAATATGGTAATTTTCAGAATATTTTGGAATTTTCTTGTATTTGTTTGATTTTTTTGTTGAGAAATAGTTGAGATATAGTGTTTAATATATGATATGAACATCATATATTAATCTTGAAAATTTTGAAACACTACTCCTATTTTTTCAAAATGGGCAGAATATATTTAAGTATTTTTAAGCCATTATTTGATTTTATTTGTTGGAAATAATAGGATATATGATGTTTAGAAATAATATGAACCTAATATGCATTGTTGAATTATTGAACACATATGTAAAATATGTGTGAGGACAAAAAGAATTTCAAGCATTTGGTTCATATTATAAATATTAGTTGATATTTAATGTTAATATTACATGTTTATTTCATATATAAACATATTGTGCAAGATCGAATTTATCAATATGTATATATATAAATGTGGAATTACCAAATGATTTAAAGATGAAAGGCATGGTTTTAAAATTTTAATGCATGATATGAAGTGATATTTCATGTTTAGTATATAGTATAAGCATGATATAATTTTTGTGGAATTTATTGAACATCAAAGCTTACTAATTTGAAATGACCGAAAGTTTGAGACTTTTAACCCATGGTTTAAAAATTTATATGATGATATTGAGTTGGTAATTAAATTCTATAATATGATAGGAGTATAATGTGATTTTATTGGAATTTATTGATGATATGCTAATTGTTGCTAATTATCGAAATGTAATAGAATGGCTAAGTATGGGTTTAATTTTGATGATGAATGATGCTATGATAGTAATATGAAACTTTGGATAAATGGTTGTGATTAGGGTGAATGAATGGAACACTTATGCACACTTACACAATGATGGTGTATTACATTAGAAATTAGGGTTTTCTAATGCTTTAGTATAGTTTATGTTGTGTATGGTTTTGTTGATGTTGAATGTTTATGTTTATGTCGAACCGACAAACCAAAACCCCAAACGTAAACAACATAATACCATATGTACGAGAACCCAAAAGAAATCGACCAATTTCGATAACTTAAGACTAATAAACGAGGATCAAGTTAGACACAAATTAGGGTTTTTCCATTAATAAAAGGATACTCAAACGTGAGTTCCTAAGTTAGAAAAACCAAAGGTCGAGCTACAACGTTAATATTCAATAACGATAACTCAATACGATAATTAGTTGGGCTTACATAACTCACTAACGAATAACGATTATACGATATATGTAATCTCCGACTAGTAAATTAAATAAGCAATGTCAGAATGAGTAAGCGAAGTTTCAACATAAGATGTCGATCCTTATGTCTCAAACATCGAGTTAATATTCCAAGTACTTCATTTATTCTTAAGTACTTAGCTATATGATAGCATGTGCTCACTGAATCATAAATCAAGACTCATCTTTTAATTGTCGTGCGAATACGATAAGTCGTCAAGCATAACCTACTAGATGTAACTATAATTGTTAAGTCTAGTTAGTGGCTTGAGATAATCCTAAATTACCAATCACAACTCAATACTAACAATCTATAACGTAATAACGCTTAAAAGAGCACTAAGGTGAAGAGTCGAGGATAGACTTTGAGTATGTGATTCATAAGTCAAAGTTCACCTATGAGCGATGAAGTAATATAGTTGGGAATTGGGAATGTAAGATAATAAGAATTATCTTAAACCATCACATGAAATCATAAAGAAACCCTAATTGGGAACTTAAGTCGTAATTTATAAACGACCATCGATCGATAGAAAGAATCTAAGAAATGTTATTTTCTTATGAAGGGTTTGACCGCACGTAGTCGTGAGAAGAACAACCACACCCCTGCTCACTTAGACTTACTAGCGTTGACTAGCAGGTGGGCTTTTCTTGAAACAAAATGATTATGTATAACTCAAAGCATGATTTACAAAAGCTTTATGAAATATTATCGCATGAACTGTTATTGATTGCCAAAATTTATGTTTTGTTGTGTCCATATCTGAGGTTGGTTTGTCCAAATGTGGGACGAGAATTGATTGGTATATCCAATGTGGTATGTGAATGAGTTGGTCCACCAACGTTAAAAAAGGGTAACGATCGGATCCGACTTAGTTGAGGACTAACTCGGATTGTGTACACGCAGGATCGTGTGTTAAGGTTAGCTACCTCGACGGTCACGGCGACTATGTGTAGGTGGCCACCCATAGTGCGCGAATGAATGAACGAATAAATGATGAATGAATTACCGATATGGAACAACGTGATAAAATAGTCAGGCCTGACACTTTTGGAAAAATGATAAAATATTTGATAGGAATGAGTCTTTAACTAAAATTCTCATGTGCTATTGTGGGCAGTTCAATAACTTTTTGGTAAAGAAAATGTTTTCGGCAACGAGTCCACTGAGTACTTTTGTACTTAGCCCTGCATCTCGTTTTTGATGTGCAGGTTGAGCAAGGATCGATGATGGGTGCGAGGTGGTGCAGAATAGCAGTTGTTTTGTGGCTTAACTAGAAAGGTTTCTAGAACCTTGGGCATGCATCGTCATATGCATGTCCACACGTTTATTTGCTGCCTAATCTGATATTGTTTAATGTTTTGATTATAATTGCTTTTATGCCGTATTGAATTGGAGGTCGTACTCGTACTTTGAATTTTGCCACGATTGGGTTATGTTGAAACCTTGAACCCCTTTTGACAGTCATTCTGCGACTTGAGTTAGTATTGAATTACTTATCCCTTTTAGCCTATCGTTATTGAATAGTTAAATGGTTGATTGCCTTGATTAGTTATGTTTATATCCGCCGCTTTATTATACCGGTGACGATCCATATGATCCGTACTTCATTGGATAGTCGGGTCGTCACGATCTTTGACATATTGATGGATCACGGTGAGATGAGTTCTTCTATCGACCGTCGTGAAGAACCTAGATCTCGGTGACTTACGCTGATCTAAACCTCGATAAGGTATTAGTTGAGTATGAGTTCTTGACCATCACTTTGACTTGTTATGGGTGAGGGTTACATGAGTTAACCCAAGATTCTCTGCATCTTGGGTGGCAAGGGTCTTGTATGTCATGCTAGTTACATGTGTCGAGTCACCGTATCCGCTTAGGATGAAGACGCCCCTTAAGGAGCTCAAAGGTTTATTGTACTAAACCCTGCAGGTTGAGTTATCTCAAGTACAATAATAATGTTGAGTGGTACTACTTAAGGAATTAAAGTAATTAATTATTTTAAGCAGTCAGAACGTTATAAATAATTAATGGACATACGATATCTTAAATACGAGGATTCGTGAAGTCTAAGTGCAAGCCGACTCAACTTCGTAAATAAAGGGTAAGTCAAGATTTATTCTCTAGTGGCATGAATAAATATTTATGAATTAATTTATGTTCAATGAACATAAGATAATTAATTTATTTGAGGCCCATCTTTATTTCTTGCATTTGATCCCTGGGCTGGCCCATCCAGGCCTGGAGCTTAGTGAATTTTGCCTCCCCCCTAATAAAGTCCATCTGGGACTTTAACTTGATCCTCTCTATCTTAAGTGATATGATTATATTTATTAGATATGTAGAAATCCTATCTAGATAGGATTTAGGGATGCATTATAAATATAAGGTGAGAAAGAAAATCAAGGCTAATCCTTAAGCTAATATTTTCGAGAATCACTATTTTATAATAGAGAATTTTCGAAAACATTGAAAAAAGGAAGAAGGTGAATTTCTATAGCACTCTCCAAAGATTGTCCTCACTCGGCATTGGAGTATAGGCAAACGGGATACAGTCCAAAAGATCAAAGCACGAGTCTTGATCCATTCTTTCCCGACAGATTCGCAGGTAAACACGAGAAAACTCCTACGTGTTGCAATTAATTATATAGGTGTATGCTAGGCATATAATCAATGTATGGTGAATTAAACATCCAAGATAGATCCTCGGGAGAGGGTTAAAGTAAGATTTCCTTACAATTGGTATCGAGCACCGATCGATTCGGCTCTGCTGGATAAATTCACGCTTGATTATAACGTGCGCAATTAATTAATTATGAATCATGCTCATCGTGGCTCGCTTTATTTTTGTCGGATTTTGTTTTCACCACAAGAAAATCCGTGGTTAGATTAGATTTTTTTCTTGTAAATCTTACCTGTAAAAGAAGAACGAAGACAAAAGCACGAAGAACGATACGACGGAGGTCACCAAAATAGCCGCACGACGCGACGGCGTGCGGGTGACAGCACGCTCGGCGTGCACGATGCTCCCAGACACGTCGCACGACGGCATGCTGGCATTCTCGGTGGTCTGGGCGGCATCGGGCACGGACGAGGCTCGACGTGGCTCGGTGAGGGTCGTCAGCAACCCTCGGTATATCCGGGCGAACAGGGGCGGCGTCCATCGATAGCTTCGGGTGCGGGTGCTGGGCATGGCTCGGCACGTCTCGCCCGAAAATGCCTGGGCAGCACGAGCATGGTCGGGCGACGCGGCTCGGCATGCTTCGATGGGTCGAGGCCGGCAGCGCTCGACAGATCGCGCGGGAAACCTCAGCGAGGTCTCGGCAGATCTCGCGCGGGAAACCTCAGTGAAGTCTCGGCGCGATTCGGCAGACGCGGGCGACACGGGCGCGTGAATCTCACACGAATCCTCGGCAGCGCTCGGTGGCCTCGGCTCGAGCGTGCACGCGGAAACGTCAACGCGTGTGGGCATGTTCGGCGGTACTAGGCGACGCGGGCGCGCGATTCTCGTATGGAAGCCCCGGCAGTGCTCGGCGATGCGGCTTGACATTTCTCTGACAGGTCTGGGCGAGATAGCGTGCGGCGTGGCATGCTCGATCCGCGCACACCGCACGCATTCTAGGCGGAACTGGCGAACCCGCCGCCGCTGCTTGCGCCTCCTCCGCGTGGCGTGCGGAGGTCTCGGCCAAGGCTGGGCGACCGTGTGCGGGAGTTCTCGGCAGGTCGTGCGACGGTGGACGGCGGATGTGCGGCTGGGCGTGCACATGGGCTGTGCCCTAGCGCACGGCCCAGTCCACTTGGGCCGACCCGGCCCGTTTTCGGCCCGAATTCGATTTTTAGACCCGGTTCTAGATTTTTGGCCCGATCCAATGTTTCGGTCCGTTTTTAATTTTTCGACCCAAATCCAGTTTTGACGAATCCGGTCCGTGCCCATGCACGCGAGGCCCGTTTTCGAGTTTTTGGAGATCTGTACTTTGCAAATTTATCTAATAAATTAGGTAGGGAAGTACAGGATACATGAGTGGGCCGCGCTGAACGAATTTATTTTATTTTTATCGTTCAAAGCATGTCGTGGATGTTTAAATTATGCAGAAGCATGCTATGTATGTTTAATTACGTAGATTAACATATTGTATGTTTTCGTGATTGGATGTGCATAATAAGCATGCAAGGTTTATCACGTTTTTCAAGCATATTTTAGAATTCTGCGTACATGTTTTACATGTTGAGTTCTATAGAAAAACATGCTAGGATTACGTGATCTGCATGGACAAACCTTTTGAAACAAAAGACTAAGCAAGAAATCCGACATATTAATTTTTAAATTAAAATGTCAAGACCTCCACTTTTTGATCTCTAAACAAAGTGATACGCACTGTGAGTAAACGTCCACACGCGTGCCTTGTTTGCACTGTTTATCATAAGTTTGTTAGATGAGATTTCTAAATAAAATATTTTAATCTATTGAGAAGTGGGAGTTTCATGTTTAAACGTCCACACGCGTGGCTTGCATATGCGATTTTCAAAAGTTCTCTAGAGATAGATTTAAAATGAGAAGACAAAAGAATTTGGATTGGAAGCGACATGGTCCGAGTGAGTATGCCAATTCTAAGAATTCATTTTCTGCTGTTAAAATTGTGGTCATTGCTTAGACATCACCTCAAGTACAACTTCTCGCGAAGTCCCTTCTTGTGATAGTGATGTGGTCTAATAAGGTCCAATCATTAATTTCATTTGTCATAAGGATAAGTTGACATGGATTGAAATTAAACGTCTAAAAGGTATATTTTAGCCTGGTCAAGGTATTCACGTGTAAATGTCCACACGCGTGGCTTGCATGTGGAATTCCTTGGGCGATTTGAGGTTTCAATTATTATTGTTTTATCAAAAGGTTACAATATTATTGTTACAAATTATGTGCGATCGTATACTTATGTGTTTACATTACTTTTCAGATATGTCTCTTACACCGATTATCAATATGCTCGCACAAAATCCTCTATCCGGTCTAAATTTTATCGAGTGGAAATGAAACCTCTAGACGATTTATCTACTGATGAGGAGTGATAAACGCGCATTTTACACGTTTATTGTTGATATTTAAAGATGATTTTAGATCTATAAAGAGCGTTTATATCTTGGATTTCAATGCTTTTACATATTTTTGGAAGATACTGCTCTTGGGTTCCGTTTTGGTGTTTTGTAGGCTTATAAGTTGAAAACCGAAGCATGGAACGAAGGGCGACGAGCGCAATTTAGGGCGAAATGAGGGTTTAGCGACCGCCATGGCCGCAAGCCGTGCCATGAGCCATCACCAACAAGGCTGAAGCGCTGAAGGAAGCGAAAGCGCATGCGCTGAAAGAGATACCTCGTGACCGTCCTAGCGACCGCTAGTTAGGCCGCGAGGAAACGCTAGCACACGCCAGACGAAGGCCATGCACGCGAGCACTCCCAGCGGGCGCGAGACGTGCCCGCGGCGATTCCAAGTGCGACGCGACCACACCTAGCGACCGTGAGGTGTGGCCGCGAGGAAACTAAGCACGTGCGCCCTGCCGAGAGTAAGATGCCGGCCGAGACGAGACGGATGCCTCGTGACCGAGCTAGCGATCGCGAAGAGAGGCGGCAGACGCAAAAATTAGGGTTTTCACCCTAAATCTATAAATAGGGCATTACCCCCTCGCACCCCCAACCTTCCACAGCCGCGTTCTTCATTTATTTTCGCTTTAGCTTTGATTTAGATTCATTCTAGTGTTAGTTTTCCATCATTCTACATTAGTTCTACGCATTGTTATCGATTTGGAATGGTTTCGTTCGAAGGAATTGCGTCGTTTTCCCGTTTTCCGTTGGTTTTGGATACGAACCCAACCATTGTTCTTCAGACGCTTCCCTACGGGTTTTATCTATTTAATTTCTGTTTTTATGATTATTTCGTATTTAATTTCGTTATTTATGTCTAGCTAAATATCCGTTCTAATCCTGTGGTTTGCATGATTCTATCCTATATGTTGTGATTCCTCGTTGTTATTTACCTTCCGTGCATTGATTCATGATTCTTGGTGCTTAATTATATGTGTTGATTTCAATCAATCTTACCTCAATAATGTTAAGTTCTATGAAGGAAAATGATTCGGTAGTAGATGCGGCTTGCAGGGGATGCTTGTTGACCATGTAATAGTTAGCAAATGATCAATCTCTTTCACCTTTTCAAGAGAGTTCGAATTTGTTGGAGGATATATTGATAATTTGGCGTAGTCGAGAATCGATATGATGTAACTCGCTCAACACTTTAAAATTGCACCAAATCCACCATGACTTTTGATGACTGGTCCGCAAAGAGAATGTATGTACCAAAGACTTAGTCAATATGGAGTAAGTGCTTCGCCATCCGCATTTGGAAGTGGAAAAGCATTGATCCCGGCCGCGAGTCATCAAGCCAGTCATTCCGAGGAGCTTATGAACCCGCCCGCGTCGCGAAAGAAAAGCACTCATGATCGAGCTCATGACCGCGGTCCGGCCGCAGAGACTGTGCAGAGCGAGAGGGGAGTCATGATTCTTCGACATTTCCGGAGATGTTCGAGAAGGTAAACATTATTCCTCGGTGCTTAATTAAAGATATGTGACTATTACTCCAAATGGCGACGCTGATTCCAAGGATTCATCTTCCCAAGAGATTTTGTGGTCGATCAATCTTACGATCACTTAATACCACAACCAAATTTCACTCTCGAGCTCGAACTTCAATTATACATCGCTCAAGTTCGTAAGTACGGCAAATTGCGTTATTATCGCGGTCGCTATGTTATCGGGTTCTCGCTGCTGGTTACCTAGCGGCCAGCCTAGCGACCGCTAGGTTGGTTGCTAGAAACAAAGCAATGTATATTTTTGCCTCGCAAGGCCGCTCCTTGCTCTCGATTTTCAACATATGGACCTACACAACACCAAAAGAACACCCAAGAGCAGAGATTCTAGAAATAGATAAAACATTAAGAATCGATACGTAAACGCACATTAAACGAGCTAAACTCATCTTCAAATATCAATTATAAACGTAAAATGCTGCTTATCAAACCCCCAAACTTAAATCATTGTTTGTCCTCAAACAAAACCAAAACAGAAAGACACAACGAAAAGATCAACGAGCATAGCAAAGATGATAACCATTCTAGCCCTCGTAAACATATCAAAGCTCAAAACATAAGTGCACATGACGATGTTAGTCCACTCAACACAAACAACAATTGATGGCAAAACTCATTTAATTCAACCTCACAACGCATATGTGTAAAATATAGGATACACTCAACTCATAAAGAAATGTAGGACGTATATACTCAACCATCAATGAAATGCAACATCTTACCATAGGCTTGCCGCTTCTAATATCTCCACCGCTATTGTGTTCAAATTAGGATCAAAGAGGTCTTTTCATAGGTCAGAATGTAGGCACATTTAAGGTAGGATAAAATATGGTTGGGACTCAAGAATATTCCAAGCACCCCATTTATATTTTTCGACACATACGGACTTTCATTCATTTTCCAATTCTTTCCCAACGCATAAATCAACGCTAATGCCACGTATGTACCTATACTTTGATTAAAGACCCTTTATGCTCAACACTCAAAGTGAACTTAACATTTTTCTTTTTCTTCTTCTTTTCTAGAGCTTATATAGTTTATCTTTTACAACAAAGGTACTATTTTTCACCACGTATGTATTTTTCTACAAGAACTTTTCTCATCATAACTACATCAAAATTTCAACCCCTTGATTCCCATATCCATCCTCACCTCCTATCATCCTAAGTTAATCGAAAGAAAAGTCTAATAAAGGCTCAAAGAAGGCGACAAATGGTATATATCATCTGTAAGTGTTTGGGTGAATACGTGGTTAACAAAGACGGCCTTTATCCTTTCCGACCAAACACATATATCATAGCCTCGATACGTAAACACGGCAAGTTCTAGAAGATAATCACATGCACGATATCACACATTAATGGACAAGATATGTATACAAAGGAAGCACAAGTCTCACAGATAAGCAAATGGTGAAAACAATGCTCCTAAGCCATCTCACGCTATTCAGGCTCATTTTCTACATATATGTGTTGATTTGATCAATCTTACTTCGAATTACCCAAACCGTGGATCGCATGTGGAAATGCCGAGCTAGGAACATGCCGGATGCATCTTCCGTTGAACATAGCTCCAATCTCTTGTGAGAGGACAAGTCGGCGCTCGAACGGCCATGTAAGGTGAACGGGAGGAGCCGTGGAAGTAACGGACCGCTGATTCCAGACGATTTAGCCTTTGATCTCGAGGCATCATAGTATGGAGTGTGCTCGAGTCTCAAGGCCCATGAACGCCACTTGATCGTGATACTGACGTCCCTATGTAGTTTCCTCCTGACTCCATTGATTATGCCATTAAGTTCGCTCCACGAGAGTTGACGGGCTCATTGTCAAGTCGAACATTAGGTAATCCGCATTCCGCTTGTTTTGTGGACATGGAGAGTCGACAAGAATTCGAGTCGTGATCCGTATGTAAGATAATCGGCCGTGATAATCGAGTACACCGGACCTCTCGCCAACCACATCACATCATTGGTTATACCCATCTCTCGATACGTATTGAGCACATGAACCATGGTATGCTATGCGTAATCTCACCAATCGATCCTAACGCTTTCTCGACGAGTCACTGGACAACCGACTCCAAAATTTTCGGATCGAATTCATCTTGTGGTGCCATGCGTGGCTCGCCGTGAGGCACATCATGATGCTCATCATGTAGCTCGTCAGGAGCTCATCTGTGTCTCGCCGTGAAGTGAGACAATACTCGCTCTTGCGCCAGGACCGTGAGTACGCATATTGACCTAAAAAGAATTTCAAAGTTAGCCTGCATGAATGAAACTCAAAACAACGCCAACCCAAAATGCTCAATATAGATCACCCCAAACTTCAACTTAGTCCAATTATTTCCCCATATTGTCATATGATCTCGCACGACAACACAAAATGGGAAAAACACACACACGTACAAAAATTTGCAAAATTGGACGCTCGGCGATTCATGAGGGTGTTCGTGGAAGCAAGGTCACGACCGCCCGACGGGCTCGCGAAGATAGCACATACTGCCAGCGCCTGCAACGTCAAGAGACATCCAAGGTGGAGCAATAGGTCACGAAAGCACGTAACGAAATGATTTTTCAAGGCTATTTTCTAATTTTTAACTCAAATCAACAATGAACATTAGACTAACAATATACGTATAAACGTTAATAAACCTATCATTGGACAAATCATGCTCAAACACCAAACAAATCTAACAAAATAAGCCCTAGTCTCTCAATTTTAATTAAACCCACTTCAATATGATAAATGGAACAAATCCTTCCAAATCATGCTCAATAAATGTAAACCCATGAAGAATGAAACAAATATAGCATACCTTGAGTGGATTTGATGGAAAATGCAAGAAAATTGGGAAGAGAGGGCTTTGGGTGCTTGAGGGAGTTCGCCGTCATTTTTTCGTAAAACGTGTGTGTGTGTAGGTTACAAAAATTGGGAAGATAGCAGTTAAACGCTGGTCAACGCGGCGCGGTCAGACGCTGGTCGCGACGCGATTCGCGGTCGAGCTCGCGATCGCGAAGCTTCGCCGCGAGCTTTGTCGCCGTAAAGAACGTCGCTTGAACCGCGACACACTTCGACTCCGCGGTCGCTGGGGTCGGTGTAGAACTTGACACTTTTTTTTTAAAGAAGAAAGCTATTAAACTTTGGGATCGAACAAAACAACGAAACACTACACAAACAAAAAGAAACACAACCCTAAAAACGAAACAACAAAACCAAAAGCATGTAAATCGTTGGTTACCTCCCAAACAGTTAGATTATCGCGCCTAGCTCGACGGTACATTCTCTATCATGGTTCGCTGAGCTTGGTCACCTTGACTCTCGATCAAGTGTGACTTGAAGTAGGATTTGAGGCAACCGCTGCTCACTTTAAAAATGTTGTCCCTCGAGTCTGTGGAGTTCAGAACTCCCATCGGCAAGTGCACGGTAAACGGTATACGGCCCGACCATCTCGACGAGCTCCGAGAATAGACGGAGTCGAGCATTGTAAAGCAAGACTTCATTACCCGAAAATCCTTTGGCACGAATGTGGAGGTCGTGGAATTTCCGAGCTCTTTCCTCAGATATCCGATTCTGAAAGCTTCATTCCTCCACTCGCCAAGCTCCAACAGCTTGGTCACTTTCATCATACCGCCTCCTCGATTCGCCTAATATGCTTTGTGCTCCAATTCAACCGATAAATGGCAGGATTTACCAAATACCATTTGATATGGAGATAGTCTGGCGAGCTTTGTACGCAGTCCAGTAGCCCAAAGAGCATCATCCAAACCGCTGGCCCATCCTCATACCGAACAACCGATTTCTCTAAATCATTGATCTCTCGGTTGGCGAGCTCAGCTTGCCCGCTTGCTTGTGGATGGTGGGGAGGTAACTCGATGCTTCATTAATTATTTGGCTAGAACGCCGCTTAGCCACTTATTATTAAAACGCGATCCCCATCACCGATCAACGCCCTGACTCCATTATACATCGCGTTATTTTCGTGCGATCAAATTCTGTCAATCAAGGAGCGCGAGGAGCACAAGAAATGGGACAAATCAAATAGAATGGCAAAGTGTCTTCTTTTGGTCACCATGTGCGAGTCCCTGCAACTCCAGCATCAAGAGATGGAAGATGCAGCCACAATATGGCTAAATCTCCTGAAATCGTATGAGGAGTCGGACAGAATCGCTTGTCATAATTTGACCAAATCAATAATGTTAAGTTCTATGAAGGAAAATGATTCGGTGCATGACCATGTAGAGCAAATGATCAATCTCTTCGGAGAGTCTCGAATTTGTTGGAGGATATATTGATGACGTAGTCAGAATCGATATGATCCTCAACACTTTGCCCAATTCTTTTGATGACTTCCGTTATGGAGTAGTCCTTTATGATAAGGTTATACTCTAGATTCATTACAAGAGGATCTAGTAATGGAAGAACACAAAATGGGCAAGGTGCACGATTTTAATCGCACCTCAAAGAAAACCAACGCTTTATCGAAGATGAAAAGGGAAAGTGGAATTCAAGAGATGCTAGGACTAAAGAAAAGAGTGGGAGTGTACAAAGGCTCTACCAATGCTTGAAAAGCCAAAGGAGAAGGGAAATGCTTCAAGTGCGGTGAGGCCGGGCATTGGAAGGCTAAATGCCCCAAGCTCAAGGCTCAAGGTGCGCCATTTGCTTTAGCAATGGAAACATGTTTGGCGACTTGTTCTACTCATTCATGGGTAGTAGATACGGGTGCGACTGATCATGTTTGTTACATCTTGCAGGGGTTCTTGCGGACAAGGGAGCTGCATGATGGTGAGATAATGATCTCCATGGGCAACGCGGAGAAAATCGAGGCCGTTGCAGTCGGAGATGTTACTTTATGTTTTGATAGGATAGTTTTAGTATTAAAAGACGTTTTATATGTGCCGGAGTTTCGGCGAAACCTTATTTCAATTTCGAAACTATTTATTCATGGATATTCAGTTGTTTTTTATAGTGGTGTTTCTATCATAAGAAATGACGAAGTTATCTGTGGTGGCACTTTATATAATTCGCTTTATACTATTTCTGCCAAACATAATACCTTTAATTATGTTACATCTACATCAAACCTTAAAAAGAGAAAGTTTTCTTCGCAAGATGACACCACATTTCTCTAGCATCTTAGATTAGGTCACATCAATCTAATAGGATCCAAAGACTGGCTAAGAATGGAGTGTTGGGTGATCTCACAGTTACTCCGTTCCCAGTCTGCGAATCCTGTATAGAAGGAAAGATATCGACCAGACCCTTCAAAGCGAAGGGTTATAGAGCCAAAGAAGTGTTGGAGCTAGTCCATTCTGACCTATGTGGACCTATGTCCACACAAGCTCGTGGAGGGTAAGAGTATTTTGTCACTTTCATTGACTATTACTCAAGGTACGGAAACATATACCTGCTTCACCGCAAGTCTGAAGGCTTTGAGAAATTCAAAGAATTTAAGGCGGAAGTGGAGACGAAGCTTAGAAAAAGTATCAAGTCACTGCGGTCTGATCGCGGTGGCGAATACATTAGTAACGAGTTTATGGACATGGGATCACCTCCCATCTCACTACACCGGGCACATAACAGTAAAACGGTGTGTCAGAGCGAAGAAATATGACTCTTTTAGAAATGGTTAGATCGATGATGAGTTATGCAACATTGCCTATTTTGTTCTGGGGGTATGCCTTAGAAACAGCGGCATACTTACTAAATCTAGTACCATCCAAGTTAGTTGAAAAGTCCCCTTTCGAGTTGTGGTTTGAGCGCAAGCTAGTTTAAACCACATAACGATATGGGGCAGTCTAGCACATGTGCTGAACAAGAAGGCTGATAAGTTGGAGGCTAGATCTGATGCAAGGCTGTTTATTGGCTATCCTAGAGGGACGAAAGGTGGTTATTTCTATAGTCCTAAGGATCATAAGGTCATTATTAGCACTAATGCCCGATTCTTAGAAGAGGATTATATGAAAAACCATAAATCCAAAGTTGAAATCATTCTTCAAGAATTAGAAGATGATCGTATTCCACCACCGATTAAACCAAAGGTACGAGATGTCGTGTCTAGTGGGAGGGATCGACACCAGATACTTCAAGAAATTAAAGTGGGTCGAGTTCCACTGGAGATACCGACCGTACAAGTGGCACCTATCCAGCAAGTTGTGCAAGATAGAGAACCACAAGTTACTGCACTCACCGTTGCCATTGTGCCTGTAGCGCCTCGTCGTAGTGGGAGGGTTGTTCGTCAACCCGAGCGATTTATGTTCGTGGGTGAATCTTGGTTTAGTCGATAAACGGCGAAAATAATCGACCCATGGACATACGGTGAGGCGATATAAGACATTGATGCAAGATCATGGTACACCGCTATGGACTTAGAAATTGAGTCCATAACACTATGGATGTATACAAAAGACACCTCTACCGGATGGCGAGGAAGCCATAGGTAGTAAGTGGGTATCAAGAGGAAGAGAGATTCGAGATGGAGAGGTTTCGCTTTTAAAGCCGTGCTTGTGGCGAAAGGGTACACTCAGTTGAGGCATCGATTTCGATGAGACCGTTTTCTGTAGCAATGCACAAGTCCATTAGAATTCTTCCGGCCATAGCAATAAGACTTAAACCTTGAGGTTTGGCAAATGGATGTGAAAACCGCTTTTCTAAACGGTTACCTTGAAGAAGGTAGAGACATCTATATGCAGCAACTCGAAGGTTATGTGGTGAAGGGTGAAGAGCATCTAGTATGGAAGCTTAAGAAGTCCATTTATGGACTTAAGCAATCTTCACGATCCTGGAACTTACGCTTTGACGAGTGGTAAAGTCCCATGGATTTACCCGGTTGCCTAGCGAAAGTTGTGTGTATCGTTTAGATGTCAATGGTGACGTGGTATTTCTTGCACTTTACGTAGATGACATCCTTCTACTTGGCAACAATGTGAAGTTGTTTTCAGACGTAAAGAGTTGGTTACCCGATCGGTTTCAAATGAAAGACTTAGGAGATCGGCAGTACATTCTTGGGATCAAGGTTTACCGAGATCGCAAGAGAAAATGTTGAGCTTATCTCGTGCGCTTTACATTGATCGTGATTACTCGTTTTAGTATCTGAGACCGCCAAGAAAGGATTGCTACCTTTCGGGCATGACGTTCCTTTATCTAAGGGCGATCACCTATGACCAAAGGAGATAGAGGAAATGAGACAAGTTCCTTACGCTTCGCCGTAGGAAGTCTCATGTATGCAATGTTATGTACGAGACCCGATATCGCTGTGCGGTAGGCTTAGTAGCTAGATATCGATCTAACCACGGACAAGCTCATTGGATCATGGTAAAGCATATACTCAAGTAGTGAAAAGGACTCGAGATTATAGGCTAGTTTACCATGCGAGATAGTCTAATGCCTTTGGGTTATTCGGACTCGGATTTTCAAGCTGACCGTGATGAGAAAAAGTCTACCTCAGGCTATGTGTTTACCTTGGGAGGAGGAGCCGTATCTGGCGGAGTGCAAAACAAGGTGATGCATTGCGGACTCCACCATGGAAGCCGAATATGTAGCCGCCTTGAGGTCGCTAAAGAGGTCATGGTTCAAGAACTACCTCGTGGATCTAGATGTGGTACCGGTTTTCCCAACAAGATCATAGTTTCTTGTGATAACTCGGTGTGATGCAAACTCGAAGGAACCACGGACCCACAAGGCAACCAAACTCATAGAGAGAAAGTACCATGTCATACGAGAAATCGTTAGACAAGTAGACGTGCTGATAGAAAAAATTGGTACTGCGGATAACCTAGCTGTAACAGCCCGCCAACCCAAAGTACAGATTAGCCGGGACTGTTACTAATAACGGGATTAAGTAAAGAATATTGACAAGAAACACTGAACGGTATGACATATATTGAGAATATTTCTAGAGTTTCAAGTGTTTGAGGTTTGATAAAACATAACATACATATGACTTCATAATTTAACAGCGGAAAGCATGTGGAATACACATATGACGATGTGTATCCAAGGTTTAACTATCATCAACAAAAGACCCGACTGCTCAACACTGCTCCATCTCATCCATCAGCTCAACCTGCACATTTAGAAACAAATATGCAGGGCTGAGTACAAATAATGCACCCAGTGGACTCATTGCCAAAACATTTTCTTTAAATTACACTGCCCCATAAGTAAGACACAAGGGTTTTAGTTGAAAATGCCTTGTGCTTACTAAAACATTTTCTCATTTCTCAAAACATCGCTCGGCCGAGCATTTTCTCTTTGTATGATCCATATCATTCACATATCTCATATCACATCATCATCTCATAAACTCATCTCGCACCGTAGGGTGGCCACCCTCCTGGCGCAGTGATCGGCCGAGAATTATCCTTCGGCACACAATCGCCTTACTGTGCACGTAACCCTAGCTAGGAATTCGATCCGACATAGGGTCCGATATCGATTTTCTCATCAGTCGGGGAGCTACCCAACGATCAAGTCATTAGCGAACCAATTCATATACTTTCATAGTTGGCTTGCCCAACAACATGATAGGATCCATACATAAAAACATAAACACTTTGGGCAGGTAATCATATCACTTCTCAACTGAAAGCTTTGTAAATAAATACTTTTTATTTCAAAGAAAGCATCGTAAATAAAAGGGTTTTCAAGTAAAGCCCACCTGGTATGGTCTTCCTTTCAAAACTGATTTCCTTTCTATAATCCCCTTTCTACGTCAACGTTCAATCCACGTCTCACCTTAACGTAAGAACTACTTTAGTACATTGGTCACGTTCGATAACGACGAACATCGTCTATAACGTTCTATGCATCAAATAAGGTTAACGTTGGACTTATTTTGACGTTTCCTAATCAATTGATGTCGATTATAAATTTTCTTAAAATATAAGAGATATTCTATCTTTTTAGCACATAATGTACGTTTTAATATACTTACGTAACGTAAGTTACATTGTTACTAAACGTACTACGTCACATAGATCACGTATTATCGAATTACGTGCCCTTTGACCTTGGTCAACGTTTTTGGTCAACAATTTTGACAAAGTCAACCTTTGGTCAACAATTTTGACTTTAGTCAACTCAAATTCAACATTTTGACTTTTTCAATTTCTTATGTAATTTTTGATTTTAATGTACAATTCTTGTTCCAAAAGTTCCTATAAAATCATACTATGTCTAAAACATTATTTTAGAACATATTATGTAATTATACTTGATAAAATAAATTTATAACATTAATACACATAAGGTATAGTTTTCGGTCATCTTAATTAATCAACTAAACATTTTTCAAAAATTCTAATAAATTCACATAGCACCTAATCATCCATAAATATCCTTATTATAACATAATTGTTATCAATTATGAACTACTCATTTAATTTTACTATAGTAATCTTTTCGAAAAAGTGACTTAGGTCCAATTAATTTTAAAGACTCCAATAAATTCATATAATACTATATTATGAATCTACATCATCAATATGCTATAATATCATTAAATCATTAATTATATCACAACTTATTATTTTTCTAAATATTTTCGGTAATCATAGACTTATATACTATAGTTTTCCAAAAATTCTACATAAATTCATATAAGTCTATTTAATACCATAGATCATTATTTCATGTTCAAATCAACAATTAAAAATCATGTTCATCAACATATTACACCTACACATTTTCGGTCCTTTCCTAAAATTTAACAACATGCTTAACTTTGTAATATAACCATAATACATGCTTAATAATAGCATATAAATGTAATTTCTAAACATTTTAGTACATGAGCATGATCTTCGAAAATCATCATAAACAAACTAAGCTTATAACATGAAATTTAACGGATGAAAATTGAAAATTCTAACATGTATACGAAGCTTATAACGTTTCTAACCTTTTAATCGGAGTCGATTATCGGCGGCAACGTTTTTCTATCTAAGATTTGGGAAAGAATTTGATGAACACTCTCCTATTTTCTCTCAAAACTTTCGGTCTTAATGAGAGCAAAATGGAACAAAGTTTGTTCCTATGTAGTATTTATAGAATTTATCCACTTGCAATATGTTAAAATATCTTATAACTTTAATTATTACACTTGCACCAATCTTTCCAACTTTTCGTCCAACTTGTTATTAACTAAGAACAAGTTTTTAATCATTATCATGTCATTTATTAATGTAGATCCTTATCACATTATTTTAGTCCACTTGGTGATTTGCTAAAGACAATTTCATTTTTCTTTCTCTTTGTTAAAGTTCACGGCAATCCTAGATTGCATGGATTGAATTTTAATTGTTTTCATAATGATACATATTAATACACTTGCAATTTTGGTCAAATATTTCGGTCCACTTGTAGGCTTAAGAACAAAGTTTTAATTTTTATCTTGTCCTATTTTAATATGTCATCATATTCTATATTTAACATACATTATCATTATCATTACGTTGCACAAGAATTACTCACGTTATAATATATATATAGATAGGTGTCGGCCTATTATAATTTAAAGGGATTAATTTTATTTATTTACACTATTATATGCTTTAATAACACTTTAGGATAAAATCATATTTGAAAAGTCAAAGTTTTACACTTTGACTTAATTTGATTCACATTTGTTCACACTAATTTTCAACAATTTCAACCACTACTAAACAAATTCCATAGTTACTTGTTTAAATTGGTAACTACTACTACATTATCTCTTAATAATATCTTCCCAACATAATAATAACATATCATTAATAATAGCATGATATTTATCTTTGTTTCACACAAATAATTGACATTTTCGCTCCTATATTTACAAGTGGCCTCCCACTTGTATAAATCATAATATACCTTATCTTATACATTAATAATGTCTCACTATAATAATTAATGCATAGCATCATCTAAAGATAAGGATTTTATTTATTTGTACATAAACAATTGAAATTTCCGTCCATGATCTAGACAAACAATTCAACTTCCATTACTTTGATTAAACACCCCATATTATATCATAATAATGTTTCCTTATCCCAGTTATCACGTAACATTATTAATATGACAAGGATTTCATCCATTAATACATATAAGTGGTGCACTTTCGGTACTTATAGGTAGTAATTGCTACACATTTCATTTTCTTGCAATTAATAGCTACATGACATAATATATGTCCTAGATGATAAATTAAATCATAGGAAAAATTATTAAATTAATCCCATGTCACAATTTAATATTTTCGAATCATATTTTTGAAAATAGGAACAATTTATCCAATAATTGTTCCTAAATTTTCTAGCATTATTTTAAATGCTACATTATATATAAATAGCATTCTTATAACATAGAATAATCATAGGAATTAGTAAAACATAATTCCTTAATTGTTAGACTAAGTTTTCGACTCATCTCTAAACGTTGACGTTCTAATCGTCTCAATTCGTTTGATAACCGAATCATCTCTAAATGTTCATAAGAACATTGTAGTCACTTCTCTTCATTCCTTTGAAAATAAGGAATTTAAAATCTAAGCTTCATTGCTTAGACATATCGTAAGACTAAACTGTCAAATTTTATCGACGTTAGAAATATACGTTCGAAGGAACATTAGAAACCATATTCCTTAATTCACTAAGCGTTAGTGAATACAATATAATAATCCTCGTATAAAGGATAGTCAAAATCCAGTTTCGATAAATCACTATTTCGATTATCGGAACAAAAACCCTAATTAGCGATTTTTATTATCGCATTTTGGCGTTTAAAAACTCGGGGTATTACATTCCACCCCTTAAAAAAATTTCGTCCCGAAATTTGCACACCTACAAGCATGGGACACTTTTCTCGTCATCTTATTCTCATGTTTTCACATGGCCCTTTCTCTTGTCCATGGTTTCTCCATTGAAATCAACATTAACGGAAAAACTTGTTTCTTAACCGTTATACTCTATGATTTAACATTGTCATAAACTTTTCCTCATAATCCATATCTGGATTAAGAACATCATTATCATAATAACTCACGTGTTTTGGATAATACACGTACTTTCTTAACTGTGACACATGGAAATCATTACGTAAATTCCCCATACCTGGTGGAAGTACCAATCTATAGGCTATTGGGCCTATCATTTCTAAGGTCCCCATAAGGTCTTATAAAACGTGATTCTAAATTGCATTTTACTCAACTTTAACTCCTCTCGATGGAGAGACCTTAAGAAAACTTTATTTACGCGTATCTGCGTAAGACTTTTGCTCTCATGAGCTTCGTTATCGTTCATCTGTTTCTGACAGACAATCTCAATCATTTTACTCAGGGTGTTAGACCCTGGAACTTTCCTCTTACATACCTCATCATAATAGAGGAGTGATCGATACTTTCTTTCGTACAATATCTCATATGGCCCATATTGACCATTTCTTGACAGTTACTGTCGTAGGCAATGCTACATCGATGGAAAAATATGTTTCCAACTCGTACTTCGATTCGACACTAATGTTTTTAACATATCTTAAAACGTTTGTATTGTCTTTCGACTGTCCATCTATCTGCGAGCGAAAATTATGCTCTAGTTCAATCTCGTTTCCAATTCTTTCGTTAACTAATCCATATTTGGGACTTGGAATCTCTATCAAATATGATAGATTTTGGTATTCTACGTAAACGCACGATTTCTTTTACGTCTTACTGGGCTAGCTTATCGGATTCATAAGTAATCTGAATAGGTTGAATAATGAATGTATTTAACAAGTCGATCCACTACTACTCATATAGTAGTGTCACTTCTTTCGACTTTGATAATCTGTTACGAATTTCATTACGATGTCATTCCATTTCTGTGGGGTATCTCCAAAGGCTATACTCTTTCAATAATCCGTTAATGTAATGCCTCTACTTATTTGCAAGCAAGATAGTTCTCAACGAATGAGACTACGTCTTGTTTCAGCTCTTCCTATTGAAACTTTTCTCATAAGTCGTGATATATATCAATACTGCCTGGATGGGTGGTATAAGGAGTATCATGAGCTTCACTCATGATTTCATTCCTTATCTCATTATTGTTGGGAACACGTATCCTTCTTTAAACAATATGACATTAACATGTGCTTCTCAAGCTCTCTTCGCATTTATTTCTTAAATTCTTTAGCGAGTTGTTCTTTTCTTGCTAAGGGACATCCTCATTTGGATTGACTTTCATGATTCAAGACCTCAGCTAATACGTGTGCCTTTCTTGGGTGATATTCTATACTACAGTCGTAATCTTTTACTAAATCGAGCCTTCTCTTTTTCCCATGTTCAAAACTCTTTGCTCGAAGAAGTATTTTAAACTTTTATAATTGGTGAAAACTTCACACATCATTTCTTAAAGGTAATATCTCCAAATCTTAATCCGTGTATTACTGTTGCTGGTTCCTAGTTGTGAGAGAAGTAGTTCTATTCTTGCACTGCTTTAACCTTAGCCAATTCTACTTTAATTATTTCTGAAGGCACGATGTGTCCAAGGAACATTACTTCTTTATACCAATCTTTCCATTTACTAGACTTAACAAGAACTTGTTTGGTTCTTAAGGTTGGTAAGACAATCCTCAGGGTTACTTATGTCCTTCCTTTCTCTTTGTATGGATAAGGATATCTTCCATGAAGACTAAGACAAATTTATCTAAGTAAGGGTGGAGCTCAATTTTTTTTTGAGGCTTATGAATATGGCTGGTACATTTGTTAGTCCGAACGGTATAACTATAAACTCATAGTAGCCATAACTTGTTCGGAAAGCCATTTTGGGTACATTGACAGCTTGTACCTTAGGTTGATAATAATTCAAATTAAGATCAATTATTGAGAACACTCTCGTTCCTCCAACTGAATAATCCGTCTATCCTTGGTAGTGGATATTTGTTCTTAAGTGATGGTTTATTTAATTCTTGATAATCAATGCATTTTCTCAGAGAACTATCTTCCTTTTTGACAAATAAGCTGAGGTTTACTATAGTGATACACTAGGTCCAATAAGATTTAGATCCTACAACTCTTGAATCTGATACTTTAGTTCCCTCCAGTTCCTTGAAGCCATTTGATAAGGGTGCTTTTATCATAGGTTAATCATGGTTCTAAGTTGGTGGTGAAACTCTGACTGCCTATCAGGGGTAAGTCTTGGTAAGTTGTTGGAAAAGTCTAGAAAATTCTTGAACAATTTCCACATCCTCGACCTTCATTTCCGCTTTTTATTCTCTGCTTAGATAAATAGGGGATGCTCGACATCCCTTCTTGTTTATTATTCTCCTTGTTTGTAGTGCGGATATGGTCGAAATTTTCTCCCCATGTAGATTTCATAGAAATTCGTAGCTTCTTGTCCGCAGAAATGGGACAAAAATTTCTCTCTCCTTGCAGAGGATTGTGGAAGGGTTTTCGACTAACCAATCCATTCTTAGGATTATCTCTACGTCTCGAGAAGGTGTTATGTTCAAGTTCCTTACTAAAGTCTTAAGTGATTCTAGGTTCAATTCTAAGTTCGAGTAAATACGTGTGGCGACCATGATCCTTCTTTTAAGTAAAGAAATCCTCATTCTTTGATTCGCTTATTCTGATTTGAGTTCTAACATGTCCACGCATTACTATTCTCGTGATAACAGAATGTGATGCACTTGTTTTGAACAAAAGTAGTTTAGGTATACTGAGAAGTTTTCTCGTACCTACCAAGCTTTCCTGGTTTTATTCGTTCCATCATTATCATACTTTCTAACTAGTATGAATGATTTAGCTTCCTTTCTCTTCTTTATCGCTCTTAAGAATATATCTTCCATATATTCTTTCTTTTAAAATCCTTTCAAGAAGAATCCCTATATTAGCAGTTACTATGCTATCATACGTAATATCCTTTTTGGATATACGTCATTTCCCTTAATCTTCATCGGTTTGACTAAGTGGTTTCGCATAAATTAAAATCCCTTGTTCGTTGAGAACGCATCATACTTTTGCCTTTACGTCATATCTATCTTTACTATCTTCTCGACATTCTATGTTTACTTCATTTCAATCTTTGAGGTACCCAATATTTCACTTTATTGGTCCTTTGCATAAGTATGAGGAATAACCTTCCAATTAGATTCACCTTAAGGTCCTTCCTTGTGAATCCCTTTCGTTTTCGCTTGAACATATTTCCTTCGCATATGTCTTTAACAATTATCATGCTTAATAATTACTAAATTTCGCATAAGATAAGCATTCTATCATTATATACTTAGTGTATGACGGTTTCATCTCAAATAGCAATTCTACTTCTTAATCTACTTCTTTCCTTCAAAGAATTTACTTTACTCATCGTAATCAAACTGTTTGTAAAACTTATCCCTTGTTTACTATCTCATAACTGTATAGCTGGAAATTTTCTCAGCTACTCTTAACTCTTCCCCTTTTTCTTGAGTATGATATCCGAAAGTTATATTACTTTCGTTATACTTTAGTCCTTACTTTTAGGATTAAGACCATCATCATTCTAATCTATGCGGGTAAGGTAGTACGTTTGTACACTATAACTTAAATTCCAAGTACCAATATTCTATTGCCAAGTCTCAACTTCGGGGTATCTTCTCCCCCATTCTTGGTTTAAACACTAGGAATAGCCTCGCTGTTCACATATCTCGTTATTTGATCCATTGATCACACTATCTTTGGTTTAACCAAAGTCTCAAATACTTGGGAACGATTCTACTTAAACATAATCTTTATCGATTTATGGATAAAGCGGAAAACTTGATACTGAGATACTATTCTTCCTTTATATTCATCAACTTAGTCTTATTCATCTTTATACTTTAAACACGTCCGACCTACTATCGAGGTCTTAGGGACAATCAACTATATTGAAGATAAGTTGGATTCTTTCTTATTATGACATAATAAGAGGAGGGTATATCCCAAGGATATCATATACTTTTCTTTACTTCTATTCCAGCACTAAATGCCAAAGAATATCTCGTTCATAACTTAGTCATGATATACTCACGTGGAGGTATGACTTTGTTGTCATCAATACTGGGAAAGCCCATCAAGGGTCGATCCACCTATGTGTATCATAAAAATATATCTCGTCTCATCGAGAACTTCTTTACATCATCTCTTGATGTCTATCACTTTACTGATCTAAAACATTTAGGTGACAAGATACGTCAACCTATGTCATACTTATTGGTTTCAAGAATTGAAGAGAATTTGCAAGAGATATGGTTTCACAATTCAAGATAACAACTCTGGAGGTTTTGAAACAATATGCTCTTTGAACTGAATAATTGGGAGATAGGATCCGAAGACCAGAATAACAACTACTGAGATTTCTTTGGTCATATGGGGTGGCCAGGCCCGTCACAAATACTTTCTCAATCACATGAGGGTTTGGTTTCAAAAGAACGCTTTATGAAATTTTCTGACTGTAAACTTCTTTCACAAGGAGTGAGAACTCAAACGATATCCCCATTGGAACTAGATCATAGAGTTAAACTCAATGACAGAATTTGGGCTATGAATAAGATTCGAAACCTTATACAACTCATTTTAGTTGTCGTCAAAGGTTCTTATATACACATATGCTCTAGTTTTTCTTGAACTATTGGGAATCTTGTTTTCTAGTAGCATTCTAAGACTCCTGTTACACTGTAGATTTCTCGTTCTATATACGTCGCAAGATCAGTATCAACTGTTTCTCTGATCACATTCTTATTTCGTTTCTAACGAGAAAGTCATAGTCAATTTGGATTTCCGTCATACGTGAACATCCAAACAAAAGACTATACTCATGTCACTGTAGTATAGTGACATTCATTATCTCTAAATCATCATTTTCGTCTTTGCTCTTTGACTTTCTGCTCTATGTTCTCGTCATTTAGCTCGAGATTCTCATTTCGATCTCGTTTCTGTCTCATGACAGACTAAAATTCTCATAGTTCTTTTCTATGTTCTTTCGCAAAAAGGGATCATGCGACTTAAACAGTCTATGTTCTTTGGGATAACATATCCATCATCAAAATAACTGGAAATTTCAGAACTGTAAACATTCATAACATAACTCTTTCATAATAATCATGCTCATTGAATTTCACGAATTCAAAGATTTCACTTTTGACATATCTATATCAACACTTTCTCATATAACATCATCATAATATAATCATATGTTGGTAGCGAACCAACATCTTTCAATATCATCATAACATCAAAAATATATTGGTAATGAACCAACAACTATCAAACTCATTTTAACATCATCATACGTTGGTAGTGAACCAACAACTTTCACTGTCATCATACCAGCCATCTCCACACATATCAATATCATTATACGTTGGTAGCGAACCAACAACTTTCAATATCATCATACCAGCCATCTCCACACATATCATGATCATATCACTTTTATCCTAGCCAGGTATTCTGCATCCGGCTTAGGAACAAATATCAATTTCTCTTAACAATATAAAACTTCATTGCAACGTTTGCAATTACTTTCACTTTCAACAATTCCCATAACTTTCATCTCTTTGGAAATATCATTTTCCATGTCAAACTTTTCATTTCAAAGTTTTGAAAAAGGGCATTTTCTTTCAAACTCGTTCATTTTCTAAACTGAGAAAATCATTTTCTTTTCACATACCAAATCCTTAAGTCTTCCATGAATATGCAGTCCCATACCTACATATTCTTGGAATCCTTGAGCTTTCCTTGAATATGCAGTCCCATACCTGCATATTCTTGGAATCTCTTTTATTTCAAAATTTTCATTTTCTTGAAAAATTTATTTCACTTTAATAAATCTCACTTTCAAACTTCTCATTCTCATTCTCAAAACTTTAAGAAAGTCATTTACCTCTTTCCCGGTTGAGCTTGATGTGATGGAGTGTTGAACATTGATCTCTAGAAGTCTAGTGACTCAATCTAGACTCAACTTTGAAAGGAATTTTGGGTTTAAGGAACGACCTGCTCTGATACCACTTTGTAACAGCCCGCCAACCCAAAGTACGGATTAGCCGGGACTGTTACTAATAACGGGATTAAGTAAAGAATATTGACAAGGAAAGCTAAACGGTATGACATATATTGAGAATATTTCTAGAGTTTCAAGTGTTTGAGGTTCGATAAAACATAACATACATATGACTTCATAATTTAACAGCGGAAAGCATGTGGAATACACATATGACGATGTGTATCCAAGGTTTAACTATCAGCAACAAAAGACCCGACTGCTCAACACTGCTCCATCTCATCCATCACTCAACTCGCACATTTAAAACAAATATGCGGTGAGTACAAATAATGCACCCATGGACTCATTGCGATACATTTTCTTTAAATTACATCGCCCGTAAGTAAAGACACAAGGGTTTTAGTTGAAAATGCCTTGTGCTTACTAAAACATTTTCTCATTTCTCAAAACATCGCTCGGTCGAGCATTTTCTCTTTGTATGATCCATATCATTCACATATCTCATATCACATCATCATCTCATAAACTCATCTCGCACCGTAGAGGTGGCCACCTCCTACGGTGCAGTGATCGACCGAGAATTGTCCTTTCGGCACACAGTCACCTTACTCGTGCACGTAACCTGGCAGAATTTACGCATCCGACATAGGGTCCGATATCGATTTTCTCATCGATCGGGAGCTACCCAACGATCAAGTCGGTTAGCGAACCAATAGCTCATATACTTTCATAGTTGGCTTGCCAACATGATAGGATCCATACATAAAAATATAAACACTTTGAGCAGGTAATCATATCACTTCTCAACTGAAAGCTTTGTAAATAAATACTTTTTATTTCAAAGAAAACATCGTAAATAAAAGGGTTTTCGAGTAAAGCCCACCTGGTATGGTCTTCCTTTCAAAACTGATTTCCTTTCTATAATCCCCTTTCTACGTCAACGCTCAATCCACGTCTCACCTTAACGTAAGAACTACTTTAGTACATTGGTCACGTTCGATAACGATTTAACATCGCCTATAACGTTCTATGCATCAAATAAGGTTAACGTTGGACTTATTTTGGCGCTTCCTAATCAATTGATGTCGATTATAAATTTTCTTAACATATAAGAGATATTCTATCTTTTAGCACATAATATGCGTTTTAATGTACTTACGTAACGTAAGTTACATTGTTACTAAGCGTCTACGTCACATAGATCACGACATCGAACTCGTGCCCTTTGACCTTGGTCAACGTTTTGGTCAACAATTTTGACCAAGTCAACCTTTGGTCAACAATTTTAACTTTAGTCAACTCAAAGTCAACATTTTGACTTTTTCAATTTCTTATGTAATTTTTGATTTTAATGTACAATTCTTGTTCCAAAAGTTCCTATAAAATCTACTATGTCTAAAACATTATTTTAGAACATATTATGTAATTATACTTGATAAAATAAATTTATAACATTAATACACATAAGGTATAGTTTTCGGTCATCTTAATTAATCAACTAAACATTTTTCAAAAATTCTAATAAATTCACATAGCACATAATCATCCATAAATATCCTTATTATAACATAATTGTTATCAATTATGAACTACTCATTTAATTTTACTATAGTCATCTTTTGAAAAAGTGACTTAGGTCCAATTAATTTTAAAGACTCGAATAAATTCATATAATACTATATTATGAATCTACATCATCAATATGCTATAATATCATTAAATCATTAATTATATCACAACTTATTATTTTTCTAAATATTTTCGTAATCATAGACTAATATACTATAGTTTTCCAAAATTCTACATAAATTCATATAAGTCTATTTAATACCATAGATCATTATTTCATGTTCAAATCAACAATTAAAAATCATGTTCATCAACATATTACACCTACACATTTTCGGTCCTTTCCTAAAATTTAACAACATGCTTAACTTTGTAATATAACCATAATACATGCTTAATAATAGCATATAAATGTAATTTCTAAACATTTTAGTACATGAGCATGATCTTCGAAAATCATCATAAACAAACTAAGCTTATAACATGAAATTTAACGGATGAAAATTGAAAATTCTAACATGTATCTGAAGCTTATAACGTTTCTAACCTTTTAATCGAGTCGATTATCGTGTAACGTTTTCTATCTAAGATTTGGGAAAGAATTTGATGAACACTCTCCTATTTTCTCTCAAAACTTTCGGTCTTAATGAGAGCAAAATGGAACAAAGTTTGTTCCTATGTAGTATTTATAGAATTTATCCACTTGCAATATGTTAAAATATCTTATAACTTTAATTATTACACTTGCACCAATCTTTCCAACTTTTCGTCCAACTTGTTATTAACTAAGAACAAGTTTTTAATCATTATCATGTCATTTATTAATGTAGATCCTTATCACATTATTTTAGTCCACTTGGTGATTTGCTAAAGACAATTTCATTTTTCTTTCTCTTTGTTAAAGTTCACGGCAATCCTAGATTGCATGGATTGAATTTTTTAATTGTTTTCATAATGATACATATTAATACACTTGCAATTTTGGTCAAATATTTCGGTCCACTTGTAGGCTTAAGAACAAAGTTTTAATTTTTATCTTGTCCTATTTTAATATGTCATCATATTCTATATTTAACATACATTATCATTATCATTACGTTGCACAAGAATTACTCACGTTATAATTTATATATATAGATAGGTGTCGGCCTATTATAATTTAAAGGGATTAATTTTATTTATTTACACTATTATATGCTTTAATAACACTTTAGAATAAATCATATTTGAAAAGTCAAAGTTTTACACTTTGACTTAATTTGATTTCACATTTGTTCACACTAATTTTCAACAATTTCAGCCACTACCAAACAAATTCCATAGTTACTTGTTTAAATTGGTAACTACTACTACATTATCTCTTAATAATATCTTCCCAACATAATAATAACATATCATTAATAATAGCATGATATTTATCTTTGTTTCACACAAATAATTCAACATTTTTGGCTCCTATATTTACAAGTGGCCTCCCACTTGTATAAATCATAATATACCTTATCTTATATATTAATAATGTCTCACTATAATAATTAATGCATAGCATCATCTAAAGATAAGGATTTTATTTATTTGTACATAAACAATTGAAATTTTCATCCATGATCTAGACAAACAATTCAACTTGCATAACTTTGATTAAACACCCATATTATATTATAATAATGTTTCCTTATCCCAGTTATCACGTAACATTATTAATATGACAAGGATTTCATCCATTAATATATATAAGTGGTGCACTTTCGGTACTTATAGGTAGTAATTGCTACACATTTCATTTTCTTGCAATTAATAGCTACATGACATAATATATGTCCTAGATGATAAATTAAATCATAGGAAAAATTATTAAATTAATCCCATGTCACAATTTAATATTTTCGAATCATATTTTCGAAAATAGGAACAATTTATCCAATAATTGTTCCTAAATTTTCTAGCATTATTTTAAATGCTACATTATATATAAATAGCATTCTTATAACATAGAATAATCATAGGAATTAGTTAAACATAATTTCTTAATTGTTAGACTAAGTTTTCGACTCATCTCTAAACGTTGACGTTCTAATCGTCTCAATTCGTTTGATAACCGAATCATCTCTAAATGTTCATAAGAACATTTTAGTCACTTCTCTTCATTCCTTTGAAAATAAGGAATTTAAAATCTAAGCTTCATTGCTTAGACATATCGTAAGACTAAATCACAAATTTTATCGGCGTTAGAAATATCGTTCGAAGGAACATTAGAAACCATATTCCTAAATTCATTAGCGTTAGTGAATACAATATAATAATCCTCGTATAAAGGATAGTCAAAATCCAGTTTCGATAAATCACTATTTCGATTATCGGAACACAAACCCTAATTAGCGATTTTTATTATCGCATTTTGGCGTTTAAAAACTCGGGGTATTACACTAGCTGATCCATGCACGAAGAGTCTGCCGCAAAAAGTCTACGTAGAGCATATTCGAGGACTTGGATTGCGCAAGATGGCACCCACCTTAGAAAGAAAACTTTTGTATAAGTGGGAGAAGCAAAGTGATGGTGTTGTTTGTAATAGCTAGTACAGAGACACATTGTATACTAAAAGTTTTGCTTTAGTATAAATGGGAGATTGTTGGATTTGTATACTGGAAGCAGTTTTGGTTGGGCTTGTATACAATGTTTCCTGTTACCACTATTACAATCTTCAATTTGAATTGTTTACTTGATTGCATATGTATGTCCTCTTATCTCATATATAAGTTAGATCATAAAGTGTGTTGTAGATCACAGAAGTCTGTATGATTGGACAAGCTTAATAAGATGTAAAAAGTATCACAGCTGAGACAACTTGAGGACGAGTTGTCGGTATAGGCTGCGGTATAGATAAGAAGTGACTTGACTTATTTGCTTGTCTATACTGGTACGTCTCTGACATATTGATGGATCACAGTGAGATGAGTTCTTCTATCTGACCGTCGTGAAGAACCTAGATCTCGGTGACTTACGTTGATCTAAACCTAGATAAGGTATTAGGTGAGTATGAGTTGTTGACCATCACTTTGACTTGTTATGGGTGAGGGTTACATGAGTTAACCCAAGATTCTCTGCATCTTGGGTGGTGGCGATCTTGTATGTCATGCTAGTTACACGTGTCGAGTCATCATATCCGTTTAGGATGATGGCGTCCCATAAGGAGCTCAAAGGTTTATTGTACTAAACCCTACAGGTTGAGTTATCTCAAGTATAATAATAAGGTTGAGTGGTACTACTTAAGGAATTAAAGTAATTAATTATTTTAAGTCGTCAGAACGTTGTAAATAATTAATGGACGTACGATATCTTAAATACGGGGATTCGTGAAGTCTAAGTGCAAGCCCGACTCAACTTCGGAAATAAAGGGGTAAGTCAACATTTATTTTCTAGTGGCATGAATAAATGTTTATGAATTAATTTATGTTCTGGGCTGAACATAAGATAATTAATTTATTTGAGGCCCATCTTTATTCCTTGCATTTGATCCCTGGCCTGGCCCATCCAGGCCTGGAGCTTAGTGAATTTCGCCCCCCTCCTTATAGAGTCCCTATGGGACTCTAACTTGATCATCTTTATCTTAAGTGATATGATTATATTTATTATATATGCATAAATCCTATCTAGATAGGATTTATGGATGCATTATAAATATAAGGTGAGAGAGAAAATCAAGGTTAATCCTTAAGCTAATATTTTCGAGAATCACTATTTCATAATAGAGAATTTTCGAAAACATTGAAAAAATGAAGAAGGAGAATTTCCATAGCACTCTCCAAAAATTGTCTTCACTCGGTATTGGAGTTTAGGCAAACGAGATACAGTCCAGAAGATCAAAGCATGAGTCTTGATCCATTCTTTCCCGACAGATTCGCAGGTAAATACGAGAAAACTCCTACGTGTTGCAATTAATTATATAGGTGCATGCTAGGCATATAATCAATGTATGGTGAATTAAACATCCAAGATAGATCATCGGAAGAGGGTTAAAGTAAGATTTCCCTTCATTTCTAGGCCTTGAAAATTGGGTTCAGCTTCGAAATTCGTTTGTCATTTTTTAGAAATTTGAATTGATGGAAACATTGAGGATATTTTGAATTAAGTGGTAATTCAACATGTTTTTATAAGTTTGGGTATATTGAACATGTATGTTATATATTTGAATATTTTAATTTCTCCCCCTAGAATTAATGTACTTTCTTACTAACACAATAATAATCTTATTTGGTTTAGTGAAGTGGTTATAGAAGTCTTTTCCGACCGTTCAAAGTGTTTGTGTCAAATATTTTAATCTTAAAACTATTTTTTCTTTTATATTATACATATATATAATCATACTGATAAATTCAATAATATAACCTGTGACGTATTAAAAAGAACATCAAATAATATTTTATATAATAATTACATATTTTCTGCAATAATGAATATTTTTTTACAGTGCATCAGACAAATTGCCTTCTTGATTACAATAAGTGGGATGGCATAAGTGTAACACAAATTTTTGTATTTAAATTTTATAAATACAAAATTGTATGCAAAATCAATTTGATTTGAATTTGATATATTTGAGATGTATTCGATCTTCTATTTATCCTCTGATTCTACTTCTTCAATGTGATTTCTTGAACGATCTTGATGTTCTTCGAGTTGTTTGGAGGGGATGTGATTCCTTGATCTTCTTGAACTTGAAGTTTGGATTTGATGATGTTGATCTGAAGGACCTTGGCCTTGTTTTCAGAGCAACTGTCGGATTTGGCTTGATATGTTGAAAAACGTTTGAAGATCTTCAAGTTTGAGCATCAATGTGGAGGATTTTCACCTTGTTTCCGAATTGAACGCCATCTTTGATTTGATTTGGAGGATGATCTTGGCGAAGAACGTGGTGATTTGCACGAAGAACGTCTTGAATGCTTGAAGAAGACTTCAAATGATGGAGAAGACTTCGTCGAGGATTCTTCAAGTGTCTTGAGCTCTTTGAATCTTCACTTCACTTCACCTCTTCTCCACCCATTTATGAAGCCCCAACACTCCTATTTATAGATTTAGGCTAGTGGGTTCAGTAGCCTTTTGGGCTTATGGCCCTTTGGGCCACCAAACCATGGGCTTAAGCTTAGACTTGGGCTTATGGGACACCAAACCATGGGCTTGATCTTGGGCTTGGGCTTATGGGTCTTTTAGGCCACCAAACCATGGGCTTGAGCTTGGCTTAGACTTTTGAGCCTTTTGGGCTTATTTGACGCAGTTTGAGTGGTTATTCCTCTCCGAGGCGTCGTTGCCACATGTCATTCTCCCATTCACCGATGAAATTAAATATTAATCACATATCTATTTAATTTTGGAATAAATTCCATTAAAAAAATAGAAGTACAATTAATTATTTAATTCGTGTTTTACACGTGGCGCAATATAATTTGTTAACAATTTTTAACTGTCTACAAATTGTCCTATCGAGACTTGTTCATGGACGAGTTGTCTTGGAAATGGACGAGTCTCGAAATTCATTTAGATAGTTTTAACTCTTGTCGAGGAGTTCTTGAATTTGAATTTATAAATAGTTTATACTCGTATTTAGGTGTTCTTGAATTTGAACTTTTGACTTTGAATTTATAAACAGTTTATACTCGTATTTAGGAGTTCTTGAACTTGATTTGAATTTGTAAACAGTTTATACTCATATTTAGGAATTCTTCGATTTGAGTTTGTTAGAAAGTTTATACTCATTTCAATGAGTTCTTGAATTTGAATTTATAAATAGTTTATACTCTTATTTAGGAGTTCTTGAATTTGAATTTGTAAATAGTTTATACTCGTATTTAGGAGTTCTTGGACTTGATTTGAATTTGTAAACAGTTTATACTCGTATTTAGGGCTAACTAATCGGTGCAGGTCGGTGCCGGCCAAAAAATTGGTGCCGACCCCGATTTTGCATAAAATATGATACCCGACCCCGACCCGATTTTGTAAATCGGTGCCGAATCTCTAACCAGTTTTTTTTTTTAATTTTTATATATAAATCTATATATTTATTGTAAGTATTAGTTTATTAGAATTAATAATATTAAATAATAATAAAGTTCTTCCTAGATGCACTTTTGTTTTTGTTTTATTTTTTGTATTTATTTATTTTATTTTATATTTGTATATAAATCTATATATATGTTGTAATGTTACTAATAACTATGTTAGCTATATATTTGGATATTCCTGTGGTATTATTATAGCATTTTTTTCTTTGTATTTATTTATTTTGTTTTATTTTTGTACATAATTTTAAATATATAATGTTAGTTATATACTTCCATTTGCTACGATATGATAGCATATCACGTATTTAAAGGTATATGCTATTTTTAATATCAAGACATCATTTATAAATGTCACATATTAAAATTAAGAATAATAAAACTATATTACAATATATTAATTATATATTTAAATATATAAAATATAAATATTTTAAAAAATCGTGTATCGGGTATACCCGATACCCGATCTCACCTAAATAGCTATACCCGACCCCGACCCCGACACCCGATTTTTGGGTAATCGGGTACCCAATTCTCGAGAAATCTCGGGTCGGGTATCGGGTACCCGACTACCCGATACCCAAATAGTCACCCCTACTCGTATTTAAGAGTTCTTCGACTTGGATTTACAAATCGATTTGGATTTGAATTTGTTTTTGAACTTGGATTTGAATTGACTTTGTATTTGGACTTCATGAATTGGTTTTCAAAATTGGGTCCACGTAGACATGTTAATTTGGAAGCCCCTACTCCACAAGATGGCCCAAGTGGTTTCAATTTTCAATGAAATTGATGGCCAATTACGTTAAAAAAAATGATTAGGCGGCCGAATGTCTTATGAATATCATAGCTATTTTTTTGTTGTTTTCATCAAATGGACTTGGCGCAGCCAAACATCTAATGAAGATCATAGCTAAATTTTATTCCTCCTTTTTTGTTGTTTTCATCAAATGGAACTTTGTTTGGCTAACATTTTCATCTTCGGGCTTTTTTAGTGAATCAAACCATTGGGCCTTCTTGAACATTAGCCCACTAACTTACTTTGGCTGAAATCCTGCAGCTGAACTCGTACAAGTCATTAAATGAAGATATGGAGCCTGCATGACTTTTGCAGGGAATCTCTCTCTTTTTTGTTGCAAATTCAACTGCTAATGCAAATGAAGACAAAAAAACAGTGAAATACTCAGTGTATGCAGGGAGCACAATCTGCAAGCATTTAAACAAGAATTGTTTTGAAGTGCAGAAGTTTGTTGAATTTTCAGAAATCAGCCAACTTTGGTAGAAGCGGTTCCATGTTTGCAGATGTAGTGTCGGCAAGACTTTGAGTTTTGATAAGCTTGCTCCCTCTATAAATAGGGATATATCCTTGTAGCTATCTTCATTCACAAACCCAAAGTTTGCATCCATAATTTTTACTTGCATGTCTGCAGCGGCTTTCCTTATTTTGGAAGCAACTTCTCATTTGTTTTCTTTTTCTTTTTGATTCATGCTATGGTCTTAACATTTGTTTGATCTTCTTTCAATTCCACAGCTTCTTCTCTTCCATTTTTCTAGAAATAATCTTGTCTGCCATGTTTCATATTTCTGAGTCACATTGCAACAGAAACTTCGTACAGTTTGTTTGTGTCAAAGAGAAGAAAGGTGATGGAGCAAACAGACGTTGCTGACTGCGGTTGGAGCAGATGCGGCGCGCGTCGACTAGAGATGATGGGGGTGCGGCCACCGTGCGGCTGGAGTGGTGGAGGTCATGGCGACTAGAGCACCGTCGAGAATGAAGCAGGGGACGAACCCGACGGAGCAGCATTGATCGAGTGGAAAAGGAGGCAACGGCGACTGAAGACGATGGAGGTGCGGCCACCATGTGACGACCCGACTTCGCAAGGAAGTACGGATCATATGGATCGTCACTGGTATGATAAAGCAGCGGATATAAACATAACTAATCAATGAAATTAGCCATTTAACTACTCAATAACGCATAGACTGAAAGGAATAAGCGGTTTCAATACAAATTCAAGTCACAGAAGGACTTCCAAAACTTCAAATGCAACCCAATCAGAGTGCAATTCAAGGAATGAGGTACGACCTCAAGTTCAATACGATATGAAAGGCAGTTATAATCAAAAGATACAAAACAAAATCAAAGTTAGGCAGCAATAAACGTGTGGACATGCATATGATGATACATGCCCAAGGTTCTAGAAATCATTTCTATTAAAGCAATAAAACAACTGCCACTCCGCACCACCTCGCACCCATCATCAATCCTTGCTCAACCTGCACATCAAAAACGAGATGCAGGGCTAAGTACAAAAGTACTCAGTGGACTTATTGCCGAAAATATTTTCTTTGTAAAAGTTATTGAACTGCCCACTATAGCACATGAGGATTTTAGTTGAAAGACTCATGCCTATCAAACATTTTATCATCTAACTTATATATGAGATAAGGGGACACGGATATATGCAATCAAGTATTCATTTCAGATAGGAGATTGTGATAGTGGTAACAGGAAACATTGTATACAAGCTCAACCAAAACTTCTTTCAGGATACAAATCCAACAATCTCCCACTTATACTAAAGCAAACTTTTAGTATACAATGTGTCTCTCTACTAGCTATTACAAACAAAACCATCACTTTGCTTCTCCCACTTATACAAAAGTTTCCTTTCTAAGTGGGTGCCATCTAGCGCAATTCAAGTCCTCTAACGTCCCCGACGTAGACTAATTGCGGCAGGCTTTAGCGGGTGCCATCTAGCGCAATTCAAGTCCTCTAACGTGCCCGACGTAGACTTATTGCGGCAGGCTTTAGTGGGTGCCATCTAGCGCAATTCAAGTCCTCTAATGTGCCCAATGTAGACTTATTGCGGCAGACTTTCATGAATGGATCCGCTAGGTTATCCGTCGTATCAATCTTTGCAATCAAGACGTCCCTCGTCTAACGATTTCTCGTATGACATGGTACTTTCTCTATGTGTTTGCTTGCCTTGTGGATCCGTGGTTCCTTCGAGTTTGCCTTTGCACTTGAGTTATCACAAGAAACCATGATACTCATGGGCAAACCAGTACCACATCTAGATCCATGAGGTAGTTCTTAAACCATCTGACCTCCTTAGCGACCTCCGGTGGCTACATATTCGGCTTCCATGGTAGAGTCCGCAATGCATCGCTTTTGCACTCCGCCAGATACGGTTCCACCTCCCAAGGTAAACACATAGCACGAGGTGACTTTTTCTCATCACGGTCGATTGAAATCCAGTCCGAATAACCCAAAGGCATTAGACTATCTCGCATGGTAAGCCACCATAATCTCGAGTCCTTTTCGGTACTTGAATATATGCTTTACCGCAGTCCAATGAGCTTGTCCAGGGTTAGACTGATATCTAGCCACTATGCCCACCGTATAGCAGATATCGGGCCTCGTGCATAGCATTGCATGCATGAGACTTCCTACGGCGTAAACGTAGGAAACTTGTCTCATTTCCTCTATCTTCTTTGCGCTTATAGGTGATCGCCTTTAGATAAAGGAACCCATGTCGAAAGGTAGCAATCCTTTCTCGACGGTCCGCATACTAAAACGAGTAATCACAAGATCAATGTAAGACGCTGAGATAAGCTCAACATTTTCCTCTTGTGATCTCGATAAACTTTGATCCCAAGAATGTCTGCGCATCTCCTAAGTCTTTCATTTGAAACCGATCGGATAACCAACTCTTTCGTCGATAACAACTTAACATTGTTACCAAGTAGAAGAATGTCATCTACGTAAAGTGCAAGAAATACCACATTACCGTTGACATCTAAACGATACACACAACTCTCGCTAGGCAACTGGGTAAATCCATAGGACTTTACCACCTCGTCCAAATGTAAGTTCCATGATCTTGCATCATTGTCTTAGTCGCCTCGTTGTCGTCCATGGGTCGATTATTGCTGTTCGTTTTACGACTAAACCAAGATTCACCCACGAACATACATCGCTCGGGTTGACGAACAACCCTCCCAATACGACAAGGCACTACAGTACAATGGCAACGGTGGGTGCGAAACTTGTGGTTCTCTATCTTGCACAACTAGCTTGGTAGGTAGCACTTATGCGGTCGGTATCTCCAAAGGAACTCGACCCACTTCAATTTCTTGTATCTCGGTGTCGATCCTCCCACTAGACTCAACATCTCGCACCTTTGGTCTAATCGGTGGTGGAATACGATCATCTTCTAATTCTTGAAGAATGATTTCTACTTTGATTTATGATTTTTCATGTAGTCCTCTTCTAAGAATCGGGCATTAGTGCTAATAATGACCTTCCGATCCTTAGGACTATAGAATAAACCACCTTCGCTCCTCTAGGATAGCCAATAAACGACCTTGCGCTTGATCTAGCCTCCAACTTGTCGCCTTCTTGTTCAAAGACATGTGCCGGATCGCCCCATATCCTTAGGTGGCTTAAACTCTTGCGCCCAAACCACAACTCGAAGGGGTCTCTTCGATGACTTGGATGGTAATAGATTTAGCAAGTATGCCACCGCTTTCTAAGGCATACCCCGTAACTAAATATGCAAAGTTGCATAACTCATCATTGATCTAATCATTTCCAAAAGAGTTCTATTTCTTCGCCCGACACACCATTTTGTCAGTGGTGTGCCGGTGAAATCTTGCCGGGAGGTAATCTCACACTTCACTAGATAGTCCATGATCTCGTTGTTGAGGTATTCGCCACCGCGATCAGAACGCAGTGACTTGATACTCTTACCTAGCTTCGTCTCCACTTCCGCCTAAAATTCTTTGAATTTCTCAAAGCATTCGGACTTGCGGTGAAGCGGTATCGATCCGCACCTTGAGTAATCGTCAATGAAAGTGATAAAATACCGTATCCTCCACGAGCTTGTGTGGACATCGATCCACACAGTCGAATGGACTAGCTCTAACATTTCTTTGGCTCTACGACCCTTCGCTTTGAAGGGTCCGTCAACATCTTACCTTCTATACAGATTCGCAGATCGGGAGCGAGTAACTGTGAGATTACCTAACGCCCATTCTTAGCCGCCTTTGATCCTATTTAGATTGATGTGACCTAATCTAAGATGCCGAGAGAAAGAGGTGTCATCTTGTGAAGAAAACTTTCCTTTTTAAGGTTTGATGTAGATGCAACATAGTTATAGGTATTATGTATTGCGAAAAATAGTATAAAGCGAATTATATAATGTGCCTACACGTATAACTTCGTCATTTCTTATTATAGAAACACCACTATCAAAAACAATCAATATCCATGAATAAATAATTTCAAAGCAGAAACAAGGTTCCATGAAAATCCGCACATATAAAACATCTTTTAAAACTAAAACTGCTTTCTCAAACATAAAGTAACATCTCCGATCGCAACGGCCTCGACTTTCGTCGCGTTGCCCATGGAGATCGTTATCTCGCCATCATTCGACTCCCTTGTCCACGGGAACCCTGCAAGGTGTAACAAACATGATCAACGCTTGTGTCTACTACCCAAGAATGGGTAGAACAAGTCGTTAAACATGTTTCACATTAAAGCAAATGGCGTACCTAGAGCCTGAGCTTGGGGCACTTAGCCTCCAATGCCCAAGATCACCGCACTTGAAGCATTTGCCCTTCTCCTTCGGCTTTTTCAAACCACTGGTAGAGCCCTTTGTATTACTCCCACTTTTCTTTATCCTTAGCATCTCTTGAATTCCACTTTTCCTTTTCATCTTCGATAAAGCGGTGGTTTTCTTTGAGGTGCGTACTAAAGATCACATGCACCTTGCCCATTTTGCTTCTTCCGTTACTAGATCCTCTTGCAATGAATCTAGAGTATAACTCTTATCATAAAGGACTGCTTTATAACGAAGTCATCAAAAGACTTGGGCAAAGTGTTGAGGATCATATCGATTCTCGACTACGCCATCAATATATCCTCCAACCAATTCGAGCTCTCCAAGAGATTAATCATTTGCTCTACATGTTTATGCACCGAATCGCTTTCCTTCATTGAACTTGACATTATTGATTTTGTCAAATTATGACAAGCGATTCTGTCCGACTCCTCATACAATTTCATAAGACTTAGTCATATCGTGGCTGCATCTTCCATCTCTTGATGCTGGAGTTGCAGGAACTCGCACATGGTGACCAAAAGAAAGCACTTGGCCATTCTATTTGATTTGTCCCATTTCTCGTGCTCCTTGCGCTCCTCATCAGTAGATGAATTGTCTAGAGGCTTGGGACGGGGTGTAGTGAGTACAAATAGATTTTCTTCCGCAGTAAGAATATTCTCAATGTTTCGTTTCCACTCGATAAAATTTGGACCGGATAAGGGATTTTGTGCGAGCATATTGATAATCGGTGTAAGAGACATATCTCAAACGATAATGTAAACACATAAGCATACGATCGCACATAATTATGTAATAATAATATTGTAACCTTTTGATAAAACAATATTAATTGAAACCTCCAATCGCCCAAGGAATCCCATGCACGCAAGCCACGCGTGTGGGCGTTTACACGAACCCCCGACTGCACTAAAATATACCTTTTAGTCGCTTTAATTTCAATCCATGTCAACTTATCATTATGAAAAATGAAATTAACGATTGGACCTTTCTAGACCACATCACTATCGCAAGAAGGGACTTCATGGAAGTTGTACTTGAGGTGATGTCTAAGCAATGACCACAATTTAACAAGAGAAAATGAATTCTTAGAATCGCATACTCACTCGGACCATACCGCCCAATTCAAATTCTTTTGTTATCTTATTTTATATCTATCTCTAGAGAACTTATGAAAATCGCACATGCAAGCCACGCGTGTGGATGTTTACATGAAACTCCCACTTCTCAATAGATTTAAAATGTTTTATTTAGAAATCTCATCTAACAAACTTATGATAAATTGCAAGCAAGCCACGCGTGTGGGCGTTTACTCACGGTCGTCTCACTTTGTTTAGAGATCAAAAGTGGAGGTCTTGACATTTTAATTTTAAAATTAATTTGTCGGGTTGCTTGCTTAGTCTTTTTGTTCAAAAGGTTTGTCCATGCGGATCACGTAACCTAGCATGCTTGTTCATAGAACTCAACATGTAAAACATGCTCGCAGAATTCTAAAATATGCTTGAAAACGCGATAAACCTAGCATGCTTACTATGCGCATCCAATTACGAAAACACGTAAAGGTTTGTCAACGTAATTTAAACATACATAACATGCTACTGCATTATTTAAACATCCACAACATGCAATGAACGATAAAAATAAAATAAAAACGTTCATCGTGGCTCACTCGTGGAATCTACACTTTCCTGCCTAATCTATTACATAGAATTGCAAAGTACATATCTTTATAATCTTCGAAAACGGGCCTCGCGTGCACGGGCACGGACCGGATTCGAAAACGGGGCTCACGTGCACGGGCACGGACCGGACTCGTCAAACAGATTCGGCCGGAAAACGGATCCGGCACGGCCCGCCACGCGGCGCGTCCGCGGCCGCCGCGCACGCCTTGCGTTGCCGCCGCGCACGCCGTGCGACCGCGCTTTTCCGCCGCCTCGATCTGGCCGCTTTGCGTCTTCGCTTTACTTTTACGGATAAGATTTACGTAAAAAATCTAATCTAACCACGGATTTTCTCGTGGTGAAAAACAAAATCCGACAAAATAAAAACGAGCCACGATGAACGACAGATTCAACAATTAATATATAGCGCACGTAATAATCAAACGTGAATTAATCCAACAGAGCCAAGATACTGATCCCAGGCTCTGATACCAATTGATGGGAAAACTAGGTTTAGCCCTCTCCCGAGGATCTATCTTGGATGTTTAATTCACCATACATTGATTATATACCTAGCATGCACCTATATAATTAATTGCAACACGTAGGGGTTTTCTCGTGTTTACCTTTGAATCTGTCGAGGTGGATCGGGAAGAACGGATCGAGACTCGTGCTTTGATCTTCTAGACTGTATCCTGGTTGCCCAATCTCCAACGTCGAGTAAGGATGATCTATGGAGAATGCTTCGGAAAATCACCCAATGCACTTATGGAACAATTTTCGAGAACCTCACAACACTAGAGGGTGGACGAAAATTTGATGTTAAATAATAAGGATTAACTTTGATTCTATCTCTTACCTCATATTTATAATGCATTACCATAATCCTATATGGAAATTACCATAATCCTATATGGAAATTACCATAATCCCATATGGAAATTACCATAATCCTTTATGGAAATGATTATTACCATAATCCTATATGGAAAGGATCTATGCATATCCCATAAATATAATAATATCCTTATAGGATAAAGAGAATCAAATCCTTGCCTTGTAGAGCATAGGGGCGCCGATTTTGCCTAGCTTACGGGCCTGGATGGGCCAGCCCAGGGATCAAATGCAAGGAATAAAGATGGGCCTCAAATAAATTAATTATCTTATGTTCAAATTTCAAACATAAATTAATTTATAAACATTTATTCATGCCACTAGAGAATAAATGCCGACTTACCCTTTATTACCAAGATGAGTCGGGCTTGCACTTAGACATTACGAATCCCGTATTTAAGATATCGAATGTCCATTAATTATTTATAGCATTCTCGATCGCTTAAAATAATTAATATCTTTAATTCCTTAAGTAGTACCACTCAACCTTATTATTGTACTTGAGCTAACTCAACCTCGCAGGTTTAGTACAATAAACCTTTGAGCTCCTTAAGGGACGCCATCATCCTAAACGGATACGGTGACTCGATACAAATAACTAGCATGACATACAAGCACCGCCACCACCCAAGATGCGGAGAATATCAATTAGAACATATAACCTCACCCATAACAAGTCAAAATGATGGTCAAGAACTCATACTCATCTAATACCTTATCGAGGTTTAGATCATCGTAAGTCACCGAGATCTTGGTTCTTCACGACGGTCGATAGAAGAACTCATCTCATCGTGATCCTTCAATACGTCGAGACGCATCAAAGATAGACAAGCAACCAAGTCAAGTCACTTCTTATCTATTCCGCAGCCTATACCGACAACTCGTCCTCAAGTCGACTCACCAGTGAAACTTTTATATCTCATTAAGCTTGACCAATCATACGACTTATGTGATCTTCTACAAACCGTATGATCTAACTTATATGAGATAAGGGACACATATATATGCAATCAAGTATTCATTTCGGATAGGAGATTGTAATAGTGGTAACAGAAACATTGTATACAAGCTCAACCAAAACTGCTTTTAGTATACAAATCCAACAGAGTCTAGACTTATGATTCAAGTGATCACATATCATTATGTAAGTAAGTACTTAGGAATAGATAAAGTTCTTCGGGAATATTAACTCGACCTTTGAGACATAAGGATCGACATCTTATGTTCGAATCTTTGCTTATACTTTACGACCTTATTTGTTTCTCTTAACTCTTCGGAGATTATATAAGTTGTATAATCGCTATTCGTTGTCGAGTTGTCTTAGCGCTCAATCTAATATCGTATTAGATTATCGTTGTTGAGTATTAACGTCGTAACTCAGCTTTTGGTTTCTTTAACTTAGGAACTCACATTTGAATATCCTATGATTAATAACAAACCCTAATTTATGTCTAACTTTGATTCTCATTAATTCCTTCTTAAGTTATCGGAATTGGTCGATTTCTTTTGGATTCTCGTACATAAAGTATTATGTTGTTTACGTTTGGGGTTTTGTTTGTCGGCACAACATAAACATAACCATTCAACACCATACAATACCATACACAACATAATTATACTAAAGCATCAGCAAACCCTAATTTCTAACATAATGCAAAACCATTGTGTATGTGTGTATAAGTGTTCCATTCATTCATCATAATCACAACCATTCATTCCAAGCTTATAGTTAACTATCATAGCATCATTTAACATTAGAATAAACTCATACTTAACCATTTTGCTATGTTTTCGATAATTAACAATAATTAGCATATTTATCAAATAAATTCCAATAAAATTATGCTATACTCATATCATACTATAGAATTTAATTTACAACTCAATATCATAATATAAAATTTCAAACCATAGGTTAAAACACTCCAAGTTTTCGGTAATGTTAACTTATGCACATAGGCGTTCAATAAATTCCACAAAAATCATATCATGCTTATACCTTATACTACACATGAAATATCATCTCATATCATTTATTAAAATTAAAACACATGCCTTTTCACTATATATATATTTCGGCAATTACTATATATATATATATATATATATATATTCAATAAATTTCATTCCTTCACAATATTATGCAATAAACATGTAATATTAACATTAAACATCAACTAATATTTATAATATGAACCAAATGCTTGGAATTCTTTTTGTCCTCACACATATTTTACATATGTGTTCAATAAATTCCCAACAATGCATATTAGGTTCATATTATTTCTAAACATCACATATCATATTATTTTCAACAAATAAAAATCAAATAATTTAATTCTAATATATATATATATATATATATATATATATATATATTTCGGTTCATATGAATAAATATGAGTAGTGTCTCAATAATTTCAAGATTAATATATAATGTTCATATCATATATTATACACTATTCCTCAACAAATAATATATAAATAATTCTCAAAAATTACATATAACTTTCGGTTATTTTGAGATAAATAGGAGATGTGTTTCAAAAAATTTCAAGATTAATATATGATGTTCATATCATATATTAAACACTATATCTCAACTATTTTCAAAAAAATAAAATTAAAACCATGGCCTAAAAATTGAAGATAGCTCTCGGTCATAACAAGAAAAATTCAAGAAAAATTTTGAAAATTTCCATATTTATTCTACATGCTCCTAGTACATCAACAAGCAACAATATCAAATAATATTCAATATAGCATGCTTTATCTCATATAAAAAGAAATAAAACATAAATCGAAAAATATTAAACATACTCCAAAAATTCTCAAATTTTAACTACAGCCTTAGAATATATTTATAAGCATATTTCATTTATGGATTGAGAGCATTTGGTGGCTCAAAAGTCATGAAGAAAAATGAAGAACAAAATTAGGGTTCTTCATGAAATAAATTCAAAAAAAAAATTCTACTCCATTAAAAATGATGAGAATGATGAATAGTACCTTAGTATAGTCTTAGAAATTTAATTTGGGGGTTGGAATGAGTTGGAAAGGAAGATTAAAGCTTGAAAAGCTTGAAGAACAAATGAGAGAATTTTCAAATTAGAGAGAGAAAGAGAGGGCACGGTTTGGATGAAGCATTCTGCCCAAATGAGCATCTTTTCAGCCTATATGAAGAGCCCTTTGTGGTGGTTGGGAGAAGACTAGTTAAATTACCCGATTTGACATGTTAATACCGACTCTTTTAGTTTTATCGCACTTTCGATTGATTTCTTGGAACCTTAAGGTTTTATTTTCTTAAATAATCTTAAAATGACTTATTTCATGGTTCATAATAATTTTATGAAGTTCGGATGGCATCCGATAAGTCAATTCCAAGTTATCGCGGAAAACAGCGTCCGGCGATTAAATTATGCTCATTCGAAAATTCTATTGAATTCTTGAGCTTTCATAATTGATTTGAGTCTTATAAATCATTTATTATTGATTTGGATCCTTGGTTCGAGTTTCGGTTCATTCGGAACAGTTTAGGATTTTTCGATATTTATACCCGGCGTTCGATTAAGTTCTTGAGGAATTTCGTTCAAAAAGGGATTCTTGTGAATTCTAAATTCATAATAATATATTCCTTCATGAATTTGATTTTTATCATTAATTTTCATGGTTAGCACGGACTGGAAGTTGATCCGGCTCGTAAATAGTACTTTTGAGACTGACCGGGCGAGTATGCTCGAAAATTTCAATTCTTAGGCTTCTCACATGTTTTCTTGAGACATTTTTAGAAATGAAATCATTTTGTTGAGATTCATTCTCGATCTTTCATTCTATGTTCAGGCTATTCAGAAAACCCTAATCCGGTATGACTAGTCACTAGTTTTTGATTTCTCTAGTTTTCGATCTTCGAATCGATTCTAATTCATTTCGTTGGTTACCTTAAACATAATTAAGGTCTAAGCACCACAAATAATTTATTTAAGCATCACTAATAAAAGTTTTAAATTTTTCGGGTTATTACATACCATCCCCATTAAAATAAATTTCGTCCCGAAATTTGCTAACCTTGGAAAAGGTCGGGGTATCTCCCTTTCATAGCTGATTCTAGTTTCCAGGTTGCTTCTTCCTATCCATGGTGTCGCCATAGAACTTTTACTAACAGTATCTCTTTGTTCCTTAGCTTTTGGATACGTCAGTCCAAGATTTCCGTAGGCAATTCTACGTAACTTATATTGTCATCAAGGACAATATCCGTAGGTGGTATCACATAACTGGGCTCATGTATGTACTTCCTTAGTTGTGAAACATGGAACACATTGTGCACGTTTCCAAAACTTGACGGTAATGCAAGTCTGTAAGCCGCCGGTCTTATCCTTTCCAAAATTTCATAGGGTCCTATGAAACGTGGTCGCAGCTTCCCTTTGATTTCGAATCTCACGATTCCTTTTGATGGAGAAATCTTCAAGAAGACTTTGTCTCCCATTTCAAAATGCAGCTCTGTGCGACGTTTGTCGGCGTACGACTTTTGTCTGTCCTGGGCCTCCTTGATCCGTTGGCGGATCTGTCTCACAATCTCGATCATCTCTCTCACAGAGTCAGGTCCTAATACTCTTCTTTCTCCCACTTCATCCCAGTAAAGTGGCGATCGACATTTCTTTCCATAAAGCGCTTCATACGGGGTCATTCCCATAGTCGCTTGGTAGCTGTTATTGTAGGCAAATTCCACAAGTGGTAACACTTGTTCCTAAATTTCTCCTATATCCAAGACAATGGTCCTCAACATGTCTTTGAGCGTCTGAATGGTCCTCTCGGATTATCCATCCGTTTATGGGTGGAACACGGTACTGAAATATAGTCGAGTCCCCAACTCCTTTTGTAAGCTCGTCCAGAATCTGGATGTGAATTTTGAATCTCTATCAGCCATGATAGTCTTTGGAACTCCATGTAAACCTACGACTTCTCGAACGTACAACTGTGCTAGTCTATCTGATCCGTGTGTTATCAGAATGGGTAGAAAATGCGCGCTCTTGGTCAAACGATCAATGATGACCCAAATAACGGTATTTTCTCTTTGTGATTTAGGTAGCCTGGTAACAAAATCCATGGCTATGTCATCACATTTCCATTCCGGTATGTCCAGAGGTTGTAAGGTTCCATACGGTCGCTGGTGGAGTGCTTCCACTTGTTAGCACGTCAAACAATGTTCTACGAATGAAGCTACGCCTCGCTCATTCCATCCCACCAAAATTTCTCCCCGAGATCTTGGTACATTTTGGTGCTTCCAGGTGTTGTGTAAGAAGTCTCATGGGCTTCTTTCAAGATCTCGCCTAAGCCCTTCATCTTCGAACACACACTCTCCCGCCATACAACAAAACGTTATCTCGTTACTTTTTTGAAATTCTTGTGGTTGTTGTCCTTGATCTCGGCTCGTATTTCTCTAGCTTCTTGCTCTTCCTCCGAGGTTCTAAGATTCGACTTTAAGTTCCGGGATTGCAACCAACGCTGCAATACGACCTTCTATCGCCCGAGATGGGTCCATGACTTGATATTCATCTTCCGAATTCCTCTATAAGTGTCTCTTCACGACCGAGGAGACATCCCAAACTAGGGGGGATTTACGACTCAAAGCATCGACTACAACATTAGCCTCGCTCGGTGGTAATCGATACCACAATCGTAATCTTTCACCGTTCTAACCATCTACGCTGCCTCATGTTAAGATCTTTCTGCTCAAAAAATACTTGAGTGCTTTTATGGTCGGTGTAGATCTCACATCTAACTCCATAGAGATGGTGTCTCCGGATCTTTAAGGCATGTACCACCGCTAATTCCGTGTCGTGTAGGATAGTTCAACTCATGTAGCGTAATCGCCTTGAGCATAAGCAATAACTTTGCCTTCTTGCATCAGAACACATCCTAGTCCATTCTTCGAAGCGTCTGTGTAGATTGTGTACTCATTTATCTGCTTCGGGTACTACGAGTACAGGTGCTGTCGTCAGCAGCTCCTTCAATCTCTGAAAACTAGCCCCACACTCGGCGGTCCAAGTGTACTTGATTCATTTTCTCAACAATTGGGTCATGGGTCGGGCTATCGTTGAAAATCCTTCGATAAATCTTCGATAATAATCGGCAAGCCCTAAGAGACTCCGAATTTCATTCGGGTTCTTTGGTGATTCCCATTCTCAAACTATATCGATCTTCGAAGGGTCCACTTTGATTCCCTTGGCGGACACGATGTGACCTAAGAATGTCACATCGCCAACCGTAATTCACACTTGCTAAACTTGGTGAAGAGTTGCTTCGCTTTAATGTTTGCAACCACGCTTCTCAAGTGCGCTTTGTGTTCTTGGTTATTCTTGGAGTATATTAGGATATCGTCTATGAATACTAATATAAATTTGTCTAGGTATGGGTGAAATACCCTATTCATGATATCCATAAATACTACTGGGGCATTTGTAAGTCCAAATGACATAACGATGAATTCAAATGGTCATTCCTTGTACGGAAAGCCGTTTTAGGTACATCATCTGGTCTAATTCTTAGTTGGTGGTATCCCGACTTTAGATCTATCTTTGAAAAGACTCATGCTCCCTTAAGCTGATCAAACAGATCCTCAATTCGGGGCAGAGGATACTTATTCTTAAGAGTTATCTTGTTTAACTCTCGATAGTCTATGCATATTCTCAGTGTACCATCCTTTTTCTTCACAAAAGGACAGGTGCTTCCCATGGAGACACACTGGGTCTAATGAAACCTAACTTCAAGAGTTCTTACAGTTGGATCCTCAATTCCTCAAGTTCTTTTGGTGCCATCCGGTATGGGGCTTTTGACATAGGGGCAGAACTTGGTTCAAGGTCGATCGTGAACTCGATCTGTCGGTTTGGCGGTAATCCCGATAGTTCGTCTGGAAATACATCGGGATACTCCTTCACGATCGGGACGACTTCTATTCTTCTCTCATTCTGCTCTTCCTCCTGGAGATAGACGAGGTAGGCATGGTTCTCTGTCTCGTTTAGCAATGTCCTTGCTTGTAGTGCGGATATGATTGGGACTCTCTTTTCCATGCTGATCCCGTGAAAGTCTTTAGGTTTCTCACCGGGATGTTGGAAAGAAATTTTCCTTTCATTATACAGGATGGTCGCATTATGTTCGGTTAAGCAATCTATTCCTAGGATTATGTCCACATCTGTCATAGGTATGACATGAAGGTTATCTGTCAAGACCTTAAGTGAGCCTAGTTCAAGTTCTAGGTTCGAGCATATGTGGCTTACCGTTCTTATACCTCATACTGGAGAAGAAATTCTCATGATTTGTTCAGCGCGTTTAGGATCTTATCCTAAGTTCTCTACGCATGCTTCAGCAATAAAAGAATACGAGGCGCCAGTATCAAACAGTAGGATAACAGGAAATTGGAGGAGTGTTCTCATACCTGCCAAGTTTCCTTGGTTCCTTGGCGGCTCCTACGGGAATTCTGTATCTTGGTTGAGGGCGTAGGCCCTAGCTTGCGGTGGTGATTGCTGTTGTTGGTGATGTTGTTGTTGTTGCTGCGGTTGTTGTTGCTGTTGTTGTTGGGGATGTCGGTACTGTTGCTGCGGCTGTCGCCATTGTTGTTGCTATTGTCGCCGTGGTTGATACGGTCGTTGAATCGGCCGGAAGTACTAGACCGGAGACTGTTGCTAAAATGGTTGAGCTTGGATAGCCCGGATCGGTTAGACTCGGTTGGGCACATTGGGACGGCCATTTCCTCCTTGGCGTATCCTGTAGGTCCACGAGTAGTAGCTTCCGCCACACTTGAAGCATCCGTCATTCATAAATACGCATGCCCCCTTGTGACTCCTATGGCACCTTGTGTGGATTTGTATACTGGTAGCAGTTTTGGTTGAGCTTGTATACAATGTTTCCTGTTACAACTATTACAATCTCCTATCTGAATTGTTTACTTGATTGCATATGTATGTCCATTTATCTCATATATAAGTTATATCATACATTGTGTTGTAGATCACGTAAGTCCGTATGATTGGTCAAGCTTAATGAGATATAAAAGTATCACACCGAGACAACTTGAGGACGAGTTGTCGGTATAGTCATGTGTAGATAAGAAGTGACTTGACTTGGTTGCTTGTCATCTTTGGTACGCTCGACTTATTGATGGATCACGGTGAGATGAGTTCTTCTATCTCGACCGCCGTGAAGAACCTAGATCTCAAAGACTTACGATGATCTAAACCTCGATAAGGTATTAGGTGAGTATGAGTTGTCGACCATCACTTTGACTTGCTATGGGTGAGGTTACATGAGATAACCCAAGATTCTCTACCTCTTGGGTAGTGGCGTGCTTGTATGTCATGCTAGTTACCCGTGTCGAGTCACCGTATCCGCTAGGATGATGACGCCCCTTAAGGAGCTCAAAGGTTTATTGTACTAAACCCCGCAGTTGAGTTATCTCAAGTACAATAATAAGGTTGAGTGGTACTACTTAAGGAATTAAAGATATTAATTATTTTAAGCAATGTAATGTCAGAATAATTAATGGACGACGATATCTTAAATACGGGATTCAGAATTCTAAGTGCAAGTCCGACTCACCTTCGGAAATAAAGGGTAAGTCAAGATTTATTCTCTAGTGGCATGAATAAATGTTTATGAATTAATTTATGTTCTGGGTTGAACATAAGATAATTAATTTATTTGAGGCCCATCTTTATTCCTTGCATTTGATCCCTGGGCTGGCCCATCCAGGCCTGTTGCTAAGGGAAAAATCGTCCACCTCTCTTAGAGTCCCACTGGGACTCAGCTTGATCCTCTCTATCTTAAGTGATAAGATTATATTTATTAGATATGCATAAATCCTATCTTGATAGGGTTTAGGGTTGCATTATAAATATAAAGTGAGAGAGAAAATCAAAGTTAATGCTCAAGTCATTATTTTCGAGAATTACTATATCCATATAGTGAGAATTTTTGAAAATCTAGAGAGAAGGAAGAAGACGTTTTTCTATAGCATTCTCCATAGATTGTCCTCACTCGACATTGGAGTTTAGGCAAACGGGATATGTCCATAAGATCAAAGCACCAGTCTTGATCTATTCATCCCAACAGATTCGCAGTAAACACGAAAACCCCACGTGTTGCAATTAATTATATAGGTGCATGCTAGTATATAATCAATGTATGGTGAATTAAACATCCAAGATAGATCCTCGGAGAAGGTTAAAATCAGATTTCCCTGACCTTGGCCAAACGGGAGCCTTACGAATTTTTAGTTTCCCGCTAGCGGGTACCATGGGCGTCTGCTTCCTCGCCTGTGCCCGATAGCACGTTACTCCTCGCCATGGCCTCCCATCGTCGGCCTAGCCAGTGTTGGATCCTTGACCTTGGTGGGGTCCTTCCCACTTCCTCTTCCCACGATCCCCTTGGTGATTCGGGGGATATACAGCGACAGTCCTATCTTCGGGCATGACACCCTCGATGTCCAATGCCCGACGTAGAGCCTCACGGTAAGTCAGGTTTTCGTGGCCAGCTAGCGAAACCCTAATTTCAAGACGGAGTCCCGGCCAAAACTTTTATGTCCTCTTCTCGTTGGTGTCGACCAGTTGGGGCGCATATCGCGACATCTCACAGAATGCACGGTCGTAGTCTGTGACCGTTGTCTTTCCCTGACGTAGGTTATATAACTTATGTCCTTTCCTTTTTCGGTAGCTCTTAGGAATATACTTCTCGTATACTTCCTCCTTGAACTCCTCCTAGGTGTAATCTTCAAGTTCTTCTTCGGATATGGTCTTCCTCTTCGCCTCCCACCAGAAGTCGGTGGCACCAGTCATCTGAAAAGCAACGCATGACAGGCGTTCTTGAGAGGTGCAGTGAAAAAAGTTAAAGATTCGCCCAAGCGAATCCAAAGTTCAAGATCCACGGATTCTCGGTCCGCTGAAAGTGGGCGGTTCTATTTGAGGAATAGTTCCTCAATCCGCCTTCACCGGTGGTGGTGGTGGATGGGTGTCATCTCTTTCGGTGTTACCTTACGCTTTTTCTTCTCGGTGGCATTCTATCTTTCATAAATATACGTAATCGATATCTTCTTATACCATCCGTCAGATCATAAATATCTTAGCACGGTATGTATATATAATCATAAACATAAATCTAGCACGCCATCGAACACCATATATCACATCCTCAAAAACCAAAGCTCTCGGGGATCTATCATCATATCAAATCAAATGTCTATACGAGGACTTTCATCATCACTTTTACGATCCACAAAGGCTGTGCACGGAGTATGATACTCCAAAATTAATATCAAGATCACTTAGTGTACCTAGTCACAAAGGCGCATAAAAATCTAAACGCTACCATGGTCATCGAATAGTGGTTCATGCCTGAACGACTCATCGCTTCCGCATGCATCAAAAGATATACAAGGTATATAGACAAACACTATCTTGTCCTAATAACTAGATCCATAATCGCTCGGGTGTAGATAGGGCTCATCGTATCGGAGTCAGAACCGAAAGTATGGATACTATCTACTCCCTCCATCTCATCGTCAGCTGACAGGTCCTCCTCAGGGTCCTCCTCTGGGTCTTCGACCTCAGCATCGAGTGTGGGAGCCACGGGCTCTGACTCTAATGACCCTAGCTTCTTTCATAGCGCCAGTGTCTCGCCGATCTCGCCAGATCCTTCAAAGTAACGGCCGGAACGGAGCAGAAGAACAAGACGGCGCAAGCTCCTCTCACGGTGCCTGCAGCTAGGCCACATGGATCATCAACCTCCACAGATCATGGTACATGGGTCCATGCGGGGTGGCAGCGGTTGATAGGGAGCACGGTAGGTAGAGATGGATGCTGATATAGAATGATCGTATGGCGATGGTCCGGGTTGTTATCGACGAGGCTTCAATTTACTAGCGGATGACCGAAAAGTGAGTTGTTGAGGAAAGGAAGGTCCAGCTCGAACATGTTCCCGCCACAAACAGACAAGAATACGGTCCATCGATGCCAAACGAGGTACCTCCGGTGAAACCACTGGAATCTCATCACGCCAGTGTATTCCTACTGGGAGATATAAATTATATGGTGCAGCAGATACCATGAATACGTAGCTCAAGTGATCAAGCGAACAGTAAGTCCACCTCAAGATCGAAGTTCTCGGTGTCGATAGATGTAATCTGTCGATATCTTACGGGCATATCCCCGCCAATCGGATGGCGCCTCACGATCAACAAGCACACCGTCATAATGTGACGTACCACGGCATGTGCAACAGCCCAATTACGTACAAAATGAGCAAGGAACTCGTCGATGTCTTCTACACGGTACATCTGGTAGGAACGGTAGGAGCGTACAACCTCCTCGGATTTGACTCTAGAAGATAAATGGAGCCTAGTCGTAAAAACCGTCCGAACCATCTTATATTTCTAAGTTCTTATGAAGCTACTTTCATGGTTTGGTCTCTGGGAAGAGACTGCATGGTTTCTTAGGACATAACAAACATTCGATGTCTAGCATTCGGGGTAAAGGCTAAGCGGTCACCCTATCTTATTGGGTTTTGGATTCCTTATTTCTATTCGCATCATAACATTCGATCGTATTCGTTCCCATCATATACTTACAATTCATTATTTCTTTTTATACTTCCTTAATGTTATACTTTGATTCTTTTCATTATTGCCACGATAGAGGCAACACGCATGGTGTTCGAAATTCCTCCGCATAGAGAGGTTGGGACTCATAGCAGTGCGAACCTCCAGTTAAGCAATCGCTTTGTCATCATAGACTCGTCGCGTTCTCATCCTCATATCCGCTCGGATTGTGATTCTTAAAATTTCTATGTTCTCGCTCTTCCTTAGTATTTCGCTCAATCGGGGATACCTTATGTTCTCATACCACGCTCGCGCAAAAGGGATCATGCGCCTTAAGAGTCTATGTCCTCATGGGAAACATACTCATTTACATCCTGCTTTCTAGATGCTTTGGATATAGTAGTAAACATAGATCATAACATGTATTATGACAAACAAGTATTCATACATTACTACCTTACCAACTCCTAAAGTTTGCAACTTTCTTTCAAACTAATGACCAATCATTTGAAACAACTTTTCAATTTCACAACATCCCTTTTTCCAAAATGTGTCTCAACTTTCCAACAAGGCAATATTGAAATTCCAATTCACATTTCATATACTTCCATCATTTCAAAACAACTTTTAGTTGAGATAGTTACCTTGTTCCTCGCCGAGCAGATTTATCGATGGAGTGCAGGCACCGGCAACAAACACAAACAATTTCTATACTCAACTTTCAACTTAGGATTCAAGGAAAGATTTTCTAGGGTTCAGAGCGAACAAGTGCTCTGATACAACTTTGTGATGACCCGACTTTGTAAGAATGTACGGATCATATGGATCGTCACTGATATGATAAAACAGGGGATATAAACATAACTAATCAATGCAATTAACCATTTAACTACTCAATAACCCATAGACAGAAAGGAATAAGCGGTTCCAATACAGACTCAAGTCACAGAAGGACTTGCCAAAAGGTTCAATGTTCAAATGCAACCCAATCAGGGCACAATTCAAGGAATGAGGTACGACTTCAAGTTCAATACGATATGAAAGGTAGTTATAATCAAAAGATACCAAACAATATCAGAGTTAGGCAGCAATAAACGTGGGGACATGCATATGACGATACATGCCCAAGGTTCTAGAAATCCTTTCTATTAAAGCAATAAAACAACCGCCACTCGCACCACCGCACTCCATCATCAATCTCGCTCAACCCGCACATCAAAACGAGACGCAGGCTAAGTACAAAAGTACCGTGGACTCATTGTCGAAAATATTTTCTTTGTAAAAGTTATCAATCGCCCACAATAGCACATGAGGATTTTAGTTGAAAGACTCATGCCTATCAAATATTTTATCATTTCTTAAAAGCGCTCGTCAACTATTTTATCCACGCTGTTCCATATCCGATCATTCATTCACAGATTATGGAGTGGCCACCACACATAGTCGCCGTGACCGGTCGAGGTAGTTAACCATAACACACAACACACATGTACACAATCCAAGTTAGTCCTTAACTAAGTCGGATCCGATCGTTACCTTTTCTAACGCTAGGACCAACTCATTCATATATCACATCGATATACCAACCCATTCTCATTCCATGTCGATAAACCGATCGCTCCTTTTCACACGAAAAAGTGTAATGATAGGTGTTTAAGCATCGTATCCACGAGATTGTATCACGAAAACATAGAAGCTAGCTCAACGATTATTCATCATTATTCGCACGTATAAAGCGTGAGAGGTTTTAGGCTTCGAATTTAATCCAAAGAAAAGGTAACCAAACGTAAATATAAATAACGCAATAAAACACGATAGAAAACTATAAAGAAAGACTAACCCTAGGGATGCACCAATCCTACCCACAACGATGTTTATCCCGCTTATTACTAACCGCTTTAATCCGCACAAGACTAAGATCACATATATAACCAACAACTTCAAGCCATTTATAATCATGGCAGCTGATTACTAATTTTCCTATTACGCTACGCCTCTAGAGGAAAATAAGCAACCCAAATGGATCACTAAGACTATGCTTCCTACGAATGTCCTATCTCGCCATTTACTCAAGCGCTTATTCGTATCATGCATTCAAGATCGATTGACAATTAAAACAGCTTACGTAATTAATCGACAACCATGATATGCATCAAAATTGATTAGAAATCAATACATATAAATAAGCACCAAGAATCATGAATCAATGCCCGAAGGTAAATAACAATAGCAGTGAATCACAACATATAGGATCGGATCATGCAAACCCTAGATTAGAACAGTAAAACTAGCTGACATAATAAACTAATGAAAACGATTTAACCATAAAACAAAAATTAAATATATAAAACCCTTAGGAAGCGCCGATGAACAAAGGTTGGTCTTCAATCCAATCCCAAGCGAACGAACGGAAAACAATGTAAAACGACGGACAAAACGTTCCGATCGATAACGTAACAATAAACTAAACTAGAACAACGGAAAATAATACTAGAATTAAACCGAACGAAGACTAAAGACAAAGAATTGAAAACCGAGGAAAATCAAGTAAACCGTCTGGGCGGTTAGTCTTTGAGGCGCGGATGGTTTGCCCTATTTATAGAAAAGGCTGGAAACCCCACTTTCGCCTGTCGCGCTGCTCGCGACCGGTCCTCGCGATCGCTAGGGCGATCGCTAGTAAGTCTCGCGCTTTCTTCGCCGCGCCGCTTCGCGCCGCTTGAACTCGCGACCTAGCTAGCGGTCGCTAGCCATTATGAATCGGTCGCGAAATCGCCCAACGAATTCTCGACGCCAGCTTCGCTCGCGGCACGAGGTCGCGGCCGCTCTTCTGGTGTCATTGGTTGTTTAGCGGCCACCTAGCGACCGCCAGGATGGTCGCTAGAATAGCCGCTTGCTCATTTGGCTCGTGCTTGCTCTTGCTCGATAATCAATATATAAACCTACAAAACGCCAAAGGAACACCCAAGAGCAGATCTTCTCGAAATAGATGAAACATTAAGAATCGATACATAAACGCACATTAAACGATCTAAAATCATCTTTAAATATCAACAATAAACGTAAATGCGCTTTATCATAAACCAACCTCAGATAGGATCACAACAAAACATAAACATTTGGCAGTCAACAACAGTTCATGTAATAAACATTTCATAAAGCTTTTTGTAAATCATGCTTTGAGATAGACATGCATGTCATTTTTGTTTCAAGAGAGCCCACCTGCTAATCCGAAATTAATAGTTTTAAGCGAGTAGGGTGTGAGTGTCCTTCCTCAACAACTACGCACGATCAAACCCTTCATAAGAAAATAACCTTTCTTAGATTCTATCTATCGATCGAAGGTCGTTTATAAGTTATGACTTAAAGTTCCCAAATAGGGTTTCTTTATGATTTCATGTGATGGTTTCAAGATAATTTCTATTATCTTACATTCTCAAATTCCCAAACTATTTTACTTCCCCATTCATAGATGAACCTCAACTTATGGGTCATATACTCCGAGTCTATCCTCGACTCTTAACCTTAGTGATCTTCTAAACGTTAATACGTTATAGATTGTTAGTATTCGAGTTATGATTGGTATATTAGATATTCCTGCCACTAACTAGACTTAACAATTGTAGTTACATCCCAGTAGGTTATGTTGACGACTGTCGACAACACGATTTAATAAAAGGAGTCTCGACTTATGATTCAAGTGATCACATATCATTATGTAAGTAAAGACCGAGGAATAGATGAAGTTCTTCGAATATTAACTCGACCTTTGAGACATAAGGATCGACATCTTATGTTTGAATCTTTATTATACTTTACGACCTTGTTTGTTTCTCTTAACTCGCTTGAGATTATATAAGTCAGATAATCGCTATTCGTTGTCGAGTTGTCTTAACGCCAATCTAATATCGACACATTATCGTTGTTGAGTATTAACGTCAGAACTCGGCTTTTGGTTTCTTTAACTTAGAACTCACATTTGAGTATCCTATGATTAATAACAAACCCTAATTTATGTCTAACTTGATTCTCATTAATTCCTTCTGTTATCGAAATTGGTCGATTTCTTTTCGATTCTCGACATAAAGTATTATGTTGTTTACGTTGGGGTTTTGTTTATCGGCAAAACATAAACATAACCATTCAACACCATACAATACCATACACAACATAATTATACTAAAGCATTAGCAAACCCCAATTTCTAACATAATGCAAAACCATTGTGTATGTGTGTATAAGTGTTCCATTCATTCATCATAATCACAACCATTCTTTCCAAGCTTATAGTTAACTATCATAGCATCATTTAACATTAGAATTAAACTCATACTTAACAATTTTGCTATATTTTCGATAATCAACAATAATTAGCATATGTATCCAATAAATTCCAATAAAATTATGCTATACAGATATCATACTATATAATTTAATTTTCAACTCAATATCATAATATAAAATTTCAAACCATAGGTTAAAACACTCCAAGTTTTCGGTAATGTTAACTTATGCACATAGGTGTTCAATAAACTCCACAAAAATCATATCATGCTTATACCTACTACACATGAAATATCATCTCATATCATTTATTAAAATTAAAACACATGCCTTTTCACTATATATATATAGATATATATATATTCAATAAATTACTATATATATATATATACATATTCAATAAATTTCATTCCTTCACAATATTATGCAATAAAAATGTAATATTAACATTAAACATCAACTAATATTTATAATATGAACCAAATGCTTGAATTTTTTGTCCTCACACATATTTTACATATGTGTTCAATAAATTCCCAACAATGCATATTAGGTTCATATTATTTCTAAACATCACATATCATATTATTTTAAACAAATAAAAATCAAATAATTCCTAATATATATACACTTTCGGTCCATATAAATAAATAGGAGTAGTGTCTCAATAATTTCAAGATTAATATATGATGTCCATATCATATATTATACACTATACCTCAACTACTTTCAACAAATAATATCAAAATAATTCTCAAAAATTATATATAACTTTCGGTTGTTTTGAGATAAATAGGAGATGTGTTACAAAAATTTCATGATTAATATATGATGTTCATATCATACATTAAACACTATATCTCAACTATTTTAAAAAAAAATTAAAACCATGGCCTAAAAATTGAAGATAGCTCTCAGCCATAACAAGAAAAATTCTAAAATTTCCATATTTATTCTACATGCTCCTAGTACATCAACAAGCAACAATATCAAATAATATTCACAATAGCATGCTTTATCTCATATAAAAAGAAATAAAATATAAATTGAAAAATATTAAACATGCTCCAAAAATTCCCAAATTTTAACTACAGCCTTAGAACATATTTCTAAGCATATTTCATTTATGGCTTGAGAGCATTTGGTGGCTCAAAAGTCATGAAGAAAAATGAAGAACAAAATTAGGGTTCTTCATGAAATAAATTAAAACAAAAATTCTACTCAATTAAAAATGAAGAGAATGATGAATACTACCTTAGTATAGTCTTAGAAATTTAATTTGGGGGTTGGAAACGAAGATTAAAGCTTGAAAAGCTTGAAGAACAAATAGAGAATTTTCAAATTAGAGAGAGAAAGAGAGGGCACAGTTTGGGTGAAGTATTTTTTCCAAATGGGCCTCTTTTCAACCTATATAGAGAGCCCTTTGTGGTGGTTGGAAGAAGATTAGTCAAATTATCCGATTTGGCATGTTAATACCGACTCTTTAAGTTTTATCGCACTTTCGATTTATTTCTCGGAACCTTAAGGTTTTATTTTTTTAAATAGTCTTAAAATGAATTATTTCATGGTTCATAATAATTTTATTAAGTTCGGATAGCATCCGATACGTCAATTCTAAGTTATCGCGAAAAAACAGCGTCCGACGATTAAATTATGCTCATTTGAAAATTCTATTGAATTCTTGAGCTTTCATAATTAATTTGAGTCTTATAAATCATTTATTATTGATTTGGACCCTTGGTTCGAGTTTCGGTTAGTTCGGAACAGTTTAAGGTTTTTCCGATATTTATACCCGGCGTTCGGTTAAGTTCTTCAGGAATTTCGTTCAAAAAGGGATTCTTGTGAATTATAAATTTATAATAATATATTCCTTCATGAATTTGATTGTTATCATTAATTTTCATGGTTAGCACGGACTAAAAGTTGATCCGGCTCATGAATAGTACTTTTGAGACTGACTGGGCGAGTATGCCCGAAAATTTCAATTCTTAGGCTTCTCACATGTTTTCGCGAGACGTTTTTAGAAATGAAATCCTTTTGTTGAGATTCAATCTCGATCTTTCATTCTATTTTCAGCTATTCGTAAAACCCTAATCCGACAGTGACTAGTAACTAGTTTTCGATTTCTAGTTTTCGATCTCCGAATCGATTCTAATTGCTTCGTTGGTTACCTTAAACATAATTAAGGTCTAAGCACCACAAATAATTTATTTAAGCATCACTAATAAAATTTTTAAATTTTTCAGGTTATTACACACCATGCGACCTGAGGTGGGCATGAGACCGCAGGTCAGCGAAGTCGAGCCTCCACACGAGGTAGCGGAGGGGCATGCAGGTGATGGCGCATGGCGGGTGGTCAGGAAAGACGGAGTCATGGGGCTGTGCTCTCGATGACGGATCTGAGGCGTCAACATGAAATCGGTGGAGAAGGTATAGACCGAGCATGCAGGCAACGGTGCGCGGAGCGGGCGACGGCGATGCGAAAGGAAGCCATGCTGAGGATGTGCGACGTCACACAGCTGTCGCGATGCGGGGATGCTTGCCGGAGCAGTCGAGGCGACGCGGAGTGGGCGACTGGAGTGGCTCAGTTCGTCGGGAGAAGGTGCAAGCGAGGAGGAAGATGCTGCCAACAGAGGCAGGGCCGCCATGCTACTACGGTGGAGAAGCCACGACGGTCGTCAGACGACGACGGCAGCTGCAATTTCTGCTTGCTATTCAAGGCAGTTGTCATGTCGTTAATCAATGGCAGTCAGTTTTGTCGGATTCTGGAGAGGCGGCTGGAGCAAAAGAGGCAGAGACATTTAGCACGGAGGTAGTGACGGCGACTAGAGCAGCTTCGAGAATGGAGACGTCATGGCGGCAGCTTCTCTGGACGATGACGCGGCGGTTGAAGAGTGAGGAGAGAAAAAGATGGTGAGAGGTGAGATCTCCGCCGATGATGAAGCCTCGCCAGATGAAGGATGTGGCGACCTCCGCCGACGATGATGCCTCTCAAGATGAAGGAGGTATCAGGCGGCTGCGCATGATTGTGAGATGTGGCATGGCACGGTGTGTGTGTGTCGTGCAGAGATATGGTGAGGAGGCCGGGACCACAGTCGCCGAGGATGGTGGTGCTCGGCGGCACGCCACCAAAGATAAGACGACGATGGCTTTTGGCTATTGAAGGAATTGGAGAAAGAGTGAAAAAGGGTAAACGTGTGTGTGTGCGTGTGTTAGAGAGAGAGAGATGCTAGGGTTTGGGTGTAAAGAGACAGTGAGTTTAGAGAATATGGGCTTTTAATTTGTGGTAATGAAACAGAAACGATTTTGGGCCTTTGTTTTCTTTTTTCTTAACTCTTTTTTTTTTGTTGTGGGATGTTTTTGGTCTTGGGCCCATGAGCAAAAATTAATTTTGGGCTTCTCAAAATAAAATGTGGATGTTCATTTTTTTTTTTGTATGGGCTTTGGTTTTGGGATTGAAAATTTTGGAGAATGTGAATTTTAGTGGGCTGCAATTTCTTTTAGGTAGGATATGGGCTGTGATTTTTAATAACCCACGTACATTTTTTCTTGTAGGGGTTATTTATTTGAATTTTGACTTTTGATTTTTTTTTTTTTTATGACTTGAGTACAATAAATTATCTTGACTCCTTTTTTTTTGTACATGCATTTTCATAATTTTTATGCTTGTGACTGCCTTCCAGGTTGCAAAAAATCACGTAATTCAACTTCAAGTCTTCTTACTCAAGAGTCGATTAACTAGAGACTTCACATTTGATCAACTCAAAGATTTCAACCTCTTGACGTTGGTATCCCATTCGTCCCAGACGTCATCCTCATTTTTGTAGGAGCAATGACCTTCTTTTTAGCAAACACAACGACATGACAGTAGAAGCAATATCATATTCTGATGGAAGGCGCAGCAACAACATTGCACGATCTTTAGCATCACGTTTTTTTAGCGAGCTAAAAGCAGCTGCAGAAATGAGCTAGAAGCTTAGCACTGTCATCGATGGAGGAGAAACTAGAAGCCGTGCGCCATTAGCGTAGGAGAAGCTAGAAGCTATGCATCATTCACGAAGAGGAAGCTAGAAGTTATTGTTTCAACGAAAAGTGTTATCTTAATTGACTCATAATCGAATGAGGTGTTGTAATAGGGAAAGTTAACCCAAGTCGTCTCTCAAGGAAAACTTAACAGGGCTTATTGTTCGTGTCATACACATAAAGCGATAAATCCTAAACAATCTAATACCAAAGAGGGGTTTTTGAACATACGGGAATTTAAATGCGAAAAATGAAAATATATGAAAGAAAGCAATCTAATTAGGGGTTGTCAATCCCTAGCGGAGAACCTAAGAAAACACGAAAACAGGAAGCTAAGCATAGAACAAACTAAACTAGATCATCAAACATAAAGCAATAAAATTCATAGGAGAACGATTCAACATATAACTAAATTCCAATATCAATTAAGAAATTCAATCCGACAATAATCTCAAAGCAAAACATGTAAATGATAGAATGAAATTCAACAGGAATCATAAAACAAAGTGCATAGAATTGAAAGGATAAAGAACAAGAATTAATACTCTAATATTGTTTCTATCTCTGTCGTCAACGGAAAGCTCATGGAAAATTGAACGTAAGAACAACATGCAGGTAAGAAAATGAATCGAATTGGCGAAAGCGCAGAATCGAACCCCTCAAAATTACCTAAGCGCGTATATATATATATTAAATGAGTGAGCGCCGGTTCACACTGAGCGCAGGTTGAACGGAGTGTTCTGATTAAAAGGTGAGCGCCAGTTTGGAGGGAGCCCCGGCTCTGGAAGCGTTCTTTATTGGGCACGAGCGCCGGTTCAAGGTGAGCGAGCGCTAGCAAGGTGCTTCTGTATGAGAGTTGAGCGCCGGTTCGAGGTGAACGAGCACGCAAGATGGGCTGAACGGATGCCGGGCGCTGAGCGAGAGCGCTTCGCCATTGGCCAGCGCCGCCGGGCAAAGCGGCGATGGCGAGTTAAGCGCACGTTGGGCGAGGCACACGGGCGTTGCGGGAATAGCGGGCACGGGCTGGGATGTTGGGTGATGCCCAGCGCCGGACGAAAGGCGAAGCGACGCCGGATCGGAGCCGGAGCCGAGCGAGCGGAGAGACAGCGCAGGCCCCGGGCCGGAGCGCGGCGGGCGGAGGCGCGGAGGGTGTTAGCCGGACGCGCGGGCGCCGAGCCGGATCGCACGTGGGTGGAGGCACGGCGGCGCCGGGATAGCGCGTGTTGGAGACGCCGCAGTGATGGGTGGCCGGCGAGCGCCGGGCGAAGGTTGCCGCGCGCGACGCCGGGCGCTGATGCCCGGTCGAGCGTAGGGTGATGCGTGCGATGGGGTGCCGTGGCGCGACTTTGACTATTCGCCACGCTCTTCCTCGCTCGAACTCCGAATTAGGAACCGCTACATCAACTCCTATCAAGATGTTTTCAATGTACTTGATCCTCGCGATCCATTCATCTTATTTAATTCCGTTTTTTCTACAAAACATCAAAACAAACCAAGTAAGTCCGAATCGATAAATACTAATCAAACCAACGGCACAAATAGGACAAATCACTGAAAACAACATGCAAAACAATACCAAGAATAAATACAAAATGAAACCAAACAACTCCCCCACACTTATCTATTTGCTTGTCCTCAAGCAAAGTCTATACGAATAAGAATAGAAGAATAACTCATGCAACTTAACTCTTAATCCTATCAATCAAACCACTTTTTGCAATTCCCCCAAACATGATGAATACACAATCAAAGCTAAGGTGAAACAAATCTAAGATTGTGAAAATGTCAAATAAACAAGTAAGTTATTTTTACTCAGACCCAACTCTCCACTAGGGGTGAATTAACTAAAGTGGTCACCTTTAGCAACAAGTTTCCTTTTAGAACACAAAGAAAGTATTAATAGATTTTGGAACAATGTTCGAAAGGTGAACTCTCGATGAAATCGAGTCTCCTATCGTGGTTTTCCATGCCCATTTCTCAATTTACGTGAATGAGGGGCAGAATCCCATCCTCCATTTCAACAATCTCAACAATTACTGGAGTTTCCATTCTCCTCATTTTTTTCTTCGTCTTTTTTTTAACTAAAATGAAACAAGTATATAGGTAACCACAATGTTAAAACTCCCCCCTAGCATTAGCCGGACAAATCACGTCAATAACCCTCGATTTAAAATCAATCCACACAATCTCGTCAATTCACAATTGCACTTTAATCACATATCAACAAGAGAAATGGAATTACATCAAGGTTTGATCAATACCACAGAGTTCAGTTGCACAAATCAAAATCCTAACTTACTCGCAGAGACAAAACTTAATTCCAAGAGATCAAAATAAGCACAAAGGCACATCACCAAGCATACAAATAGATAAGATACACACACAAAACCAAATAATCTTCCCCCACACTAAATTCGAGCACTGTCCCTAGTGCTCAAAACATTAATAACACAAAAATGGCCAATAGAGAATGAGACTTCCCAGATAATAGAAGGCGTAAATGTGGTTGGAATGTGAGGCGCGCGTAACCGAGTATCATAGTTTCACCTCACCACGACGACGCCCCAAATCAACAAAACTAACACGTAGACACACGAAAAAAAAAAAAAGAGCAAAAAAAATAAAATAACAGAAAATAAATCAGGGGTAAACTCCCACGTAGTATTCGCTTAACGTCGTGAGCACGACGTAATCCACCAACAACGGACTATCCATAGTCCTTACTCCGCAGATCACTATCTCACCAAAGGCATCAAGATAACCATATAAGCACAAAAGACAAGAAGAAAACAAATAATGATTCATTTAAGCTCAAATCGAACATCCTATTCTCCAAATAAAATAGATAACTTCAACTCCCAAAGCACAATACTTTGGTGAATTAGATGTCGACATATTATAGATGCTACTCAACCTTTGTCCTTTCTTCATCCTCCTCCAAGAACACGTACTTCAAGTGTTGAGGCGCTTTCACTTCCAGTGGGCTTTGCATGCTAGCAACTTCACGTGCCCACTCTTCCTCGTCACCCGACCGTAACAACTTCCTCGAGGACGTGCTCTCGCTCATTCTTCACCGGTGTGGGAAAGGTATGACTTCAGCTTCTTTCTCATTTTCCACCTCCTGTGACTGCAGCGGCTCGTCTGATGTCTCTCCCACCCCATTCTCAACAATTAGGTCACTTTCTAGAATAGTAACCGTCTGAGCCTGATCGGGTTGATTTGGAAGTTCCCCCACTGCACGTTGCTGCAACAACTCGTCAAGCATGCTATTAATCTGTCCCATTTGCGTCTCTAAACACTGAAGTGTGAAATCTTGAGGCTCCATTCTTTGAGTGAACAGGTCCATTCTTTTGGCGAACATATCCTCCAAAGATGACCTCTGAGGTGGTGGTGGATGTGCTTGCTGATACTGCTGTTGTTAGAAGAACGACTGCTGAATAGGAAGTTGCTGGTGAAAGAGGTCCTCACTGCTTGAAGAAGTTGGAAGATGCTCCCAGTAGGAATCATAGGCTTGATGCTTATAGTAGGGATCATAGGCCTGATGCTCATACCGACCTGATATCCTCAAAATAGTCGAACCGGCCCTTCTTCGTAAGAAGAATTTGCCCAATACGACGACCTTCCTCCCCACTGCTTGACCATATTCGTTTTGCTGGTAACCCTGCATTAACAGACACCAACTATAAAAATAGGATCACATGCACCGGGGGGAGAAAATAACAAAAAAGAACCAAAAGAAACACAGAAAATAATCAACACAAACAATATGCCTAAAGTTCTCCCCGGCAACGGCTCCAAAATTTATTTCAACTAAAAGTGTTCTCTTAATTGACTCTTAATCGAATGAGGTGTTGTAATAGGAAAGTTAACCCAAGTCGTCTCTCAAGGAAAACTTAACAGGGCTTATTGTTCGTGTCATACACATAAAGCGATAAATCCTAAACAATCTAATACCAAAGAGGGGTTTTTGAACATACGGAATTTAAATGCGAAAAAGGAAAATATATGAAAGAAAGCAATCTAATTAGGGGTTGTCAATCCCTAGTGGAGAACCTAAGAAAACACGAAAAAAGGAAGCTAAGCATAGAACAAACTAAACTAGATCATCAAACATAAAGCAATAAAATTATAGGAGAACGATTCAACGATAACTAAATTCCAATATCAATTAAGAAATTCAATCCGACAATAATCTCAAAGCAAAACATGTAAATGATAGAATGAAATTCAACAGGAATCATAAAACAAAGTGCATAGAATTGAAAGGATAAAGAACAAGAATTAATACTCTAATATTGTTTCTATCTCTGTCGTCAACGGAAAGCTCATGGAAAATTGGAACGAAGAACAGCGGCACGCAGAATGAAAATGAACTGGAATTGGCGAAAAGCGCCGCAAAATCAGAACCCCCTCAAAATGACCTAAGCGCGTGTATATATATATTAAATGAGTGAGCATCGGTTCACACTGATCGCATGTTGAACGGAGTGTTCTGATTAAAAGGTGAGCGCTGGCCAGGGAGCCCCGCCCGAAGCGCTCAATTGGGTACGAGCGCCGTTCATGGCGAGCGAAGACCGCAAGTGCTTCAGATGAGAGTTGTGAGCCGATTCGAGGTGAACGAGTGCGCAAGATAGGCTGAACGGGCATCGGCTACCGAGCGAGCGCAGTGTGTGAGCGCGAGGACGCCGCGCGTGAGCGCCGGCCGGGCGGCATCGGCGAGTTGAGCGACGCCGGGCGGCTGCACACGGGCGCATGGGAACAGCGAGCACGGGCTGGGCATCAGTGATGCCCGCTGCCGGACGGAAGGCGAAGGCAGACCGAGCGGTGTTGGGCTCGAGCGAGCACGAGATAGCGCGAGAGCTGGGCTATAGCGCACGCAGGTGGAGGCACGGAGGCGCTGGCGCCGGGCGGCGCTGGCCGACGCTCAGCGCCGGGCCGGATCGCGCTGTGGTGGAGGCGGGCGGGCGCTGGTCGCCGGCGGGCGCTAGGATAGCGCAGCAGCCGGAGCCAGAGCCGCGCTGGCGAAGGTTGCCGGCGCAGACCGCTGGCGCGATGCCCGGTCGAAAGGCCGGCGATGCATGCGACGGGTGTCGTGGCGCGACTTTGACTATTCGCCACGTTTTCTCTCGTCTAAACTCCGAATTAGGAACCGTTTACACCGAACTCCTATCAAGATGCTCTTCAATGTACTTGATCCTTGGCAGATCCATTTATCCTATTTAATGCCGTTTTTCTACAAAACATCGAAACAAACCAAGTAAGTCCGAATCGATAAATACTAATCAAACCAACGACACAAATAGGACAAACCAATGAAAACAACATACAAAACAATACCAAGAATAAGCACAAAATGAAACCGAACAACTCCCCCACACTTATCCATTTGCTTGTCCTCAAGCAAAGTCTATACTAATAAGAGTAGAAGAATAACTCATGCAACTTAACTCAAATCCAATCAATCAAACCTCTTTTTGCAATTCCCCCAAACATGATGAATACACAATCAAAGCTAAGGTGAAACAAATCTAAGATTGTGAGAATATCAAATAAACAAGTTATTTTTGCTCAGACCCAACTCTCCGCTAGGGGTGAATTAACTAAAGTGGTCACCTTTAGCAACAAGTTTCCTTTTAGAACACAAAGAAAGTATTAACAGATTTTGGAACAATGCTCGAAAGGTGAACTCTCGATGAACTCAAGTCTCCTATCGTTGTTTCCCATGCCCATTTCTCAATTTACGAGAAAGAGGGGCAGAATCTCATCCTCTATTTCAACAATCTCAACAATTACTCGGGTTTTCATTCTCCTCATTTTTTTCTTCTTTTTTTTTAACTAAAATGAAACAAGTATATAGGTAACCACAATGTTAAAACTCCCCATAGCATTAGCCAGACAAATCACGTCAATAACCCCCGATTTAAAATCAATCCACACAATCTCGTCAATTCAAAATTGCACTTTAATCACATATCAACAAGAGAAATAGAATTACATCAAGGTTTGATCAATACCACAGAGTTCAGTTGCACAAATCAAAATCCTAACTTACTCACAAAGACAAAACTTAATTCCAAGAGATCAAAATAAGCACAAAGGCACATCACCAAGCATACAAATAGATAAGATACTCACACAAAACAAAATAATCTTCCCCCACACTAAATTCGAGCATCTGTCCCCAGTGATCAAAACATTAATAACACAAAAATGGCCAATAAAGGATGAGACTTCCCTGAAAATAGAAGGCAGAAATAGGGTTGGAATGTGAGCATGCGCGATGTAACCTGAGTATCACAAGCCACCTCACCATCGACGACGTCCCAAATCAACAAACTAACACGTAGACACACGTAAAAAACAAAAAGAGCAAAAAAAACAAGCTAAAAGAAAATAACATAAAATAAATACGTGGGTAAACTCCCACGTAGTACTCAGTTTAACGTCGTGAGCACGTCGTAATCCAGTCAACAACGGACTATTCATAATCCTTTACCTGCAGGAATACCATCTCAGCCAGAGCATCAGTAGTAACCATATAAGCACAAAGGACAGTAAAGAAAACAAATAATGATTCATTTAAACTCAAATCGAACATCCTATTCTCCAAAGAAAAATATATAACTTCAACTCCCAAAACACAATACTTTGGTGAATTAGGATGTTGACATATTATAGATGCTATCTCAACCTTTGTCCTTTCTTCATCCTCCTCCAAGAACACGATTTCAAGTGTCGAGGCGCTTTACTTCTAGAGTGGGCTTGCATGCTAGCAACTTCACGTGCCCACCTTCCTCTTCACCGACCACAGTAACAACTTCCTCGAGGACGTGCTCCTGCTTCATTCTTCACCGTGGGGAAAGGTATGACTTCGCTTTTCATTTTCCACCTCCGTGATCGCAGCTGCTCGTCGATGTCTCTCCCACCCCATTCTCAACAATTGGGTCACTTTCTAGAATAGTGACCGCCCGAGCGATCGGGTTGGTTTGAAGTTCCTCATCGCACGTTGTCGCAACAACTCATCAAGCATGCTATTAATCTGTCCCATTTGCGCCTCTAAACGTCAAGTGTGAAATCTTGAGCCCATTCTTCGAGTGAACAGATCCATTCTTCATGGACATATCCTCCAAAGATGACCTCCGAGGTGGTGGTGGAGGTGCTTGTTAATACTGCTGTTCTTGGAAGACGACTGCTGAATAGGAGGTTGCTGGGGAAAGAGGTCCTCACTGCTTGAAAAAGTTGGAAGATGCTCCCATTAGGAATCATAGGCTTGATGATCATAGTAGGGATCATAGGTCTGATGCTCATAGCCTGATGGATATCCCTCAAAATAGTCGAACTGGGCTCCTTCTTCGTAAGAAGAATTTGCCCAATACGACAAGCTTTCCTCCCCCCAGCCTGTTTGACCATTTTCGTATTGCTGGTAACCCTTCATTAACAGACACCAACAACAAAAACATGATCATATGAACCGGGGGGAGAAAATAACAAAAAAGAACCAAAAGAAACACAAAAAATAATCAACACAAACAATATGCCTAAAGTTCTCCCCGGCAACAACTCCAAAATTTATTTCAACTAAAAGTGTTCTCTTAATTGACTCATAATCGAATGAGGTGTTGTAATAGGGAAAGTTAGCCCAAGTCGTCTCTCAAGGAAAACTTAACGGGGCTTATGGTTCGTGTCATACACATAAAGCGGTAAATCCTAAACAATCTAATACCAAAGAGGGGTTTTAAAACATACAGGAATTTAAATGCGAAAAAGGAAAATATATGAAAGAAAGCAATCTAATTAGGGGTTGTCAATCCCTAGTGGAGAACCTAAGAAAACACGAAAACAGGAAGCTAAGCATAGAACAAACTAAACTAGATCATCAAACATAAATCAATAAAATTCATAGGAGAACGATTCAATATATAACTAAATTCCAATATCAATTAAGAAATTCAATCCGACAATAATCTCAAAGCAAAACATATAAATGATAGAATGAAATTCAACAGGAATCATAAAACAAAGTGCATAGAATTGAAAGGATAAAGAACAAGAATTAATACTCTAATATTGTTTCTATCTCTGTCGTCAACGGAAAGCTCATGCAAAATTGGAACGAAGAACAGCGGCGCGCAGAAGGAAAATGAACTGGAATTGGCGAAAAGCGCCGCAGAATCGGAACCCCCTCAAAATTACCTAAGCGCGTATATATATATATTAAATGAGTGAGCGCCGGTTCACACTGAGCGCAGGTTGAACGGAGTGTTCTGATTAAAAGGTGAGCGCCATTGAGAGAGCCCGCTCGAAGCGTTTTTATTTGGCATGAGCGTCGGTTCAAGGTGAGCGAGCGCTGGCAAGGTGCTTCTGTATGAGAGTTGAGCGCCGGTTCGAGGTGAACGAGCGTGCAAGATAGGCTGAGCGGGCGCCGGGCATTGAACGAGAGCGGAGGTGTGAGAGCGCGAGGCGCGCCGTTGGCCGCCGGGCGGGCACTAGCGAGTTGAGCACACGCCGGCGAGGTGTACGGCATTACGGAATAGCGGCACGGGCCGGGCGCTAGGTGATGCTTAGCACCGGACGGAAGACGAGCGGGCGCTGGCGCCGAGCGAGCACGGAGACAGCGCATGGGCGCTGGGCCGGAACGCCTGCGGGTGGAGGAGCGTAGGGCGCTGGGCGCCGGCGGGCGCTGGCCGACGCTGCGGGTGGAGGCGGCGGGCGCTGGTCGCCGGTGGCGCTGGGATAGCTTCGCGCTAGAGACGCAGCGCCTCGGTGGCCGGGAGCATTGGGAGAAGGTTGTTGGACGGACGCCGCTGGGCGACGGTGCACGTCGAGCGCCGGGTGATGCATGCAACGTGGTGTCGTGCGTGACTTTGACTATTCACCCCGTTCTCCCTCGTCTGAACTCCGAATTAGGAACCGTTTACGCCTACGAACTCCTATCATGATGCTCTTCAATATAATTGATCCTTGGCTGATCCATTTTATCCTATTTAATGCCATTTTTTTACAAAACATCGAAACAAACTAAGTAAGTCCGAATCGATAAATACTAATCAAATCAACGGCATAAATAGGACAAACCACTGAAAACAACATGCAAAATAATACCAAGAATGAGCACAAAAAGAAACCAAACAGTTATGCACCATCGAAGAAGAAGGAGCTAGAAGTGCGTGCCATTGACGAAGAAGAAGCTTGAAGCCGTGCAACATCCGCGAAAAGAATTGAAGCCTAAGCGCCAGTGGAGATCGACACCATGATCACAACGAGCTAGAATAGTCTATGCAGAAGGAGTTAGAAGCGCCTGTGAATGAGGAGCTTGAAGCTATGCGCCATTCGCAAATGGAGATCTAGAAGTTGTGTATCATTTGCGAAGAGAATTGAAGCCTAAGCGTCAGTGGAGATCGGCATCACGACCTCAAAGAGCTAGAAGCAGCTATGGAAGAGGAGCTTGAAGCTATGCGCCATTCACAAACAAAAGCCTAGAAGTTAAATTCATCAAGCTAAAGCCATATTCAAAGCGAGGTTGGGAAACAGCGAGCTAGAGTTAACAAGAAGGAGTCATCTTCAAAGTGTAGAACCAGATTCAGAAATTGAGATCATTCTTAAAATGTGTTGACAGTGAAGTAGTGAATAATTCATCATCTCTAGCTGTTGCCCCATGACTGCTTTGCTTCTTTACAATTTTCACTTTATTGTCTCTTCCAAGAGCTCGTATTTTTCTTTAATAGTCTGAGCTTTAATTTTGATCACCCAACTTGAAATACAAATCAATGATGAACTTTGGCCACATAACTTGAAGGAGAAAAAACACATATCATGACTGAACTTAGAAGATATCTAAGTTGCCTACGTACCCTTTTGAAAGGGATCAAGTCAAAACATAGTTCAAAAGATCAACTTGTGTTTTAGGAAAGTGCCGTGCACAATTTATACTCATGCGGGCCAGGAGTAACATGCAGTTTAGGCTCGTGCGTCACGGAGCTGTCTTGATTTTATTTGATTTTCTTCATAGTGACGTGCAGTTTAGGCTCGTACGTCATGGAGCTGTTTTGATTTTGTTTGATTTTCTTCATAGTGATGTGCAGTTTAGGCTCGTACGTCATGGAGTTGTCTTGCTTTTTTTGTTGATTTTGTCTTTGACGTGACATGCAGTTTAGGCTCGGGCTTCATGGAGCTTTCTTGCTTCTTTTTGTTTGGTTTTTCTTCATAGTGACATGCAGTTTAGGCTCGTGCTTCATAGAGTTGTCTTGATTTTTGTTTGATTTTCTTCATAGTGACGTGCAGTTTAGGCTCGTGCGTTATGAGGCTGTCTTGATTTTTGTTTGTTTTTCTTGAAGTTAACAAGCAGTTTAGGCTCGTGCGTCATGGAGCATTTTTGCTCTTTTTGATTTTCTTGCTTTCTCAATTTTTTGAATTTTTTTATTTTCTCATTTTTTTGGTGCTTTTGTTTTGATCTATGTACATATGTACAAGTTTTTTTTTCCTGCTACATTTCAGGGATAGTAGCACTTCAACAACTTTTGAGTTGTTGCCCCAACTTTCGCCTTGCCATTCAAGGTCGACTTGTTTGCATTGTTAGAGATGTAGTGAGATGAAGCCGCCCTTTTAATGGTGATTCGAACGGGCGCTTTTGGCACAAATCCCAAACCCACTTTGGTATTCTGGATCACATCATCTTTCTTCTTCAAGTGAGGTTCCAGCAGAGCTTCCTCAAGATCATATCCAAGATTGACGGCGAGCTTATACGCTGGACCAAAATGCTTCGTGAGTTCGTTGTCCGAAGATTCTCCATGTTCGATAGCATTACTTTGCTTTGGTCGAACAAACCCTTGAAGAGGTAGAGGAATAGGTCTTTTGGCATCGATCTTGGTCAGAGGCATCATCAGTCCCTCGAATGAGTCCATTTTGGTAAGAGACGTTTTATTCTTGACAACTGGACCGACTTCAGGTTCTTTACAATGCTCAATTTCTACTTCTTTTATTGTCTTCATCATATAGAATTTCACATCAGCAAAATATGACTCGACTTCTGTAAAAAGCTTTTGATCGCCGACCAATGTCCTCACGACCCCATCTTGATGATACTTAAGGCATTGATGCAACGTAGAAGGGATGACACTATTTTCATGCAGCCACGGTCGACCAAGAAACATATTGTATGATGTCTTGGCATCAATCACATGAAGTAATGCAGTTGAACTCATGTCTTCCATTAGCAAATTCAACCTTATGGTGCCAATGGCCCTTTGTCCTTCGTGGTTGAATCCTTGAATCATCAACCGGCTGTTGGATAAGTCATCTCATCGGAATTTCCAGCTGTTTCAATGTTCTTAGTGGCAAGATATTAACACCATCCTCCATCGATGAGGATCCTCTTGACTTTCTCGCCATGGGTGAAGCAACTCACGAATAACGGCATATTATGAGGCTCGCACTCAAGCCGCAAATCCGCGTTGGGAATACGATTGTCAAGACACCTTCATCATCGATCACATTTGACTTGAATTGATTTTGACTTGTCCGTCAGATCGCATAATGCCCCAATACCTTCCAAAGATGTCGTCGATTCGTGGGTGACAACATTTGCTGCAACATTTTCCTCTTCGAGTGATATCTTCCCTTCTTGAGCTAGCCGCATGATCTTTTCTTTGAATATGAAACAATCATGTATGGGATGCCTGGTCAATCAATGGTATTTGCAATATCTTGGATCATCAGTTCGTCCTGCCTCATTTGGTCGTTTCATTTCAGGTAGCTCGATGAGTCCTTCTTTGAGCAGGTCATCGAAGATCCCGGAGACATCGGAGTTTAAGAAAGGGTATTGTTTTTGTTGCATTTCCTTAAATGCCAACCTTTTTTGCCCCATGTCTTGAGGAAAGTTTTGCTTGTCGTTTTTGTTGTCATCTTTTCTTAGAAACTTGACAGGAGTTGCTTTCGTTATCATTGATTCTTCTTTTGGAGCATTGTCAAATGAATTAGTTCCCTTTCTGAATTCTTGCCTCTCTTTGAACTTGTAAGGTTCTTGGATTGGAGGCCATTTGAATCCGCTTGTTGCCATACTTAGCTCCATATCATGAGCTCTGGGGGCTAACTCTTCGAATGTCTTGGGCTGGATTCCTCGTAGAATATATTGCAAGCCCCAATGCAGTCCTTGGATACACATTTCGATGGCAGATGATTCGGATAACCGGTCTTTACAATTGAGGCACAAGTTTCTTCACCTATTGATGTAGTCGATCACTGGCTCTTCTTTGAATTGTCGAGATCTTGTGAGTTCCACCATGCTGACCGTTCTTTTGGTGCTGTAAAAGCGATTGAGGAACTCATTCTCCAGCTGCTCCCAACTATTAAGTGAGTTTGATTCCAAGTCCGTATACCAGTCGAAGGCATTTTCTTTGAGTGAACGAACGAATTGCTTGACCAGACGATCTCCGAATATTCCAGCGTTGTTGCATGTTTCAACAAAGTGAGCTACATGTTGCCTTGGATTGCCTTTGCCATCAAATTGTTAGAATTTAGGTGGCTGATAACCAAGAGACATTCTCAAGTTGTCGATCCTTTGGGTATACGGCTTAGAGTAAATCAAAGATGACTTGGAATTTCCATCAAACTTGTTCTTCATGGTCACCTCGATGAACTCATTGAGTTGGTCTGCCTTGATAAAGCCGTCAGAAGAGATTTGGATGTGTTTGTTAGAAGATTCTCTTTCTCCATGAGTTTCTTGCCTTTCGTCTTCTTCTTCATCATCGTCACGTTCACTTCCTTTATCATTAATGTGGCTTGACCAGTCTTCTCTCCCCTGAGCTTTGTAATCTTAGCCTCTTATTCTTGGATGTGCTTGTTCAAAGAATCGACCAATCTTGTAAGATTTGCAAGTTGTTCTTCTACGGTGGAAGTGTTTGTCATCATCACAGGCGCCTCAAGTGGGTAACTTGTGATAGAATTTGCAATAGGGGATGTGAAGCTTCCTTCAGAGCTAACACTTTCTTCATTTAGAGTGGCAATGTGTTGCTCTTTTCCCCTCACGATGGCTGACTTCGAAGCTTCTTGAAGTTGTTTGGCTTTGCTTCGTGTGATAACGCCAATGCTCTCTAAAGAAGCTTTGAAGTGATCTTGGTTGCATATTTTTGGGTGAACATTGTTCAAGACTTTGGTGAAGAGTAGAGATGAGAGATAGAGATATCCCACCGGGCGTGCCAAAATTTATAACACAAATTTTTGTATTTAAATTTTATAAATACAAAATTATATACACAATCAATTTGATTTGAATTTGATATATTTGAGATGTATTCGATCCTCTATTTATCCTCTGATTCTACTTCTTCAATGTGATTTCTTGAACGATCTTGATGTTCTTCGAGTTGTTTGGAGGGGATGTGATTCATTGATCTCCTCGAACTTGAAGTTTGATTTGATGATGTTGATCCGAAGGACCTCGCCTTGTTTTCAGAGCAACTGTCGGATTTGGCTTGATATGTTGAAGAACGTTTGAAGATCTTCAAGTTTGAGCATCAATGCGGAGGGTTTTCAACTTGTTTCCGAATTGAACGCCATCTTTGATTTGATTTGGAGGATGATCTTGGCGAAGAACGTGGTGATTTGCACGAAGAACGCCTTGAATGCTTGAAGAAGACTTCGAATGATGGAGAAGACTTCGCTGAGGATTCTTCGAGTGTCTTGAGCTCTTTGAATCTTCACTTCATTTCACCTCTTCTCCACCCATTTATGAAGCCCCAACACTCCTATTTATAGATTTAGGCTAGTGGGCTTAGTAGCCTTTTGGACTTATGAGCCTTTGGGCCACCAAACCACGGGCTTAAGCTTAGACTTGGACTTATGGTCCACCAAACCATAGCTTGATCTTGGGCTTGGGCTTATGGGTCTTTTAGACCACCAAACCATGAGCTTGAGTTTGGGCTTAGACTTTTGGGCCTTTTGGGCTTATTTGACGCAGTTTGAGTGGTTATTCCTCTCCGAGGCGTCGTTGCCACATGTCATTCTCCCATTCGCCGATGAAATTAAATATTAATCACATATCTATTTAATTTTGGAATAAATTTCATTAATAAAATAGAAGTTTAATTAATTATTTAATTCGTGTTTTACACGTGGCGCAATATAATTTGTTAACCATTTTTAATTGTCTACAATAAGTAAGTAATTGAAATGGATATATGTGATTCACATCTGAATCATACATTAAATAATTATATATTTATTAATATTTTTATTATTTCATTTGCTACATATAATGTGTGACGAGGGAAAAATCGAGTATAAAATAAATTCTCAATGATACTCATAATCTGATAAGAGCAATGAATGAATAATAGTTGTTATAATCGAAGTCAGATCGGACACCGAATCCAATAATCCGTTTTCTTTCATTATAGCAGTTTGATATTGGTTCCCTTATATAAAGTGAACTTTTGAAAAATATATATTAAAAGAGGTGGTCTTTGTATATGCAGATTTTGATACTTTTCTTCAGTATAAAAGATATTTTTTTTCAATATAAATGTTACTTTTTAAATTATAGGATAAAAAAATAAATGATACTTTTCTTTAATATAAATTATATTTTTCTTAACAACAAATGATATTTTATCTCCGTCTATACGGTGCGAACGGATGTACAGAAATTTTTGTGATATTAAAATACTTCCAATTTTCACAAAACTTATAGCGGGTGATGATTTAGTATAACTTTTTTGGATATTTTTATGGTTGGATACGTGATTATAATTTTGATCTTAGTGCTGGTTCCTGTGAGAATGGAAATAAGTGTAGGAAATAGGAATAGATATGTAAGTCTAGCATATTTTTTATATTTGTGTAGCACAATCAGAATTACTATGTTGCACATATTAGTTTAGCACATATTTCATCTCTTCGTAGCGCATATGCTAAATATATTTATTTAGCACATCTTTCATTATAATGTAGCACAAGAAGGGTTATAGCACTGTACAGTAATCTGCGTAGCACACACAACATAAAATTGTAGCACAACCGAAATTAAATCTCAACCATTGATCCAGCGAATCAAAGACCCAGATTCATTCTTATTTCCTATCAAATTATCCATTCCTACCTGATCTATCTCATATATATATATATATAGAGAGAGAGAGAGTTTATGTCCAATCAGACTTGTGACAAATCTAACATTCAACCAAATTACAACTTACAAGCATGATTATATAACTACACAATGATAACTGAGGAAAAAAAGATTAGTCTGCTAGAAAATCAAGAACACTCGTGGCCAAAACATTTTAAAGCCCCAATCATACTAATTAATACCTAGCGCACATTCAATAACAATAACAATTATTTCTCCAAATTCTTTTTTAATTACCATCTAATATCAAATCGTAAAAACCAAGAAAGTAGGTAAATTTTACATTTATAACTTTATTAATTATCATATAAATACATTCATACAACTAATTATCAAATTTAAAATAAATAAATAAAGATAAATATGACATATATCATAATTTTAATATAAAATAACGAATTAGAACACTTATATAAAACAAGAAAAAAATGCTAATAGGATATTTAAAAGAGAAGGAAGGGAGTATATGTTCATCTTGTCGTATAACAAAAAAGTTCAACGCAAAAATTCATGTACCTAATTAAATTGTCATTATCTTGTATCCTAATTTGATATTTGATTTCACCAACTCAACCGAAACATTGTAATTTGACAGATTAAATGTTATTTTCATCCCAAATGAAAACGATAAGAATCAAAGCACAGGACAAAAATGTAGCAATTAGTATATATAGAGAGCATGTCACGGGTTTGAACCCACACATCCACCACCAGACAAATCTCCTCAATCATATTTTTCTATATAAATATTTAAATTATCAGAAATATTACTGGTTGATATTCCACTCTATTTATTTGAACTGCTTAATAATAGTATTTTAATAACGTTTTGTCTGATTGCTTCAGTTGGAATAAAAAAGTTGTCTGTATATGAACTACATGCGGCTTCCATGCATGAGAATCAGCTCAGATTTCCCAATTCCCAAGGTTTTTAAAAAGTGAAATCACCTTCTACAGTATATTTATAGTTTGTTACACTTATTTTTTATTGAATAAAAAGAAATTGAAAAAGTAATATGAACACTTAAAATTTTCTTTTTGTACTGTTTTTACTTGTGTAAAATTGGATATTTCATTCTCATGATTAAATTAAAAGAATATTTACCCCGAAAGTACTAATACGCTTGTGACTATCGAACTCCAATGCTAAAATAATGTATAGAGCACGAGCGAAGGGAAATAAGAAAGGGACTATGCCATAAGCAATCTAATTATAAATATGGAAGTAAAATCAATGAAGAAAGAAGCACTAGCTTAAGTAAATAAACACAAGCAATATGGTCATGTCGATGTTGTGCTTATAATCCTCCAGATATGGATGGTTAGAAGCTTATATATATACTTTCGTGAGCTTCTGACTTCATATATATGGGGTCAGGGTGGATCCAGAAGTTGATGATGGGGTGAGCTGAAAATAAAATACTTCGGAGTATTAAATATCATAAATGCTAAAATATTTCTATGTTTTCATAAGTTGTCTTGCGAGATTTCAATATACAAAATATCAATAATTTAGTTTATATTTATATTTTTAATAAAATTTCTTTCAATATAAACTTTTCTTTAACGTAAACTTTAGGAAATTCATCAACCAAACCACTAACAAAATTTGGCTGCGATTGAACTTGAACTTTGACAGCTTCGAATGGACAGAGATATATCAGCAAACACTTGAGCAGATGCAGCGCTGAGGAAGAATATGACACCTTTGTTTGGCTAATTTTCCCGACTCGTATGAACCTTTGAGTATTCAGACAAATAGGGTATTCCAAAAGCATCAATATACGCGTTCAAAATAGTAGGCACACAACAATAAGAAGACACAAAATTTTAGCGTGGAAAACCTCTTAAAAGGAAAGAGAGGAAAAAAACACGGGACTACTAGAGTCGTTTAAAAATCCACTATAATCAACAATGGAACAGTACACAATCTTCTCTCAATTATATTAGAGGCATACAAAATATCATACACTCGAAAATAAGCACATCAAGATGTATGGAATCAAAATCGAGCAAAGATCAAGAAAAATATTATCAGAAATTCTCCTCTATTCAGATCGACATAACCCGACCTTCAAAACTCAAAATCCGATCTCCACCGTCCAAAACGTTGGCCCAGATGCTGTGAAGCTTCTGTCCAAAAATCACAGTGATCTAACGATTCAATCCCTGTCACAGCCCGGTTTGGCTAATCCTTACCGAACCGTGACTTGGGGTTTGGATTTCGTGAATATGAAAAGAATAGGATTTTTCAACTCATTTCATCTATGAAGAAATATAGATGTTTCAAATGAATCGAGAATCATGATGGAGCAAAATAGTTTATATATATATAAAGGTTTCAAGGTTCGACAAAACAATAGCTTTTACAAAGCTTAACATGGTAACAAAATATAATGTAGTCTCACGAGTTTGGCAATGAATAAAACATGTGAGACATGCATATGAAGATGCATTCTCAAGGTGAACCAAAATACTTCCTACTTCTTGACAAAGATTTCGCCAACTCCCGCCTGCTCCATCACTCGCTCAACTCCGCACATTTAAAACAAACATGCGGGGTTGAGTACAAAGATTGCACTCGGTGGACACATTGCGAAAACATTTTACTTTACGAAATATTGATCGCACTCATCACAAGAAGACACAAGGGTTTTATTTGAAAAGGCCTTGCGCTTACTAAAACATTTTCTCATTTTCACAAAGTCGATCACAGCCATTTTCTTTCACGATATTCCAAGTCGGCTATGGATAACGCTACGGAGGAGGCCTCCTTCACCCGGACGCACGAAAATGAGCGACCCAATGACTCGGATGTCTAAGCAAATGAGCGACCCAATGACTCAAATGCTTATCTTGTACACAATCCTAACTAGATCTCACCAAGTGGGACCCGAATTGTAATAACTTCCTGCTTCCCGTGCAACCCGAATGGATATATACAAAACATAAAACTTTTTCGCGCATAATATCGTATTTAAAATTTTGCGTAAAGCGATAAAGTAATAACATAAAACATTTTCCAAAAGCTCATAATTAGTTTTGCAAGAAAGCCCACAAAGGGTTTAGGTAAGAAAGCCCACCTCGAGAACTTATAGTTCTTACGTCACTAGTACTTAATTATCGTCTTCTTTCTCCTCTGAGCAGGACCCTTTTTCAATGTGAGAAACGAGGTTTAGTACATCGCTATACTTTTCGATAGAGACGAACATCGTCTATAACGTCCTATGCATCAAATAAGGCTAACGTCGGACTTATATTGACGTTTCCTAATAAAAATGATGTTGATTATGACATTGCTCATCATATAAGGGATATTCCATCTCTTTAGTATATAATGTATATTTTAATGTACTTTCGTAACGTAAGTTACATTGTTACTAAACGTATTACGTCACATAGATCTCATTTTATCGAATTTCGTGCCCTTTGACCTTGGTCAACGATTTTAACTTGGTCAACATTGTAACAGCCCGCCAACCCAAAGTACGGATTAGCAGGGACTGTTAATTAACACGGGATTTAAGTAAAGAATAATGATAAGGAACAATGAACGGTGTGACAAATATCGGGAATTTCTCTGAAATTTCAAGTGTTTAAGGGATGACAAATTCATAACATACATATGACTTTATAATCTAGCAGCGGAAAACATGTGGAATACACATATGGCGATGCGTATCCAAGGTTTAACTATCAGCGACGAAAGACCTGACTGCTCAACACTGCTCCATCCCATCCATCAGCTCAACCTGCACATTTAAAAACAAACATGCAGGGCTGAGTACAAATAATGCACCCAGTGGACTCATTGCCAAAACATTTTCTTTAAATCACACTGCCCCATAAGTAAGACACCAGGGTTTTAATTGAAAATGCCTTGTGCTTACTAAAACATTTTCTCATTTCAAAACATCGCCTGTAGGCATTTTCTCTTTGTATGATCCATATCATTCACATATCTCATATCACATCATCATCTCATAAACTCATCTCGCACCGTAGAGTGGCCACCTCTACTGGGCGCAGCGATGACCGTCGAGAATTGTCTTTCGGCACACAACACCTTACTCGTGCACGTAACCCTGGCTGTGAATTCGCATCGACATAGGGTCCGATATCGATTTTCTCATCGGTCGGGAGCTACCCAACGATCAAGTCGGTTAGCGAACCAACGGCTCATATACTTTCATAGTTGGCGCCCGACAACATGATAGGATCATACATAAAACATAAACACTTTGGGCGGATAATCATATCACTCTCAACCGAAAAGCTTTGTAAATAAATACTTTTCATTTCAAAGAAGCATCGTAAATAAAGGGGTTTTTGAGTAAAGCCCACCTGGCATACGCTTTCCTTATGGTTTTCTTTCTATGTCGACGTTCAAGTCCACATCCCACCTTAACGTAAGAATTATTTTAGTATGTCGGTCACGTTTGATAGAGACGAACATAGTCTAAAACGTTCTACGCATCACTTAGGGCTAACGCCGGACCTATTTTGACGTTTTCTAATCAATTGATGTTGATTACGAATTTTCTTAACATATAAGAGATATTCTATCTTTTTAGCACATAATGTATATTTTAATGTACTTATGTAACGTAAGTTACATTGTTACTAAACGTACTACGTCACATAGATCACGTATTATCGAATTACGTGCCCTTTGACCTTGGTCAACGTTTTTGGTCAACAATTTTGACCTAGTCAACATTTAGTCAACAATTTTGACTTTAGTCAACTCAAAGTCAATATTTTGACTTTTTCAATTTCTTATGAAATTCTATTATTTTATGTGCAATTCTTGTTCCAAAAATTCCTTTAAAATCATACTATGTCTAAAACATTATTTTAGATCATATTATATAATTATACTTGATAAAATAAATTTATAACATTAATACTCATAAGGTATGATTTTTGGTTATCTTAATTAACTAACTAAATATTTTTCAAAAATTCAAATAAATTCACATAATGCTTAATCATCCTTATTATAACATAATTGTTATTTATTATGAACTATTGAATAAAATTTACCTAAGTCACTTTCGAAAATTTTGACTTAGGTCAAAATAATTTTTATAAATTCCAATAAATTCCTACAACCATATATTATGAATTTACATCATCAATATGATATGATAACACTTAAATATGGATCATATCTCAATATCATATCATATATTATAATTTTCGAAATTCATGAACTTAGGTACTAAAGTCTTCCAAAAATTCTACATAAATTCATATAAGCTTATTTAATACCCTAGATTATTATTTCATGCTCAAATCAGTAATTAAAAATCATAATCATCAACATATAGTATCCTCAAGTTTTCGGTCCTTTTCTAAAATTTAATAACATGCTTATTTTTGTAATATAATCATAGTACATGCTTTAATAATATCATATAAACATGATTCCTACACACTTTAGCATATGATATGTAATTTTCGAAAATGTCACATATAAACTAAGCTCATAACTTAAAATTTAACGGATGAAATTCGAAAATTTTAGCATGTATACGAAGATCGGAAGATTTCTAACCTTTTAATCGGTGTCGATTTTCAACGGCAACGTTTTTCTATCTAAGATTTGGGAAGAAAAGATGAACTTTCTCTCTCAATTTTTCTCTCAAATTTTTTGGTTCCAAAGAGAGCAAAATGGAAGACATTTTGATCTAATGTACTATATATAGACTTAGTCCACTTGTACATTTAAAATATCTTATGAAATCTAATTATTACACTATGCAACTTGCTCCCAATTTTCGTCCAACCTACTACTACAAAAGATAAGATCTTAATTCTTTATATTATCGTATTAATCCTTATCAACATAAATATCTTATTCCTTATTCCAATTGTTCACGGTACCATGTAAATAAAGAGAAAAAAATTTCTTTATCTTGTTAACACTTGTGCTTACGGCACCTTGATTAAATATGGTGATGATTTAAAATTGTTTTGATGATAATACTAACTTTAGTAAAATATCTTATTCAAGGTCAACAATTTCAACTTCATCAATTATTACATAAATTGACAACTAATATCTTATCCTATAATTAATATACATGTACATCACTTTCAACAATTGGGATAAAATCCTATCTTATTCCATGAATGTTTTCGGCCAACTTGTGCTAACTAAAGATAAGCTTCTAGTCTTTATCATGTCATCATAATTTATTTACACTACTTTTATATACATTATACACGACAACTTGTATTAATTCAACAACCTGTAAAAATTCTTTTATTTGCATGAAGTTCTCGGTAATTACATGTAATAAAAAAATTCATTCCAATCACCCTTATCATTCACGGCACTTTTAAATAGTATGTAGTAGTTTTATTTATTTATTTTTCTATTGTTTTAGTGATAATATAATATGTATTAATACATTCCAATTAATATCACAAGATAGGAAATTCCACACTTTGTACAATGTACATGTGTGTGTCGGCTACACTATAGTATTTAGGAATGATTTTAATTTTTTTATAACATATACTTTAATATAATTATAAGATAATGTCACATTTGAGTAGTCAACAATTTACACTATGACTTTTTATTTTGTTTTCACATTTGTTCATACTTTATTTTCAAACTTTTCAACTACTACCAAACAAATTCCATAGTTACTTGTTTTAATTGGTAACTACTACTACATTATCTTATAATAATATCCTACCAACATAATAAATTCACATCATGATTAAGATCATAGAAAATTATTTATTTTATCCACATTGGTAAAGGTTTCGCCATATCACCAAACTAATTCCACTTGCACATCTTAATAATTATACTATATATTATGCATTAATAGTTCATCATTATCATAATTAATTCACACAATATCCTAAGTATGACATTTGTATTCATTATAAACAAATTTTCAAAATTAACGCCACCTATGTAACATTACATATAATTTATTTTCTTGAATTTAATGGCTATGTGACATAATATAAGCCCTAGATGATAATTTAAATCATAGGACAATTTATTAAAATCATTCTATGTCACAAAATAATATTTTCGAACCCTATTTTCGAAAATAGGAAACAATTTTCCAACAATTGTTCCTTAATTATTTCTAGCATTATTTTGATGATCATGGAATTTTATAATTCCATGATCATTTGACTGAGTTTTCAACTCATCTCCAAAAGCCGACGTTCCAAACGTCTCAATTCGTTTGATAATCGTATCATCTCTAAATGTTCATAAGAACATTGTAGACACTTCTCTATATTCCTTTGATAATAAGGAATTTAATTCTAAGCTCTGTTACTTAGAAAATATCGTAAAACTTAACTGTCGAATTTTATCGACGTTAGAAAAATACGTTCGAAAGAATATTAGAAACTATGTTCCTTAATTCACTAAGCGTTAGTGAATACGATATAATAATAATTCTCGTATAAAGGATAGTCGAAATCAAGTTTCGATAATTCACTATTTTGATTATCGGAATAAAAATCCTAATTCGCGATTTTTATTATCGCATTTTGGCATTTAAAAACTCGGGGTATTACAAACATTTAGTCAACAATTTTGACTAAAGTCAACATTTTGACTTTTTAATTCCTTTTATATAATTCTATTATTTTATGTGCAATTCATGTTCTAAAAATTCCCATAAAATCATAATATGTCTAAAACATCATTTGGATCATATTATGCAATTATATCTTATAAAATAAATTTATAACATTAATACACATAACCTATAGTTTTCGAAAACCCTAATTAAACTAAGCAAACAATTTCCAAAAATTCCAATAAAATCACATAACACATACTCATCTATAAGCATCCTTACTATAACATAATTTTTATTTATTGTGAGCTATTGAATTTAATCTTCCTAAGTCACTTTTGAAAATTTGGACTTAGGTCCAATAAATTTTTAACAATTCCAATAAATTCATACAACACTATATTATGATTCTACACTTTCAATATGTTATGATAACACTCAAACATGGATTATATCTCAACATAATATCATGTACTAATATTTTCGAAAATCATAGACTTAGGTACCAAAGTGTTCCAAAAATTCTACATAAATTCATACAAGCATAACTAATACCCTAGATTATGATTTCATGCTTCAATCATCAATTAAAATCATAATTATCAACATATTACACCTTCAAGTTTTCGGTCCACATATAAAATTTGATATCATGCTTGATTTTGTGATATAATTATACCATATGCTTAATAACATCATATAAATATAATATCTAAACATATTAGCATAAGTCACATAATTTTCGAAAATCACATGTATAAACTAAGCTTGTAACATAAATTCTAACATATATACGAAGCTCGTAAGAAATCTAACCTTTTGATCGGATTCGATCGACGTCGGCGACGTTATTCTATCTACGATCGAAGAACGCTCTGAAGAACACTCTCTATTTTTTCTCTCTCTATTTTCTCTCCTATTTCATCTCTATTTTCGGTTATGATGTTTATGGGAGGGGTAACCTCCTATTTATAGGAATTATGGGATGATTATAATCATTACTTTATAAAATATCTTAAGGTAAGGTCAAAAATTACAACTCATGCTTATCTTATTAAAATTTGAACCTATGAGTTGTCAATGACTCATGTTTGATCTTATCTTATAAAATCTTATCATATCTTATCTTATCTTATCAAATCTTATCTTTTTAATATTATACACATCTAGGTGTAATTTGTACAAATACAACTCATACCTTATCTTTTTCCATTATTTTCGGCCACCTCTATTCACTAGAGACAAATATTTTATTTTATCCTATAGTCTATTATGTTATTTTATTATTTAATTAGAGTATCTTATACTTATCATAAAATAAATAAATTATCACTTTATATAAGGTTTATGGAATTTCCGGCCACTACTATAAGCTTAGGATAAATTTTTATTTTTTTCCATATCATATACTATAATATAATTATAAGATAATACCATATATTATCCTTATCCTAAAGTTTGACTTTTATTTATTATGTTCACATTTGTTCACAATAATTTTTCAAACTTTTCTCCTACTACATGACAAAGGTCTTAGTTACTTGTTTAAATTGGATTCATAATCTACCTTATCCTATACTAATATCTTATCCAAATAATAATGACATAGCATTAATTAAAGCATGATATTTTTCATCATTTTCACACTTAATAAGTCAAATTTTCGGCCCTCATTATAAATATATACTAAATTTTTTATTTTTCTTCAATAAATAGCTATGTGACACAATAATAATTTTAGATGATAAAATAAATCATAGAAAAATTAATTAAGATCATTTCTAAGTACTAAAGTGAAGTTATCGGTAAATAATTCGAAATTACGAATAAATTATCAATCTATGATTCTTTTCATAAAAATATTATTTTCATGAGTAATTATATTAATATAATGATATTATATCATAAGATAAATTTTGGAACATTTCTAAGCTATTTCCAAATTTTCGAACATTAGGGTTTCTTAGATTTTATTTTATAAAATCCTATTCTTTACCTTAATTTATTAATTTTGAAATTTTCATAATTTCTAGGAGATAAAATTGATCTAGAATCATGATATTTATCAATTATATAATTAAATAGATTATTTAGTACAATTATCACAATAAATGGTAATTTTCGAAAACTACATAAAATAACACAAGATTTTCGAAAATTATAGATGCTAAAGTCCAAAATATTATCTCCTATGATATTTATCACATTTCTACACATTTCTAAGAGATAAACATTATCTCTAAGTTAATCATGACCTTATCCTATCTTTTATGAAAATATCATAGCAAATCTTATCTTAAAAATTATCATTTTCCAACCTTATCACATCCACCTCATGCTTAGGTGTTCAAGATAATTATCTTATCACATACTACATGATAAACATGACAACTCATCTCATAAAATCAAGTGATCATATAATAATTCATAAATTAATTCCTTATACTCATGTTTTTCGAAAATAACCAAATAATAAGGAAAATATTTTCTTTTCCTTCCTTAGTGCAAATAATATCCTAAATATGCTTAAAAACATATTTAAAAATTATTTTGTTCAAATTTTCAAGAGAAATTTCGATTTATTCAAAATCGACAATTACCGACGTTCACTTTCATACTCGTTCCTATTGTACCGTTCCTTCTTTATTTTCAAAATTTTAAGCCCAGAAATTTGGGGTATTACAATCCCCAAAAAACGAAATTTTTCTGAAGCTGTGCATTGAAAATCCGAGAGGAAAAAAAAGGTTACGAATTTTTCTGTTTTGGCTACTTCAATTTCTCCCTTCAAAAATGGTGGTTGACCCTTTTTCATTCTTATAACCTTCTTATGAGCTTTTCTCATTGGTAAAAAATATAAGAAAATCCAACAATAATAATTTTGTTTTAATTTTTTAATTATTTTGATCGAATTTAATTTTGAATTGAGCTTAATATAATATATAAACGAAAGAAAAAGTTTGGGGGTTGCACTGGGCTGGAGCCCGGTGCAGCTACCCCCTAGATCCGCCTATGTATGGGGTAGATGCATGACATATGTGGAAACGTTTGTACGTAAGGTCGATCTGATCAAAGTGTATCCATAAATAAATATGGAAACAAATAACTAGCACATATTTTTAGGAGTGGAATGAATATTTATTTGCCAAAAACTGAGTGTTATATTTGTTTGTGAAATCCAGAACTATTAATGAAGATAACAACGTACTCCAAGTAGTAGACGGCTCTAATTAATACAGATTCAAACTTGAATATGCTGAAATTAATGTGAAGTAGCTACCTCTAAGCATCAAAATCCTAAATGTGATATATTTAATTTTTGCAACCCAACTGCTAAAGTTTAATGCTAGAAGCGGATTCCTTTTTCTATAAGAGAGTTGAGATTTGATTTTAAAGTGTAACTAATAAATTTATTAGACAACTGCAGCAGTCTTACCGTTACGGCACCTCGACTGACTGCCAACTTCAACATTAATTTGCAAGCTTACAGCCTTCAAATACGGGAGACATGAATACCAACTATCATAAAACTTAAATAATCCAATTTATTTTAAAACTGCACTAAATCATAATATATATGACGTGATAATGCATATTATTTGTAACTTTACAAGTTTGTCTACAACCACACTGATGAAGTTAATAAACTCAGATAAAGTTTCATTATTCTAATATTTCATCACAATAATGCACAAAAGTAAAATTCATTATAGCGCAAGAATATATATATTTTACTTCTTTATTTTAAATTACGAGGGAAATCTACTACTACCATCCAGATATATACTAAATATATTCTCTAAGTTGTCTTCAACATAAAAATAAACAAATAAATTTAATATCCAAGAGCAAGTATATAAATGGAAACGAAATAATGTATATCCGCAGACACAATTTGTCTAATTTTCCAATCGAAAATGCGACTGCTGTCGTCGTTGTTGCGGTTGCATTAGATTCCCTTTCGTTGGCAACAAACAGCTGCACCACTCACTAACCATGTCAGCCCTCCATCTCCTCCTCCTCCTCTCTCTCCTCCCCTTCTCCCTCTCTCTCTCGACCCCTTTCAGTAAGTCGACCCCCCCCAAACCACCACCACCTATACATTCACTATCCTTATCATATATGACTGTACTTACTCTGTTTTTCCTTCTCTCTTTTTGCAGATTACAGCATACACATCGACTGCGGCAGCCAAGCCGATTCCACCGACGCCTTCCACACCACCTGGCTCTCCGACCGCTTCTACTCCGGCGGCGCCACCTCCGTCGTCTCCGAGCCCCTCCACTTCCGCCACCTGCAGGAGAAGACGCTCCGCTACTTCCCCATCTCCTCCGGCAAGAAGAACTGCTACTCCATCCCCACCCCCGGCCCCGGCCGCTACTACCTCCGCTCCTTCACCGTCTATGACAACTTCGACGGCAACTCCCACTCCCCCTCCTTCGACGTATCCGTCGAGGGCACTCTCGTCTTCTCGTTTCGCTCCCCGTGGCCCGAATCCGTCTCCCGCTCCGGCGCCTACTCCGACCTCTTCTTCCACCACAACGACTCCGCCGCCGAGATCTGCTTCTACAGCATCGCCACCGATTCCCCGCTCGTGTCGTCGATTGAGCTTACTCAAATCGACGATAATGCTTATCCTTTCGAGTACGAGAAGAATTCGAGCAGTTACATTCTGATCAATTACGGCCGATTCTCCTCCGGCTCCGATCAATGGGGGCCAGGATTCAGCAACGACACCGACGTATTCGGCCGATCATGGCTTTCCGATTCCGAATTTTTGTTGAAATCCGTCTCCATCACCAACGGAGCAACAACCAAAGCGATTTCCGCAATCAAAACTGTAGCTGGGGCGGAAAAAAGCCCTAATTACTTCCCCGAAAAGCTCTATGAAACGGCGATCACGGCGTTCAGAGTTGGCGGCGGCGCGGGCGGGGTGCTGGAGTACGAGCTGCCGGTGGATGCCAAGCTGGATTACTTGCTGTGGTTCCACTTTGCGGAGATTGACGTCAGCGTGACGAGGGCGGGGCAGAGGGTTTTCGATGTGGTGGTGAATGGGGAGAACGTGAAGAGGGTGGACGTGTACAAGGAGGTTGGGGGTTCCACGGCCTACGATTTCAGCTTCGTTGTGAAGAATTTGAGTGCTACTGTTTTAACTGTGAGGCTGGAGCCGGTTGCCGGAGCTCCTGTGATTTGTGGGGTTGAGAATTACGCAATTGTGCCGGTTGATCTCCGGACTGCGTTTGATCAGGGTACGTATTATGTATAATTGTTTGATGTTTTGGAATTTAAGTGTAAATGTTAGAGAAGATTGAGCTTGTTGGTGGCAATTTGAACAACAATCCATAAAGACAAAGAGTTTTGTGATAGTTTGGAGTGAAACTTGTGCAGTTGTGGCTATGAGAGCGTTGAAGGAGTCGCTTCATGTTCCTGACAGAATGGGCTGGAATGGAGATCCTTGTGCCCCTACCGTGTGGGATGCGTGGGAAGGTGTTACGTGTCATCCTACCAAGGATGAGTCTTACCTCGTTGTGACTCAAATGTAAGAAGTGTTTCTTCTCTGTGCAAACATATAGAAGATGTTGATGGAATATGTACAGAATGTTGCTATGGCTAAAAGCCTATTTTTACAAAACTATCAAATTTCGCATCAGATTTTCTTTATGCCTGATAAAATTGAATTATGTTGCGTTGAAAATTGCCAGAGATCTTGGGAGCCAAGGATTGAAAGGTTTTATCGGCAATGAGATTGGACTCTTAGCAAACTTGGTTAGCCTGTAAGTATCCAAGGTTAAATTCTTATTTGTTGTTCATTCGTACATGAGTTGTTGCTCTGAGAAAAAAGTAGTGATATATTTGAAGTCTTGACAATAGTTGATAAAGCTAATTAGCAACACAGAAAGATATCAACCAATATTTGATATTTTGATTCTTATAGACTAATTTTATAACCGTATACGCAGGAACTTGAGTTCTAATTCTTTAGGAGGCAATTTACCATCGGGATTGGGTCAACAGTCGCTGGTGAAACTGTAAGATAGCTAAATCTTGCAGTATTTGTCTGTTTTTGTTTGGTTTTACCATTGTTGGTTTGGACTCACCGGTCAAATATTTATAAAAAATAAATCTGAAATTGTTACATGCTTTGTTTGCTCATGTGCAAAGTTATTGTTAGGTTTTTCATTTGCTTTACATTGGATTTTATAACACGAGAAATAAGATCAAGACGGCAAAGAAACAAACAGCATTTGTATCGTTTTGTTCCATGTTGAATGAAACCTTCTCTATGTGATAATACAGTGGTGCAGCTTTTTCAATATTTCATTTCATCCTCCCTTTATATTTCCATGATTGTTCTGTTCTGTCGATGCAGGGACTTGTCGAACAACAAGTTTATAGGATTTATACCAGACAGCCTAACTTCGTCTAGTTTGCAACTTGTGTAAGTCATGAGCATCTTGATATATTTTTATGAGAAATTTGTCGTGTGTAAGAAAGCAAATCATGGGTATTGTATAAAATGCTTCTCTAAATCTGGCTACTTATGCAGCTGGCTTACCTTTTCGATGACTCGTTTCTTTCCAAATGAGCATGCTGATAAGGGAGTTCCCAACCAATTAAAGATCGCATATCTTACTAAATCATGAAAATTTTCTAGTCAAGCATTTTAACAAATGCACAACATTATACATAAGGATATTGATTTATCGACTTTTTTCTTGAATTGCGTTCTGCTTCTTCTCAGGTTGTTGAATGATAATTTATTGGAAGGAGAAGTTCCAGAGGAACTATATTCGGTTGGGGTCCATGGTGGAACCATTGAGTAAATCTGTTGCTCGTGTCTATTATTTCTTTCCAATATATGCTACGTCTAGTTTGTAAAATTATCATTTCCACTGGAAATTGAATATATCATTTGCATTTTATCGTTTTGCAGCCTCTCCGGTAATAAAGGGTTGTGCGGCTTACCTTCTCTTCCGAAATGTCCACTCTTTTGGGGGAAAAGCGGCTTATCGACTGGTGGCAAGTTCGCCATAGGTCTGTCTTGTCTGATCATCGTTTCTTCGGTTGTTTTTGGAACATACTATTTCTGCATCAGGAGGCGACGCAGCGACTACGACTTTGGTCTACCCCACGAATTAGCATGTAAGTTTTCACAAACCTCGTTTTCGTTGAAAAGCTTACAAGCAAGGACTATGATGATGCCATGTAACTTGATCGCTGTCTATAATCTATATCTATGTGTTGTTCAAGTTTGCTCTTTTACTTTTTTAACTGGTTTTGTTTGCAGCACTCTCTGCAAAAAGAAACAGATATCAACGGCAGAAATCGTTGATGGCTCTTGAAATGGAAAGCCAACATGCCAAAGGATTCATTCCAACGTACGGACCGAATTGATAGACACCATATCTTCTTGTACAAGAAGAACATAAATTTTGACAGGTAAATCAGCTCGAAAATTTTGATCAGCTCTACATTGTCTTAGAAAACCACATTTTGTGTAGAGTAGTATCTTGGCGAGTGTATTGTGTACCATATTGGGTTTTTTTTAATTAAATAAATGCAGATCACCAATCAATTTGTTTGACCTCTTTCTTTCTGATCTATTATGTATTCTTCATCATTCTTTAAATACAGGAGTGCAAGTTGATCTTGAGTAATTTGATTAGTTTTGAACATAGGAATATATTTGAGCTTATTCTGTTGTACGAATACGAATCAGGGATGTTAAATATATCAAAATATTTCAAAAGCATTTTGTCACATATATATGCGTCCTCAAAAATAAATAAATAAATATATATGCATTATAATATAGTTAGTTTTGGGCCTAGCGAGGAATGGTGATACCCCTTTTATCAATTAAATGCATAGACCCATTTGTTGGGTCATGTTCCTTGTTCCTGTACCTGTTGAATTAATCTTTTCCTTTTCTGCCTTCCCTGTAAAGGTGATATTAATTTCATATGGTGATATTAATTTCATATTAACTTTGATTTCGTGGTGGTCCAATTTGAACAAGGTTCTGATATCCAGATTGATACAGGATATTTGGAAACCCAATATGTTTAGTAATCACTGGGCCTATTTTTTGTTGCTTTAATGTAACTGATTGGTCCATTTATTAGTTAGTAGTTAATTAGATAATAAAGTAGGGCTAAGGCCCATGCTGCATGATGTCATGGTCAGTTGCATTCATCTTCCTCCCCATTCTCATCACCCATTCATTCCTTAAAAAAAATTGTTCTCATCTATATATTTATCATATTTTGGTTAAGATATATAGGGTTGGTTTGCTATGCTTGAAACGAGTATGCTAGATAGCCATGATATCTATTTTAAGCATCTGTGGTTCTGTATCATAACTTCTAGATGGGATACTTAATACATGTGAAATAGTTTTATCATATATGAATTTATTATTGAACTAAACTCTCATAATATCAACCTCCCGTCATAAGTTACATATGTTGCAGATAACTTAATACATCTAAGCAATCATAATATTGATATCTTATATGTATGATAGCTAGTTAGATATATCAAACCTTATCTTATAATATCAGAACAAGAAGACCATATTTTGTAACTGCATATATGTGATATAGAATATGATCGATGTTATCGGGTCATATATAAAGTCTATGCAGTTTAAATTAAAGTGGAAATACATATATATAGTATAAGTTTAGGAATGTCAATTATACCACGAATATAAAATGTCAAATTATAATAGTTGTTGGCCTATTGGGACTATTATCACCAAATAGTACCAATAGACCAACAATTCCTATTGGTCTTATTTGGTGATAATAGTCCCAATGTGCCAACGACTTGGCTATATAATTGACATTTTATGTTCGCTACTATAATTGACATTCTTTAACTCGAATTACTATATAACGCCAATTCCTTAAATAAAATACCCGAGTTCTCCAACATAAAAATAGACAGACTTAAACATAACATACAGTATTCAAATTCACATCAACTCCATCGTCCTTAAAAAACAAACAAAATTTCTTAATATTAATCCATAAATCTCAAACGTGTGGACAAGAGCATAAGTTCTGACAACATAAGTACATGGATAGAATTAGTTATACAAGATGTGACTTTGATATGAGGACCTTGTCTTTTCCCCCTAATATTAATCAATTTGATAAATCAAATTGTTAGCATGATACAATGAATGTTATCTCCATTCATCAAAAGCAAACAACCAACGTTATAACATATTGTATAACCATTGTATTCGAACCAAACTGTAGGGTTTTGTGAATGTTTGCTGGAGTTTCAGATCTCATTTAAACTTCTGCCCCATCACTTTATCATCTAACTGTCATTTTCACTTTGATGTATCCTTATCTGGATCAGATTATTTAGCGTACTTTTTCTGCATGGCCTCAACTCTATATGTTAAAGTTTATTATCGCCAGACATGTATAATCCAACAATCTTAATCAATCATCTTAGATCAAGAATGATTGATCTTGATCAATTGATTTGTTTAACTACCCTTGAATGCCTGATTATGCATCAAGAATCAAACACACATACAGATAGAAAAAGATTCTCTCCTGTAGTTTGTAAAACCCAATCTGGACTATTGATCCTTGTATGATATAGGGTTATCACCAAAAGATGCATTTTATATATTACAATAATGCATTTTTTGATGAAAACAGTAGATCATACGTCAATGATCCAGATTTAATTTTACATACAACAGGAGACAAAATTTCTATATGGTCCTCTACCTATGTATATATATAGGATTGAGTTATAATAAAAACCTATTTTTCCGTAAAACCTTAAAACCAATGCATTTTACGTATAAAGTTAATGCACTTTATGTATAAAACTAATGCAACATTGAGTTCTTGTAAAAGACAACACTATTCATCAAAATTTCGTAGTGCAGTAACTTTATACAAAAAGTGAATTAACTTTATACTTAAAGTGCATTGATTTTTAGGTTTTTACGAAAAATAGGTTTTATTGAACTATTTCCTCTATATATATATATAAACTTTTCTTATTCTATTAACTCAAAACTAATCTAATTCATATAATTTAATTGGTTTGATGGATGCTAAGATTGGTTTTCACATAAAATAATGCTTAATGTATAAAATATTCTTTTCATGATAATATCTTTTTATTTATACAATAATACCATTTTATGTTGATATGTAGCTCATAGAAAGATTAGCGGTGTAGATGAATTGGTTTCTAGGTAACAAAATAAGAATAATTTTCATAGGATCATCCCTATATATATATATATATATATATATAATATCTTCATAATACTAAATGATAGAACATGAGGTGATTATTATCGCGTCGCTGGAAATTGGAAGTCATTGTATATTAGTTAGTAGGGAAAGTAATTCAGCTGCGGATATTTCTCGAGTTAATTAATGTTGGTGAAGTTTATGGTAAACCGAGGAAAAGTCAGAAGCTTAAAAGTAAAGATAGGGATATGAAAAACATCGCGATGACAATAATAATTATTCTAAGAAAATAAAGTTTACAGATGAGTTTTGCAGGCAAGAAAGTCTGCTAAGCTGAAAATTTCGCAAACGCTGCTGGGTTAAAACTTGACCATGAGATCCTCTACTTCACTTATTAGTTTAGAACATTTGTGTATCGCTATTAATTTTTTTAGTTTTTATTAATATATATTAACAGAATGAGACTCAACCTAACATTAACGTCTTATTATGAAAATTACATATGCTTATATTGTAAAATATTTAAGTTGGTATATGATAGGATATGGCCCAACCTCTCAGGCCCACTAGCAGGCCCAAACGAGCTGGGCCTGACCTAATGCTACCTTATTCGGTTACGCCCGAAACACAGCCTCCAAACCCTAATTAAAGACGGAGTCAAGGGCGAAGATGATGGGGTAACGGTGGAAATCATGGACAATTATGGTTAAGATCATGGTCAGTTACAGAAGGATCGTGAGCCCGCCATTCAAGGGATTCGTTACAAGGTCTACGTTTATGTATAAATAGGAGTTAGATTAAAGGTAGAAGGGTGATCAAATTACTGAACACTAGAGCTCCTTAAGATACTCATTGTAATACAATTATAGTGAACATCTTGAGGATCATCACCTCCGTGGACGTAGATCGATTCTTGATCGAACCACGTAAAAATTCCGTGTTCTTTACTGCTTTCTCTAAATCTCGCATACTAACGTACACAGATTTATCATTGGCGCCGTCTGTGGGAACCCTCTTTTTCTTTTTCGAACAAAAAGCTGTGTTTTCTATAATTTAATGGCAAGGACACGTGCAAACGCAAGTACTGCCGGCGATGTCGGTAACAACCGTGCAGAGGACGATCAGGTAGTCACACAACGCCGGGGAAAGGGGATCGCGGACGCCACCAGCGGTCATACACCTGAGGGCTACATGGAGAATGCTTCCATACACCCTCAGGATGGTCGCCCTAACGAGGGAAGATGCCGACCTCGATCGGTGAGCAAGAGGTTCACCGCCCCACGAGGTCCTCGGTCGAGCAAAGGTCCGAATTCCTCAATGCCAACCTCAATCAATTCCGAGTTTCCTCAACCGAGGATAAACGGAGCGGGCCCTCAAGAGTGCCCGAATTGGTGGTTACTGAGCAACCGAGGTCGCTCACCCTTCAAACAATCAACGCTCACCGCGCACAATGACCGCCCAATACCCGAATTCATTCGCCTCATACCATCCGCGAGCCGCTTCTCCACCTCGCGTAATGCCCATGTGATCAAGGGGAAAGAAGAGAGAAAGGCGGTCGAACTCCCTCGAGAGACGACGACGCCGCTATCGATCTTCCACCCTCCGGAGAGAGATGGCAACGAACTCCCGGATTCGACCGCACGGACGAATTATCTCTCTTTCTCAAGGAGATTCGATACACCTCGCCACAGCGATACCGTGCTCCAAATATCGCCGCATACGATGGTCTTGAGATCCTTCCGACTTCCTATTTGCCTATACCACTAACACGGCAAACCAAGGATGGAAGATTTCCACGTGTAAGGTCTTCCCGAGGTGCCGATCTCCAACGCCGACGTTGGTTCACCTCACTTCGCGTAACAGCATCCATTACTTCAAAGACCTCATGGATCAGCCTCAAATGGCGCTTTACCAAAGATGCCGCCAACAACCTTCATCCGATTCGCTACAATCCGTCAAGGGGCGGACGAGACGATGTCGAATTTTGTCTCAAGATTCATCATGGAATCCTTAAAATAGATGAGTAACGATCTCTACATCATCAACGATTCAAGAACGGATCCGACCCGATGCTCAATAAAGAGATCACCCGTGAACACCAAGACGGCTAGTCGTCTTTGGACCTTGGTCGACAACTTTGTCAGCGGGACGAGTCGGACCGGAAGAAGAGAGATCCGGGATGAGCAATGAAAGAAAGAAGGAAACCGAGGATCAAGGTCGAGGTGCCGAACGCCGTGCTCGAAAGAATCAAAAGGGCCCAAGAGAATCAAGGTCGACCTCGCCAAACCTCGCATAGCGGCGCGCCATCTGCTCAAATCCAGGCGGAAATATTTGAGCTTCACATCGAGCTCTTTCAAAACATCCTCCCATGAAAGGAGGATCCAAAAAAGTCAACAGAAAGTATTGTGACTACCATCGTGGTACGGTCACGATACGTAAGATTGCAAGATCTTGAGCTCACAGATCGACGAGCTCGTCGAAGAAGGAAACTGAAGAAGTACATCGGCCGACTGGGCCGAGTAATAAAAAGCGCAGAGGGAAAATGGAGGTGGTAACAATCATGACCGACCTCAACGGCACCGACACGAAGATGACGAGGACGAAGGTCCCAATGCAATGGAGCAGGTCTATGCTATAACCGGATCGCCCGTTAGTACGACGAGGTCGTCACTTAGAAATGAGGCTCGAGGTCGACCGAGAGCCGAAAACAAGCGACTCGGGATGGAGAGAACATCGTGTTCTCCAAAGACGACCCAAGACTCCAAGATTATGCCTCACCAGACGCCATTACTATACAAGCCGTGGTCGGCAACAAGAACGACATCGGGTCTACATCGACATCCAGAGCCTCCGTTAGCATCATATTCCGTAGCTGCTGGATAAACTTGATGTTGGAGGAATTATACATCCCGCACCTTCCCGCCATGGAGCTTTACTCAGGAGGCGGTTCAACCCGAAGGCGTCATTACCCTTCCGGTTACCGTAGGACGTGCTCCCAGGTCGGTTACCAAGGCCATTCAATTTTTCTTGGTCCGAGCTCCCTCTCCATACAACATTATCCTAGGAAGAGATCGGTCAGATGCAACCAGGCCGCCCGCTCCGTGTACCACCTCACCATTAAGATACCCACCCCGGTGGGAGTGTTAAGCATTCAGGGTGACCAAACGGCAGCTAAAGAATGCCTACGAGTCTCAACCCAAGATGCGGCCTTACCTCAGGCCTAGCAATTACGTAACCCTCGAAGTTGCCACCCGGGACGACTGACCGAGAATCTTCACTATACGACGACCTACCCTTCCAAAGTTGTCAAGGTTGGCACCAAGGTTCACCAATATTCGCCAACAAAGTTATGCGACTTCTAAGGAATATAGAGATGTATTTGCATGGTCTCCATCGACATGACCGGGTCTCGCCCGAGCTCATAACTCATCGCCTCAACATCGATCCGACCACTAAACCGCCTTCGGCATAAGAAGAAGTTTTGCCGCGAGCGCAATGACCGGTCATAAGGGACGAGGTAACCCAACCTGTGAGGCTAAAATCAGACGAGGTCAAATACCCAACCCGGATGGCTAATCCAGCTTGTGGTTCAAAGCCGAGAGGATGGCGATGTGTGTCGACTATACCGACCTCAATAAACACCGCCCAAAGGATCACACCCTCCCCGACATCGACAAGAAGGTAGAGGCATTGGTGGGACATGAGATCTTCGCCTCGGATTTATATGAGGATACCACCAAGTCCCGATGAGCCCTGAGGATGCCCCAAAACAGCGCTCATCATCGACTTGTGTCTTCGCCACCGGAAAATGCCTTCGGTTCGAAAACGCTGAGCTACCTACCAAAGGATGGTGGACGCGATCTTCAAAGATCACATAGGGAAATCGTTGAGGTCGTCGCCGACGATATAGTAGTCAAAAGCAAAAAGTCGAGAATCTGCGCGTCAGACCTCGAAACTATCCTCCAGCCTCCTCGTGTCGGCCAACCTCAAGCTTAATCCCGTAAGTGCACATTCGTGGTGAAGACGGTAAATTCACGGGATGTCTGGGTTTCAAGAAGGCCCGAAGCCAATCCTACCAAGGCGAAGACAAGGTTTCGACATGCGGTCCCAAGAACCATCCGTGAAATACACAAACTCACCGGATGCCTAGCCTCCTCGATTCCTATCTCGAGCCGCCGAGCGCCTTCCTTCTTCAAGATCCCGGAGAGCCCCAGATTTCACCGGCAGAAGAACACTAGGTCGCCAAGACACCAAGGAATATCTCGCCGACCGCCAACCCTATCCGCCCAAAGCAAGATGAAACCCTATCGTTGATCTGGCCGCCTCGAACGAGGCAATCAAGTCGCGTCTCGGTGCGAGATGAGATGGGACGGCAACTCCCCATCTACTTCATCACCGGGCTCTCAAAGGACCGGAGACGAGGTACACCAACCTCGAGAAGGTAGCTCGCCCCGTGAACGCTGAAGCGACGCCCGCCCTACTTTCAAGCTCATTCCGTCTGTGTACTAACGGACTTACCTTTAAGACAAGTCTTATCAAAACGGAGTCATCCGGACGATAGCTAAGTGGCACTCGAGCTCGGCGAGCACGACATCTCGTCTCCCCGTGCCGGCCATAAAAGGGCAAGCTCACGATTTCTGGTGGAGGTCAAATTCACCGAGGTCGCCTCTACCGGCGAGGTCACTCCGCCTCACAATGGAGGAACTGTCCTTGCATCGCCCGATGGTTGCCGGCGCGATATACGTGGGCGGAGCTCATGCAAGACGGGCAATGAGCGGAATCCTCCTCCTCGCCCGAGATAAGCGAAGTGACGACGCCCGGCTTACCTTCCGACCACCAACAACGGTGGAGTACGAAGCACCGATCTCGGGACTCGCCTTGCAAAGGAATTGAAAGTGGACAAAGTCCAGATATTTGAGATTCCTGTGTCGTGGTAAACTGTGTCTTAGGCACATACGAGGCCAAGGAGGATCGAATGAAGCAATACCTTGAAAGGCAAAAGAGATGCCGACCTCATTCGTGTACTTCAAGATTCATCAAATCCACGAGGGAAAACAATGAAATGACATCCTTAGTAAGTTGGCTTCGTCATCGGCAACCGCCGGTGGAGGAAGTTCATTCCGAAGCATCGAGGCGCCCACGCCGGCGTTATCGCAGAGATTGAGCGAACCGACGACGCCCGAAAGCCTCACCCGAAGTTGGCACACTACCTCGTGATCGGCTTGAGGCCAAAAGATGATGGTGAAATCCCGTAAGTATCTCATATATGAGGGCTCTCTCACTGAAGTCTTACCTTCAACCCTCCCGAGGTGCCTGGGCCGTAAGGTTTACTACGTGTTTAATGAGATTCACAGAGGATCTTGCAGAAGCCACATCGGGTCACGGGCTCTTTCAAAGAAGACGCTGAGGTCGGGATATTATTAGCCCACCCTTATTCAAGATCGGCCGAGCTCGTCAAAAGTGTCCGGCGCGCCTTCATTCCACGGTCAAAAGCTACCCTGCATCGATCCGAGCGACCGCAGAGTCCACGGCCTTTCATGCGGTGGGGATCGACATCGTTGGCCCGCTCGACCGAGCACCGTGTCACTCCGATATTTAGTCGTAGCCATAGACTACTTCACAAAATGGGTCAAGCCGAGCCACTTTCAACCTCACGAGCAAAAGGATTCGACCTTCGTGTGGAAGAATATAGTCTACCGCTCGCATACCGCACATTCTCGTTCTCTCGACAACGGCACCCAATTCGTCGACAAAATTTTAAGGAGGTGCGAAGAGCTCCGGATCGATCAACGCTTCACCTCGGTCGCACACCCGCAAGCGAATGGTCGACCGAGGTGACGAACCGCACGATCATACAAGGATTAAAGAAGAGGCTAGACCGAGCTAAAGGCGTGATCTGGCTGAAAACCTCCCCAAGTCCTCTCGGGTCCTACTAATCCACACCTCGACTTCGCACGGAGAAACGCCTTTCACTGGGTCTATGGAACCGAGGTCATACCGGGTGAAATCGGCGCACCAAGCCCACGCACTCTTCACTTTGACCCGGATGGGAACGAGGGCGACTGCTGGCCAACCTTGATGCTCTCGAAGAGAAGACGAACTCGCCTTCATAAACGAAGCTAAGCACTGAGGGCCAGTCGCACGGTATTACAACAAAGGGTCAAAGCCTCCGACCGCAAGTAGGCGACCTCGTCCTACGAAATAATGAAGCCAGCAGAGCCGAACATCTTAACAAGTTGGATCCGACATGGGAAGGCCCATACCGCGTTCACGAGGACCTCGGCAAGGGGGCTTACAAGCTATCTCACTTATCCGGTGCGCTTATCCCCCGAACCTGGCATATCTCTCATTTAAGGAGGTACTTTACATAGCTTCGATTTCAGATCAGCCTCATGTTAGTCTCCTTACTTGCTTTGCCGAAGTGCGATGTTATATACTTGTTGAATAAAATATTTATTTTTCTAATGAGTATTTCATTTCGCCTCATTTTATTCATATGCGAACATCTATTTAGATATACCGCATTTAACCCTTCACGAGGGGACGCCCTCACGAAGATGAATAACCCACTAAGTGGGGTACTCACTAAGCCGCACACGCACTCGTAGATTACTCATCAATTGAACGCCTCAACAAACGACACTGACTACTCATTAATTTGAAAGTCTACATGCACGCATACGATTACTCATTAAGTTGAAAAATCTACATGTAAAAGACATCCAGATCGGATCTCATCAAATTATGCCCTTTATTTGGGAAAATATACATCAGATACAAGATAAATACATTTACGACCAAAACGAAGTCCTAAGCTATGTTTGTACCTCTCAAGAGGAAAACGACACTTCAAACGAGTCTAAATACATTTATATCTACATACAAAGTTCTACGCTATATACAAACTCATTCGGGCTTCCCGGGCTCGCCTCACGGACTCACCGCCGAGGTAGTTCTCGAACAAAATCCCTGGTCGGCGATGAATACCGGAATGAACTCGTGCCTCCACCCAATCAATGAGGATGGCACCACCTCGCCCGCCGGGTGCGGTCTGAGCCGACACGGGCTCTCGCCCGGGGCGTTCTATACCCGAGGTCACACCTCGACCTCGTGAGCTCGACGCCGCCAGACCACGCCTGCGTCCCGAACCGCCGCCTCTTCCACGCCGACCGCCGCCTCGCACGCCTTGCCTCCGACCGCCGTGCTGCCCTCAAATGCTCCCTTTCAATCGACCCATTAGACGGAGCACTTGGCGTGATCGCGTAGCCTCCTCTTCGGCTCTTCAATTATCGACCGCGGCGCCCGGCTGTAGACTCGCTGCGGGTGGGGCATCGTTATTCTGACGACCTCGACATCTTCATGTACTTCGTGACGGAGTCGAGGCGCCTTTAAACTTCTTGCTATTTGGCCCTCCTCATCCCTCAAAGACCATGCCCTCCGCCAAGAAGCTCGAACTCGATCGTCGGCTTCAGATACGGTAGTTCCACCATCCGTGGATTACCTTCGTGACTGCATGCTCTTCCGAGATCCGAGCCGCCTCTCTCTGTCATCTCGAGCCGCCTCGCATTGCATCGCCCATCCTCGATCACATCGCCAGATGAATCACCACCGAACTTCGAGTTGTGTAATCCTTAACTTTAACGCCTCATTCTCGGCCGTGAGGCGGACCACTTCAATGGGCCTCATGCAACTTCTTTTCAGATTCGGTGACGATGCCGAGTGACATCCATGCCGGCCGAACCCGAGTCACCGGCAGACCGGCTCCTCCAGTACGTCACCTCTTCATCCTTCTCGGCTAGAGCACCTCGGACTTCTTTCAGCTTTGTCAGTAGCTCATGATCGAGTCCGAAGTATTGAGATGTGGAATGCTAGAAATAAACAAGATAAAACGCATTTTAAGAAGTGGTGTCTATTATTCAAAGTAGAAGTTCGTACAAAACAAGGTCCTATCGACCCCGGCAAATCAGCCTATTACATTAGGTCCACTGACCTCAGGCTCATTGCCGGACTCACCAACCTCCCTGCCGCGCCACCGCCGCTCATCCAACGGCCGCCGATCTCCCGGAAGGACGTCCGAGCTCGGCCCCACCTCCGCGGTTTCGGCTCTCACCTCAGGAAGGAATGCTTGAAGCTCACGCCTTCATCTTCCTTGATCGAAGTTACTGCCTCCGCCGTAGGGAGCGAGGCGAGGATACCAAGGTATCCACCACGGGAAGGAGGTCGCCCGGCGATTATGCGGGCATAATTCATACACACCTCCCGAGGATCGACCTCGATCCAACCGTCTTGGGCCTTATCAAAATCAGTCTCTCGCCGCCAGCCTTCTCCAGTGGGCGATATCACCGCGCCTCATTACAAATGCCAGTCGGAGATGAAGGAGGAAAAGCTCTCCGACTCAATAAGCTCGCGGCGAAGGCCCTCAAGATAGGTCCCCACCCCGCCAAGAAGGCACTTGTCTCGCTGCCGCCTTCTTTCTCCGCCTCGGTAGCCTCCTCCCGGCGCTTTTCACTTCGGCACGGCCACCCGCAGGCCCGGCCCTTCTTTTCGTGGCGCCTCGCCGCCGCCAGAACTTCAGGCGTCGCCTTGCAGCGTCAGCAGCGGATTCAAGAATGCCCTCGTGAGCTTCAAGAATGCCGCTTTTTCTCCACCGCCTCGACACGAGGCGCTCAAGAACAACCGCCATGCGGTGCATCTCACCGCCACCGAGGCCGCGTCCCGAATATAAAACAGCTTAGCAACGCCAAACGACAAAATTACAAAGGAGAAGAGTAGCGACTTATACCTTCGGGAAGGATAAAGGAGGCCGGAAGCCGGCACCTCGAGCAAGGAGGGCCATGAACCTCTATCTCCGGCTCGGGCTCGAGGTCGCTCGAGGTCCCGCGAAGAGTCTCTCGTATGCCCACCACCACCACGGCTGCTGGGTGGACTCGCCCGCCGCCTTCTTCCTCGCCGCTCCTTTTCGCTAGATGGTGCGGTAGCGTCGAGCCCGCTATCTTAACTTCTCTGTCGGGTCAATCTTCACCGCATCACGTATAAGAATTTCGTTAGCACAATGAAATCGACGGGGAAGGATAAAAGAAGAAGGTTGCCTCACCCAAATCGGACTCGATACCGGCGCTTCGACCTATAAACACTCACCCATCATTGTTCAAGTCATCCTCAGTATAATTAATCGATAAGATCTCACCCGCATCATTCAACATCTTCCATGGGGCCCGGAGGATTGATTTTCACGTCCTTCATCGCATCGAGACCCCACTCATACCTCGGATGCCTCAACCAGCAGAAAGAAATATCTATTCGCCAACGGGACACCTTCGGCGGGGCGCTATCTTAAACTTCGCATTTAGGTGATGATAATACACCCTCCTATAGACTTGATGCTAAAAACGATCAAGACTTCAAAGGAAAACTCCTCGCCTATGCCATAACAGCCGCCCCTAGCCCAATTACCACCCAATAGAATTCGAGGTCACCGGCATATGGGATCCAAAATATTCTCGAAAGTTAAGGACGTAGGAAAACATATGTTTAGCCCTCGCCCGAGGATCTATCTTGGATATTTAATTCACCATACATTGATTATAAACCCAGCATGCGCCTATATAATTAATCGCAACACGTAGGGTTTTCACGTGTTTACCTTTGATCCGCTCGGGTCGATGGAACGAGATGAATGGATCGAATGGATCGGACTCGTGCTTTGATCTTTTGGATCGTATCCCGGTTGCCCAATCTCCAACGCCGAGTGAGGACGATCTATGGAGAATGCTTCGAAAATCACCCATTGCTCTCTCACCAAAACTCACGAAAATTCTCTCTCAAACACCATGAGATATCCGAAAATTTTGTGTTAATTATGTGAGCATTAACCTAGACTTTATCTCATACCTTATATTTATAATGCACTACCTTAATCCCATATGGAAATTACCATAATCCTATATGGAAATTACCATAATCCCATATGGAAATTACCATAATTCTTTATGGAAATTACCATACTCGTGATTATTTCCATATTCTCGTGATTATTACCATAATCTTATATGGAAAGGATCTATGCATATACCATAAATATAATAATATCCTTGTGGATAAAGAGAATAAAATCTTGCTTTAAAGAGCATAGATGGGCGCCGATTTTCACTCAAGCTAAAGGGCCTGACGGGCCAAATTGTGGATCAAATGCAAGGAATAAAGATGGGCCTCAAATAAATTAATTATCTTATGTTCACCTGAACATAAATTAATTTATAAACATTCGATCATGCCACTAGAGAAAGAATGTCGACTTACCCTTTATTACCGGGTTGAGTCGGCTTGCACTTAGACATTATGAATCCCGTATTTAAGATATCGAACGTCCATTAATTATTTATAGATTCGATCGCTTAAAATAATTAATAACTTCATTTCTTAAGTAGTACCACTCAACCTTATTATTGTACTTGAGCTAACTCAACTGCAGGGTTTAGTACAATAAACCTTTGAGCTCCTTAAGGGACGCCATCATCCTAAACGGATACGGTGACTGACATGATAACTAGCGTGACATACAAGATCGCCACCACCCAAGATGCGAGAATCTTGGTTAGAACATATAACCTCACCCATAACAAGTCAAAGTGATGGTCAAGAACTCATACTCACCTAATACCTTATCGAGGTTTAGATCATCGTAAGTCACCGAGATCTCGGTTCTTCACGATGGTCGATAGAAGAACACATCTCATCGTGATCCTTCAATACGCCGAGACGCATCAAAGATAGACAAGCAACTAAGTCAAGTCACTTATCTATATCGCAGCCTCAAACCGACAACTCGTCCTTAAGTTGTCTCACCAGAAACTTTTATATCTCATTAAGCTTGACCAATCATACGCACTTCGTGATCTTCTACACCGTATGATCTAACTTATATATGAGATAAGGGACACATATATGCAATCAAGTATTCAATTCGGATAGAGATTGTAATAGTGGTAACGAGAAACATTGTATACAAGCTCAACCATAATAGCTTTCAAGATACAAATCCAACAATCTCCCACTTATACTAAAGCAAACTTTTAGTATACAATGTGTCTCTCTACTAGCTATTACAAACAAAACCATCACTTTGCTTCTCCCACTTATACAAAAGTTTCCTTTCTAAGTGGGTGCCTTCTAGCGCAAAATTCAAGTCCTTTAACGTCCCTGACATAGACTTATTGCGGCAGGCATTAGTGAATGGATCCGCCAGTTATCCGTCGTATCAACTTTGCAATCAAGACGCCCCTCGCCTAACGATTTCTCGTATGACATGGTACATTTTCTCTATGTGTTTAATTTCCTTGTGATCCGTGGTTCCTTCGAGTTTGCCATTGCACCTGAGTTATCACAGTAAACCATGATACTCTTGGGCAAACCAGGTACCACATCTAGATCCATGAGGTAGTTCTTGAATCATACAGACCTCTTTAGCGACCTCCGAGCGGCTACATGTTCGGCTTCCATGGTAGAGTCTCGCAATGCATCGCCGCTTTGACTCCAGATACTGGTTCCACCTCCTAAGGTAAACACATAGTCCGAGGTGACTTTTTCTCATCACGGTCGACTTGGAAATCCGAGTCAGATAACCCAAAGGCATTAGACTATCTCGCATGGTAACCAGCCTATAATCTCGAGTCCTTTTCGTGTACTTGAGTATATGCTTATCGCAATTCAATGTGCTTGTCCGTGGTTAGACCGATATCCGACTACTATGCCCATCGACAACAGATATCGAGCCTCGTGCATAGATTGCATACATGAGACTTCCTAAGGCGGAAACTTAGGAACTTGTCTCATTTCTCTATCTCCTTTGCGTCAAAAGTGATCGCTCCTTAGATAAAGGAACGCCATGTCCGAAAGGTAGCAATCCTTTCTGGCGGTTTGCATACTAAAACGAGTAATCACGATCAATGCAAGATGCCCGAGATAAGCTCAACATTTTCCTCTTGCGATCTCGGTAAACCTTGATCCCAAGAATGTAAGTCGATCTCCTTAGTCTTTCATTTGAAATCGATCGGATAACCAACTCTTTACGCCCCGATAACAACTTCACATTGTTGCCAAATAGAAGAATGTCATCTTAGTGCAAGAAATACCACATCACCGCTGACATCTAAATGATACACAACTTCAAATTTCCATGGACTTTACCACCGCCCAAACGTAAGTTCCATGATTTTCATTATCTTATAACGTAGGGTCGATTATTGCTCTCGCCTCGACTAAATCGGCCGGGTTTACGAACAACCCTTACGAGCTAATAAGACACAATGACAACTTTAACTTGTGGTTCTCATCTTGCACAACTTGTCGGGTAGTACCACTTACCACGGTCGGTATCTCTAGTGGAACTCGACCCACTTCAATTTCGATATCCGATCCTCCCATAAACTCGACATCTCATACCTTGGTCTAATCTGGTGGTGGAATACAATCATCTTCTATTTTGAAGAATGATTTCAACTTTGATTTATGATTTTCATGTAGTCCTCCCAAGAATCGGCATTAGAGCTAATAATGACCTTCCGATCCTTGACTATAGAATAAACCACCTTCGCCCTCTAGATAGCCAATAAATAGCTTTCAGATCGATCTAGCCTCCAACTTGTCGCCTTCTTGTTCAAAGACAAGTCTTCGGATCGCCCCATATCCTTATGTGGTTTAAACCGGCTTCGCCCAAACCACAACTCGAAGGGGTCTTTTCGATCGACTTGATGGTACTAGATTTAGCAAGTATGTCATTGCTTTCTAAGCATACCCCGTAACTAAATAGGCAATGTTGCATAATTCATCATTGATCTAACCATTTCCAAAAGAGTCCTATTTCTTCGCCTCGACACACCATTTTGTCAGTGTGTCTATGAAGTCTTGCCTGGATGTAATCCCACACTTCACTAGATAGTCCATAAACTTGTTATCGAGGTATTCGCCACCGCGATCGAACGCAGTTGACTTAATACTCTTACCTAGCTTCGCTCCACTTCGCTTTAAATTCTTTGAACTTCTCAAAGCATTCGGACTTGCGGTGAAGCGGTATAATGATCCGCACCTTGAGTAATCGCCAATGAAAGTGACAAAATACGCGCATTCTCCACGAGCTTGTGTGGACATCGGTCCACACAGTGTCGAACGGACTAACTCCAACATTTCTTTGGCTCTATAACCCTTCGCTCAAGAAGGTCCGGTCGACATCTTACCTTCTATACAGATTCGCAGATCGGGAATGGAGTAATCATAGATTACCCAACGCCCATTCTTAGCCGCCTTTGATCCTATTTAGATTGATGTGATCTAATCTAAGATGCCGAGAAAAGTGGTGTCATCTTCTAAGAAAACTTTCTTTTTTAGGGTTTGATGAAGATGCAACATAGTTATAGGTATTATGTTTGGCGTAAATAGTATAAAGCTTAATTATATAACGTACAACACGTATAACTTCGTCATTTCTTATGATAGAAACACCACTATCAAAATAATGTAATATCCATGAGTAAATAATTTGAAACAGAAACAAGGTTCCACCAAAAATCCGCACATATAAAACTTCTTTAAAACTAAAACTGCTTTCTCAAAACATAAAGTAACATCTCCAATCGCAACGCCTCGACTTTCGTCGCCCATGGAGATCGTTATCTCACCATCAAACAGCCTCCCTTGTCCGCGGAAACCCTCGCAGGTGTAACAAACATGATCGATTCCTGTATCTACTATCCAAGAATGGGTAGAACAAGTCGCTAAACATGTTTCACATACTAAAGCAAGCAGCGTACCTTGAGCATGAGCATAGGGCATTTTGCCTTCGAATGCCCATTCTTACCGCACTTGAAGCACTTGCCTCTTCTCCTTGGCTTCTTCAGCCTCCTGGCAACCACGCTCTTGCTCCCATTACTCCCACTATTTGCCTCGCTTCTTCCACCTTTGGTACCCTTTTCTTTTCCATTTTGCAACGAAAATTTTGGGCCCTTAGATGTGCTAGCAAGAGCATGTGTCCTTTTCCATAACTCCTTCTACAAGAACGAGATCATTAAGCAACCGACTAAGTGTAAACTCGGTCTTGCTCATGATCGCATTCACGCCGAAAGTTCTCAAAAGACTTGGGCGGTGTATTGAGGATGATATCGACCTTGGCTTCGCCGTCAATACCTCCTCCCAACCGATCAAGACTATCCATGAGATAGTCATGGGAGACATGTTCATGGACCGAACTTCCTTCTTCCATCTTACACGCCAAGATTTCTCTCATTGTGTGGGCGGATCGTCCGATCCGATCGCCCAAACTTACTCTCGAGACTTGACCAAATATCGTCGCGCTCACCATCGATCGATCTCGCGTTTGCAGTTCTTTGGACATAGTAGTCATCATATAGCATTTAGCCATATTGTTTGACTTATTCCAAAGTCGCTTGACTCATTGCTCATTAGTCGATCGCCGATGGGCATCGGGTTTAGGAGTAGTGAGAACAAACATGTGTTCTTCAATGATAAGAACATATTCCATGTTTCGCTTCCACTCGATAAAATTTGGACCGGATAACGGATTTTGCGAGCATATTGATAATCGGTGTAAGAGACATATCTCAAACGATAATGTAAACACATAAGCATACGATCGCATATAATTCGTAACAATAATATTGTAACCTTTGATAAAACAATATTAATTGAAACCTCCAATCGCCCGGAATCCCACATACAAGCCACACGTGTGATCGCCACACATGAACCCCCGACTGCACTAAAATATACCTTTTAGTCGTTTAATTTCAATCCATGTCAACTTATCCTTATGACAAATGAAATTAACGATTGGACCTTACTAGACCACATCACTATCGCAAGAAGGGACTTCATGGGAAGTTGTACTCGAGGTGATGTCTAAGCAATGACCACATTTTTAATAATGAGAGAAAATGAATTCTTAGAATTGGCATACTCACTAGGACCATACCGCCCAATTCAAATTCTTTTGTTATCTTATTTTATATCTATCTCAGAGAACTTATGAAAATCGCACATGCAAGCCACGCGTGTGGGCGTTTACACATGAAATTCCACTTCTCAATAGATTTAAAAATTTTATTTAGAAATCTCATCTAACAAACTTATGATAAGCAAAGCAAGCAAGCCACGCGGGTGGGCGTTTACTCACAGCTATGCCTCACTTTGTTTAGAGATCAAAGGTGGAGGTCTTGACATTTTAATTTGAAAATTAATTTGTCGGGTTGCTTGCTTAGTCTTTTTATTCAAAAGGTTTGTCCATGCAGATCACGTAATCCTAGCATGCTTGTCTATAGAACTCAACATGTAAAACATGCTCATGTAATTCTAAAATATGCTTGAAAACGCCATAAACCTAGCATGCTTACTATGCGCACTTAAATACGTAAAACACTCAAAGGTTTGCCAATGTAATTTAAACATACATAGCATGCTACTGCATAATTTAAACATCCACGACATGCATATGAACGATAAAAATAAAATAAAACGTTCATCGCGGCCCATTCATGAAACCTGCACATTCTTGTCGAATCTATTACATAGAAAAGCAAAGTACAGGACCACGCCCTCGTCCCCGAACTGTCGCCCTTCCACGTCGACCGCCGCCTCGCACGCCTTGCCTCCCGACCGCGAGTGCTGCCCTCTAAATGCTCCCCTTCCAATTGGACCCATTAGACGGAGCACTTCGGCGTGATCAGCGTAGCCGCCCTCCTCTTCGGGCTCTTCAATTATTGACCAGCGGCGCCGCGTAGACTCGTCATGGGGTCAGTATGCGTCGTTGATTTGACGACCTCGCATACATCCGCATGTACTGGGTGATGGAGTCGGCGCGCTTTAAACTTCGCTATTCGGCCCTCCTCATCCCTCAAGACCATGCCCTCCGCCAAGCTCGAACTCGATCGTCGGCTTCGGATACGGTGAGTTCCACCATCCGTGGATTACCTTCGCACTGCTTGCTCTTCCGAGATCCGAGCCGCCTCCGCCGCCATCTCGAGCCGCCGCATCGCATTAGCCGCCCTCGATCACATCGGCGGATGAATCACCGACTTCGAGTTGTGTAATCCTTAACTTTAACGCCTCATTCTCGCCGAGGTGGACCACTCGATCGGCCTCATGCAACTTCTTTTTCGATTCGCCGACGATGCCGAGCTAACATCCATGCCGGCGAACACGAGTCATTTCGGCACACCGGCCTCCAAAGACGTCACCCTTCATCCTTCCGGCTGAAAGAGCACTCGGACTTCTTTCGGCTTTGTCGAGCTCATGATCGAGTCCAAGTATTGAGATGTGGAATGCTAGAAATAAACAAGACAAAACGCATTTTAAGAAGTGGTGTCTATTAATCAAAGTAGAAGTTCGACAACACAGGTCCCATCGACCCCGACAAATCGCCTTATTACATTAGGTCCACCGACCTCGTGCTCATTGCCTGACTCACCAACCTCCCATCGCACCACCGCCGCCGCCTCCAACTACCGCCGATCTCCCAAGGACGTCCGAGCTCGCCCCGCCTCCACGGTTTCAGCTCTCACCTCGGCAAGGAATGCTCAGCTCCACGCCTTCATCTTCCTCAGATCTGAAGCTCCGCCCGCCGTGAGCGAGGCAGGATGCCAAGGTATCCACCACGGGAAGGAGGTCGCCCGGCCGATTATGCGGGCATAATTCATACACACCTCCCGGAGGATCGACCTCGATCCAACCGTGGCCGGGCCTTATCAAAATCAGTCTCTCCGCCGCCTTCTCGGTGGGCGATATCACGCTTGCCTCATTACAACCGCCAGTCGGAGACGAAGGAGGAAAATCTCTCCGACTCGATAAGCTCGGCGAAGGCCCTCAAGATAGGTCCCCGCCTCGCCAGAAGTGCACTTGTCTGCTGCCGCCTTCTTCTCCGCCTCCAGCCTCCTCCCGGGCGCTTCACTGCACGGGCCACCCAGGTCTCCCGTCCTTTTCGTGGCGCTCGGTGGCCGCCTTTACAACTTCGGGCCCTTGCGGCGTCCAACATGGATTCAAGAATGACCGTAGCTTCAAGAATGCCGCTTTTCTCCACCACCGCCTCGTATTGCGGCGCTCAGAACAACCGGCCATACGGTGCATCTCACCGCCACCGAGGCCGCATCCTCGAATATAAAACAGCTTAGCAACGCAGAACGACAAAATTACAAAGGAGAAGAGTAGCGACTTATACCTTCGGGAAGGATAAAGGAGGCCGGAAGCCGCACTCGGCAAGGAGGCCATGAACCTCTATCTCCGCTGGCTTGGGTCGAGGTCGCCTCGAGGTCCCGCCAAGAAGTCTCTCGGGCATCCACCACCACCACACGGCCGGGTGGACTCGCCCCGCCGCCTTCTTCCTCCTGGCTCCTTTCGCCGATGGTGCAGTAGCGCCGAGCCTGCTATCTTAACTTCTCCTTGGGGTTAATCTTCACCGCATCACGAATAAGAATTTCATTAGCACAATGAAATCGACGGGGAAGGATAAAAGAAGGCGTTGCCTCACCCAAATCGTCGGTCCACGACACCGCGCTCGACCTATAAACACTCAAATTTCAAAGATTGTTCAAGTCATCCTCAGATAATTAATCGATAATATCTCACCCGATCATTCAACATCTTCTCCATGGGGCCCAGAGGATTGATTTTCACGCCCTTCATCGCATCGAGACCCCACTCATACCCTGATGCCTCAACCGCCAGTAAAGAAATATCTATTCTGCCAATGGGACACCTTCGAGGGGGACGCTATCTTAAACTTCAGACGAGGTGACAGATAATACACCCCTCCTATAGACTTGATGCTAAAAAAACGCATCAAGACTTCAAAGGAAAACTCCTCGCCTATGCCATAACAGGCCGTAAAATTAGCCCAATTACCGACCTAATAGAATTCGAGGTCAGTTGGCATATGGGGATCCAAAAATATTCTTGAAAGTTAAGGATGTAGGGAAAACATATGTTTAGCCCTCGCCCCGAGGATCTATCTTGGATATTTAATTCACCATACATTGATTATAAACCTAGTATGCGCCTATATAATTAATCGCAACACGCAGGGGTTTTCACGTGTTTACCTTTGGATCCGCCGGGTCGATGGAACGAGATGAATGGATCGAATGGATCGGACTCGTGCTTTGACCTTACGGATCAGATCCCGGTTGCCCAATCTCCAACGCCGAGTGAGGACGATCTATGGAGAATGCTTGGAAAATCACCCAATGCTCTCTCACCAAAACTCACGAAAATTCTCTCTCAAACACCATGAGATATCCGAAAATTTTGTGTTAATTATGTGAGCATTAACCTAGACTTTATCTCATACCTTATATTTATAATGCACTACCTTAATCCCATATGGAAATTACCATAATCCTATATGGAAATTACCATAATCCCATATGGAAATTACCATAATTCTTTATGGAAATTACCATACTTTCAGGATTATTTCCATACTCTCAGGATTATTACCATAATCTTATATGGAAAGGATCTATGCATATACCATAAATATAATAATATCCTTGTGGGATAAAGAGAATAAAATCTTGCCTTAGAGAGCATAGATGGGCGTAGATTTTCACTCAAGCTAAAGTGGCCCTGATGGGCCACCCAGGATCAAATGCAAGGAATAAAGATGGGCCTCAAATAAATTAATTATCTTATGTTCACCCGTAACATAAATTAATTTATAAACATTCGATCATGCCACTAGAGAAAGAATGTCGACTTACCCTTTATTACCAAGTGGAGTCGGGCTTGCACTTAGACATTCGAATCCCGTATTTAAGATATCGAACGTCCATTAATTATTTATAGCATTCTGATCGCTTAAAATAATTAATAACTTCATTTCAAGTAGTACCACTCAACCTTATTATTGTACTTGAGCTAACTCAACTGCAGGGTTTAGTACAATAAACCTTTGAGCTCCTTAGGGACGCCATCATCCTAAACGGATACGGTGACTCGACATGAGATAACTAGCGTGACATACAAGATCGCCACCACCCAAGATGCGGAGAATTTGGTTAGAACATATAACCCTCACCCATAATAAGTCAAAGTGATGGTCAAGAACTCATACTCACCTAATACCTTATCGAGGTTTAGATCATCGTAAGTCACCGAGATCTTGGTTCTTCACGACGGTCGATAGAAGAACACATCTCATCGTGATCCTTCAATACGCCGAGACGTACCAACATAGACAAGCAACTAAGTCAAGTCACTTATCTATACCGCAGCCTCAAACCGACCACTCGTCCTGTTATCTCACTCGGTGAACTTTTTATATCTCATTAAGCTCGACCAATCATACGAGACTTCGTGATCTTCACACACCGTATGATCTAACTTATAATGAGATAAGGGACACGTATATATGCAATCAAGTATTCAATTCGGATAGGAGATTGTAATAGTGGTAACAGAAACATTGTATACAAGCTCAACCATAACAAATTTTCAAGAAACAAATCCAACAAAGGAAAATAGGGCAAAAGAAACCTAAGCCCAGCTATCAAGCTATCTACAAATATGGTAATAAATCCTCCGGAGGGGCCATCGCCTATCATTGGGTTTCGCGCACCACCATGCATCCTCCTAATATGGTATTCTCAGTAATTCCAAAAGCTCCTCACATTAGAGTCGACCTCGCCACGCCAATCCCGAGGTCGTCCCCATACCGATGACACCGGCGAACCCTAGAACTAAGTCCTATGGATTTACCTAGGCGGTTGTGGCACATATAATCCTTCACATCGAATACAGGCGCCGTAACCCAAATCGAACCGTAATTATCGAGGCGAGAAGAGGAACGGTAAGATGAAGAATACATACTTACTTTTTATGAGCGAGATATCCAACTTCTTCAACAAAGTTTAAAGGAGAATTAGGAATTTCTACAAGTATGTTCTCCGAATCAAGCGTCAAGAAGAAAATGAACAGCTACCTCATTTGGACCTATTTATAGACTAATGGCGCTAAAAAGCTGCCGCTTCATTTATCACACGCGCTATCTGCGATTGGATGTGTAGTCGACGCGAGCACGCTGTTCGAGCACCCAACTACCGCCGGCGCGCATGACGATTATATAGTAAGACGTATGCACCGCCACCGATCACGTAATGATTACATTGAACTCGGACCTCTGACCACGCCCATGTCCTCTTCGCACCAGCGAGAACCATTTAGGTCGGACCTCGACGCCCTCCGAAAGGTAGGAGCCATACTGTCGAACCTCGGTTTTCCTTCAAGCGATCGCTCGTGTCGTGCCTCGCCTTTCCTTCAAGCGAGCCACCCAAATCGCACCTCGGTTTCGCCAACGAACGTCCGCCTTTACAAGAGATTCTCCTTCGCTCAACCTCGACGTCCTCCGTAAGAGCGAAGCCGCTTTCGCACCAAACCTCGTGTAACTTATACACGCACCGCTATCCGTGTCATAATTCGGCTTCCTTTGCGTTAAGAGATCGAGAACCTTCAACAAACAACTTCACCAAGCAACATCCCGCCTCGGCAAAGCACATTCTCCGCTCACCTTCGGCAAGGCTATTCCCGACTTTTCGGGTAGGGCTATGATAGGATATGGCCCAACCTCTCAAAGCTCCACTAGCAGCCCAAACGAGTGGGCCTCGACCTAATGTCGCCTATATTCGGTTACGCCCAAACACACCTCCAAACCCTAATTAAAGACGGAGTCAAGGGCGAAGATGATGGGGTAACGGTGGAAATCATGGACAATTATGGTTAAGATCATGGTCAGTTACAGAAGGATCGTGAGCCCGCCATTCAAGGGATTCGTTACAAGGTCTACGTTTATGTATAAATAGGAGTTAGATTGAAGGTAGAAGGGTGAGCAAATTAATGAACACTAGAGCTCCTTAAGATACTCATTGTAATACAATTATAGTGAACATCTTGAGGATCATCACCTCCGTAGACGTAGATCTGATTCTTGATCGAACCACGTAAAAACTCCTGTGTTCTTTACTGCTTTCTCTAAATCTCGCATACTAACGTACACAGATTTATCAGTATATTTAAACATATTCAAGATCGATGGCATAAATATTAAATATGCATCTGGCTCTGACTTTTGACTCCACAAAATTAGGCAGCAAAAAAGCCAAGTTGAACAATTCTCTATGATGACTTTCATGTACGTGTTTATAAACAAAAAGACAATGACTTTTCTATGCTTTTGAAAAATAAAAACGTTACATATCTGTCCATTGAGTAAAATTTCAACTTCCAGGGTGCAAATCGTACACAATAATGGAGAAAAATAATATTATGAATATTCTTTTCGACTAAACGAATCACAATTCAAATACTGGTTGATAATTATATATTGCATTTATTGTTTTAAAATATATTTTTGGAGGTCTGCATGTCGAGTTATTTTGCAACTAGTTATTTTTTAGATACATTTTTGTCACAACCCAACTACTTAATCAGGTAATTAGACCGTGACTTGGGGTTAAGAAGGAAACTCTGATAATTAATAACGTCAACAAAGATCAAAATATCTCAAGAGACAGATAGGATACCGACTTTTATCAAGAAGGATCCAAACGTTTATGGACTAAAGAGGTAAAATGGAATTGAACAAAAGATGATTTTAGATCCTCGACCACAATGAAGAATCAAAGGAGAAGGATAACGGTTGAGGACAAATAATCACAACGGAATAACCAATATCGATAATGGATATATTCAAGCGTACTTCGACAACCATAAGAATTCTTCAAAGGTTCAAAGCATGGTTCGACAATTATTTCAGGACATAATATTGAATCCAATGAAATCAATTCTGAGCATTTGAGAATCATTGTTCACAGAGCATTGAACATGATCACTTTATCATAACAGAACATATAAACAGGTAAAGCCAAAGTTCGGCAATGGAAAGTATGACTGAGAATTATGTATGATGACATAATTCTTTGGGCAACAAAACATGACAACTTTCAACAAATAAACATTTTCAACATGAGTCGAACATTTAGAGAAGCTCCTTTGCACAACATTCGATTCCAACATCCTCTCGAGCTCCACCGCATATTAAGAAATATATGCGGTATGTGAGTACAAAATGCACTCAGGGTATACGCAAAAAACATTTAAAACTTTGCCCTTAGGGCTATAAACTTGACTTGCCATAACATATGCTTTCATAAATAAATACTTACTTGCTTTCATTCTCATAATATCATATGCATATGCATGTTTCATGTTTGCATGCAACTTTCTTCTTCCTTCCCATATCCACAATTCTTTTCAAGTGTTGAGAAGAGGTCTCCTTCTCAAACACTTTAGCATCACATACCCGAGTTGGACCCAAAGGTTCTCAACTACGGTCATACCCGACATCGGTCATTTCTTTCTTTCTTTCTTCCTTTCTTTCATTATTTCTTTCTTTCTTTCTTTCTTTCTTTCTTTCTTTCTTTCTTTCTTTCTTTCTTTCTTTCTTTCTTTCTTTCTTTCTTTCCCGTGGATAGGTAGTGCATTATGCTTATGCTCATGCTCAGAACTTTGGCAATTCAATCAACTTTTGTTCTCTTGATGTATGATGTGTTTATTTCAAACACATATCTTCGTAATAAAGAACACATGGAACACATCGAAAATAACGTCGAACTTGAAAGAAGTACAAATCCGCAGTGATTGGCCAAATCTTTATTAGAATCTCGCATGCTTCGATACATTTCGATAACTTTTAATTTTTTTTACTTGCCGTCGATTACGACCATTTCTTCAATCACTTCGTCCGCACACTTTTCTTTCTCTAATCGCATCTTAGAAGAGCGACGATCTTTGCTTTTGACGTAGAGAACTTCATAGAGTGTCATATAAATCGTTGCTCGATAGTTGCCGTTGTATGTAATTTAATCTTGCCTTCATCTCTTATCAAAACTCGTCCAAATGAGATGTAAACTTGAGTCTCGATTGAGATGATTGAGACGAGCACTCCATGTAAACATACTATCTCTCAAATGCATACTTGAGCTAACTTGCACACCCATATCCGATAGAGGTCGAATAACATAAGCATACTTCATGAGTCGATCGATACTTCATGAGTCAATCGATTGTCACCCACGCTCGATTTGGGTAACCAACACGTATGTCTTCTCATCTTTCAACTTTATAAAGAATATAACGGATCGGGTCTACAAAATTCACAATCATATACTGCGACAATCTTCTTTCTTCGCTTCATGCTCGTAAGCTAAATCTCTTCTCGGTTGCGTAATCCGAGGTATATACTTTTCTTACAATTCTTCCTGAATTGCTTCCACGTAAAATTCTCTAATTGCTCGAAAAAATTTCTAACGTAATCTTCACCGTAAAACTATCGACCCTTCCGCTAATCGATATACATAGGAGATATTCTTGATCATAGCATTCCACAAACTTGAGAATTCGATCAATCTGAGCGAACTCATTTACATCGATTCGATTACCAACTTCATTAAAGAAGAAGGATCGACTTTAACTCGCCATTCTTCGATTGATTTAAGGGGAGAAACTACGTAAATCTTGAAAATAATTATACTTTCTTATTCTTTCTTTCCAGAATGAAGATTTCTTCTTCTGGTTAGCATACTGCATTGCAAATAATACCAAAATGCAGTACCTCTTGTTTATCAAAAGCAGGGAAAAGGTTTTCAATCAATAAATAGATTTAGTTCTCAAAGATCTTCACAATTGCTTATCACAAGGTTATGATATGAGAATACATAACTGGTAGCAGAATGATCCTATAAATATCCGAGGAAGAAAATTTGCTTCTTTGGGAATTTTACAAAAACAGGGGAAAACTTTAGGTATATAGATAATTTGATATCTCTGACAAAGCACATCCGATATAATCTACAACCATAGCTTTCATTCCATCCACGAAAAGTCACAAAAGCGGTCGACCGATGTTTAGGGTTGTAGTTGTGCTGCCAATAATTTGTACCACTTGAGTTCATACACAAAAATCTCGAGATATTTGGGGTCTCGATAAACTAGCTTGAGTCTTTTCTCAAATCTCCAAATGAGAAATCTTGGAAACATAAGAAAATAGAATAAAGCGAATCGATGTAGAATCTCAAGAGATGCTAAAACTGATCGCATTAATCTAGATCAATAAGAAGCATCTCAATATCGATTTAAGAATAATCAATTTGTATAAGGTCTACATCGTTCAAACATAATTAATGAGCATTTAATAAAGAATACTCTATTTCTAGAGTCAAGTACTAGCATCATGCTCGTGAATAAAAGAATCATCATTTACGATCCAAGGTGTTCATCATAAAGTGGAAAAGGAAAATCATCAACCAACTAAAGTCGATGAACAAGCGAAATAGATTTAACAATAGGGAAAATGAATCAAAATGAGGGGTTCGAGTGTAAATAATATTGAAATTTAATTGTAACTAGGAATCTGGAGAAATCAGCTCGCTCAAAGCAACAAAACCAGATTCAATATAAACAATGGCAATAGCAACAACCCAATCTTGTCATCTTTTAGGCAATAAAGGAATCAACTAAAATTCTCCATCTAATCTCGATACGCCTTGCTCAACCGTTTCTTTCCACTAATGATGGATTCGAGCGAAAAATTCGTTCAAGGTAAGCTACTCTTCTGATGCATATAGATGGAAATTCTCTTTGATCATTGCTGATGAATATAAACGAACGATGAAAAACGTCATGACGACAACAAAATAACAATATCAGGACGACGATTAATAAGTCGTACTCTTTCGAATTGTCTGGACGGTCTTTGTCATTCTAATAAGAATGCTCGACTTTTGCAGAAACATACTCGTTTTATTCTGCCAACTTTCAACAAATAAACATTTTCAACATGAGTCGAACATTTAGAGAAGCTCCTTTGTACAACATTCGATTCCAACATCCTCTCGAGCTCCACCTACATATTTAGAAATATATGCAGGGCGTGAGTACAAAAATGCACTCAATGGGTATACACCAAAAACATTTAAAACTTTGCCCTTAGGGCTATAAACTTGACTTGCCATAATATATGCTTTCATAAATAAATACTTTCTTGCTTTCATTCTCATAATATCATATGCATATGCATGTTTCATGTTTGTATGCAACTTTCTCTTCTTCCTTCCCATATCCACGGATTCTTTCTGCGTGTTGAGAAGTAGGCCTCATTCTCAAACACTTTATCATCACATACCCGAGTTGGACCCGAAGGTTCTCAACTACGGTCATACCCGACGTCGGTCATTTCTTTCTTTCTTTCTTTCTTTCTTCCTTCCTTTCTTTCTTTCTTTCTTTCTTTCTTTCTTTCCCGTGGATAGGTAGTGCATTATGCTTATGCTCATGCTCAGAACTTTGGCAATTCAATCAACTTTTCAAATAATTGCATATCATATAATCTCATATCATCTTTTGTGCATAAGCATACTCAAAACAGGCAAGTCATTTAACTTTGAAATTTGTACATAAATGCATTTCATATCATTTTGAAAATGTATAAAGCGTGAAATATCGTTTTAGAAAATATTTATACCCATCTGGCGAAAGTCACTCGGGACTGTACCTTTCGTCTTTCACATCTTTCTCCTTCTCACTTGATCCTTCAATCAACGTAGATCGGCATAAAAGCCTATCAAGAATCAAACAAAAACATGACTTATCTTAGTCGTCGTCACGACTATATCATATCTTCTCGATATCAAGACGCTATAGTCTATCAACACTGGGTCATCGATCCTCTAATATCTTATTAACAATAAATTCTAACAAAATTTCGGTGAGTAACGCTTAATAAACGATCGCCATCCAATACCAATTCAATCCAAATTTATCCCAAACTCCACCAAATCATCACTGTATGTCCAAATGAGCATATAAAACTCAACAACAAGCTTTAATTATCCAATCTTAGCCAAAATCGAACCATCCCCTTAAGACATAACATTATGTCCAACGTCACCAATCACGTGAGACGTCATCTAACACCAATGAACTCCTATACATGCTCAAATATCTTCAAATATCACCAATCTATCATCAAAACAAAAAGCTCAAAGCTTTAACACTGAAAACCCATTTTTGTCGGCAAACTAAAATTTTACACTTTTTGAATACGTCGGCCGAAAAATTCGAATAAATCATTTTAAGCATTATTCATATCATAGAATCCAAATACGAAGTCAAAATGATCAAATAAAATCAAAATTCCAACATTATAATGGCTAGGGTTTTCGGCCATTTAGGGTTTTCAAAATAGTTTCGATTTCAAACGTTTTTCTTGCTCCAAACATGTTTATATCAATCCAATAACACATATATGAAGGCAATTCAACCATATAAACATCATATATTCAAGATCAAAGGCCTTCATATTTTCGAAAATTACCTGAAATTCCAAAACAATAACATATGCTTTACAAATTCAACGTTAAACAATACATAGACGTCAAATCTATCATAATATCATGAAATAATCAAACAAAACATACTTCTTCACAAATTCAAAAAATGACCGAAAATATGATAGATTCATATGTTCATATTTTTAAAAATTTCAAACCTTGATGTGTTCTAAGGTCGAGATTATACCTCGTTTCGAAGACGGATCGAAAATTTAACGGTTGGATCTTTCAATTTTGGGGCTAGGGTTTTCGAAAATTTAATGTGTGTGTGAGTGTGTGTGGACGTGAATTTGGGGAAGAAATGGAGGTTGAATAGTGTTATTTCATTTATCTATGTATTAAGCTTATGTAATAATTTAATTTAGTTTTGATTTTCTTTAAATAAGTGATTATTCATCACTTATCTAGAAACACTTTCTTTCCTTTTCTTTTTTATCAATTACTTTAATAAATAAATCATAGCTTTTCCTTGAAAATTAAATATAATTATTGTCAAATAATGCATAACGTTTCAATAGCAAGAAATCGAAACTAATTATCTGATAAAACAATCTCTACTTTAATCTTTGCTTTTGAACTCAATAATATATCATAAACCTCAAATTATAATTATAAAAATATATTCTTTACTTCGAAAATCATTTTTAATATTCGCTCTTAATTGAGCTTAATCGGCAAACGCCGACGCCACAAAACATAGATTTTAAATTCCCAATTTTCGAAATCACGACTTAATTGAACATGTATCTATTATCTCAAGACCCTTGGAATCTAGGTCTTCTTATTCTAAATAAGATCTAAGAATCTTATCTCGATTCTATCTCATTACGCCTCAATTCTATCTTCTCAACGAAGCTTAACGTAAAAGCTTCTAACTTAACCAACTCTTTCTTAAGGATGCAATGCCTTCTTATAAAGCTCTTAATCGGGAGCTAATATCTCTCATGAAAATACGGGTATTACATTCTCACCCTTACAAAATTCCATCCTCGAAATTTCGTACCTTTCGAGGTCTTCTTTATCATCTAATCTTTAGCTTCCATGTCGCTTCTTCTAAATCATCATGCTTCTAAGTTGATTAAGATATATTCTGGCTTCCTTTCGTAGTTGAAATCTTACCTAAAATCATTTGTTCTCTTGATGTATGATGTGTTTATTTCAAACACATATCTTCGTAACAGCAACACATGGAACACATCGAAAATAACGTCGAACTTGAAAGAAATACAAATCTGCAGGTGATTGGCCAAATCTTTATTAGAATCTCGTACAGTTTGATACATCTCGATAACTTTTTAATTTTTTTTTACTATCCGTACGATTACGACCATTTCTTCAATCACTTCGGTCCACACACTTTTCTTTCTCTAATCGCATCTTAGAAGAAATGACGATCTATGCTTTTGACGAGAGAACTTCATAGAGTGTCATATAAATCGTTGCTTGATAGTTGTCGTTGTATGTAATTTAATCTTGCCTTCATCTCTTATCGAAAACTCGTCCAAAATGAGATGTAAACTTGGAGTCTCTGATCGATACTTCATGAGTCGATCGATTGTCACCCACGCTTCGATTTGGGTAACCAACACGTATGTCTTCTCATCTTTTCAACTTTATAAAGAATATAACGGACTGGTCTACAAAATTCACAATCATATACTGCAACAATCTTCTTTCTTTGCTTCATGCTCGTAAGCTAAATCTCTTTCTGGTTGCAGAATTCCGAGGTATATACTTTTCTTACAATTCTTACATGAATTGGTTCCACGTAAAATTCTCTAATTGCCTGGAAAAATTTCTAACGTAATCTTCACCGGAAAACTATCAATTCACGCGTTAACGATATACATAGGAGATATTCTTGATCATAGCATTCCACAAACTTGAGAATTCGATCAACGGAGCGAACTCATTTACATCAGTTCGATTACCAACTTCATTAAAGAAGAAGGATCTGACTCAAAACTCTACCATTCTTCGATTGATTTAAGGGGGAGAAAGTACAGGTAAATCTTGAAAATAATTGTACTTTCTTATTCTTTCTTTCCAGAATGAAGATTTCTTCTTTTGGTTAGCATACTGCATTGCAAATAATACCAAAATGCCGTACATCTTGTTTATCAAAAGCAGGGAAAAGGTTTTCAATCAATAAACAGATTTAGTTCTCAAAGATCTTCACAATTGCTTATCACAAGGTTATGTTATGAGAATACATAACTGGTAGCAGAATGATCATATAAATATCTGAGGAAGAAAATTTGCTTCTTTGGGAATTTTACAAAAACAGGGGAAAACTTTAGGTATATAGATAATTTGATATCTCTGACAAAGCACATCCGATATAATCTACAACCATAGGCTTTCATTCCGTCCACGAAAAGCTGTCACAAAAGGCAGTCGACCGATGTTTAGGGTTGTAGTTGTGCTGCCAATAATTTGTACCACTTGAGTTCATACACAAAAATCTCGAGATATTTGGGGTCTCGATAAACTAGCTTGAGTCTTTTCTCAAATCTCCAAATGAGAAGTCTTGGAAACATAAGAAAATAGAATAAACTGAATCGATGTAGGAATCTCAAGAGATGCTAAAAACTGACTGCATTAATCTAGATCAATAAGAAGCATCTCAATATCGATTTAAGAATAATCAATTTGTATAAGGTCTACATCAGGTTCAAACATAATTAGCTGAGCATTTAATAAAGAAGACTCGATTTCTAGAGTCGAAGTACTAGCATCATGCTCAGGAATAAAAGAATCATCATCTACGAGCCAAGGTGTTCATCATAAAGTGGAAAAGGAAAATCATCAACCAACTAAAGTCATGAACAACTCGAAATAGATTTAACAATAGGAAAATGAATCAAAATGAGGGGTTCGAGTGTAAATAATATTGAAATTTAATGGTAACTAGGAATGCGGAGAAATCAGCTCGCTCAAAGCAACAAAACCGATTCAATATAAACAATGGCAACAAAGAACAACCCAATCTTGTCATCTTTTAGGCAATAAAGGAATCAACTAAAATTCTCCATCTAATCTCGATACGCTTGCTCAACCGCTTCTCCACTAATGATGGATTCGAGCGAAAAATTCGTTCAAGGTAAGCTACTCTTCTGATGCATATAGATGGAAATTCTCTTTGATCATTGCTGATGAATATAAACGAACGACGAAAAACGTCATGACGACAACAAGATAACAATATCAGGACGACGATTAATAAGTCGTACTCTTTCGAATTGTCTGGACGGTCTTTGTCATTCTAATAAGAATGCTCGACTTTTGCAGAAACATACTCGTTTTATTCTGCCAACTTTCAACAAATAAACATTTTCAACATGAGTCGAACATTTAGAGAAGCTCCTTTGTACAACATTCGATTCCAACATCCTCTCGAGCTCCACCTACATATTTAGAAATATATGCAGGGCGTGAGTACAAAAATGCACTCAGTGGGTATACGCCAAAAACATTTAAAACTTTGCCCTTAGGGCTATAAACTTGACTTGCCATAACAAATGCTTTCATAAATAAATACTTTCTTGCTTTCATTCTCATAATATCATATGCATATGCATGTTTCATGTTTGCATGCAACTTTCTTCTTCCTTCCCATATCCATGGATTCTTTTCTGCGTGTTGAGAAGTAGGCCTCCTTCTCAAACACTTTATCATCACATACCCGAGTTGGACCCGGGTTCTCAACTACTGGTCATACCCGACGTCGGTCATTTCTTTCTTTCTTTCTTTCTTCTTCTTTCTTTCTTTCTTTCTTTCTTTCTTTCTTTCTTTCTTTCTTTCTTTCCCATGGATAGGTAGTGCATTATGCTTATGCTCATGCTCGTAACTTTGGCAATTCAATCAACTTTTCAAATAATTGCATATCATGTAATCTCATATCATCTTTTGTGCATAAGCTTACTCAAAACAGGCAAGTCATTTAACTTTGAAATTTGTACATAAATGCATTTCATATCATTTTGAAAATGTATAAAGCGTGAAATATCGTTTTAGAAAATATTTATACCCATCTGGCGATAGTCACTCGGGAATGTACCTTTCGTCTTTCACATCTTTCTCCTTCTCACTTGATCCTTCAATCAACGTAGATCGGCATAAAAGCCTATCAAGAATCAAACAAAAACATGACTTATCTTAGTCGTCGTCATGACTTTATCATATCTTCTCGATATCAAGACGCTATAGTCTATCAACACTGGGTCATTGATCCTCTAATATCTTATTAACAATAAATTTAACAAAATTTCGCGTAGTAACGTTTAATAAACGTATCGCCATCCAATACCAATTCAATCCAAATTTATCCCAAACTCCAACAAATCATCACTGTATGTCCAAATGAGCATATAAAACTCAACAACAAGCTTCAATTATCCAATCTTAGCCAAAATCGAACCATCCCCTTAAGACATAACATTATGTCCAACGTCACCAATCACGTGAGACGTCATCTAACACCAATGAACTCCTATACATGCTCAAATATCTTCAAATATCACCAATCTATCATCAAAACATAAAGATCAAAGCTTTAACACTGAAAACCCATTTTTTCAAGAAACTAAAATTTTACACTTTTGAATCGTCGGTTAAAAATTCAATAAATCATTGAAGCATTATTCATATCATAGAATCCAAATACTAAGTCAAAATGATCAAATAAAATAAAAATTCCAACATTATAATGGCTAGGGTTTTCGGCCATTTAGGGTTTTCAAAATAGTTTCGATTTCAAACGCTTTTTCGCTCCAAACAAGTTTATATCAATCCAATAACACATATATGAAGGCAATTCAACCATATAAACATCATATATTCAAGATCAAAGGCCTTCATATTTTCAAAATTACCTAAAATTCCAAAACAATAACATATGATTTACAAATTCAACGTTAAGCAATACATAGACGTCAAATCTATCATAATATCATGAAATAATCAAACAAAACATACTTCTTCACAAATTCACAAAATGACCGAAAATATGATAGATTCATATGTTCATATTTTTAAAACTTCAAACCGTTGATGTGTTCTAAGGACTAGATTATACCTCGTTTGAAGACGGATCGAAAATTTAACTATTGGATCTTTCAATTTTGGGGATAGGGTTTTCAAAATTTAATGTGTGTGAGTGTGTGTGGGCGTGAATTTGGGGAAGAAATGGAGGTTGAATAGTGCTATTTCATTTATCTATGTGTTAAGCTTATGTAATAATTTAATTTAGTTTGATTTTCTTTAAATAAGTGATTATTCATCACTTATCTAGAAACTCTTTCTTTCCTTTTCTTTTTTATCAATTACTTTAATAAATAAATCATAGCTTTTCCTTTAAAATTAAATATAATTATTGTCAAATAATGCATAACGCTTCTATAGCAAGAAATCGAAACTAATTATCCGATAAAACAATCTACTCAATCTTTGCTTTTGAACTCAATAATATATCATAAACCTCAAATTATAATTATAAAAATATATTCTTTACTCGAAAATCATTTTAAATATTCTCGCTCTTAATTGAGCTTAATCGCAAACGCCGACGTCACAAAACATAGATTTTAAATTCCCAATTTTCAAAATCACGACTTAATTGAGCATGTATCTATTATCTCAAGACCACTTGGAATCTAGGTCTTCTTATTCTAAATAAGATCTAAGAATCTTATCTCGATTCTATTTAAATTCGCTCAATTTATCTTCTCAACGCTGCTTAACGTAAAAGCTTCTAACTTAACCAACTCTTTCTTAAGGATGCAATGCCTTCTTATAAAGCTCTTAATCGAGCTAATATCTCACTTCTGTAAAATGCGGGTATTACATTCTCACCCCTTACAAAATTCCGTCTCGAAATTTAGTACCTTTGTCGAGGTACTTCTTTATCATCTAATCTTTAGCTTCCATGTCGCTTCTTCTAAATCATCATGCTTCTACGCTGATTAAGATATATTACGCTTACTTTATAAAGAATATAACTGATTTGGTCTACAAAATTCACAATCATATCTGCGACAATCTTCTTTCTTTGCTTCATGCTCGTAAGCTAAATCTCTTTCTCGGTTGCGTAATTCGAGGTATATACTTTTCTTACAATTCTTCCTGAATTGCTTCCACGTAAAATTCTCTAATTGCCTGGAAAAAAATTTCTAACGTAATCTTCACCAGAAATTATTGACCCTTCCGTGTTAACGATATACATAGGAGATATTCTTGATCATAGCATTCCACAAACTTGAGAATTCGATCAACGGAGCGAACTCATTTACATCAGTTCGATTACCAACTTCATTAAAGAAGAAGGATCTGACTCAGAACTCTGCCATTCTTCGATTGATTTAAGGGGGAGAAACTACAGGTAAATCTTGAAAATAATTATACTTTCTTATTCTTTCTTTCCAGAATGAAGATTTCTTCTTCTGGTTAGCATACTTGCATTGCAAATAATACCAAAATGCGAGACTCTCTTGTTTATCAGCGAGGAAAAGGTTTTCAATCAATAAATAGATTTAGTTCTCAAAGATCTTCACAATTGCTTATCACAAGGTTATGATATGAGAATACATAATCGGTAGCGTAATGATCATATAAATATCCGAGGAAGAAAATTTGCTTCTTTGGGAATTTTACAAAACAGGGAAAACTTTAGGTATATAGATAATTTGATATCTCGACAAAGCACATCCGATATAATCTACAACCATAGGCTTTCATTCCGTCCACGAAAAGCTGTCACAAAAGGCAATGACCGATGTTTAGGGTTGTAGTTGTGCTGCCAATAATTTGTACCACTTGAGTTCATACACAAAAATCTCGAGATATTTGGGGTCTCGATAAACTAGCTTGAGTCTTTTCTCAAATCTCCAAATGAGAAGTCTTGGAAACATAAGAAAATAGAATAAACTGAATCGATGTAGGAATCTCAAGAGATGCTAAAAACTTCAAACCTTGATGTGTTCTTTACTCCGAAAATCATTTTAAATATTCTGCTCTTAATTCGAGCTTAATCGGCAAACGCCGACGTCACAAAAACATAGATTTTTAAATTCCCAATTTTCTGAAATCACGACTTAATTGAGCATGTATCTATTATCTTAAGACCCTTGGAATCTAGGTCTTCTTATTCTAAATAAGATCTAAGAATCTTATCTCAGATTCTATCTAAATTCTGCCTCAATTCTATCTTCTCAACGCGAAGCTTAACGTAAAAGCTTCTAACTTAACCAACTCTTTCTTAAGGATGCAATGCCCTTCTTATAAAGCTCTTAATCAGGAGCTAATATCTGCTACAGAAAATGCGGGGTATTACATTCTCATCCCCTTACAAAAATTCCGTCCTCGAAATTTAGTACCTTTGCTAAGGTACTTCTATATCATCTAATCTTTAGCTTCCATGTCGCTTCTTCTAAATCATCATGCTTCTACGTTGATTAAGATATATTCTGGCTTCCTTTCGTAGCTGAAATCTTACCTAAAATCATTTGTTCTCTTGATGTATGATGTGTTTATTTCAAACACATATCTTCGTAACAGCAACACATGGAACACATCGAATATAACATCGAACTTGAAAGAAATACAAATCTGCAGGTGATTGGCCAAATCTTTATTAGAATCTCGTACAGTTCGATACATTTCGATAACTTTTTAATTTTTTTTTTACTTGCCGTACGATTACGACCATTTCTTCAATCACTTCTGGTCCGCACACTTTTCTTTCTCTAATCGCATCTTAGAAGAGCGACGATCTTTGCTTTTTGATGTAGAGAACTTCATAGAGTGTCATATAAATCGTTGCTTGATAGTTGCCGTTGTATGTAATTTAATCTTGCCTTCATCTCTTATCAAAAACTCGTCCAAAATGAGATGTAAACTTGGAGTCTCTGATTGAGATGATTGAGACGAGCACTCCATGTAAACATACTATCTCTCAAATGCATACTTTAGCTAACTTGCCAGCTCCATATCTGATAGAGGTCAGAATAACATAAGCATACTTCATGAGTCGATCGATACTTCATGAGTCGATCGATTGTCACCCACGCTTCGATTTGGGTAACCAACACGTATGTCTTCTCAACTTTTCAACTTTATAAAGAATATAACGGAATGGTCTACAAAATTCACAATCATATACTGCGACAATCTTCTTTCTTTGCTTCATGCTCGTAAGCTAAATCTCTTTCTGGTTGCAGAATTCCGAGGTATATACTTTTCTTACAATTCTTCCTTGAATTGCTTCCACGTAAAATTCTCTAATTGCCTGGAAAAAAATTTCTAACGTAATCTTCACCAGAAAACTATTGACCCTTCCGCGTTAACGATATACATAGGAGATATTCTTGATCATAGCATTCCACAAACTTGAGAATTCGATCAACGGAGCGAACTCATTTACATCAGTTCGATTACCAACTTCATTAAAGAAGAAGGATCTGACTCAGAACTCTGCCATTCTTCGATTGATTTAAGGGGGAGAAACTACAGGTAAATCTTGAAAATAATTATACTTTCTTATTCTTACTTTCCAGAATGAAGATTTCTTCTTCTGGTTAGCATACTGCATTGCAAATAATACAAAATGCAGTACCTCTTGTTTATCAAAAGCAGGGAAAAGGTTTTCAATCAATAAATAGATTTAGTTCTCAAAGATCTTCACAATTGCTTATCACAAGGTTATGATATGAGAATACATAACTGGTAGCAGAATGATCATATAAATATCCGAGGAAGAAAATTTGCTTCTTTGGGAATTTTACAAAAACAGGGGAAAACTTTAGGTATATAGATAATTTGATATCTCTGACAAAGCACATCCGATATAATCTACACCCATAGGCTTTCATTCCGTCCACGAAAAGCTGTCACAAAAGGCAGTCGACCGATGTTTAGGGTTGTAGTTGTGCTGCCAATAATTTGTACCACATGAGTTCATACACAAAAATCTCGAGATATTTGGGGTCTCGATAAACTAGCTTGAGTCTTTTCTCAAATCTCCAAATGAGAAGTCTTGGAAACATAAGAAAATAGAATAAACTGAATCGATGTAGGAATCTCAAGAGATGCTAAATACTGAATGCATTAATCTAGATCAATAAGATGCATCTCAATATCGATTTAAGAATAATCAATTTGTATAAGGTCTACATCAGGTTCAAACATAATTAGTTGAGCATTTAATAAAGAAGACTCGATTTCTAGAGTCGAAGTACTAGCATCATGCTCAGGAATAAAAGAATCATCATCTACGATCCAAGGTGTTCATCATAAAGTGGAAAAGGAAAATCATCAACCAACTAAAGCTGATGAACAACTGAAATAGATTTAACAATAGGGAAAAATGAATCAAAATGAGGGGGTTCGAGTGTAAATAATATTGAAATTTAATGGTAACTAGGAATCCGGAGAAATCACTCGCTCAAAGCAACAAAACCGATTCAATATAAACAATGGCAACAAAGAACAACCCAATCTTGTCATCTTTTAGCAATAAAGGAATCAACTAAAATTCTCCATCTAATCTCGACACGCCTTGCTCAACCGTTTCTTTCCACTAATGATGGATTCGAGCGAAAAATTAGCTCAAGGTAAGCTACTCTTCCGATGCGTATAGATGGAAATTTCTTTGATCATTCTTGATCAATATAAGCGAACGATGAAAAACGTCGTGGACAACAAGATAACAATATCGGGACGACGATTAATAAGTCGTACTCTTTCGAATTGTCTGGACGGTCTTTGTCATTCTAATAAGAATGCTCGACTTTTGCAGAAACATACTCGTTTTATTCTGCCAACTTTCAACAAATAAACATTTTCAACATGAGTCGAACATTTAGAGAAGCTCCTTTGCACAACATTCGATTCCAACATCCTCTCGAGCTCCACCTACATATTTAGAAATATATGCAGGGCGTGAGTACAAAAATGCACTCAGTGGGTATACGCCAAAACATTTAAAACTTTGCCCTTAGTATTATAAACTTGACGTGCCATAACATATGCTTTCATAAATAAATACTTTCTTGCTTTCATTCTCATAATATCATATGCATATGCATGTTTCATGTTTGTATGCAACTTTCTCTTCCCTTCCCATATCCACGGATTCTTTTCTGCGTGTTGAGAAGAGGCCTCCTTCTCAAACACTTTATCATCACATACCCGAGTTGGACCCAAGGTTCTCAACTACGGTCATACCCGACGTCGGTCATTTCTTTCTTTCTTTCTTTCTTTCTTTCTTCCTTCCTTTCTTTCTTTCTTTCTTTCGTTCTTTCTTTCTTTCTTTCTTTCTTTCTTTCTTTCTTTCTCGTGGATAGGTAGTGCATTATGCTTATGCTCATGCTCAGAACTTTTGCAATTCAATCAACTTTTCAAATAATTGCATATCATGTAATCTCATATCATCTTTTGTGCATAAGCATACTCAAAACAGGCAAGTCATTTAACTTTGAAATTTGTACATAAATGCATTTCATATCATTTTGAAAATATATAAAGCGTGAAATATCGTTTTAGAAAATATTTATACCCATCTGGCGACAGTCACTCGGGACTGTACCTTTCATCTTTCACATCTTTCTCCTTCTCACTTGATCCTTCAATCAACGTAGATCGGCATAAAAGCCTATCAAGAATCAAACAAAAACATGACTTATCTTAGTCGTCGTCACGACTATATCATATCTTCTCGATATCAAGACGCTATAGTCTATCAACACTTGGGTCATTGCATCCTCTAATATCTTATTAACAATAAATTCTAACAAAATTTCGGCAGAGTAACGTTTAATAAACGTATCGCCATCCAATACCAATTCAATCCAAATTTATCCCAAACTCCACCAAATCATCACTGTATGTCCAAATGAGCATATAAAACTCGACAACAAGCTTGATTATCGAATCTTAGCCAAATCGAACCATCCCTTAAGACATAACATTATGTCCAACGTCACCAATCACGTGAGACGTCATCTAACACCAATGAACTCCTATACATGCTCAAATATCACCAATCTATCATCAAAACATAAAGCTCAAAGCTTTAACACTGAAAACCCATTTTTGTCGGCAAACTAAAATTTTACACTTTTTGAATACGTCGGCCGAAAAATTCGAATAAATCATTTTAAGCATTATTCATATCATAGAATCCAAATACGAAGTCAAAATGATCAAATAAAATTAAAATTCCAACATTATAATGGCTAGGGTTTTCGGCCATTTAGGGTTTTCAAAATAGTTTCGATTTCAAACGTTTTTCTTGCTCCAAACATGTTTATATCAATCCAATAACACATATATGAAGGCAATTCAACCATATAAACATCATATATTCAAGATCAAAGGCCTTCATATTTTCGAAAATTACCTGAAATTCCAAAACAATAACATATGCTTTACAAATTCAACGTTAAACAATACATAGACGTCAAATCTATCATAATATCATGAAATAATCAAACAAAACATACTTTTTCACAAATTCACAAAATGACCGAAAATATGATAGATTCATATGTTCATATTTTTAAAAATTTCAAACCTTGATGTGTTCTAAGGTCGAGATTATACCTCGTTTCGAAGACGGATCGAAAATTTAACGGTTGGATCTTTCAATTTTATACAAGACATATAATATGTCACATAAATGTGTAGTAGCTATTTTATACAAAGAAATAAAATGTTGGGCATGTCTTAATGATTTTCTAAAATTGTGAGTTTTAAAGTATGATTTAATATTTAATTCTTATCTAATTAAGTATAAATGATAAGTATTATATTATTATGATGTCATTAAGGACTAAATGAGGTATAATACAAGTTGCACAAGTGGAGGTGCATTCATGCTCCTAAGTGGCGAAAATTATGAAATTTTAGTATGATTTTATGTAATATTATTATCTTATAATTAATAAATAAATATGAGTTGGATCTATCATATTCTAAGTGTGAAGTAGTGATAGTAGACAATTAAAACAAGTAATCTCATGCTCATTAATTGATGGAGCGAAAACTTTGAAAATGGTTGAAAATTTTCCAATTTCATACTATATAATAGTGCCGTTTGTATAGTTGAAATTTTGACTTTTCTAAAGCAACTTTATACTATAATAATAATATGATAATAATATAATATATGATGGGAAAATAAATAAAATCCTAGCCTAATGTAATGAAGGTGGCGCAAATTTCATAAAGAAGGTATAAATGTGTTAATTCTTTTAATTTTGATAATTATGAGATAAATTAATAATTAAATTATAATATAATATAATAAAGTATATAATATATGAAAAAATAAAAATCAATGCTAATTGATTAAAAATGGTGACACACACACCTTGTAGCCTACTATGTGATAAATTAATTAAAATAAGATACAATGTATTTAATTAAGGATAAGAGATATGATGAGTTGTATATGATAAGAATTAAATTTTTTTGTCTCTTTACCTTATGGAGGTGCCAATTTTGTTGACAAAATTTGGCAAATTGTAATAGATATTTCTTATGTAATTATTATTGTACAAGTTGCTTAAATTTATAAATATAACCTAAGCTCTCCACTCTCCATTTTGCTCCCCTTAATTTCGAAACCTTAGTAAAGAAAAAGAAGAGAGTTCATCAAATTTTAATCCCAAACTTAGATCATATAAACCTTGCCGATCAAAATCCGTACCGATTAAAAGGTTAGAAATAGTATGTTCTTCGTATACATGCTTGAATTTTCGATTTTCGTCCGTTAGAAATTATGTTATAAGCTTAGTTTATATATGAAATTTTCGAAAATTATAGAACTTGTATTAATATGTTTAGATATGATGTTTATATGATGTTATTAAGCATGTATATTAATTATATCATGAAATTAAGCATGCTATTAAATTTATTCATTTGATCGAAAACTTAGGGGTTATATATGTTGATGATTTTGATTTTTAATTATTGATTTAAGTATGAAATCATGATCTAGGGTATTAATTATGCTTATATGAATTTATGTAGAATTTTTGGAAAACTATAGCTTATGTTTTGATTAATACCGAAAATATATATATATGATAAAGTGTTGAGATATAATTCATGTTTAAGCCTTATAATAGCATATTAAATGTGTAGATTCATAATATATGGTTGTGAGAATTTATTGAAATTTATAAAGAATTATTTGACCTAAGTCGAAAATTTAGGAAATGACTTAGGAAAATTTTATTCAATAAGTCACAATAAATAACAATTATGTTATAGTAAGCATAATTGAGGGTGATTAATTGATATATGATTTTATTGGAATTTTAAAAATCATTTGATGGGTTAATTAAGGAAAACCAAAACTATATGTTATAAGACCATGGTGTATAAATTTTATTTGACTAAGGTAATTACATATTATTAATAACATGATAAAATAGTGTGACATGTGAATTTATAGGAATTTTGCACAAGTCTAAGCTATTTAATTTATAATTACCTAAAATTTAATAATATGTGCATTAATATTATAAATTTATTTTATCAAGAATAATTACATATTATGATCTAAAATAATGTTTTAGACATAGTATGATTTTATAGGAATTTTAGAACAAAAATTACACATAAAATGATAAGAATTTCATAAATAGTGAAAAGTCAAAATGTTGACTTTTGTTGATCAAAGTCAAAATTGTTGACTTTTGGTTGACTTGGTCAAAATAGTTGACCAAAATCGTTGACCAAGGTCAACGGGCACGCAATTCGATAATGCGTGATCAATGTAACGTAGTACGTTTAGTAACAATGCTACTTACGTTACGTAAGTACATTAAAACGTACATTATATACTAAAAAGGTAGAATACCCTTTATATGTTGAGAAATTTCATAATCGACATCAATCGATTAAGAAACGTCAAATTAAGTCCAACGTTAGCCTTATTTGATACGTAGAACGTTATAGACTATGATTCGTCTCTATCAAACGTGACCGACGTACTAAAATAATTCTTACGTAAAGGTGATACGTGGACGGGACATTGACGTAGGAAAAGAGACCCTAGTATAAAGACCTACGTGTACAAGGTGGGCTTTACTCGAAAACCCTTTTATTTACGACGCTTTCTTGAAAAGTATTTATTTACAAAGCTTTCGGTTGAAATTGTTTATGAATCGTTACATGCCCAAAATATTTATGTTTTAACGTATGTATCCTATCATGTTGTTGGGCGAGCCAACGATGTATGTGAATCGCCATTGGGTCGCTCCCAATTTTAAAATCGATATCGGATCTTAGTCGGATCGCGAAATTCACGCTAAGATTAACGTGTACACCGCCAGGTATCGTGAGCCGTTAGCAACATCATCGGCGGTCGTGGATCATAGTCGGATCACGTAATCCCGACTATGTGATTGGGAGCCGTTAGCAACATCTTCGGCCGATCACGGCGTCGGTAGAAGGAGGCCTACTTCTACAGACGTGAGATCAGTTTATGAGATTAGTTATGATTAATTATGTGAATGATACGGATCATACGAATCAGAAAATGCCTGGCCAGGCGAATCTTTTGAGAAATGATAAAGTATTTTGGTATTCACGAGTTATTTCAACTAAAATCCTCGTGTTATACTAATGGGCAGTGTAATTTTATGAAATGATTTTGTCATGAGTCCACTAAGTGCAATCTTGTACTTAGCCCTGCATATTTGTTTTTAAATGTGCAGGTTGAGCTGTTGATGGGATGGACAAGTGTTGAGCAGTCGAAGTTTTTATCACTGATAGTTTACCTTGGATGTATATCGTCATATATGCATTCACATGCTTTCATTGCTCAAAACACTTTATTATATTTTGGATATTACTTATGTTACCTCGGATCATTGAATCCTTTTGTTGAAGATCTGTTGGTCTAGTTTGTATGAAACCATTGTGTGTTTATCTATAATAGTTTGAAGTCTTGAAAGGTTGTTGGTCATTATGTTCTTAATCCCTGCTTAATTGGTAATAGTCCCGTCTAATCCGTACTTTAGATTGGCGGGCATTACGATTAATATCGAGCGGTTAGTCCTTTGAAACCTTTTGAACCCTAAAACTTTCTTTCAAGAGTTAAGTATAGATTGAGTAACTAGACTTCTAGAAATTAGCTGACTGTGCTCAACACTCCATCACATCAAGCTCAACCGGAAAAGAGGTAAATTATTTTCTCAGTTTTGATATTGGAAATTGAAAGTTGAAACAGTTGAACTTGAAATTTTGGAAAATGAGATTGATTTCACATTTTGAAAACAGTGAAAGTCATGAAAATTTTGGAATGTATTCCGAAAGAATTTTTCAGTGTTATGTGAAAAATTGACAATTTTATGTCAAAAGTGATATGATAATGAGTCATCAGTGAGATGAGACGAGTTCTGAGAGAATGAGAATCGGTTGACAGTAATGTCAAAAGTGATGCTTGAATTATTAAAAGCATGAATCTGAAGTTATGATATGATTTTGAAATATTTATTCAAAAGTTATACGATTTATTACGAAAATGGGTATGTTATTCCCAAAAGAACATAGATGCTCTAAGAAGCATGCTCACCTCTTGAACATAGAAGTATGAGTTATAGGAGCTTAATCCCTTTATAGAACAATAGCGAAGTATTAATTTTCGAACAAACGAAAAGTCAGTTGAAAACAAACTCGAGTTTCAACGAAAGGCTGACAAAAGCAAAAGAAGAGATCAAAGGTGCAAAACGCATGGGTTCGATATGGACCATAGAAAGCTGAACAAATCTTGAAAGGAAACTCGTACGAAGCGGAGCATGAGCTCGTAATCGACCGGAAAGGAGTGATTTCCGACGCACGGGCGCGCAGACAGAAAACTGCACTGCGCAGTATTTTTGTTTTGACTCGTTCTTATTCGTTTGAACTCCGTTTTGCAAACGGTTTTCGCTCACGTACTCTTATAGAAACAAACTTCATTTCATATGAAGGACAGAAATCCTGAATCTTTCTCCAGAATTCGTGAGAAACTGTTAAAGTTAGTCCTCAAAATTTTCTTTGAACAAGAACTTTAGGAAAGAAATGAGAATTTCGAGTTGAATAATGAGAACAACGAGAACAAAGAGAAGAAAATCAAAGGGCAGAAATGAAGAATGTCAATAAACCACAGTGACATGAGTATAGTCGTTTGTTTGGATGTTAACGTCTGGCGGAAATCCAAACTAACTATGACTTTTCGTTAGCAACGAAATAGAAATGGGATTAGAGAATTAATTGACTTTAGTATTGTGATTGATACAGAATGAGAGACCACAATGTGGTAGAAAATTGTAAGACAAATTGAGAACTTGAATTTTAGTAGTATGAGTAGAGTTTGAAAAGTATCGTGATACATTGATAACCCTGACAAGTAATGATGACCTATTATATGGAATTTCGAATTATACCCTTTTCCCAAGATTTTGTCATTGAGTTTAACTCTATGACCTAGTTGAAATTGAGATATTATTCAAATTCTCACTTCTTTTGAAAGAGATTACAACCAGAGAATTTCTTAACAGCATAATTTTGAAAACAAACCCTTGTGTGACTGAGAAAATATTTGTGACGGGTCTGGCCAGCCCATATGACCACAGAAATCTCAGTAATCATTATTCTGGTCTTCGGACCCTATCTCCCAAATTATTCAGTTCAAAGAACGTATTGTTTCAAAACCTCCAGAGTTGTTATCTTGAATTGTGTAACGGATCTCTTGCAAGTTGTCATGACAAATTTTCTTCAACCTTGAAACCAATAAGTATGACATAGGTTGGCGTACCTTATCACCTAAAAATTTCGGATCAATAAAGTGATAGACATTAAGATTTGATGTAAAGAAGTTCTCAATGAGACGAGGTATATGCTTTTATGATATACATAGGTGGATCGACCCTGATAGGGTATCCCAAATCTTGATGACGATGACGGTTATACCTCCACGCGAGTATATAATAACTAAGTTATGAGCGAAATACCCTTTAGCATTTAGTCTTTGGAATAGAGTAAAGAAAAGTGTATGAGATCCTTGGAATATACCTCCTCTTATTATGTCATAATGAGAAAGAATACAACTTATCGAAAGATAGTTGATTGACCACAAAACCTCGTTAGTAAGTTGGACGTGTTTAAAAGTATGGAGAGGAATAAAACTTAGTTGATGGATATAAAGGACGATAGTATCTCAGTATCAAGTTTTCCGCGTTATCCATGAATCGATAAAGATTATGTTAAGAAGAATCGTTCTCAAGTATTTGAGACTTTGGTTAAACCAATAATAGTATGATCGATGGATCAAATAACGAGATGTGTGAATAAATAGGATATTCCTAGTATTTAAACCAAGAATGGGAAGATGCCCCGAAGTTGAGACTTGGTAATAGAACATTGATACTTGGATTCTAAGTTATGGTGTACAAACGTACTACCTTACCCGTATAGATTAGAATGATGACGCTCTTAATCCTAAAAGTGAGAATCAAAGTATAATAAAAGTAATATGACTTTCGGATACCATGCTCATGAAAAGAAGCAAGAGTTGAGAATAGCTGAGGAAATTACCAGCTATACAGTTATGAGAAAGCCCGGAACATGAGATAAGTTTTACAAACAGTTTGATTACGATAAGTAAAGTAAATCCTTTAAAGGAAGGAAGTGGATTAAAGAAGTAGATTTGTTATTTGAGATGAAACCGTCATATTCTAAGTTAGATAGAGACAAAACACTTATCTCATGCACGATTTAGTAATTATTAAGCAAGATAATTGTTAAAGACGATGCAAAGGAAATACGCCTCAGCGAACAACGAAAGGGATTCACAGGAAGGACCTTAAGGTGAATCTAAATGGGAAGGTTATTCCTCATACTTATGCAAAGGACCAATAAAGTGAAATATTGGGTACCTCGGCATTGAAATGAAGTAAACATAGAATGCCGAGAAGATAGTAAAAATATATATATGACGCCGAGGTAAAAGTATGATGCGTTCTCGTGAACAAGGGCTTTTAATTTATGCGAAACCACTTAGTCAAACCAATGAAGATTAAGGAAATGACGATATCCAAAAGGATATTACGATAATAGCATAGTAAATGCTAATATAGGATTCTTCTTGAAAGGTTTTAAAAGAAAGAATATATGGAAGATGTATTCTTAAGAGCGATAAGGAAGAGAAAGGAAGCTGAATCATTCATACTAGTTAGAAAGTATGATAATGATGGAACGAACAAAACCAGGAAAGCTTGGTAGATACGAGAAAACTTCTCAGCATACCTAAAATACTTTTGTTCGAGACAAGTGCTTCACATTCTGTTGTCACAAGAATAGTAAGAGCATGCGTGGACACGTTAGAACCCAAATAAGAATAAGAGAATCAAGGGATGAGAATTTCTTTACTTAAAGGAAGGATCATGGTCGCCACACGTATTTACTCGAACTTAGAATCGAACCTAGAATCACTTAAGACTAAAAAAAAATAAAAAAAATAAATAAATAAATAAATAAAAATTTAGCATAGTACCTATGTGAGACGTAGATATAATCCTAAGAATGGATTGGTTAGTCGAAAACCATTCTGCGATCCGTACAAGGAAAGGTAAATTCCGTTCCATTTTCCGGTCAAGGAATTATGAGTCCTATGGAATCAGCATGGAGCAGAAAATTCCAATAATACCCACACTATCTCTAAAGAGAGTGATGAATAAGGAAGAATGTCGACCATTCCTTGGTTATCCAACCAAATGAGGGAAAGCAGAGATAAAGATCAAGGATATGGAAATTTTAAGAATTGCCAAACGTTTCCACTAGCAATTTACCAAGAACTACCTGATAGGCAGCTAGAGATTATCTATGAATCTAGAACCCTGATTAGCCCGTATCAAAAGCACGTGTAATGAATGACTTCAAGGAAGTTGGAAGAACAAAGGAGTAAATCTAAGAATTATAAGATTTAAGTTTTATCGAACCTAGTATATCACCTTGGAAAACACCCGGCTTGTTTATCAAGAAAAAGGATGGTTGTTTAAGAATACGCATTGACTATCAAGAATTAAACCAAGTGATGCTTAAGAACAAGTATACACCATCAAAGTTAGACGATTGCTCGATTAGTTGAAAGAAGTGAAATTATCCTCGAAAATCAATCTTAAATAAAGATGTCATCAGCTGAAGGTACAAGCTGACAATGTACCCAAAATGGCTTGCAAACAAGTCATGACCACTATGAGCTTATAAGTTATGCCGTTCGGACTAACAGATGTACTAGCCATATTCTTGAACCTCAAAAATCAAGTGTTCCGTCCTTAATTAGACAATTTGTCTCAAGTCTTCATAAGATGATATTCTCATTTATTCAAAAAGGAAAGGAGGACATAAGTAACCCTTGAGGACTGTCTTACAAACTTTAAGAATTGAACAATTCTTGCCAAGTTTGGTAAACAAGAAGTTTGGCCTAAACAAGTGATGTTCCTTGGACACGTGGTGTCTTTAGAAGGAGCTAAAATAGATTTGGTTAAGATTGAAGCAGTGCAAGAATAGAATTACCCTTCTCACAACTTAGAACTAGCAACAGTAATACACAGGCTAAGTTTTGGAGCTATTACCTCTAAGAAATGATGTGTGAAATTTTTCGTCGATCATAAAAGCTTGAAATACTTCTTCGAGCAAAGGGTTTTGAACATGGGAAAAAGAGATAAGCTCGAATTAGTAAAAGATTACGACTGTAATATAAAATATAACCCAAGAGAGGCACATGTAGTAGGCGAGGTCTTGAATTCTAAAAGTCGATCCAAGCGAGGATGTCTCTTAGCAAGAAAAGAGAAACTTGCTAAAGAATAAAGCGAAAGAGCTTGAGAAACACATACTAATGTTATATTCTTTAAGAAAGGATCGTGTTCCCAACAATAATGAGTTAAGGAATGAAATCATAAGTGAAGCTCGTGATACTCCTTATACCACCCATCCAGACGGATATGATGTATCACGACTTATGAGAAAAGTTTCATAGGAAGAGTTGAAGCGAGATGTAGCCTCATTCGTCAAAGTGCCATCTTAATTGCCAATAAGTGGAAGCGTGACATTCACAAACTTATAGAAAGTTATAGCCTTTGGAGATACCCCATGGGAGTGGAATGACATCGTAATGAAATTCATAATAGATTATCAAAGTCGAAAGAAGTGACACTACTATACGTGTAGTAATGGATTGACTTGTTAAAAGCGCTCATTATTCGACCTATTCAGATTACTTATGAATCCGATAAGCTAGTAAGACGTAATAGAAATCGTACGTTTACATAGAATACCAAAAATCTATCATATTTGATAGAAATTCCAAGTTCCAAATTTGGATTTGTTAACGAAAGAATTGGGGACGAGATTAAACTAGAGCATTATTTTCGCTCATGAGATAGATGGACAATCGAAAGACAATACAAACGCTTTAAGAAATGTTAAAGACATTAGTGTTGAATCAAAACGAGTTGAAACAAGTTTTTCCACCGATGTAGCATCGCCACGACAAGAGTCGAGAAATGGTCAATATGGGCCATATGAGATATTGTACGAAAGAAAGTGTCGATCACTTTATTATGATGAGGTAGATAAGAGGAAAGTTCGTGGTCTAACACCGACGGCGTAATGATTGAGATTGTCTGTCAAGAAACAGATAAACGATAACGAAGCTCATGAGAGCAAAAGTCTTACGCAGATGCGCGTAAAGAAAGTTTCTTAAGGTCTCTCCATCGAGAGGAAATTAAAGTTAAATAAAATGCAAATTAGAACCACGTTTTATAAGACCTTATGAGGATCTTAGAAAGGATGGGCCTAGTAGCCTATAAATTGGTACTTCCACCAGGTATGGGGAAAGTACGTAATGTTTCCATGTGTCGCAGTTGAGAAGGTACGTGTATTATCCAAAATACACGAGTTATTATGATAATGATGTTCTTAATCCGGATATGGATTATGAGGAAAGACCTATGACGATATTGAATCAGAAAAGTATAACGGTTAAAAACAAGTTTATACCGTTAGTGAAAATCCAATGGAGAAACCATGGACATGAGAAAGCCATGGAAAACATGAGAATGAAATGACGAGAAAAGTGTCCCGTGCTTTGAGGTATGCAAATTTCGGGACGAAATTTTTTTTAAGGGGGGTAGAATGTAATATCCCGTATTTTTAATACTGAATTACGATAATAAATTCCGTAATTAGTATTATTAAGTCGATAATTAAAATCTTAATTAGTCAACTCTTGACTTTGATCGAGCATAATTGGATAATTTTTGTATGAGATTCACTGAGGCTTAGTGAATTAAGGAATATAATTTTAATATTCCTTCGAGCGTAATTTTCTAACGTTGAATAAATTCGACGCTTCGTCTTACAAGATATTATTAGCGATTAAGCTTAATTTGAAATTCTATTATTATAGGAATAAATAAAGTTGTAAAAACTTTATTTTGAACATTTTAGAGATAATCAAACTATGAGAATTTAGAGGCGTTTCAAACGTCTACGTTTAGAATAATGCGATAACTTTAGCATATGATCTCGGAATTATAAAATTCAAATTCCTATGATTATATTATTATATAAGAGCATTATTTATCATTAAATAATGCTAGAAAATTTAAAGAATGCAGTGTACCTTATTTAATGGGTTTCGAAAACCCTAAGTATTTAAATTAGGGTTTTATGATCTAAATTGTTTTTAAATACTTTTCTATGATTAAATTTATTATCTAAGACATATAACATGTCACATAAATGTGTAGTAGCTATTTTATACAAAGAAATAAAATGTTGGGTATGTCTTAATGATTTTCGAAAATTGTGAGTTTTAAAGTATGATTTAATATTTAATTCTTATCTAATTAAGTATAAATGATAATTATTATATTATTATGATGTCATTAAGGACTAAATGAGGTATAATACAAGTTGCACAAGTGGAGGTGCATTCATGCTCCTAAGTGGCGAAAATTATGAAATTTTAGTATGATTTTATGTAATATTATTATCTTAAAATTAATAAATAAATATGAGTTGGATCTATCATATTCTAAGTGTAAAGTAGTGATAGTAGACAATTAAAACAAGTAATCTCATACTCATTAATTGATGGAGCGAAAACTTTGAAAAATGGTTGAAAATTTTCCAATTTCATACTATATAATAGTGCCGTTTCAGATAATTGAAATTTTTGACTTTTCTAAAGCAACTTTATACTATAATAATAATATGATAATAATATAATATATGATGGGAAAATAAATAAAATCCTAGCCTAATGTAATGAAGGTGGCGCAAATTTCATAAAGAAGGTATAAATGTGTTAATTCTTTTAATTTTGATAATTATGAGATAAATTAATAATTAAATTATAATATAACATAATAAAGTATATAATATATGAAAAAAATAAAAATCAATGCTAATTGATTAAAAATGGCGACACACACACCTTGTAGCCTACTATGTGATAAATTAATTAAAATAAGATACAATGTATTTAATTAAGGATAAGAGATATGATGAGTTGTATATGATAAGAATTAAATTTTTTTTTGTCTCTTACCTTATGGAGGTGCCGATTTTGTTGACAAAATTTGGCAAATTGTAGTAGATATTTCATATGTAATTATTATTGTACAAGTTGCTTAAGGCTATAAATATAACCTAAGCTCTCCACTTCTCCATTTTGCTCCCCTTAATTTCGAAACCTTAGTAAAGAAAAAGAAGAGAGTTCATCAAATTTTAATCCCAAACTTAGATCATATAAACCTTGCCGATCAAAATCCGTACCGATTAAAAGGTTAGAAATCGTATGTTCTTCGTATACATGCTTGAATTTTCGATTTTCGTCCGTTAGAAATTATGTTATAAGCTTAGTTTATATATGAAATTTTCGAAAATTATAGAACTTGTATTAATATGTTTAGATATGATGTTTATATGATGTTATTAAGCATGTATATTAATTATATCATGAAATTAAGCATGCTATTAAATTTATTCATTTGACCGAAAACTTAGGGGTTATATATGTTGATGATTTTGATTTTAATTATTGATTTAAGTATGAAATCATGATCTAGGTATTAATTATGCTTATATGAATTTATGTAGAATTTTGGAAAACTATAGCTTATGTTTTGATTAATACCGAAAATATATATATATGATAAAGTGTTGAGATATAATTCATGTTTAAGCCTTTATAATAGCATATTAAATGTGTAGATTCATAATATATGGTTGTGAGAATTTATTGAAATTTATAAAGAATTATTTGACCTAAGTCGAAAATTTAGGAAATGACTTAGGAAAATTTTATTCAATAAGTCACAATAAATAACAATTATGTTATAGTAAGCATAATTGAGGGTGATTAATTGATATATGATTTTATTGGAATTTTTAAAAATCATTTGATGGGTTAATTAAGGAAAACCGAAAACTATATGTTATAAGACCATGGTGTATAAATTTTATTTGACTAAGGTAATTACATATTATTAATCACATGATAAAATAGTGTGACATGTGAATTTATAGGAATTTTTGCACAAGTCTAAGCTATTTAATTTGTAATTACCGAAAATTTCATAATATGTGCATTAATATTATAAATTTATTTTATCAAGAATAATTACATATTATGATCTAAAATAATGTTTTAGACATAGTATGATTTTATAGGAATTTTTGGAACAAGAATTACACATAAAATGATAAGAATTTCATAAATAGTGAAAAAGTCAAAATGTTGACTTTTTGTTGACCAAAGTCAAAATTGTTGACTTTTGGTTGACTTGGTCAAAATAGTTGACCAAAATCATTGACCAAGGTCAACGGGCACGCAATTCGATAATGCGTGATCAATGTAACGTAATACGTTTAGTAACAATGCTACTTACGTTACGTAAGTACATTAAAACGTACATTATATACTAAAAAGGTAGAATACCCTTTATATGTTGAGAAATTTCATAATCGACATCAATCGATTAAGAAGCGTCAATTAAGTCCAACGTTAGCCTTATTTGATCGTAGAACGTTATAGACTATGATTCGTCTCTATCAAGCGTGACCGGCGTACTAAAATAATTCTTACGTAAAGGTGATACGTGGACGGGACATTGGCGTAGGAAAAGAGACCCTAGTATAAAGACTACGTGTACGAGGTGGGCTTTACTCGAAAACCCTTTATTTACGACGCTTTCTTGAAAAGTATTTATTTACAAAGCTTTCGGTTGAAATTGTTTATGAACATTACATGCCCAAAATATTTATGTTTTAACGTATGTATCCTATCATGTTGTTGGGCGAGCCAACGATGTATGTGAATCGCCATTGGGTCGCTCCCAATTTTTAAAATCGATATCGGATCTTAGTCGGATCACGAAATTCACAGCTAAGATTAACGTGTACACCGCCAGTGTTGTGAGCCGTTAGCAACATCATCGACGATCGTGGATCTAGTCGGATCTGAGAATCCCGACTATGTGATTGGGAGCCGTTAGCAACATCTTGACCGATCAACTGCGTCGGTGAAGGAGGCCTACTTCTACGGGCGTGAGATCGGTTATGAGATTAGTTATGATTAATTATGTGAATGATACGGATCATACGAATCGAAAAATGCCCGCGAGCGAATCTTTTGAGAAATGATAAAGTATTTTGGTATTCACGAGTTATTTCAACTAAAATCCTCGTGTTATACTAATGGGCGTGTAATTTTATGAAATGATTTTGGCATGAGTCCACTAAGTGCAATCTTGTACTTAGCCACGCATATTGTTTTTAAATGTGCGAGTTGAAATGTGATGGGATGGACAAGTGTTGAAGCGATCGGAGTTTTATCATCGATAGTTTACCTTGGATGTATATCGTCATATATGCATTCACATGCTTTCCATTGCTCAAAACACTTTATTATATTTTGGATATTACTTATGTTACCTCGGATCGGTTGAATCCTTTTGTTGAAGATCTGTTGGTCTAGTTTGTATGAAACCGTTGTGTGTTTATCTATAATAGTTTGAAGTCTTGAAGGTTGTTGGTCATTATGTTCTTAATCCACCTTAATTGGTATGATCCCGTCTAATCCGTACTTTAGATTGGCGGGTCATTACGATTAATATCGAGCGGGTCGTCCTTTGAAACCTTTTGAACCTAAAACTTTCTTTTCAAGAGTTAAGTATAGATTGAGTAACTAGACTTCTAGAAATTAGTCGACCGTGCTCAACACTCCATCACATCAAGCTCAACCGGAAAAGAGGTAAATTATTTTCTCAGTTTTGATATTGGAAATTGAAAGTTGAAACAGTTGAACTTGAAATTTTGGAAAATGAGATTGATTTCACATTTTGAAAACAGTGAAAGTCATGAAAATTTTGGAATGTATTCCGAAAAGAATTTTTCAGTGTTATGTGAAAAATTGACAATTTTATGTCAAAAGTGATATGATAATGAGTCATCAGTGAGATGAGACAGAGTTTACAGAGAATGAGAATCAGTTGACAGAGTAATGTCAAAAGTGATGCTTGAATTATTAAAAGCATGAATACAGAAGTTATGATATGATTTTTGAAATATTTATTCAAAAGTTATACAGTTTATTCTGAAAATGGGTATGTTATTCCCAAAAGAACATAGATGCTCTAAGAAGCATGCTCACCTCTTGAACATAGAAGTATGAGTTATAGGAGCTTAATCCCTTTTGCGAGAACAATAGCGAAGTATTAATTTTCGAACAAACGAAAAGTCAGTTGAAAACAAACTCGAGTTTCAACGAAAGGCTGACAAAAGCAAAAGAAGAGATCAAAGGTGCAAAACGCATGGGTTCGATATGGACCATAGAAAGCTGAACAAATCTTGAAAGGAAACTCGTACGAAGCGGAGCATGAGCTCGTAATCGACCGGAAAGGAGTGATTTCCGGCGCAGGCGCAGACGAAAACTGCACTGCGCAGTATTTTGTTTTGACTCGTTCTTATTCGTTTGAACTCCGTTTTGCAAACGGTTTTCGCTCACGTACTCTTATAGCAACAAACTTCATTTCATATGAAGGACAGAAATCCTGAATCTTTCTCCAGAATTCGTGAGAAACTGTTAAAGTTAGTCCTCAAAATTTGCTTTGAACAAGAACTTTAGGAAAGAAATGAGAATTTCGAGTTGAATAATGAGAACAACGAGAACAAAGAGAAGAAAATCAAAGGGCAGAAATGAAGAATGTCACTAAACCACAGTGACATGAGTATAGTCGTTTGTTTGGATGTTCACGTACAACGGAAATCCAAACTAACTATGACTTTTCGTTAGCAACGAAATAGAAATGGGATTAGAGAATTAATTGACTTTAGTATTGTGATTGATACAGAATGAGAGACCACAATGTGGTAGAAAATTGTAAGACAAATTGAGAACTTGAATTTTAGTAGTATGAGTAGAGTTGGAAAAGTATCGTGATACGTTGATAACCCTGACAAGTAATGATGACCTATTATATGGAATTTCGAATTATACCCTTTTCCCAAGATTCTGTCATTGAGTTTAACTCTATGACCTAGTTGAAATTGAGATATTATTCAAATTCTCACTTCTTTTGAAAGAGATTACAACCGAGAATTTCTTAACAGCATAATTTTGAAACCAAACCCTTGTGTGACTGAGAAAATATTTGTGACGGGTCTGGCCAGCCCATATGACCAAAGAAATCTCAGTAATCATTATTCTGGTCTTCGGACCCTATCTCCCAAATTATTCAGTTCAAAGAACGTATTGTTTCAAAACCTCCAGAGTTGTTATCTTGAATTGTGAAACCAGATCTCTTGCAAGTTGTCATGACAAATTTTCTTCAATCCTTGAAACCAATAAGTATGACATAGGTTGGCGTACCTTATCACCTAAAAATTTCAGATCAATAAAGTGATAGACATTAAGATCTGATGTAAAGAAGTTCTCAATGAGACGAGGTATATGCTTTTATGATATACATAGGTGGATCGACCCTTGATAGGGTATCCCAAATACTGATGACAGTACGGTTATACCTCCACGCGAGTATATAATAACTAAGTTATGAACGAAATACCCTTTAGCATTTAGTGCTGGAATAGAGTAAAGAAAAGTGTATGAGATCCTTGGAATATACCCTCCTCTTATTATGTCATAATGAGAAAGAATACAACTTATCAGAAAGATAGTTGATTGACCCTAAAACCTCGTTAGTAAGTTGGACGTGTTTAAAAGTATGGAGAGGAATAAAACTTAGTTGATGGATATAAAGGGACGATAGTATCTCAGTATCAAGTTTTCCGCGTTATCCATGAATCGATAAAGATTATGTTAAGAAGAATCGTTCTCAAGTATTTGAGACTTTGGTTAAACCAATAATAGTATGATCGATGGATCAAATAACGAGATGTGTGAATAAATAGGATATTCTAGTATTTAAACCAAGAATGGGAAGATGCCCAAGTTGAGACTTGGTAATAGAACATTGATACTTGGATTCTAAGTTATGGTGTACAAACGTACTACCTTACCGTATAGATTAGAATGATGGCGCCTTAATCTAAAAGTGAGAATCAAAGTATAATAAAAGTAATATGACTTTCGGATACCATGCTCATGAAAAGAAGCAAGAGTTGAGAATAGTGAGGAAATTACCATTATCTGATTATGAGAAAGCCGAACATGAGATAAGTTTTACAAACAGTTTGATTACGATAAGTAAAGTAAATCCTTTAAAGGAAGGAAGTGGATTAAAGAAGTAGATTTGTTATTTGAGATGAAACCGTCATATTCTAAGTTAGATAGAGACAAAACACTTATCTCATGCACGATTTAGTAATTATTAAGCAAGATAATTGTTAAAGACATATGCAAAGGAAATACGTTCAAGCGAACAACGAAAGGGATTCACAAGGAAGGACCTTAAGGTGAATCTAAATGGGAAGGTTATTCCTCATACTTATGTAGTGACCAATAAAGTGAAATATTGGGTACCTCAGCATTGAAATGAAGTAAACATAGAATGCCGAGAAGATAGTAAAAATATATATATATGACGTCAAGGTAAAAGTATGATGCGTTCTCAGCGAACAAGGGCTTTTAATTTATGCGAAACCACTTAGTCAAACCAATGAAGATTAAGGGAAATGACGTATATCCAAAAAGGATATTACGTATAATAGCATAGTAAATGCTAATATAGGGATTCTTCTTGAAAGGTTTTTAAAAGAAAGAATATATGGAAGATGTATTCTTAAGAGCGATAAGGAAGAAAAAGGAAGCTGAATCATTCATACTAGTTAGAAAGTATGATAATGATGGAACGAACAAAACCAGGAAAGCTTGGTAGATACGAGAAAACTTCTCAGCATACCTAAAATACTTTTGTTCGAGACAAGTGCTTCACATTCTGTTGTCACAAGAATAGTAAGAGCATGCGTGGACACGTTAGAACCCAAATAAGAATAAGAGAATCAAGGGATGAGAATTTCTTTACTTAAAGGAAGGATCATGGTCGCCACACGTATTTACTCGAACTTAGAATCGAACCTAGAATCACTTAAGACTAAAAAAAAAAAAAAATAAATAAATAAATAAATAAAAATTTAGCATAGTACCTATGTGAGACGTAGATATAATCCTAAGAATGGATTGGTTAGTCGAAAACCATTCTGCGATCCGTACAAGGAAAGGTAAATTCCGTTCCATTTTCCGTCGAGGAATTATGAGTCCTATGGAATCGACATGGGCGTAAAATTCCAATAATACCCACACTATCTCTAAAGAGAGTGATGAATAAGGAAGAATGTCGACCATTCCTTGGTTATCCAACCAAATGAGGAAAGCGTAGATAAAGATCAAGGATATGGAAATTTTAAGAATTGCCAAACGTTTCCACTAGCAATTTACCAAGAACTACGATGGCGCCTAGAGATTATCTATGAATCTAGAACCACGATTAGCCCGTATCAAAAGCACGTGTAATGAATGACTTCAAGGAAGTTGGAAGAACAAAGGAGTAAATCTAAGAATTATAAGATTTAAGTTTTATCGAACCTAGTATATCACCTTGAAAAACACCCGCTTGTTTATCGAAAAGGATGGTTGTTTAAGAATACGCATTGACTATCAAGAATTAAACCAAGTGATGCTTAAGAACAAGTATACACCATCAAAGTTAGAGCGATTGCTCGATTAGTTGAAAGAAGTGAAATTATCCTCGAAAATCAATCTTAAATAAAGATGTCATCGACTAAAGGTACAAGTCGACAATGTACCCAAAATGGCTTGCAAACAAGTCATGACCACTATGAGCTTATAAGTTATGCCGTTCGGACTAACGGATGTACTAGCCGTATTCTTGAACCTCAAAAATCAAGTGTTTCGTCCTTAATTAGACAATTTGTCTCAAGTCTTCATAAGATGATATTCTCATTTATTCAAAAAGGAAAGGAGGACATAAGTAACCCTTGAGGACTGTCTTACAAACTTTAAGAAACAAGAAGTTTGGCCTAAACAAGTGATGTTCCTTGGACACGTGGTGTCTTTAGAAGGAGCTAAAATAGATTTGGTTAAGATTGAAGCAGTGCAAGAATAGAATTACCCTTCTCACAACTTAGAACTAGCAACAGTAATACACAGGCTAAGTTTTGGAGCTATTACCTCTAAGAAATGATGTGTGAAATTTTTCGTCGATCATAAAAGCTTGAAATACTTCTTCGAGCAAAGGGTTTTGAACATGGGAAAAAGAGATAAGCTCGAATTAGTAAAAGATTACGACTGTAATATAAAATATAACCCAAGAGAGGCACACGTAGTAGCTGAGGTCTTGAATTCTAAAAGTCAATCCAAGCAAGGATGTCTCTTAGCAAGAAAAGAGAAACTTGCTAAAGAATAAAGGCGAAAGAGCTTGAGAAACACATACTAATGTTATATTCTTTAAGAAAGGATCGTGTTCCCAACAATAATGAGTTAAGGAATGAAATCATAAGTGAAGCTCGTGATACTCCTTATACCACCCATCAGACAATATTAAGATGTATCACGACTTATGAGAAAAGTTTCAATAGGAAGAGTTGAAGCGAGATGTAGCCTCGTTCACAAAGTGCCATCTTAATTGCCAATAAGTGGGCGTGACATTCACAAACTTATAGAAAGTTATAGCCTTTGGAGATACCCCATGGGAGTGGAATGACATCGTAATGAAATTCATAATAGATTATCAAAGTCGAAAGAAGTGACACTACTATCGTGTAGTAATGGATTGACTTGTTAAAAGCGCTCATTATTCGACCTATTCGGATTACTTATGAATCCGATAAGCTAGTAAGGCGTAATAGAAATCGTACGTTTACATAGAATACCAAAAATCTATCATATTTGATAGAAATTCCAAGTTCCAAATTTGGATTTGTTAACGAAAGAATTGGGGACGAGATTAAACTAGAGCATAATTTTCGCTCACGAGATAGATGGACGGTCAAAAGACAATACAAACGTTTTAAGAAATGTTAAAGACATTAGTGTTGAATCAAGTACGAGTTGGAAACAAGTTTTCCAATCGATGTAGCATCGCCACGACGGAGGTGTTCGAGAAATGGTCAATATGGGCCATATGAGATATTGTACGAAAGAAAGTGTCGATCACTTCTTTATTATGATGAGGTAGATAAGAGGAAAGTTCCAGGGTCTAACACCCTGAGCAGAATGATTGAGATTTTCTGTCAAGAAACAGATAAACGATAACGAAGCTCATGAGAGCAAAAGTCTTACGCAGATGCGCGTAAAGAAAGTTTCTTAAGGTCTCTCCATCGAGAGGAAATTAAAGTTAAATAAAATACAAATTAGAACCACGTTTTATAAGACCTTATGAGGATCTTAGAAAGGATGGGCCTAGTAGCCTATAAATTGGTACTTCCACCAGGTATGGGGAAAGTACGTAATGTTTCCATGTGTCGCAGTTGAGAAGGTACGTGTATTATCCAAAATACACGAGTTATTATGATAATGATGTTCTTAATCCAGATATGGATTATGAGGAAAGACCTATGACGATATTGAATCGTAAAAGTATAACGGTTAAGAAACAAGTTTATACCGTTAGTGAAAATCCAATGGAGAAACCATGGACATGAGAAAGCCATGGAAAACATGAGAATGAAATGACGAGAAAAGTGTCCCGTGCTTTGAGGTATGCAAATTTCGGACTAATTTTTTTAAGGGGTAGAATGTAATATCCGTATTTTAATCTTGAATTACGATAATAAATTAGTAATTAGTATTATTAAGTCGATAATTAAAATCTTAATTAGTCAACTCTTGACTTTGATCGAGCATAATTGGATAATTTCTGTATGAGATTCACTGAGGCTTAGTGAATTAAGGAATATAATTTTTAATATTCCTTCGAACGTAATTTTCTAACGTTGAATAAATTCGACGTTTACGTCTTACAGTATTATTAAGCAGTTAAGCTTAATTTCGAAATTCCTATTATTATAGGAATAAATAAAGTTGTAACAAACTTTATTTTGAACATTTTAGAGATAATCAAACTATGAGAATTTAGAGACGCGTTTCAAACGTCTCACGTTTAGAATAATGCGATAACTTTAGCATATGATCTCGGAATTATAAAATTCAAATTCCTATGATTATATTATTATATAAGAGCATTATTTATCATTAAATAATGCTAGAAAATTTAAAGAATGCAATGTACCTTATTTAATGGGTTTCGAAAACCCTAAGTATTTAAATTAGGGTTTTATGATCTAAATTGTTTTTAAATACTTTTCTATGATTAAATTTATTATCTAAGACATATAATATGTCACATAAATGTGTAGTAGCTATTTTATACAAAGAAATAAAATGTTGGGCATGTCTTAATGATTTTCGAAAATTGTGAGTTTTAAAGTATGATTTAATATTTAATTCTTATCTAATTAAGTATAAATGATAAGTATTATATTATTATGATGTCATTAAGGACTAAATGAGGTATAATACAAGTTGCACAAGTGGAGGTGCATTCATGCTCCTAAGTGGCGAAAATTATGAAATTTTAGTATGATTTTATGTAATATTATTATCTTATAATTAATAAATAAATATAAGTTGGATCCTATCATATTATAAGTGTAAAGTAGTGATAGTAGACAATTAAAACAAGTAATCTCATGCTCATTAATTGATGGAGCCGAAAACTTTGAAAAATGGTTGAAAATTTTCCAATTTCATACTATATAATAGTGCCATTTGTATAGTTGAAATTTTTGACTTTTCTAAAGCAACTTTATACTATAATAATAATATGATAATAATATAATATATGATGGGAAAATAAATAAAATCCTAGCCTAATGTAATGAAGGTGGCGCAAATTTCATAAAGAAGGTATAAATGTGTTAATTCTTTTAATTTTGATAATTATGAGATAAATTAATAATTAAATTATAATATAACATAATAAAGTATATAATATATGAAAAAATAAAATCAATGCTAATTGATTAAAATGGCGACACACACCTTTGTAGCCTACTATGTGATAAATTAATTAAAATAAGATACAATGTATTTAATTAAGGATAAGAGATATGATGAGTTGTATATGATAAGAATTAAATTTTTTTTGTCTCTTACCTTATGGAGGTGCCGATTTTGTTGACAAAATTTGGCAAATTGTAGTAGATATTTCATATGTAATTATTATTGTACAAGTTGCTTAAGGCTATAAATATAACCTAAGCTCTCCACTTCTCCATTTTGCTCCCCTTAATTTCGAAACTTTAGTAAAGAAAAAGAAGAGAGTTCATCAAATTTTAATCCCAAACTTAGATCATATAAACCTTGCCGATCAAAATTCGTACCGATTAAAAGGTTAGAAATCGTATGTTCTTCGTATACATGCTTGAATTTTCGATTTTCGTCCGTTAGAAATTATGTTATATGCTTAGTTTATATATGAAATTTTCGAAAATTATAGAACTTGTATTAATATGTTTAGATATGATGTTTATATGATGTTATTAAGCATGTATATTAATTATATCATGAAATTAAGCATGCTATTAAATTTATTCATTTGACCGAAAACTTAGGGGTTATATATGTTAATGATTTTGATTTTTAATTATTGATTTAAGTATGAAATCATGATTTAGGGTATTAATTATGCTTATATGAATTTATGTAGAATTTTTGGAAAACTATAGCTTATGTTTTGATTAATACCGAATATATATATATATGATAAAGTGTTGAGATATAATTCATGTTTAAGCCTTATAATAGCATATTAAATGTGTAGATTCATAATATATGGTTGTGAGAATTTATTGAAATTTATAAAGAATTATTTGACCTAAGTCGAAAATTTAGGAAATGACTTAGGAAAATTTTATTCAATAAGTCACAATAAATAACAATTATGTTATAGTAAGCATAATTGAGGGTGATTAATTGATATATGATTTTATTGGAATTTTTAAAAATCATTTGATGGGTTAATTAAGGAAAACCGAAAACTATATGTTATAAGACCATGGTGTATAAATTTTATTTGACTAAGGTAATTACATATTATTAATCACATGATAAAATAGTGTGACATGTGAATTTATAGGAATTTTTGCACAAGTCTAAGCAATTTAATTTGTAATTACCGAAAATTTCATAATATGTGCATTAATATTATAAATTTATTTTATCAAGAATAATTACATATTATGATCTAAAATAATGTTTTAGACATAGTATGATTTTATAGGAATTTTGGAACAAGAATTACACATAAAATGATAAAATTTCATAAATAGTGAAAAAGTCAAATGTTGACTTTTTGTTGACCAAAGTCAAAATTGTTGACTTTTGGTTGACTTGGTCAAAATAGTTGACCAAAATCATTGACCAAGGTCAACGGGCACGCAATTCGATAATGCGTGATCAATGTAACGTAATACGTTTAGTAACAATGCTACTTACGTTACGTAAGTACATTAAAACGTACATTATATACTAAAAAGGTAGAATACCCTTTATATGTTGAGAAATTTCATAATCGACATCAATCGATTAAGAAACGTCAAATTAAGTCCAACGTTAGCCTTATTTGATACGTAGAACGTTATAGACTATGATTCGTCTCTATCAAACGTGACCGACGTACTAAAATAATTCTTACGTAAAGGTGATACGTGGACGGGACATTGACGTAGGAAAAGAGACCCTAGTATAAAGACCTACGTGTACAAGGTGGGCTTTACTCGAAAACCCTTTTATTTACGACGCTTTCTTCGAAAAGTATTTATTTACAAAGCTTTCAGTTGAAATTGTTTATGAACTGTTACATGCCCAAAATATTTATGTTTTAACGTATGTATCCTATCATGTTGTTGGACGAGCCAACGATGTATGTGAATCAGTTATTGGGTCGCTCCCAATTTTTAAAATCGATATCGGATCTTAGTCGGATCACGAAATTCACAGCTAAGATTAACGTGTACACCGGCCATGTATCGTGAGCCGTTAGCAACATCATCGGCGATCGTGGATCTGATCGGATCGAAATCCCGACTATGTGATTGGGAGCCGTTAGCAACATCTTGACCGATCACGGCGTCGTGAAGGAGGCCTACTTCTACGCACGTGAGATCGGTTATGAGATTAGTTATGATTAATTATGTGAATGATACGGATCATACGAATCGAAAAATGCCCGGCGGCGAATCTTTTGAGAAATGATAAAGTATTTTGGTATTCACGAGTTATTTCAACTAAAATCCTCGTGTTATACTAATGGGCGTGTAATTTTATGAAATGATTTTGGCATGAGTCCACTAAGTGCAATCTTGTACTTAGCCCCGCATATTGTTTTAAATGTGCGGTTGAAATTGTGATAGGATGGACAAGTGTTGAGCGAATGGAGTTTTTGTCATCGATAGTTTACCTGGATGTATATCGTCATATATGCATTCACATGCTTTCCATTGCTCAAAACACTTTATTATATTTTGGATATTACATATGTTACCTCGGATCGATTGAATCCTTTTGTTGAAGATCTGTTGGTCTAGTTTGTATGAAACCGTTGTGTGTTTATCTATAATAGTTTGAAGTCTTGAAAGGTTGTTGGTCATTATGTTCTTAATCCCTGCTTAATTGGTAACAGTCCCGTCTAATCCGTACTTTAGATTGGCGGGCTGTTACACATATAAACATCATATATTCAAGATCAAAGGCCTTCATATTTTCGAAAATTACCTGAAATTCCAAAACAATAACATATGCTTTACAAATTCAACGTTAAACAATACATAGACGTCAAATCTATCATAATATCATGAAATAACAAACAAAACATACTTCTTCACAAATTCACAAAATGACCGAAAATATGATAGATTCATATGTTCATATTTTTAAAAATTTCAAACCTTGATGTGTTCTAAGGACGAGATTATACCTCGTATCGAAGACGGATCGAAAATTTAACATTGGATCTTTCAATTTTGGGGCTAGGGTTTTCAAAATTTAATGTGTGTGTGAGTGTGTGTGGGCGTGAATTTGGGGAAGAAATGGAGGTTGAATAGTGTTATTTCATTTATCTATGTATTAAGCTTATGTAATAATTTAATTTAGTTTTGATTTTCTTTAAATAAGTGATTATTCATCACTTATCTAGAAACTCTTTCTTTCCTTTTCTTTTTTATCAATTACTTTAATAAATAAATCATAGCTTTTCCTTGAAAATTAAATATAATTATTGTCAAATAATGCATAACGTTTCAATAGCAAGAAATCGAAACTAATTATCTGATAAAACAATCTCTACTTGAATCTTTGCTTTTGAACTCAATAATATATCATAAAACTCAAATTATAATTATAAAAATATATTCTTTACTTTGAAAATCATTTTAAATATTCTGCTCTTAATTCGAGCTTAATCGGCAAACGCCGACGTCAGAAAAACATAGATTTTTAAATTCCCAATTTTCTGAAATCATGACTTAATTGAGCATGTATCTATTATCTCAAGACCCTTGGAATCTAGGTCTTCTTATTTTAAATAAGATCTAAGAATCTTATCTCAGATTCTATCTCAATTCTGCCTCAATTCTATCTTCTCAACGCGAAGCTTAACGTAAAAGCTTCTAACTTAACCAACTCTTTCTTAAGGATGCAATGCCCTTCTTATAAACCTCTTAATCAGGAGCTAATATCTCCTACAGAAAATACGGGGTATTACATTCTCACCCCTTACAAAAATTCCGTCCTCGAAATTTCGTACCTTTGCTGAGGTACTTCTTTATCATCTAATCTTTAGCTTCCATGTCGCTTCTTCTAAATCATCATGCTTCTACGTTGATTAAGATATATTCTGGCTTCCTTTCGTAGCTGAAATCTTACCTAAAATCATTTGTTCTCTTGATGTATGATGTGTTTATTTCAAACACATATCTTAAATAAACAACACATGGAACACATCGAAAATAACGTCGAACTTGAAAGAAATAAAAATCTGCAGGTGATTGGCTAAATCTTTATTAGAATCTCGTACAGTTTGATACATCTCGATAACTTTTTAATTTTTTTTTTACTTGCCGTACGATTACGACCATTTCTTCAATCACTTCTGGTCCACACACTTTTCTTTCTCTAATCGCATCTTAGAAGAGCGACGATCTATGCTTTTTGACGTAGAGAACTTCATAGAGTGTCATATAAATCGTTGCTTGATAGTTGTCGTTGTATGTAATTTAATCTTGCCTTCATCTCTTATCGAAAACTCGTCCAAAATGAGATGTAAACTTGGAGTCTCTGATTGAGATTATTGAGACGAGCACTCCATGTAAACATACTATCTCTCAAATGCATACTTGAGCTAACTTGCCAGCTCCATATCTGATAGAGGTCAGAATAACATAAGCATACTTCATGAGTCGATCGATTGTCACCCACGCTTCGATTTGGGTAACCAACACGTATGTCTTCTCATCTTTTCAACTTTATAAAGAATATAACAGACTGGTCTACAAAATTCACAATCATATACTGCAACAATCTTCTTTCTTTGCTTCATGCTCGTAAGCTAAATCTCTTTCTGGTTGCATAATTCCGAGGTATATACTTTTCTTACAATTCTTCCTTGAATTGCTTCCACGTAAAATTCTCTAATTGCCTGGAAAAAAATTTCTAACGTAATCTTCACTAGAAAACTATTGACCCTTCCGTGTTAGCGATATACATAGGAGATATTCTTGATCATAGTATTCCACAAACTTGAGAATTCGATCAATGGAGCGAACTCATTTACATCAGTTCGATTACCAACTTCATTAAAGAAGAAGGATCTGACTCAGAACTCTGCCATTCTTCGATTGATTTAAGAGGGAGAAAGTACAGGTAAATCTTTAAAATAATTGTACTTTCTTATTCTTTCTTTCCGAATGAAGATTTCTTCTTACGGTTAGCATCTTGTATTGCAAATAATACAAAATGCAGACATCTTGTTTATCAGCGAGGAAAAGGTTTTCAATCAATAAATGATTTAGTTCTCAAAGATCTTCACAATTGCTTATCACAAGGTTATGATATGAGAATACATAACTGGTAGCAGAATGATCATATAAATATCTGAGGAAGAAAATTTGCTTCTTTGGGAATTTTACAAAAACAGGGGAAAACTTTAGGTATATAGATAATTTGATATCTCTGACAAAGCACATCCGATATAATCTACAACCATAGGCTTTCATTCCGTCCACGAAAAGCTATCACAAAAGGCAGTCGACCGATGTTTAGGGTTGTAGTTGTGCTGCCAATAATTTGTACCACTTGAGTTCATACACAAAAATCTCGAGATATTTGGGGTCTCGATAAACTAGCTTGAGTCTTTTCTCAAATCTCCAAATGAGAAGTCTTGGAAACATAAGAAAATAGAATAAACTGAATCGATGTAGGAATCTCAAGAGATGCGAAAAACTGACAGCATTAATCTAGATCAATAAGAAGCATCTCAATATCGATTTAAGAATAATCAATTTGTATAAGGTCTACATCAGGTTCAAACAAAATTAGCTGAGCATTTAATAAAGAAGACTCGATTTCTAGAGTCGAAGTACTAGCATCATGCTCAGGAATAAAAGAATCATCATCTACGATCCAAGGTGTTCATCATAAAGTGGAAAAGGAAAATCATCAACCAACTAAAGCTGATGAACAATGAAAATAGATTTAACAATAGGGAAAAATGAATCAAAATGAGGGGGTTCGAGTGTAAATAATATTGAAATTTAATGGTAACTAGGAATCTGGAGAAATCAGCTCGCTCAAAGCAACAAAACCAGATTCAATATAAACAATGGCAACAGCAACAACCCAATCTTGTCATATTTTAGGCAATAAAGGAATCAACTAAAATTCTCCATCTAATCTCGATACGCCTTGCTCAACCGCTTTCTTTCCACTAATGATGGATTCGAGCGAAAAATTAGCTTCAAGGTAAGCTACTCTTCTGATGCATATAGATGGAAATTCTCTTTGATCATTGCTGATGAATATAAACGAACGACGAAAAACGTCATGACGTCAACAAGATAACAATATCAGGACGACGATTAATAAGTCGTACTCTTCCGAATTGTCTGGACGGTCTTTGTCATTCTAATAAGAATGCTCGACTTTTGCAGAAACATACTGCTTTATTACGCGACTTTCAACAAATAAACATTTTCAACATGAGTCGAACATTTAGAGAAGCTCCTTTGCTCAACATTCGATTCCAACATCCTCTCGTGCTCCACCTACATATTTAGAAATATATGTAGGGCGTGAGTACAAAAATGCACTCAGTGGGTATACGCCAAAAACATTTAAAACTTTGCCCTTAGGGCTATAAACTTGACTTGCCATAACATATGCTTTCATAAATAAATACTTTCTTGCTTTCATTCTCATAATATCATATGCATATGCATGTTTCATGTTTGCATGCAACTTTCTCTTCTTTCTTCCCATATCCACGGATTCTTTCTGCGTGTTGAGAAGTAGGCCTCCTTCTCAAACACTTTATCATCACATACCCGAGTTGGACCCGAAGGTTCTCAACTAGGGTCATACCCGACGTCGGTCATTTCTTTCTTTCTTCTTTCTTTCTTTCTTTCTTTCTTTCTTTCTTTCTTTCTTTCCGTGGATAGGTAGTGCATTATGCTTATGCTCATGCTCGTAACTTTGGCAATTCAATCAACTATTCAAATAATTGCATATCATGTAATCTCATATAATCTTTTGTGCATAAGCATACTCAAAACAGGCAAGTCATTTAACTTTGAAATTTGTACATAAATGCATTTCATATCATTTTTAAAATGTATAAGGTGTGAAATATCGTTTTAGAAAATATTTATACCCATCGGCGGCGATCCACCGGGATTGCACCTTTTGTCTTTCACATCTTTCTTCTTCTCACTTGATCCTTCAATCAACGTAGATCGGCATAAAAGCCTATCAAGAATCAAACAAAAACATGACTTATCTTAGTCGTCGTCATGACTATATCATATCTTCTCGATATCAAGACGCTATAGTCTATCAACACTTGGGTCATTGCATCCTCTAATATCTTATTAACAATAAATTTTAACAAAATTTCGGCAGAGTAACGTTTAATAAACGTATCACCATCCAATACCAATTCAATCCAAATTTATCCCAAACTCCACGAAATCATCACTGCATGTCCAAATGAGCATATAAAACTCAACAACAAGCTTCAATTATCCAATCTTAGCCAAAATCGAACCATCCCCTTAAGACATAACATTATGTCCAACGTCACCAATCACGTGAGATGTCATCTAACACCAATGAACTCCTATACATGCTCAAATATCTTCAAATATCACCAATCTATCATCAAAATATAAAGCTCAAAGCTTTAACACTGAAAACCCATTTTTGTCGGCAAACTAAAATTTTACACTTTTTGAATACGTCGGCCGAAAAATCCGAATAATTCATTTTAAGCATTATTCATATCATAGAATCCAAATACGAAGTCAAAATGATCAAATAAAATCAAAATTACAACATTATAATGGCTAGGGTTTTCGGCCATTTAGGGTTTTCAAAATAGTTTCGATTTCAAACGTTTTTCTTGCTCCAAACATGTTTATATCAATCCAATAACACATATATGAAGGCAATTCAACCATATAAACATCATATATTCAAGATCAAAGGCCTTCATATTTTAGAAAATTACCTGAAATTCAAAAACAATAACATATGCTTTACAAATTCAACGTTAAACAATACATAGACGTCAAATCTATCATAATATCATGAAATAATCATACAAAACATACTTCTTCACAAATTCACAAAATGACCGAAAATATGATAGATTCATATGTTCGTATTTTTAAAAATTTCAAACCGTTGATGTGTTCTAAGGACGAGATTATACCTCGTTTCGAAGACGGATCGAAAATTTAACGGTTGGATCTTTCAATTTTGGGGCTAGGGTTTTCGAAAATTTAATGTGTGTGTGAGTGTGTGTGGACGTGAATTTGGGGAAGAAATGGAGGTTGAATAGTGTTATTTCATTTATCTATGTATTAAGCTTATGTAATAATTTAATTTAGTTTTGATTTTCTTTAAATAAGTGATTATTCATCACTTATCTAGAAACTCTTTCTTTCCTTTTCTTTTTTATCAATTAATTTAATAAATAAATCATAGCTATTCCTTGAAAATTAAATATAATTATTGTCAAATAATGCATAACGTTTCTATAGCAAGAAATCGAAACTAATTATCTGATAAAACAATCTCTACTTGAATCTTTGCTTTTGAACTCAATAATATATCATAAACCTCAAATTATAATTATAATAATATATTCTTTACTTTGAAAATCATTTTAAATATTCTGCTCTTAATTCGAGCTTAATCGGCAAACGCCGACGTCACAAAAACATAGATTTTTAAATTCCCAATTTTCTGAAATCACGACTTAATTGAGCATGTATCTATTATCTCAAGACCCTTGGAATCTAGGTCTTCTTATTTTAAATAAGATCTAAGAATCTTATCTCAGATTCTATCTCAATTCTGCCTCAATTCTATCTTCTCAACGCGAAGCTTAACGTAAAAGCTTCTAACTTAACCAACTCTTTCTTAAGGATGCAATGCCCTTCTTATAAACCTCTTAATCAGGAGCTAATATCTGCTACAGAAAATACGGGGTATTACATTCTCACCCCTTACAAAAATTCCGTCCTCGAAATTTCGTACCTTTGCTGAGGTACTTCTTTATCATCTAATCTTTAGCTTCCATGTCGCTTCTTCTAAATCATCATGCTTCTACGTTGATTAAGATATATTCTGGCTTCCTTTCGTAGCTGAAATCTTACCTAAAATCATTTGTTCTCTTGATGTATGATGTGTTTATTTCAAACACATATCTTCGTAACAGCAACACATGGAACACATCGAAAATAACGTCGAACTTGAAAGAAATAAAATCTGCGGTGATTGGCCAAATCTTTATTAGAATCTCGTATGCTTTATACATCTCGATAACTTTTAATTTTTTTTACTTGCCGTGCGATTCGACCATTTCTTCAATCATACGGTCCACACACTTTTCTTTCTCTAATCGCATCTTAGAAGAGCGACGATCTATGCTTTTGGACGTAGAGAACTTCATAGAGTGTCATATAAATCGTTGCTTGATAGTTGTCGTTGTATGTAATTTAATCTTGCCTTCATCTCTTATCGAAAACTCGTCCAAAATGAGATGTAAACTTGGAGTCTCTAATTGAGATGATTGAGACGAGCACTCCATGTAAACATACTATCTCTCAAATGCATACTTGAGCTAACTTGCCAGCTCCATATCTGATAGAGGTCAGAATAACATAAGCATACTTCATGAGTCGATCGATTGTCACCCACGCTTCGATTTGGGTAACCAACACGTATGTCTTCTCATCTTTTCAACTTTATAAAGAATATAACGGACTGGTCTACAAAATTCACAATCATATAATGCAACAATCTTCTTTTTTGATTCATGCTCGTAAGCTAAATCTCTTTCTAGTAAGCTAAATCTCTTTCTAACGTAATCTTCACCAGAAAACTATTGACCCTTCCGCGTTAACGATATACATAGGAGATATTCTTGATCATAGCATTCCACAAACTTGAGAATTCGATCAGCGGAGCGAACACATTTACATCGTTCGATTACCAACTTCATTAAAGAAGAAGGATCTGACTCGAAACTCGCCATTCTTGATTGATTTAAGGGGGAGAAAGTACAGGTAAATCTTGAAAATAATTGTACTTTCTTATTCTTTCTTTCCAGAATGAAGATTTCTTCTTCTGGTTAGCATACTGCATTGCAAATAATACCAAAATGCAGTACATCTTGTTTATCAAAAGCAGGGAAAAGGTTTTCAATCAATAAACAGATTTAGTTCTCAAAGATCTTCACAATTGCTTATCACAAGGTTATGATATGAGAATACATAACTGGTAGCAGAATGATCATATAAATATCTGAGGAAGAAAATTTGCTTCTTTGGGAATTTTACAAAAACAGGGGAAAACTTTAGGTATATAGATAATTTGATATCTCGATAAAGCACATCCGATATAATCTATAACCATAGGCTTTCATTCCGTCCACGAAAAGCTGTCACAAAAGGCAGTCGACCGATGTTTAGGGTTGTAGTTGTGCTGCCAATAATTTGTACCACTTGAGTTCATACACAAAAATCTCGAGATATTTGGGGTCTCGATAAACTAGCTTGAGTCTTTCTCAAATCTCCAAATGAGAAGTCTTGAAACATAAGAAAATAGAATAAAGCGAATCGATGTAGGAATCTCAAGAGATGTTAAAAACTGACTGCATTAATCTAGATCAATAAGAAGCATCTCAATATCGATTTAAGAATAATCAATTTGTATAAGGTCTACATCAGGTTCAAACATAATTAGCTGAGCATTTAATAAAGAAGACTCGATTTCTAGAGTCGAAGTACTAGCATCATGCTCAGGAATAAAAGAATCATCGTCTACGATCCAAGGTGTTCATCATAAAGTGGAAAAGGAAAATCATCAACCAACTAAAGCTGATGAACAACTGAAATAGATTTAACAATAGGGAAAAATTAATCAAAATGAGGGGGTTCGAGTGTAAATAATATTGAAATTTAATGGTAACTAGGAATCTGGAGAAATCAGCTCGCTCAAAGCAACAAAACCAGATTCAATATAAACAATGGCAACAGCAACAACCCAATCTTGTCATCTTTTAGGCAATAAAGGAATCAACTAAAATTCTCCATCTAATCTCGATACGCCTTGCTCAACCGTTTCTTTCCACTAATGATGGATTCGAGCGAAAAATTCGTTCAAGGTAAGCTACTCTTCTGATGCATATAGATGGAAATTCTCTTTGATCATTGCTGATGAATATAAACGAACGATGAAAAACGTCATGACGACAACAGGATAACAATATCAGGACGACGATTTATAAGTCGTACTCTTCCGAATTGTCTGGACGGTCTTTGTCATTCTAATAAGAATGCTCGACTTTTGCAGAAACATACTCGTTTTATTCTGCCAACTTTCAACAAATAAACATTTTCAACATGAGTCGAACATTTAGAGAAGCTCCTTTGCACAACATTCGATTCCAACATCCTCTCGAGCTCCACCTACATATTTAGAAATATATGTAGGGCGTGAGTACAAAAATGCACTCAGTGGGTATACGCCAAAAACATTTAAAACTTTGCCCTTAGGGCTATAAACTTGACTTGCCATAACATATGCTTTCATAAATAAATACTTTCTTGCTTTCATTCTCATAATATCATATGCATATGCATGTTTCATGTTTGCATGCAACTTTCTCTTCTTCCTTCCCATATCCACGGATTCTTTCTGCGTGTTGAGAAGTAGGCCTCCTTCTCAAACACTTTATCATCACATACCCGAGTTGGACCCGAAGGTTCTCAACTACGGTCATACCCGACGTCGGTCATTTCTTTCTTTCTTTCTTCCTTTCTTTCTTTCTTTCTTTCTTTCTTTCTTTCTTTCTTTCTTTCTTTCTTTCTTTCTTTCTTTCTTTCCCGTGGATAGGTAGTGCATTATGCTTATGCTCATGCTCAGAACTTTGGCAATTCAATCAACTATTCAAATAATTGCATATCATGTAATCTCATATCATCTTTTGTGCATAAGCATACTCAAAACAGGCAAGTCATTTAACTTTGAAATTTTAACATAAATGCATTACATATCATTTTGAAAATGTATAAAGCATGAAATATCGTTTTAGAAAATATTTATACCCATCTGGCGACAGTCACTCGGGACTGTACCTTTCATCTTTCACATCTTTCTTCTTCTCACTTGATCCTTCAATCAACGTAGATCGGCATAAAAGCCTATCAAGAATCAAACAAAAACATGACTTATCTTAGTCGTCGTCACGACTATATCATATCTTCTCGATATCAAGACGCTATAGTCTATCAACACTTGGGTCATTGCATCCTCTAATATCTTATTAACAATAAATTCTAACAAAATTTCGGCAGAGTAACGTTTAATAAACGTATCGCCATCCAATACCAATTCAATCCAAATTTATCCCAAACTCCACCAAATCATCACTGTATGTCCAAATGAGCATATAAAACTCAACAACAAGCTTCAATTATCCAATCTTAGCCAAAATCGAACCATCCCCTTAAGACATAACATTATGTCCAACGTCACCAATCACGTGAGACGTCATCTAACACCAATGAACTCCTATACATGCTCAATTATCTTCAAATATCACCAATCTATCATCAAAACATAAAGCTCAAAGCTTTAACATTGAAAACCCATTTTTGTCGGCAAACTATAATTTTACACATTTTGAATACGTCGGCCGAAAAATCCGAATAAATCATTTTAAGCATTATTCATATCATAGAATCCAAATACGAATTCAAAATGATCAAATAAAATCAAAATTACAAAATTATAATGGCTAGGGTTTTCGGCCATTTAGGGTTTTCAAAATAGTTTCGATTTCAAACGTTTTTCTTGCTCCAAACATGTTTATATCAATCCAATAACACATATATGAAGGCAATTCAACCATATAAACATCATATATTCAAGATCAAAGGCCTTCATATTTTCAAAATTACATGAAATTCCAAAACAATAACATATGCTTTACAAATTCAACGTTAAACAATATATAGACGTCAAATCTATCATAATATCATGAAGTAATCAAACAAAACATACTTCTCCACAAATTCATAAAATGACCGAAAATATGATAGATTCATATGTTCATATTTTTAAAAATTTCAAACCTTGATGTGTTCTAAGGACGAGATTATACCTCGTTTCGAAGACGGATCGAAAATTTAACGGTTGGATCTTTCAATTTTGGGGCTAGGGTTTTCGAAAATTTAATGTGTGTGTGAGTGTGTGTGGACATGATTTTGGGGAAGAAATGGAGGTTGAATAGTGTTATTTCATTTATCTATGTATTAAGCTTATGTAATAATTTAATTTAGTTTTGATTTTCTTTAAATAAGTGATTATTCATCACTTATCTAGAAACTCTTTCTTTCCTTTTCTTTTTATCAATTTCTTTAATAAATAAATCATAGCTTTTCCTTGAAAATTAAATATAATTATTGTCAAATAATGCATAACGTTTCTATAGCAAGAAATCGAAACTAATTATCTGATAAAACAATCTCTATTTGAATCTTTGCTTTTGAACTCAATAATATATCATAAACATCAAATTATAATTATAAAAATATATTCTTGACTCCGAAAATTATTTTAAATATTCTGCTCTTAATTCGAGCTTAATCGGCAAACGCCGACGTCACAAAAACATAGATTTTTAAATTCCCAATTTTCTGAAATCAAGACTTCATTGAGCATGTATCTGTAGGGAAAACATATGTCTAGCCCTCGCCCCAAGGATCTATCTTGGATATTTAATACACCATACATTGATTATATTCCTAGCATGCGTCTATATAATTAATTGCAACACGTGGGGTTTTCTCGTGTTTACCTTTGGATCCGCCGAGGTGGATCGAGCGGGATGAGCGGATCGAGCGGATCGAGACTCGTGCTTTGACCTTCGGGTGTATCCGGTTGCCCAATCTCCAACGTCGAGTGAGGACGATCTATGGAGAATGCTTGAAAATCACCCAATGCTCTCGAGGCTCTCTCGAAAATTCCTCACACTATGCTTGTGATTTTCGAGAATGATGTAGGATTAATGAGCATTAACCTAGACTTTATCTCTTACCATATATTTATAATGCATTACCATAATCCCATAAGGAAAGGATCCATGCATATCCCATAAATATAATAATATCCTTATAGGATAAAGAGAATAAAATCTTGCTATAGAGAGCAACATGGGGACCGATTTTCTCAAGCTAAAAGGGCATGATGGGCCAAATTGGATCAAATGCAAGGAATAAAGATGGGCCTCAAATAAATTAATTATCTTATGTTCACCCGAACATAAATTAATTTATAAACATTTATTCATGCCACTAGAGAATAAATCTTGACTTACCCTTTATTACCGGTTGAGTCGGGCTTGCACTTAGACATTACTGAATCCCGTATTTAAGATATCGAACGTCCATTAATTATTTATAGCAATCATTGCTTAAAACAATTAATATCTTTAATTCCTTAAGCGGTACCACTCAACCTTATTATTGTACTTGAGCTAACTCAACTGCGGGGTTTAGTACAATAAACCTTTGAGCTCCTTAAGGGGCGTCATCATCCTAAACGGATACGGTGACTGACTGATAACTAGCGTGACATCTGAAGATCGCCACCACCCAAGATCACGGAGAATCTTGGGTTAGAACATATAACCTCACCCATAACAAGTCAAAGTGATGGTCGAACTCATACTCACCTAATACCTTATCGAGGTTTAGATCATCGTAAGTCACCGAGATCTTGGTTCTTCACGACGGTCGAGATAGAAGAACTCATCTCATCGTGATCCTTGATACGTCGAGGCGTACCGGCATAGACAAGCAACCAAGTCAAGTCACTTCTTATCTATACCGCAGACTATACCGACAACTCGTCCTCAAGTTGTCTCAATGTGAAACTTTTATATCTCATTAAGCTTGACCAATCATACGGACTTACGTGATCTTCTACACACTTGTATGATCTAACTTATATATGAGATAAGGGGACACGATTTATGCAATCAAGTATTCAAATCGGATAGGAGATTGTAATAGTGGTAACGAGAAACATTGTATAGAAACTCAACCAAACTGCTTTCAAGATACAAATCCAACAATCTCCCACTTAATACTAAAGCAAACTTTTAGTATACAATGTGTCTCTACTAGCTATTACAAACAACCAATCACTTTGCTTCTCCCACTTATACAAAAGTTCCTTTCTAAGTGGGTGCCATCAAGCTCAATCCAAGTCCTCTAACGTGTCCATCGTAGACTTTTTGCGGCAGTTCTTTGTGAATGGATCCGCTAGATTTTCCGTCAGATCAATCTTTTCAATCAAGACGTCACCTCGTCTAACGATTTCTCGTATGACATGGTACTTTCTCTCTATGTGTTTTGTCGCCTTGTGGGTCCGTGGTTCCTTGAGTTTGCCACTGCACTGAAAGTTATCACAATGAAACTATGATACTCTTGGGCAAACCGGTACCACACCTAGATCCATGAGGTAGTTCTTGAACCATCTGCCTCCTTAGAAGCCTCCGGCGGCTACATATTCGGGTTCCATGGTAGAGTCCGCATGCATCGCCGCTTTGCACTCACTTGAGATCTGGCTCCACCTCCCAAGGTAAACACATAGCCCGAGGTTGACTTTTCTCATCACGGTCGACTTGGAAATCCAGTCTGAGATAACCCAAAGGCATTAAACTATCTCGCATGGTAAACTAGCCTATAATCTTGAGTCCTTTTCGGTGCTTGAGTATATGCTTTACCGCATCCAATGAGCTTGTCCAGGTTAGATCGATATCTAGCTACTATGCTACCGCATAGCGTATATCGGGCCTCGTGCATAGCATTGCGTACATGAGACTTCCTACGGAGGCGTAAGGAACTTGTCTCATTTCCTCTATCTCCTTTGCGGTCATAGGTGATGTGTCTTAGATAAAGGAACGCCATGTCCGAAGGTAGCAATCCTTTCTTAGCGGTGCGCATACTAAAACGGTAATCACGGATCGATGTAAGGCGCCCGAGATAAGCTCAACATTTTCTTCTTGCGATCTCGGTAAACCTTGATCCCAAGAATGTACGTTGCATCTCCTAGGTCTTTCATTTGAAACCGATCGGATAACCAACTCTTTACGCCCGATAATGACTTCACGTTGTTGCCAACTAGAAGAATGTCATCTACATAAAGTGCAAGAAATACCACATCACCGTTAACATCTAACCGATACACACAACTCTCGCTAGGTAATCGGGTAAATCCATAGACTTTACTACCTCGTCAAAGCGTAAGTTCCATGATCGAGAGGCTTGCTTAAGTCCATAAATGGACTTCTTAAGCTTCCATACTAGATGCTCTTCACCCTTTACCACATAACCTTCGTGTTCTTTGCATATAGATGTCTCTACCTTCTTCAGGTAACCGTTTAAAAAGCGGTTTTAACATCCATTTGCCAAACCTCTAGGTTCAAGTGGGCTGCTATGGCGGAAGAATTCGATGGACTTGAGCATTGCTACGGTAAAAGGTCTCATCGAAATCGATGCCCTCAATCTGAGTATACCCTTTTGCCTGAAGCACGGCTTTAAAAGCGAAACCTCTCCATCGGAATCTCTCTTCCTCTTGTATATCCACTTACTACCTATGGCTTCCTTGCCATCCGGTAGAGTGTCTTTCATATACATCCATAACCGTTATGGACTCCATTTCTAAGTCCATAGCGGTGTGCCATGATCTTGCATCAATGTCTTGTATCACCTCCTTGTATGTCCATGGGTCGATTATTGCTGCTTCGTTTCCGAGACTATATCCAAGATTATCCCACTAACATAAATCACTCGGGTTGACGAACAACCTCCCACTACGACGAGGTTCTACAAGCACTATGGCAACGGTGGGTGCGAAACTTGTGGTTCTCTATCTTGCACAACTTCTTTGGTAGGTACCACTTATGCGGTCGGTATCTCGGTGGAACTCGACCCACTTCAATTTCTTGAAGTATCCGGTGTCGATCCTCCCACTAGACTCGACATCTCGCACCTTTGCCTGTCGGTGGTGGAATACGATCATCTTCTAATTCTTGAAGAATGATTTCAACTTTGGATTTATGATTTTCATGTAGTCCTCTTCTAAGAATCGAGCATTAGTCTAATAATGACCTTCCGATCCTTAGGACTATAGAATAAACCACCTTCGTTCCTCTAGGATAGCCATAAACGACCTTGCGTCGGATCTAGCCTCCAACTTGTCGACCTTCTTGTTCAAAGACATGTGCCGGATCGCCCCATATCTTTATGTTGCTTAAACTAGGCTTGCGCCCAAACCACAACTCGAAGGGGTCTTTTCGATGACTTAGACGGTACTAGATTTAGCAAGTATGCACCGTCTCTAAGGCATACCTCCGAATCGAAATAGGCAATGTTGCATAGCTCATCATTGATCTAACCATTTCTAAAAGAGTCCTATTCTTCGCCTCGACACACCATTTCTTTGTGGTGTGCCGTTGAAGTCTTATTGGGAGGTAATCCCACACTTCACTAGATAGTCCATAAACTCGTTACTAAGGTATTCGCCACCGCGATCGAACGCAGATGACTTGATACTTTACCTAGCATCGTCTTCACTTCCGCCTTAAACTCTTTGAATTTCTCAAAGCATTCGGACTTGCGGTGAAGCGGTATACGTATCCGTACCTTGAGTAATCGTCGATGAAAGTGAAAAATACTGTACCTCCACGTGCTTGTGTGGACATCGGTCCACACAGTCGAATGGACTAACTCCAACATTTCTTTGGCTCTATAACCCTTCGCTTTGAAGGGTCCGGTCGACATCTTACCTTCTATACAGAGTTCGCAGACCGGAGCGAGTAACCGTGAGATTACCCAATGCTCCATTCTTAGCCGCCTTTGGATCCTATTTAGATTGATGTAACCTAATCTAAGATGCCAGAGAAAAGTAGTGTCATCTTCTTGAAGAAAACTTTCTCTTTTATGGTTTGATGAAGATGCAACATAGTTATAGGTATTATGTTTGGCGAAAATAGTATAAAGCGAATTATATAACGTACAACACGTATAACCGTCATTTCTAATGATAGAAACACCACTATCAAAAATAACGAAATATCCATGAGTAAATAATTTGAAACAGAAACAAGGTTCCGCCGAAAATCCGACACATATAAAACGTCTTTAAAAACTAAAACTGTTTTCTCAAAACATAAAGTAACATCTCCAACTGCAACGGCCTCAACTTTCTCCGCGTTGCCCATGGAGATCGTTATCTCGCCATCAAACAGCTCCCTTGTCCGCAGGAACCCCTGCAAGGTGTAACAAACATGATCAGTTGTGCCCGTATCTACTACCCAAGAATGGGTAGAACAAGTCGCTAAACATGTTTCCGTTACTAAAGCAAGCGGCGTACTTGAGCCTCGAGCATAGGGCACTTGGCCTCCAATGCCCGCCTTACCGCACTTGAAGCACTTGTCCTTCTCCTTCGCTTCTTCAAACCTCCGTGGCAACCACGTTCTTGTTCCCATTACTCCCACTATTTGCCTTGCCTCTTCCACCTTTGGTACCCTTTTCTTTTCCATTTTGCAACGAAAATTTTGGCCCTTAGATGTGCTAGCAAGAGCATGTGCTCCTTTTCCCATAACTCCTTCCGCAACAACGAGATCATTAAGCAACCGACTAAGTGTAAACTCGGTCTTGCTCATGATCGATTCACGCGAAAGTTCTCAAAAGACTTGGGCGGTGTAATGAGGATGATATCGACCTTGGCTTCATCACAATACCTCCTCCCAACCGATCAAGACTATCCATGAGATGAGTCATGGGGAGACATGTTCATGGACCGAACTTCCTTCTTCCATCTTACACGCCAAGATTTCTCTCATTGTGTGGAAGCGGATCGTCCGATCCGACCGCCCAAACTTACTCTCGAGACTTGACCAAATATCGACGCTCTACCATCGATCGATGCTACAAATGCAAGCCTTTGGACATAGTAGTCATCATATAGCATTTAGCCATATTGTTTGACATATTCCAAAGTCTCTTGACTCTCGCCGCTCATTAGTCGATCGTCGATAAGGGCATCGGGTTTAGGAGTAGTGAGAACAAACATGTGTTCTTCAGCGATAAGAACATATTCCATGTTTCATTTCCACTCGATAAAATTTGGACCGGATAACGAATTTTGTGCGAGCATATTGATTATCGACGTAAGAGACATATCTGAAACGATAATGTAAAACACATAAGCATACGATTGCATATAATTCATAACAATAATATTGTAACCTTTGATAAAACAATATTAATGAAACCTCCAATCGCCCAAGGAATCCCACATGCAAGCCACGCGTGTGGGCGTTTACATGAATCCTCGACCGGACTAAAATATACCTTTTAGTCATTTAATTTCAATCCATGTCAACTTAACCTTATGACAAAAGAAATTAACGATTGGACCTTACTGACCACATCACTATCGCAAGAAGGTACTTGGCGGGAAGTTGTACTCGGGTGATGTCTAAGCAATGACCACATTTTTAACAAAGAGAAATGAATTCTTAGAATTGGCATACTCACTCGGACCATACCGCTTCAATTCAAATTCTTTTGTTATCTCATTTTATATCTATCTCTAGAGAACTTATGAAAATTGCACATGCAAGCCACGCGTGTGGGCGCCATACATGAAACTCCCACTTCTCAATAGATTTAAAACGTTTTATTTAGAAATCTCATCTAACAAACTTATGATAAGCAAAGCAAGCAAGCCACGCGTGTGGACGCTTACTCGTAGTGCGTATCACTTTGTTTAGAGATTAAAGGTGGAGGTCTTGACATTTTAATTTAAAAATTAATTTGTCGGGTTGCTTGCTTAGTCTTTTTATTCAAAAGGTTTGTCCATGCAGATCACGTAATCCTAGCATGCTTGTCATAGAACTCAACATGTAAAACATGCTCGCAGTAATTCTAAAATATGCTTGAAAACGCGATAAACCTAGCATGCTTACTATGCGCACTTAAACGTAAAACACTTAAAGGTTTGTCAACGTAATTTAAACATACATAGCATGCTATTGCATAATTTAAACATCCACGACATGCATATGAATGATAAAAAACTAAAACGTTCATCGCAGCCTCAATCGTGAAACACTGCACTCTCCTCGCCTAATCTATTACATAGATATGCAAAGTACGAATAAAACTTGAAAGGGCCACGTGCATGGGCACGCACCGAAAAAAAGGGGTTGGGTGGAAAAAGCTGCTTTGGCCGGGTCGGCCCAATCTGGCTTGGCCGCGCTGCTAGGCAAAGCCCGCCGCACGCCACCCTCGCGCGCCGCCTGCCAGCGCTGCTCGCGGGCTTCCTCGCGGTCGCTAAGGCGACCGCGACCCGCCGAGCACGCTGCGTGGCCACGGTCGGCGCCGAACGCCTGCCGAGACGCGTCGCCCGGCGAAACTTCGCGACCGCGAATCGCTGCGGCGCCGGTGTCTCGCGTGAACGCGCCCGCCGCCCGCTAGCTCGCACTGCCGCGTTGCCTTGCGGTCGAAACTCGCGACCGCTAACTTTCCCGCAAGGCGCCAGGGATCTCGCGCGCGAACGCGCGCCCCGTCGCCCGCGCCCCTCGCGATCGCCCTCGCGACCGCGAGGTTCGCTCGTGAGAAACCATCCAGGGGACACCCGCGAGACCTGTTTTTCCCCATCGACTCGTCTTTCGTGCTTTCGTCTTCGTTCTTCTTTTACAGATAAGATTTACAGAAAATAAATCTAATCTAACCACGGATTTTCTCATGGTGAAGAACAAAACCCAACAAAACAAAAAACGAGCCACGATGAACGAAAGATCCACAATTAATTAAGCGCACTTAATAATCAAACGTGAATTAATCCAACAGAGCCAAGATTCTGATCCCAGGCCCTGATACCAATTGTAGGGAAAACATATGTCTAGCCCACGCCCCGAGGATCTATCTTGGATATTTAATTCACCATACATTGATTATATTCCTAGCATGCGTCTATATAATTAATTGCAACACGTAGGGGTTTTCTCGTGTTTACCTTTGGATCTGTCGAGGTGGATCGAACGGGATGAACGGATCGAACGGATCGAGACTCGTGCTTTGACCTTCCGGGTCAGTATCCGGTTGCCCAATCTCCAACGTCGAGTGAGGACGATCTATGGAGAATGCTTGGAAAATCACCCAATGCTCAAGAGGCTCTCGAAAATTCCTCACACTATGATTGTGATTTTCGAGAATGATGTAGGATTAATGAGCATTAACCTAGACTTTATCTCTTACCATATATTTATAATGCATTACCATAATCCCATAAGGAAAGGATCCATGCATATCCCATAAATATAATAATATCCTTATAGGATAAAGAGAATAAAATCTTGCTATAGAGAGCAACATGGGGACCGATTTTTCTCAAGCTAAAAGGGCCTTGATGGGCCAGCCCAGGGATCAAATGCAAGGAATAAAGATGGGCCTCAAATAAATTAATTATCTTATGTTCAGCCCAGAACATAAATTAATTTATAAACATTTATTCATGCCACTAGAGAATAAATGCTGACTTACCCCTTTATTACCGAAGTTGAGTCGGGCTTGCACTTAGACATTACGAATCCCCGTATTTAAGATATCGAACGTCCATTAATTATTTATAGCAATCATCGCTTAAAACAATTAATATCTTTAATTCCTAAGCAAGCACCACTCAACCTTATTATTGTACTTGAGCTAACTCAACTGCGGGGTTTAGTACAATAAACCTTTGAGCTCCTTAAGGGGCGCCATCATCCTAAACGGATACGGTGACTCGACATGATAACTAGCGTGACATACAAGATCGCCACCACCCAAGATGCGGAGAATCTTGGGTTAGAACATATAACCTCACCCATAACAAGTCAAAGTGATGGTCAAGAACTCATACTCACCTAATACCTTATCGAGGTTTAGATCATCGTAAGTCACCGAGATCTTGGTTCTTCACGACGGTCGATAGAAGAACTCATCTCACCGTGATCCTTCAATACGTCGAGACGCATCAAAGATAGACAAGCAACCAAGTCAAGTCACTTCTTATCTATACCGCACTATACCGACAACTCGTCCTCAAGTTGTCTCACCAGAAACTTTTATATCTCATTAAGCTTGACCAATCATACGCACTTACGTGATCTTCTACACAATCGTATGATCTAACTTATATATGAGATAAGGGACACGATATATGCAATCAAGTATTCAAATCGGATAGGAGATTGTAATAGTGGTAACGAGAAACATTGTATACAAGCTCAACCAAACCGCTTTCAAGATACAAATCCAACAGTATCTATTATCTCAAGACCCTTGGAATCTAGGTCTTCTTATTCTAAATAAGATCTAAGTTCTGACTCAATTCTATCTTCTCAACGCGAAGTTTAACGTAAAAGCTTCTAACTTAACCAACTCTTTCTTAATGATGCAATGCCCTTCTTATAAAGCTCTTAATCAGGAGCTAATCTCTGCTATAGAAAATACGGGGTATTACAATTTTCTTGAGTTATGACACTGGAACTGAGCTTTGCCACGTCGACTTTTAGATTATCACTACTAATTGCTGTTAATAGAGCGTAGATTGAAGATTCCTTTCGAAAAAAATATGAGAGATGCGACCAAAAGTTGCCATTTGACCGTATAACAATATCGATTTGAAATATATGTGTCGTTAATACATCTTAATTACATTAATAATCATACACAGTTGATATGCACAAAACGAGGTGTTATATGTATCGCTAATACATCTTAATTACATTAACAATTATACACAGTAGATACGCATAAAACGTGTGTGTGTTGGCCTAGTGGTAAAATGGTTAATGCCCCAGGCCAAAGGTCTCGGGTTCGAGTCCACCGTGACGCAGCCTTTAAAATTTCTGTATTAATTGACAAAAAAAAAAGATACGCACAAAACGAAAGTTTGATGCATAAGAACTTCGGTGCCACCAAAAATAATGGCTGCAAATCATCGAAGATAACGACTACGAATTTATAAAATATCAAATAAGAAAAAAAAGTATTGAATGTTTCGACGTTATTTTGGATATGTTATAGAGAGGGTTTGATCTGCGCCTTTTGGATTTCACACAAGAAAGTCAATATTATCGAAGATAACAGTTACGAATTTATATAATATCAAATAAGAAGAAAAAAAAGTATTGAATGCTTCGACGTTATTTCGGATATGTTATAGAGAGGGTTTGATCCCCGCTCTTTGGATTTCAACTTTCTAGTTGTTGCTATCTAACACAAAATATCATTTTGATTAAACTAGCGTATTGTGTATATTAATAAATAATATATCAATTTTTACATAATTTATAAATTTAATGATTCTTATCATAATTTATGATGTATTAAACAAAAAACAACATAAAAAATAAGAAATGAAAAATGCTACATGGATCAAATGTAGGACCAAGCCATATGGGACTGGGGACATGGGCCCTCTAACTTTTTTGAAAACTATTACTAATATATAGGTATTTAACATTGAATAACTAAATCTATTATATTCTAGTTGATTAGGATCTTTACCTTATCTCCAATAGACCCGTGCTCGATTCTTTCTAGCCGTGTATATTTACCTTTCTTTTTCTTTTGTTTTTCTTTTTCTCCTTATTTTTCTTTCTTTCCTTTTCCTTTTTCTCCATATTTTCCTTTCTTTTCTTTTTCTTTCCTTTCTCTTGCTTTCTTTTTCTATTTTCTCTACTATGTGTTCTTTCTTTCTCATTTCTTTTTTCTATAATTTGTCTTATGTTGATAAAATACTCTTTTTTCCTTTTCTTTTTTTCTTATAATTTATTTTATGTTGATAAATAAAAAATGTATGCAAATAATAAAATTTATATGTGAATTAATAAGATCAATCAAATTTCTAAAAAAATAATTATAAATTTGTTATATTATTCAAACTATTATTGATAACCAACTCTTTACGTCTGATAACAACTTCACATTGTTGCCAAGTAGAAGGATGCCATCTACGTAAAGTGCAAGAAATACCACATCACCGTTGACATATAAACGATACACACAACTTTCGCTAGGCAACTGGGTAAATCCATAAGACTTTACCACCTCGTCAAAGCGTAAGTTCCAGGATCGTGAAGCTTGCTTGAGTCCGTAAATGGACTTCTTAAGCTTCCATACTAGATGCTCTTCACCCTTCACCACATAACCTTTGGGTTGCTACATATATATGTCACTACCTTCTTCAAGGTAACTGTTCAGAAAAGCGGTTTTCACATCCATTTGCCAAACCTCGGTTTAAGTGGGCTGCTATGGCGGTAAGAATTCTAATGGACTTGAGAATTGCTACAGCGAAAAAGGTCTCATCGAAATCGATGCCCTCAACTGAGTGTACCCTTCGCCATAAGCACTCGGCTTTAAAAGTCGAAACCTCTCCATCTGAATCTCTCTTCCTCTCAGATACCCACTTACTACCTATGGCTTCCTCGCCATCCGGTAGAGGTGTCTTTTCGTATAAATCCATAGTTGTTATGGACTTAATTTCTAAGTCCATAGCGGTGTTCCATGATCTTGCATCAATATCTTGTGTCACCTCACTGTATGTCCATGGGTCGATTATTGCCTGCTCGTTTCCTGGGACTAAATCCTAAGATTCACCCACGAACATAAATCGCTCTGGTTGACGAACAACCCTCCCACTACGACGAGGCGCTACTAGCACAATGGCAACGGTGGGTGCAGTAACTTGTGGTTCTCTATCTTGCACAACTTGCTGAATAAGAGCCACTTGTACGGCCGGTATCTCCAGTGGAACTCGACCCACTTCAATTTCTTGAAGTATCTGGTGTCGATCCCTCCCACTAGACACGACATCTCGTACCTTTGGATTAATCGGTGGTGAAATACGATCATCTTCTAATTCTTGAAGAATGATTTCAACTTTGGATTTATGGTTTTCATATAATCCTCTTCTAAGAATCGTGCATTAGTGCTAATAATGACCTTCCGATCCTTAGACTATAGAAATAACCACCTTTCGTTCCTCTAGGATAGCCAATAAACAGCCTTGCATCAGATCTAGACTCCAACTTGTCAGCCTTCTTGTTCAGCACATGTGCTGGACTGTCCCATATCCTTATGTGGCTTAAACTAGGCTTGCGCCCAAACCACAACTCGAAAGGGGTCTTTTCGACTGACTTGGATGGTACTAGATTTAGCAAGTATGTCGTTGTTTCTAAGGCATACCCCGTAATCTAAATAGGCAATGTTGCATAACTCATCATTGATCTAACCATTTCTAAGAGAGTCCTATTTCTTTGCTCTGACACACCATTTTGTTGTGGTGTGCCCGGTGTAGTGAGCTGGGAGGTAATCCCACACTGCACCAAATAGTTGATCGCTCACTTTTCTCGCACGAGAAACGCGCAAGTATAGGGTAAGCAAAGTATCGTATCCACAGGGATTGTAATGCGAAAACACAGAAGCTAGCTCAACGACAATTCATTATTATCCAAGCACAGAATTTGGGTGAAAGGTTTAAGGGCTCGAAAATTAATCCAAAGCAAAGGTAACCAAGCAGAAATATAAAATAAAGCAATAAAATCTCAAAAGATAACTATGAAGAAAGACTAACCTGTAGGATGCACCAATCCTATCCACAACGAAGTTTATCCCGCTTATTATTAACCGCTTTAATCCGCACAAGACGGAAGATCACATATATAACCAACAACTTCGCCATTTATAATCATGGCGATTGATTACTAATTTTCCTATCACGCTTACGCCTCTAGAGAAAAATAAGCAACCCAAATGGATCACTAAGAATATGCTTCCTACGAATGTCCTATCTCGCCACGACTCAAGGCTTATTCGTATCATGCATTCAAGATCGATTGACAATTAATACGCTTACGCCATTAATCGGCAACTAGATATGCATTAAGATTGATCGTAAATCAACACATATAAATAAGCACCATGAATCATGAATCAATGCCTGAAGGTAAATAGCAATAGCGGGAATCACAACATATAGGATCGAATCATGCAAACCCTAGGATTATAACGAAAAACTAGCCGACATAATAAACGGAATAAAATAGATTTAACCATAAAACAAAATTAAATATATAAAACCCGTGGGAAAGCGTTGATGAACAATGGTTGGTCTTGAATCCAATCCCAAGCGAACGAACGGAAAACAACGGAAAACGATCGAACAAAACGTTCCGATCGATAACGAAACGATAAACTAAACTAGAACAACGGAAAATCAATACTAGAATTAAACTAAATGAAGACTAAAGCTAAAGAATGGAAAAACTGAGGAAAATCAAGAAAAGCGAGCTCGGGCGATGGGGTCTAATGGGGCGCAAGGGCTTTGCCTTATTTATAGAAAAGGGTGGAAACCCTAATTTGTGCCTCCGCCACGACTAGCGACCACCCTTCGCGATCGCTAGGGCGATCGCTAGCATGTCTCGCAGCGCTCTTCGCCCGCCGCCTCAAGCGCTCGCGTTGTACCTCATGACCCGGCTAGCGATCGCTAGCAATTATGAACTGATCGCGAAATCGCCCAAGAGCTTTCTCGCCACCGGGCTTCGCCACGGGCACGAGGTTGCGGTCACGGCTCGCTGGGTTCTCACGCGGGTTGCCTAGCGGCCAGCCTAGCGACCGCTAGGCTAGTCGCTAGAAACAGTCGATTGTAATACTTTCGTGCGTGGCTCCTTGCTTCGATTATCAACATATAAACCTACAAAACGTCAAAGGAACACCCAAGAGCAAGATCTTCTAGAAATAGATAAAACATTAAGAATCGATACATAAACGCACATTAAACGAGCTAAACTCATCTTCAAATATCAACTATAAACGTAAAATGCGCGTTTATCAAACCCCCAAACTTAAAGCATTGTTTGTCCTCAAACAAAACCAAAACAGAAAGACACAACAAAAGATCAACGAGCGTAGCAGATGATAACCATTCTAGCCTCGTAAACATATCAACGCCAAAACATTAGTGCACATGACGACGTTAGTCCACTCAACACAAACAACAATTTACGGCAAAACTCATTTAATTCAACCTCACAAAGGCATGTGTGTAGAATATGAGGATACACTCAAACTCATAAAGAAATTAAGGGCGTGTATACACTCATAGATCAATGCAATGCAACATCTTACCATAGACTTGCCATTTCTCTAACATCTCCACCACACAAATGTGTTCAAATAAGGATCAAAGAGGACTTTTGATAGGTTATAATGTAGGCACATTGGTTAAGGTAGGATAATATATGGCTAAGTGACTCAAGTAAACCCAAGCACTTCCATCTAAACAACAACTCATATGGACTTTGTCCATTTTCCTCCTCTTTTTCCAACGTGTTATTTCACATTTAAGCAACTCAAGGTACCATATACTATGACAATTGACTTCCTTTATGCTCATACTATACACAAAATTTTTCTTTTCACTTTTACTTTTCGCTTTGTAATAGAGCTTATAGGGTCTATTCTTTTTCACACGGGTACCATCCTTCACCACGTATGTATTTTTCTAAAAGAAACTTTTCTCGTCATAACTATATAAAAATTTCAACCCTTTTGATTCCCATATCCATCCTCACCTCCTATCATCCGGTTAATCGAAAAAAAAGTCTAATAAAGGCTCAAAGAAGGCACAAATGGTATATATCATCGGGTTAGTGTTTGGGTGATTATGTGGTTAACAAAGATGGCCTTTATCCTTTCCAAATTGAAACACATATTGCGGTCTCGATACGTAAGAACGGCAAGTTCTAGAAGATAATCACATGCATGATATCACACAATTAAAAGAAATCAGATCAAGATGTTTATACAAGAAGCTCAAGTCTCACAGATAAGCAAATGGTGAAAATAACAAGCCTAAGCCATCTCACGCTATTCATGCGCCATTTTCTAACATATCATGTGCACTATCATTAAATTTCACAAAATTTTCTATCGTCATTGGCACATGGATTAACACACTTCACTTCAACTCGTTGATCGACCAACCGACACAACAACGAAAAGAAAAATGTAAACACGACAAAAGCAACACAAACGAAAGACAAAACAAAACATAAAACAAAACAAGAAAACATTGGGTTACCTCCCAACAAGTGCTAATTTAACGTCTTTAGCTAGACCATCACTAACCTTGTCAATCCGGCGTTTTTGTGGCAATAGACATCTTTCCCAACTTGTGGACCCTCCTAAACTTAGCATTCACGGATGACCACCAATCGACTATGGAAGTGCCCCAAACTTGAACGATACACTGAAGTTCCATGTCGAGTCCACTTCTTCCTTCTCGTAGCTTCCTCGATCGGTCGAGTACCTCTAAACGTGAGACGCGCGCGCAAAGAATAATCATGATCGAGCAACAATCTTCCGAACTTTCCACCATCGTGTTGCTTGATGGCGTCGATATGGAAATCTTGAGCTCCTCATCGCTAACACGAAACGTGAGATTACCTTCCCGACATCAATCAACGCACGACCGGTTGCTAGAAAAGGTCTACCTAAGATTAGCGGTTGTTGTTTGAATTCGGGAATATCTAAAATAACAAAGTCGGCGGGAAAACAAAACTCCGAATTTACCAACACGCCTTCGACGATACCTTTTGATATGTGACCGACCGGTCAGCCATCATTAGTGAAATCTTCGCGGCTTCATCTTTCCTAGGTGTAGCCGGTTGAATACGCTCAACGGCATCGATTGATGCTCGCCCCAAGTCGCACAAAACATTTGGAAAGTCCGCTCGACGATCTCGCACTCTAACGAAAACTACCAGATCCTTCGCTTGAGAGAGCTTCCTTTGCAAGACGGCACCGCATTCTTCGGATAGGGTAATTTTCTCAAATTTCCCGCTTTCTTGCTTGCAAGCGTGCTTTTAAGAATTTCATGTATCCCAATGTTTCGCAGTCAGCTTCAAAGAGAGGTAAATTTATCTCAACTTTTGAAAAATCTCTTTGAAACGAGGAAACTCCTCATATTTCGACTTGACAAGTCGACTCAAAACGGGACCAAGGAGTGTATGCGACGATTTGCTTCGGGGCGCCTATGGGATCGACTCGCGACCGCTGGGAAGGTCGCGAGGTATCTGCTGCACATCGACTCTTCTTCGCGGCGAAGCTATGGCGCGAGTCACACGATTTCTCGGTAGCTCGCTCGCTCGATTGCTCGCGGGCTTGCTTGCGGGCGCCGGGTCACCGCGAAGCCGCCCGCGCGCGCACACTCGACGGCTCGCGGTCGCGCGCGCCGCGTGCTCGGTCGCGCCTTCGTAAAAATTGATTTCGCGATCGGGCTCGCGGTCGCGAGCTCGATCGTGAGTTTCGCCCCAAAGTGCTTTCATGCTCTTCTTCCCCGGTAGGCTCGGCAAGCTTGTCCACCTCGCCGGATGGCGGCACCGATTCTTCGGGTTCACCAGACACTCGGAAATTGGCCCGCCTTTTGTAGTGCATTCACTTGTATTGACTATTTGACCAATTTGATTTTCCAACATCTTCATATGCTTCCCCATAGCAGCACAAAGGACTCCAAATGATTTATCTTCCGCCTCGTGTTGCTTATAAACGACTCGTTCGTTGCAATTGTTGGTTGCTTACAACCAATCACGATCATGTCTTCGAGACTTGGCTTCTTCGGCTCTTAATTACACCATTCGAACGTGACGGTTCACCGGAGGTTGTTGGAAATTGATGATTCCTCCGATTGATGTGGTCGACGCTCTCTTCTCAACTGACTCTTCAAAAGAGTGAACTTCTTCATGAGATCGCCATATTTTGAATCACTCTCAACAACACCGCCAACAATGGTGTTCTCTCCGTTGGCCATCGATAGCTGTCATGCACCATCTCTTCTACAATACGGCTTGCCTCGCCTACTTGTCGGTTCAATAAACAGCCCCCACCGACGCATCCACCATGCTCCTCGCCCGCCATGTCACCCACCGTAGAACCGTGTGATTTGTTGCTCCTTTGAGAACCCATGTTGTGGACATCGTCTCAATAGACCTCTCAATCTCTCCCATGCCTCAATAATGATTCGCCGTGGTTTTGGCAAAATGAGATTTCGGCGATGATCTTCTAGCGCTTTCGCGGCGGAAAGTATTTCAAAGAAACTTCGCAAAGTTTCCCAAGTATCGATGCCGCCGTCCAAACTTCAACCAATCTTTTCACCGTCACAATGAGAAACCGAACATGCGATCCGATCGTGGTCTTGTGGCACCCCATTCTCGCTTGATGGTGTCACAAATATCGAGAAAAGTCTCGAGATGCGATTCGGGTCTTCCGTGACTCCTCCCCAAACCGCTTCCTGGACCATACCGATCGTACGGTTTTAGCTCAAAATTGTTTGATCTACGCAGGGCCCCAACCGCCTCCTTGAACTGCTCGTGGGATGTCGATACATGTGATTCAGAGGTCTTTCCTCTAAAGCGTGGACAATGATTCCATGTTCGCCATCCGACGCCGCATCTCGCAAAGTCGCCTAGCATACGTGCTTACTTGCTCGGGAGGAATGCCCTGCTCATGGATTGGCCGCCATTGCAGCCCGCCTCTTCTCTCGCCCTCTTCTCCTTGAGAACTTTCGATCTCGGATCTAATAATATTTCGCGAGGTCCCCGAGATTTTGTACGATAAACTACCCGTGAAAAGAGAGAATTTAGCACCGATAAAATAAATAATAATATATATAACTTGAATTAATAAATCCAAATCACAAATTATTCCTACGCATCTTAATAACCCCAAGAACGGCGCCAAAATTTGATCGCCACTTTTCTCGCACGAGAAACGCGCAAGTATAGGGTAAGCAAAGTATCGATCCACGTGGATTGTAATACGAAACACGAAGCTAGCTCAACGACAATTCATTATTATCCGCAATGTAATTTGGGGAAAGGTTTAAGGCCTCTAAATTAATCCAAAGCAAAGGTAACCAAGCGTAAATATAAAATAAAGCAATAAAATCTCAAAAGATAACTATGAAGAAAGACTAACCCTAGGGATGCACCAATCCTATCCACAACGACGCTTATCCCGCTTATTATTAACCGCTTTAATCCGCATAAGACGGAAGATCACATATATAACCAACAACTTCAGCCACGACAATTATGGCGAGCTTGATTACTAATTTTCCCTATCACGCTTACGCCTCTAGAGGAAAATAAGCAACTCTAAATGGATCACTAAGAATATGCTTCCTACGAATGTCCTATCTCGCCACGACTCAAGGCTTATTCAGATCATGCATTCAAGATCGATTGACAATTAATACAGCTACGCCATTAATCGGCAACTAGATATGCATTAAGATTGATCAAATCAACACATATAAATAAGCACCATGAATCATGAATCAATGCCTGGAAGGTAAATAGCAATAGCAGTGAATCAAAACATATAGGATCGAATCATGCAAACCCTAGATTAGAACAGAAAACTAGCCGCATAATAAACGGAATAAAATACGATTTAACCATAAAACGGAAATTAAATATATAAAACCCATAGGAAAGCGTTGATGAACAATGGTTGGTCTTGAATCCAATCCCAAGCGAACGAACGGAAAACAACGAAAACGATCGACAAAACGTTCCGATCGATAACGAAACGATAAACTAAACTAGAACAACGGAAAATCAATACTAGAATTAAACTAAATGAAGACTAAAGCTAAAGAATGGAAAACCGAGGAAAAATCAAGAAAACGAGCTCGGGGCGATGGGGTCTAATGGGGCGCAAGGGCTTACTTATTTATAGAAAAGGTGGAAACCCTAATTTGCGCCCGCCGCCACGACTAGCGACCACCCTTCGCGATCGCTAGGGCGATCGCAGCATGTCTCGCTGCGGTTTTCTCGCCGCCTTCCCTGCGCGCGCGTACCTACCAGAACCCGCTAGCGGTCGCTAGCAATTATGAACCGTCGCGAGAAATCGCCCAAGAGCTTTCTCGCTACCGGGCTTCGCCGGGCACGAGGTTGCGGTCGCGTCTCGGGTTCTTGCGCTGGTTGCTTAGCGCGCAGACTAGCGACCGCTAGGCTGGTCGCTAGAAACAGTCAGATTGTAATACTTTCTCGTGCCGCTTCCTTGCTTCGATTATCAACATATAAACCTACAAAACGCCAAAGGAACACCCAAGAGCAAGATCTTCTAGAAATAGATAAAACATTAAGAATCGATACATAAACGCACATTAAACGAGCTAAACTCATCTTCAAATATCAACTATAAACGTAAAATGTGCGCTTATCAATAGTCCATAAACCGTTATCGAGGTATTCGCCACCGCCGATCGTATCATGATGACTTGACACTTTTACCAAGCCGCCTCCACTTCCGCCTTAAATTTTTGATTTCAAAGCATCTGACTTGCGGTGAAGCGGTATATGTATCCGCACTTTAGAGTAATCGCCTGAAAGTGACAAAATACTGCACCTCCACGAGCTTGTGTGGACATAGTCCACACGTGTCGAATGTACTAGCTCCAACACTTCTTTGGCTCTATAACCCTTCGCTTTGAAGGGTCCGGTCGACATCTTTCCTTCTATATAAAGATTCGCAGATCGAATGGAGTAATCGTGAGATCACCCAACGCCCATTCTTAGCCGCCTTTGGATCCTATTTAGATTGATATGACCTAATCTTAGATGCCGTGAGAAATGTGGTGTCATCTTGCTAAGAAAACTTTCTTTTCTTAAGGTTTGATGTAGATGCAACATAGTTAAAGGTATTATGTTTGGCGTAAATAGTATAAGCTTAATTATATAAAGTGCCACCACGTATAACTTCATCATTTCTTATGATAGAAACACCACTATCAAAACAACCGAATATCCATGATTAAATAGTTTGAAACGAATATGGTTCCGCCGAAACTCCGCACATATAAAACGCCTTCAATACTAAAACAGCTCTATCAAAACATAAAGTAACATCTCCGACCGCAACGGCCTCGACTTCGCGCTGCCCATGGAGATCGTATTCTAGCCATCACACGCTCCATTGTCCGCAGGAACCCCTCAAGGTGTAACAAACATGATCAACACACCCGTATCTACTACCCATGAATGAGTAGAACAAGTCGCTAAACATGTTTCCGCACTAAAGCAAATAAGCGACTTGAGCCTTGAGCTTGGGGCACTTAGCTTGCCAATGCCCGATCTCACCGCACTTCTTCTTTTCGCTTTTTCAAACCCCGTAGAGCCTTTGTATTACTCCTACTCTTTCTTTAGCCTTAGCATCTCTTGAATTCCACTTTCCTTTTCATCTTCGATGAAGCGGTGGTTTTCTTTGAGGTACGTATTAAAGACCGTGCACCTTTGCCCATTTTACGCTCTTCCGCTACTAGATCCTCTTGCAATGAATCTAGAGTATAACTCTTATCATAAAGGACTACTTTATAATGGAAGTCATCAAAAGACTTGGGCAAAGTGTTGAGGATCATATCAATTCGACCACGTTATCAATATATCCTCCAATCAATTCGAGCTCTCAAGAGATCGATCATTTGCTCTACATGGTCACGCATCGAATCGCTTTCCTTCATTGAACTTGGCATTATTGATTTTGTCAAATTATGACAAGCGATTCTCGCCCAACTCTCATACGATTTCATGAGATTTAGCCATTGTGGTCGATCTTCCATCTTTTGATCTTTGGAGTTGCGTGGACTCGCACATGGTGACCAAAAGAAGCACTTTGCCATTCTGCTTGATTTGTTCCATTTCGCGTGCTCCTTGCGCTCCTCATTAGTAGATAAATCTGCCTAGAGGCTTGGGACGGAGGTAGTGAGTACAAATAAATTTTCTTCAAAGAAGAAGAACATTCTCAATGTTTCGCTTCCACTGATAAAATTTGGACCTGATAGAGGAGTTTGTGCGAGCATATTGATAATCGATGTAAGAGACATATATGAAAAGTAATGTAAACACATAAGCATACGATCGACATAATTCGTAATAATAATATTGTAACCTTTTGATAAAACAATATTAATTGAAACTCCAATCGCCCAAGGAATCCCACACGCAAGCCACGCGTGTGGACGCCATAAATGAATCCCTCGACCGCACTAAAATATACCTTTAGTCGCTTAATTTCAATCCATGTCAACTTATCCTTATGACAAAATTAATGATTGGACCTTACTAGACCACATCACTATCACAAGAAGGGACTTCATGGAAGTTGTACTGAGGTGATGTCTAGCAATGACCACAATTTTAATAAATAGAAAATGAATTTTAGAATTGGTATACTCACTAGACCATACCGCCCAATCCAAATTCTTTTGTTATCTCATTTTAAATCTATCTCAAGAGAACTTATGAAAAATCGATATGCAAGCCACGCGTGTCGCCATTTACACATGAAACTCCCACTTCTCAATAGATTAAAATGTTTTATTTAGAAATCTCATCCAACAAACTTATGACAAATAGTGCAAGCAAGCCACGTGTGGATCGCTTACTCACAGCATGTATCACTTTGTTTAGAGATCAAAAAGTGGAGGTCTTGACATTTTAATTTTAAAATTAATATGTCGGGTTACTTGCTTAGTCTTTTGTTTCAAAAGGTTTGTCCATGCATCACGTAATCCTAGCTTTATTTTCTATAGAACTCAACATGTAAAACATGCTCGCAGAATTCTAAAAATATGTTTGAAAACGAATAAACCCTAGCATGCTTACTATACGATCCAATCACGAAAACATATAAAATGTTTGTTCACGTAATTTAAACATACATAGCATGCTATCGCATAATTTAAACATCCACCACATGCTTTGAACAATAAAAATAAAATAAAATCGCTCATCGCATCCCACTGTGGATCCTCAGATTTCGCCTAATTTATTACATAAATTTGCAAAGCATGATCTTCAAAACTCGAAATGGGCCACGCGTTTCGGCACATGAATCGGATTCCTCAAAACCTGATTTGGATCGAAAATTGAAAATGGCCGGATCGGGCCAAAAACTGAACCGGTCAAAAATCGTTTCGCCGAAATTGGGCTGGTCGGCCCAAGACGGGTTGGCTGCCAGTACTGCAGCCCACGCACGACGCCCCAAGACCATCACCGCCCGCCGCCTCGCCTCCCGCTGCCGCTTGCCGAGAGCGCCGCCCGACGCCCATCCGCCCGCCGAGTCTCGGCCAGAGATCGCCCACCGCCGAGGCCGCCCAGCAGCCGGGGAGCGATCTACGAGACCGCTCCAGCGCCTGCCGAGCGATCTACGCGCAGCCGCCGAGGTGCTCCGCGCGCGCGCCGCGTGGCCGAGAACTCCGTCGAGCTCGATCGCGTTGAGATTTCTTACGCTGAAGATCGTGGCCGAGGCCGCCGAGCGCCGCCGAGAACCTCACGCTACCGAGGTTTCGTGCGAGAATCACACCGAGCGCCGCCGAGGCCTCACGCGATAATTACGTGCCCCCGTCGCCCACCGAAAGGGCGCGCGGCGCTGCCCGCCGAGGCGCCGAGCACGCACGCAGCGTCTTTGCTACGAAACCTCGCTGAGGTTTCCTAGTGCTACCTTCCGAGAACATGCGGGCGCCCACTTAGCGCCGAGGCGGTACCGAGGCATCTCAGGCGCCAAGCGCGCCTGCACGCCCGGCCACCGAGCCATGCCGCCCGACCGCGCTCGATCTTGCGGATGACCCTCACCCTATTCGCCGATGCACGCCGAGAAGCGTGGCGCATGCCGGGCGGCGTGTCTGCGAGCACCGCAGACGCCGGTGCGTTATCGCCCGCATGCCGTCCGCCATGCATCCGCTCGATAGTCTCCCGTCGTCTCGTTCTTCGTGTTGCTCGTTTTTCTTTACGGATAAGATTTACAAGAAAAATCTAATCTAACCACGGATTTTCTCGTGGTGAAAACAAAACCGACAAAATAAAGCGAGCCACGATGAACCATGATTCACAATTAATTAATTACGCACGTTATAATCAAACGTGAATTAATCCAACGAGCCAAGATAATCGATCCTAGTGCTCGATACCAATGTAGGAAATTTGATTTTAACCTCTCCCGAGGATCTATCCCGGATGTTTAATTCACCATACATTGATTATATGCCCAGCATGCACCTATATAATTAATTGCAACACGTAGGAGTTTTCTCGTTTACCCGCGAACTGTCGGGGATGAATAGATCAAGACTCGTGCTTTGATCTTACGGACTCGTATCCTGCTTACCTAAACTCCAATGTCGAGTGAGGACAATCTATGGAGAATGCTATGAAAATCACCCTCTTCCTTCTCTCAAGATTTTCAAAATCTCACTATTTTGGGAATAGAATTCTCGAAAATAATGCTTGAGGATTAGCCTTGATTTTCTCTCTCACCTTATATTTATAATGCACTCCTAAATCCTATATAGATAGGATTTATGCATATCTAATAAATATAATAATATCCTTTAGGATAGAGGATCAGTTAGAGTCTCGAGAGGCCGAGAGAGAGGGACGATTTTCTTCCAAGCTACAGGCCTGGATGGGCCAGCCCAGGGATCAAATGTAAGGAATAAAGATGGACCTCAAATAAATTAATTATCTTATGTTCAGCCCAGAACATAAATTAATTCATAAACATTTATTCATGCCACTAGATAATAAATGCTGACTTACCCCTTTATTACACCGGTGAGTTGGAGCTTGCGCTTAGACTTTACTTAATCCCCGTATTTAATATATCAGACGTCCATTAATTATTTAAAGCATTCTCGACAAATTAAAATAATTAATATCTTTAATTCCTTAAGTAGTACCACTCAACCTTATTATTGTACTTGAGATAACTCAACCTGCGGTGGTTTAGTACAATAAACTTTTTGAGCTCTTTATGGACGCCATCATCCTAAACGGATACGGTGACTCGACACGTGTAACTAGCATGACATACAAGACCGCCACCACCCAAGATGCAGAATCTTGGGTTATCTCATGTAACCTCACCCATAGCAAGTCAAAGTGATGGTCAAGAACTCATACTCACCTAATACCTTATCGAGGTTTAGATCAACGAAGTCTCCCGAGATCTAGGTTCTTCATGACGATCGATAGAAGAACTCATCTCATCGTGATCCATCAATACGCCGAGACGCATCAAGCATAGACAAGTAACCAAGTCAAGTCGCTTCTTATCTACACCGCACCTATACCGAAAACTCGTCCTCAGTTGTCTTCGCCAGTGATACTTTTATATCTCATTAAGCTCGACCAATCACACGGCACTTACATGATCTACAACACATCAGTATGATCTAACTTATATATGATATAAAGGAAATACATATATGCAATCAAGTAAACAATTCGATAGGAGATTGTAATAGTGGTAACAGTGAAACATCAGATACAAGCTCAACCAAACTGCTTTCAAGATACAACCAACACATAGCGACAATCCTGCCCTCGGGCATAGCACCTCGATGTCCAATGCCCGACCGAGGGCCTCACGATAAGTCGATTTTGTGACTAGCTAGCGACACTCGATCTCATGGCGGAGTCCCGCCTAAAACTTCTCGGCCCTCTTCTCGCTTGTCGACCAACCGAGGTGCATACCGTGATATCTCGCACGCACGATCGTAACTGTGACCGTGGTCTTTCCTTGTCGTGAGAATGTAGAACCATATGTTTTTCCTCTTCCGGTAGCTCTTAGGAATGTACTTATCGTACACTTCCTCCTTAAATTCCTCCCAGAGAAATCTTTCAATTCCTCCTGACATAGTCTTCATCTTCGCCTCCCACGAGAAGTCGGCAAGCGCCACCATCCGAAGGCAACGCATGACAAGCGCTCCCGAGAGGCAAGTGAGAAAGTTGAAGATCACCCAGCGCGAATCCAAAGTTCAAAGATCCACTCGGATTCCCAACCCTGTTAAAAGTCGGTGGGTTCTCGCGAGGAATAGTTCCTCAATCCGCCTCACCGGTGGTGGTGGTGGTGGTGGGGTGGTTTCTCTTCAGTGTTATCTCGCGATTCTTTCTTCTCGGCGGTATCCTATCCTTCATAAATATACGCAATTAAATATCTTCTTATACTATCCATCAAGATCAATGTATATATATCAGCACGGTATTTATATGATTATGAGCATAAATCTAGCACATCATCGAACACCATAAATCATAATATTAAAACAAAAGGCCTCGTGAGCCTATCATCATATCACATCAATTGCTCTCTACGAGGACTTTTATCATCGCTTTGAAGGTTTACAAAAGACCGTGCATGCAGTATGATGCCCAAAACAAATATCAAGATCACTCGTACCTAGTCACGATGCGTACAAAAATCTAAACGCTACCGTAGACATCAAAATAGGGTTTCATGTCGGAACGACTCATCGTTTCCGCATGCATCAAAAGATATACAAAGTATATAGATAAAAAGACAATCTAGTCCTAAGAACTAGATCTATGATCGCCCGGGGTGTAGATAGGGCTCCATGTGTCAGAGTCAGGACTGGAAGCATGGGAACTATCCACTCCCTCCATCTCATCATCAGCTGCTAGATCCTCATCGGGGTCTTCCTCGGAATCTCCCTCTGGGTCTTCCTCAGGATTTTCCTCCTCGGCATCGAGTGTGGGAGCTACGGGCTCTCGGTCTCTAACGACCCTGGCATCCTCCATAGCAGCTAGGTCTCGGCGGATTCCTGCCATGACCTCCTCATAAGCATCGTCCGAAAATGGGGCAACAGCAGGACAGACATCGGTTCCTCTCAAGGTACCTGTAGCTAGGTCACATGGATCCTCACTCTTCACAGAATTATGGTACACAGGTGCATGAGGGGTGGTGGCGGGACCGCGAGAGGCCGGCGGATGGAGTGAGACGGGCATGGCGGACCGGCAAAGGTGCGGGTCTCAAGGGCAATGGCGAGGATGGAATCCTACCGTGGTAGGACCGGAAGGTGAGCTATCGGGGATGGGAAGATCCTGCCTCGAATATGTCCCTGCCACTGCCAAGCAAGAACACGGGTTCATCAACTGCCAAACGGGGCACCTCTGGGTAGAGCCACTCTAGAATCTGTCACGCTAAGTGTATTCCCCGCGGGAAGATACGCCCATGTGGTGCAGCGCCGCACACCGTGAATACATAGATCAAGTGGCTAACAAAGCGAGGCAGTCCATCTCTGTGTCGAAGCTCTCGACGCCGATAGATGTAATCCGCTGATATCTAGCGGCATACCCCAGCCGGATGGCGCCTCATGATAAGTCAAGCACACCGTCATAATGAGATGTACTCGGGCGTGCAAAGGCCTCAATGACGGTGGCGCGCTTAAGAACTTGCCGAGGTCGCCTCCTCGGCACATCCGGGTAGAACAAGATGAAAGCATACGACCTCCTCGGGTGTGGCCCTAGAGGATAGGGCGCTTAGTCGTGAAGACATCCGAGCCATCCTAAAAGGAAAGTATCACTAAGGTCGATACATGGTAAACATAACGTGTATCTAGAAGAAGATATGTACACAATAAACATCCATGCAAGGTTATAGCAATCTTTATTATACTACGACCTACATTCCTAAATTCTTATGGCACGACTTTCATGGTTGGGTCACGGAAAGAGACAGTATGGTTTCTTAGAGTAGAGCAACGATCGATGCCTATCCTTCTGTAAGGGCTATGGTCACCTTATCTTATTGTGTCCTGATTTCTTATTTCTACCACGTTATAGAATCACATAATATCCCTTCTCATTATGCACTTACAATGCATTATTTTCATACTTTCTTAACGTTATACTTTGATTCTTTTCATTATCATATTACGATAGAGGCAACACGATTCCGGAATTCCTTCGCTGAGAGGTTGGGACTCATAACAAGCGCGAACCTCAAGTTGCAATCGCTTCATCATCGTGAGACTCGCTGCTGCTCATCTTCGAATCCGCATGGATTGTGATTCTTAAGATTTCTATGATCTCGCTCTTCCTTAGTATTTCGCCTCAATTAGGATACTTTATGTTCTCATACCAGTTCGGCGTAAAAGGGATCATGCTGCCTTAAGAGTCTATGTCCTCATGGAGAAACATACTCATTTACGGCCTCGCTTTCAAGATGCTTTGCATATCACAAGAACACAATTCAAGGCATATTGTGCTACAATCAAGTATCCTCATTTTACTCATTTACCAAGCTCCTAAAGCTTGTAACTTTCTTTCAAACTAATGACCAATCAATTGAAACAACTTTTCAATTTAAAAATATTCCTCTTTCCAAAATATTTTTCAACTTCCCAACATGGCAATATTGAAATTCCAATTCACATTTCATATACTTCCATCATTTCAAAACAACTTTTAGTTGAAATAGTTACCTTCTTCCTCGTTGAGCAGGACGACGATGGAGTGCAAGTCAGGGCCAAACATAAACAATTTCTAGACTCGACTTTCAACTTAGGATTCAAGAAAAGGGTTCCTAGGGTTCAGAGCGAACAAGCACTCGGATACAACTCGCGGACGACCGAACGCACGCCTGCCGCCCGCTAGCTCGCACGCCGCGTTGCCCGCGTCGATCTCGCGACCACCGCCGCCGTGGGCGCCAGGATCTCGTGGCGAACGATGCTCGTCGCCCGCCCTCGCGATCGCCTCGCGATCGCGAGGCTCGCCGAGAAACCGCCCGTGGACCGCCGAGACCTGTTTTTCCATCGCTTCGCTTCTTCGCTCTTTCGCTTCGTTTTTCTTTACGGATAAGATTTACGTAATAAAATCTAATCTAACCACGGATTTTCTCGTGGTGTAAAATAAAATCCGACAAAATAATAAACGAGCCACGATGAACGCATGATCCACAATTAATAAAACGCACGAATAATCAAACGTGAATTAATCCAACAGAGCCAAGATTGTGATCCTGTGCTCGATACCAATGTAGGAAAACATATGTTTAGCCGCCCGAGGATCTATCTTGGATATTTAATTCACCATACATTGATTATAAACCTAGCATGCGCTCTATATAATTAATCGCAACACGAGGGGTTTTCACGTGTTTACCTTTGATCCGCTCGGGTCGGTGGAACGAGATGAATGGATCGAACGGATCGGACTCGTGCTTGACCTTCTCGACTCGTATCCCTGGTTGCCCAATCTCCAACGCCGAGTGAGGACGATCTATGGAGAATGCTTCGAAAATCACCCAATGCTCTCAAGACAAAACTCTCGAAAATCCTCACAAACTCACTTGTGATTCTCGAAAATAGTGTGTGGATTAATTAGCATTAACCTGACTTTATCTCATACCTTATATTTATAATGCACTACCTTAATCCCATATGGAAATTACCATAATCCTATATGGAAATTACCATAATCTCATATGGAAATTACCATAATACTTTATGGAAATTACCATACTCCCAGGATTATTACCATACTCTCAAGATTATTACCATAATCTTACATGGAAAGGATCTATGCATATACCATAAATATAATTATATCCTCAGGATAAAGAGAATAAAATCTTGCCATAGAGAGCTACTAGGGGCTACCGATTTTCTTGAGCTACGGGCCTGATGGCCACCCGTGGATCAAATGCAAGGAATAAAGATGGGCCTCAAATAAATTAATTATCTTATGTTCACCTTAACATAAATTAATTTATAAACATTCGATCATGCCACTAGAGAAAGAATGTCGACTTACCTCTTTATTACCGGTTGAGTCGGCTTGCACTTAGACATTACGAATCCTCAGATTTAAGATATCGAACGTCCATTAATTATTTATAGCAACTGATCGCTTAAAATAATTAATATCTTCATTTCCTTAAGTAGTACCACTCAACCTTATTATTGTACTCGAGCTAACTCAACCCGTAGGGTTTAGTACAATAAACATTTTGAGCTCCTTAAGGGACGCCATCATCCTAAACGGATACGGTGACTGACATGCATAACTAGCGTGACATACAAGATCGCCACCACCCAAGACGCGGAGAATCTGGTTAGAACATATAACCTCACCTCGACAAGTCAAAGTAATGGTCAAGAACTCATACTCACCTAATACCTTATCGAGGTTTAGATCATCGTAAGTCACCGAGATCTTGGTTCTTCACGATGGTCGACAGAAGAACACATCTCATCGTGATCCTTCAATACGCCGTAGACGCATCAAGATAGACAAGTAACCAAGTCAAGTCACTTATCTATACTATACCGCAGCCTATACCGACAACTCGCCCTCAAGTCGCCTCACCAGAAACTTTTATATCTCATTAAGCTTTAACCAATCATACACTTCGTGATCTTCTACACACCGTATGATCTAACTTATATATGAGATAAGGGACATGATATATGCAATCAAGTATTCAATTCAGATAGAGATTGTAATAGTGGTAACATGAAACATTGAATACAAGCTCAACCAAACCGCCAAGATACAAATCCAACAATCTCCCACTTATACTAAAGCAAACTTTAGTATACAATGTGTCTCTACTAGCTATTACAAACCACCAACACTTTGCTTCTCCCACTTATACAAAAGTTTTTCTAAGTGGGTGCCATCAAGCGCAATCCAAGTCCTCTAACGTGTCCATCGTAGACTTTTTGCGGCAGTGCTCTTCGTGAATGGATCCGCTAGATTTTCCGTCAGATCAATCTTTTCAATCAAGACGTCACCTCGCCTAACGATTTCTCGATGACATGGTACTTTCTCTCTATGTGTTTGGTCGCCTTAGGGTCCGTGGTTCCTTCGAGTTTGCATCGCACCTCGAGTTATCACAAGAAACTATGATACTTTGGGCAAACCAGTACCACATCTAGATCCATGAGTAGTTCTCGAACCATACAGCCTCCTTAGAAGCCTCCGCCGCTACATATTCGCTTCCATGGTAGAGTCCGCAATGCATCGCCGCTTTGCACTCCGCCAGATACGGCTCCACCTCCCAAGGTAAACACATAGCCCGAGGTCGACTTTTCTCATCACGGTCGGCTTGGAACCGAGTCCAGATAACCCAAAGGCATTAGACTATCTCGCATGGTAACCAGCCTATAATCTCGAGTCCTTTCGTGTACTTGAGTATATGCTTCTCGCAATCCAATGAGCTTGTCCAGGTTAGATCGATATTCAGCTACTATGCCACCGCACCAGCGTATATCGGCCTCGTGCATAGCATTGCGTACATGAGACTTCCTACGGCGGAAGTGTAAGGAACTTATCTCATTTCCTCTATCTCCTTTGCGTAATATAGGTGATCGTCTTAGATAAAGCGAACGCCATGTCTCGAAAGGTAGCAATCCTTTCTTGGCGGTCTCGCATACTAAAACGAGTAATCACAAGATCAATGTAAGACGCCCGAGATAAGCTCAACATTTTCTTCTTGCGATCTCAAGAAACCTTGATCCCAAGAATGTACGCAGATCTCCTAAGTCTTTCATTTGAAACTGATCGGATAGCCAACTCTTTACGCTTGATAATAGCTTCACGTTGTTGCCAACTAGAAGGATGTCATCTACATAAAGTGCAAGAAATACCACATCACCGCTGACATCTAACCGATACACACAACTCTCGCTAGGCAACCGGTAAATCCATAGATTTTACCACCTCCAAAGCGTAAGTTCCATGATCGAGGTTCGCTTAAGTCCATAAATGGACTTCTTAAGCTTCCATACTAGATGCTCTTCACCCTTTACCACATAACCTTCGTGTCACGTGATATAGATGTCTCTACCTTCCTCAAAGTAACCGCTTAGAAAAGCGGTTTTAACATCCATTTGCCAAACCTCTGTTCAAGTGGGCTGCATGGCTGAAGAATTCGATGGACTTGAGCATTGCTACGCGAAAAGGTCTCATCGAAATCGATGCCCTCAACTGAGTGCACTTTGCCACAAGCCCGGCTTTAAAAGCCGAAACCTCTCCATCGTAATCTCTCTTCCTTTGTATATCCACTTACTACCTATGGCTTCCTCGCCATCCGGTAGATGTGTCTTTCATATACATCCATAGCCGTTATGGACTCCATTTCTAAGTCCATAGCGGTGTGCCATGATCTTGCATCAATATCTTGTATGGCCTCCTTGTATGTCCACGGGTCGATTATTGCCTGTTCGCCTCCTCGACTAAACCAAGATTCACCCACGAACATAAATCGCCGGGTCGACGAACAACCTCCCACTACGACGAGGTTCTACAGCACAATGGCAACGGTGGGTGCGTAAACTTGTGGTTCTCTATCTTGCACAACTTGTCGGGTAGGTACCACTCAGACGGTCGGTATCTCCAAGGAACTCGACCCACTTCAATTTCTTGAAGTATCTCGTGTCGATCCTCCTCTAGACTCGACATCTCGCACCTTTGGCCTAATCGGTGGTGGAATACAATCATCTTCTAATTCTTGAAGAATGATTTCAACTTTGGATTTATGATTTTCATGTAGTCCCTTCTAAGAATCGGGCATTAGTGCTAATAATGACCTTCCGATCCTTAGACTATAGAATAAACCACCTTCGCTCCTCTAGGATAGCCAATAAATAGCCTTGCGTCGGATCTAGCCTCCAACTTGTCGCCTTCTTGTTCAAAGACGCAGTCGGATCGCCCATATCCTTATGTGGCTTAAACTAGGCTTGCTACCAAACCACAACTCGAAGGGTCTTTCGACTTACTTGGATGGTACTAGATTTAGCAAGTATGCCGCTTTCTAAGGCATACCCCGAATCGAAATAGGCAATGTTGCATAACTCATCATTGATCTAACCATTTCCAAAAGAGTCCTATTTCTTCGCCTCCGACACACCATTTTCTCAGTAGTGTGCCCGGTGAAGGCGTTGGGATGTAATCCCACACTTCACTAGATAGTCCATAAACTCGTTATCGAGGTATTTGCCACCGCGATCGTAACGCAAAGGACTTGATACTTTACCTAGCTTCGCCTCCACTTCCTCCTTAAATTCTTTGAATTTCTCAAAGCATTCAGACTTGCGGTGAGGCGTATATACGTATCCGCACTTGAGTAATCGCCAATGAAAGTGACAAAGTACTGCATTCTCCACGAGCTTGTGTGGACATCGGTCCACACAGTGTCGAATGGACTAACTCCAACATTTCTTTGGCTCTATAACCCTTCGCTCAGAAGTCTGGGTCGACATCTTACTTTCTATACAGTGATTCGCAGATCGAGAACCTGAGTAACCGTGAGATTACCCAACGCCCATTCTTAGCCGCCTTTGGATCCTATTTAGATTGATGTGACCTAATCTAAGATGCCGAGAGAAAAGTAGTGTCATCTTGCGAAGAAAACTTTCTCTATTTAGGGTTTGATGAACATGCAACATAGTTATGGTATTATGTTTCGCGTAAATAGTATAAAGCTTAATTATATAACGTACAACACGTATAACTTCGTCATTTCTATGATAGAAACACCACTATCAAAAATAACAAATATCCATGAATAAATAATTTTGAAATGTAAACAAGGTTCCACCGAAAATCCGGTACATATAAAACGCCTTTAAAACTAAAACTGCTTTCTCAAAACATAAAGTAACATCTCCAACCGCAACGGCCTCGACTTTCGCGCGTTGCCCATGGAGATCGTTATCTTGCCATCAAACAGCTCCCTTGTCCGCAGAACCCCGCAAGGTGTAACAAACATGATCAGCGCCTGTATCTACTACCCAAGAATGGATAGAACAAGTCGCTAAACATGTTTCACATTAAAGCAAACAGCGTACCAGGCCTCGAGCATAGGCACTTGGCCTCCAACGCCCGGGCCCACCGCACTTGAAGCACTTGCTTTCTCCTTTGGCTTCTTCAAACCTCCGTGGCAACCACGTTCTTGTTCCCATTACTCCCACTATTTGCCTCGCTTCTTCCACCTTTGGTACCCCTTTTCTTTTTCCATTTTGCAATGAAAATTTTGGGCCCTTAGATGTGCTAGCAAGAGCATGTGCTCCTTTTCCCATAACTCCTTCCGCAGAACGAGATCATTAAGCAATGCATCAAGTGTAAACTCGGTCTTGCTCATGATCGCATTCACGCGAAAGTTCTCAAAAGATTGGGCGGTATTGAGGATGATATCGACCTTGTCACTGGCCAATACCTCCTCCCAACCGATCAAGACTATCCATGAGATAAGTCATGGGGAGACATGTTCATGGACCGAACTTCCTTATTCCATCTTACACGCCAAGATTTCTCTCATTGTGTGGAAGCGATCGTCCGATCCGATCGCCCAAACTTACTCTCGAGACTCACCAAATATAAGTCGCGTCTACCATCGATCGATGTCGCACCGCAAGCTTTGGACATAGTAGTCATCATATAGCATTTAGCCATATTGTTTGATTTATTCCAAAGTCGCGCCGACTCGCTGCTCATTAGTCGATCGTCAAGAAGGCATCGGGTTTAGGAGTAGTGAGAACAAACATGTGTTCTTCAACGATAAGAACATATTCCATGTTTCGCTTCCACTCGATAAAATTTGGACCGGATAACGGATTTTGTGCGAGCATATTGATAATCGGCGTAAGAGACATATCCGAAATGATAAAGTAAACACATAAGCATACGATCGATATAATTCGTAATAATAATATTGTAACCTTTGATAAAACAATATTAATTGAAACCTCCAATCGCCCAAGGAATCCCACATGCAAGCCATGCGTGGATCGTTTACATGAACCCCTCGACTGCACTAAAATATACCTTTTAGTGGCTTAATTTCAATCCATGTCAACTTATCCTTATGACAAATGAAATTAACGATTGACCTTACTGACCACATCACTATCGCAAGAAGGGACTTCATGGGAAGTTGTACTTGAGGTGATGTCTAAGCAATGACCACAATTTTAACGGAGAAATGAATTTTAGAATTGGTATACTCACCTGGACCATACCGCTTCCAATTCAAATTCTTTTGTTATCTCATTTTATATCTATCTCTAGAGAACATATGAAAATCGCACATACAAACCGCGGTGTGTCGCCACATGAAACTCCCACTTCTCAATAGATTTAAAAGTTTTATTTAGAAATCTCATCTAACAAACTTATGATAAACAAGGCAAGCAAGCCGCGTGTGGGCGCTTATTCACAAGCAAGGCGTCTCACTTTGTTTAGAGATCAAAAGTGGAGGTCTTGACATTTTAATTAAAAATTAATTTGTCGGGTTGCTTGCTTAGTCATTTTATTCAAAAGGTTTGTCCATGCGGATCACGTAATCCTAGCATGCTTTTCTATAGAACTCAACATGTAAACATGCTCAGTAATTCTAAACAAATGCTTGATAAACGCGATAAACCTAGCATGCTTACTATGCGCATTCAATTACGTAAAACACTTAAAGGTTTGTCAACGAATATAAACATACATAGCATGCTATCGATAATTTAAACATCCACGACATGCATATGAACGATAAAAAAAAAAAACGCTCATCGCGCCCAATCGTGAAACCTCCACATTTATGTCTAATCTATTACATAGATTTACAAAGTACAATTAAACTTGAAACGGGCCTCGCATGCACGGGCACGGACCGATTCAATAAATGGGCCTCGCGTGCATGGGCACGGACCAAAAATCTGGGTCATGGAAAACGGTGCGGGCCGGTCATTGTCTGTCGGCTGGGCCAAGGGTTGTGGAAAGCCCACGCCGCCCAATTTGCGCCTCTCGCCGCGTGTTCTCGCGGGCTACCGTGGTCGCTAATGCGATCGCGACTGTCGAAAGCGTCGCGCGCCGCCACACCCCGAGCGCCAAACATCCGCCGAGATGTCATCGCCCACGGCGAAACCGCGACCGCGAAGTCCGCCGCTGGCCGGGTTTCGCACGCGAACGCCGCCCATCGCCCGCTAGCTCGCGCCCAGCGTTGCTTCGTGGCGAATCTCGCAACCACTTGCTCGCCGCGTGGCGCCAGGATCTCGTCGCGAACGCCGCCCGCCGCCAGCGCCGCGCGATCGCCCTCGCGATCATGAGGCTCGCCATGAAACCGCCTGTGGATCGCCGAGACCTGTTTTCCCATCGCTTAGTTCTTCGTTTTCGTCTTCGTTCTTCTTTTACGATAAGATTTACGTAATAAAATCTAATCTAACCACGGATTTTCTCGTGGTGTAAAAATAAAATCCGACAAAATAATAAACGAGCCACGATGAACGACAGATCCACAATTAATAAAACGCACGTAATAATCAAACGTGAATTAATCCAACAGAGCCAAGATTGTGATCCCAGGCTCTGATACCAATTGTAGGGAAAACATATGTTTAGCCCTCGCCCCGCGGATCTATCTTGGAAATTTAATTCACCATACATTGATTATAAACCTAGCATGCGTCTATATAATTAATCGCAACACGTAGGGGTTTTCACGAGTTTACCTTTGGATCTGTCGGGGTCGGTGGAACGAGATGAATGGATCGAACGGATCGGACTCGTGCTTTGTCCTTCTGGACTGTATCCCGGTTGCCCAATCTCCAACGCCGAGTGAGGACGATCTATGGAGAATGCTTCGGAAAATCACCCAATGCTCTCAAGACAAAACTCTCGAAAATCCTCACAAACTCACTTGTGATTCTCGAAAATAGTGTGTGGATTAATTAACATTAACCTAGACTTTATCTCATACCTTATATTTATAATGCACTACCTTAATCCCATATGGAAATTACCATAATCCTATATGGAAATTACCATAATCCCATATGGAAATTACCATAATACTTTATGAAAATTACCATACTCCCAGGATTATTACCATACTCTCAGGATTATTACCATAATCTTATATGGAAAGGATCTATGCATATACCATAAATATAATTATATCCTTGTGGATAAAGAGAATAAAATCTTGCCATAGAGAGCTACTAGGGGGCGCCGATTTTCTTGAGCTACGGGCCTGGATGGGCCAGCCCAGGGATCAAATGCAATGAATAAAGATGGGCCTCAAATAAATTAATTATCTTATGTTCAGCCCAGAACATAAATTAATTTATAAACATTCGATCATGCCACTAGAAAGAATGTTGACTTACCCCTTTATTACCGAGTTGAGTCGGGCTTGCACTTAGACATTACGAATCCCCGTATTTAAGATATCGAATGTCCATTAATTACTTATAGCAATCTGACTGCTTAAAATAATTAATATCTTCATTTCCTTAAGTAGTACCAATCAACCTTATTATTGTACTTTAGCTAACTCAACTGCGGGGTTTAGTACAATAAACATTTTGAGCTCCTTAAGGGGCGCCATCATCCTAAACGGATACGGTGACTGACATGATAACTAGCGTGACATACAAGATCGCCACCACCCAAGATGCGGAGAATCTTGGGTTAGAACATATAACCTCACCCTTGACAAGTCAAAGTGATGGTCGAGAACTCATACTCACCTAATACCTTATCGAGGTTTAGATCATCGTAAGTCACCGAGATCTTGGTTCTTCACGACGGTCGAGATAGAAGAACACATCTCACCGTGATCCTTCAATACGTCGAGACGCATCAGCGATGACAAGTAACCAAGTCAAGTCACTTATCTATACCGCAGCCTATACCGACAACTCATCCTCAAGTCGCCTCACCAGTGAAACTTTTATATCTCATTAAGCTTGACCAATCATACGGACTTACAGTGATCTTCTACACATTGTATGATCTAACTTATATATGAGATAAGGGACACGATATATGCAATCAAGTATTCAATTCGGATAGGAGATTGTAATAGTGGTAACAGAAACATTGTATACAAGCTCAACCAAACCGCTTTCGATATACAAATCAACAAATAGGGTTAAGTACAAAAGTACTCGGTGGACTCATTGCCAAAACATTTTCTTTATTTGAAGTTATTGAACCGCCTCAATAGCACATGAGGATTTTAGTTGAAAGACTCATGCCTATCAAATATTTTATCATTTCTCAAACGTGTCGCCCCGACTATTTCATCCACGTTATTTCCATATCGATCATTCATTCATTCATTCACGCACTATGGAGGTGGCCACCTACAAATAGTCGTAGTATCGGGTCGAGTAGCTAACCTAACACACAACACTGCGTGTATACAATCCGAAAGTAGTCCTTAACTAAGTCGGATCGATCGATACCATTTTTAACGTTGGTGGACCAACTCGTTCACATACCACATTGATATACCAATCTCGGATAGGATCATAACAAAACATAAACATTTGGCAGTCAATAACAGTTCATGGAATAATATTTCATAAAGCTTTTGTAAATCATGCTTTGAGATAGACATGCATGTCATTTTTGTTTCAAGAGAGCCCACCTGCTAGTTCGAAGCTAGTAAGTCTAAGTGAGCAGGATGTGGTTGTTCTTCCTCGCCAACTACGTACGATCAAACCCTTCATAAGAAAATAACCTTTCTTAGATTCTTTCTATCGATCGAAGGTCGTTTATAAATTACGACTTAAAGTTCCCAATTAGGGTTTCTTTATGATTTCATGTGGTGGTTTTAAGATAATTTGTATTATCTTACATTCTCAATTCCCAAATTATATTACTTCATCATTCATAGGTGAACCTCAACTTACGAATCACATACTCTGAGTCTATCCTCGACTCTTAACCTTAGTGTTCTTCGAAATGTTATTACGTTATAGATTGTTAGTATTCAAGTTGTGATTAGTATATTAGGATATTCTCAAGTCAATAACTAGACTTAACAATTGTAGTGACGTCCTAGTAGGTTATGCTTGACGACTTATCATATAGCACGACGAACAAAAGAGGAGTCTTGACTTATGATTCAAGTGAGCACATGCTACCATGTATGTAAGTATTTATGAATAGATGAATTTCTTCGGGAATATTAACTCGACCTTTGGGACATAGGGATCGACATCTTATGTTCGAATCTTTGTTTACACAGTATGACATTGTTTGTTTCTCTTAACTTCTCAGAGATTATATAAGTTGTATAATCGCTATTCGTTGTCGAGTTGTCTTAACGCTCAATCTAATATCGTATTAGATTATCATTGTTGAGTATTAACGTTGTAACTCGGCTTTTGGTTTCTTTAACTTAGGAACTCACGTTTGAATATCCTATTATTAATAGAAAACCCTAATTTGTGTCAAACTTCGATTCTCATTAATTCCTTCTTAAGTTATCGAAATTAGTCGATTTCTTTTGGATTCTCGTACATAAAGTATTATGTTGTTTATGTTTGGGTTTTTTTTTGTCGGCATACATAAACATAACCATTCAACACCATACAATACCATACACAACATGAACTATACTAAAGCATTAGAAAACCCTAATTTCCAACATAATGCCAACCATTGTGTATGTGTGCATAAGTGTTCCATTCATTCATCACAATCGCAACCATTCATTCCAAACTTATAGCTAACTATCATAGCATCATTTATCATTAAAATTAAACTCATACTTAACAATTTTTCTATGTTTTAGATAATTAGCAATAATTAGCATATGTATCCAATAAAATCATGTTATACTCCTATCATACTATAGGATTTAATTTTTAATTCAATATCATCATATAAAATTTCAATGCATGGTTTAAAACTACCAAAGTTTTCGGCATTAATGATTTAATGAGCATTGGTGTTCAATAAATTCCACAAAAATCATATCATGCTTATATCATATACTAAACATGAAATATCATTTCATATCATACATTAAAATTAAAACACATGCCTTTTCACTATATATATATTTCGGCAATCACTATACATATATATATATATACATATTCAATAAATTTTATTCCTTCACAATATGTTTATATTATGCAATAACATGTAATATTAACATTAAACACCAACCAATATTTATAAAATCACATATCATATCATTTTCAACAGTTAAAATCAAATAAAACCTAATATATATACATATATTTTCTATCATCATGAAAAAATAGGAGTAGTGTCTCAATAATTTCAAAATTAATATATGATGTTCATATCATATATTAAACATTATACCTCAACTATTTTTCAACAAATAAAATCAAAATAATGTTTTATCTCATATGAAAAGAAATATAACACATGCTCGTGATAACCCGTATATTTTATTCATGTCTTGAGAGCGGTGGCTCACTAATACTAGGAATAGTATTCATGGATACGAATTATACCTTTGAAACACTATCACAACAAGGCTTATCACAACAAAGAACATCACATGAGAATATAGTACTTAGGATCAAACATACATTTACAACATCTCGGACCAAAAGGTTTAGGCCAATGATCCCAAAGGATATTACGATCCAAGGACTTCATAGTTCACATTATCTTATCATCCAACATAATAATAAAATAGTTCGAGTTGCAATGAGTGTGTGAATACATATACGACGATATGTATTCAAGGTTAACAATTCCTAACAAACATCAAGGACAATGGACTTCCTCAACACTCCTCCATCATCAAGATCCGAGCTCAACTCGCACATTTAAAACAAACATGCAGGCTAAGTACAAAATTTGTACCCAAGTGGACTTATGCCGAAAACATTTTATTTTCTTTGAATTACATCGCCAATATAATGGTAAGACACAAGGTTTTAGTTGAAAATGCCTCAGGCTTACTAAAATATTTTCCTCGCTCATAAAAGTTGCTCGCCAAGCATTTTCTTGTGTATGATCCATATCCCTTATTATCATTCCATCATCTTATCATAGTCGAAAGTCGTGAGTGAGGCCTCCTCACGACCCCGTGACCGCCGTGAATTGTCCTTACAAAGACACACAATCACCATCGGTGTACACGTTAATCCTAGCTGTATAAGCCTTCCCAAGATAGGATCCGATATCGATTTTCATTCATAAGTTGGGAAGAACCCAACAACATCACATCATTCATGGATAGATACGATACACAAAACGTAAACATTTTGGCGTAATCATTTAAACAATTTTATCAATAGTTGAAAAGTATCGTAAACAAAGACAGTTGAAAAGAAAGAAAAGTTGTTCTGCTTTAGTAATAAAGCCCACCTAAAATTTATTGTTCGCCTTTAACGCTCGCTACTCGTCAACGCCCACCGGTGCATCGTCATCCACACCTTTATATAAAAAGGATGTTTTAGTACGTCGTTTACGTAATTCGAGACTTACAAAGTCTATAATAAGATTCGATATTTCATATCGATATGAATCAATTTTTAATGAATTTAATTTGCTTCTCAAACGCGTATCATCTTAACATTTCTCGCTCTTCGTGAGACGAGATATGTGTTGAAAATTACCAATTTACCCTCTCGTAAATGGTTCAACGCTTTTCTCACGCTTTTTCGATTTCACGACTTCAAATATGAAACCTTTCATATCAACGTGATGTCATTAGCAATTGATGCGCCTTACGCCAGATTAGCGTATTTATCGAACGTGTTTCAGACGTTGATTTCAAAAGTCAAAATTTTGACTTTTCTTAGTAATTTAATTACTAAGTCATACTTTATATTAAATTCTTACGAAAATCAATTTTAATTGATTTCTTTTATAAACTGATTTAATATGTTTAAAATAATTTTAAACACATAATCCATTATAAATAATGAATTTAAGGATTTAAAACCTTATTCCAATTTTAAAAATAGCTCACGGCTATTTTATATTTTATCTACTAAATATTTTCTAAAATTGCTCATAATTTCCAAATATGTCTAAAATAATATTAGACATATAATTTATTAATAAACTTGATTAAAAGGATTTAAAATCCTTAAAATCATTAGATATTCTCGGTAATTATAAGAAATTACCAAATAATGTCCAAATTTTTTCTAATTTTATATAGTGTATTATTATACACTATGGTCATTAATATGTTATCATATCATTCAAACAACTTTCGAACGCCACCTTATTATTTTCATAAGGTCACGGCATTTTGAAATAAAATGCCCAACAATTTTCTAAAATTTAAATAAATTACTACAAGGTCCAAACATTAGTCCATTTACATATTTATGTCACATAATCCATTATATAACAATGTTATATCATACAATTATCACCATAGCTCTCGGCCTCTTCATAGTATACATCAAACAATTTTATAACATTTTCCAAAATCATTACATGCTCATAATTCATATTGTAGCAACATTACAACATAACAACTATCAAAACCAATTTATTCATCACCATAGTGAGCTTAGCTCTCGGTTTATTTGAATAAAATAGGTAATTGATTTTCAAAATTTCCAATAACAACATAGAATGCATAAAACATATTCTAAGCTAATAATTTAGCATTGCATGTACTAAATAAAAATCACACATTAATTCATATATATATATAGGCTTCGGTATTTTTCAAAATAATTGATAAGATTTTCTAAAAATTCTCAATAATCTACAAGAGATATATATATCATCTTGAATCATCAATATGTACTTGCATGTTCTAAATGAAAATTATACATCAACTTATATATATATATAGGCTTCGGTCATTTAAAAAAAAATAGGTAGGATTTTTCCTAAAATTTCCAATTAAATCATAGGGTATAAAATTCATACTCTAGAGTAATAAAACATCATTGCATGTTACAAAATGTCATACACACAATATATATATATATATATATATATATATATATATATATATATATATATATATATGTTATTTTGAGAATAAAAGGTAGGAATTTTCTAAAATTTCCAAACAAAATGGCTATAGATTCACATGTTATCATAGATCAATTATATGTAATTGCATGATCTAAATAAAATCCATCATCATATAATACATATATAGGTCTCGGTTCTTATGAAAAAAATAGCAAGAGTTTTCTTAAAAATTCTAATTAATTTATATATACTCTCAACACATCATGAACCAATAATATCACATTGCATGTACCAAATAAAATTATACACACACTATACTCTTGTACATGCCTCGGTTCCAAGAATGAGAATGGCATGGATTTTTCTAAAATTTTCAAATAACTACTATATACATATATAACATCATAAATCACAAAATCAAATCCATATATCCTCTCATAGGTCTCGGCCATTTCAAAAAAATTCATACATATTTGAATAAATTTTAAAACATGATCTAAGCTTCACAACATAATGCTACACATCCTTAGTACACAATATAGCCATTGATTCGAAAATTTTTGAACAAAAACCTTACATGCAATACATTTGAAAGCAAGAACACATATCTAATCCTTTTCTTATCATCTATACACATGCAATAGCAAAATATCATCAACAAAGTTCTTCAAGAACACATGCAATGTTTAAGCTATTTTTTCGAAAACTTTTCAAAGATTCAAGAACAACCAAGCCTTTGATCGATTCCTACCTTGGTAATATGGATTAATGGAACAATATGCAAGGTACTAAGGTGTTGTATGGAGATGAGAAGAAGAATTTCAAGCTTGCTATGGAGTGGTCTCTCTCGGTTTTGGGGGAGAAGAAATGGAGAAGAAGAGAGAGAGTTTGAGAGAAAATAGAGAGTGGAGTGGAAGTGTTGGAGTGTGTAAGTGAAATGAGTAAAAATCTGAATAACCTCCCCTTATCCCCTCACTCTCGGTCCACCCCCCTCCCCAATACACACAAGAGACTCTTCACATTTTAATGCTATTTTATTCACTAATGGGTTCCCAATCATTAGTGCTTACACAAGATATCTTGGAAATAGCTAAAGTATATGTATTTAGTGGGAGACTCAAGTATAAAATCTGAATTATAGGTATATACATGCAAGAGTGAGATAAATAAAGCAATTAGAATTTGTATATATATATATATGTAGTTCTCGGCCATTTGGCCAAACTATAGGATAAAATTCTTATTTCATGCTAAACATAGATATATACATCATAGTATATATTTTAGATGATAATTAATATCATAAGATAATTAAATGGCATAAGTTTTCGAAGAAAACCCTAATTTCGAAAAATTAGGTTTTCAAAATTTTTCAATGCTCATATAAATAATCATAATGTTCTAGCATTATTTTAATGCTTAATAATACTATAATATCATAAAATATCATAGGAAATAAATTCTATAATTTATTGATCATTAAAACCATCTTCGCTTTATTTCAAAACGTTAACGCTTGAAACGCCTCAAAACGTTACGTATCGCCTCATCTTTGAATTGGTCATAAATAATCGTAATCCCATTATTAAAATATTCCATTAATAATGGAATATAATTCTAAGCTTGATTGCTTAGAAAAATATCGTGAAATTTCAACAGTCGATATGCATTCGACGTTAAAAATGTATCGTCGATAAAATTTAAAACTTTCGATTCTTACATTCACGAATTTGAGTGAATGTGTAACAGAAATCATTCTTCAGAATAATTGAAATCATATTCGATTTCAATTTGATTTGATTTCACGGCGAAATTTATTTTACGGGTTTTAAAACCGTAATTAGCTTTTAAAATCATGGGTTATTACATCCTACCCCTTAAAAGAAATTTCATCCCAAATTTGTATACCTTAAAAGAATAACTGGGTATCGCTCTTTCACCGCATCTTCTAGTTCCCACGTAGCTTCTTCGTCTGTGGTGTTTCCACAAAGACTTGACCAAATAAATTGATTTGTTTCTCAATTGTTGAACTTTATGGTCTATTATTGCTTGTGGTTCCTCTTCATAGCTCATGTCCGAGTTTAGAACTACGCCGCCTCGACGGATCACGTGTTTTGATCGCATACATATTTTCTTAATCGAGATACGTGAAAACATTATGCACATTTCCCAAGTTTGGCGGAAGAGCCAACTTATAGGCTATCGGGCCTATTCTTTCTAGATCTCATATGGTCCTATGAAACGGGTCTTAGTTTTCCTTTCACACCAAATCTTATGATCCCTTTCGATGGAGAGACTTTGAGAAACACTTTGTCTCCAATTTCAAACTCGCAGCTCCGATCTACGCAGCGACGTCAGTAGGATTTCGCTCATCTTGAGCTTCTTTTATTCTTTGCCTAATCTGCTTGGACGATTTCAATCATTTCATTCACCGCTCGCCCTACTACTTTCCTTTCACCCACTTCATCCCAAAGAAAGTGGTGATCTACACTTCGCCATACAAGGCTTCAGATGGGGCCATATCAATCGTCGCTGATAACTATTATTGTAGGCAAACTCAATAAGAGGTAAAATGTCTTCCCATTTTGCACCTCGATCCAAGACTACGGTTCTCAAGATATCTTCTAGAGTTTGATTGTCCTTTCTCGATCGCCCATCGCTTTGTGGGTGAAATGTCAGATCAAGTTCAACTTTGTTCCCAATTCTTCAGTAGGCTCACCCAAAATCTCGATGTGAACTTGGAGTCTCTATCTCGATGTAATAGATTTTGGTACTCCATGTAGTCGATAACTTCTTTTACATATATCCGGCTAGTCTATCACCCATATGTGTTCGAATTGGTAGAAAATGAGCGATTTTGTGAGTCTATCCACTATTACCCATATGGTAGTGTTCCCTTTCTGACTTGGGTAAATCTGTAACGAAATCCATCGTTATTTCATCCCACTTCCACTCGGGTATACCCAACGGTTGTAACTTCCGTAGGGACGTTGATGTAAAGCTTTTACTTGTTGGCAAACAAGGCAGCGTTCTACGAAAGAAGCTATGTCCCGTTTCATGCCTTCCCACCAGAACTTTTCTTTTAGGTCTTGGTACATCTTCGTACTGCCTGGGTGGGCGGTGTAAGGTGTATCATGAGCCTCACTCATTATTTCCTTCCGAATCTCAGTATCATCAGGAATACATATTCTCCCTTCAAACATTAAAGCATTATCTGGTGCTTCATGGAAATCTTTCAATTCGCCAGTTCTCACCCTTCCTCTTATCTTTTCTAACTTTTCCTCCATCCTTTGTCTCTCAATGATCCTTTTTCTTAAATCAGATGTCATGGTGAGTGTAGCGATACAGCTCATGATCGTCTCTGGCTGTTCAACCAATTCAATTCTTAATTTGCTAAACTCCTCAATGAGTTTATCTTCTTGCGTAAGGAGACATCCCAATTTAGTTTGATTTTTACGACTCAAGGCGTCAGCTACTACATTCGCTTTACCTGGGTGATAGTTAATACCACGCCAGTAATCTTTTACTAGTTCGAGCCATCTTCTCCGCCTCATGTTTAGATCTCTCGTCAAGAAGTATTTCAAACTCTTATGATCTCAGATAGATTTCACATCTCACCCGTAGAGATGGTGTTCCATATTTTCAAAGCATGAACCACCGCCGCTAATTCTAAATCATGTGTTGGGTAGTTCACCATGTGGTCTAAGTTGCCGGACGCGATGCTATTACTTTTCCTTCTTTCATCAAAACGCAACCTAGTCCGCTCTTCGAGGCGCCAAGATAAACCACATATTCCTTATCTCGATTCTCGGACCGCTAACACCGGTGCACTTGTTAACTTTTCTTTGAGTTTTGAAAACTCGCCTCACATTCTTCAAATCAAGTGTACTTAACTCCTTTCGAGTAGTTGGGTCATTGGTCTTGCTATTTTGGAGAATCCCTCAATGAATCTCCTGTAATAACCAGCCAACCCTAGAAAACTCCGGATCTCATTCTGAGTTCGCGGCGATTTCCACTCTTGCACTGCTTCCACCTTGGCTGGATCTACTTTGATTCCATCGGCAGACACGATGTGTCCAAGGAACATTACTTCCTTCAGCCAAAATTCGCATTTGCTGAACTTAGCAAATAATCTTTCATTCCTCAAAGTTTGTAACACCATTCTTAGATGTTCCTTATGGTCTTCCTCATTTTTCGAATAGATGAGAATATCATCTATGAAAACCAAGACAAACTTGTCTAAGTACGGGTGAAACACTCGGTTCATGAGGTCCATAAATACAGCTGGTGCATTTGTTAACCCGAACGGCATAACCACGAATTCATAATGGCCATATCTTGTTCTAATGCGCTTTAGCTATGTCTTCAGCCGCATTGAGTTGATGGTATCCTGACTTGAGATCAATCTTTGAGAATATGCCTGCTCCTCTCAATTGATCAAACAAATCGTCGATTCTTGGCAAAGGGTATTTGTTCTTGAGTGTCATCTTGTTCAACTCTCGATAGTCTATACACATCCTTAAAGATCCATCCTTCTTCTTGACAAACAATACAAAGCGCCCCCCAAGGCGAAACACTAGGTCTAATGAAACCTAGGTCCAACAGCTTTGATTTGGATTTTCGCTTCTTCCAATTCCTTTGGGGCCATTCTCAGAGGGTGCCTTTGACACCGGAGCCGATCCGGTTCCAAGTCGATGGTAAATTCCAATTGTCTATCGTGAGGTAATCCGGGTAGATCCTTAGAAATACATCCGAAATTCCTTAACAATTTCTATGTCTTCTACCTTCGCCCGCTTTTCTTCTTCGCTCGTGTAAACGAGAAAAGCATGGTATCCTTCTTATTCATCATTTTCCTCGCCTTCAATGCGGATACAATCGGGACTCTCTTTCCCATGCTAATTCCATGGAAGTGCGTTGCTTCTTGTCCAGGAAAATGAAATGATATTTTCCTTTCCTTGCAAAGAATCGTGGAGTGGTTTGCAGCTAACCAGTCCATTCCTAGGATTATATCTACGTCACCCATAGGTATTATGTTCAAATTATTTGCCAGAACCCTAAGTGATCCTAAGTTCAACTCTAGGTTCGAGCGTAAATGTAACATCCATAATCCCTCCTATAGGTGAAGAGATTCTCATATCCCGATTTGCTTTTATAGCACTAAGTCCCAACAGATCACGATGATTTTGCTATGAAGGAGTGCGAAGCACCCGTGTCGAACAATACTATAATGTATGTTGAGAAGGATTCCCATACCGCCGTGTTTCCTGGTCCTGCTCGCTTTGTCGCCGGCAGCATATGCCCTAGCTCGGGTAGGTCGCGGTCGACGCCAGCTTGTCTTTGCCGGGCTGTTGTCGTTGTCCGGGCTGCTGCTGTCACGACGCTGCCGTGGTGGTTGTTGTCTTCGTTCTCGAGGTGGTTGCCACCGCCGTTGTTGTATTTGTTTGTGGTTGCCATTGTTGTTGCCGCAGCTTGTTGCGAGGTTGTTGCCATTGTTGCGGTCAGATTTGCTGTTGAGGTTGGGGCTGAAATTGATAGCCCTCGGTGGTTGGACATTACCGGTTGGTTCGCCCACGACCGCTTCCGAACGCACTCCGACAAAAGTTTGCATAATGTCCTTTCATTCCACACCTAAAACAGCCTCACGCCCGCCATGCACATTCCGTGTGCATCTTTCGCACTTTGGGCACGGAAGAGCCCTTCTTGCTCTTGTGGTCCTCTCGTTGGAGGAACAAATGTCGGCTTCCTCCATCCTTGCCTCGATTTGTTGTACTCCTCGCCACCGTTGTTTGTTATTCTTGTTCTCAAAATTTCCGCCATCGTTACTAAACCGGTATCCCACTTCCTCTTCCCTTGTCCATCAGATTCGCATCCGAGCCGATGTCAACTTATCATCCGGCATTGCCGCCTCAATGTCTAGAGCTCGTAAGAGCTCTCAGATAAGTCATATCTCCAAGACCAATGAGAGACATTCTTATTTCGCCTTAATCCCGACCCAAATTTTTCTCGCCATTTTTAGGTCCGTGTCCACTGATCCAAAGGTATATCTAGACATTTCGCAAAATGTGCGATCGTAATCGCCATCGACATCTTTTCCTCGCTTTAACAAGAAAAATTGTGTTCCTTCTTCTTCTTATAACTTTTCGCACGCACTTATCATACATTTCTCTTTAAAATCTTCCCATGTTAACTCTTCCATCTCGCTCACAGAAGGTTTTCTTTCCGCCTCCCACCGTAAATCAAGCAGTCCATTCAACCGAAGGTTACACATGATGCTTTTCAGTGTCTGCACCTTAAAAGGTGAAAATCCTTTCAATAGTTCTCATCCATTGCTCAAGATCTTCCGGACTACCCTTCCCATTGAAAGTAGGAGGTTTTGTCTTAAGAATAATTCCTCTATCCCGCGATCAGTTGAGGTGGAGGTGGTTGAGGTATAGCCTGCTCTTCTTGCTCGTGAGTTCTACCTCTTCTCCTAGGTCCGCCTCCCGCCTTTACTCCTCGCTCGTGGTCTCTGTCTAGAGGCATTCTGTTATGTAAAATATATCATTAGCATCATGCATCATTTTTATAACTTGAATATGTACAATTTCATTATTGCCTTTTTGGAAACAATAACTTAAATAAAACATTTCATTCTTGTCATACACAATTTTGTTGCAAAAGCCCTCTCGGGTCATATATATAATTGCAAAAGCACCATAGGTAAAGTACTTTGCAAACAAAAGTCATTACATCAGGGATTACTTACATGCTTACTTCCAAAACATTTCAAAAGAAAAGAGCCATACACATATCGGCTTTAAGGCTTTACAAAATAAAAGTCATGCACAGTGGCTTTATAGCCTTACAAAAATCCAGTTTCCTCGTCACCCAAGTTCTTCAAAAACATAAATAAAACATACATAAAATAAATAACATAATCCTTCAAACTTTTACATCAACATCAACTCCTCGAGTCTTCCTCATCCTCCTCGGGATCCTCTTCCTCTTCATCCGAGTCGTCGCCCTGGCCATATACTCTAGAGGGTCCAGCGCCATTACTCTCTACCATGGGGATATCCCGCAGTGGACCATAATCCACACGAATCGGACTGTAGCTGTCATGGATTGGGTTATACCCATCAAGGGTACCTGTCACACTTATCCGTGCTGTCTGACGGAAACTCTCGACTGGCGGTAGGGGTGCTGCCATCGGTGGTAGAGGCGGGAGTGGTGAACGCACAGGGTGTCCAAACATCAAAGGAGGGAAAACAGGAGCTCCCAAAGCTCTAGGTCTGGCTGCTCCGTCCGCCTGGACGAGTCTGCCCTCGTCAATCCGATATCGAGGCACCACTGGGTCGACTATCCGTGGAACCTCGGTATACAGCCACTCAGGTGACTCATCACGCCATGTATACTCCCGTGGAGGGAGATAAGGTCCTCTCGGTGCTGCGCCATAAATGCTATACACATATGTCGTGTGTCGATGAACCCGGTAAATCGCTTATCAAATCATACCCTCCGATCGCACGGTAAATGTAGTCTCCGAAACTTCACGAGCATAGTCTTCCCAATCACATGGGAGTATGGTAAGAAGACGCTTGATGCCATCGTAGTCCGTCACGCCATATGCTCCCTCCACGCCTAAGATAGTACATCAAGAACTCTCCTAGATCTTCGCCGCACACATCCAGCTTTCCCGATAGATACGGATAGTCTCCTCGGAGTTGGGTCGGGTCCTATCCTCCTCCTCGCAATGTAGCGCATTTCCTCCATCTGTCACGATCAAAACTAACGTCAGTCACTACTAATATCTGATAGCAGATAGGGTAGCTTAGTACATCGGTTAATCAACTAGGAAGAACTATTCAACCTATAAGGCAATAAATGCTAACGATTAAAACCCATATCAAGACATTCTTAGTCTACCTAGGAACAAAACTCCTATTGCTATATTAAGCTATACGAGATACCATAGGTTTCTCTGCTCTAACTAAAACTCGAGCTAACTTTAACCAGACTCTACTGTATTCTGAAGACGGAAAAAGAGATTCTGTCCTTCATAACAAATGAAGTTCAGAGTGTTAAGAATACGCAGGCGAAAACCATGCGTAAAACGGAGTTCTATCGAAGGAGTACGATTAAAAACAAATTTACTGCGCAGTGCAGAAAATTTTCGCGATTGTAGCAACATTTCGAGAAAATGCCGACGGCGAAGTTGTGCACTCTATGGCTGCTGCCGACGTAGTATAACTATTACATCCACGTCTTCAGGTTGATGCTTATCATTCGGAAATCCAGGTCAACGGTCACGCATGTTGAAATTGTGATTATGGTTGCTTACATTAAAGCTGTGATACGATATCCACCTTCTTCATTCTTCATGGTCAACGTCGTTCTCGATCACCTTTACGTTCCACTCTCGACGTTCAAAACCAAAAACTAAAGTCACATTCATGCTTCCTATCATTCTTTTGTTTTCTGTCATTATGTGAACATGCTTCTTATATCATCTACGTTCTTCTCAAGAGAACAAAGATACCCGCTATCAACATAAATTTCATAATTCATCAGCATAACATCAAAACAACATCATAGTTCATTCATACATATTTGTACATATCATCTTGCTTTCATACATTCGTCTTTAATCGTCATAATTCGTTTCAAAACATACATTTCAACTTAACCACTTCATATCATTACTATTCAATTTCAACATTCAATTTTTTTTTGAAAATCTTCACTCATAACTTTTCATTTCCATTATCATCACACTATAACTTTCCCTTTCCTTTCTCTTCAAAAATCTTTTCAAACTTGATCATCATATAGAATTCTTCACTTCATAAGTTTAAAAGAAACTAGTTACCTTTTCCCGGTTGAGCTCGATGTGATGGAGTGTTGAGGATAGCCAGTAGATTTTCTAGAAGTCCAGTGACTCAATCTAGACTTAATTTTGGAAGGAATTTGAGTTTCAAAGAGCAACTGCTCTGATACCACTCTGTCACGACCACACTCAGGATAACCCGGAGTGAGCGGACTAATACTAGGAATAGTATTCGTGGATGCGGAAAACTATCACAACAAGGCTTATCACATGAGAATATAGTACTTAGGATCAAACATACATTTACAACATCTCGGACCAAAAGGTTTAGCCAATGATCCCAAAGGATATTACGATCCAAGGACTTCATAGTTCACATTATCTTATCATCCAACATAATAATAAAATAGTTCGTAGTTGCAATGAGTGTGTGTGAATACATATATGACGATATGTATTCAAGGTTAACAATTCCTAACAAACATCAAGGACAATGGACTTCCTCAACACTCCTCCATCATCAGCATCCGAGCTCAACCTGCACATTTAAAAACAAACATGCAGGGCTAAGTACAAAAATTTGTACCCAGTGGACTTATGCCGAAAACATTTTATTTTCTTTGAATTACACTGCCAATATAATGGTAAGACACAAGGGTTTTAGTTGAAAATGCCTTGTGCTTACTAAAATATTTTCCTCAGTTCATAAAAGTTGCTTGGCCAAGCATTTTCTTGGTGTGTATGATCCATATCCCTTATTATCATTCCATCATCTTATCATAGTCGAAAGTCGTGAGGGAGGCCTCCCTCTACGACCCCGTGACCGGCCGTGAATTATCCTTACAGCACACAGTCACCATCAGTGTACACGTTAATCCTAGCCAGGTATAAGCCTTCCCAAGATAGGATCCGATATCGATTTTCATTCATAAGTTGGGAAGAACCCAACAACATCACATCATTCATGGATAGGATACGATACACAAAACGTAAACATTTTGGCAGGTAATCATTTAAACAATTTTATCAATAGTTGAAAAGTACTGTAAACAAAGACAGTTGAAAAGAGCAGCAAAGTTGTTCTGTTTTAGTAATAAAGCCCACCTGAAAATTTATTGTTCGTCTTTAACGTTCGCTTACTCGTCAACGCCCACCAAAAGGTCCGTCATTCACACCTTTATATAAAAAGGATGTTTTAGTACGTCGTTTACGTAATTCGAGACTTACAAAGTCTATAATAAGATTCGATATTTCATATCGATATGAATCAATTCTTTAATGAATTTAATTCGCTTCTCAAACGCAGATCATCTTAACATTTCTCGCTCTTCTAGAGACGAGATATGTGTTGAAAATTACCAATTTACCCTCTTGGTAAATGGTTCAACGCTTTTCTCACGTTTTCGATTTCACGACTTCAAATATGAAATCCTTTCATATCAACGTGATGTCATTAGCAATTGATGCGCCTTACGCCAGATTAGCGTATTTATCGAACGATTTCAGACGTTGATTTCAAAAGTCAACAATTTTGACTTTTCTTAGTAATTTAATTACTAAGTCATACTTTATATTAAATTCTTATGAAAATCAATTTTTAATTGATTTCTTTTTATAAATTGATTTAATATGTTTAAAAATAATTTTTAAACACATAATCCATTATAAATAATGAATTTAAGGATTTAAAATCCTTATTCCAATTTTAAAAATAGCTCACGGCTATTTTATATTTTATCTACTAAATATTTTCGAAAATTGCTCATAATTTCCAAATATGTCTAAAATAATATTAGACATATAATTTATTAATAAACTTGATTAAAAAGGATTTAAAAATCCTTAAAAATCATTAGATATTCTCGGTAATTATAAGAAATTACCAAATAATGTCCAAATTTTTTCTAATTTTATATAGTGTATTATTATACACTATGGTCATTAATATGTTATCATATCATTCAAACAACTTTCGAACGTCACCTTATTATTTTCATAAGGTCACGGCATTTTGAAATAAAATGCCCAACAATTTTTTCTAAAATTTAAATAAATTACTACAAGGTCCAAACATTAGTCCATGACATATTTATGTCACATAATCCATTATATAACAATGTTATATCATACAATTATCACCATAGCTCTCGGCCTCTTCATAGTATACATCAAACAATTTTATAACATTTTCCAAAAATCATTACATGCTCATAAATCATATTGTAGCAACATTACAACATAACAACTATCAAAACCAATTTATTCATCACCATAGTGAGCTTAGCTCTCGGTTTATTTGAATAAAATAGGTAATTGATTTTCAAAATTTCCAATAACAACATAGAATGCATAAAACATATTCTAAGCTAATAATTTAGCATTGCATGTACTAAATAAAAATCACACATTAATTCATATATATATATAGGCTTCGGTATTTTTCAAAATAATTGATAAGATTTTCTAAAAATTCCCAATAATCTACAAGAGATATATATATCATCTTGAATCATCAATATGTACTTGCATGTTCTAAATGAAAATTATACATCAACTTATATATATATATATATATAGCTTCGGTCATTTAAAGAAAATAGGTAGGATTTTTCCTAAAATTTCCAATTAAATCATAGGGTATAAAATTCATACTCTAGAGTAATAAAACATCATTGCATGTTACAAAATGAAATCATACACACATATATATATATATATATATATATGGCTCACGGTTATTTTGAGAATAAAAGGTAGGAATTTTCTAAAATTTCCAAACAAAATGGCTATAGATTCACATGTTATCATAGATCAATTATATGTAATTGCATGGTCTAAATAAAAATCCATCTCCCATATAATACATATATAGGTCTCGGTTCTTATGAAAAAAATAGCAAGAGTTTTCTTAAAAATTCCCAATTAATTTATATATACTCTCAACACATCATGAACCACTAATATCACATTGCATGTACCAAATAAAAATTATACACACACCTATACTCTTGTACATGCCTCGGTTCCAAGAATGAGAATGGCATGGATTTTTCTAAAATTTTCAAATAACTACTATATACATATATAACATCATAAATCACAAAATCAAATCCATATATCCTCTCATAGGTCTCGGCCATTTCAAAAAAATTCATACATATTTGAATAAATTTTAAAACATGATCTAAGCTTCACAACATAATGCTACACATCCTTAGTACACAATATAGCCATTGATTCGAAAATTTTTGAACAAAAACCTTACATGCAATACATTTGAAAGCAAGAACACATATCTAATCCTTTTCTTATCATCTATACACATGCAATAGCAAAATATCATCAACAAAGTTCTTCAAGAACACATGCATGAACTTAAGCTATTTTTTTCAAAACTTTTCAAAGATTCAAGAACAACCAAGCCTTTGATCGACACCTACCTTGGTAATATGGATTAATGGAACAATATGCAAGGTACTAAGGTGTTGTATGGAGATGAGAAGAAGAATTTCAAGCTTGGCTATGGAGTGGAAGCTCTCGGTTTTTGGGGGAGAAGAAATGGAGAAGAAGAGAGAGTTGAGAGAGAAAATAGAGAGTGGAGTGTGGGAGTGTTGGAGTGTGTAAGTGAAATGAGTAAAAACTGAATATCCTCCCCTTATCCCCCTCACTCTCGGTCCACCCCCCTCCCCAATACACACAAGAGACTCTTCACATTTTAATGCTATTTTATTCACTAATGGGTTCCCAATCATTAGTGCTTACACAAGATATCTTGGAAATAGCTAAAGTATATGTATTTAGTGGGAGACTCAAGTATAAAATCTGAATTATAGGTATATACATGCAAGAGTGAGATAAATAAAGCAATTAGAATTTGTATATATATATATATATATGTAGTTCTCGGCCATTTGGCCAAACTATAGGATAAAATTCTTATTTCATGCTAAACATAGATATATACATCATAGTATATATTTTAGATGATAATTAATATCATAAGATAATTAAATGGCATAAGTTTTCGAAGAAAACCCTAATTTCGAAAAATTAGGGTTTTCGAGCATTTTAGAAAATGCTCAATAAATAATCATAATGTTCTTGCATTATTTTAATGCTTAATAATACTATAATATCATAAAAATATCATAGGAAATAAATTCCTATAATTTATTGATCATTAAAACCATCTTTCGTTTTATTTCAAAACGTTAACGTTTGAAACGTCTCAAAACGTTACGTATCGTCTCATCTTTGAATTGGTCGTAAATAATCGTAATCCCATTATTAAAATATTCCATTAATAATGGAATATAATTCTAAGCCTGATTGCTTAGAAAAATATCGTGAAATTTCAACAGTCGATATGCATTCGACGTTAAAAATGTACTGCCGATAAAATTTAAAACTTTCGATTCTTACATTCACGAATTTGAGTGAATGTGTAACAGGAAATCATTCCTTCGTAAATAATTGAAATCATATTCGATTTCAATTTGATTTGATTTCACGGCGAAATTCTATTTTACGGGTTTTAAAACCGTAATTAGCTTTTAAAACTGCGGGGGTTATTACATTAAAATGTAGTATTCATCATCCTCTTCTATCATAATGGAGTGTAATTTTTTAGATTTTTTTCATTTAAAACCCTTGTTTTAGCGTCCCTCATTTTCGTGGCTTTTGAGCCACCAAATGCTCTCCAGCCATGAATGAAATATGCTTAGAAATGTGTTATAAGGTTGTGTTTAAAGTTTATGAATTTTTGGAGCATGTTTGATAATTTTTTATTTTTGTGATAATTCTTTTATAGAGGATAAATCATGCTTTTGTGAATCTTATTTCATATTGTTGTTTGTTGATGTGTTAGGAGCATGTATAATAAATATTAGAATTTTTGAAATTTTTCTTGTATTTGTTTTAAAAGGGCCGAAAGCTATATGGCATTTTAAGCCATTGTTTTGATTTTATTTGTTGGAAAATAGTTGAGGTATAGTGTTTAATATATGATATGAACATCATATAATAATCTTGAAATTATTGAAACACTACTCCTATTTTCTTGTGAGGACCGAAATATATATATATATATATATATAAATTTTGAGATTTATTTTGATTTCATTTGTTGAAAAATAGTTGAGAAATAGTGTTAAATATATGATATGAACATCATATATTAATCTTGAAATTATTAAAATATTTCTCCTATTTATTTTTTGGGACCGAAAACATATTTAATATTTATTTGATTTTTATTTGTTGAAAATAATATGAACATATTATGTATTGTTTGGGATTTATTGAACACATATGTAATATATGTGTGAGGAAAAAAAGAAATTCAAGCATTTAGTTCATATTATAAATATTAGTTGATGTTTAAGGTTAATATTACATGTTTAGTACATATTATAAACATGTTGTGAAGTTGATAGAATTTATTGAATATAATCTATATATAGGATATTACTGAAAATATATGTATAGTAAATAAGCATGTGTGTTTTGTTTTAATGTATGATATGAGATGATATTTCATGTTTAGTATATGATATAAGCATGATATGATTTTTGCGGAATATATTGAAAACCAATGTTAAATAAATTGAAATTGCCGAAAACTATATGCTTATAACACTCATGGTTTAAAATTTTATTTGACGATATTGAGTTGGTAATTAAATTCTATAGTATGATAGGAGCATAACATGATTTTATTGAAACTTATTGGATACTTATGCTAATTATTGCTAATTATAAAAATATAGCAAAATGGTTAAGTATGAGTTGATTTTAATTGTGAATGATGTCATGGTAGTTAATCTATAAGTTTAGAATGAATTGTTGTGATTATGATGAATGGATGGAACACTCATGCACACATACACAATAGTTGTGTATTATGTTAGAAATTAGGGTTTTCTAATGCTTTAGTATGGTTTATGTTGTGTATGGTGTTATATGGTTATATTTCTGTTGTACCGACAAAAAAAACCTCAAACGTAAACAACATAGTACTTTATGTATGAGAATCCAAAAGAAATCGACAAATTTTGATAACTTAAGAAGGAATTAATGAGAATCGAAGTTAGACACAAATTAGAGTTTTCTATTAATAATAGGATGCTCAAACATGAGTTCCTAAGTTAGAGAAACTAAAAGCCGACTTACAACGTTAATGCTCAACAACAACAACCTAATACGATATTAGATTGAGCGTTAAGACAATCCGACAATGAATAGCGATTATATAACTTATATAATCTCCAACGAGTTAAGAGAAACAAACAATGTCGAAAAGTGTGAGCGAAGATTCAAACATAAGATGTCGATCCTTATGTCTCAAAGGATGAGTTAGTATTCACAAAAAACTTCGTTAATCTCTAAGTGTTTACTTACGTGATAGTATGAGATCACTTGAATCATAAGTTAAGACTCCCCTTTATTCATCATGTTAATACGACAAGCCGTCAAGCATAACCTACTAAGACGTAACTATAATTGTTAAATCTAGTTAGTGGCTTCAAAATATCCTAATATACCAATCATAACTTGAATACTAACAATTTATAACGTAATAACGTTTAGAAGGACATTAAGGTTAGAGTCGAGGTTAGACTCGGAGTATATGACTCATAAGTTGAGGTTCGTCTATGAAAGATGAAGGAATATAGTTTGGGAATTGAGAATGTAAGATAATAGAAATTATCTTAAAACCATCACATGAAATCATAAAGAAACCCTAATTGGGAACATTAAGTCGTAATTTATAAAGGACCCTCGATCAATAGAAGGAATCTAAGAAAAGTTATTTTCTTATGAAGGTGTTGTTCGTACGTAGTTGCCGAGGAAGGACAACCACACCCTGCTTACTTAGAACATATAGTTGCTGACTAGCAGGTGGGCTCTCATAAAACAAAATGATATGCATATCTCAAAGCATGATTTACAAAAGCTTTATGAAATATTATTGCATGAATTTTTATTAACTACTAAATATTTATGTTTTGTTATGATCCTATCTGAGATTGGTATATCCAATGTGGTATGTGAATGTGTTGGTCCACCAACGTTAAAAAAGGGTAACGATTGGATCCGACTTAGTTAAGGACTAACTCGGATTGTGTACATGTGCGACTGTGTGTTAAGGTTAGCTACCTCGACCGGTCACGGCTACTATGTGTAAATGGCCACCTCCATAGTGCGTGAATGAATGAAAGAATGAATGATCAGATATGGAACAACGTGGATGAAATAGTTTAGCCGGACGAACTTTGGAAAATGATAAAAAAATTTGATAGGCATGGGTCATTTCAACTAAAACCGCATGTGCTATTGTGGGCAGTGCAATAACTTTACAAAGAAAGTGTTTTCGTTAATGAGTCCACCTGAGTAATTTTGTACTTAGCCCTGCATCTCGTTTTTTATGTGCAGGTTGAGTAGGGATTGACGATGAGTGTGAGGTAGTGCAGAGTGGCAGGTGTTTTGTTGCTATAATAGAAAGGTTTCTAGAACCTTGGGCATGGATCGTCATATGTATGTCCACACGTTTATTGTTGCTAAACTCTGATATTGTTTTAGTGTCTTTTGATTATAACTGCTATTCATTATCGTATTGAACTTGAGGTCGTACCTCGTTCCTTGAATTGCGCCCTGATTAGGTTACATTTGGATATTGAACCTTTTGACAAGTCCTACTGTGACTTGGGTTGGTATTGGAAATAGTTAATTCCTTTCAGTTCATGCATTTATAAGTAGTTAAATGGATAATTGTATTGACTAGTTATGTATATATCCATTGCTTTATCATACCAGTGACGATCCCTTTGATCCGTAATTTCTTGAGAAGTCGGGTCGTCACAAAGTGATATCAGAGCATTTGTTCGCTCTGAACCTTTTCTTGAATCCTAAGTGAAAACTTGAGTATAGAAACTGTTGGTGTTTGACTGCCTCTGCACTGTACTCCATCGTCGTCCTGCTCAATGAGGAATGAGGTAACTATCTCCATTGGAAGTTGTTTTGAAATGGTGGAAGTTGCTTTGAAATTGTGGAAGTTGTTTTGAAATAATTGGAGTATATGAAATGTGAATTGGATTTATAAATGTTGTTTTGTTTGAAGGTCGAAAAATATTTTGGAAAAAAAAATAAAAAAATAAATGAATGATTGAATTTGAAAAGTTACTTTCAAATAACTGGTCGTTAGTTTGAAAGAAGTTGCAAACTCTAGGGGATTGATAAGAGAGTAATACGAGAATGCTTGTTTATCGTAATCTATGCCATGATCTATGTTTACTGCTATGTGCAAAGCTTGCTAAAAGCAGGATGTAAATGAGTATTTTTCCCCATGAGAACATAGACTCTTAAGACGCATGATCCATTTGCACCGAACTTAGTATGAGAACATAAGGTATCCCCGATTGAACGGAATACTAAGGAAGAACAAGATCATAGAAATCTTAAGAATCACAATCCGAGCAGTTTGAGGATGAAAACGACGAGTTCACGATGATGAAGCGATTGTAGCGGAGGTTCGCACTGCTATGAGTCCCAACCTCTCTACGTGAAGGGATTACGAACACCATGCGTGTTGCCTCTATCGTGTCAATAATGAAAAGAATCAAAGTATAACGTTAAGGAAGTATAAAGAGAAATAACGAATTGTAAGCATATGATGGGAACGAATATGATCTGATGTTATAACACGAATAGAAATAAGGAATCCAGAACCCAATGAGATAGGGTGACCACTTAGCCTTTACCCGAAGGCTAGACATCGATCGTTGCTCTACTCTAAGAAACCATATCATCTCTTCCCGGAGACCAAACCATGAAAATAATGCCATAAGGATTTAGGAATATAGGTCATAGGGTAGTACAGATTGCTATAACCTTCTTTGTACAATTGTTTATTGTGTACATACCTTCGTCTAGATATACCGTTATATTTACCGTGTCTGACCTATAGTGATACTTTCCTTTTCAGATGGCTCGTACTGTTTTCACGACTAGGCACCCTCTATCCTCTAGGGCCACACCCGAGGAGGTTGTATGCTCATACCATTCCTACCAGATGTGCCGAGGAGACAACCTCGACGAGTTCTTAACGATTCAGACGTCGGCGGGCTCTTGCACATGCCCGTGGTACATCACATTATGACGGTGTGCTTCGACTAATCATCGATCGCCATCCGATGGCGGGGTATGCCCGTGAATATCGACGGATTATATCTATCGGCGCGAGAGAGCTTGATCTTGAAAGCGCACTGCCTCGCTTTGTTAGTCACACGAGCTACGTATTTTGGTATACGGAGTTGCACCATGTGGGCCGTATCTCCCCGAGCGGGAATACACCTGGCGAGATGAAATTCCTCAGTGGCTCCAACCGGAGGTGCCCCGTTTGGCATCTGATGGACCCGTATTCTCGTCTGGCAATGCCAGGAACATGTTCGAGGCTGGACCTTCTCGTCCCCGATAGCTCACCTTTTCGGTCCTACCACCAGTAGGATTCCACCCTCGTCATTGCCCGCCCAGACCATCGATGTCGATCATACCATGCCGCGCCACCTCTACCGCGCCTCCCCTCCGACCTCCTCCACCCCCGCATGCACCTTTGTACCGTGATTCTATGGAGATTGAGGATCCATGTGGCCTAGCTGCAGGCACCGTGAGAGGAGCTTGTGCTCGTCTGGCTGCTGCTCCGTTCCAAACCACTGCTTTTGAGGAGGTCATGGCCGAGATACGTCGAGACCTGGCTGCTATGGAAGAAACTAGGGTTGTCTGAATCCGAGAGCCCGTGGCTCCCGCACTCGATGATGAGGATGAGGACCCTGGGGAAGACCCGGAGGAGGACCCGAAGGAGATCCAAAGGAAGACCCTGAGAAGGACCTGTAAGCTGATGATGAGATGGAGGGAGTAGATAGTTCCCATCCTTCCAGTCCTGACTCCGATACATGGAGCCCTGTCTATACCCCGGGCGATCATGGGTCTAGATCTTAGGACTAGATAGTATTTTTGTCTATATACCCTTGTATATCTTTTGATGCATGCATGCATGAATCATTCTGACGTGAAACATTTTTCTGATGTCCACGGTAGCATTTAGATTTTTGTACGCACTGTGACTAGGTACATGGAGTGATGCTGATATTTGTTTTTAGGCATCATACTCTGTACCTGGTATTTTGTAGATCTTAAAAATGCTGATGAAAGTCCTCGTAGAGGCATTTGATGTGATATGATGATAGCTCCCCGAGAGCCTTTTGTTTTAATATTGTGATATGTGGTATTCGATGATGTGCTATATTTACGCTCATAATTGTATATACATACCGTACCGATATATACATTGATCCTGATTGATAATATAAGAAGATATTTAATTGCGTATATATATGAAGAATATGATGCCGCCGAGAAGAAGGAATCGTAAGGTAACACCTGAGAGAGATGACACCCCTCAACCACTCCCACCATCGGCAAGACGGATTAAGGAACTATTCTTCAGACAGTATCCGCCAACTTTCAACGGGACTGGGAATCCCGTGGATGTTGAACTTTGGATTCGCGCACTGGAGCGTATCTTCAATTTCCTCCACTGCACCTCGCAGGAACGCTTGTCATGTGTCTAAAGAAGAACTAGAAGAATATAATTTGGAAGAGTTCAAGGAGGAAGTGTAATGAGAAATATATTCCTAAGAGTTACAGGAAGTGGAAAGAACATGAATTCTACAATCTGCACCAGGGAAAGACAATGGTCACACACTACGACCATCCATTCCGCGAGATGTCGTGGTATGCGCCTCAGCTGGTCGACACCGATGAGAAAAGGACAGAGAAGTTCTGGACGGGACTTTACCATGAAATCAGGGTTTCGCTAGCTGGCCACGGAAATCTGACTTACCGTGAGGCCCTCAACAGGGCATTGGACATCGAGGCTGCCTTGCCCGAGGATAGGAGTGTCGCTATGCATCTGCCGAATCACCAGGGGGATCGTGGGAAGAGAAAGTGGGAAGGACCCCACCAAGGTCAATGATCCAATGTTGGCCAGGGCGACATGAGGCCATGGCAAGGGAATAACGTGTCATCTGGGCATGGACAAGGTAATGGATGCCCCATGGTACCCACACCTGGCGGGGGAAACCAGAAGTTCGTAAGACTCCCCGTGTGCCCAAGGTGCCATAGGAGTCACAAGGGAGCATGCGCATTCACGAATGATGGATGCTTCAAGTGTGGTCAGAAGGGTCACTACTCCAGGGACTGTCCAGGGATACGCCAAGGAGAAAATGGCCGTCCCAATGTGCCTAACCGATTCCAACCGGTCCGTGCTATCCAAGCTCAACCGTTTCAGTAGTAGCCCCCGGTTCAATACTTCCAGCCGATCCAACGAACCTATCAACCACGGCGACAACGACAACAACAATGGCAACAATAGCAACAATATTGACAACCGCTGCAACAACAACAACATAAACCACAACAGCAATAACAACAACAACAACAACAACAACAAAACCATCACATGAAGCCGTGGCCTCGCCTCAATCAAGAAAGGAATTCTGCATGAACCGCTAAGGAACCAGGAAACTTGGCGGTGTGGAACACTCCTCCAGCGTATGTTATCCTACTATTTGATCAAGCGCTAGCATTCTTTTATTCTTTGAAGCATCGTGAGAACTTAGGACTAGATCTAGCCGCTACCGAACAAATCATGAGAATTTCTTCACGATGGGAGGCATAAGAGCGGTAACCCATACATGCACGAACCTAGAACTTGGACTAGGCTCACTTAAGGTCATGACGAGATAACCTTCACGTCATACCTATGACGGATGTGGACATAATCCTAGGAATGGATTGGTTAACCGAACATAATGCAACCATCACATGTAATGCAGGAAGATTTCTCCAACATTCGAAGAAACCTCTGAGACTTTCACGGGATCGGCATGGGGATGAGAGAAGGATAGAAGGCGTTACGATCGTGAAGGAGTATCGATGTTTTTCCAGACGAACTACCGGGATAACCACCAAATCGAGAGATTGAGTTCACGATCGATCTTGAACCAGGTTCTGCCCCTGTGTCGAAGGCCCCATACCAAATGACACCAAAAGAACTTGAGGAATTGAAGATCCAACTGCAAGAACTCTTGGAGTTAGGTATAATTAGACCTAGTGTGTCTCCATGGGGAGCACTTGTCCTTTTCGTGAAGAAGAAGGATGGCACATTGAGAATGTGCATAGACTATCGAGAGTTAAACAAGATAACCACTACAAGAAACTTGACTTTTTACGACATTTTTTTATATTTATGTCATAACATATACGACACTTTGTGCATCGCTAACCTAATTGTCGTATAAAATTCACGACATATTACGTGACTTTAGTTGTAGTGACGCATGTTAGTTTACGTCATATTTAATGACATTAGCCGAATTGATGCACCCTAATTTGCGACACTAGCTTGTGACATTATTATAAATTGTGTTATAATTTTTACTACATTGTTTCCATTAATGTTGCAACATATAAATCATTTTGTGCATCACTAAATTAATTATCGTCTGAAATTTATGACATATTACGCGTCATCCATGAAAATGGCATATGTTATTTATGTCACATTACATGATACATAAATGTAAACAATTTTATTGTTGTATTTCTTTACAACACATTTTAATTAGATGGTTTGCAACGACCCGGCTTCCGGATTGACGGCTGACCCCACGGACCAACACGAGTCTTTTCAGTGTGCTTTGTCCTCACTCACACACTCCCTGAGAAAACTTCCCAGGAGGTCACTCATCCCACAATTGCTCCAAGGTAAGCACGCTTAACTTTAGAGTTTTTATGAGATGGACTCCCGAAAAGAAGATGCATCTTGTTGGTATGAGCAGCACATATCAAATCCTTTAAGCTCTCCTCAAATATGCAGTCTCATACCTATATATTCTCGAAATTCCTCTCATTTTGGTGCGTTGGATTCATTCATGTACCCCTCCACTTTGAAGTCTTAATCGGAGCCGCACCTTGTCCATGCCTCCACACCGGCGATCACTCCATACTTCTGCCCCAGGCACACATGCCCACCAGCTTCCGCTTGGTCCGTCCTCGAACCACACCGTACTGGGAGAGGTTTGGCTCTGATACCATCTGTAACGACCCGGCTTTCGGATTGACGGCTGCCCTACAGACCAACACGATGCTTTGTCCTCACTCACACACTCCTTGAGAAAACTTCCCAAGGGGTCACCCATCCCAAGCACGATGCTTTGTCCTCACTCCAAGCCAAGCACGCTTAACTTTAGAGTTTTTATGAGATGGACTCCCGAAAAGAAGATGCATCTTGTTGGTATGAGTAACACATATCAAATCCTTTAAGCTCTCCTCAAATATGCAGTTCCATACCTACATATCATCGAAATCCCCCTCATTCCGGTGTGTTTCGATTCATTCATGTACCCCTCCGCTTTGAAGTCTTAATCGAAGCAGCTCATTGTCCATGTCTTCGCACCGACGATCACTCCGTACTTCTACCCCATGCGTCACATGGTTAATTTCACATTTTTCTTTTTGTGACAAATATATTGTATATTAAACTAATAATACAGACTGACACAATTTCTTGTGTTAAATTATTATTATTATTATTATTATTATTATTATTATTATTATTATTATTATTATTATTATTTCTTTGTAACCTTTGTATTTTTATTGAACGTGTATACAATATTATAATAGCTCATATTTGATTATTTAAACATTTTGAATGAATAATTAGAATGTGTTTAAATAAACTATAGCAAATTTTGAGACATAAAAATGAGTGTTGTGTCGCATATGTGTCACTAAACTATAACACTATATATAGATGACACATAACCGACATAAATATACAACATATTTAGAATGCAACAATATTCTAAATATGTGATATAATTATGACATTTTATTGAGGTGTTGCAAATAAATTATCGTAATTTTAAAACATCAAAATGAGTGTCGCATATGCAACATTATTCTAAATATGTGATATAATTATGACATTTTATTGAGATGTCGTATATAAATTATCGCAATTTTGAGACATCAAAACGAGTGTTGCATTTTTGTCACTAAACTACGACACAATATTTAAATGACTCACAAATGATATAAATATGCAACACTAGAAGCATAAGTGTGGCAATTTTACGGTACATACACGTAATGTCGCATGTGTATATGTCGCAATAAGTCTATTTTGTTGTAGTGAACTCTTAAGAATAAGTATCATTTGCCCCGAATTGACGATTTGTTTGACCAGCTTAAGGGAGCATGAGTCTTTTCGAAGATAGATTTAAAGTCTGGATACCATCAGCTGAGGATTATACCAGAGGATGTACCTAAAATGGCTTTCTGTACAAAGTATAATCATTTTGAATTCATCGTTATGCCCTTTGGACTTACAAATGCCCCAACAGTATTTATGGATATCATGAATAGGGTATTTCACTCATAGAAAAATTTGTCTTAGTATTCATAGATGATATCCTAATATACTCCAACATGAAGAGCACTTGAGAATTGTGCTGCAAACATTAAGGCAAGAGCAACTCTTTACCAAGTTTAGCAAGTGCGAATTTTGGTTAGGCGATGTGACATTTTTAGGTCACATCGTGTTCGCTGAGGGAATCAAAGTAAACCCCTCTAAGATCGATACAGTTCGAGAAAGGGAATCACTAAAGAACCCAAATGAAATTCGGAGTTTCTTAGGACTTGTCGGCTATTATTGAAGGATTTTCAACGATAGCCCGACCCATGACCCAGTTGTTAAGAAAAGGAATCAAGTACACTTGGACCGCCGAGTGTCGGGATAGTTTCAGAGATTGAAGGAGTTCTTGTGACGACAACACATGCTAAGTAGTACCCGAGCGGATAAGGAGTACACAATCTACACGGACGCTTCAAAGAATGGATTAGGATGTGTTCTGATGCAAGAAGGCAAAGTTATTGATTATGCTTCAAGGTAATTGCGCCCACATGAGTTGAACTATCCTACGCACAACCTAGAATTAGCAGCGGTCGTACATGCGTTACAGATTTGGAGACACCATCTCTATGTAGTTAGATGTGAGATCTACACTGACCATAAAAGCTTGAAGTATTTCTTTGAGCAGAAAGATCTTAACATGAGGCAACGTAGATGGTTGGAATTGGTGAAAAATTACGATTGTGGTATCAATTACCACCCAGGCAAGGCTAATGTTGTAGCCGATGCTTTGAGTCGCAAATCTCACTCTAGTTTGGGATGTCTCCTCAGTCATGAAGAGATGCTTATAAAAGAATTTCAGAGGATGATTTGAAGTTATAGACCCGTCTCAGATGATAGAAGGATGTATTGCAACGTTGATTGCAATCCCGAACTAAAGAACCCGAATCTTAGAAGCCTAGAGGAAGAGCAAGAAGCTGGAGGAAGTACGAGCCAAGATCAAGGATAATAACCACAAAAATTTCAGAGAAGCAACAGATGATGTTTTATTGTATGACGGAAGAGTGTGTATTCCAAAAGACGAAGGGCTTAAGAGCGAAATCTTGAAAGAAGCCCATGAGACATCTTACACCGCATACCCCGAAAGCACCAAAATGTACCAAGATCTCAAGGAGAAATTTTGGTGGGATGGAATGAAGCGAGACGTAGCTTCATTCGTAGGGCGTTGTTTGACGTGTCAACAAGTGAAAGCACTCCACCAGCGATCGTATGGAACCTTACAACTGCTGTACATACCGGAATGGAAATGGGACGATATAGCCATGGATTTTGTTACCGGGCTATTCAAATCACAAAGAGAAAAAACCACAATTTAGGTCATCATCGGTCGTTTGACCAAGAGCGTGCATTTTCTACCAATTTCGATAACACATGGATCAGAAAGATTAGCACAGTTGTACGTTTGAGAAGTCGTACGTTTACATGGAGTTCCGAAGACTATCACATCTGATAGAGATTCAAAATTTACATCCAGATTCTGGACAAGCTTACAAAAGGAATTGGGACTCGACTACATTTCAGTACCGCGTTTCACCCACAAACGGACGGACAATCAAAGAGGACTATTCAAACGCTTGAAGACATGTTGAGGACTGTTGTCCTGGATAGAGGAGAAAGTTGGGAGCAAGTATACCACTTGTGGAATTCGCCTACAACAACAGCTACCAAGAAACTATTGGAATGGCCCCGTACGAAGCGCTTTATGGAAAGAAATGTCGATCACCACTTTACTAGGATGAAGTGGGAGAAAGAAGAGTATTAGGACCTGACTCTATGGAAGAAATGATCAAGATTGTGAGACAGATCTACCAACAGATCAAATAGGCCCAAGACCAACAGAAGTCGTACGCCGACAAACGACGCACAAAGCTACATTTTGAAGTGGGAAACAAAGTTTTCTTGAAGATCTTCCCGTCAAAAGAAATCATGAGATTCGAAATCAAAGGGAAGCTACGACCACGTTTCATAGGACTGATAAACGTGCATTTTACACGTTTATTGTTGATATTTAAAGATGATTTTAGATCAATAAAGTGCGTTTATGTCTTGGATCTCAATGCTTTTACATATTCTTGGAAGATCTTGCTCTTGGGTTCCTTTTTGGTGTTTTGTGAGGCTTATAAGTTGAAAATCGAAGCATGGAGCGGGCACGAGGCGAAGAAGGGCAAAAGCAGGCCTAGCGACCACCTTGCGGCCGCTAGCCCGAGCGCGACCAGCGAGAGCGCCAAGAACTGATGTCTCACGACCGACCTAGCGACCGCTAGGATGACCGTGAGCAAATCCATGTGTGCCACTCCCAATGACCGCGAGGCGTGCCCACGAGCTACCCAGCGTCGAAGAAAAGCTTACGCCCGATTTCGCGACCATAGCTAGCGATCATGAGCCGGTCGCTGGCTTACCTAGTGGCCGTAAGCGAGTTGCAGCGAAGAAGGCGTCGCTGAAGTTCACCTAGCGACCGAGCTCATGGGCGCAGCTGAAGCCCAAAATTAGGGTTTCAGGCTTTGCCTATAAATAGGGCTTCGCCCCTCGCCCCCATTCTTACCAGTAGCGATTTTGGACCTTTTCTTGATTTTCATTATTTTCCATAGATTTTCATTCTAGCTTTGATTTAGATTCATTCTAGCTTTAGTTTTCCATTTTCTACATTAGTTCTTTGCATCGTTATCGCTTGAACGCTTTAGTCCGAACAATTTCGTGTTTTCCGTTTTTACCGAGGTTGGGATATGAACCCAACGATTGTTCTTCCGACGCTACACTACGGGTTTTATCAATATATTTTCTATTCCTATGATTATTTCGTATTTAATTTCGTTATTTATGTCTAGCCAAATTTCGTTCTAATCCTAAGGTTTGCATGATTCTATCCTAAATGTTGTGATTCCTGCTATCGTTATTTACCTTCCAGACATTGATTCATGATTCTTGGTACTTAATTATATGTGTTAATTTCTGATCAATCTTGATGCATATCTAGTTGCCAGTTAATTACTTAACCGTATTAATTGTCAATCGATCTTGAATTGTGACAACCCGACTTCCCAAGAAATGCGGATCATATGGATCGCCACCGGTATGATAAAGCGGCGGATATAAACACAACTAATCAATGCAATTAACCGTTTAACTACTCAATAACGCATAGACTAAAAGGGATAGGCTATTGATACCAACTCGAGTCACGAAGGACTCGTCAAAAGGTTGAGGTTCAAATATAACCTAATCGGGGCACAATTCGAGGAGCAGTGCGACCTCAAGTTCAATCGGTATGAATGCGGTTATAATCAAAACATCAAAATATATCGAGTTAGGCAAAAATAAGCGTGTGGACATGCATATGACGATGCATGCCCAAGTTCTAGAAACCTTTCTAATAAAGCATCAAAACAAGCGCTACTACGCACCACCTCGCACCCATCATCGATCCTTGCTCAACCAAAGACATCAAAAAGCGAGATGCGGGGCTAAGTACAAAAGTACTCGATGGACTCATTGCGAAAACATTTTCTTTATCAAAGTTATTGAGCGCCCACAATAGCACATAAGGATTTTAGTTAAAGACTCACGCCTATCAAACATTTTATCATTTTCCAAAAGCGTCAGGCCTGACTATTTCATTCACGTTGTTTCCATATATGATCATTCATTCATTCATTCATTCATTCGCGCACTAAGGAGGTGGCCACCAATACATAGTCGTCGTGACCGGTCGAGGTAGCTAACCTTAACACACAGTCACACGTGTACACAATCCGAGTTAGTCCTCAACCAAGTCAGATCCGATCGTTACCCTTTTTTTAAAGTTGGCGGACCAACTCATTCACATACCACGTTGGATATACCAACCCATTATCATTCCATGTAATACCCGTCTTTTCTAAGCTTCATTTTTGCGTGGCATGTTTTTAGAGAAAGGTTAAAGGTTGACTTTTGTCTCGGTGATGCGACCGTTCTGAAACCTCGGTGTTGTGAAGAGTGTCTTATAATGAATTCATAGACACTAAGTATCACGAGTTTTCGACCACCCATGAAGGTTTGGCACTCGGGAAGTTATCGAAAAATTGGACTTTTATTGGTCTTTTAAAGCATATCTTGTTTATAGTCGTTGTGTCCGGTATTTTATTTCGTGTCCATGGGTACCAAGTTTGCTAAATTTGGAGTCCGTTTGCAAAAGTTACGTCGGTTTTGCGTTTTGAAAATGGCCGCTTAGCTTGAACAATGACTGCACCCTGCTTTTCTATAAATAGGAGGCTAGGGCCTTCATTTTCAGCGTTCATTTTCCTTCGTCTCTGTGTTTACGGAAGAGCCGAGCAGCTCAGTGCTGTTGCGAAGCTGCTGGAGGAGTGGGGATCAATGGGAGGCTTAGCGGCGCGCATTCATTGCTTTCCGCCGAGCCACCACCGCCGATCAACCTCTCCCGACAGCCCCGTTTTTCTGTTTTTGTCCTTTTCTTATTTTGATTCCGCCTTTTAGTAGATCGTATAGCATAGAACTCGGGAATCTAAAGGGACGGGATGGGAAAAGCAGTGGAGGCCGGCAATTTAGCCGTCGAACCTCCGCCGATCGCCGCCGCCGCGTGGCTGTTGGCGCCGATTTGGTGGCCGACCAGCCACCTTAGCTCTGGGTCCTTTAGGTTTGAGTTTGGGCTATGCATTCTACTAAAGTGCCGATTCAGTTTTTACATTTTTTCGCGTTTACGCATGTCGGGATGTTTTCCGTTGCTTGAGTTTTCTAAAGGAAGTACATGCCGGGTTATCCATTTTCAACGTGGTTTGTCATTCCATGTTAGTCGTTATGCATATTGCTTATGTTTTCATTTTCATGCATCGATTTTGGATGGTTTATCTAGATACGAGGATAGGCATCGATTTTTGAAACTTCTTGTTGCTAAGATTTGAGTCGACTTGCATGCATGCATATTTTGAAAGTAACCTATTATAGGTCTTAATGCCCCGAATATATTTTCATACGCATCGAGTTGATTTGAAAACCGAGAGTGCGAAATATGGTTCGTGAAAGTCGAAACCCTAGTTTTGCTACGATCTTTGTTTGGATCACGATGTTGCTTTGCTTTGTGGGATGTGACCGTAAAAGTTGTTCCGTCTTGTTACCGGTACCTACCGGTCGATCGGTGAAGTCATCGGATCGTAGATACCTCCCGGTTAACGTTTTAAATACATTCGGGTTGGGTTATATATGCTTATTTTGAGTTATTTACTACGATATTTCAAAATAAAACATGTAGTAAAATGTTTTGATGAAGTTATTCTTGTTCTACGATCCGAGATATGGTTATATTGTGATTGTGTACGGATCTCTATTCGTGGGTTGATCACCATCTTGAGTATTGATCGTGGGGATGACCCAGAACACGTGGTTATGGTTACGAAGGATAGACCCCTAAGTCCACACGGAAATGGTAATGAGGTGGTTATGGTTACGAAGGATTGACCCACGAAGTCCATACCGAGTTAGCCTACCGGATACATTTCGGGCGTGGGGTGTTGGATATGTTCGGGCGAATGAATGAGATGTGATGGGGTGGCGGGATACGTTCGAGGCCGTGGTTCTTGGTTCTATGATGGGAATAACATAATAACGGATCGGTATCGAAAATGAAAAATCTATTTTGCTTACTTAGAAGTGGATTCGTTTTAAAACCTTCTAAGGTAAGTGCTCGAACACTGCATCATGATTCTTTTTATTTATGATAAAACCCGGTGAGTGCGCTAGTACTCACCCCAAACTCTTTTTCAAATCTTTTCACGGATGGAGGAGGGCCGGACGCGGCGGCGAGGGGTGGGCTGCGGGTTCTTCATGCTATGCTTCCGCGATGTTGTGTTATATACGTACTACGATATTGATGTATTCGTGTCCCTTATTTGCTTTACGATTGGGAACAAGATTTGTTATGTTATTCGTTGTGAGTCTCGATATGAGCATGCTATGTGGTTGACGGTCTAGTTGGCGGGATGTAATGCTATTTTGCTTTCTTGCATTACTTATAATAAATCAATTACGACTATCAAAGTTATAGTATCGATATTATTACATTGGTGGATTGTTTGCACCCCTCCCTTCGAGGATATGTCCTAGTTATAGAGGAGATGTTGCCCGATTTCATGGTCACATCTTCTTATCGTGTATGTTATATGTATTCTCCTTCTTCCCTCTTCTTAACCCCCACCCCTAATCACACCCCGCATCCGTGCCTTCCTCGAATTGGGCGTGTGACTTAATGTCGAGCGCTTTTACGGCTTTGGGTATGTGTCATGTTGTTTGATATCAAAGCGATTCGTTTGCTTTATATCTTGTGCGTTCTTGAAATTGAGTGTTTAGAACTTGTTCTTCTAAACCGTTTATCAGGTACAACTACCCTCAGCTCACCGTCAGTCCGCCTCCTTTTTGAAAAAGGGGATGAGGTATGTGTTTATTGGCTGATGCTTTATGTGGTTACGTGATGTTTGATATGATCTTGGTTTCATGTGCTTTGGCCTGGTAAGAGTTTACGTGAAGTAAACGTGATGTGGATGAGATGTGGTTGGATGGTGATGTGGATGTGGAAGTGATTGTTGACGGAACAAAAACGCCTGTGTGGCTGTGATATGAAAACCATTGGTGTGGTATGATTTGATGTGATTGATGTGATCACGTATGGTTGATGTAAGTCTATGTGTTTACATAGCAATGCGTTGTTGATTGAAAATCTTGTTTATTTTGATAAACGAATGCTTGTAAGTGAATCACATGTTTGCTTACGTGATTATTATGATAAATATCGATATTGATATTGATATGTGTTGAAATGAACATGTGTTTGAGACATGATTACCCGGATGACCGAGGCGAAAAAAGGAAGCGTGAATATTTGTTGTTATGTTGATAAACTAACATGTAGGTTTATGGATATTGATGGCCCGAGCGTTGGTTAAGATCCCACAGGATGGATGAGCGGATCCGTAAGTTCGAGGGAATGTGCCGGAATGTCCATCGGCCGTTGGGAGTATTTCTCGGGAGATTTGTTGGATTATGGAGAAAGATCCGAGGCGGTGGAAAGTATCGAATATGAGGCTTACTATCGGTTGTGAAAAGGCTACCAATAGGTTGGCGGCCGTGGGCGAAAAGCAAGGATACGTGATGTTCGAGGACGGGATCTATCACGGACACCTTACCTTGGATTTCACCGAGTTATTTGCTCGAGTATGGAGGCGAGTGGATCGATCATCGAGCGTACCATCGAGGCGAGGCGTGATAGCGAGGCATGTTAGAGACCAATCCAGTTGATGATAGGGATGATGTTCCCGAAGAGCCTTTGGGAGGCGACCATCGCTCGAGCGATCACCGGTGCATCGGGATACACGATCACTACACCTCCATCGGCGGTCCTTACCTTCCGAAGGACCGGAATGATTTTGGCGAGAACCTCCGGGCGAGAGAGATTGTCCATCCGACAGCGGTGGGGAAGAAGCCGGGATCGAATTTTCATGCCACCGAATCGTATCGGTTGGCATCCGGGGAAGGAGACTACGAGGAGGAGGAAGACCGGAGGAGGATGAGGAGGGCGGTGAGGGCTCGGAGGACCGGTGATCGAGATAGCCGATGACTACGATGAGGTCGGGCATGTTGAGGAAGGCAAGCGCGAGAGAGGGGACTCGAGCACGGCTTTCACGATACTCGAGGCAATCGAGGCACAACTTGGATGGGATCATACCCACGAGAGCTTGATTCCATGCGGTCGCTTTACAAGCGGCGGCCAATTCAAGCCACGATAGGAAGGAAAGAGAGGATGAGGAAAGGCGAAATGGAACCGGCTGGGACGAGCGGAGAATAGTGGGCGGATATTGGGGATAGAGATCTTGGTAGTCGGTGTGTGCAGTGGATCGTGATAGTCTGCTAGAAGCATGGACGAGCGGCATCTTTTGGCGATTCGAGTCGATTCTTTTGCTCATATCGACCTTTTGGTGACATACCTTGATCTTGTATTTTGTGGTCCTTCATGGACACCGAATATTCTTGATACTAACGCCTGCCTATGACAGGATGTTATGTTTAATGTTTATATGTGATATGAGCTATGCCATGATGATATATGATCTATGTGATGTGTGATGATAATGTTATGTGAAATGCATAACGATGATATGTTGACAGGATTGCATGATTATATGTGATCGTGCATGATATGTGATATATGTTATGATATGTGGTTATGGGTGATGATATATGTTATGCGATGATACGGTTATCTATGCGGCGTTTCTAATGTTTCAAACGTCGATGCGAATGCGAGAACAAGGAACGGAGGAACAATAACGTGGAAGAAGCCGGGGAACCATCTTTGGTTCACGACATGCGATCGAGAGTTTTCGTGGCGAATCCCCATTCGACGGTCTCGGCGAACCGATCGGCCGAGAACCGGATACGATCCACGAAAGGATCTTGAATACATCGGTACGCGAAGAAGCGGAAAAAGCTGAATGCGCGATCTTTGAGCTAACCGATGAGGGCGATTTACGGTGGGAATCGTGAGAAGGACTCTAACACGGTGACGATGGGGAAGGTATCGTGGGAAGATTTCAGGAAGAACTCATGGAAAATCGTGCTGGCGTTTACAGCGAGAGAAGGCAACGAGTTACGGAATCTTCGTCGAGGAAGAGACGGTCACCGAGTACGATCGCTCGTTCGATAAATGCATCGCGTTATGCTACGTGCACTGGTCGGCGCCGAGGCGCCGAGGCGAGCGAGTTCGAGAGGACTCCGACCGAGATCGAATTTCACTCGTCGGTCGGGGAGATCGGCGTATCGCAATCCTTGAACCGGGCTTTAAACATTGAGTCAATGTTGCCCGGAGAGAACAATGCCACCGGACAGCGGTTGGCGGAGGAAGAGGTAAGAGGAAATGGGAAGATCGGGGAAAGGCAATCGGTGTTCGAAGGAACCAGGCGATCGATGATTCCAAGGAATCAAGGCATTCAAGAGAAAGCAACCTTGGGAAGAATTTCCAACCCATGCGACGAGTGTGGAAAAACGGTGCGAAATGCGAAAGGAATCATTTCGGCGAGTGCGAGCAGGTAGCACCGAGTGCTATGGTTGTAAATACGGACATTACGCTCGAGATTGTCCGTTAGGAGGGCGGCGATGCAGCCGCCCGATGGCGACATCCAGACTCGCGAGGCGTCGAGGCTCCACCGAGGACAAACAACGGAGCGAGGAGGTCACCCTAGGCCAACAAACCAAAGGCCACCGCAAAGCGGTGTCGCCTTGAATCGGCGATGGCGGCTCAAGCTCCCGGAATCTTACGGTATAATCCATATGAGTGATATACCCGTTTCTCTTTGTTTGATCATGAGCCTCACATTCTTCGTTTCGAGAATCGTGTGTGAGAGGTTGGGTTTGGTACCCAAATCACAGTACCTTGAAATTAGCATCCCATCGGGAAGTGCTAAAGGCAAAAGAGATATGCCGAACCGGAGGTAGAAATCATGTGAGCGAAGGTCCTTGTCAATTTGCATGTCATCGGAATGGAAGATTTCGATGTCATCTTTAACATGGATTGGTTGGAAAAGCACATGGCAACTATCGTTGTCTCGAGAGAAGTTGCTTTTCGAGCGGTAGAAGGAGTGGATGTTTGTTTCCACGGCATAAGGATGGGTGTTTGCGTGCGATGATCTCGACCGAAGGCGGTGAGGATGATCGGGAAGGAAGTGTCAAACTTTCTTGGTGAGTTTGACGGGGCATCTTTGAAAAACAAGGTTGCAAGAGGAGCGAGTGGTGTGTGAATATCCGGACGTGTTTCCGAGGACTTGCGGGTTTACCGCTTTGATAGACAAGTGGAATTCACTATTGATTTGGAACCGGGAGCAAGACGATATCAAAGGCACCATACGAATGGCACCTAAGGAATTGCAGGCCGAAAGCGCAGATTCGGAGGCTGTTGGATCTAGGTTTTATCCGACCTAGCGTGTCGCCGTGGGGACGATTACATTCGTCGAGAAGAAGGATGGGTCGATGCGGATGTGCATTGACTACTGAGAGTGAATAAGCTAACGATCAAGAAACGATATACTCTTCCAAGGATCGGCGATCTTTTTGACCAACTCAAAGGAGCAGTGTCTTCTCTAAGATCGATTTGAGGTCGCTACCATCACTGAAGATCGGGAAGGAGGGCGTGGCGAAGACCGTTCGTAATGAGGTATGGTCGCTACGAGTTCATCGTGATGCCGTTTGGTTTGACCAATGCGCGGTGATTTTCATGGATCGATGAATCGAGTTTTCCATCGATATCTAGATAGTTTCATCTTGGTTTTTATCGATGATATTCTCATCTATTCCAAGAATGCGAGTTGCATAGAGAACACCTCCGTGCAGATTACGGAAGCGTTACTGACGAGAGGTTGTATGCGAGTATAGTAAGTGCGATTTTGGCTCAAAGAAGTGATGTTCCTTGGACACATCATGTCCGCAGAAGGAATCAAAGTCGACCAGTGAAGGTTGAGCGATAAATAATCGGAAGGTTCCGACTAATGCCAATGAGGTTCAAGCTTTCTAGGCTTGGCGAGGATATTATAGGCGTTTCATCGAAGGGTTTTCGAAGTTGGCAAGGCCGATGGCGCTTGACTCGAGAAAGGAATCAAGTTTTCATGGTCCAAGCTTGTGAAGCAAGTTTCCAAGTTAAAGAAGAAGCTAACAACCGCTCCGGTGTTAGCCGTCTCGGAAGGAATGATGGGTTTGTGGTCTACAGTGCATCCAAGCTTGGTTTGGTTACGTTCTCATGCGAGCGGAAAGTTATAACTACGGCGTCTCGTCGGTTGAAACCGCCGCGAGTTGAGCTACCTAACTCACGACCTTGAGTTAGCGGCGATCGTTCATCGTTGAAGATTTGGAGGCACTATCTCTATGGAGTTAAGTGTGAGATCTTCACGGATCACAAGAGCCTCAAGTACTTCTTTGAACAAAAGGAGTGAACATGAGGCAAAGGAGATGGCTAGAGTTGGTAAAGGATTATGATTGCTCTGTCGGTTATCACCGGGAAAGCGATGTCGTAGCGAGATGCCCTCGATCGCAAGTCGAGAGCGAAGTTGGGATATCTTCTCGCAAGAGAAAGAGCTTATTCGAGATTTGAAGCTCGGCTGAAGTGATTCACCCGCCGGAATCGGTGCAAGGATTCATCGTGGCTGACGGTGAACGGACTGAGAGAAGCCATTGTGAGTCTTGTGAGGAGACGCAATTCTGGAGAAGATGCGTTTGAAAGCAAGGCTAGAAGATAGCAAGGGTTTCCACGAGCGAAGGACAACGCTACTATTAGGGAAGGTTATGTGCCACTCAATAGGGAATTGAGAGATAAAATCATGAGTGAAGCTCATGAGGCACCATATCTGACTCATCTAGGAAGCACCAAATGTCTGAGACCTTAAAAGGAACTTTTGGTGGGAAGGGATGAAAAAGGATGTAGCAGCGTTTGTGGAGCGTTGTTTGGCTTGTCGACAAGTGAAAAGGCGTACATCAACGTCCGTCGGGATTGTTGCAACCTCTACCAATCCCAGTGGAAATGGGATCATATCGGTATGGATTTTACGGTGAGTTTTCCAAGGTTAGCGAGAGGAAACACCGCTATATGGGTTGTCGTCGATAGGCGATGAAGTCGACTCATTTCTTACCGATTCGGATGACGTGCGGGTTAGATAAGCTTCTCGACTTTACGTCGAAAAATAAATGCGGTTACATGGTGTGCGGTATCGATTCGTCGAGATCGTGACGAGGTTCACGTCGAGGTTTGGAGGAGTGCGAAGAAGCCATGGGGACCAAGGCGAATCTTAGTCTGACATTCCATCCTCAAGCGGACGATCGATCGGAAAGGGCGATTCAGTCTTGGAAGATATCTTTGCGGCGATCGTGGCGATAGAGGAGGAAATTGGGAAGAGATACTACCTTTGATGGGTTTGCCTATAACAACAGTTATCGAGCCACCATAGGAATGGCTCCTATGAGCGTTGTGCGGAAGGAAGTGTCGATCGCCACTTTATTGGGACGAAGTGGGCGAGAGGAAGATGTTAGGACCGAGATGGTTCGTGAGCGGTCGAGGTTATCGATCGAATCAGCGAAGGATCAAGGAAGCTCGGGACGGCGAAGTCCTATGCGAGACAAGCGTCGTGCGGATCTTGAGTTTATGATCGGAGATCGCGTTTTCTTCAAGGTTTCCCCGGCGAGAGGAGTCGTTCGTTTTGGGAAGCGAGGTGAATTCTGACCGAGTTCGTTGGACCTTCGAAGTTCTCGAGAGGATAGGCCCGTTGCCTATAGGTTAGCTTTGTCGCCTAGCATCGGAGATGTTCATGGCGTGTTCCGTTTCTCGGTTGAGGAAATGCGTGTTAGGCCCAAAACCGTGATCAAGCATGACCAAGTGGTTCTTGCTCGGGATCCGAGTTACGAGGAGAGACCGGTGGCTATCTTGGAGCAAGTGAAGGAATTGAGGAACAAGCGATTCCGTTGGTGAAGGTGTTGTGGAATCACCATGGCGAAGAGGAAGCTACGTGGGAGTTGGAAGACAAGTTCGGGGCTCGATGCCACGAGTTGTTTTCTCCGTGTTTAAAATTCGGGGCGAAATTTTCTAAGGAGGAGGATGTAATACCCGTCTTTTCTAAACTTCATTTTGCATGGCATGTTTTTAGAGAAAAGGTCGAAAGGTTGACTTTTTATCTCGGTGATCGACCGTCACGAAACCTCGAGGCGTTGTGAAGAGTGTCTTATGATGATTCATAGACACTAAGTATCACGTTTTTCGACCACCCATGAAGGTTTGGCACTCAGGAAAGTTATCGAAAACGGACTTTTCATTGGTCTTTTAAAAGCATATCTTGTTTATAGTCGTTGTGTCCGTATTTTATTTCGTGTCCATGGGTACCAAGTTTGCTAAATTTGGAGTCCGTTTGCAAAAGTTGCGTCGGTTTTTGCGTTTTCGAAAAAGGGCCGCTTGCGCAAGCAGCTGCGCAGCCCCCTTTCCTATAAATAGGAGGCTAGGGCCTTCATTTTCAGCGTTCATTTTCCTTCGTCTCTGTGTTTACGGAAGAGCCGAGCAGCTCAGTGCGCTGCGGGCCTGGAGGAGTGGGGATCGAGCCGGGAGGCTCGGCGGCGCCATTGTCTTGCTACCGAGCCCGGCACCGCCGATCAACCTCCCGGCAGCCCGTTTTCTTTTTGTCCTTTTCTTGTTTTGATTCCGCGTTTTAGTAGATCGTATAGCATAGAACTCGGGAATCTAAAAGGGCGAGACGGAGAAAAAGCGGCGGAGGTCGACAATTTGGCGCCGAATCGCCCGCCGCCGCCGTGGTGTTGGCCGCCGATTTGGTGGCCGACAGACTACTGCACAGCTACTGGTCCTTTAGGTTTTGAGTTCGGGCTATGCATTCTACTAAAGTACCGATTCCCTTTTTTGTTTTCGCGTTTACGCATGTCGGGATGTTTTCCGTTGCTTGAGTTTTCTAAAGGAAGTACATGCCGGGTTATCCATTTTCAACGTAGTTTGTCATTCCATGTTAGATCGTTATGCATATTGCTTATGAAAAATGAACACGGCATCGGTATCGAAAAATGAAAAATCTATTTTGCTTACTTAGAAGTGGATTCGTTTTAAAACCTTCTAAGGTAAGTGCTCGAACACGGCATCATGATTCTTTTGATTTATGATAAAACCCGGTGAGTGCGCTAGTACTCACCCCAAAATCTTTTCAAATCTTTTCACGGATGGAGGAGGGTTTTGGGCGAGCGGCGAGGGGTGGGCTGCGGGTTCTTCATCTATGCTTCCGCGATGTTGTGTTATATACATACTCGATATTGATGTATTCTTGTCCCTTATTTGCTTTCGATTGGGAACAAGATTTGTTATGTTATTCTGCACGTGAGTCTCGATATGAGCATGCTATGTGGTTGACCGGTCTAGTTGACAGGATGTAATGCTATTTTGCTTTCTTGCATTACTTATAATAAATCAAGATTAAGACTATCAAAGTTATAGTATCGATATTATTTTGTTGGTGGATTGTTTGTGCACCCCTCCCCTTCAGGATATGTCCTAGTTATAGAGGAGATGCTGCCCGATTTCATGGTCACATCTTCTTATTGTGTATGTTATATGTATCCCCCCCTTCTTCCCCGCTTCTTAACCCCCACCCCTAATCACACCCCGGCATCCGTGCCTTCCCTCGGGAATTGGGGCGTGACATTCCACGTTGGACAAACCAACCTCAGATATGATCACAACAAAACATAAACATTTGGCAGTCAACAACAGTTCATAAACATTTCATAAAGATTTTGTAAATCATGCTTTGAGATAGACATGCATGTCATTTTTGTTTCAAGAGAGCCCACCTGCTAGTTCGAAGCTAGTAAGTCTAAGTGGGCAGGTGTGATTGTTCTTCCTCGCCGACTACGTACGATCAAACCCTTCATAAGAAAATAACCTTTCTTAGATTCTTTCTATTGATCGAAGGTCATTTATAAATTACGACTTAAAGTTCACAATTAGGGTTTCTTTATGATTTCATGTGATTGTTTTAAGATAATTTCTATTATCTTACATTCCCAATTCCCAAACTATATTACTTCATCGTTCATAGGTGAACTTCAATTATGAATCACATATTCCGAGTCTATCCTCGAATCTTAACCTTAGTTTTATTCTAAACGTTATTATGTTATAGATTGTCGGTAATCAAATTGTGATTGGTATATTAGGATATTCTCAAGCCACTAATTAGACTTAACAATTATAGTTACGTCCTAGTAGGTTATGCTTGACGAATTGTCGTATTAGCACAACAAATAAAAGAGGAGCATTGACTTATGATTCAAGTGAGCACATGCTATCATGTAAGTAAGTACTTAAGAATAAACGAAGTGCTTTGGGAATATTAACTCGACTTTTGGGACATAAGGATCGACATCTTATGTTCTAATCATTGTTTACACATTACGACATTGTTTGTTTCTCTTAACTCTTGAGGAGATTATATAAGTCGTATAATCGTTATTAGTTATCGAGTTGTTTTAACGCTCAATCTAATATCGTATTGGGTTGTCGTTATTGAGTATTAACGTTGTAGCTCGGCTTTTGGTTTTCTAACTTAGGAACTCACGTTTGAGTATCCTTTTAATAGTTGCAAACCCTAATTTGTGTCTAACTTCGATTCTCGTTGATTCATTCTTAAGTTATCGAAATTGGTCGATTTCTTTTGGATTCTCGTACATATAGTATTATGTTGTTTATGTTTGGGGTTTGGTTTGTCGATTTAACATAAACATAAACATTCGACATCCAACAATACCATACACAACATAAACTATACTAAAGCATTAGAAAACCTAATTTCTAACATAATATACAATCATTGTGTATGTGTGCATAAATGTTCCATTCATTCACCATAATCACAACCATTTATTCTAAGCTTATAATTTCACTATCATAGCATTATTTAATATTAGAAGTAAACCCATATTTTGTTACGTTTTCGATAATTAGCAAAATTAGCATATGTATCCAATAAATTCTAATAAAATCATGATATACTCCTATCATACTATAGAGTTTAATTACCAACTCAATATCATCATATAAAATTTCAAATCATAGGTTAAAACATATAGTTTTAGGCAGTCACCATTTAATGAGCTTTGGTGTTCAATAAATTCCACAAAAATTATATCATGCTTATACCATATACTAAACATGAAATATCATTTCGTATCATGCATTAAAATTTAAACCCATGCTTTTCACCCTTATATTTATTTCGGTAATCACATAAATATATACATTCTCAATAAATTTCATTCCTTCACAACATGTTTATATTATGCAATAACATGAAATATTAACATTAAACATCAATTAATATTTATAATATGAACGAATGCTTGGAATTCTTTTTGTCCTCACATATTTTACATATGTGTTCAATAATCCCAACAATGCATATTAGGTTCATATTATTTCTACACAAAACATATCCTATCATTTTCAACAAATGAAATCAAATAAATCCTTAGATATATACATATAGTTTTCGGTATTCAAAGGAAAAATATGAGTAGTGTCTCAAAAATTTCAAGATTAATATATGATGTTCATATCATATATTAAACACTATATCTCAACTATTTCTCAACAAATAAAATCAAACAATATCTTAAAAATACTTAAATAAATTCTGCCCAATTTTGAAAAATAGGAGTAGTGTTTCAGAAATTTCAAGATTAATATATGATGTTCATATCATATATTAAACACTATACCTCAACTATTTTCTAACAAATAATATACAAATACAAGAAAATTCTAAAAATATTCTGAAAATTACCATATTTATTATACATGCTTTTAATACATCAACAAGCAACAATATCTAATAATATTCACAAAAGCATGCTTTATCACATATAAAAAGAAATAAAGCATAAATCAAAAAATATCAAACATGCTCCAAAAATTCTAAAATTTTAACTACAGCCTTAGAACATCATTCTAAGCATTTTTCATTCATGGATTGAGAGCATTTGATGTCTCAAAAGTCAAAAACAAAATGAGGAGCAAAACTAGGGTTTCAAACTAAAAAAATTCAAACAAAAATTCCACTCCATTAGGATGGAAGAGGATGATGAATACTACATTTCTATGGTCTTATAATAATTATTTGAGAGTTTTAAGGGTTTGAAATGGGGGGATTGAAGCTCAAAAGCTTGAAGAACAAGTGAGAAAAGTTTAAAAAATGAGAGAAAAATGGTTCCAAGAATGAGAGGCTGTAATGGACGGTTCCCTACTGTATTGGCAGCCTAAAGGGCTTTCATTAGCCCATTTGGAATGGTCTTGGTGGTAGTTGGGAGGAGGATTGGTCAAATTACCCGATTTGGCATGTTAATACCGACTCTTTAAGTTTTAACGCGCTTTCGATTGATTTCTTAGAACCTTAAGGTTTCATTTTATTAAAGAGAATTTAAAAGACTTATTTCAATGTTTATAATAATTTCATGAAGTTCGGACGGCGTCAAATAAGTCGATCAGAGTTATCGCGGAAAAACAGCGTTCGACGATTAAATTATGCTCATTCGAAATTCTATTGAATTCTTGAGCTTTCATAATTTATTTGAGTCTTATAAATCATTTCTTATTGATTTAGACCCTTGGTTCAAGTTTCGGGTCGTTCGGATCAATTTAGGGTTTTCCCGGTATATTTTCCCGGCGTTCAGTTAAGTTCTTCAGAAATTTCTTTCAGAAATTGATTCTTATAATTTCTAAATTCATAATAATATATTCCTTCTTGATTTTGATTGTTATCATTAATTATTATGATTAGCACGGACTGGAAGTTGATTCGGCTCGTAAATAGTACTTTTGAGACTGACCGGGCAAGCATGCCCGAAAATTCTCATTCTTTGGCTTCTCACATGTTTTCGTGAGAGGATTCTAGAAATGAAATCCTTTTGTTTAGATTCATTCTCGATCTTTCATTCTATGTTCAGGCTATTCAGAAAACCCTAATCCGGTAGGACTAATCACTAGTTTTTGATTTCTCTAGTTTTCGATCTCCGAATTGATTCTAATTCGTTTCATTGGTTACCTTAAACATAATTAAGGTCTAAGCATCACAAATAATTGGTCTAAGCATCACTAATAAAATTTTTAAATTTTTCGGGTTATTACATGAATGCATGATACGAATAAGCCTTGAGTCGTAGCTGAGATAGGAATATTCGTAGGAAGCATATTCTTTGTGATCCTTTTGGAGTTGCTTATTTTCACCTAGAGACGTAACAGAATAGGGAAAATTAGTAATCAACCGCCACAATTGTCGATTCTTGAAATTGTTGGTTACATATGTGATCTTCCATCTTATGCGGATTAAAATTGGTTAATAGAGGCGGGATAAACATACGTTGTGGGTAGGATTTGTGAATCCTTGGGTTAGTCTTTCTAGATTGTTACCTCCTTGAGTATTTATTGCTTCGTTTATTTTCAATTTGCTACCTTTGCTTTGGATTTAATACCGAAGCCTAAAACCTTTCAAACGAATTACATTGTTTGGATAATGATGGATTCTTGTAGAGTTAGCTTACGTGTTTTAGTGTTACAATCCATGTGGATACGATACTACCTTACCTTTATACTTGCGCGTTTTCGTGTTAGAAAAGTGAGCGATCAAATTTTGGCGCCGTTGCCGGGGATTGTTAAGATTATATAGGAATAACTTGACAATTCGGAATTATTAATTCAAGTTGTATATTTATTTTATTTTTCTTTGCTTGCCGAATTTAATTTCTTTGTTTCTCTCCAGGTAGTTTATGATCACAAGGTCCCGAGGACCTCCTGAGCCATTGTTAGATCCAGAAATCGAGACTGCAAATCCGAACAACGGGGGTGTTCCTCCCAACGGGAGTGTACCTCCTGAACAAGCTGCACGTCTTCTGGCAGACTTTATGGAGATGCAACGTCGGATGGCGAACATGGGAATTCTAGTCCCTAATCCGGAGGCGAGACCTCTAAATTACATGTATCAACCTCCTACCGAGCAATTTCAAGGAGGCGGATGGGGCCGGAGGTGAATCACGAATAACTTCGAGTTGAAGCCGCCCTGTCGGCATGGTTCAAGGAGAGCAGTTCGGAGGAGGAGTGGCGGAGGATCCGAATGCCCGTCTCGAGACATACCTCGACATTTGTGACACCATCAAGCGAAATGGGGTGCCACAAGATCGATCCGGATGCGCATGTTTGGATTTTCATTGCGAAATCAAGCAAAGCAACGGTTCAAGAGTTTAGATCGTACTGGAATCAACAGTTGGAGAAATCTTTGCGAAAAGTTTCTCTCGAAATACTTTCCACCGGCTAAAGCACTCAAGATCATAGCCGAGATTTCCCACTTCTCCCAGTTAGGAGACGAGTCATTGTTCGAGTCGTGGGAGAGATTTAGGGGCTTGTTGAGAAAGTGCCCGCAACATAGATTTTCTAGAGAGCAGCAAATTACACAGTTTTATAGTGGGCTGACACCTCACACGAGGAGTATTGTAGATGCATCAGCGGGAGGATGCCTGCTGAATCGACGCGTGGAGGAAGCTAGCAGAATTCTAGAAGAGATGGCTGCGAATAGCTATCAATGGCCTATGGAGCGGACACCGGTGGTGAAGGTGGCTACTGTCGAAGACGATGCTAAGTACGATAATCTGATGGAGTAGTTCACCCTTCTGAAGAAGCCAGTTCGAGAAGGAAAGGAAAGCAAAAGGAGTTGTTCACGTCAATGCTGCAGAGGCTGATATGAATGAGGCGGAAGATGTGAGTTACATAAATCAGAGGAACCTTCCTGGGGGGAATCCGGCATACAATCCGAATAACAGAAGTCATCCTAATTTCTCGTATACCAACCCCAACAATTTTAACAACCTCCACCAAGTTTCTCGATTCGAATGGGTGATTCGAGACCAAGAAGCCGAGTCTAGAGGACATGATGCGTGGTTGGTTGTGAGCAACCAACAATTGGCGAAAATCGAATTCATTTATAAGCAATACCGAGCGGAAGATAAATCATCACGGAGTCCTTTGTGGCGGCTATGGGAAGCATATGAAGATGATGGAGAATCAAATCGGTCAAATAGCCGCACAGTGAGCAGGCGACATAAGTCGGGACAATTTCGAGTATGTCTGGAGGTGAACCTAAAAATCAACGTAATGCCATTCAATTGAGGTGGGCGAGCTTATCGAACCACCACGGGGAACAACGGAAAGCAGGCGCAAAGGAACACCGACCGAGCTCGCGACCGTGAGCCCGACCGCGAGGAATCAGCCAGTAGGCGTTTCTGAGGAGTTTGCGAGTGACCCCGCGGTCGCTAGGAGAAACGAAGCACCCGCGAAAATCGGACAGAGAGTTCGGGGCAGAGTTAGCGACCGAGCTCGCGACATGAGCCGGCCGTGAAAAACACGAGCGCAGCCAGGCGGCTAGCGACCGCACCCGTGGTCGCGAGTAAGGTCGTGAGGCAACTCCAGCAAAGGCATATCCGACCTACACTCCTCCGATTCCATTTCTGAGTCGATTGGCCAAGCCCAAGTACGATGAGAAGCTGACTCGCTTTATGGAGATGTTTCAAAAGGTGCATATCAATATTCCTTTACTTGATGCACTCCGAGACATGCCGGGATACGTGAAGTTCTTGAAAGATGTTGTTGCCCGATAAAAGAAGCTTGGGAAGTTCGAGATGATAAATCTTTCTCAAGAGTGCGGTCTTTGTCTTTGCGAGAAGAAGTTGTCGCTCAGCGAAGGATCGAGCGACTTCACCATGGCATGTGTCATCGGAGGGCGACATTCTCCAGGTTACGTGTGATTTGGGGCAAGCATCAATTTGATGTCGTTGTCTATTTTAATAGATTCGAGATTGGAGAGAACAAGCCGACTACCATTGCTCTTGGATAGCGGACACATCGGTGACCTATCAAGAAAGGGATAGTGGAGGCGTGCTCGTGAAAGTTTGAGATTTCATCTTCCAGCAGATTTTGTGGTTCTCCACATGCGGAGGATGGGAACACGCCTCTTATTCTAGGAAACCGTTCCTAGCTACCGGCCGAGCAGCGATAGGCGTGCAAGATGGAGATCTCACCTTGTGGTCGGCGATGAGGAGATGAAAATCTCTATTTATGACTCGATGAAGCAACACGAAGAGAGGCGATGGATGAATGTCGTGTTATCGAGCAAATGCCTTCTACTCGATTGCAATCAACTTATCAGGTGGAGTTTTGTATGCGAAATTGATTTTCTCACCCTTGAGACCTTGATGAGGCATGTGATGAGATCTTAGAGTATCTTGAGTCCATCGATGAAGTCGAGGCCTTCCCGAAGAGTCGGTGCCTTATCTAGGCGTGAGGAAGCTCATTGGAGGAGGGATCTTGTGGTGAAGAAGGAAGAGACCACACCCAGATGGAGTTGAAGGGCTGCGGACCACCTACAGTATGCGTTTCTAGGCGATGATGAGACGTGCCCAGTGATAATATCTTCGGCTTTGACAGATGAGGAGTCACAGAAACTGATGGTTGTCTTTGAAACAATATAAGTCTGCGATTGGGTGGACTATCTACGATATCGAGGGTTGACCCTTCGATTTGCATGCACGGATCCTGTTGGAGAATGAGTATAAGTCGAAGGTTCAACCTCAACGCCGCCTGAATCCGGCAATGCAAGAGGTCGTGAGGAAGGAAGTGTTGAAGCTTTTAGATGCAGGCATGATCTATGCTATATCGAGACGTGAGTGGGTTAGCGACTCAGTGGTATCAGAAAGGGGTATCACGGTGATCGAGATGAGACGAACGAGCTTGTGGCGACAAGACTCGTGACGGGATGGCGAGTTTGCATAGACTATCGTGCTCTGAACACAGCCACAAGGAAGGACCATTTTCCCTTGCCCTTCATTGATCAGATGTTGGATAGACTGGCGGGGTATGAGTTCTATTATTTTCTAGATGGATATTCGGGGTACAATCAGATTGCCATCGCCCCTGAAGATCAGCACAAGACGGCGTTCATGTGCCCTTATGGAGTTTTTGCCTATAGGAGAATGCCGTTTGGATTGTGCAATGCTCCAGCCACTTTCCAAAGATGCATGATATCCATCTTCCATGGGTTGATTGAAAATATTATGGAAGTTTTTATGGATGACTTTTCCGTGTTTGGCTCTTCGTTCGACCATTGTCTCCATAATCTTTCACAAGTGCTACAAAGATGTGAGGAGACGAATCTTGTTCTCAATTGGGAGAAGTGCAATTTCATGGTAAAATAAGGTGTGGTGCTTGGCCACAAAGTCTCGGCCCAAGGTTTGGAAGTGGGTCGAGCAAAGATAATGTGATCGAGAAACTACCTCCTTCCACAAATGTCAAATCCGTGAGGAGTTTTCTCGATCATGCGGGCTTCTATAGAAGGTTCATCAAGGACTTCTCTGCAATCACAAAGCCACTATGTGGACTGCTTGAAAAAGATACGAAGTTCGTGTTCACGAGTGAGTGTTTGGGGGCGTTTGAGAAATTGAAGCTAGCCACGATATCGACCCCGTTTTGGTATCACCAGTTAGGTCAACCGTTCGGTGATGTGCGATGCTAGTGATTGGGCAGTGGGAACTGTGTTGGGGCAAAAACGAGATAAGCTTTTTCGAATCATCTATTATGCAAGTAAGACGATCGACTCAGCTCAAATGAACTACACCACTACCGAGAAGGAATTTGTTGCTGTGGTCTATGCTTTTGATAAGTTTAGACCTTATTTGGTGGGCACCCACACCATTGTCCACACTGACCATGCCGCCATTCGTCATCTGTTCGCGAAGAAAGACTCGAAGCCAAGATTGGTGAGATGGATCCTCCTTCTTCAAGAGTTCGAGATGGAGATCAAAGATAGAAAGGGCTGCGAGAATGTGGTTGCAGACCACCTTATCAAGATTAGAGAAGCCAGTCGAAGGAGAGGATAAGAAGATTGGGATCAAGGAGAACTTCCCAGACGCGCACATCTTGAGCATCATTGATCACACACCATGGTACGCCGATTTTGTAAATTACTTGGTGATTGGAGTTTTACCTCCATCGTGCGATCCTCATCGAGAAAAGAAGTTTATCCACGATGTCGAGTTTTATTATTGGGACGATCCCGTCTCTACCGATGTGCGATGGTGCGATCGTCATTGTGTTCCCCAAGGAGAATGGGAGAACATAATCCATGAGTGCCATAGTTCTTTAAATGGAGGACATTTTGCGTGCGCCAAGACGGCGGCAAGGTTTGCCAGCGGATTCTATTGGCCTTGATCTTCAAGGATTGCCAATCGTTTATCAAGAGTTGTGACCGCTATCAAAGAATGGGAAGCGTCATTAAGAAAGGCGAGATGCCACGAAGACCATCATGGAAGTGGAACTATTTGGCGTATGGGATCGACTTTATGGGTCCGTTTCCCATGTCTTGTGGTTACGTACATCTTACTCATTGTGGAGTATGTTTCCCGATGGGTGAGGTAATTCCCACGCCACGAGCGACTCCAAGGTAGTGATCAAGTTTCTCCACAAGAATATTACGACTCGATTTGGAGTGCCGAGGCATTGATCGGCGATGGAGGTCGCGTTTCAATAATAAGTGACTAAGCGATGTCTAGCTAAGTATGGCATGAGCATAGAGTCACTCCCATATCACCCATAGCGAATGGGCAAGCCGAACTTCAACCGACCGGTGATAAAGCAAATTTTGGAGAAATCGGTTGTGAATAGGAAAGATTGGGCCAAGCAATTGGATGATGCTCTTTGGGCTACCGGATTGCTTACAAAGCTCATATCGGGCTATCTCCATATCAAATGGTATTTGGTAAAATCTTGCCATTTACCGGTTGAATTGGAGCACAAAGCTTATTGGGCCACGAGGAGAATCAACATGGATTTCAAGGAAGCCGGGTTGATGAGAGGTGAACAACTGTTGGAGCTTGATGAGTGGAGGAACGAAGCATTTGAAAATTCCCAGATATACAAGAAAAGAGCTCGAAAATTCCACGACCTCCTTATTCGTCCCAAAGTAATCCCCCCCGGGTAATGAGGTTTTACTTAACAATGCTTGACTCCGTCTCTTCCCGGGAAAGCTTAAGTCAAGATGGTCGGGGCCGTATACCGTTTACCGTGCACATGCGATGGGAGCTATGAATTACTAGACTCGGTGGCAACATTTTCAAGGTGAGCAGTCGGTGCCTCAAATCTACTACAAGTCACACTTCAGAGAAGTCAAGGTGACCAAGCTCAGCGAACCATGATGAGAGGTAGCGTCGAGCTAGCGGCGAAAACCTAAGCTTGGTTGGGAGGTAACCTAACAAGTTTACATGCTTTATGTTTTGTCGTTTTGTTTTGTTTGTTTTCTTTGTTTGTGTCGTGTCTCGTTGGTTTTGTTAAGTCCCAAGGTGTTTAATGGCTTTAAAATAAAAACCTACCTAGCAACCACCCTCGCGACCGTGAGGTGTGGCATGTCAGGCGATGGCTAATTTCCCGGTAGCGAAGAAGCTGGCGACCACCCTCGCGATCGTGAGGTGTGGCCGCGAGAAATCGGGCAGTAGCCTTCTGCGCTGAATGTCTCACGCTTAGCGACCGAGCTCGCGACCGGGAGCCCGATCGCGAGGTGTGACCCGACCCACGCCCGGACGTGACCCGCGTGTTTTTGCTTTGATTTTGAACCCCCTTCCCCCATTCTTCACACACCCACACGCACATTGTAGCATATCCACCCTTTCAAAGCACCACAACCCTAGCTCTTCACTTGGCTTGTAATTTCCACCTCTAATCCATTCAAGGTATGTACATGTCCTTAATTCTTCATGGGTTTATGCTTTATGGCATGATTTAGGAGAGTTTTGTCCATTATATCTTCTTGTTGAGGGTTATTGAAGATTTGAGGAACTAGGGCTTCTATTGCTAAATTTACTTGGTGTTTGAGCATGTTTGTTTCAATGTTAGGTCTATTGATGTTCCTAGATGCATATTATTGGTTTAATTTGCCTACATTGTTGAATTGGGTTGAACTGGTTGAAAAATTTCGAAAAATCACAGATTTTTGCTATCAGCGCGAACCTCGCGACCACGAGCCCGGCCGCGAGCGTTTGCACGCATGCCTGCGTAGTCGTTGTTTGGTATGATTTTGTGATGATTCTTGGTATTGTTTTACATGTCATTTTCTATGGTTTGTCCTATTTATGCCTTTGGTTCGATTAATATTTATCGATTCGGACTTACTTCGTTCGTCTCGATGTTTTGTAGGAAAATGGAAGAAAATAGGATGAATTGGATCTGTCGAGGATCAGATATAATTGAAGAGCATCTCGACGAGGAGTTCATAGGCGGCGGATCGAAAATCGGAGTTCAAGCGAGGAAGAGCGAGGCGAAACGTCGAAGTCGCGCCACGGCGCCCGGCGCCCGCGAGCGGCACCCATCCGCGCAACAAGCGCCGCAGCCCGCCGCGATGCCCGGCACGCCGCGCTCAATCGGCGCGAGATCGGCGTCGTTCACTAATTCGAACTTCGCGCTCGTTGCCAGCGGCGTTCGCCAGCGTTGCCTCCCAGCGCCTCGCCTCGCCTCGCCCATCTTTGCTGCGCGGCCAGCTGAATACAGCGCCCGCTTCGGCGCGCCCGTCCGGCGGCGAGCACCCGCGCTCGCTCCACCGCGCCTTCGGCCATGCGTGTCCCAGCGTGCGCCTCGGCCTCTCCACCGGCGCCATCAGCGCGATTCATCACCAGCGCCCGGCGCTCTCGCCAACTCCCACGCGCCGTCCGGTCTTTGTGAAGCCAGCGCCCGCTCGCGTTGTCTCGTCCAGCGCCGGCGAAGCATCCGGCGGCAGCCGCCCCTTCTCCCTGCGCCCATGCCACTTCAATCGGTAGCGCGATTCGGTAGCGTTCCAACTCTATTTCCTCACGCGTTCAAGCTCATCCGCGTTCACACACATCTGAGAATGTTTTCTAAGCTGCGTTCATTATAAACGTGTCGCTCGGTATCATTTAATATAAATATAAGCGCTAGGTTATTTTTATAAGAGTTACGAGTTTGAGTTTTTCTTTTTGACACCATGGCGCCTCGCCATTCACATGTTCACCATGGATTCTTGAGGAGCTCTACAGCGGATCGAGATAGACAGATAATTTCTAGTTTTAATTCTTGTCTTCAGTTTTATCATTGAATAATCTTGTTATCAATTTATGCTTTGGATTATCAGTTCTTGTGGAATCAATTTCATAGTGTTTGGTTTGATGATTTATGTTGAATTCAATTTCATAGTGACAGTGAATTGGATTTTCATGTTCCGTTGGTTTATATTGCGTAATGATTTTTTGCTTTCGTTTATTTGCAATTAGATTCAGATTTGGGATTGACAAACCCTATGAATAATAGAATTGCATATGCTTTTGTTTATCGCTTTGATTTATCGCTTTCATAGTTCAACTAGGGATTGACAACTCCTAGTTTAGATTTATCGCTTTATTAGTTTAGCTCAGGATTGACAACCCCCAACTTAGGATCGCTGTTTAATTCCTCGTATTTCAATTCTTGCATGTTCAACCCCCGTTGTTATTAGAATGTTTAGGATTTAATCGCTTTCTGTGCACGACACAAACAATGGCCCTGTTAAGTTTTCCTTGAGAGACGACTCGTGTTAACTTATCACGCTACGATTACGAGTAATTTGAGTGTGCTTTTAGCATCGATCAATTTTGGCGCGTTCTTGGAAAACTTTAAGCGTATTGTTTGTGTTGTTTGTTTTCTGTGTTTCTTTTGTTACATTTAGTTATTTTCTCTCACAGTGCGTGTGATCTTGTTTTTGTTGTTGGTGTCTGTTAATGTAGGGTTACTAGCAGTACGAATGTGGTCAAGCAGGTTGGGGGGAGGAAAGTTCGTTGTATTGGGCAAATTCTTCTCCCGAAGAAGGAGCCCAATTTGATTCTTGAGGAATACCCGTTGACTTGAGCATCAAGCCTCGATCCTACCACGAGCAACAAGCCTATAATCCATATTGGGATCAACCACCTCCACCGTACTATGAGGATCAAGCCTCCAATCCCTATTGGGAACAACCGCCTCCGCAGCAATATGAGGATCAATCCTACAATGCCTACTGGGAGCAACCACATCCTCCACCTCAATATGAGTACCCACAACAACCACCTCCACCTCAGTACTCATATCCACAACAGCCGCCTCCGCTTCCACCGCAACAGTACCCACAGCAGCCATATCCACCTCCGAGGCCAGCTTGGGAGGATGAGTTAACTCAAAAGAAGGCTGTCCATTCAAAAAGCGAATGCTTTAGTCCAAAGTTTGGATCTTGCAAGCGCCTCGACTTTGCGTTTGGAGGCATAAATGGGATATGTCGAGCACGCTTGATGAGCTGCGCGAAGGAGGAACTTCGGATCAATCCAATCAAGTCCAAGGCGATCATTGTTCTAGAAAGTGACCCAAGTATTGAGAATTGGGTGGAAGAGACATCAGATGAGCCGACTTTCCCACACCAACCCGATCAAGCTCCGACGGTCACTACTCTTGAAAGTGACCCAATTATTGAAGATGTGGTGGGAGAGCCACCTGAAGAGCCGCTGCAGCCAGAGGAGGTGGAAATGGTGGAAAAATGGGCACGTGAGGATGAGGAGCAAAATCAGAGCCACAAGGAAGTTGATACCAGGGCGGCTGACGAGGAAGAGTGGGCATGTGAAGTTGCAAACATGCCAAAGCCCACTCGGGAAGTGATAGCACTACCTCGACAATTGGAGTCACGGGATCCCGGAGGAGGACAAATCGAGGACAAGGTTGAGGTAACATCAATTGTTGTCGACATCCTAATTCACCAAAGTCTTGTACTTTGGGAATTGAAGTATTATTTTATTTTGGAGAATAGGATGTTCGACTTGAGCATAAATTGTGCATCACTTGTCTTCTTTAATGTCCTCTGTTCTTATATGGTTACTCTTGATGCTCAGTCGAGATGGTATTCCTGCGGTGAAGGACTATGGATAGTCCGTTGTTGTGCAGTTTCGTCGTGCTCACGATGTTAAGCGAGTACTTCGATGGGAGTCACCCACGGTTTTTTTTTTGTTTTCTTTCTTTCTCTTTTTGCTTGTTTTGTTGTTCTTTGATCATTTGTTATCTTTGTGTTAGTCTTGTTTGAATTTGGGAAGGAAGGTTTTGCATATTTTGATCAGCGGTGAGATGAAGCTGTGATGCTCCAACTCTACATCGCACATTCGTCGATTATCAGGGAAGTATCATCCTCTATGGTTATTTTGAGCTTTTAATGTTTTGAGCACTGGGACAGTGCTCGATTTAAGTGTGGGGGATGTTTACTCAGTTTTGTGTGCGTTTCTTATATATTTTCGTATGCTTAATGATGTGCCCTTGTGCTTATTTTGATTTTTGGACGTAAGCTTTGTCTATGCACGAGTAAGTTAGGATCTTGATTTGTCTGTTGAACTACGTGGTATTGGTCATCTTGATTTTGAATTTCGAAACTTTTGGTGATATTTGATTTGAGTATAATGTGAATTGAGCGAGGCTGTGATTGATAGAAATTGAATAGGGAAATTGATGTGATTTTCCGGCTAATGTTAGGGGTAGTGTTAACATTGTGGTTGCTATATACTTGTTTCATTTTATTTATATAAAAAAATGTGAAAAGAAGAAGAAAATGAGGAGAATGAAAGCTCGATTATCTTGTTGAGATTGTTGAAATGGAGGATGGGATTACATCCCTCTTTCGTAATTTGAGAAATGGACATGGGAAACCACGTTAGGAGACTCGAGTTCATCGAGTGCACCTTCGAATATTATTCAAAATCATTAAAACATTCTTTATGCTTTATAAAAGAAACTTGTTGCTAAAGGTGACCACATTAGTTAGTTCACCCCTAACGGAGAGTTGGATGCGGCGAGAGATTACCTTTTATTTATTGAAAATCAATTGCCGTTCTTGATTTATTTCACATTATCTTTGAATTCGTAAACACCAAGTGTGGAAATGCAATAAGGTTTGATTGATTAGAATAAGGGTAAAGTTGCATGAGTTATCTTTCGACTCTTATTAGTATAGACTTTGCTTGAGGACAAGCAAATGGATAAGTGTGGGGGAGTTGTTTGGTATGATTTTGTGATGATTCTTGGTATTGTTTTACATGTCATTTTCTATGGTTTGTCCTATTTATGCCTTTGGTTCGATTAATATTTATCGATTCGGACTTACTTCGTTCGTCTCGATGTTTTGTAGGATAACGGCAGAAAATAGGATGAATTGGATCTGTCAAGGATCAGATATAATTGAAAAGCATCTCGACATGAGTTCATAGGCAAAAGCGGATCGAAAATCGGAGTTCAAGCGAGGAAGAACAGGCAACGTCAAGTCGCGCCACGCCAGGCGCCCACGAGCGGCACCGTCCGTGCAACAAGCGCCGCCGCCCGCCACGACGCCCAACGCACGCTCAATCGGCACGGAGGATCGAGCACGTTCACCAATTTGAACGCGCTCGTTGCCAACGGCGTTCGCCGGCGTTACCTCCAGCGCCTCGCCTCGCCCGTACCGCTCGCCCGGCGCCAGCTGAATACAGCCCCCGCTTCGGCCGCGTGCCCGTCCGGCGAGAGCACCGCGCTCGCTCCACACCCGCGCGCTTCGGCCATGCGCGTCCCCAGCGTGCGCCTCGGCTATCCACCCGGCGTTGTGCCTCGGCGCGATTCATCACCCTGCGCCAGCCGCTCTCGCCAACTCCCGTGCGCCGTCCGGCGCTGTGAAGCTTCAGCGCCCGCTCCGCGTTGTCTCGTCCGGCGCCGGAAAGCATCCGCGCGGCAGCGGCGCGCCTTCTCCCTTTACCCATGCAAGTTCAGCGGTGCGCGATTCGGTAGCGTTCAACTCTATTTCCCTCGCTCGTTCAAGCTCATCCGGCGTTCACACACAATACAGAATGTTTTCTAAGCCTGCGTTCATTGTAAACGTGCGCTCAGTATCATTTAATATAAATATAAGCGCTAGGTTATTTTTATAAGAGTTCTGGAGTTTGAGTTTTTCTTTTTGACAGCCGCGGCGCCTCTCGCCATTTCCTGTTCACCATGGATTCTTGAGGAGCTCTACAACAGATCGAGATAGACAGATAATTTCTAGTTTTAATTCTTGTCTTCAGTTTTATCATTGAATAATCTTGTTATCAATTTATGCTTTGGATTATCAGTTCTTGTGGAATCAATTTCATAGTGTTTGGTTTGTTGATTTATGTTGAATTCAATTTCATAGTGACAGTGAATTGGATTTTCATGTTCCGTTGATTTATATTGCGTAATGATTTCCTGCTTTCGTTTATTTGCAATTAGATTCAGATTAGGGATTGACAAACCCTATGAATAATAGAATTGCATATGCTTTTGTTTATCGCTTTGATTTATCGCTTTCATAGTTCAACTAGGGATTGACAACTCCTAGTTTAGATTTATCGCTTTATTAGTTTAGCTCGGGATTGACAACCCCAGCTTAGGATCGCTGTTTAATTCCTCGTATTTTAATTCTTGCATGTTCAACCCCCGTTGTTATTAGAATGTTTAGGATTTAATCGCTTTTTGTGCACGACACAAACAATGGCCCTGTTAAGTTTTCCTTGAGAGACGACTCGTGTTAACTTATCACGCTACGATTACCTCGTACGATTGCGAGTAATTTGAGTGTGCTTTTAGCATCGATCAGTCGTCCTCACGAGATCACTTGTGGGTGCGAATTGCTACCTCGCGACCTCCCTCGCGACCGCGAGGTTGGCCGCGAGGCATCCCCAGTTTCATTTTTACATGCGTTTTTACGTGTGTGTGCTTTTTTCTCCCTTGTTTCACCTTGTTCGACCATATGTTAGTATAGGGGGAGAAATTTTCCTAAATTCATGTTCGGGGGAGGTATATATATTTTTTTGGGTTGCCGTTTACTTTCACTTTCCTTTTTAATAAGTACATGAGCTAACGTTGACTTATCTTTAGGTACATTATGTCGCGTGCTTCCGGCCACAAGCGAAAGGGCAAGAAGGTCGCCTCCTCTTCACATGATGAGCCACACGATGCATTCAACCCCGACACCTTTGGGGTACGATTGCCAACTCCCTCGTCATTGGAGTGGTGGAGGAGATTGGTGCAACTACGGCACAGGCACTCACGATTTATGTGCATAGAGACGTGCCAAGCCATGGGGATAGCCAACGATGTCACATGGCTGGCGAGAGGGCGATGCGTGATACATTATCACGGCCAACTACGACATACGGATCCTCACTCTGGAATTCCTGTCGACCGTCCGAGTACACAAGACACAAGGGTCGCCGGACTATATCACTTTCCAGATGGACAATGAGCCACGCCAACTCTCAGTAGATGAACTGAATGGAATCATCAATGGTGATCCCGAGGATCAATACATCGGAGATTTAGAGGCATCACCACAGAATGTTTGGCCATTATTCGTGGACACCACTCTCGAGCAGAACTCGTCATATGACGCCTCCAGAGCCAAGGCAAGTTCCATAAGGAACCCCGCGGTCCGCTACTTTCATCGCCTACTCACCTTCACCATCCATGACCGCAACAATGTCGGCACAGTCCTCTCACATGATATGAGTCTTTTGATAGGAGCTGCGACTCGAAATAGGATGCATGTCGGCATGTTCCTTGCACAGCACTTCCAGATGCAAGCCGAGGTTTCGGGGAATGCAAGGATATGCATAGGGGGATTCGTTACCCCCATTATCGATTTTTTCGGGGTGACGATTCGTGAGAGTCCTATCTCTCAAGATATTTTCATGGATATGCCACATCTATCGTCGGATGTTCTTGAAGAGACACCCGAGCCGTTACCTCTGTTTGCTATCGACAAGCATGGCGATCATGCCCGCACGCCCACACGGATCTCACGGTTTAAGCGGTTTGGTGCAGGCGGAGGCCAATTGGAACTTGAGCTCAGGTCTTCACTATTCATGGATTCGGCGCTTGAATGCGCAAGGCGAGATCGAGAGAGAGCGGCATGACGAGGAAGCCGAGCAAAAGGAGCAAGCCGAGCAGGCAGTGGCTCCCGAGACAGGAGGCATATTACATCCACCTCCGTTCAAGGCGACCCCGAAATATATGAGCGACTAGATCGCATAGATGGTCGACTTGACCATATTGACAGTGCCTCACATCCATATGGCCCAGCCCGGGCCCAATTCGAGCAACAACAAGCCCTCCTCGCCCAACACCAAGCACATCAAGAGCACCAAGACAAATGATGGAGATGATGTAGAGGTGGGATCGATGGCGAGATTCTATCCGCCGGAGTAGCATGGCATACGAGTGAGTCTCTCCAACTACTCTTTTACGCAAGCTGATTGCCTCCATTTCATACTTGTCGACAATCGGTTTGGGAGTGGACGAGTTTGGTTGGTTGAGAGTCTTGCTTATGTTTTATGTTTTCTTGTAAAGTTGTTATGCTTTGGGGCTTTTTTGTCTTTGTTTTGTTGTGTCTATCGATCAGCGAGTTAAGTGAAAATGTATTAATCCATGTTGCCAATGATGATAGAAATTTTAGAAAATTTTTTTTTTTTTTTTTTTTTTGGTCAAAGCGAGCGAAATAACATAAAGCGGGCAAGACAAGCTACAAACTTAACTCGGGCATACGAGGGGATTCTGACCTAATTTCCGAAGAAATGCGGCGAGGGTGGGATAAAACACCTAGCGGCCAAAACATATAGGCGAAGCGACTCGCTCGATCTAGTAAGCGGTAAAGACACAAGACCACATCAGCGAACCCCAGGTGACGAAGAAGGCGGGCCTCATTAAAAACCCCATGACCCGGTGGGAAAAGAGTACCACTGTGCGGTGAGACCGTGGGGCACGGGGATTGGGAATGTGAACACATGCAAGCTCATGAGGTGCCTTTGCCGGTTGGGCCTAGCGACCCCTCAACACACGCACCCAAAAACCATTATCAAACAACAAGTACATGATATGGCATCCAAAAGTGGATCGAGAACAAGGCCGAGACATCCCTCACTCACTACAAAGCCAACTCGAAATGAGAACTAACAAGATCATAAGAATACAAAGAATACAAAGCGGGCATAAACATCTTTTGAATGGTCTTCACAATGGTCTTCACATCAAAGGGGATGTCTTCAAACTTCAACTTATTACGTGCATACCAAATGTGATTCACCGTTGCTGCTAAACCGATCTGCATGGCACGAAGGATGATTGCCGACCCCGCCTTCTTTTCCCTCTTGATGTGCTTGATAGCACTAGCAATAGTAGTCGTCCTCCTCATTGGCGAGACCCTCTTTAATCTTATTCGGACCGCTTCCGTGCCCTTACACTTAAAAAACAAGTGTTCATGAGTCTCTAAATGGGTATTACAAATGATACATACCTGTGAGATATTCATGTAGCTCAGCCTATCCACCGTCTTAAGTCTACCCCTCATGGCAAGCCACATGGTGATGGAAAACTTAGGCGGGATATATTCCTTCCAAATTGCCTTGTGCCAAAACTGTCTTTCACCCTTCTCTCGAAGATAGTGATAGGCAGCTCCCGTCCTTTGGATCCAAAATGCTATCGAAAGATCTCTGGTTGTGCCATGGTGACCTCCTACATCACAAAAAGCGATCACGCGAATTAGGATATTCTTAATAAGAGGAGATAAGCGAATGTGAGAAGGATACTCCCATATGGTGTTTGGCGCTTGAGATACTCGACATGTATCCACTTGAATCCACAAGGAGTCCTTCTTGGTATGGATGTTCCACAATGTCTTTGCAAGAAGAGCTTTGTTCCAAGTCGAGAGGTCTCGTAATCCTAGGCCCCTTCATCCTTAGGTAAGCAAACAGCTTTCAAAGCAACCGGACAATATGTCGATCCCCACAGAACCTCCTAGTCATCGAATTGATGCGATCAATTACGGTGGCGGCAGAGGTAGAACTTGTAGCCAAAAGCACTCCACTCCTTGCGAGCTGAGGCGAATCAACTCAGCCGCCTGCATAAGAAAGATTCATATTAGTCCAGCGTTGAATGCAAGTCGCTATCTTCTCCACTAGTCCCTATCTTGGTGACTCCTAGTATCCTTGAAGATAGCGGGATGCCGAGATATCTTGTCGGGAGTTCTCCCGTTGGGAAGCGAGCGGATCTAAGATCGCTGCTTCTCAAAAGGTCGAACTCCGCCATGAATATCAAGGACTTGTGATTATTAATCTTTAACCCGGCCTTGTGAGAATTCCCCAAGCGTATCGGCTAAGACCACCATGGATGCAACATCACCCACGCGAATAGTAACAAATCATCGGTAAAGCTAGATGCGTAATGTTAAGACTACTACACTTAGGATGAAATTGAAAATCGACTCCGCATGCGTTTCTTCAACATCCGCGAGAGTACTCCATGCGGCATAGAAAAGAGTAGGCGACATGGATCACCCCCGCCTAAGACCCGGCGCGATGATGAATCCATCGTCCCTCCATTGATAGCGAGTGTGTACGTTGCGAAGTAGCGCGCGTCGTGATCGATATACAAAACAAGGGTGGAAACGAAGACCATCAAAGCCGCTACGAGGAAATCCCGAGATTGAATCATAAGCCTTACGAAGGTCGATCTTGACATACATCTCGGTGTGATCTGCTTCTCTCATAACCTCTAAGCGGTTCTGTGCGAAAAGATGTTATGCGAGATGTTCGTCCTCTCACGAACCAGGTGTGCGGGTTTATGATCTTGTTCATCAGTCGCCATTCTTTCGGTCGGGATCTTTGTGATGGTCTTGTAAATGACATTAGTACTGAGATGGAGTGCGAAATCGACAGCAATCGGATTGTGATGCTTACTTATGGATAAGGGTGACCACCGGTGGTTAAGCTCATAAAAATTACTCCCTTCTCAAAGAACTCTTGTACCGCCAGAGGATCACATCGTTCCCAACAATATCGATTCTCCTTGAAGAAAGGCGAAGGGTAGCCATCGGTCCGGTGCCTTATCACTTGCAATGTCAAGCAGAGCATTCTTAATCTCTGTGCGATACCTCCATAACCATGTCCCTCAGATCCTCGATGTCAAGCCGAGGTCCCTCCTCAAAAGCGAAGGATCAAAACCGCTTGTCGAAATCTTTACACCAAATAAATCGGTATAAAAGTTTCAGCGCTATAATTTCCTCCATGTCATAAGTTGGTTCCTCCGTATCCACCGCACAGAAGGAAATAGTGTTCTGCGTGTGGTTCCTTTTCACCATTGAATGAAAAACTTAGTGCATCATCGGAGAGGTTGATGTGCAAGTTCTTCGTTCTTTGCTTGAAAAACTTAGCTCAACATCCTCCAAGAACTTAGTCTTCTTGCGAAGACCAAGTTCTTGTTCAACAACTCCCATTTAAGGGGTCACTATCAAGTGCTAGTTGCACGAGAATCTGCAACTCTTGAAATACTCGTCCTCTCCGTCGGTGGTGAACTCCTTGAAGTTGAACTCCTTGAACACGTCTTGCATCCTCTTCAACTTCTTTGCCAAAACACTGCGAGGCCGTCCATTCACTTGTTCCTCCAATTTTCTTCTAACGGTGTTTGAAGTCGGGATGCTTCATCCACATGTTGAAGAATTTGAAGAGCAGTGGTACTAGTCACATCTCAAAGAGGTGATGAGTGCCGTGAGTGATGCAAACAGTGCCTCTAGGCGGAAAGTTGAGTCTGCAAAAAGGTTAGCATCTAACCAGCATTATTAATCAAAACCCTATCGATCTTAGAATACTTCACCGTATCCGTCCACGTGAAGTGACAACCGTCGAGGGGGATCCTCGAGTCCACGAGCACAAGTATCAGCGAAGTCCTTGTACTCTCGCTCTAAAGGAACTCTTCCTCCAATCCTCTCATCGGGTCGAGGATGCGGTTGAAATCTCCATGACGATAGATGGTTTGAAGGATCAATGTTGGCGATCATGGAGTCCCACGGTTCACGCCTATCGTGACCTGCGAACCCATAAACAATCGAACATCAAAAGGTAGAATTAAGTAATTAAGCAAGTAAAATTGGAATGTATCACTGTTTCTCCCGACGGAGGACTTCTACTCTTAACCTCTTTGGGTTCAGTTATTAAAATCCTTCCCCCAGGAACCTCGTCGAAGTTGTGAGCACACTCCCACTGGACAAAGTGCTTAGCCATGAAATTCTTGAGCTTGACTTAGATAGCTTTGTCTCGAGCATCATGATCGCATCAAGCTTATGATGGAACACATGATCGCAATTGCAGGCCTTTTTGAGCCTTATGGAGCCTCTCATTCGAGTTGTAAAAATCATTGACCACGTGGTTTGCGACTAACTGTACTCCTGCCCCTCTTGATTGGAGGGCTCTGGCGGGTTGTGTTCGACTTACTTCTGGTGATACGGACAGTAGGAATTTCTACTTCTTCATTGTTCACTGACTCTCCTGCAAGGTTAGTTGCAGTATAATCATCAAAAGAACTTGAGGAGGTAGAATGTACCGAAGATTCCGACACAGTGTTATGAATCGGTGGTGCTTCCAAAACAAGAACATGGTCACCTACATCAGTGAAAAGCTTTCGTTGTCCCCCTGCTATTGGTGGCCGAGCTAGATGGGTAGTACGAGTTGGTGGTTTTAGAGGTTGGGTTTCATTACGAAGTTGTTCGACGGGTGTTGTGGGAAGAAGGGACTCGGTCAAAAAATGGTTTGTGGTGTCGGCCGAAGATTGGATCTCGACAGGGTGGGTCTCAGCCGGAAGTGTCTCGGCATGATGGGCCTCGGCTGGATGGGCGTGTAATGTCGGGCAAGGGGCATCGGGCGAGAGAGTGCGAGAATTCTCGGCAGATGAAGGTGTCTCCGCCGAGGGTGTTTCCTCGGGTGTGGGTTGGTGATGGGTGTTGGGCGTGGCGGGATGGGACGCCTACCTGCCGAGATTTCTCGGCAGGGTGCGTCGAGGTTGGTGCGGGCGATGGGCTTTTGAGAGATTGCCGAGATTTCTCGGCAGGGGCTGGTCGTCTGGCGCGAGATTTCTCGGCAAGGAGCGATGGTGAACGAGATTTCTCGGAATGAGGCGAGGGTGTGCGAGAATGCACAAGGAGCGAAGGTTGACGGACGGTCTCGGCAGGGGTCGAGGAAGGGGTCGAGGGTGAGCTGGAACGCTCACTGTGCGGTGTTTGGCGGACGACCTCGGCAGTTGCCGAAGGTTCACCAATTTCAAAAACTTGGGTGCTATTAGAGGAATCAAAGTGGATATGAGTATTTAATGCCTCAAATTTATTTCTAGTCTCAATCCCATGTGAGATGGGTTGAGTCCGAATATCTTTTGTTTTCTTGGGGCGGGAAACACTTCTCCTCCTCCATTCGGTTCTTGGGGCAGGGGTCTTAGATGCTCGGCCACGTATAGGTTGACGAGGTCTAGGATCTCTTCCTCTTGCGCGTTGCCAAGTATCGTTCCCTGCATGGTTAGATGTTGCACGTGGAGGGTTCGGCACCCCACGTGCTCTAGGCATATTCACACAGTTTGATTCCAAGTGTCCCAATTTATGACACGTTTTGCACATTTTAGGATAAAAATCGAATTTAATATATTGTAAAAACGTGTTGCCCGTGTGCAATTGCAGATTAACAAATTCCCTAGGTTCACGCATAGCATCTACTAACACATGAAATCTAGGTCCATCTAAGTTGTTCTTAGCAATTGTTCTATAATCGACCTCTACGGGATCTCCTAGCAAAGATGCAATTTTTCCTATAGCATTGGGATTCCATAATTCAAGAGGCAAATTTGGCAATGAAGCCCACACAGGAAATTTGAAATCAGGAGCAGAGTCAAACCTAAACTCTACAGGCATATGTATAAGGATTAAAGGAATACCGAACACCGCATAAGGTCCTGAATTTCTAACATGTTCCATTTCCTCCTCCTTTTCAAATCTGAATGCAATCCAGCCATTCGGATGATAGGAGATCTTTGTCGTTTTTTTCCATCCCAAGGTGAGACGTTGCGTAGCTTCTTTGCCGGGGAATCGTCCTGCAAAAAAACCAAGCAGAGAAAAACCCCACCCTTTCGAAATAGGGGTGTAATCATTAGCCTCAAGAGTTAACACATTATTGACAATACTCACCTCAAATTTTGCTAATGCTAGATCCGTTTTTCTCACGGGGGTTGGATTTGAGAAATTCCCCGTGTTTCTTAGCCAAGGTGTTTGATCGTATGATGGTGGATTGCTCTCGGTATTCTCTTGAGCATCTTCGGCAGGTGGTCGAGTATTTTGGGTAGCTTGTGTAGTGTATGTCTCGGGAATCATGTTTCGAGAATCCTCGGCATGTGGGTGTTGATCATCGATCCTGGGTTGCCGAGAAATATCGGCAAATGGTGGCTGTTGATTTCTCGGCAGAGTAGAGACACATGATAGAGGCGGGAATTGTTCGTCTATGTCGGTAGGCACGATTTGGTTTGTCTCGGCAGTGTTTGCGCTGTGTTGCGGGTTCTCGGGCGGGCGCAGTTGTTCGGCAGGTCTCGGCAGGGGTGGGAATTCCTCATGGGCCATACCTGTCGGGCTATCATGGTCTGGGCTCTCGTCCGCCAATATGGACTCCTCGGTATTTGGAGTGCGCCCGAGTACATGGGCTTTCATAATTTCAGCCCGGTCATCTTCATCACTCATGGGCTTGCAATTTTTAAGTCGGCCTAATCCACGTATAAAAGGCCCATTGGATTCTTTGGACCCCCTAGTCAGAATAAATGTCCAATAACCCATGGCCCACTGGCCCACAAAAATAAACGGCTATCCAAAATGGCAGTTGGCTAAATAATATGGCAAAAATATTGTAACCAAATCGGATATCATGCAATAAGGAAACTTTCCAAACACACGTATCAACTAAGGAAGGCAGTCGACAATTAAATAAGGCAAAACCAAATCAGATCGCATGCACTTAGGAAATTTTAATCAATAAGGTATAGATACCAAAATAAAATGCATGCATGCATGGAAGGTTACCAAATTAATGAAATGGAAAGTTAGGTCAAACTCCACACAAGGAAAATTCCTTGCGTGGCTAACCTAGCGCCGCTGTAGGTTGCTGAAGGAGGGACGGTGGTTGGTGGTGGTTGCACGGTGGTCGTGGCAATTTTTCCGGCGAGTTATAATTCCGATGATTCAGCCGTTTTTATTGAAAAATCTTGGTAACCTTGTTGTGAATTTTACGGCGTGAAACGTAGGTTTCCAAACGGCGGGCAGCCTTCCGGCGTCCAGTTGGACTAAAAATGAAAGACAAAAACAACCAAAACACGTTAAAAAAAGATTAATAAATCGGTGAAAACGTTTGCCTTGTGTTTCCGAGCAAGAATATGGTCGGGAAACTAGAGAACTCCGGCTAGTATTGGTCGTGATGAAAGATGGCGAATGTAATACGACCACAGCCTTCTTGTTTTTCCGGTGAAAAAGACGATCTCCACCAAAACACAATCGGTGGCAATGATGGAAGTGATGAGACGCGAAGATGCACGATTGAAAGAGCTTGAAACGATGGCCGGAGGACCTTAGATGGTGAACGCCGGCGACGGAAAGGGAGCAAGGTGCTAGCGGAAATCCTTGAGAGAATTTTCGCTAGAGAGAGAACTCAAACCTTGTTCGTCACATGATGTGTTAGGAAACGAAGCATGAATGGCTTGAGATTGCTTAGCTTGTTGTTTTTCACCATTTGCTTAAAACCGTGAGACTTGAGCTTCATGTATAAACATCTTGATCTGATCTCTTTTAATTGTGTAATATCGTGCATGTAATCATCTTCTAGAACTTGCCGTGTTTACGTATCGAATATGATATGTGTTTGAATATGGAAAGGATAAAAGGCCACCTTTGTTAACCACATATTTACCCATACACTAACCCAATGATATATACCGTTTGTCGCCTTCTTTGAGCCTTTATTAGACTTTATTATTTTGTTAACCGGATGATAGGAGGTTAGGATGGATATGGGAATCAAAAGGGGGTAAATTTGTTTTTGATATTCTAAGTTGGGATAAAAGATGGAGAGTAAGAGAATGGTACCCGTGTGAAAAAGAATAGACCCTATAAGCTCTATTACAAAGCCAAGAAAAATATTGTGAAAAATGTGAGCATAAAGGGATTTAGTATCATAGTATAAGGTACCTTATGTGCATAAACGATTGATTTAGCATGTTGGAAAGAAAAGGGGAAATGGACAAAGTCCATATGATTTGAACGTATGAATGGAAGTGCTTGGAGTAAAAGTTTGAGTCACTTAGCCATATATTATCTTACCTTAACCAATGTGCCTACATTACAACCTATGAAAAGCCCTTTTTGATCCTAATTTGAACGCATTTGATGCGGTGGAGATATTAGAGAAACGGCAAGCCTATGGTAAGATTTTGCATTGCATTGATTTATGAGTGTATACACGTCCTTAATTTCTTTATGAGTTTGAGTGTACTCTATATATTATGCACATGCCGTTGTGAGGGTGGAATTTAATGAGATTTTTGCTTTCAATGGTTGTACATTGTTGAGTTGACTAATGTCTTCATGTGCGCTAATGATTTTGAGCTTTGAGATATTTCTGAGGTTTGATTGTGTTAATCATCTTTGCTGACGCTCGTTGATCTTTCGTTGTGTCTCTCTTTCCTTTTTGTTTTTTTTTTGTTTGAGGACAAACAATGCTTTAATTTTGGGGGGTTTGATAAAAGCACATTTTACACGTTTATTGTTGATATTTAAAGATGATTTTAGATCAATAAAGTGTGTTTATGTCTTGGATCTCAATGCTTTTACATATTCTTGGAAGATACTGCTCTTAGGTTCCTTTTTGGTGTTTTGTAGGCTTATAAGTTGAAAATCGAAGCATGGAACGAAGCACGAGCGAAAGAAGGGCAAAAACAGGGCCTAGCGACCACCTTCGCGGCCGTTAGCCCGAACGCGAGCCGCGAGAGCAGCGCAAACTGATGTCTCGTGACCGACCTAGCGACCGCTAGGACGACCGCGAGGCAAATCCACACGACGCAGCCACTCCCAGCGACCGCGAGACGTGCCCGTGAACTACCCAACGTGCGAAGAAAAGCTTCTGCCCGATTTCTCACGACCATGGCTAGCGACCACGAGCCAGGTCGCGAAGCTTACCTAGCGGCCGCAAGACAAGTCGCAAGCGAAGAAGACGCGAGCGAAGTTCACCTAGCGACCGAGCTCGCGACCGTGAGCTCGGCCGCGAAGCGCAGCGGAAGGCCCAAAAATTAGGGTTTCCAGCTTTGCCTATAAATAGGGCTTCGCCCCCTCTCGCCCCCATTCTTACCCAGCGCGATTTTATACCTTTTTCTTCAGTTTTTCATTATTTTCCATAGATTTTCATTCTAGCTTTGAAATAGATTCATTCTAGCTTTAGTTTTCCATCATTCTAGCTTTAGTTTTCCATCATTCTACATTAGTTTTTTGCATCGTTATCGCTTCGGAACGCTTTCGTCGGAACAATTTCCGTGTTTTTCCCGTTTTTGGTTGAGGTTGGGATACGAACCCAATGATTGTTCTTCCGACTCTACACTACGGGTTTTATCAATATATTTTCTATTCCTATGATTATTTCGTATTTAATTTCGTTATTTATGTCTAGCTAAATTCCGTTCTAATCCTAGGGTTTGCATGATTCTATCCTAAATGTTGTGATTCCTGCTATCGTTATTTTCCTTCCAGGCATTGATTCATGATTCTTGGTACTTAATTTTATGTGTTAATTTCTGATCAATCTTGATGCATATCTAGTTGCCAGTTAATTACTTAACCGTTTTAATTGTCAATCGATCTTGAATGCATGATACGAATAAGCCTTGAGTCGTAGCTGAGATAGGAACATTCGTAGAAAGCATAGTCTTTGTGATCCTTTTGGAGTTGCTTATTTTCACCTAGAGACGTAATACTAATAGGAAAAATTAGTAATCAACTGCCACAATTGTCGTAACTGAAATTGTTGGTTACATATGTGATCTTCCATCTTGTCTGGATTAAAATTAGTTAATAGGAAGCAGGATAAACATACGTTGTGGGTAGGATTTATGCATCCGTAGGGTTAGTCTTTCTAGATTGTTATCTCCTTAAGTATTTATTGCTTTCGTTTATTTTCAATTTGCTACCTTTGCTTTGGATTTAATGCCCGAAGCCCTAAAACCTTTCAAACCAAATTCTGTTGCTTAGATAATGATGAATTATTGTTGAGTTAGCTTCTGTGTTTTCGTGTTACAATCCATGTAGATACGATGCTCTGCTTACATTTATACTTGCACGTTTTCGTGTTAGAAAAGTGAGCGATCAAGGACCCTATGAAATTTTGGAAATGATAGGGCCAACAACTTACAGACTGGCATTGCCGCCAATCTTTGGAAACGTGTACAATGTGTTCCATGTTTCACAACTTAGAAAGTACATACATGACCCCAGCCATGTAATACCACCGACAGATATTGTCCTAGATGACAATATGAGTTATGTAAATTGCATCACGGAAGTTTTGGACCGACGTATCAAAACTAAGGAACAAAGAGATCTTTGTTAGTAAAAGTTCTATGGTAACACCATAGACAGAAGAAGCAACACAGGAATTAGAATAAGCTATGAAGAAATACTCGATTCTTTTCGAGGTTAGCAAATTTCGAGACGAAATTTATTTTAAAGGGGATGGTATGTAATAACCGGAAAAATTTAAAATTTTTATTAGTGATGCTTAAACCAATTGCTTAGAGTGCTAAGACCTTAATTATGTTTAAGGTGACCAACGAAATGAATTAGAATCGATTCGGAGATTGAAAACTAGAGAAATCAAAAACTAGTGACTAGTCCAACCGGATTAGGGTTTTCTGAAATAGCCTGAACATAGAATGAAAGATCTCGAATGAATCAAAACAAAAGGATTGCATTTCTAGAATCATCTCATGAAAACATGTGAGAAGCCAAAGAATTAGAATTTTCGGGCAGACTTGCTGCCCGGAAAGTCTCAAAAGTACTATTCACGAGCCAGATCAACTTTCAGTCCATGCTAATCATTGAAATTAAAGAGAAAAATCAAAATCAAGAAGGAATATATTATTATAAATTTAGAATTCATAAGAATCAATTTCTGAACGAAATTCCTGAATAACATAACCGAACGCCGGGAATATATACCGGAAAATTCTAAACTGATCCGAATGAATCGAGACCTAAACCAAAGGTCTAAATCAATAAGAAATTATTTATAAGACTCAAATTAATTATGAAATCTCAAGAATTCGATAGAAATTCGAGTGAGCATAATTTAATCGTCGGACGCTGTTTTTCCGCGATAATTCAGAATTAACTTACCGGATGCAATACGAACATCATGAAATTATTATAAACTATCAAATAAGTCTTTTTAAGGCTATTTAAGAAAATAAACCCTTAAGGTTCCGAGAAAATCAATCGAAAGCGCGATAAAACTTAAAGAACTGGTATTAACATGCCAAATCGGGTAATTTAACTACTCTTTCTCCCAACTACAACCAAGGACACACCATATGAGCTTACAAAAAGCTCATTTGCTGCCAAATTACAGTAGCAACCAAGCCCTCTCATTCTCTCTCTTTGGAACAAACTTTCTTCTTTGTTTTTCAAATTTCTTCACCATCTCCAAGATTCAAACCTCAATTCCAACCCATTCCAACTCTCAAAATAATTTTTTAAGACCATAAAAAGGTAAAATTCATCATCCTCTTCCATCATAATGGAGTGGAATTTATTTTAGAATTATTTTTAATTTAAATCCCTTGTTTTGGCCTCCCTAAATTTCGTGGCTTTTAAGCCACCAAATGCTCTCAAGCCATGAATGAAATATGCTTAGAAATGTGTTCTAAGGCTGTGTTTAAAGTTTGAAAAAATTTGGAGTATGATTGATATTTTTTTATTTTTGTGATAATTCATTTTATTTGTTGGAAAATAGTTGAGGTATAGTGTTTAATAGATGATATGAACATCATATAATAATCTTGAAATTATTGAAACACTACTCCTATTTTCTTGTGAGGACCGAAATATATATATATAAAGTTTGAGATTTATTTAGATTTCATTTGTTGAAAAATAGTTGAGAAATAGTATTAAATATATTATATGAGCATCATATATGAATCTTGAAATTATTGACACACTTCTCCAATTTATTTTTGGGACCGAAAACATATTTAAGATTTATTTGATTTTTATATGTTGAAAATAATATGATATATGATGTTTAGAAATAATATGAACCTATTATGCATTGTTGGGGATTTATTGAACACATATGTAATATATGTGTGAGGACAAAAAGAATTCCAAGCATTTAGTTCATATTATAAATATTAGTTGATGTTTAAGGTTAATATTACATGTTTAGTACATATTATAAACATGTTGTGAAGTTGATAGAATTTATTGAATATATATCTATATATAGGATATTATCGAAAATATATATATAGTAAATAAGCATGTGTTTAATTTTAATGTATGATATGAGATGATATTTTTATGTTTAGTATATGATATAAGCATGATATGATTTTTGTGGAATTTATTGAACACCGATGTTCAATAAATTGAAATTGCCGAAAACTATATGCTTGTTAACTCATGGTTTAAAATTTTATTTGATGATATTGAGTTGGTAATTAAATTTTATAGTATGATAGGAGCATAACATGATTTTATTGGAATTTATTTGATACTTATGCTAATTATTGCTAATTATCTAAAATATAGCAAAATGGTTAAGTATGAGTTGATTTTAATTATGAATGATGACATGGTAGTTAATCTATAAGTTTATAATGAATTGTTGTGATTATGATGAATGAATGGAACACTCATGCACACATACACAATAGTTGTGTATTGTGTTAGAAATTAGGGTTTTATAATGCTTTAGTATGGTTTATGTTGTGTATGGTGTTGTATGGTTATATTTCTGTTATGCCGACAAACAAAACCTTAAACGTAAACAACTTAGTACTTTATGTACGAGAATCCAAAAGAAATCGATAAATTTCGATAACTTAAGAAGAAATTAATGAGAATCGAAGTTAGACACAAATTAGAGTTTTCTATTAATAATATGATACTCAAACATGAGTTCCTAAGTTAGACAAACCGAAAGCCGACTTACAATGTTAATGCTCAACAACAACAACCTAATACGATATTAGATTGAGCGTTAAGACAACCCGATAATGAATAGCGATTATATAACTTACATAATCTCCGACGAGTTAAGAGAAACAAACAATGTCGAAAAGTGTGAGCGAAGATTCAAACATAAGATGTCGATCATTATGTCTCAAAGGACGAGTTAGTATTCACAAAGAACTTCGTTAATCTCTAAGTGTTTACTTACGTGATAGTATGGGATCACTTGAGTCAAGTCTCCCCTTTATTCATCGTGTTAATACGACAAGCCGTCAAGCATAACCTACTAAGACGTAACTATAATTGTTAAATCTAGTTAGTGGCTTGAAAATATCCTAATATACCAATCATAACTTGAATACTAACAATCTATAACGTAATAACGTTTAGAACGACATTAAGGTTAGAGTCGAGGTAAGACTCGGAGTATATGACTCATAATTTGAGGTTCGTCTATGAAAGATGAAGGAATATAGTTTGGGAATTGAGAATGTAACATAATAGAAATTAACTTAACACCAGCACATGAAATCATAAAAAATCCTAATTGGGAACAGTAAGTCGTAATTTATAAATGACCCTCGATCAATAAAAGGAATCTAAGAAAAGTTATTTTCTTATGAAGGTATTGTTTGTATGTAGTTGCCGAGAAAGGACAACCACACTTTGTTTACTTAGAACTTATAGTTGCGGACTAGCAGGTGGGCTCTCATGAATCAAAATGATATGCATATCTCAAAGCATGATTTACAAAAGCTTTATGAAATATTATTGCATGAACTTTTATTAACTGCCAAATATTTATGTTGTGTTGTTATCCTATCTGAGATTGGTATATCCAATATGGTATGTGAATGTGTTGGTCCACCAACGTTAAAAAATGGTAACGATCGGATCCGACTTAGTTAAGGACTAACTCGGATTGTGTACATGTGTGACTGTGTATTAAGGTTAGCTACCTTGACCGGCCACGGCGACTATGAGTAGGTGGCCACCTCTATAGTGCGCGAATGAATGACTGAATGAATGATCAGATATGCAACAACGTGGATGAAATAGTTCGGCCGGACACACTTTGGAAAATGATAAAATGTTTTGATAGGCATGGGTCATTTCAACTAAAACCCCATGTGCTATTGTGGGCAGTGCAATAACTTTACAAAGAAAGTGTTTTCGACAATGAGTCCACTGAGTACTTTTGTACTTAGCCCTGCATCTCGTTTTTTATGTGCAGGTTGAGCAGGTATTGACGATGAATGCGAGGTGGTGCAGAGTGGCAGGTTTTTGTTGCTATAATAGAAAGGTTTCTAGAACCTTGGGCATGGATCGTCATATGTATGTCCACACGCTTTTCTTTGCTAAACTCGATATTTTTTGGTGTCTTTTGATTATAACTGTTATTCATTATCGTATTGAACTTGAGGTCGTACCTCGTTCCTTGAATTACGCCATGATTAGGTTACATTTGGAAATTGAACCTTTTGACAAGTCCTACTTTGACTTGGGTTGGTATTGGAAATAGTTTATTCCTTCATGCATTTATGAGTAGTTAAATGGATAATTGTATTGACTAGTTATGTATATATCCGCTGCTTTATCATACCAGTAACGATCCCTTTGATCCGTACTTCCTTGAGAAGTCGGGTCGTCACAGTCTCTCTACTAGCTATTACAAACAACACCATCACTTTGCTTCTCCCATTTCTACAGAAGTTTCATTTCTAAGTGGGGGCCATCTTGCGCAATCCAAGTTCTCGAACATGCTCGTCAGAGATTTTTACGGCAAGCTCTATGTGAATAGGTCGGCTAGGTTATCCGTAGTTCCAATCTTCTCAATCAGCACGTCTTATCGTCTAACGATTTCTTGTATGACATGGTACTTTCTCTCTATGTGTTTAGTCGCCTTGGGGGTCCATGGTTCCTTCGAGTTTGCCACAGCACCTGAGTTATCACAGTACACTATGATATTCTTGGGCAAATGAGGTACCACATCTAGATCCATGAGGTAGTTCTTGAGTCATACCGTCTCCTTAGCAGCCTCCAAAGTGGCTACATATTCGGCTTCCATGGTAGAGTCCACAATGCATCGTTGCTTTGTACTCTGCCAAGATACGGCTCCTCCTCCCAAGGTAAACACATAGCCTGAGGTAGACTTCTTCTCATGACGGTCAGCTTGAAAATCCGAGTCTGAATAACCCAAAGGCATTAGACTATCTTCTTGGTAAACTAGCCTAAAATCTCGAGTCCTTTTCAGGTACTTGAGTATATGCTTTAACGCAGTCCAAAGAGGTTGTCCAGGGTTAGACTGATATCTTGCTACTATGCCTACCGTAAAACTGATATCGAGCCTCGTACACAGCATCGCCATACATGAGACATGCTACGACGGAAGCGTAAGGAACTTGTCTCATTTTTCTATCTCATTTGCAGTCATAGGTGACTGCTCATTAGTTAATTAACACCATGTCTGAAGGGTAGCAATTCCTTCTTGGCGGTTTTCCTCTTACGATCTTGGTAAACCTTGATCCCAAGAATGTACGCTGCATCTCCTAAGTCTTTCATTTGAAACTGATCGGATAACCAACTCTTTACGTCTGATAACAGCTTCATGTTGCTGTCAAGTAGAAGGATGTCATCTACGTAAAGTGCATGAAATACCACATCACCGTTGACATCCAAACGATACACAAAACTCTCTCTAGGTAATTGGGTAAATCCATATGACTTTACCACCTCGTCAAAGCGTAAGTTCCTTGATCGGGAAGCTTGCTTGTGTCCATAAATAGACTTTTTAAGCTTCCATACTAGATACTCTTCACCCTTAACCACATAACCTTCGGGTTGCTGCATATAAATATCTCTACCTTCTTCAAGGTAACCATTTAGAAAAGCGGTTTTCACATCCATTTGCCAAACATCTAGGTTCAAAGTGAAATGCTATGGCGGAAAGAATTCGATGGATCTGAGCATTGCTACAGATGAAAAGGTCTCATCGAAATCGATTCCCTCAATCTGAGTGTACCCTTTCGCCACAAGCCTGGCTTTAAAAGCTGAAACCTCTCCATCTGAATCTCTCTTCCTCGTGTATACCCACTTATTACCTATGGATTCCTTGCCATCTAGTAGAGGTGTTTTTTCGTATACATCCATAGCTGTTATGGACTTAATTTCTAAGTCCATAGTGGTGTGCCATGATCTTGCATATATGTCTTGTATCACCTCGTTGTATGTCCATGGATCGATTATAGCTTGCTCGTTTCCTGAGACTAAATCCGAAGATTCACCCATGAACATAAATCGCTCGGGTTGACGAACAACCCTCCCACTACGATGAGGTGATACTGACACAATGACAAAGATGGGTGTAGTAACCTGTGGCTATCTATCTTGCACAACTTGTTGGGTAGGTGCCACTTGTACAGTCGGTATCCCTAGTGAAACTCAACCCACTTCAATTTCTTGAAGTATCTGATGTCGATCCCTTCCACTAAACACGACATCTGATACTTTTAGCCTAATCGGTGGTGTAATACGATCATCTTCTAATTCCTAAAGAATGATTTCAACTTTGGATTTGTAGTTTTTCAAGAAGTCCTCCTCCAAGAATCGGGTGTTAGTGCTAATAACGACCTTCTGATCCTTAGGACTATATAACCACCTTTCGTTCCTCTAGGATAACCAATAAACAGCCTTGCATCAGATCTATCCTCCAACTTATCAGTCTTCTTGTTCAGCATATGTGCTGGACTGCCCCATATCCTTATATGACTTAAACTAGGCTTGCATCCAAACCATAACTCGAAAGGGGTCTTATCGACTGACTTGGATGGTATTAGATTGAACAAATATGCCGCTGTTTTTAAGGCATACCCCAAGACGAAATAAGCAATGTTGCATAACTCATCATTGATCTAGTCATCTCTAAGAGAGTCTGATTTCTTCGTTCTGACACACCATTTTGTTGTGGTGTGTCTGGTGTAGTGAGCTGGAATGTAATCCCACACTGCACCAAATAGTTCAGGAACTCGTTGCTGAGTTATTCGCCACCACGATCAGACCACAGTGATTTGATACTTTTACCTAGCTTCGTCTCCACTTTCGCCTTAAATTCTTTGAATTTCTCAAAAAATTCAGACTTGCGGTGAAGCAGGTATACGTATCCGTACCTTGAGTAATCGTCAATGAAAGTGACAAAATATTTGTACCCTCCATAAGCTTGTATGGACATTGGTCCACACAGGTTAGAATGGACTAGCTCCAATATTTCTTTGGCTCTATACCACTTCGCCTTGAAGGTGATACGATCCTCGCTGGTATGGTTCTAGATCTTATTTTTTTGGATCCAATAGTTTTGGATCGGATCCGAACTCAAGCAAAAAAAATGAATTTGAATTTGGATCTAGTAGGATTCGGTCCAGGTCCGATCCATTATTATTCTTATATTTTTCCATCAAATATGTTCATTTAATTTTGTTTTGGTCTCTCCATAAAAAACGTTCACTTTTCTTTTTTGGAAACATGAACTCCATAATTTTTACCCTAAATCTTCTAACTTATTTACGAAAAAGATCACACTAACCCACCTTTTTACTCTCAGTATCCATTAATATATTTATTATCTCAATAGTTCACCTTTTAATCTCAATACCCATTAATTTATTCATTTATTATCTACACTCACTTAACATTTATTATAATTTATTAAAACTCGTATCATCAAAATTAAAGAACGAATATAATGGATGAAGAAAGTACTATATAATCTCACAGACCAAATCCCATTTTGCTTACTATGTCTCTTTAATGAAATCCGCATTTAGACCGAAAACAAAAAATCCCTTAATTTCTTTGCATCAGATATGCCAAACGATGAACATGTCGTTGTTTGGAAGAATTTTAGGGCTCAATCTCTTGTCACGTATAGGAGACTTGTGTAAAGTAAATAACAAAATTTAAAATTTATTTGAAAACAAATTGCACATGAAAAAAGACGCGCAAAAACAAATAAAATTAATTATGTGAAAAAGTCAAACAAAATATTGTGTGGAATTAAATCATAGTAGCCACTAGGGGCATACAAGTTGGGGTAGGGCAGAGCATTTGTTGACTGTGAAATTGATCCAGGGACCACGCTATGCTTATGCTTCGCCACTAGGGCTGTTAAACGGTTCGGTTTCGATTAATCGAATCGAATTTTTCGGTTAATCAAATCGAATTTCTTCAAAAAAGTGGAACCGAAATCGAACCGTTTTAAATTTTCGGTTAATCGAAAACTGATCGGTTCCGACCGTTCAGTTTTCGGTTAACCGAAAAACCTAATTAAAATTAATTAATAATAAAAATAAATAAAATAATAATTAAAATAAATAAAATAATAATTAAAAACCTGAAACTTATTATAAATAATTAAAATATTTAACAAATAATTAAAATATTTAATAAAGTAATAATTAAAATTGATTTTCAGTATTTTTCAGTAATTAATTAATAATTAAAAATAAAAAACGGTTTTTCGTTTCCGAACCGTTCGGTTATCGGTTAATCAATAACCGAATTTTTTTCAACTCTGAAACCTAAACCGAACCGATAACCGAATTTGTCGGTTTTCGGTTAACCAAATTTATCTGTTTCGGTTCGGTTCCGGTTCTAACCGAAAACCGTTTAGACACCCCTATTCGCCACATAGTCTTTTTCCCATTGGTTAATTACATAATTAATAAATACATATACTAAATATCACAAGCTTATCAAATACTTACCTATTATTATTCTGATTCTTTTTTAACCCGAATTCAAAGTGAAGTCATAAGATAGAATTGAATCCAAATAGTTGTCGTTTTAAATTTTCAAATCGAAACCCAACTGAATTTATCGGCTTGGTATTGCTTTTTCGTCCTCTATTAATTGTTCTGTCTAATTTTGAATTTCGTGTTAGTGTGTAATTTGTTTACTAGTAATATTATAGGATATGCTAAATATTATCAAACACAAACCATTGTCACTTGTTTAAGAAGAAATTATCTAAATTATTGATACTAGTATGTAGAGTATTAATAGTAGTGTTATTGAAAATTAAAAGGAGTAACTAAGGTAAAACTACAAATGAACTGGCTATATATGTCGTCGGATGTGGTCTCTTGTGCGGACGCACGTATGTACGGACAATGATATTTTTATTCAATGTAAATTATAGTTTTCTTCAATATCAATGATACTTTTGTTAAAAACAAATGATACCTTATTCCGTCCGTAATGTGTGGATGAATGTACATGAGTTTTTGTAATGTTACCGATATCAATATGGCACGCATAAACACAAAGTTAATTACCAAGTCAACATCTGTTTTGGGCAAGTTGAGTTGGGCTTCTTTTTGTTATCTTCTGTTGCGGATAAACAGGCATTCTGCATTCCCCGTCTGCAACACTTGCTACTCACGTGACTATTCTGCCCCTCGTCATTTGATATTACTCTGGAGGCCTCTAACAAGCGGTTAACTATCCATCTGGGATCCCAAATAGGGGTGAGCAAAATACCTGAAATCTGAATATCTGATCCGAACCAAACCGAAATTTAAAATTCGGTTCGGATTTTTCGGATTTTCGGATCGGATTGATATTTTTCAAAATTTTGGATTTTCGGATCGGATAGGATTGGATTTTTTTAATCCGAAAAAATCCGAATATATATAATTTATATATAATAATAATATTTTATTTAAATATTTTTAAATCTAATATAAATATATATAAGAATTAACAAAAATTGGTTTCGGATTTTCGGATTTTTCGGTTCGGTTCGGATAATTTTATAAAATTTTTGGATTTTCGGATTTTCGGATATTCGGTTCGGATCGGATTGTTTTTCTCTCAAAATTCGGATTTTCGGATCGGTTCGGATTAGACAAAAATCCGAACCGAAATCCGAATGCTCACCCCTAATCCCAAACGAGAAAAAAAGAAAAAAATAATTTTATATATGAATCAGTCGAGACAATCCGTACAGGATTCAAACGCTTTGAAATTTTCTAAAATGCAGGTTTTGGATCGACAAAATTGTAGGTGTTTGGAATTGTCTTTTTAGCCATCCTATTTGTTAGAAAAATTATGTCTTAATTGTGTATTTTGATTATATCTTAAAATCTGTTGATGATTGCCCTGCTAATGTAATACAGTGCTATTCATATATTAAAGAGTTAACTTTTTTAGTTACAGGTGCCAGTAGAAGAACTACCAATTTGGACAGGCACAAGACTAATGAAGTTCGAGCAGTACTGAAGTCAGTCGTCTTAATAGGAGTATCAGTACTAGTGTTACTGAAGAGTGAAGTCGAAGACTGAAGACTCGACGTTGCTGAAAGCAAAGAAGTCAAAAATATGATTAAGTGTCATAACAACAAATGGATAGCCAAAGTTGGCTAATGCAAGTCAAAGCTGCTAATGAATAGTCAAAGCTGGCCATGACAAGTCAAAAACTGGTCATACCAAGTCAAAACTGGCTGATAAGAAGTCAAAACTGATTATGTCTACATCAAACTGAAGCGTCATACTGACTCATGTTCTCAAACTGATAAAAACAAAGTAGTCTCGACTTGACCAATCTGAAGTTAACGTACTGATAAAACACATAGTCAACTTAATTGAAGAAACACAGAGATACAAGCCTTGAGTGTTTGATTTGCCGCATGTTGTAGCGTATCTGCAGAATATCCTAACATACCAAATCATATTTTCATAGTTGTATAGCTACAGTATACAATGACGCAGACCCTAACAACGATGTATGAGGATTCAAATGGGAAGAATTCAAATGATAAATAGAATGGATGTGATTGGTGCTCTCTCCAACGTCACTATTCACCATCCCTCTATAAATACACTCAGAATCCAACATTTGAAGGTTACCAAGACGCTTCACATTCAAATTATTTCAAGCAATCAAAACTCACATACCAAGATCATTTACTGAACGACTTCGAAAAATAGAGTTTACAAGTGCTATCAGAAAACCGTCACAGCTCAAATATATCTATCAGCTCAAGGTTTCAGCATACACTCCCTTAAGTTCTAGGATACTACCTTGTAGGTAAATCTGATTTTAACCATCTTCTGATGATATATCTTGGATGTTTAATTCTCCATACATTGATTATTTACCTAGCATGCATCTATGTAATTAATTGCAACACAGGTGATTTCTCGTGTTCACCTGCGAATTCGTCAAGTAAGGAATTGGATCAAGATTTGTGCTTTGATCTTCTGGACTGTATCCCGTTTGTCAAAACTCCAATGCCGATGGAGAGTACTGCAGAAATTCACCTTCTTCCTCACACTTGGAATTTTTTAAAATCACAATATTGCTTATTGTAATTTTCGAAAATCACACTAGTATTAAGATTACCTGATTTTCTCTCACCTTATATTTATAATGCAACCCTAGATCCTATTAGGAAGATCTCTACATATCTAATAAATTTATTAATATCTTTTCAGATAAAGAGGATCAGAACAGAGTCCCAGATATACTCTCATGAGGTGGATGATTTTCTTACAGTTACCAGGCCTTGATGGGCCAGCCCAGGGATCAAAGGCAAGGAATAAAGATTGGCCTAAAATAAAGTAATTATCATATATTCAGCCCAGAACATAAATTAATTCATAAACATTTATCCATGCCAGTAGAGGATAAATGCTGACTTATCCCTTTATTTTCGAAGTTGAGTCGGGCTTGCATTTAGACTCACGAACCCCATATTTAAGATATCGCACGTCCATTAATTATTTATAGCGTTCTGACTGCTTAAAATAATTAATCTTTTTAATTCCTTAAGTAGTACCACTCAACCTTATTATTGTACTTGAGATAACTCAACTGCAGGTTTAGTACAATAAACCTTTGAGCTCCTTAAGGGACGCCATCATCCTAAACGGATACGGTGACTTGATCGTGGTAACTAGCATGACATACAAGCACCGCCATCATCCAAGATCACGGAGAATATTGGGTTATCTCATGTAACCCTCACCCATGACAAGTCAAAGTGATGGTAAGTAACTCATACTCACCTAATATCATATCGAGGTTTAGAACAACGTAAAGTCACCGAGATCTAGGTTCTTCACGACGGTCAGATAGAAGAACTCATCTCACTGTGATCCATCAATACGTCAGAGACGTACCAGTATAGACAAGTAACCAAGTCAAGTCACCTCTTATCTATACCGCAGCCTATACCGACAACTCGTCCTAAAGTTATCTCAGCTGTGATCCTTTTTATATCTTATTAAGATTGACCAATCATACAGACTTATGTGATCTTCTACACATTGTATGATCTAACTTATATACGAGATAAATGGACATACATATGCAATCAAGTAAACAATTCAGATAGGAGATTGTTAAAGTTGGTTAACTCTGACTAAGTCTCCTCAATATAAGGAGTTAGTTATTTTTAGTGTTTTGCCTTTTCTTCTCTTTGGTGTGTGCAGGTTACGAATGTTTCATTGGATGCGATGGGAACACACCGAAGAACATGGGAAATAGATCAATAGAGATCAGGGTGGACTAAGTCAGTTGTTCAGTTCTTATTTTCCAGGAGCAAGTTAAGCGACTAACTACCATGACTTAGTCACATCCAAATGGGCCAGATCATGGTTCAAGACATGCAATCGAAGGCCTCTGAACTCCTATAAAAGGAGAGCCAAAGCGACAGCAGAAAGTGTGCAACTCTTGAAGAAGTATCTGAAGATCTGTTTATGTTGTTGAGTCTGTTTTCGTAATATTTCTAATATCACACGAGTGTTTTAACTTCTAATTATTTTATAAGGTTGTTCTTTTTAGTATATGAGTGGTATGAGGAAATCTTTAGTATTTTTCATATATCTTTGATAGATAGCTTTTGTGCTCAACTTTCCGACTTTATCTTGTGATAAAGTAGTGAGTTTTTGTAAAGTTCACCGTAAAGTTTATAGTGAATAATTTCATCATATCGCATCTACTGCATTATAATTTTAATCAGAGAAAAGTTACTCGTGTTCTTCAAGTTTTTAATTCCGTTGTTTTAATCTGTGTGTGGATAACAGTCTACATAACCGTTTTGTGTTTAGGCGAAGCAACACTTTCAATTGGTATCAGTGCTTACACTCGATACACTGAGTGAGATCCTGTCAGGTATCTTCGCTATTATTTCGCTATGGATTCAAACAATGCTGGTTATTATCGACCACCAATCTTTGATGGATCGAATTACTCCTACTGGAAGACCAGAATTCGCTCATACATCAAGTCCATTGATGTCAAAGCATGGCAGTCCGTGGAAAACGGATGGTCAGTCCTAAAGATCACTGATGTTCAGGGCCATGTTACACCAACACCGTCTGCACAGTGGACAAGAGATCAGGTTGACGACACAAACTTCAACGAGAAGGCCCTCAATGCCATTTACGCACCCGAGAACATGACAATGTTCAAATTAGTCAAGAACAGCACGTCTGCGAAAGATGCATGGGATGTTCTTCAACGGCATTGTGAGGGTGATTCAAGTATAAAGGAGTCTCGACTTCGCATTCTCACTTCCAAATTCAAGAATATGAAGATGGGAGAAGAAGAGAACATCAACGACTACACCAAGAGGATATTGAATATTTCCAATGGGTGCCAAGATCTTGGTGATCCGATAAGTAACAAGTTGTTTGGTGTCCAGCTCTTGAACCTTACCCGCAAGATTTGAGATGAAGGTCACGGCTATCAAACATCTCAAACGGTTGCAGCCATCGAGTTCATGGATCTCATGAATTCACCAAGACATACGAGATGAATATGGAGGAGAAAGGTGCAATCAATAAGAAGTCGATCGTTGCCTTCATCACCGGGCGCAACATCCAGTGGAACATCGCGGGAGATAATTAAGTTGGATGACAAAGAGGAGCTGCAGGAAATCAATGTTGGCGATGATGTTTCTCTAATCACCAGAAAATTCAACACTATGGTAAGAAAGATGAACAAGGCGAAAGTTCAAGCTAGGCCTATGGATCAAAATCATCCAATAGTAGAATATCTGCCTTCAAAACCTCAAAGTTTCACTCCACCAAGACCAGTGAGGATGTCCTTTTCCTCAGACACGTTTAGGTATGATTCCTCCAACATTGAGGGTATCCAATGCCGTGAGTGCAAAGGGTATGGACATTATGCAAACCAATGTGCTAACACGCTAAGAAAGAGAGAAAGTCGTACTGGGTATCATGGAGTGATGATGTAATAACCCGAAAAATTTAAAACTTTAATTGGTGATGCTTAGACCAATTATTTGTAGTAGTTAGTCCTTAATTATGTTTAAGGAAACCAATGAAACGAATTAGAATCGATTCGGAGATCGAATACTAAAGAAATCAAAAACTGATAACTAGTCCTACCGGATTAGGGTTTTCTGAGTAGCCTGAACATAGAATGAAAGATCGAGAATGAATCTCCACGAACGGATTTCATTTTTAGAATCCTCACACGAAAACATGTGAGAATGCAAAGAATGAGAATTTTCGGGCATACTTGCCTGGCCGCCTTAAAGTACTATTTACGAGCCTTTAACAACTTCCATCCGTGCTAATCGTAATAAATGGTGATAACAACCAAAATCAAGAAGGAATAATTTATTATGAATTTAGAAATTATAAGAATCAATTTCTGAAGGGAATTCCTGAAGAACTTAACCAACACCGGGTAAAATATACCGGGAAAACCCTAAATTGATCCGAACGACCCAAACTCGAACCAAGGGTCTAAATCAATAAAATATGATTCATAAGACTCAAATTAATTATGAAAGCTCAAGATTTCAATAGAATTTTGAATGAGCATTTTAATCGTCGAACGCCGCTTTTTCCGCGATAACTCTAATTGACTTATCGGACGACGTCCGAACTTCGTGAAATTTTATGAACATTAAAATAAGTCTTTAAAGGCTATTTAATAAGATAGAACCTTAAGGTTCCGAGAAATCGATCGAAAGTGCGTTAAAACTTAAAGAGCCCAGATAACATACCAAACGGGTAATTTGACCAATCCACCTCCCAACTACCACCAAGACCACCCCAAAATGGGCAATGACAGCCATTAGGTCTGGAATATCAGTAGGAGACGTTCAAGGTCAGACCCATTTCACCTTGCACACTTTCTCTCTCAATTTTCAAATTCTCTCTACACTTTTCAAACTTTCAACCCCAAATCCTCCCTCCCCAACCTATCCCACTCTCAAATAATCCTTCTAAGACTATAAGAAGGTATTATTCATCATCCTCTTCCATCCTAATGGAGTGGAATTTTTATTTTGAATTTTTGGGTTTAAAAACCCTAGTTTGCTCCTCATTTATTTTCGTGACTTTAGAGCCTTCAAATGCTCTTAAGATATGAATGAAAAATGCTTATAATAATGTTATAAGGCTACAGTAAAAATTTCATAATTTTTGGAGCATGTTTGTCTTTTTTCGATTTATGCTTTATTTATTTTTAAATATGTTAAAGCATGATTTTGTGAATGTTATTTGATATTGTTACATGCTAATGTGTTATAAGTATGTATAATAAATATCATAATTTTTCAGTAATTTTTGGGAATTATTTAAGAAAGAGCCGTGAGCTTATTGATATTTTATGGCTTTGATTTTAATTTTTTTTGTTAAAAATAGTTGAGATATGGTGTTTAATATATGATGTGAACATCATATATAAATCTTGGGATTTTTGAAACACATCTCCTATTTTATTTCTAAATGGCCGAATACTATATATATATATGTTTATTGTTTGATTTTTGGTTGAGAAAAATAGTTGAGATATGGTGTTTAGGGTATGATATGAACATCATACATTAACCTTGAATTTATTCAAACACATCTCCTATTTTGTGATGAAACCGTGACTTATATATATATATGTAGTTATTTATTTGATTTTTGTTGTTGAAAATAATAGGATGTGTAATATTATGAATATTGGTTAATGTTGGGTGTTAATATTACATGCTATTACATATATAACCATGTTGTGCAAGATTGGAATTTATTGAAAATATATATATATGTTCTTAGGATTATCGAAAACTAATTAAGGGAGAAAGCATGGTTTTAAAATTTTAATGTATGATATGAAGTGATATTCCATGTTTAGTATATAGTATAAGCATGATATAATTTTGTGGGATTTATTGAACACTAAGGCTTGAATAAGTGTGATGACCGAAAGTTTATCAATCTTAATCTATGGTTTAAAAATTTATATGAGGATATTGAGTTGGTAATTAAATCCTATAATATGATAGGATTATAATATGATTTTATGGAATTTATCGATGCATATACTAATTATTGCTAGTTATCGAAAACGTAATAAAATGGTTAAGTATGGGTTTAATCTTGTTGATAAATGATGCTATGATAGTAATATGAAACTTTGGACAAATGGTTGTGAATAGGAGAAATGAATAGAACATTTATGCACACTTACACAATGATTGTGTATTACATTAGAAATTAGGGTTTTCTAATGCTTTCAGTATAGTTGATGTTGTGTATGGTTTTGTTGTTGATGAATGTTTATATTTATGATTGTGCCGACAAACCAAAACCCCAAACGTAAACAACACAACAACATATGTATGAGAATCCAAAAGAAATCGACCAATTCGATAACTTAAGACGGAATAAACGAGAATCGGTTAGACACGAATTAGGGTTTTCCATTAATAAAAGGATACTCAAACGTGAGTTCCTAAGTTAGAAAAACCAAAAGTCGAGCTACAACGTTAATACTCAATAACGACAACCCAATACGATATTAGTTGAGCGTTAAAACAACTCGATAACGAATAACGATTTTACGACATATGTAATCTCCGACGAGTTAAGATAAACAAACAATGTCGAATGAGTAAGCAAAGATTCAACATAAGATGTCGATCCTTATATTTCGAAAGTCGGGTTAATATTCCCGAAGCACTTCATTTATTCTTAAGTACTTACTTACATGATAGCATGTGTTCACTTGAATCATAAGTCAATACTCCTCTTTTAAATATCATGCTAATACGACAAGTCGTCAAGCATAACCTACTAGGACGAAACTATAATTGTTAAGTCTAGTTAGTGGCTTGAGAATATCCTAATTTACCAATCATAATTTGATTATCGATAACCTATAACGTAATAACGTTATAATAAAACTAAGGTTAAGAGTCAAGGATAGACTCGAATATGTGTTTCATAATCAAGTTCACCTATGAACGATGAGGTAATATAGCTTGAGAATTGGGGATGTAAGATAATAGAAATTATCTTAAAACAATCACATAAAATCATAAAGAAACCCTAATTGGGAACTTTAAGTCGTAATTTATAAACGACCATCGATCGATAGAAAGAACCTAAGAACGGCTATTTTATTATGAAGGGTCCGATCGGGCGAAGTTGTTGAGGAAGGATACTCACCGCCATTTAGAACCACTAAGCTTTGATTAGCGGTGGGCTTTCTTGAAACAAAATGTTATGCATATCTCAAAGCATGTTTTACAAAGCATTATGAAATATTATCACATGAAATGTTATCGATCGCCAAATGTTTATGTTTTGTTGTTATCCTATCGAGATTGGTATATCAATGTGGTATGTGAACGTGTTGGTCCACCAACGTTAAAAAGGGTAACGATCGGATCCGACTTAGTTTAGGACTAACTCGGATTGTGTACACGCAGGATCGTGTGTTAAGGTTAGCTACCTCGACGTCAAGGCGACTATGTGTAGGTGGCCACCCATAGTGCGCGTATGAATGAATGAATGATCGATATGGAAACAACGTGAATGAAATAGTTCGCCGAACGCTTTTGGAAAACGATAAAATGTTTGATAGGCATGAGTCTTTAACTAAAATCCTCATGCGCTATTGTAAGCGCTCAATAACTTTGACAAAGAAAATGTTTTCGCAACAAGTCCACCGAGTACTTTTGTACTTAGCCCCGCATTTCGCTTTTGATGTGCAGGTTGAGCAAGGATCGATGATGGGTGCGAGGTGGTGCAGAGTAGCAGCTATTTTTGATGGTTAATTAGAAAGGTTTCTAGAACCTTGGGCATGCATCGTCATATACATGTCCACATGCTTATTTGCTGCTTAACTCTGATATTCTTTTGATGCTTGATTTATGATTGCTTTCATACCGTATTGAACTTGAGGTCGCACTCGCCTCGAATTGAGCCCCGATCAAGGTTATTGTTGAACCTTGAACCTTTTGACGAGTCCTTCTGTGACTCGAGTTGGTATTGAACAGTTTATCCCTTTAGTCTATGCATTATTGAGTAGTTAAATGGTTAATTGCATTGATTAGTTGTGTTTATATCCGCTGCTTCACTATATCAGTGACGATCCATGTGATCCGTACTTCCTTGGGAAGTCGGGTCGTCACTAAATGGTATCAGAGCATTTGTTCGATCTGAACCCTAGAAACCCTTTCTTTGAATCCTAAGTTGAAAGTTGAGTCTAGAAATTGTTTGTGTTTGACTGCTACTCCACGGCACTCCATCGTCGTCCTGCTCAACGAGGAAAAAGGTAACTATCTCAACTAAAGGTTGTTTTGAAATGATTGAAGTATATGAAATGTGAATTGGAATTTCAATATTGCCTTGTTGAGAAGTTGAAAAATATTTTGGAAAGTAGAAATTTTTGAAATTGAAAGGTTATTTCAATTGATTGGTCATCAGTTTGAAAGAAAGTTACAAGCTTTAGGAGCTTGGTAAATGAGTAAATGAGAATGCTTGATTATCGCACAATGTGTCGCGATTTGTGTTTACTGTTGTATGTGAAGCATGATAGAAGCATGATGTAAATGAGTATGTTTCCCGATGAGAACATAGACTCTTAAGACGCATGATCCCTTTGCGCCGAACTTAGTATGAGAACATAAGTATCCCCAATTGAACGAAATACTAAGAAAGAACGAGAACATAGAAATCTTAGGAATCAAAATCCGAACGGATTCGATGATAAGAACGCGACGAGTCTACGATGATGAAGCGATTGCTTAACTGGAGGTTCGCACTATTATGAGTCCCAACCTCTCTACGTGGAGAAATTCCGAACACCGCGCGTGTTGCCTCTATCGTGGCATAAGTGAAAAGAATAAAAGTATAACGCTATGAAGGTATAAAAGGAAATGATGAATCATAAGTGCATAATGAGAACGAATATGATATGATCCTATAACGTGAATAGAAATAAGGAATTCGTGACCCAATGAGAAGGGTGACCACTTAGCCTTACTCAAAGGCTAGACATTGAAAGTTTGTTCTACCCTAAGAGACCATACAGTCTCTTCCCGAAGATCAAACCATGAAAGTAGTTTCATAAGAACTTAGGAATATAGGATATAAGATTATGGTTCGGATAATTTTTACGACTAGACGCCTTTTATCCTGTAGAGCCACACACGAGGATGTTGTACGTTCCTACCGTTCCTACTAGATGTGCCAAGGAGACGACGTCGGTAAGTTCTTTGCTCACTTCATGCATCACTGGACTGCTGCACATGCCCGTGGTACGTCATACTACGACGGTGTACTCCGACTGATTGCAAGACTGCCACCCAAAACAGGGGTATACACGCGAGATATCATCTGAATACATATATCGTCGCCGAGAGAGCTTCGATCTTGAGATAGACTTACCCCGTTCCGTCAGGCACCTGAACTACGTATTCATGGTATACGGAGCTGCACCTGGTGGACCGTATCTCCCTGAGCGAGAATACCCCTGGCGTGATGAGATTCCCGAGTGGCTTCATCCGGAGGTGCCTCGCTTGGCATCTAATGGACCTGCATTCTTGCCTGGCTGTGGTAGGAACATATTCGAGGCTGGATCTTCCCATCCTCGACAACTCACTTTTTCGGTCCTACCGCCAGAGGGATTCGAGCCCGCCATTGCCCGCCCGACCATTACCGCAGATCATTCCATGCCAACATCCACTCTACCTACCGGCGTTTCCAGTTCAACCGCCACCCCTGCACGGACCCATGTGTCACGACATCAGAGATTGACGATTCACGTGGCCTAACCGCATGCGCCGTGAGAGGAGCTTGTGCCCGCCTTGTCGCTTTCTTCGCTTCCACCAATGCCTATGAGGAGATCATGCACGATATCCGCCGAGACTTAGCTACTATGGAAGAAGCTGAGTCATTATAATCCGAGAGACCGTGACTCCCATTCAATGCCGAGGTCAAAGAGGAGTAGGACCCGAGAAGGACCCGTCACGACGATGAGATGAAGGATGTTGATAGTACCCATACTCCTGCTCGACTGACATGCCGAGCCCTATTTACACCCTAGGCGATTATGGATCTAGTTATTAAGACTAGATAGTGTTTTGTTTATATACTTCTATATATCTTGTGATGTGCGCGAAGCGATGGGTCGCTCCACATGAACCCTTATTTTGATAAACTCGGTAACGCTTAGATTTTGTTACGCACCGTGACTAAGTACGTGAGAGACGCGATATAAGATTTTGAATATCATACTCCGCACTGCCTCTTTTTGGTAAATCTAAAAAACATTGATGAAAGTTCTCGTAGAGGCATTTTTTTATATGATGATAGCTCATCGAGAGCCATTGATTTTGATGTTGTGATAAGTGGTGTTCAAGATGTGCTAGATGTATGACTACGATTATATATACATACCTCGCTAAGATATGTATGATCCTGATGGATGGTATAAGAAGATATTTGATTGCGTATATTTAAGAATGATAGAATGCTGTCGAGAAGGAGAAACCGCGAGGTAACACCTGAAGGAGAGGACACCCCTTACCACCACTACCGACGAGACGGATTGAGGAATTATTCCTCAGGCAGAACCCACCGACCTTCAACGGGACCGGGAATCCGTGGATCTTGAACTATGGATTCACACTGGAGCGAATCTTCAACTTCCTCCACTGCACCTCTCAGGAACGCTTGTCATGCGTTGCCTTCCAGATGACTGGTGCCGCCGACTTCTGGTGGGAGGCGAAGAGGAAGACTCTATCTGAGGAAGAGCTGGAAAATTTCTCCTGGGAGGAATTTAAGGAGGAAGTGTACGAGAAGTACATTCCTAAGAGCTACCGAAAAGAAGGAACATGAGTTCTACAACCTCGCCAGGAAAGACGACGGTCACAGATTACGATCGCAGCATTTTGTGAGATGTCGCGGTATGCGCCGCAGCTTGGTCGACACCGACGAGAAGAGGACTGAAAATTTTTGGCGGACTCGCCATGAGATCGGGTGTCGCTAGGGTCACGGAATCGACTTACCGTGAGGCCCCGGCCGGCATCGACATCGAGGCCGCTATGCCCAAGACAGATTGTCGCCGCACATCCCCGAATCATCAAGGATCGTGGGAAGAGGAAGTGGAAGGACCCCACCAAGGACAAGGGTCCAACACCGCCAGCCGACAGTGAGGCCATGGCAGGAAATAACGTGCCATCCGGGCACGGGTGGGAGTGGACGCCCATGGTACCCGTGATCCGCGGGAAAACCAAAATTGTGAAACTCCTCATGTGCCCCTGTGCCATAGGAGTCATAAGGGCATGCGATTCACGAATGACGGATGCTTCAGTGTGGCTGGGGCCACTACCTGTGGACCGCCTCGATACGCCCGAGGAGGAAATGGCCGTCCCAATGTGCCCAACCAAGCTCAACCGGTCCGGGATATTCAAGCCCAACCGATCCAACAACAGCCCCCGGTCCAGTACTATCAGCCGAATCAGCGACCATATCAACCACGACGGCAACGACGACAACAATGGCGACAACAAGCGCATCGACAATACCACCAACCGCAAATACCACAACAACAACAACAACAAAGAAGAAGAACCGGCAACAACCGCAAAGAACCACAACAACATTATCAGCAACAACAGCCGCCCCAGCAAGCGAGGGCCTACGCCCTCAACCAGGAAAGGGAGTTCCCGCAAGAGCCGCCAAGGAATCAAGAAAACTTGGCAGGTATGGGAATACTCCTCCAAATGCCTGTTATCCTACTGTTTGATACTGGCGCCTCGCATTCCTTTATTGCTGAAGCATGCGTAGAGAACTTAGGATTAGACCCTAAATGCGCTGAACAAATTATGAGAATTTCTTCCCCAGTAGGAGGCATAAGAACGGTAACCCACATATGCTCGAACCTAGAACTTGACTAGCTCACTTAAGGTCACGACAGATAACCTTCACGCCATACCTATGACGGATGTGGACATAATCCTAGGAATGGATTGGTTAACGGAACATAGTGCGACCATCCTGTGTAATGAAAGAAAAATTTCTTTCCAACACCCCGGAGAGGAATCTACCGACTTTCACGGGATCAACATGGGAGGAGAGTTCCAATTATATCCGCACTACAAGCAAGGACATTCTCGAACAAGACCGAGAACCATGCCTACCTCGCTTACCTCCAAGAAGAAGATCGAATGAGAGGAGGATAGAAGACGTCCCGATCGTGAAGGAGTATCCCGATGTGTTTCCGCATTTAACTACCGGGATTACCGCCAAACCGATGATCGAGTTCACGATCGACCTCGAACCGTGTTCTCGCCTTGTCAAAAGCTCCATACCGGATGGCACCAAAGGAGCTTGAGGAATTAAAGATCCAACCGCAAGAACTCTTGGAGCTAGGATTCATTAGACCCGCAGTGTCTCCATGGGGAGCACCGTCCTTTTCGTGAAAAAGAAGGATGGTACATCGAGGATGCATAGACTATCGAGAGTTAAACAAGATAACTCTTAAGAATAAGTATCCTCGCCTCGAATCGACGATCTGCTTGATCAACTTAAAGGAGCAGGAGTCTTTTCAAAGATAGATCTAAAGTCGGATATCACCAATTGAGGATTAGACCGAGGATGTACCTAAAACGGCTTTCCGTACAAGGTATGGTCATTTCAATTCATCGTGATGCCCTTTGACTTACAAATGCCCATAAGAAGATTTATGGATATTATGAATGTGGTGTTCCACCCATACTGAGACAAATTGCCTTAGTGTTCATAGAGTATATCCTAATATACACTAAGAATAACCAAGAACACAAAGAGCACTTGAGAACTGTGCTACAAACATTGAGGCAAGAGCAACTCTTCGCCAAGTTTAGCAAGTGTGAGTTTTGGTTAGCGGCGACATTTTAGGTCACATTGTGTCCGCCGAGGGAATCAAAGTAGACCCTCAAGATTGATACACTCGAGAATGGGAGTCGCCAAAGAACCCGAATGAAATTGAGTTTAGGACCGGCCGGCTACTATCAAAGATTTATCAAGGATTCTCAACGATAGCCCACCCATGACCCAACTGCTGAGGAAAGGAATCAGTACACTGGACCGCCGAGTGTGAGGCTAGTTTCCGAGATCAAGGAGTTATCGACGACAAAGACTGTACTAGCAAGCACCGAGGCGTATAAAGAATACACAATCTACACGGATGCTTCAAATAATGGACTAGGTTGTGTACTAATGCAAGAAGGTAAGGTTATTGCTTACGCTCAAGCAATTACGCCTACATGAGTTGAACTATCCCACGCACGACCGGAATTAGCAATGGTCGTACATGCCTTAAAAATATGGAGGCATCACCTTTATGGAGTTAGATGTGAGATCTATACCCACCATAAGAGCCTCGAAATATTTCTTTGAGCGTATGATCTTAACACGAGGCAGTAGATGGTTAGAACTAGTGAAAGATTACGATCGTGGTATCAATTACCACCTAGGCAAGGCTAATGTTGTAGCCGATGCCTCGAGTCGTAAATCCCATCCTAGTTTGGGATGTCTCCTCACCATGAGGAAATACTTATAAAAGAATTTCAGAGGATGGACATCAAGTCGAGACCCGTCTCTCGACGATAGAGGGTCAGATTGCAACATTGATTGCAATCCCGACTTAAGAGTCTCAATCTTAGAAGCTCGGAGGAAGAGCAAGAAGCTAGAGGAAATACGAGCTAAGATTAAGGACAATAACCACAAGAATTTTACAGAAGCAACAGATAATGTTTTGTTGTATGACGGGAGAGTGTGCGTTCTAGAAGACGAAGAACTTCAGAGCGAAATCTTGAAGGAAGCCCATGAGACTTCTTATACCAAGACATCCCGGCAAAGACCAAATGTACCAAGACCTCAAAGAGAAATTTTGGTGGGATGGAATGAAGCGAGATGTGGTTTATTTGTAGAACGTTGTTTGACGTACCAACAAGTGAAAGCACTCCACCAACGACCATATGGAACCTTACAACCGCTAGACATACCGGAATGGAAATGGGATGATATAGCCATGGACTTTGTTACCGGCTACCCAAATCACAAAGAGAAAATACCGCTATTTGGGTCATCATTGATCGACCGACCAAGAGCGCATTTCTACCTATTCCAATAACACATGGGTCGATAGACTAGCACAGCTTGTACGCTCGAGAAGTTATCCGCTCACATGGAGTTCCAAAGACTATCACGTCCGATAGAGATTCAAATTTACGCCCAGATTCGGATGAGTTTACAAAAGGAACCGGGACACGACTACATTTCAAGATCCGCTGCTCCATCCGCAGACGGACGGGCAGTCCGAGAGGACCATTCAAACGTTGGAAGACATGCCGAGGACCGTTGTCCTCGATAGAGAGAAAGTTGGGAACAAGTGTTACCACTGTGGAATTCGCCACAATAACAAATACCTACCGCGACTATTGAATGGCCCCGCACGAAGCGCTTTTACGGAAGGAAATGTCGGTCACCACTTTATTGGATGAAGTTGGAGAAAGGAGAGTGTTAGGACGACTGTGGGAGAAATGATTGAGATCGTGCGCATGATCCGCCAACGGATCAAGGAGGCCCAGACCGACAGAAGTCGACGCCGACAAAGCACGCACGAGCTACATTTTGAAGAGGAGACAAGGTCTTCTTGAAAATTTCTCCATCTAAAGGGATCATGAGATTCGGAATCAAAGGGAAGTTGCGACCACGTTTCCTAGGACCCTATGAAATTCTGGAGAGAATAGGACCAGCGGCTTACAGACTTGCATTGCCGCTTAAGTTTTGGAAACGTGCACAATGTGTTCCACGCTTCACAACTAAGAAAGTACATACATGATCCCAGCCATGTGATACCGTCGATGATATTATCCTCGATGACAATATGAGTTACGTAGAACCGCTTACGAAAATCTTGGACCGACGATCCAAAGGCTGAGGAACAAAGAAATACCGCTAGTGAAAGTTCTATGGAGACACCATGGACAAGAAGAAGTAACCCGAGCTAGAATCAGCCATGAGGAGAATACCGGATCTATTCCAAGGTTAGCAAATTTCGGACTAAATTTTTTAAGGGATGGTATGTAATAACCCAAAAATTTAAAACTTTAATTGGTGATGCTTAGACCAATTATTTGTAGTAGTTAGTCCTTAATTATGTTTAAGGAAACCAATGAAACGAATTAGAATCGATTCGAGATCGAATACTAAAGAAATCAAAATCGATAACTAGTCCCACCTGATTAGGGTTTTCTCGAGTAGCCCGAACATAGAATGAAAGATCGAGAATGAATCTCCACGAACGGATTTCATTTTAGAATCCTCACACGAAAACATGTGAGAATGCAAAGAATGAGAATTTTCGGGCATACTTGCCTTCGCCACTTTAAAGTACTATTTACGAGCCGGAACAACTTCCAGTCCGTGCTAATCGTAATAAATGGTGATAACAACCAAAATCATGAAGGAATAATTTATTATGAATTTAGAAATTATAAGAATCAATTTCTGAAGGGAATTCCTGAAGAACTTAACCGAACACCGGGTAAAATATACCGGGAAAACCCTAAATTGATCCGAACGACCCGAAACTCGAACCAAGGGTCTAAATCAATAAAATATGATTTATAAGACTCAAATTAATTATGAAAGCTCAAGATTTCAATAGAATTTTTGAATGAGCATTTTTAATCGCCGAACGTCGTTTTTCCGCGATAACTCGGAATTGACTTATCGGACGACGTCCGAACTTCGTGAAATTTTTATGAACATTAAAATAAGTCTTTTAAAGGCTATTTAATAAGATAGAACCTTAAGGTTCCGAGAAATCGATCGAAAGTGCGTTAAAACTTAAAGAGTCGGTATTAACATACCAAAACGGGTAATTTGACCAATCCACCTCCCAACTACCACCAAGACCACCCCAAAATGGGCAATGACAGCCATTAGGTCTGGAATATCAGTAGGGAGACGTTCAAGGTCAGACCCATTTCACCTTGCACACTTTCTCTCTCAATTTTCAAATTCTCTCTACACTTTTCAAACTTTCAACCCCAAATCCTCCCTCCCCAACCTATCCCACTCTCAAATAATCCTTCTAAGACTATAAGAAGGTATTATTCATCATCCTCTTCCATCCTAATGGAGTGGAATTTTTATTTTGAATTTTTGGGTTTAAAAACCCTAGTTTGCTCCTCATTTATTTTCGTGACTTTAGAGCCTTCAAATGCTCTTAAGACATGAATGAAAATGCTTAGAATAATGTTCTAAGGCTACTGTAAAATTTCATAATTTTTGGAGCATGATTGTCTTTTTTTATTTATGCTTTATTTATTTTAAATATGTTAAAGCATGATTTTGTGAATGTTATTTGATATTGTTACATGCTAATGTGTTATAAGCATGTATAATAAATATCATAATTTTTCAGTAATTTTGGGAATTATTTAAGAAAGAGCCGTGAGCTTATTGATATTTTATGGCTTTGATTTTAATTTTTTTGTTAAAATAGTTGAGATATGGTGTTTAATATATGATGTGAACATCATATATAAATCTTGGGATTTTGAAACACATCTCCTATTTTATTTCTAAATGGCCAATACTATATATATATATATATATATATATACATATATATTTATTGTTTGATTTTGGTTGAGGAAAATAGTTGAGATATGGTGTTTAGGTATGATATGAACATCATACATTAACCTTGAATTTATTCAAACACATCTCCTATTTTGTGATGAAACCGTGACTTATATATATATATGTAGTTATTTATTTGATTTTTGTTGTTGAAAATAATAGGATGTGTAATATTATGAATATTGGTTAATGTTGGGTGTTAATATTACATGCTATTACATATATAACCATGTTGTGCAAGATTGGAATTTATTGAAAATATATATATATGTTCTTAGGATTATCGAAAACTAATTAAGGGAGAAAGCATGGTTTTAAAATTTTAATGTATGATATGAAGTGATATTCCATGTTTAGTATATAGTATAAGCATGATATAATTTTTGTGGGATTTATTGAACACTAAGGCTTGAATAAGTGTGATGACCGAAAGTTTATTGAATCTTAATCTATGGTTTAAAAATTTATATGAGGATATTGAGTTGGTAATTAAATCCTATAATATGATAGGATTATAATATGATTTTATTGGAATTTATTGGATGCATATACTAATTATTGCTAGTTATCGAAAACGTAATAAAAATGGTTAAGTATGGGTTTAATCTTGTTGATAAATGATGCTATGATAGTAATATGAAACTTTGGACAAATGGTTGTGAATAGGAGAAATGAATGGAACACTTATGCACACTTACACAATGATTGTGTATTACATTAGAAATTAGGGTTTTCTAATGCTTTAGTATAGTTGATGTTGTGTATGGTTTTGTTGTTGATGAATGTTTATATTTATGATTGTGCCGACAAACCAAAACCCCAAACGTAAACAACACAACAACATATGTATGAGAATCCAAAAGAAATCGACCAATTCCGATAACTTAAGACGGAATAAACGAGAATCGAAGTTAGACACGAATTAGGGTTTTCCATTAATAAAAGGATACTCAAACGTGAGTTCCTAAGTTAGAAAAACCAAAAGTCGAGCTACAACGTTAATACTCAATAACGACAACCCAATACGATATTAGTTGAGCGTTAAAACAACTCGATAACGAATAACGATTTTACGACATATGTAATCTCCGACGAGTTAAGATAAACAAACAATGTCGTAATGAGTAAGCAAAGATTCGAACATAAGATGTCGATCCTTATATTTCGAAAGTCGAGTTAATATTCCCGAAGCACTTCATTTATTCTTAAGTACTTACTTACATGATAGCATGTGTTCACTTGAATCATAAGTCAATACTCCTCTTTTAAATATCATGCTAATACGACAAGTCGTCAAGCATAACCTACTAGGACGTAACTATAATTGTTAAGTCTAGTTAGTGGCTTGAGAATATCCTAATTTACCAATCATAATTTGATTACCGATAACCTATAACGTAATAACGTTATAATAAAACTAAGGTTAAGAGTCAAGGATAGACTCGAATATGTGTTTCATAATCAAGTTCACCTATGAACGATGAGGTAATATAGCTTGAGAATTGGGGATGTAAGATAATAGAAATTATCTTAAAACAATCACATAAAATCATAAAGAAACCCTAATTGGGAACTTTAAGTCGTAATTTATAAGCGACCATCGATCGATAGAAAGAACCTAAGAACGGCTATTTTATTATGAAGGGTCCGATCGGGCGTAGTTGTTGAGGAAGGATACTCACCCCTGCTCATTTAGAACCACTAAGCTTTGGATTAGCAGGTGGGCTTTCTTGAAACGAAAATGTTATGCATATCTCAAAGCATGTTTTACAAAGCATTATGAAATATTATCACATGAAATGTTATTGACTGCCAAATGTTTATGTTTTGTTGTTATCCTATCTGAGATTGGTATATCAATGTGGTATGTGAATGTGTTGGTCCACCAACGCGTTAAAAAGGGTAACGATCGGATCCGACTTAGTTAAGGACTAACTCGGATTGTGTACACGTGTGTTGTGTGTTAAGGTTAGCTACCTCGACCGGTCACGGCGACTATGTGTAGGTGGCCACCCATAGTACGCGTATGAATGAATGAATGATCGATATGGAAACAACGTGAATGAAATAGTTCGCCGAACGCTTTTGGAAAACGATAAAATGTTTGATAGGCATAAGTCTTTAACTAAAATCCTCATGCGCTATTGTGGGCGCTTAATAACTTTTACAAAGAAAATATTTTCGCAACGAGTCCACCGAGTACTTTTGTACTTAGCCCCGCATTTCGCTTTTGATGTGCGAGTTGAGCAAGGATCGATGATGGGTGCGGTGGTGCAGAGTAGCACTATTTTGATGCTTAATTAGAAAGGTTTCTAGAACCTTGGGCATGCATCGTCATATGCATGTCCACATGCTTATTTGCCGCTTAACTCGATATTATTTTGATGCTTGATTTTGATCGCTTTCATACCGTATTGAACTTGAGGTCGCACCTCGCCTCGAATTGAGCCCCGATTGGGTTATTGTTGAACCTTGAACCTTTCGACGAGTCCTTCGTGACTCGAGTTGGTATCAACAGTTTGTCCTTTAGTCTATGCATTATCGAGTAGTTAAATGGTTAATTGCATTGATTAGTTGTGTTTATATCCGCTGCTTCACTATATCAGTGACGATCCATGTGATCCGTACTTCCTTGGGAAGTCGGGTCATCACAGATGATGAAGCTGAGTTCTTCGAAGAGGTAAATAACGATAGCGACGCTTGAGCTCTGTCGCCACAACACTCCACGTCGTAGTTGCCAAAACATTATCAGACAACGAGGGAGATGCAGTCAGTTTTGATCCAGTATCAAACAGGTATGGTCTCGACTATTATTCAAGTTTGTTTTGCTTAAATGCTCTTGTGAACGATACAGATTGTGAGGACGATTATGATGAAGACACTATCGCCATAGTACAAGAGTTGAAAAAGCTATACGACGAGCTACTCAAAAAATAGAAAAGATAAAGTCGAGATCTTGAGCTCACATCAAGAGAGAATACGAGGCTGAAAGCATCTCTGGCTAAGCTTGAAGTCTGGGTAACATAAAGGGAAGTCGAACTAAACAAGGTGACTTGTCAACTTGAAATGGCACAAGGTACATTCAGAAAGTGGAATACAGGTACGTCTAAATTAGATGATGCTTTATTGATGGGTAAAACAGATACTACTGGTTTAGGTTTTACACATGTTCCTAACACTATTGTTCCCACAATTGTCGCCACAAATGGGAAACCATTCGTTAAAGAAGGTGAACCAGTAAAGAGGGTAAAAATGACACGAAGAAAACATAGAAAATACGTATTTCATTACTGCTCTACACCTGGTCACATTAGGCCTTTCTGTTATAAACTGAAGACTGATTTTAGTGGACATAGGATGATGTCTAGGTCATGTTATACGAACACTTCTTTACACAGACCCCAGAACTGCTCTACGCACACTTCAGCAAACACGACCATCAGAGAAACTAACTCAAAGAAAGTTTGGGTTAGGAAAGATGAGGTAAAATGCCATGTTGTATATACTGCGTTGAAAACTAACATTTCAGGTTCATGGTATTTCGATAGCGGTTGTTCCCATCACATGACTGGTAACAGAAGCTGTCTTTCCAACTATGAGTCGTATGATTGGGGTAGTATATCATTTGGAAGTGGTTCTAAAGGAAAAATTATAGGCAAAGGACTCCTAAATGTCCAAGGTTTACCTAGCCTCAAGAATGTCTTGGACGTATAAGGTTTAATGGCAAATCTTATAAGCATAAGTCAATTATGTGACAAAGAATTGCAAGTGAAATTTGACAAAGATTCTTGTGAGGTCTATGATGGTAAGAACACATGTCTTATGAAAGGACAAAGGTCAGCCGATAACTGTTATATGGCTGACGAACCAAAGTGCAATAAGGCACAAATTGATGAGAGTGTGTTATGGCATCAAAAGTTATGACATACTAACTTTAGAAATCGTGACAGTTGAACAAAATGGGCGTGCGTGAACTACCCAAGTGGCGCGTGTCGGAAAGGTGGTCCATGGTGATTGTCAAAGGGGAAAACATACCCATGTTCCCCACGCTGTTGTACAACAATGCGAACAACATTATGGTACAACACGCTGTTTTGAGCTGCTTCACATGGACTTAGTAGAGCCTGTCGAGATCGAAAGCTTGGGTGGCAAGAGGTATACATATGTCATTGTGGATGACTTTTCAAGGTACACATGGACATTCTTTCTACGAGAAAAATCAGACACGTTTTAAACGTTTAAAATCCTCTTTACTAGAATTTTTAACATGTTTGGTGTTCAAGTGTCAAGGATCCGATCAGATCATGGAAGAGAGTTCGAGAATATCTCTTTCACAAATTTTTGTGAAAGAAAGGGAATTTTCCAAGAATTCTCTACGCCAAAAACACCTCAACAAAATGGTGTAGCTGAACGCATGATTAAAACTCTAATGGAAATGACACGAGTTATGTTAAGCTCGAAAGGTCATCCAAACGTTTTTGGGCAGAAGCTGTAAACACCGCATGTCATATTAACAATCGCGTGAACATCCGACCAGGTTCCTTCAAAACCCCAAATGAAATTTTGAAAGGAATGAAACCTAATCTCAAATATTTTCACGTGTTTGGGTGTGTTTGCTACATCTTGAATGACAGAGAGTATCTCAACAAGTTTGATGAGAAAAGCGATAAAGGAATTTTCGTAGGGTACTCTCTAAATAGTTAAGCATACCGTATGTATAATATGAGATTACGGACCATTCAAGAGTCCATAAATGTTGTTTTTGATGATCTTGCTAATCTCGTAGGGAAAAGGCAAGATGAGAATGTGGCTGAATTGATAGAAGATTCAGAGAATCCTGTCCAATAGGATGTTAGCGGTAGTGATGTCACCACTGCGGAAGCCACAACCACTGGAACATCTACACAAACATCTGAAGGTTCCAGTGACACGGAGGATGAATCTGAAACCGACGTCCAACAACAAGAAAGATGAGATCCTCCAGAAAGAATACGTAAGAATCATCCAATCTCTCAAGTCATAGGTGATGTTCAAGAGGGTGTTCGAACACGAGGTACAGCACCATTGAACTACAGAAAGATGGTATGTCTTTCATCCACATGTGCTTCAATGCCAGGTTTTATATGCTTTGTCTCTAAAATTGAGCCTAAGAACATAAAAGAAGCTTTGGGTGATGAGTTGTGGGTCATTGCTGTGCATGATGAACTTAACCAATTAGTTCAAAATGATGTGTGGTATCTTGTTTCGAGACCTGTTGACAGGAATGTTATCAGAACAAAGTGGATTTTCAAGAACAAATCAGAAGAATTTGGTGTCATAATTCGTAACAAAGCCAGACTTGCCGCAAAAGGATATACTCAAGTGGAAGGCATAGACTTTGACGATACATTTGCACCGGTTGCACGCATTGAGTCCATACGGTTGCTCCTAGCCATTGCATGTTATTTGAACATCAAGCTATATCAAATGGATGTCAAATGAGCATTCCTAAATGGTGAACTCAAAGCAGAGGTATACGTAAAAACCCAAGGGATTTGAAGATCCACATAATCCTAACCATGTTTTCAGGTTAAAGAAATCATTATATGGTCTCAAGCAAGCACTGAGAGCATTGTATTGTCATTTAACAAAGTTCTTAATTGATTTCGGTTTGTTCGAGGGAATGCTGATAGAACATTGTTTATAAAACGAAATCAGCACAACATTCTTATCATACAAATTTATGTGGATGATATAATAGTTGGATCTACCTCACAAAAAATGCTTGATGAGTTTGCAGGTGCTATGTCGTCTAAATTTGAGATGAGCATGGTAGGAGAACTAACGTATTTCTTAGGTCTCTAAATCAAGCAAATGGATGATGGAAGTTTTGTGTCCCAAAGCAAGTATGCAAGGGATATGGTTAAAAAATTCGAGCTGGAAGGAGCAAAGCATATGAAAACACCAATGAGGTCAAGTGACAAACTGACCAGAGATGATGCTGGAGAAGATGTTAACCCAACACTCTACAGATCAATGATAGGAAGTCTCTTATATCTCACAGCCACACGACCAGATTTAATGTTCAGCGTGTGTGTTTTCGCCAGGTACCAACCTAAGCCTAAAATGTCACATTTAAAGGCTGTCAAACGTGTTATCAGGTATGTTTTTGGAACACTGGACCTTGGCATTTTCTTTTCAAAAGACACGAACACAAATTTGGTTGGATTTAGTGATTCGGATTGGGCTGGGGATACTGATGATAGAAAGAGTACGAGTGAGGGTTGTTTTTATCTTGGAAATAATTTGGTGTCTTGGCATAGTCGTAAGCAAAACTGTGTTTCTCTCTCTTCCGAGGCGAGTGCGTACGTGACGGGAAGTTGTTGTACACAACTCCTTTGGTTAAAAAAAATGCTTAACGACTATGGTATTGTGAGCACTAAGCTTTTAGTATACCGTGATAACATAAGTGCAATCAATATCTCAAAAAATCTCGTTCAACATTCTAGAATGAAACACATAGATATACGACATAACTTTATAAGAGATTTGGTAGAGGATGAGGTAATCAAGTTAGATTATGTGAAAACCGAAAACCAAATCATTGATATTTTCACAAATCCCCTTGATCACGAGAGGTTTACGAGTCTTCGTAGATCTCTTGGTCTTTGCTCTCGCCAATAAGCTTGAACGTGTTTGTTTGTATCACAAAAATTGAAATATCTGAAGGGTGATACAACTTTCTATTTGATAACACTTACTGTGTTTGAAATTGTTATCTAACATTTTCTCCTAACAGACAACTCAACATGATGAAGATATTTAGTGATAAAGAAAAACACTAAAGTAGTTTGGGGGGCACGGCATTCGCAGCGACGATGCTACCTTACAAAACGGTGCAGCCATGATTACTTTCAAAACCTAACAAAAGTGGCAATCGAATTTTACATGGGACTATATTTATATAGTTTATTCTGATAAGCTGAGCCTATGTTTATGGAGATGTTTGGATAACAACCAGAGAAATACCCCAAAAAATCCGTAAGAAATCCTGCATTTTTCTAGACATCATTTTTTGATCCCTATTTTTATGGAGATATCAGCGAAAATCGGTTAAGTTGGTGACACATTTATCTTAATTTGATTACATCTCAACTAACCCCCATTTATCTCCTATTTTAGTGGCTTTATATACTGTGATTTTTCGTTCCTTAAACTAGATTTTTTACGATGAGATATATTTGAATTTATGTCAAATCTACAGCATGCTTATCCATTTGACTAATGCTCTACGTATAAAGCTACCGATCTGACACACGATCACATCACTGAGCACATTACTCATTGCAAAGCCTGGAAAAACGTCTCATTTTATTTCCTTCAAATAATTTGGTACATTTAACCTTTCTGTTTTCCTAAAAATGGATCCAGCCACAGCCGCACTACTCGTCGGACTTGCGAAATTCCTCGAGAGCTCTCCGCAACTCCAACAAGCGTTGGCTTCAGCCTAAAAACCGTCTGCAGAACCTAGCCCCAGTGCGACGCCGATGGCTGCACCGGAGAAGACTCTGGCATTGGATATGGAACCTTTAAAGCCAACTCTTCTTCAGATCGTATATCCAGAAGGAGGTGAACCCTCAAAACCTAGGGTTCAACCTAAAGAAACTGGGAAGAAACAGAAGAGGACGACCAAGCCAACAAGATAATCTGAACATATACCACGACAACCACGTCGAGGAGGACTGAGCTCGCCAGTACACATCGACATTACTGGTGAATCACCCTAACAATCCCCACCGTCGAAAGTTCAGAAAGAGAGTCCACCTACCAGAAAACCTACTCGAGCCGGCAACCCCGTGATGGCGATCGCTCGACACATCCTCAGAATCAAAGGGAATAACATCCGAATCCCCCAGTGACTCTTCGGACCCTCGGGAAGAGGACACAAGTTCGAAATCAAACAAGAAGCATGGTCAGCCTTCGTCAAAGTCAAGTGACGATGACATCTCATTGGGGAAAATTCTCCAGAAGCTAAAGAGAGGAGCAAGGAAGAAGGGCAAAAGAAAAGAAAGCACGGTACGGACTACTAAATCCACTGTTCCACCAACGGTTCCCACAACAGCTCAACCATCTATCCCTCCAACTGTTCCGACGACATCTCCAACTACTGATCCACTGACACCTCCGAGTCCCTACTCTGAGGAAGAGAACTGGGACTCGAGTTCAGAGAATGCCTCCCTATTTGCCGACTCTGATATTGAAGTAGAAAGAGCCCTCTCATTCAAGTTCTACACAAAGGAATGCCAAAAGCGTTGGGCACAATTCAAACACTTAAAGTGCTTGAATGAAAGAAAAATTGATGAGGTAACTTTTTCTGAGTACAACCTTATCGATTTTCTTAAAGAAAGAGGGCTGTTGAACACTGTCACACCTATATATCCCTACCCGAAGAATGTTATCAGACACATCTATGCTAATATAGATAAGTCTTTTGCTAATTGCATGTCAAATAAGTACTGCAAGGTATATTTCAGATGAAATTTTTTAATATTTCTGCGTGCGAGGTTAATGCATTCTTTGGGATAGACGAGTTGATTAATGATGTGGCTGTTGAGGACTATGATCTAGTAGCAGAAGAGATCACATGTGGGAGCGTCAGGAAGTGGAAAAATCCTATGTCAAGTGGTAGCTTGACGTATCTCCACTCTGTTCTCTACAAGATTATGACCTTAAAATGGATTGTATCCTCGAACACCATAGTTGTGACAATGCCCCATGGTGTGTTATTGTATAAGCTGGGTAAAGGGATCCCTTTCAACCTTGGTAAACTTATCGTGGAACAAATTGGAGCTATCGTTGCTCGTCCGAATCCTGGATTACTGTCGTTCCCTTCAGTGTTGAAGAAACAAGGTCTCCCCAACGGAGCTCGTGATGCACTATTTGAAGACTTTTAGTATTTCACCATTAGCAAAACCTTGTTCTCAGATAATAAGCTTTCGAACCTTCCATGGACTAACCCTTCAAAAGGGACTGATGAATAGGTTTCCGAAGCTGCCTCAAAATAAATGGTGACGCTGCCAAAATCAACGGTCCATTCCATGCTTGAACGAATTCAAAAGCTGGAACAAACCTTTTTGGAGAGTCTCCAAAGTGCACGCATTAACCTCAATGATTTTAAGATAGACCTATTAAGCCTTCTTTCTTCCCAAAAATGGGGAGTAGAGGCAGGTGGGGCATCAAGGAGTGAAGGAATGATGATGGATGAAGACTGAAGTTATATTTTCTGGCTGAACTTGGAAACTTTGAAATGAACTCTTTTTATTTTTTATTATCTCTCTGAACATGTTCTAATACAAGAGTGGTGTGTTTTATGATGCTGGACATCATTGGTTTTTGCGTGGTAGTTATGCTTGAATGGGTTAATATGTTTTGATGATTGTTGTTGAATGTGTGGTAGGAACTGTTGTGATGGTATTTGTGTAAACAGGGGGAGATTGTTTACAGGGGGTGTATTATTTTTATGTATATGTTTGGGATTTAGGGGAATACTGTATATATAAATATATACTGTAAATTTTATATATATGCAGGTTTTGTGAAGAAAGGCAAAAATGGGGGGTTTGTTAGAGTTGGTTAACTCTGACTAAGTCTACTCAATATAAGGAGTTAGTTATTTTTAGTGTTTTGCCTTTTCTTCTCTTTGATGTGTGCAGGTTACGAATGTTTCATTGGATGCGATGGGAACACATCGAAGAACATGGGAAATAGATCAATAGAGATCAGGGTGGACTAAGTCAGTTGTTCAGTTCCTATTTTCCAGGAACAAGTTAAACGACTAACTACCATGACTTAGTCACTTCAAAATGGGCCAGATCGTGGTCCAAGACATGCAGTCGAAGGCCTCTCAACTCCTATAAAAGGAGAGGCAAAGCGACAACAAAAAGTGTGCAACTCTTGAAGAAGTATCTGAAGATCTGTTTATGTTGTTGAGTCTGTTTTCGTAACATTTTCAATATCACACGAGTGTTTTAACTTCTAATTGTTTTAGAAGGTTGTTCTTTTTAGCACACGAGTGGTGTGAGAAAATCTTTAGTATTTTTCATATATCTTTGATAGATAGATTTTGTGCTCAACTTTCTAACTTTATCTTGTGATAAAGTAGTGAGTTTTTGTAAAGTTCACTGTAAAGTTTATAGTGAATAATTTCACCATATTGGCATCTACAGATTATAATTTTAATCTGTAGAAAAGATACTTTGGTATTCTTCAAGATTTTAATTCCGCTGTTTTACTCTGTGTGTGGATAACAGTCTACATAACAGTTTTGTGTTTAGGCGAAACAACACTTTCAGAGATTGTAATAGTGGTAACAGGAATCATTGTATACAAGCTCAACCAAAACTGCTTCTAGTATACAAATCCAACATACCTTGTATATTGATCACTAATTTTCTATCAATAAATAACCTTACGGTGTCTATTGTAGTCAAATAGCAAGCAGAGTATCGTATCGACATGGACTGATATCATAAAAATACAATAAATAATAGACATAAAATGTTCATCATTATTCAGGTAATAAAATAAATGTAGGAATCCTGATAAAAATTGCGAAAATAATAACAAGAATATAATAAAATAGATTAGGAAATATATCAAAGTAAAAGACTAATCCTATGAAATGTAATAATATAATAGAAAATCACAAAATCAATCTATAGCCCTTATTAACCACAATTAAGACAATTCAGATAAAAAATCACATAAATAACATAATTTCCTAGATCAAACAACTTGCAGTAGTAGATTAATATATGTCCTATATCCTTTAGATCACAAGAACATATAAAAACTCTCAAAAGCACATAAGATTTATTCACCTATAATTAATACTTAAACCACCAAGTCTTTAGATTAATTGTATTATGAATTCTTAAATTCGATCACCTAATTAAAACCGCTAAATGTTTAATCACACAACTAGTATGCATCAACAATGGTAAGTTATCTAGCATAGAATAGAACGAGGAATCATAAATCATAAATTGACAAGTAAATAGACTCCATAAATCAATTACATAAATTCCTACTACATAATACAAACCCTAGAATCAATGAAAATTTAGTTACTCATAGCAAGAATTAAATAGAAATAAATAAATACAAATATAATTGAAATGAACAATAAAACAAGTGTAGGAATTCCATAATGAAGAATCTTGAAGTCTAAATGTAAAATAATAAAATCTCTACTCTTGCAAGGAACTCTAAAAATAAAGTTTAACTCTAGAAAATATGAAAAAGATTAATGAGGACTTGAAAATTGAATGGTATAAAATCAAGTATATGAGATGGGTATTTATAAGTGGAGAAATCATCTTGAATCCTAAAGAGATTGAGATAAGTATAGGAATCCTAATAGAGATCAACTATAGTTAGATAAGATAATTGATAAAAATAGGATCAACAATAATGGGAGAAAGTGATTGGATCCAACTAGAATTCAAAATACAAAAAATAGAAAAAATCCCAAAATTATGAAAATTCGAAAATTCTGGCACGACCCGCGGCAGATTTCGTGACTTTCTTGTTTTGGCTCGTTCTCTCTCTTCTAAACTTCGAATTACGATCCGTTTATGCCTATGGACTCCTGTCGAGATGTACTTCTATTAACTTTTAACTCCGTAATTCTTGTCCAACGTTTTTAAAAAATCTACGAGTATCAATTCTTCAAATTAAAACAAAACTAATCAAATATTCATTCCAAACATGATTTACACTATCAATTAAGTCACATATACGTTTTAAAAACTATTAAACATCCATGTTTGTCAATTACCCCAAACTTGAACGGTTGATTATCCTCAAACAACAAAAACAAAGACTCAACACATGGCGAATTCAATTGGTGCGATATGTGTCCTCAGAAATTTGAAAATTTTCACATAAAACTCTCACATGAAACATTCATGTCTCAAAGTCTTACAAATCAATGAGCATCAATATGTAGCCTCTTCAGAATCAAATCCTCATGACATGGAAATATATATCACATAAGCTCTCAATTCTAAAGTGTATAAGAAAAGGACATGTTTACACTCATATTCAAATTACACATAGCATCTACCATAGGCTTGTAAATCATCTAACTTCTCAATTGCTTAAATGTGTGTTCTAGGATTAACATTAAAAAGGACTTTATTTTTTGTTGTAATGTAGGCTCTTTGATAATGTTTGATGTTTTTAGGCTAAGTGACTCATTATTCCCAAATAATTCACCTAACACTTCAACAAGTCAATGATATCCAAAATGGTCATCAATGCAAGCTCATCCCATTAATCATGCTAATCATTTGGATTTTTCAACGTCAAACACAACAACTTATGAGAATTTCTCAAATTTTGCTACTACCACACTTGCTCTTTATTCTTTTTCATTCATTTTTTTTCTAAGCTTATTCGGGTTGTAGCATTTTTTCTTTAGAATCTTTTCTCAATAAATATCAACTTCTCACGAGCCATTCTCAATCACATCATATCATTTTTTTCAACAATAATTACTTTCTAGGTCCATCCCCACGGGTTAATCAAAAGAGTCAAGCAAGTTTATCAAAGGTTATCAATAAATAAGGACAACGATTGAGGTCAAGAAAATAGCTATGAAAGAATGCCTAATTTCATATCAAAATTCCTAAACACGCGATACAACCTCGAAGTAGAAGCCAAAGTAAGTGTTAGAGATGTACATATAAGTTTGAACAATCTCACTCAAGAATGAAATAAGACTATCAAAATGTCATAGTCACAAGCTCAAATCTCACATAGGCCAATTTCATTATTTTCATTCGTGGAGGCTATCATATTAACACCTATCAACTCATGCTCAATCAATCAACAAATATCAGTATATGAAAATTCATCAAATAAAGCTAATTTTTCGTTCTCATCATCGGCCTCGTCAACAATCATTAGCACATGCTCAGACACAACAAAGAAAACAAGACAAAACAAGACTCAAGAAAACAAACAAAAAGCTTTTAAAACAGGATTAAGATGACCACATTTCTAACTCCCCAAATTTATTTATCACAAAGTGAAAGATAAGTTTGCAAAGAGAAGAAAGTGGATGAATTAGCACACACACCCGGGAGAATATGGAGATGTAGATGGTGGCCACTTTTCATCAAATTTTAATGTCTTGTCCGTTGAATCCCAATGATATGATGGCTTATCACTCTTTGATACATCTTAAAAAATCAAGGACATTTAGTTGTTCAATAGAAACAGCTATCACAATTGAATAATCTCTCATTAGAAAAATGAACATTAAAATCAAAAGTTGTAGATAAATAAAAATGAAAGAGACAACCTTTCAAAGAAACACTTAAGTTAAGGTGGGGGTCGACTACATTGAAGACTTTGCACTCTTCACTGATTTTGAAATGCACATCCTCCATGCTCATGTTTTTCCCTTCAACTATGCATTCGCCGTTGAAAATTTGGGCTCCTCATGTGTAGTCTCACTCATCAACTCGGTTGTTATGCACCGCTCCTCTGGGTTAATCTCCATGTTACTTGGAAATTGGTCATGCTTGTACTGTCCAGTTGCTTAATTATCCATCTGGCTAACTTGTCCCTCAATCATCTTTATCTGCTTGGAGACAGTAGAATCGTACTCTCCGATGCCACAATATTTTAACCCGCCTGTTCTAATAAAGGTAATTTGCTGCTGCATCATCTCCTCCATAGACATCTTCTTCGATTCATTGATAATTTCACTAGAAACAAAAAATCATGATGAAGGTTGTTGGGCATTATTAGGATTGGCGTAGGAAAAATTGGGATGACTCCTATGGCTTGGATAATAAGCCATGTTTCCTCCCCTTACTTCACATCTCCCCCATTACAAGAAAAAAAAAATAAGAATGCATGATATCACGAAACACAGCAAATAAATAAACATAAACAATTCATCATTATTGGTAATCAAATAAATGTAGGAAGTTAGATAAAAATACTGAAAATAATAACAAGAACAAAATAAAACAGAATCTGTAGATATATCAAAGTACAAGACTGATCCTAGGGAATGTAACAATTGGTCTATAGCCCTATTAACCACAATTAAGTCAATTCAGAAGAAGAATCACATAAATAACGCAGTCTCTTGAATCGGGCAACCTATAATATGTCCTATCTCCACTAGATCTCAAGAGCACATAAAAACTACCAAAAGCACATAAGATTTATTCTCTTACAATTAATACTAAAACTGTTAAATCTTTAGATTAATTGTATTATGAATTCATGAATTCGATCACCTAATTAAAATCATTAAATCTTTAATTAGGCAACTAGCATGCATCGATAATGGTCAGTTATCTAGTATAGAATAACACCATAAGCCATAAATCATAAATCATAAATTGACAGGTAAATAAGCTTCATATATCAATTACATAAATATATACTACATAATACAAACCTTAGAATCAATGAAAATTTAGTTACTCACAACAAGAATTAAATAGAAATAAATAAATAAAATATAATTCAAATAAACAATAAAACCAGTGTAGGAATTCCACAATGAAGAATCCTGAAGTCTGAATGGTAAAATAATAAAATCTCTACTCTTGCAGGGAACTCAACAAAATAAAGTCTATATCTGAAAAATATAAAAAAGGATTAATGGGGACTTGAGAATTGAATGGTGTACAATCAAGTATGTGGGGGTGTATTTATAGGTGGAGAAATCATCTTGAGTCCTAAATGGATTGAGATAGGTATAAAAATCCTAATAGAGATCAACTATAGTTGGATAAACATAATTGGTCAAAATATGATCAATTATAATGAGAGAAGGTAAGTGGATCCAACTAGGACTCAAAATACACAAAAATACGAAAAATCCCAAAAATTATGAAAATTCAATATTCTCGCCACTGCCCGTGGCAGATTGTGCGACTTTCTTGTTTCGGCTCGTTCTCTCTCGTCTGAACTCCGAATTGCGCCTACGGACTCCTATCAAGATGTATTTCAATTCTATCCACTTTTAACTCTATAATTCGTTCTCCAACTTTCTTGAAAAAATAGCAAAAGTTATCTACGAGTATCAATTCTTCAAATTAAAATAAAACTAATCAAATACTCATTCCAAACAAGATTTCCACTATCAATTAAGTCACATATACGTTTTAAAAACTATTGAAAATCCATGTTTTCATATATCTTAAGTCTAGAATTATTGAGTTTGTCACATGTGACTAGAGATGGCAAAATGGACGGGTAGGTTGGCCCGACCCTACCCATCGGGCTTTGGGTACTATGTGGGTTGGGTCGGGCCTCCACACAGTGCTATAGGGCCAAAAATTTCAGAGCCCAGCCCATGTTACGATCGAACTTCACTAAGGATAGCCGAGCTAGAAAAATCGCGACTAGGGAGGGAAAAATAGAAGAGGGGATAGAAAGGGGCTGACCTTGCTAGATTGAACTGATTTAAAAAGAGGCTATTCAAGATAATTCATAGACGAATACTGGTTGGTCACAAGGATCCGACCACAATAAGTATACAGTATTAGTTCGATAATGAAGGATCGAGCATTAAACTGACTACAAAAGATAATGAGTGTACGCAACGTTATGTAAAATTAAGATACATGTATGAAGACATGCATCTTCCCAAAGAGTTTATCTAATACGTATGACAAAAACCCGCTTGGCACTCTGCCTTCACCCATCACTGCTCAACATGCACATTTAAAAATATAGGCAGGGCTGAGTACAAAGGCACTCAGTGATCACATGCCGAAAGTTACATAGATAATTATCATGCCATCTTAACAGTAACGCAATGGGTTTTATCTTAAAAGGCTCGATCTTACTAAATTCTTTTGTGAATCTTAAAGTTCGACTTATCAATCTAAGTTCTTTTGTAATCTTTGTATATGTAACTGTTGTTGTTTCAGGAAAGGATGCCTCCTTCCACGGTCACCGGACTGACCAATCCTCCAAGATGATTCACGGCTGTTGTGTACACTAATCATGTTTAGGGATTCCTAGCATAGGACTCGAATTCGATTCTGAGATTTTGGCATAGCCAAACATAGATATCATACTCAATATCAAAGTATTCACGGTTAGGCAATACTTGAGAAAATTTTCAGTTCAAACGTTTCGGAAGAAAATATCCACTTAATGTAAATTTCACTTTATTTTAGGTAAGAAAACCCACTTGTCACCACCGTTACTTACAAGTTCACAATCTTTTCTGTTGTTGCGTCGTCAAACGTCATCTGACCTTTATCGCAAGAATATAAATAAGACGTTAGAATCGAAAGGCCATTCTTATTGAAAGAAATTCTAAATTTTATTCAATAAGATTTTATTAGGGATTTTGTATTCTGATTAAGTCTCGCGATATAAATATTAATAATTTACTAGCAATTCTAGCTCATTTTCTAATGTCTAAAATTTAAGAATGCTTCATTTACATGATTGATTAAGTGGAATCAATTGCTAGTTAATTATGAAAATTAAACGGATCTTACATTAAGTATTCCATAACTAAGACTAACTTAATAGATTAATTATGAGTATAAGCTAACTCATTTTAAGCTTAATTTCATAAATAGGATTTGGAATTCCAATATAATAATTAAGACTTGATATACTAGGCCCAATTTATGCATCTAATTAAAAGCTCATTGATAATTAATACTACTACTATTTTTAAAGTACTATCATAAACAAATACTTACATTCTTATAATTATACATGTATTTACTTTGTATAATTAAACTTATGCAAGTATTTTTAAATCTTCAAACTTAATTAATTTGGATTTGGGCCATTGTTACTAGCCTTTCTTATTACATAACTTTGGGCTAAGGAAAATAACCCTTCCCCCTTTCATAAAAACGAATTGGGCCACAACAAAATAAAAAGAAATTCGCCCAACAGATTTAATCCTATCTCTTAATTTACAGCCCAATACAAACTAAGAGCCCAAACAATTAACAATATGAGTGATGGAATCCGAGGTTCGTTGGTTCAAGAGTTGTCCAAGAAGCCCATTGGAGATGGCGGTCCAACCAGTCCATGAGCGGTCAATTTAATTATGATGAATGGGCTTGATTTTTGAAGACTTTTAGTATATTATTTTGTGGCATATTGTGGGCCACGTTTTTTTAATTATTTTCACAGCCCATTTAGATGTTAGATTAAATGTTTCCTAGTTTAATTATGTCTCTTCTATTAGTGATTTCCTTCTTTGATAAGGAGTAGAGTTATTTTTGCCTATATAAAGGCTTGTAAGGGGAAGACGAAATATTCAGCTTTTGATTTCCAATATATGTGAGTTTTATTCTCTCTTCATTATCTCTTCGAATTTCTTGAGATTTGTCAAGTAATTCATTTATCGATGTATCAACGAGACATTCATCCCTCGTTGGTGTGTCATTTATCGTCCCCGAGTTGCTGCGTCAATTTCACGTTGGGGTATAGGCGATATACTGACCTATATCACTTCTTGGGTTAGATTCAGAGGTTTTGGGATAGTCCATCGTTTTAAGAGATATATTCCGTTCGCGTGTCATTAGATCCTTCATACCAGCGAGAATCGTATCAATGAGGGCCTTAAAAGGACACAAACTGTAACTCTCTCTCTCTCCCTCTCTCTCTCTCTTACCAGCCGTCACTCTCTCGCTCTCTCTGTTTGTTGCGCCGCCCTATCTTCGGCGATGAACTGGCTTAGCTTATATTTGACTTAGTGTTTTACGCCATTTTGAGTTTCCAGTAAAGGGAAAAAAAATGTAACCACCATATTCCGCAAGCACATCTATTATTAGGCCAACTGATCAGCTATCTCATCAGTCAGTAGGTTTGTTAAGTGGTATCACTCTAAACAAGACTCCTTTATTTGAATCGATCGCAGATCGACATCAAGAATGAACGATAGCGCTTAATCGACATCTACCGCCACAAGAATCACCCAATCTTGTACAAAGAAAAGTTTTAAATTTACCTAACTAATGTATTCCTTACCCTCCCTCCCTGATAGCAGTTAACTGACATCTACTGCCACAGTAACCAGTCCAATCTTGTACAAAGAAAAGTTTTAAATTTACCTAATGTATTCCTTACCCTCCCTCCCTTCATACACTAGTACATACTCCAGGAACCATCACCATGCAGATTCAAGATTCATATCTTTGAGATCATCCGTTTACAAATGTCTATATTTTTTCAATGATTAATGTGGACTTAGGTGAGGAAATAGGGGTAAGGAAGAGAAGAGGAGACTTTGTGACGAACTACGAGGTTTATGTTGAATTAATTATGCAAAATTTGTATTTCTATATCGATACGATATTATCTCGGGCTTACATACTTGTATTATAGTTGAATTAATTGGTAGTATTAATATTTGCGCAAGTAGGTCGTTTTTCATAAATCTTTGCATGGAGAAATTATAGGTCAACAAGTTCTTAAACGACGTTGGATATTTATCGATTTCACGAGTGGGACTGTTCGTGCATAAATATTAGATTTAGTGTTGTGATCCGCAACGAGTATCGTTTATCAGTCAAACTTTAATATTTTTTTGTCTAGTAGAAATTAATTAATTTGTGTATGTCTTTGCAACATCTTTTATATTATAATCGTGTGGAGGTAAATTGTACTACTAATGTTAAAAAAACTTAATTTTATAAGATTATATTTAAAAAATTAATATGCGACTGTTAAGGTTTACTGGGTTTTTTTTGTATTGTTATGATTTATAGAGGGGGCAAAATTAGTGATAATATCTTGTACAGTTGTACAGCGTTTAGATAATTACTATAACTTGAAATAGTGTCTTTATCATATAATACTGTAGAAATTTCATACAGTTAGGACCGAAGAAAGTAATTAGTATAAGGAGGTTATTCATAAAATAGAATTTTATATAAAAAAAGTATTCAATATAATACATGATAGTGTATAAATTCATTTAACAAATTCACCTATTCAATATAAATTTGACTAAAATAAATACATGTTCTTTGACAATACAAAAAATATATTTATGTACTGATCATTTTACCTAGAAAGTCAAAAAATGGTATTACTTGTATGTGTACACATATTAGTCCAATATGTATATTTAAAATTATTTACACTTTTTGTTTTTACTTCAAGCAAATGACACCTAAATATGATAAGTATATATCATTATATATATATATATATATATATATATATGAGAGGGTTAACGTGAGAACGTAAGAACAAAAAAATGATAAATTCGGTGTGAAAATAAATGAATTCGTTGGAAAAATTACAGAATCCAAAAAAATAAAATTTTCGCCCTTCATGGGATTCAAATCCTGGGTAAAAATTCTGAATTTTTTAATTCAGTAATTTTCCAACGGATGCATTAACTATGATAGAGAATTCGTTTTATTCATAATGAATTTTCGTGGTTCTTAGTTCTCACATTAAAAATAATTTTTATTTGAACCACACTTTATATATTTATATGCATATGTAGAGTGAGATTCAATAAAAACTATTTTTAATGTGAGAACGGGTGTAACGCCCCCATTCTTGTAATAGGGAACATTACTAAAATATTTCTATCTTTAACTTTTATAGATTAGAATGATATTAATAATTATATTTAAGCAGCAGAGGTTATAAAAATTCGACGAACGGACGACATATACCCTATAAATACGTATATGCCAACCTGAAACAAAAAAACAACACCAACAACTCCAACAACCACCACGACAATAACAATAACAATAACAACTAGGGACACAGTCATCATCAAAATATATGCATATCCATTAAACAACATTTCGATTCAAACATAGTTTTTAACCAAAATCAGTTAAATTTGTTCTTAAAACACACTTGAGTAATAGCATAATTTGAAACATATTTACATAAAACGTGATCCTGAGAGAATGTGTATGTGGAGCTCATTCCGTCAGCATCAACCGTAAACTCCCTCAGCCTGCAAAACATATATTAAAATAGGGGATGTGAGTATGCGGACATACTCAGTGGGGAATACACTATAAGCAGTTATAACCAATTACGTAATGCACACAACATAATGAACTCTTCATTAGTAGTTACCATTGGGGTTACTCATTATTTAACTCATTGGGTAGCCCCCTGTGGGCCTCCTCGAAGGTACTTCTTATACATTGAGCCCCTTGTAGGCCTCCTCGAGGGTACTGCATTAACATTAAGCCCCTTGTGGGCCTCATCGAGGGTACTTCTTTACGGCACACAGCCTCGACCCCTTGTGGGTCATATTTCTAGCTCACATGCATGCACAAAACATAACAATGATTATAATCATACAACGTACTTACAGATAGAGTAAACCCCACCTCGTGTAGATGTTTCAAAATAAAGCTCTTGCTTGGTTGTTCGTCCTTGAGCTTTGGATGTCACGCCACCTAGCACTTTAAAATTACTTTTAAATAAGTTTCATATGTCCAAATAAGTATATTAGACACATCAATGCGTATAAATCGTCTAATCTTAACCAAAAACCAACAATACCCTATGAACATAACTTATGTCCAACGTGAAAAATCGCGTAAGACATCATCTATCTTAGATGAACCTCTATATATGCTCAATTATCATCAAAGATCACTAATCAACCATCAAAACATAAATATCAAAGCTTTAACATTGAAAACGGCTTTAACATTGAAAACCCAAACTTGACGTCAAACTAAATTTTTTCAATTTTCGAATACGTCGGTCGAAAAATCCGAATAAATCATTTTAAGCTTTATTCATATCATAGAATCCAAATATGAAGTCAAAATGATCAAATAAAATAAAAAATCCAACATAATAAGGGCTAGGGTTTCGGCCAAAAAGGGTTCTTCCAACGTCTTCGATTTCAAACGTTTTTCTTGCTCAATACATGTTTATATCAACCCAACAATACATATATGAAGGAATATCAAGCATATAAACATCATAAATTCAAGATCATGACCTTCAAAATTTTTGAAAATCATCAAATTCCAAAGAATGAACATATGCTCAAAAATTCAACGTTAAACAACTCATCGGCGATTAACCTAAACAAATATCAAGAAATAATCAAACAACAATATATTCCTTCACAAATCTTCAATATGACCGAAAATTCAACATGCTCAAAAGTTCATGTTTTTCAATTTCTCAAACCGTAGATGTGTTCTAGAGATTGAATTATACCTGAATACGAAATCGAAAATTTAACGGTTGGATCTTAAAAATTTGGAGCTTGAAATTTTAAAAAATTTAGTATGTGTAGTGTGTGTTTTGGAAGAAAATTATGAAGAAAATAATGAGGATGATGAATAGTTATGTATATATATTCATATCCACAAATTTTCTATTTTATTTTTACATTTTCTTTAATAAGGTGATTATTCACTATAAATCTAGAGCATTCCACAAATCCCCACATATTCTTACATAAAATATATATATATATATATATATATATATATATATATATCCATTTATTATTTTCTTCACAAATATTTACCTCATGTATAACAAATTAATTTTATATTTGATTCTTATATCCAAATCACTAATATCATGAATTAATACCCAATGCATAAAAAATTGAACTTTCATTCTAAAATCATAATTATAATTTACTAAAATTTTAAAACTTATAATATCAAACTTTACATTTTTCGCTAGGGCACATCCTCGCTTTTAGCCGAACAACCTGTAAAAACGTTCAAAACTCAATTTTTGTTAGTTCATAATCTAAAGAAAATAATTCACATTTAAAATATATATATATATATCATACTTCTTTAAGAAAAAATTTTGGGGTATTACAACGGGGAACCACAAGAATTTGTTATGAACAATGAATTCGCTATGAAAGTCGATGTATCAATTGGGAAAGTTACTGAATTCAAAAATTCATAATTTTTGCTTGGATTCGAATCTCATGAGGGACGTAAATTCTATTTATTGGATATAGTAACTTTCTTGTCGGATAACTATAAAAAATAGTTTTTACGTTAACCCCCTATGTATATGTATATGTATATGTATATGTATATGTATATGTATATAATGTTATTTATTCCTATATGAAGGCATAAATCCTTAAGATGAAGCCGGAAAAAACTATTACTTATTACAATATGTAGATTATTCCTATAACGGGTCCTGAGTCGGGGCCATAAACTTTTATTACTATATATTTATATAAAGTATTCCTATGGGGGTTCCTACTGTAATAAATTTGAAGACGAATTGGCTTAACTCTAAAAAAGTTAAATTTGACCACAGTTTGGAGCCTGAATTTATGACTTTAAGCTCAATTTTCTTCTTGAAATGAATTTAAGTTTGAGCCATAAAAACCCCAAAGCTCAACTAATTTGGTTCGATTGACTTGAACCACTTTAATTGAATAGATTGTTTTGTTTATGTCAATAGCACAGAGTTGAATTCTACTGAGACATCGAGGAATGCCGAATGTGTTTGCTTGGACTATATTTCACCGCGTGAATCTGCGTATTTAAATAAGAAATGAGGTCCATATCAAGAAGTTGAATATTTTCAACTCGTATAAATTTAATTTTCTTACGTTGCATGGCTACTGTGCATTGAGTTATATCTATGTTCCTTCCTTTTTTTTACAATCATCCTATTTTCATGCACATATTTTTTCTTATTTTTAATAAATGTCACAGTTCGTAATTTAAGAGTAAATTAATATTATTTTTCCATTTTACACATCTTTAAGTACTTTTTTTAATTGATAGTTAGTCATGTGTATGCATTTATCATGACAATTAATAATATTACAAAAATAAATTTCTCTACTTTTTTGGTATGTGTAATTTGACGATTGTAGACACTTACAAAAAACTGGGAGAGTAGGACAAAGGCCGCATCTTATTCGTGATCATCATTACATGTGGTCAGCGATGAAGCAAGGAAATGTTTTATGGAGGGGGAAACTAATTATGTCTTGAAAAGAAATAAAATTTATAAAATTATAAAATAATAATCGATCAGTTTCAAATGAAAGACTTAGGAGATGCAGCGTACATTCTTGGGATCAAGGTTTACCGAGATCGCAAGAGGAAAATGTTGAGCTTATCTCAGGCGTCTTACATTGATATGTGATTACTCGTTTTAGTATGTAGACCGCCAAGAAAGGATTGCTACCTTTCAGACATAGCGTTCCTTTATCTAAGGAGCAGTCACCTATGACTGCAAAGGAGATAGAGGAAATGAGACAAGTTCCTTACGCTACCGCCGTAGGAAGTCTCATGTACGCAATGCTATGTCTGAGACCCGATATCTCGCTATGCGGTAGGCATAGTAGCGAGATATCGATCTAACCTCGACAAGCTCATTGGATCATGTAAAGCATATACTCAAGTACCGAAAAGACTGAGATTATAGTCGGTTTACCATGCGAGATAGTCTAATGCCTTTGGGTTATTCGACTGGGTTTCCAAGTGGACCGTGATGAGAAGAAGTCACCTCGGTATGTGTGTTTACCTTGGGAGGAGGAGTCAGATCTGGCGGAGTGCAAAGCGGCGATGCATTGCGGACTCCACCATGGAAGCCGAATATGTAGCCGCCTTGAGGTCGCTAAAGAGGTTGTATGGTTCAAGAACTACCTCATGGATCTAGATGTGGTACCGGTTTGCCCAAGAGTATCATAGTTTCTTGTGATAACTCGGTGCGATGGCAAACTCGAAGGAACCACGGACCCACAAGGCAACGAAACACATAGAGAAAAGTACTATGTCATACGAGAAATCGTTAGGCGAGGGATGTGCTAATTGAGAAGATTGGCATGCGGATAACCTAGCTGATCCATTCACGAAGAGCTCGCCGCAAAAGTCTACGAAGAGCATATTCGAGGACTTGGATTATGAAGATGACACCCACTTAGAAAGGAAACTTTTGTATAAGTGGTAGAAGCAAAGTGATGGTTTTGTTTGTAATAGCTAGTAGAGACACATTGTATACTAAAAGTTTGCTTTAGTATAAGTGGGAGATTGTTGGTTGTATCTTGAAAGCGCTTTGGTTGAGCTTGTATACAATGTTTCTGTTACCACTATTACAATCTCCTATCCGAATTGTTTACTTGATTGCATATATATATGTCCCTTTATCTCATATATAAGTTAGATCATACGATGTGTTGTAGATCACGGAGTATGTATGATTGGTCGAGCTTAATGAGATATAAAAGTATCACACCGAGACAACTTGAGGACGAGTTGTCGGTATAGTCGCGTGTAGATAAGAAGTGACTTGATTTGGTTGCTTGTCTATGCCGGTGCGCCTCGACGTATTGATGGATCACGGTGAGATGAGTTCTTCTATCGACCGTCGTGAAGAACCTAGATCTCGGAGACTTACGTTGATCTAAACCTCGATAAGGTATTAGGTGAGTATGAGTTCTTGACCATCACTTTGACTTGCTATGGGTGAGGTTACATGAGATAACCCAAGATTCTCTGCATCTTGGGTGGTGGCGGTCTTGTATGTCATGCTAGTTACCCGTGTCGAGTCACCGTATCCGCTTTATGATGATGGCGCCCCTTAAGGAGCTCAAAGGTTTATTGTACTAAACCCCGCAGTTGAGTTATCTCAAGTACAATAATAAGGTTGAGTGGTACTACTTAAGGAATTAAAGATATTAATTATTTTAAGCGATCGAGCGTTGTAAATAATTAATGGACGACGATATCTTAAATACGGGATTCAGAAAGTCTAAGTGCAAGCCGACTCACCTTCGGTAATAAAGGGTAAGTCAAGATTTATTCTCTAGTGGAATGAATAAATGTTTATGAATTAATTTATGTTCGGGCTTAACATAAGATAATTAATTTATTTGAGGCCCATCTTTATTCCTCAGATTTGATCCTGCCTTTGGTCCATCCAGCTCGTAGCTTGGAATAAAATTTTCCTCTCTCTCGGTCCCCCACTGGGACTCTAACTTGATCCTCTCTATCCTAAAGAATATTATTATATTTATTATATATGCATAAATCCTATCTAGATAGGATTTAGGAGTGCATTATAAATATAAGGTGAGAGAAAATCAAGCTAATCCTCAAGATTATTTTCGAGAATTCTATTCCCAAAATAGTGAGATTTTCGAAAATCTTGAGAGAAGGAAATAGGGTGATTTTCTATAGCATTCTCCATAGATTGTCCTCACTCAACATTGGAGTTTAGATAAGCGGATATCGATCCCGAAGATCAAAGCACGAGTCTTGATCTATTCATCCCCGACAGATTCGCAGGTAAACACGAGAAAACTCCTACGTGTTGCAATTAATTATATAGGTGCATGCTAGGCATATAATCAATGTATGGTGAATTAAACATCCAAGATAGATCCTCGGGAGAAGGTTAAAATCAGATTTCCCTACACTGTGCACCCCCCGAATCACCAAGGGGGTCGTGGAAAGAGGAAGTGGGAAGGACCCCACCAAGGACAAGGATCCAATGCTGGCCAGGCCGACAGGAGGCCGTGGCAAGGGAATAACGTGCCATCTGGGCACGGGCAAGGAAATGGAGGCCCCATGGTACCCGCACCTGGCAGGGGAAAACAAAAATTCGTAAGGCTCCCTGTGTGCCCAAGGTGCCATATGAGTCACAAGGGGGCGTGCGCATTCACCAATGATGGATGCTTCAAGTGTGGCCAGAAGGGTCACTACTCAAGAGATCGCAGGATACGCCAGGGAAATGGCGCCCAATGTGCCCAACCAAGTCCAAATGATCCGGCTATCCAAGCTCAATCGTTCCAGCAACACCCCCCGATTCAGTACTTCCAGCTAAATCAACGACCATATCAACCACGGTGGCAACGACAACAACAATGGAGACACAGCAGCGGCGAAAGACGATAGCCCCAACAACAACAACAACAACGATGTAGCAACGCGGCAACAACAACAACAAGATCAACAACAAAGAACCACCATCGCAAGCCGGGGCCTCGCCTCAACCAAGAAAGAGAGTTCCCACAGAGTCGCAGGAACCAAGGAAACTTGGCGGTATGAGAATCTTCTCCAATTCCTCGTTATTCTCTTGTTCGACATCTGGCGCCTCGCGTTCTTTTATTCTTTGAAGCATGCGTGAGAGAACTTAGGATTAGATCCTAAACGCCCGAACAAATTATGAGAATTTCTTCTCCAGAGGGAGACATAAAACGATAACCCACATATGCTCGAACCTAGAACTTGGACTAGGCTCACTTAAGGTCATGAAAGATAACCTTCATGTCATACCTATGAAAGATGTGGACATAATCCTAGGAATGGATTGGTTAACCGAACAAAATGCGACCATCCTGTGTAATGAAAGGAAAATTTCTTTCCAACATCTCGGAGAGAAACCTACAGACTTTCACGGGATCAGCATGGGGAGGAGAGTCCCAATCATATCCGCACTACAAGCAAGGACGTTGCTGAACAAGACAGAGAACCATGCCTACCTCGTCTATCTCCAAGAGGAAGAGCAGAATGAGAGAAGGATAGAAGACGTCCCGATCGTGAAGGAGTATCCCGATGTATTTTCTAACGAACTACCGGGATTACCGCCAAATCGACAAATCAATTCACGATCGACCTTGAACCAGGTTCTGCCCCTGTGTCGAAAGCCCCATACCGGATGGCACCAAAGAAACTTGAGGAATTGAAGATCCAACTGCAAGAACTCTTGGAGTTAGGATTCATTAGACCCAGTGTGTCTCCATGGGGAGCACCTATCCTTTTCGTGAAGAACAAGGATGACACTTTGAGAATGTGCATAGACTATCGAGAGTTAAACAAGATAACTCTTAAGAATAAGTATCCTTTGCCCCGAATTGACGATCTGTTTGATCAACTTAAGGGAGCATGAGTCTTTTCAAAGATAGATCTAAAGTCGGGATACCACCAACTAAGAATTAGACCAGATGATGTACCTAAAATGGCTTTCCGTACAATGTATGGTCATTTCGAATTCATCGTCATGCTCTTTGGACATACAAATGCCCCAGCAGTATTTATGGATATCATGAATAGGGTATTTCACCCATACTTAGATAAATTTGTCTTAGTATTCATAGACGATATCCTAATATACTCCAAGAATAACCAAGAACACAAAGAACACTTGAGAACTGTGCTGCAAACATTGAGGCAAGAGCAACTCTTTGCCAAGTTTATCAAGTGTGAATTCTGGTTAGGTGAAGTGACATTCTTAGGTTATATCGTGTCCGCTGAGGAAATCAAAGTAGACCCCTCGAAGATCGACACAGTTCGTGAATGGGAGTCGCCGAAGAACTCGAATGAAATTCAGAGTTTCTTAGGACTTGCATGCTATTATCGAAGATTTATTGAGGGATTCTCAACGATAGCCCGACCCATGACCCAACTGTTGAGAAAGGGGATCAAGTACACTTGGACCGCTGAGTGTGAGGCTAGTTTCCAGAGACTGAAGGAGTTGCTAACTACAGCACCTGTGCTAGCAGTACCCGAAGCAGATAAAGAATACACAATCTACGCGGATGCTTCAAAGAATGGACTAGGATGTGTTCTGATGCAAGAAGGCAAGGTTATTGCTTATGCTTCAAGGCAATTACGCCTACAAGAGTTGAACTATCCTACGCACGACCTGGAATTAGCAGTGGTCGTACATGCCTTAAAGACTTGGAGGCACCACCTTTATGGAGTTAGATGTGGAATCTATACTGACCATTAAAGCCTGAAGTATTTCTTTGAGCAGAAAGATCTTAACATGAGGTAGCGTAGATGGTTAGAACTAGTGAAAGATTACGACTGTGGTATAAATTACCACCCAGGTAAGGCTAATGTTGTAGCCGATGCCTTGAGTCGTAAATCCCACCCTAGTTTGGGATGTCTCCTCAGTCATGAGGAAATACTTATAAAGGAATTTCAGAGGATGAACATCGAAGTCATAGACCCGTCTTTGACGATATAGGGCTGTATTGCAACGTTGATTGCAATCCCGGACTTAAGATCCCGAATCTTGGAAGCTCAGAGGAAGAGCAAGAAGCTAGAGAAAATACGAGCCAAGATCAAGGACAACGACCACAAGAATTTCAAGGAAACTATATATAACGTCTTGTTGTATGACGAGAGAGTGTGTGTTCCAGAAGACGAAGAGCTTAAGAGCGAGATCTTGAAGGAAGCCCATGAGACTTCTTATACCGTATGTTTGGTATGAATTTGTGCTGATTCTTGGTATTGTTTTACATGTCGTTTTCAGTGGTTTTTCCTATTTATGCCGTTGGTTTGATTAATATTTATCGACTCGGACTTACTTCATTTGTTTCGATGTTTTGTAGAAAAACGGCATTAAAATAGAAAGTTGATTGAAGATTATCGCGATTAACGTCTTGTTGTATGACGTGAGAGTGTGTGTTCCAGAAGACGAAGAGCTTAAGAGCGAGATCTTGAAGGAAGCCCATGAGACTTCTTATACCGTATGTTTGGTATGAATTTGTGCTGATTCTTGGTATTGTTTTACATGTCGTTTTCAGTTGTTTTTCCTATTTATGCCATTGGTTTGATTAATATTTATCGACTCGGACTTACTTCATGTTTCGATGTTTTGTAGAAAAACGGCATTAAAATAGAAAGTTGATTGAAGATTATCGCGATTAACGTCTTGTTGTATGACGAGAGAGTGTGTGTTCCAGAAGACGAAGAGCTTAAGAGCGAGATCTTGAAGGAAGCCCATAAGAGAGTGTGGTTTTATGCCGTTGGTTTTATGCCGTGGTTTTTCCTATTTATGTCGTTGGTTTGATTAACGTCTTGTTGTATGACGAGATAGTGTGTGTTCCAGAAGACAAAGAGCTTAAGAGCGAGATCTTGAAGGAAGCCCATGAGACTTCTTATACCGTATGTTTGGTATGAATTTGTGCTGATTCTTGGTATTTTTTTACATGTCGTTTTCAGTGGTTTTTCCTATTTATGCCGTTGGTTTGATTAATATTTATCGACTTGGACTTACTTCATTTATTTCGATGTTTTGTAGAAAAACGGCATTAAAATAGAAATTTGATTGAAGATTATCGCGATAGAAGTTCATAGGCGCAAACGGATCGCAATTTGAAAATCGAACGCGAGAGAACGGAGCGAAACGTCAAAGTCGCGCATGAGCGCCCGAACGCCCGCGCGCCAACACCTCGCCTCGCCCGTCGCCCGTGCGCCCAACCTCAGCTCCCCAGTGCGCGTTCAGCATGCCTCTCCGTCCGGTGCTGGGAGCCCAACGCTCGCCTCGCCCATCGCCCGCACAACGCTGCACACCCGCCAGCGCGCGCCTCACCACAACCCAGCACACCACATGCCCGCGTCGCCCGCTCAACGCCCAGCCTTCTCCATCCGGCGCTGGGCATCTCCTTCAGCGCCCGCTCGAGCCTCAGCCGGCGCTCGTTCCAGCTCGGCCACGCGTTCTCAACGCATGATTCTCCCAACCGGTGCTTGATTCCCTGCCGACGCTGGACGTGTGTCCAGAATCTTGGCGCGTCCGGCGCTGTGCTCCATCCGGCGTTGGGGTGCTACGGCTGTTCAATCAAGAAACTCCCCGCGTCCGGCGCTGCGTGCGAAATCCTGATCTATAAATACTGATTTAACGCTGAAACCCTAGTTCTAATTTTTATTTCATTAGTCTGTTTATTTTCGAGAACACATTCCTCCACGCGAATTCTTCCTCATTTGTTTTCCAAGTAATTTCCTTTGCATTGGATTGATTCAAGAGCTTTGATTCAAGAGATTCATCAACGACTATTGCAATTGTAAGGATTGATATTCACTTTTCTTCTGTTGAATTATTGAATAATGATTTCTATTAATTTCAATTGTTTGATCCGTGAGATGAGCACGAACTAATCTTCTTCTAGGGTAGGGTGATTCAAATTGATTGATTGTTTATTTGTTTTGATTGAGTATACCAATTGAATCTTAGGGTTTACTGTTAAGTGATTGATCACCATTTAATTGTTTATATTTCGTGTATTATCGAGAGATAGATACGTTGCATCATAGGAATCAATTGGCTTAGAGGTTACCAGAAACGGGTACTCTAATAGTTTATGTATTTGTGAAATTTGATAACCTAGGTTTAATCCACGGAACGAAAGTCGAGTATTTGGATTGAGGTTTGAGGATTGCATGAGTAGGTAGATTTCTTAAACAAGCATAAATCAATTAATCAAGGCGAAGAACCCTAATACCCTAGTCTTTCTCACAATCTTAAATTACTCCTGTTGCTATTGAATTGCTTTGAACATTTGTTTGAATCGTTTGCGTGATTTAATTTCCTGTTAATCTTAGTTAAGTATCCCCCAATCAAGTTTAGGATTTAGATTTACCGTTTTTATCGTAACACATCATAAGCCCTGTTAAGTCTTCCTTGAGAGATTCGACTTGGGTCGACCTTACCACACTATAGGGACCTCGTACTATTGCGAGCGACTTAGTAGAACAATTTGGTAAGAACAAATTTTACACCCCGGGAGCACCAAAATGTACCAAGATCTCAAGAAGAAAATTTGGTGGGATGGAATGAAGCGAGACGAAGCTTCATTCGTAGAACGTTGTTTGACGTGCCAACAAGTGAAAACACTCCACCAACAACCGTATGGAACCTTACAACCGCTAGACATACCGTAATGAAAATGGGATGACATAGCCATGGATTTTGTTACCGGGCTACCCAAATCACAAAGAGGAAATACCGCTATTTGGGTCATCATTGATCGTTTGACCAAGAGCGCGTATTTTTTACCCATTCCGATAACACATGGATCAGACAGACTAGCATAGTTGTACGTTCGAGAAGTCATACGTTTACATGGAGTCCCAAAGACTATCACGTCTGATAGAGATTCAAAATTCACATCCAGATTTTGGACGAGCTTGCAAAAAAAATTGGGAACTCGACTATATTTCAGTACCGCGTTCCACCCACAGACGGACAAACAATCCGAGAGGACCATTCAAACGCTTGATGACATGTTGAGAACCGTTGTCCTCGATAGAGGAGAAAGTTGGGAACAAGTGTTACCACTTGTGGAATTCGCCTACAATAACAGCTACCAAGCAACTATTGGAATGGCCCCGTACGAAGCTCTTTATGGAAAGAAATGTCGATCACCACTCTTTATGGAAAGAAATGTTGGAACAAGTGTTACCACTCTGTGGGCAAAATGATCGAGATCGTGAGACAGATCCGCCAACGGATCAAGGAGGCCCAAGACCGACAGAAGTCGTACGCCGACAAACGTCGCACAGAGCTACAATTTGAAGTGGGAGACAAAGTGTAATACCCTGTATTTCTGTAACAGATATTAGCTCTTGATTAAGAGCTTTAAAAGAAGGGCATTGCATCCTTAAGAAAGAGTTGGTTAAGTTAGAAGCTTTTACGTTAAGCTTCGAGTTGAGAAGATAAAATTGAGACGGATTGGAGATAGAATCTGAGATAAGATTCTTAAATCTAGTTGAACATAAGAAGACCTAGATTTAAATAGTTTTGAGATGATAGATACATTCTCAAAGAGTTCTTGATTTCAGAAAATTGAGAATTTCAAAGTTTATGTTTTTGTGACGTCGGCGTTTGCCGATTAAGCTCGAATGAAGAGCGAAATATTTTAAAATGGTTTTTAAGGTCAAAAATATGTTTAATTATTATATTTTGATGTTTATGGCAATTATTGAGTTTAAAAGTAGAGATTCAAATAGAGGTTGTTTTATCAGATAATTACTGTCGATTTCTCGCTATAAAAACGTTGTGCATTATTCTACAATATTTATAATTATTTTCTACAATAAAAGTGATTTTTATCTATTAAAGAATATGAGAAAAAGAAAAGAAAATTTAGTTTTCTAGAAGGGGTGAATAAGCACCACATAAAAGAAAATTAAAATTTAATTAATTATTACATAATATAAAGTTTATACTTTAGACTTTTCAAAGCTTATTCTTCTTCATTCTCTCCCTCAATTCACGTAACACACACTCACACACACATTTTCACACACAAAATTTTGAAACCTTCATGGTAAAAATAGGAAGATCCAATCGTTGAATTTTCGATCGGTCTTCGAATAGAGGTATAATCTCGTACCTAGAACACATCTACGGTTTGAAATTTTTTAAAATATGAACCTATGTGTTTATGAAATTTTTGGTCCTTATGAATAATTATGAAGGATATATTTTTTTTGATTATTTCATGATATTATGATAGATTCGTCGTCTACGTATTGTTTAATGTTGAATTTGTAAAGCATATGTTTATTATTTGAAATATTGATAAATTTCAAAAATAAGGGCATGCTTTGATCTTGAATTTATGATGTTGATATGTTTGAATTGTCTTCATATATGTGTTATTGGATTGGTATAAACATGATTGGAGCAAGAAAAACGTTTGAAATCGAAACTATGCAAAATTTTCTAAAAGGACCGAAAACCCTAGCCCTTATATTGTTGGATTTTTTATTTTATTTGATAATTTTGACTTCATATTTGGATTCGATGATATGAATAAAGTCTAAAATGATTTATTCGGATTTTTCGGCTGACGTATTCAAAAATTGTAAAATTTTAGTTTGTCGGCGAAAATGGGTTTTCAATGTCAAAGCTTTGATCTTTATGTTTTGTTGATAAAATGATGATCGTTAATGATAGTTGAGCATGTATAGAGGTTCGTTGGGGTTAGATAACGTCTCGCGTGAGTTTTGACGTTAGACATAAAGTATGTCTTAAGGGGATTTTCGGTTATGGCTAAGATGAGATGATTGAAGCTTGTTGTTGAGTTTTATATACTCATTGAGACATATGGTGATGAATTGGTGGAGTTTGGGCTATGTTTGGATGGTTTGGTATTGATATGGCGATGCGTTTATAAAGGTTACGCTGCCGAAATTTCGATAGAATTTGTTTGTTAATAAGATGTTAGAGGATGCAATGACCCAAGTGTTGATAGACCATGGTGTTTTGATATCGAGAAGATATAGTCGTGTCAACGACTAAGATAAGTCATGTTCTTGTTTGGTTCTTGATAGACTTGTATGCCGTTTTATGTGGATTGATGATCCAAGCGGGAAGAAGAACAAAGTGAAAGGAAAAAGGTACAGTCCTCGAGTGACTGTCACCATGTGGGTATAAGTATTTTCTATAATGATATGCTTATGCTTTATATATTTTCAAATGACATGACATGCTTTTGCATAAAAGATGATATGAGATTTTATGATATGCATTTATTTGAAAAATTGATTGACTTACCAAAGTTTTGAGCATGAGCATAAGCATAATGCACTACCTATCCACGAAAAGAAAGAAAGAAAGAAAGAAATGACCGACGTCGGGTATGACCGTAGTTGAGATCATTCGGGACCAACTCAGGTATGTGATATTAAGGTGTTTGAGAATGAGACCTACTTCTCAACACAAAGAAAATATAAGTGGATATGGGAAGGAAAATAAAGCTGCATGCAGACATGAAACATGCATATGCATATGATATGATGATATGAGCATGTATGAACAGATTCAAGAAGCATTATTCAGGTAATTTTAATAAAATCCCTGCATGAGTTTATTTTGTGGCAAGTCAAGAATATAGCCCTAATGGCAAAGTTTTAAAATGTTTTTGGCGTATACCCACTGAGTGCATTTTTGTACTCACGCCCTGCATATATTTCTAAATATGCAGGTTGAGCTTGAGAGGATGCTGGAATCGAATGCTGCGCGAAGGAGCTTCTTTAAGTAATTTGATTCATGATAATAGTGATCAATTGTTGATGTTATTCATTCGATGCTCACATGCTTTGTTGCCCAGAGAATTATGTCTTCATACAAAATTCTCAGCCACACTTTCCGTTGCCGAACTTTGGTCTTTAATTGTTTATGTATTCTGCTAGAACAAAATGATCATGTTCAATACTCTGTTATGATTCAAATTGTTGATAAATTCTCAAAGTTTTCGAAGCATGCTCAATTATGTACATTCTTGATAATGATTATTTCGCTGTCCTTTTCATTTGATTTTTTTTGTGATTGGAGGACCTAGAATCAATCTTTATCCAATTATATTTTACCTTCTTGAACCATAAATGTTCGATTCATTCATGATGAAAGTTGTTGTCATCTTTTCTCATGACATATGTTTGAGCCCGTTGTCGTTAAATTTTCTTCTTAACCCCGAGTCACGACCTAATTACTTGATTAAGTAGTTGGGTTGTGACACAAAGTCTTCTTGAAGATTTCTCAATCAAAAGGAATCGTCAGATTTGGAATAAAAGGGAAGTTACGACCATGTTTCATAGGACCCTATGAAATTTTGGAAAGGATAGGACCAGCGGCTTACAGACTTGCATTGCCGCCAAGTTTTGGAAACGTGCACAATGTGTTTCACGTTTCACAACTAAGGAAGTACATACATGACCCCAGCCCTATGATACCACCGACAGATATTATCCTCGATGACAATATGAGTTATGTAGAACTGCCTACGGAAATCTCAGACCGACGTATCCAAAAGCTAAGGAACAAAGAGATACCGTTAGTGAAACTTCTATGGAGACACCATGGACAAGAAGAAGCAACACGGGAACCGGAATCGCTATGAAGAAATACCCGATCTTTCCAAGGTTAACAAATTTGGAACTAAATTTATTTTAAGGGGGATGGTATGTAATAACCCGAAAAATTTAAAACTTTTATTAGTGATGCTTAAACCAATTACTTGTGGTGCTTAGACCTTAATTATGTTTAAGGTAACCAACGAAACGAATTAGAATCGATTCGGAGATCGAAAACTAGAGAAATAAAAAACTAGTGACTAGTCCTACCGGATTAGGTTTTCTAAATAGCCTGAACATAGAATGAAAGATCGAGAATGAATCTCAACAAAAGGATTTCATTTCTAGAATCCTCTCACGAAAACATGTGAGAAGCCAAGAATGAGAATTTTCGGGCATGCTTGCCCAATCAGTCTTAAAAGTACTATTTACGAGCCGAATCAACTTCCAGTCTGTGCAAATCTTGATAATTAGTGATAACAATCAAAATCTTGAAGGAATATATTATTATGAATTTAGAAATTATAAGAATCAATTTCTGAAAGAAATTCCTGAAGAACTTAACCGAACGCCGGAAAAATATACCGGAAAAACCCTAAACTGTTCCGAACGAACCGAAACTCTAACCAAGGGTCTAAATCAATAAGAAATGATTTATAAGACCCAAATAAATTATGGAAGCTCAAGAATTCAATAGAATTTCAAATGAGCATAATTTAATCGTCGGACGCTGTTTTTCCGCGATAACTCGGAATTGACTTATCGGATGCCATCCGAACTTCATGAAATTATTATAATCTATGAAATAAGTCTTTTTAATTCTATTTAATAAATTAAAATCTTAATGTTCGAGAAATCAATCGAAAGCACGTTAAAACTTAAAGAGTCGATATTAACATGCCGAATCGGGTAATTTGACCATTCCTTCTCCCAACTACCACCAAGACCATCCCAAATGAGCTAATGACAGCCCTTTAGGCTGAAATACAGCAGCAAACATGTCCATATGTAGCCCTTCACTCTAGAACCATATTTCTCTCTCTAATTCAAATTTCTCTCATTTGTTCTTCATGTTCTAAGCTTTAATCCCCCATTTCAAACCATTCCAACCCTCAAATAATTATTCTAAGACCATAAAAAGGTAGGATTCATCATTCTCTTCATTTATAATGGAGTATAATTTTTTTTAGATTTTTCTTGAATTATTTCATGAAAAACCCTAGTTTTGCTCTCCATTTTTTTCATGACTTTTGAGCCACCAAATACTCTCAAGCCATGAAAGAAATATGCTTAGAAAAATGTTCTAAGTTTGTATTTAAATTTTGAGAATTTTTGGAGCATGTTTAATATTTTTCGATTTATGTTATATTTCTTTTCATATGAGATAAAGCATGCTTTTGTGAATATTATTTGATATTGTTGCTTGTTGATGTATTAGAAGCATGTAGGATAAATATGATAATTTTCAGATTTTTTTTGTATTTTTTTATGAAAAAGCCGTGAGCTATATGGCATTTTTGAGCCATGGTTTTATTTTTCTTTTTGTAAAATAGTTGAGAAATAGTGTTTAATATATGATATGAACATCATATATTAATCTTGAAATTATTGGAACACTTATCCTATTTTTCATGAAAATACCGAAACATATATATATTTTTAGACTATTATTTTTATTTTATTTATTGAAAAATAGTTGAGGTATAGTGTTTAATATATGATATGAACATCATATATGAATCTTGAAATTATTGAGACACTACTATTTATTCATGATGACCGAAAATATATGTTTATATATTAGGTTTTATTTGATTTTTAATTGTTGAAAATGATATGATATGTGATTTTATAAATATTGGTTCGTGTTTAATGTTAATATTACATGTTATTGCATAATATAAACATATTGTGAAGGAATGAAATTTATTGAATATGTATATATATATATATATATATATGTATATATAATTACCGAAATATATATATAGTTAAAAGGCATGTGTTTTAATTTTAATGTATGCTATGAGATTATATTTCATGTTTAGTATATGATATAAGCATGATATGATTTTTGTGAAATTTATTGAACACCAATGCTCATTAAATCATTAATGCAGAAAACTTTGGTGGTTTTAAACCATGCATTGAAATTTTATATGATGATATTGAACTGAAAATTAAATCTTATAGTATGATAGGAGTATAACATAATTTTATTGGAATTTATTGGATACATATGCTAATTATTGTTAATTATTGAAAACATAGCAAAATTGTTAAGTATGAGTTTAATTTTAAAGATAAATGATGCTATGATAGTTAGCTATAAGTTTGGAATGAATGGTTGTGATTGTGATGAATGAATGGAATACTTATGCACACATACACAATGGTTGGCATTATGTTGAAAATTAGGGTTTTCTAATGCTTTAGTATAGTTCATGTTGTGTGTGATATTGTATGGTGTTGAATGGTTATGTTTATGTATGCCGACAAACAAAACCCCAAACGTAAACAACATAATACTTTATGTACGAGAATCCAAAAGAAATCGACTAATTTCGATAACTTAAGAAGGAATTAATGAGAATCGAAGTTAGACACAAATTAGGGTTTTCTATTAATAATAGGATACTCAAACGTGAGTTCCTAAGTTAAAGAAACCAAAAGCCGAGTTACAACGTTAATACCCAACAACGATAATCTAATACGATATTAGATTGAGCGATAAGACAACTCGACAACGAATAGCGATTATACAACTTATATAATCTCTGACAAGTTAAGAGAAACAAACAATGTTATAATGTGTAAACAAAGATTTCGAACATAAGATGTCGATCCCTATGCCCCAAAGGTCGAGTTAATATTCCCGAAGAAATTCATCTATTCATAAATACTTACTTACATGGTAGCATGTGCTCACTTGAATCATAAGTCAAGACTCCTCTTTTATTCATCGTGCTATATGACAAGTCGTCAAGCATAACCTACTAGGACTTAACTACAATTGTTAAGTCTAGTTAGTGGCTTGAGAATATCCTAATATACTAATCACAACTTGAATACTAACAATCTATAACGTAATAACGTTTAGAAGAACACTAAGGTTAAGAGTCGAGGATAGACTCAGAGTATGTGATTCATAAGTTGAGGTTCACCTATGAATGATGAAGTAATATAATTTGGGAATTGAGAATGTAAGATAATACAAATTATCTTAAAACCACCACATGAAATCATAAAGAAACCCTAATTGGGAACTTTAAGTCGTAATTTATAAACGACCTTCGATCGATAGAAAGAATCTAAGAAAGGTTGTTTTCTTATGAAGGGTTTGATCGTACGTAGTCGGCGAGGAAGAACAACCACACCCTGCTCACTTAGACTTACTAGCTTCGAACTAGCAGGTGGGCTCTCTTGAAACAAAAATGACATGCATGTCTATTTCAAAGCATGATTTACAAAAGCTTTATGAAATATTATTCCATGAACTGTTATTGACTGCCAAATGTTTATGTTTTGTTATGATCCTATCTGAGATTGGTATATCCAATGTGGTATGTGAATGAGTTGGTCCACCAACGTTAAAAAAGGATAACGATCAGATCCGACTTAGTTAAGGACTAACTCGGATTGTGTACACGTGTGACTGTGTGTTAAGGTTAGATACCTCGATCGGTCATAGCGACTATGTGTAGGTGGCCACCTCCATAGTGCGCGAATGAATGAATGAATGAATGAATGAATGAATGATCAGATATGGAAACAACGTGGATGAAATAGTCAGGCCTAACACTTTTGAGAAATGATAAAATATTTGATAGGCATGAGTCTTTCAACTAAAATCTTCATGTGCTATTGTGGGCAGTTCAATAACTTCAAATAAAGAAAATATTTTCGGCAATGAGTCCACTGAGTACTTTTGTACTTAGCCCTTCATCTCGTTTTTGATGTGCAGGTTGAGCAGGGACTGATGATGGGTGCGAGGTGGTGCAGAGTAGCAGTTATTTTGTTGCTTATTAGAAAGGATTTCTTGAACCTTGGGCATGTATCGTCATATGCATGTCCACACGTTTATTGCTGCCTAACTCTGATATTATTTTGATGTCTTGATTATAACTGCTTTCATACCGTATTGAACTTGAGGTCGTACCTCGTTCCTTGAATTCCGCCCTGATTGGGTTATATTTGAACCTTGAACCTTTTGGCAAGTCCTTCTGTGACTTGAGTTGATATTGAATAGCTTATCCCTTTTAGTTCATGCGTTGATGAGTAGTTCATTTGTTAATTGCATTGATTAGTTATGTTTATATCCGCTGCTTTATCATACTAGTGACGATCCATATGATCCATACTTCTTTGAGAAGTCGGGTCGTCACAATTTTATATTTATGTATAATTAAGTTTTAATTAACAAGAGTTTCAATAGAAGTAGGATTCTTATTAGGGTTAGCTTATTTACTTTATATATATATATATACATATGTACACACGCACACACTCATAAAAACACATACAAAAAGAAAAGAGAAGAAATTGCTCAAGTGCAACGAAGCTTTCTTTCCTGTAAGTTTTGAATTTTTAAAACTCAAGATATCCCATGAATTTTTTTTATACATGAACATATATAATATAAAATGAATTGTTACAGATAAGAATTTTGGGTTAAACTATGTTTCCACCGGAAAGTTGAGAGAATGAGACATGATTGTGAGATATAAGATTTTTCTCTTTTATTATTCATTTAATGATTATCATTATTGTTGTTATTATATTATTATTTACGTTTGGTTCATGATTTTGGGTAATGGCTGCCTTAGTTAACTCCTATTTTTTTTATATACAAATGTTTTACATAATAAGTGGAGAGTTGATTTTGATAGGCTCTACGTCAGTTCAAAAAGAAAAAGTTGGGCACTGAATTACTTCTTTTATTAAGTTTGGTTCTAGTTGGTTAAACTATTTCATTAATAGTCCATTACAATGTTTTTAATTAGTTCTGTATAATATAATAATTTTAATTACTCTTATAATATAGTTATACCTATTTTAATAAATTGAATAGCTGTTTAATACTATGATTTGGAACAAAGCCGTGAATTGATTATATAGTATAGATAATTTAATACTGTATTAATTGTTAAGATTGATTGGTTTAAATTTAAGATTTTTTATTTTCAGAAACCTTTATTTTGGATTACACTGTTACGATTTTGAAATTAATTCTTTGGCCTGACATATATAAATATATGTATATATATTATTTATTAGTTTGAAAGTGTTATTATTATGTTTAATAAGTATCCTAAGTAATTACTTTTGGAATGACCGAATGGATTTATATCATTTTAGTGAGTTAAACTTTTTAGTTGAGTAACCTTATCTAATACTTAATTATGATTAAGAAAAATTTCTTTAACGTTTTTATCAAGCCCTTATGATATTGTATTGATTGAACTAGGTACGGTGCAACTAGGACCCTCGTCCCAAAATTGATTGATTTAGATTTGTTGTACTCGACAAAACAAGGTGGGTGAAATCTTTTCTAACTTGTAAATATGTGATTTGGAATAAACATATTTATTGTGGATAAAATTCTCTTTAAATTGCAAACATGTGTTTTGGAATAAACATATTTATTGTGGGATTTACTCTATCTGTAAGTTTATGGTGATAATCATTGTTGTGTTTTGTTACATTCATGGTGAAAGCCTGTGTGGCGTATTATTGCCTATGTGGCGAATCATAGCCTATGTGGCATATCATTGCCTGTGTGGTAGGATTTTTAAGCCGATGAGGTCTGAGTTTTGACGGTGAGTCATTGACTATGTATATATATCCTATGCCTGTGTGGCAGGATTTTTAAGCCAGTGAGGTTGAGTCTTGACGGTGAGTCATTGACTAAGTATATATCATATGCCTGTGTGGCAGGATTTTTAAGCCAGTGAGGTTGAATATGATTGACTATTACTTTCTTACGATGTATACACGTTTGGACAAATAAAATAATGATATTCCTTCTTCCCCACCATTGAGTATGTTTTTGTGCTCACCCCCTTTTTATCTAAAATATTTCCAGGTCAGTGATCATGGAGTGGCGTGGCGGTGTGTGTGATATATACATGTTTCCAGTCATCCCAAGGAAGTACAGATAATACGGATCATCACTGGTATAATAATGCAGCGGATATATACATAACTAATCAATGTAATTAACAAAAGAACTACTCATAACGCATGAATTAAAAAGGGATAGCTATTCAATACCAACTCAAGTCACATAAGGACTTGCTAAGAGGGTTCAAGGTTCAGAAATAACCCAATTAGGGCGCAATTCATGGAACGAGGTACGACCTCAAGTTCAATACGATAATGGAAAGCAGTTATAGTCAAGATACCAAAATAATATCAGAGTTAGGCAGCAATAACGTGTGGACATGCATATGACGATACATGCCCAAGGTTCTAGAAACCTTTCTAATAAAGCATCAAATCAACGCCACCACTGCACCACCGCACCCATCATCAATCCCCGCCAACCTACACATAAAAACGAGATCTAGGCTAAGTACAAAAGTACTCAATGGACTCATTGTCAAAATATTTTCTTTATCATTTTCTAAAAGCGTTCGGCGAACTATTTTATCCATGTTGTTCCATATCGATCACCATTTGTTCATTCATTCATTCATTCGCACTATGGAGTGGCCACCTACACATAGTCGTTGTGACCGGTCGAGGTAGCTAACCTTAACACACAACACGTGTACACAATCCGAGTTAGTCCTTAACTAAGTCGGATCCGATCGATACCCTTTTTAACGCTATGGACCAACTCATTCACATACCACATTGGATATACCAATCTCAGATAGGATCACAACAAAACGTAAATATTTGGCAGTCAATAACATTTCATGGAATAATATTTCATAAAGCTTTTGTAAATCATGCTTTGAGATAGATATGCATATCCTTTTTGTTTCAAGAGAGCCCACCTGCTAGTTCGAAGCTAGTAAGTCTAAGTGAGCAGGTGAAATTGTCCTTCCTAGCCAACTGACACGATCAAACCCTTCATAAGAAAATAGCATTTCTTAGATTCTTTCCATCGATCGAAGGTCGTTTATAAATTATGACTTAAAGCTCCCAATTAGGGTCTCTTTATGATTTCATGTGATTGTTTTAAGATAATTTCTATTATCTTACATTCTCAATTCCCAAACTATATTACTTCATCATTCATAGGTGAACTTCAACTTATGAATCACATACTCTGAGTCTATCTTCGACTCTTAACCTTAATGTTCTTCTAAACATTATTACGTTATAGATTATCGGTAATTAAGTTATGATTGGTATATTAGGATATTCTCAAGCCACTAACTAGACTTAAGAATTGTAGTTACGCCCAGTAGGTTATGTTGGCGACTTGTCGTGCACGACAAATAAAGAGAGAGTATCGACTTATGATTCAGTGAGCACATGCTATCATGTAAGTAAGTACTTGAGAATAAACGAAGTGCTTTGGGAATATTAACTCGACTTTTGAGACATAAGGATCGACATCTTATGTTCGAATCTTTGCTTACACATTACGACATTGTTTGTTCATCTTAACTCATCGGAGATTTCATATGCTGTATAATCGTTATTCGTTATCGAGTTGTTTTAACGCTCAACTAATATCGTATTGAGTTGTCGTTATTGAGTATCAACGGCGTAGCTCGGCTTTTGGTTTTTCTAACTTAGGAACTCACGGTTGAGTAACATTTTAATAGTAGCAAACCCTAATTTATGTCGAACTTCGATTCTCGTTGGTTCGTTCTTAAGTTATCGAAATTGGTCGATTTCTTTTGGATTCTCGTACATATAGTATTATGTTGTTTATGTTTTGGGTTTTTGTTTGTCGGTACAACATAAACATAAACATTCAACACCCAACAATACCATACACAACATAAACTATACTAAAGCATTAGAAAACCCTAATTTCTAACATAATATACAATCATTGTGTATGTATGCATAAATGTTTCATTCATTCACCATAATCACAACCATTTATTCTAAGCTTATAATTTCACTATCATAGCATTATTTAACATTAGAAGTAAACCCATACTTAGCCATTTTGTTACGTTTTCGATAATTAGCAACAATTAGCATATGTATCCAATAAATTCCAATAAAATCATGTTATACTCCTATCATACTATGTAGTTTAATTACCAACTCAATATCATCATATAAAATTTTAAATCATAGGTTAAAACATATAGTTTTCGGCAATCACCATTTAATGAGCTTTGGTGTTCAATAAATTCCACAAAATTATATCATGCTTATACCATATACTAAACATGAAATATCATTTCATATCACGCATTAAAATTTAAACCCATGCTTTTCACCCCGATATATTTTCGGTAATCACATATATATATACATACTCAATAAATTTCATTCCTTCACAACATGTTTATATTATGCAATAACATGTAATATTAACATTAAACATCAATTAATATTTATAATATGAACCAAATGCTTGGAATTCTTTTTGCCTCACACATATTTTACATATGTATTCAATAATTTCCAACAATGCATATTATGTTCATAGCAACAATATCAAATAATATTCACAAAATTATGCTTTATCATATATAAAAGAATTAAAGCATAAATAAAAAAAAACAAACATGCTCCAAAAATTCGAAATTTTAACAAGAGTCTTAGAACATTATTCTAAGCATTTTCATTCATGGTTTGAGAGTATTTTGTGGCTAATCATTAGGAGAAAACTAGGTTTTTAAACCAAAAATTTTAAGTTTTAATACGCTATGGTCTTATAAAGATTGATTTCTGGAACCTTAAGGTTTTGTTTTATTAAATAGCCTTTAAATGACTTATTTCAATGTTTATAAAATTTCATGAAGTTTATTTCAATGTTTATGTCGTCGTCGATAAGTCAATTCCGAGTTATCGCGAAAAAAGCTGCTCAATGATTAAATTATGCTCTTTCAAAAATTCTATTGAACTCTTGAGCTTTTATAATTAGTTTGAGTCTTATAAATCATATTTTATTGATTTAGACCCCTGGTTCGAGTTTCGGATCGTTCGGATCAATTTAGGGTTTTCCCGGTATATTTTTCCCGGCGTTCGGTTAAGTTCTTCAGAAATTTCTTTCAGAAATTGATTCTTATAATTTCTAAATTCATAATAATATATCCCTTCATGATTTTAATTGTTATCATGAATTATCATGGTTGGCACGGACTGGAAGTTGATCCGGCTCGTAAATAGTGCTTTTAAGACTGACCGGGCAAGTATGCCCGAAAATTCTCATTCTTTGGCTTCTCACATGTTTTCGCAAGAGGATTCTACAAATGAATTCCTTTTGTCAAGATTCATTCTCGATCTCTCATTCTATGTTCAGGCTATTCAGAAAACCCTAATCCAGTAGGACTAGTCACTAGTTTTTGATTTCTCTAGTTTTCGATCTCCGAATCGATTCTAATTCGTTTCGTTGGTTACCTTAAACATAATTAAGGTCTAAGAACCACAAATAAGTGATTTAAACATCACTAATAAAAGTTTTAAATTTTTCGGGTAATTACATACCATCCCCCTTAAAATAAATTTCGTCCCGAAATTTGCTAACCTTGGAATAGATCTGGGTATTTCTCTTTCATAGCTGATTCCAGTTCCTAGGTTGCTTATTCTTGACCATGGTGTCGCCATAGAACTTTCACCAACGGTATCTCTTTGTTCCTTAGCCTTTGGATACGTCGGTCTAAAATTTTCGTAGGCAGTTCTACGTAACTCATATTGTCATCGAGGATAATATCTGTCGGCAGTATCACATGGCTGGGGTCACGTATGTACTTCCTTAGTTGTGAAACATGGTACACATTGTGCACGTTTCCAAAACTTGCCGGCAATGCAAGTCGGCAAGCCGCTGGTCCAATTCTTTCCAAAATTTCATAGGGTCCTATGAAACGTGGTCGTAGTTTCCCCTTTATTCCAAATCTTACGATTCCTTTTGACGGAGAAATCTTCAAGAAGACTTTGTCTCCTACGTCAAAATGTAGTTCTGTGCGATGTTTTTCTGCGTACGACTTTTTCGATTTTGGGCCTCCTTGATCCGTTGGCGGGTCTGTCTCACAATCTCGATCATTTTGCCCACAGAGTCAGGTCCTAACACTCTCCTTTCTCCCACTTCATCCCAAGAGAGGGTGATCGACATCTCTTTCCATAAAGAGCTCGTGCGGGCCATTCCAATTGTTGCTGGTAGTCATTATTGTAGGCGAATTCCACAGTGGCAACACTTGTTCCCAACTTTCTCTCTATCGAGGACAACGGTTCTCAACATGTCTTCCAAATTTGAATGGTCCTCTCGGATGTCCGTCCGTCTGTGGGTGGAACGCGATCTTGAAATATAGTCGAGTCCCCAATTCCTTTTGTAAACTCATCTAGAATCTGGATGTAAATTTTAAATCTCTATCAGACGTAATAATCTTCGGAACTCCATGTAGACGTATGACCTCTTGAACGTACAACTGTGCTAGTCTGTCTGATCCATGTGTTATCGGAATGGGTAGAAAATACGCGCTCTTGGTCAAACGATCGATGATGACCCAAATAGCGGTATTTCCTCTTTGTGATTTGGGTAGCCCGGTAACAAAGTCCATGGCTATATCGTCCCATTTCCATTCCGGTATGTCTAGCGGTTGTAAGGTTCCGTACGGTCGTTGGTGAAGTGCTTTCACTTGTTGGCACGTCAAACAACGTTCTACGAATGAAGCTACGTCTCGCTTCATTCCATCCCACCAAAATTTCTCTTTGAGGTCTTGGTACATTTTGGTGCTTGCGGGGTGTGCGGTGTAAGAAGTCTCATGGGCTTCCTTCTAGATCTCGTTCCTAAGCCCTTCGTCTTCTGGAACACACACCCTCCCGCCATAAAGCAAAACATTATCTGTTGCTTCATTAAAATTCTTGTGGTTGTTTTCCTTGATCTTAGCTCGTATTCCCTCTAGTTTCTCGCTCTTCCTCTGAGCTTCTAAGATTCGGACTCTTAAGTCTGGGATTGCAATCAATGTTGCAATACAGCCTTCTATTGTCAGAGACGGGTCTATGACTTCGATGCTCATCCTCTGAAATTCCTTTATCAGTATTTCCTCATGACTGAGGAGACATCCTAAGCTAGGGTGGGATTTGCGACTCAAGGCATCGGCTACAACATTAGCCTTGCATGGGTGGTAATTGATATAACAGTCATAATCTTTCACTAGTTCTAACCATCTCTGTTGCCTCGTGTTAAGATCTTTACGCTCAAAGAAATATTTCGTGCTTTTATGGTCGGTGTAGATCTCACATCTAACTCCATAAAGGTGATGCCTCCAAATCTTTAAGGCATGTACGACCGCTTCTAATTCTAGGTCGTGCGTAGGATAGTTCAACTCGTGTTGGCGAAATTGCCTTGATGCATAAGCAATAACCTTGTCTTCTTACATCAGCATGCATCATAGTCCATTCTTTGAAGCATCCGTGTAGATTATGTATTCTTTATCTCCGCGGCATCGCTAGCTACAGGTCTTTGTCGTCGAGAACTCCTTGATCTTTGAAACTAGCCTCACACTCGGCGGTCCATGTGTACTTGATTCCTTTCCTTAACAATTGGGTCATGGGTCGGCTATCGTTGAAAATCCTTCGATAGATAGTAGGCAAGTCCTAAGAAACTCAATTTCATTCGGATTCTTTGGTGATTCCCATTCTCGAGCGTGTCGATCTTGAGGGTCTACTATGATTCCTCGGCAGACACGATGTGACCTAAGAATGTTGCTTCGCCTAACCAGAATTCACACTTGCTAAACTTGGCAAAGAGTTGCTCTTGCCTCAATGTTTGCAGCACAGTTCTCAAGTGCTCTTTGTGTTCTTGGTTATTCTTGGAGTATATTTCGATATTGTCTATGAATACTAAGACAAATTTGTCTAAGTATGGGTGAAATACCCTATTCATGATATCCATAAATACTGATGGGGCATTTGTAAGTCCAAAGGGCATAACGATGAATTCGAAATGACCGTACCTTATACGGAAAGCCGTTTTAGGTACATCCTTTGGTCTAATTCTTAGTTGATGGTATCCTGACTTTAGATCTATCTTTGAAAAGACTCATGCTCCCTTAAGCTGATCAAACGGATCATCAATTCGGGGCAAGAGATACTTATTCTTAAGAGTTATCTTGTTTAACTCTCGATAGTCTATGCACATCCTAAGTGTACCATCCTTCTTTTTCACAAAAAGGACAGGTGCTCCCCATGGGGACACACTAGGTCTAATAAAACCTAACTCCAAGAGTTCTTGCAGCTGGATTTTAAACTCTTCAAGTTCCTTTGGTGCTATCCGGTATGGGGCTTTTGACACAGGGGCAGAACCTGGTTCGAGGTCGATCGTGAACTCGATCTGTCGGTTTGGCGGTAATCCCGGTAGTTCGTCTGGAAACACATCGGGATACTCCTTCACGATCGGGACGTCTTCTATCCTCCTCTCAATCTGATCTTCCTCCTGGAGGTAGACGAGGTAAGCATGGTTCTCGGTCTTGTTCAGCAATGTCCTTGCTTGTAGTGCAGATATGATTGGGACTCTCCTCCCCATGCTGATCCCGTGATAATCCGTAGGTTTCTCTCGGGATCTTTGGAAAGAAATTTTCCTTTCATTACGTAGGATGATCGCATTATGTTCGGTTAACCAATCCATTCCTAGGATTATGTCCACATCTCATAGGTATAACGTGAAGGTTATCTGTTATGACCTTAAGTGAGCTAGTCAAGTTCTAGGTTCGAGCATATGTGGGTTATCGTTCTTATGCCTTCTCTCGGAGAAGAAATTCTCATGATTTGTTCGTAGCGTTTAGGATCTAATCCTAAGTTCTCTACGCATGCTTGATAAATAAAAGAATGTGAGGCGCTAGTATCAAACAAGAGAATAACGAGCAATTAGGAGTGTTCCCATACTTGCCAAGTTTTCTTGGTTCCTGGCGGTTCTGTGGAATTCTCTTTCTTGGTTGAGGCGTAGGCCACGCTTGCTGATGGTGGTTGCTATTGTTGGTGATGTTGTTTTGTTGTCATGTTGTTGTTGTTGTTGTTGGGGCCGTCGATATTCTTTGCTGCGGCCGCCATTGTTGTTGTTGTCGTTATCGCCGTGGTTGATCTTGTCGTTGGATTGGCTCAATCTTGAATCGGGGCTGTTCTTTGGAACAGTTGAGCTTGGTTAGCCCGATCGGCCGGACTTGGTTGGGCACATTAGGCGCCATTTCCCTCGGGCGTATCATAGGCGATCTCGAGTAGGGCCCTTCCGCCACACTTGAAGCATCCATCGTTTTTAAATGTGCATGCCCCATTGTGACTCCTATGGCATCCGGGGCATACGGGGCCTCACAAATTCTGGTTTCCCAGCAGTGCGGGTACCATGGGCGTCCATTTCCTTGCTCGTGCCTGATGACACGTTGTTCCTCGCCATGGCCTCCTATCGGTATGGCCGTGTTAGATTCTTGAATTTGGTGGGGTCCTTCCCACTTCCTCTTTCCATGATCCCCTTGGTGATTCGGGGGATGTACAGCGACAATCCTGTCCTCAGGTGTAGCAGCCTCGTGTCCAATGCCCGACTGAGGGCCTCACGGTAAGTCAGATTTCCGTGACCAGCTAGCGACACCCTGATTTCATGGCGGAGCCCCGTCCGAAACATCTCAGTCCTCTTCTCGTCGGTGTTGACCAACTGAGGTGCATACCGTGACATTTCACAGAATGCACGGTCATAATCTGTGACCGTGGTCTTTCCTTGGCGCAGGTTGTAAAACTCATGCTCCTTCCTCTTCCGGTAACTCTTAGGAATGTACTTTTCGTACACCTCCTCCTTAAATTCCTCACAGGAGAAATTTTCCAGCTCCTCCTCAGATAGAGTCTTCCTCTTCGCCTCCCACCAGAAGTCGGCGGCACCAGTCATCTGGAAAGCAACGCATGACAAGCGTTCTTGAGAGGTGCAGTGAAGGAAGTTAAAGATTCGCTCCAGCGCGCAAATCCAAGGTTCAGCATCCACGGGATTCCCTGTCCCGTTGAAAGTGGGCGGGTTCTGTCTGAGGAATAGTTCATCAATCCATCTTTTCGGTGGTGGTGGTGGAGGGGTGTCATCTCTTTCGGGTGTTACCTCACGGTTTCTTCTTCTCGGTGGCATTCTATCTTTCATAAATATACGTAATCAGATATCTTCTTATACCATTTGTCAGGATCATAGATATCTTAGCACGGTATGTATATATAATCATAAACATAAATCTAGCACGTCATCGAACACCATATATCGCAATCTCAAAAACCAAAGCTCTCGGGGAGCTATCATCATATCAAATCAAATGTCTATACGAGGACTTTCATCATCACTTTTACGATCCACAAAAGGCCAGGTACGGAGTATGATACTCTGAAAATTAATATCAGCATCACTCAGTGTACCTAGTCACGGTGCGTACAAAAATCTAAACGCTATCGTGGTCATCAAAATAAGGGTTCATATCGGGACGACCTATATTTCCGCATGCATCGAAACATATACAAAAGTATATAGATAAAACACTATCTAGTCCTCAGAACTAGATCCATAATCACCCGGAGTGTAAAATATGGCTTAGCGTGTTGGATTCAGAACTGGAAGTATGGGTACTATCAACTTCCACCATATCATCATCAGCAGGCAGGTCCTCCTCAGGATCCTCCTCTGGGTCATCCTCCGAATTTTCTTCTGGATCCTCCTCCTCAACCTCTGCATCGAGTGTGGGAGTCACGGTCTCTCGGATTCTAATGACTCTAGCTTCTTCCCAGCTAGGTCTCGGCGGATCTCAGCCATGATCTCCTCATAGGCAGTGGCTGGAAATGGAGAAGCAGTAAGACGGGCACATGTTTCTCTCGCGTCGCATGCAGTTAGGCCACATGAATCGTCAATCTCTACATTATCGTGGCACAGGGGTCCGTGTGGGGGTGGCGGCGGCTGAACTGGGAAAGCGAGGGCAGGTAGAGATGGGAGTTGGTATGGAATGATTTGCGGCGATAGTCTGGGCGGGCAATAACGGGGCTCGAATCCTATTGGTGGTAGGACCAGAAAGGTGAACTATCGGGGATGGGAAGGTCCAGCCTCGAACATGTTCTTACCACAGCCACGCAAGAATTCAGTTCCATCAGATGCTAAACGAGACACCTCCGGGTGAAGCCACTCGGGAATCTCATCACGCTAGGTGTACACCCGCTCTGGGAGATATGGTCCACAGGGTGTAGCTCCGTATATCATGAATATGTAGCTAAGGAGACTGACAAAACGGGGCAAGTGCGCCTCAAGATCGAAGTTCTCTCGGCGACGATAGATGTAATCTGCCGATATCTCACGGGCATATCCCTTCCAGTCGGATGGCAGTCTTGCGATTAGTCGAAGCACACCGTCATAATATGACGTACCACGGGCATGTGCAGTAGCCCATGGCGTACAAAATGAGCAAGGAACTCGCCGATGTCTTTTACTCGGTACATCTGGTCGGAACGGTAGGAGCGTACCACCTCCTCGGGTGTGACACTAGAAGATAAAAGGGAGACTAGTCGTAAAAATCGTCCGAACCATCTTATATTCCTAAGTTCTTATGAAACTACTTTCATGGTTTGGTCTTTGGGAAGAGACTGCATGGTTCCTTAGGACATAACAAACGTTCGATGCCTAGCATTCGGGTAAAGGCTAAGTGATCACCCCATCTTATCGAGTCCTGGATTCCTTACTTCTACTCACGTTATAGTATCACATCATATCCTTCTCATTATGCAGTTACGATTTATCATTTCTTTTTTATACCTTCATAACGTTATACTTTTATTCTTTTCACTTATGCCACGATAGAGGTAACACGCGCGGTGTTCGAAATTCCTTCACGTAGAGAGATTGAGACCCATAATAGTGCGAACCTCCAGTTAAGCAATCGCTTCATCATCGTAGACTCGTCGCGTTCTCATCATCGAATCCGTTCGGATTGTGATTCTTAAGATTTCTATGTTCTCGTTCTTCCTTAGTATTTCGTTCAATTGGGGATACTTATGTTCTCATACTAAGTTCGGCATAAAGGGATCATGCGTCTTAAGAGTCTATGTTCTCATGGGAAACATACTCATGTACATCATGCTTCTATCATGCTTCAGATACAACAAGAAACACAAATCGCGACACATTGTGCGATAATCAAGCATTCTCATTTACTCATTTACCAAGCTCCTAAAGCTTGTAACTTTCTTTCAAACTAATGACCAATCAATTGAAACAACTTTTCAATTTCAAAATTTCCACTTTCCAAAATATTTTCAACTTCCCAACAAGGCAATATGGAAATTCCAATTCACATTTCATATACTTCCATCATTTCAAAACAACTTTTAGTTGAGATAGTTACCTTCTTCCTCGTTGAAAGCGGGACGACGATGGAGTGCGATGCGATGTGATCGAACATAAATAATTTCTAGACTTAACTTCCAACTTAGGATTCAAGGAAAGGGTTTCTAGGGTTCAGAGCGAACAAGTGCTCGATTCCACTTTAGACGACCCGACTTCCCAAGGAAGTACGGATAATATGGATCGCTGGTATAATAATGCAAAGGATATATACATAACTAATCAATGTAATTAACAAAGAACTACTCATAACGCATGAATTAAAAAGGGATAGCTATTCAATACCAACTCAAGTCACATAAGGACTTGCTAAAAGGGTTCAAGGTTCAGAAATAACCAAATCAGGACGCAATTCAAGGAACGAGGTACGACCTCAAGTTCAATACGATAATGGAAAAAAGTTATAGTAAAGATACCAAAATAATATCAGAGTTAGGCAGCAATAACGTGTGGACATGCATATGACGATACATGCCCAAGGTTCTAGAAACCTTTCTAATAAAGCATTAAATCAACTGCCACTCTGCACCACCTCGCACCCATCATCAATCCCTGCACAACATGCACATCAAAAACGAGATGCAGGGCTAAGTACAAAAGTACTCAGTGGACTCATTGCCGAAAACATTTTCTTTGTAAAAGCTATTGAACTGCCCACAATAGCGTTTGAGGATTTTAGTCGAAAGACTCATGCCTATCAAATATTTTATCATTTTCTAAAAGCGTTCGGCCGAACTATTTTATCCATGTTGTTCCATATCTGATCACTCATTTGTTCATTCATTCATTCACGCACTATGGAGGTGGCCACCTACACATAGTCGTTGTGACCGGTCGAGGTAGCTAACCTTAACACACAGTCACACGTGTACACAATCCGAGTTAGTCCTTAACTAAGTCGGATCCGATCGTTACCATTTTTTAGCGTTGGTGGACCAACTCATTCACATACCACATTGGATATACCAATCTCAGATAGGATCACAACAAAACGTAAATATTTGGCAGTCAATAACATTTCATGGAATAATATTTCATAAAGCTTTTGTAAATCATGCTTTGAGATAGATATGCATATCCTTTTTGTTTCAAGAGAGCCCACCTGCTAGTTCGAAGCTAGTAAGTCTAAGTGAGCAGGTGAAATTGTCCTTCCTAGCCAACTGCATACGATCAAACCCTTCATAAGAAAATAGCCTTTCTTAGATTCTTTCCATCGATCGAAGGTCGTTTATAAATTACGACTTAAAGCTCCCAATTAGGGTCTCTTTATGATTTCATGTGATTGTTTTAAGATAATTTCTATTATCTTACATTCTCAATTCCCAAACTATATTACTTCATCATTCATAGGTGAACTTCAACTTATGAATCACATACTCTGAGTCTATCTTCGACTCTTAACCTTAATGTTCTTCTAAACATTATTACGTTAAAGATTATCGGTAATCAAGTTATGATTGGTATATTAGGATATTCTCAAGCCACTAACTAGACTTAAGAATTGTAGTTACGTCCTAGTAGGTTATGCTTGACGACTTGTCGTATTAGCACGACAAATAAAAGAGGAGTATTGACTTATGATTCAAGTGACCACATGCTATCATGTAAGTAAGTACTTGAGAATAAACGAAGTGCTTTGGAAATATTAACTCGACTTTTGAGACATAAGGATCGACATCTTATGTTCGAATCATTGCTTACACATTACGACATTGTTTGTTCATCTTAACTCGCTTGAGATTTCATATCTTTGTATAATCGTTATTCGTTATCGAGTTGTTTTACGCTCAACTAATATCGTATTGAGTTGTCGTTATTGAGTATCAACGGCGTAGCTCGGCTTTTGACTTTTCTAACTTAGGAACTCACGGTTGAGTAACATTTTAATAGTAGCAAACCCTAATTTATGTCGAACTTCGATTCTCGTTGGTTCGTTCTTATGTTATCGAAATTGATCGATTTCTTTTGGATTCTCGTACATATAGTATTATGTTGTTTATGTTTGGGGTTTTGGTTTGTCGGTACAACATAAACATAAACATTCAACACCCAACAATACCATACACAACATAAACAATACTAAAGCATTAGAAAACCCTAATTTCTAACATAATATACAATCATTGTGTATGTATGCATAAATGTTTCATTCATTCACCATAATCACAACCATTTATTCTAAGCTTATAATTTCACTATCATAGCATTATTTAACATTAGAAGTAAACCCATACTTAGCCGTTTTGTTACGTTTTCGATAATTAGCAACAATTAGCATATGTATCCAATAAATTCCAATAAAATCATGTTATACTCCTATCATACTATAGAGTTTAATTACCAACTCAATATCATCATATAAAATTTCAAATCATAGGTTAAAACATATAGTTTTCGGCAATCACCATTTAATGAGCTTTGGTGTTCAATAAATTCCACAAAAATTATATCATGCTTATACCATATACTAAACATGAAATATCATTTCATATCATGCATTAAAATTTAAACCCATGCTTTTCACCCTGATATATTTTCGGTAATCACATATATATATACATACTCAATAAATTTCATTCCTTCACAACATGTTTATATTATGCAATAACATGTAATATTAACATTAAACATCAATTAATATTTATAATATGAACCAAATGCTTGGAATTCTTTTTGTCCTCACACATATTTTACATATGTATTCAATAATTCCCAACAATGCATATTATGTTCATATTATTTCTACACATAACATATCCTATCATTTTCAACAAATGAAATCAAATAAATCCTTAGATATATACATATATTTTTTGGTATTCAAAGGGAAAATAGGAGTAGTGTCTCAAAAATTTCAAGATTAATATATGATGTTCATATCATATATTAAACACTATATCTCTATTATTTCTCAACAAATAAAATCAAACAATGACTTAAAAATACTTAAATATATTCTGCCCATTTTTGAAAAATAAGAGTAGTGTTTCAAAAATTTCAAGATTAATATATGATGTTCATATCATATATTAAACACTATACCTCAACTATTTTCCAACAAATAAAATCAAAATACAAGAAAATTCCAAAAATATTGTGAAAATTACCATATTTATTCTACATGCTCCTAATACATCAACAAGCAACAATATCAATTAATATTCACAAAATCATGCTTTATCATATATAAAAAGAATTGATGCATAAATCGAAAAAAAACAAACATGCTCCAAAAATTCTGAAATTTTAACAGTAGTCTTAGAACATTATTCTAAACATTTTGCATTCATGGCTTGAGAGTATTTTGTGGCTCTAAAGTCACAAAAAAAAATGAGGAGAAAACTAGGGTTTTTAAACCAAAAAATTCAAACAAAAATTCCACTCCATTAGGATGGAAGAGGATGATGAATAATACCTTTCTATGGTCTTATAAAGATTATTTGAGTGTAGGAGAGGTTTAGAATGGAGGATTAAAGGCTCCAAAGTGTGAAGAACAAAGAAGAAAATTTAAAAATGAGAGAGAATTTTGGTTCCCAAGTGAGAGGCTATAATGGAATGAAATTGCTGCTGTGTTACAGCCTAATGGACTGTCCTTAGCTTATTTGGGGTGGTCTTGGTGGTAGTTGGGAGGAGGATTGGTCAAATTACCCGTTTTGGCATGTTAATATCGAGTCTTTAAGTTTTAACGCGCTTTAGATTGATTTCTCGGAACCTTAAGGATTTTGTTTTATTTAATAGCCTTTAAATGACTTATTTCAATGTTTATAAAAATTTCATGAAGTTCGGACGTCGTCCGATAAGTCAATTCCGAGTTATCGCGGAAAAAAATGCTCAATGATTAAATTATGCTCTTTCAAAAATTATATTGAACTCTTGAGCTTTTATGATTAGTTTGAGTCTTATAAATCATATTTTATTGATTTAGACCCCTGGTTCGAGTTTCGGATCGTTCGGATCAATTTAGGGTTTTCCAGTATATTTTTCCTGCTTGGTTAAGTTCTTCTTCGAAATTTCTTTCGTAAATTGATTCTTATAATTTCTAAATTCATAATAATATATACCTTCATGATTTTAATTGTTATCATGAATTATCATGGTTGTACGGACCGAAGTTAATCCGCTCATAAATAGTGCTTTTAAGGCCGACCGCAAGTATGCCCGAAAATTCTCATTCTTTGGCTTTTCACATGTTTTCGCGAGAGGATTCTAGAAATGAATTCCTTTTGTCAAGATTCATTCTCGATCTTTCATTCTATGTTCAGGCTATTCAGAAAACCCTAATCCAGTACGACTAGTCACTAGTTTTTGATTTCTCTAGTTTTCGATCTCCGAATCGATTCTAATTCGTTTCGTTGGTTACCTTAAACATAATTAAGTTCTAAGAACCACAAATAAGTGATTTAAACATCACTAATAAAAGTTTTAAATTTTTCGGGTAATTACATACCATCCCCCTTAAAATAAATTTCGTCCCGAAATTTGCTAACCTTGGAATAGATCTGGGTATTTCTCTTTCATAGCTGATTCCAGTTCCTAGGTTGCTTATTCTTGACCATGGTGTCTCCATAGAACTTTCACCAACGGTATCTCTTTGTTCCTTAGCCTTTGGATACGTCGGTCTAAAATTTCCACAGTTCTACGTAACTCATATTGTCATCGAGGACAATATCTGTCGGCAGTATCACATGGCTGGGGTCACGTATGTACTTCCTTAGATGTGAAACATGGAACACATGGTGCACGTTTCCAAAACTTGCCGGCAATGCAAGTCGGTAAGCCGCTGGTCCTATTCTTTCCAAAATTTCATAGGGTCCTATGAAACGTGGTCGTAGTTTCCCCTTTATTCCAAATCTCACAATTTCTTTTGACGGAGAAATCTTCAAGAAGACTTTGTCTCCTACGTCAAAATGTAGTTTCGTGCGATGTTTGTCGGCGTACGACTTTTTTCAGTCTTGGGCCTCCTTGATCCGTTGGCGGGTCTGTCTCACAATCTCGATCATTTCGCCCACAGAGTCAGGTCCTAACACTCTCCTTTCTCCCACTTCATCCCAGTAGAGGGGTGATCGACATCTCTTTCCATAAAGAGCTTCGTACGGGGCCATTCCAATTGTTGCCTGGTAGCTGTTATTGTAGGCGAATTCCACAAGTGACAACACTTGTTCCCAACTTTCTCCTTTATCGAGGACAACGGTTCTCAACATGTCTTCCAACGTTTGAATGGTCCTCTCGGACTGTCCGTCCGTCTGTGGGTGGAACGCGATACTGAAATGTAGTCGAGTCCCCAATTCCTTTTGTAAACTCATCCAGAATCTGGATGTAAATTTTGAATCTCTATCAGACGTAATAATCTTCGGAACTCCATGTAGATGTATGACCTCTTGAACGTACAACTGTGCTAGTCTGTCTGATCCATGTGTTATCGGAATGGGTAGAAAATACGCGCTCTTGGTCAAACGATCGATGATGACCCAAATAGCGGTATTTCCTCTTTGTGATTTGGGTAGCCCGGTAACAAAGTCCATGGCTATATCATCCCATTTCCATTCCGGTATGTCTAGCGGTTGTAAGGTTCCGTACGGTCGTTGGTGAAGTGCTTTCACTTGTTGGCACGTCAAACAACGTTCTACGAATGAAGCTACGTCTCGCTTCATTCCATCCCACCAAAATTTCTCTTTGAGGTCTTGGTACATTTTGGTGCTTCCGGGGTGTGCGGTGTAAGAAGTCTCATGGGCTTCCTTCTAGATCTCGCTCCTAAGCCCTTCGTCTTCTAGAACACACACCCTCCCGTCATAAAGCAAAAAATTATCTGTTGCTTCTTTAAAATTCTTGTGGTTGTGGTCCTTGATCTTAGCTCGTATTCCCTCTAGTTTCTCGCTCTTCCTTTGAGCTTCTAAGATTCGGACTATTAAGTCTGGGATTGCAATCAATGTTGCAATACAGCCTTCTATTGTCAGAGACGGGTCTATGACTTCGATGCTCATCCTCTGAAATTCCTTTATCAGTATTTCCTCATGACTGAGGAGACATCCTAAGCTAGGGTGGGATTTGCGACTCAAGGCATCGACTACAACATTAGCCTTGCATGGGTGGTAATTGATACCACAGTCATAATCTTTCACTAGTTCTAACCATCTACGCTGCCTCATGTTAAGATCTTTCTGCTCAAAGAAATATTTCAGGCTTTTATGGTCAGTGTAGATCTCACATCTAACTCCATAAAGGTGATGCCTCCAAATCTTTAAGGCATGTACGACCGCTGCTAATTCTAGGTCGTGCGTAGGATAGTTCAACTCGTGTAGGCGAAATTGCCTTGACGCATAAGCAATAACCTTGCCTTCTTGCATCAGCATGCATCCTAGACCATTCTTTGAAGCATCCGTGTAGATTGTGTATTCTTTATCTGCCTCGGGCACTGCTAGTACAGGTGCTGTCGTCAGCAACTCCTTCAGTCTTTGGAAACTAGCCTCACACTCGGCGGTCCATGTGTACTTGATTCCTTTCCTTAACAATTGGGTCATGGGTCGGGCTATCGTTGAAAATCCTTCGATAAATCTTCGATAGTAGCCGGCAAGTCCTAAGAAACTCCGAATTTCATTCGGATTCTTTGGTGATTCCCATTCTCAAACTATGTCGATCTTCGAGGGGTCTACTATGATTCCCTCGGCAGACACGATGTGACCTAAGAATGTTGCTTCGCCTAACAAGAATTCACACTTGCTAAACTTGGCAAAGAGTTGCTCTTGCCTCAATGTTTGCAGCACAGTTCTCAAGTGCTCTTTGTGTTCTTTGTTATTCTTGGAGTATATTACGATATTGTCTATGAATACTAAGACAAATTTGTCTAAGTATGGGTGAAATACCCTTTTCATGATATCCATAAATACTGATGGGGCATTTGTAAGTCCAAAGGGCATAACGATGAATTGAAATGACCGTACCTTATCTGGAAAGTCGCTTTAGGTACATCCTTTGGTCTAATTCTTAGTTGATGGTATCGACTTTAGATCTATCTTTGAAAAGACTCGCTGCTTGGTGATCAAACGGATCGTCGATTGGGCAAGAGATAATTATTATTAAGAGTTATCTTGTTTAACTCTCGATAGTCTATGCACATCCTAAGTGTACCAACCTTCTTTTCACGAAAGGATAGGTGCTCCCATGGGGACACACTAGGTCTAATAAAACCTAACTCCAAGAGTTCTTGCAGCTGGATTTTCAACTCTTCAAGTTCTTTTGGTGCTATCCGGTATGGGGCTTTTGACACAGGGGTAGAACCTGGTTGAGGTCGATCGTGAACTCGATCTGTCGGTTTGTCGGTAATCCCGGTAGTTCATCTGGAAACACATCGGGATACTCCTTCACGATCGGGACGTCTTCTATCCTCCTCTCAATCTGATCTTCCTCCTGGAGGTAGACGAGGTAAGCATGGTTCTCGGTCTTCTTCAGCAACGTCCTTGCTTGTAGTGCAGATATGATTGGGACTCTCCTCCCCATGCTGATCCCGTGAAAGTCCGTAGGTTTCTCTCCGGGATGCTGGAAAGAAATTTTCCTTTCATTACATAGGATGATCGCATTATGTTCGGTTAACCAATCCATTCCTAGGATTATGTCCACATCATCATAGGTATAACGTGAAGGTTATCTCATCATGACCTTAAGTGAGCCTAGTCCAAGTTCTAGGTTTGAGCATATGTGGGTTATCGTTCTTATGCCTTCTCTTGGAGAAGAAATTCTCATGATTTGTTCGGCGCTTGGGATCTAATCCTAAGTTCTCTACGCATGCTTCAAAGATAAAAGAATGCGAGGCGCTAGTATCAAACAGTAGGATAATAGGCAATTCGAGGAGTGTTCCCATACCTGCCAAGTTTTCTTGGTTCCTTGGCGGTTCCTGCGGGAATTCTCTTTCTTGGTTGAGCGTAGGCCCCGCTTGCGATGGTGGTTCTTTGTTGTTGGTGATGTTGTTTTTGTTGCTGCGGTTGTTGTTCTTTGTTGTTGTTGGGGCTGTCGATATTCTTCATTGCCGCCGCCGTCATTGTTGTTGTCGTTATCGTCGTGGTTGATACTGTCGTTGGATTGGCTCAATCTTGAATCGGGGGCTATTGCTCGAACGGTTGAGCTTGGATAGCCCTGATCGATTGGACTTGGTTGGGCACATTAGGTGACCATTTCCCTCGGCGTATCATAGGCGATCTCGGAGTAGTGGCCCTTCTGGCCACACTTGAAGCATCCGTCATTTGTAAATGTGCATGCCCCATTGTGACTCCTATGGCACCTGGGGCATACGGGGAGCCTCACAAATTTCTGGTTTCCCCCGCCAGGTGCGGGTACCATGGGGCGTCCATTTCCTTGCTCGTGCCCAGATGACACGTTGTTCCCTTGCCATGGCCTCCTGTCGGTATGGCCAGTGTTGGATTCTTGAATTTGGTGGGGTCCTTCCCACTTCCTCTTTCCACGATCCCCTTGGTGATTCGGGGGATGTACAACGACAATCCTGTCCTTAGGCATAGCAGCCTCGTGTCCAATGCCCGACTGAGGCCTCAAGGTAAGTCAGATTTCGTGACCAGCTAGCGACACCCTGATTTCATGGCGGAGCCCCGCCTGAAACTTCTCAGTCCTCTTCTCGTCGGTGTTGACCAACTGAGGTGCATACCGCGACATTTCACAGAATGCACGGTCATAATCTGTGACCGTGGTCTTTCCTTGGCGCAGGTTGTAAAACTCATGCTCCTTCCTCTTCCGGTAACTCTTAGGAATGTACTTCTCGTGCACCTCCTCCTTAAATTCCTCACAGGAGAAATTTTCCAGCTCCTCCTCGATAGAGTCTTCCTCTTCGCCTCCCACCGAAGTCGGCACACAAATATCCGAAAGCAACGCATGACAAGCGTTCTTGAGAGGTGCAAAGAAGGAAGTTAAAGATTCGCTCCACAGCGAATCCAGGTTCAACATCCACGGATTCCCCGTCCCGTGGAAAGTGGGCGGGTTCTGTCTGAGGAATAGTTCATCAATCCATCTTGTCGGTGGTGGTGGTGGAGGGGTGTCATCTCTTTCGGGTGTTACCTCACGGTTTCTTCTTCTCGGTGGCATTCTATCTTTCATAAATATACGTAATCAGATATCATCTTATACCATTTGTCAGGATCATAGATATCTTAGCACGGTATGTATATATAATCATAAACATAAATCTAGCACGTCATCGAACACCATATATCGCAATCTCAAAACCAAAGCTCTCGGGGAGCTATCATCATATCAAATCAAATGTCTATACGAGGACTTTCATCATCACTTTTACGATCCACAAAAGGCCAGGTACGGAGTATGATACTCTGAAAATTAATATCGGCATCACTCGATTGTACCTAGTCACGATGCGTGCAAAATTCTAAACGCTATCGTGGTCATCAAAATAAGGGTTCATATCGGGACGACCTATCATTTCCGACGCATCGAAACATATACAAAGTATATAGACAAAACACTATCTAGTCCTCGAACTAGATCCATAATCGCCGGGAGTATAAAATAGGGCTCGCTGTGTTGGATTGAGCTGGAAGTATGGGTACTATCAACTTCCTCCATATCATCATCAGCAGGCATGTCCTCCTCAGGATCCTCCTCTGGGTCCTCCTCCGAATTTTCTTCTGGATCCTCCTACTTAACCTCTGCATCGAGTGTGGGAGTTATGGTCTCTCGAATTCTAATGACTCTAGCTTCTTCCCAGCTAGGTCTCGGCGGATCTCAACCAAGATCTCCTCATAGGCAGTGGCGGGAAATGGAGAAGCAATAAGACGGGCACATGTTTCTCTCGCGTCGCATGCTGTTAGGCCACATGAATCGTCAATGTCTACATTATCGTGGCACAGGGGTCCGTGTGGGGGTGGCGGCGGCTGAACTGGGAAAGCGACAGCAGGTAGAGATGGGAGTTGGCATGGAATGATTTGCGGCGATGGTCCGGGCGGGCAATAACGGGCTCGAATCCTATTGGTGGTAGCCCGTAGGGTGAACTATCGGGATGGGAAGGTCCACCTCGAACATGTTCTTGCCACGCCCGAGCGAGAATTGGTTCCATCGATGCCAAACGAGACACCTCCGGTGAAGCCACTCGGAATCTCATCACGCTAGGTGTACACCCGCCTGGGAGATATGGTCCACGGGTGTAGCTCCGTATATCATGAATATGTAGCTAAGGGGACCGACAAACGGGCAAGTACGCCTCAAGATCGAAGCTCTCGGCGACGATAGATGTAATCCGATATCTCACGGCATATCCTCGCGATCGGATGGCGCTTGCGATCGGTCGAAGCACACGTCATAATATGACGTACCACGGGCATGTGCAGAGCCCAACGACGTACAAAATGAGCAAGGAACTCGCCGATGTCTTTTACTCGGACATCCGGTCGGAACGGTAGGGCGTACCACCCCCGGGTGTGACTCTAGAAGATAAAAGGGAACCTAGTCGTAAAAATCATCCGAACCATCTTATATTCCTAAGTTCTTATGAAACTACTTTCATGGTTTGGTCTTTGGGAAGAGATCGCATGGTTCCTTAGGACGAAACAAGCGTTCGATGCCTAGCATTCGGTAAAGGCTAAGTGATCACCCCATCTTATCGGGTCCCGATTCCTTACTTCTACTCACGTTATAGTATCACATCATATCCGTTCTCATTATGCGATTCGATTTATCATTTCTTTTTATACCTTCATAACGTTATACTTTTATTCTTTTCACTTATGCCACGAAAGAGGCAACACGCGCGGTGTTCGGAATTCCTTCACGTAGAGAGATTGGGACCCATAATAGTGCGAACCTCCAGTTAAGCAATCGCTTCATCATCGTAAACTCGTCGTGTTCTCATCATCGAATCCGTTCGGATTGTGATTCTTAAGATTTCTATGTTCTCGTTCTTCCTTAGTATTTCGTTCAATTGGGGATACTTATGTTCTCATACTAAGTTCGGCGCAAAGGGATCATGCGTCTTAAGAGTCTATGTTCTCATGGGGAAACATACTCATGTACATCATGCTTCTATCATGCTTAGATACAACAAGAAAGACAAATCGCGACACATTGTGCGATAATCAAGCATTCTCATTTACTCATTTACCAAGCTCCTAAAGCTTGTAACTTTCTTTCAAACTAATGACCAATCAATTGAAACAACTTTTCAATTTCAAAATTTCCTCTTTCCAAAATATTTTCAACTTCCCAACAAGGCAATATGGAAATTCCAATTCACATTTCATATACTTCCATCATTTCAAAACAACTTTTAGTTGAGATAGTTACCTTCTTCCTCGTTGAGCAGGACGACGATGGAGTGCAAGCGATGTGATCCAAACATAAATAATTTCTAGACTTAACTTCCAACTTAGGATTCAAGGAAAGGGTTTCTAGGGTTCAGAGCGAACAAGTGCTCGATTCCACTTTAGGACGACCCGACTTCCCAGGAAATACGGATAATCTGGATCATCACCGGTATAATAATGCAGTGGATATATACATAACTAATCAATGTAATTAACAAAAGAACTACTCATAACGCATGAATTAAAAAGGGATAGCTATTCAATACCAACTCAAGTCACATAAGGACTTGCTAAAAGGGTTCAAGGTTCAGAAATAACCCAATCAGGACGCAATTCAAGGAACGAGGTACGACCTCAAGTTCAATACGATAATGGAAAGCAGTTATAGTAAAGATACCAAAATAATATCAGAGTTAGGCAGCAATAACGTGTGGACATGCATATGACGATACATGCCCAAGGTTCTAGAAACCTTTCTAATAAAGCATCAAATCAACTGCCACTCTGCACCACCTCGCACCCATCATCAATCCCTGCTCAACCTGCACATCAAAAATGAGATGCAGGGCTAAGTACAAAAGTACTCAGTGGACTCATTGCCGAAAACATTTTCTTTGTAAAAGCTATTGAACTGCCCACAATAGCGCATGAGGATTTTAGACGAAAGACTCATACCTATCAAATATTTTATCATTTTCTAAAAGCGTTCGGCGAACTATTTTATCCATGTTGTTCCATATCGATCACCATTTGTTCATTCATTCATTCACAGCACTATGGGTGGCCACCTACACATAGTCGCCGTGATCGATCGAGGTAGCTAACCTTAACACACGGTCACGTGTACACAATCCGAGTTAGTCCTTAACTAAGTCGGATCCGATCGTTACCCTTTTTAACGTTGGTGGACCAACTCATTCACATACCACATTGGATATACCAATCTCAGATAGGATCACAACAAAATGTAAATATTTGGCAGTCAATAACATTTCATGGAATAATATTTCATAAAGCTTTTGTAAATCATGCTTTGAGATAGATATGCATATCCTTTTGTTTCAAGAGAGCCCACCGCTAATTGAAGCTAGTAAGTCTAAGTGAGCGGTGAAATTGTCCTTCCTAGCCAACCGCATCGATCAAACACTTCATAACAAAATAGCCTTTCTTAGATTCTTTCCATCGATCAAGGTCGTTTATAAATTACGACTTAAAGCTCCCAATTAGGGTCTCTTTATGATTTCATGTGATTGTTTTAAGATAATTTCTATTATCTTACATTCTTAATTCCCAAACTATATTACTTCATCATTCATAAGTGAACTTCAACTTATGAATCACATACTCTGAGTCTATCTTGACTCTTAACCTTAATGTTCTTCTAAACATTATTACGTTATAGATTATCGTAATCAAGTTATGATTGGTATATTAGGATATTCTCAAGCCACTAACTAGACTTAACAATTGTAGTTACGTCCTAGTAGGTTATGTTGACGACTTGTCGATTAGCACGACAAATAAAGAGGAGTATTGACTTATGATTCAAGTGAGCACATGCTATCATGTAAGTAAGTACTTAAGAATAAGCGAAGTGCTTTGGGAATATTAACTCGACTTTTGAGACATAAGGATCGACATCTTATGTTCAATCTTTGCTTACACATTACGATATTGTTTGTTCATCTTAACTCGTCGAGATTTCATATGTTTGTATATGTAGGAAAACGATGTTAACCCTCGCCCGAGGATCCATCTTGGGTGTTTAATTCACCATACATTGATTATAAACCTAGCATGCGCCTATATAATTAATTGCAACACGTTGGGGTTTTTCGTGTTTACCTTCTGATCCGCCGAGGTGGATCGCACGGGATGAACGGATTGACGGTCGAGACTCGTGCTTTGACCTTACCGGACTCAGTATCCCGGATACCCAATCTCCAACGTCGAGTGAGGACGAGCTATGGAGAATGCACCGGAAAATCACCCGAGCTCTTCACAATTTTCGAGAATCACACTTGATGATGGCCGAAAATTCTAGTGATGTTATGTGTGCATTTTTTTAGACATTATCTCATACCTTATATTTATAATGCACTACCTTAATCCTATATGGAATATTACCATAATCCTATATGGAATATTACCATAATCCTATATGGAATATTACCATACTCTTAGATTATTTCCATACTCTTAGATTATTTCCATACTCTCAAGATTATTACCATAATCTTATATGGAAAGGATCTATGCATATACCATAAATATAATTATATCCATGTGGATAAAGAGAATAAAATCTTGCCAATTGAGCAATAGGGGCGCGATTTTCCTCGATTACTACGGGCTGGATGGGCGGCCAGGATCAAATGCAAGGAATAAAGATGGGCCTCAAATAAATTAATTATCTTATGTTCAAAATGAACATAAATTAATTTATAAACATTCGATCATGCCACTAGAGAAAGAATGTCGACTTACCCTTTATTACCAAAGTTGAGTCGGACTTGCACTTAGACATTACGAATCCCGTATTTAAGATATCGAACGTCCATTAATCATTTATAGCAATCGATCGCTTAAACGATTAAAACCTTCATTTCCTTAAGTAGTACCACTCAACCTTATTATTGTACTTGAGCTAACTCAACTGCGGTTTAGTACAATAAACCTTTGAGCTCCTTAGGGGCGCCATCATCCTTAACGGATACGGTGACTCGACATGAGATAACTAGCGTGACATACTGACCTGACCACCACCCAAGACGCGAGAATCTTGGGTTAGAACATATAACCCTCACTCATAACAAGTCAAAGTGATGGTCAACAACTCATACTCACCTAATACCTTATCGAGGTTTAGATCATCGTAAGTCACCGAGATCTTGGTTCTTCACGACGGTCGGAAGAAGAACACATCTCATGTGATCCTTCAATACGTCGTAGACGCATCAAGATAGACAAGCAACTAAGTCAAGTCACTTCTTATCTATACTGCGCACCTAAACCGACAACTCGTCCTTAAGTCGTCTCACCGTGAAACTTTTATATCTCATTAAGCTTGACCAATCATACGGACTGTGATCTTCTACACACCGTATGATCTAACTTATATATGAGATAAGGGGACACGATATATGCAATCAAGTATTCAAATCGATAGAGATTGTAATAGTGGTAACGAAAACATTGTATACAAGCTCAACCAAACCGCTTTCAAAGATACAAATCGACAATCTCCCACTTATACTAAAGCAAACTTTTAGTATACAATGTGTCTTTCTACTAGCTATTACAAACAACCATCACTTTGCTTCTCCCACTTATACAAAAGTTTCCTTTCTAAGTGGGTGCCATCAAGCGCAATCCAAGTCCTCTAACGTGTTCATCGTAGACTTTTTCTGCAGTGCTTCTTGAATGGATCCGCTAGATTTTCCGTCAGATCAATCTTTTCAATCAGACGTCACCTCGCCTAACGATTTCTCGTATGACATGGTACTTTCTCTATGTGTTTAGTCGCCTTTGTGGGTCCGTGGTTCCTTCGAGTTTGCCATCGCACACGAGTTATCACGATGAACTATGATACTCTGGGCAAACCAGTACCACATCTAGATCCACGAGGTGGTTCTCGAACCATACTGCCTCCTTAGAAGCCTCCGGGCGCTACATATTCGCTTCCATGGTAGAGTCCGCATGCATCGCCGCTTGCCTCCGCCAGATACGGCTCCACCTCCCAAGGTAAACACATAGCCCGAGGTTGACTTTTTCATCACGGTCGCACTTGGAAATCCGAATCAGATAACCCAAAGGCATTAGATTATCTCGCATGGTAAACAGCCTATAATCTCGAGTCCTTTTCGTACTTGAGTATATGCCATCGCAGTCCAATGAGCTTGTCCGAGGTTAGGCGATATCTAGCTACTATGCCTACCGCATAGCGAGATATCGGGCCTCGTGCATAAGATTGCGTACATGAGACTTCCACACAGGAAGCGTGGGAACTTGTCTCATTTCCTCTATCTCCTTTGCGGTCATAGGTGATCGCCCTTTAGATAAAGGAACGCCATATGCGAAGGTAGCAATCCTTTCTTGGCGGTCTCGCATACTAAAACGAGTAATCACGGTGATCAATGTAAGGCGCTTTGAGATAAGCTCAATATTTTCCTCTTGCGATCTCGGTGAAACCTTGATCCCAAGAATGTACGCTTCATCTCCTAAGTCTTTCATTTGAAACGATCGGATAAACAACTCTTTCGCCCGATAACAACTTCACATTGTTGCCAAATAGAAGAATGTCATCTACGTAAAGTGCAAGAAATACCACATTACCGTTGACATCTAACCGATACACATAACTCTCGCTAGGCAACTGGGTAAATCCATAGGACTTTACCACCTCGTCCAAACGTAAGTTTCATGATCTTGCATCATTGTCTTGACGCCTCATTTGTCGTCCATGGGTCGATTATTGCTGTTCGTTTTAAGGACTAAATCCGACGATTCACCCACGAACATAAATCGCTCGGGTTGACGAACAACCCTCCCACTACGATGAGGTGCTATAGACATAATGACAACGGGTGCAGAATTGTGGTTCTCTATCTTGCACAACTTGTCGTAGGTACCACTTGCACGGTCGGTATCTCCACGAACTCGACCCACTTCAATTTCTTGAAGTATCCGGTGTCGATCCTCCCACTAGACTCGACATCTCGCACCTTCGCCTAATCGGTGGTGGAATACGATCATCTTCTAATTCTTGAAGAATGATTTCAACTTTGGACTTATGATTTTCATGTAGTCTCTCTAAGAATCGAGCATTAGTGCTAATAATGACCTTCTGATCCTTAGGACTATAGAATAAACCACCTTTCGTTCCTCTAGGATAGCCAATAAACAGCCTTGCGTCAGATCTAGCCTCCAACTTGTCGGCCTTCTTGTTCAGCACATGTCCGGATCGCCCATATCCTTATGTGGCTTAAATCGGGCTTCAAGGCCCAAACCACAACTCGAAAGGGGTCTTTTCGACTGACTTGGACGGTACTAGATTTAGCAAGTATGCCGCCGTCTCTAAGGCATATCCCCAGAACGAAATAGGCAATGTAGCATAACTCATCATCGATCTAACCATTTCCAAAGAGTCTATTTCTTCCTCCGACACACCATTTCTTTGTGGTGTGCTGGGTGAAGTCTTGTTGGGATGTAATCCCACATTTCACTAGATAGTCCATAAACTCGTTACTGAGGTATTCGCCACCGCGATCAGACCGCAGTGACTTGATACTCTTACCTAGCTTCGTCTCCACTTCCGCCTTAAACTCTTTGAATTTCTCAAAGCATTCGGACTTGCGGTGAAGCGGTATATGTATCCGCACTCGAGTGTCGTCGATGAAAGTGACAAAATACTCGTACCCTCGAGCTTGTGTGGACATAGGTCCACACAGTCGAATGGACTAACTCCAACATTTCTTTGGCTCTATAACCCTTCGCTTTGAAGGTGCGGTCGACATCTTACCTTCATACGAGTTCGCGGACCGGGAACCTGAGTAACCGTGAGATCACCCAACGCTCCATTCTTAGCCGGTCTTTGGATCCTATTTAGATTGATGTGACCTAATCTAAGATGCCGAGAGAAAAGTAGAGTCATCTTCTAAGAAAACTTTCTCTTTTAGGGTTTGATGAAGATGCAACATAGTTATAGTACTTATGTTTTGCGAAATAGTATAAAGCGAATTATATAAAGTGCCAACACGTATAACCGTCATTTCTTATGATAGAAACACCACTATCAAAAATAATGAATATCCATGAGTAAATAATTTGAAGCAAAACAAGGTTCCACCGAAAATCCGCACATATAAAGCGTCTTTCAAAACTAAAGCTGTTGTCCCAAAACATAAAGAAACATCTCCAACTGCAATGACTTGACTTTCGCCGCGTTGCCCATGGAGATCGTTATCTCGCCATCAAACAGCTCCCTTGTCCGCAGGAACCCCTGCAAGGTGTAACAAACATGATCAGTTGCGCCCGTATCTACTACCCATGAATGGGTAGAACAAGTCGCTAAACATGTTTCCGTTACTAAAGCAAACGGCGTACCTTGAGCCTTGAGCATAGGGCACTTGGCCTTCCAATGCCCAGTCTTACCGCACTTGAAGCACTTGCCCTTCTCCTTTGGCTTCTTCAAGCCTCCGGTGGCAACCATGTTCTTGTTCCCATTACTCCCACTATTTGCCTTGCCTCTACCACCTTTGGCACCCCTTTTTCTATTTCCATTTTCGATGAAAATTTTGGGCCCTTAGATGTGCTAGCAAGAGCATGTGCTCCTTTTCCCATAACTCCTTCCGCACAACGAGATCATTAAGCAATCGACTAAGTGTAAACTCGGTCTTGCTCATGATCGCATTCACGCCGAAAGTTCTCAAAGACTTGGGCGGTGTATTGAGGATGATATCGACCTTGGCTTCACCGTCAATACCTCCTCCCAACCGATCAAGACTATCCATGAGATGAGTCATGTGGGAGACATGTTCATGGACCGAACTTCCTTCTTCCATCTTACGCGCCAAGATTTCTCTCATTGTGTGGAGCGGATCGTCGATCCGACCGCCCAAACTTACCTCGAGACTTGACCAAATATCGATCGCGTCGTCGCCATCGATCGATCTCGCGGTACAAGCCTTTGGACATCGTAGTCATCATATAGCATTTAGCCATATTGTTTGACTTATTCAAAGTCCGCTTGACTCTCGCTGCTCATTAGTCGATCGTCGATGAGGCATCGGGTTTAGGAGTAGTGAGAACAAACATGTGTTCTTCAACATAGAACATATTCCATGTTTCGTTTCCACTCGATAAAATTTGGACGGATAACGGATTTTGTGCGAGCATATTGATAATCGGTAAGAGACATATCTCAAGCGATAATGTAAAACACATAAGCATCGATCGCAAATAATTCGTAACAATAATATTGTAACCTTTTGATAAAACAATATTAATTGAAACCTCCAATCGCCCAAGAATTCCACATGCAAGCCACGCGTGTGGGCGTTTATATGAACCCCCGACTGGACTAAAATATACCTTTTAGTCGTTTAATTTCAATCCATGTCGACTTATCCTTATGACAAATGAAATTAATGATTGGACCTTACTGACCACATCACTATCACAAGAAGGGACTTGGCGGGAAGTTGTACTTGAGGTGATGTCTAGCAATGACCACAATTTTAACGTGAGAAGATGAATTCTTAGAATTGGTATACTCACTCGGACCATACACTTCCAATTCAAATTCTTTTGTTATCTCATTTTATATCTATCTCTAGAGAACTTATGAAAATCGCACATACAGCCCACGCGTGTGGGCGTTTACATGAAACTCCCACTTCTCAATAGATTTAAAATGTTTTATTTAGAAATCTCATCTAACAAACTTATGATAAGCAGTGCAAGCAAGCCACAGCGTGTGATCGTTTACTCACGGTCGTCTCACTTTGTTTAGAGATCAAAAAGTGGAGGTCTTGACATTTTAATTTGAAAAATTAATTTGTCGGGTTGCTTGCTTAGTCTTTTTATTCAAAGGTTTGTCCATGCGAGATCACGTAATCTAGCATGCTTTTCTATAGAACTCGACATGTAAAACATGCTCATGAAATTCTAAAATATGCTTGATAAGCGCGATAAACCTAGCATGCTTACTATGCGCATCCAATTACGTAAAACACTTAAAGGTTTGTCAGCGTAATTTAAACATACATAATGCTACGCATAATTTAAACATCCACGACATGCATATGAGCGATAAAAATAAAATAAAACGTTCATCGCGCCCAATCGTGAAACACACATTTAAATCTAATCTATTACATAGATTTACAAAGCATGCAATTTTAAACTTGAAAACGGGCCTCGCGTGCGGAGCACGGACCGGATTCAACAATTGGCCCGCGCGTGCGGGCACGGACCGGAAGTGCGGAAAACGGGTGCGGGCGGTGGGCCCAAAGAGTCTTTGGGCAGCGCGCTGGGCAAGGCCCGCCGCCGCCGCCTCGCGCGCCGCCTGCCGCGTGCTCCTCGCCATGGCTGCCTCGCGATCGCTAATGCGACCGCGACCGTCGAGCACGCGTGCGGCGTCCGTGCCCAGCGCGAGCGTCTGCGCCCGAGAGACATCGTCGCCCGCGCCATACCTCGCGACCGCGAGTCCGCTCGCATGCCGGGTTTCGCCAGCGAACGCGCCCGTCGCCATGCTAGCTCGCACGGCCGCACAGCCTCGAGGTAATCCTCGCGACCGCGAAGTTCGCCGCTAAGCGCCCGGGATCTCGCCGCGAGCGCGCGCCCGTCGCCCGCAGCCCTCGCGATCGCCCTAGCGACCGCGAGACTCGCCGCGAAACCACCCGAAGCGGCCGAGAACCTGTTTTTCTCGTCGTTTAGTTCTTCGTTCGTTCGTCTTCGTTCTTCTTTACGGATAAGATTTACATAATAAAATCTAATCTAACCACGGATTTTCTCGTGGTGTAAAACAAAACCAACAACAACAACAAACGAGCCACGATGAGCAGCGGATCCACAATCAAATAAGCGCACGTAATAATCAAACGTGAATTAATCCAGCAGCCAAGATTACGATCCAGTGCTCGATACCAGTGTAGGAAATCGTATGTTAACCCTCGCCCGAGGATCCATCTTGGGTGTTTAATTCACCATACATTGATTATAAACCTAGCATGCGTCTATATAATTAATTAACACGTTGGGGTTTTCTCGTGTTTACCTTCGGATGCAGCCGAGGTGGATAAATGCACGGATGAGCAGTTGAGCGAACGGTCGAGACTCGTGCTTTGACCTTTCGGACTGTATCCGGATACCCAATCTCCAACGTCGGTGAGGGCGAGCTATGGAGAATGCACCGAAAATCACCCGAGCTCTTCACAATTTTCGAGAATCACGTTTGATGATGGCGAAAATTCTAGTGATGTTATGTGTGCATTTTTAGACATTATCTCATACCTTATATTTATAATGCACTACCTTAATCCTATATGGAATATTACCATAATCATATGGAATATTACCATAATCCTATATGGAATATTACCATACTCTTAGGATTATTTCCATACTCTTAGGATTATTTCCATACTCTCAAGATTATTACCATAATCTTATATGGAAAGGATCTATGCATATACCATAAATATAATTATATCCATGTGGATAAAGAGAATAAAATCTTGCCAATTGAGCAATAGGGGCGCCGATTTTCCTCGATTACTACGGACTGGATGGGCCGGCCCGGGATCAAATCAAGGAATAAAGATGGGCCTCAAATAAATTAATTATCTTATGTTCACAGAACATAAATTAATTTATAAACATTCGATCATGCCACTAGAGAAAGAATGTTGACTTACCCTTTATTACCGAAGTTGAGTCGGGCTTGCACTTAGACATTACGAATCCCGTATTTAAGATATCGAGCGTCCATTAATCATTTATAGCAATCATTGCTTAAGCGATTAATAACTTCATTTCCTTAAGTAGTACCACTCGACCTTATTATTGTACTTGAGCTAACTCAACCTGCGGGGTTTAGTACAATAAACCTTTGAGCTCCTTAAGGGGCGTCATCGTCCTTAACGGATCACGGTGACTCGTCTGAGATAACTAGCGTGACATCTGAGACACCACCACCCAAGACGCGGAGAATCTTGGGTTAGAACATATAACCCTCACTCATAACAAGTCAAAGTGATGGTCGAACTCATACTCACCTAATACCTTATCGAGGTTTAGATCATACGTAAGTCACCGAGATCTTGGTTCTTCACGACGGCCGAAGAAGAACACATCTCACCGTGATCCTTCAATACGTCGTAGACGCATCAAAGCATGAACAAGCAACTAAGTCAAGTCACTTCTTATCTATCTGCGGCTAAACCGACAACTCGTCCTTAAGTCGTCTCGGTTTGTGAAACTTTTTATATCTCATTAAACTTGACCAATCATATGAGACTTACGTGATCTTCTACACAATCGTATGATCTAACTTATATATGAGATAAGGGACGAGATATATGCAATCAAGTATTCAATCGGATAGGAGATTGTAATAGTGGTAACAGAAACATTGTATACAAGCTCAACCAAAGCGCTTTCGATGTCTAAATCCAGCAAGATAATCGTTATTCGTTATCGAGTTGTTTTAACGCTCAACTAATATCGTTTTGAGTTGTCGTTATTGAGTATCAACGGCGTAGCTCGGCTTTTGGTTTTTCTAACTTAGGAACTCACGGTTGAGTAACATTTTAATAGTAGCAAACCCTAATTTATGTCGAACTTGATTCTCGATTGTTCGTTCTTAAGTTATCGAAATTGGTCGATTTCTTTTGGATTCTCGTACATATAGTATTATGTTGTTTATGTTTGGGGTTTTGGTTTGTCGATTTTAACATAAACATAAACATTCAACACCCAACAATACCATACACAACATAAACTATACTAAAGCATTAGAAAACCCTAATTTCTAACATAATATACAATCATTGTGTATGTATGCACAAATGTTTCATTCATTCACCATAATCACAATCATTTATTCTAAGCTTATAATTTCACTATCATAGCATTATTTAACATTACAAGTAAATCCATACTTAGCCATTTTGTTACGTTTTCGATAATTAGCAACAATTAGCATATGTATCCAATAAATTCCAATAAAATCATGTTATACTCCTATCATAGTATAGAGTTTAATTACCAACTCAATATCATCATCTAAAATTTCAAATCATAGATTAAAACATATAGTTTTCGGCAATCGCCATTTAATGAGCTTTGGTGTTCAATAAATTCCACAAAAATTATATCATGCTTATACCATATACTAAACATGAAATATCATTTCATATCATGCATTAAAATTTAAACCCATGCTTTTCACCCTGATATATTTTCGGTAATCACATATATATATACATACTCAATAAATTTCATTCCTTCACAACATGTTTATATTATGCAATAACATGTAATATTAACATTAAACATCAATTAATATTTATAATATGAACCAAATGCTTGGAATTCTTTTTGTCCTCACACATATTTTACATATGTGTTCAATAATTCCCAACAATGCATATTATGTTAATATTATTTCTACACATAACATATCCTATCATTTTCAACAAATGAAATCAAATAAATCCTTAGATATATACATATATTTTTCGATATTCAAAGGGAAAATAGGAGTAGTGTCTCAAAAATTTCAAGATTAATATATGATGTTCATATCATATATTAAACACTATATCTCAACTATTTCTCTACAAATAAAATCAAACAATGAATTATAAATACTTAAATATATTCTGCCCATTTTTGAAAAATAGGAGTAGTGTTTCAAAAATTTCAAGATTAATATATGATGTTCAAATCATATATTAAACAGATTAATAGATGATGTTCAAATCATATATTAAACACTATACCTCAACTATTTTCCAACAAATAAAATCAAAATACAAGAAAATTCCAAAAATATTCTGAAAATTACCATATTAATTCTACATGCTCCTAATACATCAACAAGCAACAATATCAAATAATATTCACAAAATCATGCTTTATCATATCTAAAAAGAATTAAAGCATAAATAGAAAAAAAACAAACATGCTCCAAAAATTCTGAAATTTTAACAGTAGTCTTAGAACATTATTCTAAGAATTTTGCGTTCATGGCTTGATGGTATTTTATGGCTCTAAAGTCACGAAAAAAAATGAGGAGCAAACTATGGTTTTTAAAACAAAAAAATTCAAACAAAAATTCCACTCCATTAGGATGGAAGAGGATGATGAATAATACCTTTCTATGGTCTTAGAAAGATTATTTGAGTGTAGGAGAGGTTTGGAATGGAGGATTAAAGGCTCCAAAGTGTGAAGAACAAAGAAGAAAATTTGAAGATTTGGAGACACCATCTCTATGGAGTGAGATGTGAGATCTTTACAGATCATAAGAGTTTGAAGTACTTTTTCGAGCAAAGAGATCTAAACATGAGGCAAAGAAGATGGCTCGAACTGGTAAAGGATTACGACTGTGGTATTAACTATCACCCGGGTAAAGCGAATGTAGTAGCTGATGCCTTGAGTCTTAAAAATCAAATCAAATTGGGATGTCTCCTTACAAAGGAAGTAAAACTCATTGAGGAGTTTGAAAGAATGAAGATAGAAATGGTTGAAAGCCCAGAGACGATCATGAGCTGTATTGCTACACTCACATTGACGTCGGACTTGAGAAAGAGGATAATAGATGAGCAGAGGAAAGATGAAAAGTTGGAAAGGACAAGAGTCAAGGTAAGAACTGAGGGGCTGAAAGAATTTAAAGAAGCGTCAGACAATGCCTTATTGTTTGAGGAAAGGATGTGTATTCCAAACAATAACGAGCTTCGGAACGAAATAATGAGTGAAGCCCATGATACACCCTATACCGTCCACCCAGGCAGTACTAAAATGTACCAAGATTTAAGAGAAAAGTTCTGGTGGGAAGGTATTAAACGAGACGTAGCCTCTTTTGTAGAGCGTTGTCTTGTTTGCCGCCAGTGAAAGCATTGCACCAACGCCCTACGGAAGTTCTGACCTCTGCAGGGATACCCGAGTGGAAATGGGATGAGATAGCGATGGACTTCGTTCGGGTTTACCAAAATCGAAAAGGAAAAACACTTGCCATATGGGTAGTAGTTGATAGGCTCACAAAGTGTGCGATTTTCGCATTTTACGGATCCGATAAGTTAGCAGACACTCATGGATCCAATAAGTTAGGGACCCAAATTCACTTCACATAAAAGAACGAAATTATAACATTTCACCCACGGTGATGGGCAATCGGAAAGGACGATTCAAACACTTGAAGATATCTTGAGAACATGAGTGTTGGATCAAGGTGCAAAGGGGAAGATGTTTTACCCTTATCAAATTTACTACAATAATAGTTATCAGCGACGATTAATATGGCCCTATCTGAAGCTTTGTATGGAAAGAAATGTAGATCACTTCTTTATTGGGATGAAGTGGGTAAGAGAAGAATTGTAGGGCCTGAAGCAATAAGTGAGTTGATTGAAATCGTCCGTCAAATTAGGCAAAGAATAAAAGAAGCTCAAGATAGACAAAAGTCTTACGCTGATACGCGTAGATCTGAGCTACATTTTGAAAGTGGAGATAAAGTATTTCTTAAAGTCTCTCCATCGAAGGGGATTTTAAGGTTTGGAGTGAAAGGAAAACTAAGACCCCGTTTTATAGGACCTTATGAGATCCTAGAACGAATAGGCCCAGTAGCCTATAGGTTGGCTCTTCCGCCAAGTTTGGGGAATGTATACAATGTTTTCACGTGTCACAACTAAGAAAATACGTACATGATCCAAAACACGTGATCCATCAAGACGACGTGATCCTCAACCCAGATATGAGTTATGAAGAAGAACCTACGGCGATTCTAGACCGTAAAGTTCAGCAATTAAGGAACAAGTCCATTCCGCTAGTCAAAGTGCTGTGGAGACATCATGGACAAGAGGAGGCCACGTGGGAGCTTGAGGATGCCATGAAAGAACGATACCCCAGATTTTTCTAAGGTATGCAAATTTATCCCGAAGAATTAAATACCTAATTACGATATTTAAATTCGTAAATTAGGGTTTCGCCGAAATAATTGAATTAGTAATATATCGAATAATGATTTCTATTAATTACGAAGTAACGAATTCCTATTTTATATTCACTAAGGATTGTGAATTAAGGAATAGAATTTTATAAAGTGTTTCGGCAGTATTATTTTAACGTCGATTGAGTATCGATAGTTAAAATTTCGAAAAATTTTCTAAGTGACGAAGCTTAGAATTAAATTCAATTATTAATGGAATAATTTAATAAAGTGATTACGACTTTATTACGACCATTTTGAGATGAGTCGATAATGAACGTTTTGAGACGTTTCAAATGTTAACGTTTAGAGATGAATAGAAAAATGAGTTTAATGATCAATGAATTATAATATTTAAATTCCTATGATTATTTTATGTAATTAGAGTATTATTTAGCATTAAAACAATGCTAGAACATTAAGGATTAATTATTGAACAAATATGAAATTTTCGAAAACCCTAATTCAAAAATTAGTGTTTTCACACATGAAATGATACTAATAATTTTTCCTATGATATAATTTATCATCTAAGACATACTGTAATACCCCTTCTTTTCTAAGCTTCTATTTTGCATGGCACGTTTTTCGAGGAAAGGTCAAAAGGTTGACTTTTTGTTTCGGTGATGCGACCGTCACGAAACCTCAGGCGTTGTGAAGAGTGTCTTATGACGAATTCATAGACACTAAGTATGGAGGTTTTCGACCACCCATGAAGGTTTGGCACTCCGGGGAAGTTATCGAAAAATCGGACTTTTCATTGGTCTTTTAAAAGCATATCTTGTTTATAGTCGTTGTGTCCGATATTTTATTTCGTGTCCATGGGTACCAAGTTTGCAAAATTTGGAGTCCGTTTGCAAAAGTTGCATCGCTTTTTGCGTTTTCGAAAAAGGGCCGCTTGCGTGGCATTATTGTGACCCTTTTCTCCTATAAATAGGAGGCTAGGGCCTTCATTTTCAACGTTCATTTTCTTTCGTCTCTGCGTGTTACCGGAAGAGTCGAGCAGCTCAGTGCATGCTGAGCGGAAGGAGTGGGGATCGAGCGGGGAGGCTCGTGGCGGCGCCATTCTTGGCTTTGCCGAGCCACCACCGCGATCAACCTCTCCCCGACAGCCCGTTTTTGCTTTTTTCATTTTCTTGTTTTGATTCCGCCTTTAGTAGATCGTATAGCATAGAACTCGGGAATCTAAAGGGACGGATGACGAAACGGCGAGGCCGGACTATTTAACCGAACCGCCGTCGTGAAGGCCGACCGCCGCCGTCGTGAAGGCCGACCGCCGCCCCTTTGGCCACGGTTTGGTGACCACCGAGCCACCTTTGGCACAGCTCTGGTCCTTTAGGTTTAAGTTTGGGCTATGCATTCTACTAAAGTACCGATTCGTTTTTACATTTTTCGCGTTTACGCATGTCGGATGTTTTAGTTGCTTGAGTTTTCTAAAGGAAGTACATGCCCGGTGATCCATTTTCAACGTAGTTTGTCATTCCATGTTCGTCGTTATGCATATTGCTTATGTTTCCATTTTCATGCATCGATTTTGGATGGTTTATCTAGATATGAGGATAGGCATCGATTTTGAAAACTTCTTCACCGCTAAGATTTGAGTCGACTTGCATGCATGCATATTTTGAAAGTACCCTATTATTGGTCTTGATGCCCTGAATATATTTTCCTTCTGCATCGAGTTGATTTGAAAACCCGGAGAGTGCCAAATATGGGTTCAGAAAGTCGAAAACCCTAGTTTTGCTACGATCTTCGTTTGGATCACGATGTTGCTTTGCTTTGTGGGATGTGACCCCAAAATTTGTTCCGTCTTGTTACCAGGTACCTACCAGTGCGATCGGTGAAGTCATCGGATCCGTAGATACCTCCCGATTAACGTTTTCGTCTGTTCAGGTTGGGTTATATATGCTTATTTTGAGTTATTTACTCTGATATTTCAAAATAAAACATGTGCGCCGTAAAATGTTTTGATGAAGTTATTACTGTTCTCTGATCCGAGATATGGTTCTATCATGGTTGTGCACGGATCTCTTTTCGGTGGGTTGATCACCATCTTGAGTATTGATCGTGAGGATAGACCCGAACACGTGGTTATGGTTACGAAGGGATAGACCACTAAGTCCACACGAAATGGTAATGAGGTGGTTATGGTTACGACGGATTTGACCCCACGATGTCCACACCGAGTTAGCCGGTGGATACGTTAGGGCATGGGCTAGGCTGGATATGTTCGGGCGAATGAATGAGATGTGATGGGTGGCGGGATACGTTCCGAGCCGTGGTTCTTGGTTCTATGATGTGAGTAACGATAATAACGGATCGGTATCGAAAATGAAAATCTATTTTGCTTACTTAGAAGTGGATTTACGTTTTAAAACCTTCTAAGGTAAGTGCTCGAACACGGCATCATGATTCTTTTGATTTATGATAAAACCCGGTGAGTGCGCTAGTACTCACCCCAAACTCTTTTCAAATCTTTTCACGATTGATGGAGGAGAATTTGGGCGGGCGGCGGGGAGGAGCTGCGGGTTCTTCATGCTATGCTTCCAGCGATGTTGTGTTATATCGTATTCGATGTTGATGTATTCTTGTCCATTATTCTACTTTCTGATTGGGAACAAGATTTGCTATTATGTTATTATCTTTGTAAGTCTCTTCTGAGCATGCTATGTGGTTGACCGGTCTAGTCAATGGATGTAATGCTATTTTGCTTTCTTACATTACTTGTTATAAACCAAGATCATGTTCTCTGAGGTTATGATATCGATATTATTCTGTTGGTGGATTGTTTGGGCACCCTTCCCCTTCAAGATATGTCCTAGTTATAGAGGAGATGCTGTCCGATATCATGGTCACATCTTCTTATCATGTATGTTATATGTATTCCCCCTTCTTCCCCGCTTCTTAACCCCACCCTAATCACACCCCGGCATCCGTGCCTTCCTGGGAATTGGGCGTGACGACTTAATGTCGAGCAATGGTTCTTGGCTTTGACCTCTAGCATTGTTATCCGATATCAAAGCAGTTTGTTTGTTTAAATATTGTGTGCGTTCTTGAAATTGAGTGTTTAGAACTTGTTCTTCTAAACTGTTTATCAGGTACAACTACTCTCAGCTCACCGTCAGTCGCCTCCTATCAGACACATTACCTTGGATTTCACTGAGTTCATTGCTCGAGTATGGAGGCAGTGGACCGATCATCGAGGTATACCATCCGGGGAGGATGTGATAGCAAGGCATGTTCGAGGACCAATCCAGTTGATGATAGGGATGATGTTCCCAAGAGACTTTGGGAGGCGACCATCGCTCAGACAATCACCAGTGCATCAGGATACACCGTCACTACACCTCCATCGATGATCCTTACCTTCCGAAGGACCCGGAACGATTTTGAGGCGGAACCTCCCGGGCGAGTGATTGTCCATCCGGCGATGGCGGAAAGAGGCCGGATCATAATTTTCGGGCCACCGAGCTATCGGGTTGGCATTCGAGGAGGAGACTCAGGAGGAGGAAGACCCGGAGGAGGATGAGGAGGACGGTGAGGACTCGGAGGACGGTGATCTAGATGGCCGATGACTACGATGAGGTCGGGCATGTTGAGGAAGGGCAAGCGCCCGAGCGAGGGACTCGAGCACGGCATTCACGATACTCGAGCGATCGGGGCATAGCTTGGATGGGATCATACCCACGAGACTTGCTTCCATGCGGATCGCTTTTAAGGCGGAAGCCCGAATTGAAGCCACGATAGGAAGAGAAAGAGGATGAGGAGAGCGGAATGGAACCGCCGGACAAGCGGAGAATAGTGGGCGGATATGGAGGGCGAGGATCTAGGTAGTCGGTGTGTGCAGTGGCGATCGCGAGATCTGCTAGAAGCATGGACGAGCGGCATCTTTTGACGATGTCGGAGTCGATTCTTTTGCTCATGCTCGACCTTTTGGTGACATACCTTGATCTTGTATTTTGTGATCCTTCATAGGCGCTGAATATTCTTGATACTAACGCCGCATCTATGGCGGGATGTTTATGTTTGATGCTTATATGTGATATGAGCTATGCCGCTGATGATATATGATCTATGTGATGTGTGATGATAATGTTATGTGAAATGCATAACGATGATATGTTGACGAGGATTGCATGATTATATGTGATCGTGCGTGATATGTGATATATGTGATGATATGTGATATGGGTGATGATATATGTTATGCGATGATACGGTTATCTACACGTTTCTAATGTTTGAAGCGTTTGCGAGAACAAGGAACGGAGAAACAATAATGTTTCAAACGCCTGATGCGAATGCGATCCACGAACAAGGAACCGAGAAACAATACGTGAGAAGGACTCTAACACGGGGCGATGGGGAAGGTATCGTGGGAAGGAAAAGCGAAGAAAGTTCGATCTTCGATTGGACTCGGTGGGAATACGACTAGAGGGGATCGAATTTGCTCGTCGTGCTGGCGGGGAGATCGGCGTATCTTTGTCGATCCTCACGAACGATCGCATTAAACGTTATTAGTCAATGTTGCCCGGGCGAAAACGATTGGACTCACGAGATCGAATTTGCTCGGTGGCGGAGGAAGAGCATTAAACAAATGGGATGATCGGAGGAAAGAAAATGGGAATCGGGGAAGGCAATCGGGTGTTCGAGGAACAGGCGGTCGATGATTCGAGGAATCAAAGCATTGAGAGAAAAGCAACCTTGGGAAGAATTTCCAACCCATGCGACGGTGTGGAAAAACCTTGTTGCGAAATGCCAAGGAATCATTTCGCGAGTGCGAGCAAGTAGCAAAGTGCTATCGTTGTAAATCTGGACATTACGCTCGAGATTGTCGGTTAGGAGGGCAGCGATGCGGCCGCTTGATGGCGACATCGACTCCATGAGCGAGTCGAGCTCATGAGGACAAACAACAGGCGGGAGGTCACCTAGGCCCGCAATGTTGGATTGTATCTTGGCGGTTTGGTTGAGCTTGTATACAATGTTTCACATTACCACTATTACAATCAACCTATCGATTTGAATACTTGATTGCATATATCATGTCCCCTTATCTCGTATATAAGTTAGATCATCGATGTGTAGAAGATCACGAGTACATATGATTGGTCAAGCAATGAGATATAAAAGTTTCACGGTGAGGGCGACTTAAGGGCGAGTTGTCGGTTTAAGTGCGGTATAGATAAGAAGTGACTTGACTTAGTTGCTTGTCTGTCTTTGATGCGTCTACGGCGTATTGAAGGATCACGATGAGATGAGTTCTTCTTCGACCGTCGTGAAGAACCAAGATCTCGGTGACTTCGATAATCTAAACCTCGATAAGGTATTAGGTGGTATGAGTTCTTGACCATCACTTTGACTTGTTATGAGTGAGGGTTATATGTTCTAACGAATTCTCGCGTCTTGGGTGGTGGCGATCTTGTATGTCACGCTGAGTTATCTGTGTCGATAGCAGTATCCGTTTAGGATGATAACGTCCTTAAGGAGCTCAAAGGTTTATTGTACTAAACCACTGCGGTTGAGTTAGCTCAAGTACAATAATAAGGTTGAGTGGTACTACTTGGAAATAAGGATAATGTCGTTTAAGCGGTCAGTTGCTAAAAATGATTAATGGACGTTCGATATCTTAAATACGGGGATTCGTAATGTCTAAGTGCAAGCCCGACTCAACCCGGTAATAAAGGGTAAGTCGACATTCTTTCTCTAGTGGCATGATCGAATGTTTATAAATTAATTTATGTTACAGGTGAACATAAGATAATTAATTTATTTGAGGCCATCTTTATTCCTTGCATTTGATCCACAGTTTGGCCGTCCAGACCCATAACCTTTGTGAAATCGAGCGCCCTATAGCTCTCGAAGCAAGATTTTATTCTCTTTATCCACGAGGATATAATTATATTTATGGAATATGCATAGATCCTTTCCATATAAGATTATGGTAATAATCTTGAGTATGGAAATAATCTAAGAGTATGGAAATAATCCTAAGTGTATGGTAATATTCCATATGGGATTATGGTAATATTCCATATAGGATTATGGTAACATTCCATATAGGATTAAGGTAGTGCATTATAAATATAAGGTATGAGATAATGTCTAGTACTCACTCACATATTAACAAGATAATTTTCGGTCATCTCGATTTTGAGAGAGAAAATTTACGTGAGTTTAATGAGCAAGGGTGATTTTCGGTGCATTCTCCATAGCTCGTCCTCACTCGGCGTTGGGTTTGGGTATCAGGGATCACAGTCGGAAGGTCGAAGCACGAGTCGATCGATCGATCCGTTCATCCCGTTCGATCCACCTCGGCGGATCGAAAGGTAAACAGAAAACCCCAGCGTGTTGCTTTTAATTATATAGGCGCGTCTAGGATTATAATCAATGTATGGTGAATTAAACACAAGATGGATCCTCGGGCGAGGTTAACATAAGTTTTCCAGTTTGATTAGATTCACGAAGGAAGATCGACCAACTCCAACAGACAACTCTTCATAGATAAGATCTTTTGGAATTGGGGGAAGCGATTGATAGTAAATAATATCTGATATATATGACTCATCCTGAAGATAAGCATATATGGCCATCGTGTATTCTCAGTCTGAATGTGCCGGTCGTGAATTATTATAAGTAGTTAGCTTTTGAGGATGGGCCAACGCCTATATGCATAAGCTTAGGCTCAGTCTCGATAATGAAGCGATAGCGTAAAGGTCGTTCCTATGAAGAGATCTCTCTTCATAAGACACTGGTCTTGAGAAGAGTGTAGCGAGATCTCGTAAGATTGCCTATCCTCTATTCCGAAAGAATGGGAATAAGTCACGTTGAAACTATTTTACATCTATAAATACATCTATCTTGAAGGTATCGTATACATGTCTTAAGACTCGATAAGTTTTAAGCACTGATACATTCTTGACTTAAGCGTCGAGTATCACCGGAGACCACTCCGGCTACATTTTGCGGTTATTCATTTACATATCATTACGATATACGCGATATTCGATTCTGCGCTACAAGCATTGTTTCACGTATATTATAAGGTACACATACTTTTATTATTATTTATTAGATTTATTAAGTTGAATCTATCAATGTACATGATTTCTCGTCAGGTGATTCATCTTATATTATTTTCTTAAAAAAATTAGCATTGATTATAATAACGAATATAACGAATAACTATATATATCAACTTGCCATATGATGGCATGATGATCAAAAGCATTAGTACATATGCAACCTCCAATTTTTATATAACAGCCTGATCATGTGTCGAAATTAATCTACTTTTCCTTTTTCAGGCAGGCGCAAACCACAATCTTCATTACTATTATTATTATTATTATTATTATCTACTACTAAGCAATCTCAATTAATCGTCACACTATTTCGAGATAATATTAAAAATAGCATCAATTAAAGAGCCAAAATATCTATCCAGGACAGCTCAATTGAATATTCCTTAATGCCCCTTTCTTTCTCTCTTAGTATTTATATATTTTATTTTAGCGCAACGTGCCAACATTAGTATTTTAAAGTGATGCGGTAATGGTAAGTCGCGTTTCGGTCGGTCATCTCCACTATGAAATTAAGGGAGAAAGAATATGAAAAAATTAAAGCATGAGGTGTTGGAGTGCGCTTTTGTTGTGCAGACGTATAGATTAATCAATCCTTTGTTTTATGTGATATCTATAATTGGATTATGTGTGGCTAAAAACATGCAGTAGATATACATGAATCGACACCTACTTTTTGCTTTCGGACTAACATGGGATTTTATGATGACATATGATGTGGAAATTCCATGCAATAGTTTAAATTTTTTCCAACATTGTTATTCTAAATTAATATTTTCAGCTTATTCATTATGCATAATGTTATGGTTAATTCTAAAGGTTAATGAAAGTTGACCAATTTTGCGATCGACATTAACTTAATAAAATTTAGGTAGGAAATCCTCCAACTTTTCAATGTTAAAGCGATCTAATTAGCAGTCTAGAGACATTCTAATTAAAATTAGAATTATTGATATATAATCACATCAATTTTGGACTCATTTTGATTTTTTATGAACTTTAAAAATCATTACAAAATAAAGCAAACTTAATCACTTTAATGATTTTCTACATGATTTCAATTTATGTAAATTAAATGACACGACGATACAAAAATTTGTTATGAACAAAACAAATAATTAGAAAATAAATAAGCAAACTTGACATCTCGAGATAGCCATGATGACTAAGATCCGAGCTTACACTATATACTAATTGGACCATAATCTGATGAGATGATGATTAATGACTAAGAAGAGCACAACACAACATCATCAAAGTATTATCTTGTTCTTTATTATATTTATCAGTATATATATTAACAGAAAAAGGTCTCATCTCTCCTCATACTTGGATCCAAGCCCAAAACATTTCTCTAAATAGCGACACATTTGTGTCGAAATTTGATTTAGATACGTATGTTGCCTAACGCCTGATAGTAGTTGACTCGATAAAACCGTCATGTGGTGTGTACTCACGTATGAGCTAGATAAATCTGTTGTGATGCTGACGTGGAGGAAGTTGTTAATGAGTTAGTTACGAAGCTCATAGCTCTCAGCGAAGATAACTCAAATCGCACTCTCTGATTTATTCTTTCATATACTTGAATACTATATCACAATTTTGTAGGAAAATCTCTCGATAATATCTTGGATGTATAATTAATTATCGTTGGTTAAATACATATCATGCATCTATATCTATAATTAATTGCAACACATTATTGTTTATTTCAATTTCTTAGATAAAGATCGATGGCGGACTAGACTTTTGATCTTACGGGTTATCTCCGTTCAATTCTGATCTTATGAGCGATTATGAAATGATTGCCACTTTTATGCAATTAGATCACAGATAGTGATTCTTATGTTTCTCTCAGCATTTATAAGTTCCAGAATCCTAAGGATTGATCCAGTGCATATCAATAATCTGTGATCATAATCTTTGTAGATAAAACCAATTAAAAATTACGATATAATAATACTGTAATATTTTGATAATAATGTTCGAGTATATCTTGATATTATTGAATAATATCTATTTAGATTACGGAGAATCGAGCAGTCTCGAGGCTACTACAGTGGGTGAAAAATTCCGTGGTGCGAGCTTGATGGGGCGGAGCAGAATCAATCTGAAGAATAAAGATGGACGCAAAATGAATTAATTATCTTATACTCGTACAGACAAATTAATTCATAAACATTTATTCATTCAGAGAGAATAAATCTTTGACTTGTCCTTTATTTTTAAAGTTGGATCGGGCTTGCATAGACTTACGAATCCTGTGATTTAAGATGCATGCTGATTAATGATTTATAGCATTTGTTTTTAGTAATTAATCTCTTTAATTATAGCGATTACTTCAGACCTTATTATTGTCTTGAGCTAACTCACATCGAGGTTTAGTACAATAAATATTGTGAGCTCCATAAGAGGCGTCATCGTCTAAATAGATCTATGCTCGTCCAGTGTGGCATGACATCTAAGCTGCGTGCACGCAGAGATCACGGAGAATCTTGGGTTATCTCATAACTCACCATTAACAAGTCATAGTGATGGTGGGTGACTGTACTACTAAAACTTTATCGGGTTTAGATCAGCGTAAAGTCACGGATCTAGGTTCTTCACGGCGTGATCGGATAGAAGAACCATACCAGCTGTGATCCATGATAAGTCGAGATGTTCGGTATAGACAAGCAGCAGCAGTCAAGTGCTTATCTATCTGATTGCTATCTGACAACTCGTCTCAAGTTGTCTCGGTTGTGATCCTTTTTATATCTCGATAAGCTTTACCAATCATAAAACTTTTGTGATCTTCTATCTTGTATTATCTAACTTTAGTATAAGATAATGGGACATACATATGCAATCAGTAAACAATTCGGATATGAGATTGTAATAGGAAACATTGATATACAAGCCAATCCATTCTGTTTTAAATATCAATCGATAAATTAGTCGCATTTTCATTTTGTTTTATCTCCATTGATAAAGAGAATACGGATTAGTGTTTTAGAGAGAGTTAGCGAGAGTTAAGTGTAGCAGATGAAGACTCGAAGCCCGTCGTTGTAATCTCTTCCCATTGAATAAAATAAATCATCTCCTCAGTGGGCGTAGGCGCTGCGGATGAACCACGTAGCGTGGGAATCGAATCGTGGACGCAGCTGATCATCGTCTCGTTGATCGAAGGCGGCTGATGAATCCATCGAGATCGGAGATGTAGAAATTGATGGCGAGGACGATTTCACACAAAAATCAAGATGTGAGCGTGCTTGATTGCAGTGTTCTTGAGCCGTTGATGGCATTGGAAAAGAAAGAAGAAAGGAAAAAGACTCGATTTACGGTTCGAAGATGGCGAGGGAGAATTGATATGAAAGCGCACATCATGATTATCTGCATATGGGATAAAGTCCTACTGTGAAGTGTCGAAGAGAAAACTGCGATATGTGTTTGGCTTAAGTTGGAGTTATTATTCAGCACCAAGTCTTGGAAGCAGGTTGTATAGAAACAATGCCTCATTCCATGAAGTTTTAGAAGAAAAGATTGATGATCAAATAGAGGATTTTACAAATCGGTTGGCGATCTTGAAGGATCGATGAAAAATCGGAGGTGAAGATAAAGCGATTCTTTCCTCGATGCTCTCCCGAGAGTTATGAACATGTGAAGATACAATTATCTTTGGAAGGAATACATCCTCTCAGAAGATGTGCGAGAATACTCTTGAGAAAGGAGTTGCTGAGAGGCTCGTGAAGGAAGAAATAAATTCTTCCGAGAAAGTTTGAACATCGAAGTTAAAGGAAAGACAAAACTATGATGACTCGAGAAAATGGATTACTGATTCACGAGTCGAAGGAGATCGAAAAAATATTTTAAGTGTGGAAACTATGCATTTGAGAAAGAGCGCTACATATGGAAGCAGCGAGAAGAAATTTAAGGGCGGTCATGCAATGCGTGATATACAAAGCAGGAAGGTGAGGTATTGAATGTGATGCAGAGGAGATGCGAGAAATCATTGGATTACGGATTGACTTTCGTTCACATGTGTCGAAGAAATGCATGTTCAGCACCTGCGGATTAAGGGCATGTCGATCGCTGGAAATAATCAAGTATGTCTCATTAAAGGCATTGGTAGCATTAAGTTCAGAATGCATGATGATTCCATCAATATTATTTGAAGTTGGATACATACGATTTGAAAATGAACCTAATAGCTCTAGGAATGCTTGAAAAGAAAGGTTTCATTTGGGGATCACATGATGGGGGTGCATGTTAGAAATGGGACAGAGTTGGTGATGAGAGGTCATAGAAATCACGGTTTGTATTATCTAGATGACACATGTTATGACGGGAGAAAGTGAGGTAAACATCTTGAGAATGAAGCTATGAAATGACATCTTGGATTAGGACATGTTGGGAGAAGGGTTTGAGTAAACTAGTGAAACAACAAATGATTCCTAATTACAGTAAAACAAAAGCTTGAACACCGTAGTGCTTGTATGTTAGGAAAGAGCGACAAACACAAGTATCGAATGATCACTTTTCTAAAGCTCCTACGATTATGTTTATGTTGACTTGTATGGGTATATCTCCGAAACAAAAGTTAGAGGCATTGACTACTTGAATTTGGTATCTTTGAGATAGAAAACGAAAAGAGTATGTTTGAGATGTTTAAGAGCGGACAATGGTTTGGAATTTCTATCGAAGGACTTTGAGGATTATTGTAGAGAGAGAATAAGCGGTATAAAGTGTCCCAGTCCAGTCGAATGGAGTTGTGGAAATAATGAATAGGACCACTACTTGAAAGAATGAGATCATGCTCATTAACTCGGGGTTTGTTTGAGAGGTTGCGGGGAGGCGGTGTCGAACTACTACCTATTTGATAAACAAGTGTCTCTCTGTAATTTGGAATTTAAAACTCGGATGAGTTGTGGAGTGGTCGCTAGCGACTACAAATCGATGACTTTGGGTGTCGAGTTTTGACCATATTAAGAAGTGGCACCATGGACATTAAGGTGTGCTTGTTCGAATGAAGTGAAATGATATAGGCTATGGTGTCGAGCGGGCTAACAAAGTCGTAATTAGACGGGGATGTGATCTTGAGGAAGATATCATGCATTTAAGAAGTGAGATGGATATTGAAACAAAAGTCACGAGACACTGACCCGAATGAAATGCTGGAATAAATGAGTTAAGGTGGAGCTTGTGGTGAGAGCCACCACCAATTTTGTACCATGAGGAAGGGAGGCGGGCTAGAAAACAAAGAACAATGACTTGGTGATGACATGATCGAAAGATTACATGTTGTCAGGGATAGAATGAGGAGACATATAAAACCTCCGGTAGGTTTGGACATCTTGATATGATTGCTTATACATTCGACATAGCGGAAGATGCAGGAATATCGAAGTCGAGAACATATAAGGAGGCGGTGAGTTGCGAGGATAAAGAGAATTGGATTAAAGGATGAAGGAGAAAATAGAGTCATTCTGGATACTCTAGATCAAGACATGATAGTTGTGTCTATCACGAGCAGAGAGGGAATAAAGTAGTGACATATTTACTCCTATCGTGGATGATATCTTGTATAAGCAAGAGTAAGGTGGAGATTGAGAAAGATCACATGAAATCGGTTTTAAAATGAAGGAGTTGAGATATCTGAGAGGATACTTGGTATGGACATAGATCGAGCCACAAAGGTTTATGACTTTGCAAGGATTATGTTGCTAAAGTGATAAGGAAGTTAGGTATGCGTAAGCGAAAGTGTTGTTGTTCGGTCTCAAGATTAAGTTTCGGCATCTCTCGCTTGGACGGATCTTGCGAATAAAGACGTGTCGATACCTTATTGAATGCATGGGAGTATCATGACGTCGATGATATGTCTGAACATGACCTGCACTATGCTATTAGTGTTTTAAGCGGTTATGTCTAATCCCGAAAGGTTTCAGCGGAGGCGTTGAAATATGTTCTCGGATATATAAAAAGTCTTGCGGGGTATGGATTGGTGTTTGAGAAAGATGGATGAGCAAAGGGTGATCCGTTAAGGGGTTATGTGGATGTTGACTATCACGCATAATATAGATGCATGAGGTCTCAAACTAGATACATATTCACCTTGTATGACACGTGATAAGTTGGAAATCGGTGCTACGTGTCATGGTGGCTTTTCGACCCCAGTTGAATTCATAGCCGTGACGAAGGCGTGAAGGAAGAATGTGGCTTAAAGGTATGTTAAGTGATTTTGGAATTTCTCACAAAGTGTTGAAATTTTCTCGATAATTAGTGCATTGCACCTAGCGAACATCAGTTTTTATGAGCGATCAAACATATCGATGTCGGATACCATTTTGTGAGGGATTTGGTTAACAAAGGATTGATTGTGGTGAGTAAGGCTCAGTGAGAAAAATCAGTTGATCACTAACTAAAGCCTTGCATAGAGTGAAGTTTAGGCATTGTTTTGATCTTCTTGTGGCCGAGTGATTGAGGTAGGTTGAAGGGTGGTTGCGGCATATACTCGACAAGGTGGAGAATTGTGTAGTGTACTCAGTATAAGCTAGATAAATCTATGCGATCTTGACATGGAGGAAGTTGTTAGTGAGTTAGTTATGAAGCTCACGACTCTCGGTGAAGATCACTCAAATCGCTAGGCTCTAATTTATTCTTCATATACTTGAATAATGTATCTATTCGAGTAGCATTTTCATTCATTTTATCTCCATTGATAGAGAGATACGGTTAGTGTTTTAGAGAGAGAGAGAGTTAGTGAGAGTTAAGCATAGCAGCGAATCGGATCTCCAAGCTCGTCGTTGTAATCTCTTCGCGTTGAATAAAAAGTCAGAAATCATCTCAGGTGGAGCGTAGGCGCTACGGTCGAACCACGTAAGCGCTCGTGTTATTACTTGTTTTATGATCTGCGTTGTGGTGAAATGTTCACCAAGTTCTACGTCGACCAGCAATTTTAGCGTAAAGCGAATATCAAATTTTGTCGATTTAGGGTTAGAAGCAAACTATTCGATCACTAGGTCAAGGGCGGTAGGTGATGTATGGAAAAAACGAAAGATTGAGTTAATCGTAATCTTAGATAACTCTTGTTCCTGCAACTAAACTAATAAGCTTGGTTTGAAATCAGCAATTAATTAGTGATGATAAGAGGCAACTAAACTAATAGAAGCTTAGTTTGAAATCAACAGTATTAATTAGTGATGATAAGAAGATAATGTAATATAATGGGTTTGATTATCCTTTACATACTGTTAAAAGTGGAGAAAGATTTGAATTGTCCCATAAATATATATTTTATAGTAAAATAAATTAGTGATCATAGACAAGGTCCTCCTTGAAAAGGAAGCAGTCACCAAAGATTCACTAGAAAATATACCTGTCACTGCGCATAAGCTATGACTTTTTAAGCGTGATACATGGAGTATAGAGCTCTGTTTTTATCAGCAAGTAGTACGTATGCAATTTTTGAAATATGGTACGTTATCATTATGTCGTATCATAGTGAAATATTACTTACAACTAAAGCGTAGTGTATGTCTTGTGTCTTTTATCACGTCTATTCTGGTTATAAAAAAGCGTAGCATTACATAAATTAAAAATAAAAATTGCAGCCTAGTTTCGAACTCACGACCTGTGAGGAACCCATTTTCACCAACACCAATTCAAAAATAAAGGAAGGCACTAAAACTCCATATTCACAATCATTCTTCTCACACAAAAATCGATCACAAATCCCTAAATCATACTAAATGCGCTAACCCAGCAATGAAGAAACCAACACAGAAAAATCAAAAGAAATCTTCAAACTCCTTCTTGTGGCGTCGGCTGTTCGCCCCAACCTTCAAGCTTGGCGATGGGGTAGCCGGTTTATCGCGGAAGAGTAGCACGGCGCGGTCGTTAGGCAGCGCCATCTTCCTCAGCTCCGCCCGCAGGCACTCGTAATCAGGGTTATCCTCGCCACCCCTTTCCAGGCAGCTTATTCACACCTCTCACCGCCTTGTTCCCGTCGCCGGAACGGAGCAGCTCCTCGCCCTGCAGCTGCAATCGAACTCCATCGCCTTCTTCAGCCCTCTACACCCTTTCCTCTCGCACCTCCGATCTGTGCCCGCAGCAGATCTCGAAGAAGATATAAGCTGACGAAGGAGACGGCGAATAGTGTGAAGAAGATCAGCTGCCACTGCGGATTGAAGGCGAAATGGCGGTGGAAATGCGCGGCGACGGTGGAAAAAGGGCAGGATGAGAGAGAGACTGGATGAGGTAGAAGACAGGAGAACATCAGGAATGCGCCGGAGAGAGGACGAGGATGAAGATGGGAGGTCAAGGGTGGCGGAAGGGAGTGGCGCAGAGGAGGAAATTTGGGAATTAGGATGGTGGTGGGGCCGGGGTTTTGGGTGGGGTTTTTGAGGGAGAGGAGGCTGGAAGCACTCGTTCTTGTTAATTATTTTACCGGTATCCAGTCTGTGGCAACAAGCTGGAAGGTCAGGAAGAAGAAAAGCCATCCTCTCTATATATGTTGCATTTGAAGGGCCATTAGATCAGTACTATGAAGTTTCCAAATAAACTTTTCAGGGTCCAATTGAATGTTGCCATGTTGATCCTAATAATGAACAGGTTTCTTTACATAAACAGTTCTACTTCATTTTGTACTCATAGGAATCTCAATTATGAAGGATGAAAAGTGGTAATTTCGTGTGTCATTGATTAAATGACTTCCTGAATTGATTTCCATTTAGGTGCTGCAGCAGCACTGTCATGTGCTGCTCTTGAACTCCCATTGAGTTTGCTTCATGATGTGGATTACTTTGGTCCAGGCTTAGAGTGCCGTCATGAAACTTAAAAGCAATGGATTCCTGACCACTGATATGTCGCGTGATTATGCTGTTAGAATGTGGACCTACATTGGGAAAGGGTGATGCAGTTTGATTATGCTGGGATGCTTTTCTATATGTTTAAGCGAATTGACTATCAGCAAATGCTTCATACATCTATACCAATATGCCAACCCAACTTATATCTCATCCACCATTTATTTTCCTATCCAGAGATCTCCCTCAAGTGCTGTAAGTATTAGAGCCATAGAAACTGAGCGATATAAAGTAATTGACAAGAAAAATGATGAAGTCCTTGAAGAAATTGAGGAAAGCAAAGCATTCTTTCAGGTAAGACGACATAGTGTTTGTGACTATCATTTTCTTGTTTGCGATACCCATGAGTCATTTTCCTAAAGAGACTGGATAAATATTTTAAAAGAAAAATTACCTTATAGTACATAGTGGATGAATAAGACAGAATTTAAGCACCAATCTTATGTAATGTTACTGCATGAATTCATGAAAATATCCAGTGTTATGAATAAGGCATATGAATGTGTTGTATGATGGTTGCACAAACGAGGTATTCTGCTGCTTCAACTTCTGAGTTGTGAATTGATTTTATACCTGCTTATAGATTCTTGAGATCTTTTATGCCTTTTGTTCTGCAAGTTTGAGCTTTTTGGCGGCATTTGTTTGTGCACTATCATGTTTGTATGCATCCAGGTTTATGAAGGTGCTGCCTATATGAATCAAGGAAAACCTACCTTGTAAAGCAGTTGGATTTATCAAGCACTGTTTGTCATCATGTGGAGTTGCTTCCTGAGCTTGGCGTCGATGTCATGCCTTCTGTATGTCTTCTTAGTATGATACGTTTCCACTTATTAATTAGTTGCCAAATCTAATTTCTAGATGCTTGATTTGCTGCATATTTATGTACTAGCTGTTTCGACTTCCAAGATCTGATTTTATTTTGCGAGTCCATGGGTAATATGTTATTGATCTTAATAAAATGTTGTAGGATGATATAGGAGAAGCCTGATTTGATGGAGTTTGTAGGATCAGTTAAACTTAGGGGTCATTTGGAGCAACTTCTTCTAATTCAGTAAAGATAGAGGCCTCTATATCCTTTCCCAGGCAGAAAAAGAAAAAAAGTGAAAGTTCTGGTTGAGCAATTATTAGAAATGCTGTTTGTCAAGATTAAAGATTTGTCATCTGAAACTTTCATGCTCGAGCTTTATAGTGTTTGTGGCACTTTCAGAGGGCATGGCTCCATTATTCTTGTGGTGAATTGATATGTTTTCTAGCCCTCGCCTTTTGCTGGGAAAGTGTAGGACTTCACAGACCTTTAGAAGGATGAGCTTTACTTAATTATGGAAATTGAGAAGTTGCAACATTGTCGGGATGTTGCCGAGATTTGAAATTTATCGACGTTGAAAGTCTTGTTAGTACAACCTTCTCTGTCTGCTTAATTTATTTGTACTACCTACACTGTTGGTAGTTAAAGAAAAATCCATTAAAAAACTTGAAGGGGCATTGATGATTACCTATTATAATCTGAAACCAATGCATACTCTTTGAATTAGCTCTTATCAAATTTTCATACTGTCTTTGTATCTTAGTCATGGCTGTATGATCTTTATATGTAAAAAAGTATTGTAATGATTCTCAGGTATATGAAGCTTCTGAGTTCTTACTGCCTGAGATCTTGCATCAGTTACAGTGCAATACCATGTTTGAAATCTATTCTGCAAATTTTGGAAGCAATACCACATTTTGAATGTGATACAAGATAAATCATTCATGTTTTCTTTCAGTGATTTGTTGTTTTGCAATGTGCAGAGATCTAAGTTTCAACAAATTAACAGGACCAATTCCGAGAGCTTTATTCATCTATCAGACACGGACTGGATGTAAGAGTCTTGACCTGCAACCATTACTGGTTCATTAACTTGTCATGTCTTAGAATTAATCAAATTGAGCTCTTTACCAGTTAACTAGTATTATACTTACGCTAGCCTACCAGACTTTGTTTAGCTGTTAATCTCAGAGCTATAGGGTATAAAATATATTTCCATCAATTCTTTTGCTTTCCAACAATATAAAACATAGATTTTGGCAACAGATGATGGACGATCCTTTGATTCTTCATAATAGTGTGATATAATAACAAAGATATAAATACTGCGACTTCAACTGGCGTGGCGGTAAAAATACTATTGATTGCTCATGAATTAGCAGTCTGAGACTAAACCTACTCAACACCTGCTCACTTTTATATCAACTTCTCAGAAAGTGTAGGACTTCACAGACCTTTAGAAGGATTATTTGCTCCAAATGCTCTCCTTCATCTTCCCATATCTCAGGTAAGGCTTCTTTTAATTATGTATGATGTTCAAGCATGATCTGCACCTGGAACTAGAGTAGATCTTCCCACTGCATTTTTAGAAATCATAAGATGTGACGAATAAAGCTCCAAGTAGAAATCTCTGGACTATCCTATTTGGTGGAATCTTGATTCTTGAAGCAAGTGGGATGGAGTCGTTGTTATTTTACTCAACTATTACAGATGCCTTATGATTTCATTCCTTTGGGATGGAGTCACATTGAAGAAAATATGAGATCTTGAAGGTGTATGTTGTAAATATGAGATCTTGAAGGTAGCTTTTGGAATCCCAGTTGAAATTATGACTTTTCACTTGTTCCATATGTTGCTTTTGGTAATGAATATTACTGTATTTACTTTGTAATATTACGTGTGTGGTTTGATCCATAATTATGTACATAGTTTGAATACTAAATTCGAAGTCAGTTGTATACATTGTAAATCTATGTATAAACTATACTTGGAATTGTGATATTATTCTTTACATTGTCATGAACATAATGTTTGACTTCACGTCATTTTGTCTTTGAAATATGTGTATTTGTGGTAGTATCTAATTATTATTAATTGCTTGAAGAGCGATTTTATGTTTAATCAAAATTGGAGAAAGGAAGAACGACCAAACAGGAAATTGTAAAGGTATTTTCATTTATCAGAATCACATTTGTTTTATGTTGGTTCATATCATCTACATGTTGCTAATATTTGATATTTTAAAAGTGTCGAAATCGACCGATTCAAGAATGCGGGTTCTTTGTACTTCGTTTCATGAAAGATATAATTGAAGAAGTTATAAAAGTGGTTCGTTTCTTACGTTCACTTAAGATAAACATTTCATTTCTTTAATATAATCATTTTTTCTAACAGAGTCTTAATATTCTTATTTTGAATTGTTAATAGTTTAATCGGTCTTTTCTCGAAGGACATTGATGAAGTTCGGTTGAATGGACAAATTTCATGCTTCTTACATATAGTCTTGTGATGTTTTAGTTGTAAGTTATTGATCTTTTGAATTATTTTGTCTTGTGATATGGGATACGTGTCTTATGTTTTGTTATGTGATGTCATAGTTTTTGTGTGTAAGTGATTTTGTAGTTGTAATGAAAGCAGTTGTATATTTTTGTATAGTGATTTTGTAGGTAATGAAAGCAGTTGTATATTTCGAATAGTGATTTTGAGCGTGAACATAGTATATTTTAATCTCGTTTTATGCGTTATTAATTATGTCAGGTTTAAATAAAGAAATTAACTACGGTTGAAATTGAAAAGCCAGTAGTTGTTATTAAATTGACTAGGGTTGTAATAGAAAAGCGTAGTAAATTTGGCGTTAAAAGCGTAGTAAATAAACTCAGGCGTGGTTAATACATATAGACTACGTAAAAAGCGTAGTGTATGTCGCGAAATTTGTGTGATGCATCGGTATAGGACTACGGCTGGCGTAGTCTATGTGCGGCGTGGTCTATGGTGGGTATAGACTACGCTAAAAAGGTGGTGTGTGCGAGAATTTTGTGTGAGTGCATGGGTATACTACGGCGTAAAAGCGTAGTCTATGTGCGGCGTAGTCTATGGTGGGTATAGACTACGCAAAGTAGTGTATGTATGCAAAATTTTGTGGATGCAATGGGGTATGGATGCAGCGTAAAGCGTGTCTGCGGCGGGTATAGATGGGTATAGACTACGCGTTAAAAGCGGTGTATGTAGGGCGCATTTTTCTACATCTACTTTTCTATCTGCACTCTGAAGCATGCATCCGCGTAAAGCGCTGTAGTCTATCTTGATTTTTGTAGTAGTGGATTGCAGACAATATTACTACCTCAGTCCATTATATTTGTTCTTGATTTTGATGGCGCGAGGTTTTAATAAATTGTAATGAATGTGAAATAAGTAAAGATGGCGAAACAATAAATTAATGGATAGTGCGATTAGAAGGTGGGTCGATGGGATAATAAATGAATATATTAATGGAGGGTGATGTAAAAGCGATGGGTTATGAGTGATTTTATGTATATAAATGGATAGGTTTATGATAAAATGTAAAATTGATGTTTGAAAAAAAGAAAGTGAATATTTTTTGTAAATGGATCAAAATAAATTTGTTTAGTGGATGAAGTATTTTTAGAAACATCATATTTTTCTTCTTGTTCAAGGAATCTGTTCCAAATATCATCGAAAATATTAAATTAATCATAAAAAGATTGGGTAGCATATAGATTATATAGACATGTTTATCTCTTGTGTGTAGGCATCTACTTTGTGATCTCAATGTAAAGTGAGATAATGATTTAAAATATTACATCTTATATATATATATACATAAGTCAATTGGACGTTCGATTTCACATATACAAATCTTCAAAATATTTTTCATTAAATGTATTATTAAGATTTCAAAATGTCAGAATCATGTTAAAGGGACTTTGCAAAAGTCTTTTCGATAAAATTTCTGCAGCCACCACAATATTGTGAGAAAATCAAAGATTGTGAAGAATGAATTAAAAGTTGAATGGAATACTGAATACTTGTAGAAATTTTGTACTGAAGTTCATTCCATAATCTCGTACAAATTTATATCTTTTAGCTTCTTATTGAACAAGTGGAATACATATATATTTACGTAGTCTAATCACTCCGTGACAGCCTAACGAATTCATGCGTCCATAATGACGACTGATGCCAGCTTAGCAGATTGGGTCACAAAACCCGTATAGCCAATTTCGCATATACCGTACTATTTTTCCATACATTTTTAACAAATAAATAAAAAAATCACATGAAATTGTACCGATGCATCTTGTAGTAATCAACCATCAAATAAAAATCAGGAATAGTTATTTAAATATTATTACCTTCCTTCCATCCAAAGACGATCTATTTCTTTTCTGCGATTATTTAGAAGAAATGATAAAGTGATTTAAATGATAAAAATAGATAGGTCAAATGAATCTGACCAATGCCCATTATGATTATTACTATAAATCTCATAGCGATCATTTTTGAGCCATTTGTTATTTAAGAAACGAATAAAGTGGTTAAAGTGATAAAAAAGTAAATGGACCCACACTTTTGAAGAGATAATTATTTTAAAAAACATATCATCTTAGATGAGCAGTTCAAAATGGAATCTGACTATCTTGGGTGGGACGAATAGAGTACAAATTTTTATACAAATTTCGACTATTTTATCAATATACATATGTGAGTAATTATTTCTGTCTCTAGATAATCGCTTTATGATCTTTTCCTCTGAAATAATTTTAGCAAATTTAGTTTAGTTGTGCCCTAATTCCTTTTCATTTCCTTTCCTTTTGGAGACGATTTGGTAATAAGGGGAAAAGGTTTAAGTTTACTTGCACTAGTTATCACCTACTAATTAATTTCTTGCTGAAAATTAAACCTGTCCTAGAATTCAAAAGTCAGTTATTTTAAGATTGGATCAGTTGTTAAGATTCTAGTAATTTGTCATGGTTCTATTAGTTGTGACCTAATTAAGAACCGTAGTTAGATAAGATACCATGATTAATTTACTATTGAATCCCATAACAATAAGAATCAATCAGTTACAAAAAAAATGTAAATGTAGTTACATTGTCAAAAATGTAATTATATTTGTACATGAATGTATGATTTATCAGGTGCACTAAATGTAGTGGTTATGGGCTCTCAGTGAATTGAAAAAATTATAATTATATTTGTAAACAATATATAAATATATCGAAATTAAAATCAGTCAAAAGTAGAAATTAAAATTAACCATAGACATTAAAATATAAAAAGTTCACTTGACATTTAAAGTATTACTTTTATAATAATCTCTCCTCTATGTATAGTAATTGGGAAAGTAATTATTTTAATGCAACAATAACCCCATTTCTTAACAAAGACATTACTAAAATCTTTATTTCTTTAACAATTATAGAATAATAATAATAATAATATTGGTAATTATATATATAAGCGTACGAGTTATAAAAATTTTATGAGCAGGACGCATATACTCTATAAATACATATATACCAACTGAAACAAAAACAATACCAACAACAACAACATTAACTAGGGACACAACCCTCATCAAAATATAAAATTATTCATTAAACATCATTGCGTTGGAACTTAGTTTTCACCAAAACAAGTTAAGTTTGTTAAGTAAGCACCACTAGCGTACTAGCATAGTTTGAAACATATTTACATAAACGTGATCACGAGAGAATGTGTGTGGCTCGTTCCGTCGACATCAACAGTCGACTTCTTGCGAAATATGATTTTAACCCTAGAGGATCCATCTTGGGTGTTTAATTCACCATACATTGATTATACAGCATGCACTATATAATTAATTGCAACAGTGGGGTTTTCTGTGTTTACGACTGCGAGCTGATACGTGCGGGATGAGCGGATCGAGACTGGTGCTTTGACCTTACGGGTGTATCCGGCCTCAATCTCAAGTCGGTGAGGGCGATGGAGAATGCAGGAAAATCACCCTCTTCAAAGATTTGAAATCTCACTATTTTATACAATTTGAAATAATGATGAAGCATTAGTTGATTTTCTCTCATATATTTATAATGCAACTCCATAATCCTATCTAGATATAAGGAATATTACCATACATCATATTGAATATTACATACTCAGATTATACTAGTCCTTCTAGGATAAGAGGATCATCATATAGATAATATACCATGTGGATGAGAGAGAGAGATGGGCAAAGGATTTTCCTCGATTACTATGGGCTGGATGGGCGGCCGGAGATCAAACTGAGGAATAAAGATGGGCCTCAAATAAATTAATTATCTTATGTTCGACCCGAACATAAATTAATTTATAAACATTCGATCATGCCACTAGAAAGAATGTTGACTTACCCTTTATTACCAAGTTGAGTCGGACTTGCACTTAGACATTCTGAATCCCGTATTTAAGATATCGTCATATTAATCATTTACGTGACACTTAAAGCATTAAAACCTTCATTTCCTTAAGTAGTACCACAACCTTATTGTACTTGGCTAACTCAACTGCGGGGTTTAGTACAATAAACCTTTGAGCTCAAGGGGCGTCATCATCCTAACGGATCGGTGACTCGTCTGAGATAACTAGCGTGACATCTGACGCCACCGCGAATGCGAGAGATCTTGGGTTAAACATTAACCTCGCTCAACAAGTCGAAGTGATGGTCGCAACTCATACTCACTAATACCTTATCGGGGTTTAGATCGCCGTAAGTCACGAGATCTTGGTTCTGACGGTCGGAAGAAGAACACATCTCGTGTGATCCTATCGTCGAGGCGTACCGGCATAAACAACAACTAAGTCGAGTCCTTCTTATACTGCATCTACACAGCAACTGGTCCTTAAGTCGTCTCGGTTTGTGAAACTTTTATATCTCATTAAGCTTGACCATCATACGGACACGTGATCTTACACATTGTATGATCTAACATATATGAGATAAGGGGACACGAGATATATGCAATCAAGTCAATTCGGATAGGAGATTGTAATAGTGGTAACGAAACATTGTATACAAGCTGAACAAGCGCTTCGATATCAAATCGACAATCTCCAACATACTAAAGCAAACTTTTAGTATCAATGTGTCTTTCTACAAGCTATTACAAACAACCATCACTTTCTTCGACATACAAAGTTTCCTTTCTAAGTGGGTGCCATCATCGCATAATCGAGTCCTCTAACGTGTTCATCGTAGACTTTTTGCGGCAGAGCTCTTCTTGAATGGATCGCTAGATTTTCCGTCGTATCAATCTTTTTAATCAACCGTCACCTCGTCTAACGATTTCTCTTATGACATGGTACTTTCTCTATGTGTTTAGTCGCCTGTGGGTCCGTGGTTCCTTGGTTTGCCCTTGCACGAGTTATCACGATAAGCTATGATACTCTTGGGCGAACCGGTGCCACCTAGATCCGTGAGGTGGTTCTTGAACCATCTGACCTCCTTAGAAGCCTCAAGGCGGCTACATATTCGGCTTCCATGGTAGAGTCCATAATGCATGCTTTGCACTTCACTTGAGGATCTGGCTCCACTCGAGGTAAACACATAGCAGGGTTGACTTTTTCATCATGACTCGGCTTGGAAATCAGTCGATAACCAAGGCATTAGATTATCGCATGGTAAATAGCTTAATCTCGAGTCCTTTTCGGTGCCAGTATATGCTTTTGCATCGATGAGCTTGTCGAGTTAGGCGATATCTAGCTACTATGCTACTGCATAGCGGATATCGGGCCTCGTGCATAGCATTGCGTACATGAGACTTCCTCACAGTGAGCGTGGAACTTGTCTCATTCCTCTATCTCCTTCGGTCATGGGTGGTGCCGCCAATCAAAGCCCATGCACGAAGGTGCAATCCTTTCTTGGCGGTGCGATACTAAAGCGAGTAATCACGGTATCAATGTAAGGCGCTTTGAGATAAGCTCAACATTTTCCTCTTGCGATCTCGGTAAACCTTGATCCCAGAATGCGCTTCGTCTCCTAAGTCTTTCATTTGAGCGATCGGATAAACAACTCTTTCGTCGATAACAACTTCACATTGTTGCCAATAGAAGAATGTCATCGTAAAGTGCGAAAACCCATACCGTTGACATCTAACCGATACACATAACTCTCGCTAGCAGCTGGGTAAATCCATGGGACTTTACCACCCGTCAACGTAAGTTCGGATCGTTGAAGCGTTGTAACGCCTAAATGCTTAGCTTCACTAGATGCGTCTTCGCTGTATAACAGTTTGTATAGGACTGATCCCTGACCATTCCCAGCTAGTTTAAATGCTGGTTTTGACACCATGCAACCCTCACTTAGAGTGCTATGGGAAGTTCGAGCTGAGCTTGCTACGTGAATCTATGAAATCGACTCATCGGGTACTGCTGAGGTTTAAAGCTTAACTACTGATTTCTCTGATCCACTACTACTAGCTTGCTCGGTAGAGTTTATATACATCCATAGGTAGGATCTTCTAGCTTACCATGATCTTGCATCAATGTCTTGTATGCCTTTGTAGCCATGGGTCGATTATTCCTTCGTCGACTAACGAGATTCACCACGACATAAATCGCTCGGTATGACAACCCTCCCACTATGATGGCTGCAAATGCCTGAGCGAACTTGTGGTTCTCATCTTGCACAACTTGCGGATAGGTACCACTTGCGTCGGATCTCCGATGAACTCACCGACTCAATTTCTGAAGTATCGGTGTCGATCCTCCCTAGACGACATCTCGACCTTTGGCCTAGTCGGTGGTGGAATACGATCATCTTCTAATTCTTGAAGAATGATTTCAACTTTGGACTTATGTTTTCATATAAGTCTCTTCTAAGAATCGGCATTAGTCTTATAATGACCCGATCCTAGTGGACTATAGAATAAACCACCTTTCGTCCCTCTAGGATAGCCGATAACACGCTTGCGTGGATCTAGCCTCCAACTTCGGCCTTCTTGTTCGGCAATGTCGGGCCTTCATCTATGTGGCTTAAACGGGCTTCGCCAAACCACAACTCGAAGGGGTCTTTTCGTGACTGGAGCGTACTAGATTTGCAAGTATGCCGCATGTCTAAGCCACGAGCAAATAGGCAATGTGCATAACTCGTCATCGATCTAACCATTTCAAAGAGTCTATTTCTTGCCTCGACACACCATTTCTTGTGGTGTGCGGTGGGTAAGTTGTTGGGATGTAATCCCACGCAACAGATAGTCCATAAACTAGTTCTTGAGGTATTCGCCGCGATCGGGACATGTGACTTGATACTCTTACCTAAGCCGTCTCACTTCCGCCTTAAACTCTTTGAATTTCTCAAGCATTCGGACTTGCGGTGAGCGGTATATGTATCCGTACCTAGTGTCGTCGATGAAAGTGACAAAATACTCGTACCTCCCGAGCTTGTGTGGACATAGGTCCACAGTCTGAAATGGACTACTCCATCTTTGGCTCTTAACCGCGCTTTGAAGGTGCGGTCGACATCTTACCTTCATCTGAGTTCGCGTGGGACGATTAGCGTGAGATTACCCATTGCTTTCTTAGCGTCTTTGGATCCTATTTAGATTGATGTGACCTAATCTAAGATGCGGAGAAAGTGGTGTCATCTTGCGAAGAAAACTTTCTCTTTTAGGTTTGAGAAGATCGACATAGTTATAGGTACTTATGTTTGCGAAATAGTATAAAGCGAATTATATAAAGTGCCGACACAGATAACCGTCATTTCTTATGATAGAAACACCACTATCAAAAATAGCGAATATCCATGATAAATATTTGAAGCGAAACAAGGTTCATGAAAATCGCACATATAAAGCGTCTTTCAAAACTAAAGCTGTCCTACAAAACATAAAGAAACTCTCCATACGCAACGCCTCGACTTCGCCGCTTGCCCATGGAGATCTTATCTCGCCATCACGAGCTCCGCTGTCGCGGGAACCCCTGCAGTTAAAACATGATCGTCCTGCGTCTACTACCCATGAATGGGTAGAACAAGTGCTAAACATGTTTCCGTTACTAAACAAGGCGTACCTGAGCATGAGCATAGGGCACTTGGCCTGATGCCGCAGAAGCACTTGCCACCTCGCTTGGCTTGAGCCTCCGGTGGCAGACCATGTTCTTCTTTCACTCTCCCTATTTGCCTTGCCTCTACCACCTTTGGTGCACCTTTTCTATTTCATTTTCGATGAAAATTTGGGCCTTAGATGTGCTAGGAGCATGTGCTCCTTTTCCATACTCCTTCCATGACGAGATCATTAACAGTAAGTGTAAACTCGGTCTGCTCATGATCACGAGATAACCTAAAACAAGAAAAATCACCAAATACCGGATAAGGATAGCACACTAAGAGATAAGTTAGATCCTTACGTTGAGCATATGGTTGCACATGATAGCATGGGAACTCGAAATATAATGTTGGACTATGTGGGATATGTCCGACTTAGTGCCTATGTGTCCCAATAGAGCACGACAATTCTCATAAGAGAAGCTCATAGCATCGCCTAGCGGATGAATAGACACTCCTAGCCCGGTTCCAGGTTCGGAACAGTCATCTTCTAGAGGAATTTCCTCCCCAACAGATACCTCCTCAGGTTCAGAATCTTCAAGGATGGTTTTACCACGAGAGACAGGCAGAGTGAGAAGAGGAATGGAGGAAGGAAAAACCTGCCTTTGCAGGCATTTGAAGGGACGCCTTTTTCCCTAACAATATCGGAAAGGTGGCCACATCCTCGGTCGGATCCTCAATAATAATGGCTTGTGAAGGCTCAAGATTCGAGAGAGGATCCGAAACATCCTCATCAGATTAGCAATTTCCACTTCTAACCTAGTGGAGGAGCGGGGCCGTGACTAGAAGATGGAGTAGTGGATTGAGTTAGGACGGAGGATGGAGCCTGTGAGTAAACAACACCTCTAGAAGGCAGAATGCTGATTAACAACGATGCGTGAGATTAGATCCCTGCAAGACATGTCCGAAAAATTTGAAAAAGAAGATAGTTGATATATACATATATATAAAAGAAAATACAGAAAATAAAAGCCTCCTACACTTGTAAGAGTTACCCATATCATTACCCCACCTATATACGAAATAGCCATAATAGATCAAGGCGTTCTCGTCACGGTGACTTTAGCCATCGGTGTGATCATGATCAAGTCGCGATGAATCTCTATAAGGATGGCCATATTATCTTGGGAGATGTTGCTAGGCCCAAATGTTTTTATACGAAGAGACCGAGATGAAGGTGCACCCCGCTGAAAGGCCATACTTCACTTCCCAACCGGCAACTAAGAAATATTGGTGAAGCCGCCTATGATGCTCGGGCGTATACAGTGATCGTCAACACGGAGGAATGGACGAGGGCGGCTCGATTAAGTGCTTCAGCGGAGGGGTGCATGAACGAACCAAAACGCACAGAGGGATTTCGAGAATATACAGGTATGGGACTGCATACTCGAGGGGAGCTTAAAGGATTCGATACATGCTACTCATACCAATAAGATGCATCTTCTTTTCGGGAGTCTATCTCATAAAAACTCTAAAGTTATGCGTGCTTGACTTGGAGCAATTGTGGGATGGGTGACCCGGTGGAAGTTTCTCGGTGAGTGTGAGTGAGGACAGAGCACAATGAAAAGACTCGATTGGTTTGTGGGGTCACCATCAATCCAAAAGTCGGATCGCTATACGCCTTTATCTAAGGATGTGTCTTTTTCGTATAAATGTACGGGACCAGAGTGTTTTTCAGTAAAATAGTAAAAAAATCCACGAACATTGGCATCGTGGGTAAACAAAAAAAAATCTTAGGAATATCGAAAATGCCATATTCCCTGAGAATGATGTGAAAAAGATGGTTTTGCCAATGGATGAGGGATACAGTTGATTCAAAGGCAGGCCATATAAGATGGACAGTTCGGATAAGAAATGACATATGGGAAAACGAAGTCCAACTTCATGGTTGGTGGATCAGAGGCCAGAGGACCCTCATTAGAAGTAGGGGTAGAAAAAGCAAAGTTGGAGGGTACTCGAAGAAGGCTCAACAATTCATCAAAATTCTTGCCATGTACGAAGGAATGTTTGAATTTTTGTTTTTCGATAGCCATGAGGGGGGACGTTATGGAAGAGGAAAGCCTCTAACTACTTCTAAAAAAGATAATAGAAGGTAAGGACTTGGAAAGACCGGAGGAATAAGCGGGGACCTTTGAACGCGGTATAAGTAGGTTTTGTGCTAAAGTAAGAATGTGTGTTGAAGTGAGGATGTCGGAGTAGAGAATAAGAAAAAGAAATGAGGAAGACGATGCCCTTCTTTATATAAAATTTTCCAGAAAAAATGAGAGCCCAGATTTAAGGAGGTTAAAACGTCATTGAAATGAAATGATAAGATTAAAAGGGAAGTTGGAAAGTTGAAGCGAAAAAATAGGGGGTATGCACCCACTTCCAGAAAAAAGTACAAAAAGTACAAAAAGTACGTCACAAAATTAATGCTGGAATGACAAACATTAAATCAGGTTCAGAGACCTGGCCTTGAGAGATCTGATCACCCGAGATCAGGATAGAAGAAGATCTCGCTAGGAAGATCGACTAGGAGAGATCTCGTTAGAAGAAAATCTGACTAAGAGAGATCTCGCTAGGAGAGATCTGACTAGAAGAGATTCTGCTATACTAGATCTCGTTACCTAGATATGAAAATATGACCATAGGAGATCCGGGTATAAGAAAGTTGGTAAAGCACGGATGCTCAGATCGGGTTATCAAATTTTTGACAAGTCCGAACTTTATAGGTTTTCTTTCTAGACTAAGTTTGATTAGATTCCTGAAGGAAGATCGACCAACTCCAACAGACAACTCTTCATAGATAAGATCTTTTGGAATTGGGGGGAGCAGTTGATAGTAAATAATAATACAATATATATGACTCATCACAAGATAAGCATATATGGCTTAAATACGTGTATTCTATCGAGTACGAATGTGCGGTCGTGAAGATTATTATAAGTAGTTAGCTTTTGAGGATGGGCCAAAACGCCTATATGCATAAGCTTAGGCTCAAGTCTCTGATAATGAAACGATAGCGTAAAAGGAGTCATGTCCTATGAAGAGATCTGTCTCTTCATAAGAGACCTGGTGCGAGAAGAGTAGCGCAGATCTCGTAAGATCTGCCTATCTCCTATTCCCACAAAGAATGGGAATAAGTCCGATTGAAACTATTTTTACATCTATAAATACATCTATCTTGAAGGTATCATGTACGCAATCTTAAGCACTCAATAAGTTTTAAGCACAATACATTACTGACTTAAGCGTCAGAGTATCTACCCGGAGACCACTCCCCGACTCTGTTTTGCAGTTATTCCAATTTACATATCATTCTGATATACACGGCGATATTCCAATTCTGCACTTACAAGCATTGTTTCACGTATATTATAAGGTACACATACTTTTATTATTATTTATTAGATTTATTAAGTTGAATCTATCAATGTACATGATTTCTACGTCAGCGATTCATCTTATATTATTTTTCTTAAAAAAAAGTGTGCGATTGATTATAATAACGAATATAACGAATAACTATATATATCAACTTGCCATATGATGGCATGATGATCAAAAGCATTAGTACATATGCAACCTCCAATTTTTATATAACAGCCTGATCATGTGTCGAAATTAATCTACTTTTCCTTTTTCAGGCAGGCGCAAACCACAATCTTCATTACTATTATTATTATTATTATTATTATTACTACTACTAAGCAATCTCAATTAATCGTCACACTATTTCGAGATAATATTAAAAAATAGCATCCAATTAAAGAGCCAAAATATCTATCCAGGACAGCTCCAATTGAATATTCCTTAATGCCCCTTTCTTTCTCTCTTAGTATTTATATATTTTATTTTAGCGCAACGTGCCAACATTAGTATTTTAAAGTGATGCGGTAATGGTAAAGTCGCGTTTCGGTCGGTCATCTCCACTATGAAATTAAGGGAGAAAGAATATGAAAAATTAAAGCATGAGGTGTTGGAGTGCGCTTTTGTTGTGCAGACGTATAGATTAATCAATCCTTTGTTTTATGTGATATCTATAATTGGATTATGTGTGGCTAAAAAACATGCAGTAGATATACATGAATCGACACCTACTTTTTTTGCTTTCGGACTAACATGGGATTTTATGATGACATATGATGTGGAAATTCCATGCAATAGTTTGTAATTTTTTTCCAACATTGTTATTCTAAATTAATATTTTCAGCTTATTCATTATGCATAATGTTATGGTTAATTCTAAAAGGTTAATGAAAGTTGACCAATTTTGCGATCGACATTAACTTAATAAAATTTAGGTAGCAGAAATCCTCCAACTTTTTCAATGTTAAAGCGATCTAATTAGCAGTCTAGAGACATTCTAATTAAAATTAGAATTATTGATATATAATCACATCAATTTTGGACTCATTTTGATTTTTTTTATGAACTTTAAAAATCATTACAAAATAAGCAAACTTAATCACTTTAATGATTTTACTACAATTTCAAATTTAGACTAAATTAAATCTGACTTGACATCTCAAAAATTTGTTATGAACAAAACAAATAATTAGAAAATAAATAAGCAAACTTGACATCTCGAAGATAGCCATGATGACTAAGATCCGAGCTTACACTATATACTAATTGGACCATAATCTGATGAGATGATGATTAATGACTAAGAAGAGCACAACACAACATCATCAAAGTATTATCTTGTTCTTTATTATATTTATCAGTATATATATTAACAGAGAAAAGGTCTCATCTCTCCTCATACTTGGATCCAAGCCCAAAACATTTCTCTAAATAGCGACACATTTGTGTCGAAATTTGATTTAGATACGTATGTTGCCTAACGCCTGATAGTAGTTGACTCGATAAAACCGTCATGTGGTGTGTACTCACGTATGAGCTAGATAAATCTGTTGTGATGCTGACGTGGAGGAAGTTGTTAATGAGTTAGTTACGAAGCTCATAGCTCTCAGCGAAGATAACTCAAATCGCACTGCTCTGATTTATTCTTTCATATACTTGAATACTATATCACAATTTTGTAGGAAAATCTCTCGATAAACTATCTTGGATGTATAATTCACTATACATTGGTTAAATACATATCATGCATCTATATCTATAATTAATTGCAACACATGCATTATTGTTTACTCGAATTTCTTAGATAAAAGATCGATGGCAGACTCCAGCTTTGATCTTCTGGACTGTATCCCGATTGTCAATTCTTCTATGCTAAGTGAGAGCAATCTATTGAGAATACTGCAAAAATTTGCCTCCTACTTTTACTATGCAATTTTAGAAAATCACACAAGAATAGGATACTTCTGATTTTCTCTCACTTGTATTTATAATGCATTCCTAGAATCCTATTAGGATGTGATCCATGCATATCTAATAAATACAATCATATCTTTGTAGATAAAACCAATCTAGAATAATTATCTTTTGATATCTAATAATATCAGATAATATCTTTTGATATATAATGATATCAGATAATATCTTTTGATATCTAATAATATCAGATAATATCTATTTAGATTCTGGAGAATCGAACAGAGTCTCAGTAGAACTCTACTAAGTGGGCGAAAAATTCCAGTAGTGCAGGCCTTGATGGGGCCAGACAGGAATCAAATGCAAAGAATAAAGATGGACCTAAAATGAATTAATTATCTTATGCTCAGCACAGAACACAAATTAATTCATAAACATTTATTCATTCCAGTAGAGAATAAATGCTGACTTGTCCCTTTATTTTTAAAGTTGGATCGGGCTTGCACTTAGACTTACGAATCCCTGTATTTAAGATAGCGCACGCCAATTAATGATTTATAGATTCAATCGCTTTTAGTAATTAATCTCTTTAATTCCTTAAGCAGTACCACTCAACCTTATTATTGTACTTGAGCTAACTCAACATGCAAGGTTTAGTACAATAAATATTGTGAGCTCCATAAGAGGGCGTCATCATCCTAAATAGATACTACGACTGACACAGTGTAACATGACATACAAGATCGATCCACCCAAGATACGGAGAATCTTGGGTTATCTCATGTAACCCTCACCCATAACAAGTCATAGTGATGGTCAGTGACTCATACTCACCTAAAACTTTATCGAGGTTTAGATCAACGTAAAGTCACCGGATCTAGGTTCTTCACGACGGTCAGATAGAAGAACTCATCTCACTGTGATCCATCAATAAGTCAAGATGTATCAGTATAGACAAGCAACCAAGTCAAGTCACTTCTTATCTATACTGCAGCCTATACCGACAACTCGTCCTCAAGTTGTCTCAGTTGTGATCCTTTTTATATCTCAATAAGCTTTACCAATCATACAAACTTTTGTGATCTTCTAAATACTGTATTATCTAACTTTAGTATAAGATAATGGGACATACATATGCAATCAAGTAAACAATTCAGATATGAGATTGTAATAGGAAACATTGTATACAAGCACAACCATTCTGTTTTAAATATACAAATCCAATAAATTCGAGTCGCATTTTTCATTTTGTTTTATCTCCATTGATAAAGAGAATACAGTTAGTGTTTTAGAGAGAGAGTTAGCGAGAGTTAAGTGTAGCTGAATCGAGCTCAAGCCCGTCGTTGTAATCTCTTCTCCATTGAATAAAAATCGAAATCATCTCCTCCGTGGACGTGGGCGCTGCGGATGAACCACGTATCGTGGGAATCGAATCCGTGTGACGCAAAGACAATCATCGTCTCAGTGATCGAAGAGAGGCGTGATGAATCCATCGAGATCGGAGATGTAGAAATTCAATGGCAGGAACGATTTCACCCTACAAAAAATCAAGATGTGAGCGGTCTTGATTCAGCAAGGTCTTCTTCGAGCCATTGATGGCATTGGAAAAGAAAAGAAGAAAGGGAAAAAAGACTCAATTTCTGGTTCGAAGATGAGCGAGGGAGAAATTGATATGAAGGCGCACATCATGATTATCCTATGCATATGGGATAAAGTCCTACGCGAAGTGTCGAAGGAGAAAACTGCAGTAATTGTTTGGCTTAAGTTGGAGTTATTATTCATGACCAAGTCTTAGGCAAACAGGTTGTATATGAAACAATGCCTCTATTCCATGAAGTTTTTAGAAGAAAAGGCGATTGATGATCAAATAGAGGATTTTTACAAATCAGTTGACGATCTTGAAGGGATCGATGAAAAAATCAGAGGTGAAGATAAGGCAATTCTTCTCCTCGATGCTCTCCCAAAGAGTTATGAACATGTGAAAGATACAATTATCTTTGGAAGGGAATACACCATCTCTCTAGAAGATGTGCAGAATACTCTTCGAGCAAAGGAGTTGCGAGAGGCTCGTGAAGGAAGAAATAAATTCTTCCGTAAAGTTTGAACATCGAAGTTAAAGGAAAGAACAAGAAGCCTATGATGACTCAAGAAAATGGATTCTGATAAATCACGAGTCGAAGGAGATCAAAAATATTTTAAGTGTGGGAAACCTATGCATTTGAGAAAGAACGCTACATATGGAAGCAGCGAGAAGAAATTTAAGGGCGGTCATCAAGCAATGCGTGACAATGTCTAAGAAGCGAGGAAGGTGAGGTATTGAATGTGATGCAAGGAGATGCAGAGAATCATTGGATTACGGATTGACTGCTCGTTCCACATGTGTCCAAAGAAATGCATGTTCACCACTGCAGATTAAGGACAAGGGTCAGTCCTGCTAGGAAATAATCAAGTATGTCTCATTAAAGGCATTGGTAGCATTAAGTTCAGAATGCATGATGATTCCATCAATATTATTTCAGAAGTTGGATACATACCTGATTTGAAAATGAACCTAATAGCTCTAGGAATGCTTGAAAAGAAAGGTTTCAACTGGGGATCACATGATGGGGAATTGCATGTTAGGAAATGGGACAGGTTGGTGATGAGAGGTCATAGAAATCACAGTTTGTATTATCTAGATGCACATGTTATGACGGGAGAAAGTGAGGTAAACACTGAGAATGAAGCTATGAAATGACATGTTGGATTAGGACATGTTGGGGAGAAGGGTTTGAGTAAACTAGTGAAACAACAAATGATTCCTAATTCTGTAAAACAAAAGCTTGAACACCGTGAGTCTTGTATGTTAGGAAAGAGCACAAAACTGTCATATCCAAATGATCACTTTTTCTAAAGCTCCTCTAGATTATGTTTATGTTGACTTGTATGGGTATATCTCCTGAAACAAAAGTTAGAGGCATTCAACTACTTCAAGATTTGGTATGCTGAGATAGAAAACCAAAAGAAAGTATGTTTGAGATGTTTAAGAACGGACAATGGTTTGGAATTTCTATCAAAGGACTTTGAGGATTATTGTAGAGAGAGAGGAATAAAGCGGTATAAAAGTGTCCCATCCAATCCCAGAATGGAGTTGTGGAAATAATGAATAGGACACTACTTGAAAGAATGAGATGCATGCTCATTAACTCAGGTTTGTTTGAGAGGTTCTGGGGGAGGCAGTGTCAACTACTACCTATTTGATAAACAAGTGTCTCTCTTCATGATTGGAATTTAAAACTCGGATGAGTTGTGGAGTGGTCACACCGACTATCAAATCGATGACTTTGGGTGTCGAGTTTTGACCATATTAAGCAAGGCAAGTGGCACCATGGACATTAAGGTGTGTCCTGTTCCGAATGAAGTGAAATGATATAAGCTATGGTGTACTGAGCCGTGAGCTAACAAAGTCATAATTAGCAGGGATGTGATCTTCAAGGAAGATATCATGCCATTTAAGAAGGCTGAGATGGATATTCAAACAAAAGTCACAGACACCATGCCAAATGAAATGCAGAATAAATGAGTTAAGGTGGAGCTTGTGAGTGAGAGCCAACCACCAATTTTGTACCATGAGGAAGAGGAGACTGGGCTAGAAAACAAAGAACAACAGCTTGGTGATGACAATGATCTGAAAGATTACATGTTGTCTAGGGATAGAATGAGGAGACATATAAAACCTCCAGGTAGGTTTGGACATGCTGATATGATTGCTTATACATTCAACATAGCAGAAGATCTGGAATATCAAGAGTCAAGAACATATAAGGAGGCAGTGAGTTGCAAGGATAAAGAGAATTGGATTAAGGCAATGAAGGAGAAAATAGAGTCATTACTGGATACTCTAGATCAAGACATGATAGTTGTGTCTATCTGAACAGAGAAGGGAATAAAGTAGTGACATATTTACTCCTATACGTGGATGATATGCTGATAGCAAGCAAGAGTAAGGTGGAGATTCAGAGACTGAAAGATCACATGAAATCAGTTTTAAAATGAAGGAGTTGAGATATGCGAAGGATACTTGGTATGGACATAAGATCGAGCCACAAAAGGTTATGCTTATTGCAAGCTGATTATGTTGCTAAAGTGATAAGGAAGTTAGGTATGCATGAAGCCAAAAGTGTTGTTGTTCCCGTGTCTCAACAGATTAAGTTTTCAAGATCTCAACGCCTGAGACGCATGATGTGCGAATAAAGACATGTATCGATACCTTATTCAAATGCAGTGGGGAGTATCATGTACATGATGATATGTCTGAACATGACCTTGCCTATGCTATTAGTGTTTTAAGCAGATTTATGTCTAATCCCAGAAGGTTTCACTGGGAGGCATTGAAATATGTTCTCAGATATATAAAAGGTACTGCGGGGTATGGATTGGTGTTTGAGAAAACAGATGAGACAAAGGGTGATCCGTTAAGGGGTTATGTGGATGTTGACTATGCAGCAAATATAGATTGCATGAGGTCTCAAACTAGATACATATTCACCTTGTATGACACAGCAATAAGTTGGAAATCGGTGCTACAATCAGTAGTGGCTTTGTCGACCACCGAAGTTGAATTCATAGCCATGACCGAAGCTGTGAAGGAAGGAATGTGGCTTAAAGGTATGTTAAGTGATTTTGGAATTTCTCACAAAAGTGTTGAAATTTTCTGCGATAATTAGCGTGCATTGCACCTAGCCAAACATCAGATTTTTTATGAGCAGTCTAAACATATCGATGTCAGATACCATTTTGTGAGGGATTTGGTTAACAAAGGATTGATTGTGGTGAGTAAGGCTCCAACTGAGAAAAAATGCAGTTGATGCACTAACTAAGGCACTGCATAGAGTGAAGTTTAGGCATTGTTTTGATCTTCTTGTGAAACTGAAGTGATTGAGGTAGGTTGAAGGGGTGGTTGCGGCATATACTCAGCAAGGTGGAGAATTGTGTAGTGTACTCACGTATAAGCTAGATAAATCTATTGCGATGCTGACATGGAGGAAGTTGTTAGTGAGTTAGTTATGAAGCTCACAGCTCTCAGCGAAGATCACTCAAATCGCACGGCTCTAATTTATTCTTTCATATACTTGAATAATGTATCTGATTCGAGTAGCATTTTCATTCATTTTATCTCCATTGATAGAGAGAATACGGTTAGTGTTTTAGAGAGAGAGAGAGTTAGTGAGAGTTAAGCATAGCCTTGAATCGGATCTCCAAGCTCGTCGTTGTAATCTCTTCTCACCGTTGAATAAAAAGTCGAAATCATCTCCTCCGTGGACGTAGGCCTTTACGGTCGAACCACGTAAACGCTCGTGTTATTACTTCTTGTTTTATGATCTGCGTTGTGGTGTGAAATGTTCAACCAAGTTCTACACGTCTGACACAAATTTTAGCGTAAAACAGAATATCAAAATTTTGTCGATTTAGGGTTAGAAGCAAACTATTCAATCACTAGGTCTAGGACGGTAGTGATGTATGGAAAAAACCAAAGAAAAGGATTGAGTTAATCGTAATCTTAGATAACTACTGTTCCACCAACTAAACTAATAGAAGCTTCAGTTTGAAATCAGCAATTAATTAGTGATGATAAGAAGACAACTAAACTAATAGAAGCTTCAGTTTGAAATCAGCAATTAATTAGTGATGATAAGAAGATAATGTAATATAATGGGGTTTGATTATCCTTTACATACTGTTAAAAGTGGAGAAAGATTTGAATTGTCCCACTTAAATATATATTTTTATAGTAAAATAAATTAGTGATCATAGACAAGGTCCTCCTTGAAAAGGAAGCAGCGTCACACAAAAGATTCACTACTAGAAAAATACCTTTCTCTGCATACTCATGACTACGCTTTTCTTAAAAAGCGTGATACATGAGTATAGACTACTGCTTTTTATCAAAACCGTAGTACTACATGTGATTTTTTTGAAATATAGACTACGTTATACTTAATGTCGTAGTCATATGAAGTATTGACCACGCTTAACAAAAGCGTAGTGTATGTCTTGATGTCTTTTATACCCAATACACTACAGTTATAAAAAAAAGCGTAGTCTATGTACATAAATTAAAAATAAAAAAATTGCAGCCTAGTTTCGAACTCACGACCTGTGAGGCTTAACCATTTTCACCAACACCAATTCAAAAAATAAAGGAAGGCACTAAAACTCCATATTCACAATCATTCTTCTCACACAAAAATCGATCACAAATCCCTAAATCATACTAAATGCGCCAACCCAGCAATGAAGAAACCAACACAGAAAAATCAAAAAGAAATCTTCAAACTCACTTCTTGTGGCGTCGGCTGTGTTTCGGCCCCCAACCTTCAAGCTTGGCGATGGGGTAGCCGGATTTATCGCGGAAGAGTAGCACGGCGCGGTCGTTAGGCGGCGCCATCTTCCTCAGCTCCGCCCGCAGGCACTCGTAATCAGGGTTATCCTCGCCACCCCCTTTCCACGGCAGCTTATTCACACCTCTCACCGCCTTGTTCCCGTCGCCGGAACGGAGCAGCTCCTCGCCCTGCAGCTGCAAATCGAACTCCATCGCCTTCTTCAGCCCTCTACACCCTTTCCTCTCGCACCTCCTCGATCTGTGCCCGCAGCAGATCTCGAAGAAGATTATGAAGCTGACGAAGGAGACGGCGAATAGTGTGAAGAAGATCAGCTGCCACTGCGGATTGAAGGCGAAATGGCGGTGGAAATGCGCGGCGACGGTGGAAAAAGGGGGCAGGATGAGAGAGAGAGACTGGATGAGGTAGAAGAAGCAGGAGAACATCAGGAATGCGCCGGAGAAGAGGACGAGGATGAAGATGGGGAGGTCAAGGGTGGCGGAAGGGGAGTGGCGGCAGAGGAGGGAAATTTGGGGAATTAGGATGGTGGTGGGGGCCGGGGGGTTTTGGAATTGGGGTTTTTTTGAGGGAGGAGGAAGCTGGAAGCACTCGTTCTTGTTAATTATTTTACCGGTATCCAGTCTGTGGCAACAAGCTGGAAGGTCAGGAAGAAGAGAAAGCCATCTCTCTATATATGTTGCATTTGAAGGGCCATTAGATCAGTACTTTATGAAGTTTCCAAATAAACTTTTCAGGGTCCAATTGAATGTTGCCATGTTGATCCTAATAATGAACAGGTTTCTTTACATAAACAGTTCTACTTCATTTTGTACTCATAGGAATCTCAATTATGAAGGATGAAAAGTGGTAATTTCGTGTGTCATTGATTAAATGACTTCCCTGAATTGATTTCCATTTTAGGTGCTGCAGCAGCACTTGTCATGTGCTGCTCTTGAACTCCCATTGAGTTTGCTTCATGATGTGGATTACTTTGGTCCAGGCTTAGAGAGTGCCGTCATGAAACTTAAAAGCAATGGATTCCTGACCACTGATATGTCGCGTGATTATGCTGTTAGAATGTGGACCTACATTGGGAAAGAGGTGATGCACGTTTGATTATGCTGGGATGCTTTTCTATATGTTTAAGCGAATTGACTATCAGCAAATGCTTCATACATCTATATCCAATATGCCAACCCAACTTATATTCTCATCCACCATTTATTTTCCTATCCAGAGATCTCCCTCAAGTGCTGTAAGTATTAGAGCCATAGAAACTGAGCGATATAAAGTAATTGACAAGAAAAATGATGAAGTCCTTGAAGAAATTGAGGAAAGCAAAGCATTCTTTCAGGTAAGGACGACATAGTGTTTGTGACTATCATTTTCTTGTTTGCGATACCCATGAGTCATTTTTCCCTAAAGAGACTGGATAAATATTTTAAAAGAAAAAATTACCTTATAGTACATAGTGGATGAATAAGACAGAATTTAAGCACCAATCTTATGTAATGTGTACTGCATGAATTCATGAAAATATCCAGTGTTATGAATAAGGCATATGAATGTGTTGTATGATGGTTGCACAAACGAGGTATGTTCTGCTGCTTCAACTTCTGAGTTGTGAATTGATTTTATACCTGCTTATAGATTCTTGAGATCTTTTTATGCCTTTTGTTCTGCAAGTTTCGAGCTTTTTGGCGGCATTTGTTTGTGCACTATCATGTTTGTATGCATCCAGGTTTATGAAGGTGCTGCCTATATGAATCAAGGGAAAACCTACCTTGTAAAGCAGTTGGATTTATCAAGCACTGTTTGTCATCATGTGGAGTTGCTTCCTGAGCTTGACGTCGATGTCATGCCTTCTGTATGTGCTTCTTAGTATGATACGTTTCCACTTATTAATTAGTTGCCAAATCTAATTTCTCGCAGATGCTTGATTTGCTGCATATTTATGTACTAGCTGTTTTCGACTTCCAAGATCTGATTTTATTTTGCGAGTCCATGGGTAATATGTTATTGATCTTAATAAAATGTTGTAGGATGATATAGGAGAAGCCTGATTTGATGGAGTTTGTAGGATCAGTTAAACTTAGGGGTCATTTGGAGCAACTTCTTCTAATTCAGTAAAGATAGAGGCCTCTATATCCTTTCCCAGGCAGAAAAAGAAAAAAAAAGTGAAAGTTCTGGTTGAGCAATTATTAGAAATGCTGTTTGTCAAGATTAAAGATTTGTCATCTGAAACTTTCATGCTCGAGCTTTATAGTGTTTGTGGCACTTTCAGAGGGCATGGCTCCATTATTCTTGTGGTGAATTGATATGTTTTCTAGCCCTCGCCTTTTGCTGGGAAAGTGTAGGACTTCACAGACCTTTAGAAGGATGAGCTTTACTTAATTATGGAAATTGCTGAGAAGTTGCAACATTGTCGGATGTTGCCCGAGAATTTTGGAAATTTAACGACGTTGAAAGTCTTGTTAGTACAACCTTCTCTGTCTGCTTAATTTATTTGTACTTACCTACACTGTTGGTAGTTAAAGAAAATCCATTAAAAAACTTGAAGGGGCATTGATGATTACCTATTATAATCTGAAACCAATGCATACTCTTTGAATTAGCTCTTATCAAATTTTCATACTGTCTTTGTATCTTAGTCATGGCTGTATGATCTTTATATGTAAAAAGTATTGTAATGATTCTCAGGTATATGAAGCTTCTGAGTTCTTACTGCCTGAGATCTTGCATCAGTTACAGTAGCAATACCATGTTTGAAATCTATTCTGCAAATTTTGGAAGCAATACCACATTTTGAATGTGATACAAGATAAATCATTCATGTTTTCTTTCAGTGATTTGTTGTTTTGCAATGTGCAGAGATCTAAGTTTCAACAAATTAACAGGACCAATTCCGAGAGCTTTATTCATCTATCAGACACGGACTGGATGTAAGAGTCTTGACCTGCAACCATTACTGGTTCATTAACTTGTCATGTCTTAGAATTAATCAAATTGAGCTCTTTACCAGTTAACTAGTATTATACTTACGCTAGCCTACCACGACTTTGTTTAGCTGTTAATCTCAGAGCTATAGGGTATAAAATATATTTCCATCAATTCCTTTTGCCCTTTCCAACAATATAAAACATAGATTTTGGCAACAAGGGATGAATGGACGATCCTTTTGATTCTTCATAATAGTGTGATATAATAACAAAGATATAAATACTGCGACTTCAACTGTACGTGGCGGTAAAAATACTATTGATTGCTCATGAATTAGCAGTCTGAGACTAAACCTACTCAACACCTGCTCACTTTTATATCAACTTCTCAGAAAGTGTAGGACTTCACAGACCTTTAGAAGGATTATTTGCTCCAAATGCTCTCCTTCATCTTCCCATATCTCAGGTAAGGCTTCTTTTAATTATGTATGATGTTCAAAGCATGATCTGCACCTGGAACTAGAGTAGATCTTCCCACCTGCATTTTTTAGAAATCATAAGATGTGACGAATAAAGCTCCAAGTAGAAATGCTGCTGGACTATCCTATTTGGTGGAATCTTGATTCTTGAAGCAAGTGGGATGGAGTCATTGTTATTTTACTCAACTATTACTGAGACCTTATGATTTCATTCCTTTGGGATGGAGTCACACATTCAAGAGAAAATATGAGATCTTGAAGGTGTATGTTGTAAATATGAGATCTTGAAGGTAGCTTTTGGAATCCCAAGTTGAAATTATATGACTTTTCACCCTTGTTCCATATGTTGCTTTTGGTAATGAATATTCTGTATGTTCTGTTGTAATATTCTGTGTGTGGTTTGATTCCATACATATGTACATAGTTTGAATACTAAATTCAAAAAGTGCAAGTATGTTCATTGTAAATTCTATGTATAAACTATACTTGGAATTGTGATATTATTCTTGCATTGTCATGAACATAATGTTTGAGCATTTATCATGTATTGTACTTTGAAATATGTGTATTTGTGGTAGTATCTAATTATTATTAATTGCTTGAAGGGCAATTTTATGTTTAATGCAAAATTGGAGAAAAGAGGAAGAAGCAACCAACTCAGGAAATTGTAAAGGTATTTTCATTTATCAAATCACATTTGTTTTATGTGGATTTCATATACATCTACATGTTGCTAATATTTGATATTTTAAAAGTGTCGAGACAACCCGATTCAAGCAATGCGGGTTCTTTGTACTACGTTTCATGAAAGATATAATTGAAGAAGTTATAAAAAGTGGTTCCGTTTCTTTACGTTCACATGTAAGATAAACATTTCATTTCTTTAATATAATCATTTTTTCATACAAGAGTGCTAATATTCTATTTTTGAATTGTTAATAGTTTCAAAATCGGTCTTACTCTCAAGAGGACATTGATGAAGTTCGGTTGAATGGACAAATTTCATGCTTCTTCACATATAGTCTTGTGATGTTTTAGTTGTAAGTTATTGATCTTTTGAATTATTTTGTCTTGTGATATGGGATACTGGTCTTATTGTTTTGTTATGTGATGTGCATAGTTTTTGTGTAGTGATTTTGTAGTCGTAATGAAAGCAGTTGTATATTTTTGTATAGTGATTTTGTAGGCGTAATGAAAGCAGTCAGTATATTTTGAATAGTGATTTTGAGCGTAATGCAAGTATATTTTAATCTCGTTTGCTTATGCGTTATTAATTATGCAGGTTTAAATAAAGAAATTAACTACGGTTGAAATTGAAAACCAGTAGTTGTTATTAAATTGACTACGGGTTGTAATAGAAAAGCGTAGTAAATTTGGCGTTAAAACCGTAGTAAATAAACTCAAAGCGAGTTAATACATATAGACTACGCGTAAAAGCGTAGTGTATGTGCGAAATTTTGTGTGAGTTCGTGGGTATAGACTACGCGAAAAGCGTAGTCTATGTGCGGCGTGGTCTATAGTGGGTATAGACTACGACAAAAAGTGGTGTATGTGCGAAATTTTGTGTAGTGCTGTGGGTATAGACTACGCAGAAAAGCGTAGTCTATGTGCGGCGTAGTCTATGGTGGGTATAGACTACGCATAAAAAGCGAGTGTATATGCAAAATTTTGTGTATGCAATGGGGTATAGACTACGCGAAAAAGCGTGGTCTATGTGCGGCGTGGTAGTATAGTGGGTATAGACTACGCGTTAAAAGCGTGGTGTGTCTGCGCCTATTTTCTCTACATTACTTTTCTCACACTACGAACGCGCGCATACACTACACATAAAACGCGTAGTCTATCCTGATTTTTGTAGTAGTGATTGCAACAATATTACTACCTCCGTCCATTATATTTGTTCTTTGATTTTGATGGCACGAGTTTTAATAAATTGTAATGAATGTGAAATAAGTAAAGATGGCAAAACAATAAATTAATGGATAGTGCGATTAGAAGGTGGGTCATAGGGATAATAAATGAATATATTAATGGAGGGTGAATGTAAAACGATGGACTGTGAGTGATTTTTATGTATATAAATGGATAGGTTTATGATAAAAATGTAAAATTGATGTTTCAAAAAAAAAGAAAGTGAATATTTTTTTTGTAAATGGATCAAAATAAATTTGTTTAGTGGATGAAGTATTTTTTAGAAACATCATATTTTTCTTCTGTGTTCAAGGAATCTGTTCCAAATATCATCGAAAATATTAAATTAATCATAAAAAAGATTGGGTAGGCATATAGATTATATAGACATGTTTATCTCTTGTGTGTAGGCATCTACTTTGTGATCTCAATGTAAAGTGAGATAATGATTTAAAATATTACATCTTATATATATATATATACATAAGTCAATTGGACGTTCGATTTCACATATACAAATCTTCAAAATATTTTTCATTAAATGTATTATTAAGATTTCAAAATGTCAGAATCATGTTAAAGGGACTTTGCAAAAAGTCTTTTCGATAAAATTTCTGCAGCCACCACAATATTGTGAGAAAATCAAAGATTGTGAAGAATGAATTAAAAGTTGAATGGAATACTGAATACTTGTAGAAATTTTGTACTGAAGTTCATTCCATAATCTCGTACAAATTTATATCTTTTAGCTTCTTATTGAACAAGTGGAATACATATATATTTACGTAGTCTAATCACTCCGTGACAGCCTAACGAATTCATGCGTCCATAATGACGACTGATGCCAGCTTAGCAGATTGGGTCACAAAACCCGTATAGCCAATTTCGCATATACCGTACTATTTTTTCCATACATTTTTTAACAAATAAATAAAAAAAATCACATGAAATTGTACCGATGCATCTTGTAGTAATCCAACCATCAAATAAAAATCGGGAATAGTTATTTAAATATTATTACCTTCCTTCCATCCAAGACGATCTATTTCTTTTTTACACGATTATTTAGAAGAAATGATAAAGTGATTTAAATGATAAAAAATAGATAGGTCAAAATGAATACAGACCATCTTGGATTGAACAGTCCAAAAAATAAATAAATGTCATCTTGGGTGGAACGGAGGGAGTATGATTATTACTCCCTCCGTCTCACCCAACACGGTCCATTTTTTTGGACACTGTTATTTAAGAGAACAGATAAAGTGGTTAAAGTGATAAAAAAGTAAATGGACCCACAACTTTTGAAGAGATAATTATTTTCTAAAAAAAACATATCATCTTAGATGAGACAGTTCAAAATGGAATACAAACTATCTTGGGTGGGACGAATAGAGTACAAATTTTTATACAAATTTCTGACTATTTTATCAATATACATATGTGAGTAATTATTTCTGTCTCTAGATAATCTGCTTTATGATCTTTTCCTACGAAATAATTTTAGCAAATTTAGTTTAGTTGTGCCCTAATTCCTTTTCATTTCCTTTCCTTTTGGAGACGATTTGGTAATAAGGGGGAAAAGGTTTAAGTTTACTTGCACTAGTTATCACCTACTAATTAATTTCTTGCTGAAAATTAAACCTGTCCTAGAATTCAAAAGTCAGTTATTTTTAAGATTGGATCAGTTGTTAAGATTCTAGTAATTTGTCATGGTTCTATTAGTTGTGACCTAATTAAGAACCGTAGTTAGATAAGATACCATGATTAATTTACTATTGAATCCCATAACAATAAGAATCAATCAGTTACAAAAAAAAATGTAAATGTAGTTACATTGTCAAAAAAATGTAATTATATTTGTACATGAATGTATGATTTATCCAATGCACACTAAATGTAGTGGTTATGGGCTCTCCGTGAATTCAAAAAAATTATAATTATATTTGTAAACAATATATAAATATATCGAAATTAAAAATCAGTCAAAAGTAGAAATTAAAATTAACCATAGACATTAAAATATAAAAAGTTCACTTGACATTTAAAGTATTACTTTTATAATAATCTCTCCTATATATAGTAATTGGGAAAGTAATTATTTTAATGCAACAATAACGCCCATTCTTGTAATAAAGACATTACTAAAATCTTTATTTCTTTAACAATTATAGAATAATAATAATAATAATATTGGTAATTATATATATAAGCAAAGACGAGGTTATAAAAATTTTATGAACGGACGGCATATACTCTATAAATACATATATACCAACCTGAAACAAAAACAATACCAACAACAACAACATTAACTAGGGACACAACCCTCATCAAAATATAAAATTATTCATTAAACATCATTGCAGTTGGAACTTAGTTTTTCACCAAAACAAGTTAAGTTTGTTCGTAAGCACCCTTGCGTACTAGCATAGTTTGAAACATATTTACATAAAACGTGATCCTGAGAGAATGTATGTGTGAAGCTCATTCCCGTCAGCATCAACCGTCAACTTCTTGCAGGGAAATATGATTTTAACCCTCTCTCGAGGATCTATCTTGGATGTTTAATTCACCATACATTGATTATATGCCTAGCATGCACCTATATAATTAATTGCAACACGTAGGAGTTTTCTTGTGTTTACCTGCGAATCTGTCGGGGTAGAACGGATCAAGACTCGTGCTTTGATCTTCTGGACTGTATCCCGTTGCCTAATCTCCAATGTCGAGTGAGGACAGTCTATGGAGAATGCTATAGAAAATCACCCTCTTTCTTCTCACAAAGATTTCGAAAATTCTCACTATTTGGTAATAACAATTCTCGAAAATAATGAATGAAGATTAGCCTTGATTTTCTCTCTCACCTTATATTTATAATGCACTCCCAAATCCTATCTAGATAGGATTTATACATATATAATAAATATAATAATATCCTTTAGGATAGAGAGGATCAAGTTAGAGTCCCAGTAGGACTGAGAGAGAGATGGGCAAAATTCACTAAGTTACAGGCCTGGATGGGCCAGCCCAGGGATCAAATGCAAGGAATAAAGATGGGCCTCAAATAAATTAATTATCTTATGTTCAGCCCAGAACATAAATTAATTCATAAACATTTATTCATACCACTAGAGAATAAATGCTGACTTACCCCTTTATTACCGAAGTTGAGTCGGGCTTGCACTTAGACTTTACGAATCCCCGTATTTAAGATATCGTACGTCCATTAATTATTTACAGCGTTCTGACTGCTTAAAATAATTAATATCTTTAATCTCTTAAGTAGTACCACTCAACCTTATTATTGTACTTGAGATAACTCAACCTGCAGGGTTTAGTACAATAAACCTTTTGAGCTCCTTAAGGGGAAGTCATCATCCTAAACGGATACGGTGACTCGATACAGATAACTAGCATGACATACAAGAACTGCCACCACCCAAGATGCAGAGAGTCTTGGGTTAAATCATGTAACCTTCACCCATAACAAGTCAAAGTGATGGTCAGCAACTCATACTCACCTAATACCTTATCGAGGTTTAGATCATCGTAAGTCACTGAGATCTAGGTTCTTCACGACGGTCGATAGAAGAACTCATCTCATCGTGATCCATAAATACGCCGAGACGCATCAAGATAAACAAGCAACCAAGTCAAGTTACTTCTTATCTATACAAGAATTTATACCGACAACTCGTCCTCAAGTTGTCTCGCCTATGATACTTTTATATCTCATTAAGCTTCGACCAATCATACGGACATCGTGATGTTCTACACAATCGTATGATCTAACTTATATATGAGATAAGGGGACATAGATATATCCAATCAAGTAATCAATTCAGATAGGAGATTGTAATAGTGGTAACAGGAAACATTGTATACAAGCTGAACCAAAACTGCTTTCAGTATACAAATCAAACAATCTCCCACTTATACTAAAGCAAACTTTTTAGTATACAATGTGTCTCTCTACAAGCTATTACAAAACAAAACCATCACTTTGCTTCTCCCACTTATACAAAAGTTTCATTTCTAAGTGGGTGCCATCATGCGCAATCCAAGTCCTCGAATGTGCACTTCGTAGACTTTTGCGGCAGGCTCTTCATGAATGGATCCGCTAGGTTATCCGTCGTATCAATGTTTTGATCAGCACGTTCCCTCGTCTAACGATTTCTCTTATGACATGGTACTTTCTCTCTATGTGTTTGGTTGCCTTGTGGGTCCGTGGTTCCTTCGAGTTTGCCATCGCACCGAGTTATCACAAGAACTATGATACTCTTGGGCAAACCAGGTACCACACCTAGATCCATGAGGTAGTTCTTGAACCATACAGCCTCCTTAGTAGCTTCCGAAGCGGCTATATATTCGGCTTCCATGGTATTGTCCGCAATGCATCGCTGCTTTGCACTCCGCCAGGATACGGATCCACCTCCCAAGGTAAACACATAGCCTGAGGTAGACTTTTTCTCATCATGATCAGCTTGAAAATCCGAGTCTGAATAACCTAAAGGCATTAGACTATCTGCATGGTAAAATAGCCTATAATCTCGAGTCCTTTTCGTGTACTTGAGTATATGCTTTAATGCTGATCCAATGAGCTTGTCGAGGTTAGATCGATATCTAGCTACTATGGCTACCGACAGCGTATATCGGTCTCGTACATAAGATTGCGACATGAGACTTCCTACGGCGGAAGCGTAATGAACTTGTCTCATTTCCTCTATCTCCTTTGCAAATATAGGTGATCGCTCCTTAGATAAAGGAACACCATGCCCGAAAGATAGCAATCCTTTCTTAGCGGTCCGCATACTAAAACGAGTAATCACAAGAATAATGTAAGACGCTGAGATAAGCTCAACATTTTCCTCTCGCGATCTCGGTAAACCTTGATCCCAAGAATGTACGCCGCATCTCCTAAGTCTTTCATTTGAAGGCGATCGGATAACCAACTCTTTACGCCCGATAACAACTTCACATTGTTGCCAACTAGAAGAATGTCATCTACGTAAAGTGCAAGAAATACCACATCACCGTTGACATCTAAACGATACACACAACTTTCGCTAGCAACTGGGTAAATCCATGGGACTTTACCACCCGTCAAAGCGTAAGTTCTGTGATCGTGAAGCTTGCTTAAGTCCATAAATGGACTTCTTAAGCTTCCAAACTAGATGCTCTTCACCCTTCACCACATAACCTTGGGTCTTTGCATATAGATGTCCCTACCTTCCTCAAGGTAACCGTTAGAAAAGCGGTTTTACATCCATTTGCCAAACCTCAAGGTTTAAGTAAGTGCTATGGCCGTAAGAATTCGATGGACTTGAGCATTGCTACAGTAAAAGGTCTCATCGAAATCGATGCCCTCAACTCGAGTGTACCCTTTCGCCACAAGCCCGGCTTTAAAAGCCTAAACCTCTCCATCTGAATCTTTCTTCCTCAGATACCCACTTACTACCTATGGCTTCCTTGCCATCCGGTAGAGGTGTCTTTCGTATACATCCATAGTCGTTATGGACTCAATTTCTAAGTCCATACCATGATCTTGCATCAATGTCTTGTATCGCCTCACCGTATGTCCATGGGTCGATTATTACCGCCGTTTCTCGACTAAACCAAGATTCACCCACGAACATAAATCGCCGGGTTGATGAACAACCCTCCCACTATGATGAGGCGCCATGGCACAATGGCAACGGTGGGTACAGTAACTTGTGGTTCTCTATCTTGCACAACTTGTCGGATAGGAGCCACTTGTACGGGTCGGTATCTCGAGTGGAACTCGACCCACTTCAATTTCTTGAAGTATCGGTGTCGATCCTCCTACTAGACACCGACATCTCGCACCTTTGGTTTAATCGGTGGTGGAATACGATCATCTTCTAATTCTTGAAGAATGATTTCAACTTTGGATTTATGGTTTTTCATATAATCCTCTTCTAAGAATCGGGCATTAGTCTAATAATGACCTTCCGATCCTTAGACTATAGAATAAACCACCTTCGTCCCTCTAGATAGCCAATAAACAGCCTTGCGTCGGATCTAGCCTCCAACTTGTCGGCCTTCTTGTTCAAAGACATGTGCTGATCGCCCATATCCTTATGTGGCTTAAACCAGTCATACCAAACCACAACTCGAAGGGGTCTTTTCGGTCGACTTGATGGTACTAGATTTTGCAAGTATGTCATTGTTTCTAAGGCATACCACCGTAACGAAATAGGCAATGTTGCATAACTCATCATCGATCTAACCATTTCTAATAGAGTCCTATTTCTTCGCTCTGACACACCATTTTGCTGTGGTGTGCCCGGTGTAGTGAGCTGGGAGATAATCCCACACTGCACCAAATAGTCCATAAACTCGTTATTGAGGTATTCGCCACCGCGATCAGGCCGTAGTGACTTGATACTCTTACCAAGCTTCGTCTCCACTTCCGCCTTAAACTCTTTGAATTTCTCAAAGCATTCAGACTTGCGGTGAAGCAGGTATATGTATCCGTACCTTTAGTAATCGCCAATGAAAGTGACAAAATACTGCATTCTCCACGAGCTTGTGTCGACATAGGTCCACACAGTCGAATGGACTAGCTCCAACACTTCTTTGGCTCTGTAACCTTCGCTTTGAAGGGTCTAGTCGACATCTTACCTTCTATACAGATTCGCAGATCGAACGAGTAATCGTTAGATTACCCAACGCCCATTCTTAGCCGTCTTTGGATCCTATTTACATTGATGTGACCTAATCTAAGATGCCAGAGAAATGTGGTGTCATCTTGCAAGAAAACTTTCTTTTAAGGTTTGAAGAAGATGCAACATAGTTATAGGTATTATGTTCGCGTAAATAGTATAAAGCTTAATTATATAAAGTGCCACCACGATAACTTCGTCATTTCTTATGATAGAAACACCACTATCAAAATAATCGAATATCCATGAATAAATAGTTTAGAAACGGAAATAAGGTTCCACCAAACTCGCACATATAAAACGTCTTCAAAACTAAACCGCCCTATCAAAACATAAAGTAACATCTCCGATCGCAACGGCCTCGACTTTCGCCGCATTGCCCATGGAGATCATTATCTCACCATCACACAGCTCCCTTGTCCGCAGGAACCCCTGCAAGGTATAACAAACATGATCAGTCGCACCCGTGTCTACTACCCAAGAATGGGTAGAACAAGTCGCTAAACATGTTTCCATTACTAAATCAAATGGCGTACCACGAGCCTCGAGCATAGGGCACTTGGCCTTCCAATGCCCGCCTTGCCGCACTTGAAGCACCCGCCCTCTCCTTCGCTTCTTCTGCCTCCGGTGGCGCATGTTCTGCTCCCACTACTCCCACTAGTTTCCTCGCTCTACCACCTTTGGTGCCCCTTTTCTTTTTCATTTTTCAACGGAAAATTTGGGCCCCTAGATGTGCTAGCAAGAGCATGTGCTCCTTTACCCATGACTCCTTCCGCGCCATGAGATCATTAAGCAACTGACTAAGTGTATACTCGGTCATGCTCATGATCACGTGTTGGATTTGTATACTGAAAGCAGTTTTGGTTGAGCTTGTATACAATGTTTCTTGTTACCACTATTACAATCTCCTATCCTGAAATGAATACTTGATTGCATATATCGTGTCCCCTTATCTCATATATAAGTTAGATCATACGTGTGTGAAGAAGATCACTGCACTCGTATGATTGGTCAAGCTTAATGAGATATAAAAGTTTTCACGGTGAGACAACTTGAGGACGAGTTGTCGGTATGAAAGTCATGTATAGATAAGTGACTTGACTTGGTTGCTTGTCTATGATGGTATGTCTCGACGTATTGAAGGATCACAATGAGATGAGTTCTTCTATCGACCGTCATGAAGAACCAAGATCTCGGTGATTTACGATGATCTAAACCTCGATAAGGTATTAGATGAGTATGAGTTCGACCATCACTTTGACTTGTTATGGGTGAGGTTATAGGTTCTAACCCAATATTCTCTCGCATCTTGGGTGGTGGCGGTGTTTGTATGTCATGCTACTTATCTCAGACGAGTCACCGTATCCGTTTAGGATGATGACGCCCCTTAAGGAGCTCAAAGGTTTATTGTACTAAACCCCGCAGTTGAGTTAGCTCAAGTACAATAATAAGGTCGAGTGGTACTACTTAAGGAATTAAAGATATTAATTATTTTAAGCGATCGTAATGCTATAAATAATTAATGGACGCTCGATATCTTAAATACGGGATTCGTAATGTCTAAGTGCAAGCCCGACTCAACTTCGGTAATAAAGGGTAAGTCAAGATTTATTCTCTAGTGGCATGAATAAATGTTTATAAATTAATTTATGTTCAGGTGAACATAAGATAATTAATTTATTTGAGGCCCATCTTTATTCCTCAGATTTGATCCTCGGCCCGCCCATCCAGTTCAAGCTTAGAGTGAAAATCGACGCCCCTATGCATTATGGTAAGGATTTGATTCTCTTTATCCTATAAGGATATTATTATATTTATGGGATATGCATAGAACCTTTCCATATAGGATTATGGTAATAATCCTTTCCATATAGGATTATGGTAATTTCCATATGGGATTATGGTAATTTCCATAAAGGATTATGGTAATTTCCATATGGAATTATGGTAATTTCCATATGGGATTAAGGTAGTGCATTATAAATATAAGGTAAGAGATAGAATCAAGGTGAATCCTCACAATTGAACCTTATAATTTTCGTGCATCTCTAGTGTGACACAAGAGAGGATTCTCAAAAAATTTGCCAAGAGTATTGGGTGATTTTCCGAAGCATTCTCCATAGATCGTCCTCACTCGACGTTGGAGATTGGGCAACCGGGATACAGTCCAGAAGGTCAAAGCACGAGTCTCGATCCATTCTGCCTCGTCAGATTCAAAGGTAAACACGAGAAAACATCAACGTGTTGCAATTAATTATATAGGTGCATGCTAGGTATATAATCGACGTATGGTGAATTAAACATCCAAGATATATCATCGGGAGAGGGCTAAACATAGTTTTCCCTACATCGCGTTCACGCAAAAATTCTCAAAAGACTTGGGCAGTGTGTTGAGGATGATATCGACCTTGGCTTCGCCGTCAATACCTCCTCCCAACTGATCAAGACTATCCATGAGACGAGTCATGGGAGACATGTTCATGGACCGAACTTCCTTCTTCCATCTTACACGCCAAGATTTCTCTCATTGTGTGGAAGCGGACTGTTCGATCCGATTGTCCAAACTTACTCTCGAGACTTGACCATATTTCGGTCGCGTCAACCATCAACTGATGCTGACGCTGTAAGCCTTTGGACATAGTAGTCATCATATAGCATTTGGCCATATTGTTTGACTTATGCCAAAGTCTGCTTGACTCTCGCTGCTCATTAGTCGATGCGTCAGTAAGGGCATCGGGTTTAGGAGTAGTAAGAACAAACATGTGTTCTTCAGTGATAAGAACATATTCCATCTTTCGTTTCCACTCGATAAAATTCGGACCAGATAAGGGATTTTGTGCGAGCATATTGATAATCGGTGTAAGAGACATATCTGAAAAGATAATGTAAACACATAAGCATACGATCGCACATAATTCGTAACAATAATATTGTAACCTTTTGATAAAACAATATTAATTGAAACCTCCAATCGCCCAAGGAATCCCACATGCAAGCCACGCGTGTGGACGTTGACACATGAACACCTCGACCAGACTAAAATAAACCTTTTAGTCGTTTAATTTCAATCCATGTCAACTTATCCTTATGACAAATGAAATTAATGATTGGACCTTACTAGACCACATCACTATCGCAAGAAGGGACTTCACGGGAAGTTGTACTTGAGGTGATGTCTAAGCAATGACCACAATTTTAACAATAAAATGAAATCTTAGAATTGGCATACCACTAGACCATACCGCTTCCAATCCAAATTCCTTTGTTATCTCATTTTAAATCTATCTCTAGAGAACTTATGAAAATCGCATATGCAAGCCACGCGTGTGGACGCCATGTATGAAACTCCCACTTCTCAATATATTAAAATGTTTTATTTAGAAATCTCATCTAACAAACTTATGACAAACAAGGCAAGCAAGCCACACGTGTGGGATCGTTTACTCACAAGCGTATCACTTTGTTTAGAGATCAAAAGTGGAGGTCTTGACATTTTAATTTAAAAATTAATATGTCGGGTTACTTGCTTAGTCTTTTGTTTCAAAAGGTTTGTCCATGCAGATCACGTAATCCTAGCATGCTTTTCTATAGAACTCAACATGTAAAACATGCTCGCGGAATTCTAAAATATGATTGAAAAACGCGATAAACCTAGCATGCTTACTATGCTTATCCAATCACGAAAACATATAACATGTTTATCTACGTAATTAAACATACATAGCATGCTTCTGCATAATTTAAAACATCCACGACATGCTTTGAACGATGAAAATAAAATAAAATCGTTCATCGCGGCCCACTCGTGGATCCTGTACTTCCCTGCCTAATTTATTAGATAAATTTGCAAAGTACAGATCTTTAAAACTTGAAAAAACGGGCCTCGCGTGCACGGGCACGGACCGGATTCGTCAAAACTGGATTCGGGCCAAAATTTGAAAATAGGCCGGAACAGTGGAACCGGCCGGATCGGGCCAAAAAATCTGGAATCGGGCAGAAAAATCGGTTTCGGGCTAAAAAAATGGGTCCGGGCCGGATTTGGGCCGGGTCGACCCAAGATGGGCTGGGTCGCGCGCTAGGGCACAACCTATGCGCGCGCCCAGCCTTGCGCGTCATCGCCCTGGCCGGCCGAGAAACTCTACGACCTTGAGGTTTCCTGCGCGAATCTCGAGCTGAGGCCGTCGAGCACCGCCGAGGCCTCGCGAGATTCAGACGCCCGCGCCGCCCATGTCCGCCGGCCACGTTGAGGTTTCTCGCGCCGCTCGCCTGCCGCCGAGCCGCTCGCGAGCGCGCCTACCGAGGCACTGCGCGCACGCGCCCCGGCGACCCACCGCCGAGGCACTCCGAGCGCCCCTGCCGGGCGCCGCCGAGTCGCCGCTCGAGGTTTCCGCACCTCGGCGCCGAGGCGTGCCGAGGCCTTCCGTGAGGTTCGCGCACCCCGCACGCCCGGCCGCCGAGCTCGCGACCCCGCGCGCCTGTCGCCCGACGCCGCGCGCCAATCGCCGAGGCGTGTCCCGGCCGCCGAAGGCCGCCGCCGCGACCCGCCGAAGCTTATCGCCCATGCGCACACGCCGCCGCCCCTGTCCGCCCGGAAGCTGCCGGGAAATGCGCATGGCACCGAGAGGTGTGCCTGCGAGTGCCGAGCACGCACAGCGTGCCGTTGCCCGCACACCCTCGCGTCGTGCGGCCGTTTCCGGCGAAACTCCCGTCGTCTTATTCTTCGTGCTTTTCATCTTCGTTCTTCTTTTACAGATAAGATTTACAGGAAAAAATCTAATCTAACCATGGATTTTCTCGTGGTGAAAAACAAAATCCGACAAAAATAAAACGAGCCACGATGAACGACAGATTCACAATTAATTAATTGCGCACGTTATAATCAAACGTGAATTAATCCAACAGAGCCAAGATACTGATCCCAGGCTCTGATACCAATTGTAAGGAAATCTGATTTTAACCCTCTCCCGAGGATCTATCTTGGATGTTTAATTCACTATAGATTGATTATATGCCTAGCATGCACCTATATAATTAATTGCAACACGTAGGAGTTTTCTTGTGTTTACCTACGAATCTGTCGGGGTAGAACGGATCAAGACTCGTGCTTTGATCTTCTGGACTGTATCCCGATTGCCTAATCTCCAATGTCGAGTGAGGACAGTCTATGGAGGATGCTATAGAAAATCACCCTCTTTCTTCTCACAAAGATTTCGAAAATTCTCACTATTTGGTAATAGCAATTCTCGGAAATAATGAATGAAGATTAGCCTTGATTTTCTCTCTCACCTTATATTTATAATGCACTCTCAAATCCTATCTAGATAGGATTTATGCATATCTATTAAATATAATAATATCCTTTAGGATAGAGATGATCAAGTTAAAGTCCCAGTAGGACTGAGAGAGAGATGGGCGAAATTCACTAAGCTACAGGCCTGGATGGGCCAGCCTAGGGATCAAATGCAAGGAATAAAGATGGGCCTCAAATAAATTAATTATCTTATGTTCAGCCCAGAATATAAATTAATTCATAAACATTTACTCATGCCACTAGAGAATAAATGCTGACTCACCCCTTTATTACCGAAGTTGAGTCGGGCTTGCACTTAGACTTTACGAATCCCCGTATTTAAGATATCGTACGTCCATTAATTATTTACAGCGTTCTGACTACTTAAAATAATTAATATCTTTAATCCCTTAAGTAGTACCACTCAACCTTATTATTGTACTTGAGATAACTCAACCTGTAGGGTTTAGTACAATAAACCTTTTGAGTTCCTTAAGGGGACGTCATTATCCTAAACGGATACGGTGACTCGATACAGATAACTAGCATGACATACAAGCACTGCCACCACCCAAGATGCAGAGAGTCTTGGGTTAAATCATGTAACCCTCACCCATAAAGTCAAAGTGATGGACAACAACTCATACTCACCTAATACCTTATCGAGGTTTAGATCATCGTAAGTCACCGAGATTTAGGTTCTTCACGATGGTCGATACAAGAACTCATCTCACCGTGATCCATCAATACGCCGAGACGCATCAAGATAAACAAGCAACCAAGTCAAGTCACTTATCTATACAAGAGGCTATATACCGACAACTCGTCCTCAAGTTGTCTCGGTGTGATACTTTTATATCTCATTAAGCTTCGACCAATCATACGGACTTTCGTGATCTTCTACACATCGTATGATCTAACTTATATATGAGATAAGGGACATAGATATATGCAATCAAGTAATCAATTCGGATAGGAGATTGTAATAGTGGTAATAGGAAACATTGTATACAAGCTGAACCAAAACATCTTTCAAGATACAACCAACACTTCTGTAATATCCCGTAGTTTTAATACTTAATTACGATAATATAAATCGTAATTAGGGTTTTAAGCTCGATAATTAAAATCTTAATTAGTCAACGCTCGATATTGACTACGCATAATTTGATAATTTCTGTGTGATATTCACTGACGCTTAGTGAATTAAAGAATATAGTTTCTGATATCCCTTCGAACGTAATGTTCTAACATCAGCTAAATTCAACAGTTAAGCCTTATATTATTTTTAGCATTTAAGCTTAAATTTCAAAATTTCCGATTATTATAGGAATAAATAAAGTTGTTACAACTTTATTTTGAACATTTTAGAGATAATTCAATTATGTGAATTTAGAGACGTTTCAAACGCTCACGCTTTGAGATAATTCGATAACTTCATTAAATGATCATGGAATTATAAAATTCAAATTCCCATGATTATTTTATGATATAAGAGCATTATTTATCATCAAAATAATGCTATAGAATTATGGAATTAAAAGTATCAAATACTTAGGGTTTCGAAAACCCTAATTTCTAAAACTAGGGTTTTGTGGTCTAAAATTGTTCTAACTATTTTTCCTATGATTAAATTCATCATCTATGATTATAAAATGTAACATAACTATGTGTTAGCTATTTGCTACAAGAAAATAAAATGTTTAGCATATGTAACCCTAATTTTCGAAAATGAACAACTTATGGTATTAATTAATTTTAATTGCTACCCAATTGAGGTTATATGATAATTATTATATTAATATGATATTTTTATGGATAATATGAGTTGTATTACAACTTGCACAAGTGGGGGTACACTTGTGCCTAGAAGTGCCGAAAATGTGGGCATTTTTATGTGATAAAATTGTCTTATATCATGCTTTGATTAATGTGAGGATAAGATATGATCTTATCATGATATTAGGTGTAAAGTAGTGATGGTATTCAATTTGAACAAGTAACTATAATCCTTGTCTTGTAGTAGTTGCAAAGTTTTAAAATTCCATGTGAATAAATGTGAACATAAATTAAAAGTCATAGTTGAAATTGTCGACTTTTCAAACATAATCTTATCTTATAATATTAATATAGTATATGATAGTATAAATAAATAAAATTCACCCTATAAATTGAGAGTGGCGAGACATATGGATGCATGTGTTAAAGTGTAGAATTTTTCTATTTTGTGGTAATTAGGATAAAGCCATATATTTTAAATTCCTACATCATATGATGTAATCTTAAATGAAATGAATAATTAAAACACAAGTGGATGCACCCTATCCTTGTAATTGACGTGAACAACATGATTGGAAGAAGAAATTGTTCAACTTGATTGAAAATGGCATATGTAAGTTTATGTACATTAATTACATGATAATATAACATATTAGAGTATAATAAGATAGATCAAAATATTTGTCTTATACCACAAGTGGTATTTAATTCTATGACGAGGCTAAGGGTGTATTAAATGTTAATTCAAGTAATAATTACACTACAAGTTGCTTAAGTCTATAAATATAAGGTAAGCTTCTCATTCATCCATTTTGGAACCCCCAAACCACCGAAAATTTGTGAGAAAAAAAAGGGGAGAGCGTCCTTCAATTTTAATCCCAAACTTAGTTCAAAGAAACCTTCGCCGATTAAATCGACTCCGATTAAAAGGTTAGAAATCTTACAAGCTTCGATTACATGCTTGAATTTTTGATTTTCATCCGTTAGAATTCATGTTATAAGCTTAGTTCATATGTGTAATTTTCGAAAATTATGGAACTTATGCTAAGATGTTTAGAATTTGTGTTTATATGATGTAATTAAGTATGTATTATAATTATATCACAAAATTTAGCATGCTATGAAATTCTATATATGGACCGAAAACTTGAGTGTGTGATATGTTGATGATTATGATTTTTAATTGTTGATTTGAGCATGAAATCATGATCTAGAGTATTAATTATGCTTGTGTGATTTTATGTAGACTTTTGGAAAACTTTGATACCTAAGTCTATGATTTTGAAAATTTTAGAACATGATATTAGGTTGTGATATAATCCATGTTTAAGTGTTATCATATCATATTGATGATGTAGATTCATAATATATGGTTGTGTGAATTTATTGAAATTTATAAAATTATTCGACCTAAGTCAAAATTTGAACATGACTTAGGAAGATTAAATTAAATAGATCATAATAAATAACAATTATGTTATAATAAGGATAGTTATGATGATTAAGTGTTATGTGAATTTATCGAATTTTTGAAAATGTTTAGTTGGTTAATGTGTCAATCAAAATCATACCCTATGTGTATTAATGATATAAATTTATTTTATCAAGTATAATTACATAAAATGTTCTAAAATAATGTTTTAGAAATAGTATGATTTTGTAGGAATTTTTAGAACAAGAATTGTACATTAAAATCGAAAATTACATAAGAAATTGAAAAAGTCAAAATGTCGACTTTGAGTCGACTAAAGTCAAATGTCGACTAGGTCAAAATTGTTGACCAAAAACGTTGACCAAGGTCAAAGGGCACGTAATTCGATAATACGTGATCTATGTGACGTAGTACATTTAGTAACAATGTAACTTACGTTACGTAAGTACATTAAAACGTACATTATGTGCTAAAAAGATAGAATATCTCTTATATGTTAAGAAAATTTATAATCGACATCAATTGATTAGGAAACGTCAAAATAAGTCCAACGTTAACCTTATTTGATGCATAGAACGTTATAGAAGATGTTCGTCGCTATCGAACGTGACCAATGTACTAAAGTAGTTCTTACGTTAAGGTGGGACGTGGATTAAACGTTGACGTAGAAAGGGGATTATAGAAAGGAAATCAATTTTGAAAGGAAGACCATACCAGGTGGGCTTTATTCGAAAACCCTTTTATTTACGATGCTTTCTTTGAAATGAAAAGTATTTATTTACAACGCTTTCAGTTGAGAAATGATATGATTACCTGCCCAAAGTGTTTATGTTTTATGTATGGATCCTATCATGTTGTTGGGCAAGCCAACTATGAAAGTATATGAGCTGTTGGTTCGCCAACTGACTTCGCTGGGTAGCTCCCCGACTGAGGAGAAAATCGATATCGGACCCTATGTCACATGCAATTCACAGCTGCCAGGTTACGTGCACGAGTAAGGTGATTGTGTGCCGAAAGGACAATTCTCGACCGGTCACTGCGCCCGTAGGAGGTGGCCACCTCTACGGTGCGAGATGAGTTTATGAGATGATGATGTGATATGAGATATGTGAATGATATGGATCATAAAGAGAAAATGCTCGCCGAGCGATGTTTGAGAAATGAGAAAATGTTTTAGTAAGACAAGGCATTTTAAATTAAAACCTTGTGTCTTACTTATGGGGCGATGTAATTTAAAGAAAATGTTTTGCAATGAGTCCATCAAGCATTATTTGTATTCACCGCATGTTTGTTTTAAATGTGCGAGTTGAGTCGATGGATGGGATGGAGCAATGTTGAGCGATCGGGTCTTTTGTTGTCGATAGTTAAACCTCGATACACATCATCATATGTATGTTATGTTTTGTCAAACCTCAAATACTTGAAACTCTAGAAATATTCTCAATATATGTCATACCGCTCATCGCTCCATGTCATTATTCATTACTTAATTTCGCTTAACGAAGAATGATCCTCGCTAATCCAGACTTAGGGTTGGCGGGGTTACAACTTCTCACCGCAAAACATATATCAAAATAGGGATGTGAGCATGTAAACATACTCGGTGGGAATACATCGCAAGTAGTTATAATCAATTGCGTAATGCACACAACATAATGAACTCTTCTTTAGCAGCTACCCTTGCGGTACTCATTATTTATCGCGTTGGGTAGCCCCTGTGGACCTCCCCGAGGGTAATTCTTTAACATTGAGCCTCTTGTGGGCCTCCTCGAGTGTAGATCGCCACACCAGTCCGGCCTCCTCGAGGGTAGATCGCCACACTAGACCCCTGTGGGCCTCCTCGAGGTAGATCGCTACACCAGGCTCGGCCTCCTCGAGGGTACTTTAACATTCTAGCTCACATGCATGCACAAAACAAAATAATGATTATAACCATACAATGGACTTATAGATGTAGTAAACCCCACTCGTGTAGACGCTTTAAAAATACTCTTTAGCTCTTGCTGTTGTCCGCCCTGAGCTTTGGATGTTACGCCACCTAGCACTCTTTAAAATTACTTTTAACTTAGTTCTTAAACTTCATTTAAGTTTCATATACTCAAATAAGTATATAAGACTCATCAACATATACAAATGGTCTAGTCTTAACTAAAAATCAACATTAACTTATGTACATAACCTATGTCTAACGTGAAAATTTGCACAAAACATTGTATATCTTATACGAACCTATATATATGCTCAACTATCACCAAAGAACATAAATCAACCATCAAAACCTAAATATCAAAGCTTTAGCATCAAAACCCAATTACGATGTCAAACTAAAATTTTTCAAGTTTTGAATACGTCGGCCGAAAAATCCGAATAAATCATTTTAAGCTTTATTCATACCATAGAATCTAAATATGAAGTCAAAATGATCAAATAAAATAAAAAAATCCAACATTAACTATGGTTTTCGGCCAACATAGGGGTTTTCCAACGGTTTAGATTTCAAACGTTTTTCTTGCTCTAAACTTGTTTATATCAACTCAACAACACATATATGAACAAATATCAAGCATATAAACAACATAAATTCAAGTTCAAGACCCTTGATATTTTTGAAAATCACACAACAATTACAAAGAATGACATATGCTCAAAATTCAACATTAAACAACTTGTCGGCAATTAATCCAACATAATATCAAGCAATCATCAAACAATAACACATCCTCTTCAAAATCATCAAAGGAACCAAAATTCATGAAGTTCATAAGTTCATATTTTTTAATTTTTCAAACCATAGATGTGTTCTAGGAATTGAATTATACCTGAATTCGAAGACCGATCGAAAATTTAATCTTGGATCGTGAAATATTTGAGCTCAAAATTTCGCAAATCTTAGTGTGTGAAGTGTCTATGTTGGACAAATTTTGAAGAAAAATTCATGAAGAAAGTGAATAGTAGCTTATTTATAGAAATATCCACAAATTTTCTTTACATTTTTCAATTTATTTAATGGTGATTATTCACCATTCTAGAGAATTATTTAATTCTCTACACACTTAGCATAAAATTACATATATGTACATGTATTTCTATTTTATTACTTCTTCACAAATTTTTACTCTAATGTGTAGCAAATAAACGTTTTAATCGATTCTTATATCCAAATCACTTAATATCATGAATTAATGACAAATGCATAAAATTTAAACTTTCCTTCTAAAATCATAATTACAATTTACTAAAAAATTAAAACTTATAATATAAAACTTTACATTTTTTGCTAGGGCGCATCCTCGCTCTTAGCCGAACAACCTGAAAAACGTTAAAAACTCAATTTTTGATTAGTTCACAATTTAAAGAAAAATAATTCACTCTTAAAATATATATATCATACTTCTTTAAGAAAATTTCTGGTATTACATTCTACCCTTTAAAATAATTTCGTCCTCGAAATTAACCTAGTAAGTCTCTAAGGTTGGGATATCGAACTAAAAGTTCGTCTTCTCTTCCCATGTGGCTTCCTCAGTCCATGACTACTCCATTGTATTTTCACCAAAGGTACCTCTCGATTTCTTGAGTATGCACCTTCGCCTAGAATAGCAATTGGTATCTCTTCAGATGTTAAGTTCGGTAAAACCTGTAAATTCTCATGAGATATAACATGACCTGGATCTGAGATATATTTCCTAAGCATCGACACGTGAAACACATCATGAACGCCCGCCAAGTTTGGAGGTAAAGCTAGGCGATATGCCACTTTTCCTATCCTTTCAAGTATCTCGAAAGGCCCTACATAACGAGGCTGTAACTTTCCTTTTTTACCAAATCTGATCACTCCCTTTATCGGTGCTATCTTTAAAAATACCTTGTCACCAACCTCGAAGTGTATGTCCTTTCGCCTTTGGTCAGCATACGATTTCTGACGATCTTGGGCTATCTTGATTCTTTCTCTGATCTTTGTGATAACTCCAACTGCTTCTTCAATTAATTCAGCCCTAAAACTGCCTCTCTCCAACTTCATCCCAATGAATTGGTGACCTACATTTCCTCCCATACAGAGCTTCAAATGGAGCCATCCCAATAGTAGCTTGATAACTATTATTATAGGCGAATTCAACCAATGGTAGATACTTCTCCCAACTTCCGCCCATGTCTAACACACAAGCACGGAGCATATCTTCCAGAATTTGGATAGTTCGCTCTGACTGTCCATCTGATTGAGGATGTAAGTTGTACTAAAGTTTAACCTAGTGCCTAAAGTTGACTGGAGACTTTTCTAAAAATTAGAAGTAAACCTTGTGTCTCGATCCGACACAATTGACATTGCACCCCATGTAGCCTTACAATCTCATTAATATAGAGTTGAGCCAATTGATCCATGCTAAACGTCATCTTCATGGGAAGAAAATGAGCTGATTTTGTTAATCTATCGATAATAACCCAGATAGCGTGATTACCTCTAACTGTGCGAGGTAGTCCAACCACAAAGTCCATAGAAATGTGTTCCCATTTCCTCTCGGGAATCTCAAGTGGATTTAGCAGTCCAGGCAGTCGTTGATGTTCAAATTTCACCTGCTGACATGTAATGCATTTTTCTACAAACTCTCCAATGGATCTCTTCATATTCTGCCACCAGTAGACTGATTTCAAATCCTTGTACATTTTAGGTCCTCTGGGATGCACGGAATTATGGAGTGTTATGAGCTTCTTCAAGTAGTTCTTGTCTCAAATCCTCATTATTCGGCACACACAATCTCCCATTGAAGATAAGAGTTCCATCGGTCATAACAGAAAATCCTTGAATTGTACCCTCTTCTGCTCGTTTCTTCATTTTACATAAAAATGGATCATTCTTATGTGCTTCTCTAATTCGATCTTGAATTATCAGATGAACCACAAGTGTAGAAATGATTCCCATCGTGGTGTTCGGTGGTGTCACCACTTCCAAATTCAATTTCTGAAATTCTCTAATCAATTCTTTTTGTTTGATAGGTAATGCTGCCATGTAACTCTTTCGGCTCAATGCATCAGCAACTACGTTTGCTTTTCCAGGATGATAGTGAATGGTGCAGCCATAGTCTTTAACCAACTCTAACAATCTTCTTTGTCGAAGGTTGAACTCTTTTTGCGTGAAGAAATACTTCAAACTTTTATGGTCAATGTAAATGTCACACTTACTCCCATAAAGATAATGTCGCCATATCTTCAACGCATGTACCACAGCTGCAAGCTCGAGATCATGTGTTGGATAGTTTTGCTCGTGTGGTTTTAATTGTCTTGAAGCATAGGCTATGACATTTCCATGTTGCATTAGCACGCATCCAAGTCCTTGTTTTGAAGCATCACTGTAGATAACAAAACCATCGGTACCATCAGGTACAGTTAGAACCGGAGCTGACATGAGACGTTGCTTTAACTCTTGGAAACTTTGCTCGCATAGTTCACTCCATTGAAACTTTTCATTTTTAAGTGTCAAATTTGTCAATGGACCAGAAATCTTTGAGAAACCTTCGATAAATCTTCGATAATACCCTGCCATTCCCAGAAAACTTCTGACCTCATTCACATTGGTTGGTCTTTTCCAATTGCATATCGCTTCAACTTTTGACAGATCTACTTCTATACCTCTCAAAGTAATCACATGTCCAAGAAAAGCAACTTGTTCTAGCCAAAACTCACATTTCTGATACTTTGCATACAACTTTTCTTTTCTTAATATTTCCAATACGGTCCTGAGATGTTCAGCATGTTGCTCTTTATCCCTTGAATACACTAAAATATCATCAATGAACACAATAACAAACCGATCAAGATATTAGTAGAAAAATTGATTCATTAAGTCCATGAACACACCTGGTGCATTCGAAAGTCCAAAAGGTACAACAGTGAATTCAAAATGACCATATCTTGTTCTAAAAGCTGTTTTCGTAATGTCACTCTTTGATTTTTAGTTGGTGATAACCCGATCTCAAGTCAATCTTCGAGAATACACTAGAACCTTTAAGCTGATCAAATAAATCTTCAATCCTGGGCAATGTATACTTATTCTTAATCGTCAATCTATTCAGTTCTCGGTAGTCAACGCACATTCTTAGGGTTCCATCTTTCTTTTTCACAAATAATACCGGAGCACCCCAAGGAGAGATACACTTGGTCGAATAAATTCTTTGCTAAGCAGGTTTTGCAACTGAACTTTGAGTTCTTGCAATTCTCTCGGTGCCATTCGGTACGGTGCTTTTGAGATCGGTGCTGCCCCAAGTACCAGATCTATTGCAAATTCAATTTGTCGATTTGGTTGAATCCCTGGTAATTTCTCAGGAAACACATCTACATATTCTCTTACTACCGGCACTTCCGTGATCTTACTTTTGTCAGATTGTGTTTCGGTCATGGTAACTAAATACCAATGGCAATTTCTTTTTATTAACATTTTCATTGCTTTCATTTCACTTATAATCTTTGATGAAGTCTTTGTTCTTGCACCATGAAAACAAAATTTTGGCTCTCCAGGATATTGAATCTCCACTTCCCGCTCACGACATGTGAGTGTTACATGATTCTTACCCATCCAGTCCATTCCTAGGATTATATCAAAGTCTCGCATGTCTATAACATGAAGGTCGACTTCTAGTTCTTTCCTCTAAATTTATTACTCGCTTTTATCATCCTAGAAGTTATAATAATTTTTCCGAAGGAACATTAACTTCTAGTGCATCACAATCAACATAGCAAGGCATTTCAAGATTGGAACAAAATTTTGTAGAGATAAATGAATGTGTAGATCCGTAATCAAATAAAACCAAAGTCGAGTATTGACACTGAAGAATACGACATCGTGTTCCGCTTCATTTTAGAGTTATCTTCCTTTGTGTCATAGTAAAGACTCTGGACTTCACTTTCTTTTCGTGCACTTGCATTTTCTTTTCGTGCTCTCTCATTTTACTGGGAAGTTGTATGACACATGCCCCGGTTTTCCGCAAGAATAGCACACATTCTTTCCTACCAAAGATTCACCTATATGATTTTTCTTGCATTTGGGCACCGAGGCTTGTCGCTGCTTGTTGCGTTGTTTGCTTAACCTATCAAGAAGGTGATATTTGTTGCCATCTCTTACTTGACCGCCACTTCCACCTTTTCCCTAATTCTCCTTTTTCTTTTCCATAAGAATCACGCTTTCATCTTGGATTTCTAGTTGCATACCACTATAAATTGCTTGTGCTCTTTCAATTACTTCTCTATAAGTTGCCAATTTCAAGCCAGCTAATATTCCTCGAATTTCTGGTCGCAGCCCTTGCTCAAAACGGCGTGCTTTCTTCTCATTTGTATCAACCAAATACGGTGCAAATCGAGACAATCTATTAAAATTCCTTTCATATTCAACCACTGTCATGTTGCCCTGTTTTAAGTTAAGAAATTCAGTTTCTTTCTGCAGTCGATAAGATTGAGGGAAATAACGATCCCTAATCAAATCTTTGAAATCATTCCACGTCAAAGCTTGACGTTGTTCAGGGGTCATTGTTTGGGCATGCGACTCCCACCAATAACTTGCTTCCTCAACCAGCTGGTATATAGCACATGAAACTTTTTTGCTCTTCAGAGCAACCCATCAACTCGAAAATTCGCTCAAGAACTCGAATCCACTCCTCAACATTTTCTGGTCTTTCATATCCTTTAAACTTTGGTGGATCCATCCTTCTAAACTGATCAATAATTTCATAAGTTCTAGGTTGGGTGTTCACGCCCACACCTCGATTTACTTGTCACGATAAACCTTACAATAGCTTGCGTAAACCGAGCAAAATCTACACCATTATCTGGGGTTTGTGACCCATTTTCTTGGCCCGGATTTCGTCTTCGTGGCATACTTCAATTTCCAAATCAAAGATACAAGTCATTTACTTTCAGACCTACAGGTTATATTTCGAGGACTCATTTCTCATAACATGAAAATAATTTCTTTATTTTCTTTCTCATAACATAACACATATTTCTTAACTTGAATACTAAATTTCAAAAGTTAAGAAACACTTCATAAAATTTTCATCTTTAACTTTATAAAGAATGTGTCGAGAAACTATATAAATCTTTAATTCGTATCAAGCACAACAAATCAATATACTTTGTCCCTTGTGAACACTTCTTAACATTTTCATTGCTTTTGATACGAAAACTTTCAAACATTATCCCGACACAATCTTTCTTTTCATTTCATTTCATTGCATACTCACATCATAACTTTGAAAAAAAAACAATTTAATATTTTTCATAAACATAAATTACCTGAGAGTCGACGTTGAGCAACGGTAATGACCCACACATTCTCTCTTCTCAATCAAAAGTTCAAAACCTTTCAAACACATTTAATACGTTCATACTATTAGCAAGTCTACAGGAATGTAAACCTGGCTCTGATACCAAACTGTAACGCCCCCATTTTTGTAACAGATACATTACTAAAATCTTTATTTCTTTAACAATTATAGAATAATAATAATAATAATAATATTGGTAATTATATATATAAGCAGCGGAGGTTATAAAAATTTTATGAACGGACGGCATATACTCTATAAATACGTATATACCAACCTGAAACAAAAACAATACCAACAACAACAACATTAACTAGGGACACAACCCTCATCAAAATATATAATTATTCATTAAACATCATTGCAGTTAGAACTTAGTTTTTCACCAAAACCGCTTAAGTTTGTTCAGAAGCACCCTTTGCGTACTAGCATAGTTTCAAACATATTTACATAAAGCGTGATCCCGAGAGAATGTATGTGGAGCTCATTCCGTCGGCAAGATCAACCGTCAACTTCTCACCGCAAAACATATATAAAATGGGGATGTGAGCATGTAAACATACTCGATGGGGAATACTGCAAGCGATTATAACCAATTGCAGAATGCACACAACATAATGAACTCTTCTTTATGATTATCTTGCGGGTACTCATTATTTATCGCGTTGGCCCCTCGTAGGCCTCCCCGAGGGTAATTCTTTAACATTGAGCCCTGTGGGCCTCCCGAGTGTAGATCGCTACATTAGGTCCGGCCTCCCGAGGGTAGATCGCCACACTAGACCTCTGTGGGCCTCCTCGAGGTAGATCGCACACTAGGCTCGGCCTCCTCGAGGGCACTTCTTTAACATTCTAGCTCACACATTCTAGCTCACATGCATGTACAAAACACAACAATGATTATAACCATACAACGTACTTACAGATAGTGTAAACCCCACCTCGTGTAGATGTTTCAAAAATACTCTTTAGCTCTTGCTTGGTTATTCGTCCTTGAGCTTCGGATGTTACGCCACCTAGCACTCTTTAAAAATTACTTTTAACTTAGTTCTTAAACTTCATTTAAGTTTCATATACTCAAATAAGTATATAAGACTCATCAACATATACAAATGGTCTAGTCTTAACTAAAAATCAACATTAACTTATGTACATAACCTATGTCTAACGTGAAAATTTGCACAAAACATCGTATATCTTATACGAACCTATATATATGCTCAACTATCACCAAAGAACATAAATCAACCATCAAAACCTAAATATCAAAGCTTTAGCATCAAAACGCAATTTCGACGTCAAACTAAAATTTTCCAAGTTTTGAATACGTCGGCCGAAAAATCCAAATAAATCATTTTAAGCTTTATTCATACCATAGAATAAAAATATGAAGTCAAAATGATCAAATAAAATCAAAAATCCAACATTATATGGCTAGGGTTTTCAGCCAACATAGGGGTTTTCCAACGGTTTCGATTTCAAACGTTTTTCTTGCTCAAAACATGTTTATATCAACTCAACAACACATATATGAACAAATATCAATCATATAAACAACATAAATTCAAGTTCAAGACCCTTGATATTTTTGAAAATCACACAACAATTACAAAGAATGACATATGCTCAAAATTCAACATTAAACAACTTGTCGGCAATTAATCCAACATAATATCAAGCAATCATCAAACAATAACACATCCTCTTCAAAATCATCAAAGGACCGAAAATTCATCAAGTTCATCAGTTCATATTTTTCAATTTTTCAAACCATAGATGTGTTCTAGGAATTGAATTATACCTGAATTCGAACACCGATCGAAAATTTGACGGTTGGATCGTGAAATATTTGAGCTCAAAATTTCGAAAATCTTAGTGTGTGAAGTGTGTGTGTTGGACGAATTTTTGAAGAAAAATTCATGAAGAAAGTTAATAGTAGCTTATTTATAGAAATATCCACAAATTTTCTTTACATTTTTCAATTTATTTAATGGTGATTATTCACCATTCTAGAGAATTCCTTAATTCTCTACACACTTAGCATAAAATTACATAAATGTACATGTATTTCCATTTTATTACTTCTTCACAAATTTTTACTCTAATGTGTAGTAAATAAACGTTTTAATCGATTCTTATATTCAAATCACTTAATATCATGAATTAATGACAAATGCATAAAATTTGAACTTTCCTTCTAAAATCATAATTATAATTTACTAAAACATTAAAACTTATAATATCAAACTTTACATTTTTCGCTAGGGCGCATCCTCGCTTTTAGCCGAACAACCTGTAAAAACGATAAAAACTCAATTTTTGATTAGTTCACAATTTAAAGAAAAATAATTCACTTTATATATATATATATATATATATAGGATTGAGTTCAAATAAAACACATTCAAAAATAAGAAATGGGAACAAATTTGAACCATTGATTTTTGAAGATGTGTGGTTGTGATTAAATAAAATTAGGGTATAATGGTAATTACGTAATATTACGAAAATAACCGTCCCTTAATTATAGGGAATGTGATAACTTAATCTTTAACCATTGATTAATGGTAAATGGATGATCAAGATTAATTCTTATTTCTTATTTTAAGGGGTTTCAGATATAATATATATATATATATATATATATATATATATATATATATATATATATAATACTTTTAAGAAAATTTCTAGGTATTACAGAGGTATACAGAGGCTAGCTGGCGTGATGAATTATTTGATAAAATATTTATTCAAGGGGTGCAAAATCTTCAAACGGGACCAAGACAAAAATAATAAAGAGAAAATCCAATCCACAAAAGCCAAATGGTGCAATAATACCAAATTGAACCATGGTTGGGTTAGTCTCAAGTAGCAGCCGTAGGGGGCAGGAACCTCTTCGTACGGAAACGGAATCCTTCTAATGAATATAATATTATTTTCTTAATATTATTGGTCGCCATTATTGGCACATAGTAGATTTTAGAGTAAAAAGAGTTGGTATTTAAGAAGAGGTAGCAGCCCACAGCAAATGTTTTGTATTTCTTGCTAAATCCAAATGTGAAACAACAGGCAGCTGGAATCCCAAACCCCAAACTACAAAGTGCAAAAACATCTTTTCTAGTTAATAGCTTGGTTGAATAAGATCACCAATATTGTAAGATAATGTTTGCATTCAAGTAGGCTATAAAATTGTGAACAGTAAACTAATAACACATGTTCCAAAACATTCACTTAAAAGACTTAAGGTGACGGTTAATACGCAAGAATGAAATTGGATAGGAATGGAATGGAATGAAATATGTGATTCTTACTACCAGATGTATGAGGAATGAAATAAACAAATAAAATAATTATGATTTTATAATTTATGTTATTATTATCGTAATAATAATAAAAATAAAAATAATAATAATAATAATAATAATAATCAGTATGAATATTTAGGAATATTATTAATAATAATTAATAATAATAATAATAATATCAATAATAATAATTAATTTTACTAGATAAAAAGTAAATAAAAATATTTTTTTAGAAAAAATAAATAAATTTGGCTAATCCCATATTCATGGGAATAGCTAATACCATGGGGGATGGGAGGAATGACTAATCCCATGTTCATGGGAATAAGCATTCCTTCGGGAATGGTGATTCTTGACGTAAAAATCTTACCAGCCATCGGAATGGGAATGGACGAAGGAATCATCATTCCATTCTCATTCCATTACTACATACCAGCCGGCACCTTAGTATATAAGGAAGTTTAGTTTAGTAAATGATATAGATAATATTGATATAATAGAGTGTGATTGGACTATTTGGATGATTTATTTTGTATTTGAATTGATTGATTGCAGATAGGATAAATCAAAAATTATGACTAAAATATAATATAATACCAAGATTGCCCTTTGATAGAAGGACAAAATGCAAAAATAAAATAAAAACGGGCAAAGAGGACAAAAATAATTTTGGTGAAAGTATTTTAGAATATTTGCATATGAATTGGATGATGATTAATAATCAATCTAAATTTGAGCTGATAAAATATCATCCAATAGATGATTGGAGCACGGACTAGTTATCTATTACGAACCGAATCATTCAAATCAAAGATGTGATCAAGTTAGATATTTAATTAGTCAAGCTTTATCAATCATATCAAACATCCCCCAATACATAGTGTTATATTCGAACTTGGAGCCTTTTAAACATATGACATGAGCTTCTATTTATTTTTTTTTGTGTGTGTCTGGGATCGAAAGTCTGGCATTAGAAAAGCTGAATCAATTTGTTGAATTATCACATAGAATATATAGTAAATGAGATAGAAACTAAATTGACTTTTTGATTACACTGTTCTATTTCAATTAATATATCCACACTTATTCTATATAGACTATAGTGAACTCTAATTATATTCCACTACTAGAAAAAGGGATGTGATGATTTAGTAAAATTAAAGCTATTACTAACTGGCATAATATGCTAGATGTAAGAAAAAATAGAGAAAAGGTAAAATTGGAGAATTAATGCAAGGACCGAGTAGTACTATATATATATATATATATGTGTGTGTGTGTGTGAAAGAGAGGATTGTATTTTAATTCAAAAGGTGAACCTAGGCAATAAGACAAAAGAAATATGGAGAGGACGAATCAAATCATGCCAGGTAAGGTATTATGGGGGAGAATAAATTTGAGTTTGGATAAGCCCTGGTTTGTCTTCAACTCTATCCAGCAAACACCAGTGGCCCATACATCTCCCATCCTGGTGGAATGACCACATTATCACTACCTCTCATTTTACCAATTCCCTTTCTTTTTTTTATATTATCCCATGCTTCCTTTTTTTTTGTCAATTAATACGAAATTTTAAAGGCTGCACACATGAGACTCGAACCCGAGCGCTTTCGACCGAGATTAACTACTCTACCACTAGGCCAACACACACACAGTTTATAATTTTAATGCACCAGTTTATCCCTTTAGATAATATCATTTCCATTTGGAGGATTTATTTATTTATTTATTTGGGGTTTATAATCATACATAATTTAAATCTCCAATGTACATGAGATTTTTCGTGTCCAAAATTACGTAAAAATCAGTACCATTCGAGTAAGGCAAGTCTATGCTTTGTTAGTTGTTAGAAGTCGAATGTTGGAAGCTTGATTCTTGTTTGCTGACATAATGCAGAAATAAGTTGTAGATACTCAGTGTGTGTGTGTTGGTGCAGTGGTAGAGCCAAGTTAACGTCCGGCGCCAGCGCTTTGCTCGAGTCCACCGCGACGCAACCTTTAAAATTTCTGTATTAAATTACCAAAAAAAAAAAGTTGTAGATGCTCAGTCATTTCAAAATAAAAGTATAAATTAGACGTTCACTCATTAAACATATATATCAAGTGATTTATCTTTTTTATGAAACCTGAAGCCGAGTAGCGGAGTCTCAAAGATAGATGAGTTAACCCTCTTTTGAGTTATATACAATGTGAATCAAAACATTATATCTAATATATTTAACAAAAGTAATGGGCAATTAATAAATGTCTCGCCGATCTACCTTTCTTATTTTGAGAAATTAAAGCCTTATTTTGACTCGTTCAATCTCTGATCTGACAATGGAGGATTTAAGAGTCAACACCGACAAATATATTATTCAATATAGCTCATATGTCGACTGCGATATCAAACAACCAACTAAATTGACTCCAAATCTTTAGTCAGTCTGAAACGCAATCAAGACATGAGGATCAATTGTCTAAAAACCGTCCACTGTTGATTCCCATGCCAAAACGTAATATTAATTTTTAGGGATGATTGCAAAATTCAGTTTTGAGGTTTACCCAAATTTTTGTATAAAAGCAAAAATGTGAGTGATCCTCAAAGATTATATGAAAATATGAAACACCCACGAGTCGATGTATTTATACATTGAAAGATTGATTTGCTTATTATTAAGTTGAGTTTGAATTAAGTACATAAAGATTGATATCACCTTCCGACTTGAGCACTAAAATCCTAGTAATATCGTAATTAAAAGGTGTCTATCAGAATCGGTAAAAGTAGAGTATTGTATCAATTGGGACTGAAAACGTAAAAATACAATAAGTAATAGACTTAGACGCTTCATAATTATCAAGACAAAAATAAAGGTATATAGAGTTTTACTAAAAACATAGAAAATAAAAGATAAAAGCGAAATAAGAGGATCTGAAAAAAAAAATATAAGATTAAAGAATGATCATAGGGAATGTAATAATATAATAGAAAATCACACAACCAATCTATAGGCCTATTAACCATAATTAAGTCAATTCAGATGAAGAATCACATATATAACATAGTCTTCTAGATCGGGTAGCTTGTAATAGTAGATTAATATATACTCTATCTCTGATAAGTCTCAAGAACACATAAAAACTCTCAAAATCACATAAGACTTATTCTCTTACAACTAATTCTAAAACCACAAAGTCTTTAGATTAAACATATTATGAATTCATAAATTCGATTACCTAATTAAAACCGCTAAGTCTTTAATCAGACAACTAGCAATAGTTATCAGTTATTTGATATAAAATAGCACTAAGAATCATAAATCATAAATTGACAAGTAAATAGGCTTCGTAGATCAACCACATAAATTTCTACTACATTATACAAATCCTAGAATCAATATAAAATTAGTTACCCATAACAAGAATTAAACATGAAGAAGTAAAGGGAAACATAATTGAAATAAACAATAAATATAAGTGTACGAATTCCATAATGAAGAACTTCAAGTCTGAACGGTGAAAATAATAAATCTCTACTCTGCATGGAACTCTAAAATAGGGAACTCTAAAATAAAGTATAACTCTTAAAATATAAAAAAAGGATGGAAATAATATTAAGAGAGAGTATTTATATTTGGTGAGGCTTCCTTGTATTCTAATAGAAAAATAAAACCTAGATGTACTAAAAAATACAAGGAGAGAGAAATCGAAATAATCGCAAAAATCTAAGTCTAGGCATTACGAACAGCGGTGGCGGCTCATGCGTCGACTGACCGCGGTTCGCAAACTGGAAAATTAGTCTTTGATGCGGCCAACGCAGCGATCGCTTCTGTTGGTGGTTTTGACCGCGGCAAACTCCGTAATTTGCATTGAATGTCGCGGTCGCGGCGCTTCCTGCCAGCAACGCGGGTGCCGTTTTTGTTTCGCTCGTATCTTCCTCTTCCAAATTACGATCCGTGCACGCCTATGGATTCCTAACGGGATGTGCTTTCAAACCATCCATTTGGCTTACCTCAATTCCTTCTCCATTTTCCTATGAAATGAGCATAGAAGTCAACGAGTATCAATTCTTACAAATTATGTGATCGATCTTATTTTCGTAAGGGAATTAAATGCACAAGAACACCAAAGATTTACGTGGTTCGATCTATGAATAAGATCTACGTCCACGGAGAGAGAGAGAGTATTCGTGTATTCATAATGTGAGGAGCGATTACAAAAAGTATAGATGATCTTTCTCGTCCAATCTAGCCTCTATTTATACACAAATATATTGACCTAGATCCTCAATCCGAGATCTCCTCTAGGATCGGATCTTCCTCCCATCTCTTCAAATTAGGATTCTTTATATATGGTCGAATCTTCTGCGCTCACATTGATTTAGGAGTCTTGGGCCGAACTTGCTCTGGCCGAGCTTGATGTCGCTTACTTGTATTGGGCTCTGTTGCTTGGGCCCGGTAGTTGGGCCGTATCCTATCACATCCCCCCCCAAAAAGACGCAGAAGCGAGGTCGTAACGGGTTTGGGGGTTGTGGTTTGCCGATGTATGTGTGTGATGAATCGGGCCCCTTTCGGTGCCGACTTCGTACATTCTGGATGGCCTTTCCGAGGCAATGTTTCGAGGTCGCCTGTCGAGCGGCTCGCTTTTTCGAGGTGTTGTGTAGAGGTCGCGCACCGTTGGGTTCACTTTGTCGTAATGCCGAGGTCGCGGCGCCGGCTTCGCCTTTACCGAGGCGTTATGTCGGGTCGCCGTTGCTGACATCATCTTACTGAGGCTTCATGCCGAGGTTGTACATCGTTTGGCTTACCTCTCCGAGGTGTTATGACAAGTTCGTGGCGCTGTTTGTATCTCTTGCCGGGGTGTTTTGCCGAAGTCGTTTATGCAATTCATGGTCGAGGTCGGATATACGGCGTTCTTATCTTGAATTCGGAACGTCCTGCCGAGGCCGAACACGGGATTTTCTGCCGATGTCATGCACGAGATACGGGATATGCATTTAATGTGCATTTAATGCGGCAGCGGTTGGATTCCCGATAAAGCGCATATTGGGGAATAACTTCCCCGATACGTTGTTTCGCATATCACTTTTGCCATTTTCAAATTTCTCAGACTTAATCTCTGATTTTCTGGAAAAAAGTGCTCAACTGTCGCCATTGTCGTCTCGGAGTTTAGCGCCATCTCCTTCGATTTATAAACCAGTAAGTTATGGCTTCTCCTTCTTCTTCATGCTCTGAGGATTCTCATGGCCAGGAAGGCCGTATTGTGTCTGTGTCCCCATCGAATGATTCGGTGGATGTACAAGTATATACCTTCGATGCCCTCCCTCCTTTTTTGCGTAGAGTTTGTTATCCGTCCATGATGGATGTTGGTAGGGTTTCTTCTATTCCTTCGATTTTAGGAGCATCTGCTAGGTTAGAGCTTGCTTCTAATTTTTATATCTCGAAATATTTTGGGTACATTGCTCCCGTCCGGAGGATAGGGCTAGCGCCTCCGCTTGGTTTCGCACGGTTTATGAGGATAGCTCGAAAAATGGCCTTCGCCTTCCTATCCTTCCATATACGCCGAATCGCAGCAGCTTGTTTGGCATCCTTTAGCCAATTAACGCCGAACTCCTTTCGCATTTGACGGCCTAGGTGTCTTTCTTATCGCCATAATTTCCCTTTGACCTTAGACCTCGTCCTTAGGTTCTTTCAATTCAAATTCAGCGGGGTGGTATTACTTGTCACCCGTCGCAATTTTAAAGTAAAGACAAGTCAAAATTCCCAACCTGCACGAGAAATTTTTCTTTTGTCATTTTCCTGGGCACCCAGTTCGCTCGAATCTTGAGAAGTGGCGGACATGGCTACAGATAACGACTTGCAGCTTGGAGCAATCCTTGACAAGATGGCTTGGTGGAAGAAGTATTTTTCGAGGCCGAGCTTGTAGTCATGGGTGAGCCCTTGGATCCCGCCACCGCGGTGGAGACAGTGAAGGCGAGGCCCCCCACCCCTTTTCTCTTTTCATTCTCCTTTCTTTAAACGAGTTCGTTTCCTTTTCGAGTGGATTTCTGAGAGGAAAGAGGAAGAGGGCCGGGTCGAGCTCCGGTGCCGAGCCTTCTAGCTTAACACTAAAGGAGGTGCCTGGGGCCTCTTCTGAACGAACTGAAGATGTCCCGAAGTCCCCTTCGCCTCAACCTCTCCAACGTTTCAAGAGGTTAAAGCGCGCGATCCCCGAGCCCCAGGTTGAGAACGATCCAGAATGCGAGATCGTCGGTTCTCAATCCGCACCTCGTGCTTTTCCCGAGGTAATATATCGTCGTCATACATTATAGGGAAATGTAATTATTATGTACTTCTGACCTTGTTTGTCATTACACAGGGGGCTGAGGGTGTGGTGGCCGAGCTGGAGGGAGCGCTGGTTAAGGCGTCTACCCTCGTGAAGGAGTACTTAGCCGAGGTCGTTGCCCGATTCGACCTGAGTGGCTCGATACTCCCGGGAGTTGGAACAGGAGAAGACTCTCCTTGAGAGCGAGGTTGCCGAGGCCGGGATAAAGCTCGGGACGTGGCTAGGAGGGAGAAAGCGGCCGTGGCGGCTACCGAGATAGAGAAGGCGGCCGAAGCGGCGAAGGCGAGGGCGGCGGAGGTCGAGGTCGCCGTATTGAGGGCCGAGGTGGATTTGGCGCGACGTCGGGAGGCCGAATTGGCGGCCTCTCAAGGAGAGATGATCCGTGCCTTTGCCGTGAAGTTGTTCCTGTCAAGGAAATTCTCTGGATTTGTCGGTGATATGGCCGAGCTCCTTAGTAAGCGCATGGTCGCGGACACCCTCGATGAAGTTGCCGGGGATTACCCGCAGTTGGAGAAGTCCAAATACGGGTATGAGGTGATGGAGGCCAAGACATGCGGGAGTATGCGAGGTCCTTGCCGACGGCCTAAGGAGCTTGCCGTGTTGGGGCCCTGCCTTTCCTCGTCGACGCTGTTGATCGCGGAGTCGGTTCGTGCTCGCTCAGGATGGGACCCGCGATCGAGGCTATAATGGCCGATCTGGGTAAGCGGACAAGGACGACGGCAGCTGCCGAGGTCGCGGAGATGACAGAGGTGGAGTACTCTGGGGCCATCAAGGAGGCTGAGGCCGTTGGAGCTCAGGAGGAGGTTGGAGCCGCTCGGGCCGAGGAGGGTGCCGAAGTGGCTGAAGTCCAGCAGGAGGAAGTCGCCGCTTCCCAAGTCCAGACGGGGGCCGAGCTGGCTGGGCTTGATGGCGAAGCTTAGGAGGGTTAGTTGATCCTCAGACTTTTTTTTTTTTGAATGTAAATATGTTGCTACAAAGACGTCGTTTCTGATTCGCCTTCGAGGCTTAATAAAACCAGTTGTTCATAACAAACTTGCCTTTTGTTCAGTCTTCTCCTGAAATGCCCGATGCTTCCCCCTGGCTGAATCAGATCGAGGCCTTGACACGGGCTCTTGAAACCAAGGAGGCCGAGGTTTATCATTTGAAAACCAGGCTTGGCCATGTGATGGAGGAGGCCGAAGTCAAGCTCAGGGTGTCGCAAGAGAAGTTGGACGAGCTTCATGCTCGGATTTTGGAAATCGAGGAGAAGCTCGAGATTGCAGAGGATAAGGCCAAACCGATCGTTGAGGAGCACGCCGAGTATGAGGCATTTATTCGCCGACAAGGTGGAATGACCATCTCCGAGGCCGAGGCTAAGGTTTTAGACCTCAAACCGCGGTGTTCGGAGTATAAAAGAAGGTATGGCCAGGACTCCTGGCAATTTCGAGAGCAATATGACGATTTGAAGAAGATCGACGGTTTATACGAGATTGTAGCGGCACATCATCCCTTCCTCGACGCTGCTTCGCTCACCATCGCGCTTTCTTCTGCGCGAAGCTTCTTCATCCGCTAGGATGACTTTTCTTTCCGGATATATCTTCCCTGATCGATAGCTCGAGAGACGCCTGCTCAAGAGAGACGTGGGCCTTCAAGGAGCCGAAGTCGTGCTTCATCAAGCCGTGGAGATCGTCTTGCGGGCCCGAGAGGTCGATCTGGCAGGGCTCTTAGTGGAGATTGAGGACGGGTAGGCTTAGCATAGATGCTCTGTTGAATCAGGACTTTTCTAGGGATCGCTTAGCTTTTCCCGCCTCCCGGCCCTCTTCGTCCTCGTAATGTATGAATTTGTAATGTACGACATAAGAATTTTCCTTGCTTCGTGTTGTCTTTTTTCGACATTACTTTATTACCCCAACAAATAATAGGGTGTGTCATCCTCGAAATAAACGAAGGTATTTTCGCCTTCGCACGAAGGTATCCGTCCTCTAAATAAACGAAGGTATTCCGTCCTCGTATTAAGCTTTCTCGAAATAAACGAGGGTAGTTCGTCCTCGTACAAAGGTATCCGTCCTCGAAATAAACGAAGGTATCCGTCCTCATACGAAGCTTCCTCAAAATAAACGAGGGTATTTCGTCCTCGTACGAAGGTATCCGCCCCTAAACGAAGGTATGGGTTCTGTTTTGCCAAGTTTTATCGGGAGGGTGGTCCCCTCACGCGCTTGAAGTTCGTCTTCAGATAAACGAAGGTAGTCCGCCCTCCATCGAGGGTATAGTTCGCCTCCAAGAGGTATAGTAAAATTTTTAGAAGAATCATATGCATAAGTGACAAATGAAAACATGCAAGACAAAAATAGATAGAGAAAGAAAAATTTTTATTGATAAAAGATAACGGAACAAGACGACAAGACTCGGACTCGACCTAACGGGACTCAAAGACGTAAAAGACTCAACTTTTGACACTTATGCAAAATATCTCTTCAAATGAATGATGTGCATGTGTTGGGTATTTGCTCACCGGACAAATGGGCGAGCTTATAGCCCTTTTCCGAGGACTTCTTCGACCGGTAAGGTCCTTCCCATGTGGCTTCCGGTTTGTCGAGCTTTATGGCTTCTCGACTTCATTATTTGAGCACGAGGTCGCCCACTCGAACTGCGGGACTTGACACGCTGGTTGTAATATCGAGCTACTTGTTGTTTGTACCGAGAGCCTCGATGTAGGCGAGGTCTCTCTTTCTTCGAGCGCATCTAGATCAGTTCGTAGATTTTCCCATTTGCTTGGCGGAGAAGTGAATAGTGCGGGGCTCGGTATTCGATTCAGGGATCACCGCTCGGTTCCATACACGGATCGTAGGGCGTTTCCGCTCGTCGTCCGAGGTGTTGTTCGGTATGACCATAAGACTTGCGGTAAATTCTCCACCCAAAGACCCTTAGCTCGGCCAAGACGGGTTTTGAGACACTTCACGATCGTCTGTTGGTGACCTCCCCGACCATTTGCTTGAGGATGGGCCACCGAGGTGAACTTTTGTTGGATCCAAGCTCTCGACACCGCTTTGAATATCTTATCGCGAATCTGCGTCCCATTATCCGAAAGAAGGATATGAGGGATGCCGAATCGACACACTATGTTCTTCCGCACGGTTGAGGCGTTTTGCTTGTGATCTTTGCCAAGGGCTCGCCCATCCACTTCGTGAAGTAGTCAATCGCGACAATCGTGAATTGAGTTACCCCGGTGCTTTGCAGAAAGGGCCTACGGTGTCGATCCCCCATTGCATAAATGGCCAAGGGCTTTATACGGAGGCGAGGTCGGTCTGCGGTAGCCTTGGCACGTTCCCGTGAATTTGACACTTCGGACACCCTTTCACAAGGTTAAGTGAGTCTTTGAACATTGTTGGCCAATAGTATCCCCATCGCATGACCTTTTTTGACAAGGCTCGGGGTCCGATGTGACTTCCGCACGATCCTTCGTGCACTTCCCGTAGTACGTAATCAGCTCGGTTCGGGCCCAAGCACCTTAGGAGAGGCTGGAGGTATGACTTTCTGTAGAGAATACCCTGCTCAAGTATATATCGCAATGATTTGCTCAAGATCCTCCTCGCCTCGAGCTTGTCTCGGGCGATTCGACTTTCTCCGATAATCTCGAATGGGAGTCATCCATTTGGCTCTTCATCCGAGACCACGTTGACCTCGGCTCCTTCATCAAGATCATCTATGCTTCGTGTCGATTTCCTCTACTGGTGGGCTTGTTGACGACGAGGCCAATTTGCTTAAGATGTCAGCTCGACCATTTTGCTCCCTTGGGATACGAATTATCTGGAAGTGGGAGAAAGTTGTTTGTAGGCTTTTGGCTTTCTCGAGGTATTTCTTCATCCTACTGCCTTTTGCCTCGTACTTCCCCAACATGTGGCTTACGATGACTTGAGAGTCACTATGAACTTTTACTGCTCGTATCTGAAGACTTTGAGCTAGGCGAAGTCCTGCGATCAAGGCCTCGTACTCCACTTCATTGTTTATATTTTTGAAGATAAAGCGAAGTGCGTAGGTGATCTCTTGTCCATCCGGTCCGAGGGGTAAGATACCAGCTCCGCTACCCGTTTTTCCCGAAGCCCCGTCAACGTAGACTTGCCAGCAATCCTCCGGTGTTTTCTCCACTGGTTCGGCTTCGTCTTTGTCGACACGGACTCGGGGCTTCGTTTCTCGGTAAGTGAGCCTCAAAGAAGAAAGTGCGCAAGGCTCGACCTTTGATGGCTTGACGGGGACGTAAAGATATGCCATGTTCGCCAGTTCAATTGCCCACTTCGCAATTCTCCCGAAGCTTCGCTTCATCAACACTTGCCAAGTGGATGGTCGGTGAGGACTTATGCGGGATGTGCATGGAAGTATGGACGTTGATCTCTCCTTGCAAAGATTTACTAATGCTTGGCGAAGCTTCCGAAGGTTGATACCTCGCTTCGGGCCTTTAATGCTCGGCCGATGAAATATACCGAGTCGACGTCCTTCCTCTCGTCAAGATCAAGACTTATGATTTCGTCCGAGGCGGCGAGGTATAGGAAATGATCTCTCCTTCTTTCGGAACGGATAGAGTGGGGAGTTTGGCGAGGTAGTTCTTGAGATCTTCAAAGGCGGACTTGTGTGTATCATTCCGTGAGAATTCTGAGCCTTTTGAGTACCTTGAAGAAGGGTAGTCGCTTGTCCATGGCCTTGAAAGAAAGCGGCTTAGTGCGGCTATGCAGCCCGTCGGTTTGTGTACGTCGTGAATGGTCTTCGCATCTTCATTTCTAGAATGGTTTGAACTTTGATGGGTTGGCTTTTAACCCTTCTTGTGAAACCCAAAGACCCTAAGAATTTTTGGACCGAAGCGCAAACGTGCACACGGGATTCAGTTTGAGGTCGACTTTTCAAGTAAGCGAGGACGATCCGGAGGTCGGCGACACATGCGACTTCCTCCTTGCTTTTGACTACGATGTCGCCGACGATACCTCCACATTCCGCCTATGTAGGGCTGAAATATTTTGTCTACCATTCTTTGATAGGTAGCTCCCGCATTCTTAAGTCCGAATGGCATCTTCCTATATGCGAAGACTCAAGTCTCAGAATGAAGGCTGTCTTGGCCGCGCCTTCGTCATCCATCAAGACTTGGTGATACCCTTTATACAAGTCCAAGAAATCAAGACTTCGTACCGACCAATGCGCCAACCTTCTTATCGATGTTGGGAAGGGATAGCAATCCTTCGGCAATGTTTGTTGAGGTCAGTAGTCAATGCACATTCGCCATCCCTCCTCCTTTCTTCACCATCACCGGTTGGCTATCCGGTCGGATATTTGACTTCGAACAATATGCGAGCTTTTAACAATTGATTTACCTCGTCATGGATGACTTGGTTCCGCTCATTGCAAAATTGCTGCTTACACGAACCGGTTTTGTGCTTGGGTCGATGTTAAGCTGTGGGTGATGATACTTGGGGAGACCCCGGTCATGTCGAGGCGACCAAGCAAACACGTCTCGGAATTCCCTCAGGAGTTGGATAACTTGTTCCCTTAATCCAGGTGCCTCGGTAAAGCTAATCTTGACGACCTTGAGTGGCTCGTCTTTGTATAGCGTGACCTCTTCCACCGGGCTGCTGTGGGTGGCGATGTCTCTTTACTCCAACTCCTCGGGTTTCTTTAATTACTATGCCTGTGGGTCTTTGGGTTGGAGCCCTGCACCTCGTAGGGCGACTGTAAGCATTCTTTCGCCCGCTCGATCTCCTGATCACGGCTATCCCCCTTGTGGGATCTTCATCGTTAGGTGGTATGTTGAGCATACCGCCTTACAGCTGCCTCACCAATCTCGCCCCAAGATGATGTTATACGGTGAGTAGGCCTTCACTACGAAGAAGTGTACCACATTGGTGGAGCTCCTCGGAGCTTTCCCACCGTGATGTAGCTCGATTATCCCTTCCGGGCGTGTCTCTTCATGGACGAAGCTTCGGAGCGGCGGCGGTGCTCGTGCGAGGCGCCGCCTCTACTCCCGACTTATCAAAGCATTCCTTGAAAAGGATGCTTACCGACGCGCCATCGTCGGTGTATACGCTTCACCAACTTGTTCGCGACCATTGCCGGATTACCAAAGATCACGGTGGGGCACCATCGCAGTACGGGTCGCCTTCGGAGAAGGTGATCGCCTCGTCCTTCTCGAGCCTCTTGTTGGCGGTTCACGGTATGTGGACTTCGGGCTTCGGCTTCAGGAGGACTTCGTGACTCGCAGTGAGCCCCGTAATAGTGGAGATGACCATCATATTGCGGTTCATCGCCTTCTTCATCGGTGTCGCGCCTTGCTTTCTTGTGGGGCGCAATTTTCTTCTTCTCTTGCTTCTCTTCTTTTCGCTCCGTTGGGAGCTTCACACCGCCGGCGGCGGCCCCGCCCTCGATCTTCCTTAAGGTTCCATCCCGAACCAACATCTCAATTTCTTCCATTAGGTCCCCGCAATTCTCGGTTTCGCGTCTGTAATCCTCAAGGAATGAGCCGATTTATCCTCGAATCGGTGTTTTGCCCTCCCGTCATTGGTCGAGGCTTCTCGAACATGTTTGTGTGGAGGCGTAGATCTACGCCTTGGTTTCGCTATGGGGTGTATTGAGATCGCCTGAGGTGTCACGCGGTCCGAGCTTGGACTCTATGGGCGACGATTCTCTCAAGGCGCGTCGGCCTGGCCTCGATCTCCTCGTCCTTCGCCTCTTCTCCCTTTTTCAGAGGGCTCGCCTTTCTCCGCCTCGTGCTTCCTTCTATCAGCCTCGTCCGCTTTGGCGAATCGGTCAGCTATGCGCCATAGATCTGTCACAGTACGGGGTTCGTAGTTGACGATCTCTTTATATAAGGCCCCGTGCGGGATGCCGCTCGAAGATCGAGATGATGAGGAGATCGCTCACATCCGCGACCTTCGTGCTCTCCTTATTGAACTTGGTCATAAAGTCGCCGATGGACTCGTTCGATCTTGCCTCGGGGTGAGAAGATGTGCGAAGTCATCTTCGACTCGCCTACGGAAGAACCTTCGATGGAAGGCCTTCATCAGATCGCGGTAGGAACCAATGCTCCTAGGAGGTAGACTGTCGAACCACCGGTGGGCGTTGTCGACTAGTAACTTCGGAAAGAGCTTGCACATATGAATTGTGTCGAGGCGTTGGTTGATCATATTGTACTCGGGCTGCGAGAGGAAGTCTCATGGGTCCCTTAGTCCGTCAGGGGTGATGCTCGGCACCCGGTATTTGTCAGGAGGGGTGTCGAGTATTTCGCTTGAGAACGGGTGACTATCCTCCGTGCCGCCGAAACCGCCCCGAGAGTGGGCGGAGTTTGTCGACCGAGCTCGTTTAGGTAACCAGACCGCCTCGCGGCGGTCGCGACGCCCTTTCCGCGCTGTTCATCCTTCCGCGGTCGGTTTGGGCCCCGACTTGTGCGGAGGTGTGAGCGCCCCGACTTGACGCCGGGGATCTACTCGTCGTGGTACCGTGCTCAGACGAGGTTGCGCGCTCGTTCTTGGGTTCGCCGACCTTGTGTTTGGCCGAGGTATTGGATAAGCTCTCCTTATTTTCTCCAGAACCCTTTGACGGCCGTCAAGGTTTATCTCATGAGTGGAGGTTCTCCTTGGTGGCTATTGCGGTCGCCTTCACTTTGGTATTCTTCGCCTTGCAGTATGGGTTGGCCATGCTCGTCAAAATGTTCGATATGCCCTCGAGAGTCCCTTCCATGACCGGGTTTCTTTCCGAGTTGAGCTCGGCGCCCCGCCACCGTTGTTGTTGTTACCGTGGCGACTCTGGATGTATGACTTCTGGTCTGCATGGTCATGATAGTTTCCCTGTAAATGAAAGTTGATCGAAAACACAAAATTTTCCTTCCCACAGACGGCGCCAGTGATCGATCTTATTTTCGTAAGGGAATTAAATGCACAAGAACACCAAAGATTTACGTGGTTCGATCTATGAATAAGATCTACGTCCACGGAGAGAGAGAGAGTATTCGTGTATTGATAATGTGAGGAGCGATTACAAAAAGTATAGATGATCTTTCTCGTCCAATCTAGCCTCTATTTATACACAAATATATTGACCTAGATCCTCAATCCGAGATCTCCTCTAGGATCGGATCTTCCTCCCATCTCTTCAAATTAGGATTCTTTATATATGGTCGAATCTTCTGCGTTCACATTGATTTAGGAGTCTTCTTGTGCCGAACTTGCCTGGGCCGAGCTTAATGTCAGGATTATTTGTATTGGGCCTGTTGCTTGGGCCCGGTAGTTGGGCCGTATCCTATCATTATGCAAACCTAAGCAAATACTCTTTACAAACATGATTTTCAACATCAAATAAAACTAAACTAAGCATAATAAATCATTGAAAATCAATGTTTGTCACAAGATCATAAGTGGAGCTTTATCAAACTCTTTATTGAGTTGAATACGAAGTAATTAACTTGCGAGACATCTAATCTCATTTACACTTCTACCCATATAAAACTTGTTCCCAAAAATTCCAAAATATTTCACAAATCTGTTGTAATTAACGGTTCCAATTAAGTTACATAAGCTTGTTTTTTCCTTGTAAAAAAACATGCCCATATACGAATTGAAGTTCATATTCTATAATATATTCATATTTTTTTGATGTGATTGTTGGATAAATAGCTTAATACCATAATTATTTATGGTAATTGATGGCATTTATGATATAATTGGAATCTACATTTTATGTAGATTAATTTGGTGTATTTACTTGTTCAGTTCCATTAAGGAATGAATGAGTAATTAATGCACAAAGATAGCCATTTTATAGATGAAAATGTGGTGTGAAGTTCCATTCCACATATGAAAAACAAGGAAGTATAAAGCTATTTATAAAGAACTTTCCATCATAGAGGAGTAATCAAGTGTGCTCCACTATGGTGCGCCCTAGTGGGTTTTGGTTAGCCTTTTATGGTTAAAATCCAAATCCTACGAGGAAGGTGCAAAGCACCTTCCGAGTCAGAGGCCGAGCACGTGCACGTCGCACTTGTCGCAACGGGCGCTTCATAGGCGCAATTTGCACTTTGCTCGTGCGTCTCTGAGCGAGGAGCTATGAGGAGCCTCAGCGCACTGCACCAGCGGGCACTTCATCTACAGTCACATCCGTTCAGACGGGTCCTGTGCAGGCTATAAATAGCCCCCTACAGATGATGGTTAGTCATCCAATTAATCCAAATAATCAATTTACTCATTCTAGTATAGTATTCATACTCAAGTCCCGAGTATTAAGTGGTTCGCCCGGAGTACGATTTCCTAATACAAGGTCTCGTATTCATAGAAAATAGTTGTATCTTGGGGACGTTTGCCATTGAACCGCGTGTACTGTGCAGGGCAATTTCGTCTTACGGAAAGAGAGTCTAACTTTCGCCTCGATTTTAGATAGCATATTAATATTCTGTCCATTTTCTACACCCTACATATAACAGTTATTGTGTTTGAGTTCAGACATAAGTACTTACCGTCTAACTATCTAGCAAAAGACTTCATATATATATATATATATATATATAGGGGAAGGTTATGGTGAGAAAGGTAGTAAGTGTAAGAAATGAGAATAAATCACAACCATTTATTTTTTAAAATCAACGTCCATGATTTAAAACAATCAACAAAATATTGAAAAAATTCGAACAACATAATGTCAGAAATACGAATGAAGGGTAAAATTGGACAAAATGGTAATACAGATCTATGGAAAGATATGAGATATCTTTCCATCTTCCGTCAAAAAGCGAAGGAATTAAACACGCCGGTTCCTAGGCAAGATATCTATCATATTTTGATTTTCTCTATCATAATGTAAATGAATGTAGCATATTCTAAATATGCATAAAATCATGATGATCTAACAAGCATACTTGATATTGTTATATCATATCTTCTTGTTTAATGTATCATATCTTGTAAACATTGTTTCATTATTGCACATATGAAAATATAATGTCATATAAAGTTGTTTGTGTATCATATATATCATGATATAAATATAGCACATTAATAACACATTTATAACCCATTGTTCGTTATTAAACACATGAAATTCTATATCATATTTTGTTGTAGGCCCATCATTGTTTCGTTAGTATTTATAAGAAATTCTATATCATATTTTGTTTCTTGTGTATCATATCTTATTATTTGATGTATCATATCGTACGCATTGTTTTCTGTTATTGCACGGATGAACTTACATATCATATATTGTTTTGGTGTATCATACATTTATATAAATGTAGCACATAAAAACACATTTACATATCCTTAAAACTATTTATATCATATACTTTGTTAGATTTTCATATCTTTGTACAAAAATATCTTATTATTGTGTACATACCGATAAAACAACATGATGGGTGAATAAACATATGATCATCATGTTGGTGTATATTTGTATCATATTTTGTTTTGTTGTAGCATATATTGTTAACACAAACATATTCCGAAGAATTGGGTGTAGTATATATATAAAAACCATGAACACAAATATAGTGTGACACTCTACAATGTAGAATGTGCAAGAAACTTTGTAACATATGATACGTAATAAAGCCCGATGTTCATACGATTATCATTAACAAAATAACAAAACATCAATCTCATACCTAAACCCTCCATTATCTTCACGTAATTGATTTGTGATCTTAATTTCAAAAGAGAAAATGGACGATTTAATGCTGATTTTTTCTTCACGAAAGTTAACAAAAAAAATCGCTCATTAACTACCTAATCCCATAATTATAGCAACTACCTTTTTAAAATAATCTTTAATTACAAAGTTACCCTCTTAAAAATCGAATTCAGTTTAATACATTGCACACGATGTGAAAAATGTATCATACGTGTTATCTAATCTTGCACGCCGATTTCATTAAATAAAAGGTGGATTTCATTCTTATTTCTCACATAATTATCTATTCTCATATGATCTCTCCCCTATATATATATACATATATATATATATATATATAGAGAGAGAGAGAGATGATAGATCAGGTAGTAATGAAATTATTTATAAGAAATAAGAATAAATCCAAGCCAATAATTATGGTAAATCAATAGACAATATTAATTTATGTTGTGGTATAGTACATTACTATATATGCTATACTTTAATTTCATAAGATTTATTAATTTAAAGTTTAAATTAGTAATTTTGTTTTATGTTAAAAACGATTATTTCCTTGATTTTATGGATTTGTTGTCATCAATCTTGCAACTTCTTATTTTAGATAGATTATACTCCATCCGTCTCAATATTAATGGTCCATTTCTTTTTTGCACGTAGATTAAAGAGAATAGTGTTTTGTGTGTAAAGTCGTGGGTGACATAAAATTCGAGACACTTTTTAGTGTAAAAAGTGTTTCTTTTTTTGGAACGTGCCAACTTAATAGGGCAGCCCAAAAAGAAAAACGTGCCAACAATAATGAGACAGAGAGAGTATTTTTTTTGTTGCACGTGTATAATAAATACGTAGCATTTGTTGTACAACAATAAATTTTGCTCGTGATGTGTAATGTGAGTCATATATTTATTAAATATGTGCATCGTTTGTTTTATATATGTACTACATAGATAGTGCAATAATATATTGTGTTGTGTGATGTGTAATTTGTGTCACATATTTATTTAATATATGTTATAGAATGGTTAGTTTGTGCAACATTATATTGAAAAAAAATATAAAATCCCTACTTTTTCGGTAAGTGTCAAAATTATCGGGAGTAACGAGATTTAAGCATGTTGTTGCAGAGAAAATTTTTTTTAAATACTAAATTTATCTTTATTCGAATTATTTAATAAAATAAAATCTAAAATCATTAACTAAATTTCCTTCAATCTAAACCGTTGATATGACTAGATGTGTGGATATGATATATTCTTATTTTTTATATTTATAGGCATTCTTACCGGGACCATCTCATATATATATATATATATATATAGTTAGGTTCAAATGAGAACCACTTTTATCCTAAAAACTAAGAACCAAATGAATTTGCTATGAAAGTTGATGAATCCGTTGAGAGAGTTACTGAATTCCACAATTTGAAATTTTTCACCTGGGTTCGAATCCCATGAGGGACGAAAATTTTATTTTTCTGGATTCAGTAACTTTCCCATCGGATTCATCAATTTTCACAATGAATTCATCATTTTTTGGTTCTCACGTTCTCATGATAAAAACAGTTCTCACGTTGACCCTCCCATATATATATATATATATATATATAGGCGTGGGTGTGTATTTTTTAATTGAAATTTGTTGCTCCGGTATGGCGCTATTTTATAACTATCACACAATTGCCTCGTTCCACTTTATAAAACTTCTAAAGTGACGTATAGTTTTTTCCTAAAAAAAAAGAATAAAAAATCTCAGGAATAATTTTGTAATCATGCCGTTTTTAGACACTTTTAGGAACCTTGGGTTTTAAGTATACCTATTTCTAAATTGAGAAAAGTTTTATATATATAGTAGAGTTAGGAATATCAATTATAGTTATTAACATAAAATGTTAATATTATAACTAATCTGTTCTATTAGACTATTATCACCAAATAGTACCAATAGGTCCAACCAAATAGTACTATTTAGTGATAATAGTCCCATAGGGCCAGTAAGTTGGCTATAATTTGACATTTTTATGTTGGTGGCTATAATTTGACATTCCTTAACTTGGATGACTATATATATAAATTCCACTTCTAAATTTTGTCAAGTGTGCTTATTGCTAGATTAAGGAAAATAAACAATTATAGTAGAGGTAGTTTACTTTTGAGGATTAATCTAAATTTATAAAAAATAGTATAGGTTAATCTATTGTTTATTTTAATGGATTGAAACATTGAGATATTATAAGATTTCTTGATAGTTTCTATCATTTGAGTTAATTTAACTTGATACATATTCCATTAAAAAATTCTAATAATAAAGATAAAAATAGTTAATTATGTATTATTTGAATTATAAAAAGTAAAGGTGATATTGAGTAGGGGTATAGGGAGGGCATGGTGATAGGAGTGAGGGGGGATGCACTTGTAAACCACGGTCCACACTCATGTGAATCCCAACCACATTCTGCTTCTCTACACTATACTTATCCCACATGAATCTTCCTACTTCCTTACCATCTCTAGGGTTGACCCACCTCCCACATCTCCATATCTCTTTCTATTATTTTTCAATCATTATTTTATTCCCACACACGGCCTCTCCTATATATATATATGCATACATTCATCCATTCAATTCAACACCTCACTTCATACCATAATTCTTCACTTTTCTCTCTCTCTCTCTCTAAACCTCTTGGCTTTCTCTCCAAGGATACAATTTTCCACAAAATGGACGGAAGCTCCGTAGACGAGAGCACCACCACCGATTCCCTATCAATGACACTGGCCTCGCCTCCGTCCAAGTCGCCGGATCGCGGTGGCGGCGTCGTAATCGACGCCGAGGCGGAGTCGAGGAAGCTCCCATCGTCGAGGTTCAAGGGAGTGGTGCCCCAGCCTAACGGCCGGTGGGGGGCGCAAATCTACGAGAAGCACCAGCGCGTCTGGCTCGGCACCTTCAACGAGGAGGATGAGGCCGCCCGCGCCTACGACACCGCCGCGCAGCGCTTCCGCGGCCGCGATGCCGTCACCAACTTCAAGCCGCTGTCGGAGACGGTGGATGATGAAATCGAGGCCGCGTTCCTGAATTCGCACTCCAAGGCCGAGATCGTCGACATGCTCAGGAAACACACGTACAATGACGAGCTCGAGCAGAGCCGCCGGAGTTACGGGGCCGGCGGGAAGAGTTCGCCGGCGAAGGACGGTCGTTTCAATTTCTCCGGCGAAAAAGTGCGCGAACAGCTCTTCGAGAAGGCGGTGACGCCCAGCGACGTCGGGAAACTCAACCGCCTCGTCATACCTAAACAGCATGCCGAGAAACACTTTCCTTTGCAGAGTGGGAATAGTTCAAAAGGAGTTCTGTTGAATTTTGAAGATGTGAACGGTAAGGTCTGGAGATTCCGATATTCATATTGGAATAGTAGCCAGAGCTATGTGCTGACCAAAGGGTGGAGCCGGTTCGTGAAGGAGAAGAATCTGCGGGCCGGGGACGTTGTGAGTTTCCAGCGCTCGACCGGCCCGGATAAGCAGCTTTACATTGATTGGAAACCGAGGGCCGGCTCGAACCCGGTTCATATGGTGAGGTTGTTTGGGGTGAACATATTTGAGGCGGCGGCCGCGGTTGATAGGTGCGGTGGGAAGAGGGTGAGGGAGATGGAGATTATGGGGTTGGATTGCGCCAAGAAACAAAGGGTTATTCATGTTTTGTAACACTTAGTTCCCATGATTTCTTCGTTTTATTTTTCTAGTAATTTGTTTTGTTTTGTTTTGTTTTTTTTCAACGGTGAATGTGGTTCGGAAAAGGGGAGAAGGTGGGGTGAGATGGCGATGTTGCAACTTGCAAAAGCTCGAATTGTACAGTAAAATAGACAAAAAGGAAGGCTAGTTGAAGCTTTTAGGTTTGATAAAATGGGAATACAAAGAACTGTCAATTTTATTATATATTTTCTCATTCTTCCTTCTTCTTTTCCATGTTCGTCTGATTTTGGTGTATAGTAAGCTTTCATATCTTAAGTGACTAAATCAATCAACCGATCAAATTGGAAAAATAAAACAAAGAATAAAGTTAATTATTAGTTATCGAAATGAAAACGCCTTTGAAAATAAATAAGGAAGTTAATTACTAAGTTTTTCTTTTTCAACTTTTACTTCACGAATTTCTCTAATCCCTACTACTACTATAATATCATATCTCAATTTACGCATAGAGGTAATATTATAGACTTATATAATGAATTATGACGTTGATACATGACATGCAATCGACAAGTTATACAATATCAATTTGAATTGCTTTCCTTATCTACATCTTTAGAGATATGGAAGGGATTATGTAGCTTGATTTGAATATTTTATTTCATTTTATACTTATAATTTTGCATTTACTTTATCGAAACAGTTTACACGTATAGCATGTATTGATACAAAAATTATAAGATTCAGTACCAACTTGTAATAAAAAAAAACCATAGTGTGTAAAGCTAACTTTATTAAAAAACAATTAATAATCACCGCCTGCAAAAGATTACCACTTGCATTATGTGAATCTTTCACATGATTTCTGCTAAATATTCTCCACGATCCGTGTAAGATTTTATCGGGTACCAAAACTATACGATGCATGAATTAATCTGATTTTTCAGATTCATCCCACTGCAGATCGTATATCATGAATTCCGATCTTGAAAGATTGCAAATCGTCCTCTTTTACCATTAACTATAAATTATTTCTTTTGACAAACATTATTGTTTAGACTAACGAGTTTGCAGTGCGTCTAATTTTTATCGTCAAGGTGTACTAAAAAATACTCCCTCCGTCTCCATATTCATGAATCCTTTCTTTTTATACGTAGATTAAGGATAGTTGTGTTTTGTGTGTAAAGTAGTGTGTGACATGAAATTCGAGTCATTTTTTAGTGTAAAATTATTTTCTTTTTTTGGAAACGGGTCAATTTAATGGGACAACCCAAAAAGGAAAATGAACCAACAATAATGGGACGGAGGGAATATTACTTATCAGACAAGCGCATCCCTATGTGTATGCGTGTTTATGTTTCATAAAAAAAAACGGCTTGTTCGATGGGAAAATCATTGTTGAAAAACATTAACAACGGATTAACAGGGGAGTGTAACTGCCTCCATATACAGTATCATAGTGAATTTTCAAAGGAGTTACGATAGAAGTTCCGTGGTAAGGTGACGGAAACGATTTATTCAATTGTAATGTGCTGATGTGTTAACAACATATATCCATACCATCATAGATCTGTCGTTTTTACGACACTCATATTTTCGTCGTTAATGCCGTATTTTTTTTGTAGTGTTTAATAAATGAGATTTGAAGTTGCATTATCTTAACATGACCGGGATAACATGTTTATTAAATGGGTTTGACTGTATTAATTTAAATTCTAATCTTAGCCAAAGGTATTTGTATAGTTATGTCAACTTGTTTATTTAATGTCAACATAATATGTAGTTATAAACCGTGCAATTAACTTGGAGCACTTATAGTTAGAGAAACAATATCGGACCAAATTATACTAGTACGTATTTTGCTTTAAATAGCGCTTTTTATTTAGGATCGAAACAATTTTCAGTTGGCCTAATTATGACATTGATTTGTGAATAATTTTGGCCCATTTGTCAGAATTATATATGTTGGTCGGCGTCTCTGGATCTTGGCCAAAATTATACTAACAACAAAGTATTGAGAGAAGTGTCTTATCAAAAATAATTGTCAATTTGATGATCCTTTTAACATCAATATTATAACATATGTTTTTAGAGAAGTGAAATTGTGAATGTGTATAACGGCGTTATTCCGAAGCACAAGCAAGACTGTATAATTATTTTTCTACGCTCTTCCAATTTCTTAGCAACTCCCCCCGCAGACAAAATCTCTTGCTTTACTCAAGTTCATGCCACAGTTGATTCTATATAGTATACTCTCTCTCTCACACACACACACACCGAATAGGTATGATTATATCACCTCTCACATGATAATATTTTTTAATTTAATTTTTATTAATAAAATATTATCATACGAGAGAGATGATCTAGTACACTTACATGTTCTATAGAATTTCCCGATTATATCTTTGAACGAATATAGTTTATACCATCACATTAATTAAAGATCGAGATGATGATTTGTATTAAGTATTATGAGTTTATTAAAATAATAGATATAATAGTGGAATACAGTGTCTTGTAAAAGATTGAGGAACACTGATCCCATCCTCTATTTCATAGCATGTTCAGCACTTCACCTCCAAATTAGTTCAATTTTTTAATTCAATATAAATTAATTATCTTTACTATTAATTTATAACTAAAAATTTAAAGTTAAATTTTAAACAACTAAATATAACCAAAATAAACCTATCTTAATCACGCTAGTTACACAAGTCTTTACTCGTAATAATTAGTCATATATCTTCATATTCAAGTAGTAGTTTCATACATTCTTATTTCTAAAGGTAGATGTATTGTATAGCATATGTATATATTTAAACCAAATGTCGTGTGTGTGTATTGGGAATGGTTACGTGGTTTAGGGCTAGAACGAAAACTATGACTTTGTCTTCAAAAGAGTCACGCAGCTAGCATATATATACCATATAGAGTCTTATAAGTTTTGCAGTAGGATAACAACAACAACAAATAATAATTATTCATTAATTTCTTACAACTTGCATCGATACAACTTTTAATGTTCACACTAATAATTATAGGCCGACAATTTTGAGGACGTTTCCTATGTTAGGTGACCCAATAGGGCTGAAGTGGGTTGCCTTTTTGTTTTATATATTACCTTATTTGTAACAAACAAACTCTCAACTGATATTTATTGTCTTTTACATCATAATCTTGAGCACATATAGCAAGTTCAAAACATTGAGCAATTTGATGTAGAAAGTTCAAATCATTCGCACTTTGGCTTTTCGTATTCTTTTTGAGATGATTACAATATATCATTGCATTGCTATACGGACAATGGAAATTTTATTATTTATTAAATTAAAAACAAAATTAGAGCATGATGAACCACAATGGTATTCTATTTTTTAAATGTAGCAAGGCAAGCCTAAAGTGGAGCAAGATGTCAGTTTATATTTTTAGGAATAATTGCTAAACAAACCATGAATTTTATCATATTTTGAATATTATATAGGGATAATGACAGCTTGTGTCTTCAACTTTGACGAGATTTTGAAAAATGTTCCCACTTTAGTTAATACTAAAAAAGGATAACTACAGCTTGTGTCCCAAACTTTGACGAGATTTTAAAAAATGTTCCCAACTTTAGTTAATACATTAAAATATCCTCAACTTTGATGGATTTTGAAAAATATCCCAAACTTTAGTTAATAATTTAAATGTCCCAAACTTTGACGATATTTTGCATAATATCCTGTTTCAAAGTTTTCCGAGGACGAATTGCTGAGTCATTTAACCTATAATCTATATGAGGTGGAATGCTCGAGTCATTTGAGCTGTAATCTAAACAAAAATCCGGTGAAATGGCTTAATATTCCGTCATCAGAAACTCTGAATCGGTACATTTTTTAAAATATTATAAAAGTTTGGGACATTTAATCTATTAACTAAAGTTTGAGAAATTTTTCAAAATATCGTCAAAGATGGGGATATTTTTCAAAATCTCGTCAAAGTTGGGGACACAACCTGCAATTATTTCATACTTAAAATGTATCCAACTTTGATGAGATTTTAAAAAATATCTCAATTTAGAGTTTTCAATGATGGAATACTAAGCCAGTTTGTCGAATTCTCATGTGGTTTATAGCTCAAATGACTCAGCATTCCGTCTCGAATAGATTATAGCTCAAATAACTTAGGATTCCATCGTCGGAAACTCTGAATCGAGGATATTTTTTAAAATATTGTCAAAGTGAGAATATTTAATGTATTAACTAAAGTTGAGAAAAAATTTCAAAATCTTCTGAAAGTTAAGGATATTTTAATGTATTAATTAAAATTAAAGACATTTTTCAAAATCTCATCAAAATTAGTGATAAATCTAGTGTATGCTAATATACGAGATTTAAGAAAAGCAGTAAAGAACACAAGAGTTTTTACGTGGTTCGATCAGGAATGAGATCTACGTCCACGGAGGTGATTGTCCTCAATACTTTCACTATAATGGATTACAATGAGTGTATCTAAAAGCTCTAGTATTCAATAAGTTGCTAACCCTTTTACCGTCGACTTAACCTCTATTTATACATGTTTGTGGATCTCTAAAGATGTATCGATCCTCGATTTGTGGGATCACGATATCCTTTCATAACCGATCACGATCTCCTTCCATAATCGATCACGATCTCCTTCCATAATGGATCCACAATTCCGCCTTTGACTTGGTCTTGAATAGGGTTAGGATCTTTGGGCTTTAGCTTAACCGAGTAGAGGCGATCCATTAGGTCGCCCACTCGCTTGGGCTCGCCGATGGGCCCGGCGGTTGGGCCATATCCATCATAGCCCCCAAATAGTCGAGGAACAACTATGCCGGGGTGGGGTGGAGAGCGATTTTGCCGAGGTGGTTGTTGCTCGCCGAGGTTGTTGTCGAAGGTTTCAATCTTTTGATGTTAGGGTTGGATTGGTTCGCATGGGTCCGAGCTGAGTTAGGCGATCTGCCCTTCCTGGCTGGGATAGTTTGTCGATGACTGGACTGAGTCGCTTGGCGTTGGACAGAGGTGTCCATCAGGGTGGTGCCGAGGTCCGATCGCCCTTTTCACACGTAAAAGTGTAATTATAGGTAAGAAGTATCGTATCCACGAGATTGCAATCCGAAAACACGAAGCTAATTCAACGACAATTCATCATTATCCAAGCACGGGATAAGGGTGAGATGTTTTAGGCTTCTAAATAAATCCAAAGCAAAGGTAACCAAATGTAATTATAAAATAAAGCGATAAAATCACGAAAGATGATTTATAAAGAAAGACTAACCCTAGGATGCACCAATCCTATCCACAACGATGTTTATTCTCGCTTATTATTAACCGCTTTAATCCGCACAAGACGGAAGATCACATATATAACCAACAACTCGAGCACGACAATTGCGGCGATTGATTACTAATTTTCCTATTACGCTTCGCCTCTAGAGGAAAATAAGCAACCCAAATGGATCACTAAGAATATGCTTCCTACGAATGTCCTATCTCGCCATTCGACCCAAGGCTTATTCGTATCATGCATTCAAGATCGATTGACAATTAAAACGATTACGTAATTAATTGGCAACTATGATATGCATCAAAATTGATTAGAAATCAATACATATAAATAAGCACCAAGAATCATGAATCAATGCCTGGAAGGTAAATAACAATAGCAGGAATCACAACATATAGGATCGAATCATGCAAACCCTAGGATTAGAATAGAAAACTAGCCAGACATAATAAACGGAATGAAATACGAATTAATCATAAAAGCAGAAATTAAATATATAAAACCCGTAGGGAAGCGTCGGATGAACAATGGTTGGTCTTGAATCCAATCCCAAGCGAACGAACGGAAAACAAACGAAAACGATCGGACAAAACGTTCCGATTGATAACGAGACGATAAACTAAACTAGAATAACGTAAAAACAATACTCGAATTAAACTAAACGAAGACTAAAGCTTAAAGAATGTAAAAACTGAGGAAAACTGAAGAAAATAAGGTCTGGGCGTGAATGGGGGCTCTTGGGGCGCGAGGGGGTGTTGCCATATATATAGGCACACCCCAAACCCTAATTTTCTCTTCTGCCGCGCCGTCTCGCGACCACCCTTCGCGGTCGCTAGGTGTGGTCGCGAGGTAATCCTCGCGCGCTGCCTTCTCGCCCGCGGTCGCCACTTGCGCTCGCTTGTGTACCTCGCGACCCGGCTAGCGGTCGCTAGCCATACTCAAGTGGTCGCGAGAAATCGTCCAGTGGCTTTCTCTGAAGGCCGCTCGCGGGCGCGCTCGCATGTCGCGCCTTCGGGTTCTCGCGCGTGTTTCCTAGCGGCCGGCCTAGCGACCGCTAAGCTGGTCGCTAGAAACACGCCAGATTGCGTTTTGGCTCGTTCGTCGTTCCTTGCTTCGATTTTCAACATATAGACCTTCACAACACCAAAATAACACCCAAGAGCAGTATCTTCTAAAAATAGATAAAACATTAGGAATCGATACGTAAACGCACATTAAACGAGCTAAACTCATCTTCAAATATCAACTATAAACGTAAAATCGCGCTTATCAAACCCCAAACTTAAAGCATTGTTTGTCCTCAAACAAAAGCGAGTAATGTAAAGACAAACGAAAGATCAACGAGCATAGCAAAGAGGATAACCATTCTAGGCCTCCAAACATATCAACGCTCAAAAACATTAGTGCACATGACGACGTTAGTCCACTCAACACAAACAACAATTTACGGCAAAAACTCATTTATTTCAACCTCACAAAGGCATGTGTAAAAAATATATAGGATACACTCAAACTCATAAAGAAATTAAGGACGTGTATACACTCAAAGATCAATGCAATGCAACATCTTACCATAGGCTTGCTGCTTTCTAACATCTCCACGCCACAAATGTGTTCAAATAAGGATCAAAGAGGTCTTTTGATAGGTTATAATGTAGGCACATTGGTTAAGGTAGGATAATATATGGCTAAGTGACTCAAGTAAACCCAAGCACCACCATTTAAATATTTCGACACATATGGACTTTGTCCATTTTTCTCTTTCTTTCCCAACGTGCTCAATTGACGTTCTATGCCTCATAAGGTACCTATACTTTGTTTAAAGACCCTTTATGCTCAAAACTCATAGTGAACTTAACATTTTTCTTTTTCTTTTCTTTTCTAGAGCTTATAGGGTTTAACTTTCACGAACAAGGTACTATTCTTCACCACAGATGTATTTTTTCTAAAAGAAACTTTTCTCATCATCACTACATCAAAATTTCACCCCTTTTGATTCCCATATCCATCCTCACCTCCTATCATCCGGTTAATCGAAGAAAAAGTCTAATAAAGGCTCAAAGAAGGCGACAAATGGTATATATCATCGGGTTAGTGTTTGGGTGATAAGTGGTTAACAACGATGGCCTTTTATCCTTTCCAAATCGAAACACATATCATAGCCTCGACACGTAAACACGGCAAGTTCTAGAAGATAATCACATGCACGATATCACACAATTAAAAGAAACTGTATCAAGATGTTTATACAGTGAAGTTCAAGTCTCACGGGTTAAGCAAAATGGTGAAAAACAACAAGTTTAAGCCATCTCACGTCATTCATGCGTCATTTTCTAACAAATCATGTGCACTATCATTAAATTCCACAAAAAATTTCTATCGTCATTGGCCACATGGATTAACACACTTCACTTAACTCGTTGATCGACGCATACGAAAACGAAAAGAAAAAGCAGAGACACGACACAAAAAAAACAACACAAACGAAAACAAAACAAAACATGAAAACAAAACAAAGAAAACGTTGGGTTACCTCCCAACAAGTGCTTACTTTAACGTCTTTAGCTAGACCATCACTAACCTCGTCAATCTGGCATTTTAGTAGCACTTGACATCTTTCCCGACTTGTGGAACCTTCTAAACTTCGCATTCACAGATGACCACCACTGACTATGGAAGTGGCCCCCCCCAAACTTGAATGAAACACTCGGAGTTCCATGCCGAGTCCACTTCTTTCTTCTCACAGCTTCCTCAATAGGTCGAGAACCCTCGTGAGCGGCAGTAGCAGTTATGATTGAACAACAATCTTCCGACTTTCCAACGTCGTGTTGCTTGATGGCGTCAGATATGGAAATTTTAGCCTCATCGTTAACACGAAACGTGAGGTTTCCTTCCGCACATCAATCAACGCGCGCACCGGTTGCTAGAAAAGGTCTACCAAGGATTAGCGGTTGTTGTTTCAATTCGGGAATATCAAGAATAACAAAGTCGCCAGGAAAACAAAATCCGAATTCTTACCAACACGTCTTCGACTATACCTTTTGGATATGTGACCGATCCGTCGGCCATCATCGATGAGATCTTCGCCGGCTTCATCTTTCCAAGGTGTAGCCGGTTGAAAACGTTCAATGGCATCAGATTGATGCTCGCCCCCAAATCGCATAAGACATTTGGGAAAATCGCTCGGCGATCTCGCACTCTAACGTGAAACCGCGGGATCCTTCGCGAGGAGAGGGAGCCTTTGCAAGACGGCACTGCACTCTTCGGATAGGGAAATTTTCTCAAATTTCCCAAGTTTCTTCTTGCTTGCAAGCGCGTCTTTTAAGAACTTCATGTAGCCCGGCATGTTTCGCAACGCTTCAAAGAGAGGTAAATTTATTTCAACTTTTTGGAAAACCTCTTTGAAACGAGCAAATTCCTCGTCATATTTCGACTTGACAAGTCGACTTGGAAATGGGACCGGAGGAATGTGCGTGCGAGATTAGCCTCGGGTGTGCTTGCGGTCGACCTCGCGATCACCGGGTAGGTCGCGAGGAGTCCGCCGCGCTCGATCTTCGTCTTCGCGTGCGAAGCTTGCGGTGTGGCTCATGGCTGGGTAGCTCGCGACTGCTCGCTGATTTCATGCGGTCGGGTTTGCGGCCTGGTCGCCGCGAACAACTCTGGCGTGCGGATATTCGGATGACTCACGGTCGGGTCGCGTGGCGGCGCCGGTCGCGCGCGTGGGCAAACTTCAGGATGGCTCGCGATCGGGCTCATGATCATGAGCTCGATCGCGAGTTTCTGCGTCGATGTGCTTTCTTGCTCTTCTTTCGGTAGGGCTCGGGTAGGCTCGCCCACCTCGTCCGAATGGCGAAGCATTGACTCTTCGGGTTCACCTCCAGATTACTCGGAAATGGCCCGTCTTACGTAGCGCATTCACTTGCACGGCTATTTGACCAATTTGATTTTCCAACATCTTTATGTGCTTCCCCATAGCCGTCATAGTCGACTCCAAGTGATTTATCTTCTGCCCGGTGTTGCTGATGAACGAATTCTGATTCGTTGCCAATTGTTGGTTGCTTACAACCAACTGCTGCATCATATCTTCGAGACTTGGCTTCCTCGGCTCTTGAATCGAATTCTGACTATTGAAGCCTGCTGAAGGTTGTTGGAAATTTGAATGACTCCTCTGATTGATGTGGCTCACATTCTCTGTTTCAATCTGACTCTTCAAAAGAGTGAACTTCTTCATGAGGTCGTCGTATTTCGAATCACTCTCAACAGCAGCTGCTTTGAACGATGGCGTTCTCTCCGTTGGCCATTGATAGCTGTTGGCAGCCATCTCTTCTACAATACGGCTTGCCTCGTCGACTGGTCGGTTTAATAAACAGCCCCCTGCCGATGCATCTACCATGCTCCTCGTCTGCCATGTCAGTCCACCGTAGAACTGTGTGATTTGTTGCTCCTTGGAGAACCCATGTTGTGGACATCGTCTCAATAGCCCTCTGAATCTCTCCCATGCCTCGAATAATGATTCGCCGTGGTTCCGCAAAATGAGAGATTTCGCAATGATCTTCATGCTTTCGCGGCGGAAAGTATTTGAAGAAACTTCACAAAGTTTCAAGTGTCGATGCCACTCGGTCCAAACTCTTGAACCAATCTTTCGCTGGTCACAATGATGAGAAACCGAACATGCGCATCCGGATTGTGTCTTGTGGCACCCCATTACATTTGATGGTGTCACAAATGTCGAAACGTCTCGAGATGCGCATTCGGATCTTCCGTGACTCCTCCCCCAAACTGCTCTCCTTGGACCATACTGATCAGGGCCGGTTTGAGCTCGAAATTATTTGCATCTACGTGCGGGCCCCAACCGCCTCCTTGGAACTGTTCGGTGGGATGTCGATACATGTGGTTCAGAGGTCTTTCCTCTGGAGCAGGGACAACGATTCCCATGTTTGCCATCTGACGCTGCATCTCTGCAAAATCAGCTAGCATGCGTGCTACTTGCTCGGGAGGAATGCCCCCGTTCTGCGGATTTGCTGCCATTGCAGCTCGTCTCTTCTCTCGTCCTCTTCTCCTTTGAGAACTTTCGATCTCGAGATCTAAAAATATTTCAGGAGGTCCCTGAGATCTTGTACGCATAAACCACCTGAGAAACGAGAGAATTTAGCACTAACAAAAATAAATAAAATAATATATATATATAACTTGAATTAATAAATCCAAATCGTCAAATTATTCCTATGTGATCTTAACAATCCCCGGCAACGGCGCCAAAATTTGATCGCTCCTTTTTCACACGTAAAAAGTGTAATTATAGGGTAAGCGAAGTATCGTATCCACAGAGATTGCAATCCGAAAACACAGAAGCTAATTCAACGACAATTCATCATTATCCAAGCACAGGATAAGGGTGAGATGTTTTAGTGGCTTCTAAATAAATCCAAAGCAAAGGTAACCAAGCGTAATTATAAAATAAAGCGATAAAATCACGAAGATGATTTATAAAGAAAGACTAACCCTAGGGATGCACCAATCCTATCCACAACGATGTTTATTCGCTTATTATTAACCGCTTTAATCCGACAAGACGGAAGATCACATATATAACCAACAACCCGCATTCGACAATTGCGGGCATTGATTACTAATTTTCCTATTACGATTACGCTCTAGAGGAAAATAAGCAACCCAAATGGATCACTAAGAATATGCTTCCCACGAATGTCCTATCTCGATTCGACCCAAGGCTTATTCAGTATCATGCATTCAAGATCGATTGACAATTAAAAGCGATTACGTAATTAAGCGGCAACTATGATATGCATCAAAATTGATTAGAAATCAATACATATAAATAAGCACCAAGAATCATGAATCAATGCCCGGAAGGTAAATAACAATAGCAGGAATCACAACATATAGGATCGAATCATGCAAACCCAGGATTAGAATAGAAAACTAGCAGACATAATAAGCGGAATGAAATACGAATTAATCATAAAAGCGTAAATTAAATATATAAAACCCGTAGGGAAGCGTCGGATGAACAATGGTTGGTCTTGAATCCAATCCCAAGCGAACGAGCGGAAAACAAGCGAAAACGATCGGACAAAGCGTTCCGATTGATAGCGAGACGATAAACTAAACTAGAATAACGTAAAACAATACTCGAATTAAACTAAGCGAAGACTAAAGCTTAAAGAATGTAAAAGCGAGGAAAATCAAGAAAATAAGGTGCGGGCGTGAATGGGGGCTCTTGGGGCGCGGGGTGTTCCATATATAGGCACACCCCAAACCCTAATTTTCTCTTACGCTGCGTCTCGCGACCACCCTTCGCGGTCGCTGGGTGTGGTCGCGAGGTAATCCTCATGTGCCTTCTCGCCCACGGTCGCCACTTGCGCCGCTTGTGTACCTCGCGACCCGGCTAGCGGTCGCTAGCCATACTCAGTGGTCGCGAAAATCGATGGCTTTCTCGCGCCAGCTTCGCTCGCGGGCGCGTTCTCATGATCGCTGACCTCGGGTTCTCGCGTGTTTCTAGCGGCGGCCTGGCGACCGCTAAGTCGGTCGCTAGAAACACGCCGGATTGCGTTTTGGCTCGTTCGTCGTTCCTTGCTCGATTTTCAACATATAGACCTTCACAACACCAAAATAACACCCAAGAGCAAGATCTTCTAAAAATAGATAAAACATTAGGAATCGATACGTAAACGCACATTAAACGAGCTAAACTCATCTTCAAATATCAACTATAAACGTGTAAAATACGCGTTTATCAAGGTCCGACCTGGACAAAGATGTCTGTCAGGAGAATGCCGAGGTCCGACCTGGACATAGATGTCGGTCAGGTCCGACCTGGACGGCGACATCCGTCTGGTTGATGCAGAGGTCCGACCTGGACAGATATGTCCGTCATGAGGATGCTGAGGTCCGACCTGGACAGATGTCCGTTAGGAGGATGCCGAGGTCCGACCTGGACAGAGTTGTCCGTGAGGTCCGACCTGGACGGCGGCATCCGTCAGGTTGATGTCGAGGTCCGACCTGGACAGATATGTCCGTCAGGAGGATGCTGAGGTCCGACCTGGATAGATGTCCGTTAGGAGGATGCCGAGGTCCGACCTAGACAGAGTTGTCCGTGAGGTCCGACCTGGACGGCGGCATCCGTCAGGTTGATGCCGAGGTCCGACCTGGACAGAGATGTCTGTCAGGAGAATGCCGAGGTCCAGAGTCAAAGTGATGATTGCACGATTAGACTGGCGTGTCAGTGCGTCCTAGAGCACGTCATACGCGCCAGACGGTTGGTGGGTGCTCGAAACGCGTGCGCGCGTCTACTTCACATCAAATCGCGATTAGCCACGTGGGAAGTTGAAACGGCAGGTTTGGGCGCCTCTTTGTACTATAAATAGGCCCGTATAAGGAAACTGTTCATTTTCTTCTTCATTTTCTTCAGAGAAAAACCTTCAGTGCTTTCCAGAATTTACTTCCAGAACTCGTTGACGGTGAATTCTTTCTCTCACTGAAAAAGTAAGTATGTATTCTTCATCCTCTACTTCATCTTCTCCGATGGAAACATCTTGTTCTACTTTTGGTTCTGCCCGATTGTCCTCCACCCCCGACAGTGATGTCGAGATTAGGGATTATATGTGTCACACCCTGTTGGGTAGGTCGATGGGGATTAGCGCCAGGGTTCCGGCGATACCATCTGTTTGGGATGGGTATAGGTTGAGGGATGCGAGGTCGACTCTGACGGTGGGTGAACTGTGTAAGATGGCGAAGGAGTATCATATTCCGCCGGAGGCTTGGTGGTGCCTGCCGCAATCGGGGGATAGGGCTATGGCCCCTCCGGAGGGGTTCGTCACCATATACGTAGACGCCCTGAGGGCTGGCCTTAGGTTTCCCATGGCCCCAATTTTTCTAAGTATTCAAGAGTATTTCCAGATCCCCATATGTCAATTGACCTCGAATTCCATTAGGTCGGTGGTGGTGTTAGGGCTCGCCTGTTATAGCCTTCATGAGGAGTTCTCCTTCGAGGTTTTGATACGGTTTTTTAGCGTCAAGACTATAGGAGGTGTATATTACTTGTCTCCTCGGCATACCTTCAAGGTAGCTGCCCCCTCTAAGGTGTCCCATTGGCAAAATAGATATTTCTTTTTGCGGGCTGATGGACATCCGAGGTACGAGTGGGGCCTTGGCAAAATGAAGGACGTGAAGGTCAAGGCCCTGGGTGCCTTTGAGGACGAGCTTAACAATTTCGGTGAAATTTCATGTGATTTCACCGAGAACGACCTGAACGATGCCGGACTGAGCATCTATAGGTCGAAGCCTTCAGGATCGGGGTCGGATCTGGGTGAGGGCACCTCCTTATTCCTTATTGTTTATATGTCTGATGTCGTCGTGTTAACAAATTTTTCTTGTTGTGCAGTGAAACTCGATCCACGTAAGGCTCAGGCGGCGGCCTTATCATCCCCCCACATTCACGGGAGCCAGCGCCAGAAAAGAAGGCGAGGTGGACCGAGCCTGCCCAGGCGCCCGTGGTGGTGGACGACCTGAACCAGCTAGTGATGGCAACTCAGCCGAGTCCGACCTCGGAGAGGCCGAGGTCGAGTCCGACCTCGGAGAGGGGTACCCGTACCCGGATCATGTACGAGGTGCCGACTTCCAGCTCCCCCATATCCTTCCCTAAGGTATGGGTTTCTTCCATATTCATCTGTATCTCCTTTGTGGTGTGTTACCGATTGTTTTGTATTTCGTGATGTGAGTTCGATGATGGGGGCCGCAGACATTGCGGGTACATTGCCGAGGGCGCCTCGGTATGAGGCATCCGAGAGAGCGGGCTGCTGAGGCCGCGCTTGTCGCCACGAGGGAGATGCCGATGTCGCAGCGATGGCCGCGAGGGCGGACGCCGATGCCACGAGGGTGCGCCGCGAGGCCACCAAGAAGAAGGCCTGGGCATTGGCGGTCGCTCGGGCCGAGCTTGAGGAGGCGCGAGAGGAGGCGGCAGAGGCGAAGAAGAAGTTAGCCGAGGGAGGCGCCTGGCTGGCGGTCGAGGGTCGATCGAGGGCCTTCGCCAGTAAACTCATCGAGTCGGAGAGCTTCTCTTCTTTCATTTCCGACCTGGCCGCCGTGTTCAGGACGCGGGTGGTATCAGACCACCTGGAGAATTTGGCGGCTGCCATGCCTGACTTCGACAAGGTCAAGCATGGCTGGGTCGAGGTCGCTCCTCGGACGATGGAGAAAGACTATGCCCGGGTGATCGCCAAGGCGGGTTCCTTCCCCGTACTGGAGGCTTTGGCGGCCTCCACCTCCCTTCTGACGGTTGAGGCCGTGTCCCAATGCAAGGAGGACGAAGACCCTGAGCTTCAGGAACTCCTTGCCGAGGTGCGGGCCGAAGTTGGGGAGGCGGGGCCGAGCTCAGACCTCCCTTCTGAAGGTCGTCAGCAGCAGGAGGAGCCGACGCAGGAGGTCGGCCAGCCCGGCAGAGAGGCAGAGGTCAGCGAGCCCTTGTAATAGGTTCAATTGCTGGGATCACTAGGATCCCGAGCCTTGTAAATTTCCACTTGTGAATAATAAATACAACTTTTTGAAATGTGTATTATCCCTTTGTTTTTAGCACTCTTCTTCACAATACATCGGGCTCGATCATGATTTGTTGACCAAGCTAAAAGAGGTCCGAGGTGCCTTGGCTGAGAAGGACGAGGAGGTGCTGTTCTGGAGGAGCCGATCGATCGAGCTGACCCAGACTTTACGAAGCATGGATAGCCAAGTCACTGAGGTCGGCAGTTCGACGTCGTCGGTCAGGCTGAAAAAGTAGCTGCAAGGGGCCAAACGCGAGGTGGCCCGTCTTCTGGTAGAGAACGAAGCCTTGAAGCTAAGAATTATCCATCCGAAGTCCAAAGAAGCGGATGTCTCGCCGACGCCGCTCAAGGTCGCTCGATGCGGTGTGAGGAATACCGAGCCGGGCGCAAGAGAAGTTGATGCGGATCTCGGAGGAGCATGCTGAGTATGAAGCAGTGATCCACCGATCTGGTGGCATTACTATATCCGAGGCCGATAATCGTGCTCAGCTTCTGCTTGCCGAGGGAATGGTGCTGAGGGACGAGGAGGGGTCCGACAACAAGAATTACAAAGACTGCTTTGATGCCTTGGCCAAATGTCTTCAGCTGTACGAGCTCGTCCGAAAAGGCGTATGCCCCAGCCCCGTAGCCAGACTCCCGCCGACCCTGCCGACGTGAGAATTGAAGAAGTCGGGTGGGGGTGGCGGTTATACGGACCACGCCGAGGTGCTTCGGCTGATGGGAGCGGACATGTCTGGGATGTCGTCTCGCAGTCGGGCTCCCCCGTCAGGAGCTGGATGGGCGAGGACCGCAGGCCGGCAAGGAAGGACGATGGGTCGGGGGCGGGGTCGTAACCCTGGCCGGGCGGCAAGATCAAGGGGCCGAAGTTCGACCTCGATTCCGGGAGTGTCCCCTTCAGGTCGGGGCCCCCTGCGCCTGCTCAAAGTGCGGCCGGAGTAGGCCGTGGTGGCGCCGACCTCATCGATCGGGTGGAAGGCATCGAGTTCATCCCGGTGTTCATCACGACCAAGATTTTGTTATGAATCGTGTAGCTTCAATAAACTTGGCGAGTGGAGCTCGGAAGCCCGAATGAGTTGTATATAACTTAGACTTGGTTTGTAGCCATAAATGTATTTAGACTTTGTATCAAGTGTATTTTTCCCCAGAGAGGTACAAATATAGCTTAGAACTTGGTTTTAGTCATAAATGTATTTAGTCAGATATCAAGTGTATATCTTCCCAATAAAGGGTATGAATTGTACGAGTTCGATTTGGACGCCGTTTGCATGTAGATGTTCAATTTAATGAGTCATCCGTATGCCTTGCATGTAGATGTTCAAATTAATGAGTTATCTGTATGCCTCGCACGTAGACGCTCGTTAATGAGTTATCAGATGTGCCGACCGCGTGGCATCCCTTTGAAGGTTAAATATGTTGTATCCGAATGGATGTTCACATAAATATAAGATGAGACGAAGTGAAATACTCATTAGAAAAATAAATGTTTTATTGATAAGTAAATAACATCGCACTTCGGAAAAGCAAAAGGAGGGCTAACATGATGCCGATCTGAAATCTTTGCTATGTAAAATACCTCCTCAAATGAGTGATATGCCAGGTTCGGGGAATAAGTGCACCTGATAGATGAGCAAGCTTATAGGCCCCTTTGTCGAGGTCCTCGTGAACGCGGTATGGGCCTTCTCATGTCGGATCTAACTTATTAAGACGCTCAGCTTTACTGGCCTCATTATTTCGTAGGACGAGGTCGCCTACTTGGAGTGTGGAGGTTTTTACCCTCTTGTTGTAGTACCTTGCGACCTGGCACTTGTACTTGGCTTCATTGATGAAGGAGAGCTCACGTTTTTCCTCTAGAGCATCAAGGTTGACCCGTAGGTTCTCCTTGTTGTCGTGCTGGTCGAAGTGAAGAGTACGTGGGCTCAGTGCGCCGATCTCAGCTGGTATGACAGCCTCGGTGCCATAGACTAGGCTGAAGGGTGTTTCTCCGTGTGAAGTCCGTGGTGTCGTTCTGTATGACCAGAGGACTTGAGGGAGATTTTCAGCCCAATCTCCTTTAGCTCAATCTAACCTCTTTTTCAATCCTTGCACGATCGTGCGGTTCGTCACTTCGTCCGACCGTCACGTGGGTGTGCAACCGAGGTGAACTGCTGTTTGATCTGGAGCTCTTCACACCATTCTTTGAAGTGTTTGTCGACGAACTGGGTGCCGTTGTCCGAGATCAAGACGTGTGGTATGCCGAAGCGGCAAACTATGTTTTTCCAAACGAATGTCTGAATCCTTCTGCTTGTGAGGTTTGAAAGGGGTTCGGCTTCGACCCACTTGGTGAAGTAGTCTATGGCTACAACCAAATACCGAAGTTGGCCTGGGGCCCGGTCGAAGGGACCAACAATGTCGATTCCCCACTGCATGAAAGGCCACGGACTTTGTAGGCTACTGAGGTCGGTCTGAGGTAGTTTCGATCGTAGCGTGAAGTCGACACTTCGGACACTTCTTGACGAGCTCGGCCGAGTCTTGGATGAGGGTGGGCCAATAATATCCTGACCTCAGCGTCTTCTTTGAGAGAGTTCGTGACCCGATGTGACTTCCACAAGACCCCCTGTGAATCTCGTTGAGAAAGTAGTCTGCATCTTCTGGCCCAAGGTATCTCAGGAGTGGTTGAAGATAGGATTTCCTGTAGAGAGTGCCTTCATGCGTGACGTACTTTTGGGATTTGACCATCATCTTTTTGGCCTCAAGCCGATCCTGGGGTAGTGCACCTTCTTCCAGATAAGCTTTTATGGGAGACATCCAGTTCGGCTCTATCTCAGTGATGATGCCGATGTGGGGCTCCGCAATGCTTCTGGAATGAACTTCCTCCACTGGTGGATTTGTCGATGACGAGGCTAATTTACTGAGGATGTCAGCTCGGTTGTTCTCCCCTCGGGGGATACGATGAACTGTGGAATACCTGAATGAGGTCAGCGTCTCTTTAGCCTTCTCAAGGTATTGCTTCATTCGATCCTCCTTGGCCTCGTACTTGCCTAAGACCTGGTTTATCACGACCTGAGAATCTCCAAAGATCTGGATCTTTTCCACTTTCAATTCCTTTGCGAGACGGAGTCCTGAGATTAGTGCTTCATACTCCACCTCGTTGTTCGTGGTCAGAGAGAAAAACCAAAGTGCATAGGTTACTTCTTGTTTTTCCGGGCTGAGGAGCAAGATGCCGGCTCCGCTACCTATTTTGCATGAAGCCCCATCCACGTACATCTGCCAACAGCCGTCAGGTGGGTTGAGGGCAGGTTCCTCCGTCGTGAGGGCGGAGGTCGTAGTGTACTCGCTGGTAGGATCGACCACGGTAAATTTGGCCTCTACCAGGAAATCAGCTAGAGCTTGCCCTTTGATGGCCGGTCTAGGGGGGTATGTGATGTCATGCTCGCCGAGCTCCAGTGCCCACTTGGCGATACGTCCGGATGACTCAGGTTTTGACAAGACTTATCGCAGGGGTAAGTCAGTCAGTACCTGGATGGAATGGGCTTGAAAGTAGGGTCGGAGACGTCGTTTGGCGTTCACCAGTGCCAACGCAATCTTTTCGAAGCTGGTATACCTAGTCTCCGGTTCTTTGAGAGCTCGGCTGATGAAGTAGATTGGGAGTTGTCGTCCGACCTCATCTCGTACCAGTACCGCACTGATTGTCTCATCCGAGGTGGCTAGATATAAAGAAATGAGCTCTCATTCTTTTGGGGCGGACAGAGTTGGCAGGTCGGCGAGGTACTCTTTCAGTTGTGTGAAGGCAACGTGGTGTTCTTCCCGCCAGGCGAAGTCCGGGGCTCTCCTCAAGATCTTGAAGAAGGGAAGCTGCTTCTCGGCAGCCCGAGATAAGAATCTACTGAGGGTGGCTAGACATCCGGTGAGTTTGTGGATCTCACGGATGGTTTTTGGTACTTGCATGTCGAGCACCGTTTTCACCTTAGTGGGATTCGCCTTCAAGCCTTCTTGAGAAACCCAGCACCCCAGGAATTTCCCCGTTTTCACCATGAATGTGCACTTTTGGGGGTTGAGCTTGAGATTGACCGACCTGAGGAGCTGAAGGATAGTTTTGAGATCGTCGGCGCAACTTTTAGTTTTTCGGCTTTTGACCACGATGTCGTCGACGTAGACCTCGAGATCTTCCCTATATGATCTCTGAATATTGCGTTCACCATCCTCTGGTAGGTAGCTCCGGCATTTTTCAGATCGAAAGGCATTTTTGAGCACGCCAAGACGCCAAGTCGATGATGAACGCCGTCTTTGGAGCATCCTCCGCTCATCGTGACTTGGTGGTACCCCACATATGCATCCAAGAACTCGAAAATCTCGTGGCCCACCAGTGCCTCCACCTTTTTATCAATATCAGGGAGGGGGTAGCAATCCTTTGGGCAGTGTTTGTTGAGGTCGGTATAGTCGACACACATGCGCCACCCCCTCCTGACTTTCGAACCACGACTGGATTAGCCATCCAGGTCGGGTATTTGACCTCGAACAGGATCTTAGCCTCCTGGAGTTGAGTCACCTCATCTCTTATGACCTGGCTGCGCTCTACCGCAAACCCTCTTTTCTTCTATCGAACTGGTTTGGTAGCCGGGTCGATATTGAGGCGATGAGTGATGAGCTCGGGTGACACTCTGGTCATGTCGAGTGGGGACCATGCGAATACGTCCCTGTATTCCCTCAGAAGCTGCATGACGTGCTGTTGAATATCAGTTGGACCCTAGGTGCCGACCTTGACGACTTTGGAGGGGTCGTCGTCATATAATTAAAGGTTGTCAGTTAAATCGTCCCGGGGTGGCAGCTTCCGAGGTTTCTGTAGTTGTTAGGCCTGGGGTAAGGCCACATCCTGGGTTGAGACTCGTAGGCATTCCTTAGCTACCGTTTGGCCACCCTGGATGCTTAGTATTCCCACCGGGGTGGGTATCTTGATGATGAGGTGGTAGACCGAGCAGACGGCCTTGGTGGCGTAGAGCCAGTCTCTCCCCAGGATGATGTTGTATGGAGAGGGAGCTCGGACCAAAAAGAACTGGATGGCCTTGGTGACCGACTTGGGAGCACGTCCCACCGTGTAACAACCCGCAGTTTTTGCCTTAAGAAAATCCAGTAATATAAATACTGAGACGTTACGTAGGTCCCTATTTCCCGGATAAGAAAATTCTTGTAATGTTTAAAAAAATTTGCATGGTTTCTAAAGTATCAAGTCTCACGGGTGAATTGAAAATTCATGAGGTTTTAAAATTTGATCCGGCGCGATCAATAAATGAATGATTTCAAAATTTATATTTGAGGCATGAAAGATTCGAAAGTCATAACATGCATATCATATGACGTGATTGATTAAATTACGTGGAGTATTATATCATATGACATATAAAATTTTAATGTCCTATAATAATTCGAATTATTCCGAATTTCAAAGTATACGTTGATTTTTATTCTCGATTTAGCATATACGAGTAATTATAATTAATTACTATATGATAAGTATATGACATGCTATTATATGTCAAGATATGTATTTTATTAGATATGTGTGTGTGCCTTGTGTGTGTATCATGTGTATGGACTAGTAATAGTCCACACAACATTTTGATGTGTGATATTATTTATTATCAAATAGTTAAAGATATTTTTGATTCAAAATCAGCCATAAGGGGTCTAAGTGGTGAATGATGGCTAGGAGAGAGAGTGTAAGAGTGTGTAAGAAAACATGCACATGCATTGGTGCATGTCATATCATGATCATAATCCTACCATTGCTATCCCCTCTACCCTTATGAATGACCAGCCCTCTCCCACACTCTCTTATTCAGATTTTTATCTCCCAAGGAGAGTCATTCTCTCCCCTTAATCCTCAATTTTCGTAGCCCATTCCCTCCCCCATCAAAAACACCATTTTTCTTCCATTTTCAAGCTCAAACATGGAGAAAACTCCTTCTATCCTCAAGCACCACCAAGGCAGCCCCTTTTCCCCCATATTATCATCATTTTCAAGACCTTGGAGAAAGAAGAAAGAGCTAGGAATAAGAAGGAAGAGAGTTCGAAGGAGGTAGAGAGTGAGAGAGACGTTTATGGAAGCTTGTAGAGGTAATGGCTTTTCTCTATTCCTTTTCTTGTAATGACCGATTATTTTTCTTGTTGGAGGTGTCCTCCCTAGTTTCATATTAGTTTTAAGTTGTTGGTGGTGGTGGTTGTTGACAATAATCGGTGGAAGGGAGATGGATACGCGAGAATGGAGTCTCGGTGTCATCTATGTGTAGTGTTGTGTTGATATGTGTTGGTACGTGACTTTGGCTTGTCAAAATGTTGTTGCATGTATGATCTAGCATGAGATATATGTTCTAATATGTTCATATGACGTTTTTATGGAAGCGTATAAGTTTTCTAAGCTTGGAATCATGTGTAGCAATTTATTTTCGAAGTATATGAAAACTGCAGTGAGCTACCCGAAAATATGGAAAGTGGCGTGATGTTTTTGACTATGTTAAAGTGCTTGGATAATTCTGTGTTTTAAACCATATGAATATATATGAATCTTGAATATTCACACCAAATTTCAGCTCCATCCGAGTTCATTTTCTATTTTTCAAAAATTCTCTTTTGAAGTTGCGCTTTTCTGCCGAGAGAAAGATAGACCTCGGAAAAATAATTATTTCTCCCAAACCATGATGATTTTTTCACTAAAACTAGAGAACTTATAAAATAAACACATAGAGCTTTGATTTAGTACATGTTTCATAATTTTTGGCCTAATATTTTGGCAGTGGTGATTTTTACAAAATGTACAAACGCCCAGTGGCTTTCCGAAAATATTCTGGGACTAATCTGTTTTAAAGAGAAATCTCATAGGGTTACAGAACGATTCTGGATACCAAATTTTAATGGCATATAGAAGAGTTCAATATCTTTCCAGAATGACCACTCTCATATTTTTTTGATAAATACACGATTTACTATGAGTTTTGGAATTCCAGTGCGCATTTTATAAAAATGAGAAAGTTACTGTACTTAGTCAAATTTACTCTAAGTGTTGGAAAAACATGAGAAAACCCATGTTTGTGAGTTTTTATGACTTATGAAGGGTGTTAAGGGTATTATCACCTAAGTATAAGTATATGAGTACGATTCATGATTTTTGAGACTAAGTATCCAATCTTATTATTTATAAAGTGAATAAAGTGTGGACATGGTCTAAGTACTTATGTGTGCATATATGTCTAAACATGACTACGTGACAAATGAATATGCATCACGAAATGAGCATATGTTTTATCAAGGCATGACTTCGTATCATGGTAAATCAATAAAACATGGCATAGGGCCATGATGCATCCTTGTTTTTAAAAGTGACATCAAGCTTTGCAAAGTCATGATTTCAAAGAAATATAAGTATTGAACTTGTGATTAAAAAAAAAAACGTGCGTTGCATATTGCGTATTCATCATTCATGAATAGATGAGCAGTTATGTGAATGTATTGAACCGTGAGTTCAAAGTATGAAAGTTAGTACCGGGAATAGGTAGACCTAGAATCGAGATGTATGATATGGCTAAGTTATATCATTTCATGAGCTTAAGGTCTAGACTTGTCTTGTAGGACCTATCAAGCAAAACGGAGAGATCACCAGTCTAGATCAATCAGTTCACCGAGACGAGGTGGGTTATATTTTACAAGGTATCTTGGGTTAGTAAGCCCAAAGTTTTTAAAGTTAAAGTTGTGAATGCATGTAAAATGTTTTGTTGCGTGCTTACCTTACTGGTCGGTAATATCTTGATGCCACTGTGGCTTCGCCAAGAAACCGTAAATGATCGGGCCTTGTTTTCTTCGGGATAAGGTTTGTGTACACGTAAGTCTGTTGGTGGGTGTGGCTCGCCGGGTCCCCATCCGAAGCAAAGTTAAGGGCCTTGGGGAGAAATCCCTTGGGTCAAGGTAAGGTAACACCAACACAGAAAATTGCTCGAGCTAAGGAGCTTCGGCTCAAGAAAAGAAAAGAAAACGTTTTTACATAATTGTGAAGTGGTTTTCAGTTTTAAAACCTTTGCAATTATGGGGTATACATGCATGTCACCAGATTTCATTTCTCGCAACAAGTTTTATAAAATGGGCAAGTTAACTCACTTAGTGCATTAGTACTCAGCCCAAAATCTCTTTCGAAATGTTTTGCAGGATGAGCGATTGACGGGAGGAGGGCAAGACGATGGTTTCCCTACGGTTGTGGTCTACCTTAGCGTGAGTCCTTATTATCGTTTATATTTTGTTTAACGCTCCCACATGAAAATGTATTGATCGGGACATGTAGCCCACAACTAAAACCTAATCATTTGTGGATATATCACCTATATGGTGAAATTGAATTCAAACTTGATATATTTAACTTCCGCGGGAACCGGAGTCCTCATACTTCGTGTTCATTTAAGTAATTTGATTTGGGTATTCCCTTAGAGTGTCGATCACAGTTCTTTCATGTCCCGAGAAGTCTTCATTAATTATTTTGTTTATTTCATTTCACTCAACTGAGATGAGCAGCCACCCTTTCGTAATGCCTCGGGTCTTGGACCCAGAACCCGGGCTGTTACAGAATGGTATCAGAGCGCAGTTGCTCTAAGGATACCCTAGAACCTTGAGTCTAGTCTTCTTTGAGTGTCTCTGTTTGAGAATTTTATTGGGAAACGTCGTGCCTCCCTGCATCGCTCAAAAGGAAGAAGGTATGTTTCCTTGAGAACACATGAGTTAAAGAAGGTTTTATGATTTAAAAAAAAAAGAGAAAAAGAAAAAATAAAAGCTTTCACGAACTGTTTTAAGTTGTGATTAAGAACTTTTCAAAGTTGTGTTTATGAAATGTTTAAAGTTTTTGCCCGTAAATGTGTTTGATGTTGTAATGTATGGTCCAAGGAGGGTAGTGACCTTAAGAGATAAAGAATCAATCACAAGATGGGGACCAGTTGCCCTAAAGTTGATTAGAAAATCTAAGAAGAAAAATAGTCAAGATTGGGACGAATGAACCCGTGAGACTAAAGAATATCACGATTCGGATAGACGCGTTCTGCTTGAACGATATATGTTTGGATTGTTTATTCCTAAGAGAATTACGATGATCCTCGTGTCTAAACGAGTAAGAATAAGGAGCTCTTATGTTTGGGATATTGAGCCCATGTGATGGGTACCACACGTTTGAAACTAGTTGGTGTCAGTATGTAAAACCTCATAATAACATAGAAACGAGAACTTAGTACCGGTATAAGATCTTACTCGACTGCTTTATCTCACATATGAGTAAGTGTCTGACTAAGTGTTTGATGCTTTCGAGCTTGTAAGCTTTTACTCCTTGGTAAGAACTCTACCGACTTTTGAGTAGTTGAAGTCGAGAGAAGAACTTAGTAACTCAATGCTTGTTAGTAGAATGACACATTGTTCCGTCTAAGTTCTTAGTTGAGAAAGTGCGATTCTCTCGCTGTTACACCAGTCGTTTCTTTAAGGAGTGAAGTTTGATGATATACCTAAGTCGCACGTAGCCTAAATCATAACATACCAGTGATATAGAAAAGAATCGATATATGTCATCTCAACTCATATTGCTCTACTAAAGTTCAACTGATTTCAAGAATGGACCCTCTCAGCCTATAATAGTTACGAAACAGTTAGTAGCTCAAGTGCGCAAACCGTTTTCTCCATCAGTGCCAATGCCTAGAACTGGCGATATCACAAGAAGAAGAAGAAAAAAAAGTCATTCCTGCACTACCACTCTCTTTGCAAGCAGAGTTATATCTTTGATAGAATTAAAGATTCCATGGCACTGTTTCCCTTGTTGTTTGGGTGGTTGTATTGATAATAAAATTTCAAGAAGCGGTTCGAATGGATGCCCGAATAGAACAATGATGGAGGAGTTTCGTTGATTTTATTAGCTCGATTGATGATATCATTACCATTATTGTTAGTCAGAAATATTTTCCATTTTGGACCACTCCCCACCAAAATAACCATATTTTCCACCCTTCCACTTGTTAGTAAAGAACGTTGTTAATTTCGGCTTTCCCAACCAATTCAATGTACTTCTTCCAACTTTCTCTTGTGAAGCCGAAATCGTTCATTTTTCAGACTATCCAAATATGCAAATCTCATATTAGAGATCGTATTGCAAAATTGATCACGAATTTTATTTTTCTTATATCTCTTGAAAAGTCCTCTTATGAGACATATAATCATTTCGTATTTATAACTACTAAGCCTTCATGATAAGGCATGATCATTTACATGTCTACAAGCAAGAAAAACTCTATCGCTAAGTCCTTATTGTAGGGAACTCTTTCCTTATTGATGTTATCTTATCCGTTGAATTTCAGTTTTGAAAAAAAAATTCATGAAATACGTGTATCATTTGCACGTCCAAAAGAATCCCCATTTACTCCTCACCATTGGACCCAAACAGGGTGTGCTTGCCTAAAACAACTGTTTCGATCTTGTTAATAGTTCTGTACCACCATCCTCTCAGATTCTAATTTCAGACTCATACAAACTTCTTAGCTAATTGCCTAATAGTCTTTCAAAGAGATTTTCGATCCACCCAGAACATCTACACATTGTTTTGCTAGCATATGTTGCACGCGAGAGAAAAGCGCCATGAAGAGTCTGTCTACAAAATTTGTTTTCGACCAAACACGAAACGGGTGAAGGAGAAATGACATGAATAAGATAAATCCAGCATGAATTTTCCTTTAAGAAAATACGTACCCTAGATATTCCAAGATAAATTTTAAGAACTAGTACCAAGGAATAAAGATCGAAATTGAATGCGATGGGTCATCTGGCAAGTTGTTATAACTTTCTCGACATCGCGAGGATACCAATGGAAAGTTAGCCAAGAAGCTTAGAAAAAGTTTCGACCTCGAAGAACGAATTTTGGAACTTAAGAACGATGGTAGATAGCAAGACTTTCTAGACAAAACCCTATGTGATGCCTACATAAGGATTCGATTTTATCCTAAGAGTGGCTCAACAGATGGCCAAAAATGCTACAATCCATTGTTAAGATAGAGAAATCACGTTTCAATCTCCAGAAAAAGAAGAGATCAAGTATTACGGAGCACGAGTGAGAAGCGACAAGAAAATACCCATAGCCTTAGCCTTGAAGATGATGAAGATATTACGAGTCTACCACACGTTTTAGTCAGCAATGGAAAGAATGTTCAGAAGAATATTCAAATCAAGAATACGCCCATCGTCTGTGAATACCTAGATTTTTGTCCCATGATCTACCAGAATTGTCAACCAAACGACATAACGAGCTCACCGTTATCTTAAAACCTGGAGTGGCATCGATGTCTAAGACGTCTCATCGTATGGCATCTAACAGACTACAGGAACTAAAACTACAACTGCTAGAGTTGTTACAACTGGGCTTTATACAACCCGCGTTTCACCTTGGATAACACCAGACATGTTCGCTCAAAAGAAAGAATAATCACCTCAGATGTGCATTGATTATAGGGAACTCGACAAGCTTACAATCCAGAATCGCTACCCATCAACAAGAATAGAAGATTTGTTTGATCAACTGAAGAGAGCCTCAGTATTACCCAAGATAGATCAACGATCCAGTTATCATCAGTAGAAGATACGAAAAGAGAATATTTATAAAACAATACTCCATACAAGATATGAACATTAGTGAAGCCTTTTGGGGTTAGTCAATACATATAAAGTACTCATGAAACTCAGGAATCATGTCTTTCATCCATACCTCGATAGTTTCATACTTACATTTATCGATAATCTATTTATTCTACTCGAAGAGCGAAATCCAACACGAGGAACACATGCGGATATTGCTAGAAATGTGAAGAAAAGAGAAGTTATATGTCAAGTTCAGCAAATGCGAGCTTTGGCTCAGACAAGTGATTATTTTTAGGTTTCGTGGCGTCAACAAATAAGATTAAAGTGGACTCAACAAGAGAAAGCTATAAACAACCGGAAAAAAACACCAACTAGCATCATCGAGACTAGGAATTCCTAGGAATGACCGGCTACTATGGACGCTTTAACAAGTGATTTTCCAAGAATGCAAGACCAATGAAGCAACTACTTTGGAATTGAGTCATTTTTGCTTGGACGTTGAAATGGGAAATGAGCTCCCAAGAGCTCAAGATGAAGCTAACCAAAGCACTGGTACTTATAAAACTAGAGGGAAACGAGGAATATGTTTCTATGCTAATGCCTTGAAGTAAGGTTTAAGATACGTGCTGATGCAAGGGAGAACAGTTGTGGCTTATGTATCAAGACAATTAAGACATCGCAAAGTGAACTACCCGACATATGATTTAGAGCTTGCTACTGTTGTATACGTGTAAAAGATTTGAAGGCATTATCTATACAGAGTCAAGTGTGAAACCTTCATGAACCAGAAGATCTTCAAGTATTTCTTCATGCGAAGGAATGAATACGAGACAACGAAGATGGCTAGAGTTAGTTTAAGATTACGATTGTACGATCAGTTAACACCAGGAGAAAACCAAAATCGTCGCGATGCACCAAGCCAAAAGCTTAGAGCTAAAGTAGGATGCCTTCTCACCATGAACAAAGAACTCAAATGCGAGTTTGAGAATACGAGAACTGAGGTCGTGTACCCGCTAAAAATGATAAAATAACACATCGTCGCTCTTACATCCAAGCACATTCTACGAGAGAATATCATTAGCGCGTAACGACGAGATAAGAAACTAGAAGGGTTATGATCCCAATGTAAGATCTATAGCCCTGCAGGAGTTCAAGGAAGAGGCAGGTAATACCCTTGTTCTTAGAGGAAGAATATGCATCCCCGACGATGTTGATCTAAGAGAAAAAGTTCCATGAGAATCCCACGACACCCCGCATACAACCCAACTAGGGAGCAGCAAGATGTATCAAGACCTTAAACCAAGTTTTTAGAAGGGACGAGTTAAAGACAGACGCAGCAGCATACGTCAACAAATGTTTAGTGTGCCAAAAAGGTGAAAGTACCTCACCAACGGTCAAGCGGAACTTTACAACCTCTTGAAATTCCAGAGTGTAAATAGAAACATATCACCATAGATTTCGTAGTGGGATCGCTTCATCTACTACTACTCGTGTAAAGAATTTCTTCCAAGATAGAATGCTTACCGATGGATTTTTACATCCCACAGCTTCGACAGATTGCTTAGCCTCGTCCATCATTGGCGCAAGAACGCTCGATCAATAAGCTATCACGTATTTCCAAAGTTGATTTAAGGAAACACAACAGCATGAGTTGTCATAAATCATATAGAAAAATCAGTTCTTTTCCTACCAGTCTTGATGACTTGGAGTCTCGAAAGATTCACAAAGTTTTACGTTATAGAAACAATTCAATTGCATGATGTGCCCATGACAATCATGACGATAGAGATACTAGGTTTATATCCCAATTTTAGATTGTTACAATGCGCTACGTGATTACGTTTTAAGTCCAGTACAACCTATCAACCGCCACCCGATGGCAAGATAAAAGGAATGATAAAGACGTTAGAGGATTTGTTGAAGTCCTGTACAGAAAAAAAAATATAGCTTCGCATTCGATCGAGATAAAATCGGTGAAAGAACTATGCTCAAGTCAGTAATGATACCAGAAATGATATTAGTAGCGAAGCGGAAGCACGGTAAACCGCATATGCCAACAGATCAAAGAAATCCAACATCGAAAATTCATATGCGAACAAGTACATGTCTAAAATAAGACTTCAGTTCAGAGACTAAGTTTTCCTTAAAGTGTCACCCTCGAGGAGAGTTATACATTTCAGCAAGAAGGGCAAGTTACGGTCTATGTCCATTAGACCTTTTGAAGTCCTAGAAAAGATAGGCCTTATAGCCTATATAATGGCTCTGCCGCATAGTCTTAGTGGAATAAATGATGTGTTCCAAGTGCCCCAGATAAGAAAGGGGATGTTTGTTTCCAAGCACACTTCCATTTATGGGGACTTAGCTCCTAGCCCTGATCTTAACAACCAAGAGGAAACCAGAGTATAACTTAGATCGAAAAGTTCGGTTACCCAGAAATAGACAGATCCCCAGGGTAAAAGCCCTGTAGAGACGTCACAGAAAAAAAAAATGTTTTGCGAGTTAGAGACCAAAGTTAACGAGCTATACCTAGATCTACCAGTTATGGACACACAAATTTCGAGGACAAATTTTTTTTTAAGGAGGGTAGATTGTAACACCCCGCAGTTTTCGCCTTAAGAAGATCCAGTAATATAAATACTGAGACGTTACGTAGGTCCCTATTTCCCGGATAAGAAAATTCTTGTAATGTTTAAAAAATTTGCATGGTTTCTAAAGTATCAAGTCTCACGGGTGAATTGAAAATTCATGAGGTTTTAAAATTTGATCCGGCGCGATCAATAAATGAATGATTTCAAAAATTAAATTTGAGGCATGAAAGATTCGAAAGTCATAACATGCATATCATATGACGTGATTGATTAAATTACGTGGATTATTATATCATATGACATATAAAATTTTAATGTCCTATAGTAATTCGAATTATTCCGAATTTCAAAGTATACGTCGATTTTTATTCTCGATTTAGCATATACGAGTAATTATAATTAATTACTATATGATAAGTATATGATATGCTATTATATGTCAAGATATGTATTTTATTAGATATGTGTGTGTGCCTTGTGTGTGTATCATGTGTATGGACTAGTAATAGTCCACACAACATTTTGATGTGTGATATTATTTATTATCAAATAGTTAAAGATATTTTTGGATTCAAAAATCAGCCATAAGGGGGTCTAAGTGGTGGAAATGATGGCTAGGAGAGAGAGAGTGTAAGAGTGTGTAAGAAAACATGCACATGCATTGGTGCATGTCATATCATGATCATAATCCTACCTTTGCTATCCCCTCTACCCTTATGAATGACCAGCCCTCTCCCACACTCTCTTATTCAGATTTTTATCTCCCAAGGAGAGTCATTCTCTCCCCTTAATCCTCAATTTTCGTAGCCCATTCCCTCCCCCATCAAAAACACCATTTTTCTTCCATTTTCAAGCTCAAACATGGAGAAAACTCCTTCTATCCTCAAGCACCACCAAGGCAGCCCCTTTTCCCCATATTATCATCATTTTCAAGACCTTGGAGAAAGAAGAAAGATCTAGGAAGAAGAAGGAAGAGAGTTCGAAGGAGGTAGAGAGTGAGAGAGACGTTTATGGAAGCTTGTAGAGGTAATGGCTTTTCTCTATTCCTTTTCTTGTAATGACCGATTATTTTTCTTGTTGGAGGTGTCCTCCCTAGTTTCATATTAGTTTTAAGTTGTTGGTGGTGGTGGTTGTTGACAATAATCGGTGGAAGGGAGATGGATACGCGAGAATGGAGTCTCGGTGTCATCTATGTGTAGTGTTGTGTTGATATGTGTTGGTATGTGACTTTGGCTTGTCAAAATATTGTTGCATGTATGATCTATCATGAGATATATGTTCTAATATGTTCATATGATGTTTTTATGGAAGCCTATAAGTTTTCTAAGCTTGGAATCATGTGTAGCAATTTATTTTCTAAGTATATGAAACTGCAGTGATCTACCCGAAACTATGGAAAGTGGCGTGATGTTTTTGACTATGTTAAAGTGCTTGGATAATTCTGTGTTTTAAACCATATGTATATATATGAGTCTTGAATATTCATACCAAATTTCAGCTCCATCCGAGTTCATTTGATATTTTTCAAAAATTTCTTTTGAAGTTACGCTTTTCTGTCGAGAGAAAGATAGACCTCGGAAAAATAATTATTTCTCCCAAACCATGATGATTTTTTCACTAAAACCAGATAAATTATAAAATAGACACATAGAGCTTTGATTTAGTACCTGTTTCATAATTTATTGGCCTATTATTTTGGCCGTGGTGATTTTTACAAAATGTACAAACGCCCAGTGGCTTTCCGAAAATATTATGGGACTAATCTGTTTTAAAGAGAAATCTCATTGGGTTACAGAACGATTCTGATTACCAAATTTTTATGGAATATAGAAGAGTTCAATATCTTTCCAGAATGACCACTCTCATATTTTTTTGATAAATACACGATTTACTATGAGTTTTGGAATTCCAGTGCGCATTTTATAAAAATGAGAAAGTTACTGTACTTAGTCAAATTTTCTCTAAGTGTTGGAAAAACGTGAGAAAACCCATGTTTGTGAGTTTTTATGACTTATGAAGGGTGTTAAGGGTATTATCACCTAAGTATAAGTATATGAGTACGATTCATGATTTTTGAGACTAAGTATCCAATCTTATTATTTATAAAGTGAATAAAGTGTGGACATGGTCTAAGTACTTATGTGTGCATATATGTCTAAACATGACTACGTGACAAATGAATATGCATCACGAAATGAGCATATGTTTTATCAAGGCATGACTTCGTATCATGGTAAATCAATAAAACATGGCATAGGGCCATGATGCATCCTTGTTTTTAAAAGTGACATCAATCTTTGCAAAGTAATGATTTCAAAGAAATATAAGTATTGAACTTGTGATTAAAAAAAACGTGCGTTGCATATTGCGTATTCATCATTCATGAATAGATGAGCAGTTATGTGAATGTATTGAACCGTGAGTTCAAAGTATGAAAGTTAGTACCGGGAATAGGTAGACCTAGAATCGAGATGTATGATATGGCTAAGTTATATCATTTCATGAGCTTAAGGTCTAGACTTGTCTTGTAGGACCTATCAAGCAAAACGGAGAGATCACCAGTCTAGATCAATCAGTTCACCGAGACGAGGTGGGTTATATTTTACAAGGTATCTTGGGTTAGTAAGCCCAAAGTTTTTAAAGTTAAAGTTGTGAATGCATGTAAAATGTTTTGTTGCGTGCTTACCTTACGGGGTCGGTAATACTGATGCCACCAGGGCTTCGGCCAAGAAACCAGAAATGATCGGGCCTTGTTTTCTTCGGGGATAAGGTTTTGTGTACACCAGAAGTCTGTTGGTGGGTGTGGCTCGGCCGGGTCCCCCATCCGAAGCAAAGTTAAGGGCCTTGGGGAGAAATCCCTTGGGTCAAGGTAAGGTAACACCAACACAGAAAATTGCTCGAGCTAAGGAGCTTCGGCTCAAGAAAAGAAAAGAAAACATTTTACATAATTGTGAAGTGGTTTTCGGTTTAAAACCTTGCAATTATGGGGTATACATGCATGTCACCGATTTCATTTCTCGCAACAAGTTTTATAAATGGGCAAGTTAACTCATCGAGTGCATTAGTACTCACCCAAAATCTCTTTCAAATGTTTTGCGGGATGAGCGATCGACGGAGGAGGCAAGACGATGGTTTCTACGGTTGTGGTCTACCTTAGCGTGGGTCCTTATTATCGTTTATATTTTGTTTAACGCCCCACATGAAAATGTATTGATCGGGACATGTAGCCCACAACTAAAACCTAATCATCTGTGGATATATCACCTATATGGTGAAATTGAATTCAAACTTGATATATTTAACTCCATGAGGAACCGAGTCCTCATACTGTGTTCATTTAAGTAATTTGATTTAGGTATTCCTTAGAGTGTCGATCACGTTCTTTCATGTCCCGAGAAGTCTTCATTAATTATTTTGTATATTTCATTTCACTCAACTGAGATGACCAGCCACCCTTTCGTGACGCCTCGGGTCTTGGACCTAGAACCCGGGCTGTTACACACCGTGACCGGAAGGGTGATAACGCCTTCTGGTTGGACCGTCTCCTGAGTGAAGCTCGGAGTTTGGATGGTGCGGGATGTATTTGGATCCTCCGACCTCAAGTTTGTCCAGCACGGAAGATAATGCCGACAGAGGCTCGGCGTCAATGTAGACTCTGTGGACGTTCTTGTTGCCCACCACGGCTTGTATAGTAATGGCGTCTTGATGGGGCATGATCTTGGGTACTGGGTCATCTTTGGAGAACACGATGTTCTCCCCATCCCGGAGTCGCTTATTTTTTTCTCTCGGGGGACCGGCCTCCGAGCTTCATTTTTCAACGATGACCTCATCGTTCCTAGGGGCAGTCCGGTAATGGCATAGACTTGCTCCATGGCATTGGGACCTTCGTCTTTGTCATCTTCTGGTTGGGTCATCGTTGAGGTCGGTCTGCTGTTACCACCTCCATTCTTTCCTCTGCGACTTCTTATTCCCCGACTCAGTCGGCCGAGGTACTTCTTGAGCTGCCCTCCTTTAACGAGCTCGTCTATCTGCGAGCTCAGGTTTCTGCAGTCTTCGGTATTGTGACCATACCCACGTGGTAGTCACAATACTTGTCCGTCGACCTCTTCTTGGTTCCTCCTTTCACGGGAGAGGGTTTTAGGAAGAGCTCAGCGTGGAGCTCAAATATTTCCGCCCTCGATTTGAGCAGATGAGGCGCGTTGCCACCAGGGTTTGGCTGAGGTCCCAGCCTGGATTCCATTGGGCCTTTCTTGATCCCGTCGAAGGCACTTCGGCGATCAGTGCCTCTCCTTCGGTCGTTTGGCCTCTTCCTCTCGACCTTCTGCTCGTCCCAGGTCTCTCTCTTCTTGCGATATGACTCGTCCCCTTTGATGTAATTGTCAACCAGAGTCCAGATGCGGCTCACCGTCTTCGGCTTTTCTCTGGTGATCTCTTTGTTCAGGGCGCCAGGTCGAATCCCGTTCTTGAACGCATTGATGATGTAAAGATCATTACTTTCATCAATTTTGAGGGACTCCTTGATAAACCACGAGACGAAATTAGACATCGTCTCGTCCCGTCCTTGGCGGATAGTGAGCAGGTCGGACGAAGGTTGCTGAGGTGGCATCTTCTGGTAGAAGCGCCACTTAAACTGATCCATGAGATCCTTAAAGCAGTGTATGCTGTTCTGGCGGAGCGAGGTGAACCAACGTCGGGCGTTGGAGATCAGCACCTCGGGGAAGATTTTGCACATATGAAAATCCTCCATTCCTTGATTCGCCATGTTGGTGGTGTAGGCGAAAAGGAAGTCGAAAGGGTCCCCGAGACCATCGTAAGCAGCGATGTTGGGTGCCCTATAGCGTTGGAGCAAGGGCGTATCCAAGATTTCTCTGGAGAAAGGAGAGATGATCCTCCCGTACCGATCGAACCCCAGAAGCTCGTTGCCATCTCTCTCTGGAAGGGTGGAAGACCGGTAACGGCGTCTATCATCTCTTCGAGAGGAGTTCGCCCGCCTCCTCCTTTCTATCCCGCTCGGCCTCGGACGGCGCGTGCGAGGTGGTGGCGACCCACGGGCGGCGTGGGGTGAATGGTTGCGATCGTCCCGCCGAGGTGATTGACTTGGGCGATGGGGCGATTCTGGCGTTCTCGACCGTCACGCCGAGGTGGCGTTGATCACCGGAGGGCGAACGACCACGGCGCCAGAACCACCAGTCCGGCGCTCTTGAGGTGCCGCTCCGTTTATCCTCCGGTTGAGGAAACTCGAATTGGACGAGATTGGCGTTGAGGAATTCGGACACGGCTTGGCCGAGGACCTCATGAGATCGGTGAACCGCCTGTTCACCGGTATTGAGGTCGACCTCTTCTTCTTCGTTAGGGCGGCGATCCTGAGGGTGTATGGGAATGTTCTCCATGTAACCCTCAGGTGTGTTGCCGCTGGTGGCATCCGCAATCCCCTTCCCGCGGCGCTGCGTGACCACTTGATCTTCCTCAGCGCGGTTGTTGCCAGCTCCGCCGGCGGTACTAGCGTTTGCATGAGTTCTTTCCATTGAGTTGTAGAAAAACGAAACTTTTTGTTCGAATTTTCCCACAGACGGCGCCAATGATAAATCTAGTGTATGCTAATATCCGAGATTTAAGAAAAGCAGTAAAGAACACAAGAGTTTTTACGTGGTTCGATCAGGAATGAGATCTACGTCCACGGAGGTGATGGTCCTCAATACTTTCACTATAATGGATTACAATGAGTGTATCTAAAAGCTCTAGTATTCAATAAGTTGCTAACCCTTTTACCGTCGACTTAACCTCTATTTATACATGTTTGTGGATCTCTAAAGATGTACTGGATCCCTTGATTTGTGGGATCACGATATCCTTTCATAACTGATCACGATCTCCTTCCATAACTGATCACGATCTCCTTCCATAACTGGATCCCTGAATTCCGCCTTTGACTTGGTCTTGAATAGGGTTTGGATGCTGGGCTTTAGGCTTAACCGCGTAGGGCAGTCCATTAGGTCAGGCCCAGCTCGTTTGGGCCTGCCAGTGGGCTTAAACGGTTGGGCCATTTCCCATCAATTAGAGACACAAACCGTTATTAGTCTTATTATATAACACTCCTAAAACTACAATACCGCCTTTTGGGATTGTAGCAATTCAATTACCATGATTTTTCAACATTAAAACGATTTTATTCTGGCGGTATGTATCAGACAGAATCTCACCAGAAAATTTGGAAAGAATTTATTACAAATCGACGTGGTAATTATGTTAGGCCATATAGATTAGAAGTCCAATGGTTTCCATCTAACCCAAAGGGTTTGGTGGGGTAAGTTTAGTTAAGCATAAAGAATCGGCCCAATTGCATTCAAATGTTGGGCTTTAGGCCAATTAATTTTAATTCATTTACATGCTGATGTGATGTTAGAAACTTAGAATTTCAGACAGGCTACAAGGTGCAAAATTTAAAATGTGAGGGCAAGCTACTAAATTTCCAATATAAAGTTCTTATTTCATTCAAGTAGATATCAATGTTATAACATAATGATAACTTTGATTCATTACTTGGCATTTCTAGAAAAAAATTCGTTACATATAAAAGAAAGAAATTACGTGAGAAGTTGACGGCGAAGCAAGTCTATCCGGCTGTCCCCACTCTATTCTCAAAGCGCCTCACCTCCCCAAAATATGTAAAATCTAGGCCGATGATAAATCTTGTGTGCGAGATTTATGAAAACTGTAAAGAACACCGAGGCTTTTACGTGGTTCGATCAAAATAAGATCTACGTCCACGGAGGAGTGATTCCTCAATACTTTCACTATGTAGGATTACAATGAAATGTACTGAAAAGCTCTCTAGTATTCTAATAGTTGCTAACCTTTCTACCATCGACTTAACCCCTATTTATACACGTTTGTGGATCTCTACAGATGTACTGGATCCCTTGATTTGTGGGATCCGATCTCCTTCTATATCTTGATCCTTGAATATCGCCTTTGATTTGGTCTAGGGTTTAGATTTTGGGCTTCAGCTTAACTGCGTGGGGCCGTTCATTAGGTCAGGCCCAGCTCGTTTGGGCCTGCCAGTGGGCATGAGCAGTTGGCCCATATCCCATCATAGCCCTCCCCCCAAATAGTCGAGTAACAATTATGCCGAGGTGAGGTGAAGAGCGTATTTTGCCAAGGCTGGTTGTTGCTCGGCTGAGGTTGTTGTCGAAGGATTTCAATCTTTTTGATGTCAGGGTTCGATTGGCTCGCCCGGGTTCGAGTTGAGTTAGGCGATCTGCCCTTCCTGGCTGGGACAGTTTGTCGAGGACCGGACTGAGTCGCCTGGCATTGGACAGAGGTGTTCGTTAGGGGGGTGCCGAGGTCCAACCTGGACGGCGACATCCATAAGTTGGGTGCCGAGGTCCGACCTGGACAGAGATGTAGGTCAGGAGAATGCCGAGGTCCGACCTGAACAGAGATGTCGGTCAGGAGGATTCCGAGGTCCGACCTGGAAAGAGATGTCTGTGAGGTCCGACCTGGACGGCGACATCCGTCCGGTTGAGCAGATGTCCGACCTGAGTCGTCTGACGTTGGATGGAGATGTCCGTCGGAAGGACGATGCCGAGGTCTGGAGTCAGAGTGATGATTGCACGATTAGACCGGCATGTCAGTGCGTCTTAGGACACGTCATACACGCCAGACGGTTGGTGGGCGCTCGAAACACGTGCGCGCATCTACTTCACATCAAATCACGATTAGCCACGTGGGAAGTTGAAACGGCAGGCTTGGGCGCTTTTTTTTACTATAAATAGTCCTGAATGAGGAAACAGTTCACTTTATTCTTCATTTGCTTTGAGAAAAACCTTCAGTGCTTTCCAGAATTTACTTCCAGAACTCGTTGACGGGGCAATCTCTCTCTCACTGAAAAAGTAAGTATATATTCTTCATCCTCTACTTCGTCTTCTCCGATGGAAACATCTCGTTCTGCCCGGTTGTCCTCCACCCCGATAGTGATGTCAAGATTAGGGATTATATGTGTCACACCCTGTTGGGTAGGTCGATGGGGATTAGCGCCAGGGTTCCGGCGATACCATCTGTTTGGGATGGGTATAGGGTGAGGGATGCGAGGTCGACTCTGACGGTGGGTGAACACTGTAAGATGGCGAAGGAATATCACATTCCGTCGGAGGCATGGTGGTGCCTGCCGCAATCAGGGGATAGGGCTATGGCCCCTCCGGAGGGGTTTGTCACCGTATACGTAGACGCCCTGAGGGCTGGCCTTATGTTTCCCTTGGCCCCAATTTTTCTAAGTATTTAAGAGTATTTCCAGATTCCCATATGTCAACTGACCTCGAATTCCATTAGGTCGGTGGTGGGGTTAGGGCTCGCCTGTTATGGCCTTCATGAGGAGTTCTCCTTCGAGGTTTTGATGCGGTTTTTTAGCGTCAAGAATATAGAAGGTGTATATTACTTGTCTCCTCGGCATACCTTCAAGGTAGCTGCCCCCTCTAAGGTGTCCCATTGGCAAAATAGATATTTCTTTTTGCGGGCTGATGGGCATCCGAGGTACGAGTGGGGCCTGGGCAAAATGAAGGACGTGAAGGTCAAGGCCCTGGGTGCCTTTGAGGACGAACTTAACAATTTCGGTGAAATTTCTTGTGATTTCACCGAGGACGACTTGAACGATGCCGGACTGAGCATCTATAGGTCGAAGCCTTCAGGATCGGGGTTGGATCTGGGTGAGGGCACTCTCTTATTCCTTATTGTTTATATGTCTGATGTTGTCGTGTTAACAAAATTTTCTTGTTGTGCAGTGAAACTCGATCCACGTAAGGCCCAAACGGCGGCCTCGTCACCCCCTGCACATTCACCGAGCCAGGCACCTCCGAAAAAGAAGGCGAGGCGGATCGAGCCTGCCCAGGTGCCCGTGGTGGTGGACGACCTGAGCAAGCTGGTGACGGCAGATCAGCCGAGGTCGAGTCTGACCTCGGAGAGGGGTACCCGTACACGGATCATGTACGAGGTGTCGATTCCAGCTTCCCCATATCCTTCCCTAAGGTAAGGGTTTTTTCCATATTCATCTGTATCTCCTTTGTGATGTGTTACTGATTGTTTTGTATTTCAGGATGTGAGTTCGGTGATGGGGGAGCTGCAGCACATTGCCGGGTACATTGCCGAGGGCGTCTCTCGGTATGAGGCGTCGGAGAGGGAGCGGGCTGCTGCGGAGGCCGCGCTTGCTGCTGCGAGGGCAGATGCTGATGCTGCGGTGGCGGCTGCGAGGGCGGATGCTGATGCCGCGAGGGCTGCTGCGGAGGCCGCCCTGAAGAAGAAGGCCTGGGCATTGGAGGTTGCTCGGGCCGAGCTTGAGGAGGCGCGAGAGGAGGCGGCGGAGGCGAAGAAGAAGCTAGCCGAGGAGAGGAGCGCCCTGCTGGCGGGTCAAGGGCCGATGCTGAGGGCCTTCACCAGCAAACTCATCGAGTCGGAGAGCTCTTCTTTATTTCCGACCTGGCCGCCGTGCTCAGGACGCGGGTGGTGTCAGACCACCTGGAGGATTTGGCGGCTGCCATGCCTGACTTCGACAAGGTCAAGCATGGCTGGGTCGAGGTCGCTCCTCGGACGATGGAGAAGGACTATGCCCGGGTGATCGCCAAGGCGGGCTCCTTCCCCGTGCTGGAGGCTTTGGCGGCCTCCACCTCCCTTCTGACGGCTGAGGCCGTGACCCAATGCAAGGAGGACGAAGACCCTGAGCTTCAGGAACTCCTCGCCAAGGTGCGGGCGAAGTTGGGGAGGCGGGGCCGAGCTCAGACCTCCTTTCTGAAGGTCGGCAGCAGTAGGAGGAGCCGACATAGGAGGCCGGCCAGCCCGGCAGAGAAGCAAAGGTCAGGGAGCCCTTGTAATAGGTTCAATTGTCGGGGTCACTAGGATCCCGAGCCTTGTAAATTTCAACTTTTGGGAATAATAAATACACTTTTTGAAATGAATGTGTTTTCCTTGTTTTTAGCACTCTTCTTCGCAATATATTGGGCTCGATCATGAGTTATTGACCAAGCTGAAAGAAGTCCGAAGTGCCTTAGCTGAGAAGGACGAGGAGGTGTTGTTCTGGAGGAGCCGATCGGCCGAGCTGACCCAGACTTTACGCAGCATGGATCGCCAAGTCGCTGAGGTCGGTAGTTCGACGTCGTTGGCCGGGCTGAAAAAGCAACTGCAAGGGGCCAAATGCTAGGTGGCCCGTCTTCTGGCAGAGAATGAAGCCTTGAAGCTAAGAATCATCCATCTGGAAGTCCAGCAGGCGAATGTGTCTACCGACGTCGTTCAAGGTCGCCTGATGCAGTGTGAGGAACAGCTCGAGCTGGCGTAAGAGAAGTTGACGCGGATCTCGGAGGAGCATGCTGAATATGAAGCGGTGATCCACCGATCTGGTGGCATTACCATATCCGAGGCCGATGATCGAGCTCAACTTCTGCTTTCCGAGGGAATGGTGCTGAGGGACGAGGAGGGGTCCGACAACAAGAATTATAAAGACTGCCTTGATGCCTTGGCCAAATGTCTTCAGCTGTACGAACTCGTCCGGAAAAGGCGTATGCCCCAGCCCCGTAATCAGACTCCAGCCGACCCTGCCGATGTGAGAATTGAAGAAGTCGGGGCGGGTGGCGGTTATATGGACCACGCCGAGGTGCTTCGGCTGATGGGAGCGGACATGTCTGGAATGTCGCTCAGCCGGGCCCCTCCATCGAGGAGCCGGACGGGCGAGGGCCGCGGTCGGCAGGAAGGACGGGCGGTCGGGGGTGGTCAGCACCCGGCGGGCGGCAAGATCAAGGGCAGTTCGACCTCGGTTTTGGGAGTGCCCCCTTCAGGTCAGGGCCCCTCTGCGTTTGCTCAAAGTGCGGTGGAGTAGGCCGTGGTGGCGCCGACCTCATCGACTGGGTGGAAGGCACCGAGTTCATCCCGGGTGTTCATCATCGACCCGGGAACTTTGTCTCGAACTGGTGTAGCTTCAGCGAGACTTGGCAAGGTGGGGCTCGGAAGCCCGAGTGATCTCAGATAAAGCTTAGACTTGGTTTATAGTCATGAATGTATTTAGGCTTTGTATCAAGTGTATATTTTCCCCCTAGAGAGGTACAAATATAGCTTAGGACTTGGTTTTAGCCGTAAATGTATTCAGACTGTTTACCGAAGTGTATATCTTCCCAAATAAAGGGGTATAAATTGTACGAGATCCGATCTGGACGTCGTTTGCATGTAGATGTTCAATTTAATGAGTCATCTGTATGCCTTGCATGTAGATGTTCAAATTAATGAGTAATCTGTATGCCTTGCACGTAGACGTTCAAGTTAATGAGTTATCTGTATGTGCCATCTTCGCAAGGGCGTCCCCTTTTGAAGGTTAATTGTGTTTTATCCGAATGGATGTTCACATAAATATAAGATGAGACGAAGTGAAATACTCATTAGAAAAACAAATGTTTTATTGATAAGTAAATAACATCGCACTTCGGAAAAGCGAAAAGAGGGCTAACATGATGCCGATCTAAAATCAAGTTATGTAAAATACCTCCTCAAATGAGTGATATGCCGGGTTCGGGGAATAAGTGCACCGGATAGGTGAGCAAGCTTATAGGCCCCTTTGCCGAGGTTCTCGTGAACGCGGTATGGACCTTTCCATGTCGAATCTAACTTGTTAAGACGCTCGGCTTTACTGGCCTCATTGTTTCGCAGGACGAGGTCGCCTACTTGGAGTGTGGAGGCTTTTACTCTCTTGTTGTAGTACCTTACGACCTGGCACTTGTACTTGGCTTCATTGATGAAGGCGAGCTCACGTTTTTCCTCTTGAGCATCAAGGTTGACTCGTAGGTTCTCCTCGTTGTCGTGCTGGTCGAAGTGAAGAGTACGTGGGCTCGGCGCGCCGATCTCAGCTGGTATGACAGCCTCGGTACCGTAGACTAGGCTGAAGGGTGTTTCTCCGTGTGAAGTCCGAGGTGTCGTTCTGTACGACCAGAGGACCTGAGGGAGATTTTCGACCCAATCACCTTTAGCTCGGTCTAGCCTCTTTTTCAATCCTTGTACAATCGTGCGGTTTGTCACTTCGGTCTGACCGTTCGCCTGTGGGTGTGCAACCGAGGTGAACTGTTGTTTGATCTGGAGCTCTTCACACCATTCTTTGAAGTTTCTATCGACGAACTGGGTGCCGTTGTCCGAGATCAAGACATGTGGTATGCCGAAGCGGCAAACTATGTTTTTCCACACGAATGTCTGAATCCTTCTGCTCGTGAGGCTTGAAAGAGGCTCCGCTTCGACCCATTTTGTGAAGTAGTCTATGGCTACGACCAAGTATCGGAGCTGACCTGGTGCTCGGTCGAAGGGACCAACGATGTCGATTCCCCATTGCATGAAAGGCCAAGGACTCTGAAGGCTACTGAGGTCGGTCTGTGGTAGCTTCTTGACTGTGGCGTGAAGCTGACACTTCGGGCACTTTTTGACGAGCTCGGCATAATCTTGGATGATGGTTGGCCAGTAATACCCTAACCTCAACGTCTTCTTTGAGAGAGCTCGTGATCCGATGTGGCTTCCACAAGATCCCATGTGAATCTCGTTTAATACGTAGTCCGCCTCTTCTGGCCCAAGGCATCTCAGGAGTGGTTGAAGGTAGGATTTCCTGTAGAGAGTGCCTTCATGCATGAGGTACTTTTGGGACTTGACCATCATCTTCTTAGCCTCGAGCCGATCTTGGGGTAGTACACCTTCTTCCAGATATGCCTTTATGGGAGACATCCAGTTCGGTTCTATCTCAGTGATGATGCCGATGTGGGGCTTCGTAATGGTTCTGGAATGAACCTCCTCCACTGGTGGATTTGTTGATGACGAAGCCAATTTACTGAGGATGTCAGCTCGGCTGTTCTCCCCTCGTGGGATACGATGAATTGTGGAATACCTGAATGAGGTCAGCATCTCCTTAGCTTTCTCAAGGTATTGCTTCATTCGATCTTCTTTAGCCTCGTATTTTCCTAAGACCTGGTTTACCACAACCTGGGAATCTCCGAAGATTTGGATCTTTTCCACTTTCAATTCCCACGCGAGACGGGGTCCTGAGATCAGTGCTTCATACTCCACCTCGTTATTTGTGGTCGGAAAGGTAAACCGGAGGGCATAGGTCACTTCTTGTTTTTCCGGGCCGAGGAGCAAGATGCCTGCTCCGCTACCTGTTTTGCACGAAGCTCCATCCACGACATCCGCCAACGCCCTCGGTGTAGGTCGAGGATAGGTTCATCCGTTGTGAGAGTGGGGGTCGGAGTGACATCTCTGGCGGGGTTGACCTCGGTAAATTTGACATCTACCAGGAAATCAGCTAGAGCTTGCCCCTTTATGGCCGGTGCGGGGAGTATAAGATGTCATGCTCACGAGCTCCGGTGCCCACTGCTATACGCATACGATGATTACGGTTTTGACAAGACTTATCTCGTGGGTAAGTCACGAACACTGGATTGAATGGGCTTGGAAATAAGGTCGGGCGTCGTTTGGCGCTCACAAGGTGCAACACTAGTTTTTCAAGTCGGTATACCTAGTCTCCGGTCCTTTGAGAGCTCGAGTGATGAAGTAGACAGGGAGTTATCGTCCGATCTTATCTCACACCAGTACCGCACTGATTGCCTCGTCCGAGGTGGCTAGATATAAAGAAAGGAGCTCGCCTTCTTTCGGGACGGACAGTGTGGGCAGATCGGCGAGGTACTCTTTCAGCTGGGTGAAGGCGACATAGTGTTCTTCCTTTCAAGCGAAGTCCGGGGCTCTTCTCAAGATCTTGAAGAAAGGAAGTTGCTTCTCGGTAGCCCGAGAGAGGAATCTTCTGAGGCCAAGCATCCGGTGAGTTTGTGGATCTCACGGATTGTCTTCGGTACTTGCATGTCAAGTATCGTCTTCACCTTGGTGGGATTGGCCTTCAAGCCTTCTTGGGAAACCCAACACCCCAAGAATTTTCTCGTCTTCACCATGAATGTGCACTTTTGTGGTTGAGCTTGAGGTTGGCCGACCTGAGGAGTTGGAGGATAGTTTTGAGGTCGTCGGCGCAACTTTCTATTTTTTGGCTTTTGACCACGATGTCTTCGACGTAGACCTCGACGATCTACCCAATATGATCAGTGAATATTGCGTCCACCATCTTTGGTAGGTAGCTCCGGCGTTTTTTAGGCCGAAAGGCATTTTTCGGTACGCGAAGACACCGAAGTCAGTGATGAACACAGTTTTTGGAGCATCCTCCTTACTCATCAAGACTTGGTGGTACCCCTTGTACAGATCCAGGAAACTAAAAATTTCGTGGCCCACCAGTGCCTCCACCTTCTTGTCAATATCAGGGAGGGGATAACAATCCTTCGGGCAGTGTTTGTTGAGGTCGGTATAGTCGACACACATGTGCCACCCTCCTCCCATCTTTCGAACCACGACTGGATTAGCCATCCAGGTCGGGTACTTGACCTCGAACATGATTTTGGCCTCTTGGAGTTGGGTCACTTCATCTCTTATGACCTGGCTGCGCTCTGCAGCAAACCCTCTTTTCTTCCGCCAAATTGGTTTGGTTGCGGGTCGATGTTGAGCGGTGGTGATGAGCTCGGGTGACACTCGGTCATGTCGAGTGGACCAGCGGAAACGTCCTGTATTCCCTCGGAAGGCGCGCACGACGAGCCGTCGAATATCAGTTGGACCACTGGTCCCGACCTTGACGACCTTGGAAGGGTCGCCATCGTATAACCGGAGGTCGCCGTTAGATCGTCCGGGGTGGCGCTCGAGGTTTCGTAGTTGCAGGCACGAGGTAAGGCCACATCATGGGTTGAGACTCGTAGCATTCCTTAGCCGCCGCTTGGTCACCCCGATGCTTAGCACTCCCACCGGGGTGGGTATCTTGATGGTGAGGTGGTAGACCGAGCAGATGGCCTTGGTGGTGTAGAGCCAGTCTCTCCCCAGGATGATGTTGTATGGAGAGGGAGCTTGGACCAAGAAGAACTGGATGGCCTTGGTGACCGACTTGGGAGCACGTCCCACCGTGATCGGAAGGGTGATAACGCCTTCTGGTTGGACTGTCTCCTGAGTGAAGCTCCAGAGTTTGGACGGTGCGGGATGTATTTGGATCCCTCCGACCTCGAGTTTGTCCAGACAACTTTGGAAGATGATGCTGACAGAGGCTCCGATATCGATGTAGACCCTGTGGACGTTCTTGTTGCCCACCACGGCTTGTATAGTAATAGCGTCTTGGTGGGGCATGATCTTGGGCACTGGGTCGTCATTGGAGAACACGATGTTCTCACCGTCCCGGAGTCGTTTATTTTTGGCTCCTCGGGGGTCGGTCTCCGAGCTTCAATTTTCAACGACGACCTCGTCGTACCTATGGGCAGTCCGATGATAGCATAGACTTGCTCCATGGTGTTGGGACCATCGTCCTCGTCATCTTTAGGTTGGGTCGTCGTCGAGGTCGGTCTGCAGTTGTTGCCACCTCCATTTTTTCCTCTGCGCTTCTTATTCCCCGGCTCAGGTCGGCCGAGGTACTTTTTAAGCGTCCCTCCTTTGACGAGCTCGTCGATCTACGAGCTTAAGTTTCTGCAATCCTCGGTATTGTGACCATACCCTTGGTGATAGTCACAATACTTCTCCGTCGATCTCTTTTTGGATCCTCCTTTTATGGGAGGAGGTTTCGGGAAGAGCTCAGCATGGAGGTCAAATATTTCCGCCCTCGATTTGAGAAGATGAGGTGCGTTGCCACCAGGGTTTGGCCGAGGTCCCAGCCTGGATTCCATTGGGCCTTTGTTAATCCTGTCGAAGACACTTCGGCGATCAGTGCCTCTTCCTCGATCGTCTGGCCTCTTCCTTTCGACCTTTGCTCGTCCCAGGTCTCTCTCTTTTTGCGATCTGACTCATCCCCTTTGACGTAGTTGTCGACCAGAGTCCAGAGGTGACTCGCCATCTTCTGCTTTTCTCTGGTGATCTATTTGTTCAGGGCGCCAGGTCGAATCCCGTTCTTGAACGCGTTGATGATGTAAAGATCGTTACTTTCATCAATTTTGAGGGACTCCTTAATAAACCGCGAGACGAAATTTGATATCGTCTCGTCCCGCCCTTAGCGGATGGTGAGCAGGTTGGACGACGATTGCTGAGGTGGCATCTTCTGGTAGAAGCGCCATTTAAACTGATCCATGAGATCCTTGAAGCAGTGTATGCTGTTCTGGCGGAGCGAGGTGAACCAACGTCGGGCGTTGGAGACCAACACCTCGGGGAAGATTTTGCACATATGAAAATCTTCCATTCCTTGATTTGCCATGTTGGTGGTGTAGGCGAAAAGGAAGTCGGAGGGGTCTCTGAGGCCATCGTAAGCAGCGATGTTGGGTGCCCTGTATCGTTGGGGCAAAGGCGTATCCAGGATTTCCCTGGAGAAAGGAGAGATGATTCTCCCGTGCCGGTCGAACCCCGGGAGCTCGTTGCCATCTCTCTCTGGAGGGGTGGGAGACCGATAGCGACGCCTATCGTCTCTTTGAGGGGGAGTTCGGCTTCGCATCTCCTCTCTTCTTTCCCGTCCAGCCGCGTGGACGTTATGCCGAGGTGGTGAGCGACTCCGTGGGTGGTGCGGGGATGAATGGTTGCGGTTGTTCGGCCGAGGTGATTGACTTCGGACGACGTGCCGATGTGTGTATTCTCGGCTATCGTGCCGAGGTGAGCGTTGATTATTACGGAGGGACGAACGACCTCGGGCGCCCGTGACTACCAGTCCGGGCGTTCTTGAGGTGCCCGCTCCGTTTGTCCTCTGGTTGAGGAAATTCTGGAACTGGCCGAGATTGGCGTTGAGGAATTCGGACACGGCTCGGCCTAGGACCTCATGGGATCGGTGAACCGCCTGTTCACCGGTGTTGAGGTTGGCATCTTCCTCTTCATTAGGGCGGCGATCCTGATGGTGTATAGGAATGTTTTCTATGAAACCCTCAGGTGTGTTGTTGCTGGCGCATCCACGATCCTCTTCCCGCGGCGCTGTGTGACCACCTGATCGTCCTCAGCGCGATTGTTGCCAGCACCACCGACGGTACTAGCATTTGCACGAGTTCTTGCCATTGAGTTGTAGAAAAACGAAGCTTTTTGTTCGAATTTTCCCACAGACGGCGCCAATGATAAATCTTGTGTGCGAGATTTATGAAAACTGTAAAGAACACCGAGGCTTATACGTGGTTCGATAAAGAATAAGATCTACGTCCACGGAGGAGTGATTCCTCAATACTTTCACTATGTAGGATTACAATGAAATGTACTGAAAAGCTCTCTAGTATTCTAATAGTTGCTAACCTTTCTACCGTCGACTTAACCCCTATTTATACACGTTTGTGGATCTCTACAGTTGTAATGGATCCCTTGATTTGTGGGATCCGATCTCCTTCCATATCTTGATCCTTGAATATCGCCTTTGATTTGGTCTAGGGTTTAGATGTTGGGCTTCAGGCTTAACCGCGTGGGGCCGTTCATTAGGTCAGGCCCAGCTCGTTTGGGACTGCCAGTGGGCCTGAGCGGTTGGGCCATATCCCATCAGCCGACCTTGCTTAGTTTTTCGGATATTCAGTTTTATTGCAAATCCACATCATGGATATTTTGATGACAACATGGGCAACTGGAAATTCCGCTAAAATTGTAGGAGAAGTTACATTCTGTAGAGTCTATACAATTTGAATTTTTCTCCTTTTCAAAAAATTGACCAGCTATGTTCCTGGCCTTTTGGTTCATACTATGAATATATTTTGTTAAAGTTGAAAGCTAATGATTCACGATATATTTTCACTCTAGCTCTTCCGGAGAAAATTGTATATTTTGAGCATATTAAGACGTGGTTAATATTCTTGCAGAACCCAGTATATGGGAACGACGGATTGCATAACTTGGGAAGACAATTGGACAACTCTAACTTCTGATGGCAGCCCAGTTTGAGCATACAATCCTCATCACCAAACTGGTGCCGATGTTAAAAAAAATTCAGAGATCATCCAAAATATATTGTGTGTGTATAAAGCATTAATTATAAGCCACGTATGGCATACCCTTGGCTATTTTGCTCCTTGTAGGGTGATAGTAAGTTGCTGCAATCAACTTCTTCCCACTGAGCAGCGAGAAGATAGCTTCTCCGGCAACCTTTTACCGTGCATACATTGCCTTACATAAATTAGCTTCTCCGACAACCTTTTAGGGTTTGATTTTTGTCTGGAATCATTAGTCTTGCACTCAAATGATAGCGTATAGTATTTGTTAGAGTTTGTTTAACTCTGACCAAATCTCCTCATTGTATGAAGTTAGTTATTTTAGGGTTTGTCTCTTTCTTCACATTGGTGTATGAATGTTACTCATGTTAAGCTGGATGTAATGATAACACACTGAAGAACTTGAGAATCAGATCAAAAGAGATAAGGATGAAAGGAGTTAGCTGTTTGATTCCTATTTTTCAAGAGCTAGTTGGAACGGCTAACTGCCACGACTAACTTACATCATAGTGGATCAGAATGTGGTCCAAGACATGCAATCGAAGGTTTCTCAATTCCTATATAAGAGAGATAGATTTGCATTAGTTACACGCCATCCTTGAAGATTTCACTAAAAATATGTTTCTATCTTTGAGTATGTTTTCTTAACATTTCGGATAACACATGAGTGTTTTAACTTCTAATTTTTTTTTTGTTGGATTTGTATACTAAAAGCAAAATGGTTGAGCTTGTATACAATGTTTCTTGTTACCACTATTACAATCTCATATTTGAATTGTTTACTTGATTGTATATGTAGCATCATTATCTCATAAAAAAATTAGATCATACAGTGTGTAGAAGATCACACAAATCTGTATGATTGGTTAAACTAGTTGAGATATAAAAAGGATCACAACTGAGATATATTGAGAACGAGTTCGGTATAGGCTGTAGTATATATAAGAAGTAACTTGATTTGGTTGTTTGTCTATGCTGGTATGTCTTGACGTATTGATGGATCACTTTGAGATGAGTTCTTCTATTTGACCGTTGTGAAGAACCTAGATCTTGATGACTTTACGTTGATCTAAATCTCGATAAGGTTTTTGGTGAGTATAAATTACGGACCATCACTTTGACTTGTTATGAGTAAGGGTTACATGAGATAACCCAAGATTCACCGCATCTTGGGTGGTGGCAGTGCTTATATGTCATGCTAGTTACCTATATCGAGTCACCGTATCCGTTTAGGATATTGACGTTCCCTTAAAGAGCTCAAAAGGTTTATTGTACTAAACCCTGCAGGTTGAGTTAGCTCAAGTACAATAATAAGGTTAAATAATACTAATTACATAATTAAAAAGATTAATTATTTTAAGCAGTTAGAGTGCTATAAATAATTAATGGACGTGCGATATCTCAAATACGGAGATTCGTAAGTCGAAGTGCAAACCCGACTCAACTTAGATGATAAATGGATAAGTCAACAATTATTCTCTACTGGAATGAATAAATGTTTATGAATTAATTTATGTTTTGGGCTAAACATAAGATAATTAATTCATTTTAGGACCATCTTTATTCCTTGCATTTGATGTCTGGGCTGGCCCATCAAGACCTTTTACTGGCAAGAATTTTATCCCCCCTATGGAGAGTTCCACTAGGACTCTGTTCTGATTTATGTATATTTAATACATCTCCTATATCTAGATATATATTATCTAATATTATTAGATATCAAGATATAATTATTCTTGATATGAATTATCTTCCGGGATTGAAAATAATTATTGTATTTATAGATATGCAATGATCCTATTTAAATAGAATTCTAGGGAATGTATTATAAATACAAGATGAGATAAAATCTTTTTATCCTATGTCATTTGTGTGATTTTTAAAAAATCACTAGAACTATCATAGGAGGCAAATGTTACATTATTCTCCATACATTGCTCTCACTCAGTATTGAAGAATAGACATCTGAGATACAATCCAGAAGATCAAAGCTGGACTTTGCAATAGATTTGCTATCCCAAAAATTCACAGGTGTTTAACGAGTAAATACCTATGTGTTGCAATTAATTATATAGGAGCATGTTAGGAATATAGTCAATGTAAGGTGAATTAAACATCTAAGATAGATCCTCAGAAGATGAGTAAAATAAGATTTCCTTACAATTGATATCAGAGTCTGGGATCAGTATCTTGGCTTGGTTGGATTAATTCACGTTTGATTATTACGTGCGCTATAATTAATCAAAGATCCATCGTTCATCGTGGCTCAAGTATTTTGTTTTATCGTTGAAATCTTTTTTCACCACGAGAAAATTTGTGGTTATTTAGAATTTATTTTTTGTAAATTATATCTATAAAAACGAAGAACAAAGACGAAGAACATGAAGAACGGGACGATACGATGAGTCACGATGGGTTACGTGCAAGCAGTAGCATGCGACAGACGACGAGCAAGCGCCGCACGCCCGCACACGAGTGGAACAACAGCCTGGCAACAGCATCGCTACAGTCTGGCGCTCGGGCGGACCCGATGCACGGGTCGTGCACAGATGTACGAGGCACTTGATAAACGCGCATTTTACACGTTTATTGTTGATATTTAAAGATGAGTTTAGATCATTTAATGTGCGTTTATGTATCGATTCTTAATGTTTCATCTATTTCTAGAAGATACTGCTCTTGGGTGTTCCTTTGACGTTTTGTAGGTTTATATGTTGATAATCGAAGCAAGGAACGAAGACGAGCCAAAATGACGTTCTGCCCAGTTCCCAGCGACCAGCCTAGCGACCGCTAGGCTGGCAGCGAGGCACCCAATGGCGTCAGAGGAGAGAAGGTCATGAAGTCGCGGCGCGAAAGCGACACGCCCAAAGCCGAGATAGCTACTGTACGATTTCTCGCGGCCCTTGCTAGCGGTCGCTAGCCAGGCCGCGAGGCTACCCTGCGAGCGAGAGCAGAGACCGCGAGCGAAGAAGAGCGCGCGGGAGATACCTCGCGGTCGAGCTAGCGACCGCGAGCAGCGATCGCGAGACGGCGCGGCAGATGAGAAATTAGGGTTTCCATCCCTATATATAAATAGGGGATCAACCCCACTCGCGCCTCCTCAGACCCAGACGACCCCAGAGAGCCTTTTATTCAGTTTTTCCTCTGTTTTTGCCTTTCTTTCGCTTCCGTTTAGTTCTAGATTACATTCTTGCATTGTTCTAGTTTAGTTTATCGCTTTGCTTTTGTTCGGAACGTTTTGTCCGATCGTTTTCCTTTGTTTTCCGTTCTTTCACTTGGGATTGGATTCAAGACCAACCATTGTTCATCCAACGTTTCATCACGAGTTTTATATATTTAATTTCCGTTTTCATGATTAAATCGTATTTTATTCCGTTTATTATGTCTGGCTAGATTTCCGTTCTAATCCTAGGGTTTGTATGATCCGATCCTATATGTTGTGATTCTGTTATTGCTATTTACCTTCCGGGCATTGATTCATGATTTTGGTGCTTATTTATATGTGTTGATTTCGATCAATCTTGATGCATATCTAGTTGTCGGTTAATTATGTAATTGTATTAATTGTCAATCGATCTTGAATGCATGATACGAATAAGCGCTCGAGTCGTAGGCGAGATAGGATATTCAGAGGAAGCATATTCTTAGTGATCCTTTTGGAGTTACTTGTTTTCACCTAGAATGATAGGAAAACTCGTAATCTCTCGCCGCAATTGTAAATCGAGTTGTTGGTTATATATGTGATCTTCCATCTTGTGCGGATTAAAATTGGTTAATAGGAGCAGGATAAACATACATTGTGGATAGGATTAATGCATCCCTGGGTTAGTCATCCTTATCTATTTTTAACATCCGAGTGTTTATTGCTTTATTTTATTTTACATTTTGTTACCTCCGCTTTGGATTGAAGTCCAAGCCTAAAATCTTACCAAACCATTTATGTTGCTTGGATAATGATGAATCATTGTTGAGTTAGCTTCGTGTTTTCGCATTACAATCCCTCGTGGATACGATACTCTGCTTACCTTCTATATACGCCTTTTACGTGTGAAAAAATTGAGCGATCAGCACTCGGCGGTGCGAGGACGGATGGGCAACGGCACAAGCAAGTGGGATGCTCGCATAGCGCACAGGCCTCAGCGCAAGGGTGAATGGCACTCGGCAACTCGTAAGTAGGCACTGACGACTGAGCATGGGCGGTACGGGTATCAGGAGACGACGGGAAGCGTGCGTGAGCATTGGGCGCACGCGACGTGCGGCCTCAACGTACGACCTGCGCACGCATACCACACATACAGCAATGCTCAGCGAGACGATGAGGGATGACAGATGTGTCTGGGTGGCATTGGGCTATGCCCTAGCATGCGGCCCATCCCACCTAGGCTGACCCAACCTGAACCCCTAACCCGACCCATTCGACCTGACTCGGATCCAAATTTTCCTACCCGACCCGGCAATATCACTGTTCCGAGTCAGTGATCGTTCAACTAATATTATTTTATCAAAAGATACAATATTGTTTTTACGAATTATATGCGATCGTATGCTTATGTGTTTACATTACTTTTTAGATATGTCTCTTACTCTGATTATCAATATGCTCGCATAACCCCTTATCCTATCCAAACTATAAAGAGTGGAAACGAAACATGGAGTATGTCCTTATCGCTGATGAACACATATTCGTGCTCACCACTCCCAAACCCGCTACCCTTATTGATGCATCAACTGATGAGCAATGAGAGTCAAACAGACTTTAGCATAAGTCAAACAATATGGCTAAGTGCTATATGATGACTACAATGCCAAAAGGTTTGCAGCTGCAGCATCAGTCGATGGTAGACACGATTGAGATCTGCTCAAGTCTCAAGAGTAAGATCGGGCAGTCGGATCGAACAGTCTGTTTCCACACGATGAGAGAGATCTTAGGGTGTAGAATGGAAGAAGAAAGTTCGGTCCATGAACATGTCTCCAACATGACTTATCTCATGGATAGTCTTGATCAGTTGGGAGGAGGTATCGATGGCTGTCACACCCCGACCTATCTAATCTTGTATTAATTGACTAATCGAAGTGCGACGGGCGGAAGGAAAATAAAATGACTAATTATTTCAAGAAACTCGCAAATAATAACAATTGTCATTTTAAAGAAAGACGAGTCATTGGACACGTGATTAATCAAATGATCAAAGTTGGACATAATTCAAACATCTTTGAAGAAGCGATACTACGATCTTTGACATAAATTCATACTTGTTTATCAAATGTCTAACCCATCAAGACTTAGATTATGCAATATTTTACAATCTGTAAATGAGTTGGAAACAAAAAGTAGGCGAGTTTATGTGTGAAGACATAAACACAGGGCAAACATAGGGACAGGACAAAATAAGTCTTCGCAAGATTCAATCTCCGTTGTCATCTCTCGACACTACTGCACATTTAGAAATACATGCGGGCATGAGTACTTGATGCACTCGATGGGCAATTGCGAAAACAATCAAACATGCTCTTAGAGATATATAATCGACTTGCCACTTTCTTAGATTCACGGGGTTTTAGAAATAACCTATGAATCAAACTTTACAAATCACTTACTTCATGATCAATGCACGTGCTAACAATTCTAATCATAACATGTCCGCAGACAATCTTATATAAACACCATATCGACAAGACTCTTGTGTTGAGAAGTAGGCCTCCTTCTCAAACACCTCGCCAAAGGCCACCGTGTAAACAAACCCTTACTAGCAACTGCCTAGCATGGGGCCGATATCGTAAATCTCTCGTAGATAGGCAATATGCAATATGCTCAAAACAGCAAGTCAATTAACTTTATAAAAATTCACATGCTTAATATCATAAACTTGTGCATAAACATATTTTAGTTTGGAAAGCCCACCTGGAAATCTGGTTTACTCGAGACTTTCTATCTTTCCTTTCTTGATCTCTATTCTGCTTCCACTTGTTCCTTAAAAAGGAAATAAGAAGAATAAATACGAGAAAGAGGAACTAAGAGTTTCCAACTCTTGAGCCTCTACTAAAATTCTCTCAATACTCTATGGTTAAGCTAAGCTCTACTAGGTCAATGCATCCAACATTCAATGTACTGAGAAAGTATTTTATGAGAACGTTAATCTTTTCAATTCCTATATATAAGGAATACCATATCTCTATAATAAAGTCTTTAACTTTCAAATCTTTTCCTTTAGAAACTTTGATCAAGTAAGTCTTGATCAAGTTACAGAATCATAAGAATCCCTATTTTAAAATCAAATCTCAAATATCAAGCCAAAATCACAAAGTCCTTTGTAATTTGCAAACTAACGAAATCTAGATTTTTCATACTAATATCGAAAAATCCCAATAACTCAAAATAAGCTACTTTCATATAGTAGATCATACTTATGAAATTAAACAACTCAAATAAAATCAAATCGATAATTTCTTAAGACTCCATAAGCATACTAATTTAGGGATTTTCATATGAGTCGATTTTAAATTCCGATTTCTTTCACCAAACATGATCTAATACATGTTATTGTATAACCACTAACTTATTTTAAACAAACAAGAACCAAATCATCTTCAAATCAAGGCTATAGGTTTCGGTCATGAGAGGAAAATTGGAGGGTTCGATTTTTATTTTTGAAATCGACTCTAAACATGCTCAAACATCTTTAGTTACATGAATACAAGCTCAATTTAAGAAATCATCAACTATTCCTCAACATAAGAATTAGGGTTCTTAACTAAAATTTGAGTTTTCATGAAAATAAACAATTTAAATCATAGATCCAACATAAATCATCTCTAAAAGGGTAGATCTAAACATATATTAACTAAAGATCGAAGAACGGAAACTCTTTGGTACAAGACCAAAATGGCCGAATATATGGGAGTTGAGGAAGGAAATTTTTCTTTGTTTTCTCAACATAATATCACTCAAAATATGTAGATCTATGCATACATGTACTAAAAATCGAAGAACAAAAACCGTAAGAAAAGGGTCTATATGGCCGAATCACATGGGGGTTTGGGGGTGGGTTTTCATTTTGATTTTTACTTCAAAACTTGAATAAGATTAGAGATCTACCTCTTTAAGACGTCGATCTACCGATTTGAAGAAGATTGGAAGCTTGTATCGTGATCTTGGAAAAGAAAATTTAGTGTGTGTGTGTAGGTGTATTTGAAAATTTTGAGGAAGAATGGAAGAATGGAGCCCTTTGCTAGCTTATACATATATATAGAAATTCCCTTTCTGTGGTCGAGAGTTCAAACCCCACCAAACGTCTCTATGGGTTTGATACATATGCACAGCAGTGGGTTTTAGCCTAAGGTGGCGGTGATTTCCATGATATCAAAAAAATAAAAATTCTAAGACACTATTTAAGGCTTCTTTCATAAGCTATTAAGAGTCTTCTAGAATAAGCTATAAAATGGCTTCCATGATAAGCTAATACTTTAGCTTCTTTGAGAAGCTAATTGTTTCTAGAATTTTCTTGGCTATAATATAAGCTTAATATAATAATATGAAGCATTTTTTGAAATTATCAATTCCACCTAAAGCAATTAGAAATATAGAAATTTCTAGCAATTCGAAACTTTCACAAATCACTCTTTTTGAAACAACATTGAAATAGAACAATAAATTGAAATTTATTGTTAAACCAATCAACTTTAAAATTCTAAGATAAATCTTTGAGTTAAAACTTTATGAAATCTTATCTGATGATGCATTGTCCCTAGTCATTCACGTAATTAATTTCTAATTAATTACGTACTTAGCGCTTTAATAGAGCTATGAGAATCTGGGGTATTACATTCTCTCCCCCTTAAAAAAATTTCGTCCCGAAATTTAGTACCTCCGTAAATAGCTCGGGGTACTTTTCTTTCATCTAAACTTCAAATTCTCAAGTCGCTTCTTTTAGGCCATGATGCCTCCATAGAATCTTGACTAAAGGAATCGACTCATTCTTTTAGTTGTTGATTCTTTCGATCAAGAATACATTCTGGCTTTCTTCATAGCTTAGATATTGTTCAGGAACAATATTCTCTTGATATATGATGTGTTTTGGATCAAACACATATCTTCGTAACTGCGACACATGAAACACATATAGATATTGCCGAAACTTGAAGGCAAAGCTAATCTGTGGGCGACTGACCCAAATCTTCTCTAGAATTGTACGGTTTAATTAATCTTGGTACGAGCTTTCCTTTAATTCCAAAGCGATGTATTCCTTTGGAATGAGACACTTTGAAGAATACAATGTCTTCAATCTTGAAGCTTAGCTCCGTACGTCTTTTATTTGCGTAGGACTTTTGACGATCTTAAGCTTCTTGGATTCTTTTCTTTATTTGTCGTACGATTACGACCATTTCTTCAATCGCTTCTGGTCCAAGCACTTGTCTTTCTTCAACTTTGTCCCAATAAAGCGGTGATCTACACTTTCTGCCATAAAAGGCCTCATAAAGCGTTATATAAATCGTTGTTTAGTAACAGTTGTTGTATGCGAAAATCAATCAATGGTAGGATTTGCTACCGTTGATCTCCTTGATCTAATATCAAGATTCTGATCATTTCTTCTAGCATCTATATGGTCCTTTTTGATTGACCATCTGTTTGCGGATGAAACGTTGTACTGCAATTCACTCTTGTACTCATCTCTTATTGAGATTTCACCCAAGACGAGATGTAAACTTGGAGTCTCTATCTAAGGTGATTAAGACGGGTACTCTATGCAACGTACTATCTCTCGAACGTATATCTGAGCTAACTTGTTAGGTCCATTCGTAATAGGGATCGGGATAAAATGAGCACACTTCGTGAGTCGATCGATTATCACCCAAATAGCCGTATTACCACGCTTTAATTTAGGTAAACTAGTCACGAAATCCATGGCTATGTGATCTCATTTCCACCGAAGAATCTTCAGTGGTTGCAACTTACCATACGCTGCTGGTGCAAAGCTTTAATTTGTTGACACGTTAACATTGATCAACAACGAGGCTATCTCTTGCTTTATTCCTACCCACACAAACATTTGCTTTAGATCTTGATATATCCTTGTGCTTCCTGGGTGTGCGGTGTAGGGCGTGTTATGAGCTTAACTCATAATCTCGTTCTTTAAATCATCCTTATTGGGTACGCACATCATGTTTCTAAATATGATTGCGTTATCCCTAACTTCAGGATATTCTTCTGGCATTTCTGTTTTAATCTTAACTCATAGCTTCTCTATATGTTGATCTTATCTTTGATCTTTCGCGATTCTTGCTCTCATATCGGGGTAACGACAAGAGCGGATATAATCTCTTTTCGTAATTTCAGGTGGTAGCATCACTTGCAAACTCATCTCTTCAAATTCTTTGATCAACTCCTCTCTCCGAGTAAGGACGAATCCTAACTGGATTTGGCTTTTTCTACTGAAAGCATCAGCGACAACTTTCGCTTTTCTAGGGATATACTTGATCTCACAATCATGATCTTTTACTAGCTCTAGCCATCTTCTCTGGCGCATGTTCAAATATTTCTGCTTGAAGAAGTACTTCAGGCTCTTGTGATCAGTAAAGATCTCACACTTGGATCCATGCACAAGATGTCTCAAATTCTTTAGAGCATGAACAATAGCTGCCAATTCTAGATCGTATATAGGATATACGGGCTCTTGAGGTCTCAACTATCGTGAAGCATAAGCTATCACTCTTGCTTCTTGCATCAGGACAAATCTTATTCCACTCTTTGATGCATCGGTATACAGAGTATACCATTTGTCTGATTCTGGTATCGCCAAAACTGGCGTGGTAGTCAATCTGTTCTTTAACTCTTGACTACTTTCTTCATATTCTTGAGTTCATTGGGACATAATTCCTTTCTGAAGGTATGGAGTCATAGCTCTCGCAATCTTGGAGAATCCTTCTATGAACCTTCGTAATGTCCTGCTAAACCCAAGAAACTTCGAGTCTCTATCTGTGTCGTCGGCGATTTCCAATCGCGTACCGCTTGAACTCTAGCGGGGTCGACTCTGATTCCATCTGATGTAATAATATGTCCAAGGAAATTCACTTCCCTTGGTCAAAACTTAGATTTGCTAATCTTAGCGAACAATCGTTCTATTCTTAATGTCTGTAGAACGGTTCTCAACTATTCTTCATGTTCTTGCTCGTTCTTCGAGTACACGAGAATATCATCGATAAAACATCAAACAAATCTTATCGAGATAATTGTGGAAAACACAATTCATCAAATTCATCAAATTCATAAACACAGCTGGTGCATTCATCAAGCCCCATGGCATTACTACGAACTCGTAGTGGCCATACTGCGCTCGAAACGTAGTCTTGTCTATGTCCTTCTGACGAATCTTTGATTGATGATATCCTGACTTCAGGTCGATCTTTGAGAAAACACTGGCATATTTCAATTGATCGAACAAGTCATCGATCTTGGGTAAAGATACCTATTCTTCAAGGTTGGCTTGTTCAACTCTCTGTAATCAATACATATCCTTAGAGTTTCATCCTTCTTTTTGACAAATAGAATTGGCGCTCCCCAAGGAGATACACGAGGTTGAGTACAACCTAGGTCCAAAAGTTTTTGCAATTGGATCCTTAACTCCTGTAATTCTTTTGGGGCCATTCTATAAGGTGCTTTTGAAACAGGTTTTGATCCTGGTCCTTACTCAATGGAAAAATTCTAATTGTCTGTCCGAAGGTAGCCTTGGTAATGTTTCAGGAAAAACATCCTGAAATTCTCTAACCACGGTACATCTCCTACCTTCTTCTCGGACTTGACATCGACATTCAGATATACAAGGTAAGTACAATCTTCCTCGTTCTTCATCAGCTTCTCGGCTTGTAAGGCTAAGACATAGGAACATGGATTCTTCTCTTCTTAATGCCATAAAACAGGTAGGTTCTCTTTCTGGTGGCTGAAACGCTATTTCTCTTTGCTCGAAACATATCGTTGCATAATACGCTGTCAATCATTACATTCCTATATAAGATCCACGTCCTTCTTATGCAATGGCTGCAGCGATCTCGTTCTAAGCTTAAGGGATACTAGTTCGTAATCTAGGTTAGAACGTACGTGCATGATAACGATAGATCCATCAAACGGGGTAAGCACATTGAAATCTTGTGCGGCACGTTCGCTGTTGAGCTTAAGAACATCTGCCAAGTTGCTTGGCGTTCTTCTCAAGGTGTATTTAAGAGAGGGTGTATGCTCTTTGATATAGAGGTTGGTGCGGTCGAGGCGTCGGTGATTGCGGTTACGGTGACGAGGACGGTTGCGGCGACGGCGATGGCGACGGTTGCGGTTTATGTAGCGGCATCTCGATCTGACGAAATGGTGACTTTGGATATCCACTTACGGCTTTCATTGGTTGCGTCTATCTCGGATGATTCTGCTTTCCTCCGTCACTAGTCGTTCTATAACGGTTGAAATTATTTGCATAGTGGCCCACTTGTCCACATGCGTACCAATCTATTACTTGCCTCGCAAACCGGAATGTACTGCTACATTTGGGACTCGTTTGCATTCTTGATGACTTGGGAAAGATTGTCTGCGCAGGGCGATTAGGTTTCGCTATCGCCTCTCGTTTAGGAAGGTCTTATTCTCTAATTCTTTTCCTTTTGACTTCGATCCGGAAGGAGAAATCTTGGTGAGGCTTGCCAAAATAATTACGATTTCTTGGCGTAATCTAGCACGAAACAATTTCGCAATCTTCTCATCTATCTCAGCTTTAAAAGAAGCATAACGGGTTAGACTGCATAATTTACGATCATATTCTACCGCAGTCTTTTTGCCTTGCTCAAGTTCGCAATTTCAATCTCTTTCTGTTGCTGTAACTTTGAGGTATATACTTTTCAAACAATTCTCCCTTGAATTGTTCCCACGTAAAATTCTCCAATTGCTCAGGAGCAAGAACTTTCTGACACAGAAAAAGCTCTGCAATTCTACGATCTACTTGAGGAGGAGAAGGTACAGGTAAATCTTTAAGAAGAATTTGCACTTTCTTGTTCTTCCTCTTCAGAATATACAAAAGCTAGGAAAACTTTGCAAATTGAAGTTTTCAAGCATATAGATGCTTTGGTATCTCGGCAAAACATATCCGGTACGGCTTCTCAAGCACACTACCACATCAAGATATCTATAGGTATCACTAGCATGTATGTACACATATATACTTACATGTGCATCCATACTGCTCTACAAACCGCCACTTCCTCCTCTTGTCGCTACTAGCTTCACTCGCTCACGGGTCGTCGTTGTCGACATCATTTCCTTCTTCCATCTCTACTACTCCATTCTCACCGCCATTACGGCTTCATTGAGTCTGGTGTCTCTACATCTTTCTCAATCTCGTGAGATGGCGGATCAATAGCACACTCGGAAAATGAGTACAAGGAATTACTCCAAGATAAAGGATATCAAGATCACCACAAAGACATTTGACTGATATCTAGGGGCTGTAGTTGTGCTATGCCAACAACTGGTAAAAACTCAGGTTCATACATAAAAATTCTTGAGACACCTGAAGGTCTCGATAAACTAGTTTGAGTCTCTTCTGGGACCTCTAAGGAAGAAGTCTCAGGAACATGAGAAAATGAATAGACTCAATCAATGTAGGGATCTCAGGAGATGCGAAAGACTGACCATACCAATCTAGGTAAATAGGAAACATTTCGGTACTGAGCTAAGAGAAATCGAACTATGTAAAAGCTACATCAGACTCGGTATAGACAATTGAGTTTCTGGTAAAGATGACTCTATCTCTAGAGTATAGATACTAACGTCATAATCAAGAATAGAAGAATCAACATTAATGGGTTTAAGATCCTCATCATCGTCATCTTTAAAAGGAGAAGAAGAGCACCAGCCAACTGGAACTGATGAACAGCTGAAATAAAATCAGCAACATGGGAATTTGAACCAATAGAAAGACTCAAGTATACATAATCTCGAGGCGATGGTAGCTAGAAGTCTGGGAAGATTAGCTTGCTCGGAAGCTATAAAACCAGGCTCAATGTAATTAATGGCAACAGCAACGACAAATCTTGCCACTTCTTTGGCAATAAACAATTCAATCGGAGTATTCCATCTAGTCCCAATATGCCGTGATCAAATGCCTTCTTTCTCCACATCTACTATTCCTTACTATCATACAGAATCTACTACTAATGACTACTGCTTGGATCAGGCTCTTCACTCCTGGTGATGTTCCTCTTTATCGCAACTTCACTGGTTGCTGCTTCTTCTTCAAAGAATCATTCGATCTCATCTTCCCAATGGGATCGCCAGATCTGGGTCGCCGCAACTGCAAAGGTTCCATCTCCTCTTCATTGTAGTCCGCTTTGGTGATTTAGGAGCATTGGGGTTGTTGTCATGCGAAATTACTTTAAACTCAGGATATAGGATGTATGGGTCAATAACGAAAGACATTTCATTGACTGGGAGGTACTCAAGCTTGCACTTACCAACGGACTCAATATGTTCAGGTTCATACCGATAACATCCGGAAAGACACGATGGTCTAGAAGAACCTGGTCCCTCATCTTCGTGAGGAGGTGACACTTGAAATGTATGAATCTCTTGTAAACAACTAGGAATATCGGTGAAATTGGGTGGGACTCGGGAGTTATGACGAGTGTCGGAGAGGCTGCGTGAATTGGCAAGAGCCGTGAACTACTTGTAAATGTAATTACTAGGGCCAACTGAGAAGACATGGATCATCAAAATAAATCGAATAAGAAGGCGAGCCAAAACTAACGGCTTCTCTAATAGATCCGCATCAATTTTCGGTATCCTTTGGACCGGGATAGGAAAAGAAATATTTTCGGCGGGATACATATCAACAAACCACGGATCTAATGCATGGGTAATCATCGATCATCGTGACCACGATGGATATCCGAGTCCATCAATAGAGGAGAATCATCGGCTCAACAATGTCGGGAACTAAAGGAGTGCGATCAATCAACATAGACTCATCAAATCTCGAGCAAGAATTTAAAGAGGTAGTACATCAATGGCGGTGGGAGAAAGATCATACTACCTCACATAATGCTCCGCAAAGAGTCGATTTAATATGAGAATGAAAATGATCGAGAAAGAATAGTCACACGGGATGGATCTTGATGATCCCGATTCAATGCTCGAGCGAGCATGGAATCCAAAGAAATTCCCGACTTTTCGAGATTTCTAGAAAAGTGGATATAATCAAAAGCACTTGGAAGAAGCCCATCCTTGCCAATATCTGTGCAAGACTTGAATCGATCGGAGTATAGCGTCAAAATCATTAACCCCATGTCGCTAACGTAAACCGGTTCCGACGGGCGCCGAAAATCGAGAAGTTCGCATCGCTCGACCTAAGCTCATAGAATGCATGCAGACGTCCAATCACAACGGTCTAACTCTAGTACTATTAAGCGGCGTAGTCCGCATCCTAATTAATCGTAACCTAAACATCAGGACAATCACATCGATATGTCCCATTTCCCCAACTTGGGATACTAATCAAATTGCATGTAAAGACCTCACAAAGCCATAAGCAATGCAAAAAGAATTCTGAACTCATTATGAAAAATCAACTACTTGTACCTGATCGTGCTGGAGATGACGGACTTGAGATGCTGAGCTCACATGATTTAAGACAACTGGGTTAGACTCAAGAAAGACTCACAGGACCAGAGTGAACAACTGCTCTGATACCATTCTGTCACACCCCGACCTATCTAATCTTGTATTAACTGACTAATCGAAGTGCGACGGGCGGAAGGAAAATAAAATGACTAATTATTTCAAGAAACTCGCAAATAATAACAATTGTCATTTTAAAGAAAGACGATTCATTGGACCTGTGATTAATCAAATGATCAAAGTTGGACATAATTCAAACACTGTTTAGCAACTGATACTATGATCTTTGACATAAATTCATACTAGTTTATCAAATGTCTAACCTATCAAGACTTAGATTATGCAATATTTTACAACTGTAAATGAGTTGGCAGCAAAAGAGTAGATGAGTTTATGTGTGAAGACATAAACCCGGGGCAAACATAGGACAGGATAAAATAAGTCTTCGCTCAGCATTCAATCTCCGTTGTCATCTCTCGCACTACCGCACATTTAGAAATACATGCGGGGCATGAGTACTTGATGCACTCGGTGGGCAATTGCGAAAACAATGAAACATGCTCTTAGAGCTATATAATCGACTTGCCACTTTCTTAGATTCACGGGGTTTTAGAAATAACCTATGAATCAAACTTTCTGAAATCACTTACTTCATGATCAATGCACGTGCTAAGAATTCTAATCATAACATGTCCGAGACAATCTTATATAAACACCATATCTACTCACTCTTGTGTTGAGAAGAGGCCTCCTCTCAAACACCTTGGCCAAAGGCCACCTGTGTACACAAACCCTTACTAGCAGCTCGTCTAGCATAGGGCCGATATCGTAAATCTCTCGTAGATAGGTAATATGCAATATGCTCAAAAACAGGCAAGTCAATTAACTTTATAAAATTCACATGCTTAATATCATAAACTTGTGCATAAACATATTTTAGTTTGGAAAGCCCACCGGAAATCGGTTTACTCGAGACTTTTCTGTCTTTCCTTTCTTGATCTCTATTCTGCTTCCACTTGTTCCTTAAAAGGAAATAAGAAGAATAAATACGAGAAAGAGGAACTAAGAGTTTCCAACTCTTGAGCCTCTACTAAAACTCTCTCAATACTCTATGGTTAAGCTAAGCTCGCTGGAGTCGATGCATCCAACATTCAATGTCTTGAGAAAGTATTTTATGAGAGCGTTAATCTTTTCAATTCCTATATATAAGGAATATCATATCGCTATAATAAAGTCTTTAACTTTTAAATCTTTTCCTTTAGAAACTTTGATCAAGTAAGTCTTGATCAAGTTACGTAATCATAAGAATCCTATTTTAAAATCAAATCTCAAATATCGAGCCAAAATCACAAAGTCCTTTGTAATTTGCAAACTTACTAAATCTAGATTTTCATACTAATATAGAAAAATCCCAATAATTCAAAATAAGCTACTTTCATATAGTAGATCATACTTATGAAATCAAACAACTCAAATAAAATCAAATCCATAATTTCTTAAGACCCATAAGCATACTAATTTAGGGATTTTCATATGAGTCGATTTTAAATTCCGATTTCTTTCACCAAACATGATCTAATACATGTTATTGCATAACTACTAACTTATTTTAAACAAACAAGAACCAAATCATCTTGAAATCAAGGCTATAGGTTTCGGCCATGAGAGGAAAATTGGAGGGTTCGATTTTTATTTTTGAAATCGACTCTAAACATGCTCAAACATCTTTAATTACATGAATACAAGCTCAATTTAAGAAATCATCAACTATTCCTCAACATAAGAATTAGGGTTCTTAACTAAAATTTGGGTTTTCATGAAAATAAACAATTTAAATCATAGATCCAACATAAATCATCTCTAAAAGGGTAGATCTAAACATATATCAACTAAAGATCGAAGAATGGAAACTCTTTGGTACAAGACCAAAATGGCCAAATATATGGTAGATCTAAACATATATCCCCATAACAATTACATAGACATAATGAAACGAGAAAAACTTACAAACCATTCATAGATAAATTCGTCTTCCAAATATCCGGAATCATTCAATCCCAATTGTTAATTCAAGTACAATAATTAAATGAGGAAAAGGAAAAGAAAGAAGAAAAAGAATGAAATCCAGCGTGTGCGTGAGAATGTGTGAAATATAGGTTTTGCGGTTGTTCTTTATATATATAAAACCCTCGAAAGCCCATTAAAAATATGCTGTATTGGGCCTGAAAATCACACACAACGCCTGACGGGATGAAACCGGCACTGGGTGAGGCTCTCTGTCTGGGCAAATGGACGGCACCCAGCACCGGACGTGGCCCATCAAGCGCTGGGTGTAAGCTTACATGCAGGCAACGGATGGCACCCGGCGTCGGACGCGCCCAACGGCGGCCGGGTGTAAGCTTCATGCGGAAAAGCGGATGGCACCGGCGCGGACGTGGCCTAGCGAGCGCTGGGTGTAAGCTTCTGTCTGGGCAAACGGATGGCTCCCACCGCCGAACACGGCCCAACGAGCGCTGGGTGAAGGCTTCTGTCTGGGCAAACGGATGGCACCCAGCGTCGGACACGACCCAGCGAGCGTTGGGTGTAGCGTTTGTCTGGGCAAACGGATGACATCTGCGCGGACGCGCCTATCCGGTGACTGGGTGATGCCTAGGCTACATTTTGTTTCGTTCCATCTTCTCTCGTCCGAACTCCGAATTACAATCCGTTTACGCCTACTGACTCTTATCGAGATGATCTTTAATATATTTAATTCTTGGCACATCCATTTCATTCTATTTAATGCTTTTTTTCTACAAAACATCGACACAAATAAAATAAGTCAGAATCGATAAATACTAATCAAATCAACGGTATAAATAGGACAAACTACTAAAAACGACATGCAAAACAATACCAAGATTAAGCACAAAATCATACTAAACACCTCCATTTCACACTGTTCACAATAAGTTTGGGGGAGTGGAAGAGTTTGTTTGGTTGAGAGTCCTTTTTATGTTCACAATAAGTTTGTCTTGTCTTTTGTTTTCGTTGTTGTGTCTGTCGATCAACGAGTTTAAGTGAAATGTGTTAATAGTGGCCAATGATGATAGAAATTTTCTGCAAAATATGTTGATGATGCACATGATGTGTTAGGAAACGAAGCATGAATGACTTGAGATTGCTTAGCTTGTTGTTTTTAACCATTTGCCTAAACCGTGAGACTTGAGCTTCACTGTATAAACATCATGTTACAGTTTCTTTTAAATGTGTGATATCGTGCATGTAATTGTCTTCTAGAACTTGCTGTATTTTCTGTGTCAAGATTGCAATATGTGTTTCGAATATGGAAAGGATAAAAGGTCATCTTTGTTAACCACATTTTCACCCATACACTAACCCTTTTATATATCATTTGTCACCTACTTTGAGCCTTTAATTAGATCTTATTATTTTGTTAGCTGGATGATAGGAGGTGAGGATGGATATGGGAATCAAAAGGGTTGAAGATTATTGATGTAGTTACATCGGGATTAGAACTAGAGAAGTACATCTGTGGAAAAGAATGGTACCCGTGTGAAAAAAAAAAGAATAGACCCTATAAGCTCTATTACAAAGAAAAGAAAAGAAAAGAAAAGAAAAGAAAAATGTTGTGAAAAAATGTGAGCATAAAGGGATTTAGTTATCAAAGTATAAGGTTCCTTATATTGCATAAACGTTGATTTAGCATGTTAGAAAGAAAAGGGGAAATGGACAAAGTCCATATGAGTTGAATGTATGAATGGAGGTGCTTGGAGTTATATTTGAGTAACTTAGCCATATATTATCCTACCTTAACCAATGTGCCTACATTACAACCTATGAAAATATCTTTTTGATCCTATTTGAACGCATTTGATGTGGTGGAGATATTAGAGAAATGGCAAGCCAATGGTAAGATTTTGCTTGGCATTGATCTTTGAGTGTATACACGTCCTTAATTTTCTTATGAGTTTGAGTTTACTCTATATTTTACATACATGCTGTTGTGAGGGTTGAATTGAATGAGATTTTTGCTTTCAATGGTTGTACATTGTCGAGTTGACTAATGTCGTCAGGTGTGCTAGTGTTTTCGAGCTTTGAAAGGTTTCTGAGGCTTGTTAGGGTGATCACCTTTGCTGACGCTCGTTGATCTTTCGTTGTGTCTTTCTTTATTTCTTTCTTTCTTTTTGTTAGTTTATGTTTGAGGACAAACAATGCTTCAAGTTTGGGGGTTTGATAAACGTGCTTTTTACTCGTTTATTGTTGATATTTTAAGATGAATTTAGATCTATTAAGTGTGTTTATATATTGGATCTTAATGCTTTTAGCCTTTTTTTTGGAAGATACTGCTCTTGGGTTCCTCTTTGGTGTCTTGTAGGCTTATAGGTTGATAATCGAAGCATGAAGCGAAGCACGAGCCTAAGAAGGACAAGAAAAAGGGCTAGCGGTCTCCTTCGCGACCGCTAGCCCAGTCGCGAATGCATGCGGAATCATTCTGCCCAGCAACTAGCGACCGACTTCGCCGCTAGGCAAAACGCCGCGACCGCGAGCCCTGCCCGCGAGAACCTCAGAAAAGCTTCTGCCCGATTTCACGTGGCCAAGCTAACGATCGTGAGACCGCCTGTGAAGCACAGCAAACGGGCACGAATCCAGCTACGAGCTTACCGAAGAAACGCGCGGCCTAGATCCTCACGACCGAGCTAGCGACCGCGAGCTCGGCCGCGAAGCGAGGCGGCTGGACGCAAAATTAGGGTTTCGCCTACGCCTATATATGTGGCATGCATTGCCTCTCGCGCCCCCAACTTCTCCAGCACGATTTTACTCTAGTTTTCTTCAGTTTTTCATATATTTTCACTTTAGCTTTGCTTTAGATTCATCTAGCATTAGTTGTTCCATTGTTTTACAATTGTTCTACGATTGTTATCGCTTTGGAGCGATTTAAATGCGAGCAATTTCGTAATTTCCTTTTTCACCGAGGTTGGGATCTGAACCCAACGATTGTTCTTCAAACTCCACACTACGGGTTTTATTTATATAATTTACATTTCTATGGTTAATTCTTATTTTATTTCAATTATTATGTCTCGCTAAATTCCTTGTTCTAATCCTAGGGTTTGTATGCTTCTTTCCTAAGTGTCGTGATTCCTGTTATTACTATTTACCTTCCAGGCATTGATTTGTGATTCATGTGCTTAATTATATGTGTTGATTTCTGATCAATCTTGATGCATATCTAGTTGCCGTTGAATACTTAACGGTTTTAATTGTCAATCGATCTTGAATACTGTCTGAATAAGCGCTTGAGTCGTAGCCGAGATCTGAACATTCGTAGGAAGCATATTCTTTGTGATCTTTTTGGGTTGCTAATTTTACCTTGAGGCGTAATGATAATAGGAAAATTAGTAATCTCTCGCCACAATTGTAAATCGAAATTGTTGTCTATATATGTGATCTTCCATCTTATGCGGATTAAAATTGGTTAATAGGAAGCAGGATAAACATATGCTGTGGGTAGGATTAATGCATCCCTAGGGTTAGTTCGTTTAATCTTGTTATCTCTTTGAACTTTTGTTATTTGTCTTTATTGCTTTGCTCGTTTTATTTTGATCCTGGCTTTGATTTTAATATTCGGAGTCCCAAAACCTTTTAAAAACCATATCTGTTGCTTGAATAATGATGAAGGATTATTGAGTTAGCTTCTGTATTTTTGCGTTACAATCCTTGTGGATACGATACTCGACTTACCTGTCTACTTGTACGTTTTCGTGTTAGAAATAGTGTGATCAATGACCATCTGACTCTTCTTGAAGAAGAGTTCCCTTTTGAAGTACCTGAGCATCTTGACCTTGATTTTGATATGTATGCCATTGATTTAGGTTGGTATGATCAATTAATCGCCATAAATGTCTCTCCACCCGATCATGCCCTATGAGTCTCCACCAGAACCCCACCTACTTTTCTTTTCAAGAAACCGAGATGGGATCATCGGACCACCGAGTCACGTGATCATTCAAGTATGAACCTGAGGTTTTGCAACCCATTGGTACTACCCAATTGCAGCCCCTTCAGTTAAGTGACATGTCGTTTATTATGGACCCTTCTACTCTTGATCCTGAGGTTAGATACTCCTATTCTACTTCCTTTGCTAATCATTCTTCTGAACTACCCCTGGGGATAAGTGTATTGAGGAGGTATCAGATGTAGAGGATATGGAAGATATATTAGAGGCAGATGTATGAGTCGAAGGAATGGATGAAGAGAATGGTATGTCCGCCCACGGAAATGGAGATAATTCACCAGCAATGATGGACTAGAAGTGAGATGGGAATAGATAAATAATGTTGTACATATGTAGATAAATAGTTGAGTAGGACTGATGTGAATAGCTATGGATGCATAAAGTTTAACCTAGTTAGTGTGTAGTATGGTAGACTAACTAGAATAGTTTTCCAATGCCTACTCTGCTGAGGCAAAATTTTCCTTTTTGCATAAGTCCTCTAAGAAGCTATTTTCCTATGATATAAAAACAAAATTTAAAGATATCTCTATTGTGTTGATTGTTGTTTTTCTTGCTTACTTTCAAACCTATTGTTTATACAATTGTGTGAACTTATTTACATGTAAACCTAATTGCTAAACATGACATTTTATCCGCATTCTTATAAATTACTTACTTAAATACTGCATATATTGTTCTCATTAACTCGAAATGCGGTATGCGCTAAAACGTCAAATCAATTCTGTAGTAGAAGAACAAGAAAGTGAAAATATACCTCAACCTCTCGAACGCACACCTCCTCAAACAACTCGAAAAATTTACGAATTATTACTTGACAAAATCCACCATCTTTCGATGGGCGGTAATCTGTTGAAGCGGAGGAATGGATTCGAACTATGGAAAGAATCTTTAAATTTTAGAATGCTCGGATAAGGAATGCCTTTGTGCATTTCCTTTCAATTGAAGGACCGGTGACTTCTAGTGGAATCACGCTAGAAAACTCTCACCCCGAGAGATTAGAGAATTTCACTTGGGAAAATTTAAAGAAGAGTTGTTTATAAGTATATTCGTCGGGTTACAGAAAGAAAAGGAAATCGAGTTTATGAATTTGAAACAAGGAAAGAAATCAGTGGCAGAGTATGATAGAGAATTTTGCAATCTATCCCGCTATGCTCCATACGAAATTGAAACGGATGAAAAGATGGCTGAATTGTTTCGTTCGGGTTTACGACAAGAACTTAGAGTCATTTTGGCAAGCCAGCCTGCCCTATCGTATGTTGAAACGTTGAATAGGGCTTTAGATATGGAATTGGAATCTGATCGGAAAAGATGGCCCTTTGTCAAATCCAACCCCATCTCAAATACAAACTCCCCAGAAGATGATGCCCCAGAATCAAAGGTTTAAAGGAAAAAGAAGATGGGAAACAAGAGACTTTCCAAATAAGAAACCTTGGCAAAGACCAAACCAAATTGTTTCAAGCTCTTTCCGACTACCCTTTCAAAATCAACCACAAATAATTCCAAACCCACCCAGGATACCTTTGTGCCCGAGGTGTAATAAAGCTTATACCAGAGTATGTAGATAGGGCACTAATAGTTGCTACAAATGTGGCCAAATAGGTCATTATGTTAACAACTGCCCAACCAGACAAAGGATCATTGGAAAGTGGAAGAAAGTCAACTTCCACTTAACAAGTGCCACAAATGAAAGCTATAGGTGGTAGTTCCCAACAGCAAATCCGGTTGACGTAGGCACCTCAAATCAGATGATTTTACCACCTCAGCCTCAACAAACCCAACCTCAATATCAGAGGGCGTTCTTAAACCCAATGCGACATGAACAGAATGCTGAAAATTTGGCAGGTATGGGAACATTAAATGGCATACCTATTATAATTCTCTTTGACACTAGAGCTTCACATTCTTTCATTTCTACAGCATGTGTAGATGTTTTAAAGCTGAACATAGAGCGAAGTAACCAAGATTTAAAAGTGATGACTCCTTTAGGTAAATCCATAATAATTTCCCACGTCTGTTCCGACTTAGAATTTGTGTTAGGAACTCTTAAATTGAAAGCAAGATCCTTACGAGTAATATCAATATGGGATGTGGATATTATCTTAGGAATGGACTGGTTAACTGAAAATTTTGCTTTAATTTGATGTGAACGACGGGAAATTTCGTTCCATCTTCCAGGAAAAAAACCTACCTGTTTCTATGGTGTTGAGATGAAGCGAAGAAGAGTTCCCATAATCTCGGTTACGTCTTCGAGAAGGCGATGAGGAAAAAGGAAACTTTTGCTTATTTGGTGTACTTGAATATTGATGATAAGTAAGAAAGAAGATTAGAGGATGTGCCGATAGTTCAGGAATATCCAGATTTTTTTCAGAAACATTATCGGGATTACCTCAAGATAGGAAATTGTAGTTTACAATTGATTTAGAGCCCGGATCGGCACCTATTTCAAAAGCACCTTACCGTATGGCACCTAAAGAGTTACAAGAGTGAAAATCTAACTTCAAGAACTCTTGGATTTGGGATTTATCCGACCCAGTGTGTCTCCATGGGGAGCATCTGTCTTGATCGTAAAGAAAAAGGATGGTACCCTAAGAATGTGCATAGACTATAGAGAATTGAACAAGCTCACCTTGAAAAATAGATATCTGTTGCCTCAGATAGACGATCTGTTTGATCAATTGAAAGGAGCTAGTATTTTCTCTAAGATTGATTTAACATCATGGTATCATCAGTTAAAGATTCGATCAGAAGATATTCCTAAGACTGCATTTCGAACACGATGCGGTCATTACGAGTTTGTAATGATGCTTTTGGTTTAACAAATGCTCATGCCGTGTTTATGGATTTAATGAATCGTGTTTTTCATGAATATCTCGATAAATTTGTCTTAGTATTTATCGATGATATTCTTGTTTACTCGAAAGATGAACAAGAACATGAGAGGCATCTGAGAATTGTGCTAGAAACTTTGAGAGTTGAAAAGCTATACGCCAAATTTAGTAAATGCGAATTTTGGCTGAGGGAGGTGAATTTTCTTGGACATATCGTATCAGCAGAAGGAATAAAAGTGGATCCTACTAAGGTACAAGCTGTACAAGAGTGGAAATGACCTACAACGCCGAATGAAATTCGGAGTTTCTTAGGTCTGGCAAGGTATTATCGTTGAAGGATTTTCCAAAATTGCAAGAGCAATGACTCAATTTCTCCGGAATGGATTAAAGTTTCAATGGACCAAAGAATGTGAAGAAAGTTTTCAAGAACTTAAGAAACGATTGACCTCAGCACATGTATTGACGGTACCAGAACCAAATCAAGAATTTACTCTTTATACTGATGCATCAAAGAACGGATTAGGATGCATACTCATGCAGGAAGGAAAGGTCATCGCTTATGCTTCACGGTAGCTAAGACCGCACGAACTTAACTATCCAACGCATGATTTAGAATTAGCTGCGGTAGTCCATACGCTAAAAATTTGGAGGCACTATTTGTATGGATCGAGATACGAAATTTTCATAGATCATAAGTGTTTAAAGTACTTCTTTGAGCAAAAAGAATTGAATATGCATCAAAGAAGGTGGCTTGAACTGGTCAAAGATTATAACTGTGAAATCAAATACCATCCCGGAAAAGCGAATGTAGTGGCAGATGCTCTGAGTCGAAAAGGTCAATGACAGTTTTGAAAAATTGAAGATAGAAGTAGTATTTCCACCAGATACCACTGAGAGTATCATATCTACGCTGGTGGTTGTACCAGACTTAAGGATGAGAATCGTAAATGCTCAACGACAAGATGGACAACTAGAAAAGTTGCAAGCTAAAATCAGAACGGAAGGATTACAAGATTATTATGAAGCTCGGGACAATGCAATTATGTTTCGAAATAGGATTGTGGTACCCAACAACCAAGAGCTAAAGGATGAAATCATGAGTGAATCTCATAATTCGTTTTATACGTCGCATCCAGGAAGCACGAAAATGTATCAAGATCTTAAACAACAATTCGTGTGGACTGGAATGAAACAGGATATAGCATCATTCGTAGAACGATGTCTAGAATGCCAACAATTCAAAGCACTACATCAAAGACCATATGGAAAGCTACAACCTCTAGAGATTCCTGAATGGAAATGAGACCATATAGCCATGGATTTTGTAACAGGATTACCAAGATCAAAGCGTGGAAACACTACTATATGGGTAATTGTGGATCATCTTACCAAATGCGCCCATTTTATTCCAATTCCTATTAGCTATGGAGCTAACAAGTTAGCCAAGATATATGTTCGCGAAATAGTACGGTTACATGGAGTACCTGTATCTATCACTTCAGATAGAGACTCTAAATTCACATCACAATTTTGGTCGAGTTTCCAAAAGGAATTATGGACACAATTAAATTTTAGTACAACTTTCCATCCTCAAACGGACGATCAGACAGAAAGAACTATTCAAACGCTTGAGGACATACTCCGAACAGCAGTGCTAGATCGAGGCGAACAATGGGAACAAGCCTTACCGTTAATTGAATTTGCTTATAACAATAGTTATCAAGCTATAATTAACATGGCGCCATACGAAGCACTCTACGGTAAGAAAAGTAGATCGCCTCTCTATTGGGACAAGGTCGAAGAAAGAAAAGTGTTGGGACTGGAGGTAATTGTCACAACCCGACAAGTCAAGGTTAAAGTTCGGCAATGGAAAATGTGGTTGAGAATTATGTATGAAGACATCACTCTCTGGCCATGAAAACATATGACCATCAAATGAATAACATCGATCAATTTTTAATATTATCATGAATCAAATTACTTAGAGAAGCTCCTTCACGCAGCATTCGATTCCAGCATCCTCTCAAGCTCAACCTGCATATTTAGAAATATATGCAGGGCGTGAGTACAAAAATGTCTTCTCATCTTTTCAACTTTATAAAGAGCATCACGGATTGATCTGTAAAATTCACGATCATATAATGCGACAATCTTCTTTCTTAGCTTCATGCTTGTAAACTAAATTTATTTCCGTTTACAGAATTCCGAGGTATATACTTTTCGTACGATTCATCCTTGAACTGTTTCCGCGTAACATTCTTTAATAGCAGCTGGGTTATCCATTTCATTAAAAGATAAAAGATCTTGACGTAGAAAGACTCTACAATTCTACAATCGGTTTAAGAAGAGAAAGTACAAGTAAGTTTTTAACTTTCAAATCTTTTCAATTCCTATATATAAGGAATACCATATCTCTATAATAAAGTCTTTAACTTTCAAATCTTTTCCTTTAGAAACTTTGACCAAGTAAGTCTTGATCAAGTTACAGAATCATAAGAATCCCTATCTTAAAATCAAATCTCAAATATCAAGCCAAAATCACAAAGTCCTTTGTAATTTGCAAACTAACGAAATCTAGATTTTTCATACTAATATAGAAAAATCACAATAATTCAAAATAAGCTACTTTCATATAGTAGATCATACTTATGAAATCAAACAACTCAAATAAAATCAAATCCATAATTTCTTAAGACTCCATAAGCATACTAATTTAGGGATTTTCATATGAGTCGATTTTAAATTCCGATTTCTTTCACCAAACATGATCTAATACATGTTATTGCATAACTACTAACTTATTTTAAACAAACAAGAACCAAATCATCTTGAAATCAAGGCTATAGGTTTCGGTCATGAGAGGAAAATTGGAGGGTTCAATTTTTATTTTTGAAATCGACTATAAACATGCTCAAACATCTTTAATTACATGAATACAAGCTCAATTTAAGAAATCATACACTATTCCTCAATATAAGAAATAGGGTTCTTAACTAAAATTTGGGTTTTCATGAAAATAAACAATTTAAATCATAGATCCAACATAAATCATCTCTAAAAGGGTAGATCTAAACATATATCAACTAAAGATCGAAGAACGGAAACTCTTTGGTACAAGACCAAAATGGCCGAATATATGGGAGTTGAGGAAGGAAATTTTTCTTTGTTTTCTCAACATAATATCACTCAAAATATGTAGATCTATGCATACATGTACTAAAAATCGAAGAACAAAACCGTAAGAAAAGGGCCTATATGGCCGAATCACATGGGGGTTTGGGGGTGGGTTTTCATTTTGATTTTTACTTCAAAACTTGAATAAGATTAGAGATCTACCTCTTTAAGACGTCGATCTACCGATTTGAAGAAGATTGGAAGCTTGTATCGAGATCTTGGAAAAGAGAAAATTTAGTGTGTGTGTGTAGGTGTATTTCGAAAATTTTGAGGAAGAATGGAATAAATGGAGCCCTTTGCAAGCTTATACATATATATAGAAATTCTAAGACACTATTTAAGGCTTCTTTCATAATCTATTAAGAGTCTTCTAGAATAAGCTATAAAATGGCTTCCATGATAAGCTAATACTTTAGCTTCTTTGAGAAGCTAATTGTTTCTAGAATTTTCTTGGCTATAATATAAGCTTAATATAATAATATGAAGCATCTTTTGAAATTATCAATTCCACCTAAAGCAATTAGAAATATAGAAATTTCTAGCAATTCGAAACTTTCACAATCACTCTTTTTGAAACAACGTTGAAATAGAACAATAAATTGAAATTTATTGTTAAACCAATCAACTTTAAAATTCTAAGATAAATCTTTGAGTTAAAACTTTATGAAATCTTATCTGATGATGCATTGTCCCTAGTCATTCACGTAATTAATTTCTAATTAATTACGTACTTAGCGCTTAATAGAGCTATGAGAATCTGGGGTATTACATTCTCTCCCCCTTAAAAAAATTTCGTCCCAAAATTTAGTACCTCCGTAAATAGCTCGGGGTACTTTTCTTTCATCTAAACTTCAAATTCTCAAGTCGCTTCTTTTAGGCCATGATGCCTCCATAGAATCTTGTGTAAAGGAATCAACTCATTCTTTTAGTTGTTGATTCTTTCGATCAAGAATACATTCTGGCTTTCTTCATAGCTTAGATATTGTTCAGGAACAATATTCTCTTGATATAAAATGTGTTTTGGATCAAACACATATCTTAAATAGCTGCGACACATGAAACACATATAGATATTGCGAAACTTGAAGGCAAAGCTAATCATAGGCGATCGACCCAAATCTTCTCTAGAATTGTGCGGTTTAATTAATCTTGGTACGAGCTTTCCTTTAATTCCAAAGCGATGTATTCCTTTGGAATGAGATACTTTGAAGAATACAATGTCTTCAATCTTGAAGCTTAGCTCCGTACGTCTTTTATTTGCGTAGGACTTTTGAAGATCTTAAGCTTCTTGGATTCTTTTCTTTATTTGTCGTATGATTACGACCATTTCTTCAATAAACACGGTCCAAGCACTTGTCTTTCTTCAACTTTGTCCCAATAAGCGATGATCTACACTTTACGCCATAAAAGGCCTCATAGGCGTTATATAAATCGTTGTTTAGTGCGGTTGTTGTATGCGAAAATCAATCAATGGTAGGATTCGCTACCGTTGTTCTCCTTGATCTAATATCAAGATTCTGATAATTTCTTCTAAGTCTATATGGTCCGCTTTCTGATTGACCATCTATTTGCGGATAAAACGTTGTACTGCAATTCACTCTTGTACTCATCTCTTATTGAGATTTCACCCAAGACGAGATGTAAACTTGGAGTCTCTATCTAAGGTGATTAAGACGGGTACTCTATGCAGCGTACTATCTCTCGAGCGTATATCCGAGCTAACTTGTTAGCTCCATTCGTAATAGGGATTGGGATAAAATGAGCACACTTAGGTGAGTCGATCGATTATCACCCAAATAGCCGTATTACCACGCTTCAATTTGGGTAAACTAGTCACGAAATCCATGGCTATGTGATCTCATTTCCACCGAAGAATCTCCAGTGGTTGCAACTTACCATACGCTGCTGGTGCAAAGTTTTAATTTGTTAACACGTTAACATTGATCAACAACGAGGCTATCTCTTACTTTATTCCTACCCACACAAACATTTGCTTTAGATCTTGATATATCCTTGTGCTTACTGGGTGTGAGGTGTAGGGCGTGTTATGAGCTTAAATCATAATCTCGTTCTTTAAATCATCCTTATTGGGTATGCACATCATGTTTCTAAATATGATTGCGTTATCCCTAACTTCAGGATATTCTTCTGGCATTTCTGTTTTAATCTTAACTCATAGCTTCTCTATATGTTGATCTTATCTTTGATCTTTCGCGATTCTTGCTCTCATATCGGGGTAACGACAAGAGCGGATATAATCTCTTTTCGCAATTTCAGGTGGTAGCATCACTTGCAAACTCATCTCTTCAAATTCTTTGATCAACTCCTCTCTCTGAGTAAGGACGAATCCTAACTGGATTTGGCTTTTTCTACTGAAAGCATCAGCGACAACTTTCGCTTTTCTAGGGAGATACTTGATCTCACAATCATGATCTTTTACTAGCTCTAGCCATCTTCTCTGGCGCATGTTCAAATATTTCTGCTTGAAGAAGTACTTCAGGCTCTTGTGATCAGTAAAGATCTCACACTTGGATCCATGCACAAGATGTCTCAAATTCTTTAGAGCATGAACAATAGCTGCCAATTCTAGATCGTATATAGGATATACGGGCTCTTGAGGTCTCAACTATCGTGAAGCATAAACTATCACTCTTGCTTCTTGCATCAGGATAAATCCTATTCCACTCTTTGATGCATCGGTGTCTGAGTATACCATTTATGCGATCTCAGTATCGTAAAGCTGGCGTGGTAGTCAATCTGTTCTTTAACTCTTGACTACTTTCTTCATATTCTTGAGTTCATTGGGACATAATTCCTTTCTGAAGGTATGGAGTCATAGCTCTCGCAATCTTGGAGAATCCTTCTATGAACCTTCGTAATGTCTTGCTAAACCCAAGAAACTTGAGTCTCTATTGTGTCGTCGGCGATTTCCAATCGTGCATCGCTGGATGAACTCTAGCGGGGTCGACTCGATTCCATATGATGTAATAATATGTCAAGGAAATTCACTTCCCTTGGCCAAAACTCGAGTTGCTAATCTTAGCGAACAATCGCTCAATTCTTAATGTACGTAGAACGGTTCTCAAGTCGTTCTTCGTGTTCTTGCTCGTTCTTGAGTACACGAGAATATCATCGATAAAACATCAAACAAATCTTATCGAGATAATTGTGGAAAACACAATTCATCAAATTCATAAACACGGTGGTGCCATACCGAGCACGAGGTAGACTTTTCTCATCACGGTCGGCTTGAAAATCCGAGTCGACCAGGGGCGTTAGACTATCTGCATGGTAAACTAGCTGTAATCTCGAGTCCTTTTGGTGCCCGAGTATATGCTTCTGCGATCAATGTGCTTGTCGGGGTTAGGCGATATCTAGCTACTATGCTCTTGCCTGTGAGATATCGGCCTCGTGCATAGCATTGCGTACATGAGACTTCCTGGCGGAAGCGTAGGGAACTTGTCTCATTCCTCTATCTAGCCAAAGGCGCTGCGGTCATGGGTGGCGCCCTTTGAATAAAGAGCGCCATGTGCGAAGGTAGCAATCCTTTCTTGGCGGTCGCATACTAAAGCAGTAATCACAATATCAATGTAAGAGGCACGAGATAAGCTCGACATTTTCCTCTTGCGATCTCGGTAAACGCTTGATCGAGAATATGCGGCTTCATCTCTAAGTCTTTCATTTAAGCGATCGGATAAACAACTCTTTCGATCGATAACAACTTCACATTGTTGCCAAATAGAAGAATGTCATCTCGTAAAGTGCGAAATACCACATTATCGTTGACATCTAACCGATACACACAACTCACAGCTAAGCATTGGGTAAATCCATAGGACTTTACCACCTCGTCAACGTAAGTTCCATGATCTTGCATCATTGTCTTGTATCGCCTCATTTGTCGTCCATGGGTCGATTATTGCATGTTCGTTTTACGGGACTAAATCCGAAGATTCACCCGCGAACATAAATCGCTCGGGTTGACGAACAACCACCCCCTTCTGACAGTGCTATAGACATAATGACAGCGGTGGGTGCGATAACTTGTGGTTCTCTATCTTGCACAACTTCTTTGGGTGGGTACCACTTATGCGGTCGGTATCTCGGTGAAACTTCGACCCACTTCAATTTCTTGAAGTATCACGGTGTCGATCCTCCACTGAACCGCGACATCTCGTACCTTTGGTCTGTCGGTTGTGGAATCGATCGTCTTCTAATTCTTGAAGAATGATTTTAACTTTGGTTATGATTTTCATGTGGTCCTCTTCTAAGAATCGAGCATTAGTGCTAATAATGACCATCGATCCTTGGGACTATAGAATAAACCATCTTTAGTTATCTAGGATAGCGATAAACAGCCTTGCGTCGATCTAGCCTCAACTTGTCGGTCTTTTGTTCGGCCGTGTCTTTGGACCCCATATCCTTATGTGGTAAGCAGACTTCGCCCAAACCTGACTCGAAGGGGTCTTTTCGGTGACTTGGATGGTACTAGATTTAGCAAGTATGCATTGTTTCTAGGCGTACCCAGAACAAAATAAGCGATGTTGCGTAACTCGTCATTGATCTAACCATTTCAAAGAGTCCTGTTCTTGGCTCGACCACGTTTCTTTGTGGTGTGCCCGTTGAAATCTTGTTGGAGGTAATCCCATACTTCACTAGATAGTCCATGAACTCGTTCTTGAGGTATTAGCCACGATGATCGGACATGATGACTTGATACTCTTACCAGCTTCGTCTCCACTTGAGTCTTAAACTCTTTGAATTTCTCAAAGCATTCGGACTTGCGGTGGGCGGTATACGTATCCGTACCTTGAGTGTCGTCGATGAAAGTGACAAAATACCGTACCCTCCGCGAGCTTGTGTGGACATTGGTCCACACAGTCGAAATGGACTAACTCAACATTTCTTTGGCTCTATAACCCCCGGCTTTGAAGGGTGCGTGCGACATCTTACCTTCTATCGGAGTTCGCGGTGGAAATGGATAGCTGTGAGATTACCCAGCGCTCCATTCTTAGCAGGTCTTTGGATCCTATTTAGATTGATATGACCTAATCTAAGATGCCGAAGAAAAGTGGTGTCATCTTCTTGAAAACTTTCTCTTTTAGGGTTTATAGAAGATGCGACATAGTTATAGGTATTATGTTTTGCGAAATAGTATAAGCGAATTATATAAAGTGCCAACACGGATAACCGTCATTTCTTATGATAGAAACACCACTATCAAAATAACGAGAATATCCATGAGTAAATAATTTCAAAAGCGAAACAAGGTTCCGTCGAAAATCAGGCACATATAAAGCGTCTTTCAAAACTAAAGTTGTCCCAAAACATAAAAACATCTCCAGCTGCGAGAGCCTCGACTTTCGCGCGTTGCCCATGGAGATCGTTATCTACGCCATTAGCTAGCTCCCTTGTCGCGGAACCCCACAGGTGTAACAAACATGATCGATCGTGCCGTATCTACTACCCGAGAATGGGTAGAACAAGTCGCTAAACATGTTTACATTACTAAAGCAAATAAGCGTACCTTGAGCATGAGCTTGGGGCACTTAGCCTTCAATGCGAGTCTCGCGCTTGAAGCACTTGCCTTACTCGCTGGCTTTTCAAACCATTGGTAGAGCCCTTTGTATTACTCCTCTTTTCTTGACCTTAGCATCCTTGAATTCCACTTTCCTTTTCATCTTCGATAAGCGGTGGTTTTCTTTGAGTCACGAGCTAAAGATTATGCACCTTTGCCCATTTTGCGTTCTTGGTTACTAGATCCTCTTTATGATGAATCTAGAGTATAACTCTTATCATAAGGGCGTTCTATAGCGAGTCATCAAAACTTGGGCAAAGTGTTGAGATCATATCGATTACGACTACGTCATCAATATATCCTCCAACCAACTCGAGCTCTCGAAGAGATTGATCATCACGCTCTATATGGTTATGCACGAATCACTTTCCTTCATTGAACTTGACATTATTGATTTTGTCAGTGTGATGAGCGATTATGTCCGACTCATCATACGATTTCATAAGATTTAGCCATATCGTGGTGCATCTTCCATCTCTTGATGTTGGAGCTGAGGGGACTCGCATGGTGACGAAAGAAGGCTCTTTGCCATTACATTTGATTTGTCCCATTTCTCGTACTCTTTGCGCTCTGATCGATGAATAAATCGTCTAGAGGCTTGGGGCGGCTGTAGTGAGTACAAATAAATTATCTTGGTAGTAAGAACATTCTCAATGTTTCGTTTCCACTCGATAAAATTTGGACGGATAAAGGTTTTGTGCGAGCATATTGATGTCGATGTAAAGAACATATACGAAGCGATAATGTAAAACACATAAGCATCGATCGCAAATAATTACGTAACAATAATATTGTAACCTTTTGGATAAAACAATATTAATTGAAACCTCCAATCGCCATGAGGAATCCCATACAAGCCACGCGTGTGGGCGTTTACACATGAACCCCTCGACCGGACTAAAATAAACCTTTTAGTCGTTTAATTTCAATCCATGTCGACTTATCCTATGACAAATGAAATTAGCGATTGGACCTTACTAGACCACATCACTATCGCAAGAAGGGACTTGGCGGGAAGTTGTACTTGAGGTGATGTCTAAGCATTGACCACAATTTTAACGATGAAAATGAATTCTTAGAATTGGTATACTCACTCGGACCGTACCGCTTCCAATTGAAATTCTTTTGTTATCTCGTTTATATCTATCTCTAGAGAACTTATGAAAATCGCACATGCAAGCCGCAGCGTGTGGGCGTTTACATGAAACTCCCAACTTCTCAATAGATTTAAAATGTTTTATTTAGAAATCTCATCTAACAAACTTATGATAAGCAGTGCAAGCAAGCCGCGCGTGTGAGCGTTTACTCGCGGTCGTCTCGCTTTGTTTAGAGATCAAAAAGTGGAGGTCTAGACATTTTAATTTAAAAAAAATTAATTTGTCGGGTTGCTTGCTTAGTCTTTTTATTCAAAGGTTTGTCCATGCAGATCACGTAATCTAGCATGCTTTTCTATAGAACTCGACATGTAAAACATGCTCGAGAATTCTAAAAATGCTTGATAAGCGCGATAAACCTAGCATGCTTACTATCGCGTCAATTACGTAAAACACTTAAGGTTTGTCAGCGTAATATAAACATACATAACATACTCTTGCACAATTTAAACATCCACGACATGCTTATGAGCGATAAAAATAAAATAAAGCGTTCATAGCGGCCCAATCGTGAAACACGCACAATTAAATCTAATCTATTACATAGATTTACAAAGTGCAATTAAACTTGGCAGACCTCGCGTGCGAACGCGGACGGATTCAACAAATGGGCCTCGCGTGCACGGGCGCGGACGGAAGTACGGAAAAAGCGGTGCGGGCGGTCGTTGAAAAGTCTTTGGGCGGCGCTGGGCAAAGCCGGTCGCGCCCGGCCTGGCGCGCCCGCTGCTGCTGTGACTCTCATGAGCTGCCTCGCGGTCGCTTGCGACCGCGACCCGTCGGCTGCAGCGTCTTGGCCACGCCCAGCGCCCGGCGTCTGCCGAGAGACGCCGTCGCCCGGCCATACCTCGCGACCATGATACGCTCATGGCGCCGGGTTTCGCAGCGAGCAGCGCCCGTTGCCGTAGCTTTCGCGCTGACCGCGCGACCTCGCGGGTAATCCTCGCGACCATTAGACCGCGAGTTCGCTCGCTAAGCGCCGAGGATCCCAGCGAGCAGCGCCCGTCGCCCAGCCCTCGCGATCGCCCTAGCGACCGCGGACTCGCTTCATGAAACCACCGAACCACGGTAGAGAACCTGTTTTTCCCGCCGTTTCGTTCTTCGTTCGTTCGTCCGTTCTTCTTTTACGGATAAGATTTACATAATAAAATCTAATCTAACCACGGATTTTCTCGTGGTGTAAAACAAAAACCAACAAAAACAATAAGCGAGCCACGATGAGCAGCGGATCCACAATTAAATAAGCGCGTAATAATCGGCGTGAATTAATCCAGCGAGCGAGATTCGATCGAGGGCTCGATACCAGTGTAGGGAAAGCGAATGTTAACCCTCGCCGAGGATCCATCTTGGGTGTTTAATTCACCATACATTGATTATAAACCTAGCATGCATCTATATAATTCAATACGCAACACGTTGGGGTTTCACGTGTTTACCTTTGGATACGAAGGGTCGATGGAGCGAGATGAGCGGATCGAGCGGATCGGACTCGTGCTTTGACCTTACGGACTGTATCCGGTTGCCCAATCTCCAGCGTCGAGTGCGGACGATCTATGGAGAATGCTTGGAAAATCACCCTTTGCTCTATTCACTAAGACTACGAAAATTTTCTCTCTCAAGCTACATGAGATGGCGAAAATCTTGTAGGAATTATGTGAGCATTAACTAGACTTTATCTCATACCTTATATTTATAATGCACTACCTTAATCCCGTATAAGTACCATAATCCTATATAAAATTACCATAATCTATATGGAATATTACCATAATCTTAGGATTATTTCCATACTCTCGGGATTATTTTCATACTCTCGGAGTTATTACCATAATCTTATATGGAAAGGATCTATGCATATACCATAAATATAATTATATCCTATGGATAAAGAGAATAAAATCTTGCCATTGGGAGCATGAGGCGCGATTTTCCTTAGCTACGAACTTTGGATGGGCCGGCCAGGGATCAATCTGAGGAATAAAGATGGGCCTCAAATAAATTAATTATCTTATGCTCGACCGAACATAAATTAATTTATAAACATTCGATCATTCACTAGAAAAGAATGTTGACTTACCCTTTATTACGAAGTTGAGTCGGGCTTGCACTTAGACATTCTGAATCCCGTATTTGAGATATCGAGCGTCCATTAATCATTTCTAGCAATCATTGCTTAAAGCGATTAATAACTTCATTTCATTAAGTAGTACCACTCGACCTTATTATTGTGCTTGAGCTAACTCAACTGCGGGGTTTAGTACAATAAACCTTTGAGCTCCTTAAGGGGCGTCATCATCCTAGCGGATCGGTGACTCGATCTGAGATAACTAGCGTGACATCTGAAACCTTGCCGCGCCCAGATCACGGAGAATCTTGGGTTAGAACCTCTCTCCTCACTCATAACAAGTCAAAGTGATGGTCGACAACTCATACTCACTAATACCTTATCGAGGTTTAGATTATCGTAAGTCACGAGATCTTGGTTCTTCACGATGGTGAAAGAAGAACTCATCTCACGGTGATCCTTGATACGTCGAGCGTACCGGCATAAACGATAACTAAGTCAAGTCACTTCTTATCTATCTGCTGACTAAACCGACAACTCGTCTTTAGTATCATTAAACCGACAAGCTTTGTCTCGGTGTGAAACTTTTATATCTCATAGCTTGACCAATCATACGAACTTACGTGATCTTCTACACAGTGTGATCTAACATATATGAGATAAGGGACACGGATATATGCGATCAAGTATTGAATCGGATAGGAGATTGTAATAGTGGTAACGAGAAACATTGTATACAAGCTCAACCAAGCGCTGGGTATACAAATCCAACACATCTGCGCTTTCGAAGCGTGGTCTTGGCTATGTCGCCCGGCGAATCTTTGATTGATGATATCGACTTGGTCGATCTTTGAGAAAACTTGGCACCTTTCAATTGATCGAACAAGTCATCGATCACGGGTAAAGATACCTATTCTTCAAGGTTGGCTTGTTCAACTCTCGTAATCAATACATATCCTTAGGTTTCATCCTTCTTTTGACAAATAGAATTGGCGCTCCCCAAGGAGATACGAGGTTGAGTACAACCTAGGTCCAAAAGTTTTGCAATTGGATCCTTAACTCCTGTAATTCTTTTGGGGCCATTCTATAAGGTGCTTTTGAAGCGGGTTTTGATCTGGTCCTTACTCGATGGAAAAACTCTAATTATGCATCGAAGGTAGCCTTGGTAATGTTTGGGAAAAACATCACGAAATTCTCTAACCACAGTACATCTCTACCTTCTTCTCGGACTTGACATCGACATTCGGATATCTGAGTAAGCACAATCTTCCTCGTTCTTCATCGACTTCTCGACATAAGGCTAAGATCATAGGAACATGGCTTCTTCTCTTCTTAAAGCCATAAAACAAGTAGGTTCTCTTTCTGGTGGCTGAAACGCTATTTCTCTTTGCTCGAAACATATCGTTTGCATAATCTTGTTGTCAATCGGTACATTCCTATATAAGATCCACGTCCTTCTTATGCAATGGCTGCAGCGATCTCGTTCTAAGCTTAAGGGATACTAGTTCGGAATCTAGGTTAGAACGTACGTGCATGATAACGATAGATCCATCAAATGGGGTAAGCACATTGAAATCTTGTGCGGCACGTTCGCTGTTGAGCTTAAGAACATTTGCCAAGTTGCTTGGCGTTCTTCTCAGGGTGTATTTAAGAGAGGGCGTATGCTCTTTGATATAGAGGTTGGTGCGGTCGAGGCGTCGGTGATTGCGGTTACGGTGACGAAGATGGTTGCGGCGACGGCGATGGCGACGGTTGCGGTTGATATAGCGGCATCTCGATCTGACGAAACGGCGACTTTGGATATCCACTTACGGCTTTCATTGGTTGCGTCTATCTCAGATGATTCTGCTTTCCTCCATCACTAGCTGTTCTCTAACGGTTCAGAAATTATTTGCATAGTGGCCCACTTGTCCATATTCGTAACAAGCTGTTACTTCCCGTCGCAAACTCGAGAATGTACTCTGTTACATTTGGGACTCGTTTGCATTCTTGGTGACAGGAAAGATTGTCTGCGTGGTGATTAGGTTTACGCTATCGTCTCTCGTTTAGGAAGGTCTTATTCTCCTAATTCTTTTTCCTTTTGACTTGATCGGAAGGAGAAATATTGGTGAGCTTGCCAAAATAATTCGATTTCTTGGCGTAATCTAGAGCGAAACAATTTTGTCATCTTCTCATCTATCTCGACTTTAAAAAGCATAACGGGTTAGGCTGCGAATTTCGATCATATTCTACATGATCTTTTTGCACTCTTCGGGTTCGCAATTTCAATCTCTTTACATTCTTTGTAACCTTGAGGTATATACTTTTCAAACAATTCTCCTTGAATTGTTCCCGTAAATTCTCTAATTGTTCGGGAGCAAGAACTTTCGACCAGAAAAAGCTCGCAATTCTCGATCTACTTGAGGAGGAGAAGGTGCAGGTAAATCTTTAAGAAGAATTTGCACTTTCTTGTTCTTCCTCTTGAGAATATACAAAAGCTAGGAAAACTTTGCAAATTGAAGTTTTCAAGCATATAGATGCTTTGGTATCTCGACAAAACATATCGATGCGGCTTCTCAAACACACTACCGCATCAAGATATCTATAGGCATCACTAGCACTGTATGTACACATATATACATACATGTGCATCCATCTTGTCTACAAGCGCGACTTCCCTCTTCTGCTACTAGCTTCTCTGCTCACGAAGGTTGTCGTTCTTGACATCATTTCCTTCTTCCATCTCTACTACTCCATTCTCACTGCCATTACGGCTTCATTGGAGTCTGGTGTCTCTACATCTTTCTCAATCTCAGGAGATGGCGGATCAATAGCACACTCGGAAAATGAGTACAAGGGAATTATTCAAAGATAAAGGATATCAAGATCAGTCACAAAAGACATTTGAGTGATATCTAGGGGTTGTAGTTGTGCTATGCTAACAACTGGTAAAAACTCAGGTTCATACATAAAAATTCTTGTGACACCTGAAGGTCTCGATAAACTAGTTTGAGTCTCTTCTGGGACCTCTAAGGAAGAAGTCTCAGGAACACGAGAAAATGAATAGACTCAATCAATGTAGGGATCTCAGGAGATGCGAAAGACTGACCATACCAATCTAGGTAAATAGGTAACATTTCGGTACTGAGCTAAGAGAAATCGAACTGTGTAAAAGCTACATCAGACTCGGTATAGACAATTGAGTTTCTGGTAAAGATGACTCTATCTATAGAGTATAGATACTAACGTCATACTCAAGAATAGAAGAATCAACATCAATGGGTTTAAGATCCTCATCATCGTCATCTTTAAAAGGAGAAGAAGAGCACCGACTATTTGGGCGATGAACAAGTGAAATAAAATCGACAACATGGGAATTTGAACCAATAGAAAGACTCAGTATACATAATCTGAGGCGATGGTAGCTAGGAGTGCAGGAAGATTAGTTTGCTCGGAAGCTATAAAACCGGGCTCGATGTAAATAATGGCAGCGACAACGGCAAATCTTGCCACTTCTTTGGCAATAAACAATTGATCGGAGTATTCCATCTAGTCCCGATATGCCGTGATCAAATGCCTCCTTTCTCCACATCTACTATTCCTTACTATCATACGAGAATCTACTACTAATGACTCTTGCTTGGATCGGGCTCTTCACTCACGGTGATGTTCCTCTTTATCATGACTTCCTTTGGTTCTTCTTCTTCTTCAAAGAATCATTCGATCTAATCTTCCCAATGGAATTCTTGTGTCTGGGTCTTTGCAATTGCAAGGGTTCCATCTCCTCTTCATTGTAGTCAGCCTTTGGTGATTTAGGAGCATTGGGGTTGTTGTCATCTTGAAAGTACTTTAAACTCGGATATAGGATGTATGGGTCGATAACGAAAGACATTTCATTGGTGGGAGGTACTCAAGCTTGCACACCAGCGGACTCAATAAGTTCGGGTTCATCTTGATAAGATGCGGAAAGACACGATGGTCAGAAGAACTGGTCCCCTCGTCTTGAGGAGGATGTGACTCTTGAAATTTATGAATCTCTTGTAAACAACTAGGAATATCAATTTGAAATTGGGTGGGACTCGGGAGTTATGGCGAGTGTCGGGAGAAGCTGCGTGAATTGGGTAGAGCAGGGAACTACTTGAAGCGAAATTACTAGGGCCACTCACGAGAAGACATTGGATTATCAAAATAAATCGAATAAGGCGAGCGAGCCAAAACTAGCAGCCTACAATAGATCCGCGTCAATTTCGGTATCCTTTGGACCGGATAGGGAAAAGAAATATTTTCGTGGGATGCATATCAACAAACCACGGATCTAATGCGGGGGTAAATCGATCATCGGGACCACGATGGATATCTGAGTCCATCAATAGAGGAGAATCATCGGCTCGACAATGTCGGGAGCTAAAGGGTACAATCAATCAACATGGACTCATCAAATCTCGGGCAAGAATTTAAAAGGTAGTACATCAATGGCGGTGGGAGAAAGATCATCCTACCTCACATAATGCTCATAAAGAGGCGTGAATATGAGAATGAAAATGATCGAGAAAGAATAGTCACTGAGGGATTGACCTTCGTGATCCCGATTCTATGCTCGAGCGAGCATGGAATCGAAAAATTCCCGACTTTTCGATTTCTAGAAAAGTGGATATAATCGAGAACCTGGAAGAAGCCCATCCTTGCGATATCTGAGCGAGACTTGAATCGATCAGATGTCGCGTCAAAATCATTAACCCATCTTTGCTAAAGGAAACCGGTTCGGCGGGCTGCTCGAAATACGAGAAGTTAGCATCTTGCTCGGCCTAAGCTCATAGAATGCATGCATCGTCGATCGACAGCGGTCTAACTCTAGTACTATTAAGCGGCGTAGTCCGCATCTGATGTCGTAACCTAAACATCGGGACAATCACATCGATATGTCTCGTTTCCCCGACTTGGGATACTAATCAAATTGCATGCATAGTCAACTCATCTGACATACAATCAAGCATGTAAAGACCTCAAAGCCATAAGCAATGCGAGAAGAATTACGAACTCATTATGAAAAATCAACTACTTGTACACGATCGTCTTTGGAGATGACGGACTTGAGATCTTTGAGCTCACATGATTTAAGACAATGGGTTAGACTCGAGAAAGACTCACGGGACGAGTGAACAAGCTGCTCTCTAATACCATTACATCACACCCGACCTATATAATCTTGTATTACGACTAATCGAAGTGCGACAGGCGGAAGGAAAATAAAATGACTAATTATTTCAAGAAACTACATAAATAATAACAATTATCATTTTAAAGAAAGGCGAGTCATTGGACTGTGATTAATCAAATGATCAAAGTTGGACATAATTGAAACCTTTGTTTATAGCGATACTACGATCTTTGACATAAATTCATACTTGTTTATCAAATGTCTAACCCATCTAGACTTAGATTATCAATATTTTACAAGCTGTAAATGAGTTGGCGACAAAGAGTAGGCGAGTTTATGTGTGAAGACATAAACCGGGGGCAAACATAGGCGAGGACAAAATAAGTCTTAGCTCGACATTGATCTCCGTTGTCATCTCTCACCACTGCACTGCATTTAGAAATACATGCGGGGCATGAGTACTTGATGCACTCGGTGGGCGATTGCGAAAACAAGCTGAAACATGCTCTTAGATCTATATAATCGACTTGCCACTTTCTTAGATTCACGGGGTTTAGAAATAACCTATGAATCAAACTTTACGAAATCACTTACTTCATGATCAATGCGTGCTAACAATTCTAATCATAACATATGCGGACAATCTTATATAAACACCATAGCTCGCACTCTTGTGTTTGAAGTAGGCCTCCTTCTCAAACACCTTGGCCAAAAGCCACTGTGTACCAAACCCTTACTAGCGACTCGTCTAGCATGGGGCCGATATCGTAAATCTCGTAGATGGGCAATATGCAATATGCTCAAAAACAGGCAAGTCAATTAACTTTATAAAAATTCACATGCTTAATATCATAAACTTGTGCATAAACATATTTTAGTTTGGAAAGCCCACCTGGAAATCTGGTTTACTCGAGACTTTCTGTCTTTCCTTTCTTGATCTCTATTCTGCTTCCACTTGTTCCTTAAAAAGGAAATAAGAAGAATAAATACGAGAAAGAGGAACTAAGAGTTTTCAACTCTTGAGCCTCTACTAAAACTCTCTCAATACTCTATGGTTAAGCTAAGCTACGCTGGGTCGATGTATCCAACATTGATGTCTTGAGAAAGTATTTTATGAGAGCGTTAATCTTTTCAATTCCTATATATAAGGAATACCATATCGCTATAATAAAGTCTTTAACTTTCAAATCTTTTCCTTTAGAAACTTTGATCAAGTAAGTCTTGATCAAGTTCTGAAATCATAAGAATCCTATTTTAAAATCAAATCTCGAATATCGAGCCAAAATCACAAAGTCCTTTGTAATTTGCAAACTAACGAAATCTAGATTTTTCAAACTAATATAGAAAAATCCCAATAATTCAAAATAAGCTACATTCATATAGTAGATCATACTTATGAAATCAAACAACTCAAATAAAATCAAATCCATAATTTCTTAAGAGTCCATAAGCATACTAATTTAGGGATTTTCATATGAGTCGATTTTAAATTCCGATTTCTTTCATCAAACATGATCTAATACATGTTATTGCATAACTACTAACTTATTTTAAACAAACAAGAACCAAATCATCTTGAAATCAAGGTTATAGGTTTCGGTCATGAGAGGAAAATTGGAGGGTTCGATTTTTATTTTTGAAATCGACTCTAAACATGCTCAAACATCTTTAATTACATGAATACAAGCTCAATTTAAGAAATCATCAACTATTCCTCAACATAAGAATTAGGGTTCTTAACTAAAATTTGGGTTTTCATGAAAATAAACAATTTAAATCATAGATCGACATAAATCATCTCTAAAAGGGTAGATCTAAACATATATCAACTAAAGATCGAAGAGGAAACTCTTTGGTACAAGACCAAAATGGCGAATATATGGGAGTTGAGGAAGGAAATTTTCTTTGTTTTCTCAACATAATATCACTCAAAATATGTAGATCTATGCATACATGTACTAAAAATCGAAGAACAAAACAGTAAAAAGGGCTATATGGCGAATCACATGGGGGTTTGGGGGTGGGTTTTCATTTTGATTTTTACTTCAAAACTTGAATAAGATTAGAGATCTACCTCTTTAAGACGTCGATCTACCGATTTGAAGAAGATTGGAAGCTTGTATCGTGATCTTGGAAAAGAGAAATTTAGTGTGTGTGTAGGTGTATTTCGAAAATTTTGAGGAAGAATGGAAGAAATGGAGCCCTTTGCAAGCTTATACATATATATAGAAATTCTAAGACACTATTTAAGGCTTCTTTCATAAGCTATTAAGAGTCTTCTAGAATAAGCTATAAAATGGCTTCCATGATAAGCTAATACTTTAGCTTCTTTGAGAAACTAATTGTTTCTAAATTTTCTTGGCTATAATATAAGCAATATAATAATATGAAGCATCTTTTGAAATTATCAATTCCACCTAAAGCAATTAGAAATATAGAAATTTCTATCAATTCGAAACTTTCACAAATCACTCTTTTTGAAACAACGTTGAAATAGAACAATAAATTGAAATTTATTGTTAAACTAATCAACTTTAAAATTCTAAGAAAAATCTTTGAGTTAAAACTTTATGAAATCTTATCTGATGATGCATTGTCCCTAGTCATTCACGTAATTAATTTCTAATTAATTACGTACTTAGCGCTTAATAAAGCTATGAGAATCTGGGGTATTACAATGGCGAAGCCAAGATTGATATCGTCTTGAACACACTGCCCAAGTCTTTTGAGATCTTTCGTGTGAACGCGATCATAAGGACGACTAGTATAAAACTCAGTCAGTTGCTCAACGACCTCGTGGCAGCGGAAAAAGTCATGGGTAAAAGAGCACATGCCCTTGCTAGCACATCTAAAGGCCCCAGTGTTCCATCGAAAGGTGGAAGGAAAAAGAAGGGCGCCAAAGGTAGTAGAGGTAAACAGTAGGAGCAAGGGTACAAATGCCACCGACGGCATGAAAAAGCCAAAGGAAAGGGGCAAATTCTTCAAGTACGGTAAGACTGGGCATTAGAAGGCTAAGTGTCCTATACTCAAGGCTCAAGGTACGTCATTGGCTCCTGTAGCAGAAACATGTTTAGCAACTTATTCTATTCATTCTTGGATAGTTGATACGGGAGCGACTGATCATGTTTGTTACACCTTGCAGGGGAACCTACGGATAAGGCATCTATCTATTTTGTTCTAGGGGTATTCCTTAGAAACAACGGCATATTTGTTAAATCTAGTACTATCCAAGTCAGTCGATAAGACCCCTTTCGAGTTATGGTTTGGGCACAAGCCTAGTTTAAGCCATATAAGAAATATGGAGCAATCCAGCACATGTGCTGAACAAGAAAACTGACAAGTTGGAGGCTAGATCTGATGTAAGGCTATTTATTGGATATCATAGGGGAACGAAAGGTGGTTATTTCTATAGTCCTAAGGATCAAAAGGTCGTTATTAGGACCAACGCTCGATTTTTGGAGGAGGACTACCTGAAAAATCATAAATCTAAAGTTGAAATCATTCTTCAAGAATTAAAAGATGATCGTATTCCACGGTGATTCCATGAAAGTGCGAGATGTCGCGTCTAGTGGGAGGATCGACACGGATACTTGAGAAATTAAAGTGGGTCGAGTTCCACTAGGGATCTTGTTGTACAAGTGGCATCTACCCAGCAAGTTGTGCAAGATAGAGAACCACAAGTTACTGCACCCACCGTTGCCATTGTGCCAGTAGCGCCTCATCGTAGTGGAAGGGTTGTTCGAAAACCTGAGCGATTTACATTCATGGATGAATATCCAGATTTAGTCCGAGTAAACGAACAAGCTATGATCGACCCATGGACATACAACGAGGCGATACAAGACATAAATGTAGGAGCATGGCACACTACTATGTACTTAGAAATTGAGTCCATAATAGCTATGGATCTATACGAGAAAACACCTCTACCAGATGGCAAGGAAGCTATAGGTAGTATACAAGAGGAAGAGAGATTTTGATTGAGAGGTTTTGGCTTTCAAAGCCTGGCTTGTGGTGAAAGGGTACACTCAGATTGTGGGCATCGATTACGATGTTACATTTTTGCCTGTAGCAATGCTCAAGTCCATCAAAATTCTTGTGACCATAGCAGCTCACCTGGGCTTAGAGGTTTGGAAAATGGATGTGAAAATCGCTTTCTTATGTAGCAACCCAAATGTTATGTGGTGAAAGGTGAACAACATCTAGTATGGAAGCTTAAGAAGTCCATTTATGGACTCAAGCAAGCTTCTCGATCATGGAACTTACCATTTGACGAGGTGGTAAAATCCTATGGTTTTATCCTGTTTCCTAGCTAGAGTTGCGTGTATCGTTTAGATATCAATGGTGATGTGGTATTTATTGTATTTTATGTAGATGACATCCTTCAACTTGGCAACAACATGAAGTTGTTATCAAACGTAAAGAGTTGGTTATCAGATTAGTTTCAAATGAAATCGTAAGAGAAAAATGTTCAGCTTATCTCAGGCGTCTTACATTAATACTATTATTACTTGTTTTCACATGCAAACCGCCAAGAAGGGATTGCTACCCTTTAGACATGGTGTTCCTTTATCTAAGGAGCAATCACCTATGACAGCAAAGGAGATAGAGGAAATGAGACATGTTCCCTACGCTTCCGCCGTAGGAAGTCTCATGTATGCAATGTTGTATACGAGGCCCGATATCTTCTATGTGGTAGGCATAATAGCTAGATATCAATCTAACCCTGGACAAACTCATTGGACTGCGGTAAAGCATATACTCAAGTACTTGAAAAGGACTCGAGATTATAGGATAGTTTATCAAGCAGATAGTCTAATGCCTTTGGGTTATTCAGACTCGGATTTCCAAGCTGACCATGATGAGAAGTCTACCTCCGGCTTACCTTGGGTGGTGGAGTCGTATCTTAGCGGAGTGCAAAGCAGCGATGCGTTGTAGACTCCACCATGGAAGCTGAATATGTAGCCGCATCTGAGGCTGCTAAGGAGGCGGTATGGTTCAATAACTACCTCATGGATCTAGATGCGGTAACTCGTTTGCCAAAGAATATCATAGTGTACTGTGATAAGTCTGGTACAGTAGCAAACTCGAATGAACCACAGACCTACAAGGCGACAAAACACATAAAGAGAAAGTACCATGCCATCGAAAAAATCGTTCGATGATGGGACGTGCTGATTGAGAAGATTGGTACCGCGAATAACCTAGCTGACCCATTCACAAAGAGCCTACCACCAAAAGTCTAGGACGAGCATGTTTGAGGACTTGGATTGCGCAAGATGGTCCCCCACTTAGAAAGGAAACTTTTGTAGAAGTGGCAGAATCAAAGTGATGGTGTTGTTTGTAATAGCTAGTAGAGAGACGCATTGTATACTAATAGTTTGCTTTAGTATAAGTGGGAGATTATCACAGTACAATGAAGTTATGCACTGAATATCCTTCCATTGTATACAATCAAGTATACATGGTCATGCACTGAATATCCTTCCATTGTATACTGAAAGCAGAATTGTTGAGCTTGTATAAATGTTTCCTGTTACCACTATTACAATCTCCTATATGAATTGTTTACTTGATTGTATACAATGGAAGGATATTCAGTGCATGACCATGTAGAGCAAATGATCAATCTCTTTCGATAGCTCAAATTGGTTGGAGGATATATTGATGATGAAGTCAAGATCGATCTAGTCCTCAATATTTTATCCAAATATTTTTATGACTTCCGTTATAGCATGATCCTATATGAAAAGAGTCATACTCTAGATTCATTGCAAAAGGATCTGGTAACAGAGGAAGGCATGATGGGAAAATGTACACAGTCTTTAGTACGCACCTCAAGGAATATCATTGCTTCATCAAAAGATGAAAATGTAAAGTGGAATTCAAGAGATACTAAGACTAAAGAAAATAGTGGGAGTAATACAAAGAGCTCTACCATCGGTTTGAAAAAGCCAAATGAGAAGGGCAAGTGCTTCAAGTGTGGTAAGACTGGGCATTAGAAGGTTGATTGTCATATGCTCAAGGCTCAAGGTACGTCATTGGCTCTCGTAACGGAAACATGTTTAGTGACTTGTTCTACTCATTCATGGATAGTAGATACGGGTGCAACTGATCATGTTTGTTACACCTTGTAAGGGTTCCTACGGATAAGTGAGCTGAGTAATGGCGAGATAACGATCTCCATGGGCAACGCGGTGAAAGTCGAGGCCGTTACAGTCAAAGATGTTACTTTATGCTTTGATAGGACATTTTTAGTTCTAAGAGATGTTTTATATGTGCCGGAGTTTCGGTGAAACCTTGTTTCGGTTTTCAAACTATTTACTTATGGATATTCAATTATTTTTTATAGTGGTGTTTCTATTATGAGAAATAATGAGTTTATATGTGGTGGCACGTTATATAATTTTCTTTATACTATTTATGTTAAGCATAATACATATAATTATGTTGCATCTTCTACATCAAACCATAAGAAGAGAAAGTTTTGTTAGCAAGATGACACCACATATCTTTAACATCTTAGATTAGGTCACATCAATCTACATAAGATCTAAAGACTAGTTAAGAATGGAGCCTCGGGTGAATTTACGGTTACTCCGTTCCCAGTCTGTGAATCCTATATAGAGGGAAATATATTGACCAGACCCTTCAAAGCGAAGGGGTATAGAGCCAGTGTTGGAGTTAGTCCATTCTGACCTGTGTGGACCAATGTCTATACAAGCTCGTGGAGGATACGAGTATTTTGTCCCTTTCATTGACGATTACTCAATGTACGTATACCTACTTCACCGTAAGTCTAGATGCTTTGATAAATTCAAATAATTTAAGAAATGAGTTTATGGACTATATGGTGCAGTGTGAGATTATGTCCCAGCTCACTACACCAGGAACACCATAACAAAATGGTGTGTCAGAGCGAAAAAATATGACTCTTTTAGAAATAGTTAGATCAATCATGAGTTATGCAACTTTACCTATTTCGTTCCAGGGGTATACCTTAGAAACAATGGCATATTTCTCAATCTAATACCATCCAAATCAATCGACAAGACCGCTTTATAGTTTAGGCATAAGCTCATTTTAAGCCATATAAAGATATGGGTCAGTCCAACACATGTGCTGAATAAGAAGGCTGACAAGTTGGAGGCTAGATATGATGCAAGGTCGTTTATAGAATATGCTAGAGGAACAAAATATGGTTATTTCTATAGTCCTAAGAATCAGAAGATTGTTATTAGCATAAATTCCCAATTCTTGGAGGAGGACTACATGAAAAACCATAAATCCAAAGTTGAAATCATTCTTCAAGAATTGGAAGATGATCGTATTCCACCACAGATTCATCAAAGATACAAGATGTCAAGTCTAGTGGGAGGGATCAACCCCAGATACTTCAAGAGATTGAAGTGGGTCAAGTTTACTAGGGATACCGACTGTACAAGTGGCGCCTACTGATCGCTATATTTTCCACCAAATAATATGATAGTAAAAACAGCAAGTATATACATCGTATCCACAGGGACTGTGACTCTAGAACACATAAAATAATCAACAAAAAATCTTGATTATTATTCAGGCAACAAAAATATCAAGAGAGAGAGATTATAAATCTAGACTCAAAATATAAATAATAAAACCAGATATAAAAGACTGACCCTAGGGATGTACTTAACCTAACTAGATTCACACAATTAACCTATTAAGTTGTTTACCATTTTAATCCGCATTCATATGAAGGATCACTAATGTAACTATAGTTTCCACCAGAACAGCCTATAATAGTAGGTTAGCCTAAACTCTATCTCCTTCGGGTCTCAAGAGAAGTAAGCTAATTACAAAAGCACACAAAGATTAACCTCCTCTGGTTCACATATCTCATGAGTCTCGAGGTAAAAGCGTATTATGAATTCAAGATATCTATTATGGAATTAATTTCGCCAGGACATCAATCACATAACTAGCATGCATCAATATTGGCCAGATACCAACACATGAGAATTAAAGCCAAGAATCATAAATTATGAATGGGACGGTAAAACAGTATCAACAGATAAATAATATAAATCTAGTCAGACATGCAAACCCTAGGATCAATACGGAATTTAGCTACTCATAATTAAAATACTAAAGTAATAAATAAATGAAAATAACATGAACTGAATTAAATAAATAACACCGTAGAAATCCACGATAAACAATGCAACAGCTTCGATCCGTAAAATAAACTAAACTCTCGTAGGAACACTAAGTACTAAAACTAGAAACAAAAAGGAATTGAACAACTGAATCTAAACAAATATTCTGGAATGAGGAAAAAATAAACGTGCAAAGAATAAATCCTAAAATATGTTCTCTATTCTCCTCCCAGGTCTCGTGTAAAGTGCCTCCTTTAAAGTCTGTAAAGCTGCGCTTTATATTGAACCCTAGGCCGCTGCGGCTCACGAGACTAGCTCGCGAGCAAGTCTCGTGATAGAATGTTGCGAGATAACCTCACTTGCGCACTTCCGTCTTGCCTCGCGAGCTTTGCTCGCGAGATTAACTCGCAAAGCAAAGTCACGAACTCTTCTTGTATGTGCATCCATTTTCTCTAGCTCGCGGGACTGGCTCACGACATAGGGTCGCGAGCAAGTCTCGCGAGGCATGTTTTTTTCTCGCGCTGCGCAACTTCGTTGTTTCGCTCCGTTCTCTCGCGTTCGAACTCCGAATTGCGATCTGTTTGCGCCTATGGACTCCTATCGAGATGATCTTTAACATTATAAACTTTTAATCCATACTTTTCATATCCATTTCTAACTATTTAACCTCGTTTTTGAAACAGTTATTCTTCGCGTGAACTCGCGACCCAGCTAGCTAATTCATCTTTATCGTGATCCACTTTTTTGACATCAAAACCTATGCTAAAATGACACGAAATACACATGTCATAATATCTTTCAAGGTAAACATAAATATATCAAAAGACAGCTCAAAAGATCACTTATCAATTATAAACGAAACAAATATAGCCTTATAAATCAGGTAAAAATGAGGCTTATCACCTACCCAGCAAGTTGTGCAATAAATGAAACCACAAGTTACTGCACCCACCATTGTCTTTGTGCCAGTAGCGTCTTGTTGTAGTGGAAGGGTTGTACGACAACCTGATTGATTTATGTTCGTGGGTGAATCTTTGGATTTAGTCCCAGTAGACGAACAAGCTATTATCGATCCATGGACATTTAGCGAGGCGATACAAGACATAGATGCAGGAACATGGCACACCCCTATGGACTTAGAAATTGAGTCCATAACTGCTATGGATGTATACGATAAAACACCTCTACCAGATGGCAATGAAGCCATAGGTAGTAAGTGCTATAAAAGTGGAAGAGAGATTTTGATTGAGAGGTTTCGACTTTCAAAGCCTGGCTTGTGATGAAAGGGTACACTTAGATTGAAGGGATCGATTACGATGATACCTTTTCGCCTATAGCAATGCTCAAGTCCATCAGAATTCTTTTGACCATAGCAGCTTACTTAAACCTAGAGGTTTAACAAATGGATGTGAAAACCGCTTTCTTAAACGGTTACCTTGAGGAAGGTCGAGACATCTATATGCAGCAACCTGATGGTAATGTGAAGAAAGGTTAGGATCATCTAGTGTGGAAGCTTAAGAAGTCCATTTATATATGGACTCAAGCAAGCTTCCTGATCATGGAACTTACGCTTTGATAAGGTGGTAAAAACCTATGGTTTTTCCCAGTTGCCTAGCGAGAGTTGCGTGTATCGTTTAGATGTCAATGGTGACATGGTATTTTTGCACTTTACTTAGATGACATCCTTCTACTTGGCAACAATGTGAACTTGTTATCAGACGTAAAGAATTGGTTATACGATCAGTTTAAGATGAATGACTTAGAAAATGCAGCTTACATTCTTAGGATTAAGGTTAATCGAGATCGCAAGAGAAAAATGTTGAGCTTATCTCAGGCGTCTTACATTGATATTGTAATTACTCGTTTTAGCATGTAAACTACCAAGAATGTATTGCTCCCTTCAGACATGGCATTCTTTTATCTAAGGAGCAGTCGCCGATAACTACAAATGAGATAAAGGGAAATGAGACATGTTCCCTACGCTTCTGCCCTAGGAAGTCTCATATATGCAATGTTATGTATGCGGCCCGATATCTGTTATGTGGTAGACATAGTAGCAAGATACCAGTCTACCCTAGACAAGCTCATTGGACTGCGGTAAAGTATATACTCAGTATCTGAAAAAGACTCAAGATTATAGGCTAGTTTACTAGATAAATAGTATAATGTCTTTGGGTTATCCAGACTCAGATTTCTAAGCTGACCGTGATGAGAAGAAGTCTACCTCAGGCTATGTGTTTACCTTGGGAGATGGAGCTATATCTTGTTGGAATGCAAAGCATCTATGCATTGCAGATTCCACCATGAAAGCCGAATATGTAGCCGCATCAGAGGGTTCTAATAATTCTTACAATAATTCTTAAATCCAAGAAGAGAGAAAGAACAATACTAGAATTACTTGAAGACTAGAGAGAATTCTCGTCCAGAATGTAAGAAGAATAAAAAGACGGAAAATAATGATGAAGGTCGGGTTTCGCGTTTTAAAACAACATATATATAGCGCACGAAAAAATTAACGTGCAGCGCCGGACTCGACCAGCGCGGACACGGCTTAAAAACAAAGCGGCGTGCCTCGCCCGGCGTCGGACCTTGAAGCTAGACCGGACGTCGATGCTACAAGCAGGCGCCCGTCGGACGCCAACTTGGCCGGACGCATGGACTCTCTTGTAATACCCAATTTACGGGCTTAAAATTTCAAAAATAAAGAAGGAGCGATGCGATAGAAGCGAGTATGAAAGTGAGCGTCGGTAATTGTCGATTTTGAATAAATCGAAATTTCTCTTGAAATTTTGAGCGAAATAATTTTAAATATGTTTTAAGCATATTTAGGATATTATTTACACTAAGGAAGAAAAGAAATATTTTTCCTTATTTAAAAGCAATTTTCGAAAATCTAAGAGTATAAAGAATTAAATTGTGAATTATTATGTGATCACTTGATTTTATGTGATGAGTTGTCATATTTATCTTATAGTATATGATAAGATAATTATCTTGAACACCTAAGCATGAGGTGGATGTGATAAGGTTGGAAAATGACATTTTTTAAGATAAGATTTGCTATGATATTTTCATAAAAGATAAGATAAGATTATGATTAATTAAGAGATAATGTTTATCTCTTAGAAATGTGTAGAAATGTGTGTAATATCATAGGAGATAATATGTTGGATCCTAGCTTGCATAATTTCGAAATTTATGTATTATTTTATGTGAATTTTCGAAAATCACCATATTATGTGATAAATATAATAAATAATTTATTTATTTATATACTTGATAAATATCATGATTTCTAGATCAATCTTATCCCCTAGGAATTATATAAATTTCGAAATTCACAAAATAGGGTGGAAATAGAATGTTGTGAAATTTAAATTCTAGAAAACCCTAATTTCAAAAAAATTAGGGAAAAATGCTAAAATTGTTTCAAAAATTTATTTTATGATATAATATCATTATATTTACATAATTACTCATGAAAATAATATTTGTTATGAAAAGAATAATAGTTTGATAATTTATCCATAATTTTGAATAATTTGCCGATTACTTTACTATAGTACATAGAAACGATCTTAATTAATTTTTCCATGATTTATTTTATCATCTAAGATTATTATTATGTCATATAGTTATTAATTGGAGAAAAATAAAATATTTGGCATATTATTTTAATAAGTGCCGAAAACTATGAATATTAGGTGTGAAAATGATGAAAAATATCATGCTTTAATTAATGAGGGTCATAATTATAAAGATAAGGTATATTAGGTGTAAAGAATAGATTGTTATCAAATTGAACAAGTAACCTATGATTTTTGTCATGTAATAGCCGAAAATGATAACATAAAATAAGGTTGGAAATATTTTTAAAACTCTTTGAAAATGACACCTTATCTAAGTTGAAAACTTTGACTTTTCAAAAATGATCTTATTATACGATAATATTATAGTATATGATATGGAAAAAAATAAAAATCTATCCTAAGGTTTCTAAAAGGGGCGAAAAGCACACACACACAACACAAAGTATTAATTTCATTATCCTTTGATAATTATAAGATATATTAATTAAATGATAAAAATAACATAATAAACTATAGAATAAAATAAAATAATTGTTATACATGATAAGGTAAGTGGCGACAACTATAGAAATTAGAGTATGAGTTGTAATTTGATTTTTACACCAAGAAATGTTAAAATATTTAAAGGATAAGATATGATAAGGTAAAAATTTGTCTCTTATACAACTTGCATGGTTCAAAAATTAAGGAGATAAGATGAGTTGTAATTTTTTACTTTACCTTAAGATATTTTACAAAGTAATAATTATAATCATCCCATAATTCCTATAAATAGGAGGTTACCCCTCCCATAACCTCATAATGTAGAAAATAAGTGGGAAATAAGAGAAAAAGAGAGGAAAGGATAAATAGTGTTCTTCAAAGTACTCTTGATCGTGAGAGAAATACGTCACGACGTCGATCGAATCCGATAAAGGTTAGAATTTATGTTATAAGCTTATGTTGTTCATGACATTTTCAAAAATTATGTAACTTATGCTAAAATGTTTAGATATTGTATTTATATGATATTATTAAGCATGTATTATAATTATATCACAAAATCAAGCATGATATTAAATTTTCATCTTGTTGAAAACTTAAGGGTGTAATATGTTGATGATTATGATTTTTAATTATGATTTGAGCATGAAATCATGATCTAGGGTATTAATTATGCTTGTATGATTTTATGTAGAATTTTGGAAAACTTTAGTACTAAGTTTATGATTTTGAAAATATTAGAGTATGATATTATGTTGTGATATAATCCATGTTTGAGTATTATCATAACATATTGATAGTGTAGAATCATAATATAGTGTTGTATGAATTTATTGGATTTGTTAAAATTAATTGGATCTAAGTCAAATTTTGAAAATGACTTAGGAAGATTTAATTCAATAGTTCACAATAAATAAAAATTATGTTATCATAAAGATGCTTATAGATGATTATGTGATATGTGATTTTATTGAAATTTTGGAAAATGTTTGCTTAGTTTAATTAGGGTTTTCGAAAACTATAGGTTATGTGTATTAATGTTATAAATTTATTTTATAAGATATAAATGCATAATATGATCCAAAATGATATTTTAGACATATTATGATTTTATAGAATTTTAGGACAAAATTGTACATAAAATAACAAAATTAAATATATAGTATTAAAAAGTCGAAAATTGTTGACTAAATGTTGACTAAATGTCAAAATCGTTGACCAAAAACGTTGACCAAGGTCAAAGGGCACGAAATTCGATAAAATGTGATCTATGTGACGTAGTACGTTTAGTAACAATGTAACTTACATTACGTAAGTACATTAAACGTACATTATATACTAAAGAGATGAAATATCTCTTATATGATGAGCGATGTCATAATCGACATCATTTTTATTAGGAAACATCAAAATAAGTCCGACGTTATCCTTATTTGATGCATATGACGTTATAGACGATGTTCGTCTCTATCGAAAAGTATAGCGATATACTAAACCTCGTTTCTCACATTGAAAAAGGGTCCTGCTCAGAGGAGAGAGAAGACGACAATTAATTACTACTGACGTAGGAACTTTAAGTTCCCGAGGTGGGCTTTCTTACCTAAACCCTTTGTGGGCTTTCTTACCTAAACCCTTTGTGGGCTTTCTTATCAAAACCATTTACGAGCTTTCTTGAAAAATCATTTAATTTACTGTTTTTCTGCAAATGATAAAGTACGATATTGTTTGCCCAAAATGTTTTATGTTTTGTATATGTCCATTCGGGTTGCACAGGGCAACAGGAAAAAGTATTACAATTCGGATCTAATTTGGAGGTGAAGGGGAATCTATCTTAGGGTTGTGTACACTTGACCTTCGAATCGCGATTGCGATCGGTTGTTTGACCTCGAATCGCCGATTGCGATCGGTCGTGCGTCCGGTGAAGGAGGCCTCATAAACACGTTAATCCATATGCCGACTTGGAATATCGTTGTAGTAATGTGAAAATGCTTGCATAGCGATGTTTTGAGAAAATGAAAATGTATTTAGTAAGCACTGAGGCCTTTTTCAAACAAAACCCTTGTGTCTTCTTGTGAAGTAAGCGATCTGATATTTCGTAAAGTACAATGTTTTCGGCATGTGTCCACTGAGTGCATTATTTGTACTCAGCCCTGCATATTTTTTTAAATGTGTAGGTTGAGCTGGTGATGGAACAGAGCGGGAGTTGAGCGGAATCTTTTGTCAAGTAGTATGAAGTATTTTTGGTTCGCCTTGAGAATGCATCTCCATATGCATGTCTCACACGTTTATTCCGCTGCCAAAACTCTTGAGACTCTGTTATCTTTTGTTACTGTGTTAAGCTTTGTAAAAGCTGTTGTTTGTTGAAACCATGAAACCATCTTATATATATATATATAAGCTATTTTGATTCATCGTGATTCTCGTTTCTGTTTGGAACATCTATATTTCTTCGTAGATGAAATGAGTTGAAACCGTTATTCTTTCATATTTATTTAAACCGAACCCCAAGTCACGGTCCGGTATGGATAAGCCGAACCGGGCTGTTACATCTCTGGACATCCTTCACGTCTCTTGCAGCGCCAGACGCGATGACTCTCTGGTCGAATTCAAACTCTTTGCGCAGCGCCGGACGGGTCTGAGTCGCCGGACGCAAGGACTCTCTGGACGAGTCGTACATAGGGCGCCCAGCGCCGGACACGAGGAAACGCCGGACGCGGGCGCTCGCGGGATGAGGGCGCCCAGCACCGGACACGAGGAACGCCGGACGCGGTCTTCTCGAGCACACTCTCGCGACGCGACGCGCACCCAGCGCCGGCTACGCCAAGTCCGGCGCTTGGGTGCTCAAAAATGCTTTAAACATGATCATTCCCTGCATAAAACCAAGACGATCATGATTCCAATAATAGATGTTCAATAATAACCAAATAGGAAACAGATCGTATCAAACAAACAAAGAAAAACCAAACAAAAACAAGCAAAACAACAAAATTTATTTGGACTAAAAAAATCACTAATAAAGTCCCTCGCAATCTAACGAGGTCGTCCTAGCGAGCAAGTTGATCCGAGTCGTCTCTCAAGGAAAACTTAACAGGGCGTTACTAAGTCACCACACGAAAGCAATAAATTCCTAAACACTCTAATCACAAAGGGGTTGATTGATTACCTAGGCGAGGAATTATTAAAGAAAGAAAGACGAATTAACTAGGCGAAAATTGACAAAGCCAAGAAATTATCTAGACAAGAATAAACCCTAAATCGAAGAACACAGAATCGATATGATAAACCCTAGGCATAAATCGAATAGATTAAATAGAAGACAAGAATAATTAAGCAAATACCAATATTAAGCATAATCAAAGCTTAGAAATCAATATCAAATAAATGCGAGAAAACGGAATAAAGCGATAAAAGAATCTTACGACAAAATCGAATGATGGAATTGATATTCAAGTCTTTCGGAGTAGGAATCTAATAGTAATAATCCTTACAATAAATTCTTGAATCTCAAAGAGGAAAGAAAGAAATAATTGAAAAGCTTGGAAGAATTCTAGGAGGCGCACGAAAGAAAAAACTGAATAATGAAAAAGGAGCGTAGGGTTTCAGCGAGTAAATCAGTATTTATAGTGCAGAAAATTCACGCCCAGCGCCGGACGCGATGCAGCGCCGGACGCGAGGAGCTTCTGGAAGGAACAGCCGAAACTCGCCAGCACCGGACGCTGCGAGTTTCTGGAGGAATGCGCAGCGCCGGTTTGAACGCAGCGGGCGCTTGGGGGAGAAGGCGAGCGCTAGAGGGCTTGAGGAGGGCTCTGGGGGGCTTGAGGAGGGCGCTGGGCTTGAGGAGGGCGCTGGGGCAGCGCCGGTTTGGCTGCAAACGCGCACTGGGGCGAGCCCAGCGCCGGACGCGCTCGTGCGTTCGCGTGCGCGACTTCGGTGTTTTGCTCCGTTCTCTCTCATCCGAACTCTGAATTGCAATCCGTTTACGCCTATGGACTCCTATCGAGATGCTCTTCAATTCTTATGAAGGAAAAAATCCTTGATTCCTTCTTAACTATTCATGAAAATCATTGAAAGTGTCAGCTCTCTGCACCAAGTTCGACGTCGTAGAATTTCTTGTCCGAATAATGCCCAAATAATGAGCTATTTCCTACATCAAACCAAGAATTAGAATTCAATATTTATAACATAATAACATAATAAATTATGCTAAAAGTAAAACTAAAGATCGACAATTTAAATCCAAAAGCATAGGAAAATACGACCAGATTCGGACTAAACAACTCCCCCACACTTATCCATTTGCTTGTCCTCAAACAAAGTCTATACTAATAAGAGTAGAAAAATAACTCATGCAACATAACTCTTAGTCCAATCAATCAAATCTCTTTCTGCAATTCCCCCAAACATGATGAATACATAACCAAAGTTAATGTGAAACAAATCTAAGATTGTGAAAATATCAAACAAACAAGTAAGTTATTTTTGCAAAGACCCAACTCTCCGCTAGGGGTGAATTAACTAAAGTGGTCACCTTTAGCAACAAGTTTCCGTTTAGAACACAAGGAAAGTATTAATGATTTTGGGACAATGTTCGAAGGTGAACTCGATGAACTCGAGTCTCTTATCGTGGTTTCCATGTCCATTTCCCAATTTACGAGAAGAGGACGAGAATCCCATCCTCTATTTCAACAATCCCAAACTTTTTTTCTTTTCTTTCATTTTTATATAAAAAGAAACAAGTATATAGGTAACCACAATGTTAACACTACCCCTGACATTAGCCGGACAAATCACGTCAATAACCCCCAATTTAAGATAAATCCACACAATCTCGTCAATTCACATTGCCCTTTAATCACATATCAACAAGAGAAACGGAATCACATCAAGGTCCGATCAATACCACAGAGTTCGGTTGCACAAATCAAAATCCTAACTTACTCGCATATACAATACTTGATTCTAAGAGATCAAAATAAGCACAAAGGCACATCACCAAGCATACAAATAGATAAGATAAGCACACAAAGCGAGTAATCATCCCCATTTAATTCGAACCTCGCCCCCGGTGCTCAAAACATTAATAACACAAAATGGGCCATAGGATGATACTTCACGATAATAAATGAGTGTGCGTTCTTGAGTTGGAGCATCATGGCTTCACCACACGACACAACGTCCCAATACTCGAGAATAAACAACACGAAACTTGCACCACATAAAACCAAAACAAAGACAAAAACACAAACACAAACACAAACAAAAAAAAAACCAAAAGAAAACAAGAACCAAACAGAAAAGAAAACAAAGGAAACAACGAAACAAACAAAAGAGAAGAAAAGAAAAAGAACAGAAAAATCCGTGGGTAAACTCCCACATAGTACTCAGTTTAACGTCATGAGCACGACATAATCTGGTCAACAACGGACTATCCATAGTCTTTTACCTGCAGGAATACCATCTCAGCCAGAGCATCAGTAGTAACCAAATAAGAAAAGAGGACAATAAAGAAAACAAGTAATGCACCATTTAAGCTCAAATCAAACATCCTATTCTCCAAAGAAAAATAGATAATTTCAATCCCCAAAGCATAATACTTTGGTGAATTAGGATGTTGACAAATTATGGATGTTACCTCAACCTTTGTCCTCACTTGTCCTCCTCTGGGAATACGTACTTCAATTGTTGAGGCAGTTCTTTCACTTTCAGTGGGCTTGGCATGCTATCAACTTCACGTGCCCACTCTTCCTCGTTAACCATCCTTGTAACAACTTCCTCGTGGCTCTTATCTCGCTTCTCATCCTCACATGCCCACTCTTCTCATTTTCCACCTCATCCGCCGCAGCGGCTCGTCAGGTGTCTCTCCCGCCCCATTCTCAATAATTGGGTCACTTTCAAGAATAGTGATCGCCCGAGCTTGATCGGGTTGGTGTGGGAAAGGTATGACTTGATCACTTTTCGCTTTCCACCTCATGTGGTTGCAAAGTACTGTCCCGGTGTCTCTTCTACCCCATTCTCAACAATTGGAAGTTCACTGCACGCTGTCGCAACAACCCTTAAGCATGCTATTAAGCTGTCCCATTTTCATCTCTACACGCTGAAGTGTGGAGTTATAAGCATCCATTTCTTGAATGGACAGCCTCATTTTTTGAGCGAACACATCCTCCCAAGCTAGGCTCTGAGGTGGATGCGGTGCTGTGCGTCTTGCGGGCGGCGGAGGCGGGGCTGCGGGTATGAATACTGAGGTGGAGGTGGTTGTTGTGGGTACGGATACTGCGACGGAGGTGGTTGCTCCCAGTAGGGATTGTAAGCTTGATCCTCATACTGTGGTGGAGGTGGTTGGTCCTAGCAGGGATTGTAGGCTTGATCCTGTGGAGGTGGTTGGTTCCAGTAGGGATTGTAGGCTTGATGCTCATGGCAGGGATCATAGGCTTGCTGCCCATAGCCTGACTGATATCCCTCAGAATAGCTTAACTGGGCTCCTTCTTCATAAGAAGGAGTTACCCAATACGACGACCTTTCCTCCCCCCAGCCTGTTTGCCTATATTCGCATTGCTGGTAACCCTGCATTAACAGACACCAACTACAAAAATAGGATCACACGCACCGGGGGGAGAAAAACAACAGCGATACAAAATAAGAAAGGCAAGGAGAAGAATAAAAATGAAAAACAGGTAACATAAGAAAACGCCTAAAGTTTTCCCCGGCAACGGCGCCAAAATTTGTTTGGACTAAAAAAAATCACTAATAATGTCCCTCGCAATCTAACGAGGTCGTTCTAGCGAGCAAGTTGATCCGAGTCGTCTCTCAAGAAAAACTTAACAGGGCGTTACTAAGTCACCACACGAAAGCAATAAATTCCTAAACACTCTAATCACAAAGGGGTTGATTGATTACCTAGGCGAGGAATTATTAAAGAAAGAAAGACAAATTAACTAGGCGAAAATTGACAAAGCCAAGAAATTATCTAGACAAGAATAAACCCTAAATCGAAGAACACAGAATCGATATGATAAACCCTAGGCATAAATCGAATATATTAAATAGAAGACAAGAATAATTAAGCAAATACTAATATTAAGCATAATCAAAGCTTAGAAATCAATATCAAATAAATGCGAGAAAACAGAATAAAGCGATAAAAGAATCTTACGAACAAAATCGAATGATGGAATTGATATTCAAGTCTTCGGAGTAGGAATCTAATAGTAATAATCCTTACAATAAATTCTTGAATCTCAAAGAGGAAAGAAAGAAATAATTGAAAAGCTTGGAAGAATTCTAGTAGGCGCATCGAAGAAAAAAACTGAATAATGAAAAAGGAGCGAGGGTTTCAGTGTAAATAAGTATTTATAGCAGAAAATTCACGCCCACGGACGCGAGGAGCTCGAATGAATGAAATGAACTTCGCCGGCCGGGGGACGCCGATGAAGCGCCAGACGCAATGAGTTTACGGAGGAATGCACATGCGGTTTGAACGCAGCGGGCTCTTAGGGGAGAAGGCGGCGCTGGTTTGAGGAGGGCGGGGCAGCGCCGGTTTGGCTAGAACGCTACTGGGCGAGCCCAGCAGCCGGACGGCACGCGCGTTCGCATGCGCAACTTTGGTGTTTAACCGTTCTCTCTAGTCCGAACTACGAATTACAACCGTTTGCACCTATGGACTCCTATAGAGATGTCTTCAATTCTTTTGAGGAAAAATCCTTGATTCCTTCTCCACTATTCATGAGAATCATTGAAACTGTCGGCTCTCGCACCAAGTTCCACGCAGAGAATTTCTTGTCAGAATAATGCCCAAATAATGAGCTATTTCCTACATCAAACCAAGAATTAGTATTCAATATTTATAACATAATAACATAATAAATTATGCTAAAAGTAAAACTAAAGATCGACAATTTAAATCCAAAAGCATAGGAAAATACGACCAGATTCGGACTAAACAGACGGTATGGGTCAAGAATTACCTCATAGATCTAGATGCGGTACCCCATTTATCTAAGAGTAAGTGTTCTGTGATAACTCTGGTGCAGTAACAAACTCGAAGAAACCACGAACCCACAAGACGATAAAACACATAGAGAGAAAATAATAGATCATACGAGAAATCGTATCGAAGAGATGGCGATTATGGTATCGTGGATAAATTTGTCGACTCATTCATGAAGAGCCTATCGCAAAAGTCTACGACGAGCATGTTCGAGGGCTTAGATTGCAAGATGGCCCCACTTAGAAATGAAACTTTGTAGAAGTTGGAGAAGCAAAGTGATAGTATTGTTTAGATCAGTAGTGAGATGATAAACCTCATTTACTGCTTTATAAGGTCATTTTCGCTCATTTTATAATTGATAAGTGATCATTTGAGTTGTCATTTGATATGCTTATATTTACCTTGAAATATATTATGCCGTGGGTATTTCGTGTTATTTTTGCACGTGTTTTGATATCAATAAGGTGAACACGTTAATGAGGGATTTCTACCCTTGTAAGCTCGCGGCCCAGCATAGCAAAAAGACTTGCGAGTCAATCTCACGAAGATGAACGAAGACTTGACATGGTACCTCGCGACTTGATTTCGCGATAAAGTATCGCGAGCACAACACACGAGACAAGACGGACATGTCATGACTTTCATTCGCGATCAAAGGTCACGAGCTAAACTCGCGAGGAAGGACAAGACTTGCTCGCGACTTTGTATCGCGAGTTAATCTCGTTAACCATTGCGGGCTAGGGTTCCATACAGCCAGCAATGAGACGAGAACGAGGAGAGACTTTACAGAGGCCCGACACACCTTTTGCAAGAGAGTTTTCTTCATAGAATGTAATACTTTTACCTTTATGCACGCTTTCTAGAATGTAACACATTTTATTTAGCTTTTGAGTTTTCTTTTCATTCCGTTTTCTTAGTTAGATTTCTTTGAGAGTTCGTAATATTCTGGATCGAAATTGCTACATTATTCATCGTGGATTCCTACGGTTTTATCTATTCAATTCAGTTTATGTTTCATTTATTTAATTCTTGCTTTAGTATTTTAATTATGAGTAGTTAAATCCTGTATTGATCCTAGGGTTTGTATGTCTGACTAGATTCGTATGATTTATCTGTTGATATTGTTTTACCGTCCCATTCATGATTTATGATTATTGGCTTTAATTCTCATGTGTTGGTACCTGATCAATATTGATGCATGCTAGTTATGTGATTAATGTCCTTGCGGAATTAATTGCATAGTCGATATCTTGAATACATAACATTGACCTTACCTTGAGACCTAATGGAGATAGGTGAACTGTAGAAGGTTATTCTTTATGTGCTTTTAGTAATTAGCTTACTGCTCTTGAGACTTGGCGAGATATAGTTTAAGCTAACCTACTACTATAGGCTATCCTGACGGAAGACTATAGTTACATTAGTGATCCTTCATATGAATGTGGATTAAATTGGTAAACATATTAATGGATTAATTGTGTGAATCTGGTTAGGTTATGTACATCCCTAGGGTCAGTCTTTTATTCCTGAATTTATTCTCATTTATTTTAAGTCTAGTTTAATCATCATCTCTCGTGATTTTGTTTCCTAAATAATAATAAAGATTCATTGTTAATTAATCGCTATGTTTTCGAATATCAGTCCCTGTGGATACAATATATATACTTGCTATTTTTACGATCATTTAATTGGTAGAAAATTAAGCGGATCAGGAGACATATTGTATACTAAAAGTTTGCTTTAGTATAAGTGAGAGATTGTTGGATTTGTATGCTGAAAGCAGAATGGTTGAGCTTGCATATGTTTCCTGTTACCACTATTACAATCTCATATCTAAAGTATTTACTTGATTGCATATGTTTGTCCTATTATCTCATACAAAAGTTAGATCATACAGTGTATAGAAGATCACAGAAGTCTGTATGATTGGTTAAGCTAATTGAGATATGAAAATGATCACAGCTGAGATAACTTGAGGACGAGTTGTCGGTATAGGCTGCAGTAAGATAAGAAGTGACTTGACTTGATTGTTTGTCTATGCTGATACATCTTGACGTATTGATGAATCACAGTGAAATAAGTTCTTCCATCTAACCGTCGTGAAGAACCTTGGTCTTGGTGACTTTACGTTGATCTAAACCTCGATAAGATTTTAGGTAAGTATGAGTTACGACCATCACTGACTTCTTATGTGTGAGGTTACATGAGATAACCCAAAATTCGTATCTTGATGGCGGTCTTTGGTATGTCATGCTAGTTACATGTCGAGTCACCATATCCGTTTAGGATGATGACGCTCACTTAAGGAGCTCAAAAGATTTATTGTATTAAACCTACAGTTGAGTTAGCTCAAATACAATAATAAGGTTAAGTGGTACTACTTAAAGAATTAAAGAGATTAATTATTTTAAGTCGTCGAATACTATAAATAATTAATGGATGTGCGATATCTTAATTACGGAAGTCTAGGTACAAGTCGACTCAACTTGGTAATAAAGGCAAGTCAACATTTATTCTCTAGTGGAATGAATAAATATTTATGAATTAATTTATGTTATGAGCTAAACATAAGATAATTTATTTATTTTAAGCTCATCTTTATTCCTTTCATTTGATCCGTGGATCCACCAATAAAGGTCATTGTTACCGATATTTTACCCACCCCTATAAGAGTTCCATCGAGACTATGTTCATGTTAATGTATTATATTAATACATCTTCAATATCTAGATAGATATTATCTGATATTATTAGATATCAAGAGATATTATATGATATTATTAGATATCAAGAGATAATTATTCTAGATATGATTTGTCTGTAAAAATATTATTATATTTATTAGATATACAAGGATCATATCTTAATATGATTCTAGGAATGCATTATAAATACAAGGTGATAGAAAATCGAAATAATTCTATTCATTTGTTTCAGATTTTCGAAAATCTCATATACACAAGTAGGAGGCAAAATTTTGCAGTGTTCTATATAGATTGCTCTCACTCAGTATTGGAGAATAGATATCTGGGATACAGTGTAGAAGATCATTGCTGGAGTCTGTCATTGATCTCATATCCCAAAAATTCGCAGATAAATACGAGTAAACACCTACGTGTTGTAATTAATTACATAGATACATGCTAGGTAATCAATGTATGGTGAATTAAACATCCAAGATAGATTCTCGGGAAAATAGTAAAATAAGATTTCCTTACAGCCTAGGTACAAAATTGTTGCGAGACAATATAGCAAAGGAGAATCAAATTCATGATTCTGAAGGCCATGCTCGCTTGAGGGCTGCATGTGAACTTGCTGCTCGGGTGGTGGACTTTGGAGGGACCCTAGTTAGGGTGAGAGTTTATTGCTAATTAATATTTTCAAAGATATTGTTCGTTTTAGTTGGAAAGTTATTGCTGTAATTGATGTTAGCTTTATCACCAGTATATTTTGCTGCCTTTGTTTATGCTTTCCAATGTTTGTTTGATTAGTTATATAAATGTTTTACCTGAGTGGTTAACTGTATTTTTACCTATCTTTTGATCTTATTGGATGATTTCAATGTTTCCCTAATTTATCCCCTGCAACTTCTGAGCTTAATTCTGTCACAATTCTCTGTACAATAAACGGCTCTTCTTAATTAAATTTTAAGAGTGAATTTGTACAAGCTGCTGCTGTTTTCAGATGACTATTTCTTCTTTTGAGGTTAATATTTTGATATTCATGAGCAGTCATTCTTTGCTCTTTTCTTCCGCCCTAAGTTATGTGGATTAGGTTACATCGTGCTATTCTAATCTGTATTATGGTTTCATTCTTCTTCCTATCATTAAAGATTGCCAGTTACAATAGTCTTTGCTTTATTAGCATACTAAAGTTTTGCATCGAAAAGTACAGAACTCCTTTCTCCATGCAATAATTGTTATAGAACTTGAAATAGACATTCTTATATCAATGATTGACTTAACATGCTTCTACATTGTCTCAGTGATGATGCTGAAAGATTCGGCTTCAGTGTGGTGGACCGATTTGTTGGCCGGACACGGCATTAATTGGGACTGTTTTCCATTCTGAACCTTTGATATATCAGCACCGTCTCTCCCGCTCCTCTTCTCATATTGTATTCCTCATTATCAACGTAGTTGTGGGCTAATAGATTTAAATTAGAAACCACTACAAGAATTTCGCTAATAGACCACGGGGAATACCCATGGTCTATTTCAAAAATCCGCGTGGTCCACAAAGGTGTAGTCTATTACGTGCGGCTATAGACCACGCGGATTTCCCCGTGGTCTATTCAGTTATAAACCACGCGGTTTTCACCGTGGTCTATAACTGAATAGACCACGCGCATTTCCCCGTGGTCTATAACTGAATAGTATATTTTTGTTATTTTATTATTTATTTAATACCTGTTTTCATAATTTGAATGCATGTTTCTGCTAATTAAAAATAATAATCCAAAAATAGATATAAAATATTTCTCATAATATTTATATCAAAATCAAGGTACACATTTCATAAGCGTTCAAAACGTTATATCTGGGAAATTCTCAATCTACATGTATTTTCTAACTAGTTACAAGTATTTTCTAACTAGCTACTAAAATTTATCCAAAAATATCCATTCACCATCTTCAACAACAAATATTTTCTAACTAGCTACTAAAATTCCTCAAAAAAAAAATCAACTTCACCATCTTCAAGCATTTCACCATCTTTGCTTCAAAAACATCAATCATCTAACTTGATCTTATGTCCAAAGGAGCTTGTGATAACTTGGTCTTATGTCCAAAGGAGCTTGTGATAACTGTCAGAAACAGAGCAAGAAACGAACTGATTATAGGAATAAAATCATATTCTCCTCTGCACATAGCACTAATGGTTGTGAACATATTTACTCACACTTATCCAATGTTTATTCACGCTTCAAGTAAAGGAACGTGTGTTGAAGGATGCTTACCTGCATATTCATAGAGTTGCATCCACCAAGTCGTCCAACAATGTGCCATGCTTACCAGAAAGACAGCACGATGTGGAGACTCCAGATCCATATTTGCTTTGGACCTAAAACTAATCATCATACTTAAGTCCTTTGCAGTGGCTGATATCAAGTAATCCCTCACAATTTTTACTTTTTCATCCCTTTGCATTGAATGAATACATGAATATCTTGCTGAGAATTTATTTCCACCTCTTTGCCGGCAGACCACACAAGGCTGAAAAATAATATCATAGTAGGCGTGAATTGCACCTTCTATATCAATAGCATCAAGCTTCCGTACTTCAAGAAGCCGATTCAACAAGCCCGACTTAAAAATAGTTCCAGTGAGCAGATCAACCAAACCCTCGACGTGCATCCCATCTTTTGCTGAAATAACATGCTTAAGTCCGTCATGGAATGATTGAGCAACTGCAGAACTAGTGCTGTCTGCAGCGCCGCCCATGCCTCAAAAATTAGCGAACCATATAAAAACCCGAAAATTATTCTGGGGCGAAGAAAGAGCTTTAATTGCTCTCTGTATTCCATCCTTGGATCCAGAAAACAAATCTAGAGGATCATATTTACTTATTTGAGATATCTGCATCAGTTATGTTTGAAGAAACACTTTGTAAGTAAAAGAAAGTCACTTCATTGCTAGAGTTGAAATGCTCAACAAGACATCATAATATAAAATAATTCCAGGATATGAATAAGATCAGCTGTTCAGGAATTACCTTTCCTTGATGCAGTTTTAGAGCTTGGTGCATCTTAAATCTAGTAATTCTCTTTTGACTGCATTTTCCTCAGCTATAAATTCTGAAGTATGAAGAAATCCACCTTTGGGCTGCTTTTATGAAGAAGAGAAAAGGTGAAAACTTTATAAACCCTATAAAATTGCTAAGGAATTGGGAATCTCTAGAAAGATACAATGAAACATATATAGGAAGATACAATGCACATATGTAGGAAAAAAGCAATAGGAAAGCACCTTTATCTCAACAGACACACAGAATTCCTCTTTGAGAGAACATGAAACTGAAAGAAAGACCATGATCAACATGTTGTAGTCCAACATTAGAATTCATACTCACATGAAATTAGATCATAATTCAATCTCAGTTGATTACAGTTGATAAATATCAATTAATGTATAATGTTCTTTGATAGATAATCCATAATGGCTACTGAGATACAATAGGGCATAAACTACATATATAAACTACTACACTTTCAAACTTAAAATGTTTTATTACAGAAATATATCCACATATACCCTAATTTGACGCTGTCATTAGAATTCATAACTCAACGCCAGAGAACAATTCAACATGAAGAAAACTCTAGCAACTGCCACAACGCAAAGCAGATATGCACTGAAGAAGCTCAAGCAAGCAAAAACTGAAATACAGAAAGGGCTTTATCTATTCAAACAATGTGCCATGATCGAATTGTCTGTACCAAAAGCGACGGAGATCTACACAGATCTAGAAAAATTTAAAAATCAAAACTTACCGCAACCACAATTTTAACCAATTAAAACAAAACTGGAGAGAAGAAGCTAAGAGCGACTTCGATCCTAGCAGACAGACCAATCAAGATAGAGAAGACCTAGTCACCAACATACAATCGGTAAAACCCGACATACAGGAAGCGACAGGAAAATGGCGACGCGGCGACGGGAAGCAGCAGGAAAATGGCAGACGACGGCGGCAGCGAGCAGGAGGTCGACGGATTGAACGAGGGGGAGGGAGTTTGAGAGAGAATTGTGAATTTTGGGGAGGAATGAATTCCCGTAAGGTAAGAATGGAGATGGGTTAATGGGTTGGGTATATGGGTTTATTGGTAATGGATTTTAGTTTGGGCATGAAGATGGGTTAAAAGACCGCATAGCTAAGTGGCGAAAGACCATGCGGCCTAAGCTCGTGCTCATCATATGAAAAAATAATTGCACTACGCGGTTTTACCGTGGCTCATAACCGCTTAAAATATATGGTTATATCACGCTGCTTTCACCACCCACGCTGTACATGTCATAATGTAATCACTTTAAGATTAATGCCAATGATCATGAGCAAATTTCTTGTAGTGAACTGTTGGAATAGTTGATTCTTTAGGTTTTATGCATTCTACGTTATTTGATTGGTATCAGTGAAGAACTGCCAGTATGCATAGTTTGCTGAGTTCGTTTGTTTGTTTGCATTTTCTAGTTGTAAGCAATATGTTGTGATCTAAATTAACTTCTTTGATAATGATAGGTAATGCGGGCGAATGGTTGGAGACAATTGTATATTTGGAGCGTGTATAAAATCATGCATGGCCTAGCTTTATGTATTTTGCTTCTTGTAGGTGATAGAAAGTGGCATTAGGGATGTCAATCGCCATCACACCTCGGGTTCGGTCAACCCACCCTGTTATCTGACTATTCGGTTGATATTTTTTGGGTTAGAAATGTTCAACCCTAACCCCAAACTCTCGGGTTTAATTAACCCATGGTCAATCAGGCCATAAAGTTTAAGGAAAAAAAAATATATATATATATATATATATATATATATATATATATATATATATATATATATATATATATATATTGATAATAATAATATTTATAACAAATATTTTATATTAAGCGTTGGAGTAAAAAACAAATAAGTGAAAAATAAATATAATATATTCCACAAGTTCTTTTTTTTTAATCTTATTATACTAACTTTGAAGAGCAAACAATGAAAATTAAAAATAGTGCTCATGACTAAATTCATTTTTTCTAATATGCTTTAATATTCGCATTCCATGTAACTAAATGATCTCTAAATAATATAATACAATTATAGCGGAGAAAAAATTTAATAAGTTAATTCAGTATAATAGTACTATTTAAATTATATTACAATATCAAAAATAAAAAATAATGCTCACAACTAAATTATTTTTTTTAATATATCTGAATATTCATATTCCATAATAGCTTAGTAAATATTTTTTAAGTTAATTCACTATAATACCAATTAAAATTTATGATTTGAAAAAATAAATTAATTCACTATAAATAACTAAATAAACAATCAATCTATAATAGCTACAAAAGTTAAGATAATTAAACATGAAAAGTAAATTTTTGAAATCAAGAATTTTGAATTTCTAACTATTAGATAAAGGGAAAAAAATGAGTTGAGTTTTTTTTTTTTTTTATGTCGTCCGATGGGTGACCATGACCGACCGAGCCAGCCCGATTAACCCGTCAACCCCAATGGGCTGGCCCGAATAGCTCGATTTTATATTCGCGTTATAATTTTATAGCCCAACCCATTAATTTTATCGGGTTATTCGGGCCAGCCCGTGGGTTTCGACCCGTATTGACATCCCTAAGTGGCATGGACAAACTGTGACTGGGAATAGGATTGCTGGACTCAACTTGTTGCCACTGAGCAATAAGAAAATAGCTACTCTGACAACATCTTACGGTACATAATTGCCTTACAGAAAGTGACATGAAAATAGTAAGGATAATTGATTGTTGTATGTGAAAAAACCTCATTGATACAAAGTACTCTCTCTGTCCCAATATTCATGACACGTTTTTTTTTTGTTAGTCCCATTAAGTTGGCCCGTTTTCAAAAAAAGAAACACTTTTTATATTAAAAAGTACCTCGAATTTCGTATCACTCACTACTTTACACATAAAATATAATTTTTCTTAATTTACGTGCAAAAAAGAAAGAAGCCATGAATATTGGGACGGATGGAGTATTATCTAAAGAAAGGGTACAAATGATAAGTAAGTTTTGCCTCTCATCTTTAACAAGAAGTGGATGCTTTTCCTGGGTTTCATTTCATGTGTCTTGCAATGAAAATGCTAATTTAGTTTCAACCTTCAAATTTCATGCATCTAATATTGCACTCACTTTGATGAACTGCAAAGTGCATTTCCACTAGACATGTAACAATGTTAGCAAGGAGTTAAGGAAAAAGTACATATTTGGAAAAGTTCGTTTTAAAATTTGTATCCATTACTGTTTCTGTGTTTAAGTTCCATGGTGCCGACAAAATTGATATAGATGATTTTGCAAACAGGTTGGTATTCGAGCATATAATATACTCACAATGTACTCCAATTTTATTCTTGGTTTTTCGTTTTGGTACGTCTTCCTATTATATTTATGAAAAAAATTCCACAAAATATTATTTATTTATTACCTTCAATAAAGTCTTTTATTTATATTTTTTATCATTAATGGTTCATCACTATTCCTCTTTTTTATCCTCAATAATATTATTTATTTATACTTTTTATAATTTATGGTCTATCATTAATTAATTTAAAATTATACTATTAAATAACTTTTATTCTAATCATAGTATACTCAACAAATTTTTATTATATTATGTTTGAAGATTTCTATGAAGTAAATTGGGGAGACGGTAAAAGTTCTTTCGAGTTTGTTTGGTGAAGCTGTTAGCTAAACAAACCAAGTTTGAGCATGATAGTATTCGCTCGTTAGCTCGTGAACAAGTTAGTTAATCGATTTACTTTGAAAATATAAAACTATTAACTAGATATAATTATTTTCTTTCTATAATTAGTAACTATTGTATTAAATCTATAACTATTTTATATGTTATAAGAAATCAATAAATATATCGTGTTATTATGGATAAAATAATTTATTTTAAAATAAAATAATTATTATTCTAAACATATATCTAAATTTAGAAAGTTTATTTGGGTTTGATTAAAACTCGAATAAGCTCGTGAACTCGAAATATTCGATAAACAAACTCGAGACTCATTTCGATACTAAACAAATCGAGCTCGAAGACGGTGGATTCTACCGACTTGGTCTCGATTATACCCCTAATATTATAGTATATCAGTAGGTGTATGTAACATCGACCCACTATATTTCTCAAGTCTACTTTCTCCAAGCCATCGTGAATCGCGATGTGACTAAAAGTTTATTTTGCCTTCCATCCACATGTATAGAACCAAACAATTGCTGTGTTGGGAATGTAATTAACCTGCTCTCGTCTCGCATATTTTAATACATTCTACATTTTATGGAGATAGGTAAATTGGAGATTCCATCTCTAAAATAACAAAATCAAACACAATATTAAATCGAGAAATTTAGCACTTCATTTGTAAATTAAGTTATTATAGCATCAAAATTATTTATAATCGGAGTTAACATACTTTAGAATAATTCCAGTATCCACGTACTAACTAAAAAAAAAAGCATGTGAAACCAAAGATTATTCAAGTATTTCCCCACACACGACGACTACTCGTGTGCTGAAAAAGCAAATTGAAACTGCCCTTTCTTCCCCATACACCATCTCTGTAGACTATATATACCCACGTGAAACGGAATCTTGGACTCCAGTGTACAACTCCTATATACACACATCTTCGTTTACACTAATCAATGGCTTTCACCAACTCGCTTAAACCAGTTAGCCTCAAGGCTGAAGCAGCTTCTGCTCTCCAATCCACCGGCAATCGAATCGCCGATCTTCGTTTCTCAAGCTCCATTTCAACAAATATTTTCAACATTAGGTCCCACTTTTTTACTTACATTAATTTACTTTTATTTTTAAGGGTGGTCTCCTGTGCCCACGCAGAGTGAGACCCACCACAAATTTCTTTTTAAATTAATTAATGATAAATCTTGTGTGCGAGATTTATGAAAACTATAAAGAACACCGAGGCTTTTACGTGGTTCGATCAAGAATAAGATCTACATCCACGGAGGAGTGATTCATCAAAACTTTCACTATGTAGGATTACAATGAATGTATTGAAAAGCTCTCTAGTATTCTAATAGTTGCTAACCCTTCTACCGCCGACCTAACCTCTATTTATACATGTTTGTGGATCTCTAAAGATGTACCGATCCTCGATTTTGGGATCCGATCTCCTTCCATATCTCGATCCTGATTATCTCCTCAATATCTCTTCTCCGATTTGGTTAGGGTTTAGATGTTGGGCTTGTAGGCTTAGCCGCAGTAGGCCGCTCTATTAGGTCAGTCCAGCTCACTGGGTCTCGCCATTGGGCCCGAGCGGTTGGGTCATATCCCATCATAGCCCCCAATTAGTCGAGTAAAAACTAAGCCGGTGGGGTGAAGAGTGTATTTTGCCGAGGTGGTTGTTGCTCTACCGAGGTTGATGTCGAAGGTTTTCAATCTTTTGATGTCGTGGTTTGATTGGTTACTTTGGTCCGAGTGAAAGAAGCGATCCGCCTTCCCGGCCGGGATAGTTTGTCGAGGATCGATCGAGTCGCTCGACGTTGGACGTAGATGTCCGCCGGCCGAGGTCCGACTCGATGGCGACATCCGCGAGTTGATGCCGAGGTCCGACCCGAGTCGCTCGACGCTGACGGCGGCGTCCGCTGGAAGCGACGATGCCGAGGTCCGCAGTCGAGTGATGATTGCGATTAGACCGGCGTGTCGCTGTATCCTAGAACACGCCATACGCGCAGACGGTTGGTGGGCGCCAAACGCGCGCGCACGTCTACTTCACATCAAATCACGATTAGCCACGTGGGAAGTTAAAACGCGTGTTTGGGCGCCTCTTTGTACTATAAATAGTCCCGAATGAGGAAACTGCTCACTTTCTTCATCCTCATTTGTTCCGGAGAAAATATATTCGTAGCTTTAAATTCCTTTCCAACTTCATCGAAGAAGCAAAATCAAGCAAAAATCCTTCACCGAAAAGTAAGTATGACTTGACTTTTCATCTTCTTCTTTGCTCTGGGTCTCCCTGCTCATCTCCTCCCGATAATGTTATCGAGATTAAGGATTACGTGTGTCATACCTTGGAGGGTAGGTCAGGGTATTAGCGCTAGGATCGGGAGATATCTTCCGCTTGGGGTGAGTATAAGGTCGGGACGTTAGATCGCCTCCACCATCGCCGATAATGTGTAGAATAGGAAGGAATGCCACATTCGGCGGAGGCCTGGTGGTGCCTTCCGCAATCCGTAACAGAGTGTTGGCCCTCGGGAGGATTTGTAACATGTATGTAGACGCCATGAAGGCCGGACTTAGGTTTCCGTTAGCCCTCATCTTTTGAATATTCGTGAATATTTTCAAATTCTATATGCCGGTTACCCGAATTCCATTAGGTCGGTGGTTCGATGGGGTCACGCATTATAATTTTTGCCGGAGAGTTCTCCTTCGAGGTCTTGATGCATTTTTTAGCGTCGAGGGCATGGGAGGTGTATACTATCTTTCACCTCGGCAATCGTTTAGGGTGACCGCCTCGAAGGTGTCGCAGAACGGCAAAATAAGTTTTCTTTTTGAAGGCGGATGGGCATCCGAGCTACGAGTAGGGCTGGGTAAATGAAGGATGTGAAGGTGAAGCCCCTGGTTACGTAGAGGATCAACACACTTGGTGAAATTTCCACAATTTCACCGGGATGATCCGAATGATGCCGAATTGAGCATATATAGGTCAAGCCTTCGGGATCGGGTTGGATCCGGTGAGGCACCTCTTGTTCCTTATTGCTTATATGTCCGATGTCGCTGTGTTAACAAATTTTTCTTGTTGTGCAGTGAAGCTCGATTATAGTAAGAAGGCAAAGGCACCGCCTGCCGTCCCCTCAGACGACCACCGAGCCAGCGCCACCGCCAAGAGGGCGAGGAGCGAGGCCGCAAGGCGCCCGCCGTGGCTCACCTCGGGGGTCGATGTCGACAACCGAGGTCAAGTTCGGCCCGGAGAAGGACACTCGCACTCGGATCACGCTCGAGGTGCCGCCTCCAAGCTCCCCTATATCCCTCCCTCGTGCACAGTCCTTCTGTATTCACCGTTATCTCCTTCTGTGATGCGTTCCTGACTTTTTGAATTTCAGGATGCGACTTCGGTGGTGGGGGAGCTGCACCGTATGGTCGAATTCGTCATCGAGAGCATCTCTCGGTACGAGGCAGTGGAGAGGGAGCCGGCCGCTGTCGAGGCCGCGAGGGCCGCTGCGAGGGCGGATGCCGAAGCTGCAAGGGCCGCTGCTGAGGCCGCCATGAAGAAGAAGAATCGGGCCCTGCAGGTTGCCCGTGCCGAAGTGGAGAGTGCTCGGGAGGAGGAGGCCGAGGCGGAGAAGAAGCTCACCGAACAGACGAGTGTCTTGCTGGCGGGCAAGGACCGATGTCGAGGGCCTTCGCCAAAGAAGCTCATCAATCGTAGACCTTCTCCGCTTCATTTCCGACCGCCGCCGTGCTCAGCCGCAGGTGATATCCGCCCACCTGGAGGAGTTGGCGGCCGCGATGCCTGACTCCGATAAGGTCGAGCATGGCTGGGTCGAGGTCGCTCCTCGGGCGGTGTAGAAGGATTACGCCTGAGTGATTGCCGAGGCGCCTCCTTCCCCGTGGTGGAAACTTTCGCTTCCTTCGCTTTCTTCCGACTACCGAGGCCGTGTCCCAAAGGTAAAGGAGGATGAAGACCCCGAGCCTGTGAACCCTTGTCGAGGTGCGTGGCCGAGGTCGGGATGCGGGCCTAGCTCAAGTCTCCTTCCGAAGGGGCCCGCAGCACTGGAGGAGCAGCAGGAGGAGCCGCACTGAGCAAAGAACAGACGCCGCTGAGCCCCCAAAGAGGCTCAGTCACGGGCCGTTGTAATAGGTGCAAGTGCCGGGTCATTAGATCCCGAGCTTTGTAAATTTCACATTTGTGAATAATAAATACACCTTTTGATATGAATGTGTTAGTCCTATTTTTAGCACCTCTTCTCCTTATGTGGGCTAGATCACGATCTCGCCAAGCCGAAAGAGGTCCGAGGTGCACTTGGCCGAGAAGGATGAGGAGGTGGTATTCGAGGAGCCGATCCGCCGAGGGCGACCCGCACATCGCATGGCATGGATAGCTGTCATTGGGTCGGTAGCTCGACATCGCCGCCGGGCCGAAAAGCAACCGCAAGGGCCAAACGCGAGGTGCCCGCCTTTTCGCGTAGAACGAGCGCTGAAGCTAAGAATCATCCATCCGAAGTTCAGCAGCGAATGTCTCTCGCCGACGCCATTCACGCCACCGATGTAGTGTGAGGAACAGCTGGTGGCGAAGAGAAGTTGGCGCGATCTCGGAGGAGCATGTGAATATGAAGCGATAATCCACCGATCCGGTGGTATTACAATATCCGAGGTGACGACCGAGCCTCGAGTTTGCTTGTTGAAGCGCATGGTGCTAAGGGACGAGGAGGGCACGAGAGCAAGAATTTCAAAGATTGTCTCGACCGGTCAAATACCTCAGATTTACGAGCTCGTCTGCGAAGCGGCGTATGCCCCACCGCGAAGTTAGACTCACCGACCACCGCCGACGTGAGAGTTGAAGAAGTCGGACGGGCGGCGATTATATGGGCCACGCCGAGGTGCTTCGACTGATGGAAGCGGACATGTCTGGAATGTCGTCTCTCAGTCGGGCCCCCCGTCAGGAGCTGGACGAGCGAGGGCCCTAGGTCGGCAAGGAAGGACCGCGGGTGGGGACGGGTCGTAACCGGCCGGGCGGCAAGATCAAGGGCAAGTTCGACTCGGTTCCGAGCGCCTTCGTGGTCGGGGCCCCTACTACTGCTCAAAGTGTATGTGAATGATATGGATCATAAAGAGAAAATGCTCGCCGAGCGATGTTTTAAGAAATGAGAAAATGTTTTAGTAAGCACAAGGTCTTTTCAATTAAAACCCTTGTGCCTTACTTATGGGGCAGTGTAATTTAAAGAAAATGTTTTGGCAATGAGTCCATTGGGTGCATTATTTGTACTCAATACCGCATATTTGTTTTAAATGTGCAGTCGGTGATGGATGGGACGGAGCGGTGTTGACGGCCGGGTCTTTTGTCACCGATAGTTAAACCTGATACACATCGTCATATGTGTATTCCACATGTTTTCCGCTGCTAGATTATGAAGTCATATGTATGTTATGTTTTTGTCAAACCGTAAACCCTTGAAATTTCAGAGGTATTCCCAATATATGTCACACCGTTCAGTGTTCTATATTATTATCCGCTTAATCCTGCCCAAGCAATGATCCCGCTAATCCGCATTGATTGGCGGGTTGTTACACGAGAGCCCGTGACGCCGAGGCTTTTGTCACGCAACGCCTTACCGAAAAGCCACGCACGTTTTGCGACCGTCGCCAAAGACGCCCGACGACATCCGCCCAGTAGTCGAGACTACCGAGCATCGCCTGCGCACTGCTGCCGAAGCTGCCGAGAAATTGTTGTGTGCCCGCGTCCAGCGTCGAGGCATGCCGAGGCATCCACGTGAGTAACGCGTGCCCCACACCCCCGGTCGCCGACACCTGGTCGAGACTCGCTGTACCTGTTTGCCCATCTTCCGCGCTGCACGCCGAGACCCGCACATGAGCTTTCGACGATTCTTTGTGCTAGGGCTGTGCCTCGTCATGCCTCGCCATGCGCTGGTTTCCAGCTTGCCTCCCGTCGCATCGTGCGACGGGACTCCATCATCTCGTTCTTCGTGTTCTTCTTTAACAGATTAGATTTACAAAAAAATCCTAATCTAACCTTGGATTTTATCGTAGTGAAAAACGAAATCCGACAAAAAACCAAAAAATAAAAACGAGCCACGATGAACGATAAATCCATAATTAATTAATTGCGCATGTAATAATCAAACGTGAATTAATCCAACATAGCCAAGATACTAATCCCATGCTCTGATAACAACTGTAGGAAAATATGATTTTAACCATCTCCCGATGATATATCTTGGATGTTTAATTCACCATACATTGATTATATACCTAGCATGCACCTCTATAATTAATTGCAACACGTTGATGTTTTCTCATGTTCACCTATGAATTTATCGGACAAAGAATCTGTGACGACCCGACTTCTGAAGGAAGTATGAATCAAATTGATCGTCACTGGTATGATAATGTAGCGGATATGCACATAACTAATCTATACAATTAACCATTTAACTACTCATAATCGTATGAACCGAAAGGAATAAACTATTTCAATACTAACCCAAGTCACGTATGACTTGTCAAAATGTTCAATATCCAAATGTAACCCAATCGGTGAGCAATTCAAGGAACGAGGTACGACTCAAGTTCAATACGATAATGAATAGCAACCATAATCAAAAGACACCAAAACAATATCAAAGTTTAGCAAAGAATAAACGGTGGACATGCATATGATGATGCATGCACAAGGTTCTAGAAACCTTTCATCAGAAAGCAACAAAACACCACCATTCTCACCACCACACTCATCATCAATCCTCGCCAACCTACTCATCAAAACGAGATGCGTGGCTAAGTACAAAAGTACTCAATGGACTCATTGTCGAAAACATTTTCTTTGTAAAGTTATTGAATCGCCCATAATAGCGCATGAGGATTTTAGTTGATTCATCTCGCACCGTGGGTGGCCACCTACACATAATCGTCGCGACCGATCAAGGTAGCTAACCTCGAACATATAGTCACGTGTACACAATCCGAAAGTTAGTCCTTAACTAAGTCGATCCGATCGTTAACCTTTTTAACATTGGTGGACCAACACATTCTCATACCACGCTGATATACCAACATCGACAGATCACAACAAAACATAAACATTTGGCAACAATATGCTCATGCAATAATATTTCATAAAGCTTTTGTAAATCATGCTTGAGGTATGATATCATTTTGTTTCAAGAGAGCCCACATGCTAGTCCGAAGCTATAGGTTCTAAGCGAAGCAGAGTGCGATTGTCCTTCCTCGGTAACTACGTACGAACAAGCCTTTCATAGGAAAATAACTTCTCTTAGATTCCTTCTATTGGTCGCGGTCGTTTATAAATAACAACTTAACATTCCCAATTTAGGGTTTTTTTGTGATTTCATATGATGGTTTTAACATAATTTCTATTATCATACATTTTTAGTTCCCAAACTATATTCCTTCATCATTCATAGATGAACCTCGACTTATGAGTCCTATACTCCGAGTCTAACCTGGACTCTAACCTTAGTGTTCTTCTAAACGTTATTACGTTATAGATTGTTAGTACTCAAGTTATGATTGGTATATTAGAATATTCTCAAGTCACTAACTAGACTTAACAATTATAGTTACGTCCTAGTAGGTTATGCTTGACGGCTTATCGTATTTACACGACGAATAAAGGGGAGTCTTCACTTATGATTGAAGTTATCCCATACTATCACATAAGTAAATACTTAGAAATAAATGAAATTCTTTGTGAATACTAACTCGACCCTTGAGACATACGGATCGACATCTTATGTTTGAATCTTAGCTTACACTTTTCGACATTGTTTGTTTCTCTTAACTCGTCGGAGATTATGTGTTATATAATCGCTATTCGTTGTCGAGTCGCCTTAATGCTCAATCTAATATCGATTAGTTGTCGTTGTTGAGCATTATCGTTGTAAGTCGGCTTTTGGTTTCTTTAACTTAGGAACTCACGCTAAGTATCCTATTATTAATAGAAACCCTAATTTGTGTCTAACTTGATTCTCATTAATTCTTCTAGTTATCGAAATTTGTCGATTTCTTTTCGATTTCGTACATAAGGTACTATGTTGTTTACGCTGGGGTTTTGTTTGTCAAGCATAACATAAATAAACTGTACAACATCATACAATACCATACAACACCATATACAACATATACCATACTAAAGAATTAGAAAACCCAAATTTCTAACAAAATACAATATCATTGTGTATGTCTGCATGAGTGTTCCATTCATTCATCATAATCACATACCATTCATTTTAAACTTGTAGATTAACAATTATAGCATCATTTACAATTAAATTGAAATGCATACTTAACATTTTTGCTATATTTTCGATAATTAGCAATAATTAGCATAAGTATCCAATAAATTCCAATAAAATCATATCATGCTTATATCATATACTAAACATGAAATATCATCTCATATCATACATTAAAATTAAAACACAAGCTCATTACTATAAATATATTTTCGGTAGTGTCTATATATATACTCAAAAAATTTCTACTCACTTCACATATGTTTATAATATGCACTAAACATGTAATATTAACCTTAAACATCAACTAATATTTATAATATGAACTGAATGCTTGGAATTCTTTTTTTCCTCACACATATATTACATGTGTTCAATAAATTCTCAACAATGCATAATAGGTTCATATTATTTCTAAAGATCATATATCATATTATTTTCAACAAATAAAAATCAAATAAATCTTAAAATATATAGATATAGTTTCGGTCCTCTTGGAAAAATAGGAGTAGTGTCTCAATAATTTCAAGATTAATATGTAATGTTCATATCATATATCAAACACTATACCTCAACTATTTTTCAACAAAAAAAATCAAAATAATTTTTAAAAATTATATATATATTTTGGCCCTGATAAAATAAATAGGAGATTTAATTCAAAAATTCTCATCTTTATACTATATGCTCCTAACACATCAACAAATAACAATATGAAATAACATTCATAAAAACATGCTTTATCTTCTATGAAAATAATTCTAACAAAAATAAAAAAATATCAAACATGCTCCAAAAATTTTCAAACTTTAAACACAATCTTAAAACACATTTCTAACTATATTCCAATCATGGCTCGAGAGCATTTGATGGCTCGAAAATCATGAAGAACAAAAATTAGGGTTCTTCATGAAAGAATTCAAAAAAAATATTTAATTTTTTTTACTCCATTACAAATGGATAGAATGATGAATGCTACCTTTTTATGGTCATAGAAAATTATTTTGAGCGTTGAATGGAGGATCAAGCTTGGAGTATGTGAAGAAATTTGAAACCAAGAGAAAACTTTGTTCCAAGAGAGAGAGAGAATGGCTCGGTTGCTACTGTAATTTGGCAGAAATGAGCTGTTGTAGGCTTATATGGGTGCCATTGGTGGTAGTTGGGAGAAACACTAGTCAAATTACCCGATTTGGCATGTTAATATCGGGTTCTTTAAGTTTTATCGCACATTCGATTGATTTTCTAACCTTAAGGTTTTATTTTCTTAAATAGCCTTAAAAGGATTTATTTTATATTTTATAATAATTTCATGAAGTTTGATTGAATCCGTAAGTCAATTTCAATTATCATCAAAAAAAATATTCGACGATTAAATTATGCTCACTCAATTTCTATCGAATTCTTGAGATTTCATAATTAATTTGAGTCCTATAAATCATTTCTTATTGATTTAGACCATTGGTTCGAGTTTCAGTTCGCTCGGATCGGTTTAGGGTTTTTCCAGATATATTTCCTGCTCGTTAAGTTCTTCGTGAATTTCGTTCGAATTGATTCTTATGAATTCTAAATTCATAAATATATATTCCTTCATTATTTTGATTGTTCTCATTAATTTCAATGATTAGCACAGATCGGAAGTCGATCCGCCCCTAATAGTACTTTTGAGACCGACTGACAAGTTCCGCCTCAAATTTCTAATTCTTTGGCTTCATATGTTTTCACGAGACGATTCTAGAAATGCAATCCTTTTTTGAGATTCATTCTAGATATTTCGTTTCTATGTTCAGTTATTCGTGAAACCCTAATCCCACTGGACTAGTCGCTAGTTTTTGATTTCTAGTTTTCGATCTCCTAATCGATTCTAATTGTTTAGTTGGTTACCTTAAACATATTTAAGGTCTTAGCACCATAAGTAATTGGAACCATTACTAATAAAAGTTTTAAATTTTTTGAGTTATTACATACCATCCCTTAAAATAAATTTCATTCCAAATTTGCTAACCTTGAAAAGATCCGGTATTTCACTTTCATAGTTGATTCTAATTCTGTGTTACTTTTATTGTCCATGGTATTCCATAGAATTTTTACTAACGGTATCTCTTTGTTCCTTAGCTTTGGATACGCCGGTCTAAGATTTTCAGTAATTTACATAACTCATATTGTCATTGAGGACAATATCTCGATGGTATTACATGGTGGGGTCATGTATGTACTTTCCGAGTTGTGAAACATGGAACACATTGTGCATGTTTCAAAGTCAATGCAATGCCACCAGAAGTCGATCATATCCTTTCCAAAATTTCATAGGTCCTATAAAATGTGGTCGATCTTCCCTTCGATTCCGAATCTCATGATTCCTTTGACGGGATATCTTCAAGAAAACTTTGTTTCACTTCAAAGTATAGTTCAAGGCGACGCTTGTCACAGCACGACTTATGTCGGTCTTGGGCTTCCTTGATCCGCTGACGGATCCGCCTCATAATCTCGATCATATCTCCCACAGAGTCAGGTCCTAATACTCTTCTTTCTCCCACTTCATCCCGCTTAGGGATGGCAATCGGTCGGCGGCACGGATAGTGCCGAACCACTCCGCACAGCGAAAATGATCCCCGCCACGACCCGCGACGGCAGGAGATTCCCACCATACCGTGGGTTGGCGGATACCCACGAACCCGCCACCCGACGGGTATCCACCACCTGCCACCCGCGGACTACCCACGAAACCTTTACCCGCGGACCACCCGCGACTCGCGAAACCAAGCATTTCAAAAAACACGAAAATATCACTAACAAATTCATAAATCATAAAGTTCAAATCCACAATTCCACATTCAAATCCATAAAGTTCAAATCCACAAATCAATAACACAATGAAAATTCAGAATTTGGAAATTAATTAATTAATAAGTTATTAGATGGGAGGGTTTCACGGGTTCGTGGGTAATTCGCGGGTATTTTTACTGGTATTTTCGCAGTACAATTCACGGCACACGGGTTTCATGGTACGGGTAGTGCTAAACCATTTCGCACTCGCTAACCAAACGGATACTAGTTTTAAACCACGAACATACCCACGGGTACGAAATGCCTACCAAACCCATGAATAATCGGGCGGATACCCGTGGGTTTTGGGTATCCACGGGTCGATTTCCATCCCTAATCCCAGTAAAGTGGTGATCGACATTTCTTTCCATAAAGCGCTTCATACGGGTCCATTCCAATAGTTGCTTGATAGCTATTGTTGTAGGCGAATTCCACAAGTGGTAATACTTGTTCTCATCTTTCTCCTCTATCGAGGTTAACAGTTCTCAACATGTCTTCAAGTGTTTGAATGGTCCTGTCGGATTGTCCGTCCGTTTGTGGGTGGAACGCGGTACTGAAATGTAGTCGAGTTTCCAGTTTCTTTTGCAAGCTCTTCCAGAATCTGGATGTGAATAATCTCCATCAGACGTGATAGTCTTCGGAACTCCATGTAAACATACGAATTCTCGAATGTACAACTGTACTAATGTGTCTGATACATGTGTTATCGGAATTGGTAGAAAATACGCACTCTTGGTCAAACGATCGATGAATACCCAAATAGCGGTATTTTCTCTTTGTGATTTGGATAGCCCGAACAAAATCCATGGCTATATCGTCCCATTTCCATTGCGGTATGTCCAGCGGTTGTAAGGTTCCATACGGTCGCCGTGGAGTGCTTTCACTTGTCGACATCGCCAAACAACGTTCTACTTAATGAAGCTACGCTCGCTTCATTCCATCCCACAAAATTTCTCCTGAGATCTTGGTACATTTTGGTGCTTTCGGGGTGTGCGTGTAAGAAGTTTCATGGCTTTTTCAAAATCTCTTTAAGCTCTTCATCTTCTCGAATACACACTCTCCCATCATAGAACAAAACATCATCCGCTGCTTCTCCGAAATTTTTGTGGTTGTTGTTCTTGATCTGCTCGCACTTCCTCCGCCTTCTTGCTCTTCCTCCGGGCTTCTAAGATTCGGCTCTTAAGTCCGGATTGCAATCAACATTGTAATACGTACCTTCTATTGTCTCGCACGGTCTATAACTTCGATGTTCATCCTCCTCAAATTCTTTTTACAAACATCTTCTCACGATCCGAGGAGACATCCCAAATTAGAGGATTTATGACCAAAGTATCGGCCTACAACATTAGCCTTGCCCGGTGGTAATTGATACTACAACATAATCATTCACCAATTCTAACCATCTACGCTGCTTCATGTTAAGATCTTTCTATTCAAAGATATACTTGTGCTTTTATGGTCAAGTAGATCTCACATCTAACTCCATAGAGATGGTATCTCCAAATCTTTAAGTGCATGCACGCATCACGCTAATTCCGTGTCGTGCATGAGGATAGTTCAACTCATGTGGGCGTAATTGCCTTGAAGCATCAGCAATAACTTTGCCCTCTTGCATCAGAACACATCCTAATCCATTCTTCGAAGTGTCCGTGTAGATTGTGTACTCATTGTCTGCTTCGGGTACTATGAGTACAGGTGTTGTCGTCAGCAACTCCTTCAATCTCTGGAAACTAGCCTCACACTCGACGGTCCAAGTGTACTTGATTACGTTTCTTAACAATTGGGTCATAGGTCGAGCTATCATTGAAAATCCTTCGATAAATCTTCGATAATAGCCGGCAAGTCCTAAGAAACTCTGAATTTCATTCAGGTTCTTTGGTGATTCCCATTCTCTAACTGTATTGATCTTAGAAGGATCTACTTTGATTCCCTCGGTGGACACGATGTGACCTATAAATATCACCTCGTCTAACTGAATTCGTGACTTACTAAACTCGCTAAGAGTTGTCTCGCTTTAATGTTTCAAGACAGCTCTAAATTGTTCTTCATGTTCTTGGTTATTCTTAGAGTATATTAGGATATCGTCTGTGTATACTAACACAAATTTGTATAAGTATGAGTGAAATACCCTATTCATGATATCCATAAATACTACTGGGGCATTTGTAAATCAAAAGGGCATAACGATGAATTCGAAATGACCATACCTTTTACGGAAAGTTGTTTTAGGTACATCCTCTCTGGTCTAATTCTCAGCTGATGGTATCTAGACTTTAAATCTATCTTCGAAAAGACTCTCGCTTCGTTAAGTTGATCAAACAGATCGTCAATTCGGGGCAAATGATACTTATTCTTAAGATTTATCTTGTTTTACTCGATAGTCTATGCACATTCTCAATGTGCCATCCTTCTTCTTCAAGAAAAAGACAGTGCTCCCTATGGAGACACACTAGCCTAATGAAACCTAACTCGCAAGAGTTCTGTAGCGGATCTTCAATTTCTCAAGTTCTTTTGGTGCCATTCGTATGGGCCTTCGACATGTGGGCGTAACCTGGTTCAAGATCGATCGTGAACTCAATCTATCGGTTTGGCGGTAATCCCGTTAGTTCGTCTGGAAAAACACTGGATACTCCTTCACGATCGGAACGTCTGCTATCCTTCTCTCCTTCTGGTCTTCCTCGTGGTGATAGACAAGGTAGGTGTGGTTCTCTGTCTTGTTTAGCAACGTCCTTGCTTGTAGCGTGGATATTATTGGGACTCTCCTCCCCATGATGATCCCGTGAAAGTCTGTAGGTTTCTCTCTGGAATGTTGGAAAGAAATCTTCCTTTCATTACACAGGATGGTCGCATTATGTTCGGTTAACCAATTCATTCCTAGGATTATGTCCACATCTATCATAGGTATGACGTGAAGGTTATCTGTCATGACCTTAAGTGAGCCTAGTCCAAGTTCTAGGTTCGAGCATGTGGGTTACCGCTTTATGCCTCCCATCGTGAAGAAATTTCATGATTTGTTCAAGCTGCTTAGATCTAGTCCTAAGTTCTCTACACATGCTTCAAAGAATAAAAGAATACGAAGTGCCAAGATCAAATAGTAGGATAACAGTGCGCTGAGGAGTGTTCCCATACCTGCCAAGTTTCCTTGGTTCCTTGGCGGTTCCTGCGGGAATTTTCTTTCATGATTGAGGGCGTAAACCCTGGCTTGCGGTGGTGGTTGCTGTTATTGCGGCGGCTGTCGGTATTGTTGTTGCTGTTTCCGCCATTGATGTTGTTGTTGTCGCCGTAGTGATAGGGTCGTTAGATCGGCTAGAAGTATTGAACCGGTGGCTGTTGCTGAAACGGTTGAGCTTGGATAGTGTAGACCGATTGGACTTGGTTAGGTACATTGGGGCGGTCATTTCTCCTCGGCGCACTCACCGACACCCCCGAGTAGTGATCCTTCCGCCACACTGAAGCATCCATCATTCGTGATCACAAGATGCTCCTTTGGGACTCTTATGGTACCTTGGGCACACGGGGAGTCTAACAAACATCCGTTTCCGCCAGCGTGGGTACCATGGGGCGTCCATTACCTTGTCCGTGCCTAGACGGCACGTTACTCCTTGCCATGGCCTCCCATCGCCTCGGCCAAGATGTGATCCTCGACCTGGTGGGTCCTTCCCACTTTCTCTTCCCGATATCCTTGGTGATTCGGTGTATGTACGACGACAATCCTATCCTCAGGAAAAGTAGCCTCGATGTCCCATGCTCTACTGAGGGCCTCACGGTAGGTCGATTTTGGCCACCAGCTTAAACCCCGATTTCATGACGGAGTCCCATCCAAAACTTTTTTGTCCTCTTCTCATCGGTGTCGACCAGTTGAGGTGTATACCGCGACATCTCGTAGAATGCCCTGTCTGTAGGGATGACATATGTTAATCCCTCGCCCCGAGGATCTATCTTGGATATTTAATTCACCATACATTGATTATAAACCTAGCACGCTCTATATAATTAATCGCAAAGACGTAGGGTTTACACGTGTTTACCTTTGGATCCGTCGGGTCGATGGAACGAGATGAATGGATCGGACTCGTGCTTTGACCTTCCGGATCAGATCCCGATTGCCCAATCTCCAACGCCGAGCGAGGACGATCTATGGAGAATGCTTCGTAAAAATCACCCTTTGCTCTCACTTTCCAATTTTCAAAACTCTCAAGAAAGCTATGAGGGGCCAAAATTCTAGGTTAAAATGTGAGGATTAACCTTGATTCTATCTCTTACCTTATATTTATAATGCACTACCTTAATCCCATAAGGAAAGGATCTATGATATACCATAAATATAATTATATCCTGGGATAAAGAGAATAAAATCTTGCCTTTGGGAGCATAAGGGCGCCGATTTTCCTCTTACACGGGCCCGACGGGCCAAATTTGGATCAAATGCAAGGAATAAAGATGGGCCTCAAATAAATTAATTATCTTATGTTCAACCCGTAACATAAATTAATTTATAAACATTCGATCATGCCACTAGAGAAAGAATGTCGACGTATCCCTTTATTACCGGGTTGAGTCGGGCTTGCACTTAGACATTACGAATCCTCAGATTTAAGATATCGAACGTCCATTAATCATTTATAGCAATGATCGCTAAAACGACATAACTTCATTTCTTAAGTAGTACCACTCAACCTTATTATTGTACTTGAGCTAACTCAACTGCGTGGTTTAGTACAATAAACCTTTGAGCTCCTTAGGGGACGCCATCATCCTAAACGGATACGTGACTCGACATGATAACTAGCGTGACATACAAGATCGCCACCACCCAAGATGCGGAGAATCTTGGTTAGAACATATAACCTCACCCATAACAAGTCAAAGTGATGGACAACAACTCATACTCACCTAATACCTTATCGAGGTTTAGATCATCGAAGTCACCGAGATCTTGGTTCTTCACGACGGTCGAAAGAAGAACTCATCTCACCGTGATCCTTCAATACGCCGTAGACGCATCAAAGATAGACAAGCAACTAAGTTAAGTCACTTATCTATATCGCAGCCTCAAACCGACAACTCGTCCTGTTGTCTCACCAGGAAACTTTTTATATCTCATTAAGCTTCGACCAATCATACGTACTTCGTGATCTTCTACACATCGTATGATCTAACTTATATACGAGATAAGGGACACGATATATGCAATCAAGTATTCAATTCAGATAGAGATTGTAATAGTGGTACAGAAACATTGTATACAAGCTCAACCAAACTCGCTTTCAAGATACAACCAACAATCTCCCACTTATACTAAAGCAAACTTTAGTATACAATGTGTCTTTCTACTAGCTATTACAAACAACCATCACAATGCTTCTCCCACTTATACAAAAGTTTCTTTCTAAGCTGGTGCCATCAAGCGCAATCCAAGTCCTCTAACGTGTCCATCGAGACTTTTTGCGGCAAAGCTCTTCGTGAATGGATCCGCTAGATTTTCCGTCAGATCAATATTTTCTATCGCCACGCCACTCGCCTAACGATTTCTGATGACATGGTATTTTTCTCTATGTGTTTGGTCGCCTTTAGGGTCCGTGGTTCCTTCGAGTTTGCCATCGCACCGAAGTTATCACAAGAACTATGATACTTGGGCAAACCAGTACCACATCTAGATCCACGAGGTAGTTCTCAACCATACAGCCTCCTTAGAAGCCTCCGGCCGCTACATATTCGCTTCCATGGTAGAGTCCGCACGCATCGCCGCTTTGCACTCCACCAGATACGGCCCACCTCCCAAGGTAAACACATAGCCCGAGGTTAACTTTTCTCATCACGGTCGCCTTGGAAACCGAGTCTGTAACCCAAAGGCATTAGACTATCTCGCATGGTAAACTAGCCTATAATCTCGAGTCCTTTTCGTGTACTCGAGTATACGCTTTCATCGCAAATCCAATGAGCTTGTCCAGGTTAGACCGATATCTAGCTACTAAGCCTACCGACAGCGTATATCGAGCCTCGCAGCATAGATTGCGCATATGAGACTTCCTACGGCGGAAGCGTAAGGAACTTGTCTCATTTTCTATCTCCTTTTGGTATCATAGGTGATGGCGGTCTCGCGATACTAAAACGAGTAATCACAAGATCAATGTAAGACGCCCGAGATAAGCTCAATATTTTCTTCTTGCGATCTCGTAAACCTTGATCCCAAGAATGTACGCAGCATCTCCTAGGTCTTTCATTTGAAACCGATCGGATAACCAACTCTTTACGCCCGATAATGCCTTCACGTTGTTGCCAACTAGAAGAATGTCATCTACATAAAGTGCAAGAAATACCACATCACCGCTGACATCTAACCGATACACACAACTCTCGCTAGGCAACCGGGTAAATCCATAGGACTTTACCACCTCGTCAAAGCGTAAGTTCCATGATCGGAGGTTCGCTTAAGTCCATAAATGGACTTCTTAAGCTTCCATACTAGATGCTCTTCACCCTTTACCACATAACCTTCGTGTTGTCTGACAGAGATGTCTCTACCTTCCTCAAGGTAACCGCTTAGAAAAGCGGTTTTAACATCCATTTGCCAAACCTCTAGGTTCAAGTGGGCTGCTATGGCAAGAAGAATTTCGATGGACTTGAGCATTGCTACAGCTAAAAGGTCTTATCGAATCGATGCCCTCAACTGAGTGTACCCTTTCGCCACAAGCTCGGCTTTGAAAGTCGAAACCTCCATCGTAATCTCTTCCTCAGATATCCACTTACTACCTACGGCTTCCTTGCCATCCGGTAGAGGTGTCTTTTCATATACATCCATAGCCGCATGGACTCCATTTCTAAGTCCATAGCGGTGTGCCATGATCTGCATCTATATCTGTATCGCCTCCTCAGATGTCCACGGGTCGATTATTGCATGTTCGCTCATTGGGACTAAACCAAGATTCACCCACTAACTTAAATCGCCGGGTCGACGAACAACCCTCCCACTACGACGAGGTTCTACAGCACAATGGCAACGATGGGTGCAGATACTTGTGGTTCTCTAACTTGCACAACTTGTCGTGTAGGTACCACTCAGACGGTCGGATCTCCAAAGGAACTCGACCCACTTCAATTTTCAAGTATCCGTGTCGATCCCTCCCACTAGACTCGACATCTCGCACTTTCGCCTATTCGGTGGTGGAATACAATCATCTTCTAATTCTTGAAGAATGATTTCAATTTTGGATTTATGATTTTTCATGTAGTCCTCTTCTAAGAATTGAGCATTAGTGCTAATAATGACCTTCCGATCCTCAGACTATAGAATAAACCACCTTCGCTCCTCTAGATAGCCAATAAACAGCCTCAATGCTGATCTAGCTCCAACTTGTCGCCTTCTTGTTCAAAGACGTGGCCGGATCGCCCATATCCTTATGTGGCTTAAACCAGCTTCATACCAAACCACAACTCGAAAGGGTCTTTTCGACCGACTGACTAGATTAGATTTAGCAAGTATGTCACCGCCTCTAAGGCATACCCCGTAACTAAATAGGCAATGTAGCATAACTCATCATTGATCTAACCATTTCAAAAGAGTCCTATTTCTTCGCCCGACACACCATTTTGTCGTGGTGTGCTTATGAAGGCGCTGGGATGTAATCCCACACTTCACTAGATAGTCCATAAACTCGTTATCGAGGTATTCGCCACCGCGATCGACCGCAGATGACTTGATACTCTTACCTAGCTTCGCTCCACTTCCGCCTTAAACTCTTTGAATTTCTCAAAGCATTCGGACTTGCGCGAAGGTATATGTATCCGCACTTGAGTAATCGCCAATGAAAGTGACAAAATACTGCATTCTCCACGAGCTTGTGGACATCGGTCCACATGTGTCGAATGGACTAACTCCAACATTTCTTTGGCTCTATAACCCTTCGCCATGGTCCTGGTCGACATCTTACCTTCTATACAGATTCGCAGATCGAACGAGTAACCGTGAGATTACCCAACGCCCATTCTTAGCCGCCTGATCCTATTTAGATTGACGTGACCTAATCTAAGATGCCGAGAAAAGTAGAGTCATCTTCGAAGAAAACTTTCTTTTTAGGGTTTGATGAAGATGCAACATAGTTATAGGTATTATGTTTGGCGTAATAGTATAAAGCTTAATTATATAACGTACAACACAGATAACTTCGTCATTTCTTATGATAGAAACACCACTATCAAAATAATGTAATATCCATGAGTAAATAATTTCAAATGTAAACAAGGTTCCACCAAAATCCGCACATATAAAACGCCTTTAAAACTAAAACTGCTTTCTCAAACATAAAGTAACATCTCCAACTGCAACGGCCTCGACTTTCGCCGCTGCCTATGGAGATCATTATCTCGCCATCAAACAGACTCCCTTGTCCGCAGAACCCCCGCAAGGTGTAACAAACATGATCATTATACCAGATCTACTACCCAAGAATGGGTAGAACAAGTCGCTAAACTTGTTTCACATTAAAGCAAACGGCGCACTGAGCCTCGAGCATAGGGCACTTGGCCTTCCAATGCCCGCCTTGTCGCACTTGAAGCACTTGCCTTCTCCTTCGCTTCTTCTGCCTCCCTGGCACCCATGTTCTTGCTCCCATTACTCCCACTATTTCCTCGCTTCTACCACCTTTGGTACCCCTTTTTCTATTTCCATTTTGCAACGAAAATTTTGGGCCCTTAGATGTGCTAGCAAGAGCATGTGCTCCTTTTCCCATAACTCCTTCCGCAGCCACGAGATCATTAAGCAACTGACTAAGTGTAAACTCGGTCTTGCTCATGATCGCATTTACGCGAAAGTTCTCAAAAGACTTGGGCAGTGTATTGAGGATGATATCGACCTTGGCCTGGCCAATACCTCCTCCCAACCGATCAAGACTATCCATGAGATGAGTCATGTGGAGACATGTTCATGGACCGAACTTCCTTCTTCCATCTTACACGCCAAGATTTCTCTCATTGTGTGGAAGCGATCGTCCGATCCGATCGCCCAAACTTACCTCAAGACTTAACCAAATATCGTCGGCTCTACCATCGATCGATGTCAGCACCGCAAGCCTTTGGACATCGTAGTCATCATATAGCATTTAGCCATATTGTTCGACTTATTCCAAAGTCCGCTGACTCTCGCTCATTAGTCGACGCGCCGCAAGGGCATCGGGTTTAGAGTAGTGAGAACAAACATGTGTTCTTCAATGATAAGAACATATTCCATGTTTCGCTTCCACTCGATAAAATTTGGACCGATAACGGATTTTGTGCGAGCATATTGATAATCGGCGAAGAGACATATCTCAAACGATAATGTAAAACACATAAGCATACGATCGCAAATAATTCGTGAATAATAATATTGTAACCTTTGATAAAACAATATTAATGAAACCTCCAATCGCCCAGGAATCCCACATGCAAGCCACGCGTGTGGACGCTATACGAACCCCTCACTGCACTAAAATATACCTTTTAGTCGCTTAATTTCAATCCATGTCAACTTATCCTTATGACAAATGAAATTAACGATCGACCTTACTGCACCACATCACTATCGCAAGAAGGACTTCATGAAGTTGTACTGAGGTGATGTCTAAGCAATGACCACAATTTTAACAAACAGAAATGAATTTTAGAATCGCATACCACCGGACCATACCGCCCAATTCAAATTTTTTGTTATCTCATTTTATATCTATCTCTAGAGAACTTATGAAAATCGCACATGCAAGCCACGCTGCAGGACGCCATACATGAAACTCCCACTTCTCAATAGATTTAAAATGTTTTATTTAGAAATCTCATCTAACAAACTTATGATAAACAAGGCAAGCAAGCCACGCTGTGGACGCCACTCAAGCAAGGCCTCACTTTGTTTAGAGATCAAAAGTGGAGGTCTTGACATTTTAATTTGAAAAATTAATTTGTCGGGTTGCTTGCTTAGTCTTTTATTCAAAAGGTTTGTCCATGCATCACGTAATCCTAGCATGCTTTTCTATAGAACTCAACATGTAAAACATGCTCGAGAATTCTAAAATATGCTTGATAAACGCGATAAACCTAGCATGCTTACTATGCGCATCCAATTACGTAAAACACTTAAAGGTTTGTCAACGTAATATAAACATACATAGCATGCTATCGCATAATTTAAACATCCACGACATGCATATGAACGATAAAATAAAATAAAACGCTCATCGCGCCCAATCGTGAAACCCGCACATTTAAATCTAATCTATTACATAGATTTACAAAGTATGTAATTAAACTTCAAAACGGGCCTCGCATGCACGGGCACGGACCGATTCAACAACGGGCCTCGCGCACGGGCACGGATCGAAAATCTGATTGGCCGGAAAACGGTCCGGGCCGGTATGCCTAACTGCGGCTGGCAAGCGCTAGGGCAAGGCCCAGCCCGCCGCCAGCCCCATCGCCGCCGCCGCTGTCCTCGCGGGTTACTCGCTGGTCGCGCATATCATGACGACCGCCGCATGCGCGCGCGCGTTACGCCCGAGCGCCGAACATCCGCCGAGAGATGTTGCCACCCGCCGCCGAAACCGCGATCATGAAGTCCGCTCAAGCGCCGGGTTTTCGCGCGAACGCGTGCCTGCCGCCGCTAGCTCGCCGCCGCTGCTTGCTGCCATATTCGCGACCACTGCCGCCGCTCGCGTGGCGCCAGGATCTCGTGGCGCGAACGACGCCCGCCGCCCGCCGCCGCGATCTCCTCGCGACCGCGAGGCTCGCCGCGAGATACCGCCTGTGGACCGCCAGAGACCTGCTTTTCCCGCCGCTTCGCTTCTTCGCTCTTTCGTTTTCGTTTTCTTTACGTATAAGATTTACGTAATAAAATCTAATCTAACCACGGATTTTCTCGTGTAAAACAAAATCCGACAAAATAATAAACGAGCCACGATGAACCATGATCCACAATTAATAAAACGCACGTAATAATCAAACGTGAATTAATCCAACAGAGCCAAGATTCTCGATCCCGTGCTCGATACCAATTGTAGGGACGACATATGTTAATCCTCGCCCGAGGATCTATCTTCGATATTTAATTCACCATACATTGATTATAAACCAAGATGCGCTCATATAATTAATCGCAGACGTAGGGGTTTACACGTGTTTACCTTTCGATCCGCTTGGTCGATGGAACGAGATGAATGGATCGGACTCGTGCTTTGACCTTCCGGATCGATCCCGATTGTCCAATCTCCAACGCCGAGTGAGGACGATCTATGGAGAATGCTTCGGAAAAATCACCCTTTGCTCTCACTTTCCAATTTTCGAAAACTCTCAAGAAAGCTATGAGGGGCCGAAAATTCTAGGTTAAAATGTGAGGATTAACCTCGATTCTATCTCTTACCTTATATTTATAATGCACTACATTAATCCCATAAGGAAAGGATCTATGATATACCATAAATATAATTATATCCTGTGGGATAAAGAGAATAAAATCTTGCTTTGGGAGCATAAGGCGCCGATTTTCCTCTTGTTACGGGGCCCGATGGGCTAGCCAGGATCAAATGCAAGGAATAAAGATGGGCCTCAAATAAATTAATTATCTTATGTTCAATTTAACATAAATTAATTTATAAACATTCGATCATGCCACTAGAGAAAGAATGTCGACTTACCCCTTTATTACGAAGTTGAGTCGGGCTTGCACTTAGACATTACGAATCCCGTATTTAAGATATCGAACGTCCATTAATCATTTATAGCAACTGATCGCTTAAAACGATTAATAACTTCATTTCTTAAGTAGTACCACTCAACCTTATTATTGTACTTGAGCTAACTCAACCCGCAGGTTTAGTACAATAAACCTTTGAGCTCCTTAAGGGACGCCATCATCCTAAACGGATACGGTGACTGACATGATAACTAGCGTGACATACAAGATCGCCACCACCCAAGATGCGAGAATCTTCGGTTAGAACATATAACCCTCACCCATAACAAGTCAAAGTGATGGACAAAGAACTCATACTCACCTAATACCTTATCGAGGTTTAGATCATCGTAAGTGACCGAGATCTTGGTTCTTCATGACGGTCGAAGAAGAACTCATCTCACCGTGATCCTTCAATACGCCGAGACGCATCAAAGACAGACAAGCAACTAAGTCAAGTCACTTATCTATATCTGCAGCCTCAAACCGACAACTCATCCTTAAGTTGTCTCACCAGTGAAACTTTTATATCTCATTAAGCTTGACCAATCATATGCACTCGTGATCTTCACACAATCGTATGATCTAACTTATATATGAGATAAGGGACACGTATATATGCAATCAAGTATTCAATTCAGATAGAGATTGTAATAGTGGTAACAGAAACATTGTATACAAGCTCAACCAAACGCTTTCGTGTACAAATCCAACACCGCCGTAGTCCGCGATCGTTGTCTTCCCTTGTCGCATTGTAGAACTCATGTTCCTTCCTCTTCCTGTAACTCTTAGGAATGTATTTCTCATACACTTCCTCCTTAAGTTCCTCCCAGGTGTAATCTTCCAATTCTTCTGTAGATAAGGTCTTCCTCTTTGCCTCCCACCAGAAGTCGGTGGCACCGATCATTTGGAAAGCCACGCATGATAAGCGTTTTTGCGAGGTGCAGTGAATGAAATTGAAGATTCGCCCATCGCGGAATCCGTAGTTCGCATCCACGGATTCCCGCCCCGCTGAAAGTTGGTGGATTCTCGCTAATGAATAGCTCCTCAATCCTTCTTGCCGGTGGTGGTGGTGGTGGAGGGGGTGTCCTCTTTCGGTGTTACCTCACGGTTTCTTCTTCTCGTGGCATTCTATCTTTCATAAATATACGTAATCAGATATCTTCTTATACCATCCGTAAGGATCATAAATATCTTAGCACGTATGTATATATAATCATAAGCATAAATCTAGCACGTCATCGAACACCACATATCGCAACCTCAATAACCAAAGATCTCGGGGAGCTATCATCATATCAAATCAAATGTCTCTACGAAGACTTTCATCATCACTTTTAAGATCGACAAAAGGCCAGGTACGAAGCATGATGCTCCAAAACTTTATATCAGAATCACTCAGTTTACCTAATCATGGTGCGTACAAAAATCTAAACGCTACCGTGGTCATCATAATAAGGGTTCATGTCGGAACGACTCATCATTTCCGCATGCATCAAAAGATATACAAGGGTATATAGAAAAACACTATCTTGTCCTAATAACTAGGTCCATAATCGCCTAAGGTGTAGACAAGGCTCAGCGTGTCGGAGTCGGCACCGGGAGTATGGGTACTATCTACTCCCTCTATCTCATCGTCAGCAGGCAGGTCCTCCTCAGGATCCTCCTCTAGGTCTTCCTCTGGATCCTCCACCTCTATGACCTCAACATCGAATGTGGGATCCACGGGCTCTCGAACTCTAATGACCTTAGCTTCTCCCATAGCAGCCTGTGTCTCGGTGGATCTCGCCGTGATCTCCTTGAAAGCGGTACGGAAACCGAGCAACAAGAAGACGGGCACAAGCTCCTCTCACAAAGGCTCGCAGCCAGGCCACACGGATCATCAACCTCCACAAGATCACGGTACATGGGTCCATACGGGTGGTGGCTACGAGCTAGGGAGAGCCGGTAGGTAGAGATTGATACCGACATAGAATGATCGGTGGAGATGGTTCAGTCGTTAATGACGGGGCTCGAATCCTACTAGCAAGAGGGACCAAAAAGGTGAGCTATCGGGGACGGGAAGGTCCACCGAACATGTTCCCCGCCATACCAGACAGAACGCAGTCCATCGATGCCAAACGAGGCACCTCCGGGTAGATGTTCAATCAAAAGTGTCCTCTTAATTGACTCATAATCGAATGAGGTGTTATAGTAGTGAAAGTTAACCCTAGTCGTCTCTCAAGGAAAACTTAACAGGGCTATTGTTCGTGTCAAATACAGAAAGCGGTAAATCCTAGAAACTCTAATACCAACATGGTTTTTTTTCGAATAAAAGGAATTGAAATACAAGAAATTAATAAAGAATCCTAAGCTAGATTTGTCAATCCCGAGCTAAACTAATAAAGCAATAATTATAAACCGTAGGTTGTCAATCCCTAGTCGATAAACTACTAAGCACGAAAGCGAAGCTAAACGAAGAACCAATTAATCTACTAAAATCCAATAACAATCGCATCCAATGTAAATCTTTATAATGATATTATGTAATTCAATCCAACAATAATCATGAAGCAAAATACAAGTTCAACACAATTATAAAATATCCAAAATCAACAATAGAATTGAATCTAATAATACTCTCAAAACAACTTGTAAATTATCTAAAGGAGTTCAACATTAACCACTAAATTAAATGTAATAATCGAAAAACTAAAAACAGGAATCAAATACTCTTAAAATGATGTTCAATCTCTTTGTGCTCGTCATTGTCGAAAAAGGAACAATGGCCGCGCCTAAAATCCAAAAATCCGACCTCGCATAAATGACCTAGCGTATATATATTAAGTGAGAGTGAGCTAAAGTGAAAGTGAGCGCAGTTGAACGGGCGCTCGCCTAGAAGATGAACGCTTGTTCAGAAGAGCGCAGTTCAAAATTATTATGTATTGAACATGAACGCTGGATCGAGGTGAACGCCGGCTGGGAGAAGTGTTCTGTCTCACAAATGAGCACAGGCTCAAGGTGAGCGCGCGAGGGAAATTGAAGAGCACGCGCTCGGGCTGAACGTGCGAGCAAGATTCTAAGCTGGCATTGGGATCCAACGTGCGCGGGCGAGGCTGGAGACGATCGAGCGCTGGTGATTGAGCACTGGGTGGGCTCGGCGCTGGAGGGTTGATGTTGGGCGAGCCGAGTCGCACGACGGGCGAGCATTCGTGAGCGCGCGCAAGAAGATTGGTGAACACGCTACGGAATCCCAAGACGGACGAGCGCCGGACGAGCGCCGGGGTGCGTTGAGTGCCGCACGTGCAAAGATGGTGAGGTGAGGCAACGGGCGCTGGACGAGAACGCGCTGGAGGCGGGCGCCAGCCGAACGCGCGGCGGACGACGCTGGCAACGAAGGCGCCAGGCGAACGCACGCGGAGATGCGCGAGCCCGCGGGGTCTCGGGCGAAGCGCCGGGCGATGGGCTGGTGCGAGCGCGGGCGCGCGGCGGGCGCGGTGAGAGCTGGTGGCCGATGTGCCGCACGGGCGACGGGGCTAGTGCGCACGCACGTGCGCGACTTCGTTGTTTTGGCCCATTCTCCTTCGTCTGAACTCCGATTTACGCACGGTTTTTGCCTATGAACTCCTATCGAGATGCTCTACATTATACTTGATCCTTGGCAGATTTATTTCATCCTATTTAATGTCGAGTTTCTGCAAAACATTGAAACAAACCAAGTAAGTCTGAATCGATAAAAAATAATCGAACCAAGAGTAAGAACAAATTCATACCAAACAACTCCCCCACACTTATCCATTTGCTTGTCCTCAAGCAAAGTCTATACTAGCAAGAGTAGAAACATAACTCATGCAACTTAACTCTTAATCCAATCAATCAAACCTCTTTTTGCAATTCTCCCAAACATGATGAATACATGATCAAAGTTAATGTGAAGCAAATCTAATATGGTGTAAATATCAAATAAACAAGTAGATCGTTTTTGCTCAGACTCAACTCTCCGCTAGGGGTGAATTAACTAAAATGGTTACCTTTAGCAACAAGTTTCTTTGAGAACACAAAAAAAGTATTAACAGATTTTTGAACAATGTTTGAAAGGTGAAGTCTCGATGAAATCGAGTCTCCTATCGTGGTTTCCCATGCCCATTTCTCAATTTACGAGAAAGAGGGGCAGAATCCCATCCTCCATTTATACAATCTCAACAATTTATTGGAGTTTTCATTCTCTCTCTTTTTTTTTTTTTTTTCAAACAAGTATATAGGTAACCACATCATAACACTACCCCTAGCATTAGCCGGACAAATCACATCAATAACCTCCGATTTAAAATCAATTCACACAATCTCGTCAACTCACATTGCACTTCAATAACATAACATCAAGATAAGCGGGAATACATCAAGTTTTGACCGATACCACGTAGTTCAAAGACACAAATCACAATCCCAACTTACCAAGATAGACAAAAACTTGAGTCCAAGGGATCAAAATCATCACCAACTCACATCACTAAACATGCAAAAAGATAAGGCACACACACAAAACCAAATAATCTCCCCCACACTAAAATCGAGCACTGTCCCCAGTGCTCAAAACATTGGTAACGAAAATAGTCAATAGAGGATGAGACTTCCCTGGTAGTAGATGGCAAAAATAGGGTTGGAATGTGAGCATGCACGACAGAGTTGGAGGGTCACGACTACACCACACTGCTTACAATGTTCCAATTCTGAGCAAAACAACCTCAACGACAACAGATAGATCAAAGAAAACAACGAAGCAAACGAAAGAGAGAGAAGAAAAAAGAGAAAAAAAGATCTATGGGTAAACTCCCACGTAGTACTCAGTTTAACGTCGTGAGCACAACGTAATCCAGTCAGAGACAAATATTATCAACTTCTTTTGGACCATCCCCTCGATCAAAGCAAGGCCCCACCCGCTGTCCATTCACAATAAATGATATGTTGGAGTTGGGGTCGCGAAGTAAGACTGCCCCGTAAGGAAACACCTTTTCCATAATGTAAAGACCGCTCCATCCAGAGTTGAGCTTTTCGGACATGACTTCAAACGAGAATGTAGAAGTGAAACTTTCATTCCCGGCTTTAAATCCTTGCGAACTTCCCTACCGATTATGAATTCGTTTCATTTTATCCTTTTCAATATTTGCATTCACACCCCGCAAAGAAAACATTATCGATGTAATATTCCAAAGAAACGAATATACGACACGGTATTCTAAACCCGTAATTGTGGTTTTGTCGTGATATTATTTTACGACATCGAATATTGTGATTTCGATACGATATCGTTATAACGATTCTTTTCATAATTCACTAAGGATTGTGAATTAAAGGATTGAAATATTACGAAATGATTCGTCAATATATTTTAACGCCAAACGCGATCGAACGTCAAAGATTTCATGAAATTTTCTCGAGCAAGGAAGCTTGGAATTAATTTCATCTTAATTCCTTTATTAAATGGAATATAATTATTTAGTATGTGTGAACTCATCACACCATTTTGAGATGAGTCGATTTGGAACGCTTTGAGACGTTAACGCCAACGCCTCTGAGACGTTTTGAAAAATGAGTTTAATGCTCGAAATTATAATAATTAATTTCCCATTATTATTTTATATAATTACAGATTAATAATTATTAAAATCGAATTTTAGCTTTTAAACTCGATAAATTCAATATTAATCCTAAACCACCGCCTCCACCTCAACCCGATCGCAGGATCGAAGAACTATTTCTAAGGCAAACCCTCCTGCTTTTAACTAAAAGGAGCCTGTATAGTTCTAACAACGGGTTAGAGCCATTGAACGGATTTTACCTTCTTAAGGTGCACGGCACGAAAGGTCGTCAGTGTTACCTTCCACCGATCGACCAATTGACTTCCCGTGGGAGGCCGAAGAAGACTTTTCACCGAACAGCCTAGAGGAATTCTCGTGGAGGATTTCAAGAGGAGTTGTATAAGGCCAACCAACCGGCAATGCTCACCACTAAGGCTATATACACCAACCCCACCGCCACAACAGCCCAAATTTCAACCCCAAGAACTCCAAAGGGCAACAACCCCAACAGATGGTACAAGAACTACAATGGCAAGAAGAAAGAATAATAACCCCACAATCAAGAAGGGCGCCCACCGCCTAACAATGCTAGAGGCGGCAACCATCGCGCTAACGCCAAAGAAGGCAAAGAATAAAGCCAGCAAAGAAATTGCCGAATCAACCAGACGGCGCCTGTCACCTCAAATTACCAGTAAGAGCTCACGCCAGAGCAGAGGCGAATCTAACAAAACCAGAAACTTGGGTGTATGGGAGTTCTACTCAACCCACCGTTATAGTATTATTCGACACGGGTGCTTCGTGATTCTTTATTGCAAAATCATGAGAAATGCTAGGCCTCAGTGTCTGAAAGGTCAAGCTGTGATATGAGAATCTCATCGCCTATAGGAGGGATTATGATCGTTACACACTTTTGCTCGAACCTAGAGTCGACATTAGATCACTTAAGGTTCGCTAACGATCTAAACATAATACCCATGGACGATGTAGACATAATCCTAGAATGGATCGTTAGCTAAGAATCATTCCACGATTCTATGTAAGGAAAGGAAAATTTCGCTTCACTTTCCTCGACAAGAAGCTACGCATTTCCACCGGATCAAGATGGGAAGAAGAGTCCCGATAGTATCAAGACTACAAGCTAGGAGGATGATGAACCGAAGGGATGCCATGCATTCCTTGTTTATTTGAACGAAGAGGATAAACCCAAGCGCCGGTAGAAGACATCAAGTTGTCCAAGAATTTTCTGGACGATTTTCGAGAATCTACCAGACCGCCTCCCGACAGACAACTAGAGTTTACCATCGACTTGGAGCCCTGATCAGCCCCAAAGGTCGGCGCCCTATAGGATGGCCCCAAAGGAACTAGAAGAGTGAAAATCCAAATCCAAGAGCTTTTGGATCTAGGATTCATTAGCCGAGTGTTTCACCTGGGAGCGCCTGCTTTGTTTGTTAAGAAAAGGATGGTTCTTTGAGGATGTGCATCGATTACGAGAGCTAAATAAGATGACACTAAAGAACAAATACCCTTTACCCGTAATTGATGACTGTTTGACCAATTGCGAGCGGGTGTATTCTCGAAAAGTGATCTTAAGTCGATACCATCACTGAAAATACGGCTCAAGATGTACCTAAGACCGCATTCGAACCGAGATATGGCCACTATGAGTTCATAGTTATGCCATTCGGATTAACCAACGCACCAGCCATATTCATGGACCTCATGAATGTAGTATTTCACCCATTTTGGATAAATTTGTGTTGGTCTTCATAGATGATATCCTTATTTATTCAAAGAATGAAGAGGATCATATGAATATCTAAGAACGGTTTTGCAAACCTTGAGAGATGAAAGACTCTTTGCTAAGTTTAGCAAATGTGAGTTTTGATCAAGGAAGTTATGTTCCTTGGACACATCGTGTTTGTCAAGGTATAAAAGTAGATCCACCAAAGTAGAGGCCGTGCAAGAATGGAAATCACCAAAGACTCAAGACGAGATTAGAAGTTTCAGATTAGTTGGTTACTATAGGAGATTCATCAAGGATTCTCTAAAATTGCAAGGCCAATAACCCGCCTACTTCGGAAGGAAATCAAGTTCAATCGATGATGAGTGCGAGACGAATTTCCAAATACTCAAGGAAAAATTGACCAAAGGCATCAGCCTAGCATCCTGAAGCGGACAAGGGGTATGTGGTCTATACCGACGCATCTATGACTGGACTGGGTTGTGTTTTGATGCAGGAAGGAAAAGTGATAGCTTATGCATCCCGACAACTCAGACCCCACGAACTGAACTACCCAACCCACGATTTGGAATTAGCAGCTGTAGTTCATGCACTGAAAATTTGGAGACACCATCTCTATGGTGTGAGATGTGAGATCTTCACGGATCATAAAAGTTTGAAGTATTTCTTCGAACAAAGAGATCTGAACATGAGACAAAGAAGATGGCTTGAATTAGTAAAAGATTACGACTGTGGTATTAACTATCACCCGGGTAAGGCGAATGTAGTAGCTGACGCCTTGAGTCGTAAGAGCCATACCAAGTTAGGATGTCTCTTTATACAAGAGGAAAACTCGCCAAGAGTTTGGTAGGACGAGGATTGAATCGTGGAACCACCGAGACAATTCAGAGTCAGGTCGCTACACTCACACCGCATCCGACCTAAGAAAAGGATTGTCGAGAGACAAAGGACGGAGGAAAAGTTGAAAAGATCCGAGAAAGACTAAGGTCCAAGGATTCAAGAATTTCCAAGAGGCTACGGATAACGATTATTATTTGAAGGAAGGATATGCGTTCTCGACGACGCAGACTTCGTAACGAAATCATGAGTGAGGCTCACGATACGCCCCTACACCGCCCACCCGTGCAAGATTAAGATGTACCAAGACCGGAGAAAAAGTTTTGGTGGGAAGGCATGAAACGAGACATAGCTTCTTTCGTAGAACGCTGTCTTGTTTGTCAAAGAGTGAAAGCACTACACCAACGTCCCTACGGAAAGTTACAACCGTTAGAAATCCCCGAGTGGAAGTGGGACGATATAACCATGGATTTCGTTACAAGCTTACCCAAGTCGAGAAGAGGAAACACAGCCATATGGGTAATTGTGGATAGACTTACCAAAAGTGCTCACTTTCTACCTATTCAAAGCACTTATGGATCTGATAAGTTGCCCAACCTGTACGTTAAGGAAATTGTACGACTACATGGAGTGCCAAAATCTATTACCTCCGATCGAGACTCCAAGTTCACATCCGATTCGGATTAGCTTGCAGAGAGAATCTGGTACGAGATTAAATTTCAAGACAAGATTCCACCCACAAACCGATGGACAATGGAAAGAACAATCCAAACGCTAGAAGATATGCTTAGAACCGTAATTTTTGATCGAGGTGCAAAATGGGAAGATATTTTACCTCTTGTCGAATTTGCTTACAACAATGCCTATCAAGCGACGATCGGCATGGCCCCATACGAAGCCTGTATGGCAAGAAGTGTAGATCACCACTTTATTGGGATGAAGTCGGTGAGAGAAAAGTCATAGGGCTCGATGCAAGTGAATGAAATGATCGAGATCGCTCGATGATTAGGCCGAGGATAAAAGAGGCTCAGATGATGAAATCTTCCGATACGCTGAGATCCGAACTACGCTTGAGAATGGAGACAAAGTATTTCTTAAAGTCTCTCCATCGAAAGGATTGTCGTTTGGCCCGAAAGGAAGCTTAGACCCGCTTCATAGACCTTATGAGATCCTAGAGAGGATAGGTCCAAGAGTTTATAGGTCGCTCTTCCGCCAAACCTGGGAATGTCCATAATGTTTTTCACGCCTCGCATTACGAAAATACGTTCACGACCCGAAGCATGTGATTCATCAAGACGACGTGATCCTCGAGCCAGACATGAGCTATAAGGAAGAACCCACAGCCATACTTGACCACAAAGTTCAGCAACCACGAAGCAAGTCGATTCCGTTAGTCAAAGTGCTGTGGAGACACCACGGACAAGAAGAAGCCATGTGGGAGCTTGAAGAAGCGATGAGGAAAAATACCCGATTTATTTTGTTAGAGGTATACAAATTTCGGGATGAAATTTTTCAGAAGGGGTGGAATGAAATATTCCAAAGAAACGAACATACGACATGATTCTAAACCCGTAATTGTGGTTTTCACAGATATTATTTTACGACATCGAATATTGTGATTTCGATACGATATCGTTATAACGAATTCCTTTCATAATTCACTAAGGATTGTGAATTAAAGGGTTGAAATATTACGAAATGATTCGTCAATATATTTTAACGCCAAACGCAGATCGAACGTCAAAGATTTCATGAAATTTTCGAGCAAAGGAAGCTTGGAATTAATTTCCATCTTAATTCCTTTATTAAATGGAATATAATTATTTAGTAAGTGTGAAATTATTACACCATTTTGAGATGAGTCGATTTGGAACGCTTTGAGACGTTAACGCCAACGCCTGTAGACGCTTGAAAAATGAGTTTAATGCTCGGAAATTATAATAATTAATTTCCCATTATTATTTTATATAATTACAGTATTAATAATTATTAAAATCGAATTTTAGCTTTTAAACTCGATAAATTCGAATATTAATTTTCAAAACCCTAAACTTGTAAATTGTGGTTTTATCACATGAAATGATACCATTAAATTATCATATGGTATCTAAACTATATAATATGATATATATGGATATTATTAAGCATTAAAATCAGATTTTGACCATAGAATTGATGGTTTCAGTTTTTATAAAATTTGAAACCCTATTTTCGAAATTAGGGTTTTTAATGCATGAAATGTGTAATAATTTTATCCTATGCTATTATTTAATATCTAAATCATATATTATGATATATATGATCGAAAATTACATGAGTATCAATAATAGGTGTAATTTATATTTTAAATCCTATTTTTCTCATTTATTTTCGGTAATTTCGAAAGTGTGACTATGTGATGATTTAATTATTTTTATGACATGTATTATATATCTATAACCTATGATGTGATTAATACATGTATTATGTGCAATTGAAAAATAAAATCAGCCCCCTTGAACCCCCCCATGTGCCGATTTCCTTCACCCCATGCACAATGATTTCCACTTTTAAAATCACCCAATACATGGAAGGCTCCTTTTGCACTCTTTAATCATCATCTTTCCCTTCCCAAGTGCAACAATAATTTCCCTATGTGTGTGTGTGTAGCCGTGTAATGAGAGAGAGACATTAGGGGGAGAGAGGCTCTTCACCTTATACACTATCTTTCTCACAATATTCAAACACACAAAATACTTCATCCTCTCCCATTCCTCCTCCGAAAAAAACGAGAGCCCCCATTGTTTTCGAAAGTTCTATCTTCTTCTCATCTTCATTTCTTCCTTCTCCACTTCACAACCTTGATACATACCTTGTTCTTGGATACTAGACCATTCTCAAGGTAATACTAAGACCATAGCATCGATTTCCTTCTTCTTTACTCAAGAAAATCGAAATGCTTTTATATATATGTGTATGTGTTTCAATGTCAGATATATATGAATATGTATGTTTTAAATGTTCTAATGGATGAATATGTGTTCTTGAGGATTTTATGTACAAAAATGTGAGAAATGTGTTTAGATGAACATAGATATGATATATGAAATGGATGAGTATACCTGTTTATATGTGATTTTCAAACCCAAGCATGAATTAATAGAGTTTTCAAAATTTTATGTAATGTTCATATGAGAACCGAATGCTTATTATTTATTTTATGATGGATTATTGTTGTATAATGTGGTTAGAACACATAGGAATTGATTTAACAATTTTTGGAAAACCCTAGCTTAATTTTGTTAAAAACCATGAGCTACATATGTATGTACCTTGATGTATAATTTTTATTTCAAGTTTGTAATGACATATTATTGCTTTAGAACCTTGATTATATGTTCTATGATTTAATTAGAATTTTTGAAAACCATATGCTATAATTCTTGAAAATACCGTGAGCATTATAGTTATATAGGTTGGTGTATGATTTTATTTTTGAACATGCAATGGTGTTTTAATGCTTTAGTATATTGTTTATGTATTGTGTGAAATTATTAGAATTTTTGGAAATCAAATACTAAATTAAATCAAATAAACCGTGAGTGATATGCTCTTGAAGGTGATGATTTAATTAGTTTTGATAAATATTATGATGTTATATTAGTATACTATAGTGTATAAACATAGTATATAATTGTTGGAATTTTTGAAAATCAAATAACATTTTGAATCAAAAAAGCCGAGAGCTATTGAGCTCCATATGGTGATGATTCAAATGTTTTTGGTTGATGTTATGATGTTACAATGTTATAGTATAATGTTTAATCATGTTGGAAATTATTTGGAATTTTTAGAAATTGTTTGCTAATTATTTGGTAATTATCAAGTTATTACCGTGAATATTGCTATATATTATTAAATGAATGGTTATGGTGAACTATAGGTTATATTGGTGATGTATATTGATGTTGGGATATTATACTATGTATATTTCAATTTTGGGAATTTTTAGATAATTATTCCCTAATTATTGAAATTACCGTAACTATATATATGAATATATATAAATAAATAGCAAACAATATCATATGAATCTTATAAATTCATATTCTGGACCATAGTGTATAATAATGCACTATATTAATTTAGAAAAAATTTGAAAAGTCATTTGATATTTTTAAGTTAATTATCGACATTTTCGATAATTAATAAGGATTTTAAATCCTTTTAAATCAGTTTATTAATAAAATATATGTTTAATTAATATTCTGGACATAATTAAATTTTACAAAATTTTATAAACATAGATTGCTATGTTTGAAACAAACGTCCATTTTATAACGCTTTAAAACCGAAAATACGCTTTTATTTATAAAAGGTTTATTAAATGCTAAATTATTTATAAGTCCTCGATTTACGTGATAAATCGAGAATAGGACTTTACGCTTTCAAATCGATCAAATTCGATTTATAAAACGAAATAGTAAGAAATTACTATTCGAAAGTCAAAATTGTCGACTTTGTCGATTAATGTCGATTCGTTGACTTTTTAAGTCAAACGACGCGTACACGATCGACGAACACGCCAATACACGTAAGATATACTAATTGAGTATAATACCTCATTAGTAAGAAAAGATTTCACGAATGAAACCATATATCGAAAACGCATTTATACGCCGAACGATCTCTCGAATCCAGAACAATTCAATCAGATAATGTTAGAGACGTATCAATTCACTAAGGAATTCACTACATCGATATGAAATATCAAGTTTATCTTAGCTTTGAAAGTCTCGAGACTCGAGCGACGATACTAAAGCCTCGCTCTTTCGTAAAGCGTGGACGCAAACGCGGCGATCGGATTTTGACGAACGATCGAACCCAGACTTTTACAACGAACCATAGTCCAGTGAGCTTTATCTTCAAAATGTGGGCCTCTTCACCCCACTAAAATGTGTCTTTACTATTATTCCAAAATGAGTTTATTTACAAGATTATTCTACAACCGTTATGAAATGTTTTATTTCATTACCGCCAAAAATATTTCGCTTTTGTATGGATCCTATCTGTTTGCCCGGTAGGGCTGTGGAGATGGTTGGAACTTTATTACGACAAAGTTATGTCATTTGGGTCGCGCCCAACCTTTTAAATGCTCCGTCTGCGCTGGGATGATAAATGCCCGCTAGATTGGCGTGAAGGTTGGAACTATCTGTTGTGTTAACATATGCTTGTAGAGAGTGATCGTGTGTCAGACGGATTACGGCCGGTCACGGCATCGTAGACGGGAGGCCTCCTCTCGACATTTAATTTTAATCATCATATGAATCGTTACTATGAGATACGGACCATACACGCCAAGAAAATGCTCGACCGAGCTATGTTTACAAACCGAATGATTTGGTAAGACAAGGCATTTCTAACAAAACCCTCGCGACTTACTCGATATTGGCAACAGAATTCAAATGTTATCAAATGTTTTCGGCATAAGTCCACCGAGTGCAATTTCTTGTACTTAGCCCCGCATGTTTGTTTTAAATGTGCGTGTTGAGCTCGATGGTGATGATGGGGAATGTGTTGAGGAGTCCAAAGTGTCCTCGACCGATTTATTCAATTTGTGGTTTATACTCAATGCATATCGTCATATATGTATTCACACACTTTCACCGCTACACTCTGAACTCCTTTATTTATGCTTTATGTTCATAAACTATTGAGGTCCATCGGATCAGGCCAAGTTTTGGGGTCCGATGGCCTAAACCTTTTTAAAACCGTTATGACATTATCTCATATTCTGCTCAAGCATGCTAGTTTATCTTTGTTATGCATCTCTATTTTAGTCATGTAACCCCTAAAATACTACTCCTAGTATTAGTCGCCCTCCAGTCCGGGTTGGTCCGGAGTGGGGTCGTGACAATCGACCAAGGGATCAACAGCATCTATGGAAGCATGATTGTCAATGAATTTAACAGAGGGTGTTATCACACTATCATGTGCAGAAAAAGACACAGATTCACCAAGTACAGTCATTTTCAAAGTGCCATTCTTAACATCAATTAGGGTGTTGGTTGTGGCCATGAATGGCCTCCCCAACAACAGCGTGTGTTCCTCACCATCTTCCCTAACACCTCCCATATCCAAAACAACGAAATCAACGGGAACAATCAACCCACCCATCTTAACTAATATATCCTGAAAAATACCCTTGGGGTATCTCACGGACCTATCAGCTAATTGTAGACACATCCTAGTGGGTTTTAGCTAACCTAATCCTAATCGTATGAACATAGAATAAGGCATAAGATTGATCCCGGCTCCCAAATCTAGCATGCCCGAAACTTCTTTCCCGCTACCCAAAGCAATCTTAATAATAAAACTACATGGATCTCGGAGTTTGGGAGGCAATTGGTCTTGAGGATGGAATTAGGCGCCGAGATCATCACCTTCTCATTCTCTCCAAATCTTCTCTTCTTTGAAGCTAGCTCTTCAAGAACTCGACGAGGCGGCACATTTTGATGATGTCCAAAAGAGTCAAATTTACATTCACCTTGGACAGAGCTTGTATATCTCATCAATTGTCTGGTCCCGCTCTCGCTCTTCAACCGTGTAGGAAGGGTATCGGAGGGTATAAGGATTTGCCGCCTTATGCGCCCGAACCCGCCTCTTCCTTATTTTTCACCTCCGTGATTGCAGATGCTTGCTTGATATCCTTCTACCCCGTCCTCAACAATCGATCACCCTTAGAACAGCTTATCGCATGAGCTTGATGAGGTTGGCTAGAAGTTTCCCACCGCCTCCTTGCTGCAATAGCTCTTTCAACAGGCCGGGCAATCATCCTATTTATGCCTCCAAACGCTTGCTTGTGGATTCTAAAGCATCCATTCTTTTGGTGATCATATCCTCAAAAGCTAGTCTCTGAGGTGGAAGTGGAGGTGCCCGCTAATACTGCTGCTGCTGCGGGTATTTCTGCTGGGAGAACTGCTGCTGTGGGTGTTGTTGCTGCTGCGGATAGTGCCTCTGTTGCTGATGTGGAGGTCTTTGGTATGGTGCATCCAGGTTTGAACTTTGCCCTTGATTTTGATTCCTCCATCCCACGCTAAATTGTTGCTGATTAGGCTCGACCTGCCGTCTAGGTTGAAATCCTTGCATAGAATATGCTTCGGCTTCGCCTTCGGAGGTATGCTCTCCCATCCTGGGGCACGTATCAACATTGTGCCCAAGTTCATTGCAGATTCCACAAGGTTCCATGAATTCCTTGTGTTGTCTTTGATGGATCAAGCTTCTTCAACTTAAGTTCATGCACTTCCCTCATCAATTCAGCCACTTGCTTATTCATGTCGTGCGAAGGATTTATGGCATGTGCCTTGGCTCTCCCACCACGACTGGACTTCTGCTGTGAAGTAGCAGCCATGGCTTCAAAAATATCGACGATATCCAATGCCGTCCGAGAACCAATGTCTCCACCTGCAGCATTGTCCACCATGTACTGGAAACTCTGAGTCAATCCATCATAGAAGAATTGATAAAGAATTTCATCTGGCAAGGCATGGTGAGGGCATTTCTGCAATAATTCCCTGAACCGTCCCAAGATTCATGGAATGGCTCGTCTGATGTCTGATTAAAGGTCATGATCTGTGACCTCAACTCCTGACTCTTCTTATTTGGGTAGTATTTCATCATGAACTTATCTACCACGGCATTCCAGTTCTGCAGAGAGTTGGCGGGAAGTGCCAGAAACCACGACTTCGCCCTATCCTTCAGGGTGTACGGGAAACAACGCATCTTCAGCTGATCTTCATTTAGTCCTCCCAGCAGGAAGGACTGCAAAATCGAGCAAAACTCTCTTATAAACCCCAAGGCATCCTCGCTAGCAAGTCCATGGAAGGTAGGCATCAGCGAGAAGTGATTCGGCTTAAGCTCATAGTCTCTGGCTGCCGGTCCAAGAACAATTGGGGAAGTAGCGGCCCCAATCACCGGTATGTAGAAATCTCTCAGAGCTCGTGCATTTTCACACATCTCTCTCAACGGGGGAGAATTCTCAACAACAGGTTGATCACTGATTATCGGCTCTGACTGTTCACCACTCTCAGAAGTGGCACCAAACCTCCAAGGTCTTGGGAAGAAGCGATCTTTAAGATCTTCGAGCGGTCCAACGGGTAGCAAGCGGTCTATTTAGATCATGCGACCTAGCATACACAACACTCAAACAAGAAAAGATCACACGAATCGGAGAATAACAAAATAAACACACAAAAAAAGAAACACAGAAAAAAAAAATCAACACAAACAAAACGCCTAAAGTTTCTAAGAACGGCGCCAAAATTTGTTCAATCAAAAGTGTCCTCTTAATTGACTCATAATCGAATGAGGTGTTATAGTAGGGAAAGTTCACCCTAGTCTTCTCTCAAGAAAAACTTAACAGGGCTATTGTTCGTGTCAAATACAGAAAGCGGTAAATCCTAGACACTCTAATACCAATATGGTTTTTTTTGGAATAAAAAGGAATTGAAATACGAGAAATTAACAAAGAATCATAAGCTGGGTTTATCAATCTCGAGCTAAACTAATAAAGCAATAAATCTAAACCGAGGTTATCAATCCCTAGTTGATAAACTACTAAGCACCAAGAAGTGAAGCTAAACGAAGAACCAATTAATCTACTAAAATCCAATAACAATTGATCCAATGTAAATCTCGGATAATGATATTATGTAATTCAATCCAACAATAATCATGAAGCAAAATACGAAGTTCAACACAATTATAAAATATCCAGAATCAACAATAGAATTGAATCTAATAATACTCTCAAAACAACTTGTAAATTATCCAAATGAGTTCAACATTAACCACTAAATTAAATGTAATAATCGAAAAACTAAAAACAGGAATCAAATACTCTTAAAATGATGTTCAATCTCTCTGTGCTCGTCGCTTGTCGAAGAAAGGAACAGCGGCTGCGTCTAAAATCCCAAAAAATCCGAACCCCCGTACAAATGACCTAGCGCGGTATATATATTAAGTGAGAGTGAGCGTCGGCTGAAAGTGAGCGCAGGTTGAACGGGTGTTCTGCCGAGAAGATGAACGTCGGTTCAGGAAGAGCGCAGGTTCAAAAATCATTCTGTATTGAACATGAACGCTGGATCGAGGTGAACGCCGGCTGGGAGAAGTGTTATGTCTCACAAATGAGCGCAGGCTCAAGGTGAGTGCGCGCTCGGGCTGAACGTGCGAGCAAGATTCCGAGCTGGCGTTGGGATCCAACGCGCACGGGCGAGGCTGGAGACGATCGAGCTCTGGTAATTGAGCGCCGGGTGGGCTCGGCGCTGGAGGGTTGATGCTGGTGCGAGAGCTGGAGTCGTGCGACGGGCGAGCGTTCAGGGAGCACGCGCGCAAGATTGGTGAACGCACGCTAGAATCCCAGCAATGGACGAGCACTGGAGGGGCGCGTTGAGTGCAGCGCGCACGGAGATGGCGAGGCGAGGCAGTGGGCGCTGGGCAAGAATGCGTGCTGGAGGCGGGCGCCGACGGTACGCGCGCGGACGATGCCGGTAACGAAGCGGGCGCCAGAGCGAACGCGCGAGATGCGTGTGCGGCTGGGTCTCGGCGAGCGCCGGCGATGGCTAGGTGCGAAGCGGGCGGGTGCAGCAGGGCGCATTGAGAGCTAGGTGGCCGGCGCGCGTGCACGGCGACGGGCTGGTGCGCACACACGCGCGATTCGTTGAGCCAGCCCGTTCTCCTTCGCTCGAACTCCGATTTACGTACGGTTTTCGCCTACGAACTTCTGTCGAGATGCTCTACATTATACTTGATCCTTGGCAGGATTATTTCATCCTATTTAATGCTGATTTTCTGCAAAACATTGAAACGAACCAAGAAGTCCGAATCGATTAAAAATAATCGAACCAACGGCATAAATAGGATAAAACATAAAAAAAACATGCGAACAATACCTAGAGTAAGCAAAATTCATACCAAACAAGAGAGCCACTCGGGAATCTCATCGGGCTGTGTATTCTCGCCGGAGATACGGTCCACATGGTACATCCAGATACCGAATACGTAGCTCGGTGGATCGACAAATGAGGTAGGTCCACCTCAAGATCGAAGTTTCTCTCGGCGCCGATAGATGTAATCTATCGCTCTCTCACGGTCATATCCCTGCCAATCGGATGGCGTCTCGAGATCAGTCGAAGCACACCGTCATAATATGGCACGACGGGCATGTGCAGTAGCCCAATGACATATGAAATGAGCTAAGAACTCGCTGATGTCGTCTCCTCGGCATATCTGGTAGGAGCATACCACATCCTTGGGTGTGGCTCTAGAAGATAAAGGGCACCTAGTCGTAAAGACCGTCTCGAACCATCTCATATTTCTAAGTTCTTATGAAACTACTTTCATGGTTTGGTCTGGGAAGAGATCGCATGGTTTCTTAGACGTAACAAACGCTCGATGTCTAGCATTTTGGTAAAGGCTAAGTGGTCATTCGGTTCGAATCCTTATTTCTATTCGCATTATAACATCCGATCATATTCGCTCCTATCATATACTTACAATTCGTTATTTCTTTTTATACTTCCTTAATGTTATACTTTGATTATTTTCATTATTGCCACGGTAGAGGCAACACGTATGGTGTTCGAACTCCTTCGCAGAGAGGTTGGGACTCATAAAGGCGAACCTCCGTTAAGTTTCATCGTCGTCATCGTAGACTGTCGCGCCCTCATCCTCAAATCCATTCTCGACCGTGATTCTTAAAATTTCTATGTTCTCGCTCTTCCTTAGTATTTCATTCAATCGGGATACCTTATGTTCTCATACTAAGTTCGTGCAAAGGATCATGCCTTAAGAGTCTATGTTCTCATGGGAAACATACTCATTTACATCCTGCTTCAACTTCCACCATTTCAAAACAACTTCCACCATTTTAAAGCAACTTCCACTATTTCAAAACAACTTCCAATTGAGATAGTTACCTCCTTCCTCGTTGAGCAGGACGACGATGGAGTGCAAGCAGCAGCAACAAACACCAAAAGTTTCTATACTCAAGTTTTCACTTAGGATTCAAGGAAAGAGTTTCTAGGGTTCAGAGCGAAGAAATGCTCGATACCACTTTGTGACGACCCGACTTCTCAAGGAAGTACGGATCAAATGGATCGTCACTGGTATGATAATGCACTGGATATACACATAACTAATCAATACAATTAACCATTTAACTACTCATAACTGTATGAACTGAAAGGAATAAACTATTTCAATACCAACCCAAGTCACAGAAGGACTTGACAAAAGGTTCAATATCCAAATGTAACCCAATCAGGGCACAATTTAAGGAACGAGGTACGACCTCAAGTTCAATACGATAATGAATAGTAGTTATAATCAAAAGACACCAAAACAATATCATAGTTTAGCAGCAATAAACGTGTGGACATGCATATGACGATGCATGCCCAAGGTTCTAGAAACCTTTCTACTATAGCAACAAAACACCTGCCACTCTGCACCACCTCACACTCATCGTCCATCCCTGCTCAACCTGCACATCAAAAACGAGATATAGGGCTAAGTACAAAAGTACTCAGTGGACTCATTGTCGAAAACATTTTCTTTGTAAAGTTATTGAACTGCCCATAATAGCGCATGAGGATTTTAGTTGAAAAGACTCATGCCTATCAAATATTTTATCATTTTCCAAAGTGTGTCCGCCGACTATTTCATCCACGTTGTTCCATATCGATCATTCATTCATTCGCGACCGTGGAGATGGCCACCAAAACATAGTCGCCGTGACCGATCGAGGTAGCTAACCTTAACACACAACACACGTGTTCACAATCCGAGTTAGTCCTTAACTAAGTCGATCCAATCGTTACCCTTTTTAACGCCAGGACCAACGATTCTCATACCACGTTGGATATACCAACCTCATATACGATCACAACAAAACATAAACATTTGGCGATCAATAACAGCTCATGCAATAATATTTCATAAAGCTTTGTAAATCATGCTTGAGGTATGCATATCATTTTGTTTCAAGAGAGCCCACCGCTAGTCCAAGATATATGTTCTAAGCGAAGTGATCTCTCACTTTTTCTAACACCAAAACGCGCAAGTATAAAGGTAAGTCGAGTATCGTATCCACAAGGATTGTAATACGAAAACACAGAAGCTAACTCAACAATAATTCATCATTATCCAAGAACAGATTTAGTTAAATCCAAAGCTAATGTAACAACTTAAAAATAAACGAAAGCAATAAACACTCAAAGATGAAAATAAGATAGAAAGACTAACCCTAGGGATGCATTAATCCTACCCACAACGTATGTATATCCTGCTTCCTATTAACCAATTTTAATCCGCATAAGATGGAAGATCACATATGTAACCAACAATTTCGCCATTCGACAATTGTAGCGATTGATTACTAATTTTCCCTATTACTGTTACGTCTCTAGGTGAAAATAAGTAACTCCAAAAGGATCACAAAGAAAATGCTTCCTACAAATGTTCCTATCTCAACTACGACTCAAGGCTTATTCGTATTATGCATTCAAGACCGATTGACAATTAAAATGGTTAAGTAATTAACTGGCAACTAGATATGCTTCAAGATTGATCAAAAATTAACACATAAAATTAAGCACCAAGAATCATAAATCAATGCCTGGAAGGTAAATAACAATGGCAGGAATCACAACACTTAGGATAGAATCATGCAAACCCTAGGCTTAGAACGAAAATTTAGCTAGACATAATAAACAGAATAAAATACGAAATAATCATGGAAATAGAAATTATATAGATAAAACCCGTAATGCGACGTCTGAAGAACAATCGTTGGGTTCGTATCCCAACCTCAGCGGAAAACGAAATAAACACGAAAATTGTTTGGACAGAAACGTTCCAAAGCATCAACAATACGTAGAACTAATGTAAAACAATGTAAAAACTAATGCTAGATGGATCCAAATCAAAGCTAGAGTGCAAAAATAGGAAAAACTATGAAAAACTGGACAAAATCGTGTAAAATAGGTCTGGAGGAGGTTGGGGGCGCGAGGGCGCGAAGCCCTATTTATAGGCAAGGGTGAAAACCCTAATTTTTGGGCCCAGCCGCCTCGCTTCGCGGTCGCAAGCTCGGTCGTGAGGGATCTGGTCGAGCGCGTCTTCTTCGCTTGCGGCTGGACTTGCGGTCGCCAGGTGTCCTTCGCGACCTGGCTCGGGTCGCTAGGTGTGGCCGCGAGAAATCGGGCAGTAGCTCTTTCAAAGGCATCGCACGTTAGGTCGCTCGCGGTCACGTCTCGCGGTCGCTTGTCGTGGACACGTCGTATGGTTTTTCCTCGCGGCCGACCTAGCGATGCTAGGTCGATCGCGAGACACAATCCAGAAGCTCATCTTCACCTCGCGACTGGGCTAGCGGTCGCTAGGGAGGCCGCTAGCCCCTGTTTTAGCCCTTCTTTTGCTCGTTCTTCGTTCCATGCTTCGATTATCATCTTATAAGCCTACAAAACACCAAAGAGGAACCCAAGAGCAGTATCTTCCAAAAATATATAAAAGCATTGAGATCCACTACATAAATGCACTTTATAAATCTAAATTCATCTTTAAATATCAACAATAAAAACGTGTAAAAAGTGCGTTTATCAAAACCCCCCAAACTTGAAGCATTGTTTATCCTTAAACAAAAACAAAACAAAAAGAAAGAAGGACACAACGACAGATCAACGAGCGTCAGCAAAGGTGATTAACACAATCAAGCCTCAGAAATATTTCAAAGCTCAAAAACATTAGCGCACATGAAGACATTAGTCAACTCAACAATGTACAACCATTGAAAGCAAAAATCTCATTCAATTTAACCCACACAATGGCATGTGTGCAAAATATAGAGTACACTCAAACTCATAAAGAAATTAAGGACGTGTATACACTCAAAAATCAATGCAATGCAAAATCTTACCATAGGCTTGCCATTTCTCTAATATCTCTACCACATCAAATGCGTTCAAATTAGGATCAAAAAGGTCTTTTCATAAGTTGTAATGTAGGCACATTGGTTAAGGTAAGATAATATATGGTTAAGTGACTCGAATATAACTTCAAGCACCTCCATTCATACAATCAACTCATATGGACTTTGTCAATTTTCCCTTTTCTTTCCAACATGCTAATTCATCGTTTATTCAACACAAGGTACCTTATACTATGATAACTAAATCCCTTTATGCTCACATTTTTCACAATATTTTTTTTGCTTTGTAATAGAGCTTATAGGGTCTATTCTTTTTCACACGGGTACCATTCTCTTACTCTCCATCTTTTATCCCAACTTAGAATATAAAAAACAAATTTACCCCCTTTTGATTCCCATATCCATCATCACCTCCTATCATCCGGTTAACAAAAGAATAAAGTCTAATAAAGGCTCAAAGAAGACGACAAATGGTATATATCATTGGGTTAGTGTTTGGGTAAATATGTGGTTAACAAAGATGGTCTTTTATCCTTTCCATATTCGAAACACATATTGGATCCTCGACACAGAAAATACGGCAAGTTCTAGAAGATGATTACATGCATGATATCACATAATTAAAAGAAACTGTAATAAGATGTTTATACAGTGAAGCTCAAGTCTTACGGTTTAAGCAAATGGTGAAAAACAACAAGCTAAGCAATCTCAAGTTATTTATGCTTCATTTTCTAACACATCATGTGCACTATCAATAAAATATTTCAGAAAATTTCTATCATCATTGGCCACATGGATTAACACATTTCACTTCAACTTGTTGATCGACCGACACAACAACGAAAACAAAAACAAAAACACGACAAAAGCCCCAAAGCATAACAACTTTACAAGACAAAGCAAACCATAAAAAGGACTCTTAACCCAATCAAACTCGACCACTCCCCCAAAACTTATTGTAAACACGTGTGAAATAGAGTCAATAAGGTTTGCAGAAAAGATTGATGGGTAGAGACCTTACCTAATATGCCGCGTTACTCCGGCGGCGGATAGAATCCTCTCCATTGATCCCAACGCTGCATCATCTCCATCATTTATCGTTGGTGCTCTTGATGCGCCTGTTGTTGGGCTAGGAGGGCTCTTCGCCGGGCCATCATGGAGGTCATACTCCGTCAACGCGGTCGAGACGACCGCCTATGCGATCTAATCGCCATATATCCCGGATCGCCTATGACGGGTCAGGTGCAACGTGCCACCTATCTCGGCGCCGCCGCTGCTCTTCCTCCTCTTGTGGTTGCTCTCCCTTAATCTCGCCTTGCACATTTAAGCACTGACTCCATCCGTAGTGAATGCCTGAGCTCGTTCCACCGCCTCCGCCGCACCAAACCGCTTAAACCGCGAGATCGAGGTTGGGCAGGCGGAATATAGACTGGTCGTGCTTGTCATATAGCAGCCAGAGGTGATGGCTCGGGTGTCTCTTCAAGAACGTCTGGACGTATAAACAAAGTTTGTCCAGGAAAATATCCTGAGAGATAGGATTCTCGCGAATCGTCACCCCAAAAATATCGGCAATAGGGGTAACGAATCCCCCTATGCATATCTGTGCATTCCCCGAAACCGCTGTTTATATTTGGAAGTGCTGGGCTAGGAACATGCCGGCGTACATCTTCTACCTTGTCGCAGCACCAGGAGACTCATGTCCTGAGAGAGGACAGTGTCGGCGTTTGAGCGGCCATGAATGGTGAAAGTAATGAGACGGTGGAAGTAGTGGACCACTGGATTCCGTATGGAACTCGTCTTCATCCTTGAGGCATCATAGTGCAGGGTCTGCTCGAGTGAGGCATCCGTGAACAACGACCACAGCTGCTGCGTCGAGTTCTCCAAATCCCCTATGTACTTGCCCTGGGGGTGGCCCTCGATGATAGAGTTCAATTCATCCACCGAGAGTCGTCGGGCTCATTATCCATCCGAATGTGATGTAGTCGGAGAACCTTGTGTCTTGTGGATGTGGACCGTCGAAAGGAACCCAGTGAGGGTCCGTATGTCGATGATTGGTCGTGATGATAGGGTATAGATCGCCCTCTCGCTAACCACGTTACTTTGTTTGCTATCCCCATCGCTTCGCACGTATCAATGCACATGAACCTCGAGTGTCGGTGCTTTTGCTACACCAATCTCCTCCAACGCCTCCACGGATGAGAGATCCGCATTCGCATTCCCAAAAGTTGCAGGGTGGACTCGTCATGTGGTTCGTCACGAGACGATGAAGCACTATCCTTACCCTTGCGCTTGTGGCCGGAGGAATGCGACATAATGTACCTAAAGATATTTCAAAGTTAGCTCATGTACGTATTAAAAAAGGAATTTAAAAGCAAACGTCAACCCATATCAATATTTCTATCTCCCCCGAACTTGAACTTGGTAAAATTTCTCCCCCTATTCTAACATATGATCTAACAAGGTGAAACAAGGAGAGAAAACGCACACACAACTCAAAAACGCATGGAATGGCAATCTGGAGTTACCTCGCGGCCAACCTCACTGTCGCGAGGGTGGTCGCGAGGCATCATCTCGCGCCCGCAAGCGTTGTCGCGCATATGCACGCGCAGACACTCGCCAGGCTAGCGGTCGCGAGCCTGGTCGCGAGGAGCGCGTGACAGCACAGTTTTTGGAAATTTTTGAAATTGTTCAACTCAATTTAACAATGTAGGCAAATTAAACCAACAATATGCATCTATGGACATCAATAGACCTAACATGGGAACAAACGTGCTCAAACACCAAGTAAATTTAGCAATATAAGCCCTAGTCCCGCAAATCTTCAATAACCCACAACAAGAAGATATAATGGACAAAACCCTTCTAAATCATGCTAAAAAGTGTAAATCCAAGAAGAATTAAGGAAATGTAGCATACCTTGAGTGGATTTTAGGTGGAAAGTACAAGAAAAATGAAGAACTAGGTTTGTTTAAGATTTGAGATGGTGTTTTGCTGAGAATGGCGTGTGTGTGTGTCAAAAATAGGGGGGAAGGGTTAAAATGGTGTTAAAACACGCGGGTTGCATCCGGATGCGGGTCGGGTCACGCCTCGTAGCTGGGCTCGCAGTCGCGAGTTGCTCCCAGAATTTTCAAAATCGTTCTGCCCGTTTTTTCGCGGTCGCGAGGGTGGTCGCTAGCCATGTCCACGCTGGGCAAATAGCTACTGCCCGTTTTTTCGCGGCCACTCCTCGCGGTCGCGAGGGTGGTTGCTAGGCTTGTTTTTTTTTTTAATTCTTTTATAAAAGCAAAAATACCTTGGGACTTAAAAACGAACAAACGAGACACGACACGATAAAACAAAGAAAATAAAGAAAAACAAAACGAAAAACATAAAGCAAGAAAAAAAAACGTTGGATTACCTCCCAACCAGTGCTTGATTTTTCGTCGCTAGCTCGACGTTACCTCTCATCAATCAGGCGATTTGACAACTGACATCTTTCCAAACTTTTGCTTGCCCTTATACTTATCATTAACAACAGACCACCATTTAGCGTATGAGTAGCCTCCCTCGAACTTGAATGACTCACTCTGAGTTTTATGCCGAGTCCATCTCTTCTTAGTAGCATGCTCGTCCGATGGTTGATTGTAATTCAAGCTAAAAAATGGGCTGGTTGTGGCAGTGGTGACCGAACAAAAATCTTCATGTTTTGAGTTATCATTTCGCTTGATGGTATCATAGATTGAAATGGTTAACTCATCCTTATTCACACGGAAGGTAAGATCACCATCCTGCACATCAATCAGAGCCCTGCCTGTGGCTAAGAACGGTCGCCTTAAAATGAGAGGCGTGTTCCCATCCTCTGGCATATCAAGGACTACAAAATCCACAGGGAAGATAAAATCTTTGACTTTGATAAGCACATCTTCCACTATCCCCTTTGGATGGGTGACTGATGTGTCTGCCATTTAGAGAGCAATTGTAGTAGGCTTTAATTCTCCAATCTCCAATTTGTTAAATATGGACAACGGCATCAAGTTGATGTTTGCCCCTAGGTCGCACAGAACTTTGGAGAAAGTATGCCCTCCAATCACACAGGGTATAGTGAAACCGCTCGATCTTTCTCGTTGAGCGGCAGCTTCTTTTGCAACACAACACTGCACTCTTGAGCAAATTAATAGTCTCGAACTTTTTCAGCTTTTTCTTGTTGGTGACGTCATCCTTTAGGAATTTCATGTATCCCGGCATATCTCTTAGCGCATCTAGCAATGGGATGTTAATATCCACCTTCTGGAACGTCTCCAAGAATCGGGTCAGCCTATCATCATGCTTGGGTTAAGCTAAACGACTCGGAAACGGAATCGGAGGAGTGAACGTCGGATACTTCTTCACTGAACGCACCTCGCGTCCATCCTCGCGGCCGCGAGTGCGGTCGCTAGGTATCTGGGCTGCTTTAGCGGCCTTCGTGGTCGAGTCATGTCACGGGCTCGATCGCCGACTCTTCCCCGAGCTCGCACGATTTCGCGGCGGGATCGCGGTCGCGAGCTCTGTCGCGAGGTGCTTCTCTTTCGCTCCTTCTTCGTCTTTTTCGCTCCGGGTGGTTCTGGTACGCTCTTCAACTCCTCAATTGGATAGCAAAGCACCGATTCTTTGGGTTCACTCAGACATTCAAAATTGGCCCGCTTTTCAGGCAAATTATCCGATCGATTTGATTCTCCATTATCTTCATGTGTTTTCCATGGTCGCTACGGTGGATTCCAATCTGTGTTATCCTCCGCCGAGAGTATCGATAAACGAGTTCTCAGTGTCGCCATTGTTGGTTGCTCACAACCAACTGTTGCATCATATCTTCCGACTCGCTTCTTGGCTCCGAATCATCCCATTTTGCACAATAAGCTTCTTTGGAGGTTGTTGGAAGTTATTGGGGTTGGCATATGACAAATTAGGATGATTCCTGTTGTTTGGATTGTATGCCGGATTTCCCCCAGGACGGTTCCTCTGACTTATAAAATTCACGTCCTCCGTCTCGATCTGACTCTTCAAAAGAGTAAACTTCTCCATGAGATCATCGTACTCGAGTTAACCTCTACAGCCACTGCTTTAACCACTAGCGTTCTTTCCATCGGCCATTGATAACTATTGGCCGCCATCTCTTCTATGATTTGGCTGGCCTCATCTACTCGGCAGTTCAACAGACATCCCCCTGCCGACGCATCTACTATGCTCCTCGTGTGAAGCGTCAGCCCACTGTAGAATTGCGTGATCTGTTGCTCTTTGGAGAATCCATGTTGAGGGCACTTTCTCACTAAGCCTCGAATCTCTCATCCTCAAATAATGATTCGCCTACTTGTTGGCGTAAATGGGAGATCTCGGCTATTATCTTTTCGCTTTCATTTGGCGGAAAATATTTGAAAGAAACTTCGCAAAGTTTCCAACCGCTCTATCCCAAGACGGTCCGAGCTCTTGAACCAATCCTTCGCCGGCCGCACAGAGAATCCAAACATGCGATCCGGATCGTATCTTGTGGCACCCCATTCTCGCTTGATGGTGTCACATATATCGAGGTATATCTCGAGACGGGCATTCGGATCCTCTGTGACTCCTCCTCCGAACTGCCCCTCGAACCATGCCGATCGTACGGCTTCAACTCAAAATTATTCGCTTCACTCGGCCCCATCCTCCTCCTTGAAACTGTTCAGTAGGAGGTCGGTACATATAGTTCAACGGTCGCGTCTCTGGAGCAGGGGCAAGGAGTCCCATGTTCGCCATTTGGCGCAGATCTCAGAACTCGCCACAGACGACAAATTTTGCTCGGGAGGAATACCCCCATTAGAAGGAACACCCCCGTTGTTCGGATTTGCTGCCATCTCTTGCCTTCTTCTTTCTCATCTCCTTCTCCTTTGACTGTTTTCGATTTTTGGATCTAAAAGTAGTTCGGGAGGTCCCTGGGACCTTGTGATCATAAACTACCTGGAGAAAAAGAGAGAAATCAGCTTTGGCAAGAAATAAAAATACAACTTGAATTAATAATTCCAAATCGTCAAGTTATTTCTATATAATCTTAACAATCCCCGGCAACGGTGCCAAAATTTGATCGCTCACTTTTTCTAACACAAAAACGTGCAAGTATAAAGGTAAGTCGAGTATCGTATCCACAGGGATTATAATACGAAAACACAGAAGCTAACTCAACAATAATTCATCATTATCCAAGAACAGATTTGGTTTAAAAATAGTTTTGGGCTTCGAATATTAAATCCAAAGCTAAGGTAACAACTTAAAATTAAACGAAAGCAATAAACACTCAAAGATGAAAATAAGATAGAAAGACTAACCCTAGGGATGCATTAATCCTACCCACAACGTATGTTTATCCTGCTTCCTATTAACCAATTTTAATCCAGACAAGATGGAAGATCACATATGTAACCAACAATTTCGCCATTCGACAATTGTGGCGATTGATTACTAATTTTCCCTATTACTGTTACGTCTCTAGGTGAAAATAAGTAACTCCAAAAGGATCACAAAGAAAATGCTTCCTACGAATGTTCCTATCTCAGCTACGACTCAAGGCTTATTCATATTATGCATTCAAGATCGATTGGCAATTAAAACGGATAAGTAATTAACTGGCAACTAGATATGCATCAAGATTGATCAGAAATTAACACATAAAATTAAGCACCAAGAATCATAAATCAATGCCTGGAAGGTAAATAACAATGGCAGGAATCACAACACTTAGGATAGAATCATGCAAACCCTAGGATTAGAACGGAAATTTAGTTAGACATAATAAACGGAATAAAAATGAAATAATCATGGAAATAGAAATTATATAGATAAAACCCGTAATGCGGCGTCTGAAGAACAATCGTTGGGTTCGTATCCCAATCTCAACGGAAAATGGAATAAACACTGAAATTGTTCGGATAGAAACGTTCCAAAGCGTCAACAATACGTAGAACTAATGTGAAACAATGTAAAAACTAATGCTAGATGGATCCAAATCAAAGCTAGAGTGCAAAAATAGGAAAAACTATGAAAAACTGGGCAAAATCATGTAAAATAGGTCTGGAGGAGGTTGGGGGCGCGAGGGGGCGAAGTCCTATTTATAGGCAAGGGTGAAAACCCTAATTTTGGGCCCGGCTACCGCCATGGCCGAGCTCATGGTCGCGAGCTCGGTCGCGAGGGATCTGGTCACGCACGTCTTCTTCGCTTGCGGCTGGACTTGCGGTCGCCAGGTGTCCTTCGCGACCTGGCTCGCGGTCGCTAGGTGTGGCCGCAAGAAATCGGGCAGTAGCTCTTTCAGAGGCATCGCACGTTAGGTCGCTCTCGGTCACGTTTCGCGGTCGCTTGTCGTGGCCGCGTCGTATGGTTTTTCCTCGTGGCCGACCTAGCGATCGCTAGGTCGGTCGCGAGACACAATCCAAAAGCTCATCTTCACCTCGCGACTGGGCTAGCGGTCGCTAGGGAGGCCGCTAGCCCCTGTTTTAGCCCTTCTTTTGCTCGTTCTTCGTTCGATGCTTTGATTATCATCTTATAAGCCTACAAAACACCAAAGAGGAACCCAAGAGCAGTATCTTCCAAAAATATATAAAAGCATTGAGATCCACTACATAAACGCACTTTATAGATCTAAATTCATCTTTAAATATCAACAATAAACGTGTAAAAAGCGCATTTATCACGAAGCAGGGTGCGATTGTCCTTCCTCGGCAACTACGTACGAACAGTCCTTTCATAAGAAAATAACTTCTCTTAGATTCCTTCTATTGGTCGCGGGTCGTTTATAAATTACGACTTAACATTCCCAATTTAGGTTTTTTTGTGATTTCTTATGATGGTTTTAAGATAATTTCTATTATCTTACATTTTCAATTCTCAAACTATATTCCTTCATCATTCATAGATGAACCTCGACTTATGAGTCCTATACTTCAAGTCTAATCTCGACTCTAACCTTAGTTTTCTTCTAAACGTTATTACGTTATAGATTGTTAGTACTCAAGTTATGATTGGTATATTAGGATATTCTTAAGCTACTAACTAGACTTAACAATTATAGTTACGTCCTAGTAGGTTATGCTTGACGGCTTATCGTATTAACACGATGAATAAATGGGAGTCTTGACGTATGATTGAAGTTATCCCATACTATCACATAAGTAAATACTTAGAAATAAATGAAGTTCTTTGTGTATACTAACTCGACCCTTGAGATATAAGGATCGACATCTTATGTTTGAATCTTAGCTTATACTTTTCGACATTGTTTGTTTCTCTTAACTTATCGGAGATTATGTAAGTTATATAATCGCTATTCGGTGTCGAGTCGTCTTAATGCTCAATCTAATATCGTATTAGGTTGTCGTTGTTGATCATTAATGTTGTAAGTCGGCTTTTGGTTTCTTTAACTTAGGAACTCACGTTTGAGTATCCTATTATTAATAGAAAACTCTAATTTGTGTCTAACTTCGATTCTCATTAAGTCCTTCTTAAGTTATCGAAATTTGCCGATTTCTTTTGGATTCTCGTACAAAGGTACAATGTTGTTTACGTTTGGGGTTTTGTTTGTCGGCATAACATAAATAAACTGTACAATATCATACAATACCATAAAACACCATAAACAACATATACCATACTAAAGCATTAGAAAACTCTAATTTCTAACAAAATACAATATCATTGTGTATGTCTGCATGAGTGTTCCATTCATTCATCATAATCACATACCATTCATTCTAAACTTGTAGATTAACTATCATAGCATCATTTACAATTAAAATCAAACTCATACTTAACCATTTTGCTATATTTTTTATAATTAGCAATAATTACCATAAGTATCCAATAATTTTAATAAAATCATATCATACTTATATCATATACTAAACATGAAATATCATCTCATATCATACATTAAAATTAAAACACATGCTCATTACTATATATATTTTCGGTAATGTCTATATATATATATACTCAACAAATTTCTACTCACTTCACAATATGTTTATAATATGCACTAAACATGTAATATTAACCTTAAACATCAACTAATATTTATAATATGAACTAAATGCTTGTAATTCTTTTTGTCCTCACACATATATTACATGTGTTCAATAAATTCCCAACAATGCATAATAAATTCATATTATTTCTAAAGATCATATATCATATTATTTTCAACAAATAAAAATCAAATAAATCTTAAAATATATAGATATAGTTTCGGTCCTCTTGGAAAAATAGTGTCTCAATCATTTCAAGATTAATATATAATGTTCATATCATATACCAAACACAATACCTCAACTATTTTTCAACAAAAAAAATCAAAATAATTTTTAAAAACTATATATATATATATATTTCGGCCCTAATAAAATAAATAGGAGATATTTCAAAAATTTCCATCTTTATTCTATATGCTCCTAACTCATCAACAAACAATAATATGAAATAACATTCACAAAAACATGATTTATCTTTTATGAAAAAATTCTAACATAAATCAAAAAATACCAAATATGCTCCAAAAATTTTCAAACTTTAAACACAATCTTAAAACATATTTCTAAGCATACTCCATACATGGCTTGAGAGTATTTGATGGCTCGAAAGTCATGAAGAAAATGAAGAACAAAAATTAGGGTTCTTCATGAAAGAATTCAAAAAAAATCTAAAAAACATTCTACTCCATTAAAAATTGAGAGATGATGAACGATACCTTTTTATGGTCTTAGAAAATTATTTGGATGGTTGGAATGGAGGATTGAAGATTGGAGAAGGTGAAGAAATTTGAAAACAAAGAGAAATTTTGTTCCAACGAGAGAGAGAGAGATAGAATGGCTCGGTTGCAACTGTAATTTGGCATCAAATGAGCTGTTGTAGGCTCATATGGGGTGCCCTTGGTGGTAGTTGGAAGAAAGACTAGTCAAATTACCCGATTTGGCATGTTAATACTGGTTCTTTAAGTTTTATCGCGCTTTTGATTGATTTCTCAGAACCTTAAGATTTTATTTTCTTAAATAGCCATAAAAAGGCTTATTTAATAGTTTATAATAATTTCATGAAGTTCAGATTGCATCCGGTAAGTCAATTCTGAATTATCGCGAAAAAACAGTGTCCGACGATTAAATTATGCTCACTAGAATTTCTATAGAATTCTTGAGCTTTCATAATTAATTTGAGTCTTATAAATAATTTCTTATTAATTTAGACAATTGTTTCGAGTTTCGGTTTGTTCGGATCAGTTTGCGGTTTTTCCGGTATATATTCCCAACGTTCGGTTAAGTTCTTCAGGAATTTCGTTCAGAAATTGATTCTTATGAATTCTAAATTCATAAATATATATTCATTCATGATTTTGATTGTTCTCATTAATTTCAATGATTAGCACGGACTGGAAGTTGATCCGGCTCGTGAATAGTACTTTTGAGACTGACCGGGCAAGTCTGCCCGAAAATTTTAATTCTTTGGCTTCTCACATGTTTTCGTGAGACGATTCTAGAAATACAATTCTTTTATTGAGATTCATTCTAGATATTTCATTCTATGTTCAGGCTATTTAGGAAACCCTAATCCAGTTGGACTAGTGACTAGTTTTTAATTTCTCTAGTTTTCGATCTTCGAATCAATTCTAATTCATTTAGTTGGTTACCTTAAACATATTTAAGGTCTTAGCACCATAATTAATTTGTTTAACCATCACTAATAAAAGTTTTAAATTTTTCGGGTTATTACAAATCGGATCAATACTCATGCTTTGATCTTCTGGACTGTATCCCATTCGCCTAAACTCCAATGCTGAGTGAGAGAAATCTATGGAGAGTACTGCAAAAATTCGCCTTCTTCCTCACACTTGGAAATTTCAAAAATCACAATGATCTCACTATAATTTTCGAAAATCTCTTTTGCATTAGGATCCACTGATTTTCTCTCACCATATATTTATAATGCAACCCTATAATCCTATTAGGATATGATCTCTGCATATCTAATATCTTTTCAGATAGAGAGGATCAGAACAGAATCCCATTGGGATTCTATGAGGTGGACGAATTTGAGGCGTTCCAGGCCTTGATGGGTCAGCCCAGGGATCAAATGCAAGGAATAAATATGAGCCTCAAATAAATTAATTATCTTATGTTCAATCCAGAACATAAATTAATTCATAAACATTTATTCATGCCACTAGATAATAAATGCTGACTTACCCCTTTATTTTCGAAGTTGAGTCGGGCTTTCACTTAGACTTTACGAATCCTCGTATTTAAGATATCGCATGTCCATTAATTTTTTATAGCGTTCTCACTGCTTAAAAAAATTAATCTCTTTAATTTCTTAAGTAGTACCACTCAACCTTATTATTGTACTTGAGATAACTCAACCTGCAGGGTTTAGTACAATAAACCTTTGAGCTCCTTAAGGGACGTCATCATCATAAACGGATATGGTGACTCGACATGGGTAACTAGCACGACATACAAGACAATGCCACCACCCAAGATGAGGAGAATATTGGGTTATCTCATGTAACCTCACACATAGCAAGTCAAAGTGATGGTCAAGAACTCATACTCACCTAAAACCTTATCGAGGTTTAGATCAACGTAAGTCTCGAGATCTAGGTTCTTCACGACGGTCGATAGAAGAACTCATCTCATTGTGATCCATCAATACGTCGAGACGCACAAAGATAGACAAGCAACCAAATCAAGTCACTTCTTATCTATACCGCAGCCTATACCGACAACTCGTCCTCAAGTTGTCTCACCATGATACTTTTATATCTCATTAAGCTTCGACCAATCATACGAGACTTCCATGATCTTACAACACATCGTATGATCTAACTTATATATGAGATAAATGGACATACATATGAATCAAGTAAACAATTCAGATAGGAGATTGTAATAGTGGTAAGTAAATCATTGTATACAAGCTCAACCAAAACTGCTTCCAGTATACAAATCCAACACCTCAAACTCGAATCAAAACCAGACGAGCCGAAGCGTAATCCAGACATTAGGGCAAACTCAACCATCCCAAATCGTATATCAGATCCACAAACGTGGAACCATATCTCGAACTCGGGGAGACTAGGATCAACGACATGTCGCGCCATGAGATTGTACAACGCATTATTTGCACTTTCTCCTCTCCTGTGATCAAGAAGATAACCAAAGAAGCTATCTCTCAATACATTAATACATTCGCACTGCTGTAAACATGTCCTAACCTCACCCAACACATCGATTCGGATGTACTCATTGATGTGTCCGGTATAGCCTTGCATATAAGGTTGTAACCATCTATAACGAGATTGTAAATGCACAAAAATAATCAGTATACACTATGAACGTTGCTGGAAATAATTATTGAACGTTGTTCTTTAGTACACGATTCAAACTGTGTACATGGTTTGAGTCGTGTACTGCTGAACAGAGTGCACGGTTATCACCGTGTACTGAAGAACCGTGCACGGTTGACACCATGTACTGAAGAATCATGCACGGTGATACACGTGTCAAGAAGACCGACACACCGTGTGTTTCTTCAAGATAGTGTCACCGTGTAATGAATAACATTGTGTTCTTCAGTACACGGTTATAGTAACCCAAAAATTTTATAGTCATAATTAGAGCCCAATTAAGTCCTAATTAGGGGTTTAAAGGCATTGCATCCCAAAAATTTATAAAGAAGTGCTTGATTAATTAGAAAGTGATAGAAATTCGATTAATTTCTAATCGAATGCGTAGAATTTAGAAGAAGTGGATATTATTCAGAAATGAGTTTTATTATGATTAAATGTGAGATATATGATTATTATTGTGTATGTTTGAATGAAATTTCATTAAATAAAAAATGTTCTAAAGAAATTGTATTAATTATTGTTTATGTGAGATTTATTTACGAAATGAGATGAAATATTGTTTAAGCTATTAAATGGCTTGAATAAATTTATTTTATTTATATCTAGTGAGAAGGAAATTATTATTATGATTTTCGAAATTTATGAAAAAATAGAATGATTATTTGATTATTTGTATATGAAATGATTAAATCTATATTTATATGGTTTGCATTCCAATAATGAATTTAATTATTTTGGATCTTTATATTAATGAGAAAATTGAGTTTTTCTATCAAAGAATATTAATTTTCAATGTTAGCAAAAAAAAATTAGAAATATTTATTCTATTTTCGAAAATTGTGAAAAAAGAGAAGAAAATGAAAAGAAACTAAATAAAGCTATATATATATATATATATATGTATGTATCTTCTAGAATATTATTCATTGGGAGATCATCCTCAAGCTTCATTTTGCTCCCATTTTCGAACACACACACCCCACACACAAAATTTTTTCTACACTTTTAAACCAAAGTTTAAGTATAGAATTAATTGAAAATCATTCCAAAGAAGGTAAATATCTCATTTAATCCAAGGTTTTGTGGTTTAATTTGAAGAACATGATCTTCTCATGTATGATGATTTTCAAAAATTTGGTGATTTAATTTAAGGTTGATTTGTTTAATTTTTGTTATGTTTATTGATTTAATTATGCTTATGATGCTTAAATAACATGGTTTAAATTCTTTAAATTCATGAAGTTGGTGAATTAAAGTAACATGTATAAACCCTATTTTTTTATGTTAATTATATGTTATGATTTGATTAAATTGAGTTTAGATATGTGTAATTAAGTGGGAATAAACATGATTTGATAAAAAAAATTGGAAGAAATTGAAAGTATGCATGATCTTATAATTTTCGAAAATATGGTGTTGGATGAACTTTGAGTTCTTGATTTTATTTGATGTATTTGATATGATTTTTGAGATCTATGATATAAATAATGCTTAAGTTGAATTTATAAGATTTTATGGACATGAAATGTGAAAATTAGAAAATTAAAGTTTAGTGTTAAGTTGTGGATTTATATGATAAACTTGATTAATATTTGAAGTGATTAAGGATTTATGATCATTGATGATGAATAAGTATGAATTTGAATTGTTTGATATTAAATGGATTATGGATTTTGAAATTCATGTAATTACCTATAAACATGGTTGAAGGGCATAGTGTGATAATGGTATAAATGAATGAAATGGAACTTGTTTTAAGTTGTTAAATGTGTATTGAGATATATGGTGATGATTTGGTGGAGTTTGGGATAAGTTTGGTTGATTTGGTATTGAAATGACGATGTATTCTATAAGCGTTACTATGCCGAAATTTCATTAGAAATTGGTTTATTAATAAAATGTTTTGAGGATTAAATGGTGAACTTATGATAAGTAAATAAGTGAAATCGGTTCACTTGATTGCCTTGAGTTAAGGTATAAAATATTATGCATTGATGGTCTAAGTATAAGTTGCTTGGATTCATTTGAATATGACATGTTATAATTTACAAAGATTGAAGTTATTAAAGAATTAGTCATGAAGGGATGCAATGGCCTAACCTAATCTTAGATTTGGGAAGAGTTAAGCGTGAGACGTGATATGTTCAAGTGAACAAGAAGGTTTGCTAAGTTCGATTATTATTTTTATGTACAAGGATCGAGCAAGAGTAAGAATAGAGGAAGCTTGAAGGATCAAGTGAGAAGAAGAAAGAAGTGAAAGACAGAAGGTATAGTCCCGAGTGACTATTACTAGGTGGGTATAAATATTTTCTAAAATGATATGTTATGTTTTATATATTTTCAAAATGATATGAAATGCATTTATTTGCAAAGTTCAAAGTTGATTGACTTGCCAAAGTTTTAAGCATGAACATAAGCATAATGCACTACCTATCCATGAGAAATAAAGAAAGAAAGAAAGAAAGAAAGAAATGACCGACGTCGGGTATGACCGTAGTTGGTAACCTTTGGGACCAACTCGGGTATGTGATGTTAAGGTGTTTGAGAGGAGGCCTACTTCTCAACACACAGAAATAATACGTGGATATGGGAAGGAAAAGAGAAAGTTGCATGCAGACATGAAACATGTATATGCATATAATATGATGATATGAGCATGTATGAGCAAGTTCGAAAAGTCTTATGCAGGTAATTTAAATAAAACTCATGCATAAGTTTATTTTTATGGCAAGTCAAGTTTATAGCTCTAAGAGCAAAGTTTTAAATGTTTTTGGCGTATACCCACTGAGTGCATTTTTGTACTCACGCCCTGCATATATTTCTAAATATGTAGATTGAGCTCGAGAGGATGCTGGAATCGAATGCTGCGCAAAGACGCTTCTCTAAATGATTTAACTCATGATGAAATTATTTATTTGTTGATGTTGTTCATTGATGTTGCCATGTTTTGTTGCCCAGAGAGTTATGTCTTCATACATAATTCTCAGCCAAACTTTCCGTTGCCGAACTTTGGCCTTTACTTGCTTTATAGTTTTGTTAAGTTGAAATGACTGTGCTCTTAACGATAGTCTTTATTTGATGATGTGAATTCAACATTCTTATTATGTCTGTGAACAAGGATTTCTCATGTTCATTGTTGGAAAATTTTCATGATTCTTCGGGCTGTTGCTCAATATTTAGTTGATTACGAACCACCAATTTGGTTATCTTGATAAAGTCTATCCTTATTATTAGATATTCCTTTTGATTATTCATCATCAGCCGTCGTTCTTCTTCATTTGATTCTTTATTGTGGTTTGAGGACCTAAAAATCATTCTTGCCCAATTTCATTCTACCTCTTTGGACCATAAACATTTGATTCCTTCTTGATGAAAGTTGGTATCATATCTTTCTCTATATATATATTGGTCCCATTTGTTGCTATTGATTACCAGAAGTTCTTTCTTAACCCACGTCACGGCCTAATTACTTGATTAAGTAGTTGGGTCGTGACAACGGTTGTCACCGTGTACACTACACGATGCTAACCGTGTACTTTCGAACATAATTATTTGCACATAAAATCAATAAATTCAATCTAAATTCAATTTCTAAGTTACTAAACTCATAAACAATCGAAATTTTATCACTACACGACATTGTGCACCCCATGAAAACTTTCGTGTAATACATGAAAACTATCGTGTATGCAATGAAAAATCAATTTTAAATGCCACATTGCTCACCGGAGGGGGTGACGTTCGTAATTCAATGCCCGAAGTTGAAGGTCGTCGATCCGAAGTTGAAGGTTGATGGCGTGCTTGCGTGCGCGGCGACGACTGCTCCGCCGTGGAAACTTCTTCTGCCGAGGAACTCTCTCCTTCAACCACTGTTTGCTCTGCCACGTCCGACGAGTACCGTGGATCTGTATCACTATCACTCATGTTGTGCGTTTGTGTGACTAAATTTTCTGTTTGAATGTGAGAGAAAGGGAGGCGTAGAGATGAGTGCGTCGTGAGAGAGAAGGGAGAAAGTGTGCGTCGTGAGAGAGAGAGAGTTTGCTGAGAGAGGGAGTAGGGCACGCTTTTGAGTGAGAGAGAATATCTTTTGAATTTTTTTAAATTGTGGGTTTAGGGATCATTTTGTCTTTTTAAACTAAAATGGTTATAAAACTCATGTTTTTATGGAGTATGTTATAAAACTTCTACTCCTATTTTTTTTGCTTACTTACATAAATTACCACTATTTAATATATATATCGACCCACTTCAAGGTTATTGTCACTTTGGATAACTTTTATATTAATAATGTTAGGCTATATCTAGGGTTTTACTTTTCTTCATATATTCTCTCAACTCTTCATTCTCAAAGTTGTCGTTATCCGCACTAACTAATGATCACTTATTTTTCAATTTTTCACCCACCGTATTACGCAATTGGACCAAAAAAGTAAAAATCGACTAAGAGGGTGTTTGGCTAAGCTTATTTTAAAGAGCTTATAAGCTCCACGAGCTTATAAGATGTTTCAAGAGCTTATAAGACATAATGTTTGAAGAGCTTATAAGTTGTTAAAGTGTTTGGATGATTGAGCTTATAAGTTAGAGAAAAAATCGTGAGTTAGAGAGAGAAAATTGACGAGAGGTGAAATCTATAGTGTATATGTAGAAAATAACGAACCATAGAAAAGTTATTTTGGTAAATTCACTATTACTTATAAGTTTCTGAAAAAATAAGTTGGAGTTTAGCTACTTATTTTTAGGGGAGCTTATAAGCTGTTGGAGCTTATTTTTACAGCTTATAAGCTATTTAGGAGCTTATTTTGTCAAACATTTTGCGTGTGCTTATAAGCTGTTTTGAAGAGCTTATAAGCTTAGCCAAACACCCTCTAAGTTTTGCTGATATTAATGATCTGTAGTTTAGTAGATGTAACTTATAAATTGGAGTTCGATAAAGGGTCTTTTTGTACTTAGGTCGATATTCAAAATGAGGGAAATATGGCGTATCGTACAAATTGTTTTCAAAATAGTACGTAAAGCAAATGTCACATAATTACTTCCCAGTTCAGATCTTCAAAAGTTGTCAAATGATATAATAGATGAATTTAAGTTTTTCCTTTTCTTCATCCCTTCTACTGTGAAGTTTTTACATGCGTATATGTGCGCGTGTGCTTTTACATATATACAATGGACTATTTTTCGTATATAGTTACCGTAGGACTTATCAAAAGCCGTACTTACCCATAATGAGCACAAAAAAGAATCCAACCATGTAACTAGTCATCACTAGCTACTAAAGCAAAGTTAACACTAATAAATCTCTCCTAAGCTATCTATCGATCATAAATATTGAAACTAACCCTTATTTAGCTAAGATATTAAGATCCTAAATATTGACAAGCAATAATCTATTATCACCCAACCTAATACGTCCACGAGGTATGACTTTAAAATATACAATGTCAAACCAATTAGTACCGAAAGATATCTTTAAGATAAACTTGACAGCTGTCAGATAACCCAATATTCAATACTTTATGATTCAATCTTAAGCTTAAAACATGTCGTTGTATAAGAAAGAAATTAAGCCGACCCACACAATGTAAACCATCATGTAAGAATATTCCTCAGCATCTCTCTAGTAGTCATTGCTATTTAATCTTATCACATAAAGTTGGATGCAACGAAATATGTTTGGTAAAAGAATGGAGAAGGAAGTTAAGGGATATATATGCATTGTAGGAATTAGATCCCTTTCTTTGGAAAATGTTGACCCCGGGAGATAAACACCAATACATGTGAAGCTTAGTCGAATTAAATTAGTATAATAAATTGTCCTGCTTTGAGTCATTAGACATAAAGAGAATTTCCATAGAATATGTCATAAGATAATAATTTATTAATTTAATTTATATTAATACAAATATTATTATATAAAAAATGATATAGTACAATAGAATTCCTAATACATGCATTCTAAACTTTGGCCTTCTAATATTGTCTTTTTCAAAATAAGTTGTTGTTCCGATTGCAGCAAGGGACGTTTGTCCCAACCACCACTCGAAAGGCCACTTTTAGAATATCCTCTCTCGTTTCTATGTCTTATCTTTTTAATGATCGAGGGCTTGGATTTCTCCACTTTCTCTCTCTCTCTCTCTCTCTCTCGTTTCAATGTCTATCTTTTTTATGATCGAGGGCTTGGATTTCTCCACTAATATTAGGGGGACGTAAATCTATTCATTCGATGAATTTAGATACTATCATAATTATTTTCAATTTTCAATGTACAACTTAATTTTGAAATTAAATAAATAATTTCATATAGGTCGTGTAATTAAATATTATAAGGCTGGTTATATAATACGTGGCATGTCTGGTGTTATGCTAATTTAATTATGAGCTCACGTTAGCGGTTAGCCGATTGCAATGGAGCAAGCCAGAAACGGAATGCCAATATGATTTAGCATTCTTGAGATCTTAAATATATTTTATAAATATGCATCCAAATTTGAAAGCTCTGGATTGTATTTGATCCTTTCTACATTTGGAATGGTACTAGACAGAATTGGCCTACATGTATCGCATTAGCCAGAGAAAAATAAATAACAAAAATACTTGGAGAAATTCAAAATATATAATTCCCTCTCGGGTGATTTGTTTAAATATTTAAAGAGTGTTTGGCTGAGCTTATAAACTCCTAAACTATATTTTAAGCTTAAAAAACAGCTTATAAATTGTTTTTTGGGAGCTTATAAGCTCAGCCAAACACCCTCTTAGTCCCATCAGTAAATTGATGTTTTACTTTTACATATATACACCTAACTCAAATTTAAATTGGCATTAATTTATGATATACTTGGTATTATACTGGCTAATAATTGAACAGGGCATAACCAACATTGTGATCACATTATTAACTGTATTGTCTCTCTCTCTATAAGTAATTGAACAGGGCATAACCAACATTGTGATCACATTATTAACTGTATTGTCTCTCTCTCTATAAGGGTAGATTATTACAAAATTTTGTTGTTCTACAAATATGAGAACAATGCATTCTCCATAAAAAATTACTGCATTAAACAAAAATATTTAAATTTTCACTATTCATGGAATTCGAACTCAGGTGGTGCACAATACACTCATCCAATAAAGTGATGCATCATCATAGATTTTCGTGATCTAATGGCTGAAAATAATTATCATGTTCCCACTTTAACATACTCATATATAAAGAATGGTTAATGTAATGACCCGTTTCTTCAGTAGAATATTATTAAAATATTCGTTAGATTTTCGGTGAAGTTTGGAAGAAGTTGGACTTTGTTTGGACCTAGAACGGATCTAACGTCCAGATTAAACTGCTTTTCATATGCATTATATTCACATGATTTCCAAAATTTGCAAATGAATAGTCATTGTGAAGAATTTTAAATGCGAACCCAGTAGTCTTAAATTTTGAAACGGATTTCAAACGATCAAGTTATGATTTTAAAGTGTTTTTCATTAACGCTTATGTCGCCGATTGCGCAAGCACACTCTTAATTGCGTCGTTGCGCATGCGCTTGCGGAAGCAAGCTCAAAATCTATAAATAGGGCCTGGGGCCTTCATTTTCAAACGTTCATTTCAAGCGCCTCCGTGTTTACGGAAGAGCCGAGCAGCTCAGTGCAGCTGAAGCACGGAGGAGTGGGGATCGAGCGGGAGGGCTCGGCGGAAGCGCCATTGCACCGGTGCCGGCTACCACACCGATCGCCTCCCGTGCCTTCGTTTTTAAATTTTGTCCTTTTCTTGTTTTTATTCCGTCTTTTCATAGATAGCATAGCGTATAACTCGGGTCTCTAAAGGACGAGGCGAGGAACAATGAGGCCGGCCAAACCGCCAAAGCGCCGCCGCCCATTCACGCCGTGAGCCGGTTGGTCATTTATTTGGTGGCCGACGGCCAATTTTGCTATGGGCCCTTTAGGTTTTGAAGTTTCGTGCTATGTGTTCTACTAGCGTCGATTCTTTTTCTCATTTTTCGTGTTTTTACATACCGGATGTTTTTCGTCGTTTGAGTTTCTAAAGGAAGTACATGCCCGGGTTATCCATTTTCGACATGGCTTGTTATTCTATGTTCCTAAAATTGCATATTGCTTATGTTTCCATTTTCATGCATCGGTTATGGATGGTTTATCCTAGATCTGAGGATAAGCATCAAGTTTTGAAGCTTCTTCGTAGCTAAGTTTTGTATCAACTTTCACGCATGCATGATTTCAAGGTACCCCTTTATAGATTTCAATGCCCTGAACATTTTTCCTTCTGCATCAAGTTGATTTGAAAACCCGGATGTTGCCAAATATGAGTTCGAAAAGTCGAAAACCCCCATTTTGATTCGATCTCCATTTTGATCGCATTGTTGCCTTGCTTCGTGGAATGTGACTCCAAAAGTTGTTCCGTATTGTTACCAGGTACTTGCAAGTGTGATCGGTATAGTTGTTGGATCTGTAGATCTCTCCCAGTAGACGTTTTCGTCGGTATAGGTAGGTTATATTTTGAGCACTTATCTTGAGTTATTAAGCTCTGATATTTCAAAAGAAAATGTTGAATATCCATAAAAATATTTTGGCGCATCTCTATCTGTTTAATGCTCTCTGTAAAGCAATTGTGGCTCTTAGTGGGTCTAACACACTTACTAAGGGTTGTGTACACGAGTCCGCATCGCCGTGGATTGATCCGCCCGCGCATCGACATATGATGTGGCTTCGGGTTTTGTCCGTTGCCACCCGATGATTGATTCAAGTGTGGTTCGTCCCGAGTCTCACCGGTTATGTTAATGTGATCTCGAAGTGTGGTTCGTCCCGAGATCTTAGCTTAGAGTAACAATGGAATGCGCTAATGGGCCCCAAGTAAAGGTTTTGGTTTCATGGAAGTGGATTTATGTTTTAAACCTTCTATGTTTACCGTATGACATGGACTTTCTTCGTTTTGTTTATACGAACTGCTTTGAAAATCATGACCCATCGAGTGCGCTAGTACTCGGCCAAAAATCTTTTCAAATGTTTTCAAGTTAATAAGCAGCGGACGTGATGAGCAGCTGAGGCGGGTTGGCTGTTCTCTATTTTTGTTTTAAGTATGTTACGTTCCGCTGTATGCTCTTAAGTGTGTATGTTTTGTTGCTATCGTCTAGAAACTCAGTTGAGTTCTATGACTATTATATTTGAAGTATTTTAAGTTCAATTGGTTACGCTGTGATTTCTCTACCGTTTTCTTTATTGCTTTTGATGGAGAGTTTGAGTAGTCGGCCCTCTTGGACGCTTGGCTAAAGCCCTCATGTAGTAGTCGAGACAGTAACGACCTCATGAGCAGAGCTAGTCGGCCAACTCCTTTTGGCGAGCTAGGCTCTCTGATACCCCATCATTTTCTTGACTTGAGGTGTAGTAGGATGTTCCTACCCCAATAATTGTTATTGGTTGTCCGACTGTTCAGCCCCCGTGATTGTAGTCGGTTGTATACGACCAACGTGGCGTGCCGAGCTTTCCGACACCAATGTTGCAAATATGTGTTTGTTTGCTTATTTTCAGTTTCTGTTTCTTTTTGGATTTATCCTTTTACAGAGGAGATGCTGCCCAATTTTTGGCATGTAAGTGAACCTCATATATGTATATATGGTTTCCCCCTTTCTTCCCCGCTTCTTATTTCCAACCCCTAGTCATACCTCGGCATCCGTGCCTTCCCTCGGGAATTGGGGCGTGACAGAATGGTATCAGAGCGAGGTTCTTCGCCCTGTGTATTTAAAGTTATCTGATACCAAGAATGGTATCAGAGTAAGGGTCTTGATGAACCTGATGCTCTTAGTTAAATTATGTTGTTTGTTTTGTATACAACCACCCCAGCTCGCTATCACACCGCCATGATTAAGTAAGGTACGCAATTTTAACATGTTTTATTTCAAAGTGCGTACAAGTATTCAAAATATTTTCAAATATTATGTTGGAAGTATGACACCATATCACAAGCGTTTTGAAAATTGATATATCAAGAGTACGAAATGAGGTGATTGAATTTTGAAATGTTGCCATGTTTGGGACTATTGAAACCATATGGCTATGTTTGAAAGAATGTTTATGATGAAAGATTATATTGAATATACAAAGGAAAAGTTTTGAGATTTAAAGCTATATGTTGATGCGCATAGTCGATACTTGTGCAATGAGAATGGAAATAGAATTGTGAATTGTTATGTGAACAAATGAATTTGTGATGTGTTGTATAAACGTGTTGTTATATGTTAGGGCCTTTTAAGTTGCCTATTAGATTGTTAGAACTTCGGGCTGACTATGGTTCTTGATGGATGGCGGATAACATAAAGTTAGGCAAAAGCATCATATCGTTACTCAAAGATGCCAAGAGGAAGACCCCGAAGAACGAACCTAGTTCCAGTAGAACCACAGATGACACATTACCCACAACGTACGGTAGAAGAGAGATTCCGTAAACAGAACCCACCCACATTTGATGGCTTGGGTGAGCCGATGGATGCAGAAAAATGGATAAGGGCACTAGAGAGGATTTTTAACTACATTGGTTGTGAGGATGAGGAAAAGCTTACATGCGCTATATACCAATTAGTTGATGAAGCTGACTTTTGGTGGGAATCAGTCGAGAGAACCATAGCCCCTGAGCAGTGGGAAAATTTTACTTGGAAAGATTTCAAAGCAGAGTTGTACGAGAAGTACATCCGGCATCGTTATAGATGTAAAAACAAAACGACTCGGAACTTGAAGTAAGAGAGAGGAACCATGACTAAGTATGATAGATTGTTTAACCTATTATCCAGATATGCTCCACACCTTGTGGACACTGACGAGAAGCGAGCAGACAAATTTTGAAAGGGTCTACGTTCCGAAATAGCCATCTCTCTAGCTAGTCAGGGAGTGCTATCATATGCTCAGTCCTTAAGCCGAGCACTCAACATAGAGGTCTTACTCCCGCAAGACAATGGAGCACCATATTAGGAAAAAAGAAAAGGAAAACGTAAATGGGAGGATGGGAATGAGGAAGTTTTCGAAAAAAGATTTTGGAAACAACAAGAACAACATCAACCACTTCCTCGACAACAAGAATCGAAACAGATGTGTCGACAATGTCAAAAGCTCCACTATGGTGAATGCAAGCAAGGTACCAACCAATGTTTTAAGTGCGGCAAGACTGGACACTATAGCAAAGATTGTCCGAATGGGAGAAAAAAAAAAGCACCACCACCTAGGTACCCCACCTTGCCACAAAGACAAAGGCATACGTCTTGAGCCAACACTAACGCAGCTAAGATGTAGAAGAACCTAGCAGGTATGGTTAAATTGGATAATTGACTACGAGTATATTTTATATTGAATAAAAGAGGTACCTGAGAATGGATTAATGGTACGTATACATGTAGGAAAGACAACAAAGACAATCGGGAAGTAAGAAGAACATATTATTAGTCAAGTTTGTCTATAACAAGATTTATATCACGATCATGAACCCATTTCGCAACACTACTATCACCAAATTGTTCGAGAAACACGGTAACCCATCGGTGACTACACCTCACCATCCGCAGTTAATGGGCAAATGAGTTGTCCAATGTAATAATCAAGACTATATTGAGGAAGGTAGGGACCTGCAGGTAAGGATCGGAGCACTGCCTTGATGACGCGCTATGGGCATGCGTAACTCGCATACAAGACCCTTAGGCATGTCACCATACCGAATCGTGTTCGGCAAGACGTGTCACACTACCGAGAATTAGAGCGCGCATTTTGGGCAAAGGAACAAGCTCAACTTTGATTGGGACCGTGACGGCAAGCTAGAAAGCTTCACTTCAAGAACTGGAAGAATAAGGCTAGAGGCCTATGACAATGCCGCTCTATATAAAGAAAGACTAAAGAAGGCACACGATCGCCTTATTAAAGCCAAGTCATTCGAGCAAGGGCAATTGGTGCTTTTATACCAATTCGATTCAAGTTGATGTCGTGCAAGCTAACAAGCAAGTAGCGGACCATATGAAGAAAACTCAATTCCGAACGAGTCGTTGAGGTCGCAGACCAAGACCAAGAAGATCTTCAAGGTCAATGGACAACGCCCGGCGCTTACTATGGGCATCACGAGATAGATCCAGGAATTGCATCGAGTGCAAGCCCCGACGGGAAGAGTAATAAAAGGTCGGGTCGAGCCACGACGATAACCAAGGCTACCGCCGTGAGGCAACCCGATATTTTATTTGCTTGTTGTTTCTTTTTGTTTTTGTTGGTTTCGCCTGCTTTGCGGTGGTGTCAGGTTGGTCAATCTACAGTGAACAGCTTGTGATCATGATCAAGAGGCAAGATGAGACGCTAGACATTCGCCGTGGGCAAGAGGGTGAGTTCGAACAAGTGGCAAGGTTGTCGAGAAAGGACGAACGCCCCTTATAACTGCCACCCATAATTACCTCACCCACGCCGCCTCAACCTCCGCAAATTCCCTCTCTCACCGAGCCATAAAGAAGAAAACCCTCCCATTTTTAAAAATGACCGCCCATAAAACCAGAGCCAAAACCACCAAAGCTCCCGATTCCCTCCGAGCCAAAGGAAACCACAGTAGCTAAAATCAGCAATGCGACCCTCCGAGACTCCTACTACCCCGAGATGCCTTAAAAGTCCGCCTCCGCTAACCCGAGGACCGGAGAAAATAATAGAGAGCAAGCGCCTCTCCGTAGTAGGCTACACGAGGAACCACCAAGAGAGACGGCGGCGAACCCAAGAAAAAGAAGGCCAAAGCGCAAGCGAGAAGGCTGTCCCGACGACGGAGAAAGAAGACACCTTATGAGACGGAGGAGTCCACCTCTGACTAAGCCGACGAAAAGAGGCACGGAGAAGAAAAAGCAAGGCAGAAGAAACCCCACCGAGAAAAACTCCGAGGCCACCACCACCACCAAAAGGAAGCCTCGCTGTGAGCCACTCCACCTTCAAGGAAGAGAACCCGAGGGTACCTTTATAAGATGGCATCACCCTCCTCAAAAGGGAAAAGCCGCCACCACGGAGTAGTCCACTCGAGGTTCAACACCACCACCGACGGTAGGGCATCGTAAAGCCCAAGACGCTAGACATGGAGTGTGTGGAGAGTCCGGGAGTTAAGGACGAGGCGAAGAAGTTTTTCGCAGGATTGGATGGGGACCCTTTTGAATGGCCAGACGGTCAGACATCACATTGGCGGGAGTTTATTCAAACTCTCAAATAAAGAACCCGCAAAGTGAAGTCGACCACGATCGCATCAAATTTAAGCTGATGGACAACAGCTTCTCGTTCTCAGTGAACGACTTCAACTGCACCCTGGGCATTACAGAAGTGTTTGAGACGAAGACCACCGAGTACAAGGAGGCTTTCACCTACGTCCCCGAGCACATAGGCGAGGAGTGGAATGAAAAATGGTCATCGATTGGTTTGGGCACAACATTCAAGTCGGGATACACTAAGGGCAATGAGCCGAGAGCAACGCATCGCTGCATGTGTCACCGCCTGCCTTACAAATTTTTCGGAAGGACAAGAAGAACTCCATCTCCCAGCAGGAGTTATTCATCCTGTGGTGCATGTGGCATGGCCACAAGATCAATTTTCGCCGCTTGCAGAGCCCACTTCAAGGACATCCCGACTCATCCTTAAGCAGGATCTCCTCGCCCACTGGTGACCGCCTCGCCACTAAGTCGAAAGCACCGGACTAAGCTTAATACCGATCTAGAGGTAGAGCCCGAGTCAGATATCGACACAGCTTATGCTGGAGCGCATGAAGGACATCTACTATGACCGTGATCGGTAAACCATTTTCACTTGAGCCACTCGATGACCGTGACAGCGCCACGCCTACCAACTGTGAGAGAGTTTGAGATAGCCAGAGGATGATGACATCAAAGTCTGCTGACTGTGATGGAGGAACAATGAAGAAACCCATGATGCCTCGCTACCTTTGCCCCACTGGATTCTGTATCCAGCCCTCGCCTCGCTTGTCCTCCCTTTTGTTTTTTGTTTTCGCTTTTGTTGTGTTTGTTTGTTTTTGTTTTGTTGTTTGTCTTTTGTTTTTGTTTTGTTGTTGTTGGTGGTCAACCTTTTCACCCACTTTGCCCAAGGCAAAGCGCGTGAGTGGGTGGCGCCCTGTTGCTTTGTTAAGAGAGAGCTCGGTCCTCACTCGACCCACTTTATCCAAGGCAAAGTGTGGGTAGGGACCGCCACCTTGCTCAGTTCGCTTCGTTGTTTGTCGTTTGTGTTCCTTCATTCACCCACTTTGCTCAACGCAGCGTGAGTGGTGGGGTTTTTCGCTTGTGTGTTCTTGGCACGTAAATGGGGTGGGATTGATTGTCCGTATTTTGCTTTGTTGTAAATAATGCAGTAGTTTTAGAAATTCGCTTGAGCATGACCGTATGTAAATAAGGATGACTTAATTGAATTTGAGCACACATGGTGAGAATTGAGCTTAAATTTGTATCTTCGATCAAACACTTCCTTTCTATAAGATCATGATAAAAATGACATCATTAAGTGTTATACGAAATTGAAGGTTACCATCGTACTGTGATTAGATTGGTGAGAGGTAAGTTAAGACCAAGTTACAAATGACCTTATAAAGCCTTAAAGATGATGATGTCAGTCTAGTTGCTTATAGGTTGTCTAGGCCACCTAGCTTGAATGATGTGCATGATGTGTTTCATGTTTCTAGGATTAAGAAGTATGTGTTTGATCATAAACACTTTATTAAGTATGATGAAGTTGTGCTAGCTCAGGATAAGAGTTATGAGGAAAAAGACTAATAAAGGTCTTTGATCGAAAGGTTTAGGTCTGGAGAAATAGAAAGTTCACCTTGTGAAGTATTATGGAATAACAACGATGAGGAAGAGGCTACGTGGGAACTAGAGCATAAGATGTTAGTCTGGTATCCAGAGTAAAATGACCAAGATATGAAATTTCGAGGACGAAATTTTTATAAGGAGAGAGGGATGTAATGACCCGTTTCTTCGTAGAATATTATTAAAATATTCGTTAGATTTTCCGGTGAAGTTTGGAAGAAGTTGGACTTTGTTTGGACCTAGAACGGGATCTAACGTCCGTATTAAATCTGTTTTTCATATGCATTATATTCACATGATTTCCAAAATTTACAAATGAATAGTCATTGTGAAGGATTTTTAAATGCGAGCCTGTAGGCTCTTAAATTTTTGAAAACGAATTTCAAACGATCAAGTTATGATTTTTAAAGTGTTTTTCGGCTAACGCTTATGTCAGCGATTGCGCAAGCACACTCTTAATTGCGTCAGCGTTGCGCATGCGCTTGCGGAAGCAAGCTTCTGAAAATCTATAAATAGGGGCCTAGGGCCTTCATTTTCAAACGTTCATTTCAAGCGTCTCTCTGTGTTTACGGAAGAGCCGAGCAGCTCCAGGTACGCTGCGGAAGCGCTGGAGGAGTGGGGATCGAGCCGGGAGGGCTCGGCGGAAGCGCCATTGCGCTGGTGCCGGGCTACCACAGCCGATCAGCCTCCCCCGGTGCCTTCGTTTTTTTAAATTTTGTCCTTTTCTTGTTTTTATTCCGTCTTTTCATAGATAGCATAGCGTAGAACTCGGGTCTCTAAAGGGACGAGGCGAGGAAACAGCCGGAGGCCGGCCAAACCGGCCAAAACTGTCGCCGCCCCATTCACGCCGCCGTGAGCCGGTTGGCCGCCTATTTGGTGGCCGACGGGCCACTTTTTGGCTATGGGCCCTTTAGGTTTTGAGTTTCAGGCTATGTGTTCTACTAGCGTACCGATTCTTTTTTCTCATTTTTCGTGTTTTTACATACCGGGATGTTTTTCGTCGTTTTGAGTTTCTAAAGGAAGTACATGCCCGGGTTATCCATTTTCGACATGGCTTGTTATTCTATGTTCCTAAAATTGCATATTGCTTATGTTTCCATTTTCATGCATCGGTTACGGATGGTTTATCCTAGATCTGAGGATAAGCATCAAGTTTTGAATCTTCTTCGTAGCTAAGTTTTGTATCAACTTTCAAGCATGCATGTTTTCAAGGTACCCCTTTATAGATTTCAATGCCCTGAATATTTTTGCCTTCTGCATCAAGTTGATTTGAAAACCCGGATGTTGCCAAATATGAGTTCGAAAAGTCGAAAACCCCCATTTTGATTCGATCTCCGTTTTGATCGCATTGTTGCCTTGCTTCGTGGAATGTGACTCTAAAAGTTGTTCCGTATTGTTACCAGGTACTTGCCAGTGTGATCGGTATAGTTGTCGGATCTGTAGATCTCTCCCAGTAGACGTTTTCGTCGGTATAGGTGGGTTATATTTTGAGCACTTATCTTGAGTTATTAAGCTCTGATATTTCAAAAGAAAATGCTGAATGTCCATAAAAATATTTTGGCGCATCTCTATCTGTTTAATGCTCTCTGTAAAGCAATTGTGGCTCTTAGTGGGTCTAACACACTTACTAAGGGTTGTGTACACGAGTCCGTACTGCCGTGGATTGATCCCCTCTGGCGTACCGACATATGATGTGGCTTCTGGGTTCTGTCCGTTGCCAGCCCAGTGATTGATTCGAAGTGTGGTTCCTCCCGGAGTCTCACCTGGGTTATGTTAATGTGATCTCGAAGTGTGGTTCATCCCGGAGATCTTAGCTTAGAGTAACAATGGAATGCGCTAATGGGCCCCAAGTAAAAGGTTTTTGGTTTCATGGAAGTGGATTTATGTTTTTAAACCTTCTATGTTTACCGTATGACATGGACTTTCTTCGTTTTGTTTATCTGAACTGCTTATGAAATGCATGACCCACTGAGTGCGCTAGTACTCAGCCCAAAAATCTTTTCAAATGTTTTCAAGTTAATAAGCAGGCGGACGTGATGAGCAGCTGAGGCGGGTTGGCTGTTCTCTATTTTTGTTTTAAGTATGTTACGTTCCGCTGTATGCTCTTAAGTGTGTATGTTTTGTTGCTATCGTCTAGAAACTCAGTTGAGTTCTATGACTATTATATTTGAAGTATTTTAAGTTCAATTGGTTACGCTGTGATTTCTCTACCGTTTTCTTTATTGCTTTTGATGGAGAGTTTGAGTAGTCGGCCCCTCTTGGACGCTTGGCTAAAGCCCTCATGTAGTAGTCGAGACAGTAACGACCTCATGAGCAGAGCTAGTCGGCCAACTCCTTTTGGCGAGCTAGCCTCTCGATACCCCATCATTTTCGACTTGAGGTGTAGTAGGATGTTCCTACCCCAATAATTGTTATTGGTTGTCCATTCGTTCAGCCCCGTGATTGTAGTCGGTTGTATACGACCAACGTGGCGTGTCGAGCTTCCGACACCAATGTTGCAAATATGTGTTTGTTTGCTTATTTTCGATTTCTGTTTCTTTTGGATTTATCCTTTTACGGAGGAGATCTTTGATTTTGGCATGTAAGTGAACCTCATATATGTATATATGGTTTCCCCCTTTCTTCCCCGCTTCTTATTTTCAACCCCTAGTCATACCTCGGCATCCGTGCATTCCCTCGGGAATTGGGGCGTGACAGTTAACGTGAGAACCATTTTTTTTTATAAGAACGTGATAATCAAAAAATGATGAATTCGCTATGAAAGTTGATGAACCCCTCGGGAAAGTTACTGAATCCAAAAATATCTAAAAAAATAAAATTTTGTTCCTCATCAAATTTGGACCATGAGTGAAAATTTTAAATTTTTGGATTCATTAACTTTTCCAGCTTTATATATATATATATTGAGGTTCAAATAAGAATCATTCTTAACGTAAGAACTAAGAACCATGAAAATCCGTTACGACCAAAATGAATTTGCTATGAAAGTTAATGAATCAGCTAGAATAATTACAGAATCCAAAAATTCAGAAATTTCACATAGGGTTCGAATCTCATGAGTGACGAAAATTTTATTTTTTTGGATTCAATAACTTTTTCAACTGTTTCATCAACTTTTAAACCGAATTTATCATTTTTTGTTCTCAATTTTTCACGATAAAAGTAGTTATCACGTTAAATCTATCTATCTATCTATCTATCTATCTATCTATCTATCTATCTAGGAGTGATTATTGTAAAAAAAATCCTTAATCTATAAACTACGAACTTCTGAAATAGTTTGAATTCGTCGTGAAAGCATCTGAATTCGCCGTGTAAGTGTCTGAATTTAGAAAATTAAAAATTCGCCCCTCATGGGATTCGAACCCATGCGTTTGAATTCATCAAGTAAGGTGATGAATAATTCACCATAGATCTTCATGAATCATGAGCAGAAAATGGTTCTTATTTATACTTCAAGATTGATTTGTATTTGATCTCATTCCATATATATATATATATATATATATATATATGTGTGTGTGTGTGTGTGTGTAGATATTAAAAAGTTTGTTAAAAATATTAGGTCAATATTAATGAATACGGTGGTTGACGCACAGTAGCAAAATTAATAAGATATAAGCGAGCAATATAACTAAGAGAGTGTTTGGCTGAGCTTATAAGCTCTTTAAAACAGCTTATAAGCTGTTTAAGAGCTTATAAGCTGTTGCAAAGTGTTTGACAAAATAAGTTCTTAAACAGTTTATAAGCTGTGAAAATAAGCTCTAACAGCTTAATTCTCCTAAAAATAAGTTCCTCAACCCAACTTATTTTTTCAAAAGCTTATATGCAATCATGAATTTAACAAAATAACCTTATTATAGTTCATTATTTCCTATATATACACTACCAACTTTATTTCTCGTCAATTTTATCTCTCTAACTCACGATTCTTTCTTTAACTTATAAGATCAATTATCCAAACACTTTAACAACTTATAAGTTCTTGAAACATTACCTCTTATAAGCTCTTGAAACATCTTATAAGTTCTTAGAACTTATAAGCTCTTTAAAATAAGCTTAGCAAACACCCCCTAAATGGTATCTTAGACAAGGAAAGATTCTCGAGGGATCAGATTATCTTTTTTCCTCTTACCAACAAGATAATATAAAGAAATGCCGAATATACTCGCCCAATCAAATCATCGCTCATTAATATCACACTAACGACAGTTTAGCCATTTAATTATTCAATTAAAGATAATATCCTTCTACTGCAGTGAGTATATTCTTGGATGAGCCGCACAACCAATATAAAACAAACTTCGTCTTTATACGTTTTGTTGGCTTCAAATATTTGAACAAAATTCGAAAATAGATTTGTAAAATCCCTATATTCTTGAAAGAATTCAGTAGTTTTCAACTCGACTTACTAAAATCTCTGATTGCTACTAAATTACCCCGACGGTTCACTAAAAATCACAATCCCCGCCCCCCAATTTTTTTTAAAATAATTGTTTTCTGAAATAAAAACTAATTCAAGAAAAGCTATATAATTTCATACTATGTTCAAGTATTGCATCTCGACATAATTGCAAATTTGTTCGTTGCTTTGTTTGTTAATTCGGCCACTTTGCTTTCTCCACATAGAGAGAGTTATATACTCCATCCATCCATCAAATTTGTTAATTGATTTTGGAGGCATGAGTTTTAATAAATTGTAATTAGTGTAAAGTAAGTGTGTGTAAAAAGATGGGTCATGAGGATAATAAATGAATATATTAATAGATAATGAGTGTAAAAAGGTGGACCGTGAGTGGTTTTTTTGTAAAATAAGTGGATAGGTTTAAGGTAAAAATGTGAAATTGATGTTTCCAAAAAAGAAAAGTGAATATTTTTTGTGGACGGACCAAAATTGAATTAAATGAACATATTTGGTGGACGGATGTAGTATTTGATACAAAATTCCTCAAGAAATAGGATCCCACAAAGTGGGAATAGCATCAACAGTATTAACCTAAAAAATTACACAAACGCCGGTAAATCAGTCCGCATTGTGCAAACGGACAAAAGTACTATTTATTCTTAATAAAAGTATCATTTGTTTTTTACACTGTAATTTGAAAGTATCATTTATATTGAAGAAAAGTATTATTTATATTGAATAAAAAGTATCATAGTTCGCACATACGGACGTCCGCACAGAAGACCACCTCAATAAATTATATATAAAATAATGTTGTAAATATAGATTTTATATTTATCCCGTATATTAATGATGAACAAAACCCTAACCTTAATTTGTATCTCCCTATAAATAGAGGCTTTCACCTCATAATAATACACACTCATTTTTATCTCTTTATACAATTCTCTCTACTTTCTCTCCATTTTATAACACGTTATCAGCACGATAGTTCTTTTTTTTAATATTGTTTTGTTCGATTGCCTTAAGAATATCAAAGTAACGATTCCTCTAAGGTTGAAGTGAATCAAAGGTTAGTTGTTAAATAAATATCATTCAACTTTATGATTTCGTATAATTCAATTGCATTGTTACGTGTTTAATTGTTTGGCCGATAGAACAATTGGTTTGTTTACCCCCTTCACTGTTTTTGTTAAATTGATGTTGCATTTTATATGTTTTATTAGAATTCTAGAAGATCCAATATAAAATAAACAAGTGTTAAACAACAGATGTTAACTGATTAAGATTTAAAGTGTATCTCGTATGAACTCCATTGTATACGTTAATTTCATTGATTATATATATGTTGAGGGTTTAATGTAATGAAATTATTGAAATTCTCGAAAAAAACAAAAAACAAAATCATAACAGATTGTCATTTCCAGTTCATTGTACATAAACAAGTCATTTGATATCTAATACTTATATGTTTGATTCTTAATTGATTTGATTCTTAATTTATGCTAATTTAATTGAATGTCGAATATTTTTTTATTTTTTTATATTTATTATAATAATTATATTGATTTAAATTATTGCTCCCGAAGTAGCACAATAATATTCTTGAAGAATATTACATGCTCTTGTAGAGCATTATTTGGGTAATCTATACCACACAATATCTAGTAACAAAATGTATAAGACATACAAAGACCACAATCCATATACAAGGGAAGTCAAATGCCATAAATGTGGCATGACGGGGCACTGGTCACGTACCTGTCATACGGCAAAACACCTTGTGGATATATATCAAAATTCAATCAAGGGAAAAGTGAAGAGCGAAACTAATGTCCTTGACTATGACGATCAAATTAATACTACTCACTTAGATGTATCCGATTTCTTTGCTTACCCAAAAGGAAACATTGATGACTTGATTGGTGGTGATGTGGTAGAAGACAAGAATATGAATTTTGTGTAATCAGTTTTATCATCTTTCTTTGTTAGGAAGTTTAATCATTTTACTTATAAAACTTTGTTTCGCTTTAGTTGTTGCATTTACTTATAAAATATTATTTAATTTAAGTTGTTGCTTTCAAGAAGTTATATTTGAAACAATTATTATTTTCTTCCAACTGATTATCTTTTATTTATCTTGTTCAAAAAAAAATCTCAGAAATTCAAATGGATTCTTCGGATATCTGTTTAGTTGATAGTGCCACCATACACACCATTCTCCAAAATAAAAAATATTTTCTTAAGCTGACATTAGATGAAGACAATGTTAATACTATATGAGGTGCATCGAACATTATTGAAGGCTCCGGAAGAGCTTGTATCATTTTACCAAATGATACTAAATTAAATATTAAGCATGCCCTTTATTCTAGTAAGTCTAGAAGAAACTTACTAAGTTTTAAGGATATCCGCTGCAATGGATACCACATTGAGACAATATCAGAAGTTAATAATGAATATCTTTACATAAATTCTTTTGTATTTGGCCATAAGCAAATAAAAGAAAAATTATCAACACTACCATATGGAATGTATTACACATTCATAAAAGCAATTGAGATAAATCATGTCATGAACCCGAAGTTGAATGACACAAAGAGCTTTATACTTTGGCATGATAGATTTGGACATCCAGGAGCAACTATGATGTGTCGAATAATTAATAAATCATATGGGCACAATATAAAGAACCAGAAGATTCTTATAACTAATGAATTCTCATGTGATTCTTGTGCGCAAGGCAAGTTAGTCATTAGACCTTCCTACACAAAGATCAATTTTGAATCTACACCTTTCTTGGAAAGAATTCAAGGAGATATTTGTGGACCCATAAATCCACCATGTGGACCATTTCGATATTTTATTGTATTGATTGATGCTTCTTCTAGATGGTCTCATGTATGCTTGATTTCTATTAGAAATGCAGTGTTCGCTATACTACTTGCTCAAATAATAAAATTAAGAGCTCAATTGCATGACAATCCAATCAAGATGATTCGTTTTGATAATGGTAGTGAATTTATGTCTCAAGCATTTAATAATTATTGTATGGCTATTGGGATTGAGATTGAACACTCCGTTGCTCATGTTCATACTCAAAATGGTTTAGCAGAGTCGTTTATTAAACGTCTTCAACTTATTGCTAGACCACTACTTATGAAGTCAAGACTTCCGACTTCTGCTTAGGGTCATGCCATATTACATGCTGCAACATTAGTTCGTGTTCGGCCGATAGCCAACCACCAATACTCCCTTATGCAAATAGCTCTTGGTCAAGAACCTAATGTTTCTCATCTACGAATATTTGGTTGTGTTGTTCAAGAACCAATTGCACCCCCACAACGTACAAAAATGGGTCCCCAACGAAGACTTGGGATATATGTTGGATTTGATTCGCCTTCAATTATAAGATATCTTGAACCTTTAACGGTCGATTTATTTACTACACGCTTTGCAGATTGTCATTTTGATGAAATGACATTCCCAACACTAGGTGGGACAAACCTACATCTTGAAAAGCATAAAGAAATTTCTTGGAATGAAATAACTTTATCACATTTTGATTCCCGAAGTAATCAATGTGAACAAGAAGTCGAAAAGATAATTCATTGGCAAAAAGTTGCAAACCAACTTCCTGATGTTTTTGTAGGTACAAGAAAAGTGACATTATCTCACATCCCTGTTGCAAATATTCCATCCAGAATTAATGTCCCTGAAGGACAAATAACAATAACAGCAAACGAATCAAAATTTCATCAAAAACGTGGTCAACCAGTTGGTTCCAAAGATTCTATGCCTAGAAAAAGAAAGACGCAAGATAGGGACCAAACAATGACAGAAATGATTAATCAATCAAATAAAAGTAATGTAGTTCCTGAAGAACTACAAGTGTCCGAAAATCATGAGATCTCAATTAATTATTTATCTTCTAATAGAATATTGGAGAGAAATAATATCATCGTGGATGATATATTTGCATTTAATATGGCTCTTGAAGTTGTAAATGAGGATCCTGAACGACAGTCGGTTAAAGACTGTTAAAATAGAGATGATTGGCCAAAGTGGAAAGATGCCATACAAACAGAATTAAATGCATTAGAAATTAAGAAAACTTTTGGACCTGTAGTCCTAACACCGAATAGTGTTATCCCTGTAGGATACAGATGGGTCTTTGTTCGAAAGAGAAATGAGAAAAATGAAATTACGAGATATAGAGCAAGACTCGTAGAAAAAGGTTGATCTCAAAGATCGGGAATTGATTATGAAGAAACATACTCTCCAGTAATTGACACAATTACTTTTAGATATTTGATTGGTCTGACTGTGTCACAAAGGCTTGATATGCACCTTATGGATGTAGTAATTGCATATCTATATAGTTCACTAGATAGTGACATATATATGAAAATCCCCGAAGGATTTAAAATGCCCGAAGCATGTAAATCAAAGCCCAAAAGTATGTTTTCAATCAAATTACAAAAATCATTGTATGGGTTGAAACAGTCTGAACGTATGTGGTATAATAGACTCAGTGAGTATCTGTTAAAAGAAGGATACAAAAATGATGATATATGCCCTTGTGTTTTCATAAAGAAAACTGAAAATGGATTTACAATCATAGCAGTTTATGTTGATGACTTGAATTTGATTAGAACTCCCGAAGAGCTCAGTAAAACTGCTAAATATTTGAAAAATGAATTTGAGATGAAAGATTTAGGAAAGAAATTTTTTGTCTAGGTTTGCAAATTGAACATGTCCTTGGAGATCTATTTATTCATCAATCTACATACACAGAAAAAGTGTTAAAACGCTTTTACATGGATAAAGCACATCCATTACCATCACCAATGGTCGTTAGAACACTTGATGTAAATAAAGATCCATTTCGACCTATTCAAGATGGGGAAAAGATTCTTGATCCTGAAGTACCATACCTTAGTGAAATCGGAGCATTGACTTATCTAGCTAATTGCAATAGACCAGATATAGCTTTTTCTGTAAATCTTCTAGCAAGATATAGCTCTACACCTACTTTAAGATATTGGAATGGTGTTAAGCACATCCTACGTTACCTAAAGGGTACCATTGACCTTGGATTATATTATTCAAAAAGTTCTGAGTATTCTCTAGTAGGGTATGCAGATGCAGGTTATTTATCTGATCCACATAAAGCTAAATCACAAACTGGCTATGTTTTTACATATGGAGGAACTGCTATATCTTGGAAGTCCATGAAGCAAACTTTGACTGGAACATCCTCAAATCATTCTTAAATCATTGCAATCCATGAAGCAAGTCGAGAATGTGTATGGTTGAGAAACATGATAAGTTATATCTAAGGATCGTGCGGATTGGCTTCACCAAAGGATAATCCAACTGTGTTATATGAAGACAATGCTGCTTGCATCACGCAACTAAAAGGATGATATATCAAAGGTGATAGGACAAAACATATCTCTCCAAATTTTTTCTACACACATGATCTTCAAAAGAGTGGCGACATCAACATTCAACAGATTCGCTCAAGTGATAATCTGGCGGACTTATTCACAAAGGCGTTGTCAACATCAACATTCAGAAAGCTAGTACACAAGATAGGCATGCGTAGACTCAAAGATCTGCAATGATTTTTTTTTTCAGGGGGAGCGGCTGTACTCTTTTTCCTTCGACCAGATTTTTTTCCCATTGGGTTTTTTTTTTCGCAAGGTTTAAATGAGGCAACGTTTTTCTTTCTTTTTTTATGTTTGGTCATTCAAGGGGAAGTTTTGTAAATATAGATTTTATATTTATCTCATATATTAATGATGACCAAAACCCTAACCCTAATTTGTATCTCCCTATAAATAGAGGCTTTAACCTCATAATAATACACACTCATTTTTATCTCTTTATACAATTCTCTCTACTTTCTCTCCACTTTATAACAAATAATGATTTTTTTGTTTATTTTCTGGACCGGTTGTGTTTGATTACCTTTTATGCCATGACGGTCAATATAATGTGAATATTTCTTGTGTTCGAGTATATGTGGGGGTTTGGTTCGATGGTCAGTGGAATAAAGGATTACAGCTAATGTCGCACTAAGCAATTAACACGAGACCAGATAAATAAATTGATATACCATGCTTCTAATTTATTTACAAGATCTTAATGGAGAGTGAATTAAAGAAAATGTGTGTAAATGTTAAAATATGGTATCTATTGCAAAAGTATAAAAGAGTTGCATAATAATTGAAGGGGAACTTTAAATGACGTTTGTCATATTTTTAGAAGAATAAGTATAACTTGAATAAAGTTCCATATTTAAGACATATTAATTATTGCCTGCTTAAATGAGTTTAATTATTTAACAAACAAACTACATGTTATTTATTATCCCTTCCGTACTACCGAATTTTACTTGTATTTTTTGGGCTATCTCGCTCAACTTGACTTGTTTTTTTTAAAAGAAATAATCATCTCTTAAAAAGTGTATGTCCTACATATTTTTTACTCCATCTGTCTCATTATTCTTGTCTCGTTTTTCTTATTGGGTCATCTCATTCTCCTTGTTCCATTTCCTAAAGTGGGTCAAATTAGGCTTTAATTAATTTTATTAAGGAAGCCCATTAACTTAACCCATAATTCCCCAACCCCAATTTTTCCTCATTCTAATCTCCCGTTGGTCTCTCTCATCTCTCTCTTACATCGTCTCCATGGAAACCCTAACGTTATGCCTCATCTCCTTGCATGGCCGCCATTAGCAGCCTAAAAGCTCACAGCTATCTCTTTCATCGATGGCAAGTAGGCCGAAAGCATCATTCGTCTCTCTCTTGCATTGTGTCCATCGAACCCCTAAGTCCCATCGCCGATTATGTTCCTCTCGCCGATCTATTCTCTAAAAAATCAAGTGAGAGATGGAGGCTTGTCATATATCTTTGAATCAACAAAAGGTATCAATCTATTCCTCTCGTTAACCCATATTGAGCCATTATTTGGTGTAAATCTTATGCTTATTTTCGTGTATTTTTTTTGTAGTTATTAACGCAATTTAAAGAAATGCAACAAAGGAATAAATATTCCTCATTGCTTTATTATTTCAATTGAAAGAGATACATGAGACGAATACAGAGCTCAAGAAAATCTCGATCTCCATTGCGATGAGCCACTCTTGCCGATATCGAAGGGAGTCATTATGTTGTTAGCGTCCACCAGTGATGAGCCACTCTCGTCGATATCAGAGGTAGCCATCACGTTGTCGATGTCTATCGACAATGAGCCACTCTCGTCGATATCAGAAGTAGTTATCATGTTGTCGGCCTTCACTGACGTTGAGTCACTCTCGTCTTTCTCGGGGTTGGCCTTCTCGTTCTCTGTTTCTTGATATACCGGGTGCGACACTGATGACCATTTAATTCATTCCATCGAGATGCAAGCTTGGGATCTAGAGAAGGCTGATTTGGTAAAAGCCCATGTGGGCCTTGAAATGTTGAGGATTCTCTTTCATGGCTACTTTAAAAGGGTGAGATCTCTCCCTCATTTTGCCTCTCAGTTGTTGGTTATGGAGTCTTTTGCAAGAGTACTACGTGGGAGATGTAAAACTATGGCTAAGATGGTGAAATTTTGCTCACACTTGTCTATTGATGTTGGTTAGGTTCTGATTATGATGCATAAGTCTGAATCAGCCTGCTTGTGTGAAAATTTGTTGATGCTCTTGTGTGTTAGGGTCTAAATTATTTGAATCTTTGAATCTATGGGTGCTGAAGTCAATTGGTTGATTAATGTATGATTGTGATTGTGATTGTGATGACATTATATTCTGAATCCAGTCTATGCTTGAAATCTGCTGGGATGGTTGTTGGTTGTGTTGTGCACATGATTCATGTGGTTCAAATAATTGTGAACTTGACATTGCAATGAGGAGTCATACATTAGTACATGATTGTAAAACTATGGCTGAGATAATGAAATTTTGCTCACACTTGTCTATTGATGTTGTTTAGGTTTTGGTTATGATGCATGGTTCTAAATCGGCCTGCTTGTGTGCAAATATGATGATGTTCTTGTGAGTTAGGATCTAAATTATTTGAATCTTTGAATTTATGGGTGCTAAAGTCAGTTGGATGATGAATGTGTGATTGGGATTGTGATGACATTATATTCTGAATCCATTCTATGTTTAAAATCTGTTGGGATGGTTGTTGGTTGTATTGTGGATATGATTCATGTGGTTCAAATAATTGTGACCTTAATATTACAATGAGGAGTCACACATTAGTACACAATTGTAAACTTATGGTGAGATGATGAAATTTTGCTCACACTTGTCTATTAATGTTGGTTGGGTTCTGGTTATGATGCATGAGTCTAAATCAGTCTGCTTGTGTGCAAATATGTTGATGTTCTTGTGTGTTAGGGTCTATTATTTGAATCTATGGGTGTTGAAAGTCAATTGGCTGATAAATGTGTAATTGGGATTGTGATGACATTATATTCTAAATCCATTCTATGCTTGAAATCTGTTCGGATGGTTGTTGGTTGTGTTAAATAATTGCGACCTTAATATTATAATGAAGAGTTACACATTAGTACACAATTGGAATTTCAGCCACATTAGGTTGCCTTGTAGGTTGTTTACTCCTTAAACATGAACCTATAACTAGGTTTACATGTTTTATATCCATAATACAAAATTCAAAAACATAAAAAAGTAAGGATTGTTTGTCACTCTTGTGCAATTACCTGAACCTCTAAGTCATGCATTAAGTCTTATAAGCATTCCACACTGTTGAGTTCAACAAGATGAGTAATGCATTCCCTTACAAGTTCTTTTGGTACCTCTAAGATTAGTGGGAGTTGGTATGCTCTAATTATAGCATTCTTCTTCATATGGTGGCTTTTATAGCAATTTTGTCCCTTCACCTTCATGATTTCCACCAACATCCTTACAAACTCGAGAAAACATTGTTCAAAGTAGTAGGAGAGAGATTCTAATATGACTCAATCACAACTTTCACTAGTTGCTCCACATCATAACTTGTTGTTTCAACTTGTAAGCTTTGAATGGCCCCAAACCATCGCAAATAATTGACATTCGTGTCAAGTGAGTTGGGTGGTTGATAAGTCATTTTTATGTTAAACTCATCACTTGATGCAGCAATCCTAAATTTAGGATCACTGTCTTTTATATGAGGCCTTGTATTATCTTGTTGGATGAAAATAAGTTTGCTACAAGTTGCAGGCCATTTTCTCTTTATTGTTGGTATTATTTGCTCATAACAAATGCATCTCTGTTATTACTTGAATACATAACGATTCCTATACATAAATTACTTGAATACCTATGAGTTTAGCCTTGCATTGCATACATATTTCACTACATGGCGATACCTGTTGGATGAGACAGTCTTTGAGTTACTTGCTTTGTGATGCTTTCAATAAGTTTAGTGACCATTGTGCCTATTGCCCTATTCTTGTTGTTTCTCTGAGCTGGTACCCTCTTTGTGAAAGAAAAAAATACCAATCTTTCCATCGAATATTACACTACCATTAGAGTCAAAAATGACCTACAGAAAGCATACATAAACATCACTTTTGTGAAGAATTTCTTACTCTTAAGAGTCCAATAAGGCTCTGTCTCTCCAGGTGTCAAGTAAAGCCTATGTGATGCCTTACTTATGTAGAACCACTTCTCATCTATGTGCACTGTGTTATGCATGCCCCCGAATTTCAGTATTTTCATGACTCTACTAGAGCTTCTAAAGAAAACCTCAACCTTAACAACTTGTTAGGAGTTGTAAGATCGAGCTTCAATACATTTGTATGAGCTTTGATCAGACCTTTGCAAATACATCTCTCCATTGTAATCTTGCTGCATTGTACAGATTGTGCTAGTCGTCTTATGGTTGATCTTTCGAATAACTCTAAGCTTGCAATTAAGTCCATGTCATTATGGATTATATTTCTTGAATTTACCTTTGTATGCTTGCCACTTATGGAATGAATACACAAGTCATCTTCTTGTTGTTTTCTTGATGCAACCCACAATCGGCTGACTGTCCTTCATGTCGTGGAAAATTTCTTTGTTGCTTCATTGATTTTGCCTCTCTTCGGTTTGCCATTGATGTTGTCGGTGAGAAGAAGTTGGACTATATTGTTTCTTTCTTGTGTAGTTAGATCTTTTCTCCTCAGTTTCTTGTTTAGAATGAAGACATTTTAAATTTGACAAGCTTCTGTATATTTTTAATGGTTGGAGGGAAATTTAAATATTGGTGAAAATCTTGAAAGTTGGTGGAATAAAAATTTGATCCATTTTGAATCTATCAATTTTTTTGGCGCAACTTTTGTGCTTCATAATTAATGAATTGTTGGTTTGTGGTTGATAATTAATGTTGCCACCACATTTTGATAAAGGAGAGAGTAATTAAGGAATTTAACAACTATAAACAAATAATCTTAAGTATGTGGGTCATACAATAAAAAAAGGATTATATACTTATTCTTAATCTCTATGCTCAAAAATTATTGGACAAGAACAATGGGACGAAGGGAGTATTAAGTAATTAGCAATACGCATAATTTGTTACTGCACTCCGTTAACTCAATTTCAGGCGACAGACATTTTCCGATCCATTTACTATAAAATAGAATATAAATTTCTTTAGTGCATTCATAATTTTTTAGCCTATTTCAGAAACTATTAAATTCATATAACCTAATAACATCCCATATCTGTCACTACTTTTCATACCTAACCATGCGTTTGGTCTTGTATTACACGGATGCAGAATAGTAAATTGTAATTTAAGTTTTCATGTACATATAAAATTAGTCAAACTATTAATGTCACAGCCCGATTTGGCTACTACCTTACCGGACTGCGACTTGGGGTTTGGGGTTAAGTAATCATAAACGAATAATGTTTTCAACTTATTTTGCAAATGAAGAAACATAGATGATGAAAATGAAATGACACGAAGGGTAGGAAGAAACGGCTTATATAAAGGATTTGTTCAAAAGTACTGGCAAAACAGTAGCTATTACAAGGCTTTTAGCAAAGCATTCAAGAACTTAACATAGTATCAAAATATAAAGGAGTTCAAGAGTTTGGCAGCGGAATAAAACGTGTGAGACATGCATATGGAGATGCATTCTCAAGGCGAACCAAAAATACTTCATACTACTTGACAAAAGATTCCGCTCAACTCCCGCTCTATTCCATCACCCACTCAACCTGCACATTTAAAACAAACAACAGTACAAACATGCGGTCGAGTACAAAGATGCACTCGGTGGACACATGCCGAAAACATTTTACTTTACGAAATATTGATCGCCTCATCACAAGAAGACACGCGGTTTTATTGAAAAGGCCTTGTGCTTACTAAAACGTTTTTATCATTTCTCAAAGTCGACTGGCCAGTCATTTTCACATCACAACAACAACGTATATTCCAAGTCGGCTATGGATAACGGGCCGGGAGGGAGGCCTCCCTTCACCCGGACGCACGACTGATCGCAACCGGCGATTCAGAAGCTAAAGTGTACACTACCCTAGCTAGGATTTCCCCATCTCCTCTAGCATAGGATCCGAATTCGTAGTCTGATCTTGTTGCCCCAGGCAACCCGAATGGACATATACAAAACATAAAACATTTCTGGTAGACAATATCGTATCTTAAAATTTGCAGAAAAACAGTACAGTAATAATAGTAAATCATTTTCCAAAAAAGCTCGTAATTGATTTTGGTAAGAAAGCCCAACTCGAGAACTTAAAGTTCTTATGTCACTAGGGTTTTACTTTTCCATTTCTGTTCTCCTTCGAGTCAAACCTTATCAACGTAAGAAACGAGATTTTAGCATATCATCATGCTTCGTAAGAATCATCGATCCGAACCAACGAACGTACTATCCTTTCATTCTTTCCTTAGTTTAAATCATTCAGCGTAACGTACGAATCTTAATTTCATAACTAACTTCATCACGTACTAACTTTACTTCTCAGCTTACGTATATACTCAAATTCTACGTATTTACAGACATATTTTCCTACGTCTCAACTTCTCACATATCATATCGTATGATTCACATATCACATACCATGAGATATCATATTTCTTTTATATCACAATTTTCGAAAATTTTAATATATTTTTTGAAAATTTTAATTAATTCACATAATATATTATTATCATCATATATTAATAATATGACATAATATTCATCATATACAACTTGTACATCAATATTTCATGTTCTATAATTTTCGAAAGTCTCATAACATAATATTCCATATTTTTCCAAAAATTTTCACATAAAATCTTAAAGTTTTAAACATGAAATACTATCATTATTTCATGCTCAAAACAACAATAAAATTTTATGTTCATCAACATATGAATCTTACATAATTTCGATCATGGTATAAAATTTCATAACATGCCAAACTTTGTTATTAAAATCATGATACATGCTTATAATCATCATATAAACGTATTTAATTAACAACTTAAACATATAACATAAATTTCACGTATGTCACATAATTTTCGAAAGCATGTAACAAAACATATCACATATGAATTTCTAATATTTTTGCATAAAATAATAAGAGTTGTAGGGTTTCTAACCTTCTATTTGATTTTGGTCGACGTCGGCGGCGTTTTTCTATCTACGATCGAAGAGAACCTTTGGGAACACTCTCTATTTTTTTCTCTCTATTTTTCTTCCTATTTCTTCACTATTTTCGGTTATGATGGTATAAAGGAGGGGGGGGTCTCATATTTATAGAGTTTATAAAGTGTATTTAATCATTACTTTATAAAATATCTTAATATAAAGTCAAAAATTACAACTCCTTTTATCTTCTTAATTTTCGAACCATATGAGTTGTACATGAGATATTTTTATTCTTATCATATACTTTAATTATTCATAATATCTTATCTTCTTAAAATTATAACATATCTAGGTGTAACATCAAAATTTACAACTCATACCTTATCTTGATGATGTTTTTGGCCACCTCCTTATATAAGAGACAAATATTTTATTTTATCCTATAGTTTATTATGTTATTTTATTATTTAATTAATTTATCTTATACTTATCATAGAATAAATAATTTATCATTTTATATAATTTGTATGTGTTTTTCGGCCACTATCATATGCTTAGGATAAATTTTTATTTTTTTCCATATCATTTACTATAATATTATCATATAATAATATCATATTTGAAAAGTCAAAGTTTTCAACTTAGGATAAGATGTCATTATCAAAGAGTTTTAAAAATATTTCCAACCTTATTCTAAGGTCAAAATTTTCGGCCATGTCTATCCAAAATCATAGGTTACTTGTTTAATTTGATAACCATCTCTACTTTACACCTAATATATCTTATCTTTATAATTATAGCACCTTATTAATTAAAGCATGATATTTATATTCATTTTCACACATAAAAAGCCAAATTTTCGGTCCTTTAAATAATAATATGTCAAATATTTTATTTTTCTCCAATTAATAGCTATGTGACATAATATTGATCTTAGATGATAAAATAAATCATAGGAAATTTAATTAAGATCATTTCTATGTACTAAAGTAAAGTAATCGACAAATAATTCGAAATTAGGAATAAATTATCAAACTATTATTCTTTTCATAACCAATAATATTCTAATGAGTATTTATATAAATATAATGATATTATATCATAAAATAAAATTTTGGAATATTTCTAAGCAATTTCCCCAATTTTTCGAAAATTAGAGTTTCTAGGAATTAATTTTTCTCAATATTCCATTCTTACCCTATTTCCTTAATTTCAAAATTTTTATAATTCCTAGGAGATAAGATTGATCTAGAATCATGATATTTATCGATTATATAATTAAATAAAATATTTAATACAATTATCACATAAATTGTGTTTTTCGAAAATTACATAAAATCATAGCTTAATTTTCGAAAATTATGAGCTTCTAGAAACAAAATATCATCTCCTATGATGTTTATCATATTATCACACATTTTTATGAGATAAACATTATCTATGCTTAGTCATAACCTTATCTTATCATTTTATAAAAATATCATAGCATACTTATCACATAAAATGTCATTTTCAAAACTTATCATATACACCTCATAAATTTCGAAAATTACACTTGGATTACAAGATAATTATCTTATCATATACTACATGATAAACATGACAACTCATCACATAAAATCAAGTGATCACATATTAAATCGCAATTTAATCACTTATTTCCCTTATTTTCGAAAATCATCATATAATAAGGAAAATATTTCCTTTTTCTTCCTTAGTGTAAATAATATCCCATATATACTTAAAAATATTTTAAAAATTATTTTGTTCAAATTTTTAAGTGAAATTTCGATTTATTCAAAATCGACAATTCCCGACGTTCACTTTCATTCTCGTTTCTATCGTACTGTTCCTTCTTTATTTCCGAAATTTTTAAACCCAGAAATTTGGGTTATTACAATTAAGCTCTAATTATAGAATAGTATATTCTAATTAATATTATTTCAGTTAAAACAATGAACCCTAATTATGGTAAAAGCTAGCCCAAGTGAATACGACAATATAAAACTTCTTTCTTTTCTAAAAAAAGAAAGAAAAAGAAACTAACAACTGCAAGAAACTTCAAAATTGAAAACTAAAACTAAAGTACTGAAAAAGTTCAAAACAAAATTAGAGAAGGTAGGCTGTTTTGGCACACATGGCAGAATAGAGTGACGCTGTTTTTCTGTGACATTACAAAATTATATTGTTAGAGGACTTTTATTTTAATGGATTAATGATATATAAATTGATTTTGAACTTGTTTGATAATTCTATCATTTAAATAATCAATTTTATATTTTATCAATCTATTTTCTCATAAAAATGAACGTCATCTTACTGTATTAAGAGTGGCTTCAATATTGTATTGCTCCCAACAACCTATAGGCTATCATAATGCTCGACAAGATATTAATACCACAATGTGCTATCTCAAATCATTCAATAATAACAATCCAACTATGCCAAACATTTCATCGAACAACTACTTCTAATTTATAATCCGTCAAGAGTTCTTACTTAATTTGGTATAATGGATTCCTGAATACTATTGCCATGTCGTAATTGATTTATCTATTAATCATAATACTAAATAAATTAAATAAATTGAATTTCTTTTTTTCGCCTTTTTCTTCCACTCTTTTCGGACCGCCGATCTCATCTGCAAGGAGTTAACTTTCCAAACAAACACACACACACACAGAAAGAGACTTGCACCGTTGTACGTAGTCGCCGAAAATATTTGGTAATTGATGACAAGGCATGGCACTAACACAAACCTAATCTGTAATTAAAAGTCTTAACCACTTGATTTATTCATAATCCTAATTTTAATTAAGGTCCAGCACAATGGGAAACTCTATTCGTAATTAATCAACTGTCGCTATCAAGTGCATGCATGCCTCCAACCTGTATCAACAAACATTCACAAATTATGGAAAGTAACCCAAAAAATCGACTCTTTTTTCCTCTATAATTTCACCAAAATTACAAGGGCCATCGCTGTAAAATATTTCTATAAACTCTTCACAAATTTTAAAAAAAGGGTTCAGTAAGCTGGCGAGGCAGTAGTTGTATGCGTGGAGGAGGAGGTGGCGGGGGAATGCGATTGACATCCGCCGCCTTCGATAAGGTTGCCGCCGTCGTCCGACGGCAGTCTCTGTTTAGGGGAGTCCGTAGCCTCTTGGAACGGCGTCGGAAGCGTCGCGACCGGTGCATAGATCCCGTTTGACATGCCAGCGCCAGAGACCTCCCCGGGCCGGATGTGGCGGTTGCTGCCACTGTGGCATACTCCGGCGGCACCCAAATCCCTCCTACCACCACAAATTGAGGTGCTTGTGAGCTGTTGTTGTTTTGGATGGAAGGGCTAGGTCTCCTCGAGTGCAGACGATATTTCTGCAGAAATTTTCAACAAGATTTACGCCTTGTGTCATTAATAGTACTAAAAGTTAAAAACTACCACAAACATTAATAATCAAATAATTAAATTCTTGATCACGAAGAATCTTGAAAGCGTGTGATGCTAGTATACAGCTGAGATCAATCTTGTTTATCAAGCCAAGTTCTAAAGCACTACAATTTATTGATTCTTCGATTATTAGTTGAAATTTGCATTATTCGAGTATTGTATTGATTCTCCACCATTACAATTTGACAAGCAATTTTATCATGGTATTCCCATATATACAAGATAATTATGAAATGCAGCTAGATATTGATCTAGCTAGGACCCGCAGTGAAGATAGACCAAATCTAAGAGAATCTTAGCCATGGACAATTCGTACAAGCATCCAACTTTTTCCCACTTTTCTCTTGCAAGGTAAAAAAATTTAAAATTCTCAAAATTAATAACATTGAAACAAACCTGCAAATGGCTTTTAACCTCATCATTGGTGAGCCCATCCACCTTCATCAACTCCCTAATCTGCTTCGGTGTCGCAACTGCACAAAATTCAGACGCAAATTAACATATAATCATGATTAGAGAAAGGTAAGATACTAGATTAGATCTCTATATATAAATATATACAAAATTGGAAGTTTCAAGTACATACGATGAGAGCCACCAAGTTGTTGGAGGGCATGTAAAAATTTCCTATGCAACTCGGTTGACCAACACCTCCTCGCCTTTCTTTGAGACTGCCCTTCCTTATCCACCTTCTTATCCCCACCACCGCCGCCGCCGCCGCCGGTATCCGCCGAGGAGCTGGTGGAAGCCGGCTGCACCGACCTATTAACTGCAGCCGGAGCAACAACCGCAGCGCCGGAAGTCTCAGCTTGACTTCTCTCTTTCTTAAACGGATGAAACGCACCGCCGCTTCCATTTCTTTTAACCTCCATCACACCTACTTTTTTTGGCCAATCCTAAACCCCCAAAAAGAGGATCAGATTTTTTTCACCCAAATTTGATCTTTTCGCATAAAGTGAAATAATAATACGAAATTACCTCACTTGAGGGTAGATCTGGGGTCTGATTCCATAGCTGAACAGATCTAAGCCAGTCTGATTTCTGGCAATTATTGCCATCTTTATCGATGTTGCTGCTGCTATCATGCGCCGGCTTCTTGGATTCTTGTTCCTCGCTGTCGGTTTGCGATGAAGCCCTCTTTAAAGGGATGAACTCTTCGAGAACTGGAGCGTCGCTTGATGTCTGCTCCGAACATTCCGATTGCCCATTTAGATTATACTCCGTCGTTGTACCTGATAACTGCTGCTTGCATACTTCAATCGCTGCCAAAAAAAATCGAATTTTCCATAATAAGCAAAAGGTTTCCTTTTTCCATTTTAGGGTTTGGCAAAAAAAACAACATGTGTTTGAAGGAAAATACCTTGTGTGACGAGCTCGAGGCAAAGAGGGAGTTCGCGTTGGAAAACTTGAATCTTGCGACGCTCTTCTTCTAATTTGTGGATGTGATCTTGGCACCTCTGCATTTTCTCAGGAAAATGATGATCACTGTGATTGTGATTGTTGTTGTGGGTCTTGATCGTCATGTTTAATTTTGATTTAATTTATGGGTGCTAATCTGGAGAATTTGAGGAGGAAAATGGGATTTGAGCTGGGTTTGTGAGATGGGGACCAGATTTTATTGGGGGAGAATTTTTTTTTTTTTTTAATATCATGGTAACTCGCGATCGTTATCTTGGATGTCAAGACCTGATAAACTCTACGATCCTGCGATAAACAGAAACCACACGGCATGTGAACTACATTTGAAAAATCAGGTGTAGTGACAGACTCAAATCCAAAGAGATGTTTGGTGGGATTCGAACCTGTGACCTTTCGATCAACCATTGGACAGTCCTCAGGGAACCGGGGAGAAACCTTTTGTTTTGTCTTAACATGGAGAGATCCGTATTTTAAATACGAGAATAATGGGATCTAAGGAGAATCACCAAATGGAATAAACTTGGTTTCACAAGAGAAAATATATACTGCTACTGTTCTGTGTGTAATGTGTGTATATATCGATTTGATCAGTTATTATTTGATTTCGATGAGAGAGGAGGAAATTTTAATAAATGAATTTCGCCCTTTTTTCCCTTTCCTTGAAGTGTAGGAGAAAACGAGGGGTGCGTGAGTTGTCGAGGTCGGGCCGTCGCGTACAAACGAATCTTTAATTGTTATAATTTCTTAGAGAGAGAAACAGTTTTTCTCTCACGCGCGTGTGTAACAATAAGAGAGAGATAGAGGAGATTGAATATTCGAGGGGTGATTCTCATGTGTGGGGCCGGTATTGATGTAACGCTTTGTAATTTTAGATAAGATCAAGGCGCTCTCTCTCTCTCACAGCATCCATTAGACTGGGGCGTAAACGAAACAGTTTATTAGTGAACTATTCAAGCTCGATTCGATAAAGTTCGTTCGATTTTGTTTAGTGTTCGTTACTAAACAAACCAAGTTTTAGCGTGATAGTAAGATTAGTTAGGCTAAGTGAACAAGTTCACATTTATTTACTTTGAAAATATAAAATTATTAACTAGATATAATTATTTTCTTATGATAATTAATAATTATTGTATTAAATCTCTAACTATTTTTATTTGTTATAAGAAATCAATAAATATATTATGTTATTATGGATAAAATAATTTATTTTTAAAATAAAATAATCAATATTCTAAACATATATCTAAATTTAGAAAGTTTATTTTGGTTCGATTAAAGCTCGAATAAGCTCGTGAGCTCGAAATATTCGATAAATAAAACTCGAGACTCGGCTCGATACTAAACAAATCAAACTTGAGCACGATGGTGTTTGGCTTGACTCGGTTCGATTACACCCCTAATTAGGACAAAATTATATTTTAGTCATTAAAACTTTTTGTTCCTCAGACGTTTGCCTAATGTTTTCCATTTATCAAATGTGTTACTAGGTATGTGTGAGACTGTACACGAAGGTGTCGGCTGATATGCAGTAATGGAATGAGAATGAAATGGTGATTCCTACGTTCATTCCCATTCCGATGGCTGGTAAGATTTTTATGTCAAGAATCACCATTCTCGAATGAATGCTTATTCCCATGAACATGAGATTAGTCATTCCTCCTCCCCATGGTATTAGCTATTCCTATGAATATGTGATTAGCCAAATTTATTTATTTTTTCTGAAAAAATATTTTTTTTTACTTTTTATCTAGTAAAATTAATAATAATAAAATAATAATAATATTTATGATAATAAATAAATAGTATTTATTAATAATAAATAATTTAATATAATAATAGTGATAAAAAAATATAGTTATTAATAATATTAACATAATTAATGACAATAAATACAATAAATAATTATATTAAAATAATAATATTATTAATAAACATAATAATAATATCAACATAATAAATAACAATAAATACAATAAATAATTATATTAAAATAATAATAATAATAATAATAATAATAATAATAATAATATATACCATTAGAAATTAATAATATTATTGACATAAAAATAATAATTAATACCAATAAATATTATATTAAAATTTTATTATTAATTAGTTAATTAATTATGATAATAAAAATAGTAGTTATTAATAATAAATAATTATAATATAATAATAGTGAAAAAATTATAGTTATTAATAATATACATAATAAATAACAATTAATACAATAAATAATAATAATAATAATAATAATAATAATAATAATAATAATAATAATAATAATAATAATAATAATAATAATAATAATAATAATAATAATAATAATAATAATAATAGGAATCACATAGGAATTCATATTTCATTCTATTCCATTCATATCATCATTCCATTCCAAAGTCCATTCAATTCCTATCCAATTTCATTCTTGTGTACCAGCCGTCACCGAATTGTATGGGACTTGCAGGAATCGAATCGAGCCAAACATTATTAAACTTAAGTTTGGTTTGTGAAAATTTTAGCTAGCTTGAGTTCGGTTCGAATTCAAATTGAGCTTTAAATTAAGCTCAAACTCGACTCGTTGCAAATTTTTTGAGCTTGCGAACTACTCGAATTCGATTTGATTATTACTCATTTATACGATATATTTAAGCTCGAACTCGAGCTCGATTTTGTGTAAGATTTGTATCAATCTACATACCAAGACCATATTTTTATCTTGCAAACAATGTTTCAATATGAGGAATGAACAACGTTTTGAGCAAGGGAAAGATGATGGTGGCTGGAGGCATCGGTGGCTTTGGCTGTTGGCGTTCGATCGAGAGGAGGAAGACGACGATGACGGTTGCATCGTGGAGGCGACGTGTGTTGCGCTACCTGGCTAAGAGAATGAGAGAGATTGAGAAGGGGAGATGAAGAAAGTCTAAGGGAAGAGAAAAGGAAGATGCTGCCAACAGAGGCAACGGTGTTGTGTGGCTGTAGCAGTGAGTCGCGATGGATGCTTCGTCAGTTCTTAGAGAAGGCCTCTGTGAAACTTACAGATATGTGAGGGACGAAGGCGAAGACAGTGGTTGCTACTGTCCGAGGCGAGAGTAATGAAAGATGTTGACAGAGACGGTGGCTAAAGGCGACGATGTCGCCAAAATTTGAAGGCGGAAATGACGATGATAAGGAAAGATTGGAACAAATCTATTGTATTTTTTGTTGAGTGAAAATGAAGAAGAGGGAGAAGAAGACGGGTGATCCTAAGAAGAGAGAGGGAAGAGGATTGGGCTTTAGGTATTGGGCCCAATTTAGTTGTTTGGGCAGGCTTGTGTAATGAATTTAAGTTGGCTAAAATGATTCGCGAACATGTTTGCAAACATGTTCTCAAACTGGCTTGATTGAGTTTAAGTCGAACATGTTCATGAGCCTACTCATCGAATATTACTAAGCTCGAGTATGGCTCGGAAATTTTATCGACGGTTCAAGGCTCGAGTTCGACTCGTTTACAAAATGAACGAATTTCGAACGAGCTTTTTTCGATCCGAGCTCCGAATAGCTCACGAACAGTTTGATTTATTTACAACCCTAGGTATACAATAGTTCATCTCTAAAAAGGCTTTACTGTTTTAAATGTTTAATCATGATACTAATATTAATTAGCAAAGACTAAGGATGAAACACAATTCAATTAGTAAGATACTTTTTTCCTAAATTAACAGATCGGATGTTCGAATTATTTAAAAATATTAGTGTTTACTTGTGTGAATCTTAACAAAAAGAATAGCAGAGGCTCTTTCTGTAATACCCCGCATGTTCTGTCGTCAGAGAATAGCTTCTGATTAAGAGTTTTATAAGAAGGACATTGCATCCTTAAGAAAGAGTTGGTTAAGTTAGAAGCTTTTACGTTAAGCTTCGAGTTGAGAAGATAGATTTAAGGTAGAATCTGAGAATAAGAAGACCTAGATTCCAAGAGTCTTGAGATGATAGATACATGCTCAATAAAGTTTTGATTTCAGAAAATTGAGAATTTCAAAATCTATGTTTTGTGACGTCGGCGGTTGCCGATTAAGCTTGGATTAAGAGTAAAATATTTAAAATGGTTTTTGAGGTCAAAAATATTTTAATAGTTATATTTTGATGATTATGATTTATTATTGAGTTCAAAAGCAAAGATTCAAGTAGAGATTGTTTTATTGGATAATTAGTTTCGATTTCTTACTATAAACACGTTATGCATTATTCTACAATATTTATCTTTAATTTCCAAAAGAAAAGTGATTTTTACCTATTAAAGAAAATGAGAAAAGAAAAAGAAAAGAAAAGGTTTCTAGAAAAGGGGTGAATAATCACCTATTTAAGAAAATTAAAAATAAATTAAATTATTTCATTATTACATACTTTACACTTTGGAACTACTATTCAATCCTCATTTTCTCCCAACTTTCTTCCAAAACACACACTTGCACACACAAGATTTTGAAAAAATTGGGAGAAAAATAGGAAGATCCGACCGTTGAATTTTCGATCCGTCTTCGAAACGAGGTATAATCTCGTCTCTAGAACACATCTACGGATTGAAAAATTTAAAATCATGAGTATACGTGTATATCATATTTTCGGTTATTTGGAAGAAATTATGAAGGATTATGTTTTGTTGATTATTTGTTAATATTATAATAGATTTGACGTCTATGTATTGTTTATTGTTGAATTTGTAAAGCATATGTTATTGTTTTGGAATTTCATAAAATTTTTGAAAAAATGGGTGCTTTGATCTTGAATATATGATGTTGATATGTTTAAATTGCCTTCATATATGTGTTATTGGATTGATATAAACATGTTTGGAGCAAGAAAAACGTTTGAAATCGAAACTAATTTGAAAACCCTAAAATGGCCGAAAACTATAGTCCGTATATTGTTGTATTTTTATTTTATTTGAGCATTTTTGACTTCATATTTGGATTCTATGATATGAATAATGCTTAAAATGATTTATTCGGATTTTTCGGCCGACGTATTCAAAAGTTGTAAAATTTTAGTTTGTCGGCGAAAATGGGTTTTCAATACCAAAGTGTTGATCTTTGTGTTTTGTTGATGATTGATGATCTTTGGTGATAGTCGAGCATGTATAGAGGTTTGTTGGTGTTAGATGACGTCTCATATGATTTTTGACGTCGGACATAAAGATATGTCTTAAGGGGATGGTTGGTTATTGGCTAAGATTGGATAATTGAAGCTTATTGTTGAGTTTTATATGATCAATTGGACATATGGTGATGATTTGGTGGAGTTTGGCTAAGTTTGGTTGAATTTGGTATTGAATGGCGATACGTTTTATAAACGTTACTCTGCCAAAATTTCGTTAGAATTTGTTTGTTAATAAGATGTTAGAGGATGCAATGACCCAAGTGTTGATAGACCATGCGTCATAATACCGAGAAGATGTTGTCGTGTTGACGACTAAGATAAGTCATGTTCTTGTTTGATTCTTGATAGGCTTTTATGCCGTTCTATGTGGATTGATGGACCAAATGGGAAGAAGAAGAAGTGGAAGACGTAAGGTACAGTCCCGAGTGACTGTCGCCAGGTAGTTATATAAATATTTTCTATAAAGATATGCTTATGCTTTTATATACTCTCAAATGATATGATATGTTTTTGCATAGAAAATGATATGATATGATATGATATGATATGATATGATATGATATGATATGATATGATATGATATATATTTATGATAGGTAGTGGATAAGCATAATGCACTACCTATCCACGAGAAAGAAAGAAAGAAATGATCGACGTCGGGTATGACCATAGTTGGTAACCTTCGGGACCAACTCGGGTATGTAATGTAAAGGTGTTTGACAAGGAGGCCTACTTCTAACACACAGAAAGAAACCGTGGATATGAGAAGGAAAAGAAAAGTTGCATGCAAGCATATGATGTGCATATACATATGTTATGATTATATGAATATGAATGAACAGATTTGAGAAGTCTTATGCAGGTAATTTCAATAAAACCCCTGCATAAGTTTATTTTTATGGCAAGTCAAGTTTATAGCCCTAAGGGCAAAGTTTTAAATGTTTTTGGCGTATACCCACGGAGTGCAATTTTGTACTCACGCCCTACATATGTTTCTAAATATGCAGGTTGAGCTCGAGAGGATGCTGGAATCGAATGCTGCGTGAAGGAGCTTCTCTAGATTCTTCTAATTCATGATAATATATTTAACTGTCAATGTTGTTCATTTGATGTGACTATGTTTTGTTGCCTAGAGAGTTATGTCTTCACACATAATTCTCAACCACGTCTTTCGTTGCCGAACTTTGGTCTTTATTTGCTTATGTGATCATGTTCAATGCTCCGTGAATAAGGATCTACTCGAATGCTCAGAATTGTTTCGTTGAATTCAATATCATGTTATTAGATCATTGTTAAACCATGTTTTTTTTAAAGGTTGAAAATTCTTAAAGTTGTCGAAGCATGCTTGTATATCTCTATTCTCGATATTGGTTATTCCGTTAGAATTTTATGTCTTCCACCATTATTCTTAATTCGATTCTTTATTGTGGTGTGAAGATTTAAAATCATCCTTTGTTCAATTCCATTTTACCTCTTTAATCCATAAACATTTGAATCCTTTTGATAAAAGTTGGTATCCTATTTGTCCCTTGAGATAATTGATCATTGTTGACGTTATTAATTATCAGAATTTCCTTCTTAACTCACGTCACGGCCTAATTTCCTGATTAAGTAGTTGGATCGTGACAGAATGGTATCAGAGCCGTTTTGAATTCTGAACCTGTGAACCTTTGTAAATTTGTGTAGTCTGTGCACAGTTTTGAATTTGGAATCTGTAAATCCTTGTGAATTTTGTTCAGTTTGTGCACAGTTCTGAATTCTGAACTTGTGAATCCTTGTGAACTTTCTCATAGTTGAGTACAGTCTTGAAATCTGAGCATGTAAATCCTTGCGAATCCTTGTGCATCTTGTGTGTTGTCTTGAATTCTAAATTCATGAATCTTGTGAGTCTTGTGCAATTTGTGCACCTTGAGTATAAATTTGAGTTTATGGAGTCAGATGTTTGACTCTATCTTGAGAATCTGAGTTTATGGAATCAGTTGTTTGATTCCGAATTGAGAATATGAGTTATAGAGTTAGATGTTCTTACGAGAAGCTCAACATTCGATTCCATCATCTCTAGCTCATCAGGTAAGAGCTTATGATTATGCTTATGAGTATGATGATCATGATTATCGTAGTTGATGATTGAGTATATGCTTTATTGAATGAATTGTTAAATGAGAATATATGCTTGAAATAAGCTATTGCTCTATGAGCTAAAGTTGAAAAGAAATCATGAGAAAGATAAGATGGCAGCACAAAACGAATATGTTTTCCGCAAGAGTTCGAGTATTGTTTTTATCTGCGATGACGAGGATCGTCCGGATAGTTCGGAAGAGTACGACTTAATTGTCGTCGTCCTGATATTGTTATCTCGTTGTCGTCATTACGTTTGTCGTCGTTTCAATTATATTCATCAGCAAAGATCAAGAAGAATTTCTATCTATATGCATCAGACGAGTAGCTTACATTGGACAAATTTCTCGCTCCATTCCATCGTTTTTGGAAAGAGACGTTTGCGCAAGGCGTACCGAGATTAAATGAAAATTTCATTTGATTCCTTTATAGCCTAAAAGGTGGCAAGATTGGGTTGTTGCTATTGCCATTGATTATATTGAATCTGGTTTTATTGCTTTTGAGCGAGCTGATTTTTCCATACTCCTAGTTACCATTAAATATCAATATTATGTACACTCGAGCCCTCCTTTTGATTCATCTTTTCCTATTGTTAAATCTATCTCAGTTGTTTATCAACTTTAGTTGGTTGATAATTTTCATTTTCCACTTGATGATGAAGATGATGGTGAAAACCTTGGACCCATAAATATTGATTCTTTTATTCCTGGGCATGATACTAGTACCTCGACTCTAGAAATAGAGTATTCCTTATCAAATGCTCAGTTATTTATACCTGAATCTAATGTAGATTTTATACAATTTGATTATTCTTAAATCGATATTGAGATTCCTACATCGATTCAGTTTGTTCTATTTTCTTATGTTTCCAAGACTTCTCATTTGGAGAATTGAGAAAAGATTCAAGCTAGTTGATCGAGACCCAAATGTCTCGAGATTTTTGTGTATGAACTCAAGTGGTACCAGTTGTTGGCACATCATAGCTACAACCCTAAATATCGGCAATTGCCTATTTGTGATAGCCTTTTGTGGACGGAATAGAAGCTGATGGTTGTAGATTATATCGGATACGCTTTGCCAGAGATATCAAATTATCTATATACCTGAAAACCTTAGATGACAAATTTCTTCCTACTTTTGAGAAAGCCTCAAAGAAGCAATTTCCTTTTTCTTGATAGCTATATGATTATTCTGCTACCCAGTTGTATCAATTTATATCATAAATCTTGTGATAAGCAATTGTAAAGATCTTTGAGATCTATGCCTGTTTGTTGATTGAAAATCTTTTTCTTGCTTCTGATAAGCACGATATGCTACATTGTAGTATTTACTTGAAATGCAGTATACCACATAGAAGAAGAAGAAGAAATCTTTACTCTGAAAAGAAAGAATAAGAAAGTACAATTCTTTTCAAGATTTACCTGTACTTTCTCCCCCTTAAACAAATCGTAGAATGGCAGAATTTTCTGCGTCAGATCCTCTATCCTTAATGAGGTCAGATCACCGGTCGATGTAAAATGAGTTTGCTGATAAATCTAGTATGCGAGATTTATGAAAACAAAGAAAGAAATTTTTACGTGGTTCGATGAGAATGGGATCTTTGATCGAAGATGATCTCAAGATGTTTACTATAATTTGATTACAGACAAGTATCTCTAAAAACCCAAGATTCAAGAATTTGCTAACCCTTTTACCTTCAATCTAACTCCTATTTATACACAAGCGTAAATCATGTCCCACGAACCCCTCGATTGCGAACCATAACTCTCCCATAACCGACCATGATCTCCACCATTATTATCCATGATTATCGTCGTTACCCCACTACCGCTACCCATAATTGGGGTTTAGGATTGTCATTTAGGTGTAACCGTAGTAGGCACACAGAGGTTAGGCCCACTGTTGGGCCCGAGAGGTTGGGCACTGCGAGGTTGGGCCATATCCTATCATAGCCCCCAAAAGTCAAGGAATAGCTTTGCGAGGTGAGCGGAGAATGGGCTTTGCCGAGGCGGAATATTGCTTGGCTGAAGTTCCGTTGAAGGTTTGTCATTCGTTGTATGACCTAAAACGCTCGTTGTTCCGAGGTGGTCATATCCGACCGGAATACTTGGCGATCCGAGGTAGACATGGGAGTAGTCCGATGTCCGAACTCAAATTATTAGTCAAGTCGAACCGACGCTTAGGAAGGTCAAGATCCGACCAATTACTCCAGACAGGACATAGCCGTAGTCCGATGTCCGAACTCGTAGTAATCATCACGCGATCGATCGCGCGGTCTGCTTTTCCGAGGTACGCCATACGCGCGGGCGCGGTAGTCGGGTACCTCGAAAAGCGTCTGCCTTCCGCACAACCAACCGGAAATAGCACGTGTAATAAACGAAACGGCAGATTTTTAGCGCCATTTATCCTATAAATAGGTCTAAAAGAGGCAACTGCTCATTTTCTCCTTCGACGTTTGAATCCGAGAATACAACCTTAGAAATCCCCAATTCCTCTTTCACACTTTGTTGAAGAAATCGAAATCCGCTCCGGAAAAAGTAAGTATGAATTCTTCACCTTCTCTCCTCTTCTCACTCGATAACTACGGTTCACGGTTTCGGTCGTCAAGACCCCAATATAAGGGATTATATATGCCATAACCGCCAGTAAATCCATAGGACTTAGTTCTAGGGTTTCACCAGTGTCTTCGGTATGGGATGGCCTCAGGATTGGTGGGGCGAAATCAACCTTGACGATGGAGGAGCTTCTGGTGGTTGTTGATAAATACCACATCCCAGAGGATGCATGGTGGGGCTTGCGAAAACCAACGATAGGGCGATGGTCTCAGGAGGATTCATCACCATTTTTGTAGATAGCTTAATAGCTGGGCTTAGATTTCCTTTTGCCCCCATTTTCCTTAGCTTTCAGGAGTATTTTCAGATCCCTATATGCCAACTGACCTCCAATTCTATTAGGTCGACGGTGGGGCTAGGGTTGGCCTGTTATGGCATAGGCGAGGGGTTTTCTTTCGAAGTCTTGATGCGTTTTTTTAGCATCAAGTATATAAGTGGAGTATATTACCTGTCACCTCGCCTAAAGTTTAAAATTGCTTCCCCGTCGAAGGTATCCCATTGGCAAAATAAATACTTCTTTTGCGGTCGAGGGTATCCGAGATATGAGTGGGGCCTGGGTCGATAAAAGACGGAAAATTAATCCTTGGGCCCTATGGAGAAGTCGTTGAACGATATGGGTGAGATCCCATCGATCAACTATACCGAGGACGACACCGAACGATGTCAATGAGTGTTTATAGGTCGAAGCTCGGTGTCGGTCTCGAATGGGTGAGGGCAACCTTCTTATCTTTATTTCCTCGCTTGATTTTGCTATGCTAATGAAATTCTCATGTTGAATGCAGTGAAGGTTGACCCAACCAGAGAAGTCAATGTGCCGATCTCGCCGCCGCCGCCTCCTCCGATCGAAGGAGCCCATGAGGAAGAAGGCGAGATTTGAGCGAGTCCACCCCACGCCCGTAGTGGTGGACGCCCGAAGACTCGATGACTGCACTGCATGCCTCGGCCCGACGCTGGAGATCGAGGTCCATGGTCGCAACACCGAGGTGCCGGCTTCGAGTTTCCTTGTCCTTCCCAAAGGTATAAGTCACTACCCTCTCCTTGTAAGCTTGTTGTTACTTGTTGCTTATTGTTCCGTATTCAGGATGCGGCCTCGATGGCCGGGCTTATCGTTGAGGGCGCCCGCAATATGAGGCCATGGAGAAAAGGCTAGCCACCGCGACAGATCGAGGGTCGAGGGGGTGAATCCGCTTAGATGCCGCTGTATGGACGCCGAACTTGCAAGGCGAAGTCGGTGAAGTGGCAAAGATAGCACCGAGAGCGCCTCAAGAAGAAGGACCGGATCCCGCGAGGGTCTGCAGAGGCTGAGTAGCGCCAAGAGGAGGCCGCCGAGGCCGAGAGTGAGGCGGTCACAGCTCAAGTGCCTTGTCAAGCGGGCGAGGACCTATGCTAAGGGCCTCGCCAGCAGCTGATCGAGTCGGAGAGTTTTTCTTCGCTCATCTCCGACTGGTCATGTGATGAGGCCCACAGTGATCCGTGCCCACTTAGAGAAGTTGGCGGCCGAGAGACCAGATTTTGACAAGGCCCAACACGGTTGGGTTGAGGTCGATCACCTGGAGGTATGCAAGAATTACGCTCGCATAATCGCTGGGGCGACCTCCTTTCCCGTGGTGGAGGCCTTGGCGTCTTCGCGTCGACGGCGGAGGTCCGAATCGGTGCAAGGAAGATGAAGACGTGGAGCTTCAAGCCTTCCTTGCTGAGTTGAGGACCGAAACCGGGGCGGCAGGTCCAAGCTCGGGTGTCCCTTCCGCAGATCGGCAACCCGGAAGAAAGCAAAGCAGTAATCCAAGCAGGAGGTCGGAGGGTCGGCAATCGCCTAATGAGCTCGAGGTCGGTGGACCCAATGTAATAGGATGATTTGTCGGGATCAATAAGATCCGATGTTGTACAAACTTCCATTTTGAATAATAATAGATATATCCTTTTTTTTTTTTTTTTTTTTAAAGCGCTTGTCATTGTCTTATTTTAGCGCCCTTCACCTCAATACTTCGGACTAGATCATGAACTGCTAACAAAACTGAAAGAAGTCCGAGGTGCCCTAGTCGAGAAGGACGAAGAGGCGACACACTCGAGGAGTCGGTCTGCCAAGCTGACTCAGGTATTGGCCAAGATGGACGCCTACCCGCATCATCACCGAACCGAAACAAAAGTTGCATGAAGTCGACCGCGAGGTGGCCCGCCTCCTTGCTTGAAAATGAGGTGCTAAAGTCAAGGATTACACATCTCGAAGTCCAGGGAGCTGATGTATCTGCAGATGTGATCCACGGACGACTGATGCACTGTGAGGAACAGCTTGAGCTGACAACAGAGAAGCTGGCTCGGATCTCGGAAGAGCATGAAGAGTACGAAAGGTCATCCACGGACTGGGGACGATGATATCAAGCCGACGATCGAGTTCAGAGCTTGTTGGCGGAGGGCATGGTATTGAGGGATGAGGAGGGTCCTAATAGCAAAAATTTTAAAGACTGCCTCGACTCCATCACAAAATACATGCAGATGTATGAGATCGCTCGAAGCGACGCATGCCTCCGCCCGCCACAAGATCTACCATGGGCAACGCTGATCCCATAATCAAGAGCTCGAAGAGGAGGCGGCTACGCTGATCACGCCAAGTGCTCACAAATGGGTCCATCCGACAGCGGAGCGTATAGAGACGCGGCCGGCGGCTGGAGGGGAGGACGCGCATGACTACAAATCGACGTGAAGGGCTAGATCTTGGAGACAAGGGCATAGTCCTAGTCCGACGCCGATTCACGGGTCAAGATGTGGCCTCGGATGTAGGATTGAATTCTCAAGCGTAATCCGCTGCGCCGAGGCAAACTACTTCCGAACAAAGCCGAGGTGGGGCACCTCGAGGGTGGGTGGAGGGCACGAGTTTATTCCGGCATCCATCGCCGACCCTGGGACTTCGCTCAAAATTATCTCGGCGTGAGTCGGTGAGTCTCGGCGGAGCTCGGGAACCCGATGAGCGTATATAGTGTAGACTTTGTATGTAGGTATAAATGTATTTAGACTCGTTTTCAAGTGTACGTTTTTCCTCTTGAGAGGTATAAACATAGCTTAGGACTTCGTTTGGTCGTAAATGTATTTATACTGTATACTTTGCCATAATTTGGTGAGATCCAATTTTGGATGTCTTATACATGTAGATTTTTTCAACTAAATGAGTAATCAGATGTATGCATGTAGACTTTCAAACTAGTGAGTAGTCCGAGAGCGTTGACCGAGACGCTCAATTCAATGAGTAATCTACGAGCCATGGCGGCGCTAGTGAGTACCCTACTTAGTGGGATTTTTTATCTTCGTGAGGGCGTCCCCTCGTGAAGGTTAAATGCGGTATATCCAAATAGATGTTCGCATATGAATAAAACGAAGTGAAATGAAACATTCATTGGAAAAATAAATATTTTATTCAACAAACGCACTTCGGCAAGACAAGTAAGGAGACTAACATAAAGCTGGTCTGAAATCAAAATTATGTAAAGTACCTCCTTAAATGAGAAATATGCCAGGTTCGGGGGATAAGCGCACCGGATAAGTGAGATAGCTTGTAAGCCCCTTACCAAGGTTCTCGTGAACACGGTATGGGCCTTCCCATGCCGGATCCAACTTGTTAAGACCCTCGGCTCCATCGCTTCATTATTGCGTAGAACGAGGTCGCCACTGGAATGCGGAAGTTTTGACCCTTTGTTGTAGTACCGTGCGACTGGGCTTTATACTTGCTTCGTTTATGAAGGCTAGCTCGCGCTCTCTTCGAGGGCGTCGAGGTTTGCCGCAGTCTTCCTCGTTTTAGGCCTCGATCGAAGTGAAGAGTGCGTGACTCAGCGCCGATCTCGCCGGTATGACGGCCTCGGCACCATAGACCAGCCGAAAGGGGTTTCCGCGATGCGTCGTCGAGGTGTGGTCTGTGGGACCGAGGACTTGAGGGAGATTTTCAGCCCGATCGCCTTTAGCTCGGTCCAGCCTCTTCTTCAATCCTTGTACGATCGTGCGGTTCGTCACCTCGGTCTGGCCATTCGCTTGCGGGTGTGCGACCGAGGTGAAGCGTTGATCGATCTGAAGCTCTTCGCACCACTCCTTGAAGTTTTTGTCAACGAATTGGGTGCCGTTGTCCGAGACTAGAATGTGCGGTATGTCGGCGGCATCATATTTTCCACACGAAAGTCCGAATCCTCCCGCCGTGAGGCTCGGCGGTGGCTCGGCCTCGACCCATTTTGTGAAGTAGTCTATGGCTACGACTAAACATCGGCTGACCGGTGCTCGGCCGAACGGACCAACAATATCGATCCCCCACTGCATGAAAGGCCATGGACTCTGCGGCCGCTTAGATCGACCGAGGCAACTTTTGACCGTGAGTGAATCGCACCGGACACTTTTTGACGAGCTCGGCGAATCTTGCACGAGGTGGGCCAAGAATATCCCGACCTCGGCTTCTTCGAGAGAGCGCGACCCGATGTGGCTTCCGCAGACCCTGAATTTCATTGAGCACGAGTCGGCTTCTTCCGCCCGAGGCACCTCGTGAGGGTTGAAGGTAAGATTTCGGTAGAGAGCGCCCTCATGTATGAGGTATTTCTGGGATTTCGCCATCATCTTTTCGCTTCGAGTCGATCTTGAGGTAGTACGCCGCCTTCCGTAGGCCTCGTGGGAGACATCCAGTTCGCTCTATTTCGGTGATGATGCCGACGCTGATTCCGCTATGCTCGAACGGATCTCTCCACCGGTGGATTTGTTGACGACGCAGCTAGCTTGCCGAGGACGTCCACCGGTATTTTCCTCTGGGAATTCGTGGATGTCAAGTACCGAACGAGGTCAACATCTCCTTCGCTTTTCGAGGTATTGTTTCATTCGGTCCTCCTTCGCCTCAGATTTGCCTAACACCGGTTCACGACGACAGGAATCACCAAGATTTGGATCTCATCCACCTCGCCTCCTTAGCGAGGCGGAGTCCCGAGATTAGGCTTCATACTCCACCTCGTTGTTGGTGGTCGGAAGGTAAACCGAGAGCGTGGGTGACTTCCGCTTATCTGGGCGAGAAGAAGAATGCCCGCTCCGCCGCCCCGATTTGTATGAGGCTCCGCCCACGTACATCCGCCAAAGAACTATCGGTGGGTGAGGGTCCGCCTCCGAGCAGGGGGTGGGATGACCGAGTGAGGCGTTGGAGGATCCAATCTTAGCGGTCGACCGAGCTCAAGAAACTCGACTTCTACCAGAAATCGCCGAGCTTGCCCTTTATGGCCGTGGTCCGGGGAGTACGAGATATCGTGCTCGCCAAGCCCGTGGCCCACTTGGCTATTCGTCCGGATGATTCTGGTTTGACAAGACTTGCCTCGGGGTAGGTCGGTCAAGACAGATGGAGTGAGCTTGAAAGTAGGGTCGAGCCGCCGCTAGCATTCACGATGCAGGCTACCTTTTCAAGGCAGGCGCACTTGTCTCCGGTCCTTTGAGTGCTCGGCCGATGAAGTAGATAGGAGTCGCCGTCCGACCTCGCCTCTGCATCAGCATCGAGACCGATTGCCTCGTCCGAGGCGGCAAGGCACATGAGAGGAGTTCGCCTCTTTTTGGGGCGGTCAAGGTGGGCAGGTCGGCGAGGTACTCCTTCAGCTGTGTGAAGGCGAGGTGGTGCTCTTCCCGCCACGCGAAGTCCGGGGCTCCCCTCAAGATTTTAAAGAAGGGGAGCTGCTTCTCGGCAGCCCGGGAGAGGAACCTACTGAGGGCGGCCAGGCACCCGGTAAGTTTGTGGACCTCGCGAATGGTTTTTGGCACTTGCATGTCGAGCACCGTCTTTACCTTGGTGGGATTGGCTTTCAGTCCTTCTTGAGAAACCCAACACCCCAGAAATTTACCCGTCCTCACCACAAATGTGCACTTTGGGATTGAGCTTGAGGTTGGCCGACCGAGGAGTCAAGAATAGTTTCGAGATCAATGGCGCACTCTCGCCTTTTTGCTTTGACTACTATATCATCGACATAGACCTCAACAATTTCTCTATGTGATCTTTGAAGATCGCATCCACCATTCTTTGGTAGGTAGTCCAACGCTTTTTTAGACCGAAAGGCATCTTTCGATAGGCAAAGACACCGAAGTCAGTAATGAACGCTGTTTTTGGGGCGTCTTCCGGGCTCATCAAGACTTGGTGGTATCCCTTGTATAAATCTAGGAAACTGAATACCTCATGACCGACCAATGCTTCCACCTTCTTGTCAATGTCGGGGAGGGGGTAACAGTCCTTTGGGCAGTGTTTATTGAGGTCGGTATAGTCGACACACATACGCCATCCACCTCCTGGCTTGCGAACTACAACGGGATTAGCCATCCAAGTTGGGTATTTAACCTCGTACAGGATTTTGGCCTCCTGGAGTTGGGTTACCTCATCTCTTATGACCTGGCTTCGTTCCGCGGCAAAACTTCTTTTCTTCTGCCGAACTGGTTTAGTGGCCGGATCAATGTTAAGACGATGAGTTATGAGCTCGGGCGAGACCCCAGTCATATCCAATGGAGACCATGCAAATACATCCCTATATTCCCTTAGAAGCTGCATGACCTGTTGACGAATATTGACTGAACCTTGAGTACCAACCTTGACAACTTTGGAAGGATCGTCATCGTATAGCTGAAGATTTTCAGTCAAGTCATCCCGAGGTGGCAACTTCGGAGGGTTCTCAGAATTACAGCTCGAGGCAAAGGTACATCCTGGGTTGAGACTCGTAGCATTCTTTAGCTGCCGCTTGGTCACCCCGGATGCTTAACACTCCACAGGGTGGGTATTTTAATGGTGGTGGTACACGAGCAGACGGCTCTAGTTGCATACACCAATCTCTTCCGTGATAATGTTATATGGAGAGGAGCTCGGACCAAGAAAAATTGAATGGCTTTAGTGACCGACCGGAGCGCGCCCACAAGAATCGGAAGGGTAATGACACCTTCGTCGAACCGCCTTTGTGTAAAGCTCCGCAATCTGGGAAGGTGCGGGATGTACTGAATTCTCCAACATCAAGTTTATCCAGCTACCGAATATGATGCTAACAGACGCTCCGATGTCAATGTAGACCGATGTACATTCTTGTTTCCCACCACGGCTTGAATTGTAATAGCATCCTGGTGGGGCATGATCTTAGGTACTGGGTCGTCTTTGGAGAACACGATGTTTTCTCCATCTCGGAGCCGCTTATTTTTTGGCTCTTCGGGGGTTGGTCTCCGAACTTCATTTCTAAGCGACGACCTTGTCGCACCAACTGGCAGTCCGGTTATAGCGTAAACCTGCTCAATTGCATTGGGACCTTCGTCCTCGTCATCTTCAGGTCGGGCTGCCGTTGAGGTCGGTCCACAGTTGTTACCACCTCCATTTTTCCCTCTGCGCTTTTTATTACCCGACGCAGTCGGCGGTATTTCTTCGCCCTTCCTTCACAAGCTCGTCAATCTGTGAGCCCAAGGACTTGCAATCTTCTGTATCGTGACCGTACCCTTGGTGGTAGTCACAATACTTTCCCGTTAACTTTTTTTTTGATCCTCCTTTCATAGGAGGAGGTTTTGGGAAGAGCTCAGTGTGAAGCTCAAATATTTCCGCCCTGGATTTAAATAAAGGGCGATCGTTATTACCAGGGTTTGGTCGAGGTCCCAGCCTTGATTCTACTGGTCCCTTCTTTATTCTTTCGAGCGAACGCTGCTCAAAGACCTCGGCCCCTATCCTCCGCTTTCTTCTCAACCGCTTCATCCTGCATCTCTTTCTTCCGATCCGACTCGTCCCTTTCGACAAAGTTGTCAACTAGGGTCCAAAGACTACTAGTCTTTGGGTCGCTCACGGTGATCTCCTTATTCGAGCTCCGTGTCGGATCCCATTCTCGAATGCGTTGATGATGTAGAGATCGTTACTCTCATCTATTTTAAGAGATTCCATGATGAACTGGAGACGAATTCGACATTGTCTCGTCCGTCCTTGGCGGATTGTGCAGTGTCGGACGAAGGTTGTTGAGGTGGCATCTTACGTAAAACGCCATTTGAACCGATCCATGAGGTCTTTGAAGCAATGGATGCTGTTTCATGGTGTGAGGTGAACCAACGCCGAGCGTTGGAGACTAGCACCTCGGGAAAGACCTTGCACATATGGAAATCTTCCATCCCTTGGTTTGCCATATTGGTGGTATAGGCAAATAGGAAGTCGGAAGGATCTCCAGGCCATCGATGCAGAATATTGGAGCCCGGCATCGCTGTGGTGAGGGTGTATCCAAAATCTCCCTTGAAAGGAGAGATAATTCGTCCGCGCCGGTCGAATCCGGGAGTTCGTTACCATCCTCTCGGGAGTGGAAGATCGATAACGACGCGTCATCATCTCTTCGAGGGGAGTTCGACTGTCTTTCCTCCCTTCTTTCCCGTCCTTCATAGGTATCACGTCGAGGTGGAGAACGACTCCGCGGAGGGTATGAGGACGAATGAACCCTAGTATCGGGGCGATCATTATGTCGTGATGAACGTTGATTGTTTCGGAGAGGTAAGCGACCTCGATTGCCTGTTACCACCACTTCGGGCACTCTTGAGGGGCCCGCTCCATTTGTCCTCTGGTTGAGGAAACTCTGGAATTGATCGAGGTTAACGTTGAGGAATTCGGACACTGCTCTACCGAGGACCTCGTGGGAGCGGTGAACCTCCTGTTCACCGGTACTGAGGTCGGTGTCTTCCTCTTCGTGGGGGTGGCGATCCTGAGAGTGTATGGAAACATTTTCCATGTGACCATCAGGTGTGTGACCGCTGGTGGCGTCCGCAATTCCCTTTCCCCGGCGTTGTGTGACCACCTGATCATCCTCCGCACGGTTATTACCGACATCGCCAACAGTACTAGCATTTGCACGTGTCCTCGCCATTAGATTGTAGAAAACACAGCTTTTTGTTCAAGAAAGTTTCCCACAGACGGCGCCAATGATAAATCTAGTATGCGAGATTTATGAAAACAGTAAAGAACACCAGAGATTTTTACGTGGTTCGATCAAGAATGGGATCTACGTCCACGGAGGAGATGATCCTCAAGATGTTTACTATAATTTGATTACAGCAAGTATCTCTAAAACTCCAAGATTCGAAGAATTTGCTAACCCTTTACCTTCAATCTAACTCCTATTTATACACAAGCGTAAATCATGTCCCACGAACCCTTGATTGGCGAACCATAACTCTCCCATAACCCACCATGATCTCCACCATTATTATCCATGATTATCGCCATTACCCACTACCGCTACCCATAATTAGGGTTTAGGGATTGTCATTTAGGTGTAACCGAGTAGGGCAACAGAGGTTAGGCCCACTCTGTTGGGCACGAGAGGTTAGATTCGCGAGGTTGGGCCATATCCTATCATCCGTTGAATGAATTCTCAAGTTTGTGAAATGCTTTGATCGAAAATATCTCCTATGTATCTCGTTAACGTGGAAGAGTCAACAATTTTCTGGTGGAGATTACGTCAGAAAGTTTTTTTTCGAGCAATTAGAGAATTTTTACGTGGGAGCAATCCAAGAAAGAATTGTACGAAAAACATATACCTCAGAATTCTGCAACAGAAAGAGATTTAGTTACGAACATGAAGCGAAGAAAGCAAGTTGTTGCAAAATATGATTGTGAATTCTGCAGATCAATCTGTATGTTATTTATAAGTTGAAAAGATGAGAAGACATACATGTTAGTTACCCAAATCGAAGCATGAGTGACAATCGATCAACTCATGAAGTACGCTTATGTTATTCTAATCTTTATTACGTATGGAGCTGGTAAGTTAGCTCAAGTGTACGTCCAAGAGACGGTACGCCTACATAAGTTGTTTGTTTCGATCACATCGAGTAGATTTTAAGTTTACATCTCGTTTTGGACGAGTCTTCAATAAAGATGAGTACAAGATCGAATTTCAGTACAGCTTTTCATCCGCAATAGATGGTCAATTAAAACGGATCATTCATACGTTAGAAGACAAGAGCAGAACAATGATTTATATGACGCCTTATGAAGCCCTCTATGGCAGAAAGCGTAGATCGTCGCTCTTCTAAGATGCGATTAGAGAAAGAAAAGTGCGTGGACTGGAAGTGATTGAAGAAATGGCCGTAATCGTATGACAAGTAAAGAAAAGAATCCGAGAAGCTATCAAGATGTATCGAACTGTACGAGATTCTAAAAAGATTCGACCAGTCACCTACAGATTCGCATTTTCTTAAGCTTCGGCAATATTCGCGACGTGTTTCGTGTGTCGCAGTTACGAGATATGTGTTTGAACCAAAACACATCATACATCAAGAGAACAAATATTCTTGGGTAAGATCTCAGCTACGAAAAGAAGCCCATGTGCATCTCAGATTGACATGGAAGTATGATGATTTAGAAGAAGCGACATGGAAGCTAAAGATCAGATGATAAAGAAATACCTCAGCAAAGGTACTAAATTTCGAGGACGAAATTTTTGTAAAGGGGTGAGAATGTAATACCCCGCATGTTCTGTCGCAGAGATTAGCTTCTGATTAAGAGCTTTATAAGAAGGGCATTGCATCCTTAAGAAAGAGTTGGTTAAGTTAGAAGCTTTTACGTTAAGCTTCGAGTTGCGAAGATAGATTTGAGACATATTTGAGGCAGAATCTGAGATAAGATTCTTAGATCTTATTTAGAATAAGAAGACCTAAATTCCAAGAGTCTTGAGATGATAGATACATGCTCAATAAAGTTTTGATTTCATAAAATTGAGAATTTCAAAATCTATGTTTTGTGACGTCGGCGGTTGCCGATTAAGCTCGGATTAAGAGCAAAATATTTAAAATGGTTTTTGAGGTCAAAAATATTTTAATAGTTATATTTTGATGATTATGATTTATTATTGAGTTCAAAAGCAAAGATTCAAGTAGAGATTGTTTTATTGGATAATTAGTTTCGATTTCTTGCTATAAAAACGTTATGCATTATTCTACAATATTTATTTTTAATTTCCAAAAGAAAAGTGATTTTTACCTATTAAAGAAAATGAGAAAAGAAAAAGAAAAGAAAAGGTTTCTAGAAAAGGGGTGAATAATCACCTATTTAAGAAAATTAAAAATAAATTAAATTATTTCATTATTACACAGGAAACATTGTATACGAGCTCAACCAAAACTGCTTCCAGTATACAAATCCAACACTTTTCACACTATTACTCTAATTTTCGTCTACTTTATATAAATATGTTACATAAATTATTTTTTCCCTTTTAATAGCTATGTGACATAATATAGATCTTAGATGATAGAATAAATCATAGGAAAAATAATTAAGAACAATTTTATATACTAAAGTGAAGTTATTGGATTATAACTAAAAATTAAGGATAAATTATCAAATCTTTATTCTAAAATTATTTTAATGAAGTATTATATATAAATAATGCTCTTGTACCATAAAATAAATTTCTAGTGCAAGTCTAGCCAAATTTCCCATTTTATTCTAAAATCACAAGCTTTAGAAATTAAATAACAATTTTCCTTCTACTCTTCCATTACTCTCTAAATTTTGAAATTCATATGGTATTTAGGAGATAAGATTGACCTTGATTCCATGATATTTATCATGTATTAAAGCTTGTGCAATTAAATAAATTATTTGATAAATTTCTACATACAATTTATATTTCTCGAAAATTAGGAAAGAATAGACAAAATTTTATCACTTGTGATGATTATCACTTTATTAAAGCATAAATATCATCTCTTTGGTCAACATAATTAATTACCTTATCTTATCTTTTATTAAATATCTTCAGCAAATCTTATCTTATAGAAAATGTCATTTTCAAACCTTATCTTATCTCTAAAATATCATTATCTTACCTTATCACATAAATTAAATATCTTTCATATACAAATAAAATGATATCACATCTCATCACATTAATAAAGTGATCCTACACTTGATCACAAATTAATCTTGTGTACATAACATTCCTTATGAAACTCTTAATTCTAAAAAATAATGAAGATAAAAGAGAAAATATTTCTTTTTCTTCATTAGTGTTATCCTTGTCTAGTTAATATTCCATATATATTTAAAAACAAAATTGTTTGTTATTATGATCCATTATAAGCGAAAAATTTAATAGAATTTTCTATTCACTCAAAATCGGAAATTATCGACGTTATCATTTTTATTTTTGAATTCATCGTAATCAAATTCCTTCAAAATTTCAAAAATTGGTGTTTAAATATTCGGGGTATTACAGATATGTAGAGCAATAAGGTTGTAGAAAAGAGTGGTTGGGAGAGAGACCTTACCTCATATGCCGCTACTCCGGCGGCGGATAGAATTATCGCCACTGATCCCATTGCTGGATCATTTGACATTGGTGCTCTTGATGTTCCTGCTGTTGGGCGAGGAGGACCTGCTATTGGGCCATCATGGAGGTCAGACTCCTGTCTATGTGGTCGAGAAGACCATCTATATGATCCAAACGCTCATAGATCCTGGGGTCGCCTTGGGTGGGTGGTGGGTGCAACTCACCACATGTCTCATATGCGGCCTCCTGTTCCCATTCCTCTTCCTCCGGCTCTACCTCTCCTTGCATATTTAGGTGCTGAGCCCAGCTATAGTTCGCGTCTGACATCATGTTCCAGTTGTCGCTAGGCCCTCCATTTTCGATTAAGCTGGTAAGATCAGTGTTGGGCAGTCGGAATGTGGACTGGCCGTTATTGTCGTATAGCAGCCAAAGGTAACGCTGGGAGTCTCTCTTCAGGAACGTCTGGACATAAAGGTATTGCTTGTCCAGGAAAATATCCTGAGAGATAAGATTCTCGCGAATCTCTACTCCAAAGAATTCGGCAATAGGGGTGACGAAACCCCCAATGCAGATCCTCACATTTCCTGAAACTTCGGACTACATCTGAAAATATTGGGCGAGGAACATGTCGGCGTGCATTTTTCGGCCGACTGCAGCACCAATCATGATACTCATATCTTGGGAGAGGCATGTTCCGGCATTGGTGCGGGCATGGATCGTGAAAGTGAGGAGGCGGTGGAAGTAGCGGACGGTGGGATTCCGTATCGAGCTTGCCTTTGCCCTCGTGGCATCATAGTATGGAATATGCTCCACTACTGAATTAATAAACAACGGCCACATATCGAGGGCCGAGTCTTCTATATCACCAATATATCTACCATCAGGGACGCCGTTGATTATTTCATTCAGCTCGTCTACCGTGAGCCGCCGGGGCTAATTGACCCACTGGAAAGTAATATAGTCTGGCGACCCATGCGTCTTGTGGACATACAAGGTCGATAGGAACTCCAGTGTGAGGATCCGGTATGTCAAATAGTTTACCGTGATGACAGAATAAAGATCGGATTGCTCGGCCAGCCACGTGACATCGTTGGCTATCCCTATTACTTCACAGGTTTCGATGCACATAAATCTGCAATGTCGGTGCTTCAGTTGCACCAACCTCCTCCATCTGTCCCTAGCGGCGGGACTCGGCAAATGCACTCCAAAGTTCAAGGGGTGAAACTCATTTATCGTTTTCCCATGTGAGGAAGAAACGGGCTCCTTCCCCTTTCGCTTGCTTCGGATGTACGCGGCGGCATATTGTACCTAAAAGATATTTCAATGTTAGTTCATGTATACCATCAAAAGATTCAAAACAAACGTCAACCCAATTCAATATGTAGCTCCCCCAACTTGGAATTAACTAAATTCTCCTCCTCCATAATAACATAGGTTCATATTAGGCATAACAATGGAAAGATTACACACATATCCTCAAAACCCATCATATGGTGAAATATAGACTGGTTGCGATCTCCCTAGCGACCGCTAGGGTGGTCGCGAGGGACGGGTTAGCGACCGCTAACGAGCTCGCGGCCAGGCTAGCGGTCGCTAGTCGCGGCGGAACAACTAGGGTTTTTCGATTTGGCTCACAAAACAACAATGCAAGTGAAATAATCCAACAATATACTTAAATGATCATAAATACACCTAACAAAGTAAGAAGCATGCTCAAAAACCATAAAAATCTAGCAATATATGTTCTAGTTCATAAACCCTTCAATATTCCACAACAAGAAGAAAACAATCAGTCAAACTCTTCTAATTCGTGCTTACAAGCTTAAATCAAAGAAGAATTGAACATATGAAGCATACCTTGATTGGAAGAGACTTGGAAAGCACAAAAGAGTGAAGAACAAGGGTTTGAGAGCTTGAGTGTATGTTTTTGCTGAGATGTGCGTGTGTGTGTGTGTGAAAAATGAGGGGAAGAGGTTAAAAATTGATCACATTATTTTCTAACACGAAAACATGCAAATAGATGGGTAAGTCGAGTATCGTATCCACAGGGATTGTAACGCGAAAACACGAAGCTAACTCAACAATCGTCATCATTATCCAAGAAACGAATTTGGTTTTGGAAAGGTTTGTGACTTCGAATATTTAATTCAAATAAAAAAGAAACAAAACAAATAAAACAAAAGCGAAAAAAATCAAAGAGATAAATAAACTAAGAGACGGTTACTAGGGATGTATTAATCCTACCCACAGCTTATATTTATCCTGCTTTCTATTAACCACTTTTAATCCAGTCAAGATGGAAGATCACATATGTAACCAACAATTTCAGTTACGACAATTGTGGTAGTGGATTACTAATTTCCTATTACTTTTACGTCTCTAGGTGAAAATTAGCAACTCCAAAAAAATCACAAATAATATGCTTCCTACGAATGTTCCTATCTCAGCTACGACTCAAGGCTTATCCGTATTGTGCATTCAAGATCGATTGACAATTAAAACTGTTAAGTATCCAACTGGCAACTAGATATGCATCAAGATTAATCAGAAATTAACACATGATATTTAGCACCAAGAATCACAAATCAATGCCTGGAAGGTAAATAGCAAATAGCAGGAATTACTACAATTAGGATGAAATCATACAAACCCTAGGACTAGAACATGAATTTAGCTAGACATAGAAATCGAAATAAAATATGAATGAATCATAGAAATAATAATTGAATAGATTAAACCCGTAATGTAGCATCTTAAGAAAAATCTAGGGTTCGAATCCAAACCCGAGAGGTAAACGGATAAAATCTGAATTCCTTCAGACGAAAACGTTCCAAAGCGATTACAAAGCGTTAATGTAGCGTAGAATAACGATAAACAAAAGCCTAGGTGAATAATAATCAAAACTAGAATGAAATAAAGACAAAGTATGCTAAAAACTGAGTAAAAACGTGTAGAGATGAGAGAGGGGTGCCAATGCAACTTAGGGGTATATATAGGCAATGGGCTTCGCGCTAGGCCACCGCGCTACGGCGTCAAGCTAGCGATCGCTAGTCGTGAGTCAAGAGGTTTCTTCGATGAGCTCGCGCCGTGTTCGTGGTCACGTGAGTTTGTTTAGCGGCGAGCTAGCGATCGCTAGCTCGGTCGCGAGTTTTTAGACAGCAGCTTTTTCGGAGTCTCTCGCGGGCAGGCTCGCAATCGTTGGCTTTGCCTAGCGGCCGGCCTAGCGGTCGTTAGGTCGGTCGCTAGTTTTCCTCCAGAATGTTTTCGCCCGAGCTCGCGGCCGGGCTAACGGTCGCTAGGGTGGCCGCTAGCCCCTGTTCTTTTCCGTCTTTGGTGCGTGCTTCGCTTCGTGTTTCGATTATCATCTTAAATGCCTACAAAACACCAAAGAGGAACCCAAGAGCAGTATCTTCCAAAAATAGCTAAAAGCATTTAAATCAACTATATAAACGCACTTAAACTGATCTAAAATTATCTAAATAAATCATGAATAAACGAGTAAAAAACGCGTTTATCAAACCCCCAAACTTAAAAAATTGTTTGTTCTCAAACAAAAATAAAGACACAACGAAAGATCAACGAGCGTCAGCAAAGGTGGTAGCTATAACAGGCCTCAGAAATCTTTCAAAGTTCAAAATCAACAGCACACATGAAGACATTAGTCAACTCGACAATGTACAACAATTGAAAGCAAAATCTTATTCAATTCAACCCTAATAAAGGCATGTGTATAATATAGTGTACACTCAAACTCAGAAGAAAATTCAGGACGTGTATACACTCAAAGATCAATGTCATGCAAAATCTTACCATATGCTTGCCATTTCTCTAATATCTCCACCACATCAAATGCGTTCAAATTAGGATCAAAAAGGTCTTTTCATAGGTTGTAATGTATGCACATTGGTTAAGGTATGGTGATATATGGCTAAGTAACTCAAATACGATTCCAAGCAACCCCCATTTATACTTTTCAAAATATATGGACTTTGTCCATTTCCCTTTTTCTTTCCAACATGCTAAATCAACATTCATTAAACTTGAAATACCTATATTTTGATGAAAATCCCTTTATGCTCACATTATTCATATCATTTTTCTTTTTTTTCTTTTTAATAGAGCTTTAGGGTCCATTCTTTTCCATAGAGGTACCATTCTTTTCCATAGAGGTACCATTATTTTCCACACAAGTACCATTCATTTCCATAGAGGTACCTCTCTATCTTTTAACCCGACGTAATCCATCAAATTATTTTACCCCCTTGATTCCCATATCCATCCTCACCTCCATCATCCAATTAACAAAATAATAAGGTCTAATAAAGGCTCAAAGTAGGCGACAAATGGTATATATATAATTGGGTTAGTGTATGGGTAAAATCGTGGTTCAAAAAGATGGTCTTTATTCCTTTCCATATTTGAAACACATATTGCAATCTCGACACAGAAAACATGGCAAGTTTTAGAAGAAAATTACATGCACGATATCACAAAATTAAAAGGAACTGTAACATGATGTTTATACAATGAAGCTCAAGTCTCACGGTTTAAGAAAATGGTGAAATCAACAAGCTAAACAATCTCAAGTTATCCATGCGTCGTCTTCTAACACATCATGTGCACTATCAACATATTTTTCAGAAAATTTCTATCATCATTGGCCACATAGGTTAACACTTTTCACTTAGGCTCGTTGATCAACATACACAAAAACAAAAGCAAAAGACACAAAAGCCCAAAACATAAAAAATTTACAAGACAAAGCAAAAACATGAAAAGGACTCATAACCAACCAAACTCGTCTACTCTCCCCAAACTTATTGTGAAATGTAGAGCAATAAGGTTTGCAGAAAAGAGTGGTTGGGAGAGGGACCTTACCTCATATGCCGCTACTCTGGCGACGGATAGAATCCTTGCCACTGATCCCATTGATGCATCATCTGATGCTGGTGCTCTTGATGCGCCTGCTGTTGGGCGAGGAGGGCCTGCTGTTGGGCCATCATGGAGGTCATGCTCCCGTCTATATGGTCGAGACAACCATCTATCCGATCAAGGTAAAAACTGAGGTAAAAGCAGGAGGGATGCGACAATGCACGTCCAGGGGTATATATAGGCAATAGGCTGAAACCCTAATTCGCGCCAGGCCACAACACCTAGCGGTCGCTAGGTCGGTCGCTAGTTGTGAGTCAGTCACTTTCTTCGATGAGCTAGCGGCCAGGTTCGCGATCACGTGAATTGCCTCACGGCCGAGCTAGCGGTCGCTAGTCTTAAAACAAAGTTTTTTTGGAATATCTCACGGGCAGGCTCGCAGTCGCTAGCTTTAGTCCAGAATGTTTTCCGCCTGAGCTCGCGGTCGGGCTAGTGGCCACTAGCCTCTTGAAAATTATCGTCTTTGGTTCGTGCTTCGTCTCGTGCATCGATTATCATCTTAAAAGCCTACAAAACACCAAAGAGGAACCCAAGAGCAATATCTTCTAAAAATAGCTAAAAGCATTAAATCAACTATATAAACGCACTCAAACTGATCTAGAATCATCTTAATATATCATTAATAAACGAGTAAAAAGCGCGTTTATCATAACCCCTAGGTAGATTTGCTTTTACTTATTTACTTTTCCGTATTTTAATTCCTATTCGTTCCAAAACCCCTTTTGGTATTAGAGTGTTTAGGATTTACCGCTTTTTGTATGTGATACGAGCAATAAGCCCTGTTAAGTTTTCCTTGAGAGACTTCTTTGGGTTAACTTTCACTCTACGATTACCTCATTCGATTATGAGTCAATTAAGAGTACACTTTTAGTTAAAACAAATTTTGGCACCGTTACCGGGGAAAAAAATTGGCGTATTGTTTGTGTTGATTAATTTATGTGTTTCTTTTTGTTTCTTTTTGTTATACTCCAGTTGCGTGTGATCTATTTTGTTTGAGTGTTGTGTATGCTAGGTCGTCGCAATCTCAATAGACCGTTTGCTACCCCGCTGGACAACACTCGTAAGCTTAAGAGATCGCTTCTCCCGGAACTGGAAGAATATTGTGCCACTTCTATGAGTGGTGAACAGTCAGAGTGGATAATCACAGATAATCCCCACTGAGAGAAATGGGTGAAAATGAACGAGCTCTGCGTGATTTCTATAGTCCAGTGATTGGGACTACTACCTCCCCTATTGTACTTGGACCAGCAGCTCGTGATTATGAGCTTAAGCCGAATCATTTCTCACTCACGCCTACATTTCATGGGCTTGCTAGTAAGGATGCTTTGGGTTTCATCAGAGAATTTTGTTCGATGTTGCAGTCCTTCTCGCTGGGAGGACTAACTGAAGACCAGCTGAAGATGCATTGTTTCCTGTATACCCTGAAGGATAGGGCAAAGTCCTAGTTTCTGGCGCTCCCCGCCAACTCTCTGCAGAACTGGAATGTCATGGCATATAAGTTTATGACTAAATACTACCCAAATAAAACACTACTACAAATTTACCTTTTCTCTACACTTCATAGACTACGCTTTTCCTTTAAAATCGTAGTCTATAGGTATAGACTATGCTTTTTTATCAAAACCATAGTCTATGTGCGAATTTTTTTGAAATATAGACTACGGTATACTTAATATGCGTAGTCTATACCAAGTAATGACTACGCTTAACAAAAGCGTAGTGTATGTGCGTGTTTTTTTTACACCCAATACACTACAGTTTATAAAAAGCGTAGTCTATGTGCATAAATTAAAAATAATAAAAAAATTTACAAGCGTGAGATTCGAACTCACGACATGTGAGTAAATTAACATATGGCTTAACCATTTGCACCAACAACTCAATATCTATCATGCTAGACTTTATTTATACTTATATTTACAAGTAGAACCTGAATTTACATAGGAAATCATTTATTTCGGACTTGGTAAAATTTTCCCATCCTTCAATTCACTCCCGCCCTTCACTCCCGCGTGACCAACACTCACTCTTTCTCCTTGCCGCCGCTCACTGTTGTTCCATCGCCGCCGCTGTCATCCGCCGCACTCCCCATTCTCTTCCGTCGTCGCCGTCGCCGCCGCCGCTCGGTGAGTTCTCGCTCTTTCTGCCATTCAAAGTTCTCTGCCATTTTTCAGTGGTTAAGACAACACGTTTTATTTTTCTAATTACTTTATCGATTAATATTTCAGTGTTTAATAGTCACCATATATGTGTCGATGTTCTTTGATTATATCTTTATTATACATGGCGTTAATTGTAATGTACAGGGGAATTTCTTTACAAAAAATTAGGTTTTACTTACAACTGTAAATAGGTTTTAATTTTCATGAATTCTTGTTCCCCTTCTGTAGCAAGAAAGTTAAGCGTGAAGAGGATTCCTCACTTGTGTTCGTTCCTTGCATTGCAGTGCATGCATTCTGCCTAGACTTTTCAGGTGGGGAGTGTTATGAATTGTTTCATGCTTGCATTTTTTCAGTAGGCGACAGTGTGCAACATTGGACTCTTCACTACTTTGGCGATAGAACTATAAATAAATATTAAATATCCGATAAATTTTAACATTATATCTAGAAGTATTTTCTTTTCTCATGAACTTGGGCCCCGACGTTTAACCAATTATTTTTGGTTGTGTATGTGACCTTTTGAAAAATCAGGAGTTATTTGTTGTTACTGGAAATTTAAAAAGGATGGAAAATTTGCACTGAGATCCAAGTATTGTGCGAACATTGGACTCTATGGTTTTTCACCTGACCACTCAAGAAATTGGATAGATACAAGAAGAGATTGGTGCAGAATCTTTACATCCCACCAAGAATTAAAATAACATGTGTGATATGGTTTTAATAGTTTTGTCTCGGTGAGTCTGAACTTGAGGGTTTACCATGTTTTTGTGATGCCATTACGTCTCTACGTGGTAAAGGCCAGGCTTCGGCCAGTTATTGCTTAAATCTTCTACAAGAAGATTGCAGATGACTGGTGTGATAGTTATTATTAGCTACAGATATAGAGAGTGAAATTTATTTGGAGTAGGAGCAGTTTTGCTATGGTGGTTTAATTGTTGCTTACCAAAGCTAGTCTTTTGTCAAAATGCGGTCCTAGCTTAAGGGTGATATTATTGCGCTTTGAAAGGGATAATAATATTATTTATGAACTTCTGCTATCTTATATTCTTGTTGAATTCTCTCAATGAAGTCACTATCAAACACTAATCATGAAATCTCTATGCTTGATGAAGATTGTAAGAAGTGATGGAAGTGATTTTTAACGACTTTTTGGTTGGTATTTTTCATATATTTAAATCGAAAAATATTGTTGATCATAGATTAGCTAGGTATGATAAACCTAGTAATTTTGGGATGATTTGGGTCGTAGATTACCCTTCATGAAGCTATAGATTCTGAATAAAACATTTATGGTTTACTTTAAAAAAAGTTATGATTATAAATGTCTGATATTTTTCATGATACATCAATCTACTTTCGTATCTTCCACGATTTACATGCGCTTATTAGTTTACCAAATGTTTGCAATTTTTTTCTACTTATGTGTTTTAAACAGCCCGGGAAGTCTTTGACTGGAATCTACTATGTTGGTTATAAACAAAAGGTCAAATTTTTAGGAAACACCCAATTGGTACCACTTGTTGAAGAACTGGCTTATCAGACTATGACTTCACTGCTATTTCCCCAATCACTTTAAAATATAACACTACGAAAAATTACTGCACTGATGCCTTTTCTCTTGGATAGAGTATAATATTTTGATATAAAGGTAAAGTCTTTATTCTTTGATTCATATTGTCTTGTGGCCTCATTTAGGTTAAAATCCTTCCCTAAAATGTGAAGGACTTAGTTGTTTCTCTTATCAAATTAGTTTAGCTTTAGAATAGTGTTTTCCCCAACAAAAGTGATAAAACAAAGGTTTATTGAAGTGGTGGGCACTAGGCAGCAAGACTAGCATGATCTCTGTACACTAGTTGCTAATACATTTTAACAATATTTCTCGCTAAAATGGGGGCATGAAATGCAGATATCAAGGCATTGGGATAAGGATAGAAGACGACGTTCTCATCACGGAGTCAGGATATGAGGTAAGGTTTGAGTGAATATCGAAACTACAATCCAGTCTGCTGATTACTCCACCACATTTTGCCATGTACTTTTGTATAATTTTAAGTAACTGTTTCTAGTAAGTCTTTAAGTTCATAGAGTTTATGTTTGACATAGTCATTAGTCTGCTATGGTTGTGGTCTTGAGGTTCTCATTTTTTCTTTTGTGGGGGCACGTACTTTCTGCTTCAGTACCAAAAGAAATTAAGCACCTGGAATCATTGCTAATACACTACTACAAAAACCACTTTTCTTTCTTATAGGCTACGCTTTTTGTGGCGTAGTCTATAGATAGACTACGCTTGATCAAAAGCGTAGTCTATGTGCTAATTTTTGAAGTATAGACTACGCTTAACAAAAGCGTAGTATAAATCGTAGTCTATAGTGGTATAGACTACGCTTAAAAAGCAGTGTATGTGCGTGTTTTAATAAAAAGCGTAGTCTATGTCATAAAAAAAAAAAAAAAAAAAAAGGTGAGATTGAACTCACGACACGTGAGTTATTAACCTATCACTTAACCATTTTCACCAACAATTCAATATCTCTCATACCGGACTTTATTTATATTTATATTATAATTAGAACACGAATTTACAATATTTGCCTCATTTATTTCGGACTTGAACGCCCCGCCTGCTTCACTCCCCCCCGACGACGATATCGCTTTTTTTCTCCTCGCCGCCACCGTTGTTCCATCGCCGCCGCCATCCGCCGACTCCACATTCTCTTCCAAATGCGCGCCGACGCCGCCGCCTTCGGTGAGTTCTCTTTCTTCCCAAATGCAATTTTGTCTTTTTAGAGATGCGCAGCAGAGAGAATGAGAGAGGAGTTCTCCATTCAATTTCCTCCTCCCAAACCGCCGCCTACCTCCAAACTCGCTTGAAACCATGTCTCCAACCACCACACGCCTCCTCCTAATCCTCTCCCTTCTCTGCGTATTTTACTAGATGTAGATTCCACGTAGATGTGTATTTTGATATGGAAGTATGAAATTTATCAAGAATAACAATTGATATGTATGTTCATCTCGCATAGATATGCTTGTCTCTTACATTCTTGCGGATAATATGATTTTGATTTAATATTTGTTGTTTGCGAATTCTAAATCGCTTATATAGCTTCTTGTGGATTTATTTTACAATTGTATGAATTTATTTGTAGAAACTCACCCAATTCACATTATTTTTCACTATATCTTGTTTGTTTCACTAAGCGATGTTTCAATTTCGTCATTGTTCACTCATGCAATATCTGACTCTTCACCGATGTTGCTCCCAAGACTTGTGAAAATTTTCGCAAGACTTTCAGACCGGTAATTTGCTTCATCTTGATATGTATGCGTATCATACTCCAAAGACTCCTAAACTCGAACATGCATGGGTCCCGATTTTTCTTTATTTATGTAACTCGCCCTATCTTTCCTCAATTCAACGACCTTTCATGATTGATGGGTTCTTGAAGTCGTGAGGTCGCTATCACCCCATTGTCAAACAATATGTTAAATAAGTTTTCTTGAGATGTCTCTGTTTGATTCTCCAATCTGCTTCATTAGTCGATATTGGCGTCCTCATTTTTGCTTTGTGCATTTCTTGGAGAGAAAAGGCGTTAGTGTTAAACCGGAAAACCACTACACTATAAAGGAACATTTTCCATCAGATTATTAAAGGATATGTGGCTCGGTATGTTATCTACTTTACGAAAATTTTCTCAAATGCTTAATGATATGAGCTCTATTTGATGTATTTCAGACCGCCATTGTATTGGTTGGGCATCAATGAGAAGTGGCTTTTGCTTTTAGTCGCTTATCCTTGTTTATCCCGTGTGGTGATGTTCACGATCGCATTTCTTGTGATATAGTTTTAAGGTTGTACTTATTGAATTGTCCATTTTATGATTCTTTGAAACTTGCTTAAAAGCACCGGATGCACTATCTTTGTAGTTATTTTGTTTTGACACTTTAAATTATTTTGCGAGGAGGGACTTTCTTGAAAGATGGTAAGTTATAGGCATTGACGTTATACATGCCATCGTTTCTCTAAGGATGCCTTAGTGAATTTATTTTAACTTTGCAGAAAATATGGGGAAAGTATATATGATGGAAAGTTTCCAGGTATGAAACTATTATTGGTTTCACCTTTTATTTTCTAGTTTACATCTGGTGAGAACTGATAATACATAGAATAAGCCATGCATATCGACACTTTGAAATCAATATTTGCACCGCAAGATCGTAAAATGCATAGCACTTGCATATGTTTTCTTTTATCAACTTCTTTTGTCTTGAGAACAAGTGGATTTCCTTTCTATCGCTGTGAAGGTTGGGGATGACTTTGACCTTATTCTCGGTGCATTGGAGCTTCGGTTCAAATGAGAACAATTGTTTTCTCTTAATATGGTAGGGAATGTAAATGTTCTTGCCTGCCTTGTTTGGCATATATTTTCTTATGGAACATACGGCTTGGTTTAAGTATCCAGACAATGTTCCTAATTTATATGGGTTCCCTTTTTAAGGTTTATCATACCTCAACCTTTAAGATTATTGTAATCGAATAAGGATTGGCTTCAGTGCCAAAGATGCATGATTGTCGCTCAAAGATCATGCCAAGTGATGATATGGGAAGTTAATGCAAAATTGATTATTAGAGTTGATTAACCTTGGTCTGATGGTTGTCCTTCATACTAGCCATCTACTGCAAACTCTAGGTGATGTAGAATCTAATTTATTTGGCGATCATTACCAACTTCTGTGGGCTATGTGATCTTTCAATTTGAAGTCAGTCAAACCATTTACATATGTTATTGTTCTTGAAAGTCGACCAAAGTCGATCATACTATTGACCGAATAGTAACATAGATTTGTAGTCCTATTTTAAGCGCAAAATATGTTGGGATGATTGATATGTGATATTTGACATTCTGGTTATGATTTTTTAGCTTTCTGGGTATGATTTTTAATGCTAGTTATAACAGTTGGCTGCTTAAGATGCAATAATGAATCAGTTGCTATTTTCTCGGATAATGCGGATATTATGTCACATGGATCATAAGATTACATCTAAAGGTGTCAAAAAGTATGTAAGTAAGTGTAAATTATGTTGTCTGCTCAAGTGTGGATCTTACCAATATGTGCATTTTACTTTTGTCGCATTGATTTGGTTATGCATATTGCTTGTATGATTGAGGTTGCATAGAATTTTGGTGCCCATGTTGCTTTCTTTCTTTATATATTGGTGCTGATTTTAAATTTATACCACCTTTCGGGGTTTCGATTTCCATAACATCATTTTCATGTGGCATATTTGTATAAGAATTCTTTTGCGAATTTTCGAGATTGAGCAGAATTGCTTCTAAAACTGCTTTTATGTTTTCGGATGAGTCCCCAAACCGAGGCATGATGGCCTGGTTTGTTATCTATGGCTATTGTCGATCGTGATGAGCGGGGCTCTCTTGATGTCACCTTTAAGGTCGATCATCACCTTGATAGGTTTTCATTCTAATCTTTCAAATGTTGGATTCAATTCTACGGGTACTTGTTAATTTCTTAAAGATGAAATGATTTCTCTTAAGGTGCGAGAGGTAGTGAGTATTTAAATGGAGAGATATTGGTGCGAGTCATATGTGGAGTGTTTTATATCTCCTATTGATCCTCCACGAATATCTCAGATGTTTCACTTAACTAGCGTGAGAAAGTTGAAATTTATCTACTTTAATCTACGGATCGAGCATCTGATAGCTCAGATATCTCTTTTACTACATATTTTTATTCAGCAAATCATATTTCTTTTCTCTAAATCCAAACAACGTTGTAAAAAACTTGAGGCGTAACTGAGGCACTATCTCTTGGCGAGGCGAGGCTGTCTGAGGCATAAGCCTCGATTTTTTTTTGGAAAAGAGCCTAGAAAACAATAAATAGAGCACCAAATATCAAATTTAATATTTATCTCTTAAAAGCATCAAATTAAAGCCATAAAATGTTCATAGAGGAGAGGAGATGAAGGCTGCTTGTTCTGTTTTTTTTTTTAATGTTGAGAGCGAGATGAGAGAGACGTTGAGAGGAGAAAAGGGCGTTGTTGTTCTGTTCTTTTTCCTTTTCTTTTAACATTGAGAGTAGAGGAGATGAGGTGTCTTTGTTTACTCTTTCTTTATGTGTTTTTAATTTAATTCTCGCTAGGTTAAAAGTTTAAACGACTATTGGGCTTTAATTTAGATTTAACAAATTGGGCTTTTTATTAATTTTGTTTGGGCTCTAAACTTAGCCCAAAGCAGTTAAAACCTAGTAAATTTTACAATTGGAAATATATTGTCAACACGTAAGATCGACTCCTTTAATTCCTTCTTTTCTTTTCGTGAATTGGAAATTATTTGTTGGGTTTTGAGACAATTGTTAGGTTTTAGTGGATGAGAGTGGTTCCATGGTTGTGGTTTATCTAGGTTTTGTTTGGTGTTGTTGTAGTAATGTGATTTGAGACTGGAATGTTATTGTTGCATTGTGCGGGACCTGCTTGAGTGCCACCGCTGAATCGAACTAGTTTTATTTAGTAATCTACTATGTTGCTCTGCTTGAGTGCTTTAGGTTTGTTATCCTTGAACTATTGAGAGGTAGAGCCTGACAGTCTTCTAGAGGATTTCTTTTGGAGGGGGGTCTAAGTTAATCAAAAGCCATTATTCAAAGAGTAATAGTCAAGTTTTACACTGTAAAATGCATAATAGGATTGCTAAACTCTTGAAATCGGCGAGGTGATAATTAGGAAATGGCCTTGTTCCTAACTTCTCTTTATTCACCGCAGTTAACCAACGCAATATTGGGAATGTATAGAACTACATAAACAGACTACAAAAGGCAATCTTGCAACAATAGGTGACACAAGCACACAACACAAATATAAGAGGTCTATGAGCGTGCATGTCATCCGTCATACTTCATCACAAGAGAGCATCTCGGATCTATGACTAGGACATAACCCACCGGTGGCTCTGTAAGAGCTCGTTTAATGAGCTTATGATATAGCTAAGATTATGTTTACGGTTAAGTAGCGGTAGTGTAGTTGAATTTTCTGGGATTTAACTAATATTTGGGGTTGTTTTCAGCATATTACTACTAGATCTGATGACTTGAGTGATTCTGATGTTGCTGTTTCTCATTAAAATACAGTAAATACTATATTCATTTTATTATATGTATGTTTGTCCCCTTTGTGGTTTCGGAAATGCAGTTCAATTTGGGTGTCTTATTGTAGGTTCCGATTTCAATGCTTATTTAATTATTTGCAGTAAGCTAATTGGCATAGGTATTGGCAATATTTGATGGATGAACTATTGTTGGTGTATTCTTCATCTGGCATCTGATCTAGCTTCTTATTCCTATGGCAATCTCAGACACAATTGTAACAAGGAAACTAGGACGGCTAAAAGGATGTTGTTGCTGACCCTCTTCTTTCATTTGTGCACACACTCAGTAGAATATAATGTTGACTTTTGACAGGGAAACATGCAGTCCTAGAAGTGCTTAGGGATAGAGGTATCCAATAACATCCTTTAGTTTATTGTTTTACTCACAAGATCACAAATAAAGAGTTGGAAGTTCTTTTAAGCAGGAAACTAAAATTATGAACTTGATCTTGATGCATCGAGCTTCAAGTAGTCGCCCTATCTTACGGGAAGTCTATGGAAAGCATAGTTTACAATAGAATCTATAATATCGTCCTAATGAAACATAATTTTAAAGTTTGAGATTCAAGTCGAGCATAGTTGAGTTGGATGATTTCTGCTCTGAGTGTTGCGGTTCCGATAGGAAACTTCCGTGCAACATCAAATCTGCTGCTCTTTCCGGTGTGCCATGCGGCGTGCTATTCCAAATCTCGTGTTAGCCTCACTCAACCTGGATATAGTTGTATTTCGCCTCTACGGGTTTGTGCACAAGGAATGGGCTTGGACCCCGAGTGATCCGAACATGGAAGCACGGATAGCATGGGCGATGCCATCATTGCCATCATTTTGTGTGATTGGTAATGTCGCATCGCGCCTCTTTCCTTTGTGAGCATTCTGGTGTCCACCCAAGGCTTGTGAGCTGTAGAACTTACGCATGCAGAAGTTGCAAGAGAAAACCTTGGCTGAAGCAAGTCTTGATTGTACCTCAGGTTCTTTGGATGCTCGTGATGGATCCCCTCCGAGGCTCAAATTCAACCACTCTCCTGGATTCAATTCTGGTATGCCTTGATCACCAGTTTCTTCACTTGGCATCTTATTTTGTTGTAGCTGCCAATTCCTTCCTCGGAGAAATCTTCTCTTCCCAAGTTAGTTCACTGGTTGGTGTTGAAAGCACAGAGGTGAATGGAGGTAATCTGTTGAACCCTTCTCTTCTGACTCTCAAATTGGTTCTATATATGAGGGATGGAATAATTTGAGACTGACAAGATGAAGCATGTGGTATAAGACATCTTAAATTTATCATATGTCTCTTCACTGTCCCCACCAGTTGATGCTTGGGTCTTCCCAAGAGGGATGGTTACGTCATCTTTAATCGTTGCCTCTGTCAAGTTTAAGATTCCCCACTCACCATTTTTTTCTCCTTATCTGTTTAAAGCACTTCAACTTTACTTGGTTTCTATTGGATCGTTTAAAAGTAAACTAATGTTGCCACTCCTATGACATTTCCACTTCCAGTCAAATCAAATCCTTATTATTTTCTTTTATACGCCATGATTTGAGCAACTTCAAATTTATTTCAACTTTATCTGATTGATGATCTTGATCTGCTTTAGAAAACCTGATCTTAAATCAAAAGTTCTCGGAATAAATTTCAGCTATTATTCTGGATCTCTTGTGGTAACTTTTCTTCCATGTTTTTCTCTTAGGTTGACATGTGTTTTTAAAAGCTCGAGGCCGGTAAGTATGAAGTATAATGGAGATGGAACTCACTTATAAGTGTGAGTGAATAATAGTTTGATCTAGAATATAGATGTGGGGAGCTAGCTAGTGGTTGTGAAATTATATTGCATTTTGATATTCGATCGATAAAAGTCTAAATCGAAAGTGGTGGGTCCGGAAACTTGGAAATAATGGTTTAAATAGTAGGAAAAATAAAATAAAATAAAAAGGATTTGTGGGTATCTTAAGCAAGAGTTATTTAGTTTTATCCGAGAACATGAGGTTCGAGGTCTTGGCAGTTCTTGTGCGTTTGGGCCTTGATGAACCGTGTGCTTTGATCGAAACTTTTCACCTTATGTGTTAGATAAAGAGAGGAGAAAGCCTATTATTACACATTTTATGTTGTTGATATTTGTTAATATCGCAAATGCTTCGATCGACTCTCTTTGTTTGTCCTTAGAATGGATAAATCACCAAAGGAAAATTTATTTTATATCTTGTCATAGAGCATGTATTTGTGTATCGCAATACTCAAGAACTTATAAAAAGTTCGCCACAATGTCGCATGTCTGCCCGGGAGGAAATTGCATGTATTTGCAAATCATCCCTATTAATTCAACTTATAAAGAAGTCGTATTTGTATTTGTGTAGAGCATGTATTTATCATTGCGGTAATAGTCTTGCACATCTTGTCATAGAGCATGTATTTTCTATAAAAGGTTCCCTTTGTTCTTGTGAATTTGGGTGGATGAAAAATAAAATCAATTGACTAGTGTAAATTTTGGAAAAAGTGACGAGTGTCGATTTTAAAACTTTTTCTGTTTCTCTTTGTAATTTGCTTCTTATCTATTTTTCAATTATTATCAATCTTTTTATGTAGATCTAGATGGAAGCTTGCTCTAGTACAACCCTTATCTTAAGTTTTTGAAGTTGAAAATAATTTATGAATTGTTCAATACATGTTTCATGTAGGTTTGCACCGATACTATGATCGTCATTGTCTCATTGTCTTAACAGTGAAAGCCTTGACCGATCTTTGGACTCATTTAAAGCGCAATTGTTGTTGTGGTTCCATTTCTTTACGTTCACATGTAAGATAAACATTTCATTTCTTTAATATAATCATTTTTTCATACAAGAGTGCTAATATTCTATTTTGAATTGTTAATAGTTTCAAAATCGGTCTTACTCTCAAGAGGACATTGATGAAGTTCGCGTTGAATGGGCAAATTTCACGCTTCTTCACATATAGTCTTGTGATGTTTTAGTTGTAAGTTATTGATCTTTTGAATTATTTTGTCTTGTGTTATGGAGAATACGGTCTTATTGTTTTGTTAAGTGATGTGCATAGTATTTTTGTATAGTGATTTTGTAGTGTAATGAAAGCAGTTGTATATTTTTGTATAGTGATTTTGTAATGTAATGAAAAGCAGTTGTATATTTTTGAATAGTGATTTTGAGCGTAGTCGCAAGTATATTTTAATCTCATTTGCTTGTGCGTTATTAATTATGCGAGGTTTAAATAAAGAAATTAACTACGGTTGAAATTGAAAACCGTAGTTGTTATTAAATTGAAACTACGGTTGTTATTAAAATAGAAAAGCGTAGTAAATTTGGCATTAAAACCGTAGTAAATAAACTCAAAACCGTAGTTAATACATATAGACTACGCGTAAAAGCGTAGTGTATGTGCGAAATTTTGTGTAGTTCATGGGTATAGACTACGCGAAAAGCGTAGTCTATGTGCGGCGTGAGTCTATGGTGGGTATAGACTACGCAAAAAGCGTGGTGTATGTGCGAAATTTTGTGTGATGCATGGGGTATAGACTACGCGTAAAAGCGTAGTCTGTGTGCGGCGTGGTCTATGGTGGGTATAGACTACGACAAAAAGCGTAGTGTATGTGCGAAATTTTGTGTAGTTTGTGGGGTATAGACTACGAGTAAAAGCGTGGTCTATGTGCGGCGTCGTAGTCTATGGTGGGTATAGACTACGACAAATAGCGTAGTGTATGTGCGAAATTTTGTGTAGTTTGTCGGTATAGACTACGCGAAAAGCGTAGTCTATGTGTGCGGCGAGTCTATAGTGGGTATGGACTACAAAAAGCGTGAGTGTGTCTTGCGCCATTTTCTCTACACCACTTTTGTCTACGCTCTAACACGCACATAGACTACACATATTATGTGTAGTCTATACTGATTTTTCTAGTAGTGATAATTTGTCTTATGGGATGGGGATGGAAACATGTAATGCCATGTACGGATTTTAGTTGAGCACACCGATAACTCAGCTGGTGGATGAAATGAATTCAAGATAGTTGCTGACAATACAAATACTGCAATCAAGGTGAAGTTGGTTTTTAGCCCTCTTGATTTGTTTAATTTTCTGACAATACAAATACTGCAAGAAATAATGCCTTCACTGCATTGGTATCACTTGTTGAAGAACTGGCTTCCAATAATTGCAACTTTGTCCGTTCTTCTTCTATGACTTGCAAAACATGATGGCACAAATTAGGATTTCGCATCTCATCCTTGTCTGAAACACAAATCCCTTTTCCTCCTCACTTAATATCTTTAAATTTGTAGTCAAAACTCCAAAGCACTGGCTTGATAATAATTGCAGGGAAGAATAGAGTAAATAGTGAAAAAACACCTAAAAAATAAAAAGAGAGTTGCAGAGTGCGTGCTGTAGTTTAATAGGAGAGTGATTGATGAGAAAGAAAACCAGAAGCAATCTATGTAGTATGTTCTGTTGCAAATTCTATGTATAAACTATACTAAATTTCAAAAAGATACAGTATGTTCTGTTGCAAATTCTATGTATAAACTATACTTGGAATTGTGATGTTGTTACTGCATTGCCATGAACATAATGTTTGAGCATTCTTGACATCGCTTATTGTACTTTGAAATGTGTGTATTTGTAGTAGTATCTAATTACTATTAATTTCTTGAAGGGCAATTTTTATGTTTAATGCAAAATTGGAGAAAAGAGGGAAGAAGCAACCAACTTGGAAAATTGTAAAGGTATTTTCATTTATCAAATCACATTTGTTTTATGTTGGATTTCATATACATCTACATGTTGCTAATATTTGATATTTTAAAAAGTGTCCAAGACAACCCGATTCCAAGCAATGCGGGTTCTTTGTACCACGCTTCATGAAAGATATAATTGAAGAAGTTATGAAGATTGGTTCCATTTCTTTACGTTCACATGTAAGATAAACATTTCATTTCTTTAATATAATCATTTTTTCATACAAGAGTGCTAATATTCTATTTTGAATTGTTAATAGTTTCAAAATCGGTCTTACTCTCAAGAGGACATTGATGAAGTTCGCGTTGAATGGGCAAATTTCATGCTTTTTCACATATAGTCTTGTGATGTTTTAGTTGTAAGTTATTGATCTTTTCAATTATTTTGTCTTGTGATATGGGATACGGTCTTATTGTTTTGTTATGTGATGTGCATAGTATTTTTGTATAGTGATTTTGTAGTTGTAATGAAAGCAGTTGTATATTTTGTATAGTGATTTTGTAGGCGTAATGAAAGCAGTTGTATATTTTGAATAGTGATTTTGAGCGTAGTCGCAAGTATATTTTAATCTCGTTTGCTTATCGTTATTAATTATACGAGGTTTAAATAAAGAAATTAACTACGGTTGAAATTGAAAAACCGTGGTTATTAAATTGACTACTGGTTGTAATAGAAAAGCGTAGTAAATTTGGCATTAAAACCGTAGTAAATAAACTCAAAACCGTAGTTAATACATATAGACTACGCTAGAAAGTGTAGTGTATGTGCGAAATTTTGTGTGATGCGTGGGTAAAGACTACGGCGAAAAGCGTAGTCTATGTGCGGCGTGGCTATGGTGGGTATAGACTACGCATAAAAGCGTAGTGTATGTGCGAAATTTTGTGTGATGCTGTCGGTATAGACTACGGCGAAAAGCGTGAGCTATGTGAGAAAAGCGTGAGTCATGGTGGGTATAGACTACGCTCAAAAAGCGTAGTGTATGTGCGAAATTTTGTATAGTGCTGGGGTATAGACTACGCGTAAAAAGCGTAGTCTATGTGCTAAAAGCGTAGTCTATAGTGGGTATAGACTACGCATAAAAAGCATAGTGTATGCGCGCCTATTTTTCTCTACACCACTTTTCTGTAATATCCTGCAGTTTTAATACCTAATTACGATAATTAAAATCGTAATTTAGAGTTTAGGCCTCAATAATTAAAATCTTAATTAGTCAATGCTCGACTTTGACTAAGCATAATTTGATAATTTCTGTGTGATATTCACTGACGCTTAGTGAATTAAGGAATATAGTTTCTGATATTCCTTCGAGCGTATTGTTCTAACGTCGGTTAAATTCGACGATTAAATCTTCTGATATTTTAAGCATTTAAGCTTAGAATTGAAATTCCTTATTATTATGGGAATAAATAAAGTTGTTACAACTTTATTTTGAACATTTGAGAGATGATTAAATTATGAGAATTTAGAGACGTTTCAAACGTCTACGTTTAGAGATAATTCGATAACTTGGCCAAATGATTATGGAATTATAAAATTCAAATTCCTATGATTATTTTATGATATAAGAGCATTAATTACCATCAAAACAATGCTATAGAATTAACAAATAAAATGTACCACATGCTATGGGTTTCGAAAACCCTAATTTGCAAAACTAGGGTTTTGTGATCTAAAATTGTTCTAAATATTTTTGTATGATCAAATTCATCATCTATGATTATAATATATCACATAACTATGTGTTAGCTATTTATTACAAGAAAATAAAATGTTTAGCTTGTTGTTTGGTATGAATTTGTGCTTAATCTTAGTATTGATTTGCATGTTATTTAAAGTGGTTTATCTATTTTTGTCGTTGGTTTGATTAATATTTATCGATTCGGACTTACTTGGTTTGTCTCGATGTTTTGTAGAAATCGGCATTAAATAGGATGAAATGAACCAACCAAGGAACAAGTATATTGAGCGACATTTGACGAGTCCGTTGGCAAAACGGATCTAGTCGGGTTTCAAGCGAGAAGCGGATGAAAAATCAAAGTCGCGCCGCGCGTGAGCGCGCCACTCCGTCGTCCGCACCACGTGCCCGTCGCTGCACAACGCGTCCAGCGCCTTCTCCGCTGGCGTTCGCCTTCCATCCGCGCTGGGCATCACCAAGACACCCACAACCGGTGCTGGAACACGGCGCCTCGACCAGCCTTCGCCTCGCACCGGCGCTTCGCCTCGCTCTTCTCTCGCGTGCGATCGTCCGCGCTCCATCTTCGGCGCGCTCCAGCTCGCCATGCACATGCAACTGCTGCGTTTCGCCTTGCCATGTCCCGCGCGCGGCGACATGTCCACCCGGTGCGGTATCTCGGCCGCGCTCAACAAGATATTCGTCCGTATTGGTACCCAGCGCCCGCTTATCCAGCTCGCCGCGACGCTTCGCCGCTCCACCGTCGTCGCGGACGCACTCTCCATCCGCGCTGGGAGTCCAACGCACTTCGAGCGTCCGTCCGGCGTTTGATCACAGCCGACGCTGGACGTAGGTCCAGAATCTTAAGCGCGTCCGTGGCTGCTCCGCCCCGTATTGGGTTGTTGGTGATTTCGTCGAAACTCCTCGCGTCCGGGCGTCGCGTGACCGAATTTTTCCCATGTCGCGTCCGCGACGCGTGCGTCCGGCGCTGTGATTTATTTAATATATATATTCGTGATTAGGTCATTCAGCGCTCTCTCGTCCTTGATTCGATTTTTCTTGATTCTCGGTTCCCGGACGCGGTGTTCGTTGTTCTTCAATTTCTTGGGAGCTTAATTTCCGTGCAACAATAGATCTGATTTTAGAATATTAATTATTACTTTTGTTTCTTTTGATTATTTGCTTTGGATCGAGTTGAAATTCATTTAAATCGATTATTTGCTTTACCTTTGGAATTATTCTTTGAATCGATTTCTGATTATTGTTGTGATGATCTTTATTGAATTCGATTCCATAGTGACAATGGATTGTGTTCATACCTTTAATTTATCATGCTTTCGATTTATTTCATGTTCTTGTTAGATGATTGTTGATTATGTTTTTATGTGCAATTTGATTTAGATTAGGGATTGACAAACCCTATGAATAATAGAATTGCTATTGCTTTTATTTACTGCTTTGATTTATTGCTTTCATAGTTCAACTAGGGATTGACAACCCCTAGTTTAGATTTATCGCTTTAATAGTTTAGCTCGGGATTGACAACCCCTAGCTTAGGATCGCTGTTTAATTTTTCGTATTTCAATTCTTGCATGTTCAACCCCCGTTGATGTTAGAATGTTTAGGATTTAATTGCTTTCTGTGCGCAACACGAACAATGGCCCTGTTAAGTTTTCCTTGAGAGACGACTCGTGTTAACTTATCACGCTACGATTACCTCGTACGATTGCGAGTGAATTTGAGTGTTTTTTAGCTCGATCAATTTTGGTGCCGTTGCCGGGGAAAACTTTAGCGTATTGTTTGTGTTGTTTGTTTTTCGTGTTTTTTTTCTTTCTGTTTGGTTATTTTCTCCCCGGTGCGTGTGATCTTGTTTTGTTGTTGGTGTCTCATAATGCGGGTACCAGCAGATGGATATGGTCAAACAGTGGGGGAGAAAGTTCGTCAGATTGGGCAAATTCTTCTTTGAAGAAGGAGCCCAGTCGATTTCGAGGATGTCCGTCGAGGCCATGAGCGACAAACATATGATCCCCTTGGAACCAACCACCTCCTCCGTTGTATGAAGATCAAGCCTACAATCCCTCTTGGGAGCAATCACCTCGGCCATGATGTCCGGTTTATGAGCAACAATATGGTTCGGGGTTGAATAACAAACCCGATTTGGGATGTTGGGATCCACAGCGTGCAGCCGCCCACAACAACGACCGGAATATTGGAACCCACAATCGATGAGCAACAAGCCTATGATCCATCTGGGACCAGCCACCTCAATCGCGACGAGGATCGAGCCTACAATCCATCTTGGGATCAACCACCTCCGCCTCACTATTCATACCCAGCAGCCGCCCCGCCACGCCTCAATATCCATATCCACAGCAGCCGCCCGCCTCCACCGCAACAAGTACCCACAACGGCCATATCCACCTCCGAGGCCGGCTTGGGAGGATGAGCTCTTGAAAAAGAAGGCATCCATTAAAGAAATGAATGATCATAACTCCACACTTGACGTCTTGAGATTAAAATGGTGCGGTGAATATCATGCTTAAGGAGTCATTGCGAGAACGCAGAGAGTGAGCTTCAATTCTCGAGAATGAGGTAGGAGAGACACGTAAGAGCATTGCAGCCATATGAGGTGGAAAAGCGAGATAATGATGAAGTCATAATCGTCCCACACCAACTGATCAAGCTCGGTGGTCATTACTCTTGAAAGTGACCAAATTGTTGAGAATGGGGTGGGAGGCATCGACGAGCCGCTACAACCACATGAGGTGGGGCGGGAAGAAAATGACGTCATACCTTTCCCACACCAACCAGATCAGACTCAGACAGTCACTTTTCTTGAAAGTGACCCGATTGTTGAGAATGGGGTGGGAGAGACTCCTGACGAGTTGCTACAACTAGAGGAGGTGGAAAACAAGGAAGAGTGGGACAATGAAGTTAATAGCATGCCAACGCCCACTCTGGAGGTGAAAGAACAATCCCAACGCTTGGAGGGGGATAAAGAGAGGACGAAGAAAGAGTGGGCACTTGAAGATATTCGAATGCCAAAACCCGCTCTGGAAGTGATTGCACTGCCTCAACAATTGGAGTACGGGATCCCAGAGGAGGACAAATCGAAGACAAAGGTTGAGGTAACATCAATTATTTGTCAACATCCTAATTCACCAAAGTACTGTACTTTGGGAATTGAAATAATTTATTTTATTTTGGAGAATAGAATGTTCGACTTGAGCTTAAATTCTGCATTACTTGTTTTCTTTACTGTCCTCTATGCTTATATGGTTCATACTGATGCTTTGGCCGAGATGGTATTCCTGCAGGTGAAGGACTATGGATAGTCCGTTGTTTACCGGAATACGTCGTGCTCACGACGTTAAATTGAGTACTACGTGGGAGTTTACCCACGGATTTTTCTGTTCTTTTCCTTTCTTTCTTTTTGTTTGTTTTCCTATTTTTCTTTGATCTATCTGTTGTCGTTGAGTTTGTTTTTCTCAGATTGGGAAGTTGTCAATTGTGAGATGAAAGCGTGATGCTCGACTCTACATCGCACATTAAATCGATTATCGGGAAGTATCATCCTCTATGATCATTTGAGCTTTTAATGTTTTGAGCATCGGGACGATGCTCGATTTAAAATGTGGGGATGTTTACTCGGTTTGTGTGCGTGTTATATATAGTTTTCAGATATGTAATGGCGTGCCCTTGTGCTTATTTTAATTGTTTGGACGTAAGCTTTGTCTATGCGAGTAAGTTAGGATCTTGATTTGTCTGTTGAACTCGTGGTATTGGTCATCTTGATTTTGAATTTTGAAACTTTTGGTGATATATGATTTGAGTATAATGTGAATTGGCGAGACCGTGATTGATAGAAATTGAATAGGGAGAAATTGATGTGATTTGTCCGGCTAATGTTAGGGGTAGTGTTAACATTGTGGTTGCCTATATACTTGTTTCATTTAATTTAAAAAAAAAAAAAAGCAAGAAAAATATGAAAAAGAAGAAGAAAATGAGGAGAATGAAAGCTCCAGTATCTTGTTGAGATTGTTGAAATGAAGGATGGGATTCTATCCTCTTCTCGTAATTTGAGAAATGGACATGGGAAACCACGTTAGGAGACTCGAGTTCATCGAGAGTGCACCTTCGAATATTATTCAAAATCTGTTAAAACATTCTTTGTGCTTTATAAAAGAAACTTGTTGCTAAAGGTGACCACATTAGTTAGTTCACCCTAACGGAGAGTTGGGTGCGGCGAGATTACCTTTTATTTATTGGAAGTCGATTGCCGTTCTTGATTTATTTCACATTATCTTTGAATTAAGTAAACACCAAGTGTGGAAATGCAATAAGGTTTGATTGATTAGAATAAGGGTTAAGTTGCATGTATTATTTCCCCTATTCTTATTGGTATAGAGTTTGCTTGAGGACAAGCAAATGGATAAGTGTGGGGGAGTTGTTTGGTATGAATTTGTGCTTAATCTTGGTATTGATTTGCATGTTGTTTAAAGTGGTTTATCCTATTTTTGTCGTTGGTTTGATTAATATTTATCGATTCGGACTTACTTGGTTTGTCTCGATGTTTTGTAGGAAATCGGCATTAAATAGGATGAAATGAACCTACCAAGGAACAAGTATATTGAACAGCATTTCGACAGGAGTCCGTTGGCGAAAACGGATCCTAATTCGGGTTTCAAACGAGAGAGAACGGGACGAACAATCAAAGTCGCGCTCGTGCGTGCGCGCCAGCTCCGTCGTCCGCACCGCGTGCCCCATCGCACGACGCGTCCCAGCGCCCTTCTCCGCGTGGCGTTTCGCCTTCCGTCCGGCGTTGGGCATCACCATGCACACCCGCAACCGGTGCTGGAACACAGCGCCTCAGCCCAACGCCAAGTGCCGAGTGCCGAAAATTAGGTGTAAAGTAGTAGTAGTATTCAATTTTATCAAGTAACTTATGGCTTTTGTATGCCAAGTGCCGAAAATTAGGTAGATTAAGTGTGATTTTATGTGATTTAATTAATAAATATCATGCTATAATTAATGCTATGTTATTATTATGTTGATAAGATATTTTTATAAGATAAGATAGAGTATGTATTTAATTTGAACAAGTAACTATAATCCTTGTCTTGTAGTAGTTGAAAAGATTGAAAATTCCATGTGAATAAATGTGAACATAAATTAAAAGTCATAGTTGAAATTATTGACTTTTCAAATATAATCTTATCTTATAATATTAATATAGTATATGATATGAAAAAAAATAAAAATTGATCCTAATGTTTAAAGCATGGCCGAATATGATGCATATACACTATAATGTTACAATTTCTTTATTTAATTGATAACTATGATCCAAGTTGTAAATTAAAGGATAAGGATACATGATGAAGTGTATATGATAAGGATAAAATTTTGTCTCATTACTTAAGGAGGTGGCCGATTTTATTGACTTGGATTAAGGGTGTAATAATTGTTATTTTATGTAATAATTAGCTACAAGTGGAATAACTCTATAAATATAAGATAAGCCATTCATTTCTCATTTTACAACCCCTAGGGACCGAAATTGAGAGGAGAAATTTGAGAGAGTTCATCAAAAATTTAACCCAACCCTTAGATCAAATAAACCTTGCCGATTAAAATCGACGCCGATTAAAAGGTTAGATTTCTTCCGAGCTTCATATACATGCTAGAATTTTCGATTTTCGACCGTTAAAATTCATGTTATAAGCTTAGTTCATTTATGAGATTTTCGAAAATTATAGAACTTATGCTAAGATGTTTAGATATTGTGTTTATGTGATGTTATTGAGCATGTATTATAATTATATCACAAAATTAAGCATGATATTAAATTTTGTATAAGGACCGAAAACATGTGACCATGAGATTTTATTGATTATGATTTTTAATTGTTGATTTGAGCATGAAATCATGATCTAGGGTATTAATTATGCTTGTATGATTTTATGTAGAATTTTTGGAAAACTTTAGTACATAAGTTTATGATTTTCGAAAATATTAGAACATGATATTATGTTGTGATATAATCCATGTTTAAGTGTTATCATAGCATATTGATAGTGTAGATTCATAATATAGTGTTGTATGAATTTATTGGAATTGTTAAAAATTATTTTGACCTAAGTCAAAATTTTCGAAACATGACTTAGGAAAATTTTATTAAATAGTTCATAATAAATAAAAATTATGTTATAGCAAGGATGCTTATAGATGATTATGTGTTATGTGAATTTATTGGAATTTTTGAAAAATGTTTGCTTAGTTAAATTGAGATTTTCGAAAACCATATATATAGGTACTAATGTTATAAATTTATTTTATCATGTATAATTGCATAATATGTTCTAAAATAATGTTTTAAGTATATTATGATTTTATGTGAATTTTTAGAACAAGAATATGCATTAATTTCGAAATATATGTAGATAATTGAAAAAGTCAAAATGTTGACTTTGAAGTCAAAGTTGTTGACCAAAGTCAAAATGTTGACTAAATGTTTACCAAGTAAAAATTGTTGACCAAAACGTTGACCAAGGTCAAATTATACAAATTCGATGTCGTGATCTATGTAGCGTAGTACATTTAGTAACAATGTAACTTACGTTACGTAAGTACATTAAAACGTACATTATGTGCTAAAGAGATGGAATATCTCTTATATGAAGAGCGATTTCATAATCGACATCATTTTGATTAGGAAACGTCAAATAAGTTCGACGTTAGCCTTATTTGATGCATAAGACGTTATAGACGATGTTCGTCTCTATCGAAACGTGATCAATGTACTAAAATAGTTCTTACGTTAAGATGGGACGTGATCTTGAGCTGAGACATAGAAAGGGACTTGTAATATCCCGAAGAATTAAATGTCTAATTACGATATTTAAACTCGTAAATTAGGGTTTCGCCGAAATAAATGAATTAGTAATATATCGAAAAAAATAATTTCGATTAATTACGAAGTAAGGAATTCCTATTTTATTTTCACTAAGAATTGTGAATTAAGGAATAGAATTTTATTAAGTGTTTCGACAGTATAATTTTAATGTCGATTGAGTATCGATAGTTAAAATTTCGTAAAATTTCCTAAGTGATTTAAGTCGAGAATTAAATTCCATTATTAATGGAATAATTTAATAAAGTGATTACGACTTTATTACGACCATTTTGAGACGAGTCGATAATTAACGTTTTAAGGCGTTTCAAACGTTAACGTTTAGAGATGAATAGAAAAATGAGTTTAATGATCAAGGAATTATAGTATTTAAATTCCTATGATTATTATATGTAATTAGAGTATTATTTAGCATTAAAATAATGCTAGAGCATTATGGATTGATTATTGAGCAAAGTATTAATTTTGAAAACCCTAGTTTGAAAATTAGGTTTTCACACATGAAATAATTCTAATAATTTTCCTATGATATAATTTATCATCTAAGACATATATTATGATATATAATTACTTATAGCATGAAAATAAAATTTTGGCCCTATTAATTCCATATTACGTGAACATATATATGTATAAGTTAATATGAATGATTTTCTTTAGCTTCAAGTTGTGTTGACCAAGTAAGATATTAATTGCACATTAACCTAGTAAACTAAGTGATCAACCAAGTGGATGCTTTGAGGATTGATAGGAGCCGTGTATTATTGCTTCCAATTGAGGAAATATGAATTCACACAACTCTTTGTACATATGGGAATGTGCAAGACTTTTGATACATGATTTGAGATATTTTTAAAAGACTCTCCTTTGTTAATTGAGAGAGGAACCGACGGCTAAGCTCCCCAAATGCAATGAATTGTTTTATCCAAGAAAGAATTTGTGTAAGATCATTAACTAGGTGTAAGACCTTTTCTATAAGTGATGTAATATCATGGTGAGTCATAAAGCATGAATTAAATTGTTTTACTTGTGTTGTGATGTAGTGGCCGAGAGTGAGAGAGAGTGATAGGAATTATGTGTTCCAATTCACTTACTTATGCCTTTGTTAAAAATCAAAACAAGTCATCACTTCCTCTCTCCAAAACCAAGAAAGAACCGTGAGTTCTCCATTTGAAAACCTTGTGTGTTCTTGATTTTTTTGACCAAAAAGCTTGATCTAAAGCTTGTTCACGTAAAATCAATACCGTTAACGAGGTTAGATATCGAACGAGCTTCGATTATACCTAAGCTTTTTAATAATCCATTGGTTCAAATTATTTTTCCAAGCATGTGTATTTAGTGAAAAATTATGCTAGCATGTTTATATGCTTAGTGATTATGTTACATATGCTTAGGAGTTGATGTTGATGATTTATTTTTAAGATAAGCATGTTTCATTAATTATTTGATTATGATCGATAATTCTAGGGTATGTTTTAAGGTTAGATTAATGATATATATTAGTAGTAGAACACATGGTGATTAATTGGAAATTTTTAAAAATCATTTGCTACATGTTTGGAAATTACCGAAATGAAGAAAATTTTTAAGTTAATGTACAAATTTTATTCTTGTGATATTATTACATAATGTTGATCTATAGCATTGATTATGTGCTATGTGATTTTATTAGAATTTTTAAGAAATTGATGTTCATTTTTAACAAAAAAATCGAGAGCCATAGGTGTTGGTTTGATGATTTGTAAGTTGATATTGTTTAATATTATGATGTTATATTGTTATATTATAATGTTTAAGCATAGTGTAATTTTGAAGAAATTTTATAAAAATATTTGCTATGTGTTGGTGAAGAACCGAAAACTATAGTGATGATACATTGATGTAGAATTTAATTATGTCGGACTTTAGGTTATAATTATGTTATAGATTAATGTTGGGGCCTTGCATAATTTAATTAGAATTTTAAGAATTTATTTAATAATTTTGGAGAATTTTCGAGACCTATAGTAGTAATATAGGTGATGTCCAAATTTTTTATGGGTAATGTTAATACATATTAGTAATCCTATGATAATATAGTACACTATATGAATTTAGAAGAATTTTTGGGAGATGATTAGAATTTTTAAGCTTAAGGTAGTGAGTCTTGAATATATATATTAAGGATTTTAAATCCTTAATATCAAGAAAAATAATACATTATATGTCTAGAAATTAATTTAGACATATTAAAATTTAGAAAATTTTATAAACATAGAATACTATGTTTATGAATGACGATTATATTAAATAACGTTAGAAATGAAAAATAATGTTTAAGGAATAAGTTAATTAATATTTAAGAAAATATTAATGAAGTTTATCGATTTACGTGAAAAATCGAAATTAAGACTCTATGAAAAGAAATCGATTGAGAATCGATTTACAAGGAAATAAGATATTAAAATATGAGATATTGAAAGAGATTAATAAAGAAAAGTTAAAATGTTGACTTTTGAAATCAACGTATAAAATCGTTCGATAAATACATTAATACGTGTAAAACATATTAATTATATAAGAAAATCTCATTTGTGAGAAAAGATTTCAAAATTTAAATCTTTATATCGAAAAAACGTGTGAATCGTTAAATGTTTAACCTAAAAGGTTAAAATGAAATAAGTGAACATATCTCAAATGAGAAATGTTTAGTTCAAAATCTGTGATTGAGCGATGTATTGAATTAGTTAAGGAATTCAAATTATATTAGAGTAAGTTATCAAAGTTTATTCTAAACTTTGAAAATCTCAACGTGACCGACGTACTAAAATAGTTTTACGTAAAGGATGGGCGTGGGCGTGATCAGCGGCGTAGTAAGGAATCGTATTTTGAAAATCGGCGATTCGGTGGGCTTTACTATACTCAAAATAGCAACCGCTTTATTTATGATGCTTTCTTGAAATGAGCAGTCTTTATTGAGAAATGATGATGAAATTACACCAAAATGTTTATGTTTTATGTATGTATCATATCCATGAATGAATGAATGATGAATCGGTTGTTGGGTAGCTCCCAACTTATCGGAAAATCGATATCGGATCCTATGCGGATGCGAGAATACAGCTAGGATTAGCGTGTACACCGATGGGTATTTGTGCCGAGAGGAACATCTTGACGATCGCGGCGTCCGTAGAAGAGGCCTACTTCACGACGCGAGATGAGTTATGGCGATCATATGAAGCGGGATATGGATCATACATACGGAGAAAATGCTGCGTGGCGATGTTTATGGAAAATGCCGAAAATATTTAGTAAACACGAGCATTTCAATTTAAAACCTCGTGTGTTACTATGATAGGCGATGTAATTTAAATTTGATAAAATGTTTTGGCATGAGTTCATGAGTGCATTCTTGTACTCACCGCATGTTTGTTTTAAATGTGCGAGTTGGTGATGGTGGATGGAGGTGTTGTGGCAGTTGGACCCTTTTGATAGTGACATGTTAGAAACCTTGAATACACATCGTCGTATGTGTATTCACATGTTTTTCATTGTGATAGAACATTAAGTTTATGTTTTGATGATGTGATTGAATACCTTCGGATCATTGGAATTCTTTGGGATACGTTGGTCTAAGTCTCACTTTGTAAATTATGTGTGTAATGTATATAATGGTTGGAGTTTCTTAATTTACTTGATGTATGTCCCATAAGCCTTTGATTAATTGTCTTTCATATTCCTTGATTACTGTTTCAAGTATAGTCCTCTTTAATCCGTCCTTAGGATTAGAGGGCTGTTACAGGACTATAGAAAGACCTACGTATGCCAGGTGGGCTTTACTCGAAAACCCTTTTATTTACGTTGCTTTCTTCAAAATGTATTTATTTACAAAGCTTTCAGTTGAGAAATGATTATGAACTGTTATGTAATTACCTGCCCAAAGTATTTATGTTTTATATATAAATCTATCATGTTGTTGGGCAAGCTAACTATGAAAGTATATGAAATTGGTTCGTTATGGTGACTTAAGTTGTCGGTCGCCCCAACTTATGAGAAAATCGATATTGGACCTATGTCGGATCACGAATTCACAGCTAGGGTTACGTGCCGAGAAAGGTATTTGTGTGCGAAAGGACAATTCTCGGCGACATCGCTGCTTGCGTGGAAGGTGGCCACCTTCTACGGTGCGAGATGAGTTTATGAGATGATGATGATTATATGAGATATGTGAATGATATGGATCATACAAAGAGAAAATGCTCGGCCGAGCGATGTTTTGAGAAATGAGAAAATGTTTTAGTAAGCACAAGGTATTTTCAATTAAAACCCTTGTGTCTTACTTATGGGGCAGTGTAATTTGAAGAAAATGGTTTGGCAATGAGTCCACTGGGTGCATTATTTGTACTCAGCCCTGCATGTTTGTTTTTAAATGTGCAAGTTGAGGTGATGGATGAGATGGAGCAGTGTTGAGCAGTCGGGTCTTTTGTCGCTGATAGTTAAACCTTGGATACACATCGTCATATGTGTATTCCACATGTTTTCCGCTGCTAGATTATGAAGTCATATGTATGTTATGTTTTTGTCAAACCTTAAACACTTGAAATTTCAGAGATATTCCCGATATATGTCACACCGTTTAGTGTCTATATTATTATCCGTTTCTTAATCCCGTTCCAAGTAACAGTCCTTGCTAATCTTTACTTTGGATTGGCGGGCTGTTACAGAGTGGTATCAGAGCAGTTCGTTCCTTAAACCCAAAATTTCCTTTCAAAATTAAGTATAGATTGAGTCACTAGACTTCTAGAGATCAGCTGACTATGCTCAACACTCCATCACATCAAGCTCAACCGGGAAAGAGGTAAATAATTTTCTCAAAGTTTTGAGAATGAGAATGAGAAGTTTGAAAGTGAAACTTATTAAAGTGAAATGAGTTTCCAAGAAAATGAAAGTTTTGAAATAAGAGAGATTCTAAGAATATGCAGGTATGGGACTGCATATTCAAGGAAAGCTCAAAGGATTCCAAGAATATGTAGGTATGGGACTACATATTCATGGAAAACAAAAGATTTAATCGGCGTTGAGTAAATGATTTTCTCGGTTTTGGAAATGAAAAGTTTGAAAGTACATGCCCTTTCTCAAAATTTAAAATGAGAAGTTTGAACATGGAAAATGATATTTCAAAGAGATGAAAGTTATGAAAGATATTTGAGAATAAAAGTAGTGAATGATGATTGAAATGATTTTTTTTAGAGAAATGAAAGTTATGAAAATTGTTGAAAGTGAAAGTAATTGCAAATGTTGCAATGATGTTTTATGTTGTGAAGAGTTGAAAGTGAGATGAGAATGCATTGACATTGATATGTCAAAAGAGAAACCTTTGAATTCATGGAATTCAATGAGAATTTATGTTATGAAAGTTGTTGGTTCGCTACCAACGTATGATAATGTTATGATGAGATTGATAATTGTTGGTTCATTACCAAATATTTTGATGTTATGATGATATTGAAAGATGTTGGTTCGCTACCAACATATGATTATGTTATAATAATGTTATATGAGGAAGTGTTGACATAGATATGTCAAAAGTGAAATCTTTGAATTAGTGAAATTGATGAGCATGATTATTATGAAAGAGTTATGTTATGAATGTATACGGTTACGAAATTTCGATTATTTTGATAATGGATATGTTATCCCAAAAGAACATAGACTGTTTAAGTCGCATGATCCCTTTTGCGAAAGAACATAGAAAGAGAACTATGAGAATATTAGTCTATCATGAGACAGAAACGAGATCGAAATGAGAATCTCGAGTTGAATGACGAGAACAAAGAGCAGAAAATCAAAGAGCAAAGAAGGGAATGATGATGATAAAGGTCACTATACTACAGTAACATGGGTATAGTCTTTCGTTTGGATGTTCACGTATGACGGTAATCCAAATTGACTATGACTTTCTCGTTAGAAACGAAATAAGAATGTGATCAAAGAAATAATTGATACTGATTTTGTGACATATATAGAATGAGAACTCTAGAATGCTATTAGAAATGAGACAAGAATCTTAGAATCTTTATTAGAAAGTAGATTCTCAATAATATATGAGAAGCTATAGCATTTGTGTACATGAGAACCTTGGATGACAACTAGAATAAGTCGTATAAGGTTAAGCTGGTGTCAAATCAAATCTTATTCATAGCCCCAAATTTGCATATGGTGATAAATTGGTGAAATTTGGATGAGTTTGGTTGAATTGAAATTTTATGGAACCCATCTCATTGAGTGTGCTCATGACTCTTGTATGAGGATGACTCTAGAATTAACATATTCCTAAGTTATGAGTGATTGAGATATCATATTTAATTAATTATTTATAATTAGGAGCTTGAAGAATTATCGTGAGTGGATGTATAAGAGGTTTACGGTTGGTGGATTAAATTTATGAGATGGACTTGAAAGTTTTAGTTTGCTCGGTTTTATTCGCGGATGGAGAGAAAATCAAGTGTCCGTGAAATTTCATCGGAAGAAGCATGCTCTTATCAAAATTTGGAAATCAAACCGGATGTTTCAAATCGTATCATACGATGGAGAAAGTATTTGGCGAGATCGAAGAGGAGCGAGTCGATGCAAAAAATTTTACGATATGTTGAATCTTTGTAGATAAACCTTTGTGGCGGGTTGCTCGGATCATACACAATTATCATTTGTGGCTCGACTTATGGAAGCGAGAGAACAACATTCTTGAGAAGGGTTTTGACCAAAGCATCGGATGGAAAATCTCATTTAATTGCATGATTTATTGGCGCGAAGATTACGAATTGACGAGCTGCAAATTCTGTAACCATCCTCGTTTCAGAAGCAATACTCGGTGGTGGAAGTCGGCGGAAAGTTATTCTACGAGATTATATGCATCAATGCTACGTGCGGAAAATATCGTTGGCATGCATCGTCGATCGATGATGGGGTCATCGTCATCCGCGGACTCGATTGCATGGAAACATTTAAACACGAAGTTTCCTTATTTGCATCGAGAAATTAAGTAACGTGCGATTGGGACTCTCAATGGCGGTTTTCAGCCATTCGGTCGATCGGAAAGGTTATCTTGACCCTTATAATCTTCCCCGAAGGAGAAGATTGATGTGTTCTTGCTGACCATTGATAGCGAGTTAATAGATTTGTGGGATCTCTTATGATGTATCGTTGAGTGAAATTTTCAAATGCCGCTGCATTACTTTGGACAATGGAAGATTAGCTTGTCCGCCTTTGCATGGAGTATCTGATGCTTTACTTTAGCTAAAAGTGGTAGCGGTTCACCCATTTGAAGGGATCGAAGAGTTTGGAAAGAACACGGTGATTACTAACGATCCACGAGCGCGATCGGGAGATTCGATGATGAAATAAATAAGAATAACATATTTGTTTCATGGGTAGATGTGTAGAAACTTCTCGAAACATAGGGCTCGATGATGCATGCGGGCTCGAGAAAATATTCGGTGATTTTATCTGACTTGGTAGCATTTTCCCCTAGTTTCTTGACTCCATGGAACATCTTCGGTTCATCTAGTGATGAAGCCCGTATTAGAGAACTGTTCAATACCGATGGATGTATCCATTTGAAAGTCTTGCTAGTACATTATCATATATATATATATATATATATATATATATATATATATTGAAGAACAACGTTCTAAATTTTGTAGATACTACGTAAGTTGAAGAACAACGTCTGAAATAAAGCCGAGATTTGCATCATGGTCAGCGGAGATTAGCGCGGTATCGAGATATGCTTCAAATCTTCAAGCAAGATGGCGGACCTTTTGGAAATATGTCGGCGAGATATTTGGATAGTAGAGAATATGATGCTTTCGTTTATCGTGTTGCTCAAGCTGTGTTGAAGTTCTTGAGACATTTACAGGTAAGTGTCGAGTTTTCTTAGAATTCATTCCACATTATTATTATTATTGTTATTATTAACTAGGCTCGTAAATATATGTTGATGTGGTTTATTCACGAAGATGTGAAAGATCAAATCCGCGATCTCTGGCTCGATATTGAAGGTCGATTGAAAGAGACTTCCGTTTTGGTTTGAGGCATATGTGAGTGTTCGATGATTATTAGTAGAAAATATTTAATATATGCGTTTAGTCATTCTAAGTTGTTAGTGGTTTGATCCTTCACGATTGGGGTTATCAATTCATTCCGAAAGTTGGTTTCGATAAATCATACCGAGAAGATATAACAAGTTCGAACCGTTTATCCTCGTAATCATTCAGTATAATTGTGAAACCATATCTCTTCGATAGTACCTTCACTTTTCGAGAGGATGCATTAGGTTCGATTACTAATGTCGTTGTGGATGAGGACACGACACTAGTTCATCGATGGTACACTCATAGACATTGAAGAGACATCGATAATGAGGATGATGAAGTTGAATTGTCGAGTCGGAAGATAATCATACATTGGATGATGATGATGATGGCGACGATGAATAGGGTTTGAATTTATAGCATTTTTTGTATGCACACAAAATATTATGATATGCATTATTTGTGAATTTATAGCATTTTTAGTATGCACACAAAACTTTATGATGGAGGCGGCGATAATTGTCACTAGTATGCACAAAGCGTTTTATTTTCTAGTATGCACAAGCGTTATGATATGTATTATTTGTGAATTTTAATACATTATTTTTACATTTGTTTGCGAGATGTCATCAGTAGGAGGCACTTCGGTCATACACGCCGTCGCCCCCTTGACCTAGAAGAAGGCATGGAGCCTTTCTCTCTCGATCCAGCCCCCTCGGCGGTGGTGGAGTGCCATCTAGAGGGATGAAGAAGATAGCCATTGTGAATGGGTATGGCGTTATCTCTTGTATGTCTCGGTTTAAATAAATTGTAGCATTACGATGTCTTTATTTCCTATAAATTGAAGCATTTTGTGTCAGAAGCAATGATATAGCCAGCGTGATTACGGTCATTAGTAGATTCATGAATCTAGCGGCTTCAATTGGAAATTGGTACCCCAAAGTTCAATGATTTATTTCGATCAATTCGAGGTTCGTGTTGTTTATCTGAAGTAATTTATGATTTGACCTTAATTTGCATATTGTAATCATATATTTTTGCGAAATATTTTTATTGGGATGATCGATGGATGATGCCACGGTACTATTCCTCTTGGTGTAAAGGCGCGAGCGCTATAAAGATCTTGTTCACAAGATCAAGCGGTGAAGGACTATGACCCACCCTCCGTTTATCCACAGGCGAGATTGGGATAATTGGAAGGCATATTGAGCTCGGACGGGCGTCGAGCGGCGGCAAGGCCGCGACAACAGGATGTCCGAGCCGGATGGCGGGAATCTTGGGATAGTCAAGCATCGGGGTGGCTCACGCTGCACTCGGTATCACGAGAGAGATTGTAAAATACTTTGAAGTTTTAGATATAGTAAATTTATTTAAGAATCGTGATACTTATTAATTATTTAATTTGTTTGACTTATTTATAGGCGAGAGGCGTGGAGTGGCCGTGAAGATGTCGGTGGGATGTATTCGGAAGTATCATGCCACCGGCAACGGGAGCTATCTGAGACGGGAAAAGCTCGAAATATCGCAGTAAGTATATTCGTTAGCGCAACAACGAGCATTTAATTAAATAATAATTGTATGAAATTATATTACTGAGGCGGGTTGAGAGCAGGTGACCCAGTTGAGCCAATGCGGGGGAGTGATGAGGCAGCCGGATAGGACTCAAATTCTCAAAAATGTCCTTGGAGCTCCTCAAAGAAAAAGAATAGGATGTTTGGGCTGGTTCTCTATCACGGGCATACATGCGGGCGGCGTCGTCTCGTTCGGTGGAGTGCCGACTGCTGATCCAGCGCTTATCAACAGATATTGGATCAGGCCGATTAGCGGTGGCGGCGGCGCTGGCATCTGAGGCGAGAATACAAGCTGGTGAGGAGGCGAGATAGCGTCTGAAACGATTCGAGCTCAGTCGGCGCTCGGCGGGAGGCCTAGGCGCTTCATGGCGACTCCGTTTCCCGCCCCTCGTGATATGAGCTCCGTTTCCCTCACCTCGTCATATTGGGTTGTATTATGAATTTGTTAACTTATCGCATGATTTAGAATTGTTTTTATGAGATTGTTTGGATATTCTTGTATTTTGGATTGAAATGTTTTGTTTGGATTGGAATGGCTTCTTGTCCGAGTTGAATTGGTTTATTCGATAGTTTGTATTATATGGATTGAATTGGTTTGTTTTCATAGTTTGTATTGTATGGATGGAATTGGTTGGAGGTTGGAATTGGTTTGTTTGGTTGGATTGAATATATTGAATTGGATGGAATTGGTTGTTTGTATATTTGTTTGGGTTGATTGTTTGAAAGCAGGTTTGGTGTCAAAATTGAAATTGGGCTGTCTTGGCTGTTAATATAGCGGCGGATTAGCGGCGGAATTAAGGCGGTTTAGAGGCGGTTTAGAGCGGATTAACAACGTAAAATAAGCGAACCAACGATAAAGTGCGGCGGACTTGCGGCGGACTTAAGGCAGCCTCTACGGCAGTTCTGACGGAATATTTTTACGCAATAGAAAAAAACTATAAATTTAGCGACGGACTTTATTCCGTCGCTAATTATGACAGACGTTTAGCTACGGAATAATTGTGTCGTTAATCCGTCGCTAACTTCGACGGATTAACATCGCGTGCGGCGGTATTTATATCGAGACGGCCGTTCTTGGGTCGTGATTAGCGACCGAATTTTCCGTCAAGTTTCATTGATTGAGATATCAATTGAATTATCACTTTTATGAAAGAAGTTTGCAACCGGAAATTTCATTGAAGCATTCTCTTGAAATCAAACCTTCATGTGGTGAGAAAGTATTTGTGACGGTGCAGCCACCCCATATGACCAAAGAAATCTCGGTGGTTGTTATTCTAGTCTTGGACCCTATCTCCCAATTATTGATTCAAAGAACATATTGTTTCAAAACCTCAGAGTTGTTATCTTGAATTGTGAAACCATATCTCTTGCAAGTTGTCATGACGAATTCTCTTCAATTCTTGAAACCAATAAGTATGATGTGGGTTGACGTACCTTGTCACCTAAAAGTTTCAAATCAGTAATGTGATAGACATCAAGATACGATGTAAAGAAGTTCTCGATGAGACGAGATATATACTTTTATGATACACATAGGTGGATCGACCCTTGATGGGCTTTCCCAATCGATGTGAAGAAAGTTATACCTCCACGTGAGTATATAATGACTAAGTCATGAACGAGATACTCTTTAGCATTTAGCGCTGGAATAGAAGTAAAGAGAAGTATATGATATCCTTGGAATATACTCACCTCTTATTACGTCATAATGAGAAAGAATACAACTTATCTGTAAGATAATTAAAACCTCGTTAGTAGGTTGGATGAGACTAAAGTTGGAAGTACATGAGATTTTTCTAAATGGATACGTAAGAGATGACAGCATCCTCGTTAACGGATCATTCGTTATACCTCCGCCCTTACGATCATACTTGAAGAAAGTTGTTTTCAAGTAAATTGAAACTTTCGTGAAACTACGGATAGTGAGCATAAAGAGAGTGCATGGTTTTACTAAAACCATTTTATGATGGGGTTGCATGAAGATGTTATGTATAAACTACGATAAGCATTATGCGAATGCTAATTACATCTTTGTAATTCCAGAATGCCGCCTAGACGCGAGCCTGAGCAAGAAACTAGAGGAAGAGGTGGGAGAAGGGGCAGGGTCCCACATGCCGAAGTAGAAATACCACAACCACCCCCACCTCCACTTGATCGTAGGATCGAGGAGCTTTTCCTTAGGTAAAATCCGCCTACCTTTAACGGAAAAGGAAGTCCTGATGAGGCAGAGCAATGGGTAAGAGCAATAGAAAGAATTTTCGATTTTCTCCGTTGTACAACACAAGAACGACTGTCTTGTGTTACTTTCCAACTCACCGGACCTGCCGACTTCTGGTGGGAAGCGAGAAGAAAGACATTAACACCAGAACAATTAAACTTATTCACTTGGGAAGATTTTAAGACGGAAATGTATGAGAAATACATTCCCAAGAGCTATAGGAAGAAAAAGGAAATCGAATTCTTCAATCTTAAGCAAGAGAAGATGTCAGTAACTAAGTACGATCGCCTCTTTTGTGATATGTCAAAGTACGCTCCGGACCAAGTGAATACTGACATGAAAATGTCAGAGAAATTTAGATCTAGTCTAAGGCATGAGATAAGAATCTCTCTTGCCAGTCATGGAGACTTAACATATACTGAAGCTCTTAGTCGGGCTTTAGACATTGAGGCAGCAATGCCAGAGGATAAGCCTACTCCCACTCAGTCATATAATGCTAGTGACAAAGGCAAGAGGAAACGGGACCGAGAAAATGTTGGGAGTACAAACAAAAGACCATGGGAAAGAAACATGGCACCACAAGGACGAATAAGAATTCATCTCTGTCCAAAATGTCATAGACCACACAGAAGTATATGTCTAGCATGCAATACTGGTTGCTATAAATGTGGCATGAAGGGCCACTATGCGAATGAATGCCCAGGAGTACGCCTGAGAGGAATGGGGAAACCCAACCCACAAAACCAAACCCAACCACTAAGGGCAATACAATATAAGCCCCAGTATCGGTCACAGAGGCGACGACAAAGGCGGCCACAACCAACACAAGCTAGAGCTTATGCTCTACACCAAGAATCGATCGAACAAAACCATGGAAACCTAGGAGGTATGGAAAACTTCTTACCATACCTGTAATACTTTTATTCAATACAAGTGCGTCATATCTTTCAACGCGAGAGCATGCGTAGATATAGTAGAACTTAAGTTTGAATAAGCAATTCAGGAAATGAGAATCATTTCACACATAGAAGGAAATAAGATTGTCAAGCTTGTTGTTCGAACTTAGAATTTGTAATATCCCGCAGAATTAGATGCCTAATTACGGTATTTAAAACCCATAAATTAGGAATTCACTGAGATGATTCAATCCATAAGATATCGAATAATGATTTCGATTATTTCTGAAGGAATGAATTCTATTTTATATTCACCGAGAATCATGAATTAAGGAAATGAAGTTTATAAAGCAGATCGACAAGATTACTTTAACGTCGATTTCAGATCGATAGTTAAACGTCAAAACTTTTTCTAAGCAATTAAGCTTAGAATTAAATTCCATTATTAATAGAATAATTTAATAAAGTGATTACGACTTTATTACGACCATTTCGAGATGAGTCGATAATTAAACGTTTTGCAACGTTTCAAACGTTAACGTTTAGAGACGAATTGAAAAGTGAGTTTAATGATCAAGGAATTATAGTAATTAATTTCCCATGATTATTATATGTAATTACAGTATTATTTAGCATTAAATCAATGCTAGATCATTAAGGATTTATAGGGATCAAATATTTTCAAACGTTCGAAAACCCTAATTTTCGAACTCGGTTTTTATCGCATAAAATGATGCCATTAATTTATCCTATGATATGATTTATCATCTAAACTATATGTTATAACATATATCAATGTTTGGTATGGAAAATAAAATTGGACCCATTGGCATAATGTAATAGCCGGAACTATATACTTATATATATACAAGTTCATCTTGTTAATCTTTCCACTAATACATGTATCTATTAAGTGGCAATGTGATTAATGAAATAGCCTAACTAAACAATTAAATTCAGATATATATGTATATATGTGCATAAAACCGTGTGTGTGTGTGTGCATGGTGAGAGTGTGTGAGTTGTGCATGTGTGTGACAGTGTAGAGATGCATGTTAATATGGAAACACTTGTCACCCAACACCCCCATACCTCCCTCACCACCCAACACCACCCCACACACACCCCATACCTCTCAATCAGCCGTTCCTCTCTCTCTCTCTCCTCACTCCATCTCTTACAATGGAGACCCTTTTCCACCATAGCTAAACTGAGGCTGGAAGTTCTTGCCGACCAGTAGATTGTGGAATTTATTTGACTAAGTTACAGTGGTCCGATGAAGGTGAAATTTAAGTATGTTTAGATTAAGCATGAATAGTATATATGTATAAAATTTCAAGTCGATCTGATGTGTTTTACTATTTTATTTATATTTTTCAAAACCACTGCACAAAACTGTGAAATTTGCCATGTTCATCACCCTCGGTTCATGATTTTAGTTTCGAGTTTGGCTAATGGTAAAACTCTAAAATTTGGCATAAACATAATTTAACATGTCTAGAAGATTTATGTAACTTTCAGAATTTTCTAAAAATGTTTACTATTTATTCCTAATTTTACAAACGAACCGAGCAAATCACCTGTAGCAATAGCTTGTAGTAAAATATTTTTATCTCTCAATCTATTTTGAATCATTGAGTGAGGCTTTTACTGAATTAAACTAGACTTAAGTGGCTTTTCAATCTGATGGGTGGCATTTCTAGATTCTTTATAATGAGCTCTATGTAAATTTTTAAAGTTGACGCTTTACGGTGAGTCTCGTCGACAAACCGCTTTAGTCAAATTTCTATGTTAATTAACTGCTCGAGCCGACTTTTACGTGAGATGTTCAAGCCATTTGTAGTCCGATTTTGACTTGGGTTTCTTCATAAGAAATGTTCCTTACCATGTCTAGTTTTGATCTGGAAAGTTTGATCCCAAACCAAGTCTTATAGGTATACCTTCCATTGACCCAAAATCACCTACTTGAAACTGTCCATTCCAACTAGTCAACTTTGAACATATGTATTTCTCGATGCGTCAGATATTTTCCAGTATGGTCTTCAAGAAACATGTAGTTCTTATTACAAGATTTCAAAATTGGTAGCCTGCAGTCATTTTGGTTTTGTGAGTCAAAAGTTACGAGCCTCGCAAAACCCCTCGTCGTTAAGCTAAATCTGGAAATCCTGAAAATTTTCTAAGTATAGTAGTCCGTTTGAGTTGCCCACTTTGAGACCCTATATCTCCAGAACCACGACTCTTTTGGATTGAATTCCTTCCTAGAACTTGTAGTACATGTTTAGAGGTTTCCAGAATGTATCTTTGTGCGGCCATACGTATTTTGAAGCGAGAGTTATGAATCGCCAAAGTATGTCACTTGGGTTGTTTTAAGCTGTTTTGCTGAAAAATAAACTCTTAAAATTTGACTAAGTGTTGGAACTCCCCTAGGTGAAATATGCCTTATGTGAATAGGGTGATGATAGATTGTTCTATGGATGATATTAATACATATTAATGACCATAAGTGTATAATAATACACTATATGAATTTAGAAAAAATTTGAAATCATTTTGGTAATTTTAAGGATTTCCGAGAGCATTAAGGGAATTATAAGGATTTTAAATCCTTTCTAATTAAGAGCAATAATATATTATATGTCTAAATATTATTTTGGACATATTTGGGATTTATAAAATTTTATAAACTTAGATCACTAGGTTTATAACGAAACGTTATATTTAATAACGTTATAAATGAATAATAAGGATTTATGGATAAATGGATTAATATTTAAGAAAAATATTAATAAAGTTCATCGATTTACGTGACAAATCGAGAATTAGGACTTTACGAAAAGAAATCGATTGGAAATCGATTTATAACATGAATTAGTAAGAAATTACTATTGAAAGTCAAAATTATTGACTTTTAAAGTCAACGTACGAAATACGTTCGATAAATACGCTAATATGCGTAAGGCGTACTAATTAGGTAAGAAACCTCATTAGTAAGAAAAGATTTCATAATTGAAATCCTTATATCGAGAAACGATAACACGCCGAACGCTTAAACCGAAAGGTTAAACGACACGGTTGAACGTGTCTCAAGAACGAGAACTATTCAATTGAAATACGTAATTGAAAAGAGTATCGAATTCATTAAGGAATTCGGTTTATATCGATATAGAATATCGAAGTTTATTCTGACTTTGAGAGTCTCGAGAAACATGAACGACGACTAAAACATTGTTTTACGTAAGCGTGTGACGCGGACGCGACGGTAGGATGTTGACGAATACTCAAGTTTAAGACGAACAATAGTCCAGGTGGGCTTTACTCTACTCAAAAATATAATGCTTCTGAAATATTTATTTACGATGCTTATTTCAACTGTCGATAAAATGTTTACAAGATTACCTGCCAAAAATGTTTATGTTTTGTGTATGTATCCTATCCATGAGATGTTATGAAATGTTATGAATGTTGTTGGGTCGCCCCAACTTATGAATGAAAATCGATAACGGATCCTATGCTATGATGATATGATGAAAGGGAAGGACAATACCGGCTAGGATTAACGTGTACACTAAGGCGACTTGTGTCGTAAGGATAATTCACGGCCGATCACGACGTCGTAGAGCGGGAGGCCTCCTTCACGACGCTCGACTATGATGATATGATGAAAGGATGTTAAGGGATATGGATCATACACGCGAAAAATGCCCGCCAGCGATGATTTTGAGAAATGATGAAAATGATTTTAGTAAAGCATGCGCATTTCAACTAAAACCTCATTGTTTGTCCTGTCTTACCATGATGTACCATAGGCTTGCCGTTTCTCTAACATCTCCACCGTCAAATGTGTTCAAATAAGGATGAAATCTTCTAGAAGATAATCACATGCATGATATCACACAATTAAAAGCGTATCAAGATATGTATACGGTGAAGCTCAAGTCTCACGGGTTAAGCAAATGGTGAAAAACAACAAGCTAAGCCATCTCTCGTCATTCATCGTCATTTTCTAACATATCATGTGCACTATCATTAAATTTCACAAAATTTTCTATAGTCATTGGCCCCATGGATTAACACACTTCACTTAACTCGTTGATCGGCAGACAGAAAAGCGAAACAAAAACGGAAAGGCGACAAAAACAACACAACCGAAAGAAAACAACGAACACGAAAACAAAAAAAAGCGTTGGGTACCTGCAAGTGCTTTGTTGCGTCTTTAGCTAGACCATCACTAACCTCGTCAATCTGGCGTTTTGGTAGCACTTGACATCTTTCTTGACTTGTGGACCCTTCTAAACTTAGCATTCACGGATGACCACCATTGACTATGGAAGTGGCCCACAAACTTGAATGAAACACTCGGGTTCCATGCGGGTCCCTTTTTCTTCTCACGGCTTCCTCAATGGGTCGAGAACCCTCTAAATGCGAGGCGTGGCGGCGGCGGCTGTCGCGATCGAGCAACAATCTTCCGGCTTTCCGGTCGTGTTGCTTGATGGCGTCGTATATGGAAATCTTTAGCCCTCATCGTTAACACGAAGCGTGAGGTTTCCTTCTGCACATCAATCAGCGCCGACCGGTTGCTAGAAAAGGTCTACCAGGATTAGTGGTTGTTGTTTGAATTGGGAATATCGAGAATAACAAAGTCGGTAGGAAAAACAAAATCCGAATTCTTACCAACACGTCTTCAACGATACCTTTTGGATATGTGGTGATCGGTCGGCCATCATCGATGAGACCTTCGTCGGCTTCATCTTTCCAAGGTGTAGCGGTTGAAAACGTTCAATGGCATCAGTTGATGCTGCCCCAAATCGCATAAGACATTTGGGAAAATCGCTCGGCGATCTCGCACTCTAACGTGAAACCACGGGATCATACGCTTGGAGGGGGCTTTTGCAAGGCGACCTCGCACTCTTGGATAGGGAAATTTTCTCAAATTTCCCAAGTTCTTCTTACTTGCTAGCGCGTCTTTTAAGAACTTCATGTGGCAGGCATGTTTATAGCAACGAAGAGGCAATTTATCTCAACTTTACGAAAACCTCTTTGAAGCGAGCAAATTCCTCGTCATATTTCGACTTGACAAGTCGACTCGGAAGCAGGACCCGGAGGAATGTGCGTGCGGATTAGCCTGGTGTTGGTCGACCTCGCGACCATTGGGAAGGTCGCGAGGAGTATCTTTTTGCCGCTGATCTTCGTCTTGGCGTCGACTTGCGGTGTGGCTCATGACTGGTCGGTCGCTTCGCTGCTGCAGTGCGCACATTCTCGGATGGCTCGCGATCGGGTCTTGTGGTAGCCTTCGATCGCAGGCGTCTGTAGGCAAAATTCATGATTGTTCGCGATCGGGCTCGCGGTCATGAGCTCGATCATGAAATGATCTTCTGCGTCGTGACTTGCTGGGAGGAATGCCCCGTTTTGATGCCATCCTTTGAGAGCTTTCGATCTCGGGATCTAATAATCTTTTAGGAGGTCCACGAGATGCTATAAACCACACGAAGCGAGAGGATTTAGCACTAACAAAAATAAATAAAATAATATATATATATAACTTGAATTAATAAATCCAAATCGTCAAATTATTCCTATGTGATCAAAATTTGATCATTTCCTTTTCACCGTAAAAGTGTAAGTAAATGGCAATATCGTATCCGGGGATTGCAATCCGAAAACAAGCTAATTGACAATAATTCATCATTATCCAAGCACGAATAAAGGGTGAGAGGTTTTAGGACTTGAATTTAATCAAGCAAAGGTAACCAAGCGAAATATAAAATAAAGCGATAAAATCACGAAAGATGATTATAAAGAAAGACTAACCCTAAGATTAGAGCGGAAAACTAGCGAGACATAATAAGCGGAATAAAATACGATTTAACCATAAAAGCGGAAATTAAATATATAAAACCCGTGATGAGCGTTGGATGAACAATGGTTGGTCTTGAATCAACGTCGGCGGAAAAGCTGAAAGCGGTGGAATTCTTGGACGTAAAGCGTTCGAATCGATAACAATCGTAGAACAATTGCGAATGATGGAAAACTAATACTGAATTAATCTAAATCAAAGCTAGAACGAAAATAAATGGAAAACTATGATCGCGGCCGCGCCTCGCGATCGAGCTCGCTCCTTGGCTCCTCGCGACTTCCTGCTTTCGCTCCGTTCTCTCGCGTCCGAACTCAGTGCGATCCGTTTGCGCCTATGGACTCCTATCGAGATGCTCTTTAATATTGTAAACTTTTCACATCCATATTTTTCATATCCATTTAATCATCTTTGGTTACATCTTTGCCTTATGCGTCGATTATCACTGAAAAGCTACAAAACACAAAGAGAAACCCCAAGAGCGGTATCTTCTAGAAAAGATAAAACATTAAGAATCGATACATAAGCACATTAAGCGAGCTAAACTCATCTTCAAATATCAACTATAAGCGTGTAAAATGCGTTTATCGGATATGGATCATACTGCGCGAGAAAATGCACGGCGAGGCGATGATTTTGAAATGATGAAAATGATTTTAGTAAGTACAGGCATTCAACTAAAACCCTTGTGTCTTACCATGATGTGGCGATGAAATCTTCAAATGATAAAATGTTTTGGCATGAGTCCACCGAGTGCATTCTTGTACTCACCGCATGTTTGTTTTAAATGTGCAGTTGAGCGGATGATGGATGGAGCAAAGGTTGAGCAATAGGAATGGTGTTGAAATGTTTATACCTTGATAGTACATCGTCATATGTACATATCACATGTTTTCCATTGCAAGAACCTAAGTTATGTATTAAAGTTCAAGAACATACATGTCATATGTATTACAGTTTATTGTTAAAAAGAGTCTCCCTGTACTGTTATCCTTGTTTAGAGTTACAATCCCTTCTAAATCGTACTTAGGATTTTAGGGGCTGTGACAGAGTGGTATCAGAGCGGTTCGCTCTTGAAACTCAAAATCTCCTTTAAGGTTAAGTCTAGACTGAGTCATTAGACTTCTAAAGGTCAGCTGACAATGCTCAACACTCCATCACATCAAGCTCAACCGAAATGAGGTAAATGACTCTTTTTCCAAAGTTTTGAAAATTACCGCCGCATTTAATGTTTATGAAATGATTTTTTTCAAATAAAATGAAAAGTTTGAAGTGAAGGATGATTGAAATGATCTTTCAAAAGAGATGAAAGCTATGAGAAAGGTTGAGAATGAATATTATGACAGATGATTTGATAAGAAAGTTATGAAAAGAAGGAAGATATAAGAAAGATGATGACAATGATATGAGAAAGTTTTAGCACGTTATGCTAAAGATGAAATGTTTGAATTCCTGAAATTCAATAAGGGTTCATTGTTATGAACAAAGTTATGTTATGTATGTTTTAAAATGATTGAGATTGGACATTGATTTGTCAAAAATGATATGTTGAATTCTTGAAATTCGACAAAGTACATGCGTACAGATGAGCTACGTATGAATATTTGAAGTTTTACTTCAAACCTCAAAGTTGATTATGATGATGAGCATGCTAGCTCAACAGAACGTAGACTTTTTAAGAAGCATGATCACTTTTTACGAAAGAACATAGAAGTAAGAACTTCATTCCTTCACAAGAACAAGAGTAACGATGGATTTGAGAACTTCATTCCATCTTGAGTATCGAAAAGCAAAAGATTTATACGAAATTGTGCGACCTCGACTTCGACCTCGGCATGTGCGAAAGTCGACTTTGACTTCGGGAAATAGTAACATTGACTTTGACATGTCGACTTTGGTAGCCTGTATGACCTCGGCATCGGTATGAATCTGTACTACCTCGGCATTGATAACGGCGTGCACGACCTTGGCGTCGGCATAGCTTATGACCTCGGCGCGAGCGTGCGGAAAATTTCCTGCACTGCGCAGTGATTTTGTTTTGACTAGTTCTCGATCGTGTGAACTCCGATTTACGTACGGTTTTCACCTACGTGTCCCTAATACACTGTACTTCATTTCTTATGAAGGACCAAATCCCTGATTCCTACTCCAGAATTCACGAGAATCAGTTGAGGTTAGATCCATGATCTGTATAGAGTGAGAACGTTATAGTATGATACGAATCTTAGAATGTTACTAAGAAAGTAAGATCTTCAGTAATACAAGTAGAACCATGACACACATGAGAACCTTGTTGATGACCTATTACGAGTATATAAGTTTTCAAATTATATCCATTACCCAATTTCTGTTGTTGAGTTTAACTCTATGACCTAGTTCCAATTGAGAATTCATTCGAGTTTCTCACTTCTTCTGAAGAAAAATTTTCAACCCAAAAATTTGTAAAATGTCCTTTTGAAACCAAATCCTTGTGTGACTGAGAATATAATTGTGACGGGTCTGGCCAGCCCATATGACCAAAGAAATCTCAGTAGTCGTCATTCTGGTCTTCGGACCCTAGAGCCCATTTCTTCAGTCCAAGGAACATATCGATTCAATCATTGAAAAGATGTTATCTTGATGGATGAGAAAGTACCTTTTGTAGGTAGTCGTGATAATTTCTCCTCGATCCTTGAAACCATCAAGTATGACTAATGTTGACTTACATTGTCACCTAAGTGCGAATTAGTAAAGCGATAAACATCAGACATGAAATAGGTTGACTTATTCCAGTCACCTAAAAGTTTCAGACCAGTAAAGTGATGGACATCAAGAAATTATGATGTAAAGAAAATCTCGATGAAATGAGATATTTTTCCTATGATACACATGAATGTGATGACCCTTGATGGGCTTTACAAAGATTGGAAAACAATGAAGTTATATCTTCATACGACTGTTATGATAATAAAGTTATGAATGAGGTACTCTTTAGCATTGAATGCATGAGTAAAAGTAAAGAAAAGTATATGATATCTGTGGGATATGAATTCCCTTATTATGTCATAACGAGAGAGATTACAACTTATCTTTAAGATAGTTGGTTGTCCTTAAAACCCTTGTTAGTAGGTTGGACATGTTAAAAAAATAAAGATATATGCAAAATATTCTTTTCAAAAAATATATATATATATAAGGAAATGATAACATCTCAGAAAATAGATCTCTCGCCTTATACCTCAATCAATGAGATTATGCTTGAGCATAATCAGTTCCAAGTAATTGAAACTTGGTTAAACAAACGATAATGAGATTGAGGAATCATAATCCTTGCGATTGTGTGAACAACGAGGATAGCCCTAGCATGTAAAACAAGTGTGAAGAAAATATCCTCAAAGCCAAGACATGGAAGTGAGATGCTTGGAATTTAAGTTATGGTGTACAGATGTGTTACCATACCAAGCTATATGACAATGATAATGATTCCAGTCTTAAAGGTGGGAACTGAAGTATAACGAAAGTAAGATTACTTTCAGATACCATGCTCAAGAAAATGGACAAAAGTATAATACGTCCCCAGTGGACAAAGGATTTTATCTTATGCGAAACCGTATGATGAATCAATAAAGGATTAAGAAGAAATGACGTATATCCAAAAGGGGATATTACAAACGATGGCACTAAATGCCAGTACAAGGATTTCTCTGGAAAGGATTTTAAAGTAAGGATATATGAGAAATATATTCCTAAGATCGATAAAGTAAAAAGGGGAATTAAATCATTCATACTGGCTTAGGAATGAATGATAGTGATAGAGACATGACGATCTCTACGATAAGACTTAGTTATCGAAATATATCAATATCAAAGGATAGGTTGACGAGACCTAATCACAAATGCTATTGGTAAAAGCATAACGAGACCGATACCGAGAAGTATAGGGTGAATGAGGCAATGAAGGCCATAGTAGAGGAACATAATGTCCCAATGGAAAGGACAATGACATATGAAAAAGATGTTACTTGAATAGACGGGAACACCGTAGACATAAACTATGCTTCGCACCGAAAATTGAACGAACATAAAAATCAAAAAGGCAGAATAAGTATGAGGAAAATTTCTCAGAATACCCATAGGATTTTGTTCAATTTAGGTGCTTCGCTTTTTTTGACATCGCGCAAGTATGCGAAGAAGCGATAGAACCCAATTTAAGGTAAGCGAATCAAGATTTAGAATCTCCTTACTTATACGAAAATCATGGCCATCGCAAGAGTTGCTCAAGCTTAGAATGGAACCTGGAATCACTTAAGGTTCTAACAAATGTTTCGGATCATTATATCTATGTGGAATATAGATATAATTCTAGAGACAATAAGTTTCGAAAATAGATGTCACCCACGTGATTCGAAACATGGACACATTCTCTCCATTTGAAATTCTACGTGACGGAATTTTTGGATCCTCAATTGCTTTAAAACTAAGGTTGGCTCATCTAGAACTATCTGTTTACAGGTGGCAATAAAAGGGAGTTTGACGAGTAAAAATGTTAATCCCAAGGCCTACAAGTTTATAACTCGCACGAGCGTATCGGCTCTTTTATTATGAACTAGACATGGATTTAGAACAGTTTTGGAGAAAAATTTTGCACCTTTGGATGGATACTCGTAACTATGGAGTGACGGATGAGGATGGTATCCAACGACTTATCTGGTGTTAGCCAATAGATTGGCAGGGTTTTGCAAAAGAAGTATCAAAAGAATATTTTCTCCATGTAGAAAATTCCAAGGATTGGGCAGACTTACCAGGATTTTGTCAACTGGCTCAAGTATACATATAATGCGTATGGAACGGCACCTACGAGTACTTGTCCTGATCCCCGGCAAGTTTCATAGTATTATATCAAGGGATGGTTGTACCCTGATGTTCTAAATGCCGCCCCACGTCCTGTGTCGTCAATGGTATCAATAAGAGACGAGAAGGGCAAAAGGACAGGATCTTATCGCCCTCGCGGATTAGGAGAATTACCGCTACCAACCCATCCTTTCTTTCTGATAAAAGTAACACCAACTTCGGTTATTAAAGAAGAAACGGGGAGCAGCTGGACCCCCGGCTCTTTGAAAGAGAATGATCATCAGAAGTTTGAAACAAAACGCATTGAGAAAGGCAAGTTTCAAGGAGAGTACGACCGACGAAGGTCACTCGAGACATAGAACCTATGATAACATGAGACTTATATGTAGATAATGGTTTATGATAAAAATGGTGTGACTATAATATGTAAAATGAACGTAGTTTGGAAAATTTTGTGAATATGTTAAAGAGGTGTCAAAATTTTGGGTGAAAAAGAACTAGACGCCTTGTAATTAATCGGCTCGATAGACCGACCCACGTAAGTAATGTATGAAAAGTCCTCACTGAGGCATTTTGATTAAATATTATATGGTCTTTATAGAATGATATCCGAATTACAAAAACAAGTTGTTCCGAATAAGATATGGCTACTATGAGATAATAGTTAAGCCATTCGGATTGACAAATGCACCAGCCCTGACCATAAACCTTAAAAATCGAGTGATCCACACGTACTTAGATAACTGTTTATCTAATCTTTATGGATGATGTCCTTATCTACTCAAAGGACGGGAGAGAACATAAAGAACATCGAAGGACTGTCTTATGACTTTTAAGAAGCCGAGCAAATTTTGCCAAGTACAGTATTGTGAATTATGGCTAAAGAAATATTCCTCAGGCACATAGTGTCATTAGAAGAAATCAATGTAGATCTCGAAAAGGATAAAACAACTAAAATGAAAGTCACAAAGACGTAAGTAAGATCAGTAGTTTCTTAGATCAATTGACTAATATCAGAAATCCAGTGAGAACCCTCTAAGGTAACAAGGCAAATCACATAGCTACCCTAAAAATGGAATCAAATTTACGAGGATTAATAAAAGTAAGGCTATGTATTAATATGAGCAAGATAATAGCTTACAATCACAATGACTTAGGCCACATGAATATAATTTCCCAACTCATGACTTGAAATAGTAACAACAATATAAATACCAAAGTCTTGGAGACATCACTCCTATGACAATAAGTTAAGAACCCTTCACAATTCACAAAAGTTTGAAGTTATTCGTCGAGCAAAGAAACTTGGATACAGGATAGAAAAGATGGCTCGAATCAGTAAAAGATTACAATTGTGATAAATGATCACCTAAGGAAGGGTAAGGTAGAATCTAATACCCTAAGTTATAAAATTCAGTCTAATTTATGGCATGTCCTTATAGAAAAGGAAAACTCATTAGAAAGTTTAAGAAAACGAGAACAGAAATCGTTGAGCAATCAGGGACAACGTAAGTTGTACTCTTACAACCAAGGTGATATATGACTAAAAAGAGAGAATGAAGATGGGAATAGAATACAAATTAAGATAAGGAATGCAAAGCTAAAGAATTTTAAAGAATTGGACCATGTTATATCTGGACCATGTTATATATATATATAGGAAGGATATATATATATATATATATATATATCTCCAAGCAATAATAAGCTTAGAGATGAAACTAAGAATGAAGTTCATGACCATTCTCATACCGCCCACCTAGGCGACTTTAAGATATATTATGATTTACGAGAAGAGTTAGATAGTAAGGAATGAATTGAGATGTAACCATGATTGTCGAGCCGTGTCTCGGTTACCAACAAGTGAAGGCATTGTATCAAAGGCCTTATAAGAAGTTATGATCTCTAGAGATACACGAATGAAAATGGAAGGATACAACAATGGATCTCATGACAGGTTTTGCCAAAGTCATAAAGAAGTCGCACTACCATATGGGTAGTAGTGGATTGACTCGCCAATTATGTTTTGTCTCTGCCTATTCAGATGACTCGTGGACCCGATAAGTTAGCTCAGACGTACAAAAAGGAAATTGTATATTTACAGGAAGTACCAAAACCTATCGCTTCAGATAGAGACTCCAAGAGTACCCCTAGATTTTGAACTAACTCATAAAAAGGAGTTAGACACGAGATTGAACCTTAACATAGATGTCCACTCACAGATAGATAGACAATCAGAAAGGACAATCCAAACGTTTAAGCATACGATAGAACATTAATGTTAGATCAAAGTGTAAGTGGGAACGTATTGTACCACTTGGTAAGTTTACGTACGACCATAGCTACCAAATAACGATCAATGTAGCCTTATGAGGCGACATGAAAAGAAGTATTGACCACCACTTTATTGTAACAAAGTGGGTGAGCAAAGGTATAAAGTCCCGACGTCGTAAGTTTAAATGATCGAGATATCGCCCAATAAGGCAAAGAATAAGAAAAGCTCAGACAAACAAAAGTCTTACCGACACGCAGAATCGAATCGCATTCTTACATGCGAATTAAAGTTTCTTAAGATTTCTCCATCTAGAGATATTATAAGGATTCAGATACAAGGAATGTTTAGATCACGTTTTATAGGACCTTACGAGCTCCTAACAATGATAGGCCTAGTAGCCTATAGCTTGGTACTTCCACCACATTTGGGGGAAAGTACGAATTGTTCTCCACGTGTCGCAGTTAAAGAAATGCGAAAATGACCCAATTCACGTAAACCAACATGATGACGTGACCTTTGACTCAGATGAGTTATGATGAAAATCTACGACTAATTTGATCGCATTTATTCAACGATTAATGAATCAAGTCCGGTCTTTAATGAAAATCGCGAACCATGGACAAAAGAAAGAACGTGGAAAGCTATGATGTTATGACGTTAAGATAACCATGCTTTATGAGGTATGCAAATTTCGGGATGAAATTTCTTTTAAGGGGGGTAGGATGTAATATCCCGCAGAATTAGATGCCAAATTACGGTATTTAAAACCCGTAAATTAGGAATTCGCTGAGATGATTCAATCCATAAGATATCGAATAATGATTTCGATTATTTACGAAGGAATGAATTCCTATTTTATATCCACTGAGAATCGTGAATTAAGGAAATGAAGTTTATAAAGCGTATGGACAGTAGTACTTTAACGTCGATTTCGTATCGATAGTTAAAACGTCGAAAATTTTTCTAAGCAATTAAGCTTAGAATTAAATTCCATTATTAATAGAATAATTTAATAAAGTGATTACGACTTTATTACGACCATTTCGAGATGAGTCGATAATTAAACGTTTTGCAACGTTTCAAACGTTAACGTTTAGAGACGAATTGAAAAGTGAGTTTAATGATCAAGGAATTATAGTAATTAATTTCCCATGATTATTATATGTAATTACAGTATTATTTAGCATTAAATCAATGCTAGATCATTAAGGATTTATAGGATCAATTTTTCAAACGCTCGAAAACCCTAATTTTCGAACTCGGTTTTTATCGCATAAAATGATGCCATTAATTTATCCTATGATATGATTTATCATCTAAACTATATGTTATAATATATATCAATGTTTGGCATGGAAAATAAAATTGGACCCATTGGCATAATGTAATAGCCGGAACTATATACTTATATATATACAAGTTCATCTTGTTAATCTTTCCACTAATACATGTATCTATTAAGTGGCAATGTGATTAATGAAATAGCCTAACTAAACAATTAAATTCAGATATATATGTATATATGTGCATAAAAACCGTGTGTGTGTGTGTGTGTGCATGGTGAGAGTGTGTGAGTTGTGCATGTGTGTGACAAGTGTAGAGATGCATGTTAATATGGAAACACTTGTCACCCAACACCCCCCATACCTCCCTCACCACCCAACACCACCCCACACACACCCCATACCTCTCAATCAGCCGTTCCTCTCCTCTCCTCTCCTCACTCCATCTCTTACAATGGAGACCCTTTTCCACCATAGCTAAACTGAAACTGGAAGTTGCTGCACGACCAGTAGATTGTGGAATTTATTTGACTAAGTTACAGTGGTCCGATGAAGGTGAAATTTAAGTATGTTTAGATTAAGCATGAATAGTATATATGTATAAAATTTCAAGTCTATCTGATGTGTTTTACTATTTTATTTATATTTTTCAAAACCACTGCACAAAACTGTGAAATTTTCCATGTTCATCACCCTCGGTTCATGATTTTAGTTTCGAGTTTGGATAATGGTAAAACTCTAAAATTTGGCATAAACATAATTTAACATGTCTAGAAGATTTATGTAAATTTCAGAATTTTCTAAAAATGTTTACTATTTATTCCTAATTTTACAAACGAACTGCGCAAATCTGTCACTGTAGCGATAGCTTGTAGTAAAATATTTTTATCTCCCAATCTATTTTGAATCATTGAGTGAGGCTTTTACTGAATTAAACTAGACTTAAGTGGCTTTTCAATCTGATGGGTGGCATTTCCAGATTCTTTATAATGAGCTCTCTGTAAATTTTTAAAGTTGACGCTTTACAGTGAGTCTCATTGACAAACTGCCTTAGTTAAATTTCTATGTTAATTAACTGTTCGAGTCCGACTTTTACGTGAGATGTTCAAGCCATTTGTAGTCCGATTTTGACTTGGGTTTCTTCATAAGAAATGTTCCTTACCATGTCTAGTTTTGATCTGGAAAGTTTGATCCCTAACCAAGTCTTATAGGTATACCTTCCATTGACCCAAAGTCACCTACTTGAAACTGTCCATTCCAACTAGTCAACTTTGAACATATGTATTTCTCGATGCGTCAAATATTTTCCAGTATGGTCTTCATTAAACCTGTAGTTCTTGTTACAAGGTTTCGAAATTGGTAGCCTGCAGTCATTTTGGTTTTGTGAGTCAAAAGTTACGAGCCTCGCAAAACCCCTCGTCGTTAAGCTAAATCTGAAAATCCTGAAAAATGTTCTAAGTATAGAAGTCAGTTTGAGTTGCCCACTTTGAGACCCTATATCTCCAGAACCACGACTCTTTTGGATTTAATTCATTCCTAGAACTTGTAGTAAATGTTTAGAGGTTTCCAGAATGTATCTTTGTGCGACCATACGTATTTTGAAGCTAGAGTTATGAATCGTCAAAGTATGTCACTTGGGTTGTTTTAAGCTGTTTTGCTGAAAAATAAACTCTTAAAATTTGACTAAGTGTTGGAACTCCCCTAGGTGAAATATGTCTTATGTGAATAGGGTGATGATAGATTGTTATATGGATGATATTAATACATATTAATGACCATAAGTGTATAATAATACACTATATGAATTTAGAAATTTTTTTGGAAATCATTTGGTAATTTTAAGGATTTCCGAGAGCATTAAGGGAATTATAAGGATTTTAAATCCTTTCTAATTAAGAGTAATAATATATTATATGTCTAAATATTATTTTGGACATATTTGGGATTTATAAAATTTTATAAACTTAGATCACTAAGTTTATAACGAAACGTTATATTTAATAACGTTATAAATGAATAATAAGGATTTATGGATAAATGGATTAATATTTAAGAAAAATATTAATAAAGTTCATCGATTTACGTGACGAATCGAGAATTAGGACTTTACGAAAAGAAATCGATTGAAAATCGATTTATAACATGAATTAGTAAGAAATTACTATTGAAAGTCAAAATTGTTGACTTTTAAAGTCAACGTCTTAAATACGCTCGATAAACACGCTAATACGCTGACGGCGTACTAATTAGGTAAGAAACCTCATTAGTAAGAAAAGATTTCATAATTGAAATCCTTATATCGAGAAACGATAACACGTCGAACGCTTAAACCGGAAAGGTTAAAACGACACGGTTGAACGTGTCTCAAGAACGAGAACTATTCAATTGAAATACGTAATTGAAAAGAGTATCGAATTCATTAAGGAATTCAGTTTACATCGATATAGAATATCGAAGTTTATTCTAGACTTTGAGAGTCTCGAGAAACATGAACGACGTACTAAAACATCATTTTTACGTAAAGGTGTGGACGCGACGGTCGGACGTTGACGAATACTCAAGTTTAAGACGAACAATAGTCCATGTGGGCTTTACTCTACTCAAAAATATAATGCTTCTGAAATATTTATTTACGATGCTTATTTCAATTTGCTGATAAAATGTTTACAAGATTACCCGCCAAAATGTTTATGTTTTGTGTATGTATCCTATCCATGAGATGTTATGAGATGTTATGAATGTTGTTGGTGGGTCGCCCCAACTTATGAATGAAAATCGATATCGGATCTATCTTTGGAAGGACAATACCGGCTAGATTAACGTGTACACTAAGGCGATTGTGTCTTTGTAAGGACACCACGGCCGGTCACGGCGTCGTAGACGGAGGCCTCCTTCACGACGTTCGACTATGATGATATGATGAAAGGATGTTATGGGATATGGATCATACACACCAGAAAAATGCCTGGCCAGGCGATGATTTTGAGAAATGATGAAAATGATTTTAGTAAGCACAAGGCATTTCAACTAAAACCCTTGTGTCTTACCATGATGTGGCAGTGAAATCTTCAAATGTTAAAATGTTTTTGGCATGAGTCCACTGAGTGTATTCTTGTACTCAGCCCTGCATGTTTGTTTTTAAATGTGCAGATTGAGCAGATGATGGATGGAGCAGTGTTGAGCAATAGGAATGGTGTCGCTGAAATGTTTATACCTTGATAGTACATCGTCATATGTACATATCACATGTTTTCCGCTCCAAGAACCTAAGTTATGTATTAAAGTTCAAGAACATACCTGTCATATGTATTACAGTTTATTGTTAAAAAGAGTCTCCCTGTACTGTTATCCTTGTTTAGAGTTACAATCCCTTCTAAATCGTACTTAGGATTTTAGGGGCTGTGACAGAATTAAACCTGGAATCACTTAAGGTTTAGCAAATGACGTGAAGGAAATTCAAATAATATCCACACTACCTCTAAAGAGAATGATGAATAAGGAAGAATGTCGACCATTCCTTGGTTATCTAACCAAAGGAGAGAAAGCAGAAATAAAGATCAAGGATATGGAAATTTTTTTAGAATTGCCAAACGTTTCCCCTAGCAATTTACCAAGAACTACCCTGATAGGCAGCTAGAGATTATCTATGAATCTAGAACCCTGATTAGCCCGTATCAAAAGCACGTATAATGAATGGCTTCAAGGAAGTTGGAAGGACAAAGGAGTAAATCTAAGAATTATAGGATTTAAGTTTTATCGAACCTAGTGTATCACCTTGGGAAACACCGGCTTGTTTACAAAGGAGAAGGATGTTTGTTTAAGAATATGTATTGATTATCAAGAATTAAACGAACTCGATGTTTAAGAACAAATATACACCACCAAAGATGAGCGATTGCTCGATAAGTTAAAAGAAGTGGGATTATCCTCGAGAATCGATCTTAAATAAGGATGTCATCAGTTGAAGGTACAAACTGACAATGTACCCAAAATGGCTTTCCGAACAAGTTATGGCTACTATGAGCTTATAGTTAAGCCGTTCGGACTAACAAATGTACTAGCCATATTCATGAGCCTCAAAAATCGAGTGTTCCACCCTTACTTAGATAAATTTGTCTTAGTTTTCATAAGAGATATCCTTATCCATACAAAGAGGAAGGAAGGACATAAGTAACACTGAGGATTGTCTTAAAAATCCTAAGAGCCGAATAATTTTTGCCAAGTCTAGTAAATGAGAAGTTTGGCTTAAAGAAATAATGTTCCTTGGACATATCGTGTCATCAGAAGGAATTAAAGTAGAATTGGCTAAGGTTAAAGTAGTGCAAGAATAGAACTACCCCTCTCACAACTAGGAACTAGCAACAGTAATACAAGGATTAAGTTTTGGAAACACCACCTCTAAGAAGTAAGGTATGAGATCGTCACCAATCATAAAAAGTTTGAAATACTTCTTCGAGCAAAGAGTTTTTGAACATGGGAAAAAGAGATGGCTCGAATTAAGTAAAAGATTACGACTGTGGTATAAAATATCACCCAATAAAGGCACACGTAGTAGCTAGGGTCTTGAATCGTGATGGTCAATCCAAATAAGGATGTCTCTTGGCAAGAAAAGAGAAACTCGCTAAGAATTTAAGAAAGAAAGGCACAAGAGCTTGAGAAGCACATGCTAATGTCATATTGTTTAATGAAGGATACGTGATCCCAACAATAATGAGTTAAAGAATGAAATCATGAGTAAAGCTCATGATACTCCTTATACCACCCATCCAGGCAGTACTAAGATGTATCAAGACTTATGATAAAAGTTCGATAGAAAGAGTGGAAACAAGATATAGTCTCATTCGTCAAAAGTAGAGGCATTACATTAACAAACTATGAGAAAGTTATAGCCTTTGGAGATACCCCATGGGAAGGGAATGACATCGTAATGAGGTTCGTAACAGATTATCAAAGTCGAAGGAAGTAACATTACTATATGAGTAGTAGTGGATCGACTTGTTAAATGCGCTCATTATTCGACCTATTCAGAATACTTATGAATCTGATAAGATAGCTCAGTAAGACGTAAAAGAAATCGTACGTTTACATAGAATACCAAAATCTATCATATTTGATAGAGATTCCAAGTTCCAAATTTGGATTAGCTAATACAAGAATTGGGACGAGATTGAACTAGAGCATAATTTTCGCAGATAGATGGACAATCGAAAGACAATACGAACGTTTTAAGATATGTGAAGGACATTAGTGTCGAATCGGAATACAAGTTGGAGACATATTTTTCAACTACTGTAGTATCGCCTACGACAATAACTGTCAAGAAATGGTCAATGTGGGCCATATGAGATATTGTACGAAGGAAAGTGACGATCACTTCTTTATTGTGATAATAAAAGTAAGAGGAAAGTTTTAAGCATGATATTGTGAGTGAAATGATAAATATGTTTGCCAAATTAGGCAAAGGATAGAAGAAGCACATGATAGATAAAAGTCTTACGCTGATATGTGTAGTTATGAACTGCATTCTAAATGCAGAGATAAAAATTTTCTCAAAGTTTCTCCCTTGAAAAGAAGTTATAATATTTAGAGAGAAAGGGATGTTAAGAGCACGTTTATAGAACCTTACGAGATCCTAGAGATGATAGGCCAATTGCCTATAGATTGGTACCTCCACTAAATGTGGGAAATGTACATGATGATTTCCATGTGTCGCAGTTAAGAAAGTACGTGTATTATCCAAAACACGTGAGTTATTATGATGAGGATGTTCTTAATCCAGATATGGATTATGAGGAAAGACCTATGACGATGTTAAATCGTAAAGTATAACGGTTAAGAAACAAGTTTATACCGTTAGTGAAAGTCCAATGGAGAAACCATGGACAAGAGAAAGTCATGTGAAAACATGAGGATGAGATGACGAGAAAAGCGTCCCTTGCTTTTAGGTATGCAAATTTCGGGACGAAATTTATTTTAAGGGGGGTAGGATGTAATATCCCGTAGTTTTAATACCTAATTACAATAATTAAAATCGTAATTTAGAGTTTAAGGCTCAATAATTAAAATCTTAATTAGTCAATGCTCGACTTTGACTAAGCATAATTTGATAATTTCTGTGTGATATTCACTGACGCTTAGTGAATTAAGGAATATAGTTTCTGATATTCCTTTGAACGTATTGTTCTAACGTCGGTTAAATTCGACAGTTAAATCTTACAGTATTTTAAGCATTTAAGCTTAGAATTCAAAATTCCTTATTATTATGGGAATAAATAAAGTTGTTACAACTTTATTTTGAACATTTGAGAGATGATTAAATTATGAGAATTTAGAGACGTTTTAAACGTCTACGTTTAGAGATAATTCGATAACTTGGCCAAATGATCATGGAATTATAAAATTCAAATTCCTATGATTATTTTATGATATAAGAGCATTAATTACCATCAAAACAATGCTATAGAATTAAGAAATAAAATGTACCACATGCTATGGGTTTCGAAAACCCTAATTTGCAAAACTAGGGTTTTGTGATCTAAAATTGTTCTAAATATTTTTCTATGATCAAATTCATCATCTATGATTATAATATGTCACATAACTATGTGTTAGCTATTTATTACAAGAAAATAAAATGTTTAGCTTGTGTAACCCAAATTCTCGAAAATTAGGGCATATAAGTATTAATTAATTTTAATTGCTATCCAATTGATGATATATCATAATTATTATATTAATATGATATTTTTATGGATAATATGAGTTGTATTACAAGTTGCACAAGTGGGAGAACACTTGCATTAAAAGTGGAGAAATTTGCATGATTTTATGTGATAAAATTGTTTTATATCATGCTTTGATTAATGTGAGGATAAGATATGATCTTATCATGTTATTAGGTGTAAAGTAGTAGTAGTATTCAATTTTATCAAGTAACTTATGGCTTTTGTATGCCAAGTGCCGAAAATTAGGTAGATTAAGTGTGATTTTATGTGATTTAATTAATAAATATCATGCTATAATTAATGCTATGTTATTATTATGTTGATAAGATATTTTTATAAGATAAGATAGAGTATGTATTTAATTTGAACATGTAACTATAATCCTTGTCTTGTAGTAGTTGAAAAGATTGAAAATTCCATGTGAATAAATGTGAACATAAATTAAAAGTCATAGTTGAAATTGTTGACTTTTCAAATATAATCATATCTTATAATATTAATATAGTATATGATATGAAAAAAAATAAAAATTGATCCTAATGTTTAAAGCATGGCCGAAAAATGATGCATATACACTATAATGTTACAATTTCTTTATTTAATTGATAACTATGATCCAAGTTGTAAATTAAAGGATAAGGATACATGATGAAGTGTATATGATAAGGATAAAATTTTGTCTAATTAATTAAGGAGGTGGCCGATTTTATTGACTTGGATTAAGGGTGTAATAATTGTTATTTTATGTAATAATTAGCTACAAGTGGAATAACTCTATAAATATAAGCTAAGCCATTCATTTCTCATTTTACAACCCCTAGGGACCGAAATTGAGAGGAGAAATTTGAGAGTGTTCATCAAAAATTTAACCCAACCCTTAGATCAAATAAACCTTGCCGATTAAAATCGACGCCGATTAAAAGGTTAGATTTCTTCCGAGCTTCATATACATGCTAGAATTTTTGATTTTCGACCGTTAAAATTCATGTTATAAGCTTAGTTCATTTATGAGATTTTCGAAAATTATAGAACTTATGCTAAGATGTTTAGATATTGTGTTTATGTGATGTTATTGAGCATGTATTATAATTATATCACAAAATTAAGCATGATATTAAATTTTGTATAAGGACCGAAAACATGTGACCATGATGTTGATGATTATGATTTTTAATTGTTGATTTGAGCATGAAATCATGATCTATGGTATTAATTATGCTTGTATGATTTTATGTAGAATTTTTGGAAAACTTTAGTACATAAGTTTATGATTTTCGAAAATATTAGAACATGATATTATGTTGTGATATAATCCATGTTTAAGTGTTATCATAGCATATTGATAGTGTAGATTCATAATATAGTGTGGTATGAATTTATTGGAATTGTTAAAAATTATTTTGACCTAAGTCAAAATTTTCGAAACATGACTTAGGAAAATTTTATTAAATAGTTAATAATAAATAAAAATTATGTTATAGCAAGGATGCTTATAGATGATTATGTGTTATGTGAATTTATTGGAATTTTTGAAAAATGTTTGCTTTATTAAATTGAGATTTTCGAAAACCATATATTATAGGTACTAATGTTATAAATTTATTTTATCATGTATAATTGCATAATATGTTCTAAAATAATGTTTTAAGTATATTATGATTTTATGTGAATTTTTAGAACAAGAATTATGCATTAATTTTGAAATATATGTAGATAATTGAAAAAGTCAAAATGTTGACTTTGAAGTCAAAGTTGTTGACCAAAGTCAAAATGTTGACTAAATGTTGACCAAGTCAAAATTGTTGACCAAAAACGTTGACCAAGGTCAAATTGTACGAAATTCGATAATACGTGATCTATGTAACGTAGTACATATAGTAACAATGTAACTTACTTTACGTAAGTACATTAAAACGTACATTATGTGCTAAAGAGATGGAATATCTCTTATATGAAGAGCGATTTCATAATAGACATCATTTTGATTAGGAAACGTCAAATAAGTTCGACGTTAGCCTTATTTGATGCATAGGACGTTATAGACGATGTTCGTCTCTATCGAAACGTGATCAATGTACTACAATAGTTCTTACGTTAAGGTGGGACGTGATCTTGATCAGAGACATAGAAAAGGACTATAGAAAGACTTTCCACGATACCACGGTGGGCTTTACTCGAAAACCCCAAAGTATTTATGTTTTATTTACGCTGCTTTCTTCAAAAGTATTTATTTACAATGCTTCAGTTGAGAAATGATTATGAACTGTTATGTAATTACTTGCCCAAAGTATTTATGTTTTATATATGAATCCTATCATGTTGTTGGGCAAGCCAATTATGAAAGTATATGCCTTATTAGCTGAAAGAAAAGGTCCGACAGTTGAGGTTAATGAGCTGCCATTTTATACCTAATTTAATCTAGATAGTATGATTTTGGAGTTTCTTTAAAACCATTTTGTCGACTCTCTATGTTTGTCCCATTTCTTATTCATGAAATGAAACACTAGCATAATTATAATTGACTTTCTCAATTCCTATATCGGTTGTCGGAGGTGGAAAAGAAGCAAAGTGATGACTAACTTAAGTTGGATCTTGTTTTGGTCGCCCCAACTTATGAGAAAATCGATATCGGACCTTATGTGACTTAAGTTGTCGAATCGCGCCCAACTTATGAGATGCGCAATTCTGGCTAGGGTTACGTGCGAGAAAGGTAGCTGTGTGCCGAAAGGATAATTCTCGGTTGTCATCGCTGCGCGTGGAAGGTGGCCACCTTCTACGGATGCGAGATGAGTTTATGAGATGATGATGATTATATGAGATATGTGAATGATATGGATCATACAAGAGAAAATGCTCGGCCGAGCGATGTTTTGAGAAATGAAAATGTTTTAGTAAGCAAGGCATTTACAATTAAAACCCTGTGTCTTACTTATGGGCGATGTAATTTGAAGAAAATGTTTTAGCAATGAGTCCATTGGGTGCATTATTTGTACTCAGCCCTGCATGTTTGTTTTTAAATGTGTAGGTTGAGCTGATGGATGAGATGGAGCAGTGTTGAGCAGTCGGGTCTTTTGTCGCTGATAGTTAAACCTTGGATACACATCGTCGTATGTGTATTCCACATGTTTTCCGCTGCTAGATTATGAAGTCATATGTATGTTATGTTTTTGTCAAACCTTAAACACTTGAAATTTCGGAGATATTCCCGATATATGTCACAATCGCTCGTTGTTCTATATTATTATCCGCTTAATCCGTTCCAATGCAATCCTCGCTAATCTGTACTTTGGATTGGCGGGCTGTTACATTTTCTCTACACTACGAAACGCAAATTGACTACACATATAACGCGTAGTCTATGCTGATTTTTGTAGTAGTGAGAAGAGTCAAGAGTTGAAGTCACAGATCATGTCCTTTAATCAGACGTGAGATGAACCATTCCATGAAGCTTGGGAACGGTTCAGGGACTTATTGCAGAAGTGCCCTCACCATGCCTTGCCAGATGAGATACTTTATCTGTTTTTCTATGACGGGTTGACGTAGAGTTTTCAATACATGGTGGACAATGCTGCATGTGGAGATATTGGTTCTCGAACGGTAGCAGATATTGTTGATATTTTTGAGGCTATGGCTGCTACTTCACAGCAGAAATCCAATCGAGGTGTACGAGCCAAAGCACATGCCATCACTCATTTCTTCGACATGAACAGGTAAGTGGTTGAGCTAATGAGGGAGGTGCAAGAGCTTAAGATGAGGAAGCCAGATTCACCAGCCCAACACAAGGAATTCATGGAATTTTGTGGAATCTGCAATGAACCCGGGCATAATGTTGATACGTGCCAAGGATGGGAGAGCATACATTCGAAGGCGAAGCCGAAGCTTATGCTATCTGAGGATTTCAACCCGCGAGAGTTCGAGCCTAATCGAGAATGCTTAACGTGGGATGGAGGAATCAGAATCAAGGACAGAGTTCAAATCAGAATACGCCATACCAAAGACCTCCACAACTGCAGCAGTTTCAACAGCAGAGGCACTATCCACAGCAACAGTTCTAGCAACAACAGCAGTATCAGCAAGCACCCCCACCACCTCAGAGGCTATATTGGGAGGATACGTTTACCCAAAGAATGGATGCTCAAGACTCCACAATTAAGCGTTTAGATACGCAAATGGGACATATTGCTAGCAACCTTAATGAGTTGTTGCAGCAAGGTGCAGTGGGGAAACTTCTAAGCCAACCCCATCAGGCTCATGCGATCACTGTTCTAAGGAGTGGCCGGATTGTTGAGGATAAGGTGAGAGAGATATTAGGCAAGCAGCCGCAGTCACAGGAGGTGGAAAAGAAGAAAGAGACTAAGGTCAGACTGCATAAACCAGCAAATCCTTACATTCCACCGATACCCTTCCTATATCGGTTGAAGAACGAGGAGCAGGACCAGCAATTCAATGAGATCTACAACCTCCTGTCCAAGGTGGATGTTAATTTGCCTCTATTGGACATAATCAGAAATGTACCGCCCTACGTCAAGCTCTTCAAAGAGCTAGCCTCAAAGAAGATGACGTTTGGAGAGTACGAGAAAGTCATGGTCTCCGAGCAGCTAATTCCATCCTACAGCACCAGTTGCCTCCCAAGCTCCGGGATCCAGGATGAGAATGCGCGTATTTAGAAGGGTAAAGTGAAACAGATTCATGATCGGCTGATAGTTCGTAAGGATTTAAAGTCGGGAATGAAGGTTTTACTTCTACAGTCTCGGTTGAAACTTTTCCCCGAAAAGCTCAACTCTAGGTGGAGTGATCCTTACATAAGTGAGAATGTGTTTCCTTATGGAGCAGTTTTACTTCGCGATCCTAATACCAACAGATCATTTACTGTGAATGGACAGCGAGTAAAGTCTTACTTTGATCGAGGGGATGGTCCGAAAGAAGTAGAGAACACCATGCTCATTGATCATATTTATCTCTGATTAGACTACATCGTTTTCACGACGTTAAACTGAGTACCATGTGGGAGTTTACCCACGAATCTTTTTGTTCTTTTCTTTCTCTTTTTGCTTAGTTCTTTGATCTGTTTGGTCTATCTATCTGCCTTTGTTTTTTATTTTGTATAGATGATTAGATGAAAAGTTTTGTGTATTGTCGTCAGCAGTGAGGTGAAGTCGTGATACTCCGGCTCTACAGCGCACGCTCACATTCCAGCCCTATTTTTGCCACCTACTTTCAGGGAAGTCTCCTCTTCTATTGGCTATCTTATGTTATTAATGTTTTGAGCACTGGGGACAGTGCTCGGATTTAGCGTGGGGGAGGGGGAGTATTTGGTTTTGTGTTGTGTCGTATCTTTTTGCATGATTGGTGATGTGCGTTTGTGATGATTTTGAACTATTGGAATCAAGTTTTTGTCTATGCGAGTAAGTCAGGATTTTGATTTGTGCAACTGAACTCTGTGGTATATGGTCAAACCTAGATGTAATTCTATTTCTCTTGATGATATATGATTGAAGTGCAATGTGAAATGACGAGATTGTGTGGATTGATCTTAAATTGGGGGTTATTGACATGATTTGTCCGACTAATGCTAGGGGTAGTGTTGACAGTGTGGTTATCTATATACTTTTTTCCTATTAAAAAAAAAGAATAGAAACTCCAATAATTTGTTGAGATTGTTGAAATGGAGAATGGGACTCTGCCCCTCTCTCTCGTAAATCGAAAAATAGGTATGAGAAACTATGATAGGAGACTCGAGTTCATCGAGAATTCACCTTTCGAACATTGTTCCAAAATTTGTTAAAATTTTCTTTATTTCATCAAAAGGAACTTGTTGCTAAAGGTGACCACTTTAGTTAATTCACCCCTAGCGGAGAGTTGGGTCTTAGCAAAAATCACCTCTTGTTTATTTGACATCCCTCACAATCTTAGATTTGTTTCACGTTAACTTTGAATATTTATTCGCCAAGTTTGGGAGGAAACAAAAAGGGTTTGATTTATTGGATTAAGAGTGAAGTTGCATGAGATATTTTTCTATTCTTATTAGATTAGACTTTACTTGAGGATAAGCAAATGGATAAGTGTGGGGGAGTAGTTTAGTATGATTTTGTGCTTATTCTTGGTATTCTTATGCATGCCATTTCCGATGATTTATCCTATTTATGCCGTTGTTTTGATTAGTATTTTTCGGTTCAGACTTATTTAGTTTGTTTCGATGTTTTATAGAAAAAACGGCATTAAATAGGACGAAATGTATTTACCAAAATTGAAGTATATTGAAGAGCATATCGATAGAAGTCCGCAGGCACAAACAGACGCTATTCAGAGTTCGGACGAGGGAGAACGAAACATTTCTTCAAAGTCGCGCACGTGCACTCCGTCGCCCTCCGCGAGCCGGTCTGGCACCCTCTGTTTAGTATGATTTTGTGTTTATTCTTGGTATTCTTTTGCATTTTGTTTTTCAATGGTTTGTCCAATTTATGCCGCTGTTTTGATTATTATTTATCGATTCAGACTTATTTCGTTTGTTTCGATGTTTTGTAGAAAATGACGTTAAGTAGGATGAAATGGATATGACAATGATGGATGTGAAAAGTTAACAATATTAAAGAACATCTCGATAGAAGTCCATAAGCATAAACGAATCGCAATTCAGAGTTCAGACGAGAGAGAACGAAGCGAAACAGCGAAGTCGCGCGCCGCGCATCTCACGCCTCGCGACCAACGCCCGTGAGAGATTGTCGCGAGCTCCTCGCGACCAGCGCCCACGAGAGCATGTCGCGAGCTTGCAGTGCAAAGGCTCCCATGCATTCCAGCCCGCGTGTGCTTGCTCCCATCCAAGATCGCCTTCCGTAGCAGCGTTCCGCTGTCCGCGCTTCGCCCACGATGCCGTCTGGCGCCGGACTCAAAGACGCTTCGCCCGCGCGCCCTCACGCGCGTTCGCCTCCACCCAACGTGTGTTCTTTAGTGCATCCGATGCTGGCATCACCCAGCAACCATGCTACGTGACGTCTCACCTCGCCTTGCACTCAATCGCGTCCGGCATTGCCCATCCGTTCGGTGCTGGGTTTGCCCATCGCGTCCCATGCATCCGACGCTGGGCTCCTCACACTATTCATTCCAGAAGTTGCTTGCGTCCGGCGCTCCACTATGTCCGGTGTTGGGCTGCTCGATCTGTTCTTTCCAGTGAGCGCACGCGTCCGACGCTGGGCGTGATTTTTGGGCCCGAATTCGACTGTTTTCGTGGGCTTTTTCGAGGTTATATAAATTGGATTCTGTTGCTATTCCACAACTCACATTCACGCACGATTTCCTTCTCTTTTCCTTTTCCTTTTCTTTTCTTTTCCCTTTTCCATTTAATTATTATGCATTTGGATTAACATTTGGATTATGCGATTCCAGATTTTTTGAAGACGAATTTATCTATGAATGGTTTGTAAGTTTTTCTCGTTTAATTATGTCATTGTAATTGATATGGGGATAATTTCTACTATGAGATGAATTATTGATTTGTTAAGAAATAAATGTTGGATTGTTCTTGTCTTGAATCGTGATTAATTGTGTTGATGATTTGCAATTTTCGTATTCGTATAAATTATTTATTTCATGATCTTGATACATGGTATTCGAGAGAATAGTGTAGGTTGATTATGTGCTTATGTTTGATTAGGAAGTAATGCGATAGCATATTTATGTTAAATATAAGTTTAACAACGAACGTGATCGAGAGATTGATTTATTGTTGAGTAATTAATATATGTGGATAGGGTTTTTGTTATCGTGTGCATTTGTAGTTAAATATCCTTCGTAATTGATGGCGGTTAGATTGAGAGATAACCCGCCATTAAGTTTGAGTCTAACATTGACGTGGTCGAGAGATTAGTTAGTGTTGAACGCTAGGTGAGAGGCGTGGGTGTTTGATGCATTGTGTACCGGTCCTTGATTCATTAATAGCGAAGACAGATTTGAATCCTAGAACACCGTTTCCAATTCCGTGTATCTGTCAATTCCTCTTGTTGTCCAAGTGCATCCTTTTTACCTGCTTTCGTCCTTTCCGTGACAGATCCCCTTATTTTAGGACGTTAGTTTTTCTTTTCTATTTCGTGTTTGACATAGAACCGTAGCCTTGTTAAGTCTTCATCAAGATATTCGACTTGGGTCGACCTTACCGCTCTATAAGTACCTCGTACTATTGCGAGCGACTGAAAAGAACAAATTGGTCGGAACAAATTTTGGCGCCATTACTGGGGAGGGCTTTAGGCTTTTGGTTTTGTGTCGCTTTGTTTTTCTGATTTCCTTTTGTTTTTATGTTTCTTCCCCCGTGCTTCTTCTTTTTATTTCTTTCTTTTTCTTTTTCTTTGTTACTATTTTCTCCAATAGGTACGTGTGATCTTTTTTTTGTAGTTGGTGTCTATTAATGCAGGGTTACCGGTGATATGAATATGGTCAGACAGACCTGGAGGAGGAAAGCTCGTCGTATTGGGAAAATTCTTCTTATGAAGAAGGAGCCCAATTCGACTATTTTGAGGGATACCCGTCAAGCTATGAGCATCAATCCTATGATCCCTACTGGAGGCATCCTTAGAGTTCTTCATATAGTCAGGACCTCTTATTCCAGCAACAGCCGGTGAAGCCGACATTGGAGGATACATTGCAGGCTTTCATTCAGTCGAGTCGGTCGTTGAAACCAACATTGGAAGACACATCGATGTCTTTATACTGATTTAGTCAAAAAGGTTTGAAATGTTGGAAGCATCGATCGAACGTAATGATCCGGTCACCGATTAGCGGGGCGGTGGAAGAATTGGTTCACAACCAAAGTGTGGAGGAGATGCCAAGTCAACTGGAGCAGACTTCTTCTATCATATTCTTTGAAGATGATGAAGTTGAGGAGAGAATCAGGACAGATAATGAAAGTGAAGAGTCAATGTTTCATCAAGCTGAGACTAAGTATGGACAACCTGATTTCTTTTCGAACCAGTTGAAAGATGAGGAGAGGACAAAAGTTGAGGTAGCATCTGTAATTTTTCAACATCTTAATTCACCAAAGTATTGTGCTCCATGGTCCCCTTGCGTGTCATATCTCGAAAAAAAATATGAAAATTTGAAAAAAAAAATATTTGTTATAGAAATAAAAACAAAAATAAAAGAGTTGGAATAAGTTGTGATGGATTGAATAAGTGAGCTTAAGGTTGGAATAAGAGGCTCTACTCCTTTCGCTCCATGTTGCTTCTCGAATGGAAGCTCAAAAGTGATGAATATGAAAAACCACATTAGGATACTCGGGTTTTCAACTCGAAGGTTTGACTTAATAATATTGTCCCATAATCCTCCTTAAGTCGTCACATCTGTCATTGAAAGTTGTTTAGTATATTGAAAATGAGATGTTATATGCAAGGTGTTTATATAAGTTGGCTATTCGATTATTAAATACATGTAGATCAGTTTGTGATTTGCTTGGATTAAGCCGCATACTCAATCAATTATTGATTCATTACCATGTTGAGAAGTGTATTGGTTTAGAAATTCTAGAAAGACGTGATGTCGTGGTATGATCCATTTGAATGTTTGTTTTCTCGTGTCGTGGTGATAAGGTTTGCTTGAGGACAAGGAAAGGTTTAAGTGTGGAGGAGTTGTTTAGTATGATTTTTTGTTTATTCTTGGTATTCTTTTGCATGTCGTTTTCAGTGGTTTGTCCTATTTATGCCGTTGTTTTGATTAGTATTTATCGATTCAGACTTATTTGGTTTGTTTCAATGTTTTATAGAAAATGATGTTAAATAGGATGAAATGGATATGACAAGGATGGATGTTAAAAGTTTACAATATTAAAGAGCATCTCGATAGGATTCCATAGGCATAAACGAATCGTAACTCAAAGTTCGGACGAGATAGAACGGAGCGAAATAGTGAAGTCGCGCGCCGCGCATCTCACGCCTCGCGACTAACGCCCACGAGAGCGTGTCGCGAGCTCCTCGCGATCAGCGCCCATGAGAACATATCGCGAGCTCGCACCCAGTACCCCAGCGTGCCTTCCATCCCCACACGCGTTCGCTCTCATCCAGTGCTGGCCTCCCATCGCGCGTTTCGCCACCCGTGCGCTCGCCTCCCCAGCGCCCGTCCGGCGCTGGCCTCCAGTGCGGTCTCCCAGCGTCCTCCGTGCACGTTTGCATCCACCCAGTGCACGTTCTTCAGTACATCTGGTGCTGGCATCGCCCAACGCCCATGCGACGTCTCGCCTCGCCTCACGCCCAGCCATGTCCGGCATTGCCCATCCGCCCGACGCCAGGTTTGCCCATCGCATCCCATGCGTCCGATGCTCCGCTTCCGTCCGACGCTGGGCTCCTCTCACTATTCATTCCGTGCTCGCTCGCATCCGACGCCCTCCGTCTCGCACCGGGCCGCCGCTGTTTTTTCGATGGCGCTCGCGTCCGGTGCCGCCTATCCGGTACCGGACGTGATTTTTGGGTCTGAATTCGACTGTTTTCGTGGGCTTTTTCGAGGTTATATAAGTTGGATTCAACCGCTATTCCACAACTCACATTCACGCATGATTTCCTTCTCTTTTCCTTTTCTTTTCTTTTCTTTTCCCTTTTCCATTTAATTATTATTCATTTGGATTAACATTGGATTGTGCGATTCTGGATTTTTGGAAGACGAATTTATCTATGAATGATTTGTATGTTTTCCTCGTTTAATTATATCTATGTAATTGATATGGGGATAATTTCTACTATGAGATGAATTATTGATTTGTTAAGAAATAAATGTTGGATTGTTCTTATCTTGAATCGTGATTAATTGTATTGATGATTTGCAATTTTCTTATACGTATAAATTGTTTATTTCATGATCTTTATACATGGTGTTCGAGAGAATAGTGTAGGTTGATTATGTGTTCTTATGTTTGATTAGGAAGTAATGCGAGAGCATATTTATGTTAAATATAAGTTTGACAACGAACGTGATCGAGAGATTGATTTGTTGTTGAGTAATTAATATACGTGGACAGGGTTTTTGTTATCGTGTGCATTTGTAGTTAAATATCCTTCTTAATTGATGACGGTTGGGTTGAGATATTCCCCGCCATTAAGTTCGAGTCTAAAATTGACGTGGTCGAGAGATTAGTTAGTGTTGAACGCTAGGTGAGAGGCGTGGGTGTTTGATGCATTGTGTATCGGTCCTTGATTCATTAATAGCGAAGATAGATTTGAACCCGAGCGGCGAGCGCTCACCCTCAACCGACGCTCACCCTAAGTTTTACGCTCTGCATCACGCTCGCTCAGCGTGCAATCAGCGTTAACTCATTCGATATATTTAAACGCAATGCACGTTGAGTTAGGGTTCTGTCACGAGTTTTATTTCAGTCCTCGTTTTTAGAGTTCGACAGTCAGAGTTTTTTTCCAGATCGTAGTTTTGAGAGAGACATGAGAGATCAGAGTTTTATTCTTCATTCTTACTTTTCATTCGTTCCTTTTAATTTACGCACCATAGATTGTTAGCTTGATTGGATTCGGATTCAGAGTTGGTTTCATATTATTGCTTTTCCTATTATTACTATCTTTCTTTTCCTTTGCTTTCTACCATTTATGTTTCACGAAGTTTGATGATGAAATTTATTATTATGTTGAATCTTTCTCCATTGTATTTTATTGTTTTTCGATTGATGAATTTAGTTTAGCTTTGTTCAACGCTTTTAGCTACCCGTCATCGTGATTTCTTTAGGTATCAACTAGGGATTGAAAACCCCTAGCTAGGTTTGCTTTTACTTATATTTACTTTTCCACATTTCAATTCATGTTTGTTCCAAAACACCTTTTGGTATTAGAGTGTTTAGGATTTACCGCTTTTTGTGTGTGACACTAGCAATAAGCCCTGTTAAGTTTTCCTTGAGAGACGACTTTGGGTTAACTTTCCTCTACGCTTACCTCACTCGATTATGAGTAAATTAAGAGTACACTTTTAGTTGAAACAATAAGAACGTAGCCCTTTTAGGCCTTCATCGAGAGATACGACTTGGGTTGACCTTGTCACACTACATAGTCCTCGTACTATTGCGAGAACCTAGAGGTGCAATTTAGGTTGAAAAGTATGAGATAAAGGGACATACATATGCAATCAAGTAAATAATTCAGATAGGAGATTGTAATTGTGGTAATAGGAAACATTGTATACAAGCTCAACCATTCTACTTTCAGTATACAAATCCAACATAACATTGGGCCCAATAAATAATATTTCCACACCACCAAACAGTGGACGACTGCCATCATCTCCTATTCGTGAAACCTATAGATGTACTCGAAATCCTTTAACTTTCGACTCGTAGGCAACGGGATGGTGGTTCTACAACAATACACAACAATAGCTTATCTGAGGCATCTACCTGCACCTCAAAAGGTTGATCAAACATGGGAAAAATAGTATAGGTTGGTCGACAACAACTCTTTCAATCGATCAAATGCTTTCTAACACCCATCGGTCCAATCCTACTTCGCATCCTTCTTCAGTAAATCCATCAAAGGATTTATAGCCTTTGAATATCCCTTTATGAACCGCCGATAGTAATTATCCAAGCCCCAAAATAATCTTATCTCCGCTACTTTACACGCATCCAACATACCATGTACCTTATTCCGATCTATCTTAATCTGCCCTTGGCCGATAACATGGCCAAGAAACGTGATCAAATCCTTGCAGAATTCACACTTTTCTTTCTTAGCATACAATTTATTTTCTCACAACTTAAGAAAAACATCACGCATATGTATAAGATGTTCTTTTAATGATTCCAAAATAGATCACGATATCATCTGAATACACCTCTACAAAACTTATAGGAGCGGGTACAACACATCATTCATCAAGTTACAGAACGTAGCAGGGGCATTGGTTAAGCTAAAAGGTATAACCAAAAATTCAAACAATCCATACCTCGTTACACAAGTAGTATTGGCCTCATCACTTAGCACAATCCGCACTTGCCAATAACCCGACCGCAAGTCTATCTTGGTATATAACCTTTCCCTTGATAACTTATCAAATAAATTTAGAATAGGGTACTTGTTTTTTATATTTACCTTAATTAATGCCCGATTATCGATGCAGAATACCAATGAACGAGTTATTTCTTTTGAAACAGCACTGGCAAGCCATACGACGTCTTGGACGGTTGTACCAACCCAGCTAGTAATTGTAGGGAAATCTGATTTTACCCTCTCCGGAGGATCTATCTTGGATGTTTAATTCACCATACATTGATTATATACCTAGCATGCACATATATAATTAATTGCAACACGTTGTTGTTTTCTCGTTTTTACCTATAAATTTGTCGAATAAAATGAGGATCAAGACTCGTGCTTTGATCTTCTGGACTGCATCTCATTTGTCAAAACTCCAATGCTGAGGAGAGCAATTTATGGAAAATAACACAAAATTTCGCCTTCTTCCACAATACTGATATTTTCGAAAATCTCTATAATGGAATAGTTAAATCTGATTTTCTCTCACCTTGTATTTTTAATGCATCCCTAGAATCCTAATAGGATAGGATCTCTTCTAATAAATATAATCTTAATCTTTTAAGATACATCATATCAAGAATAATATCCTTTGATATCTAATGATATCATATATAATCTATCTAGATATAGAGAATCATAATAAAGTCCCAAGGGAACTCTACTATGTGGGAAAAAATTCTAAGCAGCACCAGACCTTGATGGGCCAGCCCAGGGATTAAATGCAAGGAATAAAGATGAGCCTCAAATGAATTAATTATCTTATGTTCAGCCTAGAACATAAATTAATTCATTAACATTCATTCATGCCACTAGAGAATAAATTCTGACTTACCCTTTTATTACCGAAGCTGAGTCGGGCTTGCACTTTACGAATCCCCTTTAAGATATCAGATGTCCATTAATTATTTAAAGCGTTCTGACTACTTAAAATAATTAATCTCTTTGATTCCTTAAGTAGTACCACTCAACCTTATTATTGTACTTGAGATAACTCACCCTGCATGGTTTAATACAATAAACCTTTTGAGCTCCTTAAGGGGATGTCATCATCCTAAACGGATGCGGTGACTCGATACAAGTAACTAGCATGACATACAAGTATTGCCACCACCCAAGATGCGAAGAATATTGGGTTATTTCATGTAACCCTCACCCATAACAAGTCAAAGTGATGGTCAGCAACTCATACTCACCTAAAACCATATCGTGGTTTAGATCAACGTAAAGTCACCGAGATCTAGGTTCTTCACGACGGTCAGATAGAAGAACTCGTCTCACTATGATCCATCAATACGTCAGAGACGTACCAACATAGACAAGAAACCAAGTCAAGTCACTTCATATCTATACCACAACCTATACCGGTATCTCGTCCTTAAGTTATCTCAGTTGTGATCCTTTTTATATCTCATTAAGCTTCACCAAACATACAGACTTACGTGATCTTCTACACACTGTATAATCTAACTTATATATGAGATAAAGGGACATACATGTGCAATCAAGTAAATAATTCAGATAGGAGATTGTAATAGTGGTCACAGGAAACATTCTATACAAGCTCAACCATTCTGCTTCCAGTATACAAATCCAACAATCTCCCACTTATTCTAAAGCAAACTTTTAGTATACAATATTGTGTCTCTCTACAAAATTTTCCTTTCTAAGTGGGGGCCATCTAGTGCAATCCAAGTCCTCGACCATGCTCGTCGTAGACTTTTTGCGATAGGCTCTTCGTGAATGGGTCATCTAGGTTATCCGTAGTACCAATATTCTCAATCAGCACGTCTCCTCGTCTAACGATTTCTCGTATGACATGGTACTTTCTCTCTATGTGTTTTATCGCCTTGTGGGTCCGTGGTTCCTTCAAGTTTGCCACTGCACCTGAGTTATCACAGTACACTATGATACTCTTGGGCAAATGAGGTACCACATCTAGATCCATGAGGTAATTCTTGAGCCATACCGCCTCCTTCGCAGCCCTTCGAAGCAGCTACATATTCGGCTTCCATGGTAGAGACCGCAATGTATCGCTCTTTGCACTCCGCCAAGATACAGCTCCTCCTCCCAAGGTAAACACATAGCCTGAGGTAGACTTTTTCTCATCACAGTCAGCTTGGAAATCTGAGTCTGAATAACCCAAAGGCATTAGACTATCTGCTTGGTAAGCTAGCCTATAATCTCGAGTCCTTTTAGGTACTTGAGTAAATGCTTTACCGCAGTCCAATAAGCATATCCAGGGTTAGACTGATATCTAGCTACTATGCCTACCGCATAGCAGATATCGGGCCTCGTACATAGCATCGCATACATGAGACTTCCTACAATGGAAGCGTAAAGAACTTGTCTCATTTTCTCTATCTCATTTGCAGTCATAGGTGACTGCTCCTTATATAAATTATCACGACCCGACTATTTAATTAGGTAATTAATTAAATAATCAAACCGTGACTGGTTTAAAGAAATGAAATTTTGGACAAATGGACGGCATATCCCCTAGAATTTGGATAAGCCAACCTGCACAACAGCAAATAACCAACAGCAAGCAACAGTAACAAGCGAGGTCACAGCCTCAACAATATGTACACAAGCATTTCCAAGTAATTACAAGGTTTTTCCAAAAGTATAGTTTCAAGTTTCAGAGTCAACAACGGAAGAGTAGTGAATGTCATGTATGAAGACACGACATTCGGGCATAACTTATCAAGACAAAAGAAAAGACCAAGCTCAGCTCCAAAGCCCACATCCCTTCCCTGGTCAACCTGCACCACATAGAAAAACATATTTGCGGGCATGAGTACCAGAAAGTACTCAGTGGGTAATTGCCATAACATTAACTTTCAAAACTTTAATCAATAACTTCCAATTTTATTTTTTATTTTGCTTAACATAAGAGTTGAGAAGATAAACTTGAGTAAGTACTTCATGAAAATAAATCATCATTCTATCACCACACATTCACGTTTTATAACATACCTGCATCACATACCCAAGTTGTCCCGAAGATTGCCAACCACGGTCATACCCTATCTACGTCATTCGGTAATGGAAATTAGGCCTCCTCCCCAATACCATGACCGGCCTACATTTGCAAGCTCACACCCATAAACCTGTGCACAGTATATATCGTTTTCCTACCGTAGATAGGTCAATTGTTGTCATACCCACAATGTGGTAAATCAATCATTATCAACATACTCATAATGTGGTGATTGGGAAAATTCTCACGATAGAAACACGTTCGAAACATAACATTTAACTTTGCTCAGAAAATAATTTAAGAACAAAATTGATTGAGCTAAAAACACACTCAAATTTACTCGCAATCGTACGAGGTAATTGTAGCGTGATAAGTTAACCCAAGTCGTCTCTCAAGGAAAACTTAACAGGGCTATTGTTCGTGTCGTACATATAAAGCAATTAAATCCTAAACATTCTAATAACAAAGGAGGTTGTTTGGTATGAATTTGTGCTGAATCTTGGTATTGTTTTGCATGTTGTCTTCATTAGTTTATCCCATTTATGCCGTTAGTTCGATTATTATTTATCGTTTCGGACTTACTTGGTTCGTTTTAATGTTTTGCAGAAAATAGGCATTAAATAGGATGAACTGAATCTTCCAAGAATAATGTATAATTGAAGAGCTTTTCGACAGGAGTTCATAGGCGAAAGCGGATCACAAATCAGAGTTCAAACGAGGAAGAACGGAGCGAAACGACAAAGTTGCGCATTGACTTCCCGTCAGACGCACCGGACGCCGCCACACACCATCACCGCTACGCCAAGACACTCCACACGCCCGGCACCCCAGCCGCTCACTCCGAGCGCCAAAATTTCCTCTCGCGCCACCCGCACCCCGCGCCTAACCTCGCGCCCGGCGACGCACGACAACACTCCTCGTCCCGACGCCCATCGACCACCGAAGCGCCGGCTCATTCCGAAGGCGCACAATTTCCTCGCACGCTGGAGTGAACGCGGCTCACGCGCTGTCGCCGCCTGCACCTCCGCCCGCCGCCGCCTTTCCGCGCCACGACGCCGCGCGCCCCACGCACGCGCCGCTCGGCTACTCATCGGCGGCGCTTTCATCCTGCTCGATTCCTTAATATATATCGTTATTTTAGGTTTTGTTCGATTCGAATTTACGCCTTTTTCTCGATTTTCTCTCGGCTACCGAGTCGTTTCTTCAATTTTTGAATTCGTATATTGGTTCACGCTCTATAATCGGTACTCTATTTCTTTACTAATTCTAGCAACATCGCTTATTCGATTTACGATTCTAGCAACAAAAGGTGTTATTTTAGATTTGGATTGAAAGTAATTTCGCTTATTTGTTCCATTGTTCTCGATCGCTTCGTTTACGTATTGATTTATCCCGCTTCGCTTAATTCCTATTCTTGTTGGGTTCTTAATTAGTTCTTGTTTTCCGCTTGATAATCTGAATTCTATGCAAGTGTTATTGGACATTAATTTCATGTTGAATCGTTCTTGTCGAATTTCATCGCTTCGTGTTCTGGGATCTAGTTTAATTGCTTCTTGATTTTCTTCATGTTTCCGTGCTTAGTAGTTTCTCATCTAGGGTTCGACAACCTCTAGTTTAGTTTATTGCTTTATTAGTTTAGCTCGGGATTGACAAACCCTGGCTTAGGATCGCTGTTTATTTCTCGTATTTCTGTTCTTGCATGTTCAACCCCTTGTTGGTATTAGAGTGTCTAGGATTTACCGCTTCGTGTTTGATACGAACAATAAGCCCGTTAAGTTTTCCTTGAGAGACGACTCAGGTTAACTTTCCTACTATAACACCTCGCATGCGATCATGAGTCAATTAAGAGTATACTTTTGTTTGAACAAATTTTGGCGCCATTGTCGGGGAAAACTTTAGCGTATTGTTTGTGTTGATTTGTTTTCCGTGTTTCTTTTGTTTTATTTTGTTATTCTCTGCTATTGCGTGTGATCTTTCTTGTTTTAGTGTTGTGTATGCTAGGTCATGCAGCCTAAATAGACCGCCATACCCCGCTGGACGACACTCAAGATCTAAAAGGTCGCCTTCCTAATCTGAGGAGTTTGGTGCCACTTCTGAGAGTGGTGAAAAGTCAGAGCAGATTATAAGAGATCAACCAGTTGTTGAAGATACTCCCCCGTTGAGAGAGATGGGTGAGAACGCACGTGCTCTGCGCGATTTCTATAGGCCGGTGATTGGGGCCGCTACATCCCCAATTGTTCTTGGACCGGCAGCCCGAGACTATGAGCTTAAGCCGAATCATTTCTCGCTCATGCCTACCTTCCATGGGCTTGCAAGTGAGGATGCTTTAGGCTTTATAAGAGTGTTTTGCTCGGTTTTGCAGTCCTTCCCGCTGGGAGGACTAAATGAAGATCAGCTTAAGATGCGGTGTTTCCCGTACACCCTGAAGGATAGAGCAAAATCATGGTTCCTGGCTCTCCCTGCCAACTCTCTGCAGAACTGGAACGCCGTGGTAGATAAGTTCATGACGAAATACTACCCGAACAAGAAGAGTCAAGAGTTGAGGTCACAGATCATGACCTTTAATCAGACGTCTGACGAGCCATTCCATGAAGCTTGGGAACGGTTCAGGGACTTATTGCAGAAGTGCCCTCACCATGCCTTGCCAGACGAAATTTTGTACCAATTCTTCTATGATGGATTGACTCAGAGTTTCCAATACATGGTGGACAATGCTGCAGGTGGAGACATTGGGTCTAGAACGGCTTTGGATATCGTTGAAATTTTTGAAGCTATGGCTGCCACCTCACAGCAAAAGTCGAGTCGGGGTGGAAGAGCCAAGGCACATGTTGTAATTCCTTCCTTTGACATGAATAAGCAAGTGGTTGAGCTTATGAGGGAGGTGCAAGAACTTAAGTTAAAGAAGCCCGATCCACCAGCGCTACCCAAGGAATTAAGGGAACCCTGTGGAATCTACAATGAACCTGGGCACAATGTTGATACTTGCCCTAGGATGGGAGATCATAACTGAAGGAAGTCAAGCATATGCTATGCAAGGATTTCAACCTAAGCAGTTTGAGTCCACTCAGCAACAATTCAACGAGGGATGGAGGAACCAACATCAAGGGCGTAATCAACCGTAACGCGTCATATCAAAGACCTCCACAAAGAAGAGCAGCTTAGCAAGAAGAAAGACACTATCATCAAGAAGCTAGTTCATGACCGCAATATCAAGAAGAATAAAGAATATCGGCACCTCCACCGCCACCTCCGAGACCAGCTTATGAGGATGTGATGAACCAAAGAATGGACACTCTAGAATCCACAAGCAAGCGTATAGAGACGCAAATTGGATAGATTGCTAGCACGCTGAACGAGCTATTGCAGCAAAGAGCCGTGGGAAAACTTCCTAGCCAACCTCATCAAAGCACGCGATCAACATTCTAAGGGTGATAAATTTTTCCAAATAAAGTGGGAGAGTCATCAAGCAAGCATCCGCAATCACCGGAGGTTCAAAATAAGAAAGAGGCGGGTTCAGATCGCATAAGTCAAGAAATCCTTATACCCTCCGATACCCTTCCTACAGGTTGAAAAGCAGAAGCGGGATCGCAATTCAACGAGATCTACGAGCTCCTGTCCAAGGTGAATGTGAACTTGCCTCTTCTGGACATCATCAAAAACGTGCCGGCCTACGTCAAGTTCTTCAAAGAGCTAGCTTCAAAGAAGAGAAGATTTGGAGAGGATGAGAAGGTGATGATCTCCGAAGCAGCTAATTCCATTCTACAGCACCAATTGCCTCCCAAACTCCGGGATCCAGGTAGTTTTGTTATTAAGATTGCTTTGGGTAACGGGAAAGAAATTTCTGGCATGCTAGATTTGGGGGCGGGGATTAATCTTATGCCCTATTCTATGTTCAAGCGATTAGGATTAGGTGAACTAAAACCCACTAGAATGTGTCTACAATTAGCCGATAGGTCCGTGAGATACCCCAAGGGTATTGTCGAGGATGTATTAGTTAAGATGGGTGGGTTGATTGTTCCCACGATTTTGTTGTTTTGGATATGGGGATGTTAGGAAGACGGGTAGAACACTCACTTTTGTTGGGGAGGCCATTCATGGCCACAACCAACACGCTTATTGATGTTAAGAATGGCACATTGAAAATGACTGTACTTGGTGAATCTGTGTCCTTCTCTACACATGATAGTGTGATATCTCCCCCTGTTAAATGCATTGATAATCAAGTTTCCATAGATGTTGTTGATCCCTTGGTCGAGAATGTTTTATCGCAGGGTATGAATGCAAATTTCTATAAGGGGAAAGTGAAACAGATCTTTGGATCGTGAGAAAGTTAACAAGGACTTAAAGCCGGGAATGAAGGTCTTACTTCTTCAGTCTCGTTTGAAGCCTATCCCCGAGAAGCTCAAGTCCGGGTGGAGTGGTCCTTACATCTTGGAACAGGTGTTTCCTTATGGGGCAGTATTACTTCGCGACCCCAACACCAAAAAATCATTCGCTGTGAACGGTCAGCGAGTCAAACCGTACTTTGATCGTGAGGAGTCGGAAGAAGTGGAGGGCGTTCTGCTCGTCGGTCCCCAATATCTTTGATCGGATTATGTCGGGCTCACGACGTTAAACTAAGTACTACGTGGGAGTTTACCCACAGATTTTTGCTGTTTTTCTTTTTCTTTTTCTTTTTCTTTTCCCTTTGATTTATCTGGTTTTGTTATCCTGATCTTTCTCTGTCTGTTAATGCAGCTATTATAGTTGAGACCGGCGTTTAAAAGATGTACATGGGCCATTCAAAGTTGGCGTTCGAAGTTGTCCAGCGTTCAGAGTAATACAGAAGCCATTCACAGCTGGCGCTCAATCTGAACCAGCGTTCAGAAGGAATACAGAAGCCAATCACAGCTGGCGCTCAATCTGAACCAGCGTTCAGAAGGAATACAGAAGCCATTCTCAGCTGGCGCTCAAAATGAACCAGCGTTCAAAATTTGGTCAGTAGCTTTTCTCAGCCGGCGTTCAGTGTGAACCGGCGTCGTAAATGGGCGTATCGATTTTACGACTTGCGCTCAAACCAAACCGCGCCAACCACCGAGAAGAGGCCTCAAACCGGCGTTCAACATTCATATATAAAAAAAAAAGAAAAGAGGGAAAGGGAAAAAGAGGTGAACCGGCGCTCAGTGAACCGGTCATAAATGAGGGCTGTTGCCCTATTTTCGTTCCATTCCAAATTTCAGAAGTCAGCGCCGCTCATCTTCTTCAATTTTCCTTCTCCCCACCAGCGTTCAACCCGATCCAGCGCGCCCTCCTCATCGTGCAACACACTCTCACCGGCCACCCAAGACGCCGCCACCGCCCCGTCTCATCTCCTCACCGTGCATTCCGGCCAGCAAGCCCACCCGCCGAGCCACCTCGCCCGCCGTCTCGCCCACCCGCCTAGCTGCGTGCGCCTTCACCGCAACCAGCGTGCCTCTCCACCTCGGCCGGCGCGATTCCAAGCCTGCTCACTTGTCGAGCTATCTCGCCTCGGCTCTCTCTCTCTCAGACGTCACGCGCCAAGATTCCTTCTGGGCCGCGACGACGACACTCGGCCCACCGCCACCGACCTTCCCTAGCTCCTTCCTAACGTCTCTTACACATGGTTCGCACAAAAAACCCTCTCGCCTCTTTGGCGAAACGAGCAAGGACTGACGAAGGTGCTTCAGGATCAGGTGAACAACCCGAAGATCTACGGGCGAACTACAATGCCCCATTCGCGATTTTTACACCCCAAGAAGGTATCTTTTTCTCCGTTATTCGTTCAAAAGATATCAGTCACCCACGTTCTTTTGATTGGAATATTTTAGCTTCATTGGGTGTTGATGGAACTGTGAAAAGATATTTGAAATTATGGGGTCTGCTTGGTTTGGCAACTAGGGAACCAGAAGATGGTTTTAAGAATATTGTTAGGGAGTTTTGTACGACACTCGAGCCTAGTGATGATTTTAAGTCTGCGTTCTGTCGGTTGGGGGAGATGAGATACGCTAATACACCTAAGGTCATGCGTGATGTTTTGAGTTTTCATACTAGCGGTTTTTCTGATGTACCAAGAGATTTCCCTCTTGCTGAGACATGGAGGATTTTAACTGGATTTGACAATTGGTCATCAGCAGGCACTTCTAGTGCCTTTATTCAGGACCCTGCTTTGGTTATAGCCCATAAGTTCCTAGCGTACAACCTAACAGGAAAGAGCAGCTAATAAAGTGAGTGCTCAAGAGCTTTTCCTCTTGTGGTGTCTTGTGAATCACAAGAAGGTTTCTTGCAAAGACCTTTCCTATGGCGCCGATTTGAGTATATGAGGCGGCACCGTAAGGCCAAACTCTCCTCGAGCCAATACCCTTCATTCTAGTCAAGTATTTTGTGGGAATCACTAGTGAAGATGGTCCTATTTCGGGCTCAAAGGCCATCGAGAATATTCCAATCACTTTTAGTGATTTCGATTGATTGCTTCGACCCGCAACTTTGCTTCCTTATGAAGCACGTGCGCATTATCCAAGAGTATATCACGTTCAGCGCAACCAACCGTGCGGGTCTATTGTTGGTACTGCCACCCCGATGGATGAAGATGTCCCCGAGGATCTGGGTACCGAAGCAGGAGAGGCGGGACCTCATGACACGCCCTTCCTGGCTTTCCCCTCCTCCCATCAGTCCCACGGCGACGCCTTCGGTGACCTTAGGGCGCATTTTGATTCCAGCTTTGGCCAGTTTCAGCAGGCCACTTCACAGCAGTTTGGGGACTTTAGCTCCTCCTGGAATCAGAACTTTGAGAGGTATCGGCAGCAGATGGGTCAACAATTCACTGATTTGATCAATCTTGACCTGTGGTTTTGGTGAGTTCCGTAATGAGGTGTATCAGCGTCTTGACGCCCAAACAAGCCAGTTCAACGCCTTCAGTCAATCTTCCCAGCAGGCGTTTGGGGATTTTCGTCAAGATGTTTACCGGCGTTTAGACACCCATGAGCAGCATTTGGCTGACCTTCAAGCCCAGTGGGACGCCTGGTCCCTATCCCACACCGCCTCTCCACCACCACCACCGCCGGACCAACAGTGAGGCTTCACTGTTGGAGAGTATGTATATATTTCCTTATTTTCTTTTTGCTCTCGTCCTTATTTCGGTGGTTCGTTGTTTTCCTTTTGTGGTTTGTTTGTTTTTCCTTGTCTTTTCCGGTGCTTCTTTGCAGACTATCCTCGAACTCGATGTCCGCCTCGACCTCCTTTTCTCTCATTTATCGTGGAAGTCTCGTTCTCTTTTGGCCTTATTTTGTTGTTCATGTTTAGAGCTCGGGACAAGTGTTCATCTATGTGTGTGGGGAGTTATTTATGATATGTTGTGTTCGGATTATGTGCATGATCGCACTTTGGATCCTTGTTTACCTTGTTTATCTTGTGCTCAAGTTTTTGTCTATGCGAATAAGTTAGATTGTGATTTGTGCACGAACTCGTGGTATTGTTCAAACCTTGATGAATTCTCATTTATCTTGTTGTTACGTTTTTGAAGTGCAATGTGAATTGACGGGATTGTGAGAATTGATTTTAAATCAAGGGTTATTGATGTGATTTGTCCGACTAATGTTAGGGGGGGTGTTAACAATGTGGTTACCTATATACTTGTTTCATTAAAAAAAAAAATTGTGAAAAAAGGGATATATATAAAAAAAAAGTGAAGAAGAGGAGAAAAAATCCAATAGAATGTTGAGATTGTATAAATGGAGGACGGGATTCTGCCCCTCTTTCTCGTAAATTGAGAAATGGGCATGGGACACCACGATAGGAGACTCGAGACCATCGAGACTTCACCTTTCGAACATTGTTCCAAAATTTGTTTATACTTTCTTTGCATTCTAAAAAGAAACTTGTTGCTAAAGGTAACCATTTTAGTTAATTCACCCCTAACGGAGAGTTGGGTCTGAGCAAAAATGATCCTCTTGTTTTTTTGACTTTCTCAAAATTTTAGATTTGTTTCGCATTAACTTGATTACGCATTCATCATGTTTGGGGGAATTTCAAATAGAGGTTTGATTGATTGGATTAAGAGTTAAAGTTGCATGAGTTATTTTTCTACTCTTATTAGTATAGACTTTGCTTGAGGACAAGTAAATGGATAAGTGTGGGGGAGTTGTTTGGTATGAATTTGTGCTGAATCTTGGTATTGTTTTGCATGTTGTCTTCATTAGTTTATCCCATTTATGCCGTTAGTTCGATTATTATTTATCGTTTCGGACTTACTTGGTTCGTTTCAATATTTTGCAGAAAATAGGCATTAAATAGGATGAATTAAATCTGCCAAGAATAATGTATAATTGAAGAGCTTTTCGACAGGAGTTCATAGGCGAAAGCGGATCGCAAATCAGAGTACAAACGAGGAAGAATGGAGCGAAACGACAAAGTTGCGCACGACTTCCTGTCGCACGCAACGGACGCCCGCGCGCACCATCACTGCGCTCCCACACACTCCGCACGCCCCGGCACCCCAGCCAGCGCTCACTCGGCGCGCGGAAATACCTCAGGCCACCCACGCCGCACCCACCCGCCCTCCACGCCAACCGCACGCACGCGCGACAACACTCCTCGCCCGCACGCCCATCGACCACCGAGCGCCGGCTCATTCCGAGCGCGCGCTCGCAATTTCCCTCGTGGCTGGAGTGAACGCCGACTCACCGCTGCGTTCGCTCGCCCGCACCTCCGCCCGCTTCGCTTCTTTTCGCGCGCAGCTCGCGCGTCCCACGCACCTGCTCGCGTTCGCTCGGCTACTGAGCGGGCGCGCGCTTTCAGCCGGCGTTCAGTTCCCTTAATATATATACGTTATTTTTAGGTTTTTGTTCAGTTCCGAATTTACGTCTTTTTCGATTTTCTCTCGAGCGCCGCTGGAGCTGTTCTTCAATTTTCTTCAATTCAGACATTGGTTCACGTTCTATAATCGGTACTCTATTTCTTTACGAATTCTAGCAACATCAGTTATTTGATTTACGTATTCTAGCAACAACAGTGTGTTATTTTGGATTTGGATTGAAAGTAATTTCTCAGTTATTTGTTCCATTGTTCTTGATCGTTTCGTTTACGTATTGATTTATCCTGCTTCGTTTAATTCCTGTTCTTGTTGGGTTCTTGATTAGTTCTTGTTTTCCGGCTTGATAATCTGAATTCTATGCAAGTGTTATTGGACTTTAATTTCATGTTGAATCGTTCTTGTCGAATTTCATCTTTTCGTGTTCTGAGATCTAGTTTAATTGCTTCTTGATTTTCTTCATGTTTCCGTGCTTAGTAGTTTATCATCTAGGGTTTGACAACCTCTAGTTTAGATTTATTGCTTTATTAGTTTAGCTCGGGATTGACATACCACAGCTTAGGATCATTGTTTATTTCTCGTATTTACATTTCTTGCATGTTCAACCCTTGTTGGTATTAGAGTGTCTAGGATTTACCGCTTTACGTGTTTGATACTGAACAATAAGCCTGTTAAGTTTTTCCTTGAGAGACGACTAGGGTTAACTTTCCTACTATAACACCTCGTGCGATTTATCATGTAGTCGATTAAGAGTATACTTTTGGTTGAACAAGGGTTTTTGAAGCAAACGGGAATTGAAATACTTAAAATAAACAGCAATCCTAAGCTAGGGTTCGTCAATCCCGAACTAAACTAATAAAGCATTAAATATAAACCAGGGGTTGTAAATCCCTAGTTGAACTATGAAAGCAGTAAAACGAAAGTAATAACAAAAGCAATAGCAAACCTATTCTTAGGGTTCGTCAAGCCCTAATCTAAATCTAATTGCAAATGAACATGAAAACAATCCATTGTCACTATGTAATTGAATCCACAAAATAACAATTGCATGAAATGTAAATTAATCACGAAACAATAACACTATAAATTTATTCCGATCGAACTGATATATCCAAAAGCATAAATCCAACAGCATAAAACTATAAACTAAATAGTTCAAACGATGAAATAAAGAACATGAAGTAATACTGTGTTTCTATCTGTTGCTGAGTGAAGATCCCGGAAGAAGATCTGAAGAACAGCGCCGCGGCTGCGACAGAAAAATAAGAACTGAGATCTCCCTTCTTTTGACCTAAGCGCGTATATATAAATAAATATTGAGTGAGCATCGGTTCAAAGTGAGCGCAGGTTCAACGGGTGTTTTGGTTAGAAGGTGAGCGGTGGTTCAAGTTGAGCGCCAGTTCAGAAAACATTCTGTATTACGAGTGAACGCCGGTTGAGGTGTGAGCGCACGGGGAAAATAAGCGAGCGGGCACACGAGCACAACGTCGGCTGGGAGAGTGAACGTGCGAGAGGCACGGGCGCGTGTTGAGGTTCAGTGCTGGATGATGCCACGAGGTCGAGCACCGGATGGTGTTCAAACGGGCGCTGAGGCTGGTTGGGCGCGTGAGGAGTCGGGCAACTCAGCGCCGGGGGCAACGACAAGCGATGGCGAGCGGGCGTTGGGCTAGAGCGCGCGCGGGCGCTTGAGCACGCGAGAAGTTGGTGGCCAAACGCCGGTTGGGGTCGAGCACCGGATGAGGTGGAAGTGAGCGCCGGATGGCCAGCGTCGGATGAAGCGGAAGCTGGGCGAGGCGCTGCGTGGTCGAGCACCGGGTGGCCGAGGTGCTGGTGCGCGAGTGCTGAGTGGACAGCGCCGGCTGTGCGCGGGCGGTAGAGTGCGTGTTCTGGGCGAGTGCCGGATGATGGGAGGCTGGGCGATGCGAGTGGGCGCTCTGCACTGAGCGCCGGGTGAGGTGGCTGGCGTGGCGTCTGAGCGCGCGCGGGCGGTTGCGGATGCTAGTGCGCGGGTGCGCATGGTCGAGCGCGATGGGGTTCCGTGTGTGACTTTGACTATTCGGCTTGTTCTCCCTCGTCTGTACTCCGAATTAGTATCCGTTTGCGCCTATGGACTCCTATCGAAAAGCTCTTCATTATACTTGATCATTGGCAGACCCATTTCATCCTATTTATTGCCATTTTCTACAAAATATCAAATCAAACCAATTAAGTTCGAATCGATAAATATTAATCAAACCAACGGCGTAAATAGGACAAACTACTGAAAATGACATGTAAATCAATACCAAGAATAAGCACAAATTCATACCAAACAACTCCCCCACACTTATCCATTTGCTTGTCCTCAAGCAAAGTCTATACTAATAAGAGTAGAAAAATAACTCATGCAACTTAACTCTTAATCCAATCAATCAAACCTATTTTTGCAATTCTCCCAAACATGATGAATACACAATCAAAGTTAATGTGAAATAAATCTAAGTTTGTGAAAATATCAAATAAACAAGTAAGTTATTTTTAGTCAGACCCAACTCTCCGCTAGGGATGAATTAACTAAAATGGTTTAGCAACAAGTTTCTTTGATAACATAGAAAGTATTGACAGATTTTGGAACAATGTTCGAAAGGTGAATTCTCGATGAACTCGAGTCTCCTATCGTGGTTACCCATGCCCATTTCTCAATTGACGAGAAAGAGGGGCATAATCCCATCCTCCATTTATACAATCTCAACAATATATTGGAGTTTCATTCTCCTTCTTTTCATATATATTTTTTTTTTTAAACAAGTATATAGGTAACCACATTGTTAACACTACCCCTAGCATTAGTCGGACAAATCACATCAATAACATCCGATTTCAAATCAATTCACACAATCTCGTCAATTCACATTACGCTTTAATAACGTAACATCAAGATAAACGAGAATGCATCAAGGTTCGATCAATACCACAGAGTTCAGTTGCACAAATCAAAATCCTAACTTACTCGCATAGACAAAAACTTAAGTCCAAACATTCAAAAACAAAAATTTTATCACATAAAAAGCCCACAATATTGCAAATGGATATAACAACACACCAACAATCATCACCAACAATCATCACACAACAAACTCATCCCCCACACTTAATTCGAGCACTGTCCTCAGTGCTCTAAACAATAAATGCACAAATAATAAGATGACGAGAACTTCCCTAAAGTTTGGTGAACCAATGGCTAGCCCATTCTCAACACATCACATCCCATAAGACAACGCCTGCACACAGACAAAGACGAAACACAAATTAAAAATAGGACTCAAAAATAAAAGATAAAAGAGAAAGAAAACAAAACCAAAATATGGGTTGCCTCCCACGGAGCGCTTGTTTAACGTTATTAGCTCGACGTGTTTATTAGAGAAATGGTGGTGGTCAATGTGGCGGTCCGCCATAATCAGGATGCCATGAGCTCCACTGGTGCCTCAGAGGACTAAACCATGTGCTGCTCCAGATAGGGCATATACATCCCTTTATCAGCAGCTTCAGAAAGACTGTCTTCACCACCTCTATAAGCACCGAGGTCAACTCCATTTCTTCAACAATTAGAAGTTCGACTGAGATGATCACCAGCTTCCCTTGCTCATCCTCCAAGAACACATATTTCATCGGTAGTTCCTTCAATAACATTGTGGGTCGGGCATGCTAACAAATTCCCTTTCCCAATCCTCTTCATCAACTGAGACCGCATGAACTACTTCGACAACATTCTCCAAGGACGGCTCATACTCATCAGAATCTAACTCGGAGACTACCACCTCTTCCTCCTTTTCTTATAGTGGCATAATATTTTCAGATGGCTCTTCCACTACACGGTCATCTATTTGATCACCTTGAAGGACAATGACTGCCTGAGCCTCATAGGGATGGCTCGGAAGTTCCCTCGCTGCACATTGCTGCAACAGCTCATCAAGCATTCTATTAACCTGTCCCAATTTCGTCTCTAAACGCTGAAGTGAGACGTCTTTAGCATCCAATCTTTGAGTTAACAGATCCATTCGTTGGGAGAACGTATCCTCAAAAGATAACCTCTGAGGTGGTGGTGGAGGTGCTTGCTGATACTGCTGTTGTTGGTAGAATGACTGTCGAAAAGGGGGTTACTGGAAAAAGAGGTCCTCACTACCTGAAGAAGTTGGAAGATGCTCCCAGCAGGGATCATAGGCTTGATGCTCGTAGTAGGGATCATAGAGTTGATGCTCCCAATAAGGATCATATGCTTGATGCTCATAGCCTGACGGACATCCCTCAGAATAGTCGAACCGGGCTCCTTCTTCGTTAAGAAGAATTTTCCCAATACGATGAACTTTCCTCCCCCTAGCCTGTTTGACCATATTCATACTGCTGGTACCCCTGCATTAACAGACACCAACAACAAAAACAAGATCACACGCATCGGGGGGAGAAAATAACAAAAGAACAAAAAGAAACACAGAAAACAAACAACACAAACAATACGCCTAAAGTTTTCCCCGGCAACGGCGCCAAAATTGATTGAGCTAAAAACACACTCAAATTTACTCGCAATCGTACGAGGTAATTGTAGCGTGATAAGTTAACACAAGTCGTCTCTCAAGGAAAACTTAATAGGGCTATTATTTGTGTCGTACACATAAATCATTTAAATCCTAAACATTCTAATAACAAAGGAGGGTTTTTGAATCAAACGGGAATTGAAATACTTAAAATAAACAGCAATCCTAAGCTAGGGTTCGTTAATCTCGAACTAAACTAATAAAGCATTAAATCTAAACCAGAGGTTGTCAATCCTTAGTTGAACTATGAAAGCAGTAAAACGAAAGCAATAAAAAAAGCAATAGCAAACCTATTCTTAGGGTTCGTCAAGCCCAAATCTAAATCTAATTGCAAATGAACATGAAAACAATCCATTGTCACTATGTAATTGAATCCACAAAATACCAATTGCATGAAATGTAAATTAATCACGAAACAATAACACTATGAAATTTCTTCCGATAGAACTGATAAATCCAAAAGCATAAATCCAACAGCATAAAACTATAAACTAAATAGTTCAAACGATGAAATAAAGAACATGAAGTAATACTGTGTTTCTATCTGTTGCTAAGTGAAGATCCCGAAGAAAATCGAAGAAACGGCCATGTCGCGCTTGTAAAAATAAGGCGAGAACTCCTTCTTTTGACCTAAGCGCGTATATAAATATATATAAATATTGAGTGAGCGTCGGTTCAAAGTGAGCGCAGGTTCAACAGGCGTTTTGGCTGGAAAGTGAACGCTGGTTCAAGTAGAGCGCTAGTTCAAAAAACATTCTGTATTGCGAGTGATCGCCGGGTGAGGTGTGAGCGCGGGGGAAATAGGCGAGCGGGTGCTCGAGCACAACGCCGACTGGGAGAGTGAACGTGAGAGCGGCACGAGCTCGCGCTGAGGTTCAACGCTGGATGATGCCACGAGGTCAAGCACCGGATGGTGTTCGAACGGGCGCTGAGGCTGGTTGGGCGCGCGAGGAGCCGGGCGACTAAGCTGAGGCGGCGACAGCGATGGCGGCGAGCGGCACTGGCTAGAACGTCTTGTGGCGCTTGATCGCTCGAGGAGCTGGTGGCTAAACATCGATTGGGGTCGAGCGCCGGACTAGGTGAAAGTGAACGCTGGATGGCCAGCGCCGGATGAAGCGGAAGCTAGGCGAGGCGCTGCATGTTCGAGCACCGGGTGGCCGAGGTGCTGGTACATGAGCGCTGAGTGGACAACGCCGGCTGTGCGCGGGCGGTAGAGCGCGGGTTCTGGGCGAGTGCCGGATGATGGGGCGCTGGGCGATGCGAGTGGGCGCTCGGCACTGAGCGTCGGGTGAGATGGCTGGGCATGGCGTCTGAGCGTGTGCGGGCGGTTGCGGATGCTAGTGCGCGGGTACGCATGGTCGAGCGCGATGGGGTTCCGTGCTCGACTTTGACTATTCGCCCCGTTCTCCCTCGTTTGAACTCTGAATTAGGATCCGTTTACGCCTACGGACTCCTATTGAAAAGCTCTTCATTATACTTGATCCTTAGCAGACCCATTTCATCCTATTTAATGCCGTTTTTCTACAAAATATCAAATCAAACCAATTAGGTCTGAATAGATAAATATTAATCAAACCAACGGCATAAATAGGACAAACTACTGAAAATGACATGTAAAACAATTCCAAGAATAAGCACAAATTCATACCAAACACATTACCCACCTGATACTGATCACTCTAATACGTATGCTCCTTCGTCTTTCACTTCTCTACCTTTGCTTGTTCCTTCCTTGGAGTGATTTTCTATTAATTCCTCACTTAAAATATGGATTAAAACTTGAAGAAAATTTTTGTATGTGTGCTAGTGTGTGGGTTCGAAAATGGGAGGGAGTTTGGAGATGGAAGATGATTTTTGATGAATAAAATTCTAGAAGTGTGTATATATAGATAGCTTTATTAAATTTTTATTCATTTTCTTTTCTTTTTCATAATTTTCGAAAATTATATAAACATTTTCCAAAATTTCTAACATTGGCAATTAATATTCTTTAATAGTGCAAACTAAATTTTCTAATTAATATAAAGATCCAAAATAATTAAATCCATTATTGGAATTAAATTCATATAAATATAACTTTAATGCTTTCATATACAAATAATCAAATTATTATTCTATTTATTCATGAAATCAAAAATCATAGAAAATATTTTCTTTATCACTAGATATTAATAAAATAAATTTATTCAAGCCATTTAATAGCTTAAACATTATTTCATTTCATTTTATAAACAAATCTCACATAAATAATAATTAATGCAATTTCTTTATAACAATTTTCTATTTAATGAAATTTCTATTCAAACACACAATAATAATCATATAACTCACATTTCATCATAATAAAGCTCATTTCCAAATAATATCCACTTCTTCTAATTTCTAATCACTCGATTAGAATTTAATCGAATTTCTATCACTTTCTAACTTATTATGCACTTCCTTATAAATTGTAAGGATGTAATACCTTTAAATCCCTAATTAATGCTTAATTAGGCTCTAATTAAGACTAAAAGATTTTCGGGTTACTACATTCCCTCCACCTTAAAATAAATTTCGTCCGTGAAATTTAGTACCTTGTCAAACAAGTCGGGGTACCTCTCTTTCATCTGCACTTCTAGTTCCCACATCATTTCTTCTGGACCATGATGTTTCCATTGAACTTTCACTAAAGGAATAACTTTATACCTTAACTTTTGTTCCTTCTGGTCCAGAATGCATTCGGGTTTCTCCTCATAGCTCAAATCGGTGTCGGGAACTATTTCATCATAATGAAGGATGTGTTTTGGGTCATACACATACTTCCTGAATTGAGACACGTGAAAGACATCATGTACATTAGCGAAGTTAGGTGGCAACGCTAATTTATGTCCCAATTCTTTCTAATATTTTGTAAGGTCCGATAAATCGCGGCTTAAGTTTCCCTTTCATGCCAAAACGATGAACTCCTTTAATAGGAAAAACTTTCAAAAAGACTTTGTCTCCTACCTCAAAATTCAATTCTATACGACGATTATCAGCATAAGTTTTTTGCCTATCTTGGGCTTCTTCCATTCTCTTCTTTATTTGTCGTACCATATGGACCATTTCTTCTACTGCCTCAGGGCCAAGAATCTTCATTTCCTCAACTTCGTCCCAGTAAAGAGGGGATCTGCACTTCTTGCCATATAGTGCTTCGTAAGGAGCCATATTGATCGTAGCTTGGTAACTGTTATTATAGGCGAATTCGATCAATGGCAGAACTTGTTCCCACCGATCTCCCCGCTCAGCACCACCGCTCGATCATGTCTTCTAACTTTTGTATAGTTCTCTAGGTTTGGCCATCCATTTGTGGGTGAAATGCGATGAAGTTTAATTGAGTACCCAATTCTTTTGAAAACTCGTCCGTAATCGAGAGGTAAACTTGGTATCCCGATCAGAGGTAATCGACATTGGTACTCCATGTAAGTGAACTATCTCTTAGATGCGTGCCAACTTATGCGCTCCGACGTCCACGGAATTGGAATAAAATGGGCGCTTTTGGTTAATCGATCGATGATCACCCAAATAGCGATTTTCCTCGTCTCGATTTGGGTAACCCGGTCACAAAATCCATTGCTATGTGGTCTCATTTCCATTCCGGAACTTCTAGGGGCTGCAACTTCCCATACGGTCTTTGGTGTAAAGCTTATACTGCTGGCACTAGGGATGGCAGTGGATCTCGGATCCGGTCGAGATCCGCAGATCCAGATCCATTTTTTTTAGGATCTGGATCTTCAAAAAATAGGATCCGACGGATCTGGACCGGATCCGGACCATTCTTTTAAAATCCGGATCTGGATCTGGATCTCGATTTCTGAGATCCAGATCCGGTCCATGGATCCATATAATATATATGTATATATAATTTTTATTTATATTTATAATGTATTATATTATTTTTCTTTTTGGATAAACTAGGTTACGAAATTGGATAATATGTTAATAATATTAGAAATTTGTACCTTGTAATTGAGAAAATTTTGTATATGAGTGGTCTATTTGCTAAAATATGTGTCTACTTCTTCTATTACTATTGCAATATTATTTGTTGTCATGAAAGCAAAAGTAAATTTATAACCAACATCTTCTTGTATAGTGATTATTGTAGAATTTTGAAATAATTATTATAGTGTTATATGTATTTAGACTATTATTATTACTATGGTGTTACTGTGAATTATATTTGATTTAGAATTTATTTTAAAAGAGAAAACATATGGATCCGGGTCAAACCACGGACCCCGGATCTTATGGATCCGGTCCGATCTAATTTTTTTGGACCCAATGGATCTGGACCGGATCCGGACCCAAACAAAAAATTACGGATTTGGATCTGGACCTAGCCAGATTCGGTCCAGATCCGGTCCATTGCCATCCCTAGCTGGCACGCTAAACATCGTTCGACGTAAGATACAATTTGTTGTTTCATTCATGTCCACACGAATTTCTTTTTGAGATCTTGATACATCTTCGTATTTCCAGGATGCGCGGCATATGGAACATTATGAGCTTCACTCATAATTTCGTTCTTCAATTCTTCGTCATTAGGCACATATATACGATTGCCGAACATAATTGCATTATCCACTGCTTCGTAATATCCCGGGAGATTCCCAACTCTGATTTTCGCTCGTAATGTTTCGAGTTGTTCGTCTCGTCGTTGCGCTTCAACTATTCGAGCTCTTAAGTCTGGAAGTACAACTAACGCCGCTATAATTTCTTGAATATTTCGAGGAGGCAATACCACTTCCAGTTTCATTCTTTCAAACTCTTTCAGCAATTCTTCGTGTTCTGTTAAAAGAATTCCTAATGTTGCCTGATTCTTCCTGCTTAAGGCATCAGCGACGACATTAGCTTTTCCTGGGTGATATCTTATCTCACAATCATAGTCATTAACTAATTCGAGCCATCTTCTTTGTCGTAGATTTAAATCTTTCTGCTCGAAGAAGTACTTCAGACTTTTGTGGTTCACATCTTGAACCATACAAATAGTGTCTTCATATCTTCAACGCATGAACCACTACTGCAAGCTCCAAGTCATGGGTAGGATAATTGTGTTCATGGGGTTTCAATTGTCGCAAAGCATATGCGATGACTTTCCCTTCTTGCATCAGAACGCATCCTATTCCGCTCCTAGACGCATCAGTATAAATGGTATATTCTTTTTCTGGATCAGGTATTGTCAAGATAGGAGCAGTGGTCAATCTATCTTTAAGTTCTTGGAAACTGTCTTCGCATTCTTGGGTCCATTGAAATTTTATCCCTTTCTTCAACAATTGTGTCATTGGCCTAGCAATTTTAGAAAATCCTTCAATGAATCTCCTGTAATACCTGGCTAAGCCTAGAAAACTTCGAATCTCGTTTGGAGTTGTGGGAAATTTCCATTCTTGCACAGCTTGGACCTTTGCAGGATCAACTTTTATCCCTTCTGCCGAAACTATATATCCCAGAAAATTTACTTCTTTCAACCAGAAGTCACACTTGCTAAACTTAGCATATAATCTTTGTGTTCTCAACTTTTCTAACACAATTCGCAAGTGTATTTCATGCTCTTGTTCACTTGCAGAATATATCAGAATATCATCGATAAACACTAGCACAAATTTATCAAGATATTCATGGAAAACATGGTTCATAAGGTCCATAAACACGGCTGGAGCATTGGTTAATCCAAACGGCATCACTACAAATTCGTAGTGCCCGTATCTGGTCCGAAAAGCAGTTTTGGGTATATCTTCGGTTTAATTTTCACTTGATGATAACCCGATCTTAGATCAATCTTTGAAAATACCCTTGCTCCTTTTAACTGGTAAAACAAATCATCTATCCGGGGTAATGGGTACTTATTCTTTAATGTCACCTTATTTAGCTCTCGGTAGTCAATACACATTCTTAAAGTACCATCTTTCTTTTTGACAAACAATACGGTTGCTCCCCAGGGCGATACACTTGGTCGGATAAATCCCAAGTCTAAGAGTTCTTGCAGTTGGACCTTCAACTCTTGTAGTTCTTTTGGGGCCATTCGGTACGAAGCTTTAGAAATTGGTGCTGACCCCGGTTCTAGATCAATGACAAAGTCCAACTGTCGATCCGGCGGCACACCAGGTAGCTTTTCTGGGAATACGTCTGGGTATTCTCGTACATTCGGCACGTCCTCAATCTTTCTTTCTTTCTTGCTTTCCTTGCTCAAACACATAAGATAAGCATGATTTTCATTACATCTCAACAATCTATCTGCCTGCAAGGCTGAAATCACAGGCACACATCTTTTCCTCTCATCAATCCCATAAAAATAAGTGGATTCCTTCCCTGGTGGCTGAAACGTAATCTCTCGTTGTTCACAATGAATTGTTGCAAAATTCTTTGTCAACCAATCCATGCCTAGAATAATATCTATATCCCACATGCATATAAGACGTAATGATTCAGCTCTTAACTTGAGTGATCCTAACTCAAACTCTAAGTTTAGAACATATTTTGTCAACTACGTCGCTCCACCTACCGGAGTAACCACTTTGAAACCTATATCAGCTTGTTCTACAGGCAGTTCAAGATTGTCTACACATGCGGTAGAAATAAAAGAATGCAAGCTCCCATATCAAACAAAACTATAATATGCACACCTTTTAACTGGGCCATACTTATCAAGTTGCCTGAGTTTTTCTCCGACTGTTTTTGCGTAAGTGCATGCGCTTTCTGATGTTGAGACTGATGTTGAGGAGGTTGAGGTCGCATCGTGAATGTAAGTATCTGAACTTTGGATCGTTTGTGGAGGAGAGAGTTGATATCGTGGTTGTTGTGGATAGCCAGCCATAACTTTTACTGATTGAACTGGCCGAAAAGACTTTAATCTCTCTCCTCTTCCGGACACATTTGGTCGATACGGACAAGCGGATGCGAAATAACCAAATTGTCCGCAGGTATAACAAGTATTACTTCCACTCCTACAGACACCAAAGTGTGGCCGATTACATTGTGGGCATATTGGTGGTCTCACCTGATTTGAAGAGAAATACGATTGCCCTGGTGCCGATGCTCGAAAAGACCTTGATGCCACTTTCTTTTTCCTTTAAATTTTGTTCGTTGAGAGGATCTTGACAGCAACAAATTTTGCGGTATATTTGGGCTTGATTCTGATCTAGCTTTCTCAGATTGTATCTCCATTTCCATATCCAATGCACGATTTAAGGTTTCAGCATACGACATTGGTGGTTGTGCAATCAGAATGATATGAATTTCTGGAAGGAGTTCGGCTCGAAACATTTCCGCCATCTTTTTGTCCGTCTCAACTTTATAAGGCACGTATCAGGATAAGGTACAAATTTCCCGATCATATTCTACGACACTTCTACTCCCTTGCTTCAAATTCATAAATTCAATTTCTTTCTGTTTGCGGTAACTCCGAGGAATAAACTTAGCATATAACTCCTCTTTAAATTGGTCCCACGTAAAGTTTGCCAACTGTTCAGGAGCGAAAGTCTTCTGTCTTGCCTCCCACCAAAAGTCTGCGGGTCCTTTCAATAGAAAGGATATACATAGCAAGCATTCTTGATCATTGCATTCTAAGAACATAAATATCCTCTCGATAACCCGCACCCATTCCTCAGCCTCCGCAGGACTACCAGCCCCAGTGAAATTAGGTGGGTTTTGTCGAAGGAAAAGTTCTGCAATTTTTCGGTTTGGATGAGGGGGTGTACGGTCTGGTGAATTATGTGGAGTGGTTTCACTTCCTCTGCGTTCCAAAGTTGGGTTTCTTTGTCTAGGAGGCATACTGATACAAAAGAAGAATATTATTTCCACAACAATTGATAAAATATCAAAGCAACATCACAAGAATTAGGTAAAAAATCACTTAATCACAACAAAGATAAACAAACATATTATAATTTACAGGAAAAATTACCTCATTGAGGACTTTTTACAAAATAGGTCAGTTCCATTATGAATGGGCTGGTAGTTCTACCTTACTTTCCTACCTCACTACACCATATACATATGCATAAGTCATCATTCTTATACCGTCTATCCAACTACTCTGACTAATCTTAAAACACACTTCTATTAATCGTTCCTATCCTCTTATGGATCTTCATCCGGATCCTCCTCCGGCTCTTCGTCTGAGTCCTCTTCTTTCTTAAGAGCATGAGAACGGTCAGTGCATGAGCAAGTGGGCTCCCCCAGCATAAGAAGGGATGGATCAGATAGAGATGGCATCTCACTAATAGATAGAGGTCACAAACTAGAAGTACCAATAGATGGCTGATGTTCAAATTCACGACTTACATCAGCAGAAGATAATGCTAATGTAATTTTAGGAAGAGGGGACAAAGGTGGAGAAGAGGTCTTTAATGCAAAAGGTTGGTCATATAGATCAAGGTCAAGAGAAGTCCACTGAGATTCGATTGGCAGTGGAATATCATCATAAGAAAACTCATAATTGGGACTAGGTTCAACAAACTCTTGGGTTTCCGGTTCAACAACTTCTTGAGGTTCAGGTTCATTTTCATTCTTTTTAGGGGCCAGAATGTCTGATAAAATCCAGTGGACCGATGGAATGAATTGGTCAAAAGGACGGTATGGTGCAAATGAAGGATCTCCTACCGTCCAATACTGATTTTTAATAAGCTTTACAAATCTATCAAGGTTACCAGTGATTCTGTGACGACCCGACTTTCCAAGGAAGTACGGATCATACGGATCGTCACTGGTATGATAATGCAGCGATATATATATAACTAATCAATGCAATTAACAAATGAACTACTCATCAACGCATGAACTAAAAAGGAATAAGCTATTCAATACCAACTCAAGTCACATAAGGACTTGCCAAAAGGTTCAAGGTTCAAATATAACCCAATCAGGGCGCAATTCAAGGAACGAGGTACGACCTCAAGTTCAATACGGTATGAAAGCAGTTATAATCAAGACATCAAAATAATATCAGAGTTAGGCAGCAATAAACGTATGGACATGTATATGACGATACATGCCCAAGGTTCTAGAAATCCTTTCTAATAAGCAACAAAATAACTGCTACTCTGCACCATCTCACACCCATCATCAGTCCCTGCTCAACCTGCACATCAAAACGAGATGCAGGGCTAAGTACAAAAGGACTCAGTGGACTTATTGCGAAAACATTTTCTTTGTTAAAGTTATTGAACTGCCTACAATAGCACATGAGGATTTTAGTTAAAAGACTCATGCCTATCAAACATTTTATCATTTTCAAAAGTGTCAGGCCTGACTATTTCATCCACATTGTTCCATATCTGATCATTCATTCATTTATTCATTCATTCATTCATTCATTCATTCATTCATTCATTTATTCATTCATTCATTCATTCATTCATTCATTCGCGCACTATGGAGGTGGCCACCTACACATAGTCGTCGTGACCGGTCGAGGTAGCTAATCTTAACACACAGTCACACGTGTACACAATCCGAGTTAGTCCTTAACTAAGTCGGATCCGATCGTTACCCTTTTTTAACGTTGGTGGACCAACTCATTTACATACCATATTAGATATACCAATCTCAGATAGGATCACAACAAAACATAAACATTTGGCAGTCAATAATAGTTTATGTAATAATATTTCATAAAGATTTTGTAAATCATGCTTTGAGATAGATATGCATATCATTTTTGTTTCAAGAGAGCCCACCTGTTAATCCAAAGCTAGTGTTTCTAAGTGAGCAGGTGTGATTGTCCTTCCTTGTCAACTACGTATGATCAAACCCTTCATAAAAAAATAGTCTTTCTTAGATTCTTTCTACCAATCGAAGGTCGTTTATAAATTATGACTTAAAGTTCCCAATTATGGTTTCTTTATGATTTCATGTGATGGTTTTATGATAATTTCTATTATCTTACATTCTCAATTCTCAAACTATATTACTTCTTCATTCATAGATGAACCTCAACTTAGGAGTCACATACTCCGAGTCTATCCTCGACTTTTAACCTTAGTGTTCTTCTAAACGTTATTACGTTATAGATTATCGGTAATCAAATTATGATTAGTATATTAGGATATTCTCAAGCCACTAACTAGACTTAACAATTGTAGTTACGTCCTAGTAGGTTATGCTTGACGACTTATCGTATTAACACGATGAATAAAGAGGAGTCTTGACTTATGATTCAAGTGAGCACATGCTATCATGTAAGTAAATACTTAGGAATAGATAAATTTCTTCGGGAATATTAACTCGACCTTCGAGGCATAAGGTTCGACATCTTATGTTCGAATATTTGCTTACACTTTACAACATTGTTTGTTTCTCTTAATTCGTCGGACATTATATAAGTTGTATAATCGCTATTTGTTGTCGAGTTGTCTTAACGCTTAATCTAACATCGTATTAGGTTATCGTTGTTGAGTATTAACGTTGTAGCTCGGCTTTTGGTTTTTCTAACTTAGGAACTCACGTTCGAGTATCCTTTTATTAATAGAAAACCCTAATTTGTGTCTAACTTCGATTCTCATTAATTCATTCTCAAGTTATCGAAATTGGTCGATTTCTTTTGGATTCTCGTACATAAAGTATTATGTTGTTTACGTTTGGGGTTTTTGTTTGTTCGGTATACATAAACATAACCATTCAACACCATACACAACATAAAATATACTAAAGCATTAGAAAACCCTAATTTCTAACATAATGCAAAACTATTGTGTATGTGTGTATAAGTGTTCCATTCATTCATCACAATCACAACTATTTATTTCAAGCTTATAGTTAAGTATCATAGCACCATTTACCATTAAAATTAAACTTATACTTAACCATTTTGCTATGTTTTCGATAATTAACAATAATTAGCATATGTATCCAATAAATTCTAATAAAATCACGTTTTACTCCTATCATACTATAGAATTTAATTACCAACTCAATATCATCATATAAAATTTCAAACCATAGGTTAAAGACATCAAAGTTTTCTGCAATATTGATTTAATGAGCATCGGTGTTCAATAAATTCCACAAAAATCATATCATGCTCATATCATATACTAAACATGAAATATCATCTCATATCATACATTAAAATTTTTAAAACCCATGCTTTTCACCACATACATTTTCGGCAATTATAAGATATATGCATATGTATTCCATAAATTCCATTCACTTCACAATATGTTCATATTATGCAATAAACATGTAATATTAACATTAAACATCAACCAATATTTATAATATCACATATCATATTATTCTCAACAAATAAAAATCAAATAAATCCTAAAATATATATATATATATATATATATATATAGAAAGTTTCGGTAATTATAGAAAAATAGGAGTAGTGCCTCAATAATTTTAAGATTAATATATGATGTTCTTATCATATATTAAACACTATACCTCAACTATTTTTCAACAAATAAAATCAAAATAATTTCCAAAACGCACATGTATATTTCGGTATTCACATGAAAATAGGAGGAGTGTTCCAATAATTTCAAGATTAATATATGATGTTCATATCATATATTAAACACTATATCTCAACTATTTTCAACAAACAAAAATCAAACAATGGATTAAAAATATGCATATATTCGGCCCTTTTAAGAAAAATAGGAGATGTGTTTCAAAAATTCCAAGATTGATATATTATGTCATATCATATATTAAACACTATATCTCAACTATTTTCAACAAAAAAAATTAAAACCATGGCCTAAAAATACTATATAGCTCTCGGTTTTTTTGTTAAAAGTACAAGAAATATTCTGAAAATTCTCAAATTTATAATACATGCTCCTAATACATCAACAAGAAACAATATCAAATAATATTCACAAAAGCATGCTTTATATTCTATAAAAAGAATTATAACATAAATCAAAAAATATAAAACATACTCCAAAAATTACCAAAATTTAAACACAACCTTAGAACACATTTCTAAGTATATTTAATCCATAGCTTGAGAGCATTTGGTGGCACAAAAGCCATGAAATAAAAAGGGACGAATCTAGGGTTTTAAAAATGAAAAAAAAAATCTAACAAAAATTCCTCTCCATTAGGATGGAAGAGGATGATGAATACTACATTTTTATGGTTTTATAAACTAATTTTGATAGTTGGAAAGGTTTGAAATGAGGGATTAAAGCTTAGAATATGGAAGAACAAAAGAGAGAATTTGAATTTAGAGAGAGAAAATGGGTTCGCAAAGTGAGAGAGGCTAATGGACGAAATATACTGCTGTATTACAGCCTAAAGAGCTGTTGTAGGCTCATTTGGGCTGTCCTTGGTGGTGGTTGGGAGAAGGAATTGTCAAATTACCCGATTTGACATGTTAATACCAACTCTTTAAGTTTTATCGCGCTTTCGATTGATTTCTCAGAACCTTAAGATTTTATTTCCTTAAATAGCCTTAATAAGACTTATTTCATAGTTTATAATAATTTCATGAAGTTCGGATGACATCCGATAAGTCAATTCCGAGTTATCGCGGAAAAACAGTGTTTGGCGATTAAATTATGCTCATTCAAAATTCTATTGAATTCTTGGGCTTTCATAATTAATTTAGGTCTTATAAATCATTTCTTATTGATTTATACCCTTGGTTCGAGTTTCGGGTTGTTCGGATCGGTTAAGGTTTTTCCGGTATATATTCCCGGCGTTCGGTTAAGTTCTTAAGGAATTTTTTCAAAATTGATTATTATGAATTCTAAATTCATAATAATATATTCCTCCTTGATTTTGATTGTTATCTATAATTTTCATGATTAGCACGGACTGAAAGTTGATCCGGCTCGTAAATAGTACTTTTGAGACTGACCGGGCGACCATGCTCGAAAATTCTCATTTTTTGGCTTCTCACATGTTTTCGTGAGAGGATTCTAGAAATGAAATTCTTTTGTTGAGATTCATTCTCGATCTTTCATTCTATGTTCAGCTATTCGAGAAAACCCTAATCCCAGGGACTAGTCACTAGTTTTTATTTCTCTAGTTTTCGATCTCCGAATCGATTCTAATTCGTTTCGTTGGTTACCTTAAACATAATTAAGGTCTAAGAATCACAAATAATTGGTTTAAGCATCACTAATAAAAGTTTTAAATTTTTCGGGTTATTACATATCATTCCCCTTAAAGTAAATTTCGTCCCGAAATTTGCTAACCTTGAAAAGATCGGGTATTTCTCTTCATAGCTGATTCCAGCCCTGTGTTGCTTCTTCTCGTCCATGGTGTCGCCATAGAACTTTCACTATCGGTATCTCTTTGTTCCTTAGCTTTTGGATACGTCGGTCTAAGATTTTCGTAGGCAGTTCTACATAACTCATATTGTCATCGAGGACAATATCTGTCGGCAGTATCACATAGCTGGGTCATGTATGTACTTCCTTAGTTATGAAACGTGGAACACATTGTGCACGTTCCCTAAGCTTGGCGGCAATGCAAGTCTGTAAGCCGTTGTGCCTATCCTTTCCAAAATTTCATAGGGTCCTATGAAACGTGGTCGTAGCTTCCCTTTTATTCCAAATCTCGCGATTCCTTTTGATGGAGAAATCTTCAAGAAGACTTTGTCTCCCATTTCAAAATGCAGCTCCGACGACGTTTGTCACCGTACGACTTTTTTCGGTCTTGGGCCTCCTTGATCCGTTGGCGGATCTGTCTCACAATCTCGATCATTTTGCCCACAGAGTCAGGTCCTAATACTCTCCTTTCTCCCACTTCATCCCAGTAGAGTGGTGATCGACATTTCTTGTAGGGAAATCTGATTTTAACCTTCTCCCGAGGATCTATCTTGGATGTTTAATTCACCATACATTGATTATATAACTAGCATGCACCTATATAATTAATTGCAACACGTTGGTGTTTTCTCGTGTTTACTTGTGAATTTGTCAGGCAATAATTGGATCAAGACTCGTGCTTTGATCTTCTGGACTATATCCCAATTGCCTAATCTCCAATGTCGAGTGAGGACAATCTATGGAGAATACTGCAGAAATTCACCTTCTTCCTTCTTTAGAAGTTTTCGAAAATCCCAACTTTGAGAAGTATAGTTTTCGAAAATTTCACACATAGGATTAGGGTTTGATTTTCTCTCACCTTATATTTATAATGCAACCCTAAATCCTATCATGATAGGATTTCTGCATATCTAATAAATTTAATAATATCTCTTCAGATTGAGAGGATCAAAACAGAGTCCCAGAGGGACTCTACAAGGAGATGGACAAATTTCTCTAAGCTCCAGGCCATGATGGGCCAGCCCAGGGATCAAATGCAAGAAATAAAGATGGGCCTCAAATAAATTAATTATCTTATGTTCAGCCCAGAAGATAAATTAATTCATAAACATTTATTAATGTCACTAGAGAATAAATGCTGACTTACCCTTTATTTCTAAAGTTGAGTCGGGCTCGCACTTAGACTTAACGAATCCCCGTATTTAAGATATGGTACGTCCATTAATTATTTACAGTGTTCTGACTACTTAAAATAATTAATTACTTTAATTCCTTAAGTAGTACCACTCAACCTTATTATTGTACTTGAGATAACTCAACCTGCAGGGTTTAGTACAATAAACCTTTTGAGCTCCTTAAGAGGACGTCATCATCCTAAACGGATATAGTGACTCGATACAGGCAACTAGCATGACATACAAGCACTGCCACCACCTAAGATGCGGAGAATATTGGGTTATCTCATGTAACCCTCACCCAACAAGTCAAAGTGATGGTCAGTAACTCATACTCATCTAATACCTTATCGAAGTTTAGATCAACCTAAAGCCACCGAGATCTAGGTTCTTCACGACGGTCAGATAGAAGAACTCATCTCACTATTATCCATCAATACGTCAGAGATGTACCAGTATAGACAAGTAACTAAGTCAAGTCAATTCTTATCTATACCGCAGCCTATACCGACAACTCGTCCTCAAGTTGTCTCAGCTGTGATTCTTTTTATATCTCATTAAGCTTGACCAATCATACAGACTTCTGTGATCTGCAACATATTGTATGATCTAACTTATATATGAGATAAAGGGACATACATATGCAATCAAGTAAACAATTCAGATAGGAGATTGTAATAGTGGTAACAGGAATCATTGTATACAAGCTCAACCAAGCGCTTCCAAGATACAAACCAACAATCTCCCACTTATACTAAAGCAAACTTTTAGTATACAATGTGTCTCTCTACTAGCTATTACAAACAACACCATCACTTTGCTTCTCCCACTTCTACAAAAGTTTCCTTTCTAAGTGGGTGCCATCTTGCGCAATCCAAGTCCTCGAATATGCTCTTCGTAGACTTTTTGCGGCAGGCTCTTCGTGAATAGGTCAGCTAGGTTATCCGCAGTACCAATCTTTTCAATCAGCACGTCTCATCGTCTAACGATTTCTCGTATGATATGGTACTTTTTCTCTATCTGTTTTGTTGTCTTGTGGCTCCGTGGTTCCTTCGTGTTTGCCACTACACCTGAGTTATCACAGTATACTATGATACTCTTGGGCAAACCAGGTACCACATCAAGATCCATGATGTAGTTCTTGAACCATACCGCCTTCTTAGCAGCCTCCGAAGCGGCTACATATTCGGCTTCCATGGTAGAGTCCGCAATGCATCGCTGCTTTGCACTTCGTCAGGATACGGCTCCTCCTCCCAAGGTAAACACAGAGCCTGAGGTAGACTTTTCTCATCACGGTCAGCTTGGAAATCCGAGTCTAAATAACCCAAAGGCATTAGACTATCTGCTTGGTAAACTAGCCTATAATATCGAGTCCTTTTCAGATACTTGAGTATATGCTTTACCGCAATCCAATGAGCTTGTCCAGGGTTAGACTGATATCCAGCAACTATGCCTACCGCATAGCAGATATCTTGTCTCGTACATAGCATTACATACATGAGACTTCCTACGGCGGAAGTGTAAGGAACTTGTCTCATTTCCTCTATCTCCTTTGCAGTCATAGGTGACTGCTCCTTAGATAAAGGAACACCATGTCTAAACGGTAGCAATCATTTCTTGGTTGTTTGCATGCTAAAATGAGTAATCACAGTATCAATGTAAGACCCCTGAGATAAGCTCAACATTTTCCCCTGAGATAAGCTCAACATTTTCCTCTTGCGATCTCGGTAAACCTTGATCCCAAGAATGTACGCTGCATCTCCTAAGTCTTACATTTGAAACTGATTGGATAACCAACTCTTTAAGTCTGATAACAGCTTCACATTGTTGCCAAGTAGAATGATGTTATCTACGTAAATTGCAAGAAATACCACGTCACCGTTGACATCCAAACGATACACACAACTTTTGCTAGGTAACTGGGTAAATCCATAGGACTTCACCACCTCGTCAAAGCGTAAGTACCATGATCGGGAAGCTTGCTTAAGTCCATAAATGGACTTCTTAAGCTTCCATACTAGATGCTCTTCACCCTTCACCATATAACCTTCGGGTTGCTGCATATAGATGTCTCTACCTTCTTCAAGGTAACCCTTTAGAAAAGCGGTTTTCACATCCATTTGCCAAACCTCAAGGTTTAGGTGGGCTGCTATGGCCAAAAAATTCTGATGGACTTGAGCATTGCTACAGGCGAAAAGGTCTCATCGAAATCGATGCCATAAATCTGAGTGTACCCTTTCGCCACAAAATTGGCTTTAAAAACCGAAACCTCTCCATCTCGAATCTCTTCCTCTCAGATACCCACTTACTACCTATGGCTTCCTCGCCATCCGGTAGAGGTGTCTTTTCAGATACATCCATAGTCATTATGGACTCAATTTCTAAGTCCATAGCGGTGTGCCGTGATCTTGCATCAAGATCTTGATCGCCTCACCGTATGTCTATGGGTCGATTACCACTTGCTCGTTTCCTGGGACTAAATCCGAAGATTCACCCACGAACATAAATCGCTCGGGTTGACGAATAACCCTCCCACTACGACGAGGCGCCATCGGCACAATGGTAACGGTGGGTGCGAGAACTCGTGGTTCTCTATCTTGCACAACTTCATCGGATAGGTGCCACTTCATGCAATCGGTATCTCTAGTGGAACTCGACCCACTTCAATTTCTTAAAGTATTTGGTGTCGATCCCTCCCACTAGACACGACATCTCGTACCTTTGGTTTAATCGATGGCGGAATACGATCATCTTCTAATTCTTGAGTATGATTTCAACTTTGGATTTATGGTTTCTCATATAATCCTCTTCTAAGAATCGGGCATTAGTGCTAATAACGACCTTCTGATCCTTAGGACTATAGAAATAACCACCATTCGTTCCTCTAGGATAGCCAATAAACAACCTTGCTTCAGATCTAGCCTCCAACTTGTCAGCTTTCTTGTTCAGCACATGTGCTGGACTGCCCCATATCCTTATGTGGTTTAAACTAGGCATGCGCCCAAACCATCACTCGAAAGGGGTCTTATCGACTGACTTGGACGGTACTAGATTTAGCAAGTATGCCGTTGTTTCTAAGGCATACCCCCAGAACGAAATAGGCAACGTTGCATAACTCATCATTGATCTAACCATTTCTAAGAGAGTCCTATTTCTTCGCTCTGACACACCATTTTGTTGTGGTGTGTCCGGTGTAGTGAGCTGGAAGGTAATCCCACACTCACCAAATAGTCCATGAAATCGTTACTGAGGTATTCGCCATTGCGATCAAACCGTAGTGACTTGATACTTTTACCTAGCTTCGTCTCCACTTTCGCCTTAAATTCTTTGAATTTCTCAAAGCATTCAGACTTGGGGTGAAGTAGGTATATGTATCCGTACCTTGAGTAATCATCAATGAAAGTGACAAAATACTCATACCCTCCATGAGCTAGTGTGGACATTGGTCCACACAGGTCAGAATGGACTAGCTCCAACACTTCTTTGGCTCTATAACCCTTGGCTTTGAAAGGTCTGGTCGACATCTTTCGTTCTATACAGTATTCGCAGACTGGGAATGAAGTAACTGTAATATCACCCAACGCTCCATTCTTAGCCAGTCTTTGGATCCTATTTAGATTGATGTGACCTAATCTAAGATGCCAGAGAAATGTGGTGTCATCTAGCGAAGAAGACTTCATCTTCTTAAGGTTTGATGTAGATGCAACATAATTAAAGGTATTATGCTTGGCGTAAATAGTATAAAGCTTAATTATATAAAGTGCTCCACGATAACTTCGTTATTTCTTATGATAGAAACACCACTATCAAAAACAACTGAATATCCATGAATAAATAGTTTGGAAACCGAAATAAGGTTCCGCCGAAACTCCGGCACATATAAAATGTCTTTTAATACTAAAAATGTTCTATCAAAGTATAAAGAAACATCTCCGACTGCAACGGCCTCGACTTTCGCCGCGTTGCCCAAGGAGATCGTTATCTCGCTATCAAACAACTCCCTTATCCGCATGAACCCCTGCAAAGTGTAACGAACATGATCAGTCGCACTCGTATCTACTACCCATGAATGAGTAGAACAAGTCGCTAAACATGTTTCCGTCACTAAAGCAAATGGCGTAACTTGAGCATAGGGCATTTAGCCTTCCAATGCCCAGTCTTGCTGCACTTGAAGCACTTGCCCCTCTCCTTTGGCTTTTTCAAGCCTCCGGTGGCAACCATGTTCTTACTCCCACTGGTTCCTTTGCCTCTACCACCTTTGGCACCCCTTTTTCTTCTTCCATTTTTCAACGGGAAATTTGGAGCCTTAGATGTGCTAGCAAGGGCATGTGCTCCTTTACCCATGACACCTTCCGCGGCCACGAGATCATTTAGCAACTGACTAAGTGTATACTCGGTCTTGCTCATGATCGCTCAAGCAAAAATTCTCAAAAGACTTGGGCAAGATGTTGAGGATGATATCGACCTTGGCTTCGCCGTCAATACCTCCTCCCAACTAATCAAGACTATCCATGAGATGAGTCATGTGGGAGACATGTTCATGAACCGGACTGTCTCATTGTGTGGAAGCGGACTGTCTGATCTGACTGCCCAAACTTACTCTCGAGACTTGACCATATTTCAGTCGCGTCTACCATCGAGTGATGCTGCAGCTGCAAGCCTTTGGACATAGTAGTCATCATATAGCATTTGGCCATATTATTTGACTTATGCTAAAGTCTGCTTGACTCTCGCTGCTCATTAGTCGATGCGTCAGTAAGGGCATCAGGTTTGGGAGTAGTGAGAACAAACATGTGTTCTTCAACGATAAGAACATATTTCATGTTTCGTTTCCACTCGATAAAATTTGGACCAGATAGAGGATTTTGTGCGAGCATATTGATAATCGGTGTAAGAGACATATCTGAAAAGCAATGTAAACACATAAGCATACGATCACACATAATTCTTAACAATAATATTGTAACCTTTTGATAAAACAATATTAATTGAAACCTCCAATCACCCAAGGAATCCCACATGTAAGCCACGCGTGTGGACGTTTACACATGAACCCCTCGACTGACTAAAATATACCTTTAGTCATTTAATTTCAATCCATGTTAACTTATCCTTATGACAAATGAAATTAATGATTCGACCTTACTAGACCACATCACTATCACAAGAAGGACTTCGTGGGAAGTTGTACTTGAGGTGATGTCTAAGCAATGACCACAATTTTAACAACAGAAAATGAATTTTAGAATGGCATACTCACTCTGACCATGCCGCCCAATCTAAATTCTTTTGTCTTCTCATTTTAAATCTATATCTAGAGAACTTATGAAAATCGTGATATGCAAGCCCATGATGCTCGTCACGCCCAATTCCCGAGGGAAGGCACGGATCTTGGGGGTGTGATTAGGGGTGGGGTTAAGAAGCGGGGAAGAAGGGAATACATATAACATACATGATAAGAAGAGGTGACCATGATATCTGACAAGATCTCCTCTATAACTAGGACATATCACGAAGGGGAGGGTGCATGCAAACAATCCACCAATGTAATAATATCGATATCATAACCTCAAAGAACATGATCTTGGTTTATAACAAGTAATGCAAGAAAGCAAAATAGCATTACATCCCATTGACTAGACCGTCAACCACATAGCATGCTCAGACGAGACTCACAACATAATAACATAATAGCAAATCTTGTTCCCAATCGAAAGTAGAATAAGGGACAAGAATACATCAACATCGAATACGATATAACACAACATCGCGGAAGCATAGCATGAAGAACCCGCAGCCCACCCTCGGCGTCTGTCCGTCCAAAATTCTCCTCCATACGTGAAAAGATTTGAAAAGAGTTTGGGGTGAGTACTAGCGACTCACCGGGTTTTATCATAAATCAAAAGAATCATGATGCCGTGTTCGAGCACTAACCTTAGAAGGTTTTAAACGAACCACATCTAAGTAAGCAAAATAGATTTTTCATTTTCGATACATGATCCGTTATTATCTTTATTCCCATCATAGAACCAAGAACCACGGCTCGGAATGTATCCCGCCACCCATCACATCTCATTCATTCGCCCGAACATATCCAACAAACCCATGCCCGAACGTATCCAAATGGCTAACTCGGTGTGGACTTTGGGTCAAACTCGCCGTAACCATAACCACCTCATTACCATTTCGTGTGGACTTAGGGGTCTATCCCTTCGTAACCATAACCACGTATTCGGGTCTATCCTCACGATCAATACTCAAGATGGTGATCAACCCACCGAATAGAGATCCGTGCACAACCATGATAGAACCATATCTCGGATCGAGAACAAGAATAACTTCATCAAAACATTTTACGGCGCACATGTTTTATTTTGAAATATCGAGTAAATAACTCAAAATAATCATATATAACCCAACCCGAGCAGATTTAAAACGTTAACCGGAGGTATCTACGGATCCGATAACTTCACCGATCACACCGGTAGGTACTTGTAACAAGACGGAACAACTTTTGGGGTCACATTCCACCAAGCAAAGCAACATCGTGATCCAAACGAAGATCAAGCAAAACTAGGGTTTTCGACTTTCGAACCCATATTCGCACTCTCCGGTTTTCAAATCAACTCGATGCGTAAGGAAATATATTTAGGCATCAAGACCAATAATAAGGTACTTTCAAAATATGCATGCATGCAAGTCGACTCAAATCTTAGCAAGAAGCTTCAAAATCGACGCGATCCTCGGATCTAGGATAAACCATCCAAAATCGATGCATGAAAATGGAAACATAAGCAATATGCATAACGAAGAACATGGAATGCCAAACTACGTTGAAAAGGATAACCCGGCATGTACTTCCTTTAGAAAACTCAAGCAACGGAAAACATCCCGATACGCGGAAACGCGAAAAACAAAAAACGGAATCGGTACTTTAGTAGAATGCATAGCCCAAACTCAAAACCTAAAGGACCAGAGCAAAAGGTAGTCGGCCACCAAATCGGTGGCCAACAGCCACGGCGGCATGGGCGATTCGGGAGGTTCATGGCCAAATTGCCGGCCTCCGGCCGCTTTTTCCGTCTCCGTCCCTTTAGATTCCCGAGTTCTATGCTATACGATCTACTAAAAGGTGGAATCAAAAAAGAAAAGGACAAAACAAAAACGGGCTACCGGGAGAGGTTGATCGGCGGTGGTGGCTCGGCGGCAGCAAGAATGGCGCGCCACCGAGCCTCCCCGCTCTATCCCCACTCCTCCAGCTCGCGCAGCACTGAGCTGCTCGGCTCTTCCGTAAACACAGAGACGAAGGAAATGAACGTTGAAAATGAAGGCCCTAGCCTCCTATTTATAGGAAAAAGGGTCAAGCAATGTCATACGCGAAAACGCAAAAAGCGACGCAACTTTTGCAAACGGACTCAAATTTTGCAAACTTGGTACCCATGGACACGAAATAAAATACCGGACACAACAACTATAAACAAGATATGCTTTTAAAAGACCAATGAAAAGTCCGATTTTTCGATAACTTCCCCGGAGTGCCAAACCTTCATGGGTGGTCGAAAACCTGCATACTTAGTGTCTATGAATTCGTCATAAGACACTCTTCACAACGCCTGAGGTTTCGTGACGATCGCATCACCGAAACAAAAAGTCAACCTTTTGACCTTTCCTCAAAAAACGTGCCATACAAAATGAAGCTTAGAAAAGACGGGGTATTACATGCTTAGAATGCGTGTCACTTTGTTTAGAGATTAAAAGGTGGAGGTCTTGACATCTTAATTTTAGAAATTAATATGTCAGGTTTCTTGCTTAGTATTTTTGTTTCAAAAGGTTTGTCCATGCAGATCACGTAATCCTAGCATGCTTTCAATAGAATTCAACATGTAAAACATGCTCGCAGAATTCTAAAATATGCTTGAAAAACGCGATAAATCGAGCATGCTTACTATGCTCATCCAATCACGAAAACATATAATATTTTTATCTACAAAATTAAACATATATAGCATGCTTCTGCATAAATTAAACATCCACGACATACTTGGAACGATAAAAATAAAATAAATTCGTTCATCGCGGCCCACTCGTGGATCCTCAGATTTCCCGCCTAATTTATTACATAAATTTGCAAAGTACAAATCTTCAAAAATCTCGAAAACGGGCCTCGCGTGCACAGGCATGGACCGGATTCGACAAAATTTGATTTGGGCTGAAAATTTGAAAATAACAATGAATCAATGAATCGGGTCAAAATGGATCGGGTCAAAATTCGGTCCGGGTCGAAAACGATTTGGTTTAAACGGGCGGGTCGGCCCAAGATGGGTTGGGTCGCGCGCTAGGGCACAGCCCATGCGCATGCCCAGCACACCCATCCGCCCTATCTGCCGCGTCGTCGCCCAGCATGCCGAGGAGTTGTGCGAGCTGCCGAGACGAACTGCCGAGAATTACAAGCGAGTCTGCACGCAACAAGTGCGCCCCATCGCGCGCTATCTTGCCCAGCCCCACCAAAGTGCCCGCACGCTACCGAGGGGCACTGCCGAGAAGCTGCTACCGAGGGCGCCGAGCGTCGCCAGAAGCTGCCGAGAAAACTGCAAGCGACTCGCGCGCTTGGCTTGCTCGCGTGCTTCGCACTACAGGCACCCGCTCACTGATTTCGTGTGTTGTCACCCGACCTTGCTGCCGAGAGCTGTCCGGGCGCTGCCGAGTGCTGCTGCGCGTGACCCGCCGAGGCTGCCGAGAAGCGCCTGGGTGCTGCCGAGCGCGTGACCCGCCGAGGCTGCCGCGAAGCGCCTGGGCATTGTCGTGTCCGCCCGAGTGCTGCCGAAGCCTCCCGCGTGCTTCCGAGCGGCATGCTACGAGCGCCGAGCACGCCTAAGGTGCCGTCGCTCACACGCCCTCGCACGCACGTCTGGCTTTCGGCCAGCCTCCCGTCGTGTCGTGCGATGGGACTCCATCGCCTCGTTCTTCGTGTTCTTCATCTTCATTCCTCTTTTACAGATTAGATTTACAAGAAAAATCCTAATCTATCCACGGATTTTCTCGTGGTGAAAAATGAAATCCGACAAAAAATAAAACGAGACACGATGAACGACAGATCCATAATTAATTAATTGCACACGTAATAATCAAACGTGATTAATCCAACAGAGCCAAGATTCGATCCCGTGCTCGATTCCAAATGTAGGAAATCGATTTTAACCCTCCCGAGTATCTATCTTTCGATGTTTAATTCACCATACATTTATTATATACCTAGCATGCACCTATATAATTAATTGCAACACGTTGGTATTTTTCCGTGTTTACCTGTGAATTTGTCAGGCAATAATTGGATTAAGACTCGTGCTTTGATCTTCTGGACTATATCCCGATTGCCTAATCTCCAATGTCGAGTGAGGACAATCTATGGAGAATACTGCAGAAATTCTCCTTCTTCCTTCTTTAGAAGTTTTCGAAAATCCCAACTTTGAGAAGTATAGTTTTCAAAAATTTCACACATAGGATTAGGGTTTGATTTTCTCTCACCATATATTTATAATGCAACCCTAAATCCTATCATGATATGATTTCTGCATATCTAATACATATAATAATATCTCTTCAGATAGAGATGATCAAAACAGAGTCCCAGAGGGACTCTACAAGGAGATGGACGAATTTCTCTAAGCTCCAAGCCTTGATAGGCCAGCCCAGGGATCAAATGCAAGGAATAAAGATGGGCCTCAAATAAATTAATTATCTTATGTTCAGCCCAGACATAAATTAATTCATAAACATTTATTCATGCCACTAGAGAATAAATGCTGACTTACCCCTTTATTTTCGAAGTTTAGTCGGCTCGCACTTAGACTTAACGAATCCCCGTATTTAAGATATCGCACGTCCATTAATTATTTACAGCGTTCTGACTGCTTAAAATAATTAATTACTTTAATTCTTTAAGTAGTACCACTCAACCTTATTATTGTACTTGAGATAACTCAACCGCAGGTTTAGTACAATAAAGCTTTGAGCTCCTTAAGGGACGCCATCATCCTAAACGATACGGTGACTGACTGTGCAACTAGCATGACATACAAGCACCGCCACCACCCAAGACGCGGAGAATATGGGTTATCTCATGTAACCTCACCCATAACAAGTCAAAGTGATGGTCAAGAACTCATACTCATCTAATACCTTATCGAGGTTTAGATCAACCTAAAGCCACCGAGATCTAGGTTCTTCACGACGCTCGATAGAAGAACTCTTCTCACTATTATCCATCAATACGTCAGAGATGTACCAGTATAGACAAGTAACTAAGTTAAGTCAATTCTTATCTATACCAAGAGCTCATACCGACAACTCGTCCTCTAGTTGTCTCAACTGTGATTATTTTTATATCTCATTAAGCTCGACCAATCATATGACTTCGTGATCTCGCAACATATTATATGATCTAACTTATATATGAGATAAAGGACATACATATGCAATCAAGTAAACAATTCAGATAGGAGATTGTAATAGTGGTAACAGAATCATTGTATACAAGCTCAACCAAAACCGCCCAAGATACAAACCAACAATCTCCCACTTATACTAAAGCAAACTTTAGTATACAATGTGTCTCTACTAGCTATTACAAACAACACCATCATTTGCTTCTCCCACTTCTACAAAAGTTTCCTTTCTAAGTGGGTGCCATCTTCTTGCAATCCAAGTCCTCGAATATGCTCTTCGAGACTTTTGCGGCGTGCTCTTCGTGAATATGTCACTAGGTTATCCGCAGCACCAATCTTTTCAATCAAGACGCCTCATCGCCTAATGATTTCTCGTATGACAGGTACTTTTTCTCTATGTGTTATGTTGTCTTGTGGCTCCGTGGTTCCTTCGAGTTTGCCATCGCACCGAAAGTTATCACAGTATACTATGATACTCTTTGGCAAACCAGGTACCACATCAAGATCCATGATGTAGTTCTTGAACCATACCGCCTTCTTAGCAGCCTCCGAAGCGGCTACATATTCGGCTTCCATGGTAGAGTCCGCAATGCATCGCTGCTTTGCACTTCTTCAGGATACGGCTCCTCCTCCCAAGGTAAACACATAGCCTGAGGTAGACTTTTCTCATCACGGTCAGCTTGGAAATCCGAGTCTGAATAACCCAAAGGCATTAGACTATCTGCTTGGTAAACTAGCCTATAATATCGAGTCCTTTTCAGGTACTTGAGTATATGCTTTACCACAGTCCAATGAGCTTGTCCAGGGTTAGACTGATATCTAGCAACTATGCCTACCGCGTAGCAGATATCTTATCTCGTACATAGCATTGCATACATGAGACTTCCTACGGCGGAAGTGTAAAGAACTTGTCTCATTTCCTCTATCTCCTTTGCAGTCATCGGTGACTGCTCCTTAGATAAAGGAAATCCATGTCTGAACGGTAGCAATCCTTTCTTGGAGGTTTGCATGCTAAAATGAGTAATCACAGTATTAATGTAAGACCCCTGAGATAAGCTCAACATTTTCCTCTTACGATCTCGGTAAACCTTGATCCCAAGAATGTACGCTGCATCTCCTAAGTCTTACATTTGAAACTGATCGGATAACCAACTCTTTACGTCTGATAACAGCTTCACATTGTTGCTAAGTAGAATGATGTTATCGACGTAAATTGCAAGAAATACCACGTCACCGTTGACATCCAAACAATACACCCAACTTTTGCTAGGTAACTGGGTAAATCCATAGGACTTCACCACCTCTTCAAAGCGTAAGTACCATGATCGGGAAGCTTGCTTAAGTCCTAAATGGACTTCTTAAGCTTCCATACTAGATGCTCTTCACCCTTCACCATATAACCTTCGGGTTGCTGCATATAGATGTCTCTACCTTCTTCAAGGTAACCCTTTAGAAAAGCGGTTTTCACATCCATTTGCCAAACCTCAAGGTTTAGGTGGTCGCTATGGCCAAAAATTCGATGGACTTGAGCATTGCTACAGCGAAAAGGTCTCATCGAAATCGATGCCCCAACTGAGTGTACCCTTTCGCCACAAAATTGGCTTTAAAACCGAAACCTCTCCATCCGAATCTCTTCCTCTCAGATACCCACTTACTACCTATGGCTTTTTGCCATCCGGTAGAGGTGTCTTTTCAGATACATCCATAGTCGTTATGGACTCAATTTCTAAGTCCATAGCGTGCTGTGATCTTGCATCAAGATCTCAGTATCGCCACCGTATGTCTATGGGTCGATTACCACTTGCTCGCTTCGACTAAACCAAGATTCACCCACGAACATAAATCGCCGGGTCGACGAACAACCTCCCACTACGACGAGGCGCCATCGCACAATGGCAACGGTGGGTGCAAGAACTCGTGGTTCTCTATCTTGCACAACTTGTCGGATAGGTGCCACTCAGACAATCAAGATCTCTAGTGGAACTCGACCCACTTCAATTTCTTGAAGTATTTGGTGTCGATCCTCCCACTAGACACGACATCTCGCACTTTGGTTTAATCGGTATGGCGGAATACGATCATCTTCTAATTCTTGAGTATGATTTCAACTTTGGATTTATGGTTTCTCATATAATCCTCTTCTAAGAATCGGGCATTAGTGCTAATAACGACCTTCTGATCCTTAGGACTATAGAAATAACCACCATTCATTCCTCTAGGATAGCCAATAAACAACCTTGCTTCAGATCTAGCCTCCAACTTGTCAGCTTTCTTGTTCAGCATATGTGCTGGACTGCCCCATATCCTTATGTGGTTTAAACTAGGCATGCACCCAAACCATCACTCGAAAGGGGTCTTATCGACTGACTTAGACGGTACTAGATTTAGCAAGTATGTCGTTGTTTCTAAGGCATACCCCCAGAACGAAATAGGCAACGTTGCATAACTCATCATTGATCTAACCATTTCTAAGAGAGTCCTATTTCTTCGCTCCGACATACCATTTTGCTGTGGTGTGTCCGGTGTAGTGAGCTGGAAGGTAATCCCACACTCACCAAATAGTCCATGAAATCGTTACTGAGGTATTCGCCACTGCGATCAAACCGCAGTGACTTGATACTTTTACCTAGCTTCATCTCTACTTTCGCCTTTAAATCTTTGAATTTCAAAGCATTCTGACTTGGGGTGAAGCAGTATATGTATCCGCACTCGAGTAATCATCAATGAAAGTGACAAAATACTGCATTCTCCATGAGCTTGTGTGGACATTGGTCCACACAGTCGAATGGACTAGCTCCAACACTTCTTTGGCTCTATAACCCTCGCTTTGAAAGGTCCTGGTCGACATCTTTCCTTCTATACAAGATTCGCAGATCGGGAATGAAGTAATCGTAATATCACCCAACGCCCATTCTTAGCCGCCTGGATCCTATTTAGATTGATGTGACCTAATCTAAGATGCCAAAGAAATGTGGTGTCATCTAGCTAAGAAACTTCATCTTCTTAAGGTTTGATGTAGATGCAACATAATTAAAGGTATTATGCTTGGCGTAAATAGTATAAAGCTTAATTATATAAAGTGCTCCACGATGACTTCGTTATTTCTTATGATAGAAACATCACTATCAAAAACAACCGAATATCCATGAATAAATAGTTTGAAACCGAATAAGGTTCCACGAAACTCCGCACATATAAAATGTCTTTAATACTAAACTGTTCTATCAAAGTATAAAGAAACATCTCCGACCGCAACGGCCTCGACTTTCGCCGCGTTGCCCATGGAGATCGTTATCTCGCTATCAAACAGCCTCCCTTATCCGCATGAACCCTCGCAGGTGTAACGAACATGATCAACAGACTCGTATCTACTACCCATGAATGAGTAGAACAAGTCGCTAAACATGTTTCACATTAAAGCAAATGGCGACCTTGAGCATAGGGCATTTAGCCTCCAATGCCCGCCTTGCCAAGACTTGAAGCACTTGCCCTCTCCTTCGCTTTTTCAAGCCTCCTGGTAACCATGTTCTTACTCCCACTCGTTCCTTTGCCTCTACCACCTTTGGCACCCCTTTTTCTTCTTCCATTTTTCAACGGGAAATTTGGGCCCTTAGATGTGCTAGCAAGGGCATGTGCTCCTTTACCCATGGCACCTTCCGCGGCCACGAGATCATTTAGCAACTGACTAAGTGTATACTCGGTCTTGCTCATGATCGCGTTCAAGCAAAAATTCTCAAAAGACTTGGGCAGTATGTTGAGGATGATATCGACCTTGGCTTCGCCGTCAATACCTCCTCCCAACTAATCAAGACTATCCATGAGATGAGTCATGTGGGAGACATGTTCATGAACCGAACTTCCTTCTTCCATCCTACCCGCCAAGATTTCTCTCATTGTGTGGAAGCGGACTGTCTGATCTGACTACCCAAACTTACTCTCGAGACTTGACCATATTTAAGTCGCGCTCACCATCGATCGATGTCAGAACTGCAAGCCTTGGACATAGTAGTCATCATATAGCATTTGGCCATATTATTCGACTTATGCCAAAGTCCGCTGACTCGCCGCTCATTAATCGACGCGTCAGTAAGGGAATCTGGTTTGGGAGTAGTGAGAACCAACATGTGTTCTTCAACGATAAGAACATATTTCATGTTTCATTTCCACTCGATAAAATTTGGACCAGATAGAGGATTTTGTGCGAGCATATTGATAATCGGTGTAAGAGACATATCTGAAAAGCAATGTAAACACATAAGCATACGATCGCACATAATTCTTTACAATAATATTGTAACCTTTTGATAAAACAATATTAATTGAAACCTCCAATCGCCCAAGGAATCCCACATGTAAGCCACGCGTGTGGACGTTTACACATGAACCCCTCGACCAGACTAAAATATACCTTTTAGTCATTTAATTTCAATCCATGTTAACTTATCCTTATGACAAATGAAATTAATGATTTGACCTTACTAGACCACATCACTATCACAAGAAGGGACTTCGTGGGAAGTTGTACTTGAGGTGATGTCTAAGCAATGACCACAATTTTAACAACAGAAAATGAATTCTTAGAATTGGCATACTCACTCGGACCATGCCGCTTCCAATCCAAATTCTTTTGTCTTCTCATTTTAAATCTATCTCTAGAGAACTTATGAAAATCGCATATGCAAGCCACGCGTGCTCACAATGCGTATCACTTTGTTTAGAGATTAAAAGGTGGAGGTCTTGACATCTTAATTTTAGAAATTAATATGTCAGGTTTCTTGCTTAGTCTTTTTGTTTCAAAAGGTTTGTCCATGCAGATCACGTAATCCTAGCATGCTTTCAATAGAATTCAACATGTAAAACATGCTCGCAGAATTCTAAAATATGCTTGAAAAACACGATAAATCGAGCATGCTTACTATGCTCATCCAATCACGAAAACATATAATATGTTTATCTATGAAATTAAACATATATAGCATGCTTCTGCATAAATTAAACATCCACGACATGCTTTGAACGATAAAAATAAAATAAATTCATTCATCGCGGCCCACTCGTGGATCCTGTACTTCCCTGCCTAATTTATTACATAAATTTGCAAAGTACAAATCTTCAAAAATCTCGAAAATGGGCCTCGCGTGCACGGGCATGGACCGGATTCGTCAAAATTGAATTGGGCTGAAAATTTGAAAATGGGACGGAACAGTGAATCGGGCTGGATCGGGTAAAAAATCTAAAATCGGGTCAAAAATTCGGGTTTGGGTCGAAAAACCGGATTTGGGCCGAAACCGGGTCGGGTCGGCCCAAGATGGGTTGGGTCGCACGCTAGGCCACAGCCCATGCGCACGCCCAGCACACCCATCCGCCCTATTTGCCGTGTCGTCGCCCAGCATGCCGAGGAGTTGTGCGAGCTGTCGATACGAACTGCCGAGAATTACACGCGGGTCTGCACGCAACAAGTGCACCCCATCGCGTGCTATCTTGCCCAGCCCCACCCGAGTGCCCCGCATACCGAGGGCACCGCCGAGAAGTCGCCACCGAGGGCACCGAGCGCCGCCGACAAGTCGCCGAGAAAATCGCAGCCGCTCAAGGCTGCTTGCTCGCTGCCGCACTACTGCACCCGCCACCGATGTCGTGTGTTGTCACCCGACCTGCCGCCGAGAGCTGTCCGGCGCCGCCGAGTGCCGCCGCGCGACCCGCCGAGGCCGCCCGAAGCGCCTGGCGCCGCCGAGCGCGACCCGCCGAGGCGCCGCTGGCGCCTGGCGTTGTCGTGTCCGCCCGAGCCGCCAAGCCTCCCGCATGCTCCCGAGCGGCATGCCGCGAGCGCCGAGCATGCCTAAGGTGTGCCGCCGACGCCCGCACGCACGCTCAGCTTTCGGCCGCCTCCCCATGCGCGTGCGATGGGACTCCATCGCCTCATTTTTCGTGTTCTTCGTCTTCGTTCCTCTTTTACAGATTAGATTTACAAGAAAAATCCTAATCTATCCACGGATTTTCTAGTGGTGAAAAATGAAATCCGACAAAAAAAAACGAGACACGATGAACGACAGATCCATAATTAATTAATTACACACGTAATAATCAAACGTGAATTAATCCAACAGAGCCAAGATTCTGATCCCAGGCTCTGATTCCAAATGTAGGGAAATCTGATTTTAACCCTCTCCCGAGTATCTATCTTTGGATGTTTAATTCACCATACATTAATTATATACCTAGCATGCACCTATATAATTAATTGCAACACGTTGGTATTTTCTCGTGTTTACCTGTGAATTTGTCAGGCAATAATTGGATTAAGACTCGTGCTTTGATCTTCTGGACTGTATCCCGATTGCCTAATCTCCAATGTCGAGTGAGGACAATCTATGGAGAATACTGCAGAAATTCTCCTTCTTCCTTCTTTAGAAGTTTTCGAAAATCCCAACTTTGAGAAGTATAGTTTTCAAAAATTTCACACATAGGATTAGGGTTTGATTTTCTCTCACCATATATTTATAATGCAACCCTAAATCCTATCATGATATGATTTCTGAAAATCTAATAAATATAATAATATCTCTTCAGATATAGATGATCAAAACAGAGTCCCAGAGGGACTCTACAAGGAGATGGACGAATTTCTCTAAGCTCCAGGCCTTGATGGGCCAGCCCAGGGATCAAATGCAAGGAATAAAGATGGGCCTCAAATAAATTAATTATCTTATGTTCAGCCCAGACATAAATTAATTCATAAACATTTATTCATGCCACTAGAGAATAAATGCTGACTTACCCCTTTATTTTCGAACTTTAGTCGGGCTCGCACTTAGACTTAACGAATCCCCGTATTTAAGATATCGCACGTCCATTAATTATTTACAGCGTTCTGACTGCCTAAAATAATTAATTACTTTAATTCTTTAAGTAGTACCACTCAACCTTATTATTGTATTTGAGATAACTCAACCTGCAGGGTTTAGTACAATAAAGCTTTTGAGCTCCTTAAGGGGACGCCATCATCCTAAACGGATACGGTGACTCGATACAGGTAACTAGCATTACATACAAGCACTGCCACCACCCAAGATGCGGAGAATATTGGGTTATCTCATGTAACCCTCACCCATAACAAGTCAAAGTGATGGTCAGTAACTCATACTCATCTAATACCTTATCGAGGTTTAGATCAACGTAAAGCCACCGAGATCTAGGCTCTTCACGACGGTTAGATAGAAGAACTCATCTCACTGTGATCCATCAATACGTCAGAGACGTACTAGTATAGACAAGTAACTAAGTGAAGTAACTTCTTATCTTTACCACACCCTATACCGACAACTCGTCCTCAAGTTGTCTCAGCTGTGATTCTTTTTATATCTCATTAAGCTTGACCAATCATACAGACTTCTGTGATCTACAACACACTTTATGATCTAACTTATATATGAGATAAAGGGACATACATATGCAATTAAGTAAACAATTCAGATAGGAGATTGTAATAGTGGTAACAGGAATCATTGTATACAAGCTCAACCAAAAATTCTTCCAGTATACAAATCCAACATTTCTTTCCATAAAGAGCTTCGTATGGGGACATTCCAATAGTTGCTTGGTAACTGTTGTTGTAGGCGAATTCCACAAGTGGTAACACTTGTTCCCAACTTTCTCCTCTATCGAGGACAACGGTTCTCAACATGTCTTCAAGCGTTTGGATGGTCCTCTGATAAGCCTCATTTTTACATGATTTATAAGGCTATATTCGTTTCGTTTCTAAGTGATAAGTGATCTTTTGAGTTATCTTTTTATATATTTATGTTTACCTTGGAAGATATTATGCCGTGTATATTTCATGTCATTTTAGCATAGGTTTTGATGTCAAAAAGGTGGATCACGATAAAGAGGAATCACTAGCCTAGTCGCGAGATCATGCGAAGAAAACTGTTTGAAAACAACATTGAATATGAGATAATGGATTTGAAAAAGATGGATGTGCAAAGTTTACTATGTTAAATAGATCTCGATAGGAGTCCGTAGGCGTAAACGTGTTGCAATTCAGAGTCCGACGAGAGAGAACGGAGCGAAACGGCAAAGTCGCGCGTGCAGTGAATTACACCTCGCGAACCGAGCTCGCGACTTAGGTCGCGATGCTAGGTCGCGAGGATGAGCGAAATTTCAGCATTTTGAATGCTTCTCGACATGTCTTCGCGGGAAGCTTTGCTTGCACGCCTCATGAGGCCCTAGATTGCGAAGATACATATTGGACACACACTTTGAATTGGAGGAGGATTCACAAGAGACTCCTAATGTGCGATGTCGAGTCCCAGTCGTAATAGGAACGAAAATTAAGGAGTAAGGAGAGCTTAGGCTTTATTATAATAGGAGTTAGATGCGTGAGTTTAAAACACCATTCCGCAGCGTAACACAAATTCTTCTTTATTTTCTTTTGCAAGTTTTTTTCCGCTTAATTTAGGTTAGCTTTTCTTTAAGTATTTTCATTCCAATTTCATAGTTTAGTATTAGAATTTGAATTTCATCCGGATTCAAGTCACTACAATTGTTCTTCGTGGATTCTTACGGTTTTATCTATCTATCTTAATTTATGTTTTATTTAATTATTTATTGCTTTGGTAATTTAATTATGCGTAGCTAAAATTCGCATCGATCCTAGGGTTTGCATGATTCGATCCTATATGTTGTGATTTTCATTATCGCTATTTACCTTCCATGCATTGATTCATGATTCTTGGTGCTTATTTATATGTGTTGATTTCGATCAATCTTGATGCATATCTAGTTGTCGGTTAATTACATAATTGTATTAATTGTCAATCGGTCTTGAATGCATGATACTGAATAAGCCTCGAGTCGAGTTGAGATAGGATATTCGTAGGAAGCATATTCTTAGTGATCCTTTTGGAGTTACTTGTTTTCACCTAGAATGGTAGGGAAAACTCGTAATCTACTGCCGCAATTGTCGTAATTGAAGTGTTGGTTATATTTGTGATCTTCCATCTTGTCTGGATTAAAATTGGCTAATAGGAATAGGATAAACATACGTTGTGGATAGGATTAATGCATCCCTGGGGTTAGTCTCTCTTATCTGTTTTATCATCCGTGATTTTATTGCTTTATTTATATTTCTGCATGGTTACATCTGCTTTGGATTAAATTACGAAGCCCTTAAACCTTTCACCCTTTTTCTGTACTTGAATAATGATGAATTATCGTTGAGCTAGCTTCGTGTTTTCAGACACAATCCTCGTGGATACGATACTCTGCTTACCTTCTATATACGCCTTTTACGTGTGAAAAAGGGAGCGATCAAATTTTGGCGCCGTTGCCGGGGATTGTTAAGATTACATAGGAATAATTTGACGATTTGGATTTATTAATTCAAGTTATATATTATATTATTTATTTATTGTTACCAGAGCTGAATTCTCTCTTTTCTCAGGTAGTTTATGCGTACAAGATCTCAGGGACCTCCTGAAATATTATTAGATCCCGAGATCGAAAGCTCTCAAAGGAGAAGAGGACGAGAGAAGAGACGGGCTGCAATGGCAGCTAATCCACAGAACGGGGGCATTCCTCCCGAGCAAGCTGCACGCATGTTAGCCGATTTCGCAGAGATGCAGCGCCAGATGGCGAATATGGGACTCCTAGTCCCTGCTCCAGAGACGAGACCTCTGAATTATATGTACCGACCTCCCACTAAGCAATTCCAAGGAGGTGGATGGGGCCCGGAAGTCAATGCAAACAACTTCGAGTTAAAGCCGGCCCTAATCAGCATGGTACAAGGAGAGCAGTTTGGGGGAGGAGTCACAGAGGACCCGAATGCACATCTTGATACATTCCTCGACATTTGTGACACCATCAAACAGAATGGGGTGCCACAAGACACGATTCGGATGCGCATGTTCGGATTCTCTCTGCGCAGTCAGGCGAAGGAGTGGTTCAAGAGTTTGGACCGCACGGGCATAAACAATTGGGGGATCTTTATGAAAGTTCCTCTCAAAGTATTTTCCACCACCAAAGCCCGTAAAATCATCGCCGAGATCTCCCACTTCTCCCGGCTAGAGATGAGTCATTGTTCGAGTCGTGGGAGCGATTGAGGGCCTATTGAGAAAGTGCCCACAACACGGATTCTCCAAAGAAAGCAGATCATGCAGTTCTACGGTGGTGATATGACATACAAGGAGCATAGTGGATGCGTTGGCGGTGGATGTTTATGAATCGTCGTGTAGAGGAGGCGGTCGATCATAGAAAAGATAGCGGCAAATAGTTATCAATGGCCAACGGAGAGAACGCCAATGGTTAAAGCAGCAGCTGTCGAGACTAATTCGAAATACGACGAGCTGATGAAGCAATTCACTCTTTTGAAGAGTCAGATCGAGACAGAGGAGGTTAATCATATCAATCTGAGGAACCATGGGGAAATCCAAGATACAATCCGAATAATGTAAATCACCCAAATTTCTCGTATTCCAACCCCAATAACTTCCAACAACCTCCAAAGAGCTTCATTGCTCGTAATGGTGTAATTCAAGAGCCAAGAAGCCAAGTCTCAAGATATGATGCAGCAGCTGGTTGCGAGCAACCAACAATTGGCAACGAACGTAATTCGCTTATAAGCAACAGGCGTAAGATTAATCATTTGGAGTCCACCGTGACGGCTATGGGAAAGCATATGAAGATTTTGGAAAATCGATTGGTCAAGTAGCCGACAAGAGAATGCACTACAAAAGACGGGCCAATTTCCGAGTAATACGGAGGTGAACCGAAAAATCAATGTTTCGCCATCCGCACGAAGTGGACAAGCTTACCCGAGCCATACGGAGCAAGAAAGTAAACGGAGCAGTAAACTTCGCGATCGAGCTCATGATCGCGAGCCCGATCGCGAGAGTCCCGAATTTCCCCACGGAAGCTCACGACCGAGCACGCGCCCATGAGCCCCGACCATGAGCCATCAGATTGTGCACGCCTGCATTTGTTCGCGAGTGACCCAATACCGCAAGTTCGAACGCGAAGGAGGATTGCAAGCCTGAGCAGATGCCTCGCGACCTTCCAGTGGTCGCGAGGTCAACCGCAAATGGCCTCCGTAATCCATTCTCGCACGCACACTCCTCCGGTCCCATTTCCGAGTCGACTAGTCAAGTCGAAATATGACGAGGAGTTTCTTGGCTTCAAAGAGATTTTCAAAAGTTGAGATCAATTTGCCTCTCTTTGAAGCGCCACGAAACATGCCGGATACATGAAATTTTTAAAGACGCTTGCAAGCAAGAAGAAATTAGGAAATTTGAAAAATCACCCTATCCAAGAATGCATGCCGCTTTGCGAGGAAGCTCCCTTTAAAGCGTATGATCCCGCGCTTTTCGTTAGAATGCGAGATCACCGAGCAAACTTTTCCAAATGTATTGTGCGACTTGGGGCGAGCATCAACTGATGCCTTTGAACGTATTCAATCGGTTGCACCTAGGAAAGATAAAGCCGACGAAGATATCATCGATGATGGTCGATGTGTCATCGCGATACCCTAAGGGGATAGTGGAGGATGTGTTGGTAAGAGTTCGGATTTTGTCTTTTCAGCAGATTTTGTTATTTTAGACATTCTCGAATTTAAAATCAACCACTAATCTTGGTAGCCTTTTCAAGAATCGGTCGTGCTTTAATTGACGTGCAGGAAGGTGATCTAACTTTTCGTGTTAACGATGAGAAGCTGAAAATCTCAATCTATGACGCCATCCCGCGACACGATAGTGCAGAGCATGAAGAGTGTCATTCAATCACCACTGTTGCAGCTAGCCAAATCTCGAGCTTGGATGTCAACCGACTAGTTGACAAGGGTGCTACAAAGAAAAGATGGACTCGGCATGAAACTCCGAGTGACTTGTTCAAGTTTGGGGGAGGCCACTTCCACACTCAGTGGTGGTCTGCAACAACGCAAAATATGTAGGCAAACAAAGATTTGGTAAGATCACGCCAAATCGCCGATTGATCGAGGTTAGTATTGGTCTAGCTAAAGACATTTAAATTTAGCACTTGTTGGGAGGTAACCCAATGTTTTTCTTTGTTTTGGTTTGTTTTTCGCTTTTGTTCTGCTTTTCTTTTGTTTGTGTTTGTTTTGTTTTTCGTGTTTGGGTTTTGTGTCTGCTTTGTGGGTTGAGTTGAATAACGAGCACCGATGTTTTTAGAAAATCTATTGAATTGATTTTAGAAAATCTATTGTAATTGATTTTGTGAGAGGAGTCAAGCATGTTATGATTGTTGTGAGTATTAAGCCTTTGAGAACTTGATCGCATTTTGAAACCCATGAGACTTGAGCTGATTATCATATCTTTTCGGTCTTGTTTTTTTCCTGTGTGAATAGTTTGAAATAGCATGTGTTTCTCTAGAACTTGCTCTGGTTCTTTTTCGAGGTTGCATTGATGTGCTTAAGAATTTTGAAATGATATTAGGCATTCTTTTCTTAGCCTATACACTATCCAAACACTAACCTGTTATCATCCTTTGATGAGCCCGTTTGAGCCTACCTTATTCATTCATATAGCCGTGGGTTGGGTTATGTTGTTAGTGTGATTTTTGGTTGCTTGAATGAAAGGTTGAGAAAAAGAAAGGAAAGAGAATAATTGTTGAGGAAGTGATAATAATAAAAATAGTTGCTTACCCATATAAGTTCAAAAAATAAATAAATAAATAAATAAATGACACAAGTGTGTGAAAAGAACATAAATGGGTAAGTAGCTAGTGCTTTGAGATGAGTATATCACTTATATGAAAATTATGGAGTGCTTAAAGAAAAATGACTTCTTGGTATGAAGAATTGAAATAAATTGTGAAAATTTGGGAATTATGTCTTGTGTTACTTATGGTGTTTTTCATTATGGGATTATGAGTCACTTAGCCTAAATATATCCGACCCTACCAAAGAGCCTACATTATAACCTTTTATAAAGACCTTTTTGATCTTAGTTCTTAAGCACATATTTGAGCAATGGAGAATTAGACGATTTGCAAGCTTATGGTAGATTCCATGTAATTTTGAACTTTGAGAGCATACACATCCTCCTTCATACGCTTGAGTGTTTGAGATTTCTTATATATATCCATGTCGTGAGGATTCAAGTTTGAGAAGGCTTGTGCTTATGGTTATTATGACGTGTCGAGTTTAACGAACGAGGTCAGGATTTGATTCATTTGTTTGAATCTTTATTGCTCATTGCTCGAGGCTTATTGCTTTTGACGCTCGCCCTTTGCCTATCGCTGGTCGCCTCCTTTGTTCTGATTTGTTTGAGGACAAACAAAAGGATAAGTTTGGGGAGTTGATAAGCCTCATTTTTACATGATTTATAAGTGCTATATTCGTTTCGCTTCTAAGTGATAAGTGATCTTTTGAGTTATCTTTTTATATATTTATGTTTACCTTGGAAGATATTATGCCGTGTGTATTTCATGTCATTTTAGCATAGGTTTTGATGTCAAAAAGGTGGATCACGATAAAGAGGAATCACTAGCCCAGTCGCGAGATCTGGCGAAGAAGAACTGTTTGAAAACAACATTGAATATGAGATAATGGATTTGAAAAATATGGATGTGCAAAGTTTACCATGTTAAAGAGCATCTCGATAGGATTCCGTAGGCGCAAACAGATCATAATTCGGAGTCCGGACGAGAGAGAACGGAGCGAAACGGCAAAGTCGCGTGCGCAGTGAATTACACCTCGCGAACCGAGCTCGCGACTTAGGTCGCGATGCTAGGTCGCGAGGATGAGCGAAATTTCAGCATTTTGAATGCCTCTCGACATGTCTTCGCGGGAAGCTTTGCTTGCACGCCTCGCGAGGCCCTAGATTGCATAAGATACATATTGGACGCACACTTTGAATTGGAGGAGGATTCGCGAAGAGAGACTCCTAATGTGCGTATGTCAGAGTCCGAGTCAGAATAGGAACGAGAGAATTAAGGAGTAAGGAGAGCTTAGGCTTTATTATAAATAGGGAGTTAGATGCGTGAGTTTAAAACACCATTCCAGAGCAGAACACAAATTCTTCTTTATTTTCTTTTGCAAGTTCTTTTCCCGTTTAATTTAGTTTAGCTTTTTCTTTAAGTATTTTCATTCCAATTTCATAGTTTAGTATTAGAATTGTAATTTCTTCCGGATTCAAGTCGCTACAATTGTTCTTCGTGGATTCTTACGGTTTTATCTATCTATCTTAATTTATGTTTTATTTAATTATTTATTGCTTTGGTAATTTAATTATGCGTAGCTAAAATTCCATCGATCCTGTGGTTTGAATGATTCGATCCTATATGTTGTGATTTTGTTATCGCTATTTACCTTCCGTGCATCGATTCATGATTCTTGGTGCTTATTTATATGTGTTGATTTCGATCAATCTTGATGCATATCTAGTTGTCGGTTAATTACGTAATTGTATTAATTGTCAATCGATCTTGAATGCATGATACTAATAAGCCTCGAGTCGAGAAATGAGATAGGATATTCGTAGGAAGCATATTCTTAGTGATCCTTTTGAGTTACTTGTTTTCACCTAGAATGGTAGGGAAAACTCGTAATCTCACCGCCGCAATTGTCGAATTGAAGTTGTTGGTTATATTTGTGATCTTCCATCTTGTGCGGATTAAAATTGGCTAATAGGAATAGGATAAACATCGTTGTGAATAGGATTAATGCATCCCTGGGTTAGTCTCTTATCTGCTTTATCATCCGTGATTTTATTGCTTTATTTATATTTCGCATGGTTACATCTTTTGGATTAAATTCCGAAGCCCTTAAACCTTTCACCATTTTTCGTACTTGAATAATGATGAATTATCGTTGAGCTAGCTTCTGTGTTCCGAATTGCGATCCGTTTGCGCCTACGGACTCCTATCGAGATGCTCTTTAACATAGTAAACTTTGCACATCCATTTTTTTCAAATCCATTATCTCATATTCAATGTTGTTTTCAAACAGTTCTTCTTCGCATGATCTCGCGACTGGGCTAGTGATTCCTCTTTATCGTGATCCATCTTTTTGACATCAAAACCTATGCTAAAATGACATGAAATACACACGGCATAATATCTTCCAAGGTAAACATAAATATATAAAAAGATAACTCAAAAGATCACTTATCACTTAGAAACGAAACGGATATAGCCTTATAAATCATATAAAAATGAGGCTTATCATCCTCTCGGATTGTCCGTCCGTCTGTGGATGGAACGCGGTACTAAAATGTAGTCGAGTCCCCAATTCCTTTTGTAAACTCATCCAGAATCTGGATGTAAATTTCAGATCTCTATCGACGTGATGCCTTTGAACTCCATGTAGACGTATGACCTCTCGAATGTACAACTGTGCTAGTCTGTCTGATCCATGTGTTATCGAAATTGGTAGAAAATACGCGCTCTTGGTTAAACGATCAATGATGACCCAAATAGCGGTAGTTCCTCTTTGTGATTTGGGTAGCCCTGTAACAAAATCCATGGCTATGTCATCCCATTTCCATTCCGGTATGTCTTGCGGTTGTAAGGTTCCATACGGTCATTGGTGGAGTGCTTTCACTTGTTGGCACGTCAAACAACGTTCTACGAATGAAGCTACGTCTCGCTTCATTCCATCTCACCAAAATTTCTCCTTGAGATCTTGGTACATTTTGGTGCTTCTGGGGTGTGCGGTGTAAGAAGTCTCATGAGCTTCCTTCAAGATCTCGATCTTAAGCCCTTCGTCTTCTGGAACACACACTCTCCCGTCATATAACAAGACGTTATCTATTGCTTCTTTGAAATTCTTGTGGTTGTTGTCCTTGATCTTGGCTCGTACTTCCTCTAGCTTCTTGCTCTTCCTCTGAGCTTCTAAGATTTGGACTCTTAAGTCTGGGATTACAATCAACGTTGCAATACAACCCTCTATTGTCAGAGACGGGTCTATGACTTCGATGTTCATCCTCTGAAATTCCTTTATAAGTATTTCCTCATGACTGAGAAGACATCCCAAACTAGGGTGGGATTTACGAATCAAAGCATCGGCTACAACATTAGCCTTGCCTGGGTGGTAATTGATACCACAGTCGTAATCTTTCACCAATTCTAGCCATCTACGTTGCCTCATGTTAAGATCTTTCTGTTCAAAGAAATACTTCAGGCTTTTATGGTCAGTGTAGATCTCACATCTAACTCCATAGAGATGGTGTCTCCAAATCTTTAAGGCATGTACGACCTCTGCTAATTCCGGGTTCTCGTGAGGATAGTTCAACTCATGTAGGCGAATCGCTGAAGCATAAGCAATAACTCGCCTTCTTGCATCGTAACATATCCTAGCCCATTCTTCAAGCGCCCGTGTAGATTGTGTACTCTTATCCGCTTGGCATCGCTGAGTACAGTCTTGTTGTTAGCAACTCCTTCAATCTCTGGAAATTAGCCTCACACTCGGCGGTCCAAGTGTACTTGATTCCTTTTCTCAACAATTGGGTCATGGGTCGGGCTATCGTTGAAAATCCTTCGATAAATCTTCGATAATAGCCGCGAAGCCTAAGAAGTCTCGAATTTCATTCGGTTCTTTGGTGATTCCCATTCTCGAACTGTGTCGATCTTGAGGGGTCTACTTTAATTCCCTCGGTGGACACGATGTGACCTAAGAATGTCACCTCGCCTAACCAGAATTCACATTTGCTAAACTTAGCAAAGAGTTGCTCTTGCCTCAATGTTTGCAGCACTGTTCTCAAGTGCTCTTTGTGTTCTTGGTTATTCTCGAGTATATTAGATATCGTCTATGAATACTAAGACAAATTTGTCTAAGTATGGGTGAAATACCTGTTCTATGTCCATAAATACGGTGGGGCATTTGTAAGTCCAAAGGGCATAACGATGAATTCGAAATGACCATACCTTGTACGGAAAGCCGTTTTAGGTACATCATCTGGTCTAATCCTTAGTTGATGGTATCCCGACTTTAGATCTATCTTTGAAAAGACTCTTGCTCCCTTAAGCTGATCAAATAGATCGTCAATTCGGTGCAAAGGATACTTATTCTTAAGAGTTATCGTGTTTAACTCTCGATAGTCTATGCACATTCTCAGTGTACCATCCTTCTTCTTCACAAAAAGGACAGGTGCTCCCCAGGGAGACACACTGGGTCTAATTTAACCTAACTCCAAGAGTTCTTGCAGTTGGATCTTCAATTCCTCCAGTTCCTTTGGTGCCATCCGATATGGGGCTTTTGACACAGGGGCAGAACCTGGTTCGAGGTCGATCGTGAACTTGATTTGTCGGTTTGATGGTAATCCCGGTAGTTCGTCTGGAAATACATCGGGGTACTCCTTCACGATCGGGACGTCTTCTATCATTCTCTCATTCTGGTCTTTCTCCTAGAGATGGACAAGGTAGGCGTGGTTCTCTGTCTTGTTCAGCAACGTTCTTGCTTGTAGTGCGGATATGATTGGGACTCTCATGCCCATGCTGATCCTGTGAAAGTCTGTAGGTTTTTCTCCGGGATGTTGGAAAGAATTTTCCTTTCGTTACACAGGATGGTCGCATTATGTTCGGTTAACCAATCCATTCCTAGGATTATGTCCACATCTGTCATAGGTATGACGTGAAGGTTATCTGTCATGACCTTAAGTGAGCCTAGTCCAAGTTCCAGGTTCGAGCATATGTGGGTAACCGTTCTTATGTCACCTACTGGATAAGATATTCTCATGATTTGTTCAGCGCGTTTAGGATCTAATCCTAAGTTCTCTACGCATGCTTCAACAATAAAAGAATGTGAGGCGTCAATATCAAACAGTAGGATAACAAGCAATTGGAGGAGTGTTCCCATACCTGCCAAGTTTCCTTGGTTCCTTAGCGGCTCCTGCGGGAATTCCCTTTCCTGGTTAAGGGCGTAGGCCCTGACTTGCGGTGGTGGTTGCTGTTGTTGATGGTGTTGTTGTTGTTGTTGTGGTTGTTGTTGCTGTTGTTTTTGGGACCGTCGGTACTGCTGCTGTGGCTTTCGCCATTGTTGTTGTCGTTGTCGCCGTGGTTGATATGGTCGCTGATTCGATTGGAAGTACTGGACTGGGGGTTGTTGCTGGAATGGTTGAGCTTGGATAGCCTGGACCGGCTGGACTCGGTTGGGCACATTGGGACGGCCATTTCTCCCTTGGCGTACCCCAGGACAGTCTCTAGAGTAGTGACCCTTCTGGCCACACTTGAAGCATCCATCATTGGTGAATGCGCACGCCCCCTTGTGACTCCTAGGCACCTGGGGCACACGGGAAGCCTCACAAATTTCTGGTTTTCCCCACCAGTGCGGGTACCATGGGGCGTCCATTTCCTTGTCCGTGCCCAGATGGCACGTTATTACCTTACTATGGCCTCCTTGGCCAGTGTTGGATCCTTGGCCTTGGTGGGTCCTTCCCACTTCCTCTTCCCACGATCCCCTTGGTGATTCGGGGGATGTACAGTGATAGTCCTGTCTTCGGCCATGGCAGCCTCGATGTCCAATGCCCGACTTAGGGCCTCACGGTAAGTCAGATTTCCATGGCCAGCTAGCGAGACCCTGGTTTCATGACGGAGTCCCGCCCAAAACTTTTCTGTCCTCTTCTCGTCGGTGTCGACTAGCTGAGGCACATACCGTGACATCTCGTAGAATGCACGGTCGTAATCTATGACCGTCGTCTTTCCTTGGCGCAGGTTGTAGAATTCATGTTCTTTTCTTTTCCGATAGCTCTTAGGAATGTACTTCTCGTACACCTCCTCCTTAAATTCCTCCCAGGAGAAATCGGATAAAGTCTTTCTCTTCGCCTCCCACCAGAAGTCGGCGGCACCAGTCATCTGGAAAGCAACACATGACAAGCGTTCTTGAGAGGTGCAGTGGAGGAAGTTGAAGATTCGCTCCAGAGCGCGAATCCATAGTTCAGCATCCACGGGATTCCCAGTCCCGTTGAAAGTCGACGGGTTCTGCCTGAGGAATAGTTCCTCAATTCGTCTTGCTGGTGGTGGTGTGGTGGTGTGGCTTCTCTTTCAGGTGTCATCTCGCGATTTCTCCTTCTCGGCGGCATCCTATCCTTCATAAATATACGCAATTAAATATCGTCTTATACTATCCATCAAGATCAATGTATATATATTAGCACGGTATTTATATAATTATGAGCATAAATCTAGCACATCATCGAACACCACATATCATAATATTAAAACAAAAGGCTCTCGAGGAGCTATCACCATATCATATCAATTGCCTCTACGAGGACTTTCATCAGCGTTTTTAAGATTTACAAAAGACCAGGTACAGAGTATGATGCCCAAAAACAAATATCAGCATCACTCCGTGTACCTAGTCACGGTGCGTACAAAAATCTAAACGCTACCGTGGACATCAAAATAGGGTTTCATGTCGGAACGACTCATCGTTTCCGCATGTATCAAAAGATATATAAAGTATATAGATAAAAGACTATCTAGTCCTAAGAACTAGATCCATGATCGCCCGGGGTGTAGATAGGGCTCCATGTGTCGGAGTCAGGATAGGAAGCATGGCAACTATCCACTCCCTCCATCTCATCATCAGCTGATAGATCATCCTCGGGGTCCTCTTCTGGGTCATCCTCGGGGTCCTTCTCGGGATCTTCCTCGGGGTCTTCCTTGGGATCTTCATTGGGATCCTCCTCCGGATCTTCCTCCGGATCTTTCTTTTCAACGTCGAGTGCGGGAGCCACGGTCTCTCGGTCTCTAACGACCCTGGCTTCCTCCATAGTAGCTAGGTCTCGACGGATCTCAGCCATGACCTCCTCGTAAACATCATCCGAAAATGGGGCAACAGCAGGGCGGACATCGGTCTCTCTCACGGTACCTGTAGCCATGTCACGTTGTGATGACCCGACTTCCCAATGAAGTACAGATCATATAGATCGTCACCGGTATGATAAAGCAGTGGATATAAACATAATTAATCAATGCAATTAACCATTTAACTACTCAACAACGCATAGACTAAAAAGGAATAAGCTATTCAATACCAACTCGAGTCACAGAAGGACTCGACAAAAGGTTCAAGGTTCAAATATAACCCAATAAGGGCACAATTCAAAGTACGAGGTACGACCTCAAATTCAATACAGTATGAAAGCAGTTATAATCAAAACATCAAAAATTATCAGAGTTAGGCCGCAATAAAAGTGTGGACGTGCATATGACGATACATGTCCAAGGTTCTAGAAACATTTCTAATAAAGCATCAAAATAACTGCCACTCTGCACCACCTCGCACCCATCATCAATTCTTGCTCAACCTGCACATCAAAAATGAGATGCAGGGCTAAGTACAAAAGTACTTAGGGGACTCATTGCCTAAAATATTTTCTTTATCAAATGTTATTGAACTGCCCACAATAGCACATGAGGATTTTAGTTGAAAGACTCATGCCTATCAAACATTTTATCATTTCTCAAAAGCGCCAGAGCCTGACTATTTCATTCACGTTGTTTCCATATCTGATCATTCATTCATTCATTCAATCGCGCACTATGGAGGTGGCCACCCACACATAGTCATCGTGACCGGTCGAGGTAGCTAACCTTAACACACAGTCACACGTGTACACAATCCAAGTTAGTCCTTAACTAAGTCGGATCCGATCGTTACCCTTTTTTAACGTTGGTGGACCAACTCATTCACATTCCACATTGGATATACCAATCTCAGATAGGATAACAACAAAATATAAACATTTAGCAGTCAATAACATTTCATATGATAATATTTCATAAAGCTTTGTAAATCATGCTTTGAGTTATGCAAAACATTTTTGTTTCAAGAAAGTCCACCTGCTAGTTCGAAGCTAGTAAGTTCTAAGTGGGCAGGTGTGATTGTCCTTCTTCGCCGACTACGTACCATCAAACCCTTCATAAGAAAATAGCATTTCTTAGATTCTTTCTATCGATCGAAGGTCGTTTATAAATTACGACTTAAAGTTCCCAATTAGGGTTTCTTTATGATTTCATGTGATTGTTTTAAGATAATTCATATTACCTTACATTCTCAATTCCCAAACTATATTACTTCATCGTTCATAGGTGAACTTCAACTTATGAATCACATACTCCGAGTCTATCATCGACTCTTAACCTTAGTGTTCTTCTAAACGTTATTACGTTATAGATTGTTAGTATTCAAGTTGTGATTGGTATATTAGGATATTCTCAAGCCACTATCTAGACTTAACAATTATAGTTACGTCCTAGTAGGTTATGCTTGACGACTTGTCGTATTAACACGACGAATAAAGGGGAGTCTTGACTTATGACTCAAGTGATCACATGCTATCATGTAAGTAAGTACTTTAGGAATAGATGAATTCCTTTGGGAATATTAACTCGACTTTTGAGACATAAGGATCGACATCTTATGTTCGAATCTTTGTTTACACTTTACGACGTTGTTTGTTTCTCTTAACTCGTCGGAGATTGTATAAGTTGTATAATCGCTCAATCTAACGTCGTATTGGGTTGTCGTTATTGAGTATCAACGTTGTAGCTCGGCTTTTGGTTTTTTTCTAACTTAGGAACTCACGTTTAAGTATTCTTTTATTAATAGAAAACCATAATTTGTGTCAAACTTCGATTTGCATTAATTCTTTCTTAAGTTATCGAAATTGGTCGATTTCTTTTGGATTCTCTTACATAAAGTATTATGTTGTTTACGTTTGAGGTTTTGGTTTGTCGGTACAACATAAACATAAACATTCAACACCAAACAATACCATACACAACATAAACTATACTAAAGCATTAGAAAACCCTAATTTCTAACATAATGTAAAACTATTTTGTATGTGTGTATAAGTGTTCCATTCATTCATCACAATCACAACCATTCATTCCAAGCTTATAGCTTAACTAGTATAGTACCATTTAACATAGAATTAAATCCATACTTAGCCATTTTGTTACATTTTCAATAATTAGCAACAACTAGCATATGTATCCAATAAAATCATGTTATACTCCTATCATACTATAGAGTTTAATTACCAACTCAATATCATCATATAAAATTTTAAATCATAGGTTAAAAACATATAGTTTTCGGCAATCACCATTTAATGAGCTTTGGTTTTCAATAAATTCCACAAAAATTATATCATGCTTATACCATATACTAAACATGAACTATCAGTTCATATCATGCATTAACATTTTAAATCCATGCTTTTCACCACTTAAGCATTTCCGTAATCATATATATATATATATATATATATATATATATATATATATATATATATACATCTTCAATAAATTTCATTCTTTCACAATATGGTTATATAATGCAATAACATGTAATATTAATATTAAATATCAACTAACATTTATAAAATCACATAACACATTATTCTCAACAACAAAAATCAAATAAATCACTATATATATACATATAGTTCACGGCAATATGGGAAAAATAGGAGAGGCGTTTTAATAAATTCAAGGTTAATATATGATGTTCATATCATATCTTAAACACCATATCTCAACTATTTTCAACAAATAAAATAAAAATCAAAGGCTTAAAAACCCTTGAAACTCTCGGCCCTTTTTAAAAAAAATACCAAAAATATTCTGAAAATTATGATATTTATTCTACATGCTTTTAATACATTAACAAGCAACAATATCAAATAATATTCACAAAATCATGCTTTATCACATATAAAAAGAAATAAAGCATAAATTGAAAAATATCAACATGCTCCAAAAATTCTCAAATTTTAAATACAGCCTTAGAACATCATTCTAAGAATTTTTAATTCATGGCTTGAGAGCATTTGATGGCTCAAAATTCAAAAAACTATGAGGAGCAAACTATGGTTTTTTGTGAAATAATTCAAGAAAAATCTAAAAAAAATTCTACTCCATTACAAATAGAGAGAATGATGAGTAATACCTTTGTATGGTCTTAGAATAATTATTTGAGGGTTGGAAGGGTTTGAAAAGGAGGATTAAAGATTGAAAACTTGAAGAACAAAGAGAGAATTTTGAAAAAGAGAGAGAAATTGAGTTTCAAAAGTGAGAGGGCTGTAATGGAAGATTTCTCACTGTATTATCAGCCTAAAGGGCTGTCATTATCCATTTGGGGTGGTCTTGGTGGTAGTTGGGAGAAGGATTAGTCAAATTACCCGTTTTGGCATGTTAATATCGACTCTTTAAGTTTTAACGCGCTTTCGATTGATTTCTCGGAACCTTAAGGTTTATTTTTTTAAATAGCCTTAAAAAGACTTATTTCATAGTTTATAATAATTTCATGAAGTTCGGATGGTAGCCGATAAGTCAATTCTGAGTTATCGCGGAAAAACAGCGTCCGACGATTAAATTATGCTCATTCAAAATTCTATTGAATTATTGAGCTTTCATAATTTATTTGAGTCTTATAAATCATTTCTTATTGATTTAGACCCTTGGTTCGAGTTTCGATTCGTTCGGAACAGTTTAGAGTTTTTCCGGTATATTTTCCCGACGTTCGGTTAAGTTCTTCAGGAATTTCTTTCAGAAATTGATTCTTATAAATTATAAATTCATAATAATATATTCCTTCATGATTTTGGTTGTTATCACTAATTATCAAGATTAGCACGGACTGGAAATTGATCCGGCTCGTAAATAGTGCTTTTAAGACTGATCGGGCAATCATGCCCGAAAATTCTCATTCTTTAGCTTCTCACATGTTTTCGTGAGAGGATTCTAGAAATGAAATCCTTTTGTTGAGATTCATTCTAGATCTTTCATTCTATGTTCAGACTATTCACAAAACCCTAATCCGGTAGGACTAGTCACTAGTTTTTGATTTCTCTAGTTTTCGATCTCCGAATCGATTCTAATTCATTTCGTTGGTTACCTTAAAGATAATTAAGGTCTAAACACCACAAATAATTTGTCTAAGCATCACTAATAAAAGTTTTAAATTTTTCGAGTTATTACACACGTGGATCATCAATCCTTACAGCATCGTGGCCCAAAGGCTCAGTCGAGGGTGGCGGCGGCTGGATTGGGGGAGAACCAGTAGATGGAGGTGGATACGGGAATGGCATGACCGGCAGCGATGGTCTGGGCGAGCAATGACGAGAATGGAATCATACAGGTGGTAGGACGGGGAAGGTGAGCTGTCGGGGACGGGAAGGTCCAGCCTCAAACATGTCCCTACCACTACCAGGCAAGAACATGGGTCCATCAGCTGCTAAACGGGGCACCTCTGGGTGGAGCCACTCTGGAATATCATCGCGCCAAGTGTATTCCCGCGCAGGGAGATACGGCCCATGTGGTGCAGCTCCATACACCATGAATACATAGCTCAAGTGGCTAACAAAGTGAGGCAGGTCTCTCTCAGATAGAAGCTCTCTCGGCGTCGATAGATATAGTCCGCCGATATCTCACGGGCGTACCCCTGCCAATCGAATGGCAGTCTCATGATCAGTTGGAGTACACCGTCATAATGCGATGTACCACGGGCATGTGCAGCGGCCCAATAACGTGTAAAGTACGCCAAGAACTAGTCGAGGTCGTCTCCTCGGCACATCTGGTAGGAACAGTACGAACATATAACCTCCTCGGGTGTGGCCCTAGAGGACAGAGGGCGCCTAGTCGTGAAGACAGTCCGAGCCATCTGAAAAGGAAAGTATCACTATGGTCAGACACGGTAAACATAACGGTCTATCTAGAAGAAGGTATGTACACAATAAACATCTATACAAAGAAGGTTATAGCAATCTACATTATCCTATGACCTACATTCCTAAATCCTTATGGCATTACTTTCATGGTTTGGTCTCCGGGAAGAGACGGTATGGTTTCTTAGAGTAGAGCAACGATCGATGCCTAGCCTTCGGGTAAAGGCTAAGTGGTCACCTTATCTTATTGGGTCCTGGATTCCTTATTTCTACTCACGTTATAGCATCACATCATATCCATTCTCATAATGTACTTACAATTCATTATTTCCTTAATGTTATACTTTGATTCTTTTCATTATTGTTACGATAGAGGCAACACGCATGGTTTTCGAAATTTCTTCGCGTAGAGAGGTTGGGACTCATTACAATGCGAATCTCCAGTTAAGAAATCGCTTCGTCATCGTAGACTCGTCGCGTTCTCATCCTCGAATCCATTCAGATTGTGATTCTTAAGATTTCTATGTTCTCGTTCTTCCTTAGTATTTCGTTCAATTGGGGATACCTTATGTTTTCATACTAAGTTCGGCGCAAAAGGGATCATGCGTCTTAAGAGTCTATGTCCTCATGGGAAAACATACTCATTTACATCTTGTTTCTAGCATGCTTCGCATATAGCAGTAAACATAGATCATAACATGTATTGCGACAAACAAGTATTCTCATTTTACTCATTTACCAAGCCCCTAAAGTTTGTAACTTTCTTTCAAACTAATGACCAATCAATTGAAACAACTTTTCAATTTCAAAATATTCCTCTTTCCAAAATATATTTCAATTTCCCAACAAGACAATATTGTAAGTCCATTTCACAATTCATATACTTGCATCATTTCAAAACAACTTTTACTTGAAATACTTACCTTCTTCCTTGTTGAGCAGGACGACGATGGAGTGCAGTGCAGTGGCAGTCAAACACAAACAATTTCTAGACTCAACTTTCAACTTAGGATTCAAGGAAAGGGTTTCTAGGGTTCAGAGCGAACAAGTCCTCTGATACCACTTTGTGACGAACTGTAACAGCCTGCCAACCCAAAGTACGGATTAGCAGGGACTATTACTATTAACGGAATTAAATACTGAATAATGACATGGAACACTGGATGGTGTGACATATATTGAGAATATTTCTAGAGCTTCAATTGTTTGAGGTTTGACAAAACATAACATACATGAGACTTCATAATCTAGCAGCGGAAAACATGTGAAGTACACATGTGACGATGTGTATTCAAGGTTCTACTATCAGCAATGAATAACCTGACTGCTCAACACTGCTCCATCCCATCGATCAACTCAACCTGCACATTTAAAAACAAACATGCAGGGCTGAGTACAAATAATGCACTCAGTGGGCTCATTGCCAAAAACATTTTAATAACTTTAAATTACACTGCCCCTTTACAGTAAGACACAAGGGTTTTATTGAAAAGGCCTTGTGTAATACCCCGTCTTTTCTAAGCTTCTGTTTTGCATGGCACGTTTTTGAGAAAAGGTCAAAGGTTGACTTTTGTTTCGATGATGCGACCGTCACGAAACCTCGAGGCTGTGAAGAGTGTCTTATGACAAATTCATAAACACTAAGTATGCGTGTTTTCGACCACCCATGAAGGTTTCGCACTCCGGGAAGTTATCGAAAACCGGACTTTTCATTGGTCTTTAAAAGCATATCTTGTTTATAGTCGTTGTGTCCGGTATTTTATTTCGTGTCCATGGGTACCAAGTTTGCAAAATTTGAGTCCGTTTGCAAAAGTTGCATCGCTTTTCTGAAAAGGACGCTTCACAAGCGGTTATGCGCACCGCTTCCTATAAATAGGAGGCTAGGGCCTTCATTTTCAACGCTCATTTTCCTTTCTCTCTTTGTTTACGGAAGAGCCGAGCAGCTGTGCAGTGCGTGCGAAGCACTGGAGGAGTGGGGATCGAGCCGGGAGGCTCGGCGGCGCCATTGCGCTTGTTGCCGAGCCACCACCGCCGATCAACCTCTCCCAAGAACCCCTTTTCTGTTTTGTCCTTTTCTTGTTTTGATTCCGCCTTTTAGTAGATCGTATAGCATAGAACTCGGGAATCTAAAGGGACGGACGAAAACGACCGAGGTCGCCAATTTGGCGAACCGCCGCCGTGAAGCCGCCGACCGCCCTTTGGTCGCGGTTTGGTGGCCACCGAGCCACCTTTGCTACGGGTCCTTTAGGTTTTGAGTTCGGGCTATGCATTCTACTAAAGTACCGATTCCGCTTTTACCGTTTTTCGCGTTTCGCATGTCGGATGTTTTCCATTGCTTCGAGTTTTCTAAAGGAAGTACATGCCCGTGTTATCCTTTTCAACGTAGTTTGTCATTCCATGTTTGTCGTTATGCATATTGCTTATGTTTCCATTTTCATGCATCGATTTTGGATGGTTTATCCTAGATCTGAGGATAGGCATCGATTTTTGAAGCTTCTTCGCTGCTAAGATTTGAGTCAACTTGCATGCATGCATATTTTCAAAGTACCCAATTATTGGTCTTGATGCCCTGAATATATTTCCCTTCTGCATCGAGTTGATTTGAAAACCCGGAGTGCCAAATATGGGTTCAGAAAGTCGAAAACCCTTGTTTTGCTTCGATCTTCGTTTGGATCACGATGTTGCTTTGCTTGGTGCGATGTGACCCCAAAAGTTGTTCCGTCTTGTTACGTGTACCTACCATCGCGATCGATGAAGTCATCGGATCCGTAGATACCTCCTGCTAACGTTTTAAATCGTCTTCTCGGTTGGGTTATATATGCTTATTTTGAGTTATTTACTCGATATTTCAAAATAAAACATATGCGCCGTAAAATGTTTTGATGAAGTTATTATCGTTCTACGATCGAGAGATATGGATTCTATCATGGTTGATCACCATCTTGAGTATTGATCGAAGGGGATAGACCCGAACACGTGGTTATGGTTACCGGGGATAGACCCAGGAAGTCCACACGGAAATGGTAATGAGGTGGTTATGGTTCGACGGAGGATTTGACCAATCAAGTCCACACCGAGTTAGCCACCGGATACGTTCGGGCATGGGTGGCCGGATATGTTCCGGCCGAATGAATGAGATGTGATGGGTGGCGGGATACGCCCGAGCCGTGGTTCTTGGTTCTATGATGGGAGTAATGAGAATAACGGATCGGTATCGAAAATAAAAATCTATTTTGCTTACTTAGAAGTGGATTTACGCTTTAAAACCTTCTAAGGTAAGTGCTCGAACACGGCATCATGATTCTTTTGATTTATGATAAAACCCCACCGAGTGCTCTAGTACTCACCCCAAACTCTTTTCAAATCTTTTCACAGATGGAGGAGGAATTTGACGGGCGGCGGCGAGGGAGGAGCTGCGGTTTCTTCATGCTATGCTTCCGCGATGTTGTGTTATATACGTATTCTGATGTTGATGTATTCTTGTCCCTTATTTTGCTTTCTGATTGGGAACAAGATTTGCTATTATGTTATTATGCTGTGAGTCTCGATATGAGCATGCTATGTGGTTGACCGGTCTAGTCAACATGATGTAATGCTATTTTGCTTTCTTGCATTACTTGTTATAAACCAAGATCATGTTCTTTGAGGTTATGATATCGATATTATTCTGTTGGTGGATTGTTTGCGCACCCCTCCCCTTCAGGATATGTCCTAGTTATAGAGGAGATGCTGTCCGATATCATGGTCACATCTTCTTATCATGTATGTTATATGTATTCCCTTCTTCCCGCGCTTAACCCCACCCCTAATCACACCCCGCATCCGTGCCTTCCTGAAATGGGGCGTGACTGGTATCGAGCAATGGTTCTCGGCTTTGACCTCTAGCTTTGTTATCCGATATCAAAGCGGTTTGTTTGCTTTATATCATGTGCGTTTGAAATTGAGTGTTTAGAACTTGTTCTTCTAAACTGCTTATCGTCATGACTACCCTCACCACCGTCATCCGCCTCCTTTCAAAAAGGGATGAGGTATGTGTTTATTTGTCGATGCTTTATGTGGTTACGTGATGCTTGATGTGATCTTGGTTTCTTGTGTTTTGGCCTGGTAAGAGTTTACGTGATGTAAACGTGATGTGGATGTTGAGGTGAGATGGATGTGGTATGGTTGGGTGTTGATGTGGATGTGAAAATGATTTGTCGATGGGACGGAAGGGCCTATGCGACTGTGATGTGAAAATCGTTTATATGATATGATGTGATTGATGTGATCACGTATGGTTGATGTAAGTCTATGTGTTTACATAGCAATGTATTGTTGATTGAAAATCTTGTTTATTTTGAGAAACGAGTGCTTGTAAGTAAATCCTGTATTTGCTTACGTGATTGTTATGATAAATATCGATATTGATATTGATATGTGTTGAAATGAACATGTGTTTGAGACATGATTACCCAGATGACTGGGGAAGAAAAAGAAAACGTGAATATTTGTTGTTATGTCGATAAACCAACATGTAGGTTTATGGATATTCAAATGGCCCGCATAACGTTGGTTAAGATCCCACAGATGGATGAGCGGATCCGTAAGTTCGTGGAATGTACCAGAATGTCCATGAGCCGTTGGGAGTATTTCGGGAGATTTGTTGGATTATGGAGAAAGATCCGAGACAAAGGGAAAGTATCGTAATATGAGGCTTACTATCGGTTGATGAGAGAGGCTACCAAAGAAAGTTGGTACCGTGGCTAGAAAGTAAGGATACGTGATGTTCGTGACGGGATCCTATCACCGCACACCTTACCTTGGATTTCACCGAGTTCGCCGCCGAGTATGGAGACAAGTGGACCGATCATCAAGGTATACCATCCGAGGAGGATGTGATAGCAAGGCATGTTCGAGGACCAATCCAGATTGATGATAGGGATGATGTTCCCAAGAGCCTTTGGGAGAAGCGAACATCGCCGAACGATCATCGATGCATCGGGATACACCACCACTACACCTCCATCGACGATCCTTACCTTCCGAAGGACCCGAATGATTTTGAGGCGGAACCTCGGGGCGAGAGATTGTCCATCCGACAAGAGCATGAAAGAGGCCTGTGATCGAATTTTCATGCCACCGAACTGTATCAGGTTGGCATCCAGGGAAGGAGACTCGAGGAGGAGGAAGACCCGGAGGAGGATGAGGAGGATAGTGAGGACTCAGAGGACCCGGTGATCCAGATAGCCGATGACTCTGATGAGGTCGGGCATGTTGAGGAAGGGCAAGCGCCGGAGATAGGGACTCGAGCACGACTTTCACGACACTCAGCGATCGAGCACACGCTTGATGGGATCATACCCACGAGAGGCTTGCTTCCATGCAGGATCGCTTTTCTGAAGCGGCATCCCAAATTCAAGCCCTGATAGGAAGGGAAAGAGAGGATGAGGAGAGGCAGAATGGAACTGGGACGAACGGAGAATAGTGGACGGATATGGCGGCGAGGATCTAGGTAGTCGGTGTACAAGTGGCGATGCAGAGTCGCTAGAAGCATGGACAGAGCGGCATCTTTGATAGTAACCGAGTCGTTCTTTTGCTCATATCTCGACCTTTTGACCGACATACCTTGATCTTGTATTTTGACGGTCCTTCACGGACCGAATATTGATACTAACGCCGCCTATGATGGGATGTTTATGTTTGATGCTTATATGTGATATGAGCTATGCCATGATGATATATGATCTATGTGATGTGTGATGATAATGTTATGTGAAATGCATAACGATGATATGTTGACAGATTGCATGATTATATGTGATCGTGCGTGATATGTGATATATGTGATGATATGTGATATGGGTGATGATATATGTTATGCGATGATATCCGTTATTCACGCGAAAGCGTTTCTAATGTTTCAAACTTCGCATGTAATGCCGAGAACAAGGAACCGGAGGAACAATAACGTGGAAGAAGCCCAGAACCACCTTTGGTTCAGTGGGCATGCGATCGAGAGTTTTCACGTGCGTAATCCCCTACGCTCGACGGTCTCGGCGAACCGATAGACGCTGAGAACTGGATACGATCCACCAAAAGGATCTTCGAATACATCGGCTGCGAAGAAGCAGAAAAAATGAATTGCGCGATCTTTCAGCTAACCGATGAGGCTGATTTGTGGGAATCCGTGAGGAGGACCCAACACCGTGACATGGGAAGGTATACGTGGGAAGATTTCAAGGAAGAACTCATGGAAAAGTACGTGCCCGGGCGTTTACAAGCGAGAGGAGGCAAACGAGTTCGAATCTTCGCTGCGAAGAAGGACGGTCACCGAGTACGATCGCTGCTCAATAAATGCTGTCATATGCTATGTACCGTCGGCACCGAGGTCGCCAGGCGCATGTGTTCGAGAGAGGACTCACCGAGAGATCGAATTTCGCTCGTCACCGTGGAGATCGACGATGCGATCTTTGAACCGGCATTAAACATTGAGTCAATGTTGCCCGTGAAAGAACGATGCCACCGGACAGCCGGTGACCGAGGAAGAGGTAAGAGGAAATAGGATGATCGAGGAAAGGCAATCGTGTTCCGAGGAACCAGAGGCGGTCCAGTGATTCCAAGGAATCAAGGTATTCAAGAGAGAGAAAGCAACCTTGGGAAGGAATTTCCAACCCATGCGATAGGGTGTGGAAAAACCTTGGTGCCAGAAATGCCAAAAGAATCATTTCGGTGAGTGCAGGCAAGGTAGCACCGAGTGCTATCGTTGTAAGAAGTCTGGACATTACGCTCGAGATTGTCCGTTAGGAGGGCCAGCAGGCAGCCGCCAATAAGGCAGCACCCGACTCCGCAGAGGCGAGTAATCAGTTCACGAGGATAAACAACGGAGGGAGGTCACCCTAGGCCAAGAAACCAAAGGCCACCGCAGCAAGCAAGGGTGTACGGCAGAATCGCGACAAGCGCACCAAAGCTCCGGAAATCTTGCGGTATAATCCATATGAGTGATATACCCGTTTTGCTTTGTTTGATACAGAGCCTCACATTCTTTCGTTTCGAGAATCGCGTGAGAGGTTGGGTTTGGTACCCAAGAAATCACAGTAGTACCTCGAAATTAGCATCCCGTCTGTGGAAGTGCTAAAGGCAAAAGAGATTTGCCGTAACCGGAGGTAGAAATCGTGAGCGAAGGTCCTTGTCAATTTGCATGTCATCGAATGGAAGATTTCGATGTCATCTTTCGCATGGATTGGTTGGAAAAGCACATGGCAACTATACGTTGTCTCGAGAGAAGTTGCTTTTAAGTACCGAAGGAGTGGAAGTTTGTTTCACGGCATAAGGATGGGTGTTTGCGTAACGATCTCAAAGACCGAAGGCAGTGAGGATGATCGGAGGAAGTCATCAAACTTTCTTGGTAAGTTTGACAGGCACGGCGAAGAGCGCAAACAGTTGCAAAGAGGAATGGCAGTGTGAATATCCGGACGTGTTTCCCGAGGACTTGCTGTGTTTATCACCGATAGACAAGTGGAATTCACTATTGATTTGGAACCGTGAGCAAGACGAGATCAAAGGCACCATACGTAATGGCACCTAAGGAATTGCAAGAACCGAAAGCGCGATTGCAGGAGCTGTTGCATCTAGGTTTTATCCGACCCAGCGTGTCGCCGTGGGAGCGCCAGCCTGCTCGTCAAGAAGAAGGATGGGTCAATGCGGATGTGCATTGACTACGTAGAGTCGAATAAGCTAACGATCAAGACGAGATATCCTCTTCCAAGGATCAAGATCTTTTGACCAGCTCAAAGGAGCAAGTGTCTTCTAAGATCGATTTGAGGTCGCTACCATCGGTGAAGATCGTGAAGGAGGATGTTGCAAGACCGCGTTCAGACGAGGTATGGGCACTACGAAGTTCATCGTGATGCCGTTTGGTTTGACCAATGCGCCAAGAGTCTTCATGGATCGATGAATCGAAGTTTTCCATCGAGATCTGGATAGTTTCGCTGGTTTTATCGATGATATTCTCATCTATTCCAAGAATGCGAGTTGCATAGAGAACACCTCCGCACTGCTCGGAAACGTTACGAGCAGAGAGGTTGTATGCCAAGTATAGTAAGTTCGAGTTTTGGCTCAAAGAAGTGATGTTCCTTGACATATCGTGTCCGCAGGCGAATCAAAGTCGACCAAAGTGAAGGTTGAAGCGAAGTAATCGGAAGGTTCGACTAATGCCAATGAGGTTCAAGCTTTGTGCTTCGCGAGGATATTATAGACGCTTTCATCGAAGGGTTTTCAAAGTTGGCAAGGCCGACGACGCAATGACTCGTGAAAGGAATCAAGTTTTCATGGTGCAAGCTTGTGAAGCAAGTTTCGGGAGTTGAAGAAGAAGCTAACAACCGCTCCAAAGGTTAGCCGCATCGAAGGGAACGATGGGTTTGTGGTCACACCGATGCATCCAAACTTGGTTTGGGTTGCGTTCTCATGCGTAACGGAAGGTTATAGCTACGCGTCTCGTCGCTTGAAACCGCACGAGTTGAACTACCCAACTCACGATCCGGAGTTAGCGGCGATGCTCATGTATTTCAAGATTTGGAGGCACTATCTCTATGGAGTTAAGTGTGAGATCTTCACGGATTACAAGAGCCTCAAGTATTTCTTTGAACAAAAGAGTGAACATGAGGCAAAGGAGATGGCTAGAGTTGGTAAAGGATTATGATTGCTCTATCGCTTATCACCCGGGAAAGCCAATGTCGAAAGCAGATGCCCTCGACCGCAAGTCGAGAGCGAAGTTGGGATATCTTCACGCAAGAGAAAGAGCGATTCGAGATTTTGAGAAGCTCACCGAAGTGATTCACCACCGGAATCGCAGCAAGGATTCATCGCGGCTTTGACAACCGAACCGGACCCGAGAGAAGCCATCGTGAGTGCGCAATGAGGAGACAATTCCGGAGAAGATGCGCTTGAAAGCAAGGCTAGAAGATAGCAAGGATTTCTGTAAGCGAAAGACAACGCGCTACTATTCCGAGGAAGGTTATGTGTGCCACTCAATAGGGAATTGAGAGATAAGATCATGAGTGAAGCTCATGAGGCACCATATACAATTTCATCCAGAAGCACCAAATGTAGAGACCTTAAAAAGAACTTTTGGTGGGAAGGGATGAAAAAGGATGTAGCAGCGTTTCAGGAACGTTGTTTGGCTTGTCGCCAGTGAAAGTCGACACCAACGTCCGTCAGATTGTTGCAACCGCTACCAATCCCGAGTGGAAATGGGATCATATCGGTATGGATTTTGTGGTGAGTTTTCCAAGGTCACGGAGGAAACACCGCTATATGGGTTGTCGCCGATAAACCGACGAAGTCAGCTCATTTCACCGATTCGGACGACGACGGGTTAGATAAGCTTGCTCGACTTTACGCCAAAGAAATCGACGGTTACATGGTGTGCGGTATCGACATACGATCGTGACCCGAGGTTCACATCAAGGTTTTGGAGGAGTCGAAGGAAGCAATGGGGACCAAGTTGAATCTTAAGACAAACATTCCATCCTCAAATGGACGGTCAATCGGAGAGGATGATTCAGTTTTGGAAGACATGTCATGAAATCGTGGCCGATAGAGGAGGAAATTGGGAAGAGATACTACCTTTGGTGGAGTTTGCTTATAACAACAGCTATCGCCACCATAGGAATGGCTCCCTATGAAGCGCCAGTACGGAAGGAAGTGTCGATCGCCACTTTATCGGGACGGCGGGCGAGAGGAAGATGTTAGGACCGAGAGATGGTTCAGCAGACGGTCGAGGTTATCGATCGATCGCTTAAGGATCAAGGAAGCTCAGATGTGCGTAAGTCCTATGCGGACAAGCGTCGCACGGATCTTGATTCATGATCGGAGATCGCGTTTTCATAGCGTTTCAACGAGAGGAGTCGCTCGTTTTGGGAAACGAGGTGAAGTTACGACCAAGGTTCGCTGGACCTTTCAAGTTCTTGAGAGAATAGGCCCGCTGCCTATAGGTTAGCTTTGCCGCCTAGCATCGGAGATGTTCATGACGTGTTTCACGTTTCTCGGTGAGGATAAGACGTGTTCGACCCAAACACGTGATCAAGCATGACCAAGTGGTTCAAGCATGACCAAGTACGTGTTCGCACTCGAGTTGTTTTCTCCACGTGTTTGAAATTTCGGGATGAAATTTTTCTAAGGAGGAGGATGTAATACCCGCCTTTTCTAAGCTTACGCTTTGTATGGCATGTTTTTCGAGAAAAGGTCAAAGGTTGACTTTTGTTTCGTGATCGCGACCGTCACGAAACCTCGTTGTGAAGAGTGTCTTATGACAATTCATAGACACTAAGTATGCAGTTTTCGACCACCCATGAAGGTTCGCACCGGAAGTTATCGAAAAACCGAACTTTTCATCGGGTCTTTAAAAGCATATCTTGTTTATAGTCGTTGTGTCCGTATTTTATTTCGTGTCCATGGGTACCAAGTTTGCAAAATTTGAGTCCTTTTGCAAAGTTACGTCATTTTGCGTTTTCAAAAAGGGTCATTACATGACAGCAACAAGCAACCCCTGCTTTCCTATAAATAGGAGGCTAGGGCCTTCATTTTCAACGTTCATTTTCCTTCGCTCTCTGTGTTTACGGAAGAGCCGAGCAGCTCCAGTGCTGCACCAAGGCTGGAGGAGTGGGGATCGAGCCGGGGAGGCTCAGCGGCGGCGCCATTGCGCTGCTGTCGAGCCACCACCGCCGATCAACCTCTCCCCGGCAGCCCTGATTTCGCTTTTATCCTTTTCTTGTTTTGATTCTATAATATCCCGAAGAATTAAATGCTAATTACGATATTTAAATTGTGTAAATTAGGATTTGGCGAAATAATAGAATTAGTAATATATCGAATAATGATTTCGATTAATTACGAGGTAATGAATTCCTATTTTATATTCACTAAAAATTGTGAATTAAGGAATATAATTTTATTAAGTGTTTGGCAAGATTATTTTAACGTCGATTGGTTATCGATAGTTAAAATTTCAGTAAAATTTTCTAAGCAACGAAGCTTAGAATTAAATTCCATATTAAATGGGATAATCTAATAAAGTGATTACGACTTTATTACGACCATTTTGAGATGAGTCGATAATTAACGTTTGAGACGTTTCAAACGTTAACGCTTAGAGATAAATAGAAAAATGAGATTAATGATCAAGGAATTATAGTATTTAAATTCCTATGATTATTATATGTAATTAGAGTATTATTTAGCATTATAACAATGCTAGAGTATTACGGATTAAATTTTGAACAATGTATTATTTTGAAAACCCTAATTCAAAATTAGGTTTTTCATGAAATAATACCAATAATTTTTCCTATGATATAATTTATCATCTAAAACATATATTATGATAGATATATATAATTAGCATGGAATTTAATTATATATCACTCATAAATGAAATAGGCGTGACTTTAGTGTGTGTACAAAAGTTTACGTAAGTTTTGGGGGTATGCTTTGCTATGTTATGAATTAATTCATGCAAGTGGTATCTAATGTACACAATAACCAAGTAATGAACAAGTGGGATCAAAATTGTGAGAGTGCCGATTTCTTTGACTAAGAAATACTTTGATGATGAAAATTTTATTTGGGATAGAGTGTAAGGATTTTATACAAAGTGATAACTCATGAAATAAAATCACTCTCTTGGAACTATTGGTGACCGACGGCTATACACTCCCAAGCAATTGAGATATTTCTTTGTTTGGTTCAAGAAAGGAATGGTGTAAGAAATAATTAATACCATGACATAGGATTAATGAGTCACCATTTTAATCCTTGTATAATGCTTTGTGTGTGATATATAGCGACGATTTCTTCACCAAGACAAAGAATTAAATTATTTTATCCAAGAAAACTTTATACATAGTTAGTATGGATGATGTAATACAACTATGAGTCACCAAGCTTAATTAAAAAGGCTTCCAAATATGTGGTGTGAGAGGGTGACCGAGAGAGAGAGTGAGATAGATATAGTGTTTCATTTCATTTACTTAAGTGTTATACTTCTTAAACACAAACACATTCCATCTCTCTTATTCCAAAGAATACCGCGCTTTAGTAAAGAAAAACCTTGAGTGCTCTTGTCTTTCAATCACCAAAGTTTAATACCCAAAGCTTGATCATACAAAATCAAAGCCGTTAAAAAGGTTAGAAATCGAACGAGCTTCGATTATACCCTAAGTTTTTAAATTTCTAATGGTTAGATCTTATGTTTCAAGCATGGTTTTTAATTATGAAATAAGACATTAATAATATGTATTAGGATGTTATAAGAGCATATATCATGTTTAAAATTAAATTAAACATGTTATGAAAAAATAATGATGATCGAAAATTTTAATGAATGATTTGAGAATGGATTCATGATAATTGGTGATATAGAAGCTTGGTGTGATTTTTGGGAAATTTATAAAAATCTTATGCCTTGTTTTTAAAACTACCGAAAATAGGTAGAAATTGTTAGGTTAATGTACAATTTTTGTTTGAGAAATGTAATGGCATATTGATGATCTAGGACATTGATTATGTATTACATGAATTAACTAGGAATTTTGAAGATGAAATGCTCAATTTATTTTAAAATAACCGAGAGCTTCATGTTGGTTATTAAGCATGATTTAGTTGTTTCTAGTATGATATTATGATGTTATATTGCTACACTATAGTATATAAGCATAGTGTAATTTAATTAGAATTTTATAAAAATGTTAGTATATATGTTGGGTGAAACCGTGACCTTGAACAATATAAACATTGATGAAGAAATGAAATATGTTGGACTATAGGTTACAAATATGTTATAAATTAATGTTGGGGCCTCAGATAAATTAACTAGAATTTTAGAAAATTTATCGACTAAATTTGAGACAAAACCGTGACCTATAGGAATAAAATTGGTGATGTCAAATTTTCCTATAGTTAATATTAATACATATTAGTGATACTATGATGAAATAGTACACTATATGAATTTAGAAGAATTTTGAAAGAATAATGAAAAAGAAGCTTAAAACCGTGAGTTTATATACATATATTAAGGATTTTAAACCTTAATATCAAGAAAAATAATACATTATATGTCTAGAAATTAATTTAGACATATTAAGAATTTATGAAATTTTATAAACATAGAATACTATGTTTATGACTTAAACGTTATATTAAATAACGTTAGAAATGAAAAATAATGTTTAAAGAATGAGTTAATTAATATTTAAGAAAAATATTAATGAAGTTTATCGATTTGCGTGAAAATCGAGAATTAAGACTTTATGAAAAGAAATCGATTGAAAATCGATTTATATTGAATTTAGATATTAAAATATGAATTTTAAAGAATTTAATAAAGAAAAGTCAAAATGTCGACTTTTGAAATCAACGATGAAATACGCTCGAAAAACGCTAATACGTAAAACGATTATTTATATAAGGAAATCATTAGTGAGAAAAGACTTCATAATTGAAATCTTTGCATCGAAAACGATAAATCGTTAAACGCTTAACCTAAAAGGTTAAAAGGAAATAGTTAAACATATCTCAAGTACGAGAAATATTTAGTTCAAAATACGCGATGAACAGCAGATTGAATTGCTAAGGAATTCAAATTATATTAGAATAAGTTATCAAAGTTTATTCTAAACTTTGAAAATCTCGAAAACGTGACCAACGATCGCTTTTACGTAAAGGTGTAGGTTTACGCGACGACTCAAGCGAAGAAGAATCGAAAATTTGACGATCAAGGAGTCCGTGGGCTTTACTATACTCTTAAATGATAAAATGTCAACAAATGATTTTATTTACAATGCTTATATCAAAGAATGATGATAAAATGTTGATGAAATTACCGCCAAAATGTTTATGTTTTATGTATGTATCCTATCCACGAATGAATGAATGATGAATGTTGTTGGGTCATTCCCAACTTATGAATGAAATCAATTCGGATCCTATGCGGGAAGGCTTATACCAGCTAGGTTAACGTGTACACAAGGAAATAGTGATCGTGGGAGTCATGAGACAATGCACGGTCGGTCGCTTACTTATCGCAGAGGAGGCCTCCTTCTACGACGCTAAATTATAAAGATATGATAAAAGGATAAGGATATGGATCATACATGCAAGTAAAATGCTTGCTGTTTACGATGTTTACGAAATGATGAAATGATTTAGTAAGCATAAGGCATTTCAAGTAAAACCCTTATGTCTTACCATGATGTGGCGGTGTAATTTAAATACGATAAAATGTTTCGCATGAGTCCACCGAGTGCATCCTTGTACTCACCGCATGTTTGCTTTAAATGTGCAGTCGAATGTTGATGGTGATGATGGAGGTGTTGAGAAGTCTCAACGTTTTTGAATGTTAAGTTAGAAACTTGGGTACACGCCGTCATACGTGTATTCACATGCCTTCCGTTGTGTTTGAACAATGTCTACTTTTGAATATTATGCTTATGTCTCAATGTTATCGGTTGAAGTCCTTCGCATCGTTGGTATTCTTTTCGATCCATTGGCAAATTTTCTTGTACATTATGTTATTAATGTATATAATGGTTGAATAGTCTTATTTTACGTGTTATATGTCTTGAATTAGGCTTTCATGAACCCTAATCACTGCTCCTAGTATTAGTCCTCTTTAATCCGCCTTAAGGATTATGGGGTCACATAGAGTGGTATCGAGCGGCCGCTTTCGATCCAAAACCTTCTTTCAAGTTGAGTCTAGATTGAGTCACTAGACTTCTAGAAATCAATGACTATACTCAACACTCCATCACATCCACTCAACCGGACGAGGTAAATGATTTCCTTCTCAAATTCTTGAAATGAAAAGTTTAATGACGAGCAGATTGGAATCATTTTGAAGGAAAATGAAAGAAATGTTATGATGTTCATTGAAAAATAAGTTACGAGAAAGAAATTGTCAAAAACTTATTTTCATTGAAATTAATAAAAGTCATCCAAATGATTGGGAAGACTATATGATTAAAGTTGGAAATGAAACGAAGTTCATGCAGGGTGATCATGTTTGAAATGAATACCTATGTTCGATAATAAGCATTATGTGCCACAAATGAAATGTTGAATTTGTAATTCAATTAATACATGCTTTAATAAGTTATATTATGAAATTGGATAAAACTTTCAAGTTTTCATAATCCAATTTGTTCAAATTTCAAGATTTCAGATAATGAATAAATACGCTGAAACGAACGAATGGCCAATGTTGAAATAATGGATTCTTTGGAATTCAAAGAAATATGCATGTATGAATGAAGCTGTGTTCTCATTCTTTCAAACTTTAGTTTCAATTTTCAAGATTGATTAGACAAATGATATGTCAACACAAGAAGAACATAGATGACATAAGAAGCATGATCACATATTGCAAAAGAACATAGAAGTACGAACTTCTTTCCGTGACAAGAACAAAAAAAAAAGGACGTGAACAACGAAAGTAACGATAGCCTCGAGTCAAGGCAAAAGACGAATGCGAAGACGATTAGACTTCAACTTTTGAACGAACAACGCCGACTGGTCTACGACTTCGGCGTGTGCAACTCATCTTCAATCTCAGCATGTGCAAACTCGACTTCAACCTTGGCATGTGTGACTCGACCTCGACCTCGGCATGTGCGACCGACTTTGACCTCGACATGTTCGACCGACTTCGACCCGGCATGTTCGACCTCGACTTCGACCCGGTATGTGCGACTTCGACTTCCACTTCGGCATGTGCGATCGTCGACTTTGAATTCGGAAGTCCATAACATCGACTTCGATATGTCGACCTTGGAAGCCTGTACTATCCCGATATCGGCAACGGCATGCACGACCTCGGTGTCGGCATTGCCAACAATCTCGGCGCGAGCGCGCGAAATTTTTCTGCATTGCGCAGTGATTTTGTTTTAGCTCGTTCTCTTCGCTTGAACTCCAATTATGCAAGGTTTTCGCCTGCACTCAGAACACACTGAACTTCATTTATTATGAAGGACTGAACCCCTGTTTCTATCTCCAGAATTCACGAGTCTATAGAATTTTAATTGAGTTTTACTTAGTACAAAGACCTTATAGTATAACATAGACTTTAGAACACCGCTAGATAATAAGTTTCCCAAGAGAATAAGAGAGCTACGATGTGCGTTGTACATGAAAACATTTCCTTATAACATTTATCTGTTCATCAGATGTGTTTGGATTGTTTATCTGCTTTATAGATTGTCCAGTTTATCTTAGCCGCTAACAGATCGCCTAAGTTTATCTTATCTGCTTATCGGATAATGTTTGGTCGACTTACGCTAGTTTTGTCTCGTGGCGATGGAGGAGATGCGGTATACTTTGCTAGAGGAGGTTAGGACCACACGCCACGCCCGAGGAAGTAGTTCGTGCTTATCGGGAGTATTAGATGTGTTACGGCGACGACTTGGGAGAGTTCTTGATGCAATACCTCCGACATATCGAGGGATGCACAAGTATATGGTGTGACGGATTTCGATGGCGTCAAGCGCCTCTTGACCCGACTTCCGCATCTGATGGGAATATTATGGCCGGAAGTGTCAGGTGATTACATCTACCGAGTGGGCGAGACTATGACTTGATCGCGGACCTACCGCGATTCATCAGCCATCTTAGTTATGTCTTCTGCATTTACGGAGCCACCCCAAGAGGACCTTACCTCCCTCCGAGGGAGTATACATGGCGTGACGACACGCCAGAGTGGCTTTACACGAGGTTCCGGCGTGTTAATCTGTGGTGCCCGTAAGATCTATTTGATGAGGGCGACTTGCCCAAGTGGATAGGGCGGCGACCGATTGCACTCGGGCGCCTGTTTTCCACCGTTGTCTTTTGACATCCTCTACGCCCACCACTCCCGCCCCTCACCGATGGCAGCCCACCACCTCCAAAGAGCCCTACCGCCCGATGGCAGCTCCACCACCTCCAGTAGAGCCCTATCGCCGTACAACGAGGATGAGTGTCGGACACTCGGGATGCCTACAGTCCGGTACGTGTTAGTTACAGTCCGGAGCGCGAGGATTATGGCCCGATGCGCGACATCCATGCGATCGGAGAGGATGGAGCAGGACCATCCAGGGTTCGTGCACGAGAGGACGACTCTGATGAGGAAGAAGATCCTGATGAGGATGAGGAAGAGTGAGAGAGTTCAATCGAAGAGCGGAGACGTAGATTTTTGAAGACGTGTATAGTGTAGTATGTATATAGTGTGGTTGCTTATGTATATAGTGGAAGTGAAAACTTAGTGTTTTGTAATGACATGCAAGCTTGTATGTATGTAACTTCCTTTGATAATCGCTTGTACGTAACAACCTTTCTTATGGCGTAATTTTCGATATATATATATATGACTCGAATGGGCTTTTGCGGCAAAAAGTGTGTGACAAAGATGAAATGTTTTATTAAAGTCGCTTTTACAATAAGATTGTATGATGATATTATGTATGTTTAAATTGTGAAAATAATGGGTTTTAATTGAATGTCTTATATAATGTAACGCTCCTAGAAGAGATCCAACAAGGGATTAGAGGTAGAGGAAGAGGAAGGGGAAGAGCTAGGGAAGAGGTAGAATCGAAGACAAGAACCAGAAATTATACTCAACCACCCCCACCTCCACCGATCAAGGATAGAGGAACTCTTTCTAAGGCGTAACCCTCCTGCCTTTAATGGGAAAGGAAACCGATGAGGCGTAACAATGGATAAGGGCAATGGAACTAATTTTGACTTTCTACGATGCACGGCGCAGAGGACTGATATGCTCCAAAACGCGATAAACCTAGCATGCTTGCTATATGCATTCAATCATGAAAACATACGACATGTTTATCTACGTAATTAAACATACATAGCATGCTACTACATAATTTAAACATCCACGACATGCTTTAAACGATAGAAATAAAATAAATCCATTCATCGCGGCCCACTCGTGGATCCTGTACTTCTCTGCCTAATTTATTACATAAATTTGCAAAGTACAAATCTTCAAAAATCTAGAAACATGCCTCACGTGCACGGGCAGGGACCGGACTCATCAAAACTCGATTTAGGTCGAAAATCAAAAAATTAGGACGGAACAGTGAATCGGGCCAGATCGGGTCGAAAACGGATCCGGGTCCAAAATGGGTCGGGGCCGCAAACAGGTTGGGTCGGCCCAGATGGGCTGGGCCGCATGCTAGGGCACAACCCATCGCACGTCCAGCAGCCATCCGTCGCCCCCCTAGCTGAGTCTCGCCCCACGCCATTGCCTGCATCGCCTAACCGCCGAAGCTTTTGAGTCGCATCGAGAGCCTAATGTTGAGCACTGAGCATCGCACACAGAGGCTTGCACGCTGTACGCACCTCGTGTGTGGATGTCGTCGCCCGTCTGATGTCGACGCCGAGCGTCGAGCATCGTCGGGCGAGCTACCGAGCATGCGCGTAGGATGCATGCCCTATCACGTGCTATCTCGCCCAGCCTCTCTCGAGCGCCCGCACACTGCCATCGGATATTGTCCTCCCACGCACGTCTCGCCCATGTGCTATCGAGAAGCCCGCACACCTGCTGTCGAGTGACGTGCTGCGAGCACCGAGCACGCCTAGTGTGCCGTCGCCCACACGCCCGCATGCCCTGCATCCGGCTTCCGACAAGCCTCTCGTTGCATCATGCGATGGGACTCCATCGTCTCATCTCTTTCTTCGTGTTCTTCATCTTCATTCTTCGTTTTTATAGATTTGATTTACAAAAAATAAATCCAAATCGAACCATGGATTTTTTCATAGTGAAAAATGAAATCCGAAAAAAAACAAACATTCGAGCCACGATGAACGACAGATCCACAATCAATTAATTATGTACGTAATAATCAAACGTGAATTAATCCAACAGAGCCAAGATACTGATCCTAGGCTCTGATACCAATTGTAGGAAAAATTGATTTTACTCTCTCCCGATGATCTATCTTGGATGTTTAATTCATCATACATTGATTATATACCTAGCATGCACCTATATAATTAATTACAACGTGTTGGTGTTTTCTCGTGTTTACCTGCGAATTTGTCGGATAAAAGGAGGATCAAGAATCGTCCTTTGATCTTCTGGACTGTATCCCGTTTACCAAAACTCCAATGCTGAGTGAGAGCAATCTATGGAGAACAACGCAATATTTCACCTTCTTCCACAATACTGAGATTTTCAAAAATCTCTATAATGGAATAATTAATTCTGATTTTCTCTCACCTTGTATTTTTAATGCGTCCCTAGAATCCTAATAGGATATGATCTCTGCATATCTAATAAATACAATATTATCTTTTAAGATACACCATATCAAGAATAATATCATTTGATATCTAATGATATAAGATATAATCTATCTAGATATAGGAGAATCATAACAGAGTCCCAGTGGGACTCTACTATGTGGGTGAAATTCTAAGCGGCATCAGGCCTTGATTGGCCAGCCTAGGGTTCAATGCAAGGAATAAAGATGGGCCTCAAATGAATTAATTATCTTATGTTTAGCCCGAATATAAATTAATTCATAAACATTCATTCATGTCACTAGAGAATAAATGCTGACTAGAGAATTAATGATTGACTTAGACTTTACGAATCCCCGTATTTAAGATATCGCACGTCCATTAATTATTTATAGCGTTCTGACTACTTAAAATAATTAATCTCTTTATCAAGGTTTAGATCAACGTAAAGTCACCGAGATCTAGGTTCTTCACGACGGTCAAATAGAAGAACTCATCTCACTGTGATCCATCAATAAGTCAGAGACGTACCAGCATAGACAAGCAACCAAATCAAGTCACTTCTTATCTATACCCCTACCTCTACCAACAACTCGTCATCAAGTTGTCTCAGCTGTGATCCTTTTTATATCTCATTAAGCTTAACCAATCATACAGACTTATCTGATCTTCTACAAACTGTATGATCTAACTTATATATGAGATAAATGGACATACATGTGCAATCAAGTAAACAATTCAGATAGGAGATTGTAATAGTGGTAACAGGAAACATTGTATACAAGCTCAACTATTCTGCTTCCAGTATACAAATCCAACAGTAATAGCTCGTCCAATTGTTTCTGTAACTTGGCCAACTCCGCATGCGGCATATGATAAGGAGCTTGGGCAGGCGCCCTCACCCTCGGTACCAACTCGATCTGATGGTTCGTTTCTCTCCTTGGAGATAACTGCTTAGGTAATTCAGGAGGCATCACATCACTAAACTCCTGCAATAATTCGACAACATCAGGAACCTCTTGGAATTCTTCAAGCTTGATATCAACCATAGCAGCGAGATATGGGACTCCTTGCTTCAAACCCTTTTTCAATTGCAAGGCTGAAACCAACTCGTAGGACTTTCTACTGGCCAAGTATTTTATTTTTACGCATGTAGGATAATTTTCATCCAAAATGAGTAATCCACCCATGTGAGGCATCACAACTACTTTAGCCAACGTCATAAATTCTATTCTAAGAATCACGTCGAAGTCATCCAAGGACACCGCCATCAATGAGCACTATCCCTTCCACGTTCCAACTTCCATCATCACGTCAGACATACCTTGAATTGGTTTTGCCTCCGAATTCACAGCTTTTATCCGACTAGAATATGATGATAATTCCAACCCAAGTAATTTAGTTACTGGATCAGCAACAAAGTTATGAGTGGCACCACTATCCACCATTGCCATAACTTTTTCTCCGTCCAAGTGGCCTTCACGTACATTAATCAATTAGAAAACTTACTTTCCCCTTAAATTGTCAAGAGCAATTACAGCGGGTTCACCCGGGGAGCACCAGCATCGTTGTCATTCTCACTTTCAGCAACAAGTGCGTTCAATTTTCCCTTCTTTAGACAATCATGTATGTGGTGGTCGTCATTGCAAATGAAACAGCCACGCTTCTTCTCGCCATGTTCTGATTCGATTCCTTTGGCGCACCACCACTAGCATCACCGAATTTCTTCTTTCCTTTACACCCGCCTTTGCCCTTCTTTCCCTTGTCCTTCCATTTTCCCGAGTCTTTCTTCTTTTACCCCGACTCGACTGTCCCCGCGGTCCTATAATCAACAAGACTATGTGCAGCAGCAATCACGGATTGCAAATCTTTGATCCCTTGTCGTTTCAACTCCGTCTGGGCCCAAGTTTGCAATCCGGCTAGGAAATTAAACAACTTATCCTCCTCGAACATTTCTTTCACATCAAGGATCAAAGAACTAAATTATTTGACATAATCATGGACCGTACCACTATGTTTTAGTTGCCTCAAGGCATCCCTTGCAATCCACGACGTATTGCAAGGTAGAAACTAATCTTTCAATTCTTTCTTCAAAGCTTTCCAAGTCTTGATCGTGTCCCGATTCACACTAGCATTATCGGACAGACAGCCACACCACCACAACTTCGAGTCGCATCACCTGCAAGGTACATGCTTGTAATTGAAACTTTTCAATCTTGGGGACATGGGCTACCTTGAAATATGTTTACGTGTCCCACAAGAAATTCTCGAGTTCTTTAGAATTCTGTGCTCCTTTGAACGGTTTCGGGCTAAGGACTTTCACCTTAGATAAGGGCCCTCTGTCTTCCATATTTCGGAGGGCCTTCTTCAAAAAGCGTAGATCATCGAGTAGTGTCACAACCTTGCCATCAATCGAGGTTGATAATTCCTCATCCAACGACATGATCCGACTCTCTACGAATGAAGTAGTTTCTTCCACATACTTCTTTATTCCTTCAACCGACAAGGTGATGTTTTCCAACATTAGCTCCTATTTCTAATCCGTTGAAAAACAGACACCTATGTGGACGTCTTTGACGGAGTCCCAAACAGTGTTTGCAATTGACCAACCCTTTCATCAAGAGCAGAGAATTCTTGATTCATCACCATCTACCCAGCAACAAGCGGAAGAGCAACAAGCTTCCGCAAACCTTTTCGCCAACCTAGCTCTGATACCAAATGTCACAAGGTTTTCAACCCAACTCGAATTTTTTTCCTTATGCAGCGTCGATTATGCACAATCAGCCAGTCCTCGTCCTCACAAACTCTTGTGTTTAATAATTTATTGAATTTGTGTGGATCGAGCATACAAGCAATAAGTTAATCACGCAACAACTAACAATCGTAAAGCACGCACAGTACATACGGGAATCACACTCCCAACCTTCGTATTTACTCTTATCTCCGTACAAAGGATGCTTAGGCTTGCACAAAATGATTTTTTCAGCTCTAGGCTAATTTTTCTTATCTAACATGTTGGACAATTCCCCCAACACTGGGCTCACCGAAAATCTAGCCCCAAGTGGCCTACGTGTCACGCTGCCCTCACAGTCCACTTAGTGGGGCGGTTGTCCGTACATAAGCTCCCACGTTAGCGAAGCTCGCCCAATCATCGTGTTGACTTGGCTCCAAAATCCCCCGTATGATCGGGCGTAACCGCTCGCCCACATGTGAGAGGGAAGACTTGGCGCGCCATAAAACTTCGCTCGTCATCTCGCGCACGCATCGCTCACCCGTCACTCGTACACTTCGGCGCCCGATGTGTGCTCGATGCGCAGCCCTCGGCCTCGTCCGATGCCTTCACTTGCGCACAGCAACACTTAAGGTTGTGCCCGCTCGGCACGCCCGTGCATCCGACGCTCATAGCGCTCGGCACGCACTACACGCCCGACGCGTCCCGTACAAGCTTGGCCCGATGCTTACTCCCATTGGTCCACGACTTCAAATCCCATCGAATCGCCTTGGACGAGGATGACCCGACACCATCATGCCGAGATACGCCGACGCCACGGCACATCTCGGTGCGAAGCTTCAAGGCTAAGCACTAAGCGACATCTATCGGCGCTTCTCGTGAGCGATGGTGACTTTGTGGCCATGTAAGCAATTGCTTCATTTTTATTTTTATTATTTCTCCTGCTTATTTTTTTTCTTTTGTCTTCTTCATCGGCTACACTCGTATATCCCTCTACTTTCTCCCAAATCTTGTCCGTTCTTTGTATTCATCTTCTCGACCCTCTTAACCCAAAAACGAAGATCTCCACTTCGTCATTATAAAAAGGGGTCATCTTTAGCACATTTTTAATTGCCCTTTTCAATTAATAAACGTAGAATAATTGTGCCAAAATTCCAAAGAGATTCAGATCCGACATAAGTAAAAAAAAATCTAACTAAGAAATTGGGCAGAGAGAGAAAAATATGAACGTTTCTACTCTTCTCTCCTTCATCGTGTTTTCAAAATTAAAGAAAATTAATAAACTCCTCTTTTTTCTATACATAACACAGTCATACGGGGTTGGATCCGCCTCCAATGACGGTGAGTTGAAAGAGATTGATTTTAGTGTGCCAAAGTGAAGCGGCTTTCTATTGAACCAAAAAAGAGAGATTGATTTTATGCATTTATTACGCTCCACCCTTATTATTAATCATGCTTATCTTGTCCCCTATGGATAGTTCAATGGTTAAGGTGGATTTTGTGGAGGAGGTCGCAAGTGCTCAACCCCACCAAACGTCTCTCATGGATTTGACACACACACCTGGTTTCCAAGTGTGGTTTACTTGTTTTGTGTGGTTTATGACTATCGCATGCAGAACGTGGGGTTTACCCAACGCGCACTTTCGCGCTATCAGCTTGAGAACGATGGGGTTTACCCAACGCACACCCATGAGCGATCGTGAGCCCCCATGATAAAAAAAATCATGTTTATCTTCATTAATCACACACTAACAAATCCCATTAAATATTTCTTGTGATATGAATCTTCGACCTTGATCCAGTTAATGAAAATTTATGCAGGCTACGATGACGAGCAATTCTTGGAATTGGGCTTGAAATTAGGAAAAACCGACCCGTATCCTGGGGCAATGTTTTCAGCTATGGTTGTGAAGCTTCAGATCTATGCATCCCCATTCACAATTTCGACTAATCTCAGAGAAAAAAAATGGGGGGTGCTTTGAAATTCGGTGAGTTCTGATTTCAGTCAAAACCAAGTGAAATTTTGTTTGCAAAGAAAATTCGACTGAAAATTGTCAAATCTTTAGGTTTTTCGATGTTGAAATGCGCAAGTCCCTTTTCAGAGTAGAGATAGAGACGGTATATTGGGAAACCCTTTTCTACCTTAGGGCTTTTTTAATGATCAATCACTTGGGATTTGATTCTATATAACAGATCGGAATTGGAAGAAAATACAGAGGTATACGAGTATTACAATGAACAAGATAAAAAAAAAGATACACAAACGGACTGGAGAAGAAGAAAAAACTAAAACAATTAAAGGGAAGTACTAGTTACATCATATCCTCAAGGGACAACCCAATGGTTAAGGTGGATTCCTGTGGTCGAGAGATCACAGGTTCGAACCACACCAAACGCCTCTATGAGTTTTAGTCTGTCACACCTGGTTTTCCAAATGTGGTTTACTTGTCCTGTCCTATGTGGTTTACATGCTATTGCACAGGAACGTGAGGTTTACCCAGTGTACACCAAAGATAACGGCTGCAGATTCCCCATGATATCAAAAAAAAAAAAAAACTAGTTACATCATACATGATTATTTAAAATTAGTCCAACTTGTAACTGTTCAAAGCGTTTATTCATTTTGAGGTATTTATTAGTTTTCTGTGTACACATTCTGAGTGAATCAAGTTGTTAGATCATACATGATTATTTAAAATTAATACTTAATCACATAAGTTTTCAAAAAAAAAAATAGACGATAGTTACAGTTGGATATTTTAAATTACAAATATTACCAAAAATTTGCAGTCTAATCATGATACCAATTATTGAAGATTATTTAAATCAAGGAATTTAATCATACAACCAAACACTCCGAGCATATATATTCATACCGATATGGTACTAAAATAAAACTGGATAGCAGAACCAATAATACTACTTCGTAATCATACTCTTTTGTAAAATTAGTGACAAATAATTAACACAAAGCAATTGATATGCCACAAATAAGTTATTTTAGTTCCACATCAATGGAGGCAACAAACTGTTCCGAAATGGAACAAGCAGCATCGAGGAAAACACAATTATATAATATCACTGGATATGTATATATACTACAATGTGCAAACTCTGAACCTAAAGAGCACAGCAACATCACCTACACAACCAATCTGGACCTCTACACCATTGCTTGCGCTTCTCTATCCTCCCTGACCTCACGACATTTCTCGAAAGCGGGCAATCGCCTTCTTCTGAATAACAGCTTTGTAGCTATCTCCAGCCTGCACCTCCAGGCTCGGATCCACTTTCTTCGGTTGATGGATCCCTAATCCCGCTCTCGTTTCTGTGGCCTGAGCCTGGATGGGCTCTACCATGCCGCTCCCATCTCTCCCCAGTCCCTGGACGAGAAACCAACACAAACACCAGCCAAAAGTATCGCCAAACGAGTTAGATCTAAAATACAGATAGATATTGTTGCTGGCCACTATGCACGGCACCTATACGGTTGTTGAACCTCCAAATTAGAAATAAGGTAATGGTCGAGTAGGACTAGGAAAAGCTACTAGTGTTGGCAGATTACGAAGCAACTTAGGTGAAAGCTATTGAGGGCAGGGGAGTAAAAGCATCATTATTAACTCCATTTGCAGAACATCAAAATTAGTTTCAAGGGTTCAGAGATGATACCGAGCCTTCATGCCAGCCCATGCTGCGGAGCATCCGGTTGCCCACGTTGCTCTCATCAATGGCCCTGTCTGCTGTAATCACCTCGTAACTCTGAATATTTGCATCTCCAGTACTTCGCCCACCACCAACACCAGGAGGGAAAGGCATCGAGTCCAAAACACCCCGCCTATATGCTGGATCTCGATCTTGAAGTCCATGATAACAATAACATAAATTTTCTCACAAGTCAATACAGAGTCCGTGATGAAAAAAACTAGACCATTGGAATGATTCTTCTCAATTTTTTCACACATGATTGCAGTAGGCAAAGTTGGAGACTAAGGCCAAGCAATTGCAACTATCGCCTATCACACACCTTAGTCTGTCAAATCCCAGATCATACCACCACAAGAAGCTAGATATAAAATTTGTTGGATCTAAAAATTAATACTCAGCAAGAAGATTGAGATAAAAATAACATATAACCCAATGTCAAGGAACGCTTACTTGAATCTCCAATTTCAGCATTTATGTCATCTCCAAAAGCTGATGATGAACCGTACAAGCATCTCCTTTCAGCTGCACGATCTCGGTAAGTTGATTGAGACTGTTCTTTGTTTGTAACAGAAGTGGTGGGCATCTCAGAAAACCTTCTTTTACCACTACCAGCAGCAGAAGATGGTGCATACCCGCTTAATGCAGATGCACCTGTTCTAAATGGTGTAACCGGTGTGGAAAATTCCACATTTGTCAATGATGAAGATCCTGCAGAAGACGTACTAAACGGTGAAGCAGGTGTACCTTCTGGTCCCATATAAACAGAATCATATTTCACCACGCCCATCCCGGAACTCCTAATCACTCCTTTTAAGGTTCCACTAGGATTGGCACTGATAGGCTTTGTCCTGTTCTGGGATTCCAGGCCAGCAGATTGAGTTGAGGCACTCGTCAATCCTGTAGAAGCTATAACATGCTCTTTCACTGCCAGTCCATTGTTGAATTTGCTCGTCATATATGGTGCTGGGTTAGATCTCTCCTCAATAGATGCGGACGGCTGATTGTCCTCAAGGGCCACGCGTGGTGCTTGTCCTTCATTACTTCTTTGCTTCCACATCGTTAAGACATTATTCATCTTCTTCTTGTTAGCCATTATGCTACTTTTGGAAGCGAGTCTTATCTCTTTCAATTTCTCCTTTTCTTTCTTCTCAGCTGCTATTGCAGCCGCAGCTGCAGCCTGGACAGCATCTGGTAATGAAGCAGCTTTGTCATTTGATGTTATGGTAGCGGCTGGTGCAGAAATAACGACTTTTCGATTACTGGAACTATCTGATGTCCTAGAAGCATCAGTTTGTTTTTCAGCTGAATTGTTATTCTGATCGTTACAAGGAATATACTGCTGACTTTGTTGATCGTACGAATACCAGAGACCATTATTCCCATCATAATACAAACCTGCAGAGCGAACTTTTTTTAGCCATCTTCTTCAGCCTTTTCAAGAGCAAGGACCTAAGAGGTCCCACATTTTTCGAACATCCCCAACACCAACACTAAGCATTTTCTCATGGTAATATCAGACAGGACTGATAGGTATAAGGCCTGCTGACTATACATGTCTAAGAAATAACATCCAAAATAGACAAGTATGTAACAATTGCATAAGGATATGTTTCCACAGCAATAACTTACTCGAGTGAGGTCTAGATTAATAAACAACTACGACAATGCACCTCCATATCTGGCACAGCACGAATGTGGGCCATTACGAAACGATCACATAATTGGAGAAGTTCAAAACATACATAAGGGTAGGGGTATAACTACTGCTGAGAGCATAAACTGACAACTACATTAGAGTCCATTTACGTGAAAAGTAGTCAAACAAATTTTAAACATTATTGTCACGAGATAAAAATGAATTGAGGCCTCCTTTAATGACATTAAACATGCTAATTCCTTGAGAATTATGGATAGATGATCTATTAACATATTTTTCTAGTAGGAACTTGATAATCTTCCACTACTTCAATCATGGGTAAGGAAATAAACCTGAGTCATATAACCAGTACAAAACAGAACGGGATATTTACTACGAGGAACGTCAAAGTTAGAAACAACAGGATCAGTTCTCAGTGCACAAAGGCATAGATTTGATGCAACTTGTAGGTGTATTAGTGATTAGTGAGGAATAGAAAAGAGAACAAACTGTATCATGCAATGTCAAATATAAGTGAATGAAGATATGCTGCAAGAAATAGTAATCATCAAAACATATCTACAACAAACACGGATACAAAGTCGGCACATGAGTCGGCCCGAAATAGCGACAGACATTATCAGGTTACAAAAAACTTATCAATGATGGAAGCTTCAAACAGAAACCAAGGAGAAAGTTGAAAAACCTGTATTTCCATCATAGTAGAAACCAGAAGTAGCATCATAGTAATAACCAGAGGCTTCATCCCACACAAAACCAGATTGTGGAGCTGAAGAATCTGCTTGTCCTGCAACATGTCCACTCTGCCCATGACCACCACCAGATTGGTTGTCCTCTGGATTGTATTCTTTTGGTGCCCAACCAACAGCATCATACTAACATATACAGAGAAAATACATGAATTATATCCTTGCATTAATCCAATACAAGTAGCCAAACACCAGTATCAATTAGGTATAGACAAGTTAGAAGAACTTCCACCCCCAAAATCCAGCAACCAAGCTTGTATAACAAACATTCCTCATATATATTTAATGGTGGATGGTTAATCTAGAGCATGAAGGCACCAAATGTCTCTTAACAATACAGAGGATGGCAACATATACAACGAACAGGATCGAGAACTTAGGTTAACAGATAATCATTAAATTGCTATGCACAGCAAGTGAACTTCAAATATATTTAAATGGTCAAATTAGAGGAAACTTTACTATTGTATATATGCTTGATGCAACATATGACCAACTTTCACATTTTATGAGGAAATGCTAGACACCAAACCTGCTGAGCAAATGTAGCTGCTTCAATCGCAGCAGCAGCAAGACCGCTCGACTGAGAAGCCCCTGAAACTGCTGATCCAGGTCCAACAATACTTTTAGCATAGGCAACTCGAAGAATCTGACCATTCTTCTCCAAAGTAGTACCATTTGTTGCATCAAGAGCTTTAGTGGCATCCTCAACCTGGTGATCAGTTTTCACATGACCAACAAACTCAATGAAAATGAACACGTGAGCAGTAGATGAAAACCAACAATAAAGTAGGCATATTAATGTGCACATGGCAACATGGAAGTGAAACTTACAGAATAGAAATGGATAAATGCAAATCCTCTTGAAACATGCGTGAATTTGTCTCTCACTAACCGCAAATCCTGAAAGGGTAAGATGTTATTGTCAATACATAATAACAGACTATTAGCCGAACACCCCATCAAAGGAAAAGACAATTTTTTTCAAACCTTGATAGGAGCATGTTTAGAAAATTCATAGCGTAGCATTTCCTCATCAGCATTTTCATCCAACCCACGGACAACAAGAACATGTGTTGGGCCTGAAGCATTTTCAGGTTAATGTTTTTCAAAATTAAGAGAAGTAAAACCAAATGAACTTCAAGAAAAACGAACCTGTTTCCCCTCTCTTGCCGGAAGGAGTGAAATTTGATGATGCCATATCAGCAGGGGGGGCATCTTCAGTTCTTGGTTCATTACACTGATCGAAAAGTTAGAAAGATGTTTAATTCAATAGATGAGGCTGGTGCCTATATAATGAGAAACAAACTACTGAGAAACAAACTTCTGTAATTAATTACAAGTTAGGAGAAAAAAGCAGGTTTCTGAATGAAAACATGCCAATCTACTCGTAGCATACTTCACATCGACATGATACTGCTGCAACTTGAAGTAAGAGGTTTGGGCTTATGAGCACCAGTGCTGGACTATGAAGCACCGATATGTTATTTAGGCCACCGTCCCCGTCCCGGGGACGTATACAGTACGGGGATGGCTAAATACGTCAAAAATACATACTTTTCCGTATTTTTTATTTTCTTTTTCTTGTAAATACGTTTGAAATACGTTAAAAAATATGCGTACTCTATAGTCAAATATGTTTTGGAAAGTCTGATACATTCAAAACCTAAACTAAAGATGTATTAAAACTCACCCATCCTCCCAGACTTGAAGAACCCTAATCTCTGCCCGTCCTCCCTACGCCACGCCATCCCAAGCCGCCCCGTCGCACCTTCTCGTCGCGTGGCGCGCCGCCCCACCACGTGGCACAGCAGCGCCCCGTCGCGCCATCCCTTCTAGTTGCGCCGCCCACCGCGTCGCACAGCAGCGCCCTGTCGCACGATCCCTTCCAGTTGCGAAGCCCCACCACATCGCGCAGCAGCGCCCTGTCGCGCCATCCCTTCCAGTTGCGCCGACGAGTCCATCGCGTTGTACTCTTTTTCTTTGTTGTGTACTCTTTTTCTTTGTTGTGTATTTGAGTATTATTTTATTGCTTTGAATTTATTTGCTAATTGTGTATAGCTGTTGTTCAGAATTGCATGTGTGTGTTGAATTGTGTACAGCTGTCACCTTTTAATTTTCAATTTTGTTTTTTAATTTTGGTTTTAAGCAATATATTGTTAATTATTGAACCAATTACTTCTTCATACTCGTTAGTCCGTGGCTAAAGGGGAATTGTCAAAATTGTGATGGCTACAGCCTACAACTGCCACTAAGATAATTATTTGTATGATATTCTAATTAATTAGTTATTTAATATTTACAATATTCATAATATTAGTGAAATATAAAAATATTATAAATAAATAAATAAAAGCGTATTTTCAACGTATTCGTATCTTGATTTTTGAAAATTGACGTATCTTCGTCCCCGTATCGTATCGTACTTCGTCCCCGTCCCCATGCTTCTTAGGTACCGGATATAGCACATATTAGTATATTACCTAGCAATTCTATATCCCAGGAGAGAGATATTCACTTGCAAGGAAGGTTCATATAGGAAAAAATGTTCAACCAGATAGAATAAAGCACTCGGACCAGTGACACTTGCTCATAGAAAATTTGCCAAGAAAGGCAAAAAAATCAGATTGAAATCAAGAAAGAAACTAGACCTGAAAACAAGATGTCCTCCTAGCAAAATTGACACAGCCACATATTGTGCACATCCAATCAGATGGCACCATCATACTTCTATAGCTACCGTGGCCTGATCTTGATGCACTATCCATCCCAAGAGATCCATTAGCTCCACCAGTTGGCTTACTACTGCAACAAAGGCCAAGATTCAGAAAAAGCTTCCAAAATTCAGCTAGGCCCATAAAAGTTAAAAATTGTGTTACTCCATCTTAGTATGCCCAATTTCATCAATTTCTTTTAGTTTCCTAGTGGTGTTTGCAAGGGCATGTAATTTGTCAAGTGCAATGTTTAACATATAAAGCTCACAATAAAAAGATATGCTGCCACCTCTGCAACAAAATCAATTTAATTTTTCTATATGTATATCATAGAAATCAACTACTCAATGTGTGCAACACAAATCTGCCAACTAACTTATCTTACACTGCATCAACAAGGTCAACATGCACCATAAACCAATCAATGGTTTCCACTGCCTATTCATAAATCAGAAATTTGCAAATGGTGCTGATACACTGAGTTTAGGCAGGTTGACTTGTCAGGGGCCAGCAACAAAAATTAAGCATGTCTACCTGTACTCAAAGAAGAGCTTCCTGCCATCGACAAGAAGACCTTCGGGCGCGAGTTTATCCATCATTGCTTGTGCCGAATCCTATTTACAAGAATCAACTTCAATTTTTAATGGAAAATAATGATAAATATGAAGTAACATGACTGAACCTCTAAATTCATACCACAGAGGGGAAATCAATAAAAGCAAATCCACGAGAGATGCCAGAATTTCTCTCTTTAATAACTCGTACATGACGAAGGGGTCCCCACTCCGCCTGATACAGATAAATGAGTCACATATGATAATGAAGGCACAATAAAGCAACAATAGCATTTTCAAAAACTTCAAAGAGGATAAAGGAGTTACAAGGATCTGATACAAATCTTCTTCCGTTGTCTTCTGGGAAAGACCCTTCACCACAACGGTGGCAGAGGGAGCCTATAAAGAGAAAAAGGAGCTGCTTAGCTAAGTCACCAAAAAGAAGTGTGGATCAAGAAACTACTAAGGGCTGACAAGAGCAAATGGAGCATACAACAGAATAATGGTTATGCTGGCGCCTATCTTCACGATCCCTTCGCCTGTCACCTCTGCCATAACGACTGTCCTCATAACTGTCTTCCCTATAACTTTGACCATGACTGCGGCCTTGAGGAGACTTTGACCGAGCCCGATCATCACGACCACGAGAACGAGAAGGGGAATGCTCATGCCTTCTATAAGGGCTTTCATCCCTTTCACGACTCACACCTCTCTTGTCCCATTCTCGATCTCGAGATTCACGTCTTCTCCAGTTACCATCTCTTCTACCACCCCTCTCATAGTCAGAATCATAACTGTGTCTTTCGTATTCATAATCCCTTTCACGGCTGTCCTCCTTGCTTTGATGAGAAGCACGAGATCTGTAGTCATAATCATCATATTCATAATCCTCCCTATCACGGCCCCCATATCTTGCAGGCCTGTCAAAACCCAATCATGAACCCATGATCATAATAACTGTCAGTATGGTGATAGTCATCACAGGATTCTATTAATGTTTCAATCTCATTATACTTATCAGCTACACCAAAAATAGGGATGATAATATGAAACAACATGCGGCTTTTCATGCCTTCTAATATCCCTATCAAGAGAATACTCTTCTTCATAGCTTCTGCTCCTCGTTCGAGGCCACATCCCAACTGATGACGGTGGTGGTGGAGGATAATTATCCCTCTCGAGTAAGGCACCCCTTGGGTAGACATTTTCCCTTGAGAACCTTTCATCTATAAACCTCCTGTCATCATAAGATCCATCATCCCTGCCAAAACAAGATGAGGCAAGGACCCATAGGAAGAAATGGAAGGAACAAAAAGCAGCATGCATATGTAATTGGCAAAAAAGTACCAAGAGAATAAATCTTTCTACAAATATAGACACCACAAACATTAAAGCAGGAAAAAGAAAATTAGGGGGGGGGATCAAATGCCTGTTATGCACTTTCGCTAATAGATCATTCAAAACCAATGTTGAAGAAACTATTTAAATTGACATCTTTGATATCCTTCAGTTTAGACACAGGAAAGCAGCCCTTTTGGGAAGAAGCATCACAGTGCACTCACCGAAAATTTGTATCATGAACTGCACTATACCCCTCCAAAGCCTGTGGATTCAAGAGAATAAGTTGTGTCAGCAAGTAATAATCATGGTAAACGTAGGCAAACGATTCCACATCCTCACTGTCCCATGGCTTCTTTCAAGTTCTTTAAGGAAGAGATACCGGAAAAAATGGACAATCACATGACCCTATTGCTTGTATATCATCCCATATATGTGATGAAAAGGAAACCACAATTACGCTGTTATTTTCCCATCCTTGATGAAGACCATAGCGTCCAGGGTCCATTGCTCTCACGAATCACCCTTTTCCTGCAAATGTCTATCTAATTGTTGGAAAGTTGCAGATGCAAGATGAATGGAACCTTTCCTGTAAACATTGGAAAATCATGAGCTACGCCGCGATGGAAAATAATTTTCATCCATTGGCTTTTCCCCCAAAAGAGCCTCCCCAAAATGACACTCTTTCAGAGAAATCTCCTTTTAAACACTTCCAAATACACCTATCTAATAGACTCTGTTAACACATACATCAAGGTGTGCGGACAAGTAACTATATCACATCATAACAAGTAGAGCTAGTTTATATAGCGAATGTAGTTATAAGGAACTGTGGGAGATTGTATACATGTAAAGCAATTCATTTGAATTTCCACATACCGACCAATTTCAAGTAGATTCTGATGAGACAGGGTTGTGAGTAGTCAGGGTTGACCGGAAGACAAAAAGCGGTGAGAGGGGGTTGCGGTTTTGCTTCGGAGTCGACGAGTTAGAAACGTGAAATCGCGGAAGGAGAAATCACAAAGCCGAGCCGCGACGGCGAGTATGATGATGTGAAGAGGAGGAGAAGTCGAGGACGGAAGCGGAGAAGGAGTCGCGTAGGCGGAGCGAGGGTTTGAGAGTTGGAAGGAGGAGGAGGCGGTGACGCTGAGTGTGAGTTTGGGTTTCAATGTTTAGAATTGGGGATCCGGGTGGGAGCTTGCGGGATTTACCACACATTAATATATACGTATATATATAAATGGGTAATAATATATAAATCTATGTATTTATTTATAGGTAATCAATTTATGTTCCAACTATTCGTGGTCCAAAGATTTTAGAAAATTTCACTTAATATACCGTAGATCAATTTTCGACGTAATTTTTTTTCTAAAATTATGTCGTTATATTTCCTTTTATATTGACGTGGAAAAGAAATAGAACGACGTCTTTTTGGATGAGTTTTTTTATGTTTTTATATTGACGTGGAATCCATGGAATTCCGATAGCGACGTAAGTGTTTGTACATCGAAAATTGTTCGGCAAGATATTAATTAAAATTTTTTGAAACGTTAGGGACCAAAATAACAATATACTTACATTGGGACATTAAGTAAAAAATCGTGAAACGTTGGGACATTAACTAATATTTACCTTTATTTAACAAATTGAAAGGTTTAAAATTAATATAATAGACAATTTATTTTTATCTTTTTGACAAACCAATTGAACCGAATTTTTAAATTAATGGAGCCCAGATAAATGAAATCAGTTTTCTTTAGTTTTCACTCACCCCACTTCTTTTTAGATTATTAAAGCTAGATATATGATCCGCAAAATTCACAAGATGCATAATTTAATTGACAATCTGCATCCCTCAAAGGCGAAATTGATTTAATTTTATTATTCACTGAAGAGCTCATCAACTGAATGAGTTTCGGGTTTTTAATCAGTGTTTGTGGAAGTGATAATTAGGAATTATGATTAGATGCCATCATTGTTGCCGTAAATTGTGTTATTGTAGTCATAGCAAAATTGAAAATAATAATATTAGTCGGGACTTCCGTATCACAGCACAGGCCTAACATATTGTTAAAAATACATTTATGTCCCTATCTTTAATTATTTTATCATTTATTTGTTGGATGTCCTGTCATCTTTCATCGCATTAATCAAATATAAATAAATATAAAATATTAGTAAAATTATAATATGTTATTAGATATGGCTCCAAGTCATGAATATTAATATATCTAAGAGATTTTGATCCGTAGTTTTATCAATGTGAAAGTACATTGATGTCAAGTGTAAAATTATATGTACGTATTTATTTGTAAATAGAACAAAAAAAAGGGAAAAAAGAAAAAGAAATGTTGATAGCTTGAGCATCAACTTATACAAATAGGCACTATCATTTTTTATTTTATTTTTTGATAAAAAAGACTTTTACTATAGATTGCAAATGCATGGTAAATGAAAGAAGACCCTCCACAAACATCGGAGGTTCATCCCAAACATATATTATAAAAACATCTACAGATGTTTCCGCAAATCTATGAGTTAGCTCATAATCATCTCTTCGAACTAGCTTGATGGCAAAACCTGTTTCATCCTTCAATAACGCTCAACCATCTTCAAAGAAAACACCAAATTCTGAAACGACAAACCACTCCCTAAACGGGTCTCCTTATTCCGGCGAGTGTGCTCCTCATAAGGTTGAGATTTATGGGTTTATTCGTTAAGAATCTGCCCACAAAGCTGAGGTTCCTTGCTTCTGTCTCGATCTGGACGAGGTTTTCATCTAGAAATACCTCTTTCTCTTTCTCTTCTACGTTGGACAGATGTAAATTCGCCATGTCCGACTCCATGACACTTTTACAAACAAAAAGAAACCAAAAGAACAAACACTAGGGAAACACCAAAGAGGGAGAAACACTCAAAAAAAAGAAACAAGTTATATATGGCCTAATATCTACAGAACTTTACTATCAAATTGCTCTCAATCTTAATCATCCACTTCATGAAAAGAAGTGGCACTATCTTCATAGCTCTAAATTTGCCTGCATTATTCAGATGCTCATTTTCCAATCTAATCAATCAACCAAAAAAAGAAAAGTTAAAAACTAAGCCTTGATTTTAACAGAATCACAAAATCTCAACTAATTCAACATCAGAATTTTGAATCTTTTCACCTGTAAAAGTTCCACTATCCTCTTCTTACAACCTCAAGTGCTGGTAAAACAGCATGGTAACTATGTAGTCAACCTTTTCAAAATTGTTGTGAAAAACTGTCTGCAGCCAAGCTAGCCTGAGCACTAGGATCAACCCCTGCACATGAAACAGAATCTTCTCAATCATGGCATATATCAAGAATCTTTTATTTGGAGGAATAGACTCCATGTGTGAAGATAAAATGTATTTTCAACAATATGATTAATTCCGTGTACTAACCAAAGAGAAGTAGTAGATGAACTTGTGGCGGAGGACGAGCTCATCCCTCAGCCACAGATTCTTGGAGTTGAATTGGAGTAGGCCTCAGTCCTTGATGAAATCCTAGTAGAGCTGGTACAAGGTTGCAGCCTGGACATGATCACGATGAGACAGAGCCAACCGACCGTCTTCTCCTTCTCATACGCCATTGGCTCCTGCAGCTAGCATTGCAGACACATACTTCCCTAGGTTGAGGAAATGGCTCTTGTGCTCCTCATCAAACCAACTTCGAGCACACTGGAAATAGCACATCTTAGATGTTAGCAGCAACCTTAAAAGGATAGAAGTTTTCTATCTCATAAGCAAGATTAAGACCTGCAAAGTTCTCCAGTAATAAGGCAGGAATGAAACTGCATAGGCCAAGTCTTTGTAGTATGTTGTGCTAGTGCAGTAGTTGTAGTCTTGAGTTTTGTAGCTCCCAGTTATGTAGTAGAATGCTATTTACTCGATGTTTCTCGGTGTCGAACACGATCCACAAAACGAAAAAGGTGATGTTATTAAATTTAATCAACTCAAAATTTTTAAGATTAATTCATCTGCATTAGGTTAATTGATTGATGAATAAGGTCAATTTAGAGAGGCTACAAAGTTGATCGACCATAAAAAGTCTAGCATCAAAACCTAATAAAGTGTGTATTAGTTCAATGAAAGTTTTTCGTCTTTGTCACTCAAAATTATGTGGAAAGTGATAAACAGGATGAAATGAATGAACTTGCATGCTCTACCATTATTCTTAATTTGTCCGATAATGTGTTAAGAAAAGTTGGTATGCTAGATTACGCTAAGGAATTGTGGGAAAAACTCGAAGAACTCTATCTTTGAAACGTCACTTCCTTCAAAATGTTTTGCTTGAAAGTTTCTTTCGGTTTAAACTTGATTTGTCTAAAGAGATAGATGAGAACCTTGATGTGTTTACTAAGTTAATACAAGATATTAAAGACCGGTGATAAACACATCGATGATTATCTCCTATTGTGCTTATAAATGCTATACTTGATTCTTACAAGGTGGCGTGAAATCGCCATTAAGTATGGAAGAGATAATGTGAGTCTTGATCTTGTTGTGAATAGGTTAAAAAGCAAAGAATTAGATTTAAGACACAATAAGGGTGGAAAATCGTGCAGGTGAGGTTATCGTGTGTGGAGGACGAACTCAACATAAGTTTAATAATCACAAGCATGCTAGTAATGATGAATCGAGGGAAAGAACACGTTTCGTGGTAAGAGTAGGTCTAAGTCTCAGCTAAGGGAAAAAGTGTTTTAAGCGTGGTGAAGTTGGTCACTTTATCAAAGAGTGTCCACGTCCTAAGAAGAAATAGCATGCTAATGTTGTGACAAATGGTGAAATTATGGAAGATTTGTTTATGGTGTTTTCGTGAATTCTATGCATTCATACGCTCTATTTGAAAATGAATGGCTAGTTGATTCGGTTGCACTTTCCATATGTCTCCGTTTAAGAACATATTTTCAAACTATAAAGATGTCGTTGATGGTTTTGTGTCGTTAGGCGATGAGAAGAAATGTCCGTGCTTGGTATTGGTGATGTTTGTCTTAAGTTTGATTACGGTCATGTCTATACCTTGAAGAATGTGCGTCATGTGCTGCTCTTCGTTATAATTTGTTGTCTTGTCGCTTTGGAAGATGATGGGTTAGAAGGTAGATGGGAAGAGGCAAATGAAAATTTTGAAAGGCTCCCTTGTTGTGTTTAAGGTCGAAAACGCCATAACTTGTATATTTGCCTTGCTAATCTTGTCATTGATGATGCGATCTCGTGAATCTTGTCGAAGATAAGGCGTGCTTTGGCATAAGCGTTTAGGCATATGAGCAATAGGGGTCTAGAAATCTTGCATAAGAATGGTGCGTTTGGTGATGATAAGTTGTCGACATGCCTTTACGTGAGTCGTGTGTGTTAGGCAAACAACATGAGTCCCTTTTCTATGTCTTCTTTGAAAAATAAGACTATATGTTACGATGTTCTTGAGTATTTACATCTTGATGTGTGGGGTCCGCTGGTGTGCCCACTCATGGTGGGAATAGGTATTTCGTGCGTGATTGATGATTATTCGAGAAAAGTTTGGATTTTTACGCTAAGAATAAGTCGATGTTTTGATAAGTTTAAAACTTGGAAAACTCAATTGAAAACCAAACCGGAAAGAAGATTAAGGTTTTGAGCGATAATGGCCTCGAGTTTTGTAATGCTCGCTTGATGATTTGTGCTCTTTATCGGTATTAAGAGACATAGGCGTACTTACACGCCACAACAGAATGGGGTAGTGAGCGTATGAATAGGACTTTGTTAGAAAGGGTAAGAAGCATGTTGGCATCTTCGGGCTTTCTAAGAACTTTTGGGAAGCTATACATCTGTTGCTTATTTAATAAATAGGTCTCCTCTGTGCCTTTTAAGGCGAGTGTCCGAAAGTGTTTTTCGTGGTAAGCTCGTTGATTTTGTAATCTCCGTGTGTTTGGTTTGTCTTGCTTTTATGCATAAAGGGGTGATAAATTGGAACTAGATCTAAAAATGTGTTTTTAGGATACCACAAGGTGTTAAAGGGTATAGGGTGTGGGATAGAAATGAGCACGGCTTCAAAGCCGTTGTTAGTAGGGATGTGATCTTTAATGAATCGATTTTCCTTGCTTGGGCTGATTACATCTCGACACGACTCAAGTGAGGTGGAGCAATTCCTCCTTTGAATCATTTTGATGGTTCAATGATTTGAGTGCCGAAAGTGATAATGAGCATGTTGTTGATGAAAATGTGCTGTTATTGATGAAAATGTGCATGAAAACCTAGCCGATAATGCTCTTGATGATGATATGCATGAAGATGATCGCATGATGATGTTATTGAAAGTGATGATATGCATGATTATCAACTTACTAGGGATAGAGGTAAGAGGACTAGTAAAGTGCACACTAAGTATAATGACTTTGAGTTGTGTTTACTTGCCTTCAATGTGTTTGAATCCTAGATAGTAATGCTCTAATACATATCGAAGCATTAAAATCACTGTGAATGCTAATAAGTGGTTGGAAGCTATGCAAAAGGAGATGAACTCCTTCAATCGATGTGACTTGGATTCTTGTGCTGAACACAAAGATTGCTCTATTATTGATTGCAAATGACTTTTAAACTGAAGAAGAACTTGATTCTATTCGTTATAAGGCTAGGTTAGTGGCTAAGGGATTTACTCAAAAAGAAGGGTGAGACTACAATGAAATTTTGCTCCGTTGTGAAGTTTACCACTATTAGAATGATCTTGCTTTAGTTGCTCATTTAATTGGGAATTAAAACAAATGGATGTAACTCTTGCTTTTACATGGTGATTTAAATAAGCCTATTTACATGAGATGGCCGAGGGCTTTGTTGATCTAAGAAACCTAATCATGTGTGTCTCCTTAATAAGGCTTTGTATGGTTTGAAACAATCACTAAGCAATGGAACATAAAATTTTATCAATCATGAAATCTTTAAAGTTTACTAGAAGTGAATTTGATCATTGTCTCTACTTTAAAGATTGTGATTACGTACTATGTTCTTGCTCTTATATGTGGATGATATCTTTGTTAGTTAGTCCGTGTTAAAACTATCAAGCATGTGCAAAAGTGTCTAAGTGATAACTTTGAGATGAAAGACTTAGGAGATGCAAAGAAAATTCTTGGCATGGATATTGTTAGAGATAGGAGTAAAGGTACTCTAGTGCTTAATCAAATTTCATATGTTGAAAGATTTTGAGTAAATTCTCTATGTCGAATGCTAAGTGTTCTAATGTGCCTCTTGCTTCTCATTTTGTGCTAAGTAAGGATCAGTCCCCAAGACTTCTTCGAAATGAATGTCGTGAAGAAAGTGCTTACCCGATGCTATAAGATCCGTGATGTATCTTATGATTAGTACTAGGCGACATTGCTTATCTTGTGAGTTGTCTAAGTCGCTATATGTACAATCGGTATGCCGCATTGGGAAGCGTTGAAATGGTTGCTTAGGTACTTGAAAGCTTCTATGAATCTTGGTTTGACTTTCTCTAAGTGTCTTGATGGAGTTAACCTTGTTGGTTATGTGGACTCTAATTATGCTAATGATAGAGATAATAGAAATCCACCACCTCTTATGTGTTTACTTTGTGTGGATCATGCATAAGTTGGAAATCTCAATTACAACCTATTGTTGCTTTATCTACTCTTGAAGCCGAGTATGTTCTCGCTCTTGAAGCCTTAAAAGAAGCTATTTGGTTAAAGGTCTTTTATCCGAAATTAGTTTTCTTGATAAAGATGTTGTGCTTTTCTCTCGATAGTCGATGCTATTCAATTATGTAAGAACCACGTGTTTCATGATAGAACTAAGCATATTGATGTGAGGTTTCATTTATACGTGACATTGTTGATAAAGGCATAATTAAACTTGAGAAAGTGCACACCGATTTTAATCCTGCGATATGGATACTAAGTGTATGCGGGTTGAGAAGCTTCGTTCACGTCGAAAGGATCTTGAACTTTGACTTTGGTTAGTTGCCCTTGGATCTTTGTGATCCGTACAAACTATGTTTGTACAAAGTCCCTGTTTAGCCTTTGTGGTTTTATGTCGGACAACCGTCCCTTGTTCTATCTTCGTGACTTTCTGAGGGGTCCTATTCCCATTACAAAGGTGATAACACGATGTTTCTTATCACAGAAAGCAAATGGTAACGACTTAACTTGTAGAATATGTTGAAGGGATAGATCAGGACTATAATAAAAGCCTGCAAAAAGAAAATGATCAGTAAGTACTTGTGCAAGAAATTTGTTTCAAAACATTGTTATGTAATCAAGGCTTACCAGGAGGAGAAGGCTAGGAATGGCTTGGACTTGAGCGTAGGAGTAGCCCTTTGCAACGAGCCATAAATGGACAAACAAGACTCCGACTACAGCAGCCATTGATGAGGTGCAGATCAAGAACACATCTCTATACTAAAGCTCCTTACTGGGGCAAAGTTCGAAGATGAAACTGTAATTTATCCGTGTCTTTCTCCGGACGAAAATATTGCATCCGAACAGGAAGAGGTGCAAAAATAATATGCTAAATGTGCTGCAAAATTGGAAAAAATTGCTTCTCAGACGTAATGGATTCAAACATGAAATGCAATCGGCAAAAATGAAGCGTGCACTGACCTTAAAACGGGGTAGACCGTTTCCATGTATACCGTGTCTGACTTAGATCTATACATTCCTGTTATATGGGCCATGATGACATATGTTGATTTTTGTAGAATATCTAAGAAGAAAAACAGGAAGAAAACCAGAAGAAATGAAAAAGAAGAAGCAGCAGAAAAGAAACGGGAAAACTAATATGACTACATGGTGAAGAATTTTGTATTGTTATTTCATCATTTCCAAATGACAATCATGTGGAGTATTTATAGAAAAGGTTAAAGATTGTATCTAACAAAGTAACAAACTAACAGCTTTGTAACTAACAAACTAACAGTTTTGTAACAAGTAACTACTTCCTAACAACTTACTAATTCCATGTGCGTGTGTTGATCTCACGCGTCCTCATATACCACTGTTGTATGCTTTAGCTGACTTCCATATTCAGTTGTAGCACCCTGCATGAATAACATCATTCCCATCACCCCCCGCAAGCTGGAGGATCTCTACGCCCAAGCTTGGACATAAGGAACTGAAGAATTGTCTACTGAAATCATTATCTTGCGTGATCGTATTGCTCGTTCAATTGAGCCATCACAGTTATGATGATAAGGAAATTTTTGGTCGATTCAATGCTAGTGGTAGTAATGTTAGCTTGTTGACTTCTCAGTAAAATCCCAATTTGTCAACTGCAAGCACTACTTCGTACCCTACTTCAGTTACTCAGAGGAATGGTGGTGAAATTTAGGTTGAAGTTGGATCCTCTAAGATGTATACACCAACAGCTGATGACGTTGGTCATGTCCTTAAATTCGCGTGTACTGTGGTAGATGCCGAAACGAAATTAACAGTGGGATCTCCTAGTACCTTTTCAACTTCACGTGTGATTCCAGCACCATCTCCCATTCCACGACGGGTGATTCCGTGCAGATATTGTTTGTCTCCAAGAGGTTCAAAGCGATCACTTTGAGGAATTCTTCGCGCATCCTATATGCAACCAACCATTCCGATCAGTTAATATGGTGATAATTATCAGCAGTCATCTGCTGCTTCATATAGAAGGGCTTATAATGCTCCTTCTGCTTATCAGCCAGTTCCACAGTCTAATGCGCCTCCGCCTGCTATGTTTGTCTCTTCTCCTGCAACTCCAGCTCCAGTGGGAAACTTCCACCTCCCGTTAATACTCAGCCTCTTGCGAAATTTGTTCCTACAAACTCATGGTTCTTTAGCAACAGCAGTAGGGTTGCTCCCCAGTTTGAAATCTGCAAGACGGCTTCCTCAACGAATGACCTTGCACCATCAACCTTTAACAAAATACCACCAAGCTCTCAACGCAGAGCAAGCATTGCAACTTCAGAAAACAACCAACAAACCAGAGAAAATCAATGAAATCTAAATGCGTGGATCAAATTTCCACCAAATAGAGATACAAAGCCCAATCAACCAAGTTTAACAAACCTTGCAACTCTCATAGATCTGCACAAATCTAGAAATATTTTGAACTGAAGACAAAAATCGCAACTCACGACTCCAACGGATTCAAACAAAGCCTAAGATCCTATTGATCCTAGCTAAGATCACCGTCGATCCTAGCAGAGGCATAGAAGGTAAGAAAATCAACCGATACTGTAATAACCTGAAAAATTTAAAACTTTTATTAGTGATGATTAAACCAATTACTTGTGGTGCTAAGACCTTAAATATGTTTAAGGTAACCAACGAAACGAATTAGAATCGATTCGGAGATCGAAAACTAGAGGAATAAAAAACTAGTGACTAGTCCAACAGGATTAGGGTTTCCTGAATAACCAGAACATAGAATAGAAGATCTAGAATGAATCTCAATAAAAGGATTGTATTTCTAAAATCGTTTCACGAAAATATGCGAGAATCCAAAAAATTAGAATTTTCGGGCATACTTGCCCGGTCAGTCTCAAAAATACTACTCCCTCCGTCTCACGAATTTTCTTTACATTTGGCCATTTTGGTCCGTCCACAACCTTTCTTTACATTTCAATTTTGCCATTTTAGGAAGGAAAGTGGGACCCAAATTCCACTTTCTCTACACTAAATCAATAACAAACAAAATAAAAGTGGAACCCAAATTCCACTAACTACATATTTCTACTCAAAGTCAATACAAATTATTAAAACCCGTGCCAAGTCAAATTGTAAAGGAAAATAGTGGACGGAGGGAGTATTAACGAGCCGGATCAAATTTCAGTCTGTGATAATCATTGAAATTAATGAGAACAATAAAAATTATGAAGGAATATATTATTATGAATTTAGAATTCATAAGAATCAATTTCTGAACGAAATTCCTGAAGAACTTAACCGAACGTCGGGTATATATACCGAAAAAACCCTAAACTGATCCGAACGAATCGAAACTCAAACCAATGGTCTAAATCCATCATAATTGATTTATAAGACTTAAATTAATTATAAAAGCTAAAGAATTCGATAGAAATTTGAATGAACATAATTTAATCGTCGGATGCCGTTTTTCCGCGATAATTCAGAATTGACTAACCGGATCAATTCCAAACTTCATGAAATTATTACAAACTATGAAATAACTCTTTTTAAGGCTATTTAAGACAATAAAACTTTAAGGTTCCGAAAAATCAATCGAAAGCGCGATAAAACTTAAAGAACCGGTATTAACATACCAAATCGGATAATTTTGACTAGTCTTCTCCCAACTAAAAGAATGGACAATCCATATAGGCTTCCAACAGCTCTTTTTCAGCCATTTTGTAGTAGCAAAACCATGCCTTCTCTTTCTCTCTCTTTGGAACAAATTCTCCCTTTGTTTTTCAAAATTCTTCACCTTCTCCAACTTTAATCCTCCATTCCAACTCAAAAAATAAGTTTCTAAGACCATAAAAATGTAGTATTCATCATCATCTTCCATCCTAATGGAGTGAATTTTTTTAGAATTTTTTTTCATTTGAAACCCTAGTTTCGGCCCCTTCAAATTTCATGGCTTTTGAGCCATCAAATTCTCTCAAGCTATTAATGAAATATGCTTAGAAATTTATTCTAAGGTTGTGTTTAAAGTTTGAGAATTTTTGGAGCATGTTTGGTATTTTTTGATTTTTGTTATAGTTCTTTTTATAGGAGATAAAACATGCTTTTGTGAATGTTAGTCCATATTATTATTTGTTGATGTGTTAGGAGCATGTAGTATAAATATGAGAATTTTTGGAATTTTGCTTGTATTTATTTTGAGAAGGCCGAAACATCTATGGGCTTTTAATCCATTATTTTGATTTTATTTGTTGAAAAATAGTTGAAATATAGTGTTTAGTATATGATATGAATATCATATATTAATCTTGAAATTATTGGAATACTTCTCCTATTTTTCTTAAAAAGGCCAAAATATATATATAATTTTTGGAATTTATTTTGATTTTATTTGTTGAAAAATAGTTGAGGTATAGTGTTTAATATATGATATGAACATCATATATTAATCTTGAAATTACTGAAACACTCCTCCTATTTATTTCATTTGGACCGAAACTATATATATATATATATATTCTAAGATTTATTTAATTTTTATTTATTAAAAATAATATGATATATGATGTTTAGAAATAATATGAACTTATTATGCCTTGTTGGGAATTTATTGAACACACATATACAATATATGTGTGAGGACAAAAAGAATTCCAAGCATTTAGTTCATATTATAAATATTTAGTTGATGTTTAAAGTTCATATTACATGTTTAGGGCATATTATAAACATGTTGTGAAGTGAGTATAATTTATTAAGTATATATATATATATATATATATATATAATGATATTATCGAAAATATATATAGTAATAAGCATGTGTTTTAATTTTAATGTATGATATGATATGATATTTCATGTTTAGTATATGATATAAACATGATATGATTTTTGTGGAATTTATTGAACACCAATGTTCAATAAATCACTATTACCGAAAATTTAAGCTATTTTAAATCATAGTTTAAAATTTTATTTGATGATATTGAATTGGTAATTAAATTTTATAGTATGATAGGAGCATAACATAATTTTATTGGAATTTATTGGATACTTATGCAAATTATTGCTAATTATCGAAAATATAGCAAAATGGTTAAGTATGAGTTTGATTTTATTGGTAAATGATACTATGATAGTTAATCTATAAGTTTAGAATGAATGGTATGTGATTACAATGAATGAATGGAACACTCATGCACACATACACAATGGTTGTGTATTATGTTAGAAATTATGGTTTTCTAATGCTTTAGTATGGTATATGTTGTGTATGGTGTTGTATAATGTTGTATGGTTTATTTACGTTGTGCCGACAAACAAAACCTCAAACGTAAACAACATAGTACTTTATGTACGAGAATCCAAAAGAAATCGACAAATTTCGATAACTTAAGAAAGAATTAATGAGAATCGAAGTTAGACCCAAATTATGGTTTTCTATTAATTAGGATACTCAAACGTGAGTTCCTAAGTTAAAGAAACCAAAAGCCGACTTACAAACGTTAATGCTCAACAACGACAACTTAATACGATATTAGATTGAGCGTTAAGACAACTCGATACGAATAGCGACTATATAACTTACACAATCTCCGACGATTTAAGAGAAACAACATGATGTCGAAAAGTGTAAGCTAAGATTTGAATATAAGATATCGATCCTTATGTCTCAAAGGTCAAGTTAGTATTCACAAATAACTTCATTTATTTCTAAGTATTTACTTATGTGATAGTATGAGATCACTTGAATCATAAGTTAAGACTCACCTTTATTCGTCGTGTTAATACGACAAGCAGTCAAACATAACCTACTAGGACGTAACTATAATTGTCAAGCCTAGTTAGTGGCTTGAGAATATCCTAATATATCAATCATAACTTGAATACCAACAATCTATAACGTAATAACGTTTAGAAGAACATTAAGGTTAGAGTCGAGGTTAGACTCGGAGTATATGACTCATAAGTTGAGGTTCGTCTATGAAGGATGAAGAAATATGGTTTGGGAATTGAGAATGTAAGATAATAGAAATTATCTTAAAACCATCACAAGAAATCACAAAGAAACCCTAAATTGGGAGCTTTAAGTCGTAATTTATAAACGACCCTCGATCAATAGAGATTCAATTTATAAACGACCCTCGATCAATAGAAAGAATCTAAGAAAAGCTATTTTCTTATAAAGGACCTGATCGTACGTAGTTGCCGAGGAAGGATACTCATACCCTGCTTCGCTTAGAACTTATAGCTTCGGACTAGCAAGTGGACTCTTTTGAAACAAAATGATATGCATACCTCAAAGCATGATTTACAAGAGCTTTATGAAATATTATTGCATGAATTGTTATTGATTGCAAAATATTTATGTTTTGTTGTGATCCTATCAGAGATTGGTATATCTAATGTGGTATGAGAATGTGTTGGTCCACCAACATTAAAAAAGGGTAACGATCGGATCCGACTTAGTTAAGGACTAACTTGGATTGTGTACACGTGTGATTGTGTGTTAAGGTTAGCTACCTCAACCGGTCACGGCGACTATGTGTAGGTGGCCACCTCCATAGTTAGCAAATGAATGAATGAATGTCAGATATGGAACAACGTGGATGGAATAGTCCGATCGGACACTTTTGAGAAAATGACAAAATATTTGATAGGCATGAGTCTTTTCAACTAAAATCCTCATGCGCTATTGTGGGCAGTTCAATAACTTTACAAAGAAAATATTTTCGGCAATGGTCCACTGAGTACTTTTGTACTTAGCCCTGCATCTCATTTTTGATGTGAATGTTGAGCAGGGAATGGCGATGAGTGCGAGGTGATGCAGAGTGGCAAGTGTTTTGTTGCTAAAAGAAAGGTTTCTAGAACCTTGGGCAGGTATCGTCATATGCATGTCCACATGTTTTTACTGCCAAACTCTGATAATATTTTGTGTCTTTGGTTATAACTGTTATTCATTCCGTATTGAACTTGAGGTCGTACCTCACTCCTTGAATTGCACCCTGATTGGGTTATATTTGGATATTGAATCTTTTGGCAAGTCCTTCTGTGACTTGGGTTCGTATTGAAATAGCCTATTCCTTTCAGTTCATGCATTTATGAGTAGTTTAATGGTTAATTGTATTGATTAGTTATGTATGTATCCTCTGCATTATCATACCAGTGGCGATCCGTTTAATCCGCACTTCCTTGAGAAGTCCGGTCGTCACAAAGTGGTATCAGAGCACTTGTTCTCTCTGAACCCTAGAAACCCTTACCTTGAATCCTAAGTTGAAAGTTGAGTTTAAAAATTGTTGGTGTTTGATTGCCACTGCACTGCACTCCATCGTCGTCCTGCTCAACGAGGAAAAAGTGACTATCTCAACTAAAAGTTATTTGAAATGATGGAAGTATATGAAATGTGAAATTGACTTACAAATGTTGCTTAGTTGAAGGTCGAAATATATTTTGGAAAAATGAATGATTTGAAATTGAAAAGTTTCTTTCAAAATAATTTGCAAACTTTAGGGGTTTGGTAAGGGAGTAATATGAGAATACTCGTTTGTCGCAATACATGTTATGATATGTGTTTACTGCTATATGCAAAGCATGCTAGAAGCAGGATGTAAATTATTATGTTTTCCCATAAGAATATAGACTCTTAAGACACATGATCCCTTTGCATGAACTTAGTATGAGAACATAAGGTATCCTCGATTGAACGGAATACTAAGGAAGAACGAGATCATAGAAACTTTAAGAATCATAATTCGAATAGATTTGAGGAGGAAAACGCTACAAATCTACAATGACGAAGCGATGGCTTAACTGGAGGTTCGCATTGTTATGAGCCTCAACCTCTTTACGCGAAGAAATCTGGAACACCATACGTGTTGCCTCTATCGCGACGATAATGAAAAATCAAAGTATAACATTAAGGAAGTATAAAAAGAAAGATCAAATTGTAAGTATATTATGGGAACGAACATGATCGAATGTTATAATGCGAATAGAAATAAGGTCCAGAACCCAATAATATAGGGTGACCACTTAGTCTTTACCCGAAGGCTAGACATCGAACGCTGCTCTACTCTAAGAAACCTTACCGTCTATTTCCGGAGACCAAACTATGAAAGTAGTTCCATAAGAATTTAGGAATATAGATTGCTATAACCTTCTTTGTACAGATGTTTTTTGTGTACATACCTTCTTCTAGATATACTGTTATATTTACCGTATCTGACCTATAGTGATACTTTTCTTTTCAAATGGCTCGGACTGTTTTCACGACTAGGCGCCCTCTATCCCCTAGGGCCACACCCGAGGAGGTCGTAAGTGTTGGATTTGTATACTGGAAGCAGTTTTGGTTGAGCTTGTATACAATGTTTCATGTTACCACTATTACAATCTCTTATCTGAATTGTTTACTTGATTGCATATGTATGTCCCTTTATCTTATATATAAGTTAGATCATACAGTGTGTTGTAGATCACAGAAGTCTGTATGATTGGTCAAGCTTATGAGATATAAAAAGAATCACAGCTGAGACAACTTGAGAACGAGTTGTCGGTATAGGCTGCGGTATAGATAAGAAGTGACTTGACTTAGTTGCTTGTCTATACTGGTACGTCTCTGACGTATTGATGAATCACAATGAGATGAGTTCTTCTGACTGACCATCATGAAGAACCTAGATCTCGGTAACTTTACGTTGATCTAAACCTCGATAAGGTATTAGATGAGTATGAGTTGATGACCATCACTTTGACTTGTTATGGGTGATGGTTACATGAGATAACCCAATATTCTCCGCATCTTGGGTGGTGGCTGTGCTTGTATGTCATGCTAGTTGCCTGTATCGAGTCACCGTATCCATTTAGGATGATGACGTCCCTTTAAGGAGCTCAAAAGGTTTATTGTACTAAACCCTGCAGGTTGAGTTATCTCAAGTACAATAATAAGGTTGAGTGGTACTACTTAAGGAATTAAAGTAATTAATTATTTTAAGCGATGTAATAATCGTAAATAATTAATGGACGACGATATCTTAAATACGGGGATTCGTTAAGTCTAAGTGCGAGCCCGACTCAACTTCGGAAATATGACGACCCGACTTCTCAAAAAAGTACGGATCATATGGATCGTCATTGGTATGATAAAGCAGCGGATATAAACATAACTAATCAATGCAATTAACAAACGAACTACTCATCAACGCATGAACTAAAAAGGGATAAGCTATTCAATACCAACTAAAGTCACAGAAGGACTTGCCAAAAGGTTCAAGGTTCAAATATAACCCAATCAGGGCGCAATTAAAGGAGCGAGGTACGATCTCAAGTTCAATACGGTATGAAAGCAGTTATAATCGAAACATCAAAATAATATCAAAGTTAGGCAGCATTAAACGTGTGGACATGTATATGACGATACATGCCCAAGGTTCTAGAAATCCTTTCTAATAAGCAACAAAACAACTGCTACTCTGCACCACCTCGCACCCATCATCAATCCTTGCTCAACCTGCACATCACTAAGTATAAAAGTACTAAGTGGACTCATTGCCGAAAACATTTTCTTTATCCAAAAGTTAATGAACTGCCCACAATAGCACATGAGGATATTAGTTAAAAGACTCATGCCTATCAAACATTTTATCATTTTTCCAAAAGCGTCAGGCTTGACTATTTCATCCACGTTGTTTCCATATCTGATCATTCATTCATTCATTCGCGCACTATGGAGGTGGCCACCTACACATAGTCGCTGTGACCGATCGAGGTAGCTAACCTTAACACAAGTCACACGTGTACACAATCCGAGTTAGTCCTTAACTAAGTCGGATCCGATCATTACCCTTTTTTAACATTGGTGGACCAACACATTTACATACCACATTGGATATACCAATCTCAGATAGGATAACAACAAAACATAAACATTTGGCAGTCAATAACATTTCATGTGATAATATTTCATAAAGCTTTGTAAATCATGCTTTGAGTTATGCATAACATTTTTGTTTCAAGAAAGCCCACCTGCTAGTTCAAAGCTAGTAAGTTCTAAGTGGGCAGGTGTGATTGTCCTTCCTCGCCGACTACGTACGATCAAATCCTTCATAAGAAAATAGCATTTCTTAGATTCTTTCTATCGATCGAAGGTCGTTTATAAATTACGACTTGAAGTTCCCAATTAGGATTTCTTTATGATTTCATGGGATGGTTTAAAGATAATTCCTATTATCTTACATTCCCAATTCCCAAACTATATTACTTCATCGTTCATAGGTGAACTTCAACTTATGAATCACATACTCTGAGTCTATCCTAGACTCTTAACCTTAGTGTTCTTCTAAACGTTATTACGTTATAGATTATTAGTATTCAAGTTGTGATTGGTATATTAGGATATTCTCAAGCCACTATCTAGACTTAACAATTATAGTTACGTCCTAGTAGGTTATGCTTGACGACTTGTCATATTAACACGACGAATAAAGAGGAGTCTTGACTTATGACTAAAGTGATCACATGCTATCATGTAAGTAAGTACTTTAGGAATAGATGAATTCCTTAGGGAATATTAATTCGACTTTTGAGACATAAGGATCGACATCTTATGTTCGAATCTTTGTTTACACTTTATGACGTTGTTTTTTCTCTTAACTCGTCGGAGATTATATAAGTTGTATAATCGCTCAATCTAACGTCGTATTGGGTTGTCGTTATTGAGTATCAATGTTGTAGCTCGACTTTTGGTTTTTTTCTAACTTAGGAACTCACGTTTGAGTATCCTTTTATTAATAGAAAACCATAATTTGTGTCAAACTTCGATTTGCATTAATTCATTCTTAAGTTATCGAAATTGATCGATTTCTTTTGTATTCTCGTACATAAAGTATTATGTTGTTTACGTTTGGGGTTTTGTTTGTCGGTACAACATAAACATAAACCATTCAACACCATAGACAACATATACTAAAGCATTAGAAAACCCTAATTTCTAACATAATGCAAAACCATTGTGTATGTGTGCATAAGTGTTCCATTCATTCATCACAATCACAACCATTTATTCCAAGCTTATAGTTAACTATCATAGCATCATTTATCATTAAAATTAAACTCATACTTAACCATTTTGCTATGTTTTCGATAATTAGCATATGTATCCAATAAATTCCAATAAAATCATGTTATACTCCTACCATACTATGGAATTTAATTACTAACTCAATATCATCAAATAAAATTTCAAACTATGAGTTAAATGTTCCAAAGTTTTCGGCAATCATAAATTAATGAGCTTTGGTGTTCAATAAATTCCACAAAAATTATATCATGCTTATATCATATACTGAACATGAAATATCATCTCATATCATACATTAAAATTAAAACACATGCTTATTAGTACATATATAGTTTCGATAATTTCACTATATACACATATATATTCAATAATTTCCATTCACTTCACAATATGTTTATAATATGCTATAAACATATAATATTAACTTTAAACCTCAATTAAATATTTATAATATGAACTAAATGCTTGGAATTCTTTTTGTCCTCACACATATATTACATATGTGTTCAATAAATTCCCAACAATGCATAATAGGTTCATATTATTTCTAAACATCATATATTATATTATTTTCAACAAATAAAAATCAAATAAATCTCAGAATATTTATACATAGTTTTGGCATTTTCATAAAAATAGGAGTAGTGTCTCAAAAATTTCAAGATTAATATATGATGTTCATATCATATATTAAACATTATATCTCAACTATTTCTCAACAAATAAAATCAAACAATGGCTTAAAAATACTTAAATAAATTCTTCCCATTTGTGAAAAATAGGAGTAGTGTTTCAAAAATTTCAAGATTAATATATGATGTTCATATCATATATTAAACACTATATCTCAACTATTTCTCAACAAATAAAATCAAAAAAAATACAAGAAAAATTCCAAAAATATTCTAAAAATTATCAAATTTATTATACATGCTCCTAATACATCAACAAGCAATAATATCAAATAATATTCACAAAAGCATGCTTTATCTCATATAAAAAGAAATCATAACTAAATCGAAAAAAATACAAACATGCTCCCAAAAATTTCCAAAATTTAAACAAAACCTTAGAGCATATTTCTAAGCATATTTCATTCATGACTTGAGAGCATTTGGTGGCTCAAAAGCCACGAAATTGAAATGGTTCAAAACTAGGGTTTCAAACTAAAAAAAATTCTAAAAAAAATTCCACTCCATTAGGATGGAAGACAATGATGAATAATACATTTCTATGGTCTTAGAAACTTATTTTGAGAGTTGGAATGGGTTGAAATGGGGGATTAAAGCTCAAAATTTTGAAGAACAAAAGAGAAAAGTTTGAAAAAGAGAGAGAATTTGTGTTCTAGAGTGAAGGGCTGCATATGGACATTTTGCTACTTTATTGAAGCCTAAAGGGCTTTCCTTAGCTCATTTGTGGTGGTCTTGGTGGTAGTTGGGAGAATGAATGGTCAAATTACCCGATTTGGCATGTTAATACCGACTCTTTAAGTTTTAACGCGCTTTCGATTGATTTCTCAGAACCTTAAGGTTTTATATTCTTAAATAGCCTTAAAAGACTTATTTCATAGTTTATAATAATTTCATGAAGTTCGGATGGCATCCGATAAATCAATTCTGAGTTATCGCGGAAAAACAGCAGTCCGCGATTAAATTATGCTCATTCGAAATTCTATTGAATTCTTGAGCTTTCATAATTTATTTAAGTCTTATAAATAATTTCTTATTGATTTAGACCCTTGGTTCGAGTTTCGGTTCGTTCGGAATAGTTTAGGGTTTTTTCGATATATATTCCCGGCGTTCGGTTATGTTCTTCAGGAATTTTGTTCAGAAATTGATTCTTACAAATACTAAATTCATAATAATATATTCATTCATAATTTTGGTTGTTATCACTAATTATCAAGATTAGCACAGACTGGAAATTGATCCTGCTCTTAAATAGTGCTTTTAAGACTGACCGTGCAATCATGACCGAAAATTCTCATTCTTTGGCTTCTCACATGTTTTTGAGAGGATTCTAGAAATGAAATTCTTTTGTTGAGATTCATTCTCGATCTTTCATTCTATGTTCAGGCTATTCAGAAAACCCTAATCCGGTAGGACTAGTCACTAGTTTTTTATTTCTCTAGTTTTCGTTCTCCGAATCGATTCTAATTCGTTTCGTTGGCTACCTTAAACATAATTAAGGTCTAAGCACCACAAATAATTGGTCTAAGCATCACTAATAAAAGTTTTAAATTTTTCGGGTTATTATAGGAAATAAAGGGGTAAGTCAACATTTATTCTCTAGTGGCATGAATAAATGTTTATAAATTAATTTATGTTTCTGGGCTGAACATAAGATAATTAATTTATTTGAGGCTCATCTTTATTCATTGCATTTGATCCCTGGGCTGGCCCATCCAGGCCTGGAGCTGCATAGAATTCGTCCACTTCATAAGAATCACATAGGGATTATGTTTTGATCCTCTCTATCTAAAGAGATATTATTATATTTATTAGATATGCAGAGATCCTATCTAAATGGGATCTAGGGTTGCATTATAAATATAAGGTGAGAGAAAATCAAAGTGGGGATTATTCATTATTCTCGAAAATTTCGAAAATTGTGAAGAAAAGAAAAGACTTCCATAATTTTTGCGAGTTTAGGTAATCGGGATACTCCATAGATTGTTCTCACTCGACATTGGAGTTTAGGTAATAGGTGCATGCTATGGATATGGTAAATTAAACATCCGAGAAGATCAAAGCACGAGTCTTGATCCGGGATCCGTATGTCGACAAATTCGTTTGTAAACACGAGTTCGTGCCGGGCCCGTTTCGAGATTTTGAAGATTCACTTTGCAAATTTATGTAATAAATTAGGCAGGGAAGTACAGGATCCACGAGTGGGCTGCGATGAACGAATTTATTTTATATTTATCGTTCAAAGAATGTCGTGGATGTTTAAATTATGCAGAAGCATGCTATGTATGTTTAATTACGTAGATAAACATATTATATGTTTTAGTGATTGGATGAGCATAGTAAGCATGCTAGGTTTATCGCGTTTTTTTCAGCATTTTTTACAATTCTGCGAGCATGTTTTACAGGTTGAGTTCTATAGAAAGCATGCTAGGATTACGTAATCTGCATGGACAAACCTTTTGAAACAAAAAGACTAAGCAAGAAACCCGACAAATTAATTTCTAAAAAATTAAAATGTCAAGACCTCCACTTTTTAATCTCTAAACAAAGTGATACGCATTGTGAGTAAACGTCCACACGCGTGGCTTGCTTGCACTGTTTGTTATAAGTTTGTTAGATGAGATTTCTAAATAAAACATTTTAATCTATTGAGAAGTGGGAGTTTCATGTGTAAACATCCACATGCGTGGCTTGCATATGTGATTTTCATAAGTTCTCTAGATATAAAGTTAAAATGAGAAGACAAAAGAATTTGGATTGGAAGCGACATGGTCCGAGTGAGTATGCCAATTCTAAGAATTCATTTTCTGCTGTTAAAATTGTGGTCATTGCTTAGACATCACTCAAGTACAACTTCATGCGAAGTCCCTTCTTGCGATAGTGATGTGGTCTAGTAAGGTCCAATCATTAATTTCATTTGTCGTAAGGATAAGTTGACATGGATTGAAATTAAGCGACTAAAAGGTATATTTTAGTGCAGTCGGGGTTTCATGTAAGCGCCCACACGCATGGCTTACATGTGGGATTCCTTGGGCGATTGGAGGTTTCAATTAATATTGTTTTATCAAAAGGTTACAATATTATTGTTACGAATTATGTGCGATCGTATGCTTATGTGTTTACATTGCTTTTCAGATATGTCTCTTACACCGATTTTCAATATGCTCGCACAAAATCCTCTATCCGGTCTAAATTTTATCAAACGAAACATGGAATATGTTCTTATCGCTGAAGAACACATCTTTGTTCTCACTACTCCCAAACACGATGCCCTATCGACGATCGACTAATGAGCGGCGAGTCAGCGGACTTTAGCATAAGTCGAATAATATGGCCAAATGCTATATGATGACTACTATGTCCAAAGGCTTGCGGTGCAGCATCGATCGATGGTGAACCTGACGAAATATGGTCAAGTCTCGAGAGTAAGTTTGGGCGGTCGGATCGGACGATCCGCCCACACAATGAGAGAAATCTTGGCGTGTAGGATGGAAGAAGGAAGTTCGGTTCATGAACATGTCTCCCACATGACTCATCTCATGGATAGTCTTGATCAGTTGGGAGGAGGTATTGACGGTGAAGCCAAGGTCGATATCATCCTCAACACACTGCCCAAGTCTTTTGAGAATTTTCGCGTGAACGCAATCATGAGCAAGACCGAGTATACACATAGTCAGTTGCTAGATGATCTCGTGGCCACGGAAAGTGTCATGGGAAAAGGAGCACATGCCCTTGCTAGCACATCTAAGTGCCCAAATTTCCCGTTGAAAAATGGAAGAAGAAAAATGGGTGCCAAAGGTGGTAGAGGCAAAGGAACCAGTGGGAGCAAGAACATGGTTGTCACCGGAGGCTTGAAAAAGCCCAAGGAGAGGGGCAAGTGCTTCAAGTGCGGCAAGACTGGGCATTGAAATGCTAAATGCCCTATGCTCAAGGCTTAAGGTACGCCATTTGCTTTAGTAACGAAAACATGTTTAGCGACTTGTTCTACTCATTCATCGGTAGTAGATACGGGTGCGACTGATCATGTTTGTTACACCTTGTAGGGGTTCCTGCGGACAAGTGATCGCTAATATTTCTACCAAATAAATGATAGTAAAACAGCAAGTATATATATCGTATCCACAGAGACTGCAACTCGAGAACACAGCAAGTAATTAACACAGAACCTTCGTTATTATCCAAGCAACAAAAATCAAGAGAGAAGATTATAAACTGGACTTGAAAATAAAGAGGGAATAAAACCAGATATAAAAGACTGATCCTAGGGATGTATTTAACCTAACCAGATTCACACAATTAACCTATTAATCTGTTTACCAATTTAATCCACATTCATATGAAGGATCACTAATGTAACTATAGTTTCCGCCAGGACAACCTATAGTAGTAGGTTAGCCTAAACTCTATCTCCGTCGGGTCTCAAGAGAAGTAAGCTAATTACCAAAAGCACACAAAGATATACCCTCCTACAGTTCACCTATCTCCGTCGGGTCTCAAGGCAAAAACTGTATTATAAATTCCAGATATCGATTATGCAATTAATTCCGCAAAGACATTAATTACATAACTAGCATGCATAGATATTGATCAGATACCAACACATGAGAATTAAAGCCAAGATTTATAAATCATGAAGGGACGGCAAAACAGTATCAACAGATAAATTATACGAATCTAGTCAGACATACAAACCCCAAGATCAATACGGAATTTAGCTACTCATAATTAAATTATCAAAGCAATAAATAATTAAAGATGACATGAATTGAAATAAGTAGATAAAACCGTATGATTCCACGATGAACAAAGTAACACTTGAATCCGGACGTAAATCAGAGTTCCAATACTAAACTATGAAATTGGAATGAAAACAAACTAAATTACTCTAATGAAAAACGTGCACAAAAACTCTATGTCAAAAGTGTTCTGCTTGGAATAAAAATCTAAAGTCTGTTCTCTCAAAAATTGCATCCCCCCTTTTGTCTCTGTCCGCCTCCCTCGATATATTCAAAACCCTACTTTAATTTGGGTCGCGGGCTTCTATCGCGAGCAACAATCGTGATGATAAGTCGCGACACTCCTTCCGCCTTGCTTCGCGATCTTCTGTCGCGATAGTTGATCGCGATGCCGGGTCGCGAGGCTCCTCCGCATTACTTCGTGATCTTCCATCGCGATCCTATGTCGCGATGCCGGGTCGCGAGGTCTACTTGACGCGTGCTTCAGCCTTTCCTCGCGAAACACCCTCGAGTGTTGTGCTCATTCATGCGCGAGGGAGGGCGCGAACTCCGCTGCTGTGCATTAGTGTACACTCGTGTGTATTCTCCCTTTTTTTTAGATCAAAACCTGTGCTAAAACAACACAAACTACACACGGCATCATATCTTTCAAAGTATTCGAAATATATCATAAATGCAGCTCAACCAATGTCGCAGCCCCCGGCTAAGCTATCCCAAATCCCAAGGACGGATTAGGGAGGGCTGGACGATGGGACAGTATGAATGGTCCCCAAAGGGTTATAATGAAGGTGCATATCATATGTAACTGTCAAACTTGAAACATAACATACATCAAAGACTGGATAAACTAGGTGGGCTAGTCCAACAGATCCAAAAAGGATGCAATGATCTGAAGGACTTCAACTGTCAATATCATGTCACCATACAATCATAGTTCAAAAATAAATGCAGCGGAAAAACGTGTGAATGCATATATGACGATATGCATTCAAGGTTTCTTAACATAAACATAAAAAGGCTGTCTTGGCTCCTCAACACCCTTCACCATCATCATCACAGCTCAACCTGCACATTTAAAAACAAACATGCAGGGCTGAGTACAAGAATGCACTCAGTGGACTCATGCCGAAAACATTTTATCTTTCTTGAATTACACTGCCATATCATGGTAAGTCATAAGGGTTTTATTTGAAAAAAAAAGCCTTATGCTTACTAAAACATTTTCAACAGTTCATAAACATTTGTTTGGCCAAGCATTTTACTTGCGTGTATGATCCATATGCCTTATCCTTTCATCATATCATCATAGTCGAGCGTCGTGAAGGAGGCCTCCTCTACGACGCCGCGACCGCCGTGAATTGTCCTTACAAAGACACAAATCACCTTAGGTGTACACGTTAATCCTAGCCGGTGTTGTCCTTCCGGCATAGGATCCGATATCGATTTCATTCATAAGTTGGGAGCTACCCAAACAACATTCATAACATTTCATGGATAGGATACATACACAAAACATAAACATTTTTGGCAGGTAATCTTGTAAACATTTTATCAACAGTTGAAATAAGCATCGTAAATAAATTCATTTGGAAAGTAAATTTAAATAAGAAAGCTCATATTTTATTTGGAAAAGAAGCCCCACCTGGACTATGGTTCGTCTTAAACTTGATTTCTTAACGATTTCTCGTCGGCCTACCGTCGGCGTCGCGTCCGCGCTACGTAAAAGCGATGTTTTAGTACGTTGTTCACGTTTCGAGACTTTCAAAGTCTAGAATGAACTTCGATATTCTATATCGATATAAACTGAATTCCTTAACGAATTCAATACGCTTTTCAATTACGTATTTCAATTGAATAGTTCTCGTTATTCGAGACACGTTCAACTATATCGTTTTATCCTTTCCTGTTTAAACGTTCAACGTATTTATACGTTTCTCGATATAAGGATTTCAATTACGAAACCTTTTCTTACTAATGTGGTTTCTTTACCTAATTAGTACGTCTTACGTGTATTAGCGTATTTATCGAACGTATTTCGTACGTTGACTTTAAAAGTCAACAATTTTACTTTCAAATAGTAATTTCTTACTAATTCATGTAATAAATCGATTTTCAATCGATTTCATTTCGTCAAGTCTTACTTCTCGATTTGTCACGTAAATCGATGAACTTAATTAATATTTTTCTTAAATATTAATCCATTTAACCATTAAACAATATAATTCATTTATAACGTTATTAAATATAACGTTTCGTCACAAACATAGTAATCTATGTTTAAAAAATTTCATAAAGTTCGAATATGTCCAGAATAATTATTAGACATATAATATATTATTAAACTCAATTAAAAAGGATTTAAAAATCCTTATTAATCCACAATAGCTTACGGTAATTTCATGAAAATTACCAAATGATTTCCAAAAAAAATTCTAATTTCATATAGTGTATTATTATACACTATGGTCATTAGTATGTATTAATAACAACCAAACAACATTCGATCATCACCTTATTAATTATATAAGGTCACGATAATTACTCAAAAATTATCCAATAATTTCCAAAAATTTTACACACTTAGTATAAGGTCCCAACATTAATATATATCACATTTATAACCTATAGTCCATCATAAACAATTTCTTCATCAAGGAATTAATTCCTTTAGCTCACGGTATTCCTTAATTAAATACCAAGCAATTTGTAACAATTCCAACAAAATTATACCATGCTCAAACATTATAGTATAACAATATAACATCATAACATTCACCAAAACCATTTGAATCATCACCTTATGGAGCATGAATGCTCTCGGTTTTTTTGATTCAAGGGGTAATTGGTTTCCAAAAATTCTAATAATTATACACTATGTTTATACACTATAATATAACAATATAACATCATATCATTAATCAAAAATCATTTGAATCATCACCATAGTTGAGCTTGACACTCACGGTTTATTTGGTTCAAAGTGGGTAATTGATTTCCAAAAATTCTAACAAAATCATGTAACACATAATCAAGGTACTAGATCATCAATATACCATTGCATGTTCAAAATAAAAATCATACACTAAGATACAAATTTTAATAGCCTTCGGTCCTTTTGAAAATAATATGCATTTGGTTCTCAAAAATTCTAATAATTTCATGGAACACATAATCAAGGTCATAGAGCATTAATATACCATTGCATGTTCAAAATAAAAATCATACACCAAGATATAATTTTTATAAGTTCACGGTATTTTCAAAAATAATGCTTAGGATTTTCTAAATATTCCAACAAAATTACAATGAGCTCTTATCATATCATAGATCAATAATCCATTCTCAAAATAATTTTTTTCAACTTTCGAACATCATCAAAATTTTATAATATTTTCGAAATAAAATTTTAAACAAGATCCAAACTTCAATCTTAACATACTTGGCTAGATCTACACAAATAATACACATGCAATAACTTAGATCCATTCTAACATGCATTCTCTTATTTTTATAAACAAAAATCATTAAGAACATATATATATGAACAATATCTCATACACAAGAATATTAAGAACATACACATACACTTAAGAACAATGCTCGACTTTTTTTTTGTAAAAATGAGAGTAAAAATCGAAACCATGGGCTATTCTTACCTTTGGAATAGAATGGATTCAAAGAACAAGGTATGGGGTATCAAGCTTTGTGTAGGAAGAAGAGAAGAAGAAGAAAAATATTTTCAAAATGGGGGAGAGGAGCTCGGCTATTTTGCAGAAAAATGGAGAGGAAAGTGAGAGTGTTGAGTGTTGTAGTATTTGAAATGAGTGAATGAGTAAAGTGAGGGAAGAATGAGAAGAGTCCCCCCTATATCTCTCCCTCTCTTTACACGGCTGCAACAAGAAGAAATAATAAAATAATTGGAGCTCTCTTGGTAGTGGGATTATGATGATTAGTGAGTGCTAAAAGCCCTCATTGTATTGGGCATTGAAAAAGAATAAATCATGTACAATGATGATTAGAAATAGGACAAATATAACCCAATGAGTATTACAACCAATCATTTATCAATTAGAAATAGGACAAAAAACAATAAAGCATGTTAAAAATGAGGCTTATCAACTCCCCAAACTTACCATTTTGTTTGTCCTCAAACAAATTAAAAAACAAGAGAGGCGACCAACAATAGGCGAAAGAGTCGAATGACAAAAACAATAAGCCTCAGAGCAATGAGCAAATCAAATGAATCCAAATACAACATCTTTCATTAAACTCCACATATCATAATCATCATAAGCACAAGCCCTCTCAAACTTGAATCCTCACGACATGGATATATATAAGAAATCTCAAACACTCAAGTGTATCAAGGAGGACGTATTTACTCTCAAAATTTAAAAACACATGGAATCTACCATAAGCTTGCAAATCGTCTAATTCTCCATTGCACAAATATGTGCTCAAGAACTAAGATCGAGAAGGTCTTATAAAGGTTATAATGTAGCTCTTTGGTAAGGTAAGATGTATTTGGGCTAAGTGACTTACACTCCCATAATGACAAACATCATAAACACAAGACATAATTCCCAAATTTTCACAATTCATTGCAAACCTCTACACCAAAGAGTCGTTTTCTTTTAAGAACTCCACACTTTAGTATATAAATGATATAAACATCTCACAACACTAGTTACTTACTCATTTATGTTCTCTTTTGCACACTTGTGCTAACTTTTCATTTAGTTTATTTTGAACTTATATGGGTAAGCAACTATTTCTTTTATTATCACTTTCTCAACATAAATTTTCTTTCCTTTCTTTTCTCAACCCTCAATTTCAAGCAACCCAAAATCTCACTAACAACATAACCCAACCCCGGCTATATGAAAGAATAAGGTAGGCTCAAGCAGGCTCGTCAAAAGATAATAAAATAACGAGTTAGTGTTTGGATAGTGTATAGGCTAAGAAAAGAATGCCTAATATCATCTCATAATTCTTAAGCACATCAATGCAACCTCGAAAAGAACGAGCAAGTTCTAGAGTAACACATGCTATTTCAAACTATTCACACGAGTAAAGAAACAAGGCGAAAAGATATGGCGATCAGCTCAAGTCTCGCGAGGTTTCAAAAGTGTGATCAAGTTCTCAAAGGCTCAATACTCACAATAATCATAACATGCTTCGTCTCACAAAAATCAGTTGCAATAGATTTTCTAATAAAAACAATTCTCATCATCGGCTGCTCGTCATTTAACTCAATCCAAAACAGACACTAGACCAAAACAGGAAAAACAAAACAAAACAAAACAAACACAAACAAGAAACAAACATAAAAAGATAAAACAAAGAGCAGCAAGAAGATAAAGAAATCAAAGCTCACTGCGGAGGTGGTGGTGGATGATATGGCCACGAGCTATGCATGTCCTGCAGGAGCTTGAGATATTGCTCGTTGTATCGCGCCTGCTCTGCCCATCGCCGCTCGTTTTCCTCTTGTTGACGTCGCTGCTCCTCAAAAAATTGTGCCTGAGCAGCTGCATATTGGCCCATATCTCCTCGCAAGCTATCAACCTGTTAACCAATATAGAGGTGCTCCTCTACTCGGCTGTCATCTATGTACTCATGCAGCTCTTGATGTCTCGTGTCAATGCGGTCATAAATCCGTTCCTCCATAGCATATAGATCAGTATGGTGCTCGCATATGGAGCGGTGATGACCCCTGCTCGTGCTCTGCTGCTAGCTCATCTCCTCCTTGCGTCGTGACGCGCTTCCTCCTCTCGCCCGAGCTCTATGTTGCTCTGCCTTTCTCGGTCGTCGCGCACGGCACATCGGTGAAGGGTCGCTAGGTGCTCGGAGTCCTCATCGTGATATTATGTATCATTGGGACACCCCGTGGCTCAATCAGTGAGAGCTACATTCGGACTCAAGTACCATGTTTCACTTTGTCTGCGTGATCTTCCACAACATGCCTATCCTTTCTTGGCTTGAAGAAATGCATATAATTGAGGGCTCGTCGATCAAGATAAATCTCTCGAGTGATCAGCTCGTTATTGGGGACTACGTTGAAATACGTGGCGATTGGGGTTATCATTCCCCACACGGATACTAGCTACAGAACGACCGGCTTCGGATTGACGGTGACCCCACGACCAACACGAGTCTTTTCGGTGTGCTTTGTCCTCACTCACACACCACGAGAAAACTTCCTGAGGGTCACCCGTCCCACAATTGCTCCAAGCCAAGCACGCTTAACTTTAGAGTTTTATGAGATGAACTCCAGAAAGAAGATGCATCTTGTTGGTATGAGTAGCACATATCAAATCCTTTAAGCTCTCCTCGAATATACTGATCCCATACCTGCATATTCTCGAAATCCCTCTCATTCGGTGCGTTTGGTTCATTCATGTACCCTTCGCTTTGAAGCCTTAATCGAGACATTCCTTTTCCATGCCTCCATGCGCGATCCTCCGTACTTACCCGGGCGTCACATGCCCACCAACTTCCGCTTGGTTCTTCCCGAACCACACGTCTTGGGAGAGGTTCGGCTTTGATACCATCTGTAACGACCCGGCTTCCGGATTGACGGTTGACCCCACAGACCAACACGAGTCTTTTCAGTGTGCTTTGTCCTCACTCACACACTCCCTAAGAAAACTTTCCAGGGGGTAACCCATCCCACAATTGCTCCAAGCCAAACACGCTTAACTTTAGAGTTTTTATGAGATGAACTCCCGAAAAGAAGATGCATCTTGTTGGTATGAGTAGCACATATCAAATCCTTTAAGCTCTCCTCGAATATACAGTCCCATACCTGTATATTCTCGAAATCCCTCTCATTCCGGTGCGTTTCGGTTCATTCATGTACCCCTTCGCTTTGAAGCCTTAATCGGAGCCGCTCCTTGTCCATGCCTCCGCACCGACGATCACTCCGTACTTCTGTCCCGGGCGTCACAAGCTCCCTCAACTTGGGCTTGAGCCTCAAAATGCTCTGCCAGAAGATACGCTACATGTTTGGTATGAATTTGTGCTAATTCTTGGTATTGTTTTACGTGTCATTTTCTATGGTTTGTCCTATTTATGCCGTTGGTTTGATTAGTATTTATCGATTCGGACTTACTTGGTTCGTTTCAATGTTTTGCAGAAAATCAGTATCAAATAGGATGAATTGGACCTACCAAGGATCAAGTTAATTGAAGAGCATCGCGACAGGAGTTCATAGGCGAAAGCGGATCGTAAATCGGAGTTCAAACGAGGAAGAAGCGGAGGCAACGCCAAAGTCACGCACGACTTCCGTCGCACATACCCGCACGCCCACGCCACCGGGCGCCGCCCAAGATCGCACGACTCGCCCACATAGCGCACGACCACGCACAGCGCGCGCCCGGCGCCCGCCGAGTGCCGGCGCGTGCTGCCCATCTTCCGCGCTCGGCCACGCGCTTGCAGCCCGCGCCGTCGGCTCGCCTCGCCTCGCCCATGTCGCTCGCCCAGCGCCGCCGTGACTCGCGCGCGCCGCCCATCTCCAGCACCGCTGCACGCGCGCGCTAGCCCATCTCGCACGCCCGCCCGGCAAACACCGCAATGCCCAGCTCCGCGGCGCCCGCTGCACTTCCGTCCGGCGCTGGGCATCACCCAGTGCCCAGCGCTCATCTTCCAGCCAGTGCTGGCTTCGCCAGCGCCCATTCCTTTGTGCATGCCCACGCTCGCCCACGCTGCTGCTCCCTCGAAGACGCCCAGCCAGCGCCCGCTGGATGCGCAACCGGCGCTGCACCTCTTCAACCCGCGATCTCCAGCCAGCGCTCGCTTCCAGCGCGCGTTCGCCCAACTCCCTCGCGCGCTCGCTTTGAGCCGGCGCTCATTTGTGAGGCAGAATGATTTTCCAATCCGGCGCTCACCGTGAACGCCCGTTCACTTTCAAGTCAGAACGTTTTCTGAACCAGCGCTCACCTTAAACGCCGGCTCACTCTCTTTTTAATATATAAAAGCGCGTTAGGTCAGATTTTAGAGGGGGTCAGTTCTCAGTTTTTGGTTCTCGCAGCCGCGGCGCTGCTCTTCACTGATTCTTCCAGAGTTCTTCAACAGATCGACACAAACAGATAATCATTAGATTTAATTCCTGTTTCTGTTTTCATCGAATGGTTTAGTTAATCAATTTATGCTTTGGGATTTCTCAGTTTTATTGGATTCAATTCATAGTGACAGTGGATTGGATTTTCATGTTTGTTCGATTTATATTGCTTTGATTTATCCTACTTTCGATTGTGAACATTCCCCAAATTTGGCGGAAAGGCCAACCTATAAGCTACCGGACCTATCCTCTCTAGGATCTCATATGGTCCTATAAAACGGGGTCTGAGCTTTCCTTTCAGTCCAAACCTGACAATCCCTTTCGATGGAGAAACTTTAAGAAACACTTTATCTCCATTTTCAAATTGTAGCTCAGATCTACGCGTATCAGCGTAAGATTTTTGCCTATGTTGAGCTTCTTTTATTCTTTGCCTAATTTGCCTGACGATTTCAATCATCTCATTCACTGCTTCTGGCCCTATAGTTTTCCTCTCACCCACTTCATCCCAATAAAGTGGTGATCTACATTCTTGCCGTCTGAGGCTTCAGTGCGGGGCCATACTAATCGTCGCTTGATAGCTATTGTTGTAGGCAAACTCAATAAGGGGTAAAACGTCTTCCCACTTTGCACCTCGATCCAACACTACTGTTCTCAACATATCTTCTAGAGTCTGGATCGTTCTTTCCGACTATCCATCAGTCTGTGGGTGAAATGCCGTGCTGAAGTTCAATTTCGTACCCAATTCTTTTTGTAAGCTAACCCAGAATCTGGATGTGAACTTGGAGTCTCTATCGAGGTAATAGATTTTGGCACTCCATGTAGTCGTATAATTTCCTTTACGTACAGCTGAGCTAGCTTGTCAGATCCATAGGTATTATGAATTGGTAGAAAGTGAGCACTCTTTGTGAGTCTATCTACAATTACCCATATAGCGGTGTTCCCTCTTTTTGATTTGGGTAAATTCGTAACGAAGTCCATCGTTATCTCATCCCATTTCCACTCGGGTATTTCCAACGGCTGTAACTTCCCGTATGGACGTTGATGTAACGCTTTCAGTGGCGGCAAATAAGGCAGTTCTCTGAAAAAGCTATGTCTCGTTTCATGCCTTCCCACCAAAACTTTTCCTTCAGGTCTTGGTACATCTTAGTATTGCATGGGTGGGCGGTGTAGGGTGTATCGTGAGCCTCACTCATTATTTCATTTTGGAGCTCTGCATTATCTGGGACGCATATCCTCCCTTCAAACAATAAGGCGTTGTCTGATGCTTCTTGGAAATTCTTTAATCCTTCAGACCTTACCCTTTCTCTTATCTTTTCTAACTTTTCCTCCATCCTTTGTCTCTCAACGATTCTTTTTCTTAAGTCAGACGTCAATGTGAGTGTAGCGATACAACTCGTGATCGTCTCTGGTTGTTCAACCAATTCAATCCTCGTTCTTTCAAACTCCTCAACGAGTTTTTCTTCTTGTGTAAGGAGATATCCTAATTTAGTTTGACTCTTACGACTTAAGGCGTCAGCTACTACATTCGCTTTACCCGGGTGGTAGTTAATACCACAGTCGTAATCCTTCACTAGTTCGAGCCATCTTCTTTGCCTCATATTTAGATCTCTTTGCTCGAAGAAGTACTTCAAACTCTTATGATGCGTAAAGATCTCACATCTCACTCCATAGAGATGGTGTCTCCAAATTTTCGGTGCATGAACTCTGCTTGCTAATTCCAGTCGTGAGTTGGATAGTTGATTCATAATGTGCGAGTTGTCGGGATGCATGTGCTATCACCTTTCCTTCTTGCATCAAAACACAACCCGGTCCGGTCTTAGAGGCATCTGTATAAACTACATACTCCTTGTCCGCTTCTGGAACTGCTAGCACTGGTGCACTTGTCAACTTTTCCTTGAGTTTTTGAAAACTCGCCTCACATTCTTCAATCCAGTTGAACTTGATTCCTTTCCGGAGTAGCTGGGTTATTGGCCTTGCAATTTTGGAGAATCCCTCGATGAATCTCCGGTAATAACCAGCTAGTCCTAGGAAACTTCTGATTTCATTATGAGTTCTTGACGATTTCCATCCTTGTACTGCTTCTACCTTGGCTGGATCTACTTTAATGCCTTCTGCAGACACGATGTGTCCAAGGAATATTACTTCCTTCACCAAAATTCACATTTGCTAAACTTAGCAAAAAGCATTCAACTCTCGAGGTTTGCAACACCGTTCTTAGATGTTCCTTATAGTGTTCTTCATTCTTGAATGACAAGGATATCATCTATGAAGACCAAAAGCAATTTATCAGTATGGATGAAACACTCTGTTTATAAGGTCCATAAATACGGTGGTGCATTGGTTAATCCGAGCGGCATAACTATGAACTCATAGTGGCCATATCACGGTTGGAATGTAGTCTTAGGTACATTCTCGGCCGTATTTTGAGTTGGTGATAACGACTTGAGATCAATTTTCGAGAATACACTGCCTCCTCGTAATTGATCAAGCAGTCGTCGATCCTTGGCAAAGGATATTTGTTCTTGAGCGTCATCTTGTTCGACTCTCGATAATCTATGCACATTCTCAAAGAACCATCCTTTTCTTGACAAACAAAGCAAAGCGCTCCCAAGAAACACTAGGTCTAATGAAGCCTAGGTCCAACAATTCTTGGATTTGGATCTTGATTCTTCCAATTCCTTTGGAGCCATTCTATAGGCGCCGACACTGGAGCCGATCCACGGTTCCAAGTCGATGGTGAATTCAACCTGTCTCATCGAGGTAATCTGGTAGATCTTGAAATCGTCCGAGAATTCTCGAACAACCTCTATGTCTTCAATCCTTGTCTCGGTTCATCTTCTGCATTCAGTAAGCGAGAAATGCATGGCATCCTTTCTTGGTTATCATCCTTCTCGCCTTTAACACCGACACAATCGGGATTCTCCTTCCCATCTCGATTAGTGAAAATCGTAGCTTTCTTGTCGAGGAAAGTGAAATGAAATTTTCCTTTCCTTGCAAAGGATCGTGGAATGATTCTTAGCTAACGGTCCATTCCTAGGATTATATCTACGTCACCCATGGGTATTATATTCGGGTTGTTCGCGAACCTTAAGTGATCTAGTGTCGACTCTAGGTTCGAAAGATATGTATACATCATAATCCCTCCTATAGGTGAAGAGATTCTCATATCCTGATTTGCCTTTTCAGACCTAAGTTCCAACATTTCTACGCATGATCTTGCTATAAAGGAATGCGAAGCACCCGTATCGAACAATATTATAACAGGTACGTTGAGAAGGACTCCCATACCTGCCAGGTTTCCTTGATTTTGTTCGTTTTGCCTCCGGTGTAAGGCGTAGGCTCTGCTTTGGGCCGAGGTCGACGGGTGCTTGCCCTTGTTGCATCCGTCTTTGTTGCTGAGGCTGCCGCTTCTTTGGCGTTGTCAGTGGTGGCCGCCTTGGTTGTTGAGGTTCTTTGCCCCGCTGCGGATTAAGTTCTTGTTGGTGTTGAAATGGAATTATTCTTGAGGTTGGGGGTGGAATTGTATAGCCCGAGTGGTCGGACATTCTTTGGGTTGGTTCGCCTTACACTGCTTTCGAGCGTGTCCACGGGCAATTGTTGGCAAAGTGCCCCTCATTCCGCTTTGAAGCAATTCCCACCGCGACCATGCACATCCCTCTGTGCGGTCTCTGGCATTTAGGGCATGGAGGAGCCTTCACTTGCTCTTGTGGGCCTCTTGTCGGAGGGACAAAAGCTGCCCTTTTCCAACCCTACCCTGGCTGTACCGGGTTTCCTTGCCAGGGTCGCTTGTGACTTGCATTCTCAAAGTTCCCCTTGTTGTTATTACCATGACTTGTCTCCCACTTCCTTTTACCCTTATCCATTGGGTGTCGTATGCGGCGGATGCCAACTTGTCTTCAGGCATCGCTGCTTCTATATCCTGTAATACCCCGAATTTCTGGGCTTAAAAATTTCGAAAATAAAAAAGGAACAGTACGATAGAAACAAGTATGAAAGTGAACGTCGGTAATTGTTGATTTTGAATAAATCAAAATTTCTCTTGAAATTTTGAACGAAATAAATTTTTAAATATGTTTTTAAGTATATTTAGGATATTATTTGCACTAAGGAAGAAAAAGAAATATTTTTCCTTATTTAATAGTGATTTTCGAAAATTTAAAGTATAAGGAATTAATTTGTGATTTATTATGTGATCACTTGATTTTATGTGATGAGTTGTCATGTTTATCTTATAGTATATGATAAGATAATTATCTTGTACACCCAAGCATGAGGTGGATGTGATAAGGATGGAAAATGACAATTTTAAGATAAGATTTGCTATGATATTTTCATAAAAGATAAGATAAGGTCATGATTAATTAAGAGATAATGTTTATCTCTTAGAAATGTGTAGAAATGTGTAGAATATCATAGGAGATAATATTTTAAATATTAGTTGCATGATTTTCGAAATTTGAGTATTATTTTATGTGGATTTCGAAAATTACAATTTTTATGTGATAAATGTATTAAATAATTTATTTAATTATATGCTTGATAAATATCATGATACTACATCAATCTTATCTCCTAGAAATTATAAAAATTTTGAAATAAATAAAATAGGGTGAGAATGGAATTTTATGAAAATTAAATCCTAGAAAACCCTAGTTTTCGAATAAATTGGGAAATTGCTTAGAAAGGTTCCAAAAATTTATTTTATGATATAATATCATTATATTTATGTAATTACTCATGAAAATAATATTGGTTATAAAAAGAATAATAGTTTGATAATTTATTCTTAGTTTGGAATTATCTGCCGATAACTTTACTATAGTACATAGAAATGACCTAAATTAATTTTTCTATGATTTATTCTATCATCTAAGATTATTATTATGTCATATAGTTATTAATTGAAGAAAAATAAAATATTTGGCATATTATTTTAATAAGTGCCGAAAACTATGAATATTAGGTGTGAAAATGATGAAAAATATCATGCTTTAATTAATGAGGAGGTATGAGTTGTATCTTATCCTATAATAGGTGTAAAGTAGTAGTAGTAGTATACAATTTGAACAAGTAACCCATGGCTCACACATAGAGAGGGCCGAAAATATCACAATTTTATGTCATTAAAAATTGTTTTACACCATGTGATGAATTGTGTGGAGATAAGATAAGATCTTATCATGTATTAGGTGTAAAGTGGTGTTAGTTATCAAATTGAACAAGTAAACCTAAGGTTGGACACTAGTAAGGGGCGACACACACACACACATATAAATAACTATGTGATAAACTTTATACTATGTGATAAGGATTATCCAATGCATTTATTAAGTGATAAGATGACCTAGGAATGAGTTGTAAAGATAAGATAAGATTTTGTCTCCTTATACAAGTGGGGACCGAAAATTTAATGAAAGATCACAAGTGTGCACTAGATATTTTAAGTGTAATAATTATAATGCAATTTGCATATGCCTATAAATACCACATGAGGCTCTTCATTCTCATTCACAAGACATAGTGACCGAAAATAGTATAGAGAAAAAGAGAGAGTGTTCACCTTGTTCAAACCCAAACTTAGAGCGAATAAACGTTCGCCGATCAATTCTACTCCGATTAAGAGGTTAGATTTTCTTAGAATTTATGTTGTAAGCTTAGTTATTATGTGTGTTTCTCGAAAATCATGAGACTTGTGCCAATATGTTTAGATATTGTATTTATATGATGTTATTAAGCATATAGTATAATTATATCACAAAACCAAGCATGATATTAAATTTTATATATTGACCGAAAACTTTAGGGAATGATATGTTGATGATTATGATTTTAATTGTTGATTTGAGCATAGAATCATGATCTAGGGTATTAATTATGCTTGTATGATTTTATGTAGAATTTTTGGAAAACTTTAGTACCTAAGTCTATGAATTTCAAAAATTATAGAACATGATATTATGTTGAGATATAATCCATGTTTGAGTGTTATCATAACATATTGAAAGTGTAGAAATATAGTATTGTATGAATTTATTGGATTTGTTAAAAATTTATTGGACCTAAGTCCAAATTTTCAAAAGTGACTTAGGAGGATTAAATTCAATAGTTCACAATAAATAAAAATTATGTTATAATATGGATTTTTATAGATGAGTATGTGTTATGTGATTTTATTGGAATTTTTGGAAATTATTTGCTTAGTTTAATTAGGGTTTTCAAAAACTATAGGTTATAAGTATTAATGTTATAAATTTATTTTATGAGATATAATTGCATAATATGATCCAAAATGATGTTTTAAACATATTATGATTTTATGGAATTTTTAGAACAAGAATTGCACATAAAATAATAAAATTACATAAAAGGAATTAAAAGTCAAATGTCGACTTTAGTCAAAATTGTTGACTAAATGTTGACCAAGTCAAAATCATTGACGAAAAACGTTGACCAAGGTCAAAACGCACGAAATTCAATAATACGCGATCTATGTGACGTAGTACGTTTAGTAACAATGTAACTTACGTTACGTAAGTACATTAAAACGTACATTATATACTAAAGAGATGGAATATCTCTTAAATGATGAGCGATGTCATAATCGACATCATTTTATTTAGGAAACATCAAAATAAGTCCGACGTTAGTCTTATTTGATGCATATGACGTTATAGACGATGTTCGTCTCTATCGAAAGGTATAACGATGTACTAAACCTCGTTTCTCACATTGAAAAAGGGTCCTGCTCAGAGTAGAGAGAAGACGACAATTAATTACTAGTGACGTAGGAATTTTAAGTTCCCGAGGTGGGCTTTCTTATCAAAACCATTTACGAGCTTTCTTGAAAAATCATTTACTTTACTGTTTTTCTGCAAATGATAAAGTACGATATTGTCTGCCAAAAATGTTTTATGTTTTGTATATGTCCATTCGGGTTGCACAGGGCAAGAAAAAGTATTATTTAATTCGGATCCTAAGTGGAGGTGAAGGGGGAATCCTAGCTTAGGGTTGTGTACACTTTAGATTCTGAATCGAGTTACGGTCAGATGATTCAGCCTCTGAACCGTTCGCGGTCAGTCGTGCGTCTGGTGAAGGAGGCCTCCTCCCGAGCGTTAATCCATATGCCGACTGGAATATACGTTATGGTGATGTGAAAATGCTTCGCCAAGCGATATTTTGAGAAAGTATGAATGTATTTAGTAAGCATGGCCTTTTCAAACAAAACCCTGTCTTCATCGTGAAGTAAATTTGTACAATTTTTAGTAAAGTAAAATGTTTTCGGCAATGTGTCCACTGAGTGCATTATTTGTACTCAGCCCTGCATATTTGTTTTTAAATGTGCAGGTTTAGCAGGTGATGAAACAGAGCGGGAGTTGAGCGGAACATTTTGTCAAGACGTATGATGTATTTTTAGTTCACCTTGAGAATGCATCTTCACATGCATGTCTCACACGTATTTCCGCTGTCGACCTCTTGAGACTCTGTTATCTTTTTTGTTACTATGTAAAAGTTACTGTTGGTTGAACCCTTGAAACCTTCTATATATATATTTGCTATTTTGCTCCGTCGTGATTCTCGTTTCTGTTCGAAACATCTATATTTCTTCATAGATGAAATGAGTTGAAAACCTTATTCTTTTCATATTCACTTAACCGAACCCGAGTCACGGTCCGGTAAGGATAAGCCAAACCGGGCTGTGACAGAGTGGTATCGAGCAGTTCGTTTGCTTTGAACCAAAAATATCCTTCTATCCAAAGTCTAGCTTGAATCACTATACCTTCTATGAAACAGTCATCACCGCTCAATTCCTGTTCATCACGCTCAACCAGCAAGGAAAAGTAGTTTCTGACAAGTAAAAGGTACGGTTTTAAAAGCTTTGAAAGTTATGTACAGTTTTGAGAAAGTATTTGTGAAAAATGTTTTTAAAGTGGACATGCCGTTGAAAAGTAAACAGCTTTGAATTTTGATAATTCATTGATTAGACAACAAGTGGGTTGTCTGAAGAAGTATAAAAGCTCATACCCGATTGGTATGTGATCATTTTGATGAAAATGAAAGAAATTAAAGCTTATACCCAGGGGGTATATGAGTACTGATGATGGACATATATAGAGTTATATGTCAGTAAAGTATGTATATGAAACAAAGATGAATTGTGAAATTGTTTTGATTTTCAAAAGAACGTAGATGAACTCTAAGTTTCACAAAGAACTTAGATTGAACGAACCCATAAGAAATTCTCTTCTATGTATAACATAGTGTTTTGATGAAACACGGGAATTTGTGGACCTAGAACACTTTTAGGTTCGATTGACGAACGTAAAATGAAAAGCTACGAAGGAATGAAGGCTTCAACGAACGAATGTCACTCGCAACGTAAGGCGTAGTTTCTTCACTTGAGATTCTATGCGATGTAATCGACTGTTGCTTACGCAAAGTAATAGATGAATTTGGGAATTAGAATGATAAGTGATAAGTACTTGAGAAATTATGTTAAATAGTGTTCACAAACTTTGTGTTTTGTGAAAGTTAAGAGATCCTTATGATTTAAGTTTTTCCCCCTTATTGCTTTTAAGTCTAAGACAGACTTACTTAGAACTATCTGTATTCAGATGGCAGGAAATGGGAATGATAAGGGAAAAAGTACGGACACGTATGTTTCTGACCTAGAACTCACAAGGGAGTATCGACTCTTCTATTACAAAATAGGCACCGATTTAGGGCAATTCATGGACGAGTTTCTACAACTATGGACGGAGGCGCATAACCATGGAGTCACGGACTTGAATGGCATCCAGCGACTCATCCATGGTTTACTCGGCTGATTGGCAAAGGTATGCGAGAGAAAGAGCAAGGAATATGTTTTCTACAAAGAAAACTCGAGAGATTACGCGGTTACCGTAGTTTATCACCACTCGGATACACATACAACGTGTATGGAGAAGCACCAATGGAACCGACCTTTTCCGTGTTGGATGAACAACATGAAAAGATAAAGGAGTAGGTCAGATCGGGATATTCCATACACCGCCACGTTATGTTCCTACAGATTGCAAGAAATAGATGAAAATGGGCAATGGATGTGATCCCATCGCCCGGGGATTAGGAGAGCGACCGGTGGAGGCGAGGGCTACTACTTGGAGAAATAAGCAAACCAACACTATAAAGGACTTGATCATTCTCTAAAGGATTGGATCGTCTCATAAAGGAGGTAAAACATACTTGAGACGGAAAGTTTCCAAACAAGGAGAACGATTCTGATGAAGGACCATCCGAGGCGTAGAAAACCTAGATCTAGTAAGACTTATAAAATTAACCATGATATAGTTAGCATGTATGTGAAGTAAACGTAGTTTGGTGACATTCTGTAGTAAGTATGTTTTGTGGTATCAAAATTTTGGTGTAAATATGATATCACGCTATGTACTAAAGAAACAAATCATTATAAAACTTATATATATAGAAGTCCTCGTTGATATATTTTGGTGACACATGATATTTGCATGACTTATGAAAAGTATCTGACGTGTGATATAATGTTCTGTGAACCATAAAGAGGTTATTTGCTAAGATATTGAATTAGAAAGTAACATTTGTTTTGTTTAAAACGTTAAGAATGCTTCCTAGAAGAGAATTGGGACGTAGGAGATGAGAGGAAACTCCGGAACCGGAATTCCAACAACCACCACCGCCTCGTAAGATAGAGGCACTGTTTCTCAAGCAAAACCCGCCCACATTTAATGGGACTGGAACTCCCAGTGAAGCTGAACTTTGGGTGAGGTCGATAGAACGGATCTTCAATTTCCTGCATTGTACGAATCAGGAAAGAATTTCTTGCGTTACTTTTCAATTAACAGGATCAGCAGACTTCTGGTGGGAAACCAGAAGGAAAATTATGACTGAAGAACAGATGGAGGAATTCACTTGGGAGGATTTTAAAACGGTATTATATGATAAGTATATTCCCAAGAGTTATAGAAAGAAACAGGAAAACGAATTCTTCAGTCTCAAACAAGGGGATAAGTCGGTAACATAATATGATCGGATATTCTGTGACATGTCAAGGTTTGCTCAAAATTTGGTAGATACCGACGAAAAAATGGCTGATAAGTTTAGATCCGGACTAAGGCCTGAGATTAGAATATCTCTTGCCAGCCACGGAGCAATGACCTATACCGAGGCCTTGGAAAGGGCTTTGGATATAGAGGAAGCATTCTTTGGAGGACAAACCATTTGTAGTCCAAACAGACAAAGGAAAGAAAGTGGGAAGATAACCCTAAAGGAAATTACTACGGCCAGGCGAGAAGGAAGCCATGGCCAAATAATCAAAGGCCCCAATGGACCCAAGGGCAAGGGCAAGGTCGTCCAACGACTTTTGGACAAGGCAGAAACGACCAGCAACAATTGACAAGCCCTCAATGCCCACGATGCCGTAAGTATCACTCTGGCACTTGTCTAGCCGGGCGTTTTAACTGTTTTAGGTGTGGACAGCAAGGACATTTTGCGAATAACTGTCCACAACAAGAACAAGCGATAATAGATAAACCTAACCCGCCACGACAAGCCCAACCGCAAAAGGCAACGCAACAGTCACGTCAACCAAGGGCTTTTGCTCTCAACCAACAAACTGAAGATGACCAGAACAACCCGACAGGTACGAATACACTTTTAATGTACTTGTGATTATATTATTGCAAGACCACGATATTATACGCGAGTATTTTAGAACTTAGCACGAAACGAGATGAAGGAATACGAATCTCCTTCATCAAAGGCAGGAAGTACGACGTTAGCATAAGTTCGCTTAAACTTAGATTTGAACATAAGATTCACCGTCTATGAGAATCGATAGTTAAGTAGATACGAATGAAAGATAAGATCAAACGACGAATAAATGGGTACAAGGTACCAACGTCGGAATGGAAAATGCAATATGGAGAAGGAGAAGAGAACGTTGTGAGAATACGTAAATTTCGAGGACCAAATTTCTTTAAGGGGGGTAGAATGTAATACCCCGAATTTTTGGGCTTAAAAGTTTTGAAAATAAAAAAGGAACAGTACGATAGAAACAAGTATGAAAGTGAACGTCGGTAATTGTCGATTTTGAATAAATCGAAATTTATCTTGAAATTTTGAATGAAATAAATTTTTAAATATGTTTTTAAGTATATTTAGGATATTATTTGCACTAAGGAAGAAAAAGAAATATTTTTCCTTATTTAATAGTGATTTTCGAAAATTTAAAGTATAAGGAATTAATTTGTGATTTATTATGTGATCACTTGATTTTATGTGAGAAGTTGTCATGTTTATCTTGTAGTATATGATAAGATAATTATCTTGTACACCCAAGCATGAGGTGGATGTGATAAGGATGGAAAATGACATTTTTAAGATAAGATTTGCTATGATATTTTCATAAAAGATAAGATAAGGTCATGATTAATTAAGAGATAATGTTTATCTCTTAGAAATGTGTAGAAATGTGTAGAATATCATAGGAGATAATATTTTAAATATTAGTTGCATGATTTTCGAAATTTGAGTATTATTTTATGTGGATTTCAAAAATTACAATTTTTATGTGATAAATGTATTAAATAATTTATTTAATTATATGCTTGATAAATATCATGATTCTAGATCAATCTTATCTCCTAGAAATTATAAAAATTTCGAAATAAATAAAATAGGGTGAGAATGGAATTTTATGAAAATTAAATCCTAGAAAACCCTAGTTTTCGAATAAATTGGGAAATTGCTTAGAAAGGTTCCAAAAATTTATTTTATGATATAATATCATTATATTTATGTAATTACTCATGAAAATAATATTGGTTACAAAAAGAATAATAGTTTGATAATTTATTCTTAGTTTGGAATTATCTGCCGATAACTTTACTATAGTACATAGAAATGACCTAAACTAATTTTCCTATGATTTATTCTATCACTACAAGAATTTTGGTTATAGACCACGGGGAATCCCGTGGTCTATTCTAAAACCCCGTGGTCTATCAAGGTATGGTCTATTAGGGTGGGATATGACCAGGGAATCCCCCGTTCATCACAATATAGACAACGGGTAAATCCCCGTGGTCTATCATGTTATAGACAATGGGTAAATCCCCGTGGTTAAACCCCGTTGTCTATTGTGTTTTAGACCACGCGGACATCCCCGTTGTCTATATATTAATAGACAACGAAGAGAAGCCCGTTATCTATTGATCAGTCAACGAAATAAATTTATTTATTTATTATATAATTCAAAATACCTGTTTCTGCCATTAAAAAATAATAATACAAAATAGATATAAAATATATATTTTCTCATAAATAGATAAATCAAGATACAATACATAAACGTTATATACTGAAAAAATTCCCAATCAACAATTGTAGCACAACAAATATTGTCTACCTAGCTAATTAAATTCGTCCACAAAACATCAATTTCACCATCTTGAACCTTTCATTTCACCATCTCTGCTCCAACATCCTCTCCATCTACATGATCAAAATAAGATGCAATATGTGAGAAATAAAATTTAGTACCTCAAAAATATTCAATTCAATAAAGGTATCAAACTTACCATCATCAACAACCATAGAATCGCCGACTAACTCGCCCACTCTCTATCTGGACTTCATCGATTTCTTTTTCGAGTAAAAGCCTTGGAAAACTATTAAATAAACAAAATAGACATATTTCATTACTAAAAATATTAAAGAATAATTATTTAGAAAACATCATCCCAAGGAAAAACATTAATTCTTTCCTGAATGCAGCACTTACCAAACTAATTTGTTGGTAACTTCTGAGAGAAATAGTATAGAATAGTTTTACAGGTTCGTTTGAGAAAAGCCATAATATATCAAACTAATATTTGAGAATTAAAATTGAAGTTATTTGCTATCACCTTTCCAGAGATGAAACGAATTCCTTTCTCAGGATAATCAGCTTCATAAGTTTCACCAAGTAGAGGATTAAAGGGTTTGCAGTGACGGCCTTCTGATGAAGCATATCCCGATACAGCAAAAGCAGCAACATTCAAAATTCTCATATAAGACTATTTCCCTGGAATAAAAATGTCATACTTTATCAATATATCAGGTGTAATTTAAGCTTTGCAGGCCAATTCAAACAGAAGTTAAGCATACTTTTCATGGAAAACATGAGTTAATCCTCTTTCAATTATAATGCATTCAAGAGGTTTGCAAGGCAAAACTTTATAAGCAAGAGCCAAACAAAGTATTTTTCAGAAATTTGACTAAGTTCCCTTAAAAAAAGCAGAAGAGATTGTCGAGAAGTGTGGTTGGAAAGCTGGAGAATGGAACATTGATATGCCAAAAAAAAGAAAAAAAGAAAAGAAAAAGAGCACAGATAAGTTCTAGATAAAGAATCTTAGACTATTAAAGGCAAACATTTTCCAACCAAAACAGAAACAAAATAATAAGCAGCAGCTAAAGAAACTAACAGAAAAACTCTCTTCACACTAACAATTATAAACTGTATTTTGTGATTAAATTATGAGGTCAAAGGGGCAAGTTCAGATCTTTATCATGACATAACTAGAAGTTGGTATTGAAATAGTAACTGAAATAGACATGACAAGATCAGAAGGCATCAGGGGATATTAAGAATAGAATCTATATGCATCTTTTGAAGTTAATACGTTGAAGAAAATGGATCATACCGCTTTCCCATGTTCATACGCCTGATCCAAAAGATGAGAATACTCCAGATCCTCGAAACACTTTTGCAGCGACGATATTGGTTCGTTAAAATATACAGGGAGGCAAACCCGTGTCAAATCTTTGCCAATGTTATCCTTAATCATAGACCACAGACTAACACCTTTCTCCTTCTCAATCGGATCGGGTAACTTCTTCCTTCTCTCAACTTTTGGATATCTAGGACTAGGATCAATTACATTCTCCTCTCCATCTGCCTCGCACACATTCTCAGTTTGATTTCCTAAACTCATGCAACCATCCATCTGATCTACATCTTTTGACAGAACTCGATGTAGGCTCAGTAAAATATTCATTTGTGTCAAAGAAGTGAACTTCCTCCTCATCCGATGCTTCGTCAAGATCTTGCTTTTCAACATCATCTGAAGATTCAGTAGTGCTCCACTCTGTAACCAAGAACAACATCAAGGACATTTCAAAACATAGTATAATGTTCGAGTTAGCAGTCGAACATATGTCGTATGATCGATCTTAATTTCGTAAGGGAAATAAATGCACGCAATAACACGAGGGATTTCGTGGTTCGATCTATGAATAAGATCTCGCCCACGGGAGAGAGAGAGTATGTGTATTGAGGTGTAGAGAGGCGATTACAAAGAGTAGATGATCAGTGATTGATCTAGAGTAGATGATTGTCGCCCTCTCTTCTCTAATCTAGCCTCTGTTATACATATTCATGAAGTTGAGTTCGACTCGACCGATTCAAGTTGAGTTCGACTCGACTACGATGCCAAGTTGAGTTCGACTCGATTACGATTCCAAGTTGAGTTCGACTCGACTGCGATTCCAAGTTGAGTTCGACTCGACTCGATGCGAAGTTGAGTTCGACTCGACTACGATTCGAGTTGAGTTCGACTCGACTCACGATTCAGTTGAGTTCCACTCGACTCACGATGCGAGTTGAGTTCGACTCTAACTACGATTCAAGTTGAGTTCGACTCGACTCGATTCAAGTTGAGTTCCACTCGACTACGATTCAAGTCTTCTCATAAGGATTCTTTTAGATATGCATCCGAATCTTCTCGTCTCCAATTGCGATTAGAGTTGTAGTTGATCGAGAGTCTTCTTGGGCGAACTCATGGGCCGAGCTTAATGTCGGGCCCATTTATATTGGACCTAATCTTGGGCACAGTGGTTGGGCGTATCCTATCATCGTGATTACGTGCTTAATGGATCATACATTTTGTATATGAGCAGAGGAGGTCAATTAACTATTCCTTCAAGAATACCAAAAATCTTGAATATAAAACTCACTCAAGATATAAGAATGTCGAGTCTCAAAACATTTCTTAAGCAGTATACATCGAGTGCTTGAGAATGTAAAATAAGTATCCTTCCATATATGTGACAATGAAGTGCAGAAATAGATCTATATAATATTGACAAAGGCATGCATACTGTTATATTATGCAAAACTTGATTGAGTGTGACTTTATCAACCGACAATTCAATTAGTTAAGGAATTTCGTATGCATCTTCCAAATTATTTAGGACAAAGAAACCTTTTCTATCATTCCATGTCGGCAGATTCATTTACAAATATGGATACATTAATGCAAGTGAATAACAAATTGAAAGCAATTAGTTCAACTCATAATTGAAGTCACTTCACCAAAGAAAGATTCTAACAACAATCAAGAGTTTCTCATTTTTTATATAACCCCACGTAAGCAAATCTATATGTTCTCTGATAGGATACGGCCCAACTACTAGGCCCAAGCATTAGGTCCAATATAAATGGGCCCGACATTAAGCTCGGCCCATGTGAGTTCGCCCAAGAAGACTCTCGATCAACTACAACTCTAATCGCAATTGGAGCGTAGAAGATTCGGATGCATATCTAAAAGAATCCTTATGAGAGAAGACTTGGAATCAGAGTCAGAGTGGAACTCAACTTGGAATCAGAGTCAGAGTCGAACTCAACTTGGAATCAGAGTTAGAGTCGAACTCGACTTGGCATCAGTCGGTGGAACTCAACTTGGAATCAGAGTCAGAGTCGAACTCAACTTGGAATCAGAGTCAGAGTCGAACTCAACTTGGCATCAGAGTCAGAGTCGAACTCAACTTGGAATCAGAGTCAGAGTCGAACTCAACTTGGAATCAGAATCAGAGTCGAACTCAACTTGGCATCAGAGTCAGAGTCGAACTCAACTTGGAATCAGAGTCAGAGTCGAACTCAACTTCATGAATATGTATAAATAGAGGCTAGATTAGAGAAGAGAGGGAGAGCGACAATCATCTACTCTTAGATCAATCACTTGATCATCTACTCTCTTTGTAATCGCTCCTCTTACACTCTCAATACACATACTCTCTCTCTCCCCGTGGACGTAGATCTTATTCATAGATCGAACCACGTAAATCCCTGGTGTTATTGCGTGCATTTATTTCCCTTACGAAATTAAGATCGATCACTGGCGCCGTCTGTGGGAAACGAAATTTTGTGCTTTCGATCAACCACCGTTTACAGGGAAATAATCATGACCAGGTACACCAGAAGTCATACATCCAGAATCGTCGCCGGCAACGACAACGCTGACGGCGATAGGGCACGCCGAGCTCAGCTCGGGAAGTGCTATGTCAGCCTCGACGAGCACGGGCACCCCGCCTGCGGGAGGCGGGATAACATAGCGAAGGAGATCACAAAGAACGACCAGGAGAACCTCCCGCCCGCAGTGAACCTCGACGAGCCCCGTCAAGGCGTCGGAGCTGTGGCGCATAGCGGAGCGGTTCGCCAAGCGCAGCCAAGCGGACGGGAAAAAGCGTGGCGATGATCGAGAGAACCGAGGCGGTAATCCGGAGAAACCAAGAGAGAGAGATCTCGCCTACATTAGAAGCTCGATGCGAGCAACAAGTAGCTTCAGTATTATAACCAAAGATGTCAAATCCGACAATTCCAAGTAGGCGACCTCATCTTTTGATTTATTTGCTCCGTGTGCTTGCATATTTCATTTGTCATTTATGCATGCTACCTCTTCCCATCATACTATACCCCCTACGGAGGATGAACGATACCCTCTTCGGAGGACGAACTATACCCTCTTTGGAGGATGAACTATACCCTCTAAGGAGGACGAATTCCCTCGACGGAGGTCAGATTACATTCGTTTCATACGAATGTAAATTTAAACGCGCGCATGCCTACATACGAGATCAGACTACCTTCGTTTATTTCGAAGCGTTCTCTCTATGTAGATGAAGGGGACCACCCCTCCCGACGACCTCGGCAAAAAACAGGAACCATGCCTACATACGAGATCAGACTACCTTCGTTTATTTCGAAGCGTTCTCTCTATGTAGATGAAGGGGACCACCCCTCCCGACGACCTCGGCAAAAAACAGGAACCATGCCTACATACGAGATCAGATTACCTTCGTTTATTTCGAAGCGTTCTCTCTATGTAGATGAAGGGGACCACCCCTCCCGACGACCTCGGCAAAAAACAGGAACCATGCCTACATACGAGATCAGACTACCTTCGTTTCTTTCGAAGCGTTCTCTCTATGTAGATGAAGGGGACCACCCCTCCCGATAACCTCGGCAAAAAACAGGAACCATGCCTACATACGAGATCAGACTACCTTCGTTTCTTTCGAAGCGTTCTCTCTATGTAGATGAAGGGGACCACCCCTCCCGATAACCTCGGCAAAAAACAGGAACCCATACCTTCGTGCGAGCAGATACGCCCGTTTATTTCAAGACGGATACTCTCACGAGGACGAACTACCTTCAGACGAGCGGATACCTTCGTTTATATCGAAGACGGATACTCTCACGAGGGCGAACTACCTTCGTGCGAGCGGATACCTTCGCTTATATCGAAGATGATACTCTACGAGGACGAACTACCTTCAGATGCGAGCGGATACCTTCGTTTATTTGAAGACGGATACTCTCTACGAGGGCGAACTACCTTCGTGCGAGCGGATACCGTTTATATCGAAGACGGATACTCTACGAGGACGAACTACCTTCGTGCGAGAGCGGATACCGTTTATTTCAAGACGGATACTCTCACGAGGACGAACTATCTTCGTGCGAGCGGATACCTTCGTTTATATCGAAGCGGATACTCTCGAGGGCGAACTACCACCGTGACGAGCGGATACCTTCGTTTATATCGAAGACGGATACTCTCACGAGGGCGAACTACCGCCGTGCGAGCGGATACTGCTCGTTTATATCGAAGACGGATACTCTCACGAGGACGAACTACCGCCGTGCGAGCGGATACCTTCGTTTATATCAAGACGGATACTCTCACGAGACGAACTACCTTCGTGCGAGCGGATACCTTCGTTTATATCGAAGACGGATACTCTCACGAGGACGAACTACCGCCGTGCGAGCGGATACCTTCGCGTTTATATCGAAGGCGGATACTCTCTACGAGGGCGAACTACCTTCGTATGAGCGGATACCTTCATTTAGAAGACGGATACTCTACGAGGATGAATTACCTTCGTTTATCGAGGACGAGCTACCTTCGCCTCGGCCTTCCGCAGCCGACCTCGCCTCGGCCCTTCATCTTCTCGGCCTCCCGACACGACCGTCTTCATCTCGGCCTCCGCAGCCGACCTTGGCCTTCGCCTTCACCTCGGCCTCCGCGGGCCGACCTTCGCCTCCGCCCGGTCCTCCAGCGGTGACCACGGCCGTCGTCGTCTCCGCCTCCGCCTTCCGCAGTCGACCTCGGCCTTAACCGACCTTGCCTTGGCCGTCGTCGAACTCCGGCCTCTTCCCGCCGCATCCCGAGCCTTCACCTCGGCCTCGACCTCGACACTAAATTACATATTCGACTTGGTGGGGTGAAGCCGGCGTACAACTTTGGCACAACGCCCGGAAGGTGAAGCGGCGGCGCACAACTTTGGCTGCAGCGCCCGGAAGGTGAAGCGGCGGCGTACAACTTGGCACAGCGCCTCGGAAGGTGAAGCGGCGGCGTACAACACAACTGCACCTCGGCAAGGTGGCGACGCCGACAAGTGAAGCGGTCGAAGACCCGGCTTAACGCCTCGGCGGTGAAGCGGTTAGAAGACCTCGGCTTAACGCCCGACAAGTGAAGCGGTCGAAGACCCCGCGCTAACGCGCCGACAGTGAAGCGGTTAGAAGACCTCGACAACGCCCGTCGGTGAAGTCGATCGAAGACCTCGGCATAGCGCCTCGGCGGTGAAGCCGGTCGGAAGACCTCGACTTAACGCCCGGTAGGTGAAGTCGATCGAAGACCTCGGCATAACGCCTCATCGGTGAAGCTAGTCAAGACATCGCTTAGCGCCTCGTCGGTGAAGTCGATCGAAGACCTCGGCATAACGCCTCGTCGGTGAAGCCGGTCAAAGACTTGGCATAACGCCCGTCGGTGAAGCCGGTCAAAGACCTCGGCATAACGCCTCGGCGGTGGAAAGCCAGACCTAGGTATAGCGCCCGTCGGTGAAGTTACTCAAAGACCTCGGCATAACGCCTCGTCGGTGAAGCGGCCGAAGTTAAATATTCGACTTCTGAAGGCGACGCGTATTCGACTTCGCCAATTGGAGCCGGCGACATCGACCGGCGTAACGCCTCGGCGGGTGAAGCAGCGACATTCAACTTCGGCGATCAGACGCTGGCCCACCTCGCGCAGACTACAATTCCGACGGGCGGCGTCAACCACCGCTCCCTCCATCACGACCTCACTTCTCGTCTTTTGGGGGATATGATGAGATCGCCCAACTACTAGGCCCAAGCATTAGGTCCAATATAAATGGGCCCGACATTAAGCTCGGCCCGTGTGAGTTCGCCCGAAGACTCCTCGATCAACTACAACTCTAATCGCAATTGGAGCGTAGAAGATTGGGATGCATATCTAAAGAATCCTTATGAGAAGACTTGGAATCGAGTCAGAGTGGAACTCAACTTGGAATCAGAGTCAGAGTCGAACTCAACTTGGAATCAGAGTTAGAGTCGAACTCAACTTGGCATCAGAGTCAGAGTGGAACTCAACTTGGAATCAGAGTCAGAGTCGAACTCAACTTGGAATCAGTCAGAGTCGAACTCAACTTGGCATCAGAGTCAGAGTCGAACTCAACTTGGAATCGGTCGAGTCGAACTCAACTTGGAATCAGAATCAGAGTCGAACTCAACTTGGCATCAGAGTCAGAGTCGAACTCAACTTGGAATCAGAGTCAGAGTCGAACTCAACTTCATGAATATGTATAAATAGAGGCTAGATTAGAGAAGAGAGGAGGCGACAATCATCTACTCTTAGATCAATCACTTGATCATCTACTCTTTGTAATCGCCTCTTACACTCTCAATACACATACTCTCTCTCCCCGTGGACGTAGATCTATTCATAGATCGAACCACGTAAATCCACAGTGTTATTGCGTGCATTTATTTCCCTTACGAAATTAAGATCGATCATTCTCTAATCGCTATACTTCATATAACTCTTGTTTAGTGTTTAACAAAGTTTACGATAAATTATTAGCGCAAATTATTCTCTGCTTGTATTATCTAATATTGGAGAGAAGGCAAAAGTACCCTCGAAAGGATTTCCAAGGTGTAATCGAAATACAAACATATACATAAATTGGTATCATCTCGTAACCCAAGGAGAGTGGAAAGTGATGAGAAATGTCTATACCACTATATTTTCGCGGGCGATTTACGTATTCGTGCTTCATCAATTGATATTCACCATCATTAATCCCAGGAGGCTTCACTTCAATAAAAGTGGTGGTGAAACAAGGAGGAGGAGGTGCTGCGGTGGTGAAGGCGAAGGAGAGATGGTGGCGGTGGTGGTGGAAGAAGGAGAGGAAGTCGGCGGCGATGGCGGTGGCGAGAGAGAGGTCGGCGGTGGCGGTGGCGAGAGAGGAGGTCGGAGATCGCAGAAAGGTGAAAGGAGAATGGACGGCGGCGGGGAAGGGGGTTGAAGGAGAGGGCGGCGGAAGAAACAAGGGAGGGAGAAACAAAGGGAAAAAAGAGAGGAGGTTGGGTTACGGGGAGGTGCGAGAGTTTGAGAGTGAGAAAGAGTTTTTTTTCTTTTCTTTCATTTCTTTTGTGGCTAATGAGGCGATAGACCACGCGGTTAATGACCGTGGTATTTAATCAACACGAAAGAAAGACGACATGGGTTAAAGCCCGTTGTCTATGAAATTTTATGCTAATAGACCACGCGGAATGAACCCGTGGTCTATAATATGAAAACCACGCTAATAGACCACGCGGTTCTCTAGCCCGTGGTCTATAACCGTTTAAAAATATGGTTATAGACCACGCGTTTCACCACCCACGTTGTCTATGTCATAATAGACCACTTTAGTACTAATGTGCGTGGTCTATGACGTGTGGTCTATGAGAAAAATTCTTGTAGTGTATCATCTTAGATTATTATTATGTCATATAGTTATTAATTGGAGAAAAATAAAATATTTGGCATATTATTTTAATAAGTGCCGAAAACTATGAATATTAGGTGTGAAAATGATGAAAAATATCATGCTTTAATTAATGAGGAGGTATGAGTTGTATCTTATCCTATAATAGGTGTAAAGTAGTAGTAGTAGTATCTGATTTGAACAAGTAACCCATGGCTCACACATAGAGAGGTCGAAAATATCACAATTTTATGTGATTAAAATTGTTTTACACCATGTGATGAATGTGTGGAGATAAGATAAGATCTTATCATGTATTAGGTGTAAAGTGGTGTTAGTTATCAAATTGAACAAGTAAACCTAAGGTTGGACACTAGTAAGGCGACACACACACATAAATAACTATGTGATAAACTTTATACTATGTGATAAGGATTATCCAACGATTTATTAAGTGATAAGATGACCTAGGAATGAGTTGTAAAGATAAGATAAGATTTTGTCTCCTTATACAAGTGGGGACCGAAAATTTAATGAAGGATCACAAGTGTGCACTAGATATTTTAAGTGTAATAATTATAATGCAACTTGCATATGCCTATAAATACCACATGAGGCTCTTCATTCTCATTCACAAGACATAGTGACCGAAAATAGTATAGAGAAAAAGAGAGAGTGTTCACCTTGTTCAAACCCAAACTTAGAGAGAATAAACGTTCACCGATCAATTCTACTCCGATTAAGAGGTTAGATTTCTTACAAGCTTCGTATATACGTTAGAATTTATGTTGTAAGCTTAGTTATTATGTGTGTTTCTCGAAAATCATGAGACTTGTGCCAATATGTTTAGATATTGTATTTATATGATGTTATTAAGCATATAGTATAATTATATCACAAAACCAAGCATGATATTAAATTTTATATATTGACCGAAAACTTTAGGGAATGATATGTTGACGATTATGATTTTAATTGTTGATTTGAGCATAGAATCATGATCTAGGGTATTAATTATGCTTCAAAAATTATAGAACATGATATTATGTTGAGATATAATCCATGTTTGAGTGTTATCATAACATATTGAAAGTGTAGAATCATAATATAGTATTGTATGAATTTATTGGATTTGTTAAAAATTTATTGGACCTAAGTCCAAATTTTCAAAAGTGACTTAGGAGGATTAAATTCAATAGTTCACAATAAATAAAAATTATGTTATAATAAGGATGCTTATAGATGAGTATGTGTTATGTGATTTTATTGGAATTTTTGGAAATTATTTGCTTAGTTTAATTAGGGTTTTCAAAAACTATAGGTTATAAGTATTAATGTTATAAATTTATTTTATGAGATATAATTGCATAATATGATCCAAAATGATGTTTTAAACATATTATGATTTTATGGGAATTTTTAGAACAAGAATTGCACATAAAATAATAGAATTACATAAAAAGGAATTAAAAAGTCAAAATGTTGACTTTAGTCAAAATTGTTGACTAAATGTTGACCAAGTCAAAATCGTTGACCAAAAACGTTGACCAAGGTCAAAACGCACGAAATTCAATAATACGCGATCTATGTGACGTAGTACGTTTAGTAACAATGTAACTTACGTTACGTAAATACATTAAACGCGTCATTATATACTAAAGAGACGAATATCTCTTAAATGATGAGCGATGTCATAATCGACATCATTTTATTTAGGAAACATCAAAATAAGTTCGACGTTAGTCTTATTTGATGCATATGACGTTATAGACGATGTTCGTCTCTATCGAAAGGTATAACGATGTACTAAACCTCGTTTCTCACATTGAAAAAGGGTCCTTTCGAGAGTAGAGAGAAGACGTCAATTAATTACTAGTGACGTAGAACTTTAAGTTCCCGAGGTGGGCTTTCTTATCAAAACCATTTCTGAGCTTTCTTGAAAAATCATTTACTTTCTTGTTTTTACGCAAATGATAAAGTACGATATTATGCGCCAAAAATGTTTTATGTTTTGTATATATCCATTCGGGTTGCACGGGCAACAGAAAAATATTACGAATTCGGATCCTAAGTTGGAGGTGAAGGGGAATCCTTGATAAACGCGCATTTTACACGTTTATTGTTGATATTAAAGATGAGTTTAGATCATTTAATGTGCGTTTACGTATCGATTCTTAATGTTTTATCTATTTTAGAAGATCATCGCTCTTGGGTGTTCTTTTGGTGTTGTGTAGGTCCATATGTTGAAAATTCAAGCAAGGAACGAAGCACGAGCCAAAACGCACAACCGCCTTGTTTTATCGACCGACTAGCGGTCGCTAGCTGACCGCTAGGCAACCCGCGAGAACCAAGCGAGGCGCGATCGCGACCTCGCTTGCGGCGAGACCAGCGCCGAGAAAGTCATCAGACGATTTCGCGGCCATGGCTAGCGACCGCTAGCGGTCGCGAGGAAACCATGCGAGCGAAGGAGGCGACCGCGAACGAAGATTATGCGCACGAGACATACCTCGCGGTCGACCTATCGACCGCGAGGAGTGATCGCGAGAACGAGCGGTAGAAGGAAAAATTAGGGTTTGGGGTGTGCCTATATATATGGCAATACCCCTCTCGCGCCCCCAACTTCGCACACACGTTCCAGAACCTCTTTTATTCAGTTTTTCATCAGTTTTTCATATTTTTTAGCTTTAGCTTCCATCTAATTTCATTCTAGAGTTTAGTTGAGTATTGTTCTTCGTTAATAATACGTTTTGTCTACGATCCGGAACGTTTTCGTCCGGACAATCTTTGCAAATTTCCGTTCTTCTCTGAGGTTGGGATTCAAGCCCAACGATTGTTCATCAGACGCTTCAATACGGGTTTCATTTATATAATTTCTATTTTTATGGTTAAATCGTATTTTATTCCGTTTATTATGTCTGGCTAGATTTCCGTTCTAATCCTAGGGTTTGCATGATCCGATCCTATATGTTGTGATTCCTATTATCGCTATTTACCTTCCAGACATTGATTCATGATTCTTGGTGCTTATTTACATGTGTTAATTTCTGATCAATCTTGATGCATATCTAGTTGTCGGTTAATTACGTAATTGTATTAATTGTCAATCGATCTTGAATGCATGATACGAATAAGCCTTGAGTCGTAGCTGACATAGGATATTCGTAGGAAGCATATTCTTTGTGATCTGTTTGGAGTTTCTTGTTTTTCACCTAGAGACATAACAAATAATAGGGAAAACTAGTAATCTCTGTACCGCTATTGTCGTATAATGAAGTTGTCGGTTATATATGTGATCTTCCATCTTATGCGGATTAAAATTGGTTAATAGGAGCAGGATAAACATACGTTGTGGATAGGATTAATGCATCCCTCGGGTTAGTCGTCCTTATCTATTTTTACCATCCGAGTGTTTATTGCTTTATTTTATTTTCTGCTTTGTTACCTCTGCTTTGGATTAAATTCCGAAGCCCTAAAATCTTACCAAACCATATATGTTGCTTGGATAATGATGAATTCTTGTTGAGTTAGCTTTTGTGTTTTCGCATTACAATCCCTGTGGATACGATACTCTGCTTACCTTCTATATACACCTTTTACGTGTGAAAAAGAGAGCGATCAAATTTTGGTGCCGTTGCCGGGGATTGTTAAGATCATATAGGAATAACTTGACAATTTGGAATTATTAATTCAAGTTGTACTTTTATTTTTATTTTTATTTCTTGCCAATCTGATTTCCTTCTTTTTCTCCAGGTAGTTTATGTTCACAAGGTCCCGAGGACCTCCTGAACTACACTTTGATCCGGAAATCGAAAATTCACAAAGGAGAAGGAGACGGGCAAGAAGAAAGGAAGCAATGGCAGCAAATCAGAACAATCAGAACAACGGGGGCGTTCCTCCCGAAGTAGCTGCACGCCTGTTAGCAGATTTTACAGAAATGCAGCGCCAATTGGCGACCATGGGACTCGTTGTCCCTGCTCCGGAGGCAAGACCGCTGAACTATATGTACAGACCTCCTACTGAGCAATTTCAAGGAGGCGGATGGGGCCCGAGTAACGCTAACAACTTTGGTCAAGCCGCCCTAATCAGCATGGTTCAAGGGGAACAGTTCGGAGGAGGAGTCACAGAGGATCCGAATGCCCATCTCGAGACCTATCTCGACATTTGTGACACCATCAAACAGAATGGGGTGCCACAAGACACAATCCGGATGCGCATGTTCGGATTTTCTTTGCGCAATCAAGCAAAAGACTGGTTCAAGACCTTAGATCGCACTGGTATCAACAGTTGGGCGACTCTGTGTGAAAAATTTCTCTCGAAGTACTTTCCACCGGCTAAAGCACAGAAGATCATAGCCGAGATTTCCCACTTCTCTCAGTTAGGAGATGAATCTTTATTCGAGTCGTGGGAAAGATTCAGGGGCCTATTGAGAAGGTGCCCACAACATGGATTTTCGAGGGCGGAGTTACGGTTTCTGATGGTGACACCTCACACAAGGAGTATTGTTGAGGTATCGTGGGGGCTGCCTATTGAGCATGGCGTAGAGGCGAGGCCGGCCGCATCATAGAGAGATGGCGGCCAATAGTTATCGATGGCCGATGGAGAGGACATCGGTGGTGAAGGCACTCTTGTTGAAAGTGATTGATACGATAATATTATGGGCGATTCACCTGTTGAGAAGCCAATTTGAGAAAGAAAGGAAAGGAAGGGGTGGCTCGGATAAATCTGCGAGTCGATATGAATGAGGCCGAGGGCGTGAATTACATCAATCGGAGGAACAACCGTCTGGGGAATCCGCGACAATCCAAACAATGTAAATCACCCAAATTTCGTGACGCCAACCCCAATAATTTTCAACAGACCTCGCCGGGTTTCTCGATTCGAATGGAGTGATTCAAGAGACGAAGAAGTCGAGTCTAGAGGACATGATGCGCAGTTGGTTGTAAGCAACCAACAATTGGCAACGAACGTAATTCGTTTATAAGCAACACCGGGCAGAAGATTAATCATTTGGAGTCCTTTGTGACGGCTATGGGAAAGCATATGAAGATGATGGAGAATCAAATAAGTCGGATAGCCGCCACGCAATGAGAATGGGCGACACAAGTCGGGCCAATTTCCGAGTAATCTGGAGGTAAACCCAAAAATCACCGTAATGCCATTCAATTGAGGGTGGGCGAGCCTATCAAAATCACGAGAAGGCGAGCGGTGGCGGGCAAAAGAAAGAGGATCTCGCGACCGAGCTCGATCATGAGCCCTACGCGAGGAATCTGATTTTCATGAAGGGGATGTCGCGAGCGGTCAACAGGCGCAACAAGTCAAGACGCGCCCACGGTCGATCGAGGGCCTGTGAGCGACCTAGCGGTCGCTAGTAATTCAAGCGGCGCGAAACAAGGCGTAAGCTTCGAGACGCAAACCTAGCGCCGAGAAGCGGCCGGCGCGACGCCCGCGAGCGAAGGGCGATGGCGTCCAGTTGCCTAGTGACCGCACAGCGCGTCGCGAGGCTGATCGCGAAGGGCTACCAGTGAAGAAATTTCCGACGTACGTGCCTCCAATTCCGTTTCCAAGTCGTTTAGCCAAGCCCAAATACGATGAGAAGTTGACCAGGTTCATGGAGATGTTTCAAAAGGTGCACATCAATATCCCTTTACTTGATGCACTCCGAGACATGCCGGGTTACGTGAAGTTTTTGAAAGATGCCGTTGCCAACAAAAAGAAGCTTGGGAAATTCGAGACGATAAAACATCTCAAGAGTGCGGTCTTGCATCTTGTAGAAGAAGTTGCCGCTCAGCGAGAAGGATCGAGCGGCTTCACCATAGCATGTATCATCGGAGACAGACATTCTCCAAAGTTACGTGTGATTTGGGGCAAGCATCAATCAAGTCGTTGTCCATTTTAATGATTGGAGATTGGGGAGATCAAGCCGACCACCATAGCTCTTCAGATGGCGGACACATCGGTGACTTATCCGAAAGGGATAGTGGAGGACGTGCTCGTGAAAGTTCGAGATTTCATCTTCCCAGCTGATTTCGTTGTTCTCGATATGCCGGAGGATGGAATACACCTCTTATTCTCGGGCGACCGCCTTAGCTACCGCAGAGCATCGATAGACGTGCAAGATGGAGATCTCACCTTCGAGTCAACGGCGAGGAAATGAAAATCTCTATATATGATGCTATGAAGCACTGACGAGAAGACCATGGAAGGCTGTCGAGTTATAGAGCGGTTGTCGCCCACTCACTTTCAATCACCGATCCGTGGAGTTTTGTATGCAGAACTCGATTTTCTCACCCGAGACCTTGATGAGGCGTGTGACAAGATTTTAGAGTATCTTGAGTCCATCGATGAAGTCAAGGCCCTCCCGAGAGTCGGTGCCTTATTTAGATGTGAGGAAACCGATTGGAGAGAGGGACGTGGTGAAGAAGGAAGAGACTACACCCAAGATGGAATTAAAGAGTTGCGGATCACCTTCAAGATGCCTTTCTAGGCGGCGATGAGGCGATGCCGGTGATAATATCTTGGCTTTGGCTGGATGAGGAGCACATAAACTAATGGTTGTCTTTGAAGCAAGACAAGTCTGCGATTGGGTGGACGATTTCGATATCAAGGGTCGCCCTCGATTTGCATGCACCGGATCCTATTAGAGAATGAATACAAGTCGAAGGTGCAACCTCAACGCCGACTGAATCCAACAATGCAAGAGGTCGTCAGAAAAGAAGTGTTGAAGCTCTTAGACGCAGGCATGATCTATGCCATATCCGACAGTGAGTGGGTTAGCCCAACTCAAGTGGTATCCAAGAAAGGGGGTATCACGGTGATCAGAGACGAGACAAACGAGCTTGTGGCAACAAGACTCGTGATAGGATGGCGAGTTTGCATCGACTATCGTGCTCTGAACACAGCCACGAGGAAGGACCATTTTCCCCTGCCCTTTATTGATCAGATGTTGGACAGACTAGCGGGGTATGAGTTCTATTGTTTTCTCGATGGATATTCGGGGTACAATCAGATTGCCATCGCCCCTGAAGATCAGCACAAGACGGCGTTCACGTGTCCGTATGGAGTTTTCGCCTATAGGCGAATGCCGTTTGGATTGTGCAATGCTCCAGCCACGTTCCAAAGGTGCATGATGTCCATCTTCCATGGGTTGATTGAAAATATTATGGAAGTTTTTATGGACGACTTTTCCGTGTTTGGCTCTTCGTTCGACCATTGTCTCCATAATTTGTCACAAGTCTTTGCAAAGATGTGAGGAGACAAATCTTGTTCTCAATTGGGAGAAGTGCCATTTCATGGTGAAAGAAGGTATCGTGCTTGGTCACAAAGTCTCGGCCAAAGGTTTGGAAGTGGATCGAGCAAAGATAGTAGCTATCGAGAAACTACCTCCGCCCACAAATGTCAAATCAGTGAGGAGTTTTCTCGGTCATGCGGGCTTTTATAGAAGGTTCATCAAGGATTTCTCGGCGATCACGAAGCCACTGTGCGGACTGCTCGAGAAAGATACCAAGTTTGTGTTCACAAATGAGTGTTTGGAGGCGTTCGAGAAATTGAAGTTAGCCCTGATCTCGACTCCAGTTTTGGTATCACCGGATTGGAGTCAACCGTTCGAGCTGATGTGTGATGCGAGTGATTGGGCAGTGGGAGCTGTGTTGGGGCAGAAACGAGATAAACTTTTCCGAGTCATTTATTATGCAAGTAAGACTCTTGACTCTGCTCAAATGAACTACACCACCACCGAGAAGGAATTACTTGTTGTGGTCTATGCTTTTGATAAGTTTAGACCTTATTTGGTGGGCACCACACCATCGTACACCGACCATGCCGTCATTCGTCATCTGTTCGCCAAGAAAGATTCAAAGCCCAGATTGGTGAGATGGATACTCCTTCTTCAAGAGTTCGACATGGAAATTAAAGATAGAAAGGGCTGCGAAAATATGGTTGCCGACCACTTGTCGCGATTGTAGAAGCCAGTCGAAGGAGAGGATAAGAAGATTGGGATCAAGGAGAACTTCGATTTGACGAGCACATATTGAGCGTCATTGATCGCACACCATGGTATGCAGATTTTGTCAATTATTTGGTGATTGGAGTTTTACCTCCATCGTGCAAAGGTCATTTGAAAAAGAAATTTCTCCACGATGTTAAGTTCTATTATTGGGACGATCCTCATCTCTACCGCCGATGTGCCGATGGTCTGATACGTCGCTGTGTTCCCCAAGGAGAATGGGAGAACATAATCCACGAGTGCCATAGTTCGTTGAATGGAGGCCATTTTGCAGCGGCAAAGATTTGCCACAGTGGATTCTATTGGCCTTCGATCTTCAAGGATTGCCAGTCTTTTATCAAGAGTTGTGATCGTTGTCAAAGAATGGGGAACGTCACTAAGAAAGACGAGATGCCACAGAAAACCATCATGGAGGTGGAACTATTTGACGTATGGGATCGACTTCATGGGTCCGTTCCCATGTCTTGTGGTTACGTACATTCTTCTTCTTTGTGGAGTACGTTTCCCGTTGGGTAGAGGCGATTCCCACTGTCACGAACGACTCCAAGGTAGTGATCAAGTTCCTCCACAAGAACATTCTGACTCGATTTGGAGTCCCGAGGGCGTTGATCAGCGATGGGGGGTCGCATTTTAATAATAAGTGGCTAGGCAACGTTCTAGCTAAATATGGTGTGAAGCATAGAGTCACCTCCCCTTACCATCCACAAGCAAACGGGCAAGCTGAGCTCGCCAACCGAGAGATCAAGCAGATTTTAGAGAAATCGGTTGTTCATCGCAAGGATTGGGCAAAGCAGTTGGATGATGCTCTTTGGGCCTACCGGACTGCTTACAAAGCTCCCATCGGGCTATCTCCATATCGGATGGTATTTGGTAAATCTTGCCATCTACCGGTTGAATTGGAGCACAAAGCATATTGGGCCACGAGGAGAATCAACATGGATTTCAAGGAGGCCGGTATGATGAGAAGTAATCAACTGTTGGAGCTTGATGAGTGGAGGAATGAAGCTTTTGAAAATTCCCGGATATACAAGGAAAGAGCTCAGAAATTCCACGATCTCCACATTCGTGCCAAAGGATTCTCGCCGGGTAATGAAGTTTTGCTTTACAATGCTCGACTCCGTCTCTTCCCGGGAAAGCTCAAGTCAAGATGGTCGGGGCCGTATATCGTTTACCGTGCACATGCCAATGGGAGTTACGAACTGCTAGACTCGGGTGGCAACATTTTTAAGGTGAACGGATAATACCTCAAATCATACTTCAAGTCACACTTCGACCGAGAAGTCAAGGTGACCAAGCTCAACGAACCATGATAAGAGGTACCGTCGAGCTAGCAACGATAATTCTAGCACTGGTTGGGAGGTAACCCAACAGTTTTACATGCTTTCTGTTTTTGTTGTTTTCATTTTTGTTTTTGTCTGTTTTTCTTTGTTTGTGTCGTGTCTCGTTGTTTTGTTAGATCCCAAAGTTTTAATAGCTTTCATTAAAAAAAAAAAAACAAGTACCTAGCGACCACCCTCGCGACCGCGAGGTGTGGTCGCGCAAAAGTGGGCAGAACGTTTTTTGGCTGAGCGACAGAACTCGCGGCCAAGCTCGCGATCGCGAGCTCGATCGCGAGATCCGTCATGACCCGCATCCTGACCCGCGCCCGCTTCGTGACCCGTGTTTTAACTCTTTTTTCCCCATTTTTGTAACCTACACGCACACACACACATTTTTCTGAAAAATAGCAGCAGCCCTTCCCCTCTCAAGCACCCAAGACACTTCTCTCTCCCAATTTTCTTGTGTTTCTCCATCAAATCCACTCAAGGTATGCTACATTTGCTCCATTCTTCATGGGTTTACGTTTCTTGAGCATGATTTGGAAGGATTTTATCCATTTATCCTATTGATGTGGGTTATTTATATTTGAGAAACTAGGGCTTATTTTGTTAGATTTGTTTGGTGTTAGAGCATGGTTAGTCCAATGTTAGGTTTATTAATGTTTATACACGTATATTGTTAGTTTAATTTGCCTACATTGTTGATTTGGGTTCAAAAATTTGAGAAATATGCTTAAAAATCGTCACTATCGTGCTCACGATCGCTTTTTGACTTCACCGGTCAGGCGAGAGAGTCCTATATCTCACGACATCTTCTGGACAAGCCATGCTTATACGCCGAGACGTTCTCAAGAGGCACCCCGGGCGTTACGTGGTCGCTTTATGATCAAAGCGGCCAATCGGTTTTCCGCCTACCCAATCCAGAGCTCACCAGTATAAGCCGCTACTTTAACGCGGATGCCAATTGGAACTTGAGCTCCCCTGCGCACTATGCATGGACGCAGCGCGTGAACGCGCAAGGCGAGGTCGAGGGCGAGCCACAGCATGAGGAGCAAGCCGAGCTGGAAGTGGCTCCCGAGACAGGCGGCATATTGCACCCGCCACCCGTTCGAGGCGATCCCGGGATTTATGATCGATTAGATCAAATAGATGGTCGTCTAAACCACATTGACGGAGGCGACCTCGATGATGGAACAACAAGAAGCCCTCTTCACCCAACACCGTGCACATCTCGAGCAACAACGTAAGATGATGGAGATGATGCAAGAATGGAATCGATGGCGCGGATTTTATCCGCCACCGAGAGTAGTGACATTCCAGGTAAGTTTTCTCCCAACTACTCTTTTACGCAAACCTTATTGCTTCCACATGTTCACAATAAGTTTGGGGGTAAACGAGTTTGGTTGGTTGAGAATCTGTTTATGTTTCGTGCTTTATTGTTAAGTTGTTATGCTTTGGGGTCTTTTGTCGTGTTTTGTTTAGTTTTTCGTTTTGTGTGCGTCGATCAACGAGTTAAGTGAAGTGTGTTAATCCATGTGGCCTATGTGATAGAAACTTTTGGTGAAATTTAATGATAGTGCATATGATATGTTAGAAAATGACGCATGAACGACTTGAGATTGCTTAGAGCTTGTTGTTTTCACCATTTGCTTATCTGTGAGACTTGAGCTTCACCGTATACATATCTTGATCTGATTTCTTTTAATTGTGTGATATCATGCATGTGATTATCTTCTAGAACTTGCCGTTTTTCTGTGTCGAGACTGCAATATGTGTTTCGAATTTGGAAAGGATAAAAGACCATCTTTGTTAACCACATATTCACCCAAACACTAACCCGATGATATATACCATTTGTCGCCTTCTTTGAGCCTTTATTAGACTTTTTCTTTCGATTAACCGGATGATAGGAGGTGAGGATGGATATGGGAATCAAAAGGGGTTGAAATTTTGATGTAGTTAAGACGAGAAAAGTTTCTTTTAGAAAAATACATCTGTGGTGAAGAATAGTACCTTTGTTGTGAATCTATAAGCTCTAGAAAAGAAAAGAAAAAAAAAATGATAAGTTCACTATGTGTGTTGAGCATAAAGGGTCTTTAATCAAAGTATAGGTACCTTCTGTGGCATAAAACGTTGATTTAGCACGTTGGGAAAGAAGAGGAAAATGGACAAAGTCCATATGCGTCGAAAAGTATAAATGGGGGTGCTTGGAATATTCTTGAATCACTTAGCCATATATTATCCTACCTTAACCAATGTGCCTACATTACAACCTATGAAAAGACCTCTTTGATCCTAATTTGACCACAATGACGCGGTGAGATATTAGAGAAACAAAGAAGCCTATGGTAAGATGTTGCATTGCATTGATCGTTGAGTGTATACCGTCCTACATTTCTTTATGAGTTGAGTGTATTCTATATTTTACACACATGCCGTTGTGAGGTTGAATTAAATGAGTTTTACCGTCAATTGTTGTTTGTGTTGAGTTGACTAACGCCGCCATGTGCACTAATGTTTTTGAGCGTTAATATGTTTCGAGGCTTAGAATGGTTATCATCTTTCTACGCTCGTTGATCTTTTCGTTGTCTCTTCTGTTTTGGTTTTGTTTGAGGACAAACAATTATTTAAGTTTGGGGGGTTTGATAAACGCGCATTTTACACGTTTATTGTTGATATTAAAGATGAGTTTAGATCATTTAATGTGCGTTTACGTAGCGATTCTTAATGTTTTATCTATTTCTAGAAGATACTGCTCTTGGGTGTTCTTTTGGTGTTGTGTAGGTCCATATGTTGAAAATTCGAAGCAAGGAACGAAGCACGAGCCAAAACGCACAACTGCCTTGTTTCTAGCGACCAGCCTAGCGATCGCTAGGCTGACCGCTAGGCAACCCGTGCGAGAACCAAGCGAGGCCGCGACCGCGACTCGCACGCCGAGCGAGACCAACACGAGAAAGTCATCAGACGATTTCTCGCGGCCATGGCTAGCGACCTCTAGCCAGGTCGCGAGGAAACCATGCGAGCGCAAGGAGGCGATCGCGAACGAAGATTATGCGCGCGAGACATACCTCGCGGTCGACCTAGCGACCGCGAGGAGTGATCGCGAGACCGAGCGGCAGAAGGAAAAATTAGGGTTTGGGGTGTGCCTATATATATGGCAACACCCCTCTCGCGCCCCCTACTTCGCACACACGTTCCAGAACCTCTTTTATTCAGTTTTTCATAAGTTTTTCATATTTTTTAGCTTTAGCTTCCATCTAATTTCATTCTAGAGTTTAGTTGAGTATTGTTCTTCGTTAATATTACGTTTTGTCTACGATCCGAAACGTTTTCGTCTGGACAATCTTTGCAAATTTCCGTTCTTCGCTGAGGTTGGGATTCAAGCCCATGGATTGTTCATCAGACGCTTCAATACGGGTTTCATTTATATAATTTCTATTTTTATGGTTAAATCGTATTTTATTCCGTTTATTATGTCTGGCTAGATTTCCGTTCTAATCCTAGGGTTTGCATGATCCGATCCTATATGTTGTGATTCCTGTTATCGCTATTTACCTTCCAGGCATTGATTCATGATTCTTGGTGCTTATTTACATGTGTTAATTTCTGATCAATCTTGATGCATATCTAGTTGTCGGTTAATTACGTAATTGTATTAATTGTCAATCGATCTTGAATGCATGATACGAATAAGCCTTGAGTCGTAGCTGAGATAGGATATTCGTAGGAAGCATATTCTTTGTGATCTGTTTGGAGTTGCTTGTTTTCACCTAGAGACGTAACAGTAATAGGGAAAACTAGTAATCTACAGCCGCAATTGTCGTAACAGAAGTTGTCGGTTATATATGTGATCTTCCATCTTGTCTGGATTAAAATTGGTTAATAGGAACATGATAAACATACGTTGTGGATAGGATTAATGCATCCCTAGGGTTAGTCGTCCTTATCTGTTTTTACCATCCGAGTGTTTATTGCTTTATTTTATTTTCTGCTTTGTTACCTCTGCTTTGGATTAAATTCCGAAGCCCTAAAATCTTACCAAACCATATATGTTGCTTGGATAATGATGAATTCTTGTTGAGTTAGCTTCTGTGTTTTCGCATTACAATCCATTTGGATACGATACTCTGCTTACCTTCTATATACACCTTTTACGTGTGAAAAAGGGAGCGATCAAATGACAACATAGTCGACTCATACATGTAGATCAATTTGAATTCATCCTTTCAACATTGATCATTCAACTTGATTCAACCATATAATTTCGTCTCAAAACTTGTTCACTTGCATAACTTCTCGTTTGATTTTCAAAAATCAAGGTTTTTGGAAAAATTTTCTTGCTCATACTTTCATTTCAACATCATACATCTCTTTACCCAACATGGGTCTACTTTCATTGATTTCCAAAAACAAGGTTTTGAAGTCCTCATTTTTCCTTCAAAATATACTTCCAACTTGCTCAACATTCAAAACTCTTCATTCAATGAGTTTAAGAAAGAAATCAGTTACATTTTTCCCGATTGAGCTCGATGTGATGGAGTGTTGAGAGGAGTCAGCAGATTTCTAGAAGTCCGGTGACTCGATCTAGACTTAGATTTTAAAAGAATTTGGGTTTCAAAGAGCAAAAGGCTCTGATACCACTCTGTCACGACCCCACTCCGGATAACCCGGACTGGAGGGTGACTAATACTAGGAATAGTATTTTAGGGTTACAAGGGCTAAGATAAAGGTACATATCAAAAGTAAACTAGCATGCTTGAACATAACATAAGATGATATCATAACAATTCAAGTGGTTTAGGCCATCAGACCCAAAGACTTAACAATGATCCGATGGACCTCAATAGTCTATGTCGCATTATCCTCCAACAGATCCAAAAGATATAGATGACCTGAAGGACCTCAATAATTTATAACCGTAAACATAACATAAAAGGAGTTCAGAGATTGCAGCGGAAAGTGTGTGAATGCATATATGATGATATGTATTCAAGGTGAAACCAAATTCTTAACAAAAGGTCAAGGACATTGGACTCCTCAACACTTCCTCCATCACCATCAACAGAGCTCAACCTGCACATTTAAAAACAAATATGCAGGGCTAAGTACGAGAAAAGCACTCAGTGGACTCATGCCGAAAACATTTTCATAGTTGAATTACACTGCCAATATCATGGTAAGTCACAAGGGTTTTAGTTGAAATGCCTTGTGCTTACTTAAACATTTTCAGTTCGTAAAAGTCGCTCGGCCGAGCATTTTTCTTGGTGTGTATGATCCGTATCCCGTATCCTCATTTCATCATAACATCAAAGAACAAACGTCGCGAAGGAGGCCTCCCTCAACGACGCCGTGACCGGCCGTGAATTGCCCATACAACACACAATCACGTTCAGGTGTACACGTTAACCCTAGCCAGGCATAATCTTCCGGCATATGATCCGATATCGATTTCATAAAAAGGTTGGGCGCGACCCAACAAAATTCATAACATTTCATATCATCATGTTATTCCATCCTTCACACCATTCATTTCAGATAGGATCCATACACAAAACAGAACATTTTTGGCAGGTAATAGTGTAAACAGTTTATCAACAGTTGAAAATAAGCATTGTAATTAATTTCATTTTGAAAGAACAGCAAAGTCACGTTTTGTTTGAAGAGAAAGCACACCTGGACTATGGTTCAACTTAATTGAGTCCTAGGTTTGAATTCCTCGTCATTGTCCGATCGCCGCGTTCGCGTCCACACCTTTACGTAAAAGCGAGGTTTTAGTACGTCGTTCACGTTTCTCGAGACTTTCAAAGTCTAAGATAAACTTCGATATTTAATATCGATGTAAACTGAATTCCTTAACGAATTCAATACGCTTTCAAATACGTATTTCAATTGAATAGTTCTCGTTCTTCGAGATACGTTCAATCATTTCGTTTTAACCTTTCCGGTTTAAACGTTCAACGTATTCATACGTTGCTCGATATAAGGATTTCATTTATGAAATCTTTTCTTACGCGTATTAGCGCATTTATCGAACGTATTTTCGTATGTTTGACTTTAAAAGTCAACGAAGTCAACACAGTCAACAAAGTCAACAATTTTGACTTTTAAGAATAGTAATTTCTTACTATTTCATTCTATAAATCGATTTTTAATCGATTTCAAAACGTAAAGTCCTATTTCTCGATTTGTCATAAAAATCAAAGGACTTATTAGTATTTTTCGCACATATTAATCTTTTTAATAATTAAATCATATATTTTGATTAATAACGTTATTAAATATAACGTTTGTCTCAAACATAGTAATCTCTGTTTATAAAATTTTATAAACCCAAATATGTCTAAAATAATATTTAGACATAATATATATTATTAAACTTGATTAACAAGGATTTAAAAATCCTCAAAAATTCATTTTGCTCTCGGTAATTTTAAATAAATTACTAAATGGTTTTCAAAAAATTTCTAATTTAATATAGTGTATTATTATACACTATGGTCATTAGTATGTATTAATATCATCCAATCATCATTCGAGTATCACCTTATAAATATTATAAGGTCACGATAATTTTTATAAATTAGGGATTAATTGTCCAATACTTTCTAAAATTTTTATACACTTAGTACAATGTCCCAACATTAACATATAACATAGTTATAATCTATAGTCCATCATAAACAATTCATTCATCAAGGAATAATTCTTCAATGTTCACGGTAATTCGAAAACAACTACTAAACAATTCCCAAAAATTCCAAATAAATTATATCATGCCTAAACATTATAGTATAACCATATAACATCATAACATTAACCAAAAACATTTGAATCATCACCTTATGGAGCAAGGGTGCTCTCGGTTTTTTTGATTCAATAGGGTATTTGGTTTCCAAAAATTCTAACAATTATACACTATGCGTATATACTATAATACAACAATATAACATCATGATATTTATCAAAAACCAATTAAATCATCACCATCCTTAAGCACAAGGCTTTCTGTTTATTTGATTTAAAATTGGTAATTGATTTCCAAAAATTTCCACAAAATCATATAACACATAATTAGTATACTAAAGCATTAATATACCATTGCATGTTCAAAATAAAAATCATACACCAAGGTACACCATTATATTGCTCACGGTAATTTCTTAAAAATTGTGCATTTGATTTTCAAAAATTCTAATAAAATCATAGAACATGTAATCAAGGTCTTAGAGCATTAATATGTCATTGCATGCTTAAAATAAAAATTATACACTAAGATACATATGTATATGCTCTCGGTATTCTTCAAGAAATAGGCTAGGGTTTTCCAAAAATTCTAAATAAATTACTATGAACTCTAAACATATTATATATCAATAATCCATCCTTAAAAATACATTACAAACATTCGGTCATTATGTAAACATTTTTAACATTTTCAAAAATAATTTTTAAACATGCTCAAGGGTTCGAAAATATCATATATATATATACTAGATCTATTCAAATATTTCATATGCAATAAACTATGCTCATCTAAATATACATTCTCATATTTTTGTAAATAAAATCATCAAGGATATATATGAACACATATCTCATACATAAGAACATTAAAACACATATATACCTATATAGAACATTCGACAACATACATACACATATATGAACATGCTCGATTTTTCTTGAACAAAAGAGGATAAAAATCGAAACCATGGTCCTTAGTTTACCTTTGGAATGGTATAGATTCACAAGGACAATGTATGGTATCAAGAGTTGGGAATGGATGGAGAAATGAAGAAGAAAAATTTGAGAAATGGATGGGGAATGGCTCTCGGTTTTTCAGAGAATGGGAGAGGGAGTAGAGAATTTTTGGTGTTCCAAAATGTTTGAAATGGAGAGGGAAGGGGTATAATGAAAATGGGGAGAAGGGGAAGAGTCCCCCCTCTATACCTCTCTCTCACTCTCGGCCCTCTCTCTCACAACATAATAAAAAAAATATTGCAGCAATTGTGTAGTGGGTTGTGTGATCATTAGCTAGGAAAAAGGGGCTTCATGCATTGGGCAATAAAAAGGTGAACATCATGCTTTGTTGGATGGGTGTAGCCGACGGTTAAGGGGCTTAAGGGGTGGGATTTTATTTCTTTTGATCCTTAATACAATATATTAATCAAGTATAAGTCATAGGTATATAATACAAGTCATAAAAATAATTAAAACATCACTTAGTGGATTATGCGAAATTAACGATAATAATAGGCTAAAAATATAAAACACACCTATTATTGATACTCATGTCATTTTCATGCTAAATATACTCATATATGTCATAATATATGATTTAGATAATAAATAATAGCATAGGATAATTTAATGGTATCATTTTATGTGAGAAAACCCTAGTTTTAAAATTTGGGTTTTCGAAATCACATAGTTGAAATAATCGAGTTCCATAGTTCAAAAATTGATTTTAATGCTTAATAATACTGTAATTATATAAAATAATAATAGGAAATTAATTATACTAATTTCCGGGTCCTTAAACCCATTTTTCAAAATGTCTCTAGACGTTGACGTTCAAAACGTCTCAAAACGTTCATAATCGACTCATCTCAAAATGGTCGCAGTAAGTTCGTACTTACTTTGTAAATATTATTCCATTAATATAGGGATTAATATTGAAATTAATTCCAAGCTTCGCTGCTTAGAAAATTTCACGAGATTCTGACATTCGATACCTAATCGACGTTAAAAATAAGCTATCGAATTACTTCGCGACATTCTATTCCTTAATTCACAATCCTTAGTGAATATAAAAAGGAATTTGTTATTACGATACTGAATCGAAATCAATATTCGATGTCATACAGAAATAATGTGCGGCAAAGCCCTAATTCACGGGTTTAAAATACCGTAATTAGACGTTCGTTTCTTCGGAATTTTACAGTACCAAAATACGTTCGATAAATACGCTAATACGCGTTTTACGTACTAATTAGGTAAGATACCTCATTAGTAAGAAAAGATTTCAAAATTGAAATCCTTATATCGAGAAACGTATGGATACGTTGAACGTTTAAACCGGAAAGGTTAAAACGATATGGTTGAACGTGTCTCGAAGAACGAGAACTGTTCAATTGAAATACGTAATTGAAAAGCGTATTGAATTCGTTAAGGAATTAAGTTTATATCGATATTGAATATCGAAGTTTATCTTAGACTTTGAGAGTCTCGAGAAACGTGAACGACGTACTAAAACACCGCTTTTACGTAAAGGTGTGGACACGAACGTGACGATCGGACATTGACGAGGAATCAAACCTAGGACTCAAATTAAGACGAACCATAGTCCAGGTGGGGCTTCTTATCCAAAATAAAATACGAGCTTTCTCATTTAATTTATTTCCAAAAGAATTTATTTACAATGCTTATTCAACTGTTGATAAAATGTTTACAATATTACCTGCCAAAAATATTTCTGTTTTGTGTATGGATCCTATCCGGAATGAATGATGTGAAATGTTGTGAAATGATATGATGATATGAAATGTTATGAATTTTGTTGGGTCGCGCCCAACCAAGTTATGAAATCGATATCGGATCCTATGCCGGAAGACGATGCCTGGCTAGGATTAACGTGTACACTTAAGAGTATTTGTGTCTTTGTAAGGACAATTCACGGCCGGTCACGGCGTCGTAGAGGGAGGCCTCCTTCACGAGACGTTTGAACTTTGATGTTATGATGAAATGAGGATATGGAATACGGATCATACACACCAAGAAAAATGCTCGACGAGCGACTTTCTGAACGAAAATGTTTTAGTAAGCACAAGACATTTCAACTAAAACCCTTGTGTCTTACCATGATATTGGCAGTGTAATTTAATTCTGATAAAATGTTTTCGGCATGAGTCCACTGAGTGCATTACTTGTACTCAGCCCTGCATGTTTGTTTTTAAATGTGCAGGTTGAGCTCTGATGATGGTGATGGAGGAGTGTTGAGGAGTCCAGTGTCCTTGACTGTTTTGTTAAGAATTGGTTTTACCTTGAATGCATATCGTCATATATGTATTCACACACTTTCCGCTGCAACTCTGAACTTATTTATGTTATGTATGATGTTAAGCATTGTTGAGGTCCGTCAGACCATTGCTGACCTTTGGGTCTGATGGCCTAAACCACCTGATTTATTTTGATATCACCTTATGTTATGTTCAAGCATGTTAGTTACTTTTGATATGTACCTTTATACTAGCCTTCATGAACCCCAAATACTATTCCTAGTATTAGTCACCCTCCAGTCCAGGTTATCCGGAGTGGGGACGTGACAGGTTTTGGTAGATGTTATGATGTTATATTGCTATACTATAATGTTTGAGCATGATATAATTTTATTGGAATTTTTAGGAATTGTTTGGTATTTAATCTTGATATTACCGTGAGCATTGAGGATTAATTCCTTAATGAATAAATTATTTATGATGGACTATAGGTTATAAATGTGATATATATTAATGTTGAGACATTGTACTAAGTGTATAAAAATTTTGGGAATTGTTGGATAAATTTTGATAATTGCCGTAGCTTTATAAAAATTATAAGGTAATAATCGAAGGATATTTGGATGATATTAATACATAATAATGACCATAGTGTATAATAATACACTATATGAAATTAGAAATTTTTTTGAAAATCATTTGGTAATTTTTAACAAATTACCGAGAGCATATATATATTTATAAGGATTTTTAAATCCTTTTTAATCAAGTTTAATAATATATTATATGTCTAAATATTATTTTAGACATATTTGGATTTTATGAGAATTTATAAACATAGATCACTATGTCTAGGACGAAACGTTATATTTAATAACGTATTAAACGAAATATATGGTTTAATGATTAAAAGATTAATATTTGAGAAAAATGTTAATAAGTCCGTCGATTTACGTGACAAATCGAAAATTAAGACTTTACGAAATAAAATCGATTGAAAATCGATTTATAAATGAATTAGTAAGAAATTGCTATTGAAAAGTCAAAATTGTTGACTTTGTTGACTTCGTTAACTTTTAAAGTCAACGTACGAAAATACGTTCGATAAATACGCTAATACGCGTAAGACGTACTAATTGAGTCAAGATATGTCACGCCCCAATTCCCGAGGGAAGGCACGGATGCCGGGGTGTGATTAGGGGTGGGAGTTATGTCACAGCCCCTAAATCCTAAGTACGATTAAGAAGGGATTGCAACTCTAAACAGGAATAAATAAACAGGGAGACTCTCTTTAACAATAAACTGTAATACATATGTCAAGAATGTTCCTGGACTTTAGTACATAACTTAGGTTCTTGCAGCAGAAAACATGTGATACGTACATATGACGATGTACTATCAAAGTATAAACATTTCAATGACACCATTCCTATTGCTCAACACCGCCCATCCATCATCCGCTCAACTCGCACATTTAAAACAAACATGCGGTCGAGTACAAGAATGCACTCGGTGGACTCATGCCAAAACATTTTATCATTTGAAGATTACATTGCCACATCATGGTAAGACACAAGGGTTTTAGTTGAAATGCCTTGGCTTACTAAAATCATTTTCATCATTTCTCAAAATCATCGCTGGCTGGGCATTTTTTACGTGTGTATGATCCATATCCCTAACATCCTTTCATCATAACATCATAGTCGAACGTCGTGAAGGAGGCCTCCCTCTACGATGTCGTGACCGGCCGTGAATTGTCCTTACAGCACACAGTCACCTTAGTGTACACGTTAATCCTAGCCAGGTATAAGCCTTCCGGCATAGGATCCGATATCGATTTCATACATAAGTTGGGAGCGACCCAACACATTCATATCATTCATATCATTCATTCCGGATAGGATACATACACAAAACATAAACATTTTGGCGTGTAATCATGTAAACATTTTATCAGCAGTTGAAATAAGCATCGTAAATAAATATTTCAAAAGCATTTTATTTTTGAGTAGAGTAAAGCCCATCTGGACTATTGTTCGTCTTAAACTTGAGTATTCATCAACGTCCGGCCGTCGCGTCCGCGTCCACACCTTTACGTAAAAACGATGTTTTAGTACGCCGTTCATGTTTCTCGAGACTCTCAAAGTCTAGAATAAACTTGATATTCTATATCGATATAAACCGAATTCCTTAATGAATTTGATACGCTTTTCAATTACGTATTTCAATGAATAGTTCTCGTTCTTGAGACACGCTCAACCGTATCGCTTTATCCTTTCGGCTTAAACGTTCGACGATTTATCGTTTCTCGATATAAGGATTTCAATTATGAAATCTTTTCTTACTAATGAGGTTTCTTACCTAATTAGTACGCCTTCACGCGTGTTAGCGTATTTATCGAACGATTTCAGACGTTGACTTTAAAAGTCAACAATTTTGACTTTCAATAGTAATTTCTTACTAATTCATGTTATAAATCGATTTCCAATCGATTTCTTTTCTTAAAGTCCTAATTCTCGATTTGTCACGTAAATCGATGAACTTTATTAATATTTTTCTTAAATATTAATCCATTTATCCATAAATCCTTATTATTCATTTATAACGTTATTAAATATAACGTTTCGTTATAAACATAGTGATCTACTTTTATAAAATTTTATAAATCCCAAATATGTCCAAAATAATATTTAGACATATAATATATTATTACTCATAATTAGAAAGGATTTAAAATCCTTATAATTCCTTTATTGCTCTCGGTAATCCTTAAAATTACCAATGATTTCCAAATTTTTTTCTAAATTCATATAGTGTATTATTATACACTTATGGTCATTAATATGTATTAATATGATCCATATAACAATCGATCATCACCCTATTCACATAAGGCATATTTCACCTAGGGGAGTTCCAACACTTAGTCAAATTTTAAGAGTTTATTTTTCAGCAAAACAGCTTAAAACAACCCAAGTGACATACTTTGGCGATTCATAACTCTCGCTTCAAAATACTTATGACCGTACCAGGATACATTCTGGAAACCTCTAAACATGTACTACACGTTCTAAGAAGGAATTCAATCCAAAAGAGTCGTGGTTCTGGAGATATAGGGTCCCAAAGTGGGCAACTTAAACTGACTTCTATACTTAGAAAATTTTTCAGGATTTCCAGATTTAGCTTAACGACGAGGGGTTTTGCGAGACTCGTAACTTTTGACTCACAAAACCAAAATGACTGCAGGTTACCAATTTCGAAACCTTGCAACAAGAACTACATGTTTCATGAAGACCATACTGGAAAATATCTGACGCTTCGAGAAATACATAAGTTCAAAGTTGACTAGTTGGAATGGACAGTTTCAAGTAGGTGACTTTGGGTCAATGAAAGGTATACCTATAAGACTTGGTTTGAGGTCAAACTTTCCAGATTACAACTAGAAATGGTAGGGAACATTTCTTATGAAGAAACCCAAGTCAAAATCGGACTACAAATGGCTTGAACATCTCACGTAAAAGTCGGACTCGAACAGTTAATTAACATAGAAATTTGACTAAAGTAGTTTGTCAATAAGACTCACGTAAAGCGTCAACTTTAAAATTTACAGAGAGCTCATTATAAAGAATCTGGACATGCCACCCATCAGATTGAAAAGCCACTTAAGTCTAGTTTAATTCAGAAAAAGCCTCACTCAATGATTCAAAATAGATTGGGAGATAAAAATATTTTACTACAAGCTATCGCTACAGTGACAGCTTTGTGCTGTTCGTTTGTAAAATCTGGAATATATAGTAAACATTTTTAGAAAATTCTGAAAATTTACATAAATCTTCTAGACATGTTAATTTATGTTTATGCCAAATTTTAGAGTTTTACCATTAGCCAAACTCGAAACTAAAATCATGAACCGAGGGTGATGAACATGGCAAATTTCACAGTTTTGTGCAGTGGTTTTGAAAAATATAAATAAAATAGTAAACGACATCATATCTACTTGAAATTTTATACATACATAACATCAGATCTACTTGAAATTTTATACATATATACTACTCATGCTTAATCTAAACATACTTAAATTTAACCTTCATCGGACCATCTTTGTAACTTAGTCAAATAAATTCCACAATCCATCGGTCGCAAAGAACTTCGATTTCAGTTTAGCTATGGTGGAAAAGGGTCTCCATTGTAAGAGATGGAGTGAGGAGAGAGAGAGAGAGAGGGACGGCTGATTGAGAGGTATGGGGTGTGTGTGGGGTGGTGTTGGGTGGTGAGGGAGGTATGGGGGGTGTTGGGTGACAAGTGTTTCCATATTAACATGCATCTCTACACTTGTCACACACATGCACAACTCACACACTCTCACCATGCACACACACACGGTTTTTATGCACATATATACATATATATCTGAATTTAATTGTTTAGTTAGGCTGTTTAATTATCACATTGCCACTAAATAGATACATGTATTAGTGGAAAGATTAACAAGATGAACTTGTATATATATAAGTATATAGTTCTCGGCTATTACATTATGCCAATGGGTCCAATTTTATTTTCCATGCCAAACATTGATATATGTTATAACATATAGTTTAGATAATAACTCATATCATAGGATAAATTAATGGCATCATTTTATGCGATAAAACCGAGTTCAAAAATTGGGTTTTGAACGCTTGAAAAATTTGATCCCTATAAATCCTTAATGATCTAGCATTGATTTAATGCTAAATAATACTGTAATTACATATAATAATCATGGGAAATTAATTACTATAATTCCTTGATCATTAAACTCACTTTTCAATTCGTCTCTAAACGTTAACGTTTGAAAACGTTTCAAAACGTTAATTATCGACTCATCTCGAAATGGTCGTAATAAAGTCGTAATCACTTTATTAAATTATTCCGTTAATAATGGAATTTAATTCTAAGCTTGATTGCTTAGAAAAATTTATGACGTTTTAACTATCGATACGAAATCGACGTTAAAGTAATCCGTCGATAAGCTTTATAAACTTCATTTCCTTAATTCACGATTCTCGGTGAATATAAAATAGAATTCATTCCTTCGTAAATAATCGAAATCATTATTCGATATCTTATGGATTGAATCATCTCAATAATTCTAATTTACGTGTTTTAAATACGATAATTAGCATCTAATTTCGGGATATTACGAGTTCTGCGGGGAAGAAGGGGGGGATATACATAAAATACATGATAAGAAGATGTGACCATGAAATCGGGCAGCATCTCCTCTATAACTAGGACATATCCTAAAGGGAGGGGTGCGCAAACAATCCACCAACAGAATAATATCGATATCATAACCTCAGAAAACATGATCTTGGTTTATAATAAGTAATGCAAGGAAGCAAAATAGCATTACACCCTATTGACTAGACCGATCAACCACATAGCATGCTCATATCGAGACTCACAGCATAATAACATAATAGCAAATCTTGTTCCCAATTAGAAAGCAAAATAAGGGACAAGAATACATCAACATCAGAATACGTATATAACATAACATCGCGGAAGCATAGCATGAAGAACCCGCAGCTCCACCCCTCAGCGTCGCCCGTCCAGCCCTCCTCCATCTGTGAAAAGATTTGAAAAAGAGTTTGGGGTGAGTACTAGCGCACTCAATTGGGGGTTTATCATAAATCAAAAGAATCATGATGCCGTGTTCGAGCACTTACCTTAGAAGGTTTTAAAGCGTAAGTCCACTTCTAAGTAAGCAAAATAGATTTTCATTTTCGATACCGATCCGTTATTATCATACTCCCATCATAGAACCAAGAACCACGGCTCGGAACGTATCCCGCCATCCCATCACATTCATTCGGCTCGGAACATATCCAGCCAGCCCACAATATCTCGGCCCGGAACATATCCAGTCAGCCCATGCCCGGAACGTATCCAGCCGGCTAACTCGGTGTGGACTTCAGGGGTCAAATCCCCGTCGAACCATGACCACCTCATTACCATTTCCGTGTGGACTTAGGGGTCTATCCTTCGTAACCATAACCACGTGTTGGGGTCTATCCTCACGATCAATACTCAAGATGGTGATCAACCCACCGAATAGAGATCCGTGCACAATCACAATAGAACCACATCTCGGATCGTAGAACAAGAATAACTTCACCAAAACATTTTACGGCGCACATGTTTTATTTTGAAATATCAGAGTAAATAACTCAAAACAAGCATATATAACCCAACCTGAACAGACGAAAACGTTAACCGGGAGGTATCTACGGATCCGATGACTTCACCGATCACACTTGTAGGTACCTGGTAACAAGACGGAACAACTTTTGGGGTCACATCCCACAAAGCAAAGCAACAACGTGATCCAAACGAAGATCGAAGCAAAACTAGGGTTTTCGACTTTCTGAACCCACATTTGGCACTCTCCGGGTTTTCAAATCAACTCGATGCGTAGGAAATATATTCGAGCATTAAGACCGATAATATAGTACTTTCAAAATATGCATGCATGCAAGTTGACTCAAATCTTAGCGGTGAAGAAGTTTTCAAAATCGATGTCTATCCTCGGATCTAGGATAAACCATCAAAATCGATGCATGAAAATGAAAACATAAGCAATATGCATAACAACGAACATGGAATGACAAACTACGTTGAAAATGGATAACTTGGGCATGTCTTCCTTTAGAAAACTCAAGCAACGGAAAACATCCCTACATGCGTAAACGCGAAAAAGTAAAACGGAATCGGTACTTTAGTAGAATGCATAGCCCAAACTCAAAACCTAAAGGACCCAGAGCAGGTGGCCGTCGGCCACCAAATCGGCGGCCAACAGCCACGGCGGCGGCGATTCGGCTGGAGGTTCGGTTAAATTGGGCGGCCTCGCCATTTTCCCGTCCCGTCCCTTTAGAATCCCGAGTTCTATGCTATACAATCTACTAAAAGGCGGAATCAAAACAAGAAAAGGATAAAACAGAAAATGTGGCTGCCGGGAAGGTTGATCGGCGGTGGTGGCTCGGCGGCGTGGCGCGCCGCCGAGCCTTCCCGGCCGATCCCCACTCCTCCAGCTGGGCTGCACTGAGCTGCTCGGCTATTCAGTAAACACAGAGGCGAAGGAAAATGAGCGTTGAAATCAAGGCCCTAGCCTCCTATTTATAGGAAAAGCGGGTCTTGCAGCTGCCATGCTTAAGTCGCCTTTTTCGAAAACGCAAAAAGCGACGCAACTTTTGCAAACGGACTCCAAATTTAGCAAACTTAGTACCCATGGACACGAAATAAAATACCGGACACAACGACTATAAACAAGATATGCTTTTAAAAGACCAATGAAAAGTCCGATTTTTGATAACTTCCCGAGTTCCAAACCTTCATGGGTGGTCGAAAACCTGCATACTTAGTGTCTATGAATTCGTCATAAGACACTCTTCACAACGCCTGATGTTTCGTGACGGTCGCATCACCGAAACAAAAAGTCAACCTTTTGACCTTTTCTCGAAAAACATGCCATGCAAACCTGGTGCTCAGGAAGGACGGGGTATTACATCCCTCCCTCCTTAGAAAAATTTTGTCCCCGAAATTTTAAACATGTAGAGAGAAAACAACTCGGTCACCGAGCCACGAACTTGTCTTCCAACTCCCACGTAGCTTCCTCTTCGCCATGGTGATTCCACAACACCTTCTCCAACGGAATCTGCTTGTTCCTCAACTCCTTCACTTCTCGTTCCAAGATAGCCACTGGTCTCTCCTCCTAACTCAGATCCTGAGCAAGAACCACTTGGTCATGCTTGATCACGTGTTTTGGGTCGAACACGTACTTTCTCAGTTGAGAAACGTGAAACATGTCATGAACATCTCCGATGCTAGGCGGCAAAGCTAACCTATAGGCAACGGGGCCTATCCTCTCGAGAACTTCGAAAGGTCCAACGAACCTCGGTCGTAACTTACCTCGCTTTCCAAAACGAATGAATCCTTTCGTTGGGGAAACTTTAAGGCAAACGCGATCTCCGATCATGAACTGAAGATCCGTACGACGCTTGTCCGCATAGGACTTACGCCTCGCCCCGAGCTTCCTTGATCCTTCGCTGATCGATCGATAACCTCGACCGTCTGCCGAACCATCTCGGTCCTAACATCTTCCTCTCGCCCACCGTCCCAATAATGTGGCGATCGACACTTCCTTCCGCATAACGCTTCATAGGGTGCCATTCCTATGGTGGCTTGATAATCTGTTGTTATAGGCAAACTCCACCAAAGGTAGTATCTCTTCCCAATTTCCTCCTCTCGTCGGCCACGATCGCTTTCAAGATATCTTCCAAGACACTGAATCGTTCTTTCCGATCGACCGTCCGCTTGAGGATGGAATGTCAGATCGAGATTCACTTGGTCCCCATTGCTTCCTGCAGACTCCTCCAAAACCTCGACGTGAACCTCGGTCACGATCCGACGAATCGATACGGTACACCATGTAACCGTATGATTTCTTTGACGTAAAGTCGAGCAAGCTTATCTAACCCGTGACGCCATCCGAATCGGTAAGAAATGAGTGACTTTATCACCATCGACGACAACCCATATAGCGGTGTTTCTCGTGCCGACCTTGGAAAACTCACCACAAAATCCATACCGATATGATCCCATTTCCACTCGGGATTGGTAGCGGTTGCAATAAACCCGACGGACGTTGGTGTCGACTTTCACTTGTCGCCAAGCCAAACAACGTTCCACAAACGCTGTTACATCCTTTTTCATCCTTCCCACCAAAAGTTCCTTTAAGGTCTCTGACATTTGGTGCTTCCGGACGAGTCAGATACGCGCCTCATGAGCTTCACTCATGATTTTATCTCTCAATTCCTATTGAGTGGCACACATAACCTTCCTCGAATAATAACGCGCTATCTTTGCTTCGTGAATCCTTGCTATCTTCTAGCCTTGCTTTCAAACGCATCATTTCCAAGAACTCGTCTCATCGTTGCTACCACGATGGCTTCTCTCGGATCCGGTTCGGTCAAAGTCGTGATGAATCCTTGCACCGATTCCGCTGGTGAATCACTTCCAAGCCGAGCTTTCAAAATCTCGAATAAGCTCTTTCTCTTGCGTAAGAAGATATCCCAACTTCGCCTCGACTTGCGACTAAGAGCATCTCGCTTTCGACATCGCTTTCCCGGTGATAACCGATAGAGCAATCATAATCCTTCACCAACTCTAGCCATCTCCTTTGCCTCATGTTCACTCTTTTTGTTCAAAGAAATACTTGAGGCTCTTGTGATCCGTGAAGATCTCACACTTAACTCCATAGAGATAGTGCTCCAAATCTTCAAATAGCATGAACGATCGCCGCTAACTGTGTCGTGCGTTGGGTAGCTCAACTCGTGCGGCTTCAACTGACGAGACGCGAAAGCTATAACCTTCCCGTTCTGCATAAGAACACAACCTAAACCAAGCTTGGATGCATCGGTGTAGACCACAAACCCATCGATTCCTTCCGGCACGGCTAACACTAGAGCGGTTGTTAGCTTCTTCTTCAACTCCTGAAAACTTGCTTCACAAGCTTCGGACCATGAAAACTTAATCCCTTTCCTAAGCTGTTGCGTCATCGGCCTTGCCAACTTGAAAACCCTTGATGAAACGCCTATAATATCCCGCCAAGCCTAGAAAGCTTCAACCTCATTGGCATTAGTGGAACCTTCCGGTTATTTATCGCTTCAACCTTCACCGGGTCGACTTTGATTCCTTCTGCAGACACGATATGTCCGAGGAACATCACCTCTTTGAGCCAAAACTCGCACTTACTATACTTGGCATACAACCTCTCGTCGAACGCTTCGTAGCAGTATGGAGGTGTTCTCTATGCAACTCGCATTCTTGGAATAGATGAGAATATCATTGATAAAAACCAAGACGAAACTATCCAGATACTGATGGAAAACTCGATTCATCAGATCCATGAAAACTGCTGGCGCATTGGTCAAACCAAACGGCATCACGATGAACTCGTAGTGCCCATACCTTGTTCTGAACGCGGTCTTCGCAACGTCCTCCTTCCTGATCTTCAGCTGATGGTAGCCTGACCTCAAATCGATCTTAGAGAAGACACTCGCCCTCGAGCTAGTCAAGCGGATCGCCGATCCTGGAAGAGGATATCTGTTCTTGATCGTCGACTTATTCAGTTCTCATAGTCAATGCACATCCGCATTGACCTATCCTTCTTCTTGATGAGCAGTAATGGCGCGCCCCACGGCGACACGCTAGGTTGATAAAACCTAGATCCAACAGACCCGCTGGCGAGCTTTCAGCTTGCAATTCTTTAGGTGCCATTCGTATGGTGCCTTCGACATCGTCTTTGCTCCGGTTCCGGATCAATAGTGAATTCCACTTGTCTATCAAAGCGGTAAACTGGCAAGTCCTCGGGAATCACGTCCGGATATTCACACACCACCGGCTCCTTCAGAATCGCGCTCTTCGTGTCTGCCAAACTCACTAAGAAAGTTTGTGACTTCCTTCCCGATCATCCTCACCGCCCGTGCCGAGATCATAGGCACGCAAACACCCATCCTTATGCCGTGAAACAAACTTCCACTTCTTCGGCTGTTCGAAAAGCAACTTCTCTCTCGAGACAACGTATAGTTGCCCTGTGCTTTTCCAACCAATCCATGCCAAAGATGACATCGAAATCTTCCATTCCGATGACATGCAAATTGACAAAGACCTTCTGCTCACAGATTTCTAACTCCTGGTTCGGGCATATCTCTTTTGCCTTTAGCACTTCCCCGGATGGGATGCTAATTTCCAGGGTACTCTGTGATTTCTTGGGTACCAAACCCAACCTCACACACGCGATTCTCGAAACGAAAGAATGTGAGGCTCCTGTATCAAACAAAGCGAAAACGGGTATATCACTCATATGGATTATACTTGCAAGATTTCCGGGAGCTTGTGCTGCCTGTTGCTGATTCAAGGCGTACACCCTTGCTTGTTGAGGTGGCCTTTGGTTTGCTGGCCTAGGGTGATCTCCTCGCTCCGTTGTTCATCCTCGGAGAACTCGATTCGCCTCTGCGGGCTGGATCGCCTTCTTGGCGGCCGCATCGCCGCCTCCTAACGGACAATCTCGAGCGTAATGTCCAGACTTCTTACAACGATAACACTCGATGCTACCTTGCTTGTACTCGCCGAAATGATTCCTCGGCATTTTCGCACAAGTTTTTCCACACCGCCCCACTGCCGCATGGGTTGGAAATTCCTTCCCCAAGGTTGCCTTTTCTCTCTCTTGAATGCCCGGATTCCTTGGAATCACTGGACCGTTCTGGTACCCTTGGAACACCTGATTGCCTCTCCCCCGATCTTCCCATTTCCTTTTGCCTCTTCCTCCATCAGCGGGCTGTCCGGGAGGCATCGTTCTCTCCTCGGGCAACATTGAGTCAATGTTTAAAGCTCGGTTCAAGGGGCGTGCATACGCCGATCTCCCGATCGACGATCGAAATTCAATCTCGGTCGAGTCCTCTCTCGAACACATCGCCTGGCGGCCTCGGCAACAAACGGTATGTAGCATAACGCGACAGACGATTGAACGAGCGATCGTACTCGGTGATCGTCCTTCTCCCTTGACGAAGATTCCGAACTCGTTACGCCACGTCTACTATGCGCCAGCACGCATTTTCCATGAGTTCTTCCTTGAAATCTTCCCACGTATACCTTCCCCACTGTCCTGGTGTTAGAGTCCTTCTCACATATTCCCACCAGAAATCAGCTTCCTCGGTTAGCTGAAAGATCGCGCTATTCAGCTTTTCTGCTTCTTCGCAGCCGATGTATTCAAAGATCCTTTCGGTGGATCGTATCCAGTTCTCAGCGTCGATCGGGTCGCCGAGACCCTCGAACGTAGGGGGATTCTACTGCGAAAACTCTCGATCGTATTCCTTTGAACCAAAGGTGGTTCTAGGGCTTCTTCCACATTATTGTTTCTCTGGTTCCTTGTTCTCGGCATTCTGTACCGACGTTTGAAACATTAGAAACGCTTTCGCATAGATAACCGGGTATCATCGCATAACATATATCATCACACATAACCACATATCATCACATATGCCACATATCACGATCACATATAAACATGAAACCTGTCAACACATCATCGTTATGCATTTCACATAACATTATTATCACACATCACATAGATCATATATTATCATGGCATAGCTCATATCACATATAAGCACCAAGCATAAACATCCTGTCATAAACAGCGTTAGTATCAAGAATATTCAAAGGTCCATGAAGGATCGCAAAATACAAGATCAAGGTATGTCACCAAAAGGTCGACATGAGCAAAGAATCGACTCGGCCATCGCAAAAGATGCCGCTCTGTCCATGCTTCTAGCAAACTCGCTTGTCACACCGCATACACCGACTACCTAGATCTCATCCTCCATATCCGTCCACTACTCCGTTCGTCCCAACGGTTCCATTCTGCCTTTCCTCATCCTCTCTTTCCCTTCCTATCATAGCTTGAATTGGTGCCGCTTGAGCGATCCGCATGGAAGGAAGCCTCGTGGGTATGATCCCATCCAAGTCGTGCCTCGATTGCACGAGTATCGTGAAAGCCGTGCTCGAGTCCCCTGCTCTCGCGCGCCTTCCTCAACATGCCCGACTCATCGTAGTCATCCGCTATCTGGATCACCGGCTCCTCTAAGTCCTCACTGTCCTCCTCATCCTCCTCCGGGTCTTCCTCCTCCTCATAGTCTTCTTCCCTGGATGCCAACCTGATACCGTTCGGTGGCATGAAAATTCTGATCCTGGGCCTCTTCCCTGCTACTGTCGGATGGACAATCTCTCTCGCCCGGGAGGTTCCTGCCTCAAAATCGTTCCGGGTCCTTCGGAAGGTAAGGATCGTCGATGGAGGTGTAGTGACCGGCTTATCCTGATGAACTGGCGATCGTATACGTGATGGCTGCTCTCCAAAAGGCTCTTCAGGAACATAATCTCTGTCATCAATCTGGATCGGCCCTCGAACATGCCTTGCTATCACATCTGCCTCAGATGGTATGCCTCAATGATCGGTCCACTGTCTCCACACTCGAGCAGCGAACTCTATGAAATCCAAGGTAAGGTGCTTGGTTATAGGATCCCGATGGAACATCACGTACCCTTGCCTTCTCGCCCACGGTTGCCAACCTGTCGACAGCCTCTCTGTCATCCGATAGTAAGCCTCGTGCTCAGATACTTTCCCACTATCTCGGATCTTTCTCCACAATCCAACAAATCTCCCGGAAATACTCCCAACGGCTCATGACATTCTGGTACATTCCACGAATTTATGGATATGCTCATCCATCCCGTGAGATCTTAACCAACGTTGTGCGGGCCATCAATATCCATAAACCTACATGTTAGTTTATCAAAATAACAACAAATATTCACGCTCCTTTTTCTCGCCTCTCATCCGGGTAATAATGTCTCAAACACATGTTCATTTCAACACATATCAAGATCAATATCGATATTCATCATAATAATCACGTAAGTAAATACAGGATTCACTTACAGACACTCGTTTATCAAAATAAACAAGATTTTCAATCAACAATATATTTCTATGTAAACACATAGATTCACATCATCCATTTGTGATCATATTAATCACATCAATTCATACCACACCAATGGTTTTCATATCACAGCCACACAGGCCTTTTTGTTCCATCAACAATCACTTCCACATCCACATCACCATCCAACCACATCTCATCCACATCACGTTTACTTCACGTAAACTCTTACCAGGCCAAAACACATGAAACCAAGATCACATCAACTCACATAACCACATAAAGCATCAGCATTTAAACACATACCTCATCTACTTTTTTTAAAGGAGGCGGCCTGACGGTGAGCTGAGGGTAGCTGTACCTGATAAACAGTTTAGAAGAACAAGTTCTAAACACTCAATTTCAAGAACGTGCATGATATAAAGCAAATGAACTGCTTTGATATCAAACAATATAGACACATACCCAAAGCCAGAAAAACTGCTCTGATACCATGCTGTCACGCCCCAATTCCCGAGGGAAGGCACGGATGCCTGGGTGTGATTAGGGGTGGGGGTTAAGAAGCGGGGAAGAAGGGGGGGATACACATAACATACATGATAAGAAGATGTGACCATGAAATCAAGATCTCCTCTATAACTAGGACATATCACGAAGGGAGGGGTGCAAACAATCCTCCAATGTAATAATATCGATATCATAACCTCAGAAAACATGATCTTGGTTTATAATAAGTAATGCAAGGAAGCAAAATAGCATTACACCCTGTTGACTAGACCGGTCAACCACATAGCATGCTCATATCGAGACTCACAGTATAATAACATAATAGCAAATCTTGTTCCCAATCAGAAAGCAAAATAAGGGACAAGAATACATCAACATCAGAATACTGATCGAGCTAAAAACACACTCAAATTACTCGCAATCGTACGAGGTAATCGTAGCGTGGTAAGTTAACACGAGTCGTCTCTCAAGGAAAACTTAACAGGCCGATTGTTCATGTCATACACAGAAAACGATTAAAACCTAAACATTCTAATACCAACGAGGGTTTGAACATGCGGGGAATAGAAATACGGAGAATTAAAGCAAGATCCTAAGCTAGGGGTTGTCAATCCCGAGCTATACTAATAAAGTTAATAAATCTAAACTAGGGTTGTCAATCCCTAGTTGAACTATGAAAGCGATAAATCAAAGCGATAGCAATACATTATTCATAGGGTTTGTCAATCCCTAATCTAAATCTAATTGCAAATAAACGAAAGCGAGAAATCATTAAGCAAATTAAACCAACGGAACATGAAAATCGATCCACTATCACTATGAATTCAATCGACAAAATCATCAAATAATAAACTATGAAATTGATTCCACAAGGCGATAATCCAAAGCATAAATTGATAACAAGATTATTCAATGATGAAAATAAAACGTGAATTAAAATAAGAATTGTATACATTATGTTGCACGAGGAATTGATAGCAAAGAATCTCGTGAATTGCGTACTCGCGGCTGCGTGGAGAAAACGAAAGCGAAGATCGAATTGCGGACCACGCACTCAACCCTAGCGCGATATTTATATTAAATGAATTTGAGCGTCGGATGAGAATGAGCGCAGTTCGTAAAACGCTCGACTTGAAAGTGAGCAGGCGTTCGGGTGAGCGCCGGATTGGAACACCATTCTGCCTCATAAATGAGCGCGCGTTCATGGTGAACGCGCGAGTGAAAATGGGAACGCGTGCGGTGATGGCAGCATCGGTTGGCAAGGAGGCGAGCGCTGAGCTTGGCAACGCCGGATGGGCTCCATCGCCGGGTGCTGGAGCGAGGTGAGTGGCGCTGGGCTGGGCGCCGTCTCCAGCCACGGACGGAGGCGAGGCGCGGCGGCAAGATGTGTTGGCCGGCGCTGAAGGAGAGAGGCGCTGGCACCGAGTGCCGGCTGGGGTTAAGCGCTGGAGTTGCGGCGCCGGGTGAAGATGGTGGGGTGATGCGCTGGGGAGCGCACGGGAGGATGCGCGCTGGAGGTCGCGCGCTGTGGGCGATGGAGCGCCGGGTGATGTGGAGCGAGCGAGGGGCGCTGGAGGTGCAGCGCCGGACGCGGCATGGCGAGGCGTGTGGAAGCGGATGAACGCCGGCACAAAATGAACACGCGCTCAAAATTGGGCTGCACGCGCGCTCGTTTCTGCCGGGTGCACTTACGTGCGGGCGAGGGCGCCTTCGGCGCGGCGACGGTCTTGAACGTGCTGCGGGAAGTAGCGCCGCCGGGCGAGCGCGGTGTAAGAGAGTGAGGCGGCGCCGGGCTCCAGCGCCGGACGGAGGCGGCGCCGGGCGGGCGCTGGAGTGGGCGCGGCGGCGCGCGCTTGGGCGCGGCGGCGAGGGCGCGCGACGCAGCGGCGAGGCGTGGCGCGACTTTGGTCGTTCGACCCGCTCTCCTTCGTCTGAACTCCGATTTTCGATTCGCTTTTGCCTATGAACTCCTCTCGAGGCGCTCTTCAATTATATCTGATCCTTGGCAGATCAATTCATCCTATTTTCTGCCGTTTTCCTACAAAACATCGAAACGAAGCTAAGTAAGTCCGAATCAATAAACATTAATCAAACCAACGACATAAATAGGACAAACCATAGAAAATGACACGTAAAACCATACCAAGAATCATCACAAAATCATACCAAACAAATACGTATATAACACAACATCGGAGCATAGCATGAAGAACCCGTAGCTCCATCCCTCGGCCGCCCGTCAAAATTCTCCTCCATCCGTGAAAAGACTTGAAAAGAGTTTAAAGTAGTACTAGCGCTTTCTCACTGGGTTTTATCATAAATCAAAAATCATGATGCCGTGTTCGAGCACTTACCTTAGAAGGTTTTAAACGTAAGTCCACTTCTAAGTAAGCAAAATAGATTTTCATTTTCGATACCGATCCGTTATTATCTTTACTCCATCATAGAACCAAGAACCACGGCTCGGAACGATCCCGCCAGCCCATCACATTAATTCGCCCGAACATATCCACCACCCACAATATCTCGGCCCGAACATATCCAACACCCATGCCCTAACGATCCAAATGGCTAACTCGGTGTGGACTTCTGGGTCAAACTCGTCGTAACCATAACCACCTCATTACCATTTCGTGTGGACTTCCCGGGTCTATCCCCTTCGTAACCATAACCACGTGTTCGGGTCTATCCTCACGATCAATACTCAAGATGGTGATCAACCCACCGAATAGAGATCCGTGCACAATCATAATAGAACCACATCTCGGATCGAGAACAAGAATAACTTCACCAAAACATTTTACGGCGCACATGTTTTATTTTGAAATATCGTAGTAAATAACTCAAAAAGCATATATAACCCAACCCCGAATGTATTAAAACGTTAACCGGGAGGTATTTACGGATCCGATGACTTCACCGATCGACCGGTAGGTACCGGTAACAAGACGAACAACCTTTGGGGTCACATCCCACAAAGCAAAGCAACAACTTGATCCAAACGAAGATCAAGCAAAACTAGGGTTTTCAACTTTCTCGAACCCACATTTCGCACTCTCGTGTTTCAAATCAACTCGATGCGTATCGAGAAGGAAATATATTCGTGGCATCAAGACCGATAATAGGGTACTTTCAAAATATGCATGCATGCAAGTCGACTCAAATCTTAGCAACAAGAAGCTTCAAAAATCGATGCTATCCTCGGATCTAGGATAAACCATCCAAAATCGATGCATGAAAATGGAAACATAAGCAATATGCATAACGACGAACATGGAATGACAAAATATGTTGAAAATGGATAACCCGGCATGTACTTCCTTTAGAAAACTCAAAGCAACGGAAACATCCCGACATGCGTAAACGCTAAAAAACAAAAAACGGAATCGGTACTTTAGTAGAACGCGTGTCTTAACTCAAAACCTAAAGGACCCAGAGCCAAAGGTGGGTCGTCGGCCACCAAATCGGCGGCCAACAGCCACGGCGGCGGCGGCGATTCGGCGGAGGTTCGACGGCCAAATTGGCCGGCCTCCGGCCATTTTCCCGTCCCGTCCCTTTAGAATACCGAGTTCTATGCTATACGATCTACTAAAAGGCGGAATAAAAAACAAGAAAAGGATAAAACAGAAAACGGGGCTGCTGGGGATGTTGATCGGCGGTGGTGGCTCGGCGAAGAACAAGAATGGCGCCGCCGCCGAGCCTTCGGCTCGATCCCCACTCCTCCAAATGGCCCACGGCTGCACTGGAGCTGCTCGGATCTTCCAGAAACACGAGAGACGAAGAAAATGAACATTGAAACCGAAGGCCCTAGCCTCCTATTTATAGGAAAAGGGTCACAGTCGCTATGCAAGCTGCCCTTTTCAAAACGCAAAAAGCGACACAACTTTTGCAAACGGACTCCAAATTTAGCAAACTTAGTACCCATGGACACGAAATAAAATACTTGGACACAACGACTATAAACAAGATATGCTTTTAAAGACCAATGAAAAGTCCGATTTTCGATAACTTCCTGAGTGCCAAACCTCATGGGTGGTCGAAAACCCAGATACTTAGTGTCTATGAATTCGTCATAAGACACTCTTCATTAACGCTCGATGTTTCGTGATGGTCGCATCACCGAAACAAAAAGTCATCCTTTTCACCCTTTCTCAAAAAACGTGCCATGCAAACCTGGTGCTCAGGAAGGACGGGGTATTACAAGATACCTCATTAATAAGGAAAAGATTTCATGAATGAAATCCTTATATAGAGAAACGTATAAATACCTTGAACGTTTGAACCGGAAGGTTAAAATGAAATAGTTGAACGTATCTCGAAGAACGAGAATAATGGAAATACGTAATTAAAAGGCGTATTGAATTCGTTAAGGAATTCAGTTTATATCGATATAGGATATCGAAGTTTATCTTAGACTTTGAGAGTCTCGAAAAACGTGAACGACGTACTAAAACATCACGTACTAAAACGTAAAGGTGTGGACGCGAACGTGACGACCGGACATTGACGAGGAATCAAACCTAGGACTCAAATTAAGACGAATCATAGTCCAGGTGGGGCTTCTTTTCCAAATAAAATATGAGCTTTCTTATTTAAACTTATTTCCAAATGAATTTATTTACGTTGCTTATCTTCAACTGTTGATAAACTGTTTACAAGATTACCTGCCAAAAATGTTTCTGTTCTGTGTATGGATCGTATCCGGAATGAATGATATGAGATGATATGAAATGAGATGAATTTTGTTGGGTCGCACCCAACCCAGTTATGAAATCGATATCGGATCCTATGCCGGAAGACAACGCCTGGCTAGGGTTAACGTGTACACCCAGGGGACTGTGTGCTGTAAGGACAATTCACGGCCGGTCCCGGCGTCGTAGAGGGAGGCCTCCTTCACGACGTTCGAACTATGTTGTTATGATGAAATGAGGATGTGGGATATGGATCATACACACCAAGAAAAATGCTCGGCCGAGCGACTTTTACGAACTGATGAAAATGTTTTAGTAAGCACAAGGCATTTCAACTAAAACCCTTGTGTCTTACCATGATATTGGCAGTGTAATTCATTTATTATAAAATGTTTTCGGCATGAGTCCACTGAGTGCATTTCTAGTACTCAGCCCTGCATATTTGTTTTTAAATGTGCAGGTTGAGCTCTGACGATGGTGATGGAGGAGTGTTGAGGAGTCCAGTGTCCTTGTTGTTTTGTTAAGAATTGGGTTTTGCCTCGAATATATATCGTCATATATGTATTCACACACTTTCCGCTGCAACTCTGAATTTATTTATGTTATGTTTGATGTTATGAATTATTGAAGTCCTTCAGGTCATTAATATCTTTTGGATCTGTTGGAGGATAATGTGACCCATACTATTGAGGTCCGTCAGATCATTGTTAGTCTTTGGGTCTGATGGTCTAACCCACCTGGTTTGGTATGTTAGCATCGTATGTTATGTTCAAAGCATGCTAGTTTATATTTGATATGCATCTTTATATTAGCCTTTGTGAACCCAAAATACTATTCCTAGTATTAGTCACCCTCCAATCCGGGTTATCCGGAGTGGGGTCGTGACAGAGTGGTATCAGAGCACTGTTGCTCTTTGAAACCCAAAATTTGTTGCTCTTTGAAACCCAAAATTCGTTCCAAATTAAGTCTAGATTGAGTCACTGGACTTCTAGAAATCTGCTGACTACTCTCAACACTCCATCACATCGAGCTTAACCGGGAAAAACGTAACTGAATTTCTTTCTCAAACTCATGAAATGAAGAGTTTTGAATGATAATCAAGTTTGGAAGTATATTTTGAAGGAAAAAGGGGGATTTCAAAACTCTGTTTTGGAAATCAATGAAAGTAGACCCATGTTGGGTAAAGAGATGTATGATGTTTGAAATGAAAGTTTGAGCAAGAATTTTTTTTTCTAAAACATGGATTTTGAAATCAAACGAGAAATTATGCAAGTGATCAAGATTTGAGATGAAAGTATATATTTGAATTGGGTTGATTGATCAGTGTTGAAAGGACGAATTCAATTTGTTATACCTATATGAGTTGATTATGTTGTCATTTTGAAACCTTATTTCCAAATTTCAAAATTTGTTATGATGTCGTTTTGAAATTGTATTTTCAAATCTTGAGACTTATGAAGACATATGGATATGTTATCACAAAAAGAACATAGACTCTAAGGAGCATGATCACATATTGTGAAAGAACATAGAAGTACGAACTTCTTTTCCCTTACAAGCACGAAAGAACGATAGGAAGAATGAAAGTAGCAATAGCTTCGAACTCGAACGACAAAAGACAAGCGTGAAGATGAACGAGGACGACCTCAACCTTGGAAATAAACGACGTCGGCATTACATCACAACTTCGACATGGGTGACCATCGACTTGGACTATGACATGGACTTCGACTTTGACTTCAGAATGCCAAGCATCGACTTGAAGTACGTGGACATAGTAGTTGTACTACGTCGACATATGCCTCGAATTTTTGGCACGATCGCGCAAACTTTCTGCACTGCGCAGTAAATTTGTTTTACCCAGTTCTCTTTCGTTAGGACTCCGATTTACATGTGGTTTTCACCTGCGTACTCCTAACACCCTGATCTTCATTTGTTATGAAGAACAGAATTCCTAATTCTGTCTCCAGAATACGCTAGAGTCTGTTGAACATTAGTTCAAGTGTTTTGTTTAGGACAAGGATCTCATAGCATAGCCTATGCATTAGAACGCTATTGGATAATAAGTTTCTGAGTAGAAGATAAGTTATGATATGTGCTATACCTTATGACGCTACCTACCTTATGGATTGTTAGTTTAACCTAGTTGCTTATTAGATGTTCTTAAGTTATCCTTATCTGCTTATCGGATGACGTTAGTTTGACTTATGTTAGTTTTGATCGTGACAGATGGAGGAGATGCGATACATAGCTAGGAGGAGGCTAGGACCACACCCTACCCCCGAGGAGGTGATGCGCACCAACCGTGAGAGTTGGATGTGCTGCGGTGAGGACCTAGGTGAGTTCCTGATGTATTACCTCCAACTTTGGAGGAACGCCCGAGCCTACGGTGCGACTGATTATGACGGTATCAGACGTCTCTTAGCCATACTCCCCTGTGATTGGGAGGACTACGCCCGAGAGGTGTCAGGGGATTACATATACCGAGCGGTTGGCGGCTATGATCCGTGGAGATCCGCCTGTGTTCGTGAGTCATCGACTTACGTATCAAGATCATCTGAGCCGCACCGAGGGGACCTTATCTCCCTCCACGAGAGTATACCTGGCGTGATGAATCGCCGGAGTGGCTGTATACCGAGGTCCCGAGACAGATTGACCCAGTTGTGCCTCCATATCTGTTTGACGAGGGCAGGCCTGCTCGTTTGGATAGAGCAGCGCACCCGAGAGCATTAGGAGAGCCTGTCTTTCCTCCTTTGGCTTGTGGACATACCGTACGTCCACCTCTACCACCTCTACCACCTATTACAGCTCCACTACCTCCAGTAGAGCCTTTCCACGGACAACGCGGATGAGCGTATCGGATGCTTTCGATGGCTATAGCCCGATTTTCCATGACTACGACCTGTATGGCGACGATGACTTCGGCCCCATGCGCGACATACCGATGGTAGGAGACGGCGGAGCAGGACCATCTAGGGTACGTGCCCGCGAAGATGATTTTGATGAAGAAGAGGATCCCGAAGAGGAAGAGGACCCCGAGGAGGATGAAGAGTAGGAAGATGCCTGATGAAGGCATTAGATGAAGTCTTAATTAGATTTTTGTTATGATTAGCATGTATGCTAGTTCCTTTTATGTTTGGATTTGATGGAAAACTCGATGTTTTGAAAGGCCGTGTGAGCCGGGATTTATGTTTTTGTTATATGACTATTGGTTTTTGAACATCCTGCCTACGGCAGAGCTTTTGGATATTTATATATATATGACCCCGAGGGGGCTGTTGCAGCAAACGTTTGGATAAAAAGGACGAAATGTTTTATTTAAGATCGTTTTACAATGAGGCTATGATGATATTATGTATGATAAGCTATGGAAGTGATGAGTGATTGACGATTATATGCCTTATATATCAGAATGCCTCCTAGAAGAAACCCGGAACAAGGACTTAGAGGCAGAGGACGAGGAAGACCTAGGGGAAGAGGTAGAATCCCCGAACAAGAAGCAGAGGATATACCCCAACCACCTCCACCTCAACCTGAGCGCAGGATAGAGGAACTGTTCCTCAGACAGAACCCACCTGTCTTCAATGGAAAAGGGAGTCCAGAGGAAGCTGAACAATGGGTGAGAACCATTGAACGAATTTTCAACTTCCTAAGATGCACAGCGCAAGAGCGACTGTCATGTGTAACATTCCAACTGAATGGACCTGCTGATTTCTGGTGGGAGGCCAGAAAGAAAACCTTCACAGCGGAACAACTGGAAGAGTTCTCATGGGAGGACTTTAAGAAAGAATTGTATGATAAGTACATACCGAAGAGCTACAGGAAGAGGAAAGTGCATGAATTCTTCATGCTGAAGCAAGAGAAACTGTCCGTAACCGACTACGATCGCGCTTTTTGCGATATGTCGAGGTATGCACCGGAACAAGTGGACATCGACTTGAGTCGGAGAAATTCAGATCGGGTCTAAGGCCAGAGATACGGATGTCTCTCGCCAGCCATGGAGACCTGACCTATACCGAGGTTTTGCACGAAGCTGACATCGAGGCAAAGAATGCTCGAAGACAAGTCGGTGTCGGCTCGCATACAAAGACACAATGGACAAAGGAAAAGGGAAGTGGGAAGCGAGTCGTGGAAATAGTAACAGAGGAACCTTTGGGGATGCAAGTCACAAGTGACCCTGGCAACGAAACGCGACACATCCAGGGCAAGGTTGGAAAAGGGCAGCTTTTGCTCCTCCGGCAAGAGGCCCACAAGAGCAAGTGTGGGCTCCTCCATGCCCTAAATGCCATAGGATGCACAAAGGAATGTGCATGGCAGGCAATGTGAATTGCTTTAAGTGCGAAATGAGAGGGCACTACGCCAACAATTGCCCAGGGGTACGCCCGGACACGATTGTGAGGGCAAATCAACCCGGCAATGCCCAACCGCTTAGGGCTATTGATAAACGCATATTTCACACGTTTATTCATGATATTTAAAGATGTTTTTAGATCAATAAAGTGCGTTTATGTCTTGGATCTTAATGATTTTATCTATTTTAGAAGATGCTGCTCTTGGGTGTTATTTTGGTGTTTTGTAGGTCTTTGTGTTGAAAATCGAAGCAAGGAACGAAGCACGAGCCAAATCGCATTCTGTCCAGTTTCTAGCGACCATCCTAGCGGTCGCTAGGCTGGTCGCGAGGTTCATCATAAGCGAGCGCCTGTAGCAATGATCGCGACTGCGTGACGCGAGCAAGCCCAGCACGAGAACTCATCGCCCAATTTTGCGCGACCACGGCTAGTGACCGCTAGCCAGCCGCGAGGAAACACCTCGAGTGAAGAGAGTGCTGCTGTTGCTAGCGATCGAGCTAGCGACCGCGAGGACCGGTCGCCAGAGAGGCGGCAGACGTGCAAATTGGGGTTTTCACCCTTATCTATAACAGGCAAGAGCCCTTGCGCCCAGATCAGCCCACACGCCCTGCACCTCTTTTATTCAGTTTTTCCTCGTTTTATGCTTTTAGTCTTTAGTCTTCATTTAGTTTAATTCTAGTATTGATTTTCCGTTGTTCTAGTTTAGTTCTTCGCTTTGTTTACGCTTTGGAACGCCGTAGTCAAGAATTCCATCTTTTTCCGCTTTTCCGCCGACGCTGGATTTGACCCAACGATTGTTCTTCGACGCCTCCTCACGGGTTTTATATATTTATTTTCCGCTTCTATGTTTTATCGTATTTTTATCCCGCTAATTATGTCTAGCTAAATTCTCGCTCTAATCCTGTGGTTTGCATGATTCTATCCTATATGTTGTGATTCCCGCTATCGCTATTTACCTTCCGTGCATTGATTCATGATTCATGGTGCTTATTTATATGTGTTGATTTCGATCAATCTTGATGCATATCTAGTTGCCGTTAACGACGAATCGTATTAATTGTCAATCGATCTTGAATGCATGATACGAATAAGCCTCGAGTCGAATCGATATAGACATTCAGAGGAAGCATATTCTTAGTGATCCATTCGAGTTGCTTATTTTCCTCTAGAGACGAATCGTGATAGGGAAAATTAGTAATCAATCGCCGCAATTGTCGTGAATCAAGTTGTTGGTTATATATGTGATCTTCCGCCTTGTCTCGGATTAAAACGGTTAATAATAAGGTGATAAACATCGTTAGGATAGGATTGGTGCATCCTTGGGTTAGTCTTTCTTCATAGTTATCTTTTGAGATTTTATTGCTTTATTTTATTTTCGCATGTTTATCTTTGCTTTGATTAAATTCAAGCCCCAAAACCTCTCATCCTTTATCCGTGTTTGAATAATATCAATTATCGCTGAGCTAGCTTCTATGTTTTCGTGATACAATCCTCGTGGATACGATACTTGCCACCTATACTTACACCTTTTCGTGTTAGAAAAGTGAGCGATCAAATTTTGGCGCCGCTGTCGGGATTGTTAAGATTGCATAGGAATAATTTGACGATTGGATTTATTAATTCAAGTTATATATATTATTATTTATTTTTGTCGGTGCTAAATTCTCTCTTTCTCGTGTAGTTTAGCGCACAAGATCTCGTGGACCTCAAGTATTATTAGATCCCGAGATCGAAAGCTCTCAAAGGAGAAAAGGACGAGAGAAGAGACGGGCTGCAATGGCGCCAATCCGAGAACGGGGCATTCCTCCCGAGCAAGTCAGACGATGCTAGCCGACTTTGCGTAGATGCGTCCGATGGCTAATATGGGAATCATTGTCCCGCCCGCAGGAAAGACCTCGAATCACATGTACCGACCTCCCACCGAATCAGCCCAAGGAGGCGGTTGGGGCCCGCACGTAGATGCAAACAATTTTGAGCTAAAATCGCCCCGATCAAGATGGTCCAAGGAGAGCAGTTTGGAGGAGTCACGGAAGACCCAATACGCATCTCGAGACTTTTCTCGATATTTGTGACACCATCAAATGTAATGGGGTGCCACAAGACACGATCCGGATGCGCATGTTCGGTTTCTCATTGTGACCAAAGTAAAGATTGGTTCAAGAGTTTGGACCGAATCGCATCGACACTTGGGGAAACTTTGCAGAAGTTTCTTTCAAATACTTTTCCACGCGAAAGCGCAGAAGATCATCGCGAAATCTCTCATTTTGCCAAAACCACGACGAATCGCTATTCGAGGCATGGAGAGATTCAGAGGTCTATTGAGACGATGTCCAAAACATGGGTTATCCAAGGAGCAACAGATCACATAGTTCTACAAGCTGGATCGACACGGCAGACGAGGTGCATGGTAGATGCGTCGCGGGGCTGTTTATTGAACCGACAAGTAGACGAGGCAAGTCAGACAGAGGAGATGGCTGCCAACAGCTATCAATGGCCAACGGAGAGAACGCCGGTGTTCAAAGTTCTGCTGTTGAGAGTGATTCAAAATATGACGATCTCATGAAGAAGTTCACCATTTTGAAGAGTCGATTGAGACAGAACGCCGACCACATCAATCGGAGGAATCATCCAATTTCCAACAACCTCCAAAGCAGCTTTACTATGCGTAATGGTGTGATTCAAGAGTCAAGAAGCCAAATCTAGAAGAGTTGATGCGCAGTTGGTTGTGAGCAACCAACAAATGACGACTAATCGTAATTCGATGGCGCACAATGTAATTCGCTCATCAATATTATCGCCGAGGATAACACGGTTAGAATCCATCAGAGCAGCCATGGAAAACACATGAAGATAATGGAGAACCAATCGACAGATAGCACCAACAGAATGCACACACCAAGACGGGCCACTTTCCGAGCAATACGGAGGTGAACCCGAAAATCGCAGTTTCGCCATCCGACGAGGAGTGGACGAGCCTACCCGAGCCCCGCCAAAGAAGAAGAGCATGAAAGCACATCGAGCGAAACATGACCGAGGTCGCGACCGCGAGCCCGACCGTGAGGAGTCCGTAGTTATCCTCGCAGCTCGAGACCGAGCACGCGCCCGCGCCCGACCCCGAGCCATCGTGAGCGCGCGACGCGATTTGTTCGCGAAGCGACCCGGCCGCATGCCACCCCATGAGCAATCAGCAGCAGCAGTCGCCGAGAAATCACACAGAACTCGCTACCGCAAGCTCGCACGCGAAGAAGGAGTCCACCACCAATACCTCGCGACCTTCCTGGCCGGGTCACGAGGTCAACCGCGAGGCACCTCCGTAGCAAATCGTCGCACATACACTCCTCCGATCCTGCTTCCAAGTCGACTAATCAAGTCGAAATATGACGAAGAATTTGCTCGCTTCAAAGAGATTTTCAAAAGTTGAGATCAATTTACCTCTCTTTGAAGCCGCGAAACATGCCGGATACATGAAATTTTAAAGACGCTTGCAAGCAAGAAGAAACTGGGAAATTTGAGAAAATTACCCTATCCGAAGAATGCGGTGTTGTCTTGCAAAGGAAACTCCTCTCAAGCAAAAAGGATCCCTAGCTTTTCGTTAGAGTGCGAGATCGCCGAGCGGACTTTTCCAAATGTTTTGTGCGACTTGGGGCGAGCATCAACTGATGCCGTTGAACGATTCAACCGGCTACACCTAGGAAAGATGAAGCCGACGAAGATTTCATCGATGATGGCTGACCGTCGATGACATATCCTAAAGGTATCGTCAAGACGTGTTGGTAAGAATTCGGGATTTTGTTTTTCCCGCCGACTTTGTGATTTTAGATATTCCCAATTCAAACAACAACCACTAATCCTAGGTAGACCTTTTCTAGCAACCGGTCGCGCGTTGATTGATGTGCGTGAAGGCAATCTCACGCTTCGTGTTAACGATGAGGAGCTCAAGATTTCCATACGACGCCATCAAGCAACACGACGGTGGAAAGCCGGAAGATTGCCGCCGATCACGATCTGCTGCGCCGCACACGCCTCGCGTTTAGAGGGTACTCGACCGATCGAGGAAGTGCGAGAAGGAAGAAGTGGACTCGGCATGGAACCCGAGTGTATCGCTCAAGTTTAGGGGCCACTTCCATAGTCGTGGTGGTCATCCGTGAATGCTAAGTTTAGGAGGGTCCAAGTTGGGAAAGATGTCTATTGCCACAAAACGCCGGATTGAAAAAGGTTAGTAATGGTCTAGCTAAAGACGTTAAATTAAGCCCTTGTTGGGAGGTAACCCAACGTTTTCTTTGTTTTTGTTTTCGTGTTTTGTCGTGTCTTCGCTTGTGTTGCTTTTGTCGTGTTTCGCTTTTCTTTTCGTGTTGTGTCGATTCGATCAACGAGTTTGCGAAGTGTTTTAATCCATGTGGCCAATGACGATAGAAATTTTTTGTGAAATTTAATGATAGTGCACATGATATGTTAGAAAATGACGCATGAACGACTTGAGATTGCTTAAACTTGTTGTTTTTCACCAATTGCTTAACCCGTGAGACTTGATCTTCACCGATAAACATCTTGATACGCTTTTAATTGTGTGATATCGCATGTGATTATCTTCTAGAACTTGCCGTTTTTCTGTGTCGAGACTGCAATATGTGTTTCGAATTTGGAAAGGATAAAAGGCCATCTTTGTTAACCACATATTTTCCCAAACACTAGCCCAATGATATATACCGTTTGTCGCCTTCTTTGAGCCTTTTATTAGACTTTATTCTTTCGATTAACCGGATGATAGGAGGTGAGGATGGATATGGGAATCAAATGGGAGAAACATTTGTTTTGATATGCTAAGTGGTGATACAAGATAAAGGATGGTACCCGTGTGAAAAGGAATAGACCCTATAAGCTCTATTACAAAACCAAGGAAAGTAAAAGTGAAAAGAAAAATTTTGTGTATAGTATGAGCATAAAGGAAGTCAATTGTCATAGTATATGGTACCTTGAGTTGCATAAATGTGAAATAGCATGTTGGAAAGGAAAGGGAAATGGACAAAGTCCATATGAGTTGATTGTTTAGATGGAAGTGCTTGGAGTTTACTTGAGTCACTTAGCCATATATTATCCTACCTTAACCAATGGGCCTACATTATAACCTATCAAAAGACCTCTTTGATCCTTATTTGAACACATTTGACGCGGTGGAGATGTTAGAGAAATGGCAAGCCTATGGTAAGAGGTTGCATTGCATTGATCTATGAGTGTATACACGTCCTTAATTTCTTTATGAGTTTGAGTGTATCCTCTATATTCTACACACATGCCTTTGTGAGGGTTGAAATAAATGAGTTTTTGCTTTCAATCGTTGTTTGTGTTGAAGTAACTAATGTCGTCATGTGTGCTAGTATTTTCGAGAGTTGAAGTATATTTCCGAGGCTTGATTGTGTTTATCACCTTTGCTATGCTCGTTGATCTTTTGTTGTGTCCTTCGTTGTGTCTTTCTTTTCTGTTTTTGTTTGAGGACAAACAATGATTTAAGTTTGGGGGGTTTGATAAACGCATATTTCACGCGTTTATTCATGATATTTAAAGATGTTTTTAGATCAATAAAGTGCGTTTATGTCTTGGATCTTAATGATTTTATCTATTTTAGAAGATGCTGCTCTTGGGTGTTATTTTGGTGTTTTGTAGGTCTTTGTGTTGAAAATCGAAGCAAGGAACGAAGCACGAGCCAAATCGCATTCTGTCCAGTTTCTAGCGACCATCCTAGCGGTCGCTAGGCTGGTCGCGAGGTTCATCATAAGCGAGCGCCCAGAGCAGCGACCGCGACCTCGTGCACGCGAGCAAGCCCCAGCGCCGAGAACTCACTGCCCAATTTTGCGCGACCATGGCTAGCGACCGCTAGCCAGGCCGCGAGGAAACCAAGCAAGCGCCAGCGGCGACCGCGAGTGAAGAGTGCGCGCGCGTTGCCTAGCGATCGAGCTAGCGACCGCGAGGACCGGCCGCGAGGAGAGGCGGCAGACGCGCAAATTAGGGTTTTCACCCTTATCTATAAATAGGGCAAGAGCCCTTGCGCCTCCAGATCAGCCCACACGCCCCCAGACCTCTTTTATTCAGTTTTTCCTCAGTTTTTACAAGCTTTTAGTCTTTAGTCTTCATTTAGTTTAATTCTAGTATTGATTTTCCGTTGTTCTAGTTTAGTTCTTCGCTTTGTTTACGCTTTGGAACGTTTTCGTCCGAAGAATTCCATCTTTTTCCAGTTTTCCGTTGACGCTGGGATTTGACCCAACGATTGTTCTTCAGACGTCTCCCTACGGGTTTTATATATTTATTTTCCGTTTCTATGTTTTATCGTATTTTTATCCCGTTAATTATGTCTAGCTAAATTCTGTTCTAATCCTAGGGTTTGCATGATTCTATCCTATATGTTGTGATTCCTGCTATTGCTATTTACCTTCCAGGCATTGATTCATGATTCATGGTGCTTATTTATATGTGTTGATTTCTGATCAATCTTGATGCATATCTAGTTGCCAGTTAATGACGTAACTGTATTAATTGTCAATCGATCTTGAATGCATGATCTGAATAAGCCTTGAGTCGAATCGATATAGGACATTCGTAGGAAGCATATTCTTAGTGATCCATTTGAGTTGCTTATTTTCCTCTAGAGGCGAATCGTGATAGGGAAAATTAGTAATCAATCGCCGCAATTGTCGAATCGAAGTTGTTGGTTATATATGTGATCTTCCGTCTTATGCGGATTAAAGCGGTTAATAATAAGCAGGATAAACATCGTTGTGGATAGGATTGGTGCATCCCTAGGGTTAGTCTTTCTTCATAGTTATCTTTTGAGATTTTATTGCTTTATTTTATTTCTGCATGTTTATCTTTGCTTTGGATTAAATTCCGAAGCCCCAAAACCTCTCATCCTTTATCTGTGCTTGAATAATATTGAATTATCGTTGAGCTAGCTTCTATGTTTTCGTGATACAATCCCTGTGGATACGATACTTCGCTTACCCTATACTTACACCTTTTCGTGTTAGAAAAGTGAGCGATCAAATTTTGGCGCCGTTGCCGGGGATTGTTAAGATTGCATAGGAATAATTTGACGATTTGGATTTATTAATTCAAGTTATATATATTATTATTTATTTTTGTCAGTGCTAAATTCTCTCTTTTCTCAGGTAGTTTATGCGTACAAGATCTCAGGGACCTCCTGAAGTATTATTAGATCCCGAGATCGAAAGCTCTCAAAGGAGAAAAGGACGAGAGAAGAGACGGGCTGCAATGGCAGCCAATCCGCAGAACGGGGGCATTCCTCCCGAGCAAGTTGCACGCATGCTAGCTGACTTTGCAGAGATGCAGCGTCAGATGGCGAATATGGGAATCATTGTCCCTGCTCCAGAGGAAAGACCTCTGAATCACATGTACCGACCTCCCACCGAACAGTTCCAAGGAGGCGGTTGGGGCCCGCACGTAGATGCAAACAATTTTGAGCTAAAATCGGCCCTGATCAGTATGGTCCAAGGAGAGCAGTTTGGGGGAGGAGTCACGGAAGACCCGAATGCGCATCTCGAGACTTTTTCGATATTTGTGACACCATCAAAGCAGAATGGGGTGCCACAAGACACGATCCCGACGCGCATGTTCGGTTTCGTTTGTGACCAAAGCGAAAGATTGGTTCAAGAGTTTGACCGAATCGGCATCGACACTTGGGGAAATTTTGCAGAAGTTTCTTTCAAATACTTTCCGGGCGAAGCGCAGAAGATCATCGCCAAATCTCTCATTTTTGCCAAAACCACGACGAATCGCTATTCGAGGCATGGGAGAGATTTAGAGGTCTATTGAGACGATGTCCAAAACATGGGTTATCCGAGGAGCAACAGATCACACAGCTTCTACAAAGGGGTGACATGGCGAGCGAGGAGCATGGTAGATCGTCGGCGGGGCTGTTTATTGAACCGACAAGTAGACGAGGCAAGCCGTAGACAGGAGGAGATGGCTGCCAATAACTATCAATGGCCAACGGAGAGAACGCGGTGTTCAAAGCATTTCTTGTTGAGTGTGATTCAAAATATGACGATCTCATGAAGAAGTTCACCCTTTTGAAGAGTCAGATTGAGACAGAGAACGTCAGCCACATCAATCAGAGGAATCATCCGAATTTCCAACAACCTCCAGCAGGCTTCACTGTGCAGAATGGTGTGATTCAAGAGCCGAAGAAGCCAAATCTAGAAGAGTTGATGCAGCAGTTGGTTGTGAGCAACCAACAAATGACGATTTAATCGTAATTCGATGGCCGCACAATGTAGTCGCTCATCAATATTATCGCCGAGGATAACACGGTTAGAATCCATCGTAGCAGCCATGGAAAACACATGAAGATAATGGAGAACCAAATCGGACGAGATAGCGGCCAAAGATAATGCAACACCAAGACGGGCCACTTTCCGAGCAATACGGAGGTGAACCCGAAAAATCAGTGTTTCGCCATCCAGACGAGGAGTGGACGAGCCTACCCGAGCCCTGCCAAGGAAGAAGAGCATGAAAGCACACTGGAGCAGAAACTCGCGACCGAGCTCGCGATCGCGAGCCCGACCGCGAGGAGTCCAGAAAGTTGTCCTCAGCAGCTCGCGACCGAGCACGCGCCCGCGCACCCGACCACGAGCCATCAGAGTGTGCGCGCGCCAGAGTTGTTCGCGAGCGACCCAGCGCTCGCATGCCACCCATGAGCAATCAAGCGTAGCAGTGCGGAGAAATCATGTGAACTCGCGCCCGCAAGCTCGCACGCGAAGAAGGAGTCCAGCGCCCAGCCAATACCTCGCGACCTTCCCAGCGGTCGCGAGGTCAACCGCGAGGCACCTCCAGAAGCAAATCGTCGCACATACACTCCTCCGATCCCGTTTCCGAGTCGACTAATCAAGTCGAAATATGACGAAGAATTTGCTCGTTTCAAAGAGATTTTTCAAAAAGTTGAGATCAATTTACCTCTCTTTGAAGCGCTGCGAAACATGCCGGGATACATGAAATTCTTAAAAGACGCGCTTGCAAGCAAGAAGAAACTGGGGAAATTTGAGAAAATTACCCTATCCGAAGAATGCAGTGTTGTCTTGCAAAGGAAACTCCCTCTGAAGCAAAAGGATCGGCGGTTTACGTTAGAGTGCGAGATCGCCGGCGGACTTTCCAAATGTTTTGTGCGACTTGGGGGCGAGCATCAATCTGATGCCGTTGAACGTATTCAACCGGCTACACCTAGGAAAGATGAAGCCGACGAAGATTTCACTGATGATGGCTGACCGGTCAGTGACATATCCTAAAGGTATCGTCGAAGACGTGTTGGTAAGAATTCGGGATTTTGTTTTTCCTGCCGACTTTGTGATTTTAGATATTCCCGAATTCAAACAACAACCACTAATCCTAGGTAGACCTTTTCTAGCAACTGGTCGTGCGTTGATTGATGTGCAGGAAGGCAATCTCACGTTTCGTGTTAACGATGAGGAGCTCAAGATTTCCATATACGACGCCATCAAGCAACACGACGGTGGAAAGCCGGAAGATTGCTGCTCGATCATATTTCCGCCGCCGCACACGCCGCGTTTAGAGGGTACTCGACCGATCGAGGAAGTGCGAGAAGGAAGAAGTGGACTCGGCATGGAACCCGAGTGTATCGTTCGAGTTTGGGAGGGGCCACTTCCATAGTCAGTGGTGGTCATCCGTGAATGCTAAGTTTAGGAGGGTCCACAAGTTGGGAAAGATGTCTATTGCCACAAAAACGCCGGATTGAAAAAGGTTAGTAATGGTCTAGCTAAAGACGTTAAATTAAGCACTTGTTGGGAGGTAACCCAACGTTTTCTTTGTTTTTATTTTCGTGTTTTGTCGTGTCTTTCGTTTGTGTTGCTTTTTGTCGTGTTTCTATTTTTCTTTTCGTTGTTGTGTCGGTCGATCAACGAGTTTAAGCGTAGTGTTTTAATCCATGTGGCCAATGACGATAGAAATTTTTTGTGAAATTTAATGATAGTGCACATGATATGTTAGAAAATGACGCATGAACGACTTGAGATTGCTTAAACTTGTTGTTTTTCACCAATTGCTTAACCCGTGAGACTTGATCTTCACTGTATAAACATCTTGATACAGTTTCTTTTAATTGTGTGATATCGTGCATGTGATTATCTTCTAGAACTTGCCGTTTTTACGTATCGAGACCGCAATATGTGTTTCAATTTGGAAAGGATAAAGGCCATCTTTGTTAACCACATATTTTCCCAAACACTAGCCCAATGATATATACCGTTTGTCGCCTTCTTTGAGCCTTTTATTAGACTTTATTCTTTCGATTAACCGGATGATAGGAGGTGAGGATGGATATGGGAATCAAATGGGAGAAACATTTGTTTTGATATGCTAAGTGGTGATACAAGATAAAGGATGGTACCGTGTGAAAAGAATAGACCCTATAAGCTCTATTACAAAACCAAGGAAAGTAAAAGTGAAATGAAAAATTTTGTGTATAGTATGAGCATAAAGGAAGTCAATTGTCATAGTATATGGTACCTTGAGTTGCATAAATGTGAAATAGCATGTTGGAAAGGAAAGGGAAATGGACAAAGTCCATATGAGTTGATTGTTTAGATGGAAGTGCTTGGAGTTTACTTGAGTCACTTAGCCATATATTATCCTACCTTAACCAATGGGCCTACATTATAACCTATCAAAAGACCTCTTTGATCCTTATTTGAACACATTTGACGCGGTGAAGATGTTAGAGAAATGGCAAGCCTATGGTAAGAGGTTGCATTGCATTGATCTATGAGTGTATACACGTCCTTAATTTCTTTATGAGTTTGAGTGTATCCTCTATATTCTACACACATGCCTTCGGAGGGTTGAAATAAATGAGTTTTTGCTTTCAATCGTTATTTGTGTTGAAGTAACTAATGTCGTCATGTGTGCTAGTATTTTCGAGAGTTGAAGTATATTTCCGAGGCTTGATTGGTTTATCACCTTTGCTATGCTCGTTGATCTTTTATTGTGTCCTTCGTTGTGTCTTTCTTTTCTGTTTTTGTTTGAGGATAAAAAATGATTTAAGTTTGGGGGGTTTGATAAACGCATATTTCACGCGTTTATTCATGATATTTAAAGATGTTTTTAGATCAATAAAGTGCGTTTATGTCTTGGATCTTAATGATTTTATCTATTTTAGAAGATGCTGCTCTTGGGTGTTATTTTGGTGTTTTGTAGGTCTTTGTGTTGAAAATTGAAGCAAGGAACGAAGCACGAGCCAAATCGCATTCTCGTCCGGTTTTAGCGACCATCCTAGCGGTCGCTAGGCTGGTCGCGAGGTTCATCATAGCGAGCGCCCGTAGCGGCGATCGCGACCTGCACGCGAGCAAGCCCGGCCACGAGAACTCATCGCCCAATTTTGCGCGACCATGGCTAGCGACCGCTAGCCAGGCCGCGAGGAAACCAAGCAAGCACCAGCGGCGACCGCGAGTGAAGAGAGTTCGCGCGCGCGTTGCCTAGCGATCGAGCTAGCGACCGCGAGGACCGGCCGCGAGGAGAGGCGGCAGACATGCAAATTAGGGTTTTCACCCTTATCTATAAATAGGGCAAGAGCCCTTGCGCCTCCAGATCAGCCCACACGCCCCCAGACCTCTTTTATTCAGTTTTTCCTCAGTTTTTACAAGCTTTTAGTCTTTAGTCTTCATTTAGTTTAATTCTAGTATTGATTTTCCGTTGTTCTAGTTTAGTTCTTCGCTTTGTTTACGCTTTGGAACGTTTTCGTCCGAAGAATTCCATCTTTCGGTCAAGCCCGATTGTGTTGGGATTTGACCCAACGATTGTTCTTCGATCGCCTCCTACGGGTTTTATATATTTATTTTCCGTTTCTATGTTTTATCGTATTTTATCCCATTAATTATGTCTAGCTAAATTCTTGTTCTAATCTAGGGTTTGCATGATTCTATCCTATATGTTGTGATTCCGCTATTGCTATTTACCTTCCGGCATTGATTCATGATTCATGGTGCTTATTTATATGTGTTGATTTTGATCAATCTTGATGCATATCTAGTTGCCGATTAATGACGAATCGTATTAATTGTCAATCGATCTTGAATGCATGATACGAATAAGCCTCGAGTCGAATCGATATAGGACATTCGTAGGAAGCATATTCTTAGTGATCCATTTGAGTTGCTTATTTTCCTCTAGAGACGAATCGTGATAGGGAAAATTAGTAATCAATCGCCGCAATTGTCGAATCAAGTTGTTGGTTATATATGTGATCTTCCGTCTTATGCGAATTAAAACGGTTAATAATAAGCGGGATAAACATCGTTGTGGATAGGATTGGTGCATCCTAGGGTTAGTCTTTCTTCATAGTTATCTTTTGAGATTTTATTGCTTTATTTTATTTCTGCATGTTTATCTTTGCTTTGGATTAAATTCCGAAGCCCCAAAACCTCTCATCCTTTATCTGTGCTTGAATAATATTGAATTATCGTTGAGCTAGCTTCTATGTTTTCGTGATACAATCCATGTGGATACGATGCTTGCTTACCTATACTTACACCTTTCGTGTTAGAAAAGTGAGCGATCACTATCGGTTCCCCAACCTCCGCCACAATTCCAACCCCACCTCAACAAAGAACTCCACTCAACAAAGAAGTGGCAGCAACCTCCGCAACAAAGGCGTCAACCACCACGACAACGCCAGCAGCAGCAGCCCAGGCAGCAGCCGCAGAACCAGCAAGGGCAAGCACCCCGTCAGCCTCAGCCGGCCCAGGCTAGGGCGTATGCCTTACACCGGAGGCAGAACGAACAAAATCAGGGAAACCTGGCAGGTATGGGAGTTCTTCTCAACATACCTGTTATAATATTGTTCGATACGGGTGCTTCGCATTCCTTTATAGCAAAATCATGCGTAGAAATGTTGGGACTTAGGTCTGAAAAGGCAAGTCAGGATATGAAAATCTCTTCACCTATAGGAGGGATTATGACTGTTACACATATCTGCTCGAACCTAAAGTTGACTTTAGGATCACTTAAGGTTCTGGCGAACGATCTGAACATAAAACCCATGGGTGACGTAGATATAATCCTAGGAATGGACTGGTTAGCTAAGAATCATTCCACGATTCTTTGTAAGGAAAGGAAAATCTCGTTTTAATTTCCTGGACAAGAAGCTACGCATTTTCATGGAATCAGCATGGGAAGGAGAATCCCGACTGTATCAGTACTGAAGGCGAGAAGGATGATAAACCAGAAAGGATGCCACACATTTCTCATCTATCTAAACGGAGAAGAAGAACCAGAAACGAGGGTAGGAGACATAGAGGTTGTTCGAGAATTCTCGGACGTATTTCCCGAAGATCTACCAGGATTACCCCCTGATAGACAGTTGTAATTCACCATCGACCTGGAACCAGGATCGGCTCCAGTGTCGAAGGCACCTTATAGGATGGCCCCAAAGGAATTGGAAGAACTGAAGATCCAAATTCAAGAATTGTTGGATCTAGGTTTCATTAGACCTAGTGTTTCACCTTGGGGCGCCTGTCTTATTCGTCAAGAAAAAGGATGGTTCCTTGAGGATGTGCATAGATTATCGAGAGCTGAACAAGATGACGCTCAAGAACAAATACCATTTGCCAAGAATTGATGACCTGTTTGATCAATTACGAGGAGCAGGTGTATTCTCGAAAATTGATCTCAAGTCAGGTTACCATGGCCATCAGCTGAAAATACGGTCTGAAGATGTACCTAAGACTGCATTCCGAACCAGATATGGCCACTATGAGTTCATAGTTATGCCGTCGGATTAACCAATGCACCAGTTGTATTTATGGACCTTATGAACAGAGTATTTCATCCATACTTGGATAAATTCGTTCTGCTCTTCATAGATGATATCCTTGTCTATTCAAAGAATGAAGAGGATCATAAGGAACATCTAAGAACAGTATTGCAAACTTTGAGAGATGAAAGACTTTTCGCTAAGTTTAGCAAATGCGAGTTTTGGCTGAAGGAAGTAATGTTCCTTGGACACATCGTGTCTGCAGAAGGCATTAAAGTAGATCCAGCCAAAGTAGAAGCAGTGCAAGGATGGAAATCGCCAAGGACTCAAAATGAGATCCGAAGTTTTCTAGACTAGCTGGTTATTACGGAGATTCATCGAAGGATTCTCCAAGATTGCAAGGCCAATAACTTGCCTACTCGGAAGGGATCAAGTTCATTTGGACAGAAGAATGTGAGGCGAGTTTTCAAAAACTCAAGGAAAAATTGACAAGTGCACCAGTGCTAGCAGTTCCAGAAGCGGACAAGGAAATGTAGTTTATACAGATGCTTCTAAGACTGGACTGGGTTGTGTTTTGATGCAAGAACGAAAGGTGATAGCATATGCATCCCGACAACTCAGACCACATGAGCTGAACTACCCAACTCACGACTTGGAATTAGCCGCAGTAGTTCATGCACTGAAAATTTGGAGACACCATCTCTATGGAGTCACTACAAGAATTTTGCTCATAGACCACACGTCATAGACCACGCACATTAGTACTAAAGTGGTCTATTATGACATAGACAACATGGGTGGTGAAACGCGTGGTCTATAACCATATTTTAACGGTTATAGACCACGGGCTGAGAACCGCGTGGTCTATTAGCGTTTTTCATATGATGAACCACGGTGCCATTACCGCGTGGTCTATTAGCGATAACTTTTATTAACCACGGCTTTTCGCGTCGTCTAACATCCACGCCGACTAAATACCACGGGCTTAGCCGCGTGGTCTTCGCCACTTAGCCATGTGGTCTTTTAGCCTATCTTCATGCCTTATTTAATAAGAGATATTATTACTTAAAAGTATATATATATATATATATATATATATATATATATATATATATATATAAGCCCAAAGCAAAGCAATTAGCGGGCCAAATAGATCCAAGGTCCAAAACCAGGTTAAAATACATATTAACTCATCAGATCACACCGGCTTTTACCGCATCAACTCCTTTCCTCTTTTTCTTCCCTTTGGTAATCTCCTAATTTCCTATCCAATCGAAATTAGGGTTTTTGGTTTCTTAGTTGAAGGTAACACCAATTCTTACTTCTTCTTAAGTTACGTGACATTTTTCCTTTTGCAGTTTTTAGAAGGTGAAATTCGCGCGGGATGAGGCCGATCTTTTGCGGCAACTTTGAGTTCGAGACTCGACAATCGGACTTGGAGCGGTTGTTCTCCAAGTACGGAAGAATTGAACGTATTGACATGAAATCAGGTAATTAATTTGGAGCTCACGGTTTCTTGTATTTGTAGAGAACTCGATTTTCATCGTGCGAACTATTTTGATGTTTTGTTTGATTTTGATCTCTTCCATAGATGATCTAAGTGAAGGGAGCTGTTCTTTTCACTAAAATCTAATCCCTCACTTCATTGTCTGATGTTTTTCTCTTATCCAGTTTATAGTTGAGAAATCAGAAAAGTATCAGTGGGAAATATTGTCGTTTTGAAACTTTTTCAGTGTGTTGCAATTGGTTGTAGAATTGGAAGTGCTATCTGAGCGATGCTGGTCTTATTATTGTAATGGCTATTGTGAGGTAAACATTGAAGAAAAGGATAGAGAGTTGTATAAATGTGCTTACTGTCAGAGTAGGGTCTGTAGAGATTTTATTTTATGAAATATAAATATTTATGTTATTGTTTAACATAGACGTGGCGAACTCAGGTCCTACTGCTCCCCCGGCACCGATGTCTGCTTCGAGTAATGTTAGTGTTAATAGGAGTGACAGTGGGAATAACGGAGGTGGCTTCTCCGGAATTTCGCTTACCAAGCTTAATAGATATCCGTCGCCTGCGGTGAGATTTAGTCTCTCGTTCTCAGTGTTGAGTCCTTTGAGTTGTCTGCTTAATCAACATTACCACTGTTCTTCTCTTGCTCAATGGCTTCTTCTATTCTGCCTCTTCCAAATTGCCTACCTCTAATAAAGGTCCCAACTTTGTTAATTTTCTTGTATTGTTATCCAAATTTACCGAAATATGTTTTCTTCCTGTTTAGAAATAGGGTTTTCGCTTATGTGGGTCCTTGCGGTTTATTTGAAAATGGGGGTTTGTTTTCCGATTGTATCAAATCTTGAAGCAATGATTAGGAGGGTTTGGTTTAGAACTTTAATTTCTGAAGTAATTGTATGTTGTGTGAATTTCTTATTGCTGGGGGAAATCACAGACAGTAAAAGTCACAAAAATTCAGAACAGATCTAACCTCATTCATTAACACACACACACACAATCTCTCTCTCTCTCTTCCTGAGATTTACAAAATGTTTCCAATTATATTATAAAGACGGCACCTAACTCTATCTTCACTTACTCGGGAATTGCTGTCAGGTAGCCTCTCTCCTTCCATATCAGACCTTCTTTGCTGTTGATATATAGTTCCATCTGAACGTCTGTGAGAACCTCTTCATATCTGTCGTAAAATGTTCCATTACACACACACAGAGACACATAGAGAGAGAGAGATGTGAGAGGACTTTCAGATTTTTTCATGATTAAGTTGATGCATTCTGCTTGATAGTACTCAGATCATCCTCAAAATTTCTTTGTTATTGTGGTCTGGAAGGGGGTGATACCGATGCTCGGGAGTAGATAGTCGTATGCCGAACTTATTGATAATTTACTCTGTAAACTGCGGCATCTTGATATCTTGTGTAGATATTGAGAATTTGAACTTTACATGGATAAGTTTCCTATCTGGCTGATAACTAGTAAAACTTGAGGTTTAACTCCATATTTCTGAGAATCTTGACTGTACATATGCACGAAGACTGGGATTATAGAAAAGCTATTTTGTTGATGATGCTTTCATGTGGTACTTGATATCATGAAGGAAGATGCATGTAGGATCTGTTGAATATCACAAGCCTTGCATGCAAGACGACCGTCAATCAGTCGATGCTATTGCTCGAAGCTTTTATCTCTATGCTGTGTAGAACTTGGTACTTTATATTTCTTGTGTCTTTATAGTTGCTAATTTTATATCATTGTTTCTTTCCCTTTCCTGATGGTCTTCTTTAAACGTTTGAATGATGTTTAGGTGGATAGGAAGCTGGTCAAGCAGACAGTGATGACATCAGTGTAAGGTGTAACATTAATTGGTGCCCGAGATCAAATTAAGAGAAGATTAAAGGAACGCAATGCCATTGGGGACGATGCAGAAATATTTGGTGCAGCTTGTTATGCAGCAAAAGTATGTCATTGCTTTGCTTGTGCTCCTCTTGTCTGAAGTTTACGAACAATGTTCATGCCCATGAGCTTTTTTGTAATTTATTTGTTTTTGTTCCCGAATTTAATTAGCTAGGTAGACAATATTTGTTGTACTATAATTGTTGATTGAGAATTTTCCCGGTATATAACGTTTATGTATTGTACCTTGATTTATCTATTTATGAGATAATATATATTTTATATCTATTTTGTATTATTGTTTTTTAATGACAGAAACAGGTATCTTGAATTATATAATAAATAAATAATTTTTTTTCGTTGACTGGTCAATAGACAACGGGCTTTTCCCCGTTGTCTATTAATATATAGACAACGGGGATGTCCGCGTGGTCTAAAACACAATAGACAACGGGGAATATCCATTGTATATTACAAGGCCCCCGTTGTCTATGTTGTTATAGACAACGAGGATTTCCCCGTTGTCTTTGTTGTTATAGACAACGGGGATTTCCCTGTTGTCTATAGCCGGCCCTAATAGACTATACCTTGATGGACAACGGGGTTTTCTGTAATAGACAATGGGGATTCCCCGTGGTCTATAACCAAAATTCTTGTAGTGAGTGAGATGTGAGATCTTCACAGAACATAAGAGTTTGAAGTACTTCTTCGAGCAAAGAGATTTGAATATGAGACAAAGAAGATGGCTCGAACTAGTGAAGGATTACGACTGTGGTATTAACTATCACCCGGGTAAAGCGAATGTAGTAGCTGATGCCTTGAGTCGTAAGAGTCAAACCAAGCTAGGATGTCTCTTTACACTAGAAGAGAAACTCGTTGAAGAGTTTGGAAGAATGCGGATTGAATTGGTTGAACAACCAGAGACGATCACGAGTTGTATCGCTACACTCACATTGACGTCTGATTTAAGAAAGAGGATCGTTGAGAGACAAAGGATGGAGGAAAAGTTAGAAAAGATCAGAGAAAGGGTAAGGTCTGTAGGATTTAAGAACTTCCAGGAGGCGTCGGACAACGCCTTATTGTTTGAAGGGAGGATATGCATTCCAAACAACGCAGAGCTTCAAAATGAAATAATGAGTGAGGCACACGATACACCCTACACCGCCCACCCAGGTAGTACTAAGATGTACCAAGACCTGAAGGAAAAGTTTTGGTGGGAAGGCATGAAACGAGACATAGCTTCTTTCGTAGAACGCTGTCTTGTTTGCCAACAGGTGAAAGCGTTACACCAACGCCCATACGGAAAGTTACAGCCGTTAGAAATACCCGAGTGGAAATGGGATGAGATAACGATGGACTTCGTTACGAACTTACCCAAATCAAAAAGAGGGAATACCACTATATGGGTAATTGTTGATAGACTTACAAAGAGTGCTCATTTTCTACCGATTCAAAGTACCTATGGATCTGACAAGCTAGCCCAGCTGTACGTTAAGGAAATTATACGACTACATGGAGTGCCTAAATCTATTACCTCTGATAGAGACTCCAAGTTCACATCCAGATTCTGGATTAGCTTACAAAAGGAATTGGGTACGAAATTGAATTTCAGTACGACATTTCACCCACAGACTGATGGACAGTCGGAACGAATGATCCAGACACTAGAGGATATGTTGAGAACAGTAGTGTTGGATCGAAGTGCAAAATGGGAAGACATTTTACCCTTTATTGAGTTTGCCTACAACAATAGCTATCAAGCGACGATTGGTATGGCCCCATACGAAGCCTTGTATGGCAAGAAATGTAGATCACCGCTTTATTGGGATGAAGTGGGTGAGAGGAAAATAATAGGGCCAGACGCGGTAAATGAGATGATTGAAATCGTCAGACAAATTAGGCAAAGAATAAAAGAAGCTCAAGATAGGCAGAAATCTTACGCTGATACGCGTAGATCTGAGCTACAGTTTGAAGATGGAGACAAAGTGTTTCTCAAAGTCTCTCCATCGAAAGGGATCGTCAGGTTTGGACTGAAAGGAAAGCTAAGACCCCGTTTTATAGGACCCTACGAGATCCTAGATAGGATAGGTCCAGTAGCTTATAGGTTGGCTCTTCCGCCAAATTTGGGGAATGTTCACAATGTGTTTCACGTGTCACAATTACGAAAATACGTCACGACTCAAAGCACATAATCCATCAAGACGACGTGATCCTCAAGCCAGACATGAGCTATGAAGAAGAACCTGCAGCGATACTCGACCATAAAGTTCAAAGAACTACGGAACAAGTCGATTAGTTAGTCAAAGTCTTTGTGGAGACACCACGACAAGAAAAAGCCACGTGGGAACTTGAAGAAGCGATGAAAGAACGATACCCCGAATTATTTTTATAGAGGTATGCAAATTTCGGGATGAAATTTCTTTTAAGGGGGGTGGAATGTAATATTCCGAAGAAACGAACGTCTAATTACGGTATTTTAAACCCGTAAATTAGAGTTTTTGCGTATAATATTGATTTCGATTCAGTAACAGAGTAACGAATTCCTTTTTATATTCACTAAGAATTGTAAATTAAGGAATAGAATGTTATGAAATAGTTCGGCAGTATAATTTTTACGTCGATTACGTATCGAACGTCAGAGCTTCATGAAATTTTCTAAGCAGCGAAGCTTGGAATTAATTTCCATATTAATTCCTATATTAAATGGAATATATTTATAAAGTAAGTACGAACTTACTACGACCATTTTGAGATGAGTCGATTATTAACGTTTTGAGACGTTTTGAACGTCAACGTCTAGAGACGTTTTGAAAAATGGATTTTATGATCCGAAAATTATAATATTTAATTTCCTATGATTATTTTATATAATTACAGTATTATTAAGCATTAAAATCAATATTAAAGCATAGAGAACTCGATAGTGTATATATGAAATTTTCGAAACCCTAGTTTCACAAATTAGGGTTTTCTCACATGGAATGATACTATTAAATTATCCTATGCTATTATTTATTATCTAAACTATATGTTATGACATATATACATATATTTGGCATGAAAATGACTATTGAAATGATAAATGGCGTGAGTTATATTTCTATAGCCTAGTTCACGTTATTTTCGATATATATTTACTATGTGATGTTTTAATTATTTAATTGGCATGTATTTTATATCTATGATTATATATGGATTAATACATAGTATTATTGTACAAAGAAAAATTAAATCCACCCCTTGGAACCCATAGTATGCGACGGCTACACCCATCCCATTAAGCATGATATTACTTTTTCTATTGCCCAATACATGGAGAGCCTTTTTTGCACTAGCTAATGATCACCCACCCACTAACACAATTGCTGCAATTTTTTTATTTGTTGGTGTGTGTGAGCCGTGTGTAATGAGAGAGAGATATAGGGGAGGGACTCTTCCCCTTCACCCCACTTTTCATTATACTCCCCCACTCCATTTCAAACACCAAACACTCTCACTCTTCTCTCCAAAAACCTGCAGAACCGTGAGCTCTCCTCCTCCCCATTTCTAAAATTTTTCTTCTTCTTCTCCACTCACAAACCTTGATACATTATACCTTGTTCTTGAGACCTATATCATTCCAAAGGTAAATACAAGACCATGGCTTCGATTTTTATCCTCATTTGTTACAAAAATCGAGAGCTTGTTCAATGTGTATGTATATGTTTTTGAATGTCCTTGTGTATGAGATATTGTTTACATATGTGTTCTTGATGATTTTTATTTTTAAAAATAAGGAAATGTATGTTAGAATGGACATATGTTATTGCATGTGAAATGTTTGAAAGGATCTAGCCTATATATATAATGTTTGAACCTTAGATCTTGTTAGGATATTATTTTCGAAAATGATATAAAATTTTTGGTGATGACCGATTATTATTGAAATTATTTTGAGGATGGATTATTGATCTATGATATGTTTAGAGTTCATAGTAATTTATTTGGAATTTTTGAAAAATCCTATGCCCTATTTTGGATAATACCGTGAGCTATTTAAATGTGTACCTTGGTGTATGATTTTTATTTTAAACATGCAATGGCATATTAATGCTCTAGGACCTTGATTATATGTTCTATGAATTTATTAGAATTTTTGAGAACCAAATGCACATTTTTTAGGGATACCGAGAGCTATTAAAAATTATATGTTGGTGTATGATTTTTTTTATTTTGAACATGCAATGGTATATTAATGCTTTAGTACATTGATTATGTGTTACATGATTTTGTTGGAATTTTTGGAAATCAAATACCAATTTTAATCAAATAAACCGTGAGCTCTAGCTCAAAGATGGTGATGATTTAAATGGTTTTTGATGAATGTTATAATGTTATATTATAGTGTATAAGCATAGTGTATAATTGTTAGAATTTTTGGAAACCAAAAACCTATATAAATCAAAGAAGCCGAGAGCTTATTGCTCCATATGGTGATGATTTCAAATGATTTTGGTAGATGTTATGATGTTATATTGCTATATTATAATGTTTGAGCATGATATAATTTTATTAGAATTTTTAGGAATTGTTTGGTATTTAATCTTGATATTACCGTGAGCATTGAGGATTAATTCCTTAATGAATAAATTGTTTATGATGGACTATAGGTTATAAATGTGATATATATTAATGTTGAGACATTGTACTAAGTGTATAAAAATTTTGGGAATTGTTGGACAAATTTTGATAATTACCGTAGCCTTATAAAAATTATAAGGTAATAATCGAAGGATATTTGGATGATATTAATACATAATAATGACCATAGTGTATAATAATACACTATATGAAATTAGAAATTTTTTAAAATCATTTGGTAATTTTTAACAAATTACCGAGAGCATATATATATTTATAAGGATTTTTAAATCCTTTTTAATCAAGTTTAATAATATATTATATGTCTAAATATTATTTTAGACATATTTGGATTTTATGAGAATTTATAAACATAGATCACTATGTCTGGGACGAAACGTTATATTTAATAACGTATTAAACGAAATATATGGTTTAATGATTAAAAGATTAATATTTGAGAAAAATGTTAATAAGTCCGTCGATTTACGTGACAAATCGAGAATTAAGACTTTACGAAATAAAATAGATTTATAAATGAATTAGTAAGAAATTACTATTGAAAAGTAAAAATTGTTGACTTTGTTGACTTTGTTGACTTCGTTGTTCGATAAATACGCTAATACGCGTAAGATGTACTAATTGAGTCAAGATACCTCATTAATAAGGAAAAGATTTCATGAATGAAATCCTTATATCGAGAAACGTATAAATACGTTGAACGTTTGAACCGGAAGGTTAAAATGAAATAGTTGAACGTATCTCGAAGAACGAGAACAATGGAAATACGTAATTGAAAGGCGTATTGAATTCGTTAAGGAAATCAGTTTATATCGATATAGGATATCGAAGTTTATCTTAGACTTTGAGAGTCTCGAGAAACGTGAACGACGTACTAAAACATCGCTTTTACGTAAAGGTGTGGACGCGAACGTGACGACCGGACATTAACAAGGAATCAAACCTATGACTCAAATTAAGACGAACCATAGTCCAGGTGGGGCTTCTTTTCCAAATAAAATATGAGCTTTCTTATTTAAACTTATTTCCAAATGAATTTATTTACGTTGCTTATCTTCAACTGTTGATAAACTGTTTACAAGATTACCTGCCAAAAATGTTCTGTTTTGTGTATGGATCCTATCCGGAATGAATGATATGAAATGTTATGAGATGAATTTTGTTGGGTCGCGCCCAACCTAGTTATGAAATAGATATCGGATTCTATGCCGGAAGACAATGCCTGGCTAGGGTTAACGTGTACACCTGTGGGACCGTGTCTTTGTAAGGACACCACGGCCGGTCCCGGCGTCGTAGAGGGAGGCCTCCTTCACGACGTTCGAACTATGTTGTTATGATGAAATGAGGATGTGGGATATGGATCATACACACTAAGAAAAATGCTCGGCCGAGCGACTTTTACGAACTGATGAAAATGTTTTAGTAAGCACAAGGTATTTCAACTAAAACCCTTGTGTCTTACCATGATATTGGCAGTGTAATTCATTTATGATAAAATGTTTTCGGCATGAGTCCACTGAGTGCATTTCTCGTACTCAGCCCTGCATATTTGTTTTTAAATGTGCAGGTTGAGCTCTGATGATGGTGATGGAGGAGTGTTGAGGAGTCCAATGTCCTTGTTGTTTTGTTAAGAATTGGGTTTTTCCTTGAATACATATCGTCATATATGTATTCACACACTTTCCGCTGCAACTCTGAATTTATTTATGTTATGTTTGATGTTATGAATTATTGAAGTCCTTCAGGTCATTAATATCTTTTGGATCTGTTGGAGGATAATGTGACCCATACTATTGAGGTCCGTCAGATCATTGTTAGTCTTTGGATCTGATGGTCTAACCCACCTGGTTTGGTATGTTAGCATCGTATGTTATATTCAAAGCATGCTAGTTTATATTTGATATGCATCTTTATATTAGCCTTTGTGAACCCAAAATATTATTCCTAATATTAGTCACCCTCCAGTCCGGGTTATCCGGAGTGGGGTCGTGACAGTTTTACACGTATTAGCGTATTTACTCAACGTATTTCATACGTTTAATCTTAAGCCAACGATTTGACTTTTATTAACATATTTTATAACTAAGTTTTATATAAATCGATTTTCAATCAATTTCTTTTCATAAAACCCTTCTCGATTTTTCACGCTAATCAATAAACTTGATTAATATTTTCCTTTGATATGAATTAATTTATTCATTACACATTATTTTTCATTTCCAACGTTATTTAATATAACGTTTCGTCGTAAACATAGTATACTATGTTTATAAAATCCAATAAATTCTTAATTAATCTAAAATATATTCTAAGCATATAATGTATTATTTTTCTGGATAAAAAGGATTTAAAACTCTAATTTCTTACTTATTGCTCACGGTTATTTTGAATAAAATTCTTAAAAAAATTCCTCTAAATTCATATGGTACTCTATATTATCATAGGATCATTAATATGCATAAACATTAGCTATAGAAAATTTGGGCATCACTATATCATTCCTATAGATCTCGATTTTTTTCAAAAATTAGCCAAACAATTTTCTAAAATTCTAATAAAATTACACAAGGCCTAAACATCATTCTATATCATTAATACATCATAATATTCATCAATATCAACTCACATATCATGTATCCACTCTTAAGCATTCTCAAAATTTTCTAAAATATGAGCATATATTTTCTAAAAATTCTAATAAATTCACATAGCACTAAATCAATGCTCTAGATCAACATTATGCTATAATATCACTTAAATAAAATTTGTACACTAACATATGATTTCATACAATTTTCGGTAATAATGAAATTTTAGCATATGGTTTCTAAAAATTCCCAAATAATCACAATGTGTTCTAATATCAACATAAATCATTAATCCAACATTACAACAAACTAAGGAAATTTTCGGTAGTCACAATAATTTCATAACATACTTAAACCTTAATTTAAACCATCAATATGAAACATATTCATCACACTAAACATTATTAATAAACAACTTAGCATGCTAGCATGATTTCTCATAAGAACATATGCTTATAAATTAAAATCTAACGGTTGGAAAATTAAAATTTTAACGTATAATCGAAGCTTGTTCGATTTCTAACCTCTTTACCGGTGTCGATTTATTGCACAAGGATTTAATAATAAGAATTTGGCTAAGAGAAATGAAGAACACTCAAGGTTTTCTCAAGGAATGCTCACGGTAGTTTAACTTGGAAAGAGAAAATGATTTGGTTTGATGTAAGTCTATTACTTAATACTAATGCAAAAATGAAATAAAACACTTAATTCCTTCCTTACACCCTCACGGCTCTCTCTCTCACTCACATAATATTGCAAGCCTTTAGCTTTGCTTTATGACTCACCACTTACACATATGTCACAACTTACACATAATTAAATGCTCTTACACAATTACATTGAACAAAACAATTTAAAATCTTACACTTTGATCACAATTATCGTCGGCTCTCACATGCTAAAGGAGGAGTTAATATTTTTTCCTTGTCTTATTTCACATAAGTAAATGCTACACAAAGCCAAATGCAACACATCATCCAAAGGTGTTTTAAAAATTCATCTTACCTCATTTGGAGTCAAAAATCACGGCTATGACACACACAAATGGCCTCCCACTTGATCCTCAATTAATTTACTTGGTAAGTGTGTAAATTATATACCACTTGGTTCACATAAATTGCTTAGCATGTAAAGATAGCAAAATTTGTTCATATTAATACATATTACTCCATGTTCACGGCACTTTTGAAATTTTATTGCCCAACATTTAATTTTCATGCTATAATTAGCCATATATCATAATATATATCTTAGATGATAAATTATATCATAGGAAAAATAATTAGAAAGATTCATAGGTGAAAAACCCTAATTTTCGAAATTAGGGTTTTCGAAAATTTCAATTTTGTTCAATAATTATTCCTTAATTCTCTAGTATTATTTTAATGCTAAATAATAATCTAATTATATAAAATAATCATAGGAATTTAAATATTATAATTCCTTGATCATTAAACCCGATTTTCTAATCGTCTCTAAACGTTGACGTTCAAAACGTCTCAAAACGTTCATAATCGACCAATCTCAAAATGGTCAAAATAAAGTCGTAATCACTTTATTAAATTATTCCATTAATAAGGGAATTTAATTATAAGTTTCGACACTTAGAAAATTTTACGAAATTTAACTATCGATATTCAATCGACGTTAAAATTTTACTGCCGAAACACTTTATATAATTATTTACCTTAATTCACAATCATTAGTGAATATGATATAGGAATTCATTATCTCATAATTTATCGAAATCATTATTCGATAATTTATTAATTCAAATATCACAGCGAAACCCTAATTTACGAATTTTAATTATCGTAATTAGGCCTTTAATTCTTCGGGATATTACATTCTACCCCCCTTAAAGAAATTGTCGCAGCCCGCCTTCACTATCCCAATCCCAAGGACGGATTAGGAGGGCTGGTCGACGGGACAGTACTTACGGTTCACGAAAGGCTATTATGAGGTTACATATCACATGTAAACTATCATACTTGGAACATAACATACATTAATAAGTGGATATACTAGGTGGGCTAGACCAACAGATCTAAAAGAATGCAAATGATCTGAAGTACTTCAACTGTCAATATCATATTACCATACATCATAGTTCAAAATGCAGCGGAAAACGTGTGAATACACATATGACGATGTGTATTCAAGGTTTCTTAACATAAAAACATCAAAAGCTTTCCCGACTCCTCAACACCCTCCATCATCATCATCAACAGCTCAACCTGCACATTTAAAAACAAACATGTAGGGCTGAGTACAAGAATGCACTCAGTGGACTCATGCCGAAAACATTTTAACATTCTTGAATTACACTGCCACATCATGATAAGACATAAGGGTTTTATTTGAAATACCTTATGCTTACTAATACATTTTCATCAGTTCATAAACATTTGCTTGGCCAAGCATTTTACTTGCGTGTATGATCCATATCCCTTATCCTTTCATCATAACATCATAGTCGAACGTCGTGAAGGAGGCCTCCTTCACGACGCCGCGACCGCCGTGAATTGTCCTTACAAAGACACAATCACCTTAGGTGTACACGTTAATCCTAGCTGTATAAGCCTTCCCAGGCATAGGATCCGATATCGATTTCATTCATAAGTTGGAAGCTATCCAACACATTCATATCATTCATTCAGGATAGGATACATACACAAAACATAAACATTTTTTTTTTTGGCAGGTAATCTTGTAAACATTTTATCAACAGTTGAAATAAGCATCGTAAATGAATTTATTTGGAAAGTATAGCAAAGTCGCGTTTTGTTTAGAAAGAAAGCCCACCTGGACTATTGTTCGTCTTAACTTGATTACTCATCAACGCCGGTAGTCGCCGTCATTCACACCTTTACGTAAAAGCGATGTTTAGTACGTCGTTCACGTATTTCGAGACTTTCAAAGTCTAGAATAAAGTTCGATATTCTATATCGATATAAATTGAATTCCTTAACGAATTCAATACGCTGTTCAATTGCGTATTTCAATTAAACCATTCTCGCTCTTCGAGATACGCTCAACTATTTCGCTTTTAACCTTCCGGTTTAAACGCTCAACGATTATATGTTTCGATACAAGGATTTCAATTATGAAATCTTTTCTTACCAATGAGGTTTCTTTACCTAATTAGTACTTTTTATGCGTATTAGCGTATTTATCGAACGTATTTCGTATGTTGACTTCAAAAATCAACAATTTTGACTTTTATTAGTAATTTCCTTACTAACTCATATTCTAAATCGATTTTCAATCGATTTCTTTTCGTAAAGTCCTAATCCTCGATTTGTCACGCAAATCGATAAACTTTATTAATATTTTTCTTAAATATTAAACCATTTATTCATTAAGCATTATATTTCATTTATAACGTTATTAAATATAATGTTTCGTCATAAACATAGTAATCTATGTTTATAAAATTTTATAAAATTCAAATATGTCTGAAATAATTTTTTAGACATATAATATATTATTAATCTTAATTAAAAAGGATTTAAAAATCCTTATTAATTCATAATAGCTCACGGTATTTTTACCGAATTTTCAAATGGGTTCCAATTTTTTTAAATTCATATAGTTTATTATTTTACACTATGGTCATTAATATGTATTAATATTAACCATATAACAATCGAGCATCACCTTATCCATTTATATAGGCCACGGTAATTTCTTTAAAAATGTCCAACAATTCTCAAAAATTTTATATAATTAGTACAAGGTCCCAACATTAATTTATAACACATTTATAACCTATAGTCCATCATAATCCATTTCTTCATCAAGGATTAAAATCCTTAAGCTCACGGTATTTTCCAAACATATATCAAACATTTTATAAAAATTCCAACAAAAATACACCATGCTTATATATTATAGTATAACAATATAACATCATAATATTCATCAAAAACCATTTGAATCATCACCATTTTGAGCTTGTAGCTCACGGCTTTTTTGAAACAAATGAGTAATTGGTTTCCAAAAATTCTAATAAATTCATGTAACACATAATCAAGGTCCTAGATCATTAATATACCATTGCATGTCTAAAATAAAAATCATACACCAAGATATAATTTTTCTTAAGCTTCGGTATTTTCGAAAATAAGGCATAGGATTTTCTAAAAATTCCAAATAAATCACTATGAACTCTCATCATATCATAGATCAATAATCCAACCTCAAAATAATTTTAAAACATTCGATCACCAACAAAAATCTTATAACATTTTCGAAACATATTCAAAACATGATCTATGCTTCAAACTTAACATGCTTTGGCTAGATCTTTACAAACAATACACATGCAATAACATAGATCAAACCTAACATGCATTAGCTTATTTTTACAAACAAGGATCATCAAGAACATATACATAAATAAAATCTTATCAACAAAGACATCAAGAACATATATATTTATCAAGACAAACCTTCGAATTTTTTTGTAAAAATAAGAGGAAAATCGAAGCCTTGTTCGATTCTTACCTTTGAAATGGTATGGATTCAAGGAAAAATGTCTAATGTATCAAGCTTGGTGGAAGGGAAGAAGAAGAGATGAACAAGAATTTTTTTTCCAAAGGGGATGGGATGTTCTCGGCCTCTTGAAGATTTTAGAGAGAGGAGGAGAGTGTTTGAGTGTTCAAATGTTTTGAATGAGTAGAATGAGGAGAAGAAGAAGAGTCCTCCCCTATGTATCTCTCTCTCTCTCACACGGCTCTCTCACAAATATAATTAAATAATGGAAGCCTTCTTAATAGTGGGTTATGACTCACTTAGTGATCATTAGCTAGTGTTAAAGGCCTTACACCATATTGGGCATTGGAATGAATCAAGCATGCACAATGGGTGGGAGCCGTCGGCTATAGGGGTTCCAAAAGTGATGATTTTATTTTTGGTGTATTAATACTATATGTTAAGCAAGGTATAAATCCTAAATATAAAATACATGTCATTTGAATAATTAAATCACATAGCAAAGCAAAGCATATCAAAAGTGACGTGAATTTGGTATTTAAAACATAGGTCATGGTATTCATTAGTCACAAGGGATACGTATATTATTTCGTGCCATTCATACGTATATATGTCATAACATATGGTTTAGATGATAATTTATATCATAGGAAAAATTAATGGTATCATTTGATGTGAGAAAACCCTAATTTTCGAATTAGGGTTTTTGAAAATTAGTAAATTGTTCAACAATTAATCCATAGTGATCTAGCATTGATTTAATGCTTAATAATACTCTAATTATATAAAATAATCATAGGAAATTAAATATTATAATTCCTTGATCATTAAACCCATTTTCAAATCGCTCTCAGACGTTAACGTCAAACGCCTCAAAACGTTAATAATCGACTCATCTCAAAATGGTCGTAATAAGATCGTACTTACTCTATTAATAATATCCCATTTATAATGGAATTTAATTCCAAGCTTCACTGCTTAGAAAATTTCATGAAATTTTAACTATCGATACGCGATCGACGTTAAAATAATACTGCCGAACTACTTTATAACATTCTATTCCTTAATTCACAATTCTCGGTGAATATAAAAATGAATTCGTTACTTCGTGACTGAATCGAAATCAATATTCGATATCTTTCAAAATAGACACTCGGCAAAACCCTAATTTACTGATTTAAATATCGTAATTAGGCTTTTGTTTTCTTCGGAATATTACATGGGTTATGTTGAAAATGGTATGGTTAGAATGTGTAATATAAACATAGTTTGGTAATATTTTTGTTTGTATGATGAAGTGGTGTCAAATTTTGGTGATGATAAAACAAGGCGCCATGTAATTAATCAGTTTGATAGACTGACCATCATAATTAATGTATGAAAAGTCCTTATGGAGGCGTTTTGATGGTATATATTACATGGTCTTTGTAGAATGATATCGGGTGTACGAAAATGAATTTTCCGAACAAGATATGTCACGGCCCCACTCCGGACCAACCCGGACTGGAGGGTGACTAATACTAGGAGTAGTGTTTTAGGGTTACATGGATAAAATAGAGATGCATAAAATAAACCAACATGCTCGAATGTAATATGAGATGATGTCATAATGGTTTTGAAAGGTTTAGCCATCGGACCCCAAAACTTGGCCCGATCCGATGGACCTCAATAGTTCATAAGCATAAAACATAAATAAAGAAGTTCAGAATGTAGCAGAGGAAAGTGTGTGAATACATATATGACGATATGCATTCAAGGTATAAACCACAAATTCTAGATAAATCGGTCAAGGACACTCGACTCCTCAACACATTCCCATCATCACCATCGAAACTCAACCCGCACATTTAAAACAAACATGCGTGGCTAAGTACAAGAAATTGCACTCGGTGGACTTATGCCGAAAACATTTGATAACATTTGGATTACCGCCAATATTGAGTAAGTCACAGTGGTTTTATTTAAAATGCCTCAGGCTTACCAAATCATTTTCGTCGTAAACATAGCTCGCCGAGCATTTTCGTGTGTATGGTCCGTATCTCATAATCACAATACATAATAATAATAAATAATAAACGCCGAGAGTGAGGCCTCCCATCTACGACGCCGTGATCGGCCGTAATCCGTCTGACAGAGACACTCTCTGCAAGCATATGTTAACACAACAGATAGTTCCAACCTTCACGCCAATCCTAGCTGTGCATTTATCATCCGCACAGACCCGACATTAAAAGGTTGGGTGCTACCACAACAAATGATATAATAGTTCCAACCATCTCCACAGCCCTACCCGGGCATAACAGATAGGATCCATACACAAAACGAAATATTTTTGGCAGGTAATGCAGTAAACATTTGATAACAGTTGTAAAATAAGTACTGTAAATAAACTCATTTGGTATAACAGTAAAGTCACATTTTAGTGGGGTAAGAAAAGGCCCACATTTTAAAGATAAGAAGCCCACCTGGACTATGGTTCGTTGTAAAAGTCCTAGGTTCGTTCGTTCGTCAAAATCCCGTCGCTGCGTTTGCGTCCACACCTTTACGAAAAAGCGAGGCTTTAGTACGTCGCTCAAGTCTCTCGAGACTTCCAAAAGCTAAGATAAACTTCGATATTTCATATCGATGTAGACTGAATTCCTTAGTGAATTCAATACGTCTCTAACACGTATACAATTGAATTGTTCTCGATCCTCGAGATACGTTCAACGTATAAGTACGTTTTTCGATATATGGATTTCATTTGTGAAATCTTTTCTTACTAATGAGGTATCATACTCAATTAGTATATCTTACGCGTACTGACGTATTTATAATCGTAAAATCGTACGTTTGACTTAAAAAGTCAACGAAGTCAACATGGTCAACAAAGTCAACGATTTTGACTTTTAAATAGTAATTTCTTACTATTTCGTTTTATAAATCGAATTTGATCGATTTGAAAACGTAAAGTCATATTTCTCGATTTATCGCGTAAATCAAGGGCTTATAAATAGTTTCGCATTTAATAAACCTTTTTATAAATAAAATGCGTATTTTCGGTTTTAAAACGTTATAAAATAAACGTTTGTCTCAAACATAGCAATCTATGTTTATAAAATTTTGTCAAATTTAATTATGTCCAGAATATTAATTTAACAAATATTTTATTAATAAACTGATTTAAAAAGGATTTAAAAATCCTTATTAATTATCGAAAACTCGATAATTAAATTAAAAATGTCAAATAACTTTTGAAAAATTTTCTAAATCAATATAGTGCATTATTATACACTATGGTCCAGAATATGAATTTATAAAATTCATATGATATTGTTTGCTATTTATTTATATATATACATATATATACTTACGGTAATTACAACAATTAGGGAATAATTATCCAAAAATTCCCAAAATTGATATATACCTAGTATAATATCCCAACATCAATATACATCACCAATATAACCTATAGTTCACCATAACCATTCATTTAATAATATATAGCATTTTTCACGGTAATAACTTGATAATTACCAAATAATTAGCAAACAATTTCTAAAAATTCCAAATAAATTCCAACATGATTAAACATTATACTATAACATTATAACATCATAACATCAACCAAAAACATTTGAATCATCACCATATGGAGCTCAATAGCTCTCGGCTTTTTGGATTCAAAATGTTATTTGATTTTCAAAAATTCCAACAATTATATACTATGTTTATACACTATAGTATAGTAATATAACATCATAATATTTATCAAAACTAATTAAATCATCACCTTCAAGAGCACAAAGCTCACGGCTTATTTGATTTAAATTAGTATTTGATTTCCAAAAATTCTAATTAATTCACACAATACATAAACAATATACTAAAGCATTAATACACCATTGCATGTTCAAAAATAAAATCATACACCAACCTATACCACTATAGTGCTCACGGTATTTTCAAGAAAAATAGCAATGGATTTTCAAAAATTCTAATTAAATCATAGAACATATAATCAAGGTTCTAAAGCATTAATATGTCATAACAAGCTTGAAATAAAAATTTATACACTAAGGTATGTTCATACATGCTCTCGGTTTTAATGAAACAAATAGCTAGGGTTTTTCATAAATTGTAAAATAAATACCATAGGTTCTAAACATATCATAGAACATATATCCAACATAAAAATAATTAAAACATGCTCGGTTCTCTCATATCCATTTTTAATATTTTGAAAAACTATTTTAAACAAGATCTATGGTTCGAAAATCATATATTGTCAAGATGCATTCATATATTTCATATACCATATCCTATGTTCATCTAAACATACTTCTCATATATTTTCAAAATAAAATCCTCAAGAACAAGTATATAAACAATGGCTCATGCTCAAGAACATTTAAACACATATATACATACTATGAAAATTTCGAACACACATACATATATATCTAAAACATGTTCGGTCATCTTGAACAAAGAAGGATAAGAATCGATACTATGGTCCATATTTACCTCAGATATGGTATGGAATCACAAGAACAAGGCTAGGCACTAAGATTTTCGAATGGAGAAGGAGAAGTGAAGAAGAAAATTTTCGAAAATGGAGAGGGGGCTGCTCTCGATTTTTCAGAGGAGAAATGGGAAGGATAGAGAGTGTTTTGTGTGTTTGAAATGTTTGGAGTGAATGAGAGTGAGAAGGAATGAAGGCTCTCTCTTATACCTCTCTCCCACTCACACTCGCGCCCTCTCCTCTTTCTCACAATAATGCAGCCCTTGGGAAGGAAAGTGTGATGATTAAGGAGTGTTAAAGATGCTCCATGCATTGGGTGGTTTAAAAGTGAAATCATTTGTAATGGGAAGGGTGAAGCATAGCCGGCGCATGGGGGTAGGTTTAGGGCTGTTTTAATTTTTAATTTACACATAATACAATATATATATCATACATGATTCATAGATATATAATACTAGCCATTAAAATAATTAAAACACAACATATGCTCATATTCGAAAATACCGATAAAAATTTGAGAAAATAGGAAATAAAATGTAAATCACACCTATAATTGATACTCATGTAATTTTCGATCATATATATCATAATATATGATTTAGATATTAAATAATAGCATAGGATAAAATTATAGCACATTTCAAGCACATAAAACCCTAATTTCGAAAATTAGGGTTTTCGAAATTATAAAATTGAACTATCGAGTTCTAGGTCTTGAAAATTGATTTTAATGCTTAATAATACTTATATATGTCATAATGTATAGTTTAGATACCATATGATAATTTAATGGTATCATTTCATGTGAAAAACCATAGTTTATAAACTTAGGGTTTTCGAAAATTAATATTCGAAAATATCGAGTTTAAATGCTAAAATTCGATTTTAATAATTATTAATACTGTAATTATATAAAATAATAATAGGAAATTAATTATTATAATTTCCTGAGCATTAAACTCATTTTTCAAAACGTCTCTAGACGTTAACGTTCAAAACGTCTCAAAACGTTCAAAAACGACTCATCTCAAAATGGTCGCAGTAAGTTCATACTTACTAAATAAATATGTTCCATTTAATAAAGGAATTAAGATGGAAATAAATTCCAAGCTTTACTGCTCAGAAAATTTCATGAAATGCTGACGTTCGATACGCGTTTGACGTTAAAATATATTGACGAGTCATTTCGTAATAATTTAACCCTTTAATTCACAATCCTTAGTGAATTATGAAAAGGAATTCGTTATAACGATATCGTATCGAAATCACAATATTCGATGTCGTGAAATAATATACGGCAAAACCCTAATTACGGGTTTAGAATACCGTAATCGTATGTTCGTTTCTTTGGAATATTACATTCCACCCCCCTTACAAAAAATTTCATCCCAAAATTTGTATACCTCTAGCAAAATAAATCGGGGTATTTTTCCTCATCGCTTCTTCAAGCTCCCACGCGGCTTCTTCGTCCGTGGTGTCTCCACAAAGACTTTGACTAACGGAATCGACTTGCTCGTAGTTACCGAACTTTGTGGTCAAGTATGGCTGCGGGTTCTTCCTTATAGCTCATGTCCGCTCGAGGATCACGCCGCCTTGATGAATCACGTGCTTTGGGTCGTGAACGATTTTCGTAATTGTGAGACGTGAAAACTTTATGACATTCCCTAGGTTTGGCGGAAGAGCCAACCTATAAGCTACTGGACCTATCCTCTCTAGGATCTCATAAGGTCCTATAAAACGGGGTCTAAGCTTCCCTTTCAGTCCGAACCTGACAATCCCTTTCGATGGGGAGACCTTAAGAAATACTTTGTCTCCATCCTCAAATTGTAGCTCGGATCTACGCGTATCAGCGTAAGATTTCTGTCTGTCCTGAGCCTCTTTTATCCTCAGCCTAATCTGTCGAACGATCTCGATCATTTCGCTTCCTTTGCATCGTGCCCTATGACCTTTCTCTCACCGACTTCATCCCAATAAAGTGGTGATCTACACTTCTTGCCATACAAGGCTTCGTATGGGGCCATGCCGATCGTCGCTTGATAGCTGTTGTTGTAAGCAAATTCGACAAGAGGTAAAATATCTTCCCATTTTGCCCCTCGATCCAAGATTACGGTTCTAAGCATATCTTCTAGCGTTTGGATCGTTCTTTCCGATTGTCCATCGGTTTGTGGGTGGAATGTCAGATCAAGTTTAATCTCGAACCCGACTCTCTCGCAAGCTAATCCGAACGGATGTGAACTTGGAGTCTCGATCGAGGTAATAGATTTTGGCACTCCATGTAGTCGCACAATTTCCTTAACGCATACCGCCAACTTATCAGATCCATAAGTGTTTTGAATAGGTAGAAAGTGAGCACTTTTGGTAAGTCTATCCACAATTACCCATATGGTTGTGTTTCCTCTTCTCGACTTGGGTAAGCTTGTAACGAAATCCATCGTTATATCGTCCCACTTCCATTCAGGGATTTCCAATGGTTGCAACTTTCCGTAAGGACGTTGGTGTAGTGCCTTCACTTGTTGACAAACAAGACAAATGCTCTGAAAGAAGCTATGTCTCGTTTCACGCCTTCCCACCAAAACCTTTCCTTCAGGTCTTGGTACATCTTAGTACTGCCTGGGTGGGCGGTGTAGGACGTATCGTGAGCCTCACTCATGATTTCGCTCGAAGCTCTGCGTCGTCAGAACGCATATCCTTCCTTCAAATAATAAGGCGTTATCCGCGCCTCTTGAAATTCTCAATCCTTCGACCTTAGTCTTTCTCGGATCTTTTCCTACTTTTCCTCCATCCTTTGTCTCGACAATCCTTTTCTTAGGTCGATGCCGGTGTGAGTGTAGCGACTGTACTCACAATTGTCTCGGCGGTTCTACCAGCTCAATCCTCATCCTACCAAACTCTTCAACGAGTTTTTCCTCTCAGAAAGAGACATCCTAACTTGGTATGGCTCTTTACGACTCAAGGCGCGGCTACTACATTCGCTTTGCCCGGGTGATAGTTAATACCACAGTCGTAATCTTTTACTAATTCTAGCCATCTTCTTTACCTCATATTCAGATCTCTTTGTTCGAAGAAATACTTCAAACTTTTATGATCCGTGAAGATCTCACATCTCACACCATAGAGATGGTGTTCCAAATTTTAGGGCATGAACTATACCGCTAATTCCAAATCGTGGGTGGGTAGTTCGGTTCGTAGGGGTCCGAGTTGTCGGGATGCATAAGCTATCACTTTTCCTTCTTGCATCAAAACACAACCCACCCGGTCTTAGATGCGTCGGTATAGACCACATACCCTTGTCCGCTTCGGGACCGCTAGAATCGTGCATCGTCAATTTTTCTTTCGAGTATTTGAAACTCGTTTCGCAATCATCATCCAATTGAACTTGATTCCTTTCCGAGTAGTCGGGTTATTGGCCTTGTAATTTTGGAGAATCCTTCGATGAATCTCCTATAGTAACCAACTAATCCTAGGAAACTTCTAATCTCGGTCGAGTCTTTGGTGATTTCCATTCTCGCACGGCCTCTACTTTGGTGGATCTACTTTTATACCTTCTCGCAGACACGATGTGTCCAAGGAACATAACTTCCTTCACTAAAACTCACATTTGCTAAACTTAGCAAAGAGTCTTTCATCTCTCAAGGTTTGCAAATGGTTCAGATGTTCCCTATGATCCTCTTCATTCTTTGAATAAATAAGGATATCATCTATGAAGACCAAAACAAATTTATCCAAAATGGATGAAATACTGCTCATGAGGTCCATGAATACGGTCGGTGCATTGGTTAATCCGAATGGCATAACTATGAACTCATAGTGGCCATATCTCGTTCTGAATGCGCCTTAGGTACATCTTCGCATCAGATTTTCACCGATGGTATCCTCGACTTAAGATCAATTTTCGAGAATACACCCGCTCCTCGCAATTGGTCAAACAGGTCATCAATTCTAGGTAAAAGGTATTTGTTCTTTAGTGTCATCTTATTTAGTTCTCTATAATCGATGCACATCCTCAAAGAACCATCCTTTTTCTTAACAAACAACACAGGCCCTTCCCAAGGTGAAACACTCGGCCTAATGAATCCTAGATCTAAAAGCTCTTGGATTTGGATTTTAAGCTCTTCTAGTTCCTTTGGGGCCATCCTATAGGGCACCTTAGACACCGGGCTGATCCGGCTCCAAGTCGATGGTAAACTCTAGTTGTCTATCGAGGCAGTCCCGTAGATTCTCGGAAATACGTCCAAAATTCTGGACAACTTCAATGTCTTCTACCAAGGCCGGGTTTATCCTCTTCGCTCAAATAAACAAGGAATGCATGGCATCCCTTCTGGTTCATCATCCTCCTAGCTTGTAGTGCTGATACTATCGGGACTCTTCTTCCCATGCTGATCCCGTGGAAATGCGTAGCTTCTTGTCCAGGAAAGTGAAACAAAATTTTCCTTTCCTTACAGAGAATCGTGGAATGATTCTTAGCTAACCAGTCCATTCCTAGGATTATGTCTACATCATCCATGGGTATTATGTTTAGATTGTTAGCCAGAACTTTAAGTGATCCTAATGTCAACTCTAGGTTCGAGCAAAAGTGCGTAACAGTCATAATCCCTCCTATAGGCGATGAGATTCTCATATCCCGGCTCGACCTTTCGCACCTATGGCCCAAAGATTTCTATGCATGATTTCGCAATAAAGAATGTGAAGCACCCGATCGAACAATACTATAACAGGTAGGTCGAGTAGAACTCCCATACCTGCCAACTTCCTTGGTTTTGTTCGCTCGCCTCCTATGCAAGGCGAGGCTCGCCCGAGCCGGGCCGAGGCCGACGGGCGCCGGTCTCGTTGATTCGGCGGCCGCCGCCGCTCTTCGCCGCCGCCGGCGCTGGTTTCGGTGGTTGCCGCCCTTTGTTGTTGGGCGGGCCGCCACTACGGTTATGGGGTTGTTGCTGCCGCCGCCATTGTGGTTGCCGCACCACCACCGGGTTGTTGCCACCGAGTTGGGTTGGGCCGGAACCGCCGCGCGGCCGGGTTGAAGTCGATAGCCCTTAACGGTCGAAAGCATTGCCCGTTGGTTCGCCTTACATCCCAACGTGACACCGGGCAATTGTTGGCGAATGTCGCTTGCCCCGCACTTGTAACAGCTTACCACGCTTGCGTGCACACACCCTTGTGTGCTCTATGGCATCTAGGGCATTGAGGTGCCCTCGACTGCTCCTCGTGGTCCCTTGCCGGTGGAGCATAAGTTGCTCTTCCGCCTTTGTCCTCGCTGCTACAGGTTTCCTTGCCACGGGCGCCAGACTTGCTTCTCCATAGTTTCGCGGTTGTTATTCCCACGGTTGGGCTCCCGCCCTTTTCCTTTGTCCAAATTACCGTGCCCGAGATGACACCGACTTATTCTCGATCATGGTCCTTAATATCCAAAGCTCGTGCGAGAGCTTGATTGTAAGATAGGTCTCCGTGTCTGGCAAGAGACATGCGATCTCCATTCTTAGCCCCGACCGAATTTTTCCGACATCTTCAAGTCGGTGTCCACCGCCCGGTGCATATCTCGACATTTCGCGAAGGTGCGATCATAGTCGGTCACGCATATCCTTTTTGCTTTAGCAGGAAAAATCCGCCCTTCTTCCTCTTATAGCTCTTAGGGATGTACTTTTCATACGCTCCCTTGAAATCCTCCCACGAGAATTCCTCAAGTCGCTCGGCCGTAAAGTCTTCTTCCGCCTCCCACTAGAAGTCACCGGTCCGATCGGTGGAAGGTAACACACGACAGCCTTTCCCGTGCCTGCACCTTAAGAAGGTAAAACTGCTCAATGGCTCTAACCCATTGTTCGGCTTCTTCGGGCTCCCTTCCGTTAAAGATGTGAGGGTTTTGCCTTAGAAATAGTTCTTCGATCCCGCGATCGGGTTGAGGTGGAGGCGGTGGTTGGGATTATCCTCTTGTTCTTGCTCGGGATTCTACCCTCCTCTAGGTCTTCCTCGACCTCCGGGTTCTCTTTTTCGGTTTCTTCTGAGGCATTCTCGCTATAGAAAACATATCATCGTTAATTACTAAACGCTACAACTTAACAACATAAGGTTTTCATAGCTTCTCCTCAAAGCTTAAAATAAAACAATTCATCCTTAACATAGACAATTGTCACCAAAAGCCCCACTGGGTCAAAATATATGTAGATAGATAACCAAGGTTTGTCAAAAAAAAACAAGATGTCCAACATCGAGAATCACAGGAAATTAGAAATAGCAAGGGTTCGGGCCCACATGGCCTAAAAAAAAAAAATATTTTCAGTTCTAGAACCATAGCATCTTTGAAATAAAGGGAAAAGCTAGCACACATGCTAGTCATAACAAAACAACTTCTAATTAAAACGTCGCCTAACGCCTTTACGAGTTCCTCCCCACTCGCGCCTTCCTCGTGGTCTTCCTCCTCTTCGAGTCGCCTTCCCATCCGAATCGCCCTCACGAGGTCGCACTGATGGTCCCGCACCGCTGGCTTCCATCATCGGTATGTCGCGCAGGGTCCGGGTTATCCGCGCCGCATAAGTCGTAGTTGTGGCGGATCGGGCCGTAGCATACCGGTCGGGTCATATCCGGGGAAGGCATCCGATACTCTCATCCGTGCTGTCCGGCGGAAGGGCTCTTCGCCTTCGGTGGTGGTGGATCGGACGCGGTGGTAGGGGCGGTAGCGGCGACGTCTTGGGTGTCCAAAACCGCCGGTGGCAAGACGGGCTCTCCCAGGCTCTGGCGTGTCGCCTCATCTACCTCGTATATCCCGCCTCGTCCATTGATAAACGCGCATTTTACACGCTTATAGTTGATATTTGAAGATGAGTTTAGCTCGCTTAATGTGCGCCACGATCGATTCCTAATGTTTTATCTATTTTAGAAGATAACGCTCTTGGGTGTTCTTTTGGTGTTGTGTAGGTCTATATGTTGAAAATCGAAGCAAGGAACGACGCACGAGCCAAAACACACAACCGGGCGTGTTTCTAGCGACCATCCTAGCGGTCGCTAGGCCGGCCGCTAGGAAACACGCGAGAACCCAGCAGATCGCGATCGCGAAGCGGTTTCAGCGAGAAAGCCACCGGACGATTTCGCGACTCGGATCAGATTTCCTAGCGACCGCCAGGAGTGGTCGCGAACCAACCAAGCGGGCGAAGAGGCGATCGCGGGCGAGGGCACATGAGGATTACCTCGCGACCACACCTAGCGACCGCTAAGGGTGGTCGCGAGACGGCGCGTATGAAAATTAGGGTTTGGGGTGTGCCTATATATATGGCAACACCCCCTCGCGCCCCCAACTTCACACCTACGTTTCCAGAGCCTCTTTTCTCAGTTTTTCCATAAGTTTTTCAGAGTTTTAGCTTTAGGTTCCATATAGTTTCATTCTAGATTTGTTTTACGATCGTTCTTCGTTAGTTTACGTTTTGTTTACGATCCGAACGCTTCGTCCGGACGATTTCTACAAGTTTCCGTTTTCACCGAGGTTGGGATTCAAGCCCAACGTGTTCATCCAACGCTACATCACGGGTTTTATATATTTAATTTCGTCTTTATGATTAATTCGTATTTCATTTCGCTTATGATGTCTCGCTAGTTTTTCGCTCTAATCCTAGGGTTTGCATGATTCGATCCTATATGTTGTGATTCTCGTTATCGTTATTTACCGTCCATGCATCGATTCATGATTCGATTGTGCTTATTTATATGTGTTGGTTTCGATCAATCTCGATGCATATTTAGTTGTCGGTTAATTACGTAATTGTGTTAATTGTCAATCGACATCGAATGCATGATACGAATGAGCCTTGAGTCGAAATGAGATAGGATATTCAGAGGAAGCATATTCTTTGTGATCCGTTTGAGTTACTTGTTTTCACCTAGAGACGAATAATGAATAGGGAAAACTAGTAATCTCACACCGCCTTTGTCGTAATAGAAATTGTCGGTTATATATGTGATCTTCCATTTTTGTCTCGGATTAAAATTGGTTAATAAGAATGTGATAAACATACGCTGTGGATTGGATTAATGCAGCCCTGTGGTTAGTCGCCTTTTCTCTGCTTTTAAACATCCGAGTGTTTATTGTTTTAATTTACTTCATTTTGTTACCTTTGCTTGGATTGAGTTCAAGCCCTAAAATACCTTAAAACCATATTTGTTACTTGGATAATGATGAATTCTTGTTGAGTTAGCTTCACGTTTTAGACATAATCCTCGTGGATACGATACTCGCCACCCTATATTTACACCTTTTCGTGTTAGAAAATTGTTTATCAAATTTTACGCCGTTGCCGGGGATTGTTAAGATCATATAGGAATAACTTGTCAATTTGGAATTATTAATTCAAGTTGTACTTTTAATTTTTATTTTTATTCCTTGCCAATCTGATTTCCTTCTTTTTCTCCAGGTAGTTTATGTTCACAAGGTCCCAAGGACCTCCTGAACTACACTTTGATCCGGAAATCGAGAATTCACAAAGGAGAAGGAGAAGGGCAAGAAGAAAGGAAGCAATGGCAAATCAGAATAACGGGGGCGTTCCTCCCGAAGTAGCCGCACGCCTGTTAGCGGATTTCACAGAAATGCAGCGCCAATTGGCGACTATGGGACTCGTTGTCCCTGCTCCAGAGGCGGCAAGGCCGCTGAATTACATGTACAGACCTCCTACCGAGCAATTTCAAGGAGGCGGATGGGGCCCAGAAGTAAATGCTAACAATTTTGAGTCAAGCCGCCCTAATCAAGATGGTTCGGGGAACAGTTCGGAGGAGGAGTCACAGAGGATCCGAATGCCCATCTCGAGACCTATCTCGACATTTGTGACACCATCAAACAGAATGGGGTGCCACAAGACACAATCCGGATGCGTATGTTCGGATTCTCTCTGCGAAATCAAGCGAAGGACTGGTTCAAGACCTTAGATCGTACGGGCATCAACAGCTGGGCGATTTCTCAGAGAAATTCCTTCAAGTACTTTCTCCGCTAAGGCACGTAAGATCATAGCCGAGATTTCCCACTTCTCCCGCTTAGAGATGAATCTTTGTTCGAGTCGTGGGAAAGATCTGGGGCCTATTGAGAAGGTGCCCACAAGATGGATTTTCGAGAGAGCAGATTACCCGCTTTTACAATGGTGACACCTCACACGAGGAGTATTGTTGACGATCACGGAGGTTGCCTTTGAACAGACGTAGACGAGGCCATCGCATCATAGAAGAGATGGCGGCTAACAGCTATCGATGGTCGATGGAGAGAATACCGGTGGTGAAGGTCGCAACAGCTTGAAGGTGACTCAAAGTACGACAATATTATGGAGCAGCTCACCTTGTTAAAAGCCAATTTGAGAAAGAAAGGAAAGGAAAAGGCGTGGCTCGATAAATCTTTGCAGAGTCGAGATGATCGAGGCCGAGGACGTGAACTACATCAATCGAGGAACAACCGTCACCGGGGAATCCGCGACAATCCTAACAATGTAAATCACCCAAATTTCTCGACGCCAACCCCAATAATTTTCAGCGACCTCGCTGAGTTCTCGATTCGAATGGCGTGATTCAAGAGACGAAGAAGCCGAGTCTAGAGGATATGATGCGCAGTTGGTTGTAAGCAACCAACAATTGGCAACGAATCGAATTCGCTTATAAGCAACACCGCGTAAGATCAATCATTTGGAGTCCATCGTGACGGCTATGGAAAGCACATGAAGACGATGGAGAATCAAATAAGTCGATAGTCGCACAATGAGAATCGGGCAGCACAAGTCGGGCCAATTTCCGAGTAATACTGGAGGTAAACCCTAAAATCATCGTAATGCCATTCATTTGAGGTGGACGAGCTTATCAAAGTCACGAGGAGACTAACGGGCAAACGGGCAAAAGAGAATCTCGCGATCGAGTCATGATCGCGAGCCCGGCCGCGAGGAAAATGGCAGCGGAGTTCGCGAGCGGCTCAGCGGGCGCAACAAGTCAAAACGCGCCCGCGACATCCGAGGACCTAGCGAGCGACCTAGCGGTCGCGAGTCATTCAGAAGAGGCCGCGAGAAATCATACAGAAGCTTCAGACGCGCACCTAGCGCCCGAGCAGCCTTGCAAGGCCCGCCAAGACGAAGAATACATCGTTCATGTACCTAGCGACCGCACACGCGGTCGCGAGTCAGATCGCGAAGAGCCAGCTTTGAAGAGATTTCCGACGTACGTGCCTCCAATTCCGTTTCCAAGCCGTTTAGCCAAGCCCAAGTACGACGAGAAGTTGACCAGATTCATGGAGATGTTTCAAAAGGTGCACATCAATATTCCTTTACTTGATGCACTTCGAGATATGCCGGGTTATGTGAAGTTTTTGAAGGATGCCGTTGCGATAAGAAGAAGTTGAAAATTCGAGACGATAAATCTGTCTCAAGAGTGCGATCTTTGCATCGCAAAAGAAGCCGCTTCAGCGTAAAGATCCGGGCTTCACCATCGCATGTGTCATCGGAGGACGACATTCTCCGAGTTCTGTGTGATTTGGGGCAAGCATCAACTGACGCCGTTGTCCATTTTAACCGATTGGAGATTGGGGAGATAAAGCCGACCACCATAGCTCTTGGATGGCGTACACATCGGTGACTTATCCGAAAGGGATAGTGGAGGACGTGTTTCGTGAAAGTTCGAGATTTCATCTTCCCAACTGATTTCGTTGTTCTCGACATGCGGAGGATGGGAATACACCTCTTATTCTCTGCCACCATTCCTAGCTACCGCGAGCATTGATAGACGCGGCAAGATGGAGATCTCACCTTCCAGTCAACGATTTAAGAGATGAAAATCTCTATAAATGATGCTATGAAGCGACCGACGAGAAGACCATGGAAGATTGTCGAGTTATAGAGCAATTGCCGCCCACTCACTTTCAATCAGCTGATCCGGTGGAGTTTTGTATGCAGAACTCGATTTTCTCATCCGCAGACCTTGATGAGGCGTGTGACGAGATTTTAGAGTACCTTGAGTCCATCGATGAAGTCAAGGCCCTCCCCGAGGAGTCAGTGCCTTATTTGGATGTGAGGAAGCCGATTGGAGGAGAAGACGCCGTGGTGAAGAAGGAAGAGACTACACCGAAGATGGAATTGAAAGAGTTGCCGGACCACCTGCAGTATGCCTTCTTAGGCGACGATGAGACGTGCCCGGTGATAATATCTTCGGCTTTGACTGATGAGGAGACACAGAAACTGATGGTCGTGCTGAAGCAGTACAAGTCTGCGATTGGGTGGACGATTTCAGATATCAAGGGGGTCAGCCCCTCGATTTGCATGCACCGGATCCTGTTGGAGAATGAATACAAGCCAAAGGTGCAACCTCAACGCCGATTGAATCCGGCAATGCAAGAGGTCGTCAGAAAGGAAGTGTTGAAGCTCTTAGACGCAGGCATGATCTATGCCATATCCGACAGCGAGTGGGTTAGCCCTACTCAAGTGGTATCCAAGAAAGGGGGTATCACGGTGATCAGAGACGAGACGAACGAGCTTGTGGCAACAAGACTCGTAACAGGATGGCGAGTTTGCATCGACTATCGTGCTCTGAACACAGCCACGAGGAAAGACCATTTTCCCCTGCCCTTTATTGATCAGATGTTGGACAGACTAGCGGGGTATGAGTTCTACTGTTTTCTCGATGGATATTCGGGGTACAATCAGATTGCCATCGCCCCCGAAGATCAGCACAAGACGGCGTTCACTTGTCCATATGGAGTTTTCGCCTATAGGCGAATGCCGTTTGGATTGTGCAATGCTCCAGCCACGTTCCAAAGGTGCATGATGTCCATCTTCCATGGGTTGATTGAGAATATTATGGAAGTCTTTATGGATGACTTTTCCGTGTTTGGCTCTTCGTTCGACCATTGTCTCCATAACTTGTCACAAGTGCTGCAAAGATGTGAGGAGACGAATCTTGTTCTCAATTGGGAGAAGTGCCATTTCATGGTGAAGGAAGGTATCGTGCTTGGTCACAAAGTCTCGGCCAAGGGTTTGGAAGTGGATCGAGCAAAGATTGTCGCTATCGAAACCGCCTCCGCCTACAAATGTCAAATCGGTGAGGAGTTTTCTCGGTCACGCAGGTTTTATAGACGGTTCATCAAGGATTTTCGGCGATCACGAAACCATTGTGTGGATTGCTCGAGAAAGATATGAAGTTCGTGTTCACGAAGGAGTGTTTGAGGCGTTCGAGAAATTGAAGTTGGCCCCGATCTCGACTCGGTTTGATCTCACCGATTGGAGTCAACCGCTCGGTGATGTGTGATGCGAGTGATTGGGCGATTGGTGCTGTTTTGGGCGTAAACGAGACAAGCTTTTCCGAGTCATCTATTATGCAAGTAAGACTCTCGACCGCTCAAATGAATTACACCACCACGGAGAAGGAATTACTTTGCGTGGTCTATGCTTTCGATAAGTTTAGACCTTATTTGGTGGGCACCCACACCATCGTGCTGTCGACCATGCCGCCATTCGCCATCTGCTCGCCAAGAAAGATTCAAGCCGAGATTGGTGAGATGGATCCTCCTTCTTCAAGAGTTCGACATGGAGATCAAAGATAGAAAGGGCTGCAAAATGTGGTAGCCGACCACTTGTCGAGATTGGAGAAGCCGATCGAAGGAGAGGATAGGAAGATTGGCATAAAGGAGAACTTCCCGCACGAGCACATCTTGAGCGCCGTCGATCACACACCATGGTACGCTGATTTTGTCAATTACTTGGTGATTGGAGTTATACCTCCATCGCAAAGGTCATTTGAAAAGAAGTTTCTCCACGATGTTAAGTTCTACTATTGGGACGATCCTCATCTCTACCGCCGATGTGCCGATGGTTTGATACGTCGCTGCGTCCCCAAGGAGAATGGGAGAACATAATCCACGAGTGCCATAGTTCGTTGATGGCGGCCATTTTGCAAATGGAAAGAGGCGGCAAAGATTTGCCACGATGGTTTCTTTTCGCCTTCGATCTTCAAAGATTGTCAATCATTTATCAAGAGTTGTGATCGTTGTCAAAGAGTGGGAATGTCACTAAGAAAGACGAGATGCCACAGAAAACCATCATGGAGGTGGAACTATTTGACGTATGGGGGATCGACTTCATGGGTCCGTTCCCAATGTCTTGTGGCTACACATATATTCTTCTTGCTGTGGAGTACGTCTCCCGTTGGGTAGAGGCAATTCCGACTGTCACGAACGACTCAAGGTTGTAATCAAGTTCCTTCACAAGAACATTTCGACTCGATTCGAGTCCGAGGCGTTGATCGCTGATGGGGATCGCACTTCAATAATAAGTGGCTAGGCAACGTTCTAGCCAAATATGGTGTGAAGCATCGAGTCACTTCCCCCTACCATCCACAAGCAAACGGGCAAGCCGAGCTCGCCAACCGAGAGATCAAGCAGATTCTAGAGAAATCGGTTGTTCAGCGCAAGGATTGGGCCAAGCAGTTGGACGACGCTCTTTGGGCTTACCGGATCATGCATAAAGCTCCCATCGGGCTATCTCCATATCAAATGGTATTTGGTAAATCCTGCCATTTACCGGTTGAATTGGAGCACAAAGCGTATTGGGCGACTAGGAGAATCAACATGGACTTCAAGGAGGCCGGTATGATGAGGAGTGACCAACTGTTAGAGCTCGACGAGTGGAGGAATGAAGCGTTCGAGAACTCTCGGATATACAAGGAACGAGCCCAGAAATTTCACGACCTCCACATTCGTCCAAAAGGATTTTCGCCGGGTAATGAAGTCCTACTTTACAATGCTCGACTTCGTCTATTCCCGGGAAAGCTCAAGTCAAGATGGTCGGGGCCGTACACTGTTTACCGTGCGCTTGCCAATGGAAGTTACGAGCTCCTAGACTCGGGGGGCAACATCTTTAAAGTGAACGGCCAGTACCTCAAAGCATACTTCAAGTCACACTTCGACCGAGAAGTCAAGGTGACCCAGCTAAACGAGCCATGATACGAGGTACCGTCGAGCTAGCGACGATAATTCTAGCACTGGTTGGGAGGTAACCCAACGCTTTACCGCTTTTGTTTTTGTTGTTTTCGTTTTTGTTTTTGGTTGTTTTTCTGTGTTTGTGTCGTGTTTCGTTGTCTTGTTAGATCCCTAAGTTTAATAGCTTTCTTTTAAAAAAAAAAAAAAAAGTACCTAGCGACCACCCTAGCGATCATGAGGTCGCAAGGTGGCCGCATGAAATTGGGCGTAACGTTGTTTTACGGCGACAGAGCTCGCGGCCAAGCTCGCGATCGCGAGCTCGACCGCGAGATCCGTCGCGACCCGCGCCTCGACCCGCGCCCGCTTCGTGACCCGCGTTTTACCCCTATTTCTCCCCAAAATTCTAACCTACACACACACACACGTTTTTACGAACAAAGAGCAAACCCTTCCCTCTCAAGCACACAAGCACCTCTCTTCCCCAATTTTCTTGCATTTCTCCGTCAAATCCACCCAAGGTATGCTATATTCGTTTAATTCTTCATGGGTTTACATTTATTGAGCATGATTAGGAAGGATTTGTTCCATTTATCCTCTTGAGGTGGGTTTAATTAACTTTGAGAGACTAGGGCTTATTTTGCTAGATTTGTGTGGTGTTTGAGCATGATTTGTCAAATGATAGGTTTATTCACGTTTATACATGTATATTATTCGTCGAATGTGCCTACATTGTTGATTTGGGTTTATAAATTGTGAAAATAGCCTTGAAAAGTTTGCTGATACGCGCGACAATGATCATCACTTGGCGGTCACGGTGTCACTGGCGTCGTTGGCGCTTCGCTGTGTACACAAGACGCCACGTCGCGCCCGTCGGCGGTCACGATCGCGCTTAGCGACCACCCTAGCGATCGCTAGGTATCGAAGGGTGATCGCTAGTTTTCGCCCAGCACGTCCAATTTTGAAATTTTTTGGCTATGTGTGTGTTTTTCCCATTGTGTGTTATCTTGCAAGATCATATGATAATATGGGGGAAATAATTTGATTAAGTTGGAGTTTGGGGGATATATATTGAGCATTTTGGGTTGACGATGTTTTGATTGTTTCATTCATACACGGGCTAACTTCGATATTCTTTTTAGGTACAAATATGCGCGCACTCACGGTCAAGGCGAAAAGGCAAGAGCATTGTCTCCACCTCCCACGACGAGACACAAGATGATTTCCAAGATGCACATCATGATGAGCATCACGACGAGCCACGCATGGCACCACCAGATGAATTCGATCCCGAAAATTTTGGGGTCAGACTGCCAAGTGACTCGTCAAGAAGCCGTTGGGATAGATTGGTGAGACTACGGCATAGGCACTCACGTTTCATGTGCCTCACCACGTGTCAAGAGATGGGCATCACCAATGATGTGACGTGGTTAGCCGAGAGGTCCGGGCTGTACTCAGTTATCACAGCCAATTATCTCACATACCGGATCCTCACTCTCGAATTCTTGTCGACTCTCCATGTTCACAAGACAAACGGCATGCCGGACTACATCATGTTTCAGCTCGACAATGAGCCCCGTCAACTCTCCGTAGACGAACTCAATGGAATCATCAATGGAGATCCGGACGAAATTACATAGGGACGCCGAGTACACATCCAAAGCGTATGGTGAAGTTCATGGACGCCGACTCGAGCACACCCGTATTATGATGCCTCGAGATCCAAAGCTAGCTCGATTCGAATCCAATGTCCGTTACTTTCACCGACCTCACATTCACCTTGCATGGCCGTTCAACGCCGCACCGTCCTTTCACAAGATATGAGCATTCGATTGGGCCGTGTTCAACCAGAAGATGCATGCCGGCATGTTCTTAGCTCAGCATTTCCATATGCAGTCCACAGTTTCGGGTAATTCGAAGATTTGTATAGGGGGATTCGTTACCCCGATTGCTGATTTCTTTGGGATCACGATTCGAGAGAGTCCGATCTCTCACGACATCTTCCTGGACAAGGCGTGCCTATACGTCCAGACGTTCCTGAAGAGGCACCCCCGACGTTACTTGTGGCTGTTATATGATCAGAACGGCCAATCAATCTTCCGCCTGCCCAATCCCGAGCTCACAAGCATAAGCCGATACTTTACTCCAGATGTAAACTGGAATATGAGCGGAGCTGCACATTATGCATGGACGAGCGCAGAACGCGCAAGGTGAGGCCGAGGGCGAGCAACAAAGATGAGGAGCGGCCGAGCAAGCCGAGCAAGCCGAGCCCGAAGTGGCTCTCAAGCAAGCGGCATCTCGCACCCGCCACCAGTTCGAGGCGACCCCGGGATTTATGATCGATTAGATCACATAGATGGTCGTCTCGACCATATTGACGAGAACTTGACATCAATTATGGAGCAGCAGCAAGCCATCTACGCCCAACAACAAGCACATCTCGAGCACCAAAGAAAGATGATGGAGATGATGCAGCAATGGAATCAGTGGCGTGGATTTTATCCGCCACCGGAGTAGCACGGCTTTCGAGGTAAGTTTTCTCTCCCAACTACTCTTTTCTGCAAACCTTATTGTTTCCACATGTTCACAATAAGTTTGGGGGGAGTAGACGAGTTTAGTTGGTTGAGAATCCTGTTTATGTTTTCTATGCTTTATAGGTTTAGTTGTTATGCTTTGGGGTCTTTTGTCGTTTGTTGTTGGTTTTGTTTTGTTTTTCGTTTTCGTGTCTGTCGATCAACGAGTTAAGTGAAGTATGTTAATCCATGTGGCCAATGACGATAGAAATTTTTGGTGAAGTTTGATGATAGTGCGCATGATATGTTAGAAAATAACGCATAAATGACGTGAGATGGCTTAGCTTGTTGTTTTCACCATTTGCTTATCTGTGAGACTTGAGCTTCACTTGTATACATATCTTGATCTGATTTCATTAATTGTGTGATATCGTGCATGTGATTGTCTTCTAGAACTTGCCGTGTTTACGTGTCGAGATTGCAATATGTGTTTCAATTTGGAAAGGATAAAGGCCATCGTTGTTAACCACTTATCACCCAAACACTAACCCGATGATATATACCATTTGTCGCCTTCTTTGAGCCTTTATTAGACTTTTTCTTTCGATTAACCGGATGATAGGAGGTGAGGATGGATATGGGAATCAAAAGGGGTGAAATTTTGATGTAGTGATGATGAGAAAAGTTTCGTTTAGAAAAACACATCTGTGGTGAAGATTTGTACCTTTGTTGTATAAGATAAACCCTATAAGCTCTAGAAAAGAAAAGAAAAAGAAAAATGTTAAGTTCACTGTGAGTGTTGAGCATAAAGGGTCTTCAATCAAAGTATAGGTACCTTCTGTGGAATTGAAACGTTGATTTAGCACGTTGGGAAAGAAGAGGAAAATGGACGAAGTCCATATGTGTCGAATAGTATAAATGGGGGTGTTTGGAATGTTTTTCAGTCACTTAGCCATATTTTATCCTACCTTAACCAATGTGCCTACATTACAACCTATGAAAAGACCTCTTTGATCCTAATTTGAACACAATGACGTGGTGGAGATATTAGAGAAACGGCAAGCCTATGGTAAAAATCCGTTCAATGGCTCTAACCCATTGTTCGGCTTCTTCTGGGCTCCCTTTTCCGTTAAAGACAGGAGGGTTTTGCCTTAGAAATAGTTCTTCGATCCTGCGATCGGGTTGAGGTGGAGGCGGTGGTTGGGGATTATCCTCTTGTTCTTGCTCGATTCTACCCTCCTCTAGGTCTTCCTCGACCCGGGTTCTCTTTCTGGGTTTCTTCTCGGAGGCATTCTGCTATAGAAAACATATCATCGTTAATTACTAAACGCTTACAACTTAACAACATAAGGTTTTCATAGCTTCTCCTCAAAGCGAAAATAAAACAATTCATCCTTAACATAGACAATTGTCACCAAAAAGCCCCACTTGGGTCAAAATATATGTAGATAGATAACCAAGGTTTGTCAAAAACAAGATGTCCAACATCGAGAATCACAGGAAATTAGAAATAGCAAGGGTTCGGGCCCACATGGCCTAAAAAAAAAAATTTCGAGTTCTAGAACCATAGTACTGAAATAAAAAGGGAAAAGCTAGCACACATGCTAGTCATAACAAAACAACTTCTAATTAAAACGTCGCCTAACGTCTTTACGAGTTCCTCCCTACTCCGCGTCTTCCTCAGGGTCTTCCTCCTCTTCGGAGTCGTCTTCCCCATCCGAATCGTCCTCACGAGGTCGTACCCTGGATGGTCCTGCACCGCTGGCTTCCATCATCGGTATGTCGCGCAGGGTCCGGGTTATCCGCTACCGCATAAGTCGTAGTTGTGGCGGATCGGGCCGTAGCATACTCGGTCGGGTCATATCCGTGGAAGGCATCCGATACTCTCATCCGTGCTGTCCGTGGAAGGGCTCTTCGTCTTGGTGGTGGTGGATCGACGCGGTGGTAGGGGCGGTAGCGGCGGACGTCTTGGGTGTCCAAAGCTGGCTGGTGGCAAGGCGGGCTCTCCCAAGGCTCTGGGCGTGTTGCCTATCTACCTCGTATATCCCGCCTCGTCCATTGATAAACGCGCATTTTACACGCTTATAGTTGATATTTGAAGATGAGTTTAGCTCGTTTAATGTGCGTTTACGTATCGATTCCTAATGTTTTATCTATTTTAGAAGATAACGCTCTTGGGTGTTCTTTTGGTGTTGTGTAGGTCTATATGTTGAAAATCGAAGCAAGGAACGGCCTTGCAGCCAAAACACACTGTCTGGCGTGTTTCTAGCGACCATCCTAGCGGTCGCTAGGCCGCCGCTAGGAAACACGCGCGAGAACCCAGCAGATCGCGATCATGAAGCGAAACTGGCGAGAAAGCCACCGGACGATTTCGCGACCGGATCGACTTCCTAGCGACCGCTAGGAGTGGTCGCGAACCAACCAAGCGGGCGAAGAGGCGATCGCGGCGAGAAGGCAGCAGAGGATTACCTCGCGACCACACCTAGCGACCGCTAAGGGTGGTCGCGAGGCAGCGCGAAGGAAAATTAGGGTTTTGGGGTGTGCCTATATATGGCAACACCCCCGCGCCCCCAACTTCACACCCACGTTTCGAGCCTCTTTCTCGGTTTTCCATAAGTTTTCGTAGTTTTAGCTTTAGGTTCCATATAGTTTCATTCTAGATTTGTTTTACGATCGCTCTTCGTTAGTTTACGTTTTGTTTACGATCCGAACGCTTCGTCCGGACGATTTACGCAAGTTTCCGTTTTACCGAGGTTGGGATTGCCCAACGTGTTCATCCAACGCTACATCACGGGTTTTATATATTTAATTTCGTCTTTATGATTAATTCGTATTTCATTTCGTTTATGATGTCCGCTAGTTTTTCGCTCTAATCCTAGGGTTTGCATGATTCGATCCTATATGTTGTGATTCTGTTATCGTTATTTACCGTCCATGCATTGATTCATGATTCGATTGTGCTTATTTATATGTGTTGGTTTCTGATCAATCTCGATGCATATTTAGTTGTCGGTTAATTACGTAATTGTGTTAATTGTCAATCGATATCGAATGCATGATACGAATGAGCCTTGAGTCGAGTCGAGATAGGATATTCGTAGGAAGCATATTCTTTGTGATCCGTTTGGAGTTACTTGTTTTCACCTAGAGACGTAACAGTAATAGGGAAAACTAGTAATCTACAGCCGCCTTTCTCGTAATAGAAATTGTCGGTTATATATGTGATCTTCCATTTTTGTCTGGATTAAAATTGGTTAATAAGAACAGGATAAACATACGCTGTGGATTGGATTAATGCAGCCCTGTGGTTAGTCGTCTTTCTCTGCTTTTAAACATCCGAGTGTTTATTGTTTTAATTTACTTTCTGTTTTGTTACCTTTGCTTTGGATTGAGTTCCGAAGCCCTAAAATACCTTAAAACCATATTTGTTACTTGGATAATGATGAATTCTTGTTGAGTTAGCTTCAGATTTTCAGACACAATCCCTCGTGGATACGATACTCGCCACCCTATATTTACACCTTTTCGTGTTAGAAAATTAAGCGATCATCCATCCGATGTACAGGGGTATCACTGGATCAACCTGTCTCGGAACCTCAAGGTATAGCCACTCTGGCGACTCGTCACGCCAAGTGTACTCCCGTGGAGGGAGATAGGGTCCCATAGGTGCGGCTCAGAATCTTGTACACGTAAGTCGGGTGACTCACGATCCGGCGGATCCCCAATCAAATCATAGCCTCGGGGAATGCGATAGATGTAGTCTCCCGATACCTCTCGGGCATAACCATCCCATGTACAAGGGAGTATAGCTAGGAGTCTCTTGATGCCATCGTAATCGGTTGCGCCATAGGCTTGGGCATTCCTCCACAACCGAAGGTAGTACGCCAAAAACTCGCCTAGGTCTTCCCCGGCGCACATCCAACATTCCCTATAGGTGCGCATCAGCTCCTCGGGTGGGGCATGAGGTCCTACTCTCCTCCTAGCGATATAGCGCATCTCCTCCATCTGCCACGATTAAAACTAACGTAAGTCAACTATCGTCATCTCAAAACAGAAAGGATAGCATAACGAGAAGCAACTAGGCTAGAACTAAACAATTCTATAAGGTAGGCAACATCATAATTTACAATACATACCACAACTTACCTTCTTAGTCTTACCCAAACGTATACATATAAGCTAGTAACATCTTAATATACGCTACGAGATCCTTGTCTTATATCAAACACTTAAGCTAGAGTTCAACGGACTCTATCGTATTCTGGAGACAGAATTAGGGATTCTGTTCTTCATAACAAATGAAGATCAGTGCGTTAGGAGTATGTAGGTGAAAACCATGCGTAAATCGGAGTCCTAACGAGAGAGATCTAGCTAAAACAAATTTACTGCGCAGTGCAGGAAATTTGCACGATCGTGCAAAAATGTAAATCGAGACGTACGTCGACGTAGTACGCCTACCATATTCGGGTCCTTAAGTCGAGGCTGAACATTTTGAAGCCGTAAGTGGCGTCCATGTCATGATTCGTGTTGCTGCTCACTCGTGTCGAAGTGATGATGAAGTGCCGACGTCATTCAGCTTAAAGGTTGAGGCCGTCCTCATTCATCCTTCTCGCTCGTCTTTCGTCGTCCGTGCTTAAGGGTATCGTCACTTTCATTCTTCCTATCGTTCTTTTGTTCGCATAAGGGAAAGGAAGTTCGTAACTCTATGTTCTTTCACGATACGTGAGCATGCTCCTTAGAGTCTAAGTTCGTCTCATGATAACATATCGTTCATCATAAACAAAATTTCGAAAGTTGGAAAGTAAAGTCCTATTTGAAAATCTTGGAAATATGATTTCAAAATGACAATCATGATCAACTCATATACATATCAAAAATGAATTCATTCATTCCATCTTGATCATTCACTCGATACTACCATATACTTCCATCTCAATACTTGAGCACTTGCATTAGTTAAATTCAAAATTTTTGGAAAAAATTTCTTGCTCAACTTCCAAAATTCTTATTATAACAAAATTTCTCAAAAGCTCTTCTAACTTGCTCATCATGTAGAAATTTTCCATTTCATGAGTTTGAGAAAGAAATGCAGTTACCTTTTCCCGGTTGAGCTCGATGTGATGGAGTGTTGAGAGGAGTCAGTTGATTTCTAGAAGTCCAGTGACTCGATCTAGACTTAGAAAAAAAAAAGATTTGGGTTTACAAAGAGCAAAAGCGCTCTGATACCACTTCTATCACGGCCCCACTGCGGACCAACCCGGACTGGAGGGTGACTAATACTAGGAGTAGTGTTTTAGGGGTTACATGGATAAAATAGAGATGCATAAAAATAAACTAACATGCATGAACCGAATATGAGATGATGTCATAATGGTTTTGAAAAGGTTTAGGCCATCGGACCCCAAAACTTGGCCTGATCCGATGGACCTCAATAGTTCATAAGCATAAAACATAAATAAAGAAGTTCGAATGTAGCAATGAAAGTGTGTGAATACATATATGACGATATGCATTCAAGGTATAAAACTCAAATTCTAGATAAATCGGTCAAGGACACTGGACTCCTCAACACATTCCCCATCATCACCATCGAAACTCAACCTGCACATTTAAAAACAAACATGCAGGGCTAAGTACAAGAAATTGCACTCAGTGGACTTATTGTGGCGACCCGACTTTCCAATGAAGTACGGATCATATGGATCGTCCTTTGGTATGATAAAGCGTGAAATAAACATAGCTAATCAAGGCAATCAACCAATCAACTACTTAATAGCGCATAGGTTAAAAGGGATAAACAATCGATACCAACTCAAGTCCTAGAAGGACTTGTCAAAAAGGGTTCAAGGTTCAACATAACCCAATCGGCGAATTTAAAGTACGAGTACGACCTCCAATTCAATACGTAAATAAGCGGTTATAATCAAAACATTAATAATATCGAGTTAGCAAACAATTAAACGTGTGGACATGCATATGACGATGCATGCCCAAGGTTCTAGAAACCTTTCTAATTAAGCATCAAAATAGTCGCTACTCGCACCAAATCGCACCCATCATCGATCCTTGCTCAACCTACACGCCAAAACGAAATGCGTGGCTAAGTACAAAAGTACTCGGTGGACTCGTTGCCAAAACATTTTCTTTGTCAAAAGTTATTAATCGCCCGCGATAGCGCATGAGGATTTTAGTTAAAAGACTCATACGCCTATCAAATATTTTATCGTTTTTCCAAAAGTTCGCTCGTCGAACTATTTCATTCACGTTGTTTCCATATCTGATCATTCATTCATTCATATGCGCACTATGGAGGTGGCTACCTACACATAGTCGCCGTGACCGGTCGAGGTAGCTAACCTTAACACACAAATCATCGTGTACACAATCCGAGTTAGTCCTTAACTAAGTCGGATCCGATCGTTACCCTTTTTTAACGTTGGTGGACCAACACATTCATCATTCCACATTGATATACCAATCTCAGATAGGATAACAACAAAACATAAACATTTGGCAGTCAATAACATTTCATGTGATAATATTTCAATAAGCTTTGTAAAACATGCTTTGAGATATGCATAACATTTTCGTTTCAAGAAAGCCCACCTGCTAATCCAAAGCTTAGTGGTTCTAAATGAGCAGGGGTGAGTATCCTTCCTCAAGAATCACGCCCGATCGAACCCTTCATAAGAAAATAGCCGTTCTTAGGTTCTTTCTATCGATCGATGGTCGCTTATAAATTACGACTTTAAAGTTCACAATTAGGGTTTCTTTATGATTTTATGTGATTGTTTTAAGATAACTTCTATTATCTTACATCCCCAATTCCCAAACTATATTACCTCATCGTTCATAGGTGAACTTCAATTATGAATCACATATTCCGAGTTTATCCTTGACTCTTAACCTTAGTTTTATTATAACGTTATTACGTTATAGGTTATCGGTAATCAAATTATGATTGGTAAATTAGGATATTCTCAAGCCACTAACTAGACTTAACAATTATAGTTACGTCCTAGCAGGTTATGCTTGGCGGCTTGTCGTAGCACGATAATTCAAAAGAGGGTGTTGACTTATGATTCAAATGAATACATGCTATCATGTAAGTAAGTGCTTAAGAACAAAAAAGTGCTTGAAATATTAACTCGACTTTTGAGACATAAGGATCGACATCTTATGTTCGAATCTTTGCTTGCACATTACGACATTGTTTGTTTATCCTAACTCGTCGGAGATTACATATGTCGATAATCGCCGTTCGTTATCGAGTTGTTTTAACGCTCAACTAATATCGTATTGGGTTGTCGTTATTGAATACTAACGTTGTAGCTCGGCTTTTTTTTTTTTAACTTAGGAACTCGCATTCGAGTGTCCTTTTATTAAATAGAAAACCCTAATTTGTGTCTAACTTCGATTCTCGTTAATTCCTTCTGTTATCGAAATTGGTCGATTCCTTTTGGATTCTCGTACATATAGTATTATGTTGTTTACGTTTGGGTTTCGGTTTGTCACATACAACATAAACATAAACATCCAACACCAAACAATACCATACACAACATAAACTATACTAAAGCATTAGAAAACCCTAATTTTTAACATAATACACAATCATTGTGTAAGTGTGCATAAGTGTTCCATTCATCCACTCTAATCACAACCATTCATTCCAAGCTTATAATTTCACTATCATAGCATCATTTAACATTAGAATTAAACTCATACTTAGCCATTTTGTTACGTTTTCGATAATTAGCAACAATTAGCATATGTATCCAATAAATTCCAATAAAATCATGTTATACTCCTATCATACTATAGAAGTTAATTATCAACCCAATATCATCATATAAAATTTTAAACCATAGGTTAAAAATTGTCCAAAGTTTTCGGTAATCACAATTTAGTGAGCTTTGGTGTTCAATAAATTCCACAAAAATTATATCATGCTTATACCATATACTAAACATGAAATATCACTCCATATCATGCATTAAAATTTTAAACCCATGCTTTCTATCCTAATTTCATTTCGGTAATTTCATGTATATATATATACATATTCAATAAATTCCAACCTTGCACAAAATGGTTATATGTGCAATAACATGTAATATTAACATCAAACATTAACCAATATTTCATAATATCACATATCCTATTATTTTTAACAACAAAAATCAAATAAATCATTATATATATATAATGTAGCTCACGGTTTTCTCATCAAAATAGGAGAGGTGTTTGAATAAATTCAAGGTTAATATATGATGTTCATATCATACCCTAAACACCATATCTCAACTATTTTTAACAAACAAAAACCAAACAATACTCTAAAAGTATATAAATATAATCGGTCAAAATAAAATAAAATAAAATAGGAGATGTGTTTCAAAATTCCAATATTTTTATATGATGTTCACATCATATTTTAAACACCATATCTCAACTATTTTCAAAAATAAAATCAAACCATGGCTTAAATAAGCCTCAACACTCACGTTTTTTACAAATAATTTTCAAAAGTATTCTGGAAAATTATGATATTTATAATACATGCTTATAATACATTAGCAAGCAACAATATCAAATAATATTCACAAAATCATGCTTTGGCATATTTAAAAATAAATAAAGCATAAATCGAAAAAATATAAACATGCTCCAAAAATTATGAAATTTTTACAGTAGCCTTAGAACATCATTCTAAGAATTTTTCATTCATGGATTAAGAGCATTTGAAGGCTCTAAAGTCACGAAAATAAATGGGGAGCAAACTATGGTTTTTAAACCCAAAAATTCAAAATAAAAATTCCACTCCATTAGGATGGAAGAGGATGATGAATAATACCTTCCTATGGTCTTAGAAGGATTATTTGAGTGTGGGAGAGGTTGGGGAGGGAGGATTTAGTGTTGTGAGTTTGAAAAGTGTAGAGAGAAATTTGAAAATGAGAGAAAAAGTGTGCAAGGTGAAATGGTCTGCCCTTGAACGTCTCTCTACTGTTATTACAGACCTAATGGCTGTCATTGCCCATTTTGGGGTGGTCTTGGTGGTAGTTGGGAGGTGGATTGGTCAAATTACCCGTTTTGGTATGTTATCCGACTCTTTAAGTTTTAACGCATTTTCGATCGATTTCTAGGAACCTTAAGGTTTTATCTTATTAAATAGCCTTTAAAAGACTTATTTTAATGTTCATAAAATTTCACGAAGTTCGGACGTCGTTCGATAAGTCAATCCCGAGTTATCGCGAAAAGCTGTTCGGTGATTAAAAATATGCCCATTCAAAATTCTATTGAATTTTGAGCTTTCATAAATAATTTGAGTCTTATAAAGCATATTTTATTGATTTAGACCCTCGGTTCGAGTTTCGGGTCGTTCGGATCAATTTAGGGTTTTCGGTATATTTTACCTGCGTTGGTTAAGTTCTTCAGAATTCCTTGAAATTGATTCTTATAATTTCTAAATTCATAATAAATTATTCCTTCATGATTTTGGTTGTTATCATCATTTATTACGATTAGCACGGACCGGGAGTTGTTCCGCTCGTAAATAGTGTTTTAAGGCGATCGGGCAAGTATGCGAAAATTCTCATTCTTCGCATTCTCACATGTTTTCATGTGAGGATTCTAAAATGAAATCCGCTCGTGGAGATTCATTCTCGATCTTTCATTCTATGTTCGCTTCTCGGAAAACCCTAATCCGGTAGGACTAGTTATCGATTTTGATTTCTTTAGTATTCGATCTCGAATCGATTCTAATTGCTTCATTGGTTTCCTTAAACATAATTAAGGTCTAAGAACCACAACTAAGTGATTCAAACAACACTAATAAAAGTTTTAAATTTTTGGGTTATTAGATACCATCCCTTAAAATAAATTTCGTCCGAAATTTGCTAGCTTTGGAAAAGATCCGGATATTTCTCCTTCATAGCTGATTCAGCTCCTGTGTTGCTTCTTCTTGACCATGGTGTCGCCATAGAACCTTCACCAACGGTATCTCTTTGTTCCTTAGCTTTTGGATACGTCGATCTAAAATTTTCGTAAGGGCTCTCGTAACTCATATTATCATCGAGGACAATATCGATTCGGTGGTATCACATGGCTGGGTCATGTATGTACTTCCGTAGTTGTGAAACATGGAACACATTGTGCACGTTTCCAAAACTTGGCGGCAATGCAAGTCTGTAAGCCGCTGGTCCTATTCTCTCCAGAATTTCATAGGGTCCTATGAAACGTGGTCGCAACTTCCCTTTGATTCCGAATCTCACGATCCCTTTAGATGGAGAAATTTTCAAGAAGACCTTGTCTCCCTCTTCAAAATGTAGCTCTGTACGACGCTTGTCGGCGCATTTACTCGATGCGGGCCTCCTTGATCCGTTGGCGGATCTGTCGCACGATCTCAATCATTTCTCCCACAGAGTCAGGTCCTAACACTCTTCTTTCTCCCACTTCATCCCAGTAAAGTGGTGACCGACATTTCCTTCCGTAAAGCGCTTCGTACGGGGCCATTCCAATAGTCGCTTGGTAGCTGTTATTGTAGGCGAATTCCACAAGTGGTAACACTTGTTCCCAACTTCTCTCTATCGGGACAACGGTCCTCGAGATGTCTTCCAACGTTTGAATGGTCCTTTCGGACTGTCCGTCTGTCTGCGGATGGAACACGCATCTTGAAATGTAGTCGTGTCCCCGCCTTTTGTAAACTCATCCAGAATCTGGACGTGAATTTCGAATCTCTATCAGACGTGATAGTCTTTGGAACTCCATGTAGGCGGATAACTCCTCGAACTTACAACTGTGCTAGTCTATCTGACCCATGTGTTATTGGAATGGATAGGAAATGCGCGCTCTTGGTCAGTCGATCAATGATGACCCAAATAGCGGTATTCCCTTTTGTGATTTGGGTAGCCCGGTAACAAAGTCCATGGCTATATCATCCCATTTCCATTCCGGTATGTCTAGCGGTTGTAAGGTTCCATACGGTCGTTGGTGGAGTGCTTTCACTTGTTGGCACGTCAAACATCGTTCCACAAATGAAGCCACATCTCGCTTCATTCCATCCCACCAAAATTTCTCCTTGAGGTCTTGGTACATTTTGGTGCTGCCGGGGTGTGCGGTATAAGAAGTCTCATGGGCTTCCTTCAAGATTTCGCTCTGAAGTTCTTCGTCTTCTGGAACGCACACTCTCCCGTCATACAACAAAACATTATCTGTTGCTTCAGAAATTCTTGTGGTTATTGTCCTTAATCTTAGCTCAGATTTCTCTAGCTTCTTGCTCTTCCTCCGAGCTTCTAAGATTCGGACTCTTAAGTCGGGATTGCAATCAATGTTGCAATGCAGCCCTCATCGCCGAGACGGCCTACGACTTCGATGTTCATCCTCTGAAATTCTTTTATAAGTATTTCCTCATGACTGAGGAGACATCCCAAACTAGGATGGGATTTACGACTCAAGGCATCGGCTACAACATTATCCTTGCCTGGGTGGTAATTGATACCACAGTCGTAATCTTTCACTAGTTCCAACCATCTACGCTGCCTCATGTTAAGATCTTTCTGCTCAAAGAAATATTTTAGGCTCTTATGGTCAGTATAGATCTCACATCTAACTCCATAAAGGTGATGCCTCCATATTTTTAGGGCATGTACGACCACCGCTAATTCCGTGTCGCATGAGGATAGTTCAACTCATGTAGGTGTAATTGCTTGAAGCGTAAGCAATAACCTTACCTTCTTGCATTAGTACACAACCTAGTCCATTCTTTGAAGCATCCGTGTAGATTGTGTATTCTTTATCTACCTCGGGTACTGCTAGTACAAGTGCTGTCGTCAGTAATTCCTTCAGTCTCTGGAAACTAGCCTCACACTCGGCGGTCCAGGTGTACTTGATTCCTTTCCTCAACAGTTGGGTCATGGGTCGGGCTATCGTTGAGAATCCTTCGATAAATCTTCGATACACTACAACAAAACAGACCTATTGCGACATATACACATGCGATATTACATGTATGTGTCGTAAAATTACCACACTTATGATTCTAGTGTCGTATATTTATGTCATTTCTGCATCATTTAAATATTATGTCGTTGTTTAGTGACATAATTGCGATACTCATTTTTATGTCTCAAAATTGCAACAATTTATTTGCGTCACCTCAATAAAATGTCATAATTATGCTACATATTTAGAATAATATTGTATCTAATGTCATATATTTACGTCAATTGTGCGACATCTACATATTGTGTCGCAGTTTAGTAACATATATGTGACACTCATTTTTATGTCACAGAATTGCGACAATTTATTTGCGACACCTCAATAAAATATCATAATTATACCACATATTTAGAATAGTGTTGCACTTAATGTCGTATATTTACATCAATTGAGAGTTATCTATAGATTGTGTCGTAGTTTAGTGACACATATGTGACACTCATTTTTATGTCTAAAAATTACGATAATTTATTTGTGATACCTCGATAAAATATCATAAATATACCACATATTTAGAATAATATTGCACTCAATGTTGTATACTTACGTCATGTATGTCATCTATTTTTTGTATCGTAGCTCAGTGACACAGATACGACATTCTTTTTTATGTAATAAAAACTACTATTTAAAACTTATCCAATCAAAGTGTCGAATTCAAGCTAATCAAGATATATATATTAATTGTATATCACAAATCATTTAAAAAAATTGTTCTTAATTTAGTTTAAGCTTAATTAAGAATTTCGAACTCGATAAGAGCATAATTCGAGATTAAGGATGACAACGGATAGACACCCATCATCCGAACTCGTTGAAACATTGTCTAGCCAAACTCATTTGCAAACTTGTTTTAATACCCATACCGTACTCATCCTAACATGTGCGGTAAAACCCATATTTATCCACCAAAATTCATTTAAATTTATAAAATATCTAAATATTCAAATAAGTTGTTATAATATTGTATACATCTCTCAAGAAAAATATAAAGACTACTTAACTAACATAATAATAATAATAATAATAATAATAATAATAATAATAATAATAATAATAATAATAATAATAATAATAATAATAATAATAATAATGTTTGTTAAAATTTAAATTTTAAGTATAAAATAAAAACAATACAAGATAATTTTAATTTCAACATTGATTATTTTGGACTTTATTTTTATTTTTACACTTCAATGTTTGACACACTTATTTTACCAAATCCCTAAATTACGTGTTTTGAAAATCGGTCTTGACCATCAAACCCTCCTCTGCGCGCGCCGCCGGTGATGCCTCCGGATGAGTAGATCGCTAGCCGTTGTCCCATCGACGGTGGCGCTGGTCGCCGCCATGGCATCGAGGATTCAAGTTGGTCGGGAGGAGACGTTGTCATTGCCGCCTTTAGCAATGCGACCGCCACCGAGCTCCGTAGAATAAGACTAGCCAAAGGAGGACACATTTGCCGATATGATCGATCGTAAGCTCGAGAAAGAATTCACTGAGAATGAAGATCATAATGAAGGTTTTGTTATATCTTAATTATTGTGCGCTTTTGGCTAGGTTGATACTTTCTGAAATTGAACTTGATTTAAACTTGCAGCAAATTATGATGCTGGTAGCTTCAATTGAACTTGATTTAAACTTGCAGCAAATTACGATCGCCGGTAGCTTCAAAACAGTGCGGTCGAGCAACAGTTTGCACGTTGTAACTCCACTCTTTGAATAGTGCTTTTGTCCGATTATTATAACATGTTAACACATTAAAGAGAGTTATGGACTTAATTGCGCCTATGAAAATGTCACTTAACTTGAGGGTTCAATTGGATTTTGCAACATGTAATCGGGAATTTGGAAATGCTTTCATCAATGTTTTTGTATTTCGTTGGAGAAAGTACTTTGTGAAAAGAATGTTTGCTAAAATGACTGGGAATTTTCAATAACAAGCGCAAAACAGTAGAATTCCACAATAAGCGGGAAAAAGTTAGCTAATCTCTTGTATCAGTATGGGTTGAAAGCTTAAGCTCTCTCTGTTGAATACTAGCTCTCTGTGTTGGATAGTAAGCATACCATAAAGCTATACCATGAGAGCTACTTGGTCGCGCCCGTGGCTTTGGTTTCGTTGGTTTTGCTAATGCTACATTGTCGAGAAAGTTTTCAGGAGAGGCACGTCATAGGCGGAAGAAGCGTAAGTCGTGTATCCTCATTTTGCAGCATTTTCCAATAGAAGTTAGTGCTTTGCATTGCTTTGTTGTTTGTTTGTTGAATCCACCAATGCCGTTTCATAAGATGTCCAACTTCTTGGTGAAGTTTCTTGTATGTCATAAATTGATATGTTTATTTCAACCGCAACGCACAATGTCGCTTCGCTTATCTTATTGCACCGTGATATAATAAATAAAATAGAAGAAAATTTTCTTCCTGTTTGTGTGATTTATGGCATTTGATTAGTGTTTTCTTTGGAAGTACATGCATGATGGCATTTTAATTGTTTTATGCTCGTTCGGTTGCTGGGATAATGCGATTCTTAAATGACTAAGGTTTAGCGATGTGATGTCATTGAACAAGATATATATTTAGTGACAAAGCCTTTGGAAAAGACGGATTGTTGTCTCAAAAATGATTTAGACTGTAGGAATAGGTAAAGACTAGGATCAAGAAATAAGATTTGGGACACATTGCTTCTACTAGCCTATGCCAAACAAATTTTATTTTGTTTAAACAAAGATTGATGTTGTTAAACATATGATGTTGCTATGACATGAAGAAAAATAGATAAATTATGAGGAACTTTGTAGATTTAAAGGGACTCAGCGTTGGATAAGTCTCCTGGTATCATGTTCTTTAAAGTGCTTATACATCTTGACTTGAAGACTTTAGTTAAGAAAACTGAAATGCTCATAAGGTGGGGTGTACCATTCTTTGAGAGAGATCATCGATTTTCCCCTGAAGAGACTGGTACCGATCAACCTGCTTATTTAGGACGGACGTAAGTGCATATAACCCCTGAAGCTAATATGGACAGTTCCTCAGATTTAAAGCATGTCATTACATCCTGGGTAACATTGATTTGTCAGTGAGTTTAATCTTTACAGTTTCATAATTTACAGTTTCACAATATAAAAGTATAATCATAGGCATTCCTTTTGAACGTTCTATTGAAACTTTGGACCAAGAAAAGAAAAGAATGGATAAATGCATGAGTGCAAAAATATGGCCCTTACTGTCTCTATTTCTTCACTGTATTAAAATTTTAGTTTGTTGTGTTATGTTAAATGATAGAAACTTAGTAAAATCAGTAGAACCATCTTCAAAATGTTGCTCTTAAATATAATAAGGTTAATAGATTTCATTATTACTCTTCAGCTACTCATGGCACTAGTTGGGAATAATTCCAAACGTTTTCTTAGATCCTTTCGATGCTTATAATTCTACATGTATTATCATCAATTATATTATTTCATTTAATTTACTTTCTATATGTGTAAATATATTTATTTTGCTTAAATTATGTAGGAACACGGAAGAACTACAAGGATATGATGAAGGCAAAATGACGTAGAATATGTTATTGTCATTTATAGAACAAGTTACAAGATGGAGCAGCAAGAGAAATATAAATACAATGAAAGGTCATATTGTCACTTATAGATTTTGTGTTTTTGACTAGCAAGATGAATTTAGAGATTTACAGTTTGGATTTGTATCTTTGAATATTATGAATTAAGTTATAATATTTTTTGCATTGACATTTTGGATTTTCTCTTATATATTTTGAATGGTTATCTCATTCTATTTATACATATTGTGGATTTATTCTGGATTTCTTAGCATAATATTATATCATATTTGTTAATTTGTTTTCAAATACATTAATGGGGAATATACATTAATAGAAGAAAATTAAAAAATCAATATTTAATATGAAAAAATGTCATAAAAAATGCTACATAAGATTAATTATATGTGTCGCAAATTAGGATGCGACATTACAACTCTGGCGTGTAATGTGACGTAAACTAACATGTGCCACTATGACTAATGACGTGTAATATGTTGCGAATTTTATACAATAATTAATTTAGTGATGCACAAAGTATCGTAGATGTTGTGACACTAATGGAAAAAGTGTCGTAAAAAAAATACATCACATTGATTGTAATGTTGTAAGCTACTGTTGCAAATTATAATGCGTCATTTCAGCAAATGTTGTATAGTGTGACGCAAACTAACATACGTCACTGCGACTAATGTCACGTAATATGTCATGAATTTTATACGACTATTAATTTAATGATACACGAAGTGTCGTATATGATGCGACACATATGAAAAAAAAGTGTCGTAAAAATGCTACACGACCTTTTGCTACACGACCGAAAGTGACGCGAAAAATGTCGCAAGTTAGCTTTTGCGACATTAAAATAAACATTAGCGACACATTTTTTATTTCGCAAAAAGTCAACTTTCTTGTAGTGATAGTAGCCGGCCAGTCCTAAGAAACTCCGAATTTCATTCGGGTTCTTTAGTGACTCCCATTCTCGAATCAGACGATCTTGAGGGTCTACTTTGATTCCTCGGCGGACACAATGTGACCTAAAATGTCACTGCCTAACCAAAACTCACACTTGCTAAACTTGGCGAAGAGTTGCTCTTGCCTTAACGTTTGTAGCACAGTTCTCAAGTGCTCTTTGTGTTCTTGGTTATTCTTAGAGTATATTAGGATATAGTCTATGAACACTAGGACGAATTTGTCTAAGTATGGGTGGAACACCGCTCATAATATCCATAAATACCGTCGGGGCATTTGTAAGTCGAAGGGCATCACGATGAATTCAAATGACGATACCTTGTACGGAAAGCCGTCTTTGGTACATCCTCTCGTCGAATCCTCAATTGGTGATATCCCGATTTTAGATCTATCTTTGAAAAGACTCCTGCTCCTTTAAGTTGATCAAACAGATCGTCAATTCGGGGCAAGGATACTTATTCTTAAGAGTTATCTTGTTTAACTCCGATAGTCTATGCACATCCTCGTGTACCATCATTCTTTTCACGAAAAGGACGGTGCTCCCCATGGAGACACACACTGGGTCTAATGAATCCTAGCCCAAGAGTTCTTGCAGTTGATCTTCAATTCCTCAAGCTCCTTTGGTGCCATCGGTATGGAGCTTTTGACACCGGGCGTAACTCGGTTCGAGGTCGATCGTGAACTCGATCTCTCGGTTTGGCGATAATCCCGGTAGTTCGTCTGAAACACATCGATACTCCTTCACGATCGGGACGTCTTCTATCCTCCTCTCATTTCGATCTTCTTCTTGGAGGTAAACGAGGTAGGCATGGTTCTCGGCCTTGTTCAAAGAACGTCCTTGCTTGTAGTGCGGATATAATTGGAACTCTCCTCCCATGTTGATCCCGTGAAAGTCGGTAGATTCTCTCTAGGGGTGTTGGAAAGAAATTTTCTTTCATTACAGGATGGTCGCACTATGTTCGGTTAACCAATCCATTCCTAGGATTATGTCCACATCCGTCATAGGTATGACGTGAAGGTTATTGTCGTGACCTTAAGTGAGCTAGTCCAAGCTCTAGGTTCGAGCATATGGGTTACCGTTCTTATGCCTCCCTCTTGGAGAAGAAATTCTCATGATTTGTTCGGTACAAGGCTAGATCTAATCCTAAGTTCTCACGCATGCTTGAAAAAAAAGAGTGCGAGGCGCCAAGATCAAACAGAGGATAATGTAATTGGAGGAGTATTCCCATACACCGCCAAGTTTCTTGGTTCCTGGCGGCTCTTGGGAACTCTCTTTCCGGTTGAGGCGTAGGCCTCGCTTCTTTGGGCGGCCGTTGTTCTTGATAAAGTTGTTGTGGTTCTTTGCTTCTTCTTTATTGTTGTTATTATTCTTTGTGGTTGTAATTGTTGGGGCCGTCGGCACCGCCGCCGTGGTTGTCGCCATTGTTGTCGTCGTTGCCGCCGTGGTTGATATGGTTGTTGATTCGGTGATAGTCTTGAACCGGAGCTGTTGTCGATCGGTTGAGCTTGGATAGCCGGACCGGTTGGACTTGGTTGGGCACATTCGGACGCCATTTCTCCGGGCGTGTCCTGTGGCGGTCCAGGAGTAGTGGCCCTTCCGCCACACTGAAGCATCCGTCATTCGTGAATCGCATGCCCCTTATGACTCCTATGGCACCGGGGCACATGGAGAGCTTCACAATTTTGGTTTCCCCGCCAGACGCGGGTACCATGGGCGCCCATTCCCCGCCCGTGCCCGGATGGCACGTTATTTCCTCGCCATGGCCTCCGTCGGCTGGCCGATGTTGATCCTTGCCCTTGGTGGGGTCCTTCCCACTTTCTCTTCCGCGATCTCCTTGGTGAGTCGGGGATGCACGGTGACGACTCTATCTTCGGTGCAACCTCGATGTCCAATGCCCGACCGAGGGCCTCACGGTAAGTCGATCTCGTGACCCGCCAACCACACCCCGATCTCATGGCGGAGTCCCGCCAAATTTCTCGGTCCTCCTCTCGCCGGTGTCGACCGGTGAGGTGAATACCGTGACATTTCACGTAACGCACGGTCGTAATCGTGACCGTGGTCTTCCTCGCGCAAGTTGTAAAACTCGTGCTCCTTTTCTTCCGATAACTCTTAGGAATGTACTTCTCGTACACTTCCTCTTTGAATTCCTCCCAGGAGAAACCTTCCAGTTCTTCCTCTGTCAGGGTTTTTCTCTTCGCCTCCCACCAAAAGTCGGCGGCGCCAGTCATCTGGAAGGCAACGCATGACAAGCGTTCCTGTGATGTGCAGTGGAGGAAATTGAAGATTCGCTCCAGAGCGCGAATCCATAGTTCAGCGTCCACGGGATTCCCGGTCCCGTTGAAGGTGGGCGGGTTTTGCCTGAGGAACAGTTCCTCGATCCGTCCTTTGTGGTGGTGGTGGTGGTGGTGGTGGTGGTGTGGCCTCTCTTTCCGGTGTTATCGCACGATCCCTCCTTCTCGGCGGCATCCTATCCTTCATAAACACACGAAATTAGATCTCGTCTTATACCATCCATCAGGGTTAATGTATCTATATATATATCAACTGGGTATTTATATACGTAGCAACAAGAAAATTTATAAAAACAACATCGAATACCACATAACACCATATTAAAACAAAAGGCTCTCGAAGAGCTATCAACATAACATATCAACCGCCTCCACGAGGACTTTCATCATCGCTTTAAACTTTACAAAAAATACCAGTGCAGTATGATGCCCAAAACAAATACCGGCATCACTCTGCACTCGTCACGGTGCGCATAAAATCAACACGCCATCGTGGTCATCAAAATGGGTTCATGTCGGAACGACTCATCGTTTCCGCATGCATCAAAAGATATACAAAGTATATAGACAAAAGATAATCTAGTCCTAAGAACTAGATCTATGGTCGCCCGGAGTGTAGATCGGGCTCCATGCATCGGAGTCAGGACTGGAAGCATGGGAGCTGTCCACTCCCTCCATCTCGTCATCAGCTGATATGTCGCCCTCGGGGTCTTCCTCGGGGTCCTCCTCCGGATCCTCCTCGGGGTCCTCCTCCGGGTCTTCCTCCGGGTCGTCCTCTTCAGCGTCGGGCACGGGGACAACGGGCTCTCGGTCTCTAGCGGCCCTGGCTTCCTCCATAGCCGCTAGGTCTCGGCGGATCTCCGCCATGACTTCCTCGTAGACATCATCTGAGAAAGGGGCAATAGCAGGGCGGACTTCGGTCTCTCTCACTATACCTGTAGCTATGTCACGGGGATCATAAATCCCTACAGCATCATGGTCCAAAGGCTCAGGCGGAGGTGGCGGTGGCTGGACTGGTGGGGAGCCGGCAGATGGAGGTGGAGATGGACATGGCATGACCGGCGGTGATGGCCTGGGCGGGCAATGCCGGGGGTGGAATCCTACTGGTGGTAGGACCGGGAAGGTGAGCTGTCGGGGACGGGAAGGTCCGGCCTCAAACATATCTCTGTCGCTGCCCGGCAGGAACACAGGCCCATCTGCTGCCAAGCGGGGCACCTCCGGGTGGAGCCACTCTGGGGTCTCGTCACGCCAAGTGTATTCCCGGGCGGGGAGATACGGTCCGCGTGGTGCAGCTCCGTACACCGTGAACACATAGCTCAAGTGGCTAGCAAAGCGAGGCAGATCCGCCTCCAGGTCAAAGCTCTCTCGACGCCGGTAAATGTAGTCCGCCGATATTTCATGGGCGTAACCCTGCCAGTCGGATGGCAGTCTCATGATCAGGCGGAGTACACCGTCATAGTGCGATGTACCCCGGGCATGTGCTGCAGCCCACTGACGTGTGAAGTGTGCCAAAAACTCGCCAAGGTCATCTCCGTGGCACATCTGGTAGGAGCAGTACGATCGTATAACCTCCTCAGGGGTGGCCCTAGAGGACAGAGGGCGTCTAGTCGTGAACACAGTCCGAGCCATCTGAAAAGGAAAGTTTCACTATGGTCAGACACGGTAAACATAACGGTGTATCTAAAAGAAGATATGTATACAAAAGACATCTATACAACAAAGGTTATAGCAATCTATATTCTACCATGACCTAGAATTCTAAATTCTATGGTACGACTTTCATGGTTGGGTCTCCGGGAAGAGACGGTATGGTTTCTTAGAGTAGGGTAACGATCGACGTCTAGCCTTCGGGTAGAAGTTACGAGGTCACCCTAGCTTATTGGGTTTTGAAATCCTTATTTCTACTCATGTTATCGTATCACATCATATCTATTCTCATTATGCACTTACCAATCGTTATTTCATTTTACACAATCATAATGTTATACGTTCATTCTTTTACATATGCCACGATAGAGGTAACACGCGTGGTGTTCGGAATTTCTTCATGTCGAGAGGTTGGGACTCGTAGCGGTGTAGTCCTCGGTTGAGCAATCGCTTCGCCGTCAGAACTCGTCGCGTTCTCATCATCGATTCCATTCGGATTGTGATCCTTAAGATCCCTATGTTCTCGTTTCTCCTTAGTATTTCGTTCAATTGGGGATATCTTATGTTCTCATACTAAGTTCGGCGCGAAAGGGATCATGCGTCTTAAGAGTCTATGTTCTCATGGGGAAACATACTCATTTACATCATGCTTCTATCATGCTTCGTATACAACAGTAAACACAAATCGCGACACATTGTGCGATACTCAAGCATTCTCATTTACCAAGTTCTTAAAGCTTGTAACTTTCATTCAAGCTAATGACTAGTCAATTGAAACAACTCTTCAATTTCAAAAATTTCCACTTTCCAAAATATTTCTCAACTTCTCAACAAGGCAATATTGAAATTCCAATTCACATTTCATATTTTCCCATCACTTCAAAATAACCTTTAGTTGAAACAGTTACCTTCTTCCTCGTTGAGCAGGACGACGATGGAGTGCAGTGCAGTAGCAGTCAAACCTAAACAATTTCTAGACTCAACTTTCAACTCAGGATTCAAGGAAAGGGTTTCTAGGGTTCAGAGCGAACAAGTGCTCTGATACCACTTTGTGACGACCCGACTTTCCAATGAAGTACGGATCATATGGATCGTCACCGGTATGATAAAGCAGCGGAAATAAACATAGCTAATCAAGGCAATCAACCAATCAACTACTTAATAACGCATAGGTTAAAAGGGATAAACAATCCAATACCAACTCAAGTCCTAGAAGGACTTGTCAAAAGGGGGTTCAAGGTTCAACATAACCCAATCAGGCGAAATTTAAAGCACAGGTACGACCTCCAATTCAATACGAAATAAGCGGTTATAATCAAAACATTAATAATATCGAGTTAGGCGGCAATTAAGCGTGTGGACATGCATATGAAGATGCATGCCCAAGGTTCTAGAAACCTTTCTAATTAAGCATCAAAATATTTGCTACCGCACCACCTCGCACCCATCATCGATCCTTGCTCAACCTCGCACGTCAAAACGAAATGCGGGCTAAGTACAAAAGTACTCGGTGGACTCGTTGCCAAAACATTTTCTTTGTCAAAAGTTATTAATCGCCCACGATGGCGCATGAGGATTTTAGTTAAAAGACTCATGCCTATCAAATATTTTATCGTTTTTCCAAAAGCGTTCGGCCGAACTATTTCATTCATGTTGTTTCCATATCTGATCATTCATTCATTCATATGCGCACTATGGAGGTGGCCACCTACACATAGTCGCCGTGACCGGTCGAGGTAGCTAACCTTAACACACAGTCACACGTGTACACAATCCGAGTTAGTCCTTAACTAAGTCGGATCCGACCGTTACCCTTTTTTAACATTGGTGGACCAACACATTCATCATTCCACATCGACATACCAATCTCGAGATAGGATAACAACAAAACATAAACATTTGGCGATCGATAACATTTCATGTGATAATATTTCAATAAGCTTTGTAAAACATGCTTTGAGATATGCATAACATTTTCGTTCAAGAAAGCCCACCGCTAATCCAAAGCTTAGTGGTTCTAAATGAAAGTGGTTAGTATCCTTCCTCAAGACTCACGCCGATCGAACCCTTCATAAGAAAATAGCCGTTCTTAGGTTCTTTCTATCGATCGATGGTCGCTTATAAATTACGACTTTAAAGTTCACAATTAGGGTTTCTTTATGATTTTATGTGATTGTTTTAAGATAACTTCTATTATCTTACATCCCCAATTCCCAAACTATATTACCTCATCGTTCATAGGTGAACTTCAATTATGAATCACATATTCCGAGTCTATCCTTGACTCTTAACCTTAGTTTTATTATAACGTTATTACGTTATAGGTTATCGGTAATCAAATTATGATTGGTAAATTAGGATATTCTCAAGCCACTAACTAGACTTAACAATTATATTTACGTCCTAGCAGGTTATGCTTGGCGGCTTGTCGACAGTACGATAATTCAAAAGAGGAGTGTTGACTTATGATTCAAATGAATACATGCTATCATGTAAGTAAGTGCTTAAGAACAAAAGAAGTGCTTCGGAAATATTAACTCGACTTTTGAGACATAAGGATCGACATCTTATGTTCGAATCTTTGCTTGCACATTACGACATTGTTTGTTTATCCTAACTCGTCGGAGATTACATATGTCGTATAATCGTCGTTCGTTATCGAGTTGTTTTAACGCTCAACTAATATCGTATTGGGTTGTCGTTATTGAATACTAACGTTGTAGCTCGGCTTTTGGTTTTTTTTAACTTAGGAACTCGCATTCGAGTGTCCTTTTATTAAATAGAAAACCCTAATTTGTGTCTAACTTCGATTCTCGTTAATTCCTTCTGTTATCGAAATTGGTCGATTCCTTTTGGATTCTCGTACATATAGTATTATGTTGTTTACGTTTGGGTTTCGGTTTGTTTACAACATAAACATAAACATCCAACACCAAACAATACCATACACAACATAAACTATACTAAAGCATTAGAAAACCCTAATTTCTAACATAATACACAATCATTGTGTAATTATGCATAAGTGTTCCATTCATCCACTCTAATCACAACCATTCATTCCAAGCTTATAATTTCACTATCATAACATCATTTAACATTAGAATTAAACTCATACTTAGCCATTTTGTTACGTTTTCGATAATTAGCAACAATTAGCATATGTATCCAATAAATTCCAATAAAATCATGTTATACTCCTATCATACTATAGAAGTTAATTATCAACCCAATATCATCATATAAAATTTTAAACCATAGGTTAAAATTGTCCAAAGTTTTCGTAATCACAATTTAGTGAGCTTTGGTGTTCAATAAATTCCACAAAATTATATCATGCTTATACCATATACTAAACATGAAATATCACTCCATATCATGCATTAAAATTTTAAACCCATGCTTTCTATCCTAATTTCATTTCGTAATTTCATGTATATATATATACATATTCAATAAATGCCAACCTTGCACAAAATGGTTATATGTGCATAACATGTAATATTAACATCAAACATTAACCAATATTTCATAATATCACATATCCTATTATTTTAACAACAAAATCAAATAAATCATTATATATATATAATGTAGCTCACGGTTTTCTCATCAAAATAGGAGAGGTGTTTGAATAAATTCAAGGTTAATATATGATGTTCATATCATACCCTAAACACCATATCTCAATTATTTTCAACAAACAAAACCAAACAATACTCTAAAAGTATATAAATATAATCGGTCAAAATAAAACAAAATAGGAGATGTGTTTCAAAATTCCAAGATTTTTATATGATGTTCACATCATATTTTAAACACCATATCTCAACTATTTTCAAAAATAAAATCAAACCATGGCTTAAATAAGCCTCAACACTCACGTTTTTACAAATAATTTTCAAAAGTATTCTGTAAAATTATGATATTTATACTACATGCTTATAATACATTAGCAAGCAACAATATCAAATAATATTCACAAAATCATGCTTTGGCATATTTAAAAATAAATAAAGCATAAATCGAAAAATATAAACATGCTCCAAAAATTATGAAATTTTACAGTAGCCTTAGAACATCATTCTAAGAATTTTTCATTCATGGATTAAGAGCATTTGAAGGCTCTAAAGTCACGAAAATAAATGGGGAGCAAACTAGGGTTTTTAAACCCAAAAATTCAAAATAAAAATTCCACTCCATTAGGATGGAAGAGGATGATGAATAATACCTTCCTATGGTCTTAGAAGGATTATTTGAGTGTGGGAGAGGTTAGGGAGGGAGGATTTAGTGTTGTGAGTTTGAAAAGTGTAGAGAGAAATTTGAAAATGAGAGAAAAAGTGTGCAAGGTGAAATGGTCTGCCCTTGAACGTCTCTCTACTGTTATTACAGACCTAATGGCTGTCATTGCCCATTTTGGGGTGGTCTTGGTGGTAGTTGGGAGGTGGATTGGTCAAATTACCCGTTTTGGTATATTAATATCGACTCTTTAAGTTTTAACGCACTTTCGATCGATTTCTAGGAACCTTAAGGTTTTATCTTATTAAATAGCCTTTAAAAGACTTGTTTTAATGTTCATAAAATTTCACGAAGTTCGGACGTCGTTCGATAAGTCAATCCCGAGTTATCGCGGAAAACTGCTCGACGATTAAAAATATGCCCATTCAAAATTCTATTGAATTTTGAGCTTCATAAATAATTTGAGTCTTATAAAGCATATTTTATTGATTTAGACCCTCGGTTCGAGTTTCGGTCGTTCGGATCAATTTAGGGTTTTCCCAGATATTTTACCCGGCGTTCGGTTAAGTTCTTCAGAATTCCTTGTAAATTGATTCTTATAATTTCTAAATTCATAATAAATTATTCCTTCATGATTTTGGTTGTTATCATCATTTATTACGATTAGCACGGATGGGAGTTGTTAGGCTCGTAGAATAGTGTTTTTAAACCGGCCAGGGCAAGATGCCCGAAAATTCTCATTCTTCGCATTCTCACATGTTTTCGTGTGAGGATTCTAAAATGAAATCCGTTCATGGAGATTCATTCTCGATCTTTCATTCTATGTTCAGGCTACTCAGAAAACCCTAATCCGGTAGGACTAGTTATCAGTTTTTGATTTCTTTAGTATTCGATCTCCGAATCGATTCTAATTCATTTCATTGGTTTCCTTAAACATAATTAAGGTCTAAGAACCACAACTAAGTGATTCAAACATCACTAATAAAAGTTTTAAATTTTTCGGGTTATTACACTTATGCCGAAAACATTTGATAACATTTGGATTACGCTGCCAATATTGAGTAAGTCACAAGGGTTTTATTTAAAAATGCTCTGTGCTTACCAAATCATTTTCGTTCAGTAAACATAGCTCGGCCGAGCATTTTTCGTGTGTATGGTCCGTATCTCATAATCACAATACATAATAATAATAAATAATAAACGCGTCGAGAGTGAGGCTCCCATCTACGACGCCGTGACCGGCCGTAATCCGTCTGACAAAGCGATCAAATCTCTGCAAGCATATGTTAACACAGTATAGTTCCAACCTTCACGCCAATCCTAGCGGGCATTTATCATCCGCACAGACCCGACATTAAAAAGGTTGGGCTACCACAACAAATGATATAATAGTTCCAACTATTCCACACTCTACCCGGCATAACAGATAGATCCATACACAAAACGAAATATTTTGGCGGTGTAATGCAAGAAACATTTGATAACGGTTGTAAAATAAAATCAGAATAAACTCATTTGGTATAACAAGAAAGTCACATTTCGATTGGGGTAAGAAAAGGCCCACATTTTAAAGATAAGCCCACTGACTATGGTTCGTTGTAAAAGTCCCAGTTCGCTCGTTCGTCAAAATCCGTCGCCGTGTTTGCGTCCACACCTTTACGAAAAGCGAGGCTTTAGTATGCGTCGCTCAAGTCTCTCGAGACTTCAAAAGCTAAGATAAACTTCGATATTTCATATCGATGTGGTCGAATTCTTAGTGAATTCAATACGCCTCAACACGTATCTAATTGAATTGTTCTCGATCCGAGATACGCTCAACATATAAGCACGTTTTCGATATATGGATTTCATTTGTGAAATCTTTTCTTACTAATGAGGTATCATACTCAATTAGTATATCTTACGCGTCTCGACGTATTTATAATCGTAAAATCGCACGCGTTTGACTTAAAAAGTCAACGAAGTCGACATGGTCAACAAAGTCAACGATTTTGACTTTTAAATAGTAATTTCTTACTATTTCGCTTTATAAATCAATTTGATCGATTTGAAAACGTAAAGTCCTATTTCTCGATTTATCGCGTAAATCAAGGGCTTATAAATAGTTTCGCATTTAATAAACCTTTTTATAAATAAAATGCGTATTTTCGGTTTTAAAACGTTATAAAATAAACGTTTGTCTCAAACATAGCAATCTATGTTTATAAAATTTTGTAAAATTTAATTATGTCCAGAATATTAATTTAACAAATATTTTATTAATAAACTAATTTAAAAAGGATTTAAAATCCTTATTAATTATCGAAAACCTCGATAATTAAATTAAAAATGTCAAATAACTTTTGAAAAATTTTCTAAATCAATATAGTGCATTATTATACACTATGGTCCAGAATATGAATTTATAAAATTCATATGATATTGTTTGCTATTTATTTATATATATACATATATATACTTACGGTAATTACAACAATTAGGGAATAATTATCCAAAAATTCCCAAAATTGATATATACCTAGTATAATATCCCAACATCAATATACATCACCAATATAACCTATAGTTCACCATAACCATTCATTTAATAATATATAGCATTTTTCACGGTAATAACTTGATAATTACCAAATAATTAGCAAACAATTTCTAAAAATTCCAAATAAATTCCAACATGATTAAACATTATACTATAACATTATAACATCATAACATCAACCAAAACATTTGAATCATCACCATATGGAGCTCAATAGCTCTCGGCTTTTTGGATTCAAAATGTTATTTGATTTTCAAAAATTCCAACAATTATATACTATGTTTATACACTATAGTATAGTAATATAACATCATAATATTTATCAAAACTAATTAAATCATCACCTTCAAGAGCACAAAGCTCACGGTTTATTTGATTTAAATTAGTATTTTATTTCAAAAATTCTAATTAATTCACACAATACATAAACAATATACTAAAGCATTAATACACCATTGCATGTTCAAAAATAAAATCATACACCAACCTATACCACTATAGTGCTCACGGTATTTTCAAGAAAAATAGCAATGGATTTTCAAAAATTCTAATTAAATCATAGAACATATAATCAAGGTTCTAAAGCATTAATATGTCATAACAAGCTTGAAATAAAAATTTATACACTAAGGTATGTTCATACATGCTCTCGGTTTTAATGAAACAAATAGCTAGGGTTTTTCATAAATTGTAAAATAAATACCATAGGTTCTAAACATATCATAGAACATATATCCAACATAAAAATAATTAAAACATGCTCGGTTCTCTCATATCCATTTTTAATATTTTGAAAAACTATTTTAAACAAGATCTATGGTTCGAAAATCATATATTGTCAAGATGCATTCATATATTTCATATACCATATCCTATGTTCATCTAAACATACTTCTCATATATTTTCAAAATAAAATCCTCAAGAACAAGTATATAAACAATGGCTCATGCTCAAGAACATTTAAACACATATATACATACTATGAAAATTTCGAACACACATACATATATATCTAAAACATGTTCGGTCATCTTGAACAAAGAAGGATAAGAATCGATTCTATGGTCCATATTTACCTTGTATATGGTATGGAATCACAAGAACAAGGCTAGGCACTAAGATTTTGAATGGAGAAGGAGAAGTGAAGAAGAAAATTTTCAAAAATGGAGAGGGGGCTGCTCTCGATTTTTCAGAGGAGAAATGGGAAGGATAGAGAGTGTTTTGTGTGTTTGAAATGTTTGGAGTGAATGAGAGTGAGAAGGAATGAAGGCTCTCTATTATACCTCTCTCCCACTCACACTCGGCGCCCCTCTCCCTCTTTCTCACAATAATGCAGCCCTTGGGAAGGAAAGTGTGATGATTAAGGAGTGTTAAAGATGCTCTCCATGCATTGGGTGGTTTAAAAGTGAAATCATTTGTAATGGGGAAGGGTGAAGCATAGCCGGCGCATGGGGGTAGGTTTAGGGCTGTTTTAATTTTTAATTTACACATAATACAATATATATATCATACATGATTCATAGATATATAATACTAGCCATTAAAATAATTAAAACACAACATATGCTCATATTAAAAAATGAGATAAAAATTTGAGAAAATAGGAAATAAAATGTAAATCACACCTATAATTGATACTCATGTAATTTTCGATCATATATATCATAATATATGATTTAGATATTAAATAATAGCATAGGATAAAATTATAGCACATTTCAAGCACATAAAACCCTAATTTCGAAAATTAGGGTTTTCGAAATTATAAAATTGAACTATCGAGTTCTAGGTCTTGAAAATTGATTTTAATGCTTAATAATACTTATATATGTCATAATGTATAGTTTAGATACCATATGATAATTTAATGGTATCATTTCATGTGAAAAACCATAGTTTATAAACTTAGGTTTTCGAAAATTAATATTCAAAATATCGAGTTTAAATGCTAAAATTCGATTTTAATAATTATTAATACTGTAATTATATAAAATAATAATAGGAAATTAATTATTATAATTTCTCGAGCATTAAACTCATTTTCAAAACGCTCTCAGACGTTAACGTTAACGTCTCAAAACGTTCAAAACGACTCATCTCAAAATGGTCGCAGAAGTTCATACTTACTAAATAAATATGTTCCATTTAATAAAGGAATTAAGATGGAAATAAATTCCAAGCGTGTGCGGACTATTATTAGGAATATAGAACTTAAAATGGTTTTTCATGAAATGATACCATTAAATTAAGCTTAACATACACTTATACAATTTAGTTCAATTTAAAAAGGCTTAGCCTTGACGGATCCAAAAGAGATAATGATCCGAAAGACTTCATAGTTTACTTTGTTATAATATTCAACATGAAAATAAAAGCAGTTCGAGTTGCAATGGAAGAGTGTGAATACATATATGACGATATGTATTGAGGTTATCCATTTCTAATGAACATGAAGGACACATGGCTTTCTCAACATTTCTCCATCATCAAGAACGAGCTCAACTCGCACATTTAAAACAAACATTGCGGGGCTAAGTACAAAATTTGTACCCGGTGGACTTATGCCAAAACATTTTATTTTCATTTAATTACTCGCGATATAGTAGTAAGACACGAGGGTTTTATTTGAAAAATATGCCTCAGGCTTACTAAAATATTTTCTTGAGTTTATCAAAGTTGCTTGCCAAGCATTTTCTTGGTGTACGTGATCCATATCCCTTATTAGCATGTCATCACGTTATTATAGTCGAAAGTCGTGAAGGAGGCCTCGCTTCTACGACCCGTGACCGCCGTGAATTGTCCTTCGAAGACACGGTCACCATCGGTGTACACGTTAATCCTAGCGTGTATGAGCCTTGGCATAGGATCCGATATCGATTTTCATTCATAAGTTGGGAATAACCCATCATCATCACATCATACATGGATAGGATACGATACACAAAAGCGTAAACATTTTGGCAGGTAATCATTTAAAGAATTTCAGTATTTGTTGAAAAGTACTGTAAACAAAGACAGTTGAAAAGAGCAGCAAAAGTTGTTCCATTTTGGTAATAAAGCCCACCTGGAAATTATCGTTCGTCTTTATCGTTTCCCTTACTCGTCAATGTCCAGCGGGTGCGTCAGCGTCCACACCTTTATATAAAAAGGATGTTTTAGTACGTCGCTTACGTAGTTCGAGACTTATCAAGTCTTATTAAATAATTCGATATTTCATATCGACGCGAATTGAATTCCTTAATGAATTTAATTCGTTTCTTAGACGCGTATCAATTTACACTTCTCGTTCTTCGATAGAAACCGAGATATGTGTTATAAATGACCAATTTACCCTCTTAGTAAATGGTCCAACGTTTTCTCACGTCTTTCGATTTCATGACTTTAAACATGAAATCCTTTCACATGAACATGATATCATTAGCAAATGATACGTGTTACGTATATTCGCGTATTTAACGAACGTCTTTCGTACGTTGGTTTCAAAAGTCAATAATTTTGACTTTTTCTTAGTAAATTAATTACTAAGTCATACTTTAATATAAAATCCTTTGAAAATCAATTTCTAATTGATTTCTTTTTATAAACTGTTTTAATATGTTTAAAAATAATTTTTAAACATATAATTCATTATAAATAATGAATTTAAGGATTAAAAATCCTTATTTGAAATTAAAAATAGCTCACGGCTATTTTGATTTTTGACAATCTATTATTTTCGAAATTTATCCAATAATTTCCGAATATGTCTAAAATAATATTAGACATATATTTTATTAATAAAAATGATTTAAAAGGATTTAAAAATCCTTAAAAATTCTTAAAAGTTTTCGGTATTCATTATAAATTACCAAATGATGTCTAAAAATTTTCTTAATAATATATAGTGTATTTTTATACACTATGGTCATTAATATGTCATAATATCAATCAACCATTATTTAATCATCACCTTAGTATTTACACAAGGTCTCGGCATTTATGAAATAAATACCTAATAATTTTTCTAAAATTCAAATAAATTGCTACAAGGTCTAAACATTAGTTCATAATATTTTATGTCATATAATCTATAATATAACATTTATACACCATATAAATGGTGTATAACTCTCGGCACTTTACCCTAAACATATCAAACAATTTTATAAAATTTCCAACATATATATATCATGCTCATAAACTATAGTATAGCAACATTACATCATAATATGCATCAAAGACCATTTGTTCATCACCATTTGAGTGTGTAACTCATCGGTTTTTTTGAAACAAATGTGTAATTGTTTTGTAAAATTTCAACAAAATCATAGGATGTTTAATTCATATTTTAGATCACTAAAACACTATTGCATGTTATAAATTAAAATCACACATTAACATATACTAATGCACACCTCACGGTTCCTTTGGAAAAAAAAATAGATAAGATTTTCTAAAATTCCAAGCAATTGGCTATTGATTCACATGGTATCATAGATCAATTATATGAAATTGCATGTCATGAAATAAATTCACACATTAATATATAAGTATATATATGTTCGATTTTTTGAAAAAAATAGCATAGGTTATTCCAAAATGCCAAATAAATTTTCATGTACTCTCAATACATCATAGATCAATAATTCCACATTGCATGTACAATTCAAAATCATAAATCCACTTATATATATTTATATATACTTCGGTCCTCATGAAGAGAAATAGCAAGAATGTTTTAAAAATTTTCAATTAAATTCATATGCACTCTCAATACATTATAAATCAATAATATCATCTTGCATGTATCAAATAAAAATCATACATCCACCTATTTCTTTCTTATGCTCTCGGCCATTTCAAAGTTTTTCATATGTGTTTGGACAAAATTTTTAAAACATGTTTCAACCTTGATTTATCATGCTATATATCCTTAGAACAATATACTACCATAGTTTCGAAATTTCTTGAAGTTAAAAACCACATGCAATCCATTGCTAAGAACAAGAACACATTTTTACATACTTCTCATCACCAAATACACATGCATTAGAAAAAATTTACCAACTAAGATCATCAAAACACATGCATTGCTTAAACCAAAAATTTCGAAACTTTATCAACCAATACCAAGCTTTTGATCGATCCTACCTTGATGATATGAATTAATGGAACAATGATTAAGGTTCCAAGCTAGGTATAGGAGAAGAGAAGAAGAAGAATCAAAGCTTGGAGGGGAGAGGAGCTCGGCTATGGCTGAAAAAAAATGGGGAAGGAGAGAGAGTTTGAGAGAGAAAGTGAGGATGCTTGAGAGAGATGAGAGTGTTTGAGTGTGTGGATGGTTGAGTGAGGTTGGGAATGAGAAGAAATCTGAAAGTATCCCACCCCTTAAGCCCCCCCTATGTCTCGCCCCTCTCTCTCTCATACACAAGGGAGACCTTCCAATTTCTAGTATTATTTTATGTTGTTAGTGGATACTAATCATGAGTGTCTTACACCCAAATCTTCTTGAAACTAGCTATAATACATCACTAATGGAGGATTTGGTGAAGCAAAATCTGAAAATATATATACCTATATTTATATAGGAGTGATAAAATAAAATACACTTTAATATATACATACTCATTGTTCTCGGCCATTTGGCCAATTAATGGTTAAAAATTCTGTTTTCATGCTAATTATTGATGTTTAAATCATAATATATGATTTAGATGATATTTAATATCATAGGTTAACTTAATAGTATAAAGGAAGAAGATAATTCAACTTATATACTACATAAATGGCTATCGGCCATTTAATTAAATCATAGGTTAAAAATTTCATTTCATGTCACTAATAGGTATATACACCTTGGTATATGATTTAAATAAATAATCATAGCATAGAATAATTAAAAAGGGCAAAAATTTCGAAGAAAACCCTAATTTCATAATATTAGGGTTTTCGAAACTAAGGTTGAGCCTTATTACTCATTCCTATATTCAAGCATTAATTAAATGCTTATTAGTACTGTAATATCATAAAAATACCATAAGAGATAAATTCCTAAAGTTTCTTGATCATTAAAACCATCGTTCATCTTATCTCTAAACGTAGACGTTTAAAACGTCTCAAAACGTTACGTATCGACTCACCTTTAAAATGGTCGTAAATACTTGTAATCTCATCATAAAAATTATTCCATTAATAATGGATTATAATTCCAAGCTTGATTGCTTAAGAATTATCATAATATTTCAAATAGTCGATATGCATTCGACGTTAAAAACGTATTGTCGATAAAAGTTAATACTTTCTATTTCTTTCATTCACTAACTTCGAGTGAGTGTGTAACAGGAAATTATTCCTTGTAAACAATTGAAATCATACTTGATTTCCTATGTGATTTAATTTCACGGCAAAATTTTATTTTACGGGTTTTAAAGACCGTAATTAGGCTTTTAAAACTGCGGGTTATTACATCCTACCCCCCTTAAAAGAAATTTCGTCCCGAAATTTGTATACCTTACAAGAATAATCTGGGGTATTGTTCCTTTACTGTATCCTCTAGCTCCCACGTAGCTTCTTCTTGTCCGTGATGATTCCACAGTACTTTGACCAGTGAAATTGATTTATTCCTCAGTTGTTGAACTTTATGGTCTATTATTGCGATAGGCTCTTCTTCATAACTCATGTCTGGATTGAGAATTACGTCGTCTTGACGGATCACGTGTTTTGGATCGTATACATATTTCCTTAGTTGAGATACGTGAAATACGTTATGCACATTTCCCAAGTTGGGCGGAAGAGCCAACTTATAGGCTACTGAGCCTATTCTTTCTAGGATCTCATATGGTCCTATGTAGCGGGGTCTTAGTTTTCCTTTCACACCAAATCTTGTGATTCCTTTCGATGGAGAGACTTTGAGAAATACTTTGTCTCCAACTTCAAAATGCAGCTCCGATCTGCGGCGTGTCAGTAGGATTTCTGTCTATCTTGAGCTTCCTCGATTCTTTGTCTAATCGACGGACGATTTCAATCATTTCATTCACCGCTTCTGGCCCTATTGTTTTTCTTTCACCTACTTCATCCCAAGTAAAGTGGTGATCGCACTTTTGCCATACAAAGCTTCATATGGGGCCATATCAATCGTCGCTGATAACTATTATTGTAGGCAAACTCGATAAGAGGTAAGATGTCCTCCCATTTGCCCTCGATCCAATACTACGTTCTCGGCATATCTTCTAGGGTTTGGATTGTCCTTTCCATCGCCCATCGGTTTGTGGGTGAAATCTTTGTCTTGAAGTTTAACCTTGTTCCCAATTCTTTTTGTAGGCTTATCCAAAATTTTGATGTAAACTTGGAGTCTCTATCCGATGTGATGGATTTTGGTACTCCATGTAGCCGTATCACTTCTTTTACATATATTTGGGCTAGTCTATCAGCTCCATATGTATTTTGGATTGGTAAGAAGTGAGCGCACTTGGTGAGTCTATCCACTATTACCCATATGGTAGTGTTTCCTTTTCTGGATTTGGGTAAATCCGTAACGAAATCCATCGTTATTTCGTCCCACTTCCATTCAGGTATACCCAACGGTTGTAACTTTCCATAGGGACGTTGGTGTAAAGCTTTTACCTGTTGGCAAACAAGGCAACGTTCTACGAAAGAAGCTATGTCTCGTTTCATGCCTTCCCACCAGAATTTCTCTTTTAAGTCTTGGTACATCTTCGTACTGCCTGGGTGGGCGGTATAAGGTGTATCATGAGCTTCACTCATTATGTTGTTCCGAATCTCAACATCATCAGGAACACATATTCTTCCTTTGAACATTAAAGCATCATCTGATGCTTCCTGGAAATTTTCCAATTCGCCAGTTCTCACTCTTTCTCTTATCTTTTCCAACTTTTCCTCAATCCTTTGCCTCTCAATGATCCTTTTTCTTAGATCAGGTGTCATGGAGAGTGTAGCGATACAATTCTTGATCGTTTCTGGCTGTTTAATCAACTCAATTCTTAACTCGTTGAATTCCTCGACAAGTTTATCTTCTTGTGTCAGGAGATGTCCCAATTGAGTTTGATTCTTACGACTCAAGGCGTCAGCTACTACATTCGCTTTACCTGGGTGATAGTTAATACCACAGTCGTAATCTTTTACTAGTTCGAGCCATCTTCTCTGCCTCATGTTTAGATCTCTTTGCTCGAAAAAGTATTTCAAACTCTTATGATCTGTATAAATTTCGCATCTCACTCCGTAGAGATGGTGTCTCCATATTTTCAGTGCATGAACCACTGCTGCTAACTCTAAATCGTGTGTTGGGTAGTTTAACTCATGTGGTCTAAGTTGTCGTGATGCGTATGCTATTACTTTTCCCTCTTGCATCAAAACGCATCCTAATCCATTCTTCGAGGCGTCAGTATAAACCACATATTCCTTATCTGATTCCGGGACTGCTAACACCGGTGCACTCGTTAACTTTTCCTTGAGTTCTTGAAAACTCGCCTCACATTCCTCAGTCCAAGTGTACTTAACTCCCTTTCGAAGTAATTGGGTCATTGGTCTTGCTATTTTGGAGAATCCTCAATGAATCTCCTATAATAACCACTAACCCTAGAAAACTCCGGATCTCATTCTGAGTTCGCGGTGATTTCCATTCTTGTACTGCTTCCACTTTGGCTGGATCTACTTTGATTCCATCCGCAGACACGATGTGTCCTAGGAACATTACTTCCCTCAGCCAAAACTCGCATTTGCTGAACTTTGCAAACAATCTTTCATTTCTCAAAGTTTGTAACACCATTCTTAGATGTTCCTTATGGTCTTCCTCATTTTTCGAATAGATGAGAATGTCATCTATGAAAACCAGTACAAACTTGTCTAAGTACGGATGAAACACTCGGTTCATGAGGTCCATAAACACAGCTGGTGCATTAGTTAATCCAAATGGCATAACTACAAATTCATAATGGCCATATCTTGTTCGGAATGCAGTTTTAGCTATATCTTCAGGTCGTACCTTGAGTTGATGGTATCGACTTAAGATCAATTTTGAAAATATACTGCTCCTCTCGATTGATCAAACAAATCGTCGATTCTTGGTAAAGGATATTTGTTCTTGAGCGTCATCTTGTTCAGCTCTCGATAGTCTATACACATTCTTAAGGATCCATCCTTTTTCTTAACGAACAATACAGGCGCTCCCCAAGGCGAAACACTAGGTCTAATGAAACCTAGGTCCAACAGTTCTTGGATTTGGATCTTCAATTCTTCCAATTCCTTTGGGGCCATTCTATAGGGTGCTTTTGATCTGGAGCCGATCCACGGTTCCAAGTCGATGGTAAATTCAATTGTCTATCGGGAGGTAATCTGGTAGATCCTTAGAAATACATCCGAAATTCCTTAACAATTTCTATGTCTTCTACCTTGATTCGGCTTTTCTTCTCCGTTCAGGTAAACGAGAAAAGCATGGTATCCTTTCTTATTCATCATTTTCCTTGCCTTCAATGCGGACACGATCGGGACTCTCTTCCCATGCCGATTCCATGGAAATCGTTGCTTCTTGCCGGAAAATGAAATGATATTTTCCTTTCCTTGCAAAGAATCGTGGAGTGGTTTGCGCTAACGATCCATTCCTAGGATTATATCTACGTCACCCATGGACATTATGTTCAAGTTATTTACTAGAACCCTTAGTGATCCTAAGTTCAACTCTAGGTTCGAGCAAAAATGTGTAACAGTCATAATCCCGCCTATAGGTGAAGAGATTCTCATATCCTGATTTGCCTTTATTGCACTAAGTCCCAACAGATCTACGCATGATTTTGCTATGAAAGAGTGCGAAGCTCCTGTGTCGAATAATACTATAACAGGCATGTTGAGAAGGATTCCCATACCTGCCAGGTTTCCCTGGTCCTGTTCGTTTTGTTGCCGGTGCAAAGCATACGCCTAGCTTGAGGTAATGGTGGCGTGGTGCTTGCCTTTCTTTGAAATTTATTCTTTGTTATGCGGGTTCTTGTTGTTGTCAGCGTTGCCGCGATGGTTGTTGTCTTCGTTCTTTGGGGTGGTTGTTGTGGTATTGTTGTCTTTGTTGCGTTGTTGTGGAAATTGTTGTTGTTGCATTGTAATTCTTTGTTGTGGTTGGGGCTGAAATTGGATAGCCCTCGGTGGTTGGACATTACGGATTGGTTCGGCCTTACAATTGTTTCGAGCGTATTCCGGACGAAGTTTGCGTAATGTCCTCTCATACCGCACCTAAAACAGTTTCCACTGCCCGCCATGCACATTCCTGTGTGCATCTTTCGGCATTTTGGACACGGAAGAGCCCTTCGCTGCTCTTGTGGTCCCCTTGCTGGAGGAATAAAAGCTGGCTTCCTCCATCCTTGCCCTTGGTTTGCTGAGTTCCCCTGCCACTGCTGTTTGTTACTTTTGTTCTCAAAGCTTCCCTTGCTGTTATTTCCAAAACTAATGTCCCATTTTCTCTTTCCTCTGTCCATAGTATTCTGCATCTGAGCTGATCCCGATTTATCATCTGGCATTGCTGCCTCAATGTCTAAAGCCCGTGTAAGAGCCTCAGTATAAGTCATGTCTCCAAGACCAGCGAGAGACATTCTTATTTCTGGCCTTAATCCTGATCTAAATTTCTCGGCCATCTTTAAATCCGTGTCCACTTGATCCAGTGCATATCTAGACATTTCGCAAAAAGTGCGATCATAATCGATTACCGACATCTTTTCTGTTTAACAAGAAAATTCATGTTCCTTCTTTTCTTGTAACTCTTGATACATACTTATCATACACTTCCTTTTGAAATCTTCCCATGTCAACTCTTCCATCCGCTCTGCTTTGTGAAAGTTTTCTTCTGGCCTCCCACCGTAAATCAAGTGAGCCCATTTAAGCTGAAAGCTACACGATAGTCTTTCTTGTGTTGTGCACCTTAGAAAAGTGAAAATTCTCTCAATGGTTCTCATCCTTTGTTCAAGATCTTCCGGACTACCTTCCCATTGAAAGTTGGAGGTTTTGTCTTAAAACAATTCCTCTATCCTGCGGTCGGGTTGAGGTGGAGGTGGTTGAGTGCTGACTTGTTCCTCCTGCATTCCGAGTCCTACCTCGTCTCCTAGGTCTGCCTCTGCCTCTTACTTCTCGTTCGGGGTCTTGTCTAGGAGGCATTCTGTTGTGTAAAATATATCATTAGTATCATGTATCATTTTTATAACTTGAATATGTGCAAATTCATTTCTTTGCCTTTTTAGAAACGATAACTTAAATAAAACATTTCATTCTTATTATACATGAATTTGTTGTAAAAGCCTTCTTGAATCACACATACATACAATTGCAAAAGCACTATAGATAACGTACTTTGCAAACACAAGTCCTTACATCAAAGATTACTTACATACTTGCTTCCAAAATATTTCAAAAAGAAAAGGCCATACACATATCGGCCTTAAGGCTTTACAAAAATTCATGTCATGCACAACGGCTTTATAGCCTTACAAAAATTTTGTTTTCCCCACTGTTCAAGTTTTTCAAAAGCATAAATATAACATACATAAAAATAGATAACATAATCCTTCAACTTTACATCAACATCACTAGCTACATCAACTCCTAGAATCTTCCTCATCTTCTTCCGGATCCTCTTCCTCCTCGTCCGAGTCATCAACACCGCCATATGCTCTAGAGGTCCGGCTCCATTACTCTCTACCATCGGGATGTCACGCAGTGGACCATAATCCACACGAATCGGGCTATAGCTGTCGTGGATGGGGTTATACCCATCAAGAGTACCTGTCACACTAATCCGTGCTGTCTGACGGAAACTCTCAACTGGTGGTAGGGGTGCTGCCATCGATGGTAAAGGCGGTAGTGGTGGACGCACCGGATGTCCGAAAATCAGAGGTGGGAAAACAGGGGCTCCCAATGCTCTAGGCCTAGCTGCTCCGTCTGCCTGAACAAGTCTGCCCTCATCGATCCGATATCGTGGTACCACTGGGTCAACTATCCGTGGAACCTCGGTATACAGCCACTCAGGTGACTCATCACGCCATGTATATTCCCGTGGAGGGAGATAAGGTCCTCTCGGTGCTGCGCCGTAGATGCTAAATACGTACGTCAAGTGGCTGATGAACCTGGGTAGATCACCTATCAAATCATATCCTCCAGTCGCACGGTATATGTAATCCCCAGACACCTCACGAGCATAGTCTTCCCAATCACAAGGAAGTATAGTAAGAAGACGCTTAATGCCGTCGTAATCCGTCACACCATAAACTCTCGCATTCCTCCACAGTCTAAAGTAGTACATTAAAAACTCTCCTAGATCCTCGCCAGCACACATCCAGCTTTCCCGGTAGATACGAATAGTCTCTTCAGGGGTCGGGTTAGGTCCTATCCTCCTCCTCGCAATATAACGCATCTCCTCCATCTGTCACGATCAAAAACTAACCGTTAGACACTATTAATACCTAATAGCAAAAAGGGTAATTTAGGACTTCGATTAATCAACTAGGATAAACTATTCAACCTATAGTCAAACATTCTTAACCCATCTAGTAAACAAAACTCCTATCGCTATGTTAAGCTACACGAGGTATTATAGATTCCTCTGTTCTATTCTAAAACTCAAGCTGAACTTTACCCAGACTCTACTGTACTTGGGAGCTGGAAAAAGAGATTCTGTCCTTCATAACAAATGAAGTTCAGAATGTTAGGAATATGCAGGCGAAAACCATGCATAAAACGGAGTCTTATTGAGAGAGTACGGTTAAAAACAAATTTACTGCGCAGTGCAGAAAATTTTCGCGACTATAACGATGTTTCGAGAAGGTGCCAATAATGACAACATACGCGCTATGGCTACTGCCGACTTAGTATAACGATTATATCCACGTCTTCTAATTGAAGCTTGCCGTTCTGAAATCTCAGTCCACGGTCACGCAAGTTGAAAATCATAGTTATGATTGCTCACTTTGACTATGCTAAGCATCCACCTTCTTCATTCTTCGTATTCGACGTCGTTTTCGAGCATCTTTACGTTCCACTTTCGTCGTTCAGAATTCGAAATTAAAACTCATTCATACTTCCTATCATTCTTTTGTTATGGGAACATACTTCCTATATCGTCTACGTTCTTCTCAAGAGAATAGCATACTTTGTTATTAACATAGATTTCATAAGTCATGAACATAACATCCAAACAACATCATACTTCGTTCATACATTCGTCATTAATCATCATGATTCGTTTCAAACATGCTTTTCAACTTGACCACTTCGTATCATTGCTATCAACTTTCAAAATTTAGAATTTTTGAAAATTTTTCATTCATAACTCATCATTTCAATTATCACCACATTACAACTTTCCTTTTTCTTTTTCTTCAAAATCTTTTCAAATTTGATCATCATATAAAATATTCACTTCATAAGTTCAACAGAACTAGTTACCTTTTTCCCCGTTGAGCTCGATGTGATGGAGTGTTGAGAATAGCCCGTAGATTTTCTAGAAGTCTAGTGACTCAATTCTAGACTTAGTTTAGAAAGAAATGGGTTTCATAGAGCAACTGCTCTGATACCACTCTGTCACGGCCCCACTCAGGTTGACCCGGAGTGTGCGGACTATTATTAGGAATATAGAACTTAAGGCTTAACATACACTTATACAATTTAGTTCAAAAGGGCTTAGCCAACAGATCCAAAAGAGATAATGATCTGAAAGACTTCATAGTTTACTTTGTTATAATATTCAACATGAAAATAAAACAGTTCAGAGTTGCAGCGGAAAGAGTGTGAATACATATATGGCGATATGTATTGAGGTTATCCATTTCTAATGAACATGAAGGACACATGGCTTTCTCAACATTTCTCCATCATCAGCAAACGAGCTCAACCTGCACATTTAAAAACAAACATTGCAGGGCTAAGTACAAAATTTGTACCCAGTGGACTTATGCGAAAACATTTTATTTTCATTTAATTACTACGCGATATAGTAGTAAGACACGAGGGTTTTATTTGAAAATATGCTCAGGCTTACTAAAATGTTTTCTTGAGTTTATCAAAGTTGCTTGGCGAGCATTTTCTTGGTGTCGTGATCCATATCCCTTATTAGCATGTCATCACGTTATTATAGTCGAAAGTCGTGAAGGAGGCCTCCTTCTACGACCCCGTGACCGGCCGTGAATTGTCCTTACAGCACACAGTCACCATCAGTGTACACGTTAATCCTAGCCAGGTATGAGCCTTCCGGCATAGGATCCGATATCGATTTTCATTCATAAGTTGGGAATAACCCATCATCATCACATCATACATGGATAGGATACGATACACAAAACGTAAACATTTTGGCGGTAATCATTTAAAGAATTTCAGATTTGTTGAAAAAATCGTAAACAAAGGCAGTTGAAAAAAGCGAAAAGTTGTTCCATTTTGGTAATAAAGCCCACCGAAATTATCGTTCGTCTTTATCGTTTTCCTTACTCGTCGATGTCCGGTGGTGCGTCGTCGTCACACCTTTATATAAAAGGATGTTTTAGTACGTCGTTTACGTAGTTCGAGACTTATCAAGTCTTATTAAATAATTCGATATTTCATATCGACGCGAATTAATTCCTTAATGAATTTAATTCGTTTCTTAGAACAGCGTATCAATTTACACTTCTCGTTCTTGATAGAAAGCGAGATATGTGTTATAAATGACCAATTTACCCTCTTAGTAAATGGTCCAAGCGTTTTCTCACGTCTTTCGATTTCATGACTTTAAACATGAAATCCTTTCACATGAACATGATATCATTAGCAAATGATACGTGTTACGATATTCGGCGTATTTAATCGAACGTCTTTCAGACGTTGGTTTCAAAAGTCAATAATTTTGACTTTTCTTAGTAAATTAATTACTAAGTCATACTTTAATATAAAATCCTTTGAAAATCAATTTCTAATTGATTTCTTTTATAAACTGTTTTAATATGTTTAAAAATAATTTTAAACATATAATTCATTATAAATAATGAATTTAAGGATTAAAATCCTTATTTGAAATTTAAAATAGCTCACGGCTATTTTGATTTTTGACAATCTATTATTTTGAAATTTATCCAATAATTTCCGAATATGTCTAAAATAATATTAGACATATATTTTATTAATAAAATGATTTAAAAGGATTTAAAATCCTTAAAATTCTTAAAAGTTTTCAGTATTCATTATAAATTACCAAATGATGTCTAAAAATTTTCTTAATAATATATAGTGTATTTTTATACACTATGGTCATTAATATGTCATAATATCAATCAACCATTATTTAATCATCACCTTAGTATTTTTATAAGGTCTCGGCATTTATGAAATAAATACCTAATAATTTTTCTAAAATTCAAATAAATTGCTACAAGGTCTAAACATTAGTTCATAATATTTTTATGTCATATAATCTATAATATAACATTTATACACCATATAAATGGTGTATAACTCTCGGCACTTTACCCTAAACATATCAAACAATTTTATAAAATTTCCAACATATATATATCATGCTCATAAACTATAGTATAGCAACATTACATCATAATATGCATCAAAGACCATTTGTTCATCACCATTTGAGTGTGTAACTCATCGGTTTTTTTTGAAACAAATGTGTAATTGTTTTGTAAAAATTTCAACAAAATCATAGGATGTTTAATTCATATTTTAGATCACTAAAACACTATTGCATGTTATAAATTAAAATCACACATTAACATATACTAATGCACACCTCACGGTTCCTTTGGAAAAAAAAAATAGATAAGATTTTTCTAAAATTCCAAGCAATTGGCTATTGATTCACATGGTATCATAGATCAATTATATGAAATTGCATGTCATGAAATAAATTCACACATTAATATATAAGTATATATATGTTCGATTTTTTTTGAAAAAAAATAGCATAGGTTATTCCAAAAATGCCAAATAAATTTTCATGTACTCTCAATACATCATAGATCAATAATTCCACATTGCATGTACAATTCAAAATCATAAATCCACTTATATATATTTATATATACTTCGGTCCTCATGAAGAGAAATAGCAAGAATGTTTTAAAAATTTTCAATTAAATTCATATGCACTCTCAATACATTATAAATCAATAATATCATCTTGCATGTATCAAATAAAAATCATACATCCACCTATTTCTTTCTTATGCTCTCGGCCATTTCAAGGTTTTTCATATATGTTTGGACAAAATTTTTAAAACATGTTTCATCCTTGATTTATCATGCTATATATCCTTAGAACAATATACTACCATAGTTTCGAAATTTCTTGAAGTTAAAACCCACATGCAATCCATTGCTAAGAACAAGAACACATTTTTACATCCTTCTCATCACTAAATACACATGCATTAGAAAAAATTTACCAACTAAGATCATCAAAACACATGCATTGCTTAACCCAAAAATTTCGAAACTTTATCAACCAACACCAAGCTTTTGATCGATCCTACCTTGATGATATGAATTAATGGAACAATGATTAAGGTTCCAAGCTAGGTATAGGAGAAGAGAAGAAGAAGAATCAAAGCTTGGAGGGAAGAGGGAGGTCTCGGCCTCTTGCAGAAAAATGGGGGAAGGAGAGAGAGCTTGAGAGAGAAAGTGAGGATGCTTGAGAGAGATGAGAGTGTTTGAGTGTGTGGATGGTTGAGTGAGGTTGGGAATGAGAAGAAATCTGAAAGTATCCCACCCCTTAAGCCCCCCCTATGTCTCGCCCCTCTCTCTCTCTTACACAAGGGAGACCTTCCAATTTCTAGTATTATTTTATGTTGTTAGTGGATACCAATCATGAGTGTCTTACACCCAAATCTTCTTGAAACTAGCTATAATACATCACTAATGGAGGATTTGGTGAAGCAAAATCTGAAAATATATATACCTATATTTATATATGTAATATTCGAAAAGCGAATATCGATTACGGTATTACGAACCCGTAATTAGGGTTTTGCCGTATATTATCTTTTGCGACATCGAATCTTGTGACTTGATACGATATCGTTATAACAATTCCTTTTCATAATTGATAAGGATTGTGAATTAAAGTTGAAATATTACGAAATGATTATCGATATTTTTAAGCGTCAAGCAGCGTGTCGAGCGTCGACTTTTCATGAAAATTTATTAGCGGTGAAGCTTGGAATTAATTTCCATCTTAATTCCTTTATTAAATGGAATATATTTACTTAGTAAGTATGAACTTCTGCGACCATTTTGAGATGAGTCGATTTGAGCGTTTTGAGGCGTTTTGAGCGTTAACGTCTGAGGCGTTTTGAAAAATGAGTTTAATGCTAGGAAATTATAATAATTAATTTCCTATTATTATTTTATATAATTACTGTATTAATGATTATTAAAATCAATAATTGAATTATTAAACTCGATAATTTCAATTTGAAATTTCGAAAACCCTAATCTTTTAAATAAGGGTTTTATCACATGAAATGATACCATTAAATTATCCTATGGTATCTAAACTTTATAATATGATATATATGAATAATATTAAGCTTTAAATCAGATTTCCAGCCATAAAAATCGAAGGATGCAGTTTTGATAAAATTGAAACCCAAACTTTCGAAATTAGGGTTTTTAATTCATGAAACGTGTAATAATTTTATCCTATGCTATTATTTAATATCTAAATTATATATTATGATATATATGTGTATATTTGGGACGAAAATTACATGAGTATCAATAATAGGTGTAATTTATATTTTAATCCTATTTTTCTAATTTTGGATCGGTAATTCTGGATTTTTGCATATATTATGTTTTAATTATTTTTATGGCATGTATTATATATCTATGAACTATACTATGATTAATACATGTATTATGTACAAAATTGAATTAAAATCAGCCCTTAAACCCTTCCCCATGCTTGATTTCCTCACTCTTCCCCACTACAAATAATTACCCCTTTTCAAAAGGACCGATGCATGAAGAGCACACTTAACACTTAACAATCATCACCCTACAACCATTAAATTGCTGCAGATTTTGTGCCAATATCTTGGCCAAAATCGAGAGAAGAAGAAGAGATGATAGGGAGACTCTTCACTTAACACTTATACACTCTCACACATATCAAAACTCACATTTCACTCTCGCTCTCTCCCGTTTACGCTCAAAGCAGCCGAGCCAAACACCCCCATTATTTTCAGATTTTCTTCCATTCTTCATCTCCATTTCTCCTTCCAAACCTTGATACTATATTGTTCTTCATTCTCATACTCATATCTAAGGTAAATGAGACCCTAGCACCGATTTATTTCCTCCATTTATTCTGAAAATTTCGAGCATGCTTATATATGTGTGTGTGAGTTTCGAATGCTATATATATATGTATATGTAGGTTTTAAATGTTCTTGAGCATGAGAATGTTATTCTTGATGATTTATTTGAGAAATATGTGAAGATATATGCTTGGATGATAATATGTTGTTGTTCATTTGAGTTTTAAATGGATCTAGCATGCTATATTATTTTCGAACCATAGAACATGTTTAAAATAATTTTGAAATGTATAAAATATTCCTATGAGGACGAATGCTTCTTGATATGTTCTAAGCATTTTATGATGAATATATGATCTATGTTATGATTTAAGACTATAGTATTGATTTAGGAATTTTGAAAACCATAGCTTAATTTTTAAAAATACCGTGACATATATATATGAGTATCTTGATGTATAATTTTTATTTCAAGCATCTGATGACATATTAGTGCTTTAGAACCTTGATTATATGTTATATGATTTAATTAAATTTTGAAAACCATATGCTTAATTTTTAATTAAGGCGAGAGCTTTATAAAAATATAGGTTGATGTATGATTTTATTTTTGAACATGCAATGGTGTATTAATGCTTTACTATAGTGTATAAACATAGTATATAATTGTTGGAATTTTTGAAAATCAAATACCATTTTTTTTCAAAAAAGCCGAGAGCTTGTAGCTCCATATGGTGATGATTCAAATGGTTTTGGTTGATATTATGATGTTACAATGTTATAATATAATGTTTATTGATATTGGAAATTATTTAGAATTTTTAGAAATTGTTTACTATTTATTTGGTAATTATCCTATAATTACCGTGTGCAATATTGTTATATATTGAAATAAATAGTTATGATGAACTATGGGTTATGAGAATATTATATACTGATGTTGGGATGTTATAATAGGTATATACCAATTTTGGGAATTTTTGGATGATTATTCCCTATTTATTGGAATTACCATGAATATTTATATATGTATATATATAAATAAATAGAAAACAGTGTTATATGAATTTCATAAATTCATATTCTGGACCATAGTGTATAATAATACACTATATTAATTTAGAAAATTTTTCAAAGATCATTTAGTATTTTTAATCTAATTATCGAAATTATCGATAATTAAAAAGGATTTTAAAATCCTTTTTAAAACTGTTTAATTATGAAATTTTGGTAAAATAATATTCTGGACAGTTTTCAAATATTACAAAATTTTATAAACATAGATTGCTATGTTTGAGGCGAGCGTTCATTTTGTAACGTTTAAAAACCAAAATCTGCTTTTTAATTATAAAAGAGTTATATAAAATGCGAAAATAATTATAAGTCCTTGATTTACAAGATAAATCGAGAAATAGGACTTTACGTTTTCAAATCGATTAAATTCGATTTATAAAGCAAAATAGTGAAATTACTATTTAAAAGTCAAAATCATTGACTTTGTTGACGATGTTGACTTCGTTGACTTTTGAAAGTCAAGCGTGCGATTATCGGTTATAAATCGTCGATGCAGCGTAAGATATACTAATTGAGTATAATACCTCATTAGTAAGAAAGGTTTCATAAATGAAATCCATATATCAACGTGCTTATCGTTGAGCGTATCTCGAGAGCGAGAAAAGTCGATCGTATCGTATTAGAGGCGTATTGAATTCACTAAGGAATTCAGTCTCACATCGATATGAAATATCAAAGTTATCTTAAGTTTTGAAAGTCTCGATAGACTTGGCGACGTACTAAAGCCTCGCTTTTTCGTAAAGGTGTGGGCCTTAAGCGCGATGACGGGATTTTGACGACGATCGAACTGGGACCTTTACTACGAACCATAGTCGGTGGGCTTTTCCTTCTTATCTCAAAATGGGCTTCTTGTTTTCAAAATATGACCTTCTTGTCATATCAAATAAATTTACTTACGACACTTATACTACGATTGTTTATCAAATGTTTCTTGCATTACACGCGAAAATATTTCGTTTTGTGTATGGATCTATCTGTTATGCGGGTAGAAATTGTGGAGATAGTTGGAACTATTATATCAATTGTTGTGGTAGCATGACCTTTTTAATGTCGGGTCTGTCTTGGGATGATAAATGCACAGCTAGGATTGGCGTGAAGGTTGGAACTATCTGTTGTGTTAACATATGCTTGCAGTGGTGTGTCTTTATGCGGGATTACGGCGGTCACGGCGTCGTAGATGGGAGGCCTCACTCTCGGCGTTTATTTAATTATTTATTATTATGTATTGTGACTATGAGATACGGACCATACACACAAGAAAATGCTGGCGGGCTATGTTCTGACGAAAATGATTTGGTAAGCCTGAGGCATTTTAACTAAAACCACTGTGACTTACTCGATATTGGCGCGTAATCCAAATTCTATCAAAATATTTTGGCATAAGTCCACTAAGTGCAATTTCTTGTACTTAGCCACGCATGTTGTTTTAAATGTGCGGGTTGAGCTCGATGGTGATGATGGGGATGTGTTGAGAGTCTAGTGTCCTTGGCGATTTACTTGAATGTTTGGGTTATACCTTGAATGCATATCGTCGTATATGTATTCACACACTTTCATTGCTATACTACGAACTCCTTTATTTATGTTTTATGTTATGAACTATCGAGGCCCATCGGATCGGGCGAGTTTTGGGGTCCGATGGCTAAACCTTTCAAAAACATTATAACATCACCTTATATTACCTTTCGAGCATGTTAGTTTATTCTTATGCATTTTATTTTACCGTGTAATCCCTAAAATACTACTCCTAGTATTAGTAGCCCTCAGGTTCGGGTTGGTCGGATTGGGGTCGTGACAGTGGTGTCGAGGCGCTTTTGCTCTTTGAAAACCCAGACCTTTTATTCTAAGTCTAGATCGAGTCACTGGACTTCTAGAAACCTACTGACTCCTCTCAACACTCCATCACATCGAGCTCAACCGGGAAAAAGGTAACTGCATTTCTTTCTCAAACTCATGAAATGGAAAATTTCTGCATGATGAGCAAGTTAGAGGAACTTTTGAGAAATTTTATTATTTTGAAAATTTTTGAAGTCGAGAAAGAAATTTTTCCAAAATTTTTGAATTGAACCAATACAATTACTCAGGTATTGAGATGGAAGTGTATGGTAGTATCGAGTTGAATGATCAACATGAAACGAGCAATTCATTTAAAATGTATATGGATTGATCATGTTGTCTTTTGAAATCATACTTCCAAATTTGCAAATAAAACTTTACTCTCGACTTTCAAAATCTTATTTATGATGAATGATATGTTATCATGAAGCGAACTTAGACTCTAAGGAGCATGCTCACGTATCGTGAAAGAGCGTAGAAATATGAACTTCTTTTCCTTATGCGAACAAAAGAGCGATAGGAAGAATGAAAGTAATGATACCGCGAGCACGGACGATGGAAGGCGGCGGGAGGGCGACCCCAACCTCTAATTTGAATGGCGTCGGCACTCCATCATCACCGACACAAGTGACCAGCAACACGAATCACGACATGGGCGTCACTTACGGCTTCAGGATGTGCAGCCTCGACTTAAGAACCGAAGATGATAGGCGTATTACGTCGACATACACCTTGAGTGATATTTTTGCACAATCGCGCAAATTTCCTGCACTGCGCAGTAGATTTGTTTTAGCTAGATCTCCCTCGTTGGGACTCCGATTTACGCATGGTTTGCACCTACGTACTCTAACGCACTGATCTTCATTTGTTATGAAGAACAGAATCCTAATTCTGTCCCAGAATACGATAGAGTCTGTTGAACTCTAGCTTAAGTGTTTGATATAAGACAAGGGTCTCGTGGCGTATATTGAGATATCATTAGCTATATGTATATGTTTGGGTAAGACTAAGAAGGTAAGTTGTGATATATATTGTACATTATGATGATGCCTACCTTATAGAATTGTTAGTTCTAGCCTAGTTGCTTCTCGTTATGCTATCCTTTACATTTTAAGATGGCGATAGTTGGCTTACGTTAGTTTTCTTTTCTTTTACCGTGGCGGATGGAGGAGATCGCTATATCGCTAGGAGGAGGTAGGACCTCATGCCCCACCGAGGAGTTGATGCGCACCTATAGGGAAAGTTGGATGTGTGTGGGGAAGACTGGGTGAGTTTACGGCGTACTACCCCGGTTGTGGAGGCGCTTGAGCTATGGCGCAACCGACTACGATGGCATCAAGAGACTCCTAGCTATACTCCCTTGTACAGGATGGTTATGCAGAGAGGTATCGGAGACTACATCTATCGCATTCCCAGGGTTATGATTTGATTGGGGATGCGCCTGGGTTCGTGAGTCACGACTTACGTGTACGATATCTATGGAGCCGCGCGATGGGACCTATCTCCTCACGGGAGTACACTTGGCGTGATGAGTCGCAGTGGGCTGTACCTTGAGGTTAGAGGCAGGTTGATCGGTGATACCCCATGCAGAGTGGGCGAGGTAGGATGTCTGAGGTGGATAGGCGGCCGCCACAGAGCCTTGGGAGAGCCGTGTTGCCACCGGCGATTTTTGGACACCGATCGTCGCCACTACCGCCTCTACCACTGCATCCGATCCACCACCACCGAAGGCGAAGAGCCCTTCCGCGAACAGTAGCGGATGAGAGTATTAGATACCTTCCACGGATATGACCCGACCCGGTATGCTACGGTCCGATCCGCCACAACTTCGACTTATCGGTAGCGGATAACTTTGGACCCTGCGCGACATACCGATGATGGAAACCGGTGCGGGACCATCAGTGCGACCTCGTGAGGGCGATTCGGATGAGGAAGGCGACTCGAAGAGGAGGAAGACCACGAGGAAGGCAGCGGAGTAGGAAGGAAACTCGTGGAGACCTTGGCGATGTTTTAATTAGAATCATTTTGTTATGACTAGCATGTGTGCTAGCTTTTTCCTTTATTTCAATACCATGGTTCTAAGACTTGGATTTTCTCTTGGCCGTGTGGGCCCGAACCTTGTTATTTCAATTTTCTATGATTCTCTATGTTAGACACCGTGTTTTTGACAAACCTTGGTTATCTATCCACATATATTTTGACCCAAGTGGGGCCTATTTGTTGACAATTGTCTATGCTATGGATGAATTGTTTTACTCTTATATCGCTTTAGGGAGAAGCTATGAAAACCTTATTTTGTTAAGTTGTAAGCGTTTAATAATTAACGATGGTATGTTTTATATAGAGAATGCCTCAGAAGAAACCGAGAAAGAGAACCCGGAGGTCGAGGAAGACCAGAGGAAGGGTAGAATCCCGAACAAGAACGAAGATAATCCCCAACCACGGCCTCCACCTCGGCCCGATCGCGGGATCGAAGAACTATTCTTGAGGCAAAACCCTCCTGTTTTAACGGAAGGGGCCGGAAGAAGCCGAACAATGGGTTAGGGCCATTGAGCAGTTTTCACTTTCTAAGGTGCAGCACGGAAAGGATGTCGTGTGTTACCTTCGACTCATCGGACGGTGACTTACGGTGGGAGGCCGGAAGAAGACCTTCTGGTGAACAACTAGAAGAGTTCTCGTGGGAGGATTTGAGAGAGCTGTCTGAAAAGTATATCCCAAAAGTTATAGGGAAAAGAGGCGGAATTTTTCTGCTAAAACAAGAAAAATTATCCGTAACGACTACGATCGCACTTCTGCGAGATGTCGAGATATCGCCGGATCTGGTGGACACCGACTTGAAAATGTCGGAAAAGTTGGTCGGTGAGAATGGAGATCGCATGTCTCTTGCCGACCATGGAGACCTATCTTACACGAAGCTCTAGCACGAGCTTTGGATATTGAAGCGACTATGGCGAGAATAAGGCGGTGTCGTCTCGGGGCACGGAAGTCGGATAAGGGAAAAGGGGCGGGAGCCCAACCGCGGGAATAACAACGCGGAAACTATGGAGAAGCAAGTCCTGGCGCCGTGGCGAAAACCCGTGGCGACAAGGACAAAGCTGGAAGAAGCGACTCATGCTCCACCGCAAGGGACCACGGGACGATCGAGGCACCTCAATGCCCTAGATGCCATAGAGCACACGAGGGTGTGTGCGGCAACGTGGTTAGGCTGTTACAAATGCGGGGTGAGCGGGCATTCGCGATAATTGCCCGATGTCACGTTCGGATGGAAGGCGAACCAGCGGGCAATGCTCGGCCGTTGAGGCTATCTGACTTGCCCCAACCACCGCGGCGGTTCGGACCCAACCCGGCAACTCGGTGGCAAACACCCGGCCTCAACAACAACAACTCCGGCGGCCGCGCAATGGCGGCCGCCACGACAACAAATCCGCAGCGGCGGTGGCGGTGACCACCGCCACAACAACGGCGGCGACAACCACGCGCCAGCGCCCGGCGGCGGCGCAACAACCGAGCAACAACCGCCAAATCAGCAAGGACCGGCGCCCGTCGGCCTCGGCCGGCTCGGGCGAGCTACGCCACCGAGGCGAGCGAGCAGAACCAAGGAAACTTGGCGGTATGGGAGTTCTTCTCAACCTACCTATTATAGTCTTGTTCGATCGGGTGCTTCGCATTCCTTCATTGCAAAATCATGCGTGAAATCTTTGAACCTTAGGTGCGAAAGGTCAAGCCGGGATATGAGAATCTCATCGCCTATAGGAGGAATTATGGCCGTTACACATTTACGCTCGAACCTAGAGTTGACATTAGGATCACTTAAGGTTACGGCTAGCGATCTAAACATAATACCCATGGACGATGTAGACATAATCCTAGGAATGGGTGGTTAGCTAGGAATCATTCCACGATTCTCTGTAAGGAAAGGAAAATTTCGTTTCACTTTCACGGACGAAGCTACGCATTTCCATGGGATCGGCATGGGAAGAAGAGTGCGATAGTGTCGACACTACAAGCTAGGAGGATGATGAACGAGAAGGGATGCCATGCATTCCTTGTTTATTTAAATGATGAAGATAAACCCGAAGCACGGGTAGAAGACATTGAAGTTGTCAGAGAATTTCGGACGTGTTTCAATCTGCCGGGACTACCTCCTAACGAGACAACTAGAGTTTACCATCGACTTGGGCAGGATCAGCCCGGTGTCGAAGGCACCCTATAGGATGGCCCCAAAGGAGCTAGAAGAGCTGAAAATCCAAATCGAGCTTGGATGCAGGATTCATTAGGCAGTGTTTCACCTTGGGAGCACTGTTTTGTTTGTTAAGAAGAAGGATGGTTCTTTGAGGATGTGCATCGACTATAGAGAACTAAATAAGATGACACTAAAGAACAAATACCCTTTACCGAATTGATGACTGTTTGATCAATTGCGAGGCGGGTGTATTCTCGAAGATTGATCTTAAGTCGAGATACCACCAGCTGAAAATCGGACTGAAGATGTACGAAGGCGCATTCGAACGAGATATGGCCACTATGAATTCATAGTTATGCCATTCGGATTAACCAATGCACCAGCCGTGTTCATGGACCTCGTGAGCAGTATTTCATCCATTTTGGATAAGTTTGTTTTGGTCTTCATAGATGACATCCTTATTTATTCAAAGAATGAAGAGGATCATAAGGAACATCTGACGGTTTGCAAACCTTGAGAAATGAAAGACTCTTTGCTAAGTTTAGCAAATGTGAGTTTTGGCTAAAGGAAGTTATGTTCCTTGGACACATCGTGTCTGCTGAAGGCATAAAAGTAGATCCAGCCAAGGTAGAGGCCGTGCAGGAATGGAAATCACCTAAAACACAGCACGAAATTAGAAGCTTCCTAGGATTAGCTGGTTACTATAGGAGATTCATCGAAGGATTCTCCAAGATTGCAAGGCGATAACTTGACTACTCGGGAAGGAATCAAGTTTAATTTGGTGATGAGTGCGAGACAAGTTTTCAAATACTCGAAAAAAATTGACGGTGCACCGGTACTAGCGGTCGAAGCGGACAAAGGATATGTGGTCTATACAAGCGCATCTAAGGCTGGGTGGGTTGTGTTTTGATGCAAGAAGGAAAAGTGATAGCTTACGCATCTCGACAACTCGGACCCACGAGTGAACTACTGACCCACGATTTGGAATTAGCGGTGTAGTTCATGCCCTAAAATTTGGAACACCATCTCATGGTGTGAGATGTGAGATCTTCACGGATCATAAAGTTTGAAGTATTTCTTGAACAAAGAGATCTGAATATGAGACAAAGAAGATGGCTAGGCGGTAAAGGATTACGTTGTGGTATTAACTATCACCGGGCGAGGCGAATGTGGTGGCGGCGCCTTGAGTCGTAAAACCGTACCAAGTTAGGATGTCTCTTTGTACTGAGAGGAAAAACTTCGTTGAAGAGTTTGGCGGGATGAAGATTGAACTAGTTGAACCACGAGAACAATTGTGGTTGTATCGCTACACTCACGCGACCTCGATCTAAGAAGAGAATTGTCGAGACAAAGGATTGAGGAAAAGTTGGAAAAGATCAGAGAAAGACTAAGGTGCGAAGGATTGAGAATTTCAAGAGGCGCGGATAACGCCTTATTGTTTGAAGGTAGGATATGCGTTCACGACGTGTGAGCTTGAGCGAAATCATGAGTGAGGCTCACGATACACCTACACGCCCACCCGGTGGTACTAAGATGTACCGGGACACGAAGGAAAATTTTTGGTGGGAAGGCGTGAAGCGAGACATAGCTTCCTTCGTAGAAGCAATTTGTCTTGTTTGCCAACAAGTGAAGGCTTTACACCAGCGACCCTATGGGAAGTTACAACCGTTGGAAATCCCGAATGGAGTGGGACGATATAACGATGGATTTCGTTACAAGCTTACCCAAATCGAGAAGAGGAAACACGGCCGTATGGGTAATTGTGGATAGGCTTACCAAAAGTGCTCACTTTTACCTATTCAAAGCAACTTATGGATCGATAAGTTGGCCCGGTGTATGTTAAGGAAATTATGCGACTACATGGGTGCGAAATCGATTACCTCGATCGAGACTCCAGTTCACATCCAGATTTTGGATTAGTTTGCGAGAAGGCGGGTGCAATTAAACTTGATCTGACATTCCACCCACAAACCGACGGACAATCGGAGAGAGCGATCAAGCGCTAGAAGATATGCTTAGGCGTAATTTTGGATCGAGGTGCAAGATGGGAAGATATTTTACCTCGATTGAATTTGCTTACAACAACGATTATCAGCGACGATCGGCATGGCCCCATCTGAAGCCTTGTATGGCAAAAGTGTAGATCACCACTTTATTGGGATGAAGTCGGTGAGAGAAAAGTCATAGGGCACGATGCGGTGAGTGAAATGATCGAAATTGTTCGACAAATTAGGATGAGGATAAAGAGGCTCGGGGACGAGAAATCTTCTGACGTCTGGCGTAGATCGAGCTACAGTTTGAGGATGGAGACAAAGTATTTCTTAAAGTCTCTCCGTGAAAGGATTGTCGGGTTTGGCACGAAGGAAAGCTTAGACCCGTTACATAGGACCTTATGAGATCTAGAAAGGATAGGTCCGATGGCTTATAGGTTGGCTCTTCATGAACCTAGGAAATGTCCATAATGTTTTCCCGTCTCACAATTACGAAAATCGTTCACGACCCAAGCACGTGATTCATCGAGGCGGCGTGATCCTCGGGCGGACATGAGCTATAAGGAAGAACCCATGACCATACTTGACCACAAAGTTCAACAACTACGGAGCAAGTCGATTCCGTTAGTTAAAGTCTTGTGGAACACCGCAGACGAAGAAGCCACGTGGGAGCTTGAAGAAGCAATGAGGAAAAGTACCCGACTTATTTTTCTAAAGGTATACAAATTTGGGACGAAATTTTTCGTAAGGGTGGAATGTAATATTCGAAAAGCGAATATCGATTACGGTATTACGAACCCGTAATTAGGGTTTGCCGTATATTATCTTTTGCGACATCGAATCTTGTGACTTGATGCGATATCGTTATAACGAATTCCTTTTCATAATTGATAAGGATTGTGAATTAAAGTTGAAATATTACGAAATGATTCGTCGATATTTTTAAGCGTCAACAGCGTGTCGAGCGTCGACTTTTCATGAAAATTTATTAGCGGTGAAGCTTGGAATTAATTTCCATCTTAATTCCTTTATTAAATGGAATATATTTACTTAGTAAGTATGAACTTCTGCGACCATTTTGAGATGAGTCGATTTTGAGCGTTTGAGGCGTTTTGAGCGTTAACGTCTGAGGCGTTTTGAAAAATGAGTTTAATGCTGGGAAATTATAATAATTAATTTCCTATTATTATTTTATATAATTACTGTATTAATGATTATTAAAATCAATAATTGAGTTATTAAACTCGATAATTTAATATTGAAATTTGAAAACCCTAATCTTTTAAATAAGGGTTTTATCACATGAAATGATACCATTAAATTATCCTATGGTATCTAAACTTTATAATATGATATATATGAATAATATTAAGCTTTAAATCAGATTTCCAGCCATAAAAATCGAAGGATGCAGTTTTTATAAAATTGAAACCCAAACTTTCGAAATTAGGGTTTTTAATTCATGAAATGTGTAATAATTTTATCCTATGCTATTATTTAATATCTAAATCATATATTATGATATATATGTGTATATTTGGGACGAAAATTACATGAGTATCAATAATAGGTGTAATTTATATTTTAATCCTATTTTTCTAATTTTGGATCGGTAATCTCAATTTTTGCATATATGATGTTTTAATTATTTTTATGGCATGTATTATATATCTATGAACTATACTATGATTAATACATGTATTATGTACAAAATTGAATTAAAATCAGCCCTTAAACCTTCCCCCCATGCATGGCGATTTCCTCGCTCTTCCCACTACAAATAATTACCCCTTTTTAAAAGGACCGATGCATGAAGAGCACACTTAACATAACAATCATCACCCTACAACCATTAAATTGCTGCAGATTTTGTGCCAATATCTTGGCCAAAATCGAGAGAGAGAGAAGGAGATGATAGGGAGACTCTTCACTTAACACTTATACACTCTCTCATATCCTCTCATCAGCATTTCACTCTTTCTCTCCCGTTTTACGCTCAAAGCAGTGGGCAAACACCCCATTATTTTCAGATTTTCTTCCATTCTTCATCTCCATTTCTCCTTCCAAACCTTGATACTATATTGTTCTTCGTTCTAGTACTCATATCTAAGGTAAATGAGACCTAGCAGATTTATTTCCTCCATTTATTACGAAAATTTCGAGCATGCTTATATATGTGTGTGTGAGTTTCGAATGCTATATATATATGTATATGTAGGTTTTAAATGTTCTTGAGCATGAGAATGTTATTCTTGATGATTTATTTGAGAAATATGTGAAGATATATGCTTGGATGATAATATGTTGTTGTTCGTTTGAGTTTTAAATGGATCTAGCATGCTATATTATTTTGAACCATAGAACATGTTTAAAATAATTTTGAAATGTATAAAATATTCTATGAGGACGAATGCTTCTTGATATGTTCTAAGCATTTTTATGATGAATATATGATCTATGTTATGATTTAAGACTATAGTATTGATTTAGGAATTTTTGAAAAACCATAGCTTAATTTTTAAAAATACCGTGACATATATATATGAGTATCTTGATGTATAATTTTATTTCAAGCATCTGATGACATATTAGTGCTTTAGAACCTTGATTATATGTTATATGATTTAATTAGAATTTTGAAAACCATATGCTTAATTTTTTATTAAGGTATGATTTTTGAGCTTTATAAAAATATAGGTTGATGTATGATTTTATTTTGAACATGCAATGGTGTATTAATGCTTTACTATAGTGTATAAACATAGTATATAATTGTTGGAATTTTTGAAAATCAAATACCATTTTTTTTTCAAAAAAGCCGAGAGCTTGTAGCTCCATATGGTGATGATTCAAATGGTTTTGGTTGATATTATGATGTTACAATGTTATAATATAATGTTTATTGATATTGGAAATTATTTAGAATTTTTAGAAATTGTTTACTATTTATTTGGTAATTACCCTATAATTACCGTGTGCAATATTGTTATATATTGAAATAAATAGTTATGATGAACTATGGGTTATGAGAATATTATATACTGATGTTGGGATGTTATAATAGGTATATACCAATTTTGGGAATTTTGGATGATTATTCCTATTTATTGGAATTACCATGAATATTTATATATATATATATAAATAAATAGAAAACAGTGTTATATGAATTTCATAAATTCATATTCTGGACCATAGTGTATAATAATACACTATATTAATTTAGAAAATTTTTCAAAGATCATTTAGTATTTTTAATCTAATTATCGAAATTATCGATAATTAATAAGGATTTTAAAATCCTTTTTAAAAGCAGTTTAATTATAAATTTTGGTAAAATAATATTCTGGACAGTTTTCAAATATTACAAAATTTTATAAACATAGATTGCTATGTTTGAGGCGAGCGTTCATTTTGTAACGTTTTAAAAACCAAAATCTGCTTTTTAATTATAAAAGAATTATTAAAATGCGAAAATAATTATAAGTCCTTGATTTACAAGATAAATCGAGAAATAGGACTTTACGTTTTCAAATCGATTAAATTCGATTTATAAAGCAAAATAGTGAAATTACTATTTAAAAGTCAAAATCATTGACTTTGTTGACGATGTTGACTTCGTTGACTTTTGAAAGTCAAGCGTCACGATTAAGCAGTTATAAATCGTCGATGCTGGCGTAAGATATACTAATTGAGTATAATACCTCATTAGTAAGAAAGGTTTCATAAATGAAATCCATATATCAAAAACGTGCTTATCGTTGAGCGTATCTCGAGGCGAGAAAAGTCGATCGTATCGTATTAGAGGCGTATTGAATTCACTAAGGAATTCGGTCTCACATCGATATGAAATATCAAAGTTATCTTAAGTTTTGAAAGTCTCGATAGACTTGGCGGCGTACTAAAGCCTCGCTTTTTCGTAAAGGTGTGGGCCTTGAAAGCGATGACGGGATTTTGACGACGATCGAACCTAGGACCTTTACTACGAACCATAGTCCAGGTGGGCTTTTCCTTCTTATCTCAAAAATGGGCTTCTTGTTTTCAAAATATGACCTTACTGTCATATCAAATAAATTTACTTACAGCACTTATACTACGATTGTTTATCAAATGTTTCTTGCATTACACGCGAAAATATTTCGTTTTGTGTATGGATCTATCTGTTATGCCGGGTAGAAATTGTGGAGATAGTTGGAACTATTATATCAATTGTTGTGGTAGCATGACCTTTTTAATGTCGGGTCTGTCTTGGGATGATAAATGCACAGCTAGGATTGGCGTGAAGGTTGGAACTCTGTTGTGTTAACATATGCTTGCAGTATTGTGTCTTTGTGCGGGATTACGGCGGTCGCGGCGTCGTAGATGGGAGGCCTCCTCTCGGCGTTTATTTATTATTATTATTATGTATTGTGACTATGAGATACGGACCATACACGCGAAAATGCTGGCGGGCTATGTTCTGAGCGAAAATGATTTGGTAAGCCTGAGGCATTTTAACTAAAACCACTGTGACTTACTCGATATTGGCGCGTAATCAAATTCTATCAAAATATTTTCGGCATAAGTCCACTAAGTGCAATTTCTTGTACTTAGCCTGCATGTTTGTTTTAAATGTGCGGGTTGAGCTCGATAGTGATGATGGGGATGTGTTGAGGAGTCAGTGTCCTTGGCGATTTACTTGAATGTTTGGGTTATACCTTGAATGCATATCGTCGTATATGTATTCACACACTTTCATTGCTATACTACGAACTCCTTTATTTATGTTTTATGTTATGAACTATCGAGGCCCATCGGATCGGGCGAGTTTTGGGGTCAGATGGCTAAACTTTTCAAAACATTATAACATCACCTCACCTCAAGCATGTTATATTCTTATGCTATTTCAGCATGTTAGTTTATTCTTATGCATTTTATTTTACCGTGTAATCCCTAAAATACTACTCATAATATATGTTTTAGATGATATTTAATATCTAGTTAACTTAATATTAAAGGAAGAAGATAATTCAACTTATATACTACATAAATGGCTATCCCATTTAATTAAATCATAGGTGTCACGGGTTGATATATGATTTAAATAAATAATCATAGCATAGAATAATGGGAAGTGAAACCCTAATTTTGAAATTAGGGTTTCGTATGCATCGAAATGACACTATTATTTTATCTATGCCATTATTTATTATCTAAATCACATATTATGACATATGTGAGTATATTTTGATCGAAAATGACATGAGTATCAATAATAGGTGTAATTTATAATTTAAATCTATTTTCCTATTATTCTCGCCATTTTCGAATATATGCTATATAATGTTTTAATTATTTTAATGGCTTGTATTATATATCTATGATCATGTATGATATATATATCATGTATTAAGTTGAAACAAATTAAATCAGCCCTAAACCCCCTAAATCGCGGCTACACCCTTGAGACAAGCATGAGCTCAGCTTTATTTTGGACCAATGCATGGGCACCCTTTTTAGATTAGCCTAATCATCCCTAATCCTCGTCATTTGGCTGCAGATTTTTATCCCTTTGTGAGGCAAAATAGAGAGAGAGAGGAATAATTGATAAAACTCTTCCTCTTCACCTCACTCACATTATACACTATCATTCCATTTGAACTCTCGTTTTTCTCTCCTTTCTCCATTTCTTCTTTGAAACCGAGAGCCAAGCTCTCCCATTGTAAAATTTTTCTTCCTTTCTTCTTCTCCCGTTCGAAAACCATAACACCCCACACTAATCTTGTGATTCCATACCATCTTCAAGGTAAATAAGACCACAATCTGACTTCATCTCACATTTAGCAAGAAAAATTGAGTGTATACCTATGGATTTATATGTGTGTTTGAATGCTATATATATATATTTGTGTATGTTTTAAATGTTCTATGAATGAACTATGGATGAATGTTGTTCTTGATGATTCTATTTCGAAAATATATGTGAATATATGTTAGATGAGCATAGATGATTGTATATTAAATTGTTGAAATAGATCTAGCATGTTTACATGATTTTCGAACCATAGGATATATTTATAAAATTTTCGAAAACTTTATAAAATGATTTGGTGATGACCGATTGCTTCTTGGTTATTTTGGGAATGGATTATTGTTCTATATCATGTTTAGAGTTCATATGTATTATTTGAAAAATTTTGGAAAACCACAGGCTATTTCTTGATAATACCGTGAGCTTTGTGACTTGATACCTTGGTGTATAATTTTATTTTAATCATTCAATGTCGTATTAATGCTTTAGAACCTTGATTATATGCTCTAGGATTTATTTAGAATTTTTGAAAATCATATGCCTAATTTTTCAATATTTAGTGAGCATATAGTATGTGTATGTTGGTGTATGATTTTATTTTGAACATCGATGGTGTATTCATGCTTTAATGTATTACATATGTGATGTATGATTTTATTGGAATTTTGGAAATCAAATGCCAATTTAAATCAAATAAACCGTGGTGATATGCTCGATAAGGTGATGATTTAATTGGTTTGATTAATGTTGTGATATTATTATTATACTATAGTATATAAGCATAGTGTATAATTGTTAGAATTTTTGGAAATCAAATACCTATTTAAATAAAAAAAACCGAGAGCACCTATGTGCATAAGGTGATGATTTAATTGGTTTTTGATGATTAAATGATGTTATATTATTGTACTATAGTATATAATCATAGTATATAATTGTTGGAATTTTGAAAACCAATTACTATGAAAATCGAAAAAGCGAGAGCTTACAAGCTCATATGGTGATGATTTCAATTGGTTTGGTTAATATTATGATGTTATAATGTTATAATATAATGTTTGGTTATGATATGATTTAAATAGAATTTTTGGGAATTATTTGATAATTGTTTGGCAATTAAATCGAAAATGCCGTGTGTATTGTTAGTTATTCATGAATGAATGGTTATGATGGACTATAGGTTATATTTGTGATATATATTAATGTTGGGATATTATACTAAGTGTATATCAATTTTGGAAATTTTGGATAATTATTCCTAATTTTTCAAATTAGTAGCATATGTATATATATATATGTTAATAAATGACAAACAATATCATATGGGTGTTACTAATTCATATTCTGGACCATAGTGTATAATAATACACTATATTAATTTAGGAAAAAATTTCAAAAGTCATTTGGTAATTTTAAGTTAATTACCGAGAATTTTCGATAATTATAAGGGTTTTTAAATCCTTTTTAGTTCAGTTTAATAATAAATTATATGTCTAATAATTATTTTAGACATATTTGAATTTTATAAAATTTCATAAACATAGATTACTATGTTTGAGACAAGCGTTTATTTAATAACGTTTCTAATCGAAAATATATGTTTTAATTATTGAAGGATTAATAATTGCGAAAATTATTCATAAGTCCTTTGATTTACGTGATAAATCGAGAAATGGGACTTTCGATTTTTAATCGATCGAAATTCGATTTATAAAATGAAATGGTAAGAAATTACTATTTAAAAGTCGAAATTGTTGACTTTGTTGACGATGTTGACTTCGTTGACTTTTAAGTCAAGCGTGCGATTATCGATTGATAAATCGCCCGATGCTGCGTAAGATATACTAATTGAGTATGATACCTCATTAGTAAGAAAAGATTTCACAAATGAAATCCATATATCGAAAGCGTGCTTATATTCGTCGAATGTTTAAGCGAAATAGTTGAGCGTATCTCGAAGGGCGAGAACAATTGATTTATATCGTGTTTAAAAGCGTATTGAATTCATTAAGAATTCAGGTTACATCGATATAAGATATCGAAGTTTATCTTAGACTTTGAAAGTCTCGAGAGACTTGAGCGACGTACTAAAACCTCGCTTTTTAGTAAAGGTGTGGGCCGCAAAGCGACGGCCAGGATCTTGACGTGCAAACAAACTGGGACTCGGTTCTGACGAACCATAGTCGGTGGGCTCCTTTTCTTACCTCGCTAAAGTGGGCTTTCTTTTCAAATAGCGATGACCTTCTCTCGCTTCAAATGAATTCATTCTGACCTTATTCAACTATTTATCAAGCTGTTTACAATATTACACCGCGAAAATATTACATTTTGTGTGAATCTATCTGGCGTGAAGGTTGGAACTATATGTTATGAATTTTGTTGGGTCGCTCCCAACCTTTTATTAATGTCGGGTCTGGTAGGAGGTTAATGCACAGCTAGGATTGGCGTGAAGGTTGGAGCGATATGATTGTTAACGTGTACACTTGAATGGGATTTGTGTGCTATGTGGGCGCGGCGGTTCGGCGTCGTTGAGGAGGCCTCCTTCACGACGTTTGAACATTGATCTTTGACATTATGATGAATTATGATATCGGGATACGGATCACACACGCAAGAAAATGCTCGGCGGCGATGTTCTGACGAAAATGTTTTAGTAAGCACAGGCATTTCATCTAAAACCCTTGTGTCTTACCTTGAAATTGGCGACATAATTCAAATATTATCAAATGTTTTGCATGAGTCCACCGAGTGCAATATTTGTACTTAGCCTGCATATTTGTTTTAAATGTGCGGGTTGAGCTCGATGTTGATGATGGAGGATGTGTTGAGGAGTCAGGTGTCCTTGACCATTTTATTTAGGATTTGGCTTTCACTTGAATACATATCATCACATATGTATCCACACACTTTCATTGCTAAACTACGAACTCTTTTACATTATGTTATGAACTATTGAGGTCCGTGGATCATGGTAAGTCTTTGGGATCGATGGCTACACACCTCAATTATTGGATTATCATCTTATGTTATATCGAACATGTTAGTTTATAATCGACATGTACCTCTATCTTAGTCTGTTTGTCTATAATACTATTCCTAGTATTAGTCACCCTCTAGTCAGGGCTTTCGGGAGTGGGGTCGTGATGATGAATGAAGAATTTAACCCGAATCGTTAATTTTTTTTTTTATAAACGAGAACCTTAATTGATTAATAATCAAACAATAACGTAATGCGATCGGATTCGATAAGTCGGTTTACGAATGTGTATGACGATGATCGAGATAAGTCGTAATCGTGAATCGTCTCGAAACCTACAATTACCAAAAATGGAAAGTTGACCTTACTTTACATTTCTAACTTGTACCCCCATTTTCCAACAAACCAGAATCTCACCCCCTCCCACATATCCCTATTCCTCTGCAAAGAAATCAGAACTCTGCAGCATGAGACAAAAGAATTCACACTCCTCTAACCTCCTAACATATGATACGTTCTACACCTCTGTGCATGAGACAACAATTTCTGCTTCTCCCCACCCAAACTCCCTTCATATACACGACAACTCCATTTCAAACTCTTATCTTCTCTCCCCTTCAGATTTCTCAACACCACAAAAGCAACGTGAAAGAGGAGAAACAAACAAGAACAAAAGAACAACAGAGGTAACCATTTCAGTTTCTAGACGTTAACATTTATTTCATTAAACAACAACGATTCCGGTCCTTTTATTCATAGGAGGCGACCTTGAGGCCATTGTTCGATTGAAAGCGAAACCCGACAAAATCTGCATCAAGGTATTTATTTCAATCATCTACCATTTTATACCTATACGTATTGATCTGAAAAATTTAGAAAGAAACATATCTCGATCCGTATGTGTTAAAGAAGGCATGTAACAAAATCCAATGGAAATTTAAAATAAGGAGCGGTTGTACACACCCATGAACTACCCTTCTGTTTCCCTCCCACATTACATCGCGGAGATGGCCGTGCAGTGGTGGCGTCGACGGCGGCTGGCGTGGCGTGGTGGCAAGGAGAGGGAGCGCGAGGGAGGCAGTGGCAGGTCGGAGACAGCAATGGTCTTCGTTCGCGCCGCACGGCGAGCTACAACCGACCACGTACGAGAGAGAGAGATGTGCGAGCGACAGCGACGATGCGACTCCGACGAGGACGCGCTGCGGGCGACGGACGGCCGGTGATGTCGCGGCGCTGGAATGAGAAGGGGGAGAGGGGCGTGGATCTTGTGAGAGGGAGAGGGCACGACGAAGTGTCGGCGGAAGCACGCCACCGCAAGGAGGCGATGATGCCGGCGGTGGCGGCAGGCGGTGGCGCCGTGAAGATGGAGAAGGGGCTGAAGCGCCGCTGAGGTGGGAGAGCCGAGAGAGGGAACTGGAATGGGGGGGTGGGCGTGTGTAGGGTTTAGAAAATGGGGGCTGGGTTGGGCTTTTCTTTGATTTAAATAATTTGGGCTTGGTTTAAATTTTAGTTGGGCCTTTTGTTTTAAGTTAGGGTGGAAGTTTTAATTCGATTTTGGGGAGGAATTATGTGATGAGTTGGGCCGTATTAATTGATTTAATCATTAGCCCATATGTGATCTAGTAAAACAGTGACCAAGAGGATTTACTTAACGGGCTGAAATAATTGGGCCGAGATGAAAATACACGAATGGGCCGAACATTGGGCTGTAATTTATTAATTGCCTGGACCTATTTATTAGGGATGGGCTTCCAGAATATGGGCCTCTCTAATTAATTGAGTTGTATTTAAGTTATAAATAGAATTGGGCTACCAAGATTTAATTGGAACCTAATTAATTGAAGTTGGGCTTTAGTTAATTAAATCATATGGACTTGGGAAATTATTTAGATCAACTTAATTAAATGAAGTTGATAAGCTTTAATTATTTATAATTAGACATTAATTAATTAAGTTACTTAAACTTAATTGATTAATTTAGATGGACCTTATTAATTAATTGAGCTAGACTTTAATTAATTAATTGAGTTACTTAAACTTAATTAATTAGCTTGGGAGGACTTTAATTAATTAAGAGCATTGGGTCTTAATTAATTAACTTAATTAGGTCTTGACCAATTAAGTCTTTTGGACTTGAGCTATTAATGATGGATTGACCTCAAGTAATTAAATTACTTAGGCCATGATTAATTAAAGCACTTGGACTTTAATTAATTAAATTATTTGAATCTTATTAATTAATTAGCGAAACTCTAATTAATTAAATAGATTATGCTTTGATTAATTAATTGGGAGGATCCTAAGTAATCAATTTCCCTTGATCCTAACTGAGATGAGTGGACTTTAATTAATTAAGTCACCTAGACTTAATTAATTAACCAAGGTAATTGAACTTAAACTACTTAAGTCACTTAGACCTTGATTATTTAAATTAGTTAAGAATTTCATTGATTTTGTTAAGCCGAGTGCTATCATATATGCATCAAGATTGAGGGTTTATGAATGAATAGATTTGTTTGATGAATTGTTGGGTTTGAGAGGTTAGGAAAGTGATTAGGCCTTGTCGGCCAAATCAAGAGTGATCGACGTTCGAATTCTCGAGTTGATATCTCACGCGTCGAATTCGAGAGGATGACTTACTTACGAATAGGTCATGCCGAAATTTCGGTTCGCATCTTATCGCTACGGTTGATCGAAGACCTCGTACATAACGTTAGTAAAACTAGACCACCTCAAACGCGACTCTAACCAAGCAATTTAAATCTTCCAAAGAAGAGAACCCATTCAACTCACAAGCAGATAAATAACGAAATTCCAAGAGCGATCTAACTTAATCGACTAAGATCAAGATCGAACAACAAAAGCAAAACTTAAACAAGCTTTTGTCACGAATCTCGTTAAAAGAACACTCTCTCGGTTAGACATCTTATTATCCTCCAATCTTCGATGAATGTCCAGCGGGAGAACGTGAGAGGGCTGTGCAAGAGGCGTCGACTGTTTAAGGCGCAACCGGTGGGCTTTCTTACGTATGAATAGAGTTAATGCTATGTTAGACAAAAACTTTCTTTCAAGAAGTTATGAATCGAAAATCTTTCAAGTTTTGTCTTGCCAAAGAATATTTTGAGATTTATGTATGAAATCTATCTGTGTAGGCTTTGCCAATCCTACGACAATCGAATTCGGGTCCTGAGCAGTTGATAGCTATCCTGCTGTTCAACCAAAAGTATACTCTCAATTGACTCACAATCGTACTAGGTGTTATAGTAGGGAAAGTTAACCCTAGTCGTCTCTCAAGGAAAACTTAATAGGGCCATTGTTCGTGTTGCGCACAGAAAGCGATTAAAACCTAAACATTCTAATACCAACGAGGGTTTGAACAAGCAAGAATTGAAATACGGAAAATAAACAGCAACCTAAGCTATGGGTTGTCAATCCCGAGCTAAACTAATAAAGCAATAAATCTAAACTAGGGGTTGTCAATCCCTAGTTGAACTATGAAAGCGATAAATCAAAGCGGTAAATAAAAGCATATGCAATCATATTATTCATAGGGTTTGTCAAGCCCTAATCTAAATCTAATTGCGAATAAAGAATAAATATCAATCATCCAACAAGAACTTGAAATAATCGAAAGCAAGAAAATCATTACGCAATGTAAATCAACGGAACATGGAAATCCGATCCATCGTCACTATGAATTGAATTCAATAAAACAGAGAAATCCCAAAGCATAAAGCGATAAATTAAACATTCAATGGTGAAACTAGAAACAGAATTAAAATAAGAATTGTATACATTATGTTGCTAAGGAATTGCTCGGGAAGAATATGTGAATTGTACCGCTCATGGCTGCGTGGAAAAAACCAAGACCGAACTCCCCGCGTTTTGACCTAAAACGCATATATATATTAAATGAAGTTGAGCAAGGCGTTTAAGGCGGCGCAGTCGAGAATCCATTCGACTTGAATATGAGCTGGTTCAAAATGAACGCATGGTGAGAAAACATTACGCATTAGAATCGAACGTTGGTTGAGGCGGCGCGGTGTGCGCGTTGTGGCGCTGAAAGGCGGCGCGTGCTCGGGTTGCTTGTTGGGAGGCGAGTGGCTGCGGGAGAAACCGGCGCTGAGTGCAAACGCAGCGGTGAGTTCGGCGGTGGGCGAGGCGAGGCAGGCGCGGGGTGATGCCCGGCGCCGGATGGAATCGGCGCCGACGGGCGGGCGTGGCAAGCTCGCGAAGCACGTGAAAAGTTCGCACGCAGGCGCGCGGGTGGCGCGGAGGCCGGGCGCCGGGTGCGCGAAGGGTGGGCGGGCGCCTTGTGTGTGCAGGGGAGATTCGAGCAGCTTGGAGTGAGCGGTGCTCGGTGGTCGATGGGCATCGGCGAGGAGTGTTGTCGCGTCGCGTAGTGAGCGGAGGGCTGTGCCGGGCGAGGGAAGAGGTGAGGCCCAGGCTGGGGTGCTTGGGCGTCTTGGAGGTATCTGGCGCTGCTACCGGGCGGCCGAGGCTTAGCGAGATCGTCTGACGGGAGTCGTCTTGCGACTTTGGTTGTTCGACCCGTTCTCCTTCGCCGTCGAAATCCGACGACGCACGGCCGCCTCGAACTCCTATAGAAATGCTCTTCAATATATTTGATTCTTGGCGGATCCAATTCATCCTATTTTCTACCGTTTTCCTACAAAACATCGACACGAACGAAGTAAGTCCGAATCGATAAATATTAATCGAACCAACGGCATAAATAGGATAAACCATAGAAAATGACATGTAAAACAATACCAAGAATCATCACAAAATCATACTAAACAACTCCCCCACACTTATCCATTTGCTTGTCCTCAAGCAAAGTCTATACTAATAAGAGTAGAAGAATAACTCATGCAACTTAACCCTTAATCCAATCAATCAAACCTCTTTGCATTTCACCTCTTTGCATTTCCCCCACACTTGGTGTTTACGAATTCAAAGATAATATGAAATAAATCAAGAACGACAATTGATTTCCAATAAAAAAAAGGTAATCTCTGCTTAGACCCAACTCTCCGTTAGGGGTGAACTAACTAATGTGGTCACCTTTAGCAACAAGTTTCTTTTATAAAGCACAAAGAATGTTTTAACAGATTTTGGAATAATATTCGAAAGTTGAACTCTCGATGAACTCGAGTCTCCTGACGTGGTTTCCCATGTCCATTTCTCAAATTACGAGAAAGAGGGACAGACTCCCATCCTCTCTTTCAACAATCTCAACAAAATACTGGAGCTTTCATTCTCCTCATTTTCTTCTTCTTTTTCACACATTTTTTTTTTATTTATAAAATGAAACAAGTATATAGGCAACCACAATGTTAACACTACCCCTAACATTAGCCAGACAAATCTCATCAATTTCCCCCTATTCAATTTCTATCAATCACAGTCTCGTCAATTCACATTATACTCAAATCATATATCACCAAAAGTTTCGGAAATTCAAAATCAGTTTGACCAATACCACAGAGTTCAGTTGCACAAATCAAGATCCTAACTTACTCGCATAGACAAAGATTAAGTCCAAACAATCAAAATAAGCATAAGGGCACATCATTAAGCATCGAAAATATATATTACACGCACACATGGCGAGTAAACATCCCCACACTTAAATCGAGCACTATCCCGATTGCTCAAAACATTAAAAGCTCAAAAGACCATAGAGGATGATACTTCACGATAATCGACAGAATGTGCTTGTCAGAAATTTGGAGCATCACAGACTTCATCTCACTGTTGACAACTTCCCAATCTGAGCAAAACAAACTCAACGACAACAGATAGATCAAAGAAAAACAGGAAAACAAACAAAAAGAAAGAAAGGAAAAGAACAGAAAAATCCGTGGGTAAACTCCCACGTAGTACTCAATTTAACGTCGTGAGCACGACGTGTTTCGGTAAACAACGGACTATCCATAGTCCTTCACCTGTAGGAATACCATCTCGGCCAAAGCATCAGTATGAACCATATAAGAACAGAGGACAGTAAAGAAAACAAGTAATGCACAATTTAAGCTCAAGTCGAACATCCTATTCTCCAAAATAAAATAAATAATTTCAATTCCCAAAGTACAGTACTTTGGTGAATTAGGATGTTGACAAAAAATTGATGTTACCTCAACCTTTGTCCTCGATTTGTCCTCCTCTGGGATCCCGTACTCCAATTGTTGAGGCAGTGCAATCACTTCCCGAGTGGGCTTTGGCATGTTTGCAACTTCACATGCCCACTCTTCCTCGTCAGCCGCCCTGGTATCAACTTCCTCGTGGCTCTGATTTTGCTCCTCATCCTCACGTGCCCATTTTTCCACCATTTCCACCTCCTCTGGCTGCAGCGGCTCTTCAGGTGGCTCTCCCACCACATCTTCAACAATTGGGTCACTTTCAAGAGTAGTGACCGTCGGAGCTTGATCGGGTTGGTGTGGGAAAGTCGGCTCATCTGATGTCTCTTCCACCCAATTCTCAATACTTGGGTCACTATCTAGAACAGTGACCGACTGGATCTGATCGGATTGGTTTGGAAGTTCCCTTCCTTGCTGCAACAGCTTATCAAGCAGGCTCTGAACATATCCCATTTGCGTCTCCAAACGCAAAGATGAGGCGTTCAAAGACCCAAACTTTGGACTAAAGCATCCGTTTTTGAATGGATGACTTCTCTTTTGAGTTAACTCATCCTCCCAAGTGGCCTACGAGGTGGATACGGCCGTGGGTCTGTTGTAGTGGAAGCGGAGGCGGTGTTGGGGATATAGTACCGAGGTGGAGGTGGTTGTTGTGGGTACTCATATTGAGGTGGAGGATGTGGTTGCTCCCAAGAGGCATTGTAAGATTGATCCTCATAGTGTTGCGGAGGCGGTTGTTCCCGATGAGGATTGGAGGCTTGATCCTCATAGTACGGTGGAGGTGGTTGATCCCAATATGAATTATAGGCTTGTTGCTCGGGGTAGGGATCGAGGCTTGATGCTGCTCGCCCAACAGGTATTCCTCAGCAAAATCAAATTGGGCTCCTTCTTCGGGAGAAGAATTTGCCCAATACAACGAACTTTCCTCCCCCCAACCGGGTTGACCATATTCATACTGTTGATAACCCTGCATTAACAGACACCAACAACAAAAACAAGATCACACGCACCAGGGGGAGAAAATAACCAAACAGAAAGAAAAGAAACACAGAAAACAAACAACACAAACAATACGCCTAAAGTTTTCCCCGGCAACGGCGCCAAAATTTGTTCAACCAAAAGTATACTCTCAATTGACTCGCAATCGTACGAGGTGTTATAGTAGGGAAAGTTAACCCTAGTCGTGTCTCAATGAAAACTTAATAGGGCCATTGTTCGTGTTGCGCACAGAAAGCGATTAAAACCTAAACATTCTAATACCAACGAGGGTTTGAACAAGCAAGAATTGAAATACGGAAAATAAACAGCAACCTAAGCTATGGGTTGTCAATCCCGAGCTAAACTAATAAAGCAATAAATCTAAACTAGGGGTTGTCAATCCCTAGTTGAACTATGAAAGCGATAAATCAAAGCGGTAAATAAAAGCATATGCAATCATATTATTCATAGGGTTTGTCAAGCCCTAATCTAAATCTAATTGCGAATAAAGAATAAATATCAATCATCCAACAAGAACTTGAAATAATCGAAAGCAAGAAAATCATTACGCAATGTAAATCAACGGAATATGGAAATCCAATCCACTGTCACTATGAATTGAATCCAACAAAATAGAGAAATCCCAAAGCATAAACTGATAAATTAAACATTCATTGGTGAAACTAGAAACATGAATTAAAATAAGAATTGTATCTGTTATGTTGCCTGAGGAATTGCTCCGGAAGAATACTGTGAATTGCAGCTCCGCGGCTGCGAGGAGAAAAACAAAAACTGAAGACTGAACTCCCCCACGTTTTGACCTAAAACGCATATATATATTAAATGAAGTTGAGCCGGCGTTTAAGGCGAGCACAGGCTGAGAATCCATTCTGACTTGAATATGAACGCTGGTTCAAAATGAATGTCGGCTGAGAAAACATTCTGCATTAGAATCGAACGCTGGTTGGAGGCGAGTGCCGGCTGTGCGCGTTGTGGCGCTGAAAGGGACGAGCGCGTGCTCGGGTTGCGCGCTGGGAGGCAGGGCGTGGGCAGGCGAAACCGGCGCTTGAGTGCAAACGCACGCGGTGAGTTCGAACGGTGGATAAGGCGAGGCGGGCGCTGGGCGCTGGGGTGATGCCCAGCGTCGGATGGAATCGAGCGCCGCACGGGCGGGCGTTGCGGGCAAGCTCGTGAGCGCGTGGAAGGCGTGAGCACGCGGGCGTGCGGGTGGCGCGAGGCTAGGCGCGGGGTGCGCGAAGGGTGGCGGGCGCCACTCGAGCGCGAGAGAGATTCCAACGCACGCTCGGAGTGAGCCGGTGCTCGATGGTCGATGGGCGGCGGGCGAGGTTGTTGTCGCGGCGAGTGGCGTGGAGGCCGGGCGCTGGCTGCGCGGTGGTGAAGCGCGGCCACTCGAGCGCGCGCTGAAATTTCGAAGGCCGCCGGAGTGAGCGCTGGCCGGGTGCCGGGGTGTGTGGAGGTATAGGGCGGCCTGGCCGCGCTACGCCGGGCGGCCGAGGCTTGGCGAGCGCACGACGGGGAGTCGTGCGCGACTTTGGTCGTTCGACCCTTTCTCCTTCGTCTGAAATCGATTTACGCACGGTTTTCGCCTACGAACTCCTATCGAAATGCTCTTCAATATATTTGATTCTTGGCGGATCCAATTCATCCTATTTTCTGCCATTTTCCTACAAAACATCAACACGAACGAAGTAAGTCCGAATCGATAAATATTAATCGAACCAACGGCATAAATAGGACAAACCATAGAAAATGACATGTAAAACAATACCAAGAATCATCACAAAATCATACTAAACACCTGCCAGGGCTAGTGTACACCTAACGACCGTGAGTTCGCGAGTGAACGGGCCGGTCATTGTGTACGGAAAGGTGACCCACTTTCCGTTACACCGATATTGTTCATTGAAGGGGGCCACCTTCACCTACAAAAATTTCAGATAGAATTGATTACAAAAGAACTTAGACTGCAGTCGAACTTTTAGAGCACAAAGAATTTAGTAAGCTTGGGCCTTTTAGGATAAAACCCCCTTGCGTTACTGATAAGGAGGCATGACAAATATTCACAAGTATATATATGAAGCTGTTTTGGCACGTGTTCACTGAGTACTCTGTACTCAGCCCTGCATATATTTCTAAATGTGCAGGTTGAGACGTGAAGGTTGAAGATGGAGTGCCGAGCGAAGATTTTTGTCTTATTTTGAGAATGTCAGAGTTATACATGTCTTCCTACATGTATTATGTTTATTTCCGCTGCGTACACTCGTTTTGTCAAGTCTTAATTTGGGCTGAACATTTTTCCAATCAAGACCTTTGTTGTGTTAAACTATTCGATTCGGATTTTTGGTATCGACTTCTATTTATCTTGAGAATATTTCGTTGACTATCCATGTGTATCAATGATGTTAGGATGAAACGATCTCTTGTATTTCAAGTTTCCTTCTTTGATGTTTAATTCGAGTAGGCACGACTAAGATTTATTTACATCTTGTCATCTCTTGGGTGATGTTATCATCGATTGGATGACGTCGAATTGAGTCAATGTCCCATGTCTTTTCCCCTTTCTATCCCCCTCTTCTTGTTTCCCTACCCTAGTCGCGGTTCACCTAGCTTGGCTATCCTTAGACAGGCCGGGTCGTGACAGAGTGGTATCTGAGCCTCTTTTCGCTCTGACCCTAGAAATTTTTGAGTCAAGTTTCGTGGAATTACCACATTATTCAAGTAAGTCGACAAAAGCTCAGCACTCCATCAGATCACGCTCAACGAGAAAGAAAAGACAGTGGTAGCTTCTGAGCGATTATAAGGACCTTCGTCCTGATAGTACATCGTAGGATGGCTGCAAGAATTTGCGCACTACGACGAGGAGAAACTAAGTTTCTATTCCTAAAATCTAAGGATAGACTTAAGAAGAAACAAATCATTCCATTTTCTTTGCGAACAGAGAATCTAAGAACACGCAAAAGAAGAAGAAGTTGAGGAATCTAATCATGTTCAAGAGGAACGAGAAACGTCAGAAAAGAGGAAAATAGAAGGTGATTTCACTCGAAGCCAACGGCACGAATGTGTTCGCAACGTCTAAATGTTCATCTTAGACAGCAAACTGAAATGATTATCGCCTTGCCAATGCAACATTATAGATAAGAACATCGGATAACCCGATTCAGTAACTAGTAGCATTGAAAGACTCGTGCTGAACAACCCAGCAGTTAATACTTATGATTATTGAACTAAGTTATAAACTATAAGAATAAGAACAATAATCGTCATGACTGGAATTGACTACGGCAAGCCGTGCTTGCTTACCAAGAAATTATATAAAGAAGGAAAAAAAAATTGTGAATAAAGTGAACATTTTTAAAAGATGATAAGATTTTTTCCATGTTGTTTATATTATCTAGTTATTGTATCGATACACCTAGGAACTTATCGTTTTATGCCGCTAATTGATAGATGGCGAGGATGAAGCGGACGGCCAGAAAGCGTCTGTCATCATGGGCAAACCCTAGACACTACATGCGGGAGTATCAGACCTATGCCCCATGTACGGACGATGATTTGGGGGAGTTCCTAGCTCATTATCGCAGACTATGGAGCGAGGCTCACCCACATGGAGCCACAGACTATGATGGGATCATGCGCCTGATCCAGCTGCTGCCATCAGACTGGCAGGGATGGGCCAGGGATATTATGAGGGATTATATATATACTGGGGGCCAGAGTTACGACGTGGAAGGTAACTTTCGGGATTCATTGCGACGATCCACTACTTCACGACGCCACGGCCAGCACCCGTGAGGGGCCGTGTCGAGGCCCGGGATCTTGCACCGTAGGTATCGTGCAGAGCATGGATCCACTTCTACCGACTCTTACTCCTACTAGGGTGGCTCCACCCTTACCGACCCAGAGGATGGCAGTGCCCGTATCTGTTCTCGGTCGTCGAAGCCGAAACGACTTCGAGGCTGGTCCTTCATGCTACAGATCCCCGCGGGAGGTGACCCCACCGTCCCGTCCCCTCGCAGAACCCGACTCCCACGACTCATCTGAGGCGGATCGTAGAATCCAAGATTACTTTGATATGCATAAGGCTGCTGCCAAGGGCAAACCTAGGAGGTGCGAGAGCAATGAGAAGGAAGAGACCTATGGGCCGCGCACTGTGGGCACGGCCAAGTTAGATCCACTGCCCGTCCCAGCTTCCATGCAGCCCCATCACCCGTGGTATGAGGGGTCCAATGATATTTTAGCTTACTGCGAGGAGATCATACGGCGTCTAGGAGAAACTCAATCGCCAACAGAGGCAGCGGGCACGAGGAATGAGGAAGAACCTGAAGAAGAACCCGAGGAGGATCCTGAGGAGGACCTCGGGAGGAGCCGGAAGAAGACCCGGAGGAAGAGCCTGAGGAGGACCTCGAGAATGAGCCGGAGGAAGACCCGGAGGAAGAGCCCGAGGAGGACCCTGAGGAGGATCCTGATGAGGACCTCGAGGAGGAGCCGGAGGAAGAGCCCGATGAGGACCCCGAGGAGGGCCTTGAGGAGGACTCCAGATATGATACTAGGGAGAGCTCACATGGATCGACTTCCATATGGTAGTTAGGAATGTTCGATTCATTTTGATCATGTATGCATGATGTTAGAAACCTGGCAATAGAGCAATCATGACTCTTAAAATGTACAAAAAATTCGTAGCGCTTTTGTAGCGCGGAAACATGTATTAACAGTATTCCGTGGCTAGGTAGTTGACGATGACGAGTTGACAGATCGTGCATCATGATATGTACCTAGACGTACATCTTTTTGACGTTTCATTGTATAAGTCCTCGATGAGGCAAATTTTCCTTTCGTATATATATATATATACGACGACCAAGATGGTCTTTTTGCGGCAGTTATAAGAGTTTTGTTGTTTAATTTTGTCATTTATTATAACCTAAGCAAAGAAGCTCGAAACAATAGTTCGATGTGCAAAGAACACTAATCGAGTTTTGAGTAACAAGAAATATATATATATATATATATACATGTAGGAAAGAGTTCTAACAGTTATTCCTTGTTAAACAGAATGCCGCCAAGAAGACGAGGTCCGAGAGGGAGGGGCATGGGAAGAAACCAACAGGACGCTCAGAGGACCCCTGGACGAGAGCAAAGAGCGACACCCCCACCTCCTGAACGCAGAATCGAGGAGTTATTTTTGCGCCAAAACCCGCATGTTTTTAACGGGCTAGGAGACCCATCTGAGGCAGAGGCGTGGATAAGGGCGATGGAGCGTATATTTAACTTCCTACGCTGCACAGACGAAGAACGTCTGACCTGCGTGACCTTCCAACTAACCGGGTCTGCCGACTTCTGGTGGGAAGCACGTACAAAAACGATGACTGCTGAGCAGGTGGAGGAGTTCATGTGGGAATATTTTAAGACAGGGATGTACGATAAATACATCCCCAAAAGCTACCGAAAGAAAAGGGAGGCCAAGTTCTATAACCTAAGGCAGGGAAGAATGACGGTGACAGAATACGACAGAGTATTCTGTGACATGTCGAGATATGCTCCCCAACAGGTGGATACCGACGAGAAAATGGCGGAGAAATTTTATGCCGGTCTGAGGCACGAGATTAGGATGCCGCTGGCGAGCCATGGGGGATTATCCTATACTGAGTCCCTCAGCAGAGCCCTAGACATAGAAGGGGCAATGCCAAAGGACAAGCCACTGACGACCCCCACTCCAGCACCCCCACAGACTCAGTCTCAGAACTTCAGAGAGAAACGCAAGTGGGACAATCCCAACCGTGACCAGCCGGTAAGGAAACCTTGGCAGGGTCGACCTTACCAGCAACAGGATCCAGGAAAACGAGTAGCTCCCAACCAAGGTGGAAGGAACTATCAAAAGACACCACCCTGCCCAAAGTGCAAGAGAGTGCATGATGGAATCTGTAAGGCTGGCAGTGACGCCTGTTTCACTTGTGGCCAGAAAGGTCATTATGCCAACCAATGTCCGAAGAAGCAGCAAGGGATGGGTACGGGACCAAAGACACCAGCCCGGATGCCACAGCTGCGAGCAATTCAAGGGCAACCCCAACACTTCCAATTTCAAGAGCAACCGGGAGCAACGGCGCCAATGAGAGAGGCAACCACAATAAGAGGGCATATGCGGTAAACAATGAGAATAACCAGGCAACTTGGTGAGAAGTATGGGCAAACTCCTTAACGTACCTGTTATAATTCTGTTTGATACGGGTGCTTCACATTCATTCATATCTAGTGCCTGCGTAGATACCTTAGGACTCACAACAGAACAGGCTGAACCTAGAATGAGGGTAGTCTCACCCATAGGAGGAGAGATAGAGATCTCTCACTCTTGCTCGAACTTAGAATTGGAACTCGGAAAATCTAAGCTCAAAGCCCATAACTTAAGAATCATGAAGATGAAAGACATAGACATAATTTTGGGAATGGATTGGTTAGCTGAGAACTATGCTACCATACTGTGCAACGAACGACAAATTACTTTCCAACCCCCGGGAAAGGAATCAACAAACTTTCATGGAATCAGCATGGGCGGAAGAAAGACAATCATTTCTGCCCTTCAAGCAATGACAATGCTGAAAAAGGGCTATCCAGCTTACCAAGTCTACCTGACCGGAGAAACTGAAGTTGAGAGAAGGATAGATGATGTGGCGCTAGTGCGAGACTACCAAGACGTGTTCCCAGATGATCTGCCAGGACTCCCGCCAGATAGACAATTAGAATTCACCATTGATCTGGAGCCGGGATCGGCCCCAGTGTCAAAGGCACCATATAGAATGGCCCCAAAGGAGTTGTGTAATATCCCGTAGTTTTAATGCTTAATTACGATAATTTAAATCGTAATTTATAGTTTAACCTCGATAATTAAACTATTAATTAGTCAACGCTCGATTTTGACTAAGCATAATTTAATAATGTCTGTGTGACATTCACTGACGCTTAGTGAATTAAGGAATATAGTTTCTGATATTCCTTCGAACGTATGTTTCTAACGTCGATAAAATTCGACAGTTAAGCCTTACGATATTTTTCTAAGCATCAAGACTTAGAATTCGAATTCCCTATTATTATAGAAGTGAATAAAGTTACTCTAATTCGTTTACGAACGTTTTTAGAGATAATTCAACTATTAACATTTTGAGACGTTTTAAACGTCTACGTTTAGAGACGATTCGATAATTCAGCCAAATGATCATGGAATTATATTATTTAAATTCCTATGATTATTTTATGATATAAGAGCATTATTTATCATCAAAATAATGCTAGAAAATTTGGGAATAGAAATTGAACAATTTAGTCAATTTCGAAAACCCTAATTTTCGAAATTAGGGTTTTGAAGTCTAAAATTGTTTTAAATATTTTCCTACGATTAAATCATCAATTAGGACTAGCTATTTAATACAAGAAAATAAAATTTTTGGAATCATCCTTATGATTTCAAAAATTTAGGGTTTCCTAAGTATAAAATTTATTTAATTCTTATCCAATTGATAATGTATTGTCATAATTAGATTTTGGAGATATTTTTAAGGATAAGATAAGGTGTATCATCAACTTGCACAAGTGGGGTGCCAAGTGCATGGAAAGTGGCGAAAATTACACCATTTTATGTGATAAGGTTAACAAATACCATCCTATAATTGATGATGTAACAGCCCACCAATCTAAAGTACGGATTAGACGGGACTGTTACTATTAAACAGGATTAAGAACATAATGACCAACAACCTTTCAAGACTTCAAACTTTTATAGATAAACACACAACGATTCCATACAAACTAGACCAACAGATCATCAACAAAAGGATTCAACTGATCTGGAGGTAACATAAGTAATATCAAAAATATAATAAAGTGTTTTGAACAGCGGAAAGCATGTGAATGCATATATGACGATGTACATCCAAGGTAAAGTATTAGCGACAAAAACTCCGACTGCTCAACACTTGTCCATCCCATCAGCAGCTCAACCCGCACATTTAAAACAAACATGCGGGGCTAAGTACAAGATTGCACTTAGTGGACTTATGCCAAAATCATTTTATCAATTACACGCCCTATTAGTATAACACGAGGATTTTAGTTGAAATAACTCGTGAATACCAAAATACTTTATCATTTCTCAAAAGATTCGCTGCTTGCAGCATTTTCTCGATTCGTATGATCCGTATCATTTACATAGTCGTTCATAATCGATCTCACGCCGTAGAAGTAGGCCTCCTTCACCGACGCCGTGATCGGCCAAGATGTTGCTAACGGCTCACAATCACATAGTCGTGATTCTCGATCTAACTAGATCCACGATCGCCGATGATGTTACTAACGGCTCACATCACATCTTGGTGTACACGTTAACCCTAGCTGTGAATTTCGCATCCGACAGATCCGATATCGATTTTCTGATAAAGTTGGGAGCTACCCAACAACTGATTCACATTCATAGTTTGCTCGCCCAACAACATGATAGGATACATACGTTAAAAACATAAATACTTTGGGCATGTAACAGTTCATAATCATTTTCAACTGAAAGCTTGTAAATAAATACTTTTCGAAGAAAGCATCGTAAATAAAAGGGTTTTCGAGTAAAGCCCACCTCGTATATGTATACGTCTTTCTATGGTTCCTTCCTACGTCCTTAGCTCACAATCACGTACCACCTTAACGTAGGAATTTTTTTTAGTACGTCGGTCACGTTTGCTAGAGACGAACATAGTCTAATACGTTCTATGCATCAAATAAGGCTAACGCCGGACTTATTTTAACGTTTCCTAATCAATTGATGTCGATTACGGATTTTCTCGATTTATAAGGAATATTCTACCTTTTAATATATAATGCGTTTTAATGTACTTACGTAACGTAAGTTACATTGTTACTAAACGTCTCACGCCACATAGATCACGACATCGAATTGTGTGCCCGTTGACCTTGGTCAATGTTTTTGGTCAACAATTTTGACCAAGTCAACAAGAAGTCAACAATTTTGACTTTGGTCAACAAAAAGTCAACATTTTGACTTTTTCAATTATTTATGAAATTCTATCATTTTATGTGCAATTCTTGTTCTAAAAATTCCCATAAAATCATACTATGTCTAAAACATCATTTTAGATCATATTATGTATTTACTTTGGTCAAATAAAATTTTATACCTTAGAATTATAACCTAAGGTTTTCGATTTTCATAATAGACCAAGTAATCCATTTTTAAAAATTCTAATAAATTCATATAACACTTAATCATCCTTAACTATGCTAATTATAACATAATTGTTATTTATTATGAACTATTGAATTTAATTTACCTAAGTCATATTTCGAAACTTTGACTTAGGTCCAATTAATTTTTATAAATTTCAATAAATTCACACAACCATATTTTATGAATCTACATCATCAATATGACATGATAACACTTAAATATGGATTATATCACAACCTACTATCATATATTATAAATTTCGAAAATCTTGAACTTAGGTACTAAAGTTCTCCAAAAATTCTATATAAATTCATATAAGCTTATTTAATACCCTAGATTATTATTCCATGCTCAAATCAACAATTAAAAATCAAAATCATCAACATATCATCCTCCTAAGTTTTTGGTCCAATTTTTAAATTTAATAGCATGCTTAATTTTATGATATAATCATACTACATGCTTAATAACATCATATAAACATAATATCTAAACATATTAGCATAGGTTATGTAATTTTCGAAAATCATATGAATATACTAAGCTTATAACATGAATTCTAACGTATATATGAAGCTTGTAAGAAATCTAACCTTTTAATCGGTATGGATTTGATCGGTGTCGTCTATATGATCTAAGTTTGGACTCTTGCACAAGGTGAACACTCTCTCTTTCTCTCCTTATTTTTTTCGAAATTTTGGTGGGTGATGAATAAATGAAGGCCTTCATTGGGTATTTATAGACTTAGGCCACTTATTTTTTTATTATTATATGAAAATATCTAAGGTACAATTGCACCAAATCTTATCCTTATCCTTATCATATCTTATCAAAAACCTTATCATATACAACTCATCCTCTTGCTACCTTATCCTTTAATTAGATTCATTGTATCTTCCTTAGATTAATTAAATTATCCTATTGTATACTATGTTGTGTGTGTCGCCTACCATCAATAGATTAGGATTGATTTTTTTTTCTTGTATTATATACTTTATTATATCATATTATATTTTAATTAATACTTGGTATCATAATTATCATGAATAAAAAGGATTTATCAAATTTGTATACCCATTGTGAAATTCTCGCCAACCTTAGTACTTTAGACTAGGATTTTATATTTTTATTATATTATATACTATATTATTATTATAGTATAAAGTTACTTTAGGAAAGTCAAAAATTTCAACTACACAAGTGGCATTAATATATAGTGTGAAATAAATAAATTTCCAACCTTATTCTCCAAGTTTTCGGCCCCCCCTATTCAATGAACCTTGGATTACTTGTTCCACTTGATAACTATGTCCACTTTACACCTAATATAGGATAAGATCCAATTCATAGCTTATCCTTAATTATAGGATAATGTTTATCACATAAAATCACATAAAATCATAACAATTTCATCAAAATTTTCGGTACCTTGTAGCACAAGTGCACCCCCCACTTGTGCAAGTTGTAATACACCTCATTTTGTTCTTTATAACATCATAATAATATAATAATTATCATATATTATTAATTAGGTAGGAATTAAATTAAAAATTATACTTTAGAAACCCTAATTTTCGAAAATCACTAAGGTATTTCCAAATATTTTATTTCCTTGTATAAAATAGCTATTACATAATTATGTGACATAATATATGTCTTAGATAATAATTTTAATCATAGAAAAGTATTTAAAATAATTTAAATCTCACAAACCCTAATTTGAATTATACAATTTCGAAAATTTCACAATAGGGTACATTCTATTCTTTAAATTTTCTAGCATTATTTAATGATAAATAATACTCTTATATAATAAAATAATTATAGAATTTGAATTTTATAATTCCGTAATCGTTCGACTGAGTTATCGACTCATCTCTAAAAATCGACGTTTGAAACGTCTCAAAATTCTTATAGGCGAATTCTCTCTAAAATGTTCAAAATAAAGTTGTAACAACTTTATTTATTCCTATAATAATAGGAATTTCGAAATTAAGCTAAATTGCTTAATAATACTGTAAGACGTAACTATCGAATTTATTTGACGTTAGAAAATTACGTTCGAAGGAATATTGAAATTCATATTCCTTAATTCACTAAGCATCAGTGAATCTCACATAGAAATTATCCAATTATGCTTGGTCAAAGTCAAGAGTTGACTAATTAAGATTTTAATTATCGAATTAATAATACTAATTACGGAATTTATTATCGTAATTCAGTATTAAAATTACGGGATATTACAAATGAGGGGTATGAGTTGGATCTTATCACATTATTAGGTGTAAAGTAGAGATAGTGGACAAGTTGAACAAGTAATCCAAGGTTATCTTCATATGGTGACCGAAAACTATGCATATATATACTATAATATTACAATTTCATTATTTAATTGATAAGTATGATGCAAGTTGTACCTTAAGGGATAAGATAAGATATGATATCATTAAGGTAAGATATGATAAGGATAAAATTTTGTCTATTTGTGCAAGTGGATTAGTTGATATTTTATGTGTAATAATTAAGATCCAAGTGGCTTAGCTCTATAAATATAAGGAGAGCACTACACTTTCTCATTTTGAAACCTTGACAACCGAAAATTAGTGAGGAGAATTGAGAGAGAGTTCTTCAAATTCAATCCAAATCTTAGATCAATAAACCTTCGCCGTTAAGAATCAACTGCGATTAAAAGGTTAGACTTCTTACGAGCTTCATATACATGTTAGAATTTTCGATTTTCATCCGTTAGAATTTATGTTATAAGCTTAGTTCATATGTGTGATTTTCGAAAATTATGAAGCATGTGCTAAGATGTTTAGATATAGTGTTTATATGATGTTATTAAGCATATAGTATGATTATATCACAAAATTAAGCATGCTATTAAATTTAAAATATGAACCGAAAACATGTGACCATGATAGGTTGATGATTATGATTTTTAATTGTTGATTTAAGCATGAAATCATGATCTAGGGTATTAATTATTCTTGTATGATTTTATGTAGAATTTTTGGAAAACTTTAGTACCTAAGTCTATGATTTTCGAAAAAATTATAACATAATAACATGTTGTGATATAATCCATGTTTAAGTGTTATCATAGCATATTGATAGTGTAGATTCATAATATAGTGTTTTATGAATTTATCGATTTGTTAAAATTATTTCGACCTAAGTCAAAATTTTCAATACGACTTAGGAAGATTTAATTAAATAGTTCATAATAAATAAAATTATGTTATAGCAAGGATGCTTATAGTTGATTATGTGTTATGTGATTTTATTGGAATTTTTGGAAAATGGTTGCTTAGTTAAATTGAAGTTTTCGAAAACCATAAGTTATGTGTACTAATGTTATAAATTTATTTTATCAAGTATAATTGCATAATATGTTCTAAAACGATGTTTTAAACATATTTTGATTTTATGAGAATTTTTGGAACAAGAATTATACAAAAATAACAAAATTACATATGTAGTATTAAAAAGTAAAAATGTTGACTTTAGTCAAAATTGTTGACTACAATGTTGACCAAAGTCAAATTGTTGACTAAAAGTCAAATTGTTGACTAAAAGTCAAAATGTTGACTAAAAACGTTGACCAAGGTCAAAGGGCACGAAATACGATAATACGTAATCAATGTGACGTAGTACGTTTTGTAAGAATGTAACTTACGTTGAGTAAGTACATTAAAATGTGTTAAAGAGATAGAATATCTCTTATATGAAGTGTGATTACCTAATCGACATCATTTTGATTGAGAGACGCCAAAATAAGTTCAACGTTAGACCTAATTGATTCATAACGCCATAGACTATGTTCGCTCTCATCGAAACGCGACCCACGTACTAAATTAGTTCCTACGTAAAGGTTGGACGCGTTTTGATCGCCGACGTTAGAAAGGACTTTATTGAAAAGCTTTCGCACGGTGGGCTTTATTCGAAAACCCTTTTATTTATTTTGCCAAATGCAAAGTATTTATTTACAGTACTTCTATTGAGAAATAATATGATTACCTGCCCAAGTGTTTATGTTTTTATGTATGATCCTATCATGTTGTTGGGCTATGAAAGTGAATCAGTTGTCGGGTCGCTCCCCGACTTAAGAGAAATCAATATTTGTTCCTAAGCCGGATGCAGAATACCTGGCTAGGATTAATTTGATATGATATTGTTATATGTGGAGTTGGCTGATATGATGATATTGAAAGTTGTTGGTTCGCTACCAACGTATGATGATATTTATATGTGTGGAGATGGCTGGCATGATGATATTGAAAATTGTTGGTTCGCTACCAACGTATAATGATATTGATATGTGTGGAGATGGCTGGCATGATGATAGTGAAAGTTGTTGGTTCGCTACCAACGTATGATGATGTTATAATGAGATTTATAGTTGTTGGATTATTTCCAATGCAGTTGATGTTATGATATTAATAGTTGTTGGTTCGCTACCAACATGTGATGATGTTATGATATTACTATATGCGAACTGATATGGATCATACAGACAGAAAATATGTCTGGCCAGAAGACTTTGAAAATGAGAAAATGTTTTATAAGCACAAGGCCTTTTCGATAAAACCCTTGTGTCTTACTGTCAAGGGGCAGTGTAATTTAAAGAAATGTTTTTGGCAATGAGCCCACTGAGTGCATTATTTGTACTCAGCCCTGCATGTTTGTTTTTAAATGTGCAGGTTGAGCAGTTGATGTTGGATGTTGAAGTGTTGAGCAGTTGGAGTCTTTTGTCGCTGATTAGTAGTACCTTGATTACACATCGTCATATGTGTAATCACATGTCTTTCCGCTGCAAAGTTATATAAGTTATGTTTTGAGTTGAACCCTTTTGATATGAGTCTAAATGATCCAGCCAGATGTACGATATATGTGTCATATTAAATGGTATGACAAAAGACTAAGCAAGTAACCCGACATATTAATTTTCAAATTAAAATGTCAAGACCTCCACTTTTTGATCTCTAAACACATAAGCATACGATCGCACATATTAATATGTGCGATCGATGCTTATGTGTTTACATTATCTTTCGAGATATGTCTCTTAATCGATTATCAATATGCTCGCACAAAATCCCTTATCCGTCCGAATTTTATCGAGTGGAAGCGAAACATAGAATATGTTCTTATCATTTGAAGAACACATGTTTGTTCTCACTACTCCTAAACCCGATGCCCTTATCGACGATCGACTAACGAGCGCGAGAGTCGAGCAAACTTTGGCATAAGTCGAACAATATGGCCAAATGCTATATGATGACTACAATGCCCAAAGGCTGCAAAACGCAGATCGATCGATGGTGAGACGGATCGGAATATGGTCAAGTCTCGAGAGTAAGTTTGGGCGATCGGATCGGACAAATCGCTTCCACACAATGAGAGAAATCTTGGCGTGTAAGATGGAAGAAGGAAGTTCGGTCCATGAACATGTCTCCAACATGAATCATCTCATGGATAGTCTTGATCGGTTGGGAGGAGGTATTGACGGTGAAGCCAAGGTCGATATCATCCTTAACACACCAAGTCTTTTGAGAATTTTCGTGTGAGCGATCATGAGCAAGACCGAGTATACACTTAGTCGGTTGCTTAATGATCTCGTGGCGCGGAAGGAGTCATGGGTAAAGGAGCACATGCTCTTGCTAGCACATCTAGGGCCCAAATTATCCGTTGAAAATGGAAAGAAAAGGGGCACCAAAGGTGGTAGAGGCGAGGAAATAGTGGGAGTAATGGGAACAAGAACATGCATGCCACTGGAGGCTTAAAGAAGCAAGGAGAGGGCAAGTGCTTCAAGTCTTGGCAAGATCGGGCATTGGAAGGCCAAGTGCCCTATGCTCGAGGCTCAGTACGCCATTTGCTTTAGTGTGAAAACATGTTTAGCGACTTGTTCTACCCATTCTTGGGTAGTAGACACAGTCTGTCGATCATGTTTGTTACACCTGCATGGGTTCCTACGGACAAGGGAGTCGAGTGATGGCGAGATAACGATCTCCATGGGCAACGCGCGAAAGTCGAGGCCGTTGCGGTCGGAGATGTTACTTTATGTTTTGAGAGAGCAGCTTTAGTTTTAAAAGGCGTTTTATATGTGCGGATTTTCGGTGGAACCTTGTTTCTGTTTGAAATTGTTTATTCATGGATATTATGTTATTTTTGATAGTGGTGTTTCTATCATAAGAAATGACGAAGTTATCTATGTTGGCACTTTATATAATTCGCTTTTTACTATTTCTGCAAAACATAATACCTATAACTATGTTGCATCTACGTCAAACGTTAAAAAGAGAAAGTTTTCTTCGCAAGATGACACCACATTTCTCTGGCATCTTAGATTAGGTCACATCAATCTAAATAGGATCCAAAGACTGGCTAAGAATGGAGCATTGAGTGATCTCACAGTTACTCCGTTCTCAGTCTGCGAATCCTGTATAGAAGGAAAGATGTCGACCAGACCCTTCAAGGCGAAGGGTTATAGAGCCAAAGAAGTGTTAGAGCTAGTCCATTCTGACCTGTGTGGACCGATGTCTACACAAGCTCGTGGAGGGTATGAGTATTTTGTCACTTTCATTGACGATTACTCAAGGTGCGGATACATATACCGGTTCACCGCAGTCCGAATGCTTGAGAAATTCAAAGAGTTTAAGGCGGAAGTGGAGATTTAAGCTTGGTAAAAAGTATCAAGTCATCATGGGTCGATCGCGGTGGCGAATACCTCAAGAACGAAGTTTATGGACTACTTGGTGCGGTGTGGGATTACCTCCCACCACTACACCAGGCACACCACAACAAAATGGTGTGTCGAGCGAAGAAATAGGACTCTTTGGAAATGGTTAGATCAATGATGAGTTATGCAACATTGCTTATTTCGTTACGGGGTATGCCTTAGAAAGCATGCATACTTGCTAAATCTAGTACCATCCAAGTCATCGAAAAGACCCCTTCGAGTTGTGGTTTGGGCGAAGCCTCAGTTTAAGCCACATAAGGATATGGGCGATCCAAACACATGTCTTTGAACAAGAAGGCGATAAGTTGGAGGCTAGATCCGACGCAAGGCTGTTTATCGCTATCCTAGAGGAACGAAGGTGGTCTATTCTATAGTCCTAAGGATGAGAAGGTCATTATTAGACTAATGCCCGATTCTTAAAAAGAGGATTATACGACAAACCACAAATCCAAAGTTGAAATCATTCTTTAGGAATTGGAAGATGATCGTATTCCACCACCGATTAGGCTAAAGGTACGAGATGTCGTGTCTAGTGGGAGGGATCACCACCAGATACTTCAAGAAATTGAAGTGGGTCGAGTTCCACTCGAGATACCGACCGCATAAGTAGTACCTACCCAACAAGTTGTGCAAGATAGAGAACCACAAGTTACTGCACCCACCGTTGCCATTGTGCCGATGGCGCCCGTCAGAGTGGAAGGGTTGTTCGTCAACCCGAGCGATTTATGTTGGTGGGTGAATCTTCGGATTTAGTCCCGGAAACGAGCAGCAATAATCGACCCATGGACATACAGCGAGGCGATACAAGACATTGAGCAAGATCATGGCACACCGCTATGGACTTAGAAATTGAGTCCATAATGACTATGGATGTATACGAAAAGACACCTCTACCGGATGGCAAGGAAGCCATATGTAGTAAGTGGGTATACAAGAGGAAGAGATTCGGATGGAGAGGTTTCGCTTTTAAAGCCGTGCTTGTGGTGAAAGGGTACACTCAGTTGAGGCATCGATTTCGATGAGACCTTTTCGCTGTAGCAATGCTCAAGTCCATCGTAATTCTTACCGCCATAGCAGCCCACTGAAACTAGAGGTTTGGCAATGGATGTGAAACCGCTTTTCTAAACGGTTACCTTGAGGAAGGTAGAGACATCTATATGCAAAGAACCCGAAGGTTATGTGGTGAAGGGTGAAGAGCATCTAGTATGGAAGCTTAAGAAGTCCATTTATGGGCTTAAGCAAGCCTCACGATCCGGAACTTACGCTGACGAGGTGGTAAAGTCTATGGATTTACCCGGTTGCCTAGCGAAAGTTGTGTGTATCGCTTAGATGTCAACGGTGATGTGGTATTTCTTGCATTTTATGTAGATGACATTCTTCTAGTTGGCAACAATGTGAAGTTGTTATCGACGAAAGAGTTGGTTATCCGATCAGTTTCAAATGAAAGACTTAGGAGATGCAGTACATTCTTGGGATCAAGGTTTACCGAGATCGCAAGAGGAAAATGTTGAGCTTATCTCAGCGCCTTACATTGATACTTGTGATTACTCGCTTTAGTATGCGAGACCGCCAAGAAATGATTGCTACCTTTCGGACATGGTGTTCCTTTATCTCAGGAGCGATCACCTATATGACCGCAAATGAGATAGAGGAAATGAGACAAGTTCCTTACGCTTCGCCGTAGGAAGTCTCATGTACGCAATGCTATGTACGAGGCCCGATATACGCTATGCGGTGGCATAGTAGCTAGATATCGCCTAACCTCGACAAGCTCATTGGATCGCGAAGAAGCATATACTCAAGCACGAAAAGGACTCGAGATTATAGCCGGTTTACCATGCGAGATAGTCTAATGCCTTTGGGTTATCTGACTGGATTTCCAAGCCGACCGTGATGAGAAAAAGTCTACCTCGGTATGTGTTTACCTTGGGAGGTGGAGCCGTATCTGGCGGAGTGCAAGCGGCGATGCATTGCGGACTCTACCATGGAAGCCGAATATGTAGCCGCCTGGAGGTCGCTAAGGAGGCTGTATGGTTCAAGAACTATCTCATGGATCTAGGTGTGGTACCGGTTTGCCCAAGAGTATCATAGTTTCTTGTGATAACTCGGTGCGATGCGCGCACTCGAAGGAACCACGGACCCACAGGCGACCAAACACATAAAGAGAAAGTACCATGTCATACGAGAAATCGTTGAGCGAGGGGCGTCTTGATTGAAAAGATTGATACGACGGATAACCTAGCGGATCCATTCACAAAGAGCTCCGCAAAAAGTCTACGGTGCGTTCGAGGACTGGATTGCGCTTGATGGCACCCACTTAGAAAGGAAACTTTTGTATAAGTGGGAGAAGCAAAGTGATGGTTTTATTGTAATAGCTAGTAGAGACACATTGTATACTAAAAGTTTGCTTTAGTATAAGTGGGAGATTGTTGGATTCAGATATCTCGAAGCGGTATGGTTGAGCTTGTATACAATGTTTCTGTTACCACTATTACAATCTCCTATCCGAATTGATTACTTGATTACATATATCCGTGTCCCCTTATCTCATATATAAGTTAGACCATACGAAGGTGTAGAAGATCACGTAAGTCCAGTATCATCGATCAAGCTTAATGAGACATAAAAGTTTCACACCGGTGAGACAACTTGAAGACGAGTTATCGGTATAGTGCGGTATAGATAAGAAGTGACTTGACTTGGTTACTTGTCTACGCCGGCACGCCTCGACGTATGAAGGATCACAGTGAGACGAGTTCTTCTATCTGACCGTTGTGAAGAACCAAGATCTCGGTGACTTACGATGATCTAAACCTCGATAAGGTATTAGGTGAGTATGAGTTGCTGACCATCACTTTGACTTGTTATGAGTGAGGGTTAGATGTTCTAACCCAATATTCTCCGCATCTTGGGTGGTGGCGGTGCTTGTATGTCATGCTAGTTATCTCAGACGAGTCACCGTATCCGCTAGGATGATGACGCCCCCTTAAGGAGCTCAAAAGGTTTATTGTACTAAACCCCAGTAGGTTGAGTTAGCTCAAGTACAATAATAAGGTTGAGTGGTACTACTTAAGGAATTAAAGATATTAATTATTTTAAGCAATGTAATGCTATAAATAATTAATGGACGTCGATATCTTAAATACGGGATTCAGAATGTCTAAGTGCAAGTCCGACTCACCTTCGGTAATAAAGGGTAAGTCAAGATTTATTCTTTAGTGGCATGAATGAATGTTTATAAATTAATTTATGTTCGGGTGAACATAAGATAATTAATTTATTTGAGGCCCATCTTTATTCCTGCATTTGATCCTGGTCGGCCCATCCAGCCCGTAGCTTGGAGAAAATCGTCCTATATCTCTAATAAGGTAAGGATTTGATCCTCTTTATCCATAAGGATATTATTATATTTATGGGATATGCATGGATCCTTTCCTAATGGGATTATGGTAATGCATTATAAATATAAGGTAAGAGATAAGATCGCGCTAATCCTCACTTTTATCCTTACACAATTTTCGATAATTACCATTGTAAAGTGGGAGAGAATTTTCGAAAATAGTGAGATAGAAAGGAGGTGATTTTCTGTAGCATTCTCCATAGATCGTCCTCATTCGACGTTGGAGATTGGGCAACCGGATACGATCCGAAGATCAAAGCACGAGTCTCGATCCGCTCATCCCGCTCATCCCCGATGATTCAAAGGTAAACACGAGAAACCCCTACGTGTTGCAATTAATTATATAGACGCATGCTAGGAAAATAATCAATGTATGGTGAATTAAACATCCAAGATAGATCATCGGGAGAGGGTTAAATCAGATTTCCCTTCAGTTCAACTATTTCGTTTTAACCCTTCCGGTTTAAACGTTCAACGTATTTATACGTTCCTTGACATAAGGATTTCAATCATGAAATCTTTTCTTACCAATGAGGTTTCTTTACCTAATTAGTACGTTTTACGCGTATTAGCGTATTTATCGATCATATTTCGTACGTTGACTTTAAAAGTCAACAATTTTGACTTTCTTTAATAATTTCTTACGAATTCATGTAATAAATCGATTTTCAGTCGATTTCTTTTCGTAAAGTCCTATTTCTCGATTTGTCACGTAAATCGATGAACTTTATTAATATTTTTCTTAAATATTAATCCATTTATCCATTAAACATTATATTTCATTTATAACGTTATTAAATATAACGTTTCGTCATAAACATATTAATCTATGTTTATAAAATTTTATAAAATCCAAATATGTCTAAAATAATGTTTAGACATATAATATATTATTAATCTTAATTAAAAAGGATTTAAAAATCCTTATAAATCCTTAAAAGCTCTCGGTAATTTGTAAAAATTACCAAATGGTTTCCAATTTTTTTCTAAATTCATATAGTGTATTATTATACACTATGGTCATTAATATGTATTAATATCATCCATATAACAATCGATCATCACCTTATTCATTTTAAAAGGCCACGGTAATTTTTGAAATATTGTCCAACAATTCTCAAAAATTTTATACAATTAGTACAAGGTCCCAACATTAATTTATAACACCTTTATAACCTATAGTCCATCATAAACCATTTCTTCATTAAGGATAAAAACCCTTATGCTTTCGGTAATTATGAAATAAATACCAAACAATTCATAAAAATTTCAACAAAATTATACAATGCTCAAATACTATAGTATAACAATATAACATCATAACATTCATCAAAAACTATTTGAATCATCACCATTTTGAGCATGATGCTCACGGCTTATTTGATTTAAAGTGAGTAATTGGTTTTCAAAAATTCTAACAATTATACACTATGCTTATATACCATAGTATAACAATATAATATCATAACATTCATCAAAAACCATTTGAATCATCACCATATTTGAGCATGAAGCTCACGGCTTATTTGATTTCAAATGAGCAATTGATCTCCAAAAATTCTAATAAATTCATGTAACATATAATCAAGGTCCTAGAGCAACAATATACCATTGCATGTCCAAAATAAAAATCATACACCAAGATATAATTTTATAAGCATTCGGTCCTTTTCAAAATAATATGCATTTGGTTCTCAAAAATTCTAATAAAAATTCATGGAACACATAATCATGGTCCTAGAGCATCAATATACCATTGCATGTCTAAAATAAAAATCATACATCACGATATGATTTTATAAGGTCTCGGCCATTTTGAAAAATAGGCATAGAATTTTCTAAAAATTCCAAATAAATTACTATGAACTCTTATCATACCATAGATCAATAATCCATCCTCAAAATAATTTTAAAAGCTTTCGAACATCAACTAATATTTTATAACATTTTCGAAATAAAACTTTAAACATGCTCTATGCTTCAAACTTAACATACTTTGGCTAGATCTATACAAATAATACACATGCAATAACTTAGATCCATCCTAACATGCATTTTCTTATTTTTATAAACAAAAATCATCAAGAACATATATATAAACAATATCTCATAAACAAGAACATTAAGAACATATACATACACCAAGAACAATGCTCTCGAATTTTTTTGTAAAATAGGAGTAAAATCGAAATCCATGGTCTATTCTTACCTTTGAAATAGTATGGATTCAAAGAACAATGTCTAGAGTATCAAGCTTGGTGAATGAAAGAAGAGAAGAAGAAGAAAATATTTTTCAAGGGGAGGGAATGGCCCGGCTGTTTGCAGATTTTTGGGGAGAGAATGGGAGTGTTTTGAGTGTTCCAAATATTTTGAATGTGTATAATGAGTGAAGTGGGAGGAATGAGAAGAGTCCCCTATATCTATCCCTCTCTCTCACACGGCTCCTTCATCACAAATGAATAAAATATTGGTAGCCCTCTAAGTAGTGGGTTAGTGATGATTAGTGAGTGCTAAAAGCCCCTCATGGTATTGGGCATTGGAAAAATAAAATCATGCACAAGAGGGGTGAGGTAGCCGACGCATATATTGGTTCCAAGGGGTGGATTTTATTTTGTTTGTACCTTAATACTATGTATTAATCAAAGATATAAATCATAAATATAAAATACATGTCATTCAATTAATTAAAACATCACATAGCAAAGCACATATTGAAAATGGCGTGAATTTGGCTATAAAATGTTAGTCACGCCCCTTTCGATTTCATAGGGTACATATATATGTCATAACATATGGTTTAGATTATAAATTATACCATAAGAAAATTTAATGGTATCATTTCATGTGAGAAAACCCTAGTTTTCGAATTAGGGTTTCGAAAATTAGTAAATTGTCATTATCGAGTTCTTCATGCTTTAGCATTGATTTTAATTCTAAATAATACTCTAATTATATAAAGTAATCATAGGAAATTAAATAATATAATTTCCTGATCATTAAACCCATTTTTCAAATTGTCTCTAGACGTTAACGTTCGAAACGTCTCAAAACGTTAATAATCGACTCATCTCAAAATGGTCGTAATAAGATCGTACTTACTTTATAAATAATATTCCATTTATATTGGAATTTAATTCCAAGCTTCGCTGCTTAGAGAATTTCATGAAATTCAGACTATCGATACACAACCGACGTTAAAATTATACTACCGAACTACTTCATGACATTCTATTCCTTAATTCACATTTCTCAGTGAATATAATAAGGAATTCATTACTTCGTTACTGAATCGAAATCAATATTCGATGTCTTTCAAAATTTAATATTCGGCAAAACCCTAATTCACGGGTTTAAATATCGTAAATAGGTTTTTGTTTCCTCGGAGTATTATAGTTAAGAAAGTGCGTATATAATCCAAAACATGTGATCCATCATAATGACGTGATTCTTAACTCAAATATGAGTTATGATGAAAAATCTACGACTATTTTGATCGTAAGATTCAGCGATTAAGAAACAAGTTTATGCCCTAAATGGAAGTCCAATGGAGAAACCATGGACAAGAGGAAACCACGTGGAAAATTTGAGAATGTTATGATATTAAGATACCCCATACCCTCTGAGGTATGCAAATTTCGGGATGAAATTTCTTTTAAGGGGGGTAGAATGTAATACCCCGAAGTTTTAAAGCTTAATTACGATAATAAAAATCGTAAATTAGGGTTTCGTCTCGATAAATGAAATAGTAATTTATCGAATATTGATTTCAATTATCTATGATACGAGAATTCTTATGTCCTATTCACTAAAAATTAGTGAATTAAGGAATATAAATTTCACTATTCTTTCGATAGTGAAATTCTAACGTCGATTAAATGTCGATAGTTAACTATTCGATATTTTCTAAGTAACGAGGCTTAGAATTATGGTTCATTATTAAAGAAATGAATGAATAAAGTGAATGTCACTTTGTTACGAACATTTTAGAGATGATTCGATTCTCAACGTTTTGAGATGTTTCAAACGTTAACATTTTGAGATGAATGGAGAACCAAGTCTAACGATTGAGGAATTATGTTATTTAAATTCCTATGATTATTTTAAGTAATAAGAGCATTATTTATCATTAAAATAATGCTAGAAATGTCACAGCCCGGTTTGGCTTATCCTTACCGGACCGTGACTTGGGGTTCGGTTCAAGTGAATATGAAAGAATAAGGGTTTCAACTCATTTTGCCTACGAAGAGAATATAGATGTTCCAAACAGAAACGGAAATCATGACGAAGCAAAATAGCTTATATATATAAGATGGTTTCAAAGGTTCAACAAAACAGTAGCTTTTACAAAGCTTAACACGTAAATGTAATATAATGAATCTCAAGAGTTTTGGTAGAGGAATAAACGTGTGAGACATGCATATGAAGATGCATTCTCAAGGCGAACCAAAAGATATTCCATACTCAAGTTGACAAAGAACTCCGCTCAACTCCTCTCTGCTCCACGACCGCTCAACCGCACATTTAAAACAACATGCGGTCGAGTACAAAATTTGCACTCGGTGGACACATTGCGAAAACATTTTTACTTTACGAATATCAGATCGCTTAATTCACAGAAGACACAAGGGTTTTGTTTGAAAAGGCCTCAGTGCTTACTAAATACATTTTCATTTTCTCAAAACATCGCTCGGCGTGCATTTTCTCATCACAACGATATTCCAAGTCGGGATATGGATTAACGCACCGGGAGGAGGCCTCCTTCACCGGACGCACGATCGATCGCAACCGCGATTCAGAGGTTGAAACAACCGATCGCAACCGCGATTCGTGGTCAAGTGTACACAACCCTAAGCTAGATTCCCTTCACCTCCAGCCTTAGGATCCAATTGTAATACTTTTCTGTTGCCCTGTGCAACCCGAATGGACATATACAAAACATAAAACATTTTTGGCAGACAATATCGTATCTCATCATTTGCAGTATAAGAAAAACAGTAAGGTAAACTTTTGTAAAAATCATTTTCCAAGAAAGCTCATAAATGGTTTTGATAAGAAAGCCCACCTCGGGAACTTAAAGTTCCTACGTCACTAGTAATTAATTGTCGTCTTCTCTCTCCTCTGAGCAGGACCCTTTTCAATGTGAGAAACGAGGTTTAGTACATCGCTATACTTTTCGATAGAGACGAACATCGTCTATAACGTCGTATGCATCAAATAAGGCTAACGTCGGACTTATTTTGATGTTTCCTAATAAAAATGATGTCGATTATGACATTGCTCATCATATAAGAGATATTCCATCTCTTTAGTATATAATGTACGTTTTAATGTACTTACGTAACGTAAGTTACATTGTTACTAAACGTACTACGTCACATAGATCACATTTTATCGAATTTCGTGCCCTTTGACCTTGGTCAACGTTTTTGGTGAACGATTTTGACTTGGTCAACATTTAGTCAACAATTTTGACTAAAGTCAACATTTTGACTTTTTAATTCCTTTTATTTAATTCTATTATTTTATGTGCAATTCTTGTTCTAAAAATTTCCATAAAATCATAATATGTTTAAAACATCATTTTGGATCATATTATGCAATTATATCTCATAAAATAAATTTATAACATTAATACTTATAACCTATAGTTTTTGAAAACCCTAATTAAACTAAGCAAATAATTTCCAAAAATTCCAATAAAATCACATAACACATACTCATCTATAAGCATCCTTACTATAACATAATTTTTATTTATTGTGAACTATTGAATTTAATCTTCCTAAGTCACTTTTGAAAATTTGGACTTAGGTCCAATAAATTTTTAACAAATCCAACAAATTCATACAACACTATATTATGATTCTACACTTTCAAGATGTTATGATAACACTCAAACATGGATTATATCTCAACATAATATCATGTTCTATAATTTTCGAAATTCATAGACTTAGGTACTAAAGTGTTTCAAAAATTCTACATAAAATCATACAAGTATAATTAATACCCTAGATCATGATTTCATGTTCAAATCAACAATTAAAAATCATAATCATCAATATATCATACCCTTAAGTTTTCGGTCAACATATAAAATTTAATACCATGCTTGATTTTTGTGATATAATTATACTACATGCTCAATAACATCATATAAGTAAAATATCTAAACATATAGCACAAGTTTCATGATTTTCGAAAATCACACATATAACCTAAGCTTATAACATGAATTCTAACGGACGAGCATCGAAAATTCTAACGTATATACAAAGCTCGAAGAAATCTAACCTTTAATCCAGACGGATTTTGATCGGCCGCTTATACGATCTAAGTTTGGGTTTGAACAAGGTGAACACCTCTCTTTTCTCTCTATATTTTTGGTTACTTATGGTTTGTGAATGAGAACGAAGAGCCTCATGTGGTATTTATGACTTAGGCAACTTGCATGTTAATTATTACTTAGAAAATATCTAGGTACACTTGTTATATTATAATTACATGAAAGGTATCAACCATACACTTGCACAAGAGAACAAAATCTTATCTTATCTTTACAACTCATCCCAGTTATCTTATCTTTAATTAAACGCATGAATCTTAATCACATAGTATAAAGTTTATCACATAGTTATTCATGTGTGTGTGTGTCGCCTCGCCAAGCCTAGGATTAAATTTTTATTTTTTTTCTTATCTTGTACTATATTATTATTATGTTATAAGGTAGTATTTGAAAAGTCAATTATTTCATCTACACATGGCACTACTATATAGTTTGGAATTTAATTCCTCCAAGCCTAATTTTTATTCAATGTTTTCGCCCCTCACTAGTGTCCAACCTTAGGTTACTTGTTCAATTTGATAACTAACACCACTTTACACCTAATACATGATAAGATCTTATCTTATCTTCACACAATTCAACACGTGGTGTAAAACAAATTTTTATCACATGAAATTGTGATATTTTCGGCCCTCTCAATGTGTGAGTCATGGGTTACTTGTTCAACTTGAATTCTAACTCTTATTTACACCTCATGATATGATAAGATCATATCTTATCCTTTACATTAATTATAGCAAGATTTTTATTCATAAAATCTTATAAAAGATACATATTTTCGTCCCTTCGTGCACAAGTGTGCCCCCACTTGTGCCACTTGATATAATACTATATATTATCCTTAATAATATCATTTTAATATAAAAATTATCATAGGATCATAATTGGGTAGCAATTAAAATTAATTAGCACATCTTCAAAAATTAGGGTTTCTATGTGCTAAACATTTTATTTTTTTGTAAAATAGCTAACACATATTTATGAGACATATTATAATCATAGATGATGAATTTAATCATAGAAAAATAATTAGAACAAAATTTAGATCACAAAACCCTAAATTTTAAAATTAGGGTTTTCGAACCCATTGAATAAGATATATCTTATTCCTAAATTTTCTAGCATTATTTTGATGATAAATAATGCTCTTATATCATAAAATAATCATAGGAATTTGAATTTTATAATTCCGAGATCATTTGGTTAAGTTATGAAATTATCTCTAAACGTAGACGTTTGAAACGTCTCAAGATTCCCATAGTTGAAACATCTTTAAAATGTTCAAAATAAAGTTGTAACAACTTTATTTATTCCTATAATAATAAGAAATTTCAAAATTTAAGCTTAACTGCTTAAAAATACTGTAAGGCCTAACTGTCGAATTTATCCGACGTTAGAACATTACGTTCGAAGGAATATTGGAAATTATATTCCCTAATTCACTAAGCATCAGTGAATATCACACAGGATTTATCCAATTATGCGTAGTCAAAGTCGAGCGTTGACTAATTAGGATTTTAATTATCGAGCTTAAAACCCTAATTACGATTTATATTATCGTAATTAAGTATTAATACTACGGGATATTACAAGAAAATTTAGGAATAAAGATTGAACAAATTAAGCTAATTTTCGAAAACCCTAGTTTTCGAAATTAGGGTTTTGTGACATAGAATTGTTCTTAATCTTTTTCTATGGTTTAATTTACCATATGGGACTTATAAAATATCACATAGCTATATATTAGCTATTTATTACAAGAAAATAAAATGTATAGCTTTATTATTTGAAAAGTGCCGAAAATATGATCTCATGGTGTTAATTTGTAATATTCCGAAGAAACGAACGCCTATTTATTTATATTCTAAACCCGTGAATTGTGGTTTTACAGATATTATTTTGAAAGACATCGAATATTGATTTCGATTCAAGAACGTAGTAACTAATTCCTTTTATATTCACTAAGAATTGTGAATTAAGGAATAGAATGTTATGAAGAAGTTCGACAAGATAATTTTAACGCCGACACGATCGAACGCCGTAATTTTATGAAATTTTCTAGCGGTAAGCTTGGAATTAATTTCCATATTAATTCCTATATTAATGGAATATTATTTATGAAGTAAGTACGAACTTACTACGCCATTTTGAGATGAGTCGATTATTAACGTTTTGAGACGTTTTGAACGTCAACGTCTGAGACGTTTTGAAAAATGGGTTTAATGATCCGGAAATTATTATATTTAATTTCCTATGATTATTTTATATAATTAAAGTATTATTAAGCATTAAAAACAATAATAAAGCATAGAGAACTCGATAATTACAATATGTAACTTTCGAAACCCTAGTTTCACAAATTATGGTTTTCTCACATGAAATGATACCATTAAATTATCCTATGCTATTATTTATTATCTAAACCATATATACATATATATGGTACGAAAATGACTATTGGAATAATAAGTGGCATGAATCATATTTTTAGGCATTATTAACGTCATTTTCGTATATATTGCTATGTGATGTTTTAATTATTTAAATGTCACATCCCCTCAATCCTAAGTAGGATTTAGAAGGGATTGTAACTCTAGCAGTATAATTAAACAGGGAATTCTCCTTAACAAAAGCCGTAATTCATATGACAAGCATGTTCTTGGACTTTAGTACATAACTTAAGTTCTTGCAATGAAAACATGTGATATGTACATATGACGATGTACTATCAAGGTATAAATCTTTCAATGACAATATTCCTATTGCTCAACACCGCCCACCCATCATTTGCTCAACCCGCACATTTAAAACAACATGCGGTCGAGTACAAGAATGCACTCGGTGGACTCATGCCAAAACATTTGATAATTTAATTACACCGCCAATATCGGGGTAAGACATGCGGTTTTAGTCGAAAGGCCTCAGGCTTACTAAAACATTTTCGGTTCAGAACATCGCCCGCGGGCATTTTTTGGTGTGTATGGTCCGTATCTCATAGTAACAATTCATAACAAGATTAAAATTAAACTTGAGTGAGGCCTCCTTCTACGACGCCGTGACCGGCCGTAATCCCGACAAAGACACAAATACTCTCACAAGCATATGTTAACATAGCAATAGTTCCAACCTTCACGCCAATCCTAGCGGGCATTTATCATCCCAAGACAGACCCGACATTTAAAAGGTTGGGTGCGACCCAACAAATGACATAACTCGTCATAATATAGTTCCAACTATCGCCACAATTTCTACCCGGGCATAACAGATAGGATCCATACACAAAATAGAATATTTTGGCGGTAATGCAAGAAACATTTGTCAACGGTTGTAGAATAAGTATCGTAAATAAACTCATTTGGAATAACAAGAAAGTCACATCTTAGTGGGGTAAGAAAAGGGCCCACATTTTGAAGATAAAGCCCACCGACTATGGTTCGCTCTAACTCGAGTTCTTAAGTTTGATTTTCGTCAACGCCCGGTCGTCGCGTCCGCGCCCACACCTTTACGTAAAAGCTATGTTTTAGTACATCGCTCGCTTCTCGAGACTCTCAAGTCTAGAATAAACTTCGATATTCTACATCGATATAAACCGAATTCCTTAACGAATTCAATACGCTTTTCAATTACGTATTTCAATTGAACCGTTCTCGCTCTTCGAGACACGCTCAATTATATCGCTTTAACCTTTCCGGTTTAAACGCTCAACGATTTATACGTTTCTCGACATAATGGATTTTTAATAGTAATTTCTTACTAATTCATGTTATAAATCGATTTCCAATCGATTTCTTTTCAGAAGTCCTATTTTCGATTTGTCACGTAAATCGATGAACTTTATTAATATTTTTCTTAAACATTAATCCATTTATCCATAATCCTTATTGTTCGCTTATAACGCTTATTAAATAAAACGTTTCGTTATAACATAGTGATCCATGTTTATAAAATTTTATAATTCCCAATATGTCTAAAATAATATTTAGACATATAATATATTATCACTCCTAATTAAAAAGGATTTAAAATCCTTATAGTTCTTTTAATGCTCTCGGAAATTCTTAAGATTACCAAATGATTTCCAAGAATTTTTATAAATTCATATAGTGTATTATTATACACTTATGGTCATTAATATGTATTAATATCATCCATGTATCAATCGATCATCACCATATTCACATAAGGCATATTTTACCTAGGGGAGTTCCAACACTTAGTCAAATTTCAAGTTTTTTTTTTTTTAGCAAAAACAGCTTAAAACAACTCAAGTGTCATACTTTGACGATTTATAACTCTCGACTCAAAATACGTATGACCGTACAAAGATACATTCTGAAAACCTCTAAACATGTACTATAAGTTCTAAGAAGGAAGTCGATCCAAAAGAGTCGTGGTTCTGGAGATATACGGTCTCAAAGTGGGCAACTCAAACTGACTTCTATACTTAGAAAAATTTTCAGGATTTCCAGATTTAGCTTAACGACGAGGGATTTTGCGAGGCTCGTAACTTTTGACTCACAATACCAAAATGACTGAAAGATACCATTTTAGAAACCTTGTAATAAGAACTACATGTTTCATGAAGACCATACTGGAAGATACTTGATGCACCGAGAAATACGTAAGTTCAAAGTTGCCTAGTTGGAATGGACAAATTTCCAGTAGGTGACTTTGGGTCAATGAACAGTATACTTATAAGGCTTGGTTTGGGATCAAACTTTCCAGATCAACACTAGACATGGTAAGGAACATTTCTTATGAAGAAACCCAAGTCAAATTCGGGCTACAAACGACTTGAACATCTCACGCAAAAGTCGGACTCGTAGGGTTCATTAACAAAGGAATTAGACTAAGGCAGTTTTGACAAAAACACCTACTGTAATGCGTCAACTTTAAAAATTCACTGAGGGATTAGTAAAACGAATCTAATAATGAAAACTATCATATTAAAAGCCACTTAAGTCTAGTTTAATCCAGAAAAAGCCTAACTCAATGATTCAAAATAGATTGGGAGATAAAAATATTTTACCACAAGCTATCACTCCCGTGACAGTTTTGTGCAGTTAGCTTGTAAAATCTGGAATAAATAGTAAAAATTTTTAGAAAATTCTGAAAATTTACATAAATCTTCTAGACATGCTAAGTTATGTTTATGCCAATTTTTAGAGTTTTAACATTAGCCAAACTTGAAACGAAAGCCACGGACCGTGGGTGATGAACACCAAAATATTACAGATTTGGACAGTGTTTTTGAAAAATAGAATTAAAATAGCAAATCAAGTTGTATTGACTTGAAATTTTACAGAGACGTAATAGACATGTTTAATTTCAACATAGGCAAATTTAACCTTCATCTGACCACTGTAACTTAGTCAAATAATTTTATTAAGTTACTGTTTTCGTAACATACTTCCAGTTTTCAATTTTAAGCTTATTCTTCTTGTATGCATTTCATATAACCACGAAAATGGTGAATCTATCACCCCAAATCACCACCAAGATCATCAATCTAAGCATGCAAGTATGATTTAGTCATGTCTAAGAGTCATAGGAGGTAGTTATACCTTAGCCACGAATTTGAAGATGAATGAGAGATGGAGCTTGAGCTTTTCTTCCATGGTGGAAATGGTGTAGGAGAAGAAGAAAGAAGAAGGAAAATTTTGAAAATGAGAAAGTGTTGCTCTCGGTTTTGGCAGAAAAATGAGAGAGTGAAGTGTGTTGTGTGTGTTCAAAAATGCTTGGATAGAGTATAATGAGTAAAGTGTATTGAAAGGGAAAGAGTCCCCCTATTTCTCTCTCTCTTGTACACGGTTACACACACACACAATGATGAGATTGCAGCAAATTTTTGGGGAGTAGGAGATGATGATTGAGGAGTGTAAAAGGAGCTCTTCATGCATTGGGTGTTTAAGGAGGTGACAAGCATGCCTTGTCAATCCATGATGGCCTAAGGTTTAGGGGTCCAAATAGATAGGATTTATTTTATTTTTGTACATTAATACAATATATATATCATACATGATCATAGGTATAAAATACAAGTCATAAAATAATTAAATCACCTCTTAGGCATATATTCGAAATTTTCGAGAATAATAGGGAAAATAGGATAAAAATTATAATTCACACCTATTATTGATACTCATGTCAATCTCGATCAAAACATACTCATATATATCATAATATATGATTTAGATAATAAATAATAGCATAGGATAAAATAATAGCACATTTCATGCATTATTAAAACCCTAATTTCGAAAATTAGGGTTTCAAATTATTAAATACACAATACCGAAGTTTTAATGCTCAAAATTAAATTTTAATGCTTAATAATATCCATATATATCATAACATATAGTTTAGATACCATATGATAATTTAATGGTATCATTTCATGTGTTAAAACCATAGTTTATATAATTAGGGTTTTGAAAATCTATTTTAAAATTATCGAATTTTAAACGCTCAAAATTCGATTTTAATATTTATTAATACTGTAATTATATAAAATAATAATAGGAAATTAAATAATAATAATTTCTGAGCATTAAACTCATTTTTCAAAACGCGTCTCAGACGCCGACGCTCAAAACGCCTCAAACGCTCAAAATCGACTCATCTCAAAATGTCGTAGTAAGTTCGCACTTACTTAATAAATATATTCCATTTAATATAGGAATTAAGATTGAAATTAATTCCAAGCTTTATCGCTCAGAAATTCCATAAAATACCGACGCTCGATATGCGCTCGACGTTAAAATATATCGACGAATCATTTCGTAATAATTCAATTCCTTGATTCACAATCCTTAGTGAATATAAAAGGAATTCGTTATAATATCTTGAATCGAAATCACACTATTCGATGTCGTAAAAAAAATAATATACGGTAAAACCCTAATTCACGGGTTTAAATTACCGTAATCATACGTTCGTTTCTTTGGAATATTACATTCCACCCCCCTTAAGAAAAATTTTGTCCCGAAATTTGTATACCTCTAGAAAAATAAATCGGAGTATTTTTCTCTCATCGCTTCTTCAATCTCCCACGTGGCTTCTTCTTGTCCGTGGTGTCTCCACAGCACTTTGACTAACGGAATCGACTTCCGTCTATCTGTCTGCGAGTGGACATCTATGTTAAGGCTCAATCTCATGTCTAACTCCTTTTTGTGAGTTAGTTCAAAATCTAGAGGTACTCTTGGAGTCTCTATCTGAAACGATAGGTTTTGGTACTCCCTGAAAATATACAATTTCCTTTTCATGCGTGAGCTAACTTTTGGTCCACGAGTCATCCGAATAGGCGAGACAAAACATAATTGGTGAGTCAATCCACTACTACCCATATAGTAGTGCGACTTCTTTATGCCTTTCGCGTAACACATCATAAGATTCGTTGCTATATCATTCCATTTTCATTCGTAGCTCTAGAGATTATAACCTCTTATAAGGCCTTTGATACAATGCCTTCACTTTGTTGGTAACCGAGACACGGCTCGACAATCATGGTTACATCTCAACTCATTCCTTACTATCTAACATTTCTCGTAAATCATAACATATCTTAAAGTTGCCTAGGTGGGCGGTAGGAGAAGGGTCATGAACTTCATTCTTGGTTTCATCTCTAAGCTTATCATTGCTTGGAGATATATATATATATAATCCTTCCTTAGACGATATAACATTGTCCAGCGCTCCTTAAAATTCTTCAGCCTTTCCTTCCTTATCTTAATTTGCATTCTATTCCCATCTCCATTCTCTCTTTTTAGTCATATGTCACCTTGGGTGTGAGAGTACAACTTACGTCACACCGAATGCCCGACTATTTCGTGCTCATTTTCTTAAACTTTCCAATGAGTTTTCCTTTTACATTGGGACATACTATGATTTAAGTGAATTTTATAACTCGTATTAGATTCTACATTTACCATCCTCGTGTGATCATTTATCACACTTATAATATTTTACTAATTTGAGCCATCTTTCTCATTCTCAGATCCACATTTCTTTGCTCAAGAATAAATTCAAACTTCGCATGTTGAGAAGGGTTCTTAACTTATTGTCATAGGAGAGATGTCTTCAAGACTTTGGTATTTATACTACTGTCACTATTTCAAGTCATGAGTTGAGAAATTCTATTCATGTGGCCTAATTCATTGTGATCATAAGCTATTATCTTTCTCATATTAATACATAGCCTCTCTTTTATTACTCCACGTAATTTCATCCCTTTTCTATGTTATTGGTCTTGCTACTTTAGAGAGTTCTCAATGGCTCTTTGATAGCAGTCAGTTTTTCTAAGAAATTCCTGGTCTCATTTTAGGTCATCGACGACTTTCATTCTTAATTGCTTTGCCCTTTGTCAGGTCCACATTGATTTCTTCTAAGGATACTATATGCCTGAGGAATATTTCTCCTTTACGCCGAAATACACAATACTTTGCTTGGCAAAATCTGTCCGGCTCTTAAAAGTCGTAAGACAGTCCTTCAATGTTCTTTATGTTCTTCTTCGTCCTTTGAATAGGTAAGAACTTTATCTATAAAGATTAAGATAAAATTTTCTAAGTACGTGTGGAACACTCGACTTTTGAGGTTCATGATCAAGGCTGGTGCATTTGTCAGTCCGAATGGCTTAACTATTATCTCATAGTAGCCATATCTTATTCGGAACGATTCGTTTTCGTATTTCGGATACCATTCTATAAAGGCCATATAATATTACACCAAAATGCCTCAAATGAGGACTTTTTATACATTAATTACTAGGGTCGGTTTATCGAGCCGACTGATTACAAGGCGTCTAGTTCTTTTTACACCCAAAATTTTGACACCTCCACAATATATTCATAAAATTTTCCAGACTACGTTTATTTTACATATTATAATCACACCGTTTTCATCATGATCCATTATCTTCATATAAGTCTTATAGGATCCTAGGATTCTATGTCTCTGAGTGACCTTCGTCGAGTCGCACTCTCCCTCGAAACTTGCCTTTCTCTAAGCACGTTTTGTTTCATACTCCAGGATTATTCTCCTCTAGGGAGCTGGGGTCCATTGCCCCGTTTCTTCTTCAATACCATAAGTTGGTGTTACTTTTATCGAAAGTATGGTGGGTTGGTAGCGGTAATTCTCCTAATCCATGAGGCGATAAGATCCCGCCCTTTTGCCCTTCTCGCTCTTCATTGGTACCATTGACGGCACAGGACGTGGGGTGGCATTTGGAACATTAGGGTACGAACATTCTATCATGCCGTGCGGTGTAACTTGCCGAGGACTAGGACAAGTACTTGTAGGTGCCATTCCATACGTATTATGGATATACTTGAGCCTGTTGACAAATCCTGGTAAGTTTGCCCAGCCTTTGGAATTTTTATTATGGAGAAAATATTCTTTTGAAACTTCTTTTGCAAAACCCTGCCAATCTGTTGGCAAACGACAGGTAAGTCGTTGGATACCATCCTCATTTGTCACTCTATAACTTTGAGCGTCCATCTAGAGGTGTAAAATTTTCTCCAAATCTGTTCTAAATCCATGCCTAGCTCATAATAAAAGAGCCGATGCGCTCGTGTGAGTTCCATGCTTGTAGGCCCTGTGGTTAATCTCTTACCCGTTAAACTTCCGTTTTCTGCCATTTGTAAACGGATATTTCTAGATAAGTCCAACTTAATTTAAGCAATGGAGGGAATTTTTAAACAAGAAGGATCTCTTAAGGAAGTATACACTTTAAGACGTATATAACCTGTAGACTACTTATGACACAACTCATGACACTCATCTTAATACTCATTTTACGCCTACACCCTTAGTCGATATAGTTTAAATTTATTCGCATGTGCGAATAGTGGGTACTAATATCACGTCGCTTAAAAACCTTTAACGAAAAGATTTGGCCTGAGCCAACGATCACGTGAATGACAAACCATTTACTTAAACTTCTTGTCTCTAAAATTATATCTACGTTCCTCATAGATATAATGATTCAAATCATTGGGTAGAATTTTAGGCGATTCTAGGCTCGATTCTACGCTTGAGCAACTCTTGCGATGGCCATGATTTTCGATAAGTAAGGAGGTTCTAAATCTTGTTGCGCTTACCCTAAATTGGGTTCCATCGCTTCACTGCGTGCTTGCAAGCATTGTCAAAAAGCGAAGCACCTAATTGAACAAAATCTTATAGGTATTCGAGGAAATTTCCTCATACCTATCCTACCTTTTGGGTTTTGTTTGTTCTATTTTCGGTCAAGTATAGGCTTTGGTCTACGGTGTTCCCGCTTATTCAAGTGAATATCTATTTCATATGTCATCGTCCTTTCCATTGGGACATTATGCTCCCTTGCTATGGCCTTCATTGCCTCTTTCACCTTATACTTTCTGCATTCAGATCGTTATACTTTTACCAAAAGCATTTGTGATTAGGTCTACATCAACCTATCCGCTGATATTGATATTTCGATAATTAAGTCTTATCGTAGAGATCGTCGTGTCTCTATCACTATCATTCATTCCTAATCCAATATGAATGATTTAATTCCCTTTTTTACTTCATCGATCTTAGGAATAGATTTCTCATATATCCTTGTTTTAACTCTTTTCAAGGGAAACTCTTATTTATCAAGTCATATGTCTTTGAAGCTTATATCGTGTCGGGGGCTATCTTATAATTGTATAGCTCATAGTTTCTTCAGTTATTTCCGACTTTTGTCCCTTTTTCTCGGACACTGTATTTGAAAGTAATCATACTTTCGTTATACTTTGGTTCCCACTTTCAGGACTAGAACCGTTTTCTTTGTCGTATGGCTTGGTAGGGTAGTACATTCGTACACCATAACTTAAATTCCAAGCATCTTTCTTCTATGTCTTGGCTTTGAAGATATTTTCTTCACACTTGATTTACATACTAGGGCTATCCTCATCGTTTACACAATCTCAAAGATTATGATTCCTCCGTCTCATTATCATTTGTTTAACCAAGTTTCAATTTCTTGGAATCGATTATGCTCAAGCATAATCTCATTGACTGAGGTATAAGGCGAGAGATCTATTTTCTGAGACGCTATCATTTCCTTATATATATATATTCTTTGAAAAGAATATCTTGTATGCATCTTTACTCTTTAAACATGTCCAACCGACTAACGAGGTTTTAAAGACAACCAACTATCTTAAAGATAAGTTGTAATCTCTCTTGTTATGACATAAAAAGGGGAGTTCATATCTCACGGATATCATATACTTTTCTTGCTTTTACTCTTGCATTCAATGCTAAAGAGTATCTTATTCATAACTTGATTATCGTAACAGTCGTATAAGGTATAACTTCACTGTTATCAATCTTTGTAAAGCCCATCAAGGGTCATCACATCCATGTGTATTATAGGGAAAATATCTCGTCTCATCGAGATTTTTCTTACGTCCTGATTTCTTGATGTCTATCGCCTTACTGGTCTAAAATCTTTAGGTGACTGGAATAAGTCAACCTATTTCATGCCTGATGTTTATCGCTTCACTAATTCGCACTTAGGTGACAAGGTAAGTCAACGTTCGTCATACTTGATGGTTTCAAGAGTCGAGAAAGAATTATCACGACTACTTGCAAAAGGCGTTATCTCACAAATCGAAATAACATCTTCTCAAAGATTGAATCGATATGCTTTTTAGACCGAATAAATGGGGCTCTAGAGTCCAAGACCGAATGACGACTCTCGAGATTTCTTTGGTCATATGGGTGGCTGCACCCGCCATAAATATTTTCTCACCACGCTAGGATTTGGGTTTAAAAGGACACTTTATGAATTTTGGGTTGAAAATTTTTCAGAAAAAGTGAGAAACAAGAATGAATTCTCAATTGGAACTAGGTCATAGAGTTAAACTCAACGACAGAAATTGGGTAATGGATATAATTTGAAAATTTATACACTCGTAATAGGTCATCAACAAAGGTTCTTATGTACATCGTGGCTCTACTTGTATTGCTGGCAATCTTACTTTCTTAGTAACATTCTAAGATTCAGATCATACCATAACGTTCTTACTTTCTATAAATCATGAGCTAGCTTCAACTGATCCTCGTGAATCTCGGAGTAGGAATCAGAATTTGGTCCTTCATAAGAAATGAAGTACAGTGCATTAGGGGCACGTAGGCGAAAACCGTACGTAAATCGGGGTTCACACGATCGAGAACTAATCAAAACAAAATCACTGTGCAATGCAGGATAATTTTACGCGCGCTCGCGCCGAGGTCATAAGCGATGCCGACACCAAGGTCGTGCATGCCGTTACCGATGCCGCGGTAGTACAGAGAAATGCCGACGTCGAGGTCGCATAAGCTACCAAAGTCGATATGTCAAAGTCGATGTTATAAATTTCAAGTCAAGGTCGACGAAGACATGCCGAGGTCAAGTCGAGGTCGCACAATTTCAGATAAATCCTTTGCCTTCGATACTCAAATGGAATGAAGTTCTCAAATCCATCGTTACTCTTGTTCTTGTAATGGGAGGAAGTTCTTACTTCTATGTTCTTTCGTAAAAAGGATCATGCTTTTAAAAGTCTACGCTCATTGAGCTAGCATGCTCATCATCATAAACAACTTTCAAGTTTGAAGTAAAACTTCAAATATTCATACGTAGCTCATTTAGACGCATGTACTTATCGTCAATTTCACGAATTCAACATATCATTTTGACAAATCTGTTTCCAATCTCAATCACTTTAAAGCATGAATAACATAACTTTGTTTATAATAATGAACCCTTATGAATTTCGTGATTTCAAATATTTCATCTTTGGCATATCATGCCGAAACTTTCTCACATCATTGTCATCATCTCCTTATGTCTTCCTTCTTTTCATAACTTTCTCGACAAATCATTTGTCATAACATTCATTCTCAACCTTTCTCATAGCTTTCATTTCTTTTGAAAGATCATTTCAATCATCCTTCACTTCAAACTTTTCGATTTCAAACCGAGAAAATCATTTATCTATCATAAATCAAATCCTTTGTTTCCTTAAATATGCGGTCCCATACCGCATATTGTGGGAATCTTTGAGTTTCCTTAAATATGCGGTCCATACCGCATATTGTGGGAATCTCTTTTGAAAAAAATCATTTCCATCCTTTTCACTTTCAATCTTTTCATTTTATTTGAATAAAAATCATTTCATAAACATTCATCCGCTGTGGTAATTTTCAAAACTTTGGAAAAGAATCATTTACCTCATTTCGGTTGAGCTTGATGTGATGGAATGTTGAGCATTGTCAGCTGACCTTTAGAAGTCTAGTGACTCAATCTAGACTTAAACTTAAAGGAAATTTTGGTTCAAGAGCGAACCGCTCTGATACCACTCTGTTACAATCCCTTCTAAATCCTACTTAGGATTGAGGGGATGTGACATTAAATGACATGTATTATATATCTATGATTTATATCTTGATTAATACATAGTATTATTGTACAAAAGAAATAAAATCCCACCCTTAGAACCAATATATGCACCGGTTTCCCCTCTTGTACAAAGCATGATTTATTCTTTTTCCTTGCCCAATACATGGAGAGCTTTTTTGCACTAGCTAATGATCACCACTCCACTACTCATTTGGAGTCCATTATTTTAAAATATTGTGTGTGTGTGCCGTGTAATGGGAGAGACAAATAGGGGAGGGACTCTTCCCCTTCACCCCACTTTATTCATTATCTCCATTTCAAACACAATACACTCTCATTTCTCTCCATTTCCTCTCCCACCTTCAGCCATAGCCGACGCCTCCCCTCTCCATTCTAAAATATTTTTCTTCTGCATTCCTTCTTCTCCACTAACAAACCTTGATACCCTAGTATTGTTCTTTAAATCCATTCCATTTCAAAGGTAAATGATAGACCATGGTTCGATTTTTCTCTTCATTTGTTACAAAAAAAGTTGAGCATGTTCAATGTGTATGTATATGTTTTTGAATGTCCTTGTGTATGAGATATGGTTCATATTTGTGTTCTTGTGATTTTTTTTATATAAACATAGGATATGTATATTAGGATGAACATATGTTATTGCATGTGAAATGTAAGAATAGATCTAGCCAAAATATATAATGTTTGAACCTTAGCTTTTGTTAGAAAATTATTTTCGAAAATGATATAAAAATTTGTGAGGACCGATTGTGTTTAAAATATTTTTGAGGATGAAATATTGATCTATGATATGTTTAGAGTCCATAGTAATTTATTTAGAATTTTTGAAAAAAAAATCCTATGCCTATTTTTGAAGAATGCCGTGAGCTTATCAACATGTAACTTGGTGTATGACTTTTATTTTAAACATGCAATGACATATTAATGCTCTAGGACCTTGATTATATGTTCTATGAATTTATTAGAATTTTTGAAGACCAAATGCATCATTTTATAAAAAGGACCGAATGCTATACAATACATATCTTGGTGTATGATTTTTATTTTGAACATGAAATGGTATATTAATGCTTTAGTACATTGATTATGTGTTACATGATTTTGTTAGAATTTTTGGAAATCAAATACCATTTTTAAATCAAAAAAACCGAAGAGCTCATGCTAATGAGGGTGATGATTCAATTGGTTTTTGATGAATATTATGATGTTATATTGTTATATTATAGTGTATAAGCATAGTGTATAATTGTTAGAATTTTTGTAAACCAAATACACCCTTGAATAAAAAAAGCCGAGAGCATATAAGCTCCATATGGTGATGATTCAAATGTTTTTGGTAGATGTTATGATGTTATATTGTTATACTATAATGTTTGAGCATGATATAATTTTATTGGAATTTTTAGGAATTGTTTGGTATTTATTTCATAAATACCGTGAGCTTTATGAATAAATTCCTTGATGAATAAATTTTTTATGATGGACTATAGGTTATAAATGTGTTATATATTAATGTTAGAACCTTGTACTAATTGTGTAAAAGTTTTGGGAATTAATGGACATTATTTTCAAAAATGCCGTGACCTTATAAGGTTAATAAGGTGACGATCGAATGTTATATGGATGATATTAATACATACTAATGACCATAGTGTATAATAATACACTATAAGAATTTAGAAAAAAATTTGGAAAACATTTGGTAATTTTTCATAATTACCGTGAACAATTATTGAAATTATAAGGATTTTAAATCCATTTTAATTAAGTTTAATAATATATTATATGCCTAAATATTATTTTAGACATATTTGGATTTTATAAAAATTTATAAACATAGATTGCTATGTTTGCAACGAAACGTTATGTTTAATAACGTTATAAACAAAATACATGGTTTAATGATTAAAAAGATTAATATTTGAGAAAATATTAATAAAGTTCATCGATTTACGTGACAAATCGAGAATTTAGTTTTTACGAAAAGAAATCGATTTAAAATCGATTTAATATATGAATTAGTAAGAAATTACTATTGAAAAGTCAAAATTGTTGACTTTGTTGACTTTGTTGACTTCTAAAGTCAACATACAATATACGTTCGAAAAATACGCTAATACGCGTAAGACGTACTAATTGAGTCAAGAAACCTCATTAGTAAGAAAAGGGTTCGTAATTGAAATCCTTATATCGAGAAACGTACTTATATACGTTGAACGTTTAGACCGGAAGGGTTAAAACGATATAGTTGAACGTGTCTCGAAGAACGAGAACAGTTCAATTGAAATACGTAATTGAAAAGCGTATTGAATTCGTTAAGGAATTCAGTTTATATCGATATAGAATATCAAAGTTTATTCTAGACTTTAAAAGCCTCGAGAAACGTGAACGACGTACTAAAATATTGCTTTTACGTAAAGGTGTGGACGCGAACGTGACGACCGGACGTTGACGAGAAATCGGACTAAGAACTCAAGTCAAGACGAACCATAGTCCAGGTGGGGCTTCTTTTCCAAATAAAATATGAGCTTTCTTATTTAAATTATTTCCAAATGAATTTATTTACGATGCTTATTTTCAACTGTGATAAAATGTTTACATGATTACCTGCCAAAAATGTTTCTGTTTTGTGTATGGATCCTATCCGGAATGAATGATATGAAATGTTATGAGATGATATGAAATAATGTGAATGTTGTTGTTGGGTCGCTCCCAACTGAGTTATGAAATCGATATCGGATCCTATGCCGGAAGACAATGCTTGGCAGATTAACGTGTACACCTGTGTGTTGTGTCTTTGTAAGGACAATTTACGGCCGGTCATGGCGTCGTAGAGGGAGGCCTCATTCACGACGTTCGAACTATGTTGTTATGATGAAATGAGGATATGGGACATGATCATACACACCAAGAAAAATGCTCGGTCGAGCGACTATTACGAACCGATGAAAATGTTTTAGTAAGACAAGACATTTTCAACTAAAACCCCGTGTCTTACCATGATATTGGCAAGCAGTAATTCAAATTATGATAAAATGTTTTCGGCATGAGTCCACCGAGTGCATTTCGTACTCACCGCATGTTTGTTTTAAATGTGCGGGTTGAGCTCGATGATGATGATGGAGAGTGTTGATGAGTCCAAAGTGTCCTCGATATTTTGTTAAGAATTTGGTTAACCTCAATACATATCGTCATATATGTATTCACACACTTTCCACCGCAACTCGGGTTATTTATGTTATGTATGATGAATAGATGATATGAACTGTTGAAGTCCTTCAGTCATTAATATCCTTTTGATCCATTGGAGGATAATGTGACATACACTATTGAGGTCCGCGGATCATTGTTAATCTTGGGTCCGAGGTCTAACCCACCGATTTGATATGTTAGCATCGTATGTTATGTTCAAAGCATGTTAGTTTACATTTGATATGCATCTTTATAATAGCCTTTGTGAACCCTAAATACTATTCCTAGTATTAGTCCGCTCCAGTCCGGGTTATCCGGAGTGGGGTCGTGACAGAGTGGTATCAGAGCGTTTTGCTCTTTGAAACCCAAATTCTTTCCAAAAACTAAGTCTAGATTGAGTCACTGGACTTCTAGAAATCTGCGGACTATTCTCAACACTCCATTACATCAAGCTCAACCGGGAAAAAGGTAACTGAAATTCTTTCTCAAACTCATGAGGATTTTTGAATGATGATCAAGTTTGGAAGGATTTTTGAAAGAAAGGTTATGATGTTTTGATGATGGAAATGAAAGTATGAGCAAGAAATTTTTTCAAAAACTTTGATTTTGAAATCAAACGAGGAGTTATGCAAGTGATCAAGTTTTGAGATGAAAGTACATGTTTGAACTGAGTTGATTGATCAATGTTGAAAGGATGATTTCAAATTGATATACATGTATGAATTATTTACGTCGTTGTTTTGGAACTTTATTCCCAAATTTCAAAGATTTATGATGAACGATATGTTATCACAAGAAGAACATAGACTCTAAGGAGCATGATCAAGTATCGTGAAAGAACATAGAAGTATGAACTTTCTTTCCCTTACAAGAACGCCTTCGACTTTGGAAATAAACGACATCGGCATTTCATCACGACCTCGGCATGGGTATAGAGGTTCCAACAACGAGCTGCGGCAAATTGCCGAACTACCGTAGGCGAGCTGAAGCAAGCAACCGCCGCGGACGAACTGAAGCAAGCCAGAAACGACCTGACGAAGTGCGAACTGAATACAAGCCGAAGTAAGCTGGAAGATGATCTGGCAAAGTACGAGCTGGAATGCGAGCTGAACGCGATCTGAAGAGGAAATACCGAAGTGAGGACTAGAGTGAAAATCGAAGCCGAGCTGAAGTGAGGAGGATGCCGAAGTGCGACCTCGGCGCCGTCCCCATCAACCTCGGCGCTTAACGTCTTCGACTTCGGAGTTGACAATTGTGACTTCGACTTCGGCGACGACCTTGACGTCGGCATTATCATCGCCGACCTCAACATTATTGATGACCTCGGTCTTGGCATTAGCTTCGACCTCGACCTCGGTATTATTTAAGACTTCGGCTTCGGCATTAAAAATTTCTAAACCTTCGCCCGAACTCCACATTGATCTTGGCAATGAATGTGACTTTGGCAGTAACCTCGGCGTTATCACTATCGACTTCGTCACTCTTGACCTCGGCATCCATGAACTCGGTTCCTGTGACGCCGTCAGTTATGCTTGCATTTTTCTCGACCTCGGCATTTTTTAACATTCGTTGTCTTTGACCCCGGAGTCGACATATTGACTTCGGCAACGACAACCCCGGCCTCGGCGTCAACAGAAAACTGCTTTGTACAGTGTTTTGTTTTAGCTCGTTCTCTTTCGTTAGGACTCCGATTTACGTGTGGTTTTCACCTGCGTACTCCTAACGTCCCGATCTTCATTTGTTATAAAGAACAAAATTCCTAATTCTGTCTCCAGAATACGCTAGAGTCTGTTGAATGTTAGTTCAAGTTTTTGTTTATAACAAGGATCTCGTAGCATAGCCTATACCTTAGAACGCTATTAGATAATACGTTTTCGAGTAAGAGTAAGAGGAGATAAGTTATGATGTGTGCGGTACCTTATGACGTTACCTACCTTATAGATTGTTTAGTTTAACCTAGTTGCTTATCAGATGTTCTTAAGTTATCCTTATCTGCTTATCGGATGACGTTAGTTCGACTTATGTTAGTTTTGATCGCGATGATGGAGGAGATACGATACATAGCTGTGAGGAGGCTAGGACCACACCCTACCCCGAGGAAGTGATGCGCACCTATCGTGAGAGTTGGATGTGCTGCGGCGAGGACCTAGGCGAATTCCTGATGTATTACCTTCGTCTTTGGAGGAATGCCCGAGCCTACGGCGCGACTAATTACGACGGCATCAGACGTCTCATAGCCATACTTCCCTGTACTTGAGAGGACTATGCTCGGGAGATATCAGGGGATTACATATATCGGGCGGTTGGCAGTTATGATCTGGTTGGAGATCTGCCCAGGTTCGTGAGTCATCTGACTTACATGTACAACATCTACGGAGCCGCACCGAGGGGACCCTATCTCCCTCCACCAGAGTATACCTGGCGGGATGAATCTCCGGAGTGGTCAGTACATCGAGGTCCCAAGCAGATTGACCCAAGAGTGCCACCATATCTGTTGACGAGGGCGCACTCGCCGCTTGATAGAGCGCCGCCCGAGAGCATTAGGAGAGTCTGTTTTTCCTCCTTTGGCTTTTGGGCATCCCGTACATCCACCACTAGCACCTCTACCACCGATGATACCTCCACCACCTCCAGTGGAGCCATTCCGCCAGACAGCAGCGGATGAGCGTATCGGATGCTTTCGATGGCTATAGTCCGATTCGCCATGACTACGACCTATATGGCGACGATGACTTCGGCCCCATGCGCGACATACCGATGGTAGGAGATGACGGCGCAGGATCATCTAGAGTACGTGCTCGCGAAGATGATTCCGATGAAGAGGAAGATCCTGAAGAGGAAGAAGACCCCGAGGAGGATGAAGAGTAGGAAGAGCCAATGAGGGCATTAGATGAAGACTTAAGTAGATTTTGATATGATTAGCATGTACGCTTGTTTCTTTCGATATGTATGGGAACTGGTAGAAAGAAAAACTTGGTGTTTTGAAAGGCCATGAGGTAGGGATGTATGTTTTGTATTAAGTGACCGTTGGTTTTTGAACACCCTGCCTACGGCAAAGTTTTTGGATATATATATATATATTTATGACCCGAGTAGGGCTTTTGCAGCAAAATTTTGGATAAAAAGGACGAAATGTTTTATTTAAAATTGTTTTGCAATAAGGCTATGATGATACTATGTATGTTAAGTTATGAAAGTAATGAGTGATTGATGATTATATGCCTTATATATCAGAATGCCTCCTAGAAGAAACCCGGAACAAGGAGCTAGAGGCAGAGGACGAGGAAGACCAAGGGGAAGAGGTAGAATCCCTGAACAAGAGGTTGAGGATATACCACAACCACCACCACCTCCACCTGAGCGCAGGATAGAGGAACTGTTTCTAAGATAAAACCCTCCTGTCTTCAATGGAAAAGGGAGTCCAGAGGAAGCTGAACAATGGATGAGAACCATTGAACGAATTTTCAACTTTCTAAGATGCACAGCGCAAGAGCGACTGTCATGTGTAACTTTCCAACTAAATGGACCTGCTGATTTCTGGTGGGAGGCCAGAAAGAAAACCTTCACAGCGGAACAACTAGAAGAGTTCTCGTGGGAGGACTTTAAGAAGGAGGTGTATGATAAGTACATACCCAAGAGTTATAGGAAGAAGAAGGAACACGAATTCTTCGTGTTACAGCAAGAAAAGATGTCCGTGACTGATTATGATCGCACTTTTTGCGACATGTCAAGGTATGCACCGGAACAAGTGGATGTTTGGTATGATTTTGTGATGATTCTTGGTATTGTTTTACGTGTCATTTTCTATGGTTTTTCCTATTTATGCCGTTGGTTTGATTAAGATTTATCGATTCGGACTTACTTCGTTCGTTTCGGTGTTTTGTAGGAAAACGGCAGAAAATAGGATGAATTGGATCTGCCAAGGATCAGAAATATATTGAAGAGCATTTCGACAGGAGTTCGTAGGCGAAAACCGTGCGTAAATCGGAGTTCAGACGAAGGAGAACGGGTCGAACGACCAAAGTCGCGCACGGCACCCCGTCGCACGCCCACGCCCGCGCGCCCACCGTGCACGCCCGCCCAGCGCGCGCTCGAGCGGCGCGTCGCCATTCCTCCGGCGCTCAAGGCGAATCGGCGGCCACGCGCCGCGCCCGCCCGCCCTGCTGCCCGCGCGCGCTGCCTGCCGCGCCCGCCGCGCGCTCGACGCGCTGCCCCCACGGCGCCGGCTGGCGCCCTCGCCACCTGGCGCGCCTCCGCCGCCGCCGCCCACGCCGCAACTCCGCACGCCCGTCCGGCGCTGGGTATGCAGCGCCCGCTGCGTCTCGCCCGCGCCTAACGCCCGCGGCAGCGGCGCCAGACACCGGTCTTTGGAGACCGGCGCTTCGCGCGTGCGCGCTCGCGCTAGCCCAGCGTTGCGCCCAGCGTTCAGCGTCACCGGCGGCTCACTTCACCGCAGGCGCTCATGCCCTTTTCACCTCAACCGGCGTTCAACCCCAGCCAGCGTTCATATTGAAGTCAGAATGTTTTCTGAGCGTGAGCTCATTATGAACCGGCGCTCACTCCTATTTTAATATATATATGCGCGTTTAGGGCTGAGAAAAGGGTTCTTCGGTTCTGAGTTTTTCTCTTCACACCGCGGTGCTTCTCGCCCATTTTTCTCCCAGGAATTCATCAGACAACAAGAGATCAAACCACAGTATTGTTTTATATCCCTATTTCATCGATTGAATACTTTAGTTTATAGTTTTTATGCTGTTGAATTTATGTTCTTGGATCTATCAGTTTTTGGATTTATGTTCTTGGATTTATCAGCTTTATTGGAATCAATTTCACAAGATTATTGTTTGATGATTGTTATTCAATTCAACTCCATAGTGACGATGGATTGTGTTCATGTTGCTTTAATCTATTATGCTTCGCTTAATTTCATTCTTGTTTGGTTGGTTGATGATGATGATTTATGTGCAATTAGATTTAGATTAGGGAATGACAAACCCTATGAATAATATGATTGCTTATGCTTTTGTTTACCGCTTTCGATTTATCCTGCTTTCGTAGTTCAACTAGGGATTGACAACCCCTAGCTTAGATTTATCGCTTTATTAGTTTAGCTCGGGATTGACAACCCCCAGCTTAGGATTGCTGTTTATTTTCTCGTATTTATATTCCAGTATGTTTCAAACCCATGTTTGCATTAGAATGTTTAGGTTTTAATCGCTTTCTGTGTGCGACACGAACAATAGCCCTGTTAAGTTTTCCTTGAGAGACGACTCGTGTTAACTTATCACGCTACGATTACCTCGTACGATTGCGAGTGAATTTGAGTGTGTTTTTAGCTCGATCAATTTTGGCGCCGTTGCCGGGGAAAACTTTAGGCGTATTGTTTGTGTTGTTTGTTTTCTGTGTTTCTTTTCTTTCTGTTTGGTTATTTTCTCCCCCTGGTGCGTGTGATCTTGTTTTTGTTGTTGGTGTCTGTTAATGCAGGGTTATCAACAGTACGAATATGGTCAACCCGGTTGGGGGGAGGAAAGTTCGACGTATTGGGCAAATTCTTCTCCCAAGAAGGAGCCCAATTTGATTTTTTCGAGGAATACCCGTTAGCTTCGAGCATCAAGCTCACGATCCTACCCCGAGCAACAAGCCTATAATCCATATTGGGATCAACCACCTCCACCGCACTATGAGGATCAAGCCTCCAATCCATCTGGGAACAACCGCCTCCGCAAAGACTATGAGGATCAATCCTACAATGCCTATGGGAGCAACCACATCCTCCACCTCAATATGAGTACCCACAACAAGCACCTCCACCTCAAGACTCATACCCGCAGCAGCCCACCTCCACCTCACATGCCACTTGGGATGATAAGTTCGTCAAAAGTTGGATCTCGACGACACCAAAATCGGCTTGCAAGCAAAATTAGAAATGATGTCTGAGAAGCTAGACGAGTTGCTGCAACAAGATGCAATAGGGGAGCCTCCAAGCTCACCCTATGAGGCTCAGGCGACCACTGACCATCAGAGTTCGCCATTGGATGATAGAGATGCAACTCTTGAGCGTTTAGAGGAACAAATGGGACTGATTACTGCTAAGTATTTTGAGTATCAACAACAACGTGCAGCGAGGGAACTTCCCAACCAATCCGGTCAGGTCCAGGCGGTCACTGTTCTTGAAAGTGACCCATTTGTCGAGAATGGGGTGGGAGAGACATCTGACAAGTTGCTGCAGCCAGAGAAGGTGGAAATTGATGAAGAATGGATACGTGAGGATGAGGTGCTAGATCAGAGCCACGAGGGAGTTGTTACCAGGATGACTGACGAGGAAGAGTGGGTGCATGAAACCGATGACACGCCAAAACCCACTCTGAAAGTGAAAGAGCTGCCTCAACATGTGAAGTACGTGTCCCCTGAGGAGGACACAGTGATAACAAAAGTCGAGGTAACTTCTATAGTATGTCAACATCCTAATTCACCAAAGTATTGTGCTTTGGGAATTGATGTCATCTATTTTTCTTTGGAGAATAGGATGTTCGACTTGTGCTTAAATGATTCGTTATTTGTTGTCTTTACTGTCCTCTGTTCTTGTATGGTTTATACTGATGCTTTGGTCGAGATGGTATTCCTGCAGGTGAAGGACTATGGATAGTCCGTTGTTGACCGAAACACGTCGTGCTCACGACGTTAAACTGAGTACTGCGTGGGAGTTGACCTATGGATTTTTTATTTGCTTTTTCTTTCTTTCTTTTCTTTGTCTTGTTTTGTTGTTCTTGTTGATCTATCTGTTGTTGTTGAGTTTGTTTTGCTCGGATCCGAAAGTTGTCAGCAGCGAGATGAAGCCGTGGTGCTCCAACTCTACAGCGCACATTCGTCGATTATCAGGGAAGTATCATCCTCTATAGTCATTTTGAGCTTTTAATGTTTTGAGCACTGGGGACAGTGCTCGAATTAAGTGTGGGGGATGTTTACTCAGTTTTGTGTGCGTTTCATATATTGTTTTGTATGCTTAATGTTGTGCCCGTATGCTTATTTTGATTGTTTAGACTTGAGTTTGTGTCTATGCGAATAAGTTAGGATTTTGATTTGTGCAACTGAACTCTGTGGTATTGGTCAAACTGATTTTGAATTTTCGAAACTTTTGGTGATATATGATTTGAGTATAATGTGAATTGACGAGACTGTGATTGATAGAAATTGAATAGGGAAATTGATGTGATTTGTCCGGCTAATGTTAGGGGTAGTGTTAACATTGTGGTTGCCTATATACTTGTTTCATTTTATTTAAAAAAAAAAGAAAAAAAAAATGTGTGAAAAAGAAGAAGAAAATGAGAAGAATGAAAGCTCCAGATCTTGTTGAGATTGTTGAAATGGAGGATGAGATTCATCCCTCTTCTCGTAATTTGAGAAATGGACATGGAAACCACGTTAGGAGACTCGAGTCATCGAGAGTGCACCTTCGAATATTATTCCAAAATCATTAAAACATTCTTTATGCTTTATAAAAGAAACTTGTTGCTAAAGGTGACCACATTAGTTAGTTCACCCCTAACGGAGAGTCGGGTCCGAGCGAGATTACCTTTTATTTATTGGAAGTCAATTGCCGTTCTTGATTTATTTCGCATTATCTTTGAATTGTAAACACCAAGTGTGGGGAAATTCAATAAGGTTTGATTGATTAGAATAAGGGTTAAGTTGCACGAGTTATCTTTCGACTCTTATTAGTATAGACTTTGCTTGAGGACAAGCAAATAGATAAGTGTGGTGGAGTTGTTTGGTATGATTTTGTGATGATTCTTGGTATTGTTTTACATGTCATTTTCTATGGTTTGTCCTATTTATGCCGTTGGTTTGATTAAGATTTATCGATTCGGACTTACTTGCTCGCTTCGGTGTTTTGTAGGAAAACGGCAGAAAATAGAATGAATTGGATCTGCCAAGTATCAGAAATATATTGAAGAGAATTTCGGACAGGAGTTCGAGGCGAAAACCGTGCGTAAATAGGAGTTCGAGACGAAGGAGAACGGGTCGAACGACCAAAGTCGCAAGACGGCACCCCGTCAGACGCCCACGCCCGCGCGCGCGCGCCGCCTGCACGCCCGCCAGCGTGCTCACTCCGAGCGCGTTCGCTAATTTCCTCCGGCGCTCAAGCCGAACTGGCGCCGCCTTCCCGCCTCGCCGCGTCGCCGCCGCGCCGCCGCTGCCGCTGCCTGCGCCGCCCGCCCGCGCCCGTCCGGCTGGCGCCTCCCGCGCCAGCGCGCCTCCCGCCCTGGCGTCCCTCGCCGCCTAGCGCCGCCGCCTCGCCCCAGCGCCCGCCCACGCCGCAACTCCGCACGCCCGTCCGACGCTGGGTATGCGGCGCCCACGCGCTCTCCCGCCCGCGCCACAACGCCTCGGCCAGCGGGCCTCGCACACCCGGGCTGGAGACTAGCGCGCCGCAGCGCTTCTCTCGCTAGCTCAGCGTTGCACCCGTGCGTTCGTGTATCACCGGCGCCACTTCACAAGGCGCCATGCCTTTTCACCTCAACCGCGTTCAACCCCGCCAGCGTTCATATTGAAGTCGAATGTTTTCGAGCGTGAGCTCATTATGAACCGCGCCACTCCTATTTTAATATATATATATGCGTTTAGGGTCGAGAAAAGGGTTCTTGGTTTCGAAGTTTTTCTTCACACCGCGGTGCTTCTCGCCCATTTTTCTCCTGTGAATTCATCGACAACAAGAGATCAAACCACATTATTGTTTTATATCCCTATTTCATCGATCAATACTTTAGTTTATAGTTTTATGTTGTTGAATTTATGTTCTTGGATCTATCGCTGATTTATGTTCTTGGATTTATCGCCTTTATTGGAATCAATTTCACAAGATATTGTTTGATGATTGTTATTGAATTCAACTCCATAGTGAATGATGGATTGTGTTCATGTTGCTTTAATCTATTATGCTTTCGCTTAATTTCATTCTTGTTTGGTTGGTTGATGATGATGATTTATGTGCAATTAGATTTAGATTAGGGAATGACAAACCCAATGAATGATATGATTGCTTATGCTTTTGTTTACCGCTTTCGATTTATCCACCTTTCAGAGTTCAACTAGGGATTGACAACCCTAGCTTAGATTTATCGCTTTATTAGTTTAGCTCGGGATTGACAACCCCGACTTAGATTGCTGCTTATTTTCTCGTATTTATATTCCAAGATGTTTCAAACCCATGTTTGCATTAGAATGTTTAGGTTTTAATCGCTTTCTGTGTGCGACACAAACAATAGCCCTGTTAAGTTTTCCTTGAGAGACGACTCGTGTTAACTTATCACGCTACGATTGCCTCGTACGATTGCGAGTGAATTTGAGTGTGTTTTTAGCTCGATCAGTGGACACCGACTTGAAGATGTCGGAGAAATTCAGATCGGGTCTAAGGCCAGAGATACGGATTTCTCTCGCCAGCCATGGAGACCTGACCTACACCGAGGCTCTTGCACGAGCCCTGGACATTGAGGCAGCAATGTCTGAAGACAAGTCAGCGTCAGCTCAGACGCATAACACAATGGACAAGGGAAAACGGAAGTGGGAAGCGAACCAAGGAAATAGTAACAGAGGAAGCTTTGGGGATGCAAGTCACAAGCGACCCTGGCAAGGAAACGCGACACAGCCAGGGCAAGGTTGGAAAAGGGCAGCTTTTGTCCCTCCGACAAGAGGCCCGCAAGAGCAGCTGAGGGCTCCTCTATGCCCTAAATGCCAGAGACCGCACAGAGGGATGTGCATGGCAGGCAATGTGAATTGCTTCAAGTGCGGAGTGAGAGGGCACTATGCCAACAATTGCCCAGGGGCACGCCCGGACACGATTGTGAGGGCGAATCAACCCGGCAATGCCCAGCCGCTTAGGGCTATACTGTTCCAGCCCCAACCTTCGCCACAATTCCAAATTTCACCTCAACAAAGAACTCCATCAAGAACCGTGGCAGAATAAAGAACAACCAAGGCGGCCACCACCGCAATAAGCGATGCCAGCGACCGAACCAAGCAACCAAAGCACCAGCGGCAAGCACCTCACCTACCGCCAAAGCTAGAGCGTATGCCTTACACCGAGGCGTAAGCGAATAGAATCGTGGAAACCTAGCGGTATGGGAGTTCTTCTCAACGCACTGTTATTATATTGTTCGATACGGGTGCTTCGTATTCCTTTATAGCCAAATCATGCGTAGAAATGTTGGGACTTAGGTCTGAAAAGGCAAGTCAGGATATGAGAATCTCTTCACCTATAGGAGGGATTATGACTGTTACGCATATCTGCTCGAACCTAGAGTTGACCTTAGGATCACTTAAGGTTCTGGCGAACAATCTGAACATAATACCCATGGGTGACGTAGATATAATCCTAAGAATGGACTGGTTAGCTAAGAACCTTTCCACGATTCTTTGCAAGGAAAGGAAAATTTCGTTTCACTTTCCTGGACAAGAAGCTACGCATTTTCATGGAATCAGCATGGGAAGGAGAACCCCGATTGTATCAGCACTGAAGGCGAGAAGGATGATGAACCAAAAAGGATGCCATGCGTTTCTCGTCTACCTGAACGGGGAAGATAAACCAGAAACAAGGATTGAGGACATAGAAGTTGTTCGAGAATTTTCGGACGTATTTCCCGAAGATCTACCAGGATTACCTCCTGATAGACAATTAGAGTTCAACATCGACTTGGAACCCGGATCGGCTCCAGTGTCGAAGGCGCCCTATAGGATGGCTCCAAAGGAATTGGAAGAACTGAAGATCCAAATCCAAGAATTGTTGGATCTAGGTTTCATTAGACCTAGTGTTTCACCTTGGAGAGCGCCTGTTTTGTTTGTCAAGAAAAAGGATGGTTCTTTGAGGATATGCATCGATTATCGAGAGCTAAACAAGATGACGCTCAAGAACAAATATCCTTTGCCAAGGATTGACGACCTGTTTGATCAATTACGAGGAGCAGGTGTATTCTCGAAAATTGATCTCAAGTCAGGTTACCACCAACTGAAAATACGGTCGGAAGATGTACCTAAGACTGCATTCCGAACCAGATATGGCCACTATGAGTTCATAGTTATGCCGTTCGGATTAACCAATGCACCAGCCGTATTTATGGACCTCATGAACATAGTATTTCATCCATACTTGGATAAATTCGTTTTGGTCTTCATAGATGATATCCTTGTCTATTCAAAGAATGAAGAGGATCATAAGGAACATCTAAGAACAGTATTGCAAACCTTGAGAGATGAAAGACTTTTCGCTAAGTTTAGCAAATGCGAGTTTTGGCTGAAGGAAGTAATGTTCCTTGGACACATCGTGTCTACAGAAGGCATTAAAGTGGATCCAGCCAAAGTAGAAGCAGTGCAAGGATGGAAATCGCCAAGAACTCAGAATGAGATCAGAAGTTTCCTAGGACTAGCTGGTTACTATCGGAGATTCATCGAGGGATTCTCCAAAATCGCAAGGCCAATAACCCAACTACTCCGAAAAGGAATCAAGTTCAACTGGACGGAAGAATGTGAGGCGAGTTTTCAAAAACTCAAGGAAAAGTTGACAAGTGCACCAGTGCTAGCAGTTCCAGAAGCGAACAAAGAGTATGTAGTTTATACAGACGCTTCTAAGACTGGACTGGGTTGTGTTTTGATGCAAGAAGGAAAGGTGATAGCATATGCATCCCGACAACTCAGACCCCATGAGTTGAACTACCCAACCCACGACTTGGAATTAGCCGCAATAGTTCATGCACTGAAAATTTGGAGACACCATCTCTATGGAGTGAGATGTGAGATCTTCACAGATCATAAGAGTTTGAAGTACTTCTTCGAGCAAAGAGATTTGAATATGAGGCAAAGAAGATGGCTCGAGCTAGTGAAGGATTACAACTGTGGTATTAACTATCACCCGGGTAAATCGAATGTAGTAGCTGACGCCTTAAGTCGTAAGAATCAAACCAAGCTAGGATGTCTCTTTTCACAAGAAGAAAAACTCGTCAAGGAGTTTGAATGTCACAGCCCGGTTTGGCTAGACCTTACCGGACCGCGACTCGGGTTCGGGTTAAGTGAATATGAACTGAATAAGGTTTTCAGCTCATTTCATCTATAAAGAAATATAGATGTTTCAAATAGAAACGAGAATCACGATGGAGCAAAATAGCAAATATATAAATATATATATAAGGTTTCAAGGGTTCAACCAACAGTAAGTTTTACATAGTAAACAAAAGATAACATAGTCTCAAGAGGTCGACAGCGGAAATACGTGTGAGACATGCATGTGAAGATGCATTCTCAAGGCGAACCAAAAATACATCATACGTCTTGACAAAATGTTCCGCTCAACTCCCGCTCTGTTCCATCACCTGCTCAACCTGCACATTTAAAAACAAATATGCAGGGCTAAGTACAAATAATGCACTCAGTGGACACATTGCCGAAAACATTTTACTTTACGAAATATTGTACTGCCTACTTCACAGTAAGACACAAGGGTTTTGTTTGAAAAGGCCTTGTGCTTACTAAATACATTTTCTTTACTTTCACAAAATCATCGCTCGGCCGAGCATTTTCACATCACAACGTATATTCCAAGTCGGCATATGGATTAACGCGCCGGGAGGGAGGCCTCCCTTCACCCGGACGCACGACTGACCGCGAACGGTTCAGAGGCTGAATCATCTGACCGTAACTCGGTTCAGAAGCTGAAGTGTACACAACCCTAAGCTAGGATTCCCCCTTCACCTCCAGCTTAGGATCCAATTGTAATACTTTTTCTGCTGTGCAACCCGAACGGACATATACAAAACATAAAACATTTTGGCGCATAATATCGTATTTTATCATTTGCGGAAAAACAAGAAAGTAATAACAAGAAACATTTTCCAAGAAGCTCGTAATTGGTTTTGGTAAGAAAGCCCACCTCGGGAACTTAAAGTTCCTACGTCACTAGTAATTAATTATCGCCTTCTTTCTCCTCCGAGCGTAACCCTTTTCAATGTGAGAAACGAGGTTTAGTACATCGCTATACCTTTCGATAGAGACAAACATCGCCTATAACGCCCTATGCATTAAATAAGGCTAACGTCGGACTTATATCGACGCTTCCTAATCAAAATGATGTCGATTATGAAATTATTCAACATATAAGAGATATTCCATCTCTTTAGATATAACGACGCTTTAATGTACTTACGTAACGTAAGTCACATTGTTACTAAACGCATTACGTCACATAGATCGCGTTTTATCGAATTTCGTGCGATTTGACCTTGGTCAACGCGTTTTGGTCAACCATTTTGACTTGGTCAACATTTAGTCAACAATTTTGACTAAAGTCAACATTTGACTTTTTAATTCCTTTTATGTAATTCTATTATTTTATGTGCAATTTTGTTCTAAAATTCCATAAAATCATAATATGTTTAAAACATCATTTTTGATCATATTATGTAATTATATCTCATAAAATAATTTTATAATATTAATACTTATAACCTATAGTTTTTGAAAACCCTAATTAAACTAAGCAAATAATTTCCAAAAATTCCAATAAAATCACATAACACATACTCATCTATAAGCATCCTTACTATAACATAATTTTTATTTATTGTGAACTATTGAATTTAATTTTCCTAAGTCACTTTTGAAAATTTGGACTTAGGTCCAATAAATTTTTAACAAATCCAATAAATTCATACAACACTATTTTATGAATCTACACTATCAATATGCTATGATAACACTCAAATATGGATTATATCTCATCATAATATCATGTTCTATAATTTTCGAAATTCATAGACTTATGTACTAAAGTTTTCCAAAAATTCTACATAAAATCATATAAGCATAATTAATACCCTAGATCATGATTCCATTCTTAAATCCCCGATTAAAATCATAATAATCAACATATCATACCTTCAAATTTTCGGTCCATATATAGAATTTGATATCATGCTTGATTTTGTGATATAATTATACTACATGCTTAATAACATCATATAAATACAATATCTTAACATATTAGCCTTAGTCACATAATTTTCGAAATTTACATGAACAACATAAGCTTATAACATAAATTCTAACCTTTTATCGGATTTGATCGACGTTATTAACGATTTTCTCTATGATCAAGAGTACTTCAAGAACACTATTTATCATTTCCTCTCTATTTTTCTCTTATTTCCCACTTATTTTTCGGTTATGAGGTTATGGGAGGGGTAACCTCCTATTTATAGGATTTATAAAGTGGGTTTAATCATTATTTCATAAAATATCTTATCTTATCAAATCTTATCATATCTTATCTTATCTTATCAAATCTGATCATATCTTATCTTATCTTATCAAATCTTATCATATCTTTTTAATTATGGCACCTTATTAATTAAAGCTTGATATTTTCATTATATTCACACTAAAAGGTCAAATATTTCGGCCCCCTCTATAAATATATACTAAATATTTTATTTTCCTCCAATTAATAACTATATGATATAATAATAATCTTAGATGATAAAATAAATCATAGGAAAATTAATTAAGGTCATTTCTATGTACTAATGTAAAGTTATCGGCAAATAATTTGAAATTACGGATAAATTATCAAACTATTATCCTTTTCATAACCAATATTATTTTTATGATTAATTACATAAATATAATGATATTATATCATAAAATAAATTTTTGGAACATTTCTAAGCTATTTCCCCAAATTTTCGAACATTAGGGTTTCTTAGGATTTTATTTTTATAAAATCCTATTCTTTACCTTAATTTATTAATTTCGAAATTTTCATAATTTCTAGGAGATAAAATTGATCTAGAATCATGATATTTATCAATTATATAATTAAATAAATTATTTAGTACAATTATCACAATAAATGGTAATTTTCGAAAACTACATAAAATAACACAAGATTTTCGAAAATTATAGATGCTAAAGTACAAAATATTATCTCCTATGATATTTATCACATTTCTACACATTTCTAAGAGATAAACATTATCTCTAAGTCCATCATGATCTTATCTTATCTTTTAATAAAATATCTTTACAAGCTTATCTTATCTCTAATGTCATTTTCAACCATATCACTTACACCTCATGCTTGGGTGTTAAAGATAATTATCTTATCATATAATATAAGAAAAACATGACAACTCATCACATAAAATCAAGTGATCACATAATAAATCACAAATTAATTCCTTATACTTTAAATTTTTGAAAATCACTATTAAATAAGGAAAAAATATTTCTTTTTCTTCCTTAGTGCAAATAATATCCTAAATATACTTAAAAACATATTTTAAAAATTTATTTCGTTCAAAATTTCAAGAGAAATTTTTATTTATTCAAAATCGACAATTACCGACGTTCACTTTCATACTCGTTTCTATCGTACTGTTCCTTCTTTATTTTTGAAATTTTTTAAGCCCAGAAATTCGGGGTATTACATTGAAAGAATGAGGATTAAATTGATTGAACAACCAGAGACGATCATGAGTTGTATCGCTACACTCACGCTGACGTCTGATTTAAGAAAAACGATTGTCGAGAGACGAAGGATGGAGGAAAAGTTAGAAAAGATCAGAGAAAGGGTAAGGTCTGGAGGATTTAAGAACTTCCAGGAGGCGTCGGACAACGCCTTATTGTTTGAAGGAAGGATATGCGTTCCAGACAACGTAGAGCTCCAAAATGAAATAATGAGTGAGGCACATGATACACCCTACACCGCCCACCCAGGCAGTACTAAGATGTACCAAGACCTGAAAGAAAAGTTTTGGTGGGAAGGCATGAAACGAGACATAGCTTCTTTCGTAGAACGCTGTCTTATTTGCCAGCAAGTGAAAGCGTTACATCAACGACCCTACGGAAAGTTACAGCCGTTAGAAATACCCGAGTGGAAATGGGATGAGATAACGATGGACTTCGTTACGAACTTACCCAAAACAAAAAGAGGGAACACCGCCATATGGGTAGTTGTTGATAGACTCACAAAGAGTGCTCACTTTCTACCAATTCAAAGTACTTATGGATCTGACAAGTTAGCCCAGCTGAACGTTAAGGAAATTATACGATTACATGGAGTGCCAAAATCTATTACCTCAGATAGAGACTCCAAGCTCACATCCAGATTCTGGGTTAGCTTACAAAAAGAATTGGGTACGAAATTGAATTTCAGTACGGCATTTCACCCACAGACTGATGGGCAAGTCGAAAGAACGATCCAGACACTAGAGGATATGTTGAGAACAATAGAGTTGGATCGAGGTGCAAAATGGGAAGATATTTTACCCTTATTGAGTTTGCCTACAACAATAGCTATCAAGCGACGATCAGTATGGCCCCATACGAAGCCTTGTATGGCAAGAAATGTAGATCACCGCTTTATTGGGATGAAGTAGGTGAGAGGAAAATCATAGGGCCAGAAGAAGTGAACGAGATGATTGAGATCGTCCGACAAATTAGGCTAAGAATAAAAGAAGCTCAGATAGGTAAGTCTTTACCGATACGGCGTAGATCTGAGTTGCAGTTTGAAGATGGAGATAAAGTGTTTCTTAAGGTCTCTCCATCGAAAGGGATCGTCAGGTTTGGACTGAAAGGAAAGCTAAGACCCCGTTTTATAGGACCATATGAGATCCTAGAGAGGATAGGTCCAGTAGCTTATAGGTTGGCTCTTCCGCCAAATTTGGGGAATGTTCACAATGTTTTTCACGTGTCACAACTAAGAAAATACGTACACGATCCAAAGCACGTGATCCATCAAGACGACGTGATCCTCAAGCCAGACATGAGCTATGAAGAAGAACCCGCAGCAATACTCGACCACAAAGTTCAACAACTACGGAACAAGTCGATTCCGCTAGTCAAAGTGCTGTGGAGACACCACGGACAAGAAGAAGCCACGTGGGAACTTGAAGAAGCGATGAAAGAACGATACCCCGAATTATTTTTCTAGAGGTATGCAAATTTCGGGACGAAATTTCTTTTAAGGGGGGTGGAATGTAATATTTCGAAGAAACGAACGCCTATTTACGATATTCTAAACCCGTGAATTAGGGTTTTAGCGTATATTATTTTTGAAAGACATCGAATATTGATTTCGATTCAGCAACGTAGTAACGAATTCCTTTTTATATTCACTAAGAATTGTGAATTAAGGAATAGAATATTATGAAGAAGTTCGACAGTATAATTTTAACGTCGATTACGTATCTAACGTCAGAATTTTATGAAATTTTCTAAGCAGCGAAGCTTGGAATTAATTCCCATATTAATTCCTATATTAATGGAATATTATTTATGAAGTAAGTACGAACTTACTACGACCATTTTGAGATGAGTCGATTATTAACGCTTTGAGACGTTAACGCCAACGCCTGAGACGTTTTGAAAATGGGTTTAATGATCCGGAAATTATTATATTTAATTTCCTATGATTATTTATATAATTAAAGTATTATTAAGCATTAAAAACAATAATAAAGCATAGAGAACTCGATAATTACAATATGTAACTTTCGAAACCCTAGTTTCACAAATTAGGGTTTTCTCACATGAAATGATACCATTAAATTATCCTATGCTATTATTTATTATCTAAACTATATGTTATGACATATATACATATATAAGGTACGAAAATGACTATTGGAATAATAAGTGGCGTGAATCATATTTTTAGGCATTATTAACGCCATTTTCGTATATATTGCTATGTGATGTTTTAATTATTTAAATGACATGTATTATATATCTATGATTTATATCTTGATTAATACATAGTATTATTGTACAAAAGAAATAAAATCCCACCCTTAGAACCAATATATACGTCGGTTTCCCCTCTTGTACAAAGCATGATTTATTCTTTTTCCTTGCCCAATACATGGAGAGCCTTTTTGCACTAGCTAATGATCACCACTCCACTACACATTTGGCTGCCATCATTTTAAAATATTGTGTGTGTGTGCCGTATAATGGGAGAGACAAATAGGGGAGGGACTCTTCCCCTTCACCCCACTTTATTCATTATCTCCATTTCAAACACAATACACTCTCATTTCTCTCCATTTCCTCTCCCACCTTCAGCCATAGCCGACGCCTCCCCTCTCCATTCTAAAATATTTTTCTTCTCCATTCCTTCTTCTCCACTCACAAACCTTGATACCCTAGTATTGTTCTTTAAATACATTCCATTTCAAAGGTAAATGATAGACCATGGTTCGATTTTTCTCTTCATTTGTTACAAAAAAAGTCGAGCTTGTTCAATGTGTATGTATATGTTTTTGAATGTCCTTGTGTATGAGATATGGTTCATATTTGTGTTCTTGATGATTTTGTTTATATAAAAATAGGATATGTATATTAGGATGAACATATGTTATTGCATGTGAAATGTATGAATAGATCTAGCCAAAATATATAATGTTTGAACCTTAGCTCTTGTTAGAAAATTATTTTCGAAAATGATATAAAAAGAATTTGTGAGGACCGATTGTGTTTAAAATATTTTTGAGGATGAAATATTGATCTATGATATGTTTAGAGTCCATAATTTATTTAGAATTTTTGAAAAAAAAATCCTATGCCTATTTTTGAAGAATGCCGTGAGCTTATCAACATGTACCTCGGTGTATGACTTTTATTTTAAACATGCAATGACATATTAATGCTCTAGGACCTTGATTATATGTTCTATGAATTTATTAGAATTTTTGAAGACCAAATGCATCATTTTATAAAAAGGACCGAATGCTATACAATTCATATCTTGGTGTATGATTTTTATTTTGAACATGAAATGGTATATTAATGCTTTAGTACATTGATTATGTGTTACATGATTTTGTTAGAATTTTTGGAAATCAAATACCATTTTTAAATCAAAAAAACCGAAGAGCTCATGCTCAAGAGGGTGATGATTCAATTGGTTTTTGATGAATATTATGATATTATATTGTTATATTATAGTGTATAAGCATAGTGTATAATTGTTAGAATTTTTGGAAACCAAATACACCCTTGAATCAAAAAAGCCGAGAGCATATAAGCTCCATATGGTGATGATTCAAATGTTTTTGTAGATGTTATGATGTTATATTGTTATACTATAATGTTTGAGCATGATATAATTTTATTGGAATTTTTAGGAATTGTTTGGTATTTATTTCATAAATACCGTGAGCTTTATGAATAAATTCCTTGATGAATAAATTTTTATGATGGACTATAGGTTATAAATGTGTTATGTATTAATGTTGGAACCTTGTACTAATTGTGTAAAATTTTTGGGAATTATTGGACATTATTTTCAAAAATGCCGTGACCTTATAAGGTTAATAAGGTGACGATCGAATGTTATATGGATGATATTAATACATACTAATGACCATAGTGTATAATAATACACTATATGAATTTAGAAAAAAATTTGGAAAACATTTGGTAATTTTTCATAATTACCGTGAACAATTATTGAAATTATAAGGATTTTAAATCCTTTTTAATTAAGTTTAATAATATATTATATGCCTAAATATTATTTTAGACATATTTGGATTTTATAAAAATTTATAAACATAGATTGCTATATTTGCAACGAAATGTTATGTTTAATAACGTTATAAACAAAATACATGGTTTAATGATTAAAAAGATTAATATTTGAGAAAATATTAATAAAGTTCATCGATTTACGTGACAAATCGAGAATTTAGTTTTTACGAAAAGAAATCGATTGAAAATCGATTTAATATATGAATTAGTAAGAAATTACTATTGAAAAGTCAAAATTGTTGAATTTGTTGACTTTGTTGACTTCTAAAGTCAACATACAATATACGTTCGAAAAATACGCTAATACGCGTAAGACGTACTGATTGAGTCAAGAAACCTCATTAGTAAGAAAAGGGTTCGTAATTGAAATCCTTATATCGAGAAACGTACTTATATACGTTGAACGTTTAGACCGGAAGGGTTAAAACGATATAGTTGAACGTGTCTCGAAGAACGAGAACAGTTCAATTGAAATACGTAATTGAAAAGCGTATTGAATTCGTTAAGGAATTCAGTTTATATCGATATAGAATATCGAAGTTTATTCTAGACTTTGAAAGCCTCGAGAAACGTGAACGACGTACTAAAATATCGCTTTTACGTAAAGGTGTGGACGCGAACGTGACGATCGGACGTTGACGAGAAATCGGACTAAGAACTCAAGTTAAGACGAACCATAGTCCAGGTGGGGCTTCTTTTCCAAATAAAATATGAGCTTTCTTATTTAAATTATTTCCAAATGAATTTATTTACGATGCTTATTTTCAACTGTGATAAAATGTTTACAAGATTACCCGCCAAAATGTTTCGCATTTTGTGTATGGATCCTATCAGGAATGAATGATATGAAATGTTATGAGATGATATGAAATGATGTGAATGTTGTTGTTGGGTCGCCCCAACCGAAAGTTATGAATCGATATCGGATCCTATTGGGAAGACAATGCCCGGCTAGATTAACGTGTACACCTGTGTGATTGTGTCTTTGTAAGGATAATTCACGGCCGGTCACGCGTCAGGAGGCGTCCTTCACGACATCGAGAGAGGCCTCCTTCACGACGCTCAACTATGTTGTTATGATGAAATGAGGATATGGGATACGGATCATACACACCAAGAAAAATGCTCGGCCGAGCGACTATTACGAACTGATGAAAATGTTTTAGTAAGCACAAGGCATTTTCAACTAAAACCCTTGTGTCTTACCATGATATTGGCAGTGTAATTCAAATTATGATAAAATGTTTTCGGCATGAGTCCACTGAGTGCATTTCTCGTACTCGGCCCTGCATGTTTGTTTTTAAATGTGCAGGTTGAGCTCTGATGATGATGATGGAGGAGTGTTGAGGAGTCCAGTGTCCTTGATATTTTGTTAAGAATTTGGTTAACATTGAATACATATCGTCATATATGTATTCACACACTTTCCGCTGCAACTCTGAAGTTATTTATGTTATGTATGATGAATAGATGATATGAACTGTTGAAGTCCTTCAGGTCATTAATATCCTTTTGGATCTGTTGGAGGATAATGTGACATACACTATTGAGGTCCGTCAAATCATTGTTAATCTTTGGGTCTGAGGGTCTAACCCACCTGATTTGATATGTTAGCATCGTATGTTATGTTCAAAGCATGTTAGTTTACATTTGATATGCATCTTTATAATAGCCTTTGTGAACCCTAAATACTATTCCTAGTATTAGTCCGCTCCAGTCCGGGTTATCCGGAGTGGGGTCGTGACAGAGTGGTATCAGAGCGTTTTGCTCTTTGAAACCCCAATTCTTTCCAAAAACTAAGTCTAGATTGAGTCACTGGACTTCTAGAAATCTGCGGACTATTCTCAACACTCCATCACATCAAGCTCAACCCGGAAAAAGGTAACTGAAATTCTTTCTCAAACTCATGAGGATTTTTGAATGATGATCAAGTTTGGAATGATTTTTGAAAGAAAGGTTATGATGTTTTGATGATGGAAATGAAAGTATGAGCAAGAAAATTTTTCAAAAACTTTGATTTTGAAATCAAACGAGGAGTTATGCAAGTGATCAAGTTTTGAGATGAAAGTACATGTTTGAACTGAGTTGATTGATCAATGTTGAAAGGATGATTTCAAATTGATATACATGTATGAATTGTTTACGTCGTTGTTTTGGAACTTTATTCCCAAATTTCAAAGATTTATGATGAACGATATGTTATCACAAGAAGAACATAGACTCTAAGGAGCATGATCACGTATCGTGAAAGAACATAGAAGTATGAACTTTCTTTCCCTTACAAGAACGCCTTCGACTTTGGAAATAAACGACATCGGCATTTCATCACGACCTCGGCATGGGTATAGAGGTGCCAACAACGAGCTGCGGCAAATTGCCGAACTACCGTAGGCGAGCTGAAGCAAGCAACCGCCATGACAAACCAAGCAAGCTTAAACGACCGACGGCGAAGCGAATGAATACAAGTCAAGTAAGCTGGAAGACGATCTTGCAAAGTACGAGCTGGAATGCGAGCTGAACGCGAGCTGAAGAGAAAATACCGAAGTGAGGACTAGAGTGAAAACCGAAGCCGACCTGAAGTGAGGAGGATGCCGAAGTGTGACCTCGGCGCCGTCCCCATCAACCTCGGGCGCTTAACGCCTTCGACTTGAGTCGACAATTGTGACCGACTTGGCGACTACCTTGACGTCGGCATTATCATCGCCGACCTCAACATTATTGATGACCTCGGTCTTGGCATTAGCTTCGACCTCGACCTCGGTATTATTTAAGACTTCGGCTTCGGCATTAAAAATTTCTAAACCTTCGCCCGAACTCCACTTCGATCTCGGCAATGAAAGTGACTTCGGCAGTAACCTCGGCGTTATCCCTATCGACTTCATCACTCTTGACCTTGGCATCCATGACCTCGACGCCTGTGACGCCTTCAGTTGTGCTTGAAGTTTTCTTGACCTCGGCATTTTTTAACATTCGTTGTCTTTGACCCCGGAGTCGACATATTGACTTCGGCAACGACAACCCCGGCCTCGGCGTCAACAAAAAACTGCTTTGCACAGTGTTTTTGTTTTAGCTCGTTCTCTTTCGTTAGGACTCCGATTTATGCGTGGTTTTCACCTGCGTACTCCTAACGTCCCGAACTTCATTTGTTCTGAAGAACAGAATTCCTAATTCTGTATCCAGAATACGCTAGAGTCTGTTGAACGTTTGTTCAAGTTTTTGTTTAGAACAAGGATCTCGTAGCATAGCCTATACCTTAGAACGCTATTAGATAATACGTTTTCGAGTAAGAGTAAGAGGAGATAAGTTATAATGTGTGCGGTACCTTATGACGTTACCTACCTTATAGATTGTTTAGTTTAACCTAGTTGCTTATCGATGTTCTTAAGTTATCCTTATCCGCATATCGGATGACGTTAGTTCGACTTATGTTAGTTTTGATCGTGATGTATGGAGGAGATGCGATACATAGCTGGAGGAGGCTAGGACCACACCCTACCCCAGGAAGTGATGCGCACTTTGTCGTGAGAGTTGGATGTCTTTGCGGCGAGGACCCAGGCGATTCGATGTATTACCTTCGGCTTTGGAGAATGCCCGATCCTACTGGCAAGAACCGATTACGACGGCATCAGACGTCTCATAGCCATACTTCCCTGTACTTGGGAGGACTACGCTCGGGAGATATCAGGGGATTACATATACCGGGCGGTTGGCAGTTATGAACTGGTTGGAGATCTGCCCAGGTTCGTGAGTCATCTGACTTACGTGTACAACATCTACGGAGCCGCACCGAGGGGACCCTATCTCCCTCCACGAGAGTATACCTGACGGGATGAATCGTCGGAGTGGTTGTATACTGAGGTCCCAAGATAGATTGACCCAGTAGTGCCACCATATCTGTTTGACGAGGGTAGACACCGCTCGCTTGATAGAGCCACGCCGAGCATTAGGAGAGCCTGCTTTTCCTCATTCGCTTTTGGGCATCCCGCACGCCCACCACTACCACCTCTACCACCGATGATAACTCCACCACCTCCAGTGGAGCCATTCCGCTAGACAGCGCGGATGAGCGTATCGGATGCTTTCGATGGCTATAGTCCGATTCGCCATGACTACGACCTATATGGCGACGATGACTTCGGCCCCATGCACGACATACCGATGGTAGGAGATGACGGCGCAGGATCATCTAGAGTACGTGCTCACGAAGATGATTCCGATGAAGAGAAAGATCCTGAAGATAAAGAAGACCCCGAGGAGGATGAAGAGTAGGAAGAGCCATTGAGGGCATTAGACGAAGACTTAAGTAGATTTTGATATGATTAGCATGTATGCTTGTTTCTTTCGATATGTATGGGAACTGGTAGAAAGAAAAACTTGGTGTTTTGAAAGGCCATGTGAGCCGGGATGTATGTTTTGTATTAAGTGACCGTTGGTTTTTGAACACCCTGCCTACGGCAAAGTTTTTGGATATATATATATATATTTATGACCCGAGTAGGGCTTTTGCAGCAAAATTTTGTATAAAAAGGAAGAAATGTTTTATTTAAAATTGTTTTGCAATAAGGCTATGATGATACTATGTATGTTAAGTTATGAAAGTAATGAGTGATTGATGATTATATGCCTTATATATCAGAATGCCTCCTAGAAGAAACCCGGAACAAGGAGCTAGAGGCAGAGGACGAGGAAGACCAAGGGGAAGAGGTAGAATCCCTGAACAAGAGGTTGAGGATATACCACAACCACCACCACCTCCACCTGAGCGCAGGATAGAGGAACTATTTCTAAGACAAAACCCTCCTATCTTCAATGGAAAAGGGAGTCCAGAGGAAGCTGAATAATGGATGAGAACCATTGAACGAATTTTCAACTTTCTAAGATGCACAGCGCAAGAGCGACTGTCATGTGTAACTTTCCAACTGAATGGACCTGCTGATTTCTGGTGGGAGGCCAGAAAGAAAACCTTCACAACGGAACAACTAGAAGAGTTCTCGTGGGAGGACTTTAAGAAGGAGGTGTATGATAAGTACATACCCAAGAGTTATAGGAAGAAGAAGGAACACGAATTCTTCGTGTTACAGCAAGAAAAGATGTCCGTGACTGATTACGATCGCACTTTTTGCGACATGTCAAGGTATGCACCGGAACAAGTGGACACCGACTTGAAGATGTCGGAGAAATTCAGATCGGGTCTAAGGCCAGAGATACGGATGTCTCTCGCCAGCCATGGAGACCTGACCTACACCGAGGCTCTTGCACGAGCCCTGGACATTGAGGCAAAGAATGCACGAAGACAAGCGTCGCCACCGACGATAACACAATGGACAAGGAAAACGGAGTGGGAAGCGAACCAAGGAAATAGTAATGAGATAAGCTTTGGGGATGCGGTCACAAGCAACCCCGGCAAGGAAATGCGACACGCCGAGCAAGGTTGAAAAGGGCGCTTTGTCCTCCGACAAGAGGCCCGCAAGAGCAGCTGAGGGCTCCTCTATGCCCTAAATGCCAGAGACCGCACAGAGGGATGTGCATGGCAGGCAATGTGAATTGCTTCAAGTGCGGAGTGAGAGGGCACTATGCCAACAATTGCCCAGGGGCACGCCCGGACACGATTGTGAGGGCGAATCAACCCGGCAATGCCCAGCCGCTTAGGGCTATACAGTTCCAGCCCCAACCTCCGCCACAATTCCATTTCACCTCAGCAAAGAACTCCATCAAGAACTGTGGCAAAGAATAAAGAATAAAGAACAACCAAGGCGGCCACCACTACGACAAGCCAAAGACCACAAATTTCAGCAAAGACCACGAACCGGCAAGGGCAAGCACCGTCGTCTCGATCGGCAAGGCTAGAGCGTATGCCTTACACCGAGGCGAATCTAGCAGTAATCGTGGAAACCGGCGGTATGGGAGTTCTTCTCAACGTACCTGTTATTATATTGTTCCATACGGGTGCTTCGCATTCCTTTATAGCCAAATCATGCGTGAAATGTTGGGACTTAGGTGCGAAAAGGCAAGTCGATATGAGAATCTCTTCACCTATAGGAGGGATTACGATCGTTACGCATATCCGCCGAACCCAGAGTTGACCTTAGGATCACTTAAGGTTACGCGAACAATCAACATAATACCCATGGGTGGCGTAGATATAATCCTAGGAACGGGTGGTTAGCTAAGAACCATTCCACGATTCTTTGCAAGGAAAGGAAAATTTCGTTTCACTTTCCTCGACAAGAAGCTACGATTTTCATGGAATCGACATGGGAAGGAGAACCCGATCAGATCAAGACCAAGGCGAGAAGGATGATGAACCAAAAGGATGCCATGCGCTTTCGTCCACCGAACGGGAAGATAAACCAAACAAGGATTGAGGACATAGAAGTTGTTCGAGAATTTTGGACGTATTTTTCAAGATCTACCAGATTACCTCCGATAGACAATTAGAGTTCACCATCGACTGGAACCCGGATCGGCTCCGATGTCGGGCGCCTATAGGATGGCTCCAAAGGAATTGTCACGACCCCACTCCGGACCAACCCGGACCGGAGGCGACTAATACTAGGAGTAGTATTTTAGGGTTACATGGGTAAAATAGAGATGCATAAAATAAACTTACATGCTTGAGCAGTAATACGAGGTGATGTCATAATGTTTTGAAAAGGTTTAGCCATCGGACCCCAAAACTTGGCCTCGATCCGATGGACCTTGATAGTTTGTAAACATAAGGCATAAATAAAGGAGTTCGAGTATAGCAATGAAAGTGTGTGAATACATATATGACGATATGCATTCAAGGTATAACCCACAAATTCAAGTAAATCGATCAGGACACCTGGACTCTCAACACATTCCCATCATCACCATCAAGCTCAACACGCACATTTAAAACAAACATGCGGGGCTAAGTACAAGAAATTGCACTCGGTGGACTTATGCGAAAACATTTTATAATATTTGGATTACGCGTTAATATCGAGTAAGTCGCAAGGGTTTTAGTTAAAGGCCTCAGGCTTACTAAAATCATTTCGATTCAGTAAAAGTAGCTTGGCAAGCATTTTCGTGTGTATGGTCCGTATCTCATAGTCACAATACATAATAATAATAAATAATAAACGCGTCGAGAGGACGCCCCATCTACGACGCCGTGACCGACCGTAATCCGTGCAGACAAAGATCACTCTCTGCAAGCATATGTTAACACAACAGATAGTTCCAACCTTCACGTCAATCCTAGCTGTGCATTTATCATCCCCGCACGGGACCCGACATTAAAAAGGTTGGGCTACCACAACAAATGATATAATAGTTCCAACTATCTCCACAAATTTCTACCCGGCATACGAGATAGGATCCATACACAAAACGAAATATTTTGGCGGTAATGCAAGAAAGCAGTTGTAGGATAAGTGTCAGAATAAACTCATTTGAAATAACAAGAAAGTCACGCTTTAGTGGGTTAAGAAAAGGCCCACATTTTAAAGATAAAAGCCCACTTTGGACTATGGTTCGTTGTAAAAGTCCCAGTTCGCTCGCTCACAAAATCCCGTCACGCGTTTGCGTCCCACACCTTTACTGGCGAGGCTTTAGTACGTCGCTCAAGTCTCTCGAGACTTCCAAAAGCTAAGACAAACTTCGATATTTCATATCGATGTAGACCGAATTCCTTAGTGAATTGATACGCCTCTAACACGTATCTGATTCAATTGTTCTCGTTCCTCGAGATACATTCAACGTATAAGTACGTTTTTCGATATATGGATTTCATTTGTGAAATCTTTTCTTACTAATGAGGTATCATACTCAATTAGTATATCTTACGCGTACTGACGTATTTATAATCGTAAAATCGTACGTTTGACTTGAAAAGTCAACGAAGTCAACACTGGTCAACAAAGTCAATGATTTTGACTTTTAAATAGTAAGCTCTTACTATTTTGTTTTATAAATCGAATTTGATCGATTTGAAAACGTAAAGTCCTATTTTTCGATTTATCACGTAAATCGAGGACTTATAAATAATTTCGCATTAAATAAACCTTTTTATAAATAAAATGCGTATTTTGGTTTTTAAAACGTTATAAAATGAACGTTCGTCTCAAACATAGCAATCTATGTTTATAAAATTTTGTAAAATTTAAATCTGTCCAGAATATTAATTTAGCAAATATTTTATAAATAAAATGATTTAAAAAGGATTTAAAAAGCCTTATTAATTATCGAAAACTCGATAATTAATTTAAAAATGTCAAATGACTTTTGAAAAATTTTCTAAATTAATATAGTGCATTATTATACACTATGGTCCAGAATATGAATTTATAAAATTCATATGATATTGTTTGCTATTTATTAGTATATATACATATATATATTTACGGTAATTCCATATAATATGGAATAATTATCCAAAATTCCCAAAATTGATATATACCTAGTATAATATCCCAACATCAATATACATCACCAATATATCCTATAGTTCACCATAACCATTCATTTAATAATATATAGCAATTATTCACGGTAATAACTTGATAATTACCGAAAAATTAGCAAACAATTTCTAAAAATTCTAAATAAATTCCAACATCATTAAACATTATATTATAACATTGTAACATCATAACATCAACCAAAACATTTGAATCTTCACCATATGGAGCTCAATAGCTCGGCTTCTTCGATTCAATATGTTATTTGATTTTCAAAAATTCCAACAATTATATACTATGTTTATACACTATAGTATAGTAATATAACATCATAATATTTATCAAAACTAATTAAATCATCACCTTCAAGAGCATATCACTCACGGTTTATTTGATTTAATTTAGTATTTGATTTCCAAAAATTCTAATAATTTTACACAATGCATAAACAATATACTAAAGCATTAAAACACCATTGCATGATCAAAAATAAAATCATACACCAACCTATAAAATTATAATGCTCTCGGCCCTTTTAAAAAAAAATAGCAATTGATTTTCAAAAATTCTAATTAAATCATAGAACATATAATCAAGGTCCTAAAGCATTAACATGTCATAACAAGCTTGAAATAAAAATTATACATTAAGGTTCATACATGTGTAGCTCACGGTATTGACAAGATTTAAGCTAGGGTTTTCCAAAAATTGTTAAATCAATACCATAGTCTTAAATCATAACATAGATCAATTATTCATCATAATAATACTTAAAACATGCTCGGTCATCTTGGTACATTTTATAAAATTTTCGAAAATTAATATGAACATGTACTATGGTTCGAAAATCATATATTGTCAAGATGCATTCATTCATTTCATATACCATATCCTATGTTCATCTAATCATATATTCTCATGTTTTTGAAAATAAAACCATCAAGAACATACATATAAACAAAGGCTCATGCTCAAGAACATTTAACACATACATAGATACATATATAAAATTTTCGAAACACACATACACATCAAAACAGTTTTCGATTTTTCTTGAATAAATGGAGAGGGAAATCGGTGCTAATGTCCATGTATTACCTTAGGAATGGTGTTGAATCACAAGGATAATGCTAGGTATCAACTTTGTGAAGAAAATGGAGAGGAGAATGGAAGAGAAAATTTTAAAATGAGAGAGGGTGCTCTCGGTTCTTAGGAGCAGAATTTTGGGAGAGAAATTGTGTTTTGAGTGTTCAAGTGTGTTGAGTGTGTATAGGTAGGAGTGAGGTGAATGGGAAGAGTCCCTCCTATACCTATCTCTCTCTCTCTCGATTTTGGCCAAGAATTGGCACAAAATCTGCAGCCCTTGATGAGCATTAGTGTGATGATTAGGCTAGATAAAAGGTAAGCCGTGCGTTGGGTAGAAAAAAGGTGGAGTGCATGCTTGTTCAGGGTGATGATCGCGATGGGGTAGGTTTGGGGCTGATTTTATTTTTGTTTTTACACCTAATATATTGTATTAATCATATAATGGGTTATAGATATATAATACATGTCATAAAAATAATTAAATCAACACATACACAATATTTCGAAAATACCGAATATAAAATGGGAAAATAGGAAATAAAATGTAAATCACACCTATTATTGATACTCATGTACATTTCGATCAAACATACACATATATATCATAATATATGATTTAGATATTAAATAATAGCATAGGATAAAATTATTACACATTTTATGCAATAAAAACCCTAATTTCGAAAATAGGGTTTCAAATTTTATAAAAACTGAAACCCTCGATTTCTATGGTTAAAAATCTGATTTAATGCTTAATATTATTCATATATATCATATTATAAAGTTTAGATATCATAGGATAATTTAATGGTATCATTTCATGTGATAAAACCCTAATTTACAAGTTTAGGGTTTTCGAAATTAAATTTCGAAAATATCGAGTTTAATAACTCAAATATTGATTTTAATGTTTATTAATACTGTAATTATATAAAATAATAATAGGAAATTAATTATTATAATTTCCGAGCATTAAACTCATTTTTCAAAACGCCTCAGACGCCGACGCTCAAACGCCTCAAACGCTCAAAACGACTCATCTCAAAATGGTCGCAGAAGTTCATACTTACTAAATAAATATATTCCATTTAATAAAGGAATTAAGATGGAAATTAATTCCAAGCTTCACCGCTCGTAAAATTTCATGAAAAGTCGACGTTCGATCGCGCTCGACGTTAAAAATTATCGACTAATCATTTCGTAATATTTCAATCCTTAAATTCACAATCCTTAGTGAATTATGAAAAGAATTCGTTATAACGATATCGTATCGAAATCACAATATTCGATGTCGTAAAAGATAATATACGGTAAAACCCTAATTACGGGTTTAGAAACCGTAATCGATATTCGCTTCTTTGGAATATTACATTCCACCCCTTACAAAATTTTGTCACGCCCAATTCCCGAGGAAGGCACGGATGCCGGGTGTGATTAGGGGTGAGGGGTTAAGAAGCGGGGAAGAAGGGGATACATATAACATACATGATAAGAAGATGTGACCATGAAATCGGGCAAGATCTCCTCTATAACTAGGACATATCCCGAAGGGAGGGTGCACAAACAATCCACCAACATAATAATATCGATATCATAACTTGTAAAACATGATCTTGGTTTATTATAAGTAATGCAAGAAGGCAAAATAGCATTACATCCCGTCAACTAGACCGGTCAACCACATAGCATGCTCAGATCGAGACTCACGTGAGAATAACATAACAAATCTTGTTCCCAATCGAAAGCAAATAAGGGACAAGAATACATAGTTATCATAGTGCGATATAACACAACATCGCGGAAGCATAGCATGAAGAACCCGCAGCTCCACCCCGCCGCCGTGGCGAGTCGGCCTCCTCCATCTGTGAAAAGATTTGAAAAAGAGTTTGGGGTGAGTACTAGCGCACTCAGCTGGGGTTTTATCATAAATCAAAAGAATCATGAGGCCGTGTTTAGAGCACTTACCTTAGAAGGTTTTAAAACGTAAATCCACTTCTAAGTAAGCAAAATAGATTTTTCATTTTCGATACCTGATCCGTTATTACTGTTACTCCCATCATAGAACCATGAACCACGGCTCGGAACGTATCCCTTGACCCATCACATGACATTCATTCGGCCCGGAACATATCCAGTCGGCCCACGCCCGGAACGTATCCAGCCGGCTAACTCGGTGTGGACTTCAGGGGTCAAATCCCCATCAGAACCATAACCACCTCATTACCTTTTCCGTGTGGACTTCCGGGGTCTATCCCCTTCAGAACCATAACCACGTGTTCGGGGTCTATCCCCTTATGATCAATACTCAAGATGGTGATCAACCCACCGAATAGAGATCCGTGCACAACCATGATAGAACCATATCTTGGATCAGAGAACAGTAATAATTTCACAAAACATTTTACGGCGTACATGTTTTATTTTGAAATATCAGAGTAAATAACTCAAAATAAGCATATATAACCCAACCTGAACAGACGAAAACGTCAACCGGGAGATATCTATGGATCCGATGACTTCACCGATCGCACTGGTAGGTACCTGGTAACAAGACGGAACAAATTTTGGGGTCACTTCCCACAAAGCAAAGCAACAACGTGATCCAAACGACGATCGTAGCAAAATTAGGGTTTTCGACTTTCTGAACCCACATTTGGCACTCTCCGGGTTTTCAAATCAACTCGATGCAGAAGGGAAATATATTCAGGGCATCAAGATCTATAATAGGGTACCTTCAAAATATGCATGCATGCAAGTTGACTCAAATCTTAGCGGTAAGAAGCTTCAAAAATCGATGCCTATCCTCAGATCTAGGATAAACCATCCAAAATCGATGCATGAAAATGGAAACATAAGCAATATGCATAACGACGAACATGGAATGACAAACGACGTTGAAAATGGATAACCCGGGCATGTACTTCCTTTAGAAAACTCAAGCAACGAAAACATCCCGACATGCGTAAACGCGAAAAATGTAAAACGGAATCGGTACTTTAGTAGAATGCATAGCCCGAACTCAAAACCTAAAGGACCCGAGCTGAAAAGGTGGGCCGTCGGCCACACATCGGCGGCCAACAAGCTCACGGCGGCGAATGAGCTAACGGCGGCGGTTTGGCCGAAATGGCCGGCCTCCGGCCGTTTTCCCGCCTCGTCCCTTTAGAATCCCGAGTTCTATGCTATACGATCTACTAAAAGGCGGAATCAAAACAAGAAAAGGACAAAAAAAAAACGGGCTGCCCGGGGGGTGGTTGATCGGCGGTGGTGGCTCGGCAAGCAAGAATGGCGCCGCCACCGAGCCTCCCGGCCGATCCCCACTCCTCCAGCTGGCCGCGGCAGCACTCGGAGCTGCTCGGCTCTTCCGTAAACACAGAGACGAAGAAATGAACGTTGAAAATGAAGGCCCCTAGCCTCCTATTTATAGGAAAATTCGGGTCACAGCATTGCTTAAGCGCCCTTTTCGAAAACGCAAAAGCGATGCAACTTTGCAAACGGACTCCAAATTTAGCAAACTTGGTAACCATGGACACGAAATAAAATACCGGACACAATGACTATAAACAAGAGATGCTTTAAAAGATCCATTAAAAGTCCGATTTTTCGATAACTTCCTGAGTGCCAAACCTTCATGGGTGGTCGAAAACTCGATACTTAGTGTCTATGAATTCTTCATAAGACACTCTTCACAACGCTCGAGGTTTCGTGACGGTCGATCACCGAAAAAAAGTCAACCTTTGACCTTTTCTCGAAAAACGTGCCATGCAAAATGAAGCTTAAAAAGACGGGTATTACATCCTCCTCCTTATAAAAATTTCATCCTCGAAATTTCAAACACGTGGAGAAAACAACGTGGCATCGAGCCCCGAACTTGTCTTCCAACTCCCACGTAGCTTCCTCCTCTCCGTGGTGATTCCACAACACCTTCACCAACTAATCGCTTGTTCCTCAATTCCTTCACTCTCGCTCCAAGATAGCCACCGCCTTCCTCGTAACTCGGATCCCGAGCAAGAATCACTGATCATGCTTGATCACGTGTTTTGGGTCGAACACGCATTTCTCACCGAGAAACGTGAAACACGCCATGAACATCTCCGATGCTAGGTGGCAAAGCTAACCTATAGGCAACGGGCCTATCCTCTCAAGAACTTCGAAGGTCCAATGAACCTCGGTCGAACACCTCGCTTCCAAAACGAACGACTCCTCTCGTCGGGAAACCTTATGAAAACGCGATCTCCGATCATGAATCAAGATCCGACGACGCTTGTCCGCATGGACTTCGCACATCTTGAGCTTCCTTGATCCTTCGCTGATCTCGATCGATGACCTCGACCGCCTCGCTGAACCATCTCGTCCTAACATCTTTCTCTCGCCCACTTCGTCCCAATAAAGTGGCTATCGACACTTCCTTCCGCATAACGCCTCATAGGGAGCCATTCCTATGGTGGCTCGATAACTATTGTTATAGGCAAACTCTACCAAAGGTAGTATCTCTTCCCATTTCTCCTCTCATCGCCACGATCGCCGCAGATATCTTCCAAAACTCGAATCATTCTTTCCGATCGACCGTCCGCTTGAGGATGGAATGCCGTACTAAGATTCACTTGGTCCCCACGGCTTCCTCGCAGACTCCTCCAAAACCTTAACGTGAACCTCGGGTCACGATCCGACGAATCGATACCGCACACCATGTAACCGCACGATTTCTTCGACGTAAAGTCGAGCAAGCTTATCTAACCCGCACGTCATCCGGATCGGAAGAAATGAGTCGACTTTCGCTACCATCGATGACAACCCATATAGCGGTGTTTCCTCACGACCTTGGAAAACTCACCACAAAATCCATATCGATATGATCCCATTTCCACCGGGATTGGTAACGTTGCAACAATCCCGACGGACGTTGGTGTACAGACTTTCACTTGTCGACAAGCCAAACATCGCTCCACAAACGCGGCTACATCCTTTTTCATCCCTTCCCACCAAAAGTTCCTTTTAAGGTCTCAGACATTTTGGTGCTTCTCGGATGAGTCAGATACGGTGCCTCATGAGCTTCACTCATGATTTTATCTCTCAATTCCCTATTGAGTGGCACACATAACCTTTCTCTAATAGTAGCGCGTTATCCTTCGCTTCCGTGAAACCCTTGCTATCTTCTAGCCTTGCTTTCAAACGCATCTTCTCCAAGAACTCATCTCCTCGCTGCGCACTCACGATGGCTTCTCTTAGATCCGGTTCAGCTGTCAAAGTCGCGATGAATCCTTGCACCGATTCCGCGGGTGAATCACTTCAGTCGAGCTTCTCGAAATCTCGAATAAGCTCTTTCTCTTGCGAAGAAGATATCCCAACTTTGCGCCTCGACTTGCGACTAAGAGCATCTGCTACGACATTGGCTTTTCCCGGGTGATAACTGATAGAGCAATCATAATCCTTCACCAACTCTAGCCATCTCCTTTGCCTCATGTTCAGCTCTTTTGTTCAAAGAAATACTTGAGGCTCTTGTGATCCGTGGAAGATTTCACACTTAACTCCATAGAGATAGTGCCTCCAAATCTTCAACGCATGAACGACTGCCGCTAACTCCAGATCGTGAGTTGGGTAGCTCAACTCGTGCGGTTTCAACTGACGAGACGCGTAAGCTATAACCTTCCCGCTCGCATGAGAACGCAACCCAAACCAAGTTTGATGCATCGGTGTAGACCACAAACCCATCGCTCCTTCCCGCACGGCTAACTTTGGAGCGGTTGTTAGCTTCTTCTTTAACTCCCGAAACTTGCTTCACAAGCTTCGACCATGAAAACTTGATTCCTTTCCTAAGTCACATTGCCATCGGCCTTGCCAACTTCGAAACCCTTCGATGAAACGTCTATAATATCCAGCAAGCCTAGAAAGCTTCAACCTCATTGGCATTAGTGGAACCTTCCGTTATTTATCGCTCAACCTTCACGGGTCGACTTTGATTCCTTGCCGCACACGATATGTCCAAGGAACATCACTTCTTTCGAGCCAAAACACGCACTTGCTATACTTGGCATACAACCTCTCCGTCGTAACGCTTCCAAAACGGCACGGAGGTGTTCTTTATGCAACTCGCATTCTTGGAATAGGCGAGGATATCATCGATAAAACCAAGACGAAACTATCCAGACATCGATGGAAAACTCGATTCATCGATCCATGAAGATCGCTGGCGCATTGGTCAAACCAAACGGCATCACGATGAACTCGTAGTGCCCATACCTCGTCCTGAACGCGGTCTTCGCAACGTCCTCCTTTATGATCTTCAGCTGATGGTAGCCTGACCTCAAATCGATCTTAGAGAAGACACTCGCTCCTTTGAGCTGGTCAAAAGATCGCCGATCCTGGAAGAGGATATCTATTCTTGATCGTCACTTATTCACTTTCTATAGTCAATGCACATCCGCATTGACCCATCCTTCTTCTTGACGAATAGTAATGGCGCGCCCCACGGCGACACGCTAGGTCGGATAAAACCTAGATCTAACAGCCTCCGTGAATCGCTTTCAGTTCTTGCAATTCTTTAGGTGCCATTCGTATGGTGCCTTGATCATCGGTGCCGCTCCCGGTTCCAAATCAATAGTGAATTCCACTTGTCTATCGTGGTAAACCCGCAAGTCCTCGGAAACACGTCCGGATATTCACACACCATCGCTCCTCTCAGCAATCGCCATACTGTTTCATCGCGCTCGTCAAACTTACCAAGAAAGTTTGACAACTTCCTTCCCGATCATCCTCACCGCCTTGGTCGTCGAGATCATTGGCACGCAAACACCATCCTTATGCCGTGGAAACAAACTTCCACTCCTTCGCCGTTCGAAAAGCAACTTCTCTCGAGACAACGATAGTTGCCATGTGCTTTTCCAACCAATCCATGTTAAAGATGACATCGAAATCTTCCATTCCGATGACATGCAAATTGACAAAGACCTTCGCTCACGATTTCTACTTCTCGGTTCGGCATATCTTTTCGCTTTTAGCACTTCCTCGACGGATGCTAATTTGTGGTACTGTGATTTCTCGGGTACCAAACCCAACCTCTCACACGCGATTCTCGAAACGAAAGAATGTGAGGCTCTCAGATCAAACAAAGCGAAAACGGTATATCACCATATGGATTATACCGCAAGATTTCCGGAGCTTGAGTCGTCGCCGATTCAGGCGTACACCCTTGCTTGTCTGCGGTGGCCTTTGGTTTGTCGGCCTAGGTGACCTCCCGCTCCGTTGTTTGTCCTCGGCGGAGCATGATTCTCGCTCATGGAGCCGGACGCCGCCATCGACGGCCGCACCGCTGGCCTCCTAACGGACAATCTCGAGCGTAATGTCCAGACTTCTTACAACGATAGCACTCGGTGCTACCTTGCTCGCACTCACCGAAATGATTCCTTTGGCATTTCGGCACAAAGGTTTTTCCACACCGCCGCATGGGTTGGAAATTCCTTCCAAGGTCGCCTTTCTCTCGAATGCCTTGATTTCTTGGAATCATCGACCGCCCGTTCCTCGAACACCGATTGCCTTTCCTCGATCTTCCCATTTCTCTTACCTCTTCCTCCGCCGATGGCTGTCCGGTGGCATCGTTTTCTCTTGGGCAACATTGACTCAATGTTTAATGCCCGGTTCAAGGATCGCGATACGCCGATCTCCCGATCGACGAGCGAAATTCGATCTCGGTGAGTCCTCTCGAACCGCTCGCCTCGGCGACCTCGGGCCGACCTGTGCACGTAGCATAACGTGATGCATTTATTGAACGAGCGATCGTACTCGGTGACCGCCCTTCTTCCTCGACGTAAGATTCCGTAATCGTTTTGCTTCTCTCTCGTAAACGCCAGCACATACTTTTCCATGAGTTCTTCCTGAAATCTTCCCACGATACCTTGCCCATCGTCCCGGTGTTAGAGTCCTTCTCACGGACTCCCACCGTAAATCAGCCTCATCGGTTAGTCAAAGATCGCGCATTCAGCTTTTCTCGCTTCGCACCGATGTATTCAAGATCCTTTCGTGGATCGATCCAGCCTCGGCGCCGATCGGTTCGCCGAGACCATCGAATGTAGGGATTCGCCGCGAAAACTCTCGATCGCATGTCACCGAACCAAAGGTGGTTCTTGGGCTTCTTCCACATTATTGTTCCTCCGTTCCTTGTTCTCGCATTCGCATCGACGTTTGAAACATTAGAAACGCCGCATAGATAACCGGGTATCTTCGCATAACATATATCATCACCCATATCACATATCATCACATATATCACATATCACGCACGATCACATATAATCATGCAATCCTGTCAACATATCATCGTCATGCATTTCACATAACATTATCATCACACATCACATAGATCATATATCATCATGGCATAGCTCATATCACATATAAGCATCAAACATAAACATCCCGTCATAGATGCGTTAGTATCAAGAATATTCAAAGGTCCATGAAGGATCACAAAATACAAGATCAAGGTATGTCACCAAAAGGTCGATGTGAGCAAAAGAATCGACCGGCCATCGCCAAAAGACGCCGCTCGTCCATGCTTCTAGTGATCATGACCGCCACCGCACACACCGACTACCTAGATCTCGCCCTCCATATCCATCCACTACTCCCCGCTAGTCCCAGCCGGTTCCATTCTCGCTTTCCTCATCTCTTCCTTCCAATCGTGGCTTGAATTGGTGCCGCTAAAAGCGATCCGCATGGAAGCAAGCCTCTCTTGGGTATGATCCCATCCAAGTTGTGCTCGATTGCTCGAGTATCGTGAAAGCGTGCTCGAGTCCTCGCTCGGGCGCTGCCCTTCCTCAATGTGCCCGACCTCATCGGAGTCATCGGCCATCCGGATCACCGGGTCCTCCGAATCCTCACTATCCTCCTCGTTCTCATCCGGGTCCTCCTCTTCCTCGTAGTCGTCTTCCCGGATGCCGATCGACACGTTCGGTGGCATGAAGATCCCGATCCCGGCTTCTTCGTTCGCCACCGCTTCGGACGGACAATACCTCTCTCGAAGTTCCCGCCTCAAAGTCGTTTTTGGTCCTCCCAAGGTAAGGATCGCCGATGGAGGTGTAGTGATCGTGTATCTGTTGCACCGGGCGATCGCTCGATTGATGGTTGTTCTCCCAACGGCTCTTCGGGAACATCATCCCTATCATCGATCCGGATCGGTCCTCGAGGGTGTCTCGTAACCACATCCTCCTCGGATGGTATACCTCGGTGGTCCATCCCACCGCCTCCATACTCGAGCGGCGAACTCAAGAAAGTCCAAGGTAAGGTGCCTCGTGATAGATCCGCCCCGAACAACACATGTCCTTGCTTTCGCCCATGGTTGCCAACCTGTCGGTAGCCTTTCGTCATCCGATAGTAGGCCTCGATTCTGACACTTTCCCACTGTCTCGAACCTTTCTCCATAACCCAACAAATCTTCCCAGAAATACTCCCAATGGCTCATGAATATTCCGGGTACATTCCCTGAATTTACGGATATGCTCATCCATTCTGTGAGATCTTAACCAACGTTGTCTGGGCCACTGAATATCCATAAACCTACATGTTAGTTCACCATAAAACAACAACAAATATTCACGTTTCCTTTACCATCCCAGTCATCTGGGTATTCATGTCTCATACACATGTTCATTTCAACACATATCCATATCAATATCAATATAATCACGTAAGCAAATACAGGATTCACTTACAAGCACTCGTTTATCAAAATAAACAAGATTTTCAATCAACAACATATTGCTATGTAAACACATAGACTTACATCAACCATACGTGATCACATCAATCACATCATATCATATAAACGATTTTCATATCACAGCCACACAGGCCCTTTTTGTTCCATCAACAATCACTTCCACGTCCACATCACCATTCAACCACATCTCATCCATATCACGTTTACATCGCGTAAACTCTTATCAGGCCAAAGCACATGAAACCAAGATCATATCAAGCATCACATAGCCACATAAAGCATCAGCAAATAAACACATACCTCATCCCCTTTTTAAAGGAGGCGGACTGACGGTGAGCTGAGGGTAGCTGTACCTGATGAACAGTTTAGAAGAACAAGTTCTAAACACTCAATTTCAAGAACGCACATGATATAAAGCAAACGAACTGCTTTGATATCAAACAACATAGACACATACCCAAAGTTGAAATCGCTCGATACCAACGGTATCGATAACAAAGATAGATGTCAGGGCCAAGAACACTGCTCTGATACCAAGCTGGTATCAGATAACTTTAGATACCCAACGCCAGGAAAACTGCTCTGATACCAAGCTGTCACGCCCCAATTCCCGAGGGAAGGCACGGATGCCGGGGTGTGATTAGGGGTGGGGGTTAAGAAGCGGGGAAGAAGGGGGATACATATAACATACATGATAAGAAGATGTGACCATGAAATCGAAAAGATCTCCTCTATAACTAGGACATATCACGAAGGGAGGGTGCACAAACAATCCACCCAATGTAATAATATCGATATCATAACTTCGTAAAACATGATCTCGGTTTATTATAAGTAATGCAAGAAGGCAAAATATCATTACATCCCGTCAACTAGACCGGTCAACCACATAGCATGCTCAGACGAGACTCACGTGAGAATAACATAACAAATCTTGTTCCCAATCGTAAAGCAAATAAGGGACAAGAATACATAGTTATCGTAGTACGATATAACACAACATCGCGAAGCATAGCATGAAGAACCCGCAGCCCACCCCCGGCCGCCAGTCCGCCCTTCTCCATCCGTGAAAAGATTTGAAAAAGAGTTTGGGGTGAGTACTAGCGCACTCACCGGGTTTTATCATAAATCAAAAGAATCATGAGGCCGTGTTTAGAGCACTTACCTTAGAAGGTTTTAAACGTAAATCCACTTCTAAGTAAGCAAAATAGATTTTTCCATTTTTCGATACCGATCCGTTATTCTGTTACTCCAATCATAGAACCATGAACCACGGCTCGAACGATCCCGCCACCCATCACATGACATTCATTCGCCGGAACATATCCACCGCCCACGCCCGAACGTATCCAACCGGCTAACTCGGTGTGGACTTGTGGGTCAAACCCCATCGTAACCATAACCACCTCATTACCTTTTCGTGTGGACTTCCGGGTCTATCCCCTTCGTAACCATAACCACGTGTTCGGGTCTATCCCCTATGATCAATACTCAAGATGGTGATCAACCCACCGAATAGAGATCCGCACAACCATGATAGAACCATATCTTCGATCGAGAACAAGAATAATTTCACAAAACATTTCTGGCGCACATGTTTTATTTTGAAATATCGAGTAAATAACTCAAAATAAGCATATATAACCCAACCCGAATGTATTTAAAACGTCAACCGGGAGATATCTACGGATCCGATGACTTCACCGATCGACCGGTAGGTACCGTAACAAGACGGAACAACTTTTGGGGTCACTTCCCACAAAGCAAAGCAACAACGTGATCCAAACGACGATCGTAGCAAAATTAGGTTTTCGACTTTCAACCCACATTTGGCACTCTCCGGTTTTCAAATCAACTCGATGCGTAAGGAAATATATTCGTGGCATCAAGATCTATAATAGGTACCTTCAAAATATGCATGCATGCAAGTTGACTCAAATCTTAGCAACAAGAAGCTTCAAAATCGATGCCTATCCTCGATCTAGGATAAACCATCCAAAATCGATGCATGAAAATGGAAACATAAGCAATATGCATAACGACGAACATGGAATGACAAACGACGTTGAAAATGGATAACCGGGCATGTACTTCCTTTAGAAAACTCAAGCAACGGAAAACATCCCGACATGCGTAAACGCGAAAAATGTAAAAACGGAATCGGTACTTTAGTAGAATGCATAGCCCGAACTCAAAACCTAAAGGACCAGAGCCAAAAGGTGGGCCGTCGGCCACCAATCGGCGGCCAACAAGCTCACGGCGCGCGTGAGCTAACGGCGGCGGCGGTTTGGCCGTCGGCCGGCCTCCGCCGTTTTCCTGCCTCGTCCCTTTAGAATCCCGAGTTCTATGCTATACGATCTACTAAAAGGCGGAATCAAAACAAGAAAAGGACAAAACCGAAAACGGGCTGCCCGGGGTGGTTGATCGGCGGTGGTGGCTCGGCAAGCAGCAAGAATGGCGCCGCCACCGAGCCTCCCGGCCGATCCCCACTCCTCCAGCTTCGCAGCAGCACTGAGCTGCTCGGCTCTTCCGTAAACACGAGAGACGAAGGAAATGAACGTTGAAAATGAAGGCCCTAGCCTCCTATTTATAGGAAAATTGTGGGGTCAAGTCACATGCAAGCGACCCTTTTTCAAAACGCAAAAAGCGATGCAACTTTGCAAACGGACTCAAATTTAGCAAACTTGGTACCCATGGACACGAAATAAAATACGGACACAATGACTATAAACAAGAGATGCTTTAAAAGACCAATGAAAAGTCCGGTTTTTCGATAACTTCCGAGTGCCAAACCTTCATGGGTGGTCGAAAACTCAGATACTTAGTGTCTATGAATTCATCATAAGACACTCTTCACAACGCCCGAGGTTTCGTGACGGTCGCATCATCGAAACAAAAGTCAACCTTTCGACCTTTCTCGAAAAACGTGCCATGCAAAATGTGCTTTAAAAGACGGGTATTACAATAAACATGATATATACCAGGTCTCGATAAAGATGCAATCTAAATAGAACAAGAGGATAAATTCCGTCAATTATCTTTGTGGAAGAAAGCGAAGATATTTGTGACGAAGAATACAAATTAAGATAATCTATATGAACAACAAGGGTCGTATACTATCATATCTAGCACGTGGGAAAAGCAGCGGAAGTGCGAGTTTTCTTAACTACCTGGCGGGACCAGCGCAATAGTGGTTCCGACAATTAGCCTCCACTCTATACATTGTTTCGATGATCTAGAAGGATTTTCATCGAGGTTACAAGTCGGTGATTGGCATGGAATACAATCATATGGTCGATCATAAGAAGAGAAGAGACCTTGAGATCTTACTTAACAGGTTTAATCGTTGAGTATTTGGAGTCACATGATACGATCTGCTGTGAAGGTGGATATATTAACGCACAACCTAAGGCATGGGCCCTTATTTGCATCATTAAATAAAGACCATCAAAATTACGAGAAATTGTTGTCTCGAGCGGATAAGTTCATACACGGAAGGAGCGGTTATAGAACAACAAGTAGAATACGACGATAAAAGGGTTTCCAAAAGTCGAAAGTGAAACAAAGAAGGGGAAGGAAAGAGGGTAGAAGACCAATTTTGAAAAGAAAAAACCGAAAGGTTTAGAACACCACTAGCGAGAACAGCGACTTTACTTGAGATATCCTAAAAACCGGGGTTTAGATTCCTATAAGCGCAAAGATGGAACTCGAAGCCGGTGCGATAGTCTGCGAGTATCACAATGATTATGGACACAAACTAATAAATGTGGACATTTAAAGATACCATCGAAAAACTCATCCATAATGGATAATAATTGGAATATAGGACGGAAGATGATAAACAAAGAAGGTAAAGAAAGGAGGCGATAGACAACAGAGGCAACATGGGTATGTATTCCCCACAAAAGAAAAGGGTATGATCAACATCATCACGGAGGAGATTACAATACAGGAAAATCCTCTTTAGGGCTAAAGCACAGGTGGGCGTCTATCTTAAAAATAGAGGAAGCATGTATTGCCAATGATCTCATTTGGACCAGAGGCTAGAGCGATAATCGGAACTCATGATGATCGTTCATCATTACAACAAACATAGCGGATGTAATAACCCGCGTTTTAAAAGCTATTACGGTCTTTAAAACGTAAAATAAAATTTTGCTGAAACCAAATCGAATGAAATCGAATATGATTTCAATTATTTACAAAGGAATAATTTCTGTACACACTCACTCAAGTTGTGAATGAAAGAAATCGAAAGTTTAACTTTCGATGACATTTTTTAACGTCGAATGCATATCATTGTTGAAATGTCCGATATTTCCTAAGCAATCAACTTGGAATTATATTCTATTATTAATGGAATATTTTATAATGAGATTACAGTATATCGACCATTTTAAAGATGGTCGATCGTAACGTTTGAGGCGTTTTCAACGTCGAGCTTTAGAAGATAAGACGAGCGATGGTTTTAATAATCAAGAAACTTTAGGAAATTATTTCTTATGATATTTTTATGATATTACAGTACTAATAAGCATTTAATTAATGCTTGAACATTAGAATTAGTAAAATATCAAAACTAGTTTCGAAACCCTAATTCTTGAAATGTGGTTTCCTTGAAAAATCATGCCCTTTTAATTATCCTATGATATAATTATCATTTAAATCATGTACCATGGTGAATATACCTATGAATGATATGAAATAAAATTTTAACCCATGGTTTATCCAATGGCGATAGTATTTTCTTGTGCACAAGTTGAATTATTTTCTTCTCTATGCTATTAAATTAACCTATGATATTAAATATCATCTAAATCATATACTATGATTTATATATCTATGATTAGCATGAAATAAAATTTTATCCTATAGTTTGGCCAAATGGCGAGAACTACCTATACATGTACATAAATTCTAATTGTCTTATTTATCTCACTCTTGCATGTATGTATCTATAATTCAGATTTTATACTTGAGTCTCCACTAAATACATATACTTTACCTATTTCCAAGATATCTTGTGTAAGCACTAATGATTGGGAACCCATTAGTGAATAAAATATCATTAAAATGTGAAAGTCTCTGTGTGTATTGGGAGAGAGAGCCGAGATGGAGGAGGCTATAGGGAGGGTCTTGCTTCAGTTTTCATTTCACTTTCACTCTACACTCAACCACATCCTCTTACCTCTCCAAACCTCCTCTCTCTCTCAAAACTCTTCTCTCTTCAAATTCAGCCAAACGAGAGCTTCACCCATTTCAAGCTTGATCTTCTTCTTCTTCTTCCATACCACACCTCCATACCTTGTACCTTGTCCATTTAAACTATACCAACAAGGTGGGTGTCGAGAACAAAGGCTTGGTTGTTCTTGAATCCTTCAAAGTTTTGAAAAATAGCTTAAGCTCATGCATGTGTTCTTGAAGAACTTTGATGATGATGTTTGCTATTGCATGTGTATAAATGATAGAGGATTGGGTATGTGTTCTTGTTTATTTTCAAAATGTATTGCATGTCAATTTTTTAAAAAATTTGAATCCATGCTATAATGTGAACTAATGATATGTAGATATGTTGTGAGGCTTGAGCATGTTTTGAAAATCTATTCAACCATGTATGAAAAATATGAAATGACGAGACCTATGGGTTGTATGGTTTTGAAACTATGAATTATGATGTTATATATAAGCATATGGTAGTATTTGAAAGATTTAAAAGGATCCATGCTAATTTCTTCTTGAAACCGAGAGCATAAAAATTCTAAGTGGGTGTATGATTTTATTTTGTACATGCAATGTGATATTAGTGATCTATGATGTTGTATAAGTCATAGTATTTATTTGAAAATTTTAGAAATATCAAAGCCATTTCCTTTCTAAGTACGAAACATATGAATTTTATATGTGGGTATAAGATGTTTAATTTGTGCATGCAATAGGATATTCTTGATTTATAATGTGTTGAGTACAGAGCAATTTATTTGACATTTTGAAAGAACCTATACCATTTTTTTTCACATGGCAAGCATGTGTGAAAGTAAATGTTAGTATGTGATTTTATTCAATACATGCATTGGAATATTATTGAACTAAGTTGTAAACCATATACTATATGTGTTAATTGAACATTTTAAGAAATTCCTACCTAATTTTCAAAATGACCGAGGACCATATATATGTATATATATGTGTATGATTTTATTTTATAACATGCGATGATGTTTTATTACTCTAGAGCATGAACTTTATACCTATGATTTAATTGGAAATTTTGGAAATGTCTACCTATTCTTTTAATAAATACAAGCTACATATGTATATAAGTTAATTGATTTTTATTTAGTACATGCAATGCTAAATTATTAGCTTAGAATATGTTTTATGCATTCTATGTGTTATTGGAAATTTTGAAAAAATCAATTACCTACTTTATTAATAAACCAGAGCTAAACTCAATATGTGATGAATAAATTGGTTTTGATAGTTGTTGTGTTGAAATGTTACTATAATATGATTTATGTGCATATTATGATTTTGGAAAATTTTATAAAATTATTTGTTAAACATTATGAAAGTGCCAGAGCTAGGAGTCAATTACATGATATAACATTGTTATATAGTGGATTATGTGACATAAATATGTTATGGACTAATGTTTGACCTGTGTTAATTTATGGAATTTTAGAAAATTATTGGGCATTTATTTTAAAATGCCAGACCTTATAAAATAATAAGGTGACATTCGAAAATTGTTTGGTTGATTTCATGACATATTAATGACCATAGTGTATTAATACACTATATAATATTAGAAAAAATTTGGACATTGTTTGGTAATTTTCATAATTCAGAAATTCTAAAGAATTTCTAAGGATTTTAAACCTTTTAAGCAATTTTATTGATAAATTATATGTCTAATATTATTTTAGACATATTTGGAATATGGACAATTTTCAAAATATTTGGTTGGTAAACACAAAATACCGTGAGCTATTTTAAAATTTGAATAAGGTTTTAAATCCTTAAATTCTATAATGAATTATATGTTTAAAATTATTTTAAACATATTAAAACAGTTTATAAAAGAAATCATTAGAAATTGATTTTCAGAAATTTAATATTAAAGTACGACTTAGTAATTAAATTACTAAGAAAAGTAAATTTTGACTTTTGAAATCAACGTCTGAAATCGCTTCGATAAATGCTGTCTGCGTATCGCATCAATTGCTAATGACATCACGCTTGATATGAAAGAATTTCATATTTGAAGTCGATGAAATCGGCGTGAGAAGCGTTGACCATTTACCAAGAGGGTAAATTGGTAATTCACACATATCTCGCTCTCTATCGAAGAGCGAGAAATGTTAAGATGATACTGTTTGAAACGAATTAAATTCATTAAGAATTGATTCACTCGATATGAAATATCAATTTTATTATAGACTTGTAGTCTCGAATTACGTAAGCGGCGTACTAAGCATCCTTTTATATAGGTGTGAATGCCGGCAATAGTTGACGAGTAAGGAGCGTTAAAGGCGATCAATAATTTCGGTGGGCTTTATTACTAAAAGCAGAACAACTTTGCTACTCTTTTGTCGCTGTTTACAATACTTTTCAACTATTGTTAAAATTGTTTAAATGAGTACACAAAATGATTTACGTTTGTGTATCGTATCCTATCCATGAATGATGTGATGTTGTTGTTATCCCAATTTGTGAATGAAAATCGATATCGGATCCTATGCTTGGAAGACACACCAGCTGGATTAACGTAGCCTGTGATGGTATGTGTCTGTAAGGACAATTCACGGCCGATCACTGGGTGTAGAAGGAGCCTCTTCACGACTTTCGACTATGATAATATGATGGAATGATAACAAGGGATATGGATGGCGTACACCAAGAAAATGCTCGCGAGCAACTTTTATAAACTCGTGAAAATATTTTAGTAAGCATAAGGCATTTCAAATAAAACCTGTCTTACCATTATATTGCGATAATACAATGAAAATAAAATGTTTTCGCATAAGTCCACGGGTACAAATTTTGTACTTAGCCCATGATTTGTTTTAAATGTCGAGGTTGAGCTCGATTCTTGATGATGGAGGTGTGTTGAGAAAGTCTTTGTCCTTGATGGTTGTTAGGAATGGATAACCTTGAATACATATCGTCATATATGTATTCACACACTCATTGCAACTCGACATTTTACTTTTATGTTGGATGTTAAGATATGTGAATTATGAAGCCCTTGGATCGTAATATCCTTTGGATCTGTTGGCAAACCTTTGGATCGTTGGCTTAAACCTTTGGAGATTGTAATGTGATGATATTGAAATGAAGAGTTATGAGTGAAGATTTTCAAAATTCTAAATTTTGAAATTAAATAGTAATGATATGAAGTGGTTAAATTGAAATGTATGTTTGAAAGCGAATCATGGTGATTAAGGACGAATGTATGAAAACAAGATGATATGTACAGATATGTATGAATGAACTACGATGCTTGTTTGATGTTATGTTTATGAATTATGAAATCTATGTTGATAACGAGTATGCTATTCTTTTGAGAAGAGCGTGAGCGATATAAAGTATGTTCACATAATGAAAACAAAAGAATGATAGGAAGCATGAATGTGTTTTTAATTTCGGTTTTGAGCGAGCGAGGTGGAGCGAAAAGATGATCGAGAACAACGTGACTATGAAGAATGAAGATGGTGGATATCGTAACACGCTTTCAAAGCAAGCGACCATAATCATAATTTCAACATGCGACCATTGATCGATTTCGAACGACAAGCATCAATTTGAAGACATGGAGCGTAATAGTTATACTAACGGCGGCAGCCTAGCGTGTATAATGTCGTTGGCATCTTCTCAAACATTGCTACAATCGAAAATTCACTGCGCAGTAAACTTGTTTTAATCGTATTCCTTCGATAAAATTCCGTTTCATGGTTTTCGCTGCGTATTCCTAACATTCTGAACTTCATTTGTTATGAAGGATAGAATCTCTTTTCCATCTCCGAATACAGTAGAGTCTGGTTAAAGTTTACTCGAGTTTAGATAGAGCAAAGAAACCTATAATACCGTGTAGCTTAACATAGCAATAGGGTTTTGTTTACTAGGTGGGTTAAGAATGTTTGGTTGAATAGTTCATCCTAGTTGATTAATCAAGTACTAAGCTACCCTATTTGCTATCGGATATTAGTAGTGTCTAACGGTTAGTTTTGATCGTGAGAGATGGAGAAATGCGTTACATTGCGAGGAGGAGGATGGACTGACCCGACTCGAGGAGACTATCCTATCTAGGAAGAAATGGATGTGCGGCGAGGATTTAGGAGAGTTTCGATGTATTATTTTAGACGTGGAGGAATGCTGAAGTATATGGCGTGACGGACTACGATGGCATCAAGCGCTCTTCTTACTATCTCCATGTGATTGGGAAGATTATGCTCGTGAAGTTTACGGAGATTACATTTACCGTCGTGGAGGATATGACTTGATAGGCGATCTACCGAGTTCATCGACCATCGACGTATGTATATAGCATCTATGGCGCAACCGAGAGGACCTTATCTCCTCCACGGGGTATACATGGCGTGATGAGTCACCAGTGGCGTACACGAGGTTCCGGATAGTTGACCCGTGGTACCTCGATATCGGTTGGCGGAGACTTCGTTGAGCGACGGACACGACTAGAGCTTTGGGAGCCCCTGTTTCCCACCTGATATTCGGACATCCGTGCGTCACCTCCGCTTTACCACCGATGGCGGCACTGACCGAGAGTTTCCGTCGCATCGGATTAGTGTAAGTACTCTTGATGGGTATAACCCCGTCATACATGCCTACTGATCCGATTGTGTGGATTATGGTCCCGCGGGACATCCCGATGGTAGAGAGTAATGGGCTGGACCTCAGGTATATGGCCGGTGATGACTGGGGCGAGGAAGAGGATCGAGGAGGATGAGGAAGATTCGAGGAGTTGATGTAGATATTGATGTTGATGTAAAATTTGAAGGATTATGTTATCTATTTTATGTATGTTTTATTTATGCTTTTGAAAAACTTGACAGTGGGGAGCTGGATTTTGTAATATAAAGCCGTTGTGCATGACTTTAATTTTGTAAAGCCTTAAGGCCGATATGTGATGGTTCTTTCTTTTGGAAATGTTTTGAAAGCAAGCATGTGAGTAATCCCGGATGTAATGACTTTTGTTTGCAAAGTACTTTATCTATGGTGCTTTTGCAATTATATGTATATGTGACCAGAGAGCTTTTGCAACAAATTTATGTATAATGAGAATAAAATGTTTAATTTAAGTTATTGTTTCTAAAAGGCAAAAATGAAACTGCATATTAAGTTATACGAATGATGCTAATGCTAATCATATATTTTACACAGAATGCCTCTAGACAGAGACCTGAGCAGTAGGCGGGCGAGACTGGAGAGGGTAGAACTCGGAGCAAGAAGAGCAGGTATACCTCAACCACCTCCCGACACGCGCAGGGATGAGAGAATTATTCTTAAGACAAAACCCTCCTACTTTCATGGGAAGGTAGTCAGAAGATCTGACAGTGGATAAGAACTATCGAGAGAATTTTCACATTTCTAAGGTGCGGACAAGAGACTATCATGTGTAGCCTTCGTTAAACGGGCTCTTGATTTACGGTGGGAGCCGGAAAACTTTCAGCGAAGCGAGATGGAAGAGTTGACATGGGAAGATTTTAAAGGAATGTATGATAGTATGTAGAAAGTTCGAGAAGAAGAAGGAACATGAATTTTTCTTGTTAAAGCGGAAAAGATGTCGATGGCGATACGATCGCACATTTCGAAATGTCTGATATGATCTTGGATCAGTGGACACGGTTTAAAAATGGCGGAAAATTTAGATCGTGGTTAAGGCGAAATAAGAATGTCTCTCAGGTCTTGGAGACATGACTTATCTGAGGCTCTCACACGAGCTTTGGACATTGAGCGACATGCCGATGATAAGTTGCATCACTCGATCTAATACCATGGACGAGGAAAGAAAATGGGATACAAATTTTAATGACGAGAAACTTTGAAAACAAGAATAACAAACAACGGCGAGGAATTGACAGTCGAGGGCGAATGGAGAAAGCCAGATGTTGTTCCTCCGAAAGAGGACTACAAGAGCGTGAAGGGCTCTTCGGTCCCAAATACCGAAAGATGCACACGGAATGTGCATGGCGGGCGTGAGCTTTTAGGTGTGGCATGAAAGGACATTCGCAAACTTTTGTCCGGGGATACGTTCGAAACGGTCGTGGCGAACCAATCCGTAATGTCCAACCGGGGTATCATTTTTACCTCCTACAAGCGCGGAACCACAACGCAAATACAACAACAACGTGAGCTACTACCCAACGAAGACAACAACCACTATGGCGTCGGAGGCCAAGACCAACAGCACTGAGACAAAGACAAGCGTCACCGCAGACTACCTCGAGCTAGGCGTATGCTTTGCCGTCGACAAAGCGAGCAGGACCGAGGAAACGCGGGTATGGGAATCCTTCTCAACATGCACTTATAGTACGGGGTGCTCATCTTCATAGCAAATTCTGCGTGATTTGTGGGACTTAGTGCTATAAAAGCCACAGGATATGAGAATCTCTTCACCTATAGGAGGATTATGATCGTACATTTCGCTCGAACCTAGAGTTGAACTTAGGATCACTTAGGGTTCTAGCAAATAATTTGAACATAATACCCATGGGTGCGAGATATAATCCTAGGAATGGTGTTAGTGAAACCACTCCACGATTCTTTGCAAGGAAAGGAAAATATCATTTCATTTTCCGGCGAGCAACGCATTTCCATGGAATTAGCATGGGAAGAGAGTCCCATGTGTCCGCATTGAAGGCGAGAAAATGATGAATAAGAAGGATACCATGCTTTTCTCGTTATTTGACGGAGAAGAAAAGTCGGCGAAGGTGAAAACATAGAAATTGTCGAAATTTCGGATGTATTTCTGGATCTACCAGATTACCTCCGATGACAATTGGAATTTACCATCGACTTGGAACCGGATCGGCTCAGTGTCAAAGCACCCTCTGAGATGGCCCCAAAGGAATTGGAAGCGAAAATCCAAATCCAAGAATTGTTGGACCTAGGTTTCATTAGGCTGTGTTTACGCTGGGGGGCCTGTTTATTTGTTAAGAAGAAGGATGGATCTTTAAGGATGTGATAGACTATCGAGTCAACAAGATGACTCAGAACAAATATCCTTTACAGAATCGACGATTTGTTTGATCAATTGAGAGGAGCGGGATATTTTCAAAGATTGACCTCAAGTCGATACCATCACGAGTCGACCAAGACATAGTTAAAACTGCATTCGAACAAGATATGGCCATTATGAATTTGTAGTTATGCCATTCGGATTAACTAATGCACCAGTGTGTTTATGGACCTCATGAATCAGTGTTTCATCCGTACTTGACAAGTTTGTCTTGGTTTTCATAGATGACATTCTCTCTATTCGAAAATGAGAAGACCATAAGGAACATCTAAGAATGGTGTTACAAACTTTAAGGAATAAAAGATTATTTGCTAAGTTAACAAATGCAATTTTTGAAGGAAGTAATGTTCCTAGGACACATCGTGTCGTATGGAATCAAAGTGGATCCACCAAAGTGGGCGTGCGAGTGGAAATCACCGCGAACTCGAATGAGATCCGAGTTTTCTAGGTTGGTACGTTATTATAGGAGATTCATTGAGGATTCTCCAAATAGCAAGACCAATGACCCAACTACTTGAAGGGAGTTAAGTACACTTGGTGAGGAATGATGGCGATTTTCAGAACTCGAAAAGTTAACAAGTGCACGGTATTAGCACTCCGAATCGAGATAAGGAATATGTGGTTTATCGGCCTCAAGAAGGACTAGGATGCGTTTGATGCAAGAGGGTAAAATAATGCATACGCTCATGGCAACAGACCACATGAGCTGAACTACAACACATGATTTAGAATTAGCGTGGTTCATGTACCGAAAATATGGAACACCATCTCTAGGGTGAGATGTGAAATCTATCTGATCATAAGAGTTTAAAATACTTTTCGGCAGAGATCTAAACATGAGGCGAGAAGATCCGAACTAGTAAAAGATTACGTGTGGTATTAACTATCACCCGTAAAGCGAATGTAGTAGGCGCGCCGATCGTAAAAATCAACTAATTTAGGATATCTCTACAAGAAGATAAACTTCATTGAGGAGTTCAGCAAATTAAGAATCGAATTGGTTAATGACCCAGAGCGATCGGAATTGCTACACTCACCATGACACGATCTAAGAAAAGGATCATTGAGAAACAAAGGATGGAGAAAAGTTAGAAAAGATAAGAGAAGAGGAGACTGGCGAATTAGAAAATTTTCGAAGCATCGAGATAATGCTTTAATGTTGAAGGAAGAATATGTGTTCACGATGATCGAAATTGAACGACATAATGAGTGAGGCTCATGATACACCTTTACCGCCCGAGCGATCGAAGATGTACCAGACACAAAAGGAAAGTTACGGTGGGAAGGCATGAAGCGAGACATACTTCTTCGGAACGTTGCCTTGTTTGCCAACAAGTAAAAGCTTTACACCACGTCCCTACGTGAAGTTACAACGTTGGGTATACGATGGAAATGGGATGAAATAACGATGGATTTATTCGATTTACCCAAGTCTAGGAAAGGCACTACCTATGGGTAATAGTGGATAGACTCACCAAGTCGCTCATTTTCTACCAATTCAAAATACATATGGGTGATAGACTAGCCCAAATATATGTAAAGGAAGTTATCGGCTACATGGAGTACCAAAATCATTACATCGATAGAGACTCAGTTTACATCGAAATTTTGGATGAGCCTACAAAAGAATTGGGAACAAAGTTAAACTTGATCGACATTTCACCCACGATGGCGTCGAGAAGGACAATCAACCACTAGAAGATATGCTGAGAACAGTAATCTTGGATCGAGGTGCAAAATGGAAGACATTTTACCTCTTATTGAGTTTGCACAATAATAGTTTCAGCGATTGATAGGCCCCATAAACTTTGTATGAAGAAGTGTAGATCACCACTTTCTTTGGGATGAGGTAGGTGAAATGAAAAGAATAGGCGAGCGGTGAATGAAATGATTGAAATCGTCCAGCATTAGGCAAATGTCAGGAAGCTCAGATGAGCAGAATCCTACGATCGGCGTGGATCGGGATTTTGAAATTGGAGACAAAGTATTTCTCAAAGTCTCTCATCGAAAGGAATCACAAGATTTGGTGTGAAAGGAAAACTAAGACCCGCGTTTCATAGACCATATGAGATCCTGAGAGAATAGGCTAGTAGCCTATAAGTTGGCTCTTCCGCCAAACTTGGGAAATGTGCATAATGTTTTCACGTATCTCAGACTAAGGAGATATGTATCGATCCAAACCACGTGATCCGTCAGAGCGGCGTGTTCTCAATTCGACATGAGTTATGAAGAGAGCTGCATGATAATAGACCATAAAGTTCAACAATTGAGAACAAATCATTTAGGTCAAAGTCTGTGAATCACCACGACGAGAAGAAGCTCGTGGGAACTAGAAGATACGGTGAAGGCAGCCAGTTATTCTTTCAAGGTATACAAATTTGGACGAAATTTCTTTTAAGTGGGATGTAATAACCCGCATTTAAAAGCTAATTACGGTCTTTAAAACCGTAAAATAAAATTTTGCCGTGAAACCAAATCGATATGAAATCGAATATGATTTCAATTATTTACAAAGGAATAATTTCGTTACACACTCACTCAAGTTAGTGAATGAAAGAAATCGAAAGTTTTAACTTTCGTGATCTTTTAACGTCGAAGCGTATCGAGTTGAAATGTCCGATATTTCCTAAGCAATCAAGCTTGGAATTATATTCTATTATTAATGGAATATTTTATAATGAGATTACAGTATATATGACCATTTTAAAGATGAGTCGACTACGTAGCGTTTGAGACGCGTTTTCAAAGCCATCGCTTAGAGATAAGCGACGATGGTTTTAATAATCGAAACTTTAGGAAATTATTTCTTATGATATTTTATGATATTACAGTACTAATAAGCATTTAATTAATGCTTGAACATTAGAATTAGTAAAATATCAAAACTAGTTTGAAAACCCTAATTCTTCGAAACTAGGGTTCCTTCAAAATCATGCCCTTTTAATTATCCTATGATATAATTATCATTTAAATCATGTACCATGGTGAATATACCTATGAATGATATGAAATAAAATTTTAACCCATGGTTTATCCAAATGGCGATAGCCGTTTTCTTGTGCTAAGTTGAATTATTTTCTTCTCTTATGCTATTAAATTAACCTATGATATTAAATATCATCTAAATCATATACTATGATTTATATATCTATGATTAGCATGAAATAAAATTTTATCCTATAGTTTGGCCAAATGGCGAGAACTACCTATACATGTACATAAATTCTAATTGTCTTATTTATCTCACTCTTGCATGTATGTATCTATAATTCAGATTTTATACTTGAGTCTCCACTAAATACATATACTTTACCTATTTCCAAGATATCTTGTGTAAGCACTAATGATTGGGAACCCATTAGTGAATAAAATAGCATTAAAATGTGAAAGGTCTCTTGTGTGTATTGGGGGAGAGAGAGACCGAGATGGAGGAGGCTATAGGGAGGGGTCTTGCTTCAGTTTTCATTTCACTTTCACTCTACACTCAACCACATCACTCTTACCTCTCTCCAAACCTCCCATCTCTCTCTCAAAACTCTTCTCCTACTTCCCAAATTCCAGCCAAAACCGAGAGCTTCACCACCATTTTCAAGCTTGATCTTCTTCTTCTTCTTCCATACCACACCTCCATACCTTGTACCTTGTCCATTTAAACTATACCAACAAGGTGGGTGTCGAGAACAAAGGCTTGGTTGTTCTTGAATCCTTGCAAAGTTTTGAAAAATAGCTTAAGCTCATGCATGTGTTCTTGAAGAACTTTGATGATGATGTTTGCTATTGCATGTGTATAAATGATAGAGGATTGGGTATGTGTTCTTGTTTATTTTCAAAATGTATTGCATGTCAATTTTGTTAAAAATTTGAATCCATGGCTATAATGTGAACTAATGATATGTAGCAATGTGTTGTGAGGCTTGAGCATGTTTTGAAAATCTATTCAACCATGTATGAAAAATATATGAAATGACCGAGACCTATGCAAGGTTGTATGGTTTGAAACTATGAATTATGATGTTATATATAAGCATATGGTAGTATTTGAAAGATTTAAAAGGATCCATGCTAATTTCTTCTTGAAACCGAGAGCATAAAAATTCTAAGTGGGTGTATGATTTTATTTTTGTACATGCAATGTGATATTAGTGATCTATGATGTTGTATAAGTCTATAGTATTTATTTGAAAATTTTAGAAATATCAAAGCCATTTTCCTTTCTAAGTACCGAAACATATGAATTTTATATGTGGGTATAAGATGTTTAATTTGTGCATGCAATAGGATATTCTTGATTTATAATGTGTTGAGAGTACATGACAATTTATTTGACATTTTGAAAGAACCTATACCATTTTTTTTTTCACATGGCCGAAGCATGTGTGAAAGTAAATGTTAGTATGTGATTTTTATTCAATACATGCATTGGAATATTATTGAACTAAGTTGTAAACCATATACTATATGTGTTAATTGAACATTTTAAGAAATTCCTACCCCTAATTTTCAAAATGACCGAGGACCATATATATGTATATATATGTGTATGATTTTATTTTATAACATGCAATGATGTTTTATTACTCTAGAGCATGAACTTTATACCTATGATTTAATTGGAAATTTTGGAAATGTCTACCTATTCTTTTAATAAATACGAAGCTACATATGTATATAAGTTAATGTGTGATTTTATTTAGTACATACAATGCTAAATTATTAGCTTAGAATATGTTTTATGCATTCTATGTGTTATTGGAAATTTTGAAAAAATCAATTACCTACTTTATTCAAATAAACCGAGAGCTAAACTCGATATGTGATGAATAAATTGGTTTTGATAGTTGTTGTGTTGAAATGTTACTATAATATGATTTATGTGCATATTATGATTTTGGAAAATTTTATAAAATTATTTGTTAAACATTATGAAAGTGCCGAGAGGCGTGGAGTCAATTACATGATATAACATTGTTATATAGTGGATTATGTGACATAAATATGTTATGGACTAATGTTTGGACCTTGTGTTAATTTATTGGAATTTTAGAAAATTATTGGGCATTTATTTTAAAAATGCCGAGACCTTATAAAATAATAAGGTGACATTCGAAAATTGTTTGGTTGATTTCATGACATATTAATGACCATAGTGTCTATTAATACACTATATAATATTAGAAAAAATTTGGACATTGTTTGGTAATTTTCATAATTCGAGAAATTCTAAAGAATTTCTAAGGATTTTAAATCCTTTTAAGCAATTTTATTGATAAATTATATGTCTAATATTATTTTAGACATATTTGGAGTATGGACAATTTTCAAAATATTTGGTTGGTAAAACACAAAATAATAGTGAGCTATTTTAAAATTTGAATAAGGATTTAAATCCTTAAATTCATTATTTATAATGAATTATATGTTTAAAATTATTTTAAACATATTAAAACAGTTTATAAAAGAAATCAATTAGAAATTGATTTTCGAAAGAATTTAATATTAAAGTATGACTTAGTAATTAAATTACTAAGAAAAGAAAATTAGTTTGACTTTTGAAATCAACGTCTGAAATCGTTCGATAACACGCTAATACGGCGTGTCGCATCAATTGCTAATGACATCACGTTGATATGAAAGAATTTCATATTTGAAGTCGTGAAATCGAAAAGCGTGAAAGCGTTAGACCATTTACCAAGAGGGTAAATTGGTAAATTCAACACATATCTCGTCTCTATCGAAGAGCGAGAAATGTTAAGATGATCTGTTTGAGAAACGAATTAAATTCATTAAAGAATTGATTCACATCGATATGAAATATCAAATTTTATTATAGACTTTGAAGTCTCGAATTACGTAAACGACGTACTAAAGCATCCTTTTTATATAAAGGTGTGAATGACGACGCACCGGTGTACGTTGACGAGTAAGAAAGCGTTAAAGGCGATCAATAATTTCGGTGGGCTTTATTACTAAAGCAGAACAACTTTGCTACTCTTTCAATTGTCTTGTTTACAATACTTTTCAACTATTGTTAAAATTGTTTAAATGAGTACGCCAAAATATTTACGTTTGTGTATCGTATCCTATCCATGAATGATGTGATGTTGTTGGGTTATCCCAATTTGTGAATGAAAATCGATATCGGATCCTATCTTGGGAAGAACACACACAGCTAGGATTAACGTGTACCATGGTATTGTGTCTTTGTAAGGACAATTCACGGCCGATCTGGGTCGTAGAAGGAGGCCTCCTTCACGACTTTCGACTATGATAATATGATGGAATGATAACAAGGGATATGGATGACGTACACCAAGAAAATGCTTGGCCAAGCAACTTTTATAAACTCGTGAAAATATTTTAGTAAGCACAAGGCATTTTCAAATAAAACCCGCATGTCTTACCATTATATCGCGATAATACAATGAAAATAAAATGTTTTCGGCATAAGTCCACTTTGGGTACAAATTTTGTACTTAGCCTCGCATATTTGTTTTAAATGTGAGGTTGAGCTCGGTTGCTGATGATGGAGGTGTGTTGAGAAAGTCATTTGTCCTTGATGGTTGTTAGGAATGGATAACCTTGAATACATATCGTCATATATGTATTCACACACTTTCCGCTGCAACTCTGAGCTGTTTTACTTTTATGTTGGATGTTAAGATATGTGAATTATGAAGCCCTTCAGATCGTAATATCCTTTGGATCTGTTGGCTTAAACCTTTGGATCTGTTGGCTTAAACCTTTGGAGAGTTGTAATGTGATGATGATTGAAATGAAGAGTTATGAGTGAAGATTTTCAAAAATTCTAAATTTTGAAATTAAATAGTAATGATATGAAGTGGTTAAATTGAAATGTATGTTTGAAACGAATCATGGTGATTAAGGACGAATGTATGAAAACAAGATGATATGTACAGATATGTATGAATGAACTACGATCTTTGTTTGGATGTTATGTTTATGAATTATGAAATCTATGTTGATAACGAAGTATGCTATTCTTTTGAGAAGAGCGTGAGCGATATAAAGTATGTTCACATAATGAAAAAACAAAAGAATGATAGGAAGCATGAATGTGTTTTTAATTTCTGGTTTTGAACGACGAGAGTGGAACGTAAAGATGATCGAGAACAACGTTGACTATGAAGAATGAAGATGGTGGATATCGTAACACAGTTTCAAAGCAAGCGACCATAATCATAATTTCAACATGCCGACCATTGATCGATTTCGAGCGACAAGCATCAATTTGAAGACATGGACGTAATAGTTATACTACGTCGGCAGCAGCCATAGCGTGTATAATGTCGTCATTGGCATCTTCTCGAAACATTGCTACAATCGCGAAAATTTTCTGCACTGCGCAGTAAACTTGTTTTTAATCGTATTCCTTCGATAAAATTCCGTTTTACGCATGGTTTTCGCCTGCGTATTCCTAACATTCTGAACTTCATTTGTTATGAAGGATAGAATCTCTTTTTCCATCTCCCGAATACAGTAGAGTCTGGTTAAAGTTTAACTCGAGTTTTAGATAGAGCAAAGAAACCTATAATACCTCGTGTAGCTTAACATAGCAATAGGAGTTTTGTTTACTAGGTGGGTTAAGAATGTTTGGTTGAATAGTTCATCCTAGTTGATTAATCGAAGTACTAAGCTACCCTATTTGCTATCGGATATTAGTAGTGTCTAACGGTTAGTTTTTGATCGTGAGAGATGGAGGAAATGCGTTACATTGCGAGGAGGAGGATAGGACTGACCCGACTCGAGGAGACTATCCGTATCTAGGGAAAATTTGGATGTGTGCGGCGAGGATTTAGGAGAGTTTCGATGTATTATTTTAGACTGTGGAGGAATGCTAGAGTATATGGCGTGACGGACTACGATGGCATCAAGCGTCTTCTTACTATACTTCCATGTGATTGGGAAGATTATGCTCGTGAAGTTTACGGAGATTACATTTACCGTCTTGTTGGAGGATATGACTTGATAGGCGATCTACCGAGTTCATCGACCATCGGCGTATGTATATAGCATCTACGGCGCGCAGCACCGAGAGGACCTTATCTCCTCCACGGGAGTATACATGGCGTGATGAGTCACACGAGTGGGCTGTACACCGAGTTCCCGGATAGTTGACCCGGTGGTACCTCGATATCGATTGACGAGGCGACTCGTTCAGAGCGACGGGCGGCCTGACACTAGAGCTTTGGGAGCCCTGTTTTCCCACCTGATATTCGGACATCCGTGCGTCACCACTCCCGCCTTTACCACCGATGGCGGCACCTACCACCGCCGGTAGAGTTTCCGTCGACGGCTCGGATTAGTGTAATGGTACTCTTGATGGGTATAACCCCGTCCATGACAGCTCTGATCCGATTAGTGTGGATTATGGTCCACTGCGGGACATCCCGATGGTGAGAGTAATGGGCTGGACCTACAGGGTATATGGCCGGTGATGACTCGGACGAGGAAGAGGATCACGAGGAGGATGAGGAAGATTCGAGGAGTTGATGTAGATATTGATGTTGATGTAAAATTTGAAGGATTATGTTATCTATTTTATGTATGTTTTATTTATGCTTTTGAAAAACTTGAGCGATTGGGGAGCTGGATTTTGTAAGGCTATAAAGCCGTTGTGCATGACTTTAATTTTGTAAAGCCTTAAGGCCGATATGTATGGTTCTTTCTTTTGGAAATGTTTTGAAAGCAAGCATGTGAGTAATCACGGATGTAATGACTTTTGTTTGCAAAGTACTTTATCTATGGTGCTTTTGCAATTATATGTATATGTGACCCGAGAGAGCTTTTGCAACAAATTTATGTATGACAAGAATAAAATGTTTAATTTAAGTTATTGTTTCTAAAAAGGCAAAAATGAAACTGTACATATTCAAGTTATACGAATGATGCATAATGCTAATCATATATTTTACACAATGAATGCCTCTAGACAAGACCTTGAGCGAGAAGGCGGGCGGAGCACTGGGAGAAGGGTAGAACTCGGGAGCAAGAAGAGCAGGCTATACCTCAACCACTCCTCCCCTGACACGGCCGCAGGATAGAGGAATTATTCTTAAGACAAAACCCTCCTACTTTCAATGGGAAAGGTAGTCCGGAAGATGCTGAACAGTGGATAAGAACTATCGAGAGAATTTTCACATTTCTAAGGTGCACAGCACAAGAGAGACTATCATGTGTAGCCTTCCAGTTAAATGGGCCTGCTGATTTCTGGTGGGAGGCCAGAAAGAAAACTTTCACAGCAGAGCAGATGGAAGAGTTGACATGGGAAGATTTTAAAAGGGAAGTGTATGATAAGTATGTAGAAAAGTTCTGAGAAGAAGAAGGAACATGAATTTTTCTTGTTAAGCGAGAAAAGATGTCGATGGCGATTACGATCGCACATTTTGCGAAATGTCTAGATATCTTTGGATCAAGTGGACACGGATTAAAAATGGCGGAAAAATTTAGATCGGGGTTAAGGCGAAATAAGAATGTCTCTCATTGGTCTTGGAGACATGACTTATCTGAGGCTCTCACACGAGCTTTGGACATTGAGAAAGAATGCCGGATGATAAGTTGGCATCGGCTCGGATCTGTAATACCATGGACGAGAGGAAAGAAAATGGGATACAAATTTTAATAACTTGAGGGGAAACTTTGAAAACAAGAATAACAAACAACGATGCGAGGAATTGACAAGTCGAGGGCGAATGGAGAAAGCCAGTGTTGTTCCTCCGACAAGAGGACTACAAGAAGCGTGAAGGCTCTTCCGTGCCCAAAATACCGAAAGATGCACACGGAATGTGCATGGCGGGCGTGAGCTGCTTTTAGGTGTGGCATGAAAGGACATTACGCAAACTTTTGTCCGGGATACGTTCGGGAAGCGGTCGTAAGGCGAACCAATCCGTAATGTCCAACCGCTGAGGGCTATCCAATTTCAGCCCCAACCTCCACAACAACCGCAGCAACCACAACGGCAAATACAACAACAACAAAGATGTAAACTACAAAGAACGAAGACAACAACCACTATGGCAACGCGTCGGAGGCAAGCAAGACCAGACAAAGAATAGCCCCAAAGAAAGACAAGCACCACGTCACCGCGACTACCTCAAGCTAGGGCATATGCTTTGCCGTCGACAAAGCGAGCAGGACCGTGGAAACACGGCGGTATGGGAATCCTTCTCAACATGCCTGTTATAGTATTGTTCGACACGGGTGCTTCGCACTCCTTCATAGCAAATTCATGCGTAGATTTGTTGGGACTTAGTGCTATAAAAGCCAACCAGGATATGAGAATCTCTTCACCTATAGGAGTGATTATGACTATTACACATTTCTGCTCGAACCTAGAGTTGAACTTAGGATCACTTAGGGTTCTAGCAAATAATTTGAACATAATACCCATGGGTGGCGTAGATATAATCCTAGGAATGGATGGTTAGTTGAAACCACCCACGATTCTTTGCAAGGAAAGGAAAATATCATTTCATTTTCCGGCAAGAAGCAACGATTTCCATGGAATTAGCATGGGAAGAGAGTCCCAATTGTGTCCGCATTGAAGGCGAGAAAATGATGAATAAGAAGGATACCATGCTTTTCGTTTATTTGAGCGGAGAAGAAAAGTCGGGCGAAGGTGAAAACATAGAAATTGTCGGGAATTTCGGATGTATTTCTAAGGATCTACAGGATTACCTCACGATGAGACAATTGGAATTTACCATTGACTTGGAACCGTGGATCGGCTCAGGTGTCAAAGGCACCCCTGAGAATGGCCCCAAAGGAATTGGAAGAACGAAAATCCAAATCCAAGAATTGTTGGACCTAGGTTTCATTAGGCTAGTGTTTCGCCTTGGGGAGCGCCTGTATTATTTGTTAAGAAGAAGGATGGATCTTTAAGGATGTGTATAGACTATCGAGAATTGAACAAGATGACACTCAAGAACAAATATCCTTTACCAAGAATCGACGATTTGTTTGATCAATTGAGAGGAGCAGGCATATTTTCAAAGATTGACCTCAAGTCAGGATACCATCAGCTCAAGGTACGACCTGAAGACATAGTTAAAACTGCATTCCGAACAAGATATGGCCATTATGAATTTGTAGTTATGCCATTCGGATTAACTAATGCACCAGTGTGTTTATGGACCTCATGAATCGAGTGTTTCATCCGTTACTTGAGACAAGTTTGTCTTGGTTTTCATAGATGACATTCTCATCTATTAGAAAATGAGAAGACCATAAGGAACATCTAAGAATGGTGTTACAAACTTTAAGGAATAAAAGATTATTTGCTAAGTTCAAACAAATCGAATTTTGGTGAAGGAAGTAATGTTCCTAGGACACATCGTGTGGTGATGGAATCAAAGTGGATCCGACCAAAGTGGGAAAGCAAGAGTGGAAATCACCGCGAACTCGAATGAGATCAGGAGTTTTCTAGGGTTGGTAGTTATTATAGGAGATTCATTGAGGATTCTCCAAAATAGCAAGACCAATGACCCAACTACTTGAAGGGAGTTAAGTACACTGGGGTGAGGAATGTGAGGCGAGTTTTAGGAACTCAAAGAAAGTTAACAAGTGCACGGTATTAGCTCCGAGGAATCGATAAGGAATATGTGGTTTATCTTGGCCTCGAAGAACGGACTAGGATGCGTTTTGATGCAAGAGGGTAAAGTAATAGCATCACGCGTCATGGCAACTTAGACCACATGAGCTGAACTACCCAACACATGATTTAGAATTAGCAAGCAGTGGTTCATACCTTTGAAAATATGGAACACCATCTCTACGGGTGAGATGTGAAATCTATCTGATCATAAGAGTTTAAAATACTTTTCGAGCAGAGATCTAAACATGAGGCGGAGAAGATGGCTCGAACTAGTAAAAGATTACGTTGTGGTATTAACTATCACCCGTAAAGCGAATGTAGTAGGCGGCGCTTGAGTCGTAAAAATCAAACTAATTTAGGATATCTCCTTACACAAGAAGATAAATTCATTGAGGAGTTCAGCAAATTAAGAATCGAATTGGTTAAACAGCCAGAGACGATCAGGAATTGTATCGCTACACTCACCATGACACCTGATCTAAGAAAAAGGATCATTGAGAAACAAAGGATGGAGGAAAAGTTAGAAAAGATAAGAGGAAGAGTGAGCTGGCGAATTAGAAAATTTTCGGAAGCATCGATAATGCTTTAATGTTGAAGGAAGAATATGTGTTCTCGATGATCTTGAAATTGAACGACATAATGAGTGAGGCTCATGATACACCTTATACCGCCCACCTGGCAAGACGAAGATGTACAAGACTAAAAGGAAAGTTCGGTGGGAAGGCATGAAGCGAGACATAGCTTCTTTCGTAGAACGTTGCCTTGTTTGCCAACAAGTAAAAGCTTTACACCAGCGTCCCTACGTGAAGTTACAAACGTTGGGTATACCCGAGTGGAAATGGGATGAAATAACGATGGATTTACATCATTTACCCAAGTCTAGGAAAGGAAACACTACCATATGGGTAATAGTGGATAGACTCACCAAGTCGCTCATTTTCTACCAATTCAAAATACATATGGGTGATAGACTAGCCCAAATATATGTAAAGGAAGTTATCTGGCTACATGGAGTACCAAAATACATTACATCGGATAGAGACTCAAGTTTACATCGAAATTTTGGATGAGCCTACAAAAGAATTGGGAACAAAGTTAAACTTGATCAAGATTTCACCCACAAACCGATGGGCGGTCGAGAAAGGACAATCCAAACCCTAGAAGATATCTTTGAGAACAGTAGATCTTGGATCGAGGTGCAAAATGGGAAGACATTTTACCTCTTATTGAGTTTGCCTACAATAATAGTTATCGCGACGCATTGATATGGCCCCATAAAAGCTTTGTATGGCAAGAAGTGTAGATCACCACTTTCTTTGGGATGAGGTGGGTGAAATGAAAAGAATAGGGCGAGCGGTGAATGAAATGATTGAAATCGTCCGACGATTAGGCAAAGTATCGAGGAAGCTCAAGATGAGCGAAATCCTACCGATACGGCGAGATCGAGCTACATTTTGAAATTGGAGACAAAGTATTTCTCAAAGTCTCTCCATCGAAAGGGTGTAATAACCCATGATTTTAAAAGCTAATTACGGTCTTTAAAACCCGTAAAATAAAATTTTGCCGTGAAACCAAATCGGATATGAAATCGAATATGATTTCAATTATTTACAAAGGAATAATTTCTGTTACACACTCACTCAAGTTAGTGAATGAAAGAAATCGAAAGTTTTAACTTTCATGGCGATACATTTTAACGTCGAATGCATATCATTGTTGAAATGTCGCGATATTTCTAAGCAATCAAGCTTGGAATTATATTCTATTATTAATGGAATATTTTATAATGAGATTACAGTATATCGACCATTTTAAAGATGAGTCGATCGTAGCGTTTGAGGCGTTTTCAAGCGTCGGCGTTTAGAGATAAGACGAACGATGGTTTTAATAATCAAGAAACTTTAGGAAATTATTTCTTATGATATTTTTATGATATTACAGTACTAATAAGCATTTAATTAATGCTTGAACATTAGAATTAGTAAAAATATCAAAACTAGTTTCGAAAACCCTAATTCTTCGAAATTAGGGTTTCCTTCGAAAATTCATGCCCTTTTTAATTATCCTATGATATAATTATCATTTAAATCATGTACCATGGTGAATATACCTATGAATGATATGAAATAAAATTTTAACCCATGGTTTATCCAAATGGCCGATAGCCATTTTTCTTGTGCACAAGTTGAATTATTTTCTTCTCTTATGCTATTAAATTAACCTATGATATTAAATATCATCTAAATCATATACTATGATTTATATATCTATGATTAGCATGAAATAAAATTTTATCCTATAGTTTGGCCAAATGGCGAGAACTACCTATACATGTATATAAATTCTAATTGTCTTATTTATCTCACTCTTGCATGTATGTATCTATAATTCAGATTTTATACTTGAGTCTCCACTAAATACATATACTTTACCTATTTCCAAGATATCTTGTGTAAGCACTAATGATTGGGAACCCATTAGTGAATAAAATAGCATTAAAATGTGAAAGGTCTCTTGTGTGTATTGGGGAGAGAGGCCGAGATGGAGGAGGCTATAGGGAGGGTCTTGCTTGAGTTTTCATTTCACTTTCACTCTACACTCAAACACATCACTCTTACCTCTCTCCAAACCTCCATCTCTCTCAAAACTCTTCTCCTTCTTTAAATTCCGGCCAAAACCGAGAGCTTCACCACCATTTTCAAGCTTGATCTTCTTCTTCTCTTCTTCCATACCACACCTCCATACCTTGTACCTTGTCCATTTAAACTATACCAACAAGGTAGGTGTCGAGCAAAGGCTTGGTTGTTCTTGAATCCTTGCAAAGTTTTCGAAAAATAGCTTAAGCTCATGCATGTGTTCTTGAAGAACTTTGATGATGATGTTTTGCTATTGCATGTGTATAAATGATAGAGGATTGGGTATGTGTTCTTGTTTATTTTCAAAATGTATTGCATGTCAATTTTGTTAAAAATTTGAATCCATGGCTATAATGTGAACTAATGATATGTAGCAATGTGTTGTGAGGCTTGAGCATGTTTTGAAAATCTATTCAACCATGTATGAAAAATATATGAAATGACCGAGACCTATGCAAGGTTGTATGGTTTTGAAACTATGAATTATGATGTTATATATAAGCATATGGTAGTATTTGAAAGATTTAAAAAGGATCCATGCTAATTTCTTCTTGAAACCGAGAGCATAAAAATTCTAAGTGGGTGTATGATTTTATTTTGTACATGCGATGTGATATTAGTGATCTATGATGTTGTATAAGTCTATAGTATTTATTTGAAAATTTTAGAAATATCAAAGCCATTTTCCTTTCTAAGTGCGAAACATATGAATTTTATATGTGGGTATAAGATGTTTAATTTGTGCATGCAATAGGATATTCTTGATTTATAATGTGTTGAGAGTACATGACAATTTATTTGACATTTTGAAAGAACCTATACCATTTTTTTTTCAAATGGCCGAAGCATGTGTGAAAGTAAATGTTAGTATGTGATTTTTATTCAATACATGCATTGGAATATTATTGAACTAAGTTGTAAACCATACACTATATGTGTTAATTGAACATTTAAGAAAATTCCTACCCCTAATTTTCAAAATGACCGAGGACCATATATATGTATATATATGTGTATGATTTTATTTTATAACATGCAATGATGTTTTATTACTCTAGAGCATGAACTTTATACCCTATGATTTAATTGGAAATTTTGGAAATGTCTACCTATTCTTTTAATAAATACGAAACTACATATGTATATAAGTTAATGTGTGATTTTTATTTAGTACATGCAATGCTAAATTATTAGCTTAGAATATGTTTTATGCATTCTATGTGTTATTGGAAATTTTGAAAAAAATCAATTACCTACTTTATTCAAATAAACCAAGAGCTAAGCTCGATATGGTGATGAATAAATTGGTTTTGATAGTTGTTGTGTTGAAATGTTACTATAATATGATTTATGTGCATATTATGATTTTGGAAAATTTTATAAAATTATTTGTTAAACATTATGAAAGTGCGAGAGCTATGGAGTCAATTACATGATATAACATTGTTATATAGTGGATTATGTGACATAAATATGTTATGGACTAATGTTTGGACCTTGTGTTAATTTATTGGAATTTTAGAAAATTATTGGGCATTTATTTTAAAATGCGAGACCTTATAAAATAATAAGGTGACATTCGAAAATTGTTTGGTTGATTTCATGACATATTAATGACCATAGTGTATATTAATACACTATATAATATTAGAAAAATTTTGGACATTGTTTGGTAATTTTCATAATTACGAGAAATTCTAAAAATTTCTAAGGATTTTAAATCCTTTTAAGCAATTTATTGATAAATTATATGTCTAATATTATTTTAGACATATTTGGAAATTATGGACAATTTTCAAAAATATTTGGTTGGTAAAACACAAAATAGCCGTGAGCTATTTTTAAAATTTGAATAAGGTTTTAAATCCTTAAATTCATTATTTATAATGAATTATATGTTTAAAATTATTTTAAACATATTAAAACAGTTTATAAAAGAAATCAATTAGAAATTGATTTTGAAAGAATTTAATATTAAAGTATGACTTAGTAATTAAATTACTAAGAAAAGTCAAAATTTTGACTTTTGAAATCAACGTCTGAAATCGTTCGATAAATCACGCTAATCGCGTGTCGCATCAATTGCTAATGACATCACGTTGATATGAAAGAATTTCATATTTGAAGTCGTGAAATCGGCGTGAAAGCGTTGGACCATTTACCAAGAGGGTAAATTGGTAAATTTCAACACATATCTCGTCTCTATCGAAGAGCGAGAAATGTTAAGATGATCTGCGTTTGAGAAGCGAATTAAATTCATTAAGAATTGATTCACATCGATATGAAATATCGAATTTTATTATAGACTTTGTAAGTCTCGAATTACGTAAACGACGTACTAAAGCATCCTTTTTATATAAAGGTGTGAATGGCGCACCGGTGGGCGTTGACGAGTAAGGAAAAGCGTTAAAGGCGATCAATAATTTCGGTGGGCTTTATTACTAAAAGCAGAACAACTTTGCTACTCTTTTCAATTGTCCTTGTTTACGATACTTTTCAACTATTGTTAAAATTGTTTAAATGATTACACCGCCAAAATGTTTACGTTTTGTGTATCGTATCTATCCATGAATGATGTGATGTTGTTGGGTTATCCCAATTTGTGAATGAAAATCGATATCGGATCTATCTTGGGAAGAACACACAGCTAGGATTAGCGTGTGCGATGGTATTTGTGTCTTTGTAAGGACAATTCACGGCGGTCGCGGGGTCGTAGAAGGAGGCCTCCTTCACGACTTTCGACTATGATAATATGATGGAATGATAACAAGGGATATGGATGGCGTACACGAAAGAAAATGCTTGGCGACAACTTTTATAAACTCGTGAAAATATTTTAGTAAGCACAAGGCATTTTCAAATAAAACCCTTGTGTCTTACCATTATATTGGCAGAGTAATACAATGAAAATAAAATGTTTTCGGCATAAGTCCATTGGGTACAAATTTTGTACTTAGCCCTGCATGTTTGTTTTTAAATGTGCAGGTTGAGCTCGGTTGCTGATGATGGAGGTGTGTTGAGAAAGTCATTTGTCCTTGATGGTTGTTAGGAATGGATAACCTTGAATACATATCGTCATATATGTATTCACACACTTTCCGCTGCAACTCTGAACTGTTTTACTTTTATGTTGGATGTTAAGATATGTGAATTATGAAGCCCTTCGGATCGTAATATCCTTTGGATCTGTTGGCTTAAACCTTTGGATCCGAAATGTTATAAGTGTATGTTTAATCCTAAGTTCCATATTCTCATATGTTAAGTTTTATCGTGTGATCTTACGAACCCATGAATACTATTCTAGTAATAGTCCGCTCACTCCGGGTTATCACGAGTGTGGTGGTGACAGTGGTATCGAGGCGGTTGCTCTTTGAAACTCAATTCCTTCTAAAACTAAGTCTAGATTGAGTCACTAGACTTCTAGAAAATCTACTGGCTATCCTCAACACTCCATCACATCGAGCTCAACTGGGAAAAGGTAATTAGTTTCTTTTGAACTTATGAAGTGAAAAATTTTATATGATGATCAAAGTTGAAAAGATTTTTGAAGTAAAAGGAAAAGGAAAGTTGTAATGTGATGATGATTGAAATGAAGAGTTATGAGTGAAGATTTTCAAAAATTCTAAATTTTGAAATTAAATAGTAATGATATGAAGTGGTTAAATTGAAATGTATGTTTGAAACGAATCATGGTGATTAAGGGCGAATGTATGAAAACAAGATGATATATACGGATATGTATGAATGAACTATGATCTTTGTTTGGATGTTATGTTTATGAATTATGAAATCTATGTTGATAACAAAGTATGCTATTCTTTTGAGAAGAGCGTGAGCGATATAAAGTATGTTCACATAATGAAAGAAAACAAAAGAATGATAGGAAGCATGAATGTGTTTTAATTTCGGTTTTGAACGACGAGAGTGGAACGTAAAGATGATCGAGAACAACGTTGACTATGAAGAATGAAGATGGTGGATATCGTAACACAGTTTCAAAGCAAGCGACCATAATCATAATTTCAACATGCGTGACCATTGATCGGGATTTCAGAACGACAAGCATCAATTTGAAGACATGGACGTAATAGTTATACTACGTCGGCAGCAGCCATAGCGTGTATAATGTCGTCATTGGCATCTTCTCGAAACATTGCTACAATCGCGAAAATTTTCTGCACTGCGCAGTAAACTTGTTTTTAATCGTATTCCTTCGATAAAATTCCGTTTTACGCATGGTTTTCGCCTGCGTATTCCTAACATTCTGAACTTCATTTGTTATGAAGGACAGAATCTCTTTTTCCATCTCCCGAATACAGTAGAGTCTGGTTAAAGTTTAGCTCGAGTTTTAGATAGAGCAAAGAAACCTATAATACCTCGTGTAGCTTAACATAGCAATAGGAGTTTTGTTTACTAGGTGGGTTAAGAATGTTTGGTTATAGGTTGAATAGTTCATCCTAGTTGATTAATCGAAGTACTAAGCTACCCTATCTGCTATCGGATATTAGTAGTGTCTAACGGTTAGGTTTTGATCGTGACAGATGGAGGAAATCGTTACATTGCGAGGAGGAGGATAGGACTGACCCGACTCACGAGGAGACTATCCGTATACTGGGGAAATTTGGATGTGTGCGGCGAGGATTTAGGAGAGTTTCGATGTATTATTTTAGGCGTGGAGGAATGCTAGAGTATATGGCGTGACGGACTACGATGGCATCAGCGTCTTCTTACTATACTTCCATGTGATTGGGAAGATTATGCTCGTGAAGTTTACGGAATTACATTTACCGTGCTTGTTGGAGGATATGACTTGATAGGCGATCTACCGGGTTCATGACCATCGGCGTATGTATATAGCATCTATGGCGCAGCAGAGGACCTTATCTCCTCACGGGAGTATACATGGCGTGATGAGTCACACAGTGGCTGTACACGAGGTTCCCGGATAGTTGACCCGGTGGTACCTCGATATCGGATTGACGAGCGAGACTCGTTCGAGCGACGGGCGACCAGACCTAGAGCTTTGGGAGCCCTGTTTTCCCACCTTTGATATTCGGACATCCGGTCGTTCACCACTCCGCCTTTACCACCGATGGCGGCCCCTTACCGCCGGTAGAGAGTTTCCGTCGAGAGCGACGCGGATTAGTGTGGCGGTACTCTTGATGGGTATAACCCATCCATGGCAGCTACTGATCCGATTCGTGTGGATTATGGTCCCTGCGGGACATCCGATGGTAGAGAGTAATGGGCTGGACCCTCAGGGTATATGGCGGTGATGACTCGGACGAGGAGGAAGAGGATCTGAGGAGGATGAGGAAGATTCGAGGAGTTGATGTAGATATTGATGTTGATGTAAAATTTGAAGGATTATGTTATCTATTTTATGTATGTTTTATTTATGCTTTTGAAAAACTTGAGCGATTGGAGGCTGGATTTTGTAAGGCTATAAAGCCATTGTGCATGACTTTAATTTTTGTAAAGCCTTAAGGCCGATATGTGTATGGTTCTTTCTTTTGGAAATGTTTTGAAAGCAAGCATGTAAGTAATCCTGGATGTAATGACTTTTGTTTGCAAAGTACTTTATCTATGGTGCTTTTGCAATTATATGTATATGTGACCGAGAGAGCTTTTGCAACAAATTTATGTATGATGAGAATAAAATGTTTAATTTAAGTTATTGTTTCTAAAAAGGCAAAAATGAAACTGTACATATTCGAGTTATACGAATGATGCATAATGCTAATGATATATTTTACACAACAGAATGCCTCTAGACAAGACCACGAGCAGAAGTAAGGGGGAGGCGGACCTAGGAGAAGGGTAGAACTCGGAGCAAGAAGAGCAGGCTATACCTCAACCACCTCCACCCCTGACGACCGCGGGATAGAGGAATTATTCTTAAGACAAAACCCTCCTACTTTCAATGGGAAGGTAGTCAGGAAGATCTTGAGCAGTGGATAAGAACTATCGAGAGAATTTTCACATTTCTAAGGTGCACTGACCTGAGAGAGACTATCATGTGTAGCCTTCGGTTAAATGGGCTGCTTGATTTACGGTGGGAGGCGAGAAGAAAACTTTCACGCGGAGCGGATGGAAGAGTTGACATGGGAAGATTTTAAAAGGAAGTGTATGATAAGTATGTACCGAAAAGTTACAAGAAGAAGAAGGAACATGAATTTTTCTTGTTAAGCGAGGAAAAGATGTCGATGGCGATTACGATCGCACATTTTGCGAAATGTCTAGATATACCTTTGGATCAGTGGACACGGTTTAAAATGGCGGAAAAATTTAGATCGGGGTTAAGGCGAAATAAGAATGTCTCTCATTGGTCTTGGAGACATGACTTATCTGAGAGGCTCTCACACGAGCTTTGGACATTGAGGCGACAATGCCGGATGATAAGTTAGCATCGGCTCGGATCTGAGAATACCATGGACGAGAGGAAAGAAAATGGGATACTAATTTTAGTAATGACGGAAACTTTGAAAACAAGAATAACAAACAACGATGGTGAGGAATTGACAAGTCGAGGGCGAGAATGGAGAAAGCGATGTTGTTCCTCCGACAAGAGGACTACAAAAGCGTGAAGGGCTCTTGGTGCCCAAAATGCCGAAAGATGCACGGGAATGTGCATGGCGGGCGTGAGCTGTTTTAGGTGTGGTATGAAAGGACATTACGCAAACTTTTGTCGGGGATACGTTCGGAAGCGGTCGTGAGGCGAACCAATCGTAATGTCCAACGGCGAGGGCTATCAATTTCAGCCCCAACCTCAACCAACTACGCCGCAACAATGGCAACAACCTCCACAACAAGCTGCGGCGACCAAGCAAATACAACAACAACGGTGTGGCAACTACCCCGACGAAGACAACAACCACTACGGCAGCGTCGGAGGACAGCGGCCCGGACAACGACCAGCGACCCGGCAAAGACAAGCACCACGTCGGCGCTACCTCAAGCTAGGGCATATGCTTTGCACCGTCGACAAAGCGAGCAGGACCGGAAACTGGCGGTATAGAATCCTTCTCAACATGCTGTTATAGTCTTTGTTCGACACGGTGCTTCGCACTCCTTCATAGCAAATTCATGCGTAGATCTGTTGGGACTTAGTCTTTATAAAAGCCAACGGGATATGAGAATCTCTTCACCTATAGGAGGGATTATGGTATTACACATTTACGCTCGAACTAGAGTTGAACTTAGGATCACTTAGGGTTCTAGCAAATAATTTGAACATAATACCCATGGGTGGCGTAGATATAATCCTAGGAATGGGTGGTTAGTGCAAACCACTCCACGATTCTTTGCGAGGAAAGGAAAATATCATTTCATTTTCACGGGCGAAGCAACGCATTTCCATGGAATTAGCATGGGAAAGAGAGTCCCAATTGTGTCCGCATTGAAGGCGAGGAAAATGATGAATAAGAAGGGATACCATGCTTTTCTCGTTTATTTGAACGGAGAAGAAAAGTCGGAACTGAAGGTAGAAGACATAGAAATTGTCAGGGAATTTCCAGATGTATTTCCTAAGGATCTACCAGGATTACCTCCTGATAGACAATTGGAATTTACCATTGACTTGGAACCAGGATCGGCTCCAGTGTCAAAGGCACCCTACAGAATGGCCCCAAAGGAATTGGAAGAACTGAAAATCCAAATCCAAGAATTGTTGGACCTAGGTTTCATTAGACCTAGTGTTTCGCCTTGGGGAGCGCCTGTATTATTTGTTAAGAAGAAGGATGGATCTTTAAGGATGTGTATAGACTATCGAGAATTGAACAAGATGACACTCAAGAACAAATATCCTTTACCAAGAATCGACGATTTGTTTGATCAATTGAGAGGAGCAGGCATATTTTCAAAGATTGACCTCAAGTCAGGATACCATCAGCTCAAGGTACGACCTGAAGACATAGCTAAAACTGCATTCCGAACAAGATATGGCCATTATGAATTTGTAGTTATGCCATTCGGATTAACTAATGCACCAGCTGTGTTTATGGACCTCATGAATCGAGTGTTTCATCCGTACTTAGACAAGTTTGTCTTGGTTTTCATAGATGACATTCTCATCTATTCGAAAAATGAGGAAGACCATAAGGAACATCTAAGAATGGTGTTACAAACTTTAAGGAATGAAAGATTATTTGCTAAGTTCAGCAAATGCGAATTTTGGCTGAAGGAAGTAATGTTCCTAGGACACATCGTGTCTGTGATGGAATCAAAGTGGATCGACCAAAGTGGGCGGTGCAAGAGTGGAAATCACCATGAACTCGAGAATGAGATCAGGAGTTTTCTAGGGTTGGTGGTTATTATAGGAGATTCATTGAGGATTCTCCAAAATAGCAAGACCAATGACCCAACTACTTGAAAGGAGTTAAGTACATTGGGTGAGGAATGTGAGGCGAGTTTTCGGGAACTCAAAGAAAAGTTAACAAGTGCACGGTATTAGCAGTCCGGAATCGGATAAGGAATATGTGGTTTATCTTGGCCTCGAAGAGCGGACTAGGATGCGTTTTGATGCAAGAGGGTAAAGTAATAGCATACAGCGTCACGGCAACTTAGACCACATGAGTGAACTACCCAACACATGATTTAGAATTAGCGGTGGTGGTTCACCTTTGAAAATATGGAACACCATCTCTACGGGTGAGATGTGAAATCTATCTGATCATAAGAGTTTAAAATACTTTTTCGGCGAGAGATCTAAACATGAGGCGAGAGAAGATGGCTCGAACTAGTAAAAGATTACGATTGTGGTATTAACTATCACCGGTAAAGCGAATGTGTAGTGGCGCGCCTTGAGTCGTAAAATCAAACTAATTTGGGATATCTCCTTACAAGAAGATAAACTCATTGAGGAGTTCAGCAAATTAAGAATCGAATTGGTTAAACGACCGAGAGCGATCGGGAATTGTATCGCTACACTCACCATGACACGATCTAAGAAAAGGATCATTGAGAAACAAAGGATGGAGGAAAAGTTAGAAAAGATAAGAGGAAGAGTGAGCTGGCGAATGGAAAATTTTCGGAAGCATCGAGATAATGCTTTAATGTTCGAAGGAAGAATATGTGTTCTGATGATCTTGAGATTGAACGACATAATGAGTGAGGCTCATGATACACCTTATACGCCCCCCAGGCGATGCGAAGATGTACCAAGACACTAAAAGGAAAGTTACGGTGGGAAGGCATGAAGCGAGACATAGCTTCTTTCGTAGAGCGTTGCCTTGTTTGCCAACAAGTAAAAGCTTTACACCAGCGTCCCTACGGAAGTTACAACCGTTGGGTATACAGTGGAAATGGGATGAAATAACGATGGATTTAGTTCTGATTTACCCAAGTCTAGGAAAGGAAACACTACCATATGGGTAATAGTGGATAGACTCACCAAGTCGCTCATTTTCTACCAATTCAAAATACATATGGGTGATAGACTAGCCCAAATATATGTAAAGGAAGTTATCTGGCTACATGGAGTACCAAAATCCATTACATCGGATAGAGACTCCAAGTTTACATGAAATTTTGGATGAGCCTACAAAAGAATTGGGAACAAAGTTAAACTTGATCTGACATTTCACCCATGGCGATGGGCGGTCGAGAAAGGACAATCAAACCCTAGAAGATATCTTGAGAACAGTAATCTTGGATCGAGGTGCAAAATGGGAAGACATTTTACCTCTTATTGAGTTTGCCTACAATAATAGTTATCAGCGACGATTGATATGGCCCATATGAAGCTTTGTATGGCGAAGTGTAGATCACCACTTTCTTTGGGATGAGGTAGGTGAAAGGAAAATAATAGGGCGAGCGGTGAATGAAATGATTGAAATCGTCCAAGCAGTTAGGCAAAGAATCGAGGAAGCTCAAGATGAGCGAAATCCTGACGATCTGGCGTAGATCGGAGCTACATTTTGAAATTGGAGACAAAGTATTTCTCAAAGTCTCTCCATCGAAAGGAATCACAAGATTTGGTGTGAAAGGAAAACTAAGACCCGTTTCATAGGACCATATGAGATCTAGAGAGAATAGGCTCGATAGCCTATAAGTTGGCTCTTCAGCCAAACTTGGGAAATGTGCATAATGTTTTCACGTATCTCGACTAAGGAGATATGTATACGATCAAACCACGTGATCCGTCGAGGCGGCGTAGTTCTCAATTCGGACATGAGTTATGAAGAAGAGCTATCGCAATAATAGACCATAAAGTTCAACAATTGAGAAACAAATCAATTTATTTGGTCAAAGTCTTTGTGGAATCACCACGGACGAGAAGAAGCTACGTGGGAGCTAGAAGATACGGTGAAGGGCGGTACCCAGATTATTCTTTCAAGGTATACAAATTTCGGGATGAAATTTCTTTTAAGGGGGGTAGGATGTAATAACCCGCAGTTTTAAAAGCCTAATTACGGTCTTTAAAACCCGTAAAATAAAATTTTGCCGTGAAACCAAATCAGATATGAAATCGAATATGATTTCAATTATTTACAAAGGAATAATTTCCTGTTACACACTCACTCAAGTTAGTGAATGAAAGAAATCGAAAGTTTTAACTTTCATCGGCAGTACATTTTTAACGTCGAATGCATATCGACTGTTGAAATGTCACGATATTTCCTAAGCAATCAAGCTTGGAATTATATTCTATTATTAATGGAATATTTTTATAATGAGATTACAGTATATCGACCATTTTAAAGATGAGTCGATCGTAGCGTTTGAGGCGTTTTCAAGCGTCGGCGTTTAGAGATAAGGCGAGCGATGGTTTTAATAATCAAGAAACTTTAGGAAATTATTTCTTATGATATTTTTATGATATTACAGTACTAATAAGCATTTAATTAATGCTTGAACATTAGAATTAGTAAAAATATCAAAACTAGTTTGAAAACCTAATTCTTGAAATTAGGGTTTCCTTGAAAATTCATGCCCTTTTAATTATCCTATGATATAATTATCATTTAAATCATGTACCATGGTGAATATACCTATGAATGATATGAAATAAAATTTTAACCCATGGTTTATCCAAATGGCGATAGCCATTTTTCTTGTGCCTAAGTTGAATTATTTTCTTCTCTTATGCTATTAAATTAACCTATGATATTAAATATCATCTAAATCATATACTATGATTTATATATCTATGATTAGCATGAAATAAAATTTTATCCTATAGTTTGGCCAAATGGCGAGAACTACCTATACATGTATATAAATTCTAATTGTCTTATTTATCTCACTCTTGCATGTATGTATCTATAATTCAGATTTTATACTTGAGTCTCCACTAAATACATATACTTTACCTATTTCCAAGATATCTTGTGTAAGCACTAATGATTGGGAACCCATTAGTGAATAAAATAGCATTAAAATGTGAAAGGTCTCTTGTGTGTATTGGGGGAGAGAGACCGAGATGGAGGAGGCTATAGGGAGGGGTCTTGCTTCAGTTTTCATTTCACTTTCACTCTACACTCAAACACATCACTCTTACCTCTCTCCAAACCTCCCATCTCTCTCTCAAAACTCTTCTCCTTCTTCCCCAAATTCCAGCCAAAACCGAGAGCTTCACCACCATTTTCAAGCTTGATCTTCTTCTTCTCTTCTTCCATACCACACCTCCATACCTTGTACCTTGTCCATTTAAACTATACCAACAAGGTAGGTGTCGAGCAAAGGCTTGGTTGTTCTTGAATCCTTGCAAAGTTTTCGAAAAATAGCTTAAGCTCATGCATGTGTTCTTGAAGAACTTTGATGATGATGTTTTGCTATTGCATGTGTATAAATGATAGAGGATTGGGTATGTGTTCTTGTTTATTTTCAAAATGTATTGCATGTCCAATTTTTGTTAAAAAAATTTCGAATCCATGGCTATAATGTGAACTAATGATATGTAGCAATGTGTTGTGAGGCTTGAGCATGTTTTGAAAATCTATTCAACCATGTATGAAAAATATATGAAATGACCGAGACCTATGCAAGGTTGTATGGTTTTGAAACTATGAATTATGATGTTATATATAAGCATATGGTAGTATTTGAAAGATTTAAAAAGGATCCATGCTAATTTCTTCTTGAAACCGAGAGCATAAAAATTCTAAGTGGGTGTATGATTTTATTTTTTACATGCAATGTGATATTAGTGATCTATGATGTTGTATAAGTCTATAGTATTTATTTGAAAATTTTAGAAATATCAAAGCCATTTTCCTTTCTAAGTACCGAAACATATGAATTTTATATGTGGGTATAAGATGTTTAATTTGTGCATGCAATAGGATATTCTTGATTTATAATGTGTTGAGAGTACATGACAATTTATTTGACATTTTGAAAGAACCTATACCATTTTTTTTTTCAAATGGCCGAAGCATGTGTGAAAGTAAATGTTAGTATGTGATTTTTATTCAATACATGCATTGGAATATTATTGAACTAAGTTGTAAACCATATACTATATGTGTTAATTGAACATTTTAAGAAATTCCTACCCCTAATTTTCAAAATGACCGAGGACCATATATATGTATATATATGTGTATGATTTTATTTTATAACATGCAATGATGTTTTATTACTCTAGAGCATGAACTTTATACCCTATGATTTAATTGGAAATTTTTGGAAATGTCTACCTATTCTTTTTAATAAATACCGAAGCCTACATATGTATATAAGTTAATGTGTGATTTTTATTTAGTACATGCAATGCTAAATTATTAGCTTAGAATATGTTTTATGCATTCTATGTGTTATTGGAAATTTTGAAAAAAAATCAATTACCTACTTTATTCAAATAAACCAAGAGCTAAGCTCGATATGGTGATGAATAAATTGGTTTTGATAGTTGTTGTGTTGAAATGTTACTATAATATGATTTATGTGCATATTATGATTTTGGAAAATTTTATAAAATTATTTGTTAAACATTATGAAAGTGCGAGAGCTATGGAGTCAATTACATGATATAACATTGTTATATAGTGGATTATGTGACATAAATATGTTATGGACTAATGTTTGGACCTTGTGTTAATTTATTGGAATTTTAGAAAATTATTGGGCATTTATTTTAAAAATGCCGAGACCTTATAAAATAATAAGGTGACATTCGAAAATTGTTTGGTTGATTTCATGACATATTAATGACCATAGTGTATATTAATACACTATATAATATTAGAAAAAAATTTGGACATTGTTTGGTAATTTTCATAATTACGAGAAATTCTAAAAATTTCTAAGGATTTTAAATCCTTTTAAGCAATTTATTGATAAATTATATGTCTAATATTATTTTAGACATATTTGGAAATTATGGACAATTTTCAAAATATTTGGTTGGTAAAACACAAAATAGCCGTGAGCTATTTTTAAAATTTGAATAAGGTTTTAAATCCTTAAATTCATTATTTATAATGAATTATATGTTTAAAATTATTTTTAAACATATTAAAACAGTTTATAAAAGAAATCAATTAGAAATTGATTTTGAAAGAATTTAATATTAAAGTATGACTTAGTAATTAAATTACTAAGAAAAGTCAAAATTTTGACTTTTGAAATCAACGTCTGAAATCGTTCGATAAATACGCTAATACGCGTGTCGCATCAATTGCTAATGACATCACGTTGATATGAAAGAATTTCATATTTGAAGTCGTGAAATCGAAAAGCGTGAAAAGCGTTGGACCATTTACCAAGAGGGTAAATTGGTAAATTTCAACACATATCTCGTCTCTGTCGAAGAGCGAGAAATGTTAAGATGATCGCGTTTGAGAAGCGAATTAAATTCATTAAGGAATTGATTCACATCGATATGAAATATCAAATTTTATTATAGACTTTGTAAGTCTCGAATTACGTAAACGACGTACTAAAGCATCCTTTTTATATAAAGGTGTGAATGACGCACGCACCAATTTGGGCGTTGACGAGTAAGGAAAAGCGTTAAAGGCGATCAATAATTTCGGTGGGCTTTATTACTAAAAGCAGAACAACTTTGCTACTCTTTCTTTTTGTCGTCCTTGTTTACGATGCTTTTCAACTATTGTTAAAATTGTTTAAATGATTACGCCAAAATGTTTACGTTTTGTGTATCGTATCTATCCATGAATGATGTGATGTTGTTGGGTTATCCCCAATTTGTGAATGAAAATCGATATCGGATCCTATCTTGGGAAGAACTTACACACAGCTAGGATTAACGTGTACACTGATGGTGATTGTGTCTTTGTAAGGACAATTCACGGCGGTCGCGGGGTCGTAGAAGGAGGCCTCCTTCACGACTTTCGACTATGATAATATGATGGAATGATAACAAGGGATATGGATGGCGTACACCAAGAAAATGCTTGGCGAGCAACTTTTATAAACTCGTGAAAATATTTTAGTAAGCCTGAGGCATTTTCAAATAAAACCCTTGTGTCTTACCATTATATTGGCAGAGTAATACAATGAAAATAAAATGTTTTCGGCATAAGTCCCTTTGGGTACAAATTTTGTACTTAGCCCTGCATGTTTGTTTTTAAATGTGCAGGTTGAGCTCGGTTGCTGATGATGGAGGTGTGTTGAGAAAGTCATTTGTCCTTGATGGTTGTTAGGAATGGATAACCTTGAATACATATCGTCATATATGTATTCACACACTTTCATTGCAACTCGAGGCATTTTACTTTTATGTTGGATGTTAAGATATGTGAATTATGAAGCCCTTGGATCGTAATATCCTTTGGATCTGTTGGCTTAAACCTTTGGATCCGAAATGTTATAAGTGTATGTTTAAATCCTAAGTTCCATATTCTCATATGTTAAGTTTTATCGTGACGATCTTACGAACCCATGAATACTATTCTAGTAATAGTCCGCTCACTCCGGGTTATCACGAGTGTGGTCGTGACACTTCACCCAAGTTCAACTAGTAGAGGAGCTTATCACCATTGAGCTATTCCCAGAAAAACAGGCTACACTACTAAAATAGGGACACAAATGTAATACCCCGCATTCCTATAGCAGAGATTAGCTCCTGATCAAGAGCTTATGAGAAGGGCATTGCATCCTTAAGAAAGAGTTATTTAAACTAGAAGCTTTTAAATTAAGCTTCGAGTCGAGAAGATAGAATTTGCGATAGATTCGCGATAGAATCCGAGATGAAACCTAAGATAAGATTCTTAGATCTTGTCTAAAATAAAAGGACTTAGATTTCAAAAGTCTTGAGATGATAGATATGTATTCATAGAATTTTTGATCTCGGAATCCTAGAATTTCAGAGTTTGCTCTTTGATATATAAGCGTTGCCGTATAAACCCTAATTGTCGGCAGAATACCTCAAATGGTTTTTGAAGTCAAAAATGTTTTATAATCAAAGTTTTGATGTTTATAATATGTTATTTGAGTTTTAAAGATAATTTCAAGCAAATAATGTTTATCAGAAATTGAGTTTTGAAATCCGAACGGTATGGAGTAAAAGCATTTATTTATATATTAGTGTTTAATTTCTAGAAGAAAAAAAATGAGAATTTTCTAGAAAGTGGATTATTTATCCTTATTAAAGAAAATAAAAAAATGGAGAAAGAAAAAGAATTATTGAGAATTATAGAATTCTCTAGAAATATGGTGAATTTTCAACCATATTAAAGAAAATGAAAAATGAAATAAAATTTGTGGTTTATATATATACACATTCTTATTCATTTTCGTCTTTATTTTCTCCAAATTTTCATGCCTCACACACATTACACACACTAAAACTTTTCAAACTTCATGCTTCAATTTTTGAAGATCCAACCGTTGAATTTTCCATCCGTCATTGAATCGAGGTATAATTCTATCTCTAGAACACATCTACGGTTTGAAATTTTTAAAAATATGAACCTTTGTATAATTTACATTTTCGGTCATTTGAGGAATTTGTGAAGGGTAACGTTTTGATTGATTATTTCTTGGTATTATGATGGATTCGTCGTCTACGTATTGTTTAATGTTGAATTTGTGGAGCATATGTTAATTCTTTGGGATGTTGCATAATTTTCAAAAATTAGAGGGCTATGATCTTGAATATATGATGTTGATATGCTTGATATTCTTTCATAAACGTGTTGATGAGTTGATATAAACATGTTTTGAGCAAGAAAAACGTTTGAAATCGAACTTATGCAAAAACTCCTATGTTGGCCGAAAACCCTAGCTCCTATTATGTTGGATTTTTTATTTTATTTGATCATTTTGACTTCATATTTGGATTCTATGATATGAATAAAGCCAAAAATGATTTATTCGGATTTTTCGGCCGATATATTCGAAAATTGAAAAAATTTAGTTTGACGTCAAGTTTGAGTTTTCAATGCTAAACCTTTGATCTTTGAGTTTTGATGGTTGATTAGTGATATTTGATGATAGTTGAGCATGTATAGAGGTTCGTATAAGATAGATGACGTCTCACGTGATTTTTGACGTCGGACATAAGCTATGTCTTAAGGGGTTGTTAGGTTTTTGGCTAAGATTAGATGGTTTAAATTTGTTGTCTTGTTTTCTATGCTCATTTAGACATATGAGGCTTCGTGATGTCTTGTTATATCTTAGATGTTAGAGGATGCAATGACCCAAGTGTTTATAGACTATAGTGTCTTGATATCGAGAAGATATAGTCGTATCGACGACTAAGATAAGAGTTATTTCTTGTTTGGTTATTGATAGGCTTATATGCCGCTTTATGTGGATTGATGGACCAAATGAAAAGAAGAAATAAGTGAAAGACAAAAAGTACAGTCCTCGAGTGACTGTCGCCAGGTGGGTATATAAATATTTTCTAAAATGATATGTTATGCTTTATATATTTTCAAAATTATATGAAATGCATTTAATTGCAAAGTTTCAAAGTTGACTGACTTGCCTGTTTTGAGCATGAGCATGAGCACGATGCATTTACCTATCCACGGAAAAGAAAGAAAGAAATAAAAAAAGAAAGAAAGAAAGTATGAATGAAAGAAGGTACCGATGTCGGGTATGATATGGACCTTCGGGTCAAGGTGTGTTTGAGAATGAGGCCTACTTCACAACACAAAGAAAGAATCTGTGGATATGGGAAGAGAAAGTTATCGGCCGACATGAGAACATGCATATGCATATTTTATGGTACTATGAAAATGAAAGCAAGTAAGTGTTTATTTACGATGCATGCACAGGTTATTTCACTAAAAAAACCATGTGTATTGCAATGTTATGGAAAGTCAATCTTATAGCTCTAAGATCAATGTTTTATGTTTTCGGCGTATACCCACTGAGTGCATTTTTGTACTCACGCCCTGTATGTATTTCTAAACGTGTAGGTTGCGCTCGAGAGGATGCTGGAATCGAATGTTGTGCAAAGGAGCTTCTCTAAGTAATTTGATTCATGATGATATTGATAAATTGTTGAAGTTATTCATTTGATGTCAACTGTTTTTGTTGCCTAGAGAGTTATGTCATCATACATAATTCTCAACCACTCTTCTCGTTGCCGAATTTTGGCCTTCACTTGTTTTGGTGTCTTTGTTATGCTGAGTGATCAAAATCTTGATGATAGTCTTTACTTTGTTGTTATGATCTCGACATTGTTGTTATGATGTCGACTTGCTTATGAGAACATGGATGTATTGAAAATGTTTGTATGAACAAGGATTTACTTGAATGCTCAGAATTGTTTTTGTTGAACCCAATATAATGACATTGAACCATTATCAAACCATGTTTTAAAACGTCGATAAATTCTCAATGTTATCGAAGCATGCTTGAAAATGTACATCCTTAATATTGGTTATTCTGTTGTGATTATTTGTCCTCGACCGTAGTTCTTTTTCACTCGATTCTTCATTGTGATTTGAAAACCTGAAATCAACCTTTGTCAAACTCTATTCCATTTCTTTGAACCATAAATATTTGATTACTTCAGGATGAAAGTTGTGGTCACATTTGTCAGATTTGTTTCTTAACCCACGTCACAGCCTTATTACTTAACTAATTACTTGGTTAAGTAGTCGGGCTGTGACAACAGATGTCAGAAGCAGAAGCCAAGGCGATTATCTGTGTCTAAGAATGAATATCGATATCTTTGTGTTTAGCTCTGTAGATCTAACGGGAGTCGACACCAGGATCGCCATGCATTCTTTAAATGTAGATCCTATAGCCAAGCCTATCAAACAAAAGCTGCATCAGTTTGGTCCAGAAAAAGATAAGGTCATAATGGAAGAATTAAGAAAGTTATTAGAGGCAGGACATATCAAAGAGATACAGTTCCCAGAATGGTTGTCTAATGCGGTCATGGTAGCCAAAGGAAACATAGGAACCTAGAGAATGTGCATAGACTTCCGAGATCTCAGCAAAGCATGTCCTAAAGATTTCTACCCATTACCAAGAATTGACCAATTAGTAGATTTCACCTCAGGATGTGAACTCTTATCAATGATGGATGCTTACCAAGGAAACCAACAGTTAAAATGGATCCTAAAGATATGCCTAAAGCAGCCTTAGGAGTCTGTTATGGGGCATATGGATATGTCAGCATGCCTTTCGAGTTAAAAAATACAGAAGCAACGTACCAGGGTATGATGGATAGGGTCTTTAAAAAATAGATAGGATGCAATATGGAGGTTTATGTAGATGACATGCTGGTAAAAAGTTAGAAAGCCCACACCCATCCAGCGGATTTAGATGAGATCTTTCCAGTTTTAAGGTCATACCAATTGAAACTCAATCCAGCTAAATGTGCCTTCGGAGCACAGAGTGAAAAAATCTTAGGATATATGGTGACGCCTAAAGGCATCGAAGTGAACCTAGAAAAAAAAAAGACAGTACTAGAAATAATGGCACCACGCAGTATCAAAGAAATACAAAAGCTCAATGGAAGGATCACAGCATTGAGTAGATTTATCTCTTATTCGTGGATAAAAGTTTGCCGTTCTTCAAAGTGTTGAGAAATGAAGCACAATTCAAGTGGACAGAAGAATGTCAAAAATCCTTTGAGGCATTAAAAAAACATTTGAGTGATTTACCCCTTCTGACTAAACCATTGAAAGGAGAAACAATTTTTTATACCTTGCAGTAGAAGATGAATCACTAAGCTCAGTCTTAATCAGAGAGGAAGGAACACATCCGAAACCCATATAATACATGAGTAAGATGATACAAGGGGCAGAACTATGATATACAGAGGTTGAGAATGCAGCACTAGCCGTAATGGTAACCATAAGAAAGCTCAGATACAATTCCTGTCACATAAGATATTGGTCAAAACACAACTACCCTTCAAAAATATCCTAGGAAAACCAGATCTATCAGGAAGGATGGTGAAATGGGCAGAAGAGCTAAGTGAATACGAGATAGATTTTGAGCTAAGAACGGCCATCAAAGCCCAGGCTCTAGCTGATTTTGTGCAAGAAAATATGAGAACATCGAAATAGCAACATGGAAGGTGTATGTGGACGGATCGGTGACAAAGAAAGGGAGTGGAGTAGGCATATGGATCCATCTGCTAGTAGGAGATGATATACAGGTCGCCATAAGATTTGGTTTCCCAATATCATATAATGAAGCGAAGTACAAAGCTCTCATCCGAACAATGAGAATTTTAGCAGACCTAGGAGCAGAAGAAATATGTGTACATTCAGATTCACATCTAGTGGTCTAACAAGTACTAGAGGCATATGATAAGAAAAAAGAGCATATGATAAAATATCATGAGCAAGTAGAAAATCTCTTACAAAAGTTCCATAAAACATCCATAGTACAGATCCCCACAGAGGAAAATCGAAAGCAGATAAACTAACTAGGTTGGCCAGCACAAATGAAGCAGACTTCGATAAGCAAGTAGTACTATGAAAAGTCGAAGAGAAAGGTATCATGATGGAGATTGGGGCTATAACGGAAAGACTTGATTGGAGATCACCCATCATCAGATTCCTCAGAATAGGACAAAGGCCAGAACACCCTAGAGCACCAAAAAAGGATTCTATGCTAAATTCTGCCTAATTGGAGACTATCTCTATCAACACGCATTTACACACCCATATTTGAGGTGTTTAGTAGAACATGAAATGAAGTATGTGCTCAGAAAAATACACGAGGGATGCACGGGAAATCATGCAGAGTGTAAAGATCTTACACGCAAAGCCCTAAGAGCTGGATACTTCTGGCCTACTATGAATCAAGATGCCATAAGCTTAGTCAAGAAATGTCTGAAATGTCAAAAAAATAGGAGATTAATCCCGACTGAAGAACTAGGGATAATGCGTTCACCGTGCTCCTTCGACAAATGGGGAATAGACATAGTAGGGAAGTTATCAAAAGCGATCGGAGGAAGAGCTTACATGATAGTAGTTGTGGATTACTTCACCAAATGGGTAGAAGCAGAAGCTGTGGCTAAAATTAACGAATGAGCAATCCAAAAATTCTTGTGGATAACCATATGCTGCAGATTTGGGATACCAAGGATCTTAATATCAAATAATGGCACATAATTTAACGGAGCAAAGATAAAAAGATTGTGTCAGGAAATGAAAATACAGTAGCTTTTCAGCAGTATTATACCCCCAAGCCAATGGACAAGTGGAGGTAACTAACAAAACTATCTTGAACCAGTTAAAAGCACGAATAGAAGAAGAAAAAGGCAACTAGGTTGAAGAGCTGGATTCCGTCCTATGGGCATATCGAACTAGCTCAAGAACAGCAATGAGAGAGGCACCTTTTAATTTGGTATATGGTACCCCAGTAGTTATCGAGTAGAAATAGGATGGAGACGCACATGATATTAATTTATGATGAAGAGCAGAACATAGGTCTGTCGCGAGAAAATCTGGTTTTAATAGAATAAAAGAAAGAGGTCTCTCGCATAAAGTCAGAGAGGTACAAAAAACAAATAAAAGCAGTATATGACAAAAGAATACAAGTCAAGAAATTGGAGAAAGGAAACCTGGCCTTCAGAAGAGCAGACACCCTAAGACCAATGGGAAAATTGGAGGCTAACTGGGAAGGGCCATACGTGTCACGACCCGCCTACCTAATCAGGTAATTAGATCGTGACTCGGGATTAAGAAGAAAATTTAACGACAACGGGTTCAAACATATGCCAAAAGAAAAGATGACAACAACCTTCTTTATGGATGAATCTAACATTACGGTTCAAGAAAGTAAAATATACAGTAGGTTTTCAAGAATGTTTTGTCAACAAGAAGGATTTATCAACAATTTAAAACAAGGAATGACAACGATTCAACCGAATAATACTGAATCCAACGAAAACCATTCCGAGCATTCGAGAAATCCTTGTTTTCAGAGCATTGAACATAATCATTTATCATAGAAGAACATATAAACAAACAAAGAACAGAGTTGGGCAACGAAAAACGTGGTTGAGAATTATGTATGAAGACATAATTCTCTGGGCAACAAACATAACTATAACAATTGAACGACCTTAATATAGCTTAACATTCGTAGAAGCTCCTTGCACTGACATTCGATTCCAAAGATCCTCTCGAGCTCAACTGCATATTTAAAACATATGCGGGCGTGAGTACAAAAATGCACTCAGTGGGTATACGCCAAAAACATAAAGAAAAACTTTGCCCTTAAGGCTATAAACTTGATTTGCCATAACATGTACTTTCATAATTAAATACTTACTTGCTTTCATTCTCATAATATCATATGCATATGCATGTTTCATGTCTGTATGCATCTTTCATCTCTCCTTCCCATATCCACGGATTCTTTATGCGTGTTGAGAAGTAGGTCTCCTTCTCAAACATCTTATCGTCACATACCCGAGTTGGACCCGAAGGTTCTCAACTACGGTCATACCCGACGTCGGTAAATTCTTTCTTTCTTTTTCTTTCTTTCATTCTTTCTTTCCCGTGGATAGGTAGTGCATCATGCTTATGCTCATGTTCATGCTCAAACTTTGGCAAGTCAATCACTTTTCAAATAAATGCATATCATGAAATCTCATATTATTTTTATGCATAAGCATATCATAACATTTGAAAACATATAAAAGCATAAGCATATTATTATAGAAAATACTTATACCCACCTGGATGTTCCTTAGAGCTAAGGAACTAATTCCCAATTCCATTTCTCTCTTTTTCCATATTTTATCCTCCTAGAACGGCAATAAAGCCTATCAAGAGCCAAACAGGAACATTACTCATCTTAGTCGTCGACACAACCATATCTTCTCGATATCAAATCTAAGACACTATTGTTTATAAAAACTCGGGTCATTGCATCCTCTAATATCTTATTAACGAACAAATTCTATCTAAATTTCGGCAGCGTAACGTTTATAAACGCATCGCCATATCAATACCAAACCATCCAAACATAGCCCAAACTCCACTAATTCATCACCATACGTCTCAATGATCATATAAAACTCGACAACAAGCTTGATCATCTTATCTTAACCAATAACCGAAAATCCCTTAAGGCGTCACTTAGGGTCTAATGTCGAAAATTCACGATAACGCTATCTAACACCAACGAACCTATATACATGCTCAATTATCATTAAAGATCATCATGTTATCATCAAAACATAAGATCAAAGCTTTGGCTTTGAAAACTCATTTCGCCGACAAACTAAAATTTTACCGTTTTGAATACGTCGTGGAAAAATCGAATAAATCATTTTAGGCTTTATTTATATCATAGAATCCAAATCTGAAGTCAAAATGATTAAATAAAATCAAAATCAACAATACATGGACTATAGTTTTCGGCCATTTAGGGTTTTTCGTATAATTTCGATTTCAAACGTTTTTCTTGTTCCAAACACGTTTATATCAATCCAATAACATATATATAAAGTCAATTCAATCATAACAACATCATAAATTCAAGATCAAGGCATGCCCTTTTCGAAAATTATAAGAATTTGCAAACAATAAACATATGCTTTCAAATTTCAACGTTAAACAATACATAGACGTCGAATCTATCATAATAACATGAAATAATTAAACAAAACATCATCCTTCATATTTTCAGCATAAGGACCGAAAATGTAAGTAGAGCATAGGTTCATTTTTTAAAAATTTCAAACCGTAGATATGTTCTCGGTACGAGATTATACCTTTATTCGAAGACCGATCGAAAATTCAACGGCCGGATCTTCCAAAATTTGGCATGCAAATTTTGAAATTTGCTGTGTGTGAGTGTGTGTTACGTGAATTGAGGGAGAAGAAATGAGGGTGATCATGTTTTAAAAATAAATTAGTGAGGGTAAAATAGTAATTTCACATTATCAATTTATTTTTCTTTTATTTTTCCAAAACAAAATGGTGCCAACACACCATTTTCTAGAGAATTCCACAAAACAATCTTCCTATTTTTATTCTTTAATTTTCGTAATTAATAATATTAATAATAATAATAATATATTTCATGTAATTTTCCAAAATATTGTAGAAAATTCCATAATTAATTCCCAAAAATTCCAATATTGAATCTTATCTTCTTAACACTTTAAACTCATCATTTTCATCAATATAAAGTTCCAAAATCATAAAATATATAATAGGAACTCACTTTATAAAAATAGTGATTTAATTCCATTTTATGCAAATAATGGAATTAAATATTCCATTTATTCTTAAATCCTTCAAAATCACTTTCTAAATTTTCCCATCATCAAATATCATTAAAATATAATAATTAAAAATATTTTTGGCCTTAAAAACCATTTTAAATATTTTGCTCTTCCTCCGAGCTTAATCGGCAAACGCCGACGTCATAAAAACGTAAATTTTGAAATTCTAAATTTTCTGAAATTAAAACTTATTGAGCATGTATCTATCATCTTAAGACCCTTAGAATCTAAGTCTTCTTATCCTAAATAAGATCTGAGAATCTTATCTCAGATTCTACCTCGATTCTATCGTCTCGGCGAAGCTTAACACAAAAGCTTCTAACTTAAACAAATCCTTCTTAAGGATGCAATGCCCTTTTATTAAGCTCTTAATCACGAGCTAATCTACATTGTGAAATATGGGTATTACATTCTCACCCCTTAAAAATTTAGTCCTCGAAATTTAGTACGTCGCCAGACTCGAGCACTTCTTTATCATCGATCTTTAACTTTCATGTCGCTTCTTTTAAATCATCATACTTCCATATCGATCTAAGATGCATTTCGATTTTTCTTCAGTAGCTTAAATCTTTTCGCGAACATTTGTTCTCTTGAGATATGATGTGTTTTGGATTAAACACATATCTTTGTATCTGTGGCATATGAAACACTTCACGAATATTGCCGAAACTCGGAGAAAATACTAATATGTATGCGACTAGCCAATCTTTCCTGAGTCTCGTACAATTCAATACATCTCAATAACTTCTTGGATTCTTGCCTTTACTTGTAGTACGATTACGACCATCTCTTTAATCACGTCTGGTCCAAGCACTTTCTTCTTCAAATGCGTTTTAAATAAACGACGATCTGCACTGTCTGTCGTAGAAAACTTCGTAGAGCATCATATAAATCTTGGTTCTGATCTTGTCTTCTAACGTCTGGATGGTCCGTTTAAATTGACCATCTATTGCGGATAAAATTTGCCTTTGTAATTCGATCTTGTATCATTTTTATTATAACTCGTCCGAAACGAGATGTAAACTTGGAGTCTCTGTTTGAGATGATTGAGACGAGCATTCCGTATAACCGTACTATCTCTTGATGTACACTTGAGCTAACTTGTCAGCTCCATACGTGATAAAAGTCAGAATAACATAAGCGTATTTCGTGAGTCGATCGATTATCCTCCACGCTTCGATTGGTAACTAACGCGTATGTCTTCTTATCTTTTCAACTTTATAAAGAGCATCATGAATAAATTTTCAGAATTCACACCCATATATGGCGACAATCTTCTTTCTTTGCTTCATGCTCGTAAACTGAATTTCTTTCTGACGAAATCTTTATCCGAAAACTGTTAATCCTTCAACATCAACGATGTACATAGGAGATATTCTTGAGCAGAGCTCTCCACAACTCGAAAACTCGCTCAATGAAACGAACTCATTCTTTAGCTTCAGCTGGGTTATCAACTTCATTAGGATAAAGCATTGAGACAGAAAATTTTGTCATTCTACAATTGGTTTAAGGAAGAGAAAGTACAAATAAATCTTGAAAAGAATTGTACTTTCTTATTCTTTCGGACTGAGGATTTCTTCTTCTGGGTGACATGCTGCATTGCAAATGAATACCAAACTGCAGCATATCTTGCCTATCAATAACAGGATAAAGGTTGTCAATCAGCAACAACCTCAGATCTCAAAGGTCTTCAAAATTTCTTGTCACAAAGTTATGATGTGAAATGAAACAGTTGGATAGCAAATGATTGTATCGGTATCAAGGAAAGGAATTTATCTCTCTGAGGACTTTCACAGAACAAAGAATAACTCTGTTATCTGGGTTTTGTATATGGATGCTTGGATATCTCTGGAAATCACATCCGATACGATCTATGACTACCGAACTTCCATTTCGTCCCAAAAGGTTGTCTTTGAAAAGCAAATGACCGATATCTAGGGTTGTAGCTGTGCTGTGCCAACAACTTGTACCACTTGAGTTCATACACAAAATTTTCGAGACACTTGGGTCTCGATAAACTAACTTGATTCTTTGCTTAATTTCCAAAGAAAAAGTCTAGGAATATAATAAAATAAAATGAACTGATTCGATGTAGGAATCTCAAGAAGTGCGAAAGGCTGATCGCTTCAATCTAAATCAATAAGGGCAATTTCAGTATTGATTTAAGAGTAATCAAATTGTACAAGATCTATATCAGATTCAAGCATAACTAGTCGAGCATTTGATAAGGAAGACACTATTTTAGAATAAGGTGCTAGTATCATGCTCAGGCGTAAAAGAGTCAACATCTATGGTTTTAAGATTTTCACCATCATCATTCTCAAATGGAGAAGGAAAAATTTTCAATCAACCGAAGCTGATGAACAACTGAGATAAATTTAGGAATAGGGAAAAATGAATCAAAAGAGGGGGCTCGCGTGTACGAAATATTGAAATTTGATGGTAACTAGGAGTCTGGAGAATCAATTTGCTCAAAACAATAAAGCCAGACTCAATATAATCAATGGCAACAGCAACAACCCAATCTTGTCACTCTTTAGGCAATAAAAAGATCAACTAAAATCTTTCCATCAAATCTCGACACGCTTTGATCAAGCGTCTCTTTCCGCAATCGATAGAATCAAGCGAAAAATTAGTCAATATGAGCTACTCGTCCGACGATGTAGATAGAAATTCTCTTTGATCTTTATTGGCGAAACTAAGCGAAGCGACGATAACGTCATGACGACAAACAAGTCGTTCTTTTCCGAATTATCAGGACGATCCTCGCCATCGTAGATAAAATAATACTCGAACTCTTGCGGAAAACATATTCCTATTGTTCTGCCATCTTTTCCCAAGATTTCTTTTCCACATTAGCTCGATGAGCAATAACCCATTTCAATCACACCTTCTCATCTTATGATTCATTCTTTAAGGCGTATACTCAAACATTATCTGAGATAACCATAATCATAAGTATAAACTTTTACCTGGTGAGCTAGAGATGACTGAATCGAATGCTGAGCTTCTCTCAAGAACAATTATCTCTTTGACTCATTTTCTCAAAAATGAAGTCAAACAAATGACTCCATAACTCATTTTCTCAAGCAGAGTCAACCCAAAAGATTTACATACTCAAGGTGCATAAACTGCATAAATCTCACAAGGATTCTTGAATTTAGGATTCAAGACAACACACAAACTGCACAAGGATTCCCAAGGATTTATATGCTCAGATTTCAAGACTATACTCAACTGTGAAAAAATTCGCAAGGATTCACAAGTTCAGTATTCAAACTGTGCACAAACTGTACAAAATTCACAAGGATTTATAGGTTTCAAGTTTCAAAACTGTGCACAGACTACACAAATTTATAAAGGTTCACAGGTTCATAATTCAAAACCGCTCTGATACCATTCTGTCACGACCCGCCTACCTAATCAGGTAATTAGATCGTGACTCGGGATTAAGAAGAAAATTTAACGACAACGGGTTCAAACATATGCCAAAAGAAAAGATGACAACAACATTCTTTATGGATGAATCTAACATTACGGTTCAAGAAAGTAAAATATACAGTAGGTTTTCAAGAATGTTTTGTCAACAAGAAGGATTTATCAACAATTTAAAACAAGGAATGACAATGATTCAACCGAATAATACTAAATCCAACGAAAACCATTCCGAGCATTCGAGAAATCCTTGTTTTCAGAGCATTGAACATAATCATTTATCATAGAAGAACATATAAACAAACAAAGAACAGAGTTGGGCAACGAAAAACGTGGTTGAGAATTATGTATGAAGACATAATTCTCTGGGCAACAAACATAACTATAACAATTGAACGACCTTAATATAGCTTAACGTTCAGAGAAGCTCCTTTGCACAGCATTCGATTCCAGCATCCTCTCGAGCTCAACCTGCATATTTAAAAACATATGCAGGGCGTGAGTACAAAAATGCACTCGGTGGGTATATCGCCAAAACATAAAGAAAAACTTTGCCCTTAAGGCTATAAACTTGATTTTCCATAACATGTACTTTCATAATTAAATACTTACTTGCTTTCATTCTCATAATATCATATGCATATGCATGTTTCATGTCTGCATGCATCTTTTATCTCCTTCCCATATCCACGGATTCTTTATGCGTGTTGAGAAGTAGGTCTCCTTCTCAAACATCTTTAATATCACATACCGAGTTGGACAGAAGGTTCTCAACTACGGTCATAAACGTCGGTAAATTCTTTCTTTCTTTTCTTTCTTTCATTCTTTCTTTCCCGTGGATAGGTAGTGCATCATGCTTATGCTCATGTTCATGCTCAAACTTTGGCAAGTCGATCACTTTTCAAATAAATGCATATCATGAAATCTCATATTATTTTATGCATAAGCATATCATAACATTTGAAAACATATAAAAGCATAAGCATATTATTATAGAAAATACTTATACCCACTGGATGTTCCTTAGAGCTAAGGAACTAATTCCCAATTCCATTTCTCTCTTTTCCATATTTTATCCTCCTAGAACGGCAATAAAGCTGTCGAGAGCCAAACAGAACATTACTCGTCTTAGTCGTCGACACTGACCATATCTTCTCGATATCAAATCTAAGACACTATGGTTTATAAAAACTCGGGTCATTCATCCTCTAATATCTTATTAACGAACAAATTCTATCTAAATTTCGGTAACGTTTATAACGCATCGCCATATCAATACCAAACCATCCAAACATAGCCCAAACTCCACCAATTCATCACCATACGTCTCAATGATCATATAAAACTCGACAAAAAGCTTGATCATCTTATCTTAACCAATAACCGAAAATCCCTTAAGGCGTCACTTAGGGTCTAATGTCGAAAATTCACGTATACGCTATCTAACACCAACGAACCTATATACATGCTCAATTATCATTAAAGATCATCATGTTATCATCAAAACATAAAGATCAAAGCTTTGGCTTTGAAAACTCATTTTCGCCGACAAACTAAAATTTTACCGTTTTTGAATACGTCGGCGGAAAAATCCGAATAAATCATTTTAGGCTTTATTTATATCATAGAATCCAAATACGAAGTCAAAATGATTAAATAAAATCAAAAATCCAAAAATACATGGACTATAGTTTTCGGCCATTTTAGGGTTTTTCGTATAATTTCGATTTCAAACATTTTTCTTGTTCCAAACACGTTTATATCAATCCAATAACATATATATAAAGTCAATTCAATCATAGAAACATCATAAATTCAAGATCAAGGCATGCCCTTTTCGAAAATTATAAGAATTTGCAAACAATAAACATATGCTTTCAAATTTCAACGTTAAACAATACATAGACGTCGAATCTATCATAATAACATGAAATAATTAAACAAAACATCATCCTTCATATTTTCAGCATAAGGACCGAAAATATAAGTAGAGCATAGGTTCATTTTTTTAAAAATTTCAAACCGTAGATATGTTCTCGGTACGAGATTATACCTTTATTGAAGACCGATCGAAAATTCAACGGCGGATCTTCCAAAATTTGGCATACAAATTTCAAAATTTGCTGTGTGTGTGAGTGTGTGTTAAGTGAATTGAGGGAGAAGAAATGAGGGTGATCATGTTTTAAAATAAATTAGTAAGGGTAAAATAGTAATTTCACATTATCAATTTATTTTTCTTTTATTTTTCCAAAACAAAATGGTGCCAACACACCATTTTCTAGAGAATTCCACAAAACAATCTTCCTATTTTTATTCTTTAATTTTCGTAATTAATAATATTAATAATAATAATAATATATTTCATATAATTTTCAAAATATTGTAGAAAATTCCATAATTAATTCCCAAAAATTCCAATATTGAATCTTATCTTCTTAACACTTTAAACTCATCATTTTCATCAATATAAAGTTCCAAAATCATAAAATATATAATAGGAACTCACTTTATAAAAATAGTGATTTAATTCCATTTTATGCAAATAATGGAATTAAATATTCCATTATTCTTAAATCCTTCAAAATCACTTTCTAAATTTTCCCATCATCAAATATCATTAAAATATAATAATTAAAAATATTTTTGGCCTTAAAACCATTTTAAATATTTTGCTCTTCCTCCGAGCTTAATCGGCAAACGCCGCGTCATAAAAGCGTAAATTTTGAAATTCTAAATTTTACGAAATTAAAACTTATTGAGCATGTATCTATCATCTTAAGACCCTTAGAATCTAAGTCTTCTTATCCTAAATAAGATCCGAGAATCTTATCTCAGATTCTACCTCGATTCTATCGTCTCAACGAGAAGCTTAACACAAAAGCTTCTAACTTAAACAAATCCTTCTTAAGGATGCAATGCCCTTTTTATTAAGCTCTTAATCACGAGCTAATCTCTGTTACGGAAATACGGGTATTACAATACGTGGTCACAAGGGTCCTCCAAGGGGAAGCATACGAATTAGCAGATGCTGAAAGCAAAAGCCCTACCACGACCATGGAATATTGCCGACTTGAAGAAATATTTCTTCTAAATAGGTGTTGCTTCTTTGTTATCATGTGTTTTTATTGTTTTTGCTGTTGTTTTCTATTAAAAAAATTTAGATACATTGGGACTATGTTGTTTGTTATCGTTCAATAAAATAAGAGAATTTATGCAAAATAAGTCGATCAAGCACGGATCCGTCAAGAAAAAATCCTTTGAGCAAGGTGTAGTATGGATCTCCCTAGCTAGGAGCCAATACTTGACAGAACTCGGGGCTAGAGTTCTGAGTTTTGAAGGTTTATTGAATGAACCACAACTAACCTCGCTGAAAAAGCCCTAGAACAAATCTAGGCAGAAAAAAATACTTCATTCCAAATTTCTTATACGCTTCAAAGCAAGAAAAAAGAAAGAAAAAAATTGAGAAACTAGCACAAAGCCAGAAGCGGCTACACTATTACAAAGCTAGAAGTGGCCAAACTATTACAAAGCCAGAAGTGGCAAAACTATTACGAAGCTAGAGAAGGCAAAAGAAGAAGTGCTAAATACATAAAAAGACCCGACGAACAAAGATAGAACACTGGTGGAGAAGCTTCGTAGTTGAGAAGCTCCGTGGCTGGGTAGAGAAGCTTTGTGGCAGAATGGAGAAGCTTTGTGGTTGAAACATTAACTAGAGTCTGCCAGCCCTCCAAAATGTATGCCCTCCAAAACCCCCGAGAGCAAATAGAAAGTCCTGGACGAGCAAGACCATTCCACCAGTGCTCTCAGGGAACATCGGAGAAACAAAGGAAGATGAAAGGAGGCGTCGAGTGAAAGAATCCACGAACAAGCCTCTCTAGTTCGCCTGCAGGAGATGGCAGAGCAGAGGGGCCGGCAAGGAAAGAGATCCTACTGGGTTTCTGGTTACTATCCCTCTACCCGTATAATGAATCAAGAACGGGTGAAGGAGGCATATAAAGATAGCCCATTAAGGGAGAAAGAAAGGCCAGGGCCTCCTCGAGATCAAACTAAGTACTACAAAAATAACAAAGCAAGAACGAATAAAAACTCGAAAATGAGTTATGCAAAGGAAGAAACTAGAGGAATGAACGTTGATAAGGATACTCAATGGTAAGTAAAGCAAGAATGAGGTTATATTTATACTTGCACAATAAGAGAAGTAAGTCCACTAAAAGACAAGGAGTAATCCATGAATAAAAACAACAACAATCTCTGAAAAGTAAAATATCACATTTGAAAAGCAAGATACCACCTCTAAAAAGCAAGATATCTCCTCTGAAAAGCAAGATACCACCTCTGAAAAGCAAGATATGCTGAATATCTTGTCTGATAAAGTGGATATCGTAGATATGGCTTCATTAGTATGCTATAAATAAGACGCACTACAGCTTCTGAAGATCAGAGATACGTTGAAAATCGCCTCTGAGAAAGTAAGATATGGTAGATAAAAAGTACAACAGTAAAACAAAGATCAGTAGAAGTAACAAGTCAGAAAGAGATAGAAGAATTCACTAAACAGACTTTGAAATTTAAAAAATATCCTTCATTTAAACAATGATGGTCATAATTAAAAGATAATCAACTAAGGAGGCGTAGCTCCTGCAACACTAGGATTAACAGAGCTTATGTCCAGATTAGGAGAAATAGCTTGGGAAGGACCCGAACTCTCACCATGTTGTCCCCAACTAGGACCCAGACCTGGTAGATCAGATGATAAGCAGGTCTGGGCCATCCGTCTGACCTCTTCCAAAGTAGAATTGGAGGAAGCAAAAATCTGGAGATCTGCTGGGAAGATAAGCCTCATTTTTACCGGATTTATAAGGCTATATTTGTTTCGTTTATAATTGATAAGTGATCTTTTATGCTGTCTTTTGATATATTTATATTTACCTTGGAAGATATTATGACGTGTGTGTTTCATGTAATTTTAGCATAGGTTTTGATGTCAAAAAGTGGATCACGATAACGAGGAATTAAAGCCCAGTCGCGAGTTCACACGAAGAATATCTGTTTAGATACGACGATAAATATGATGAAATGGATTTGATAAGGATGGATGTGAAAATTTTACTATGTTAAAGAGCATCTCGATAGGAGTCCGTAGGCACAAACGGATCGCAATTCGGAGTCCGAACGAGAGAGAACGGAGCGAAACAACGAAGTCGCGCACGCAGGGAATTACGCTTCGCGAGACGTACTCGCGAGGCAACAATGAAATCACGCACAGAATGGTTTCTTCACGGGTTTCCTTCGCGGTTAAAGGCCGCGAGTGCGCCTTGCGAGGCATGGGGTTGGATAAAGCGCAGACTTTACACATTTTTTTGAAGAGAGGCGCACACTTACATCAGAGACTTGACGAGACAGAGCTTGATTTTAATACAAAACACTTTTATTCTTTGTTGCTTTCAGTTTTCATTAATCTCCTTTACACATTTTTTTCGCTCCAGAATTCTTATAATTTAGTTTTTCAATTCTGTTTTGTTTTGAGTTTTGTACTTCAGTTTATTTGAGAGTTCAGATTTATCTACGGATTCAAGTTGCTACATTGTTCTTCGTGGATTCCTACGGTTTTATCTATCTAATTATGTTTATGTTATATTTATTTATTTATTTATTGCTTCAGTAATTTAATTATGCGTAGCTAAATTTCGTATCGATCCAAGGGTTTGTATGTCTGACTAGATTCGTATAATTTATCTGTTGATACTGTTTTGTCGTCCCATTCATGATTTATAATTCTTGTCTTTAATTCTCATGTGTTGGTATCTGGTCAATATTAATGCATGCTAGTTATGTGATTGATGTCTTGGCGGAATTAATTGCATAATCGATATCTTGAATATATAATACAGTTTTTATCTTGAGACCTGACGGAGATAGGTAAACTGTATGAGGTTAATCTTTGTGTGCTTTTGGTAATTAGCTTACATCTCTTGTGACCCGACGGATATAGAGTTTAGGCTAACCTACAACTATAGGCTGTCCTGGCGGAAACTATAGTTATATTAGTGATTCTTCATATGAATGTGGATTAAATTGGTAAACAGATTAATAGATTAATTGTGTGAATCTGGTTAGATTAAGTCATTCCTAGGGTCAGTCTTTCATATCTGATTTTATTCTTTATTTATATTTTGAGTCTAGTTTTATTATTATCTATCTCTTGACAAATTTGTTGCCTGAATAATAATCAAGATTCTTTGTTTATTATTTGATGTGTTCTCGAGTCGCAGTCTCTGTGGATACGATATATATACTTGTTGTTTTACTATCATTTATTTGGTAGAAATATAGTGATCAATTTTTGGCGCCGTTGCCGGGGACCGTTTAGATTGCATAGTGATAATTTTCTGGATTGTAGTTATTAATTAAGGCTTATAAATATATATATATATATATATATATAGAAAATAAAAAAAATTATTATTTTTTTGTTACTTCTTGGATCTGATCTGGTTTTTATCTCTATGTGCAGTGAATGATTACAAGATCCCAAAGGAAAGAAATTATCCCATTGGATCTTGAGATTGAAAGATCACACAAGAGAGAGAGCCGAGAAATGAGACAAGCGATGGCAGATAGAAAACCCCAAGGCCATGATAGAATGGCCGAGATGGAAGAGATGCTAGCCGCAATGCAACGCCAACTGGCGTTGAATAATCAGATGGGCCAAGTTGGAGGTCGAGCACAGCCCATACCGCTCAACCACATGTACAGACCACCTACGGATCAGTTCCAAGGTAGAGGATGGGGACCGAACGTCAACGCGAACAACTTTGAGCTGAAACCTGTCGTCATCATCATGATCCAGCGGACCAGTTTGGGGGAGGGGTCACTGAAGACCCCAACGCGCACTTAGAGGCATTCCTTGATATATGTGATACTATCAAGCAGAATGGAGTGCCAGTTGATGCCATCCGGATGAGGATGTTCATATTCTCATTGAGGAGCCAAGCGAAAGAATGGTTCAAGAGCTTGGACAGATTACAGATTACAACGTGGGAGCAGCTCTGTGAATTTTTTGTCTAAATACTTCCCACCTGCCAAGGTGCAGAAGATCATTGCCGAGATCTCCCACTTTTCACAATTGGGAGATGAGTCATTATTTGAGGCTTGGGAGAGATTCAGAAACCTGCTCCGGAAGTGTCCACAACATGGGTTTTCACCTGAGCAGCAAGTGACTCAATTCTACAGTGGACTCAATGCTAACAGACGTAGCATTGTTGATGCGTCAGCCGGAGGATGCCTTCTCAACAGAGAAATAGATGAAGCGTTGAGAATAATTGAGGAGATGGTATCCAACAGTTATCAGTGGCCAATGGAGAGACAGCCCATCAGAAAAGTTGCCGCTGTCGAGCTAGATAACAGATATGATGATCTGTTAGAGAAATTTACATCTCTGTAGAAGGAGTACGAAGCCGAGAAGAAAGGACAGATGACTGTAGCCATGGCGCAGAATATGGAGGAGGTTCACTATGTGAACCAAAGAAGTAATTTCCAAGGAAATCAAAGTGGGAACCCACCCTATCATCCCAATAATAGGAATCACCCAAATTTGTCCTATGCCAATGCACAAAATGCTCAGAACTACCACCGGTTTCTTTGTGAATAATGGAATGATTGTGGAGCCCAAGAAGCCGAGCCTCGAAGATATGATGCAACAAGTGTTGGCGAGCAATCAGCAAATAGCAGCGAGTCACCAACAAATTGTGGCTCAACAAAATATTCAGATCCAGCAGCTTGGGAATAGGATGAACACTGACGGAAACACGGTCAACGCCATCAACAATACAGTGATAGCCCTTGGAAAACAATTAAAGATGTTGGAGAACCAAGTGGGGCAGATGGCCAATTAGAGAGCTGGGTTGCATAGGCAAGGACAATTCCCAAGTAATACCGAGCAAAATCCGAAGAATCACACTCCTCCAAATCAATGCAATGCTATTTATTTGAGGAGCTGAGAATCATACACTAATCATCTGGAGCATGAAGGGGAAGAGATGGATGGGCAAAGAGATGAGAACGATAATCTGTCAGATTCACGCCTCGCGAGAAATGCTTGCGACATCCAGTCGTGAGGTTTTCTCGTGAGGAAAAGCGGGCTGGATACAGAAAAAGACCTCGTGACCTTACCTCGCAAGGAAGAGTTGCGAGGGAATCCCGCGAGGACAGACGCGGCAGCATCAGAGCCTTACATCGCGACTTTGTCTCACGAGCAAAATTCACGAGAGACACTCGCGAAGCAGCACGGAGGAGATCTCGCGAGGGAGTCTCGCGACTCAACCTCGCGAGAGAAGGCCGCGAGCCGTCCAGCGCCACCTGTGGTCAATGCCCCATTTCCTCAGCGCATCTGGAAGATGAAATATGATGAGGAGTTCGCCCGATTCAAAGAGATGTTCCAGAAAGTTAACATCACTATACCTCTCTTTGAAGTGCTCAGAAATATGTCCGGATACATCAAATTTTTCAAAGATGCAGTAACAAGCAAGAAGAAGTTAGGAAAATTTGAAAAAATTAACCTTTCTAAAGAATGCAGTGCTATTTTACAGAGAAAGTTGCCACTGAAACAGAAGGATCCGGGGAGCTTCACGTTGGAGTGCGAGATTCTAGAGCATACATTTCCCAACGTGTTGTGTGATTTGGGAGCAAGCATCAATCTGATGCCCTTATCTGTGTTCAATCGCTTGGAGCTGGGGAAAATGAAATCAACTAAAATATCATTGATGATGGCTGACAGGTCAGTTGCATATTGTTTGGTATGATTTTATGATGATTCTTGGTATTGTTTTATATGTCATTTTCTATGGTTTGTCCTATTTATGGCGCTGGTTCGATTAATATTTCGATGTTTTGTTGGAAAACGGCAGAAAATAGGATGAATTGGATCCGCCAAGAATTAAATATATTGAAGAGCATTTCGACAGGAGTTCGTAGGCGAAAACCGTGCGTAAATCGGAGTTCAGACGAAGGAGAACGGGTCGAACGACCAAAGTCGCGCACGGCACCCCATCGCATGGCCGCGCGCCCGCGCGCCCGCACACCCACGCCCGCGCCCGCCTCCGCCGCCCACCGCGACGCACGGCTGAGCGCGCCATCCAAAGGCGCTGCTCACCATATTTCACTCGCTGCGCTCGGCCTGACGCCGCGCCACCGCCACGCCCATCTCGCCGCGCCGCTTCGTCCGTTTGGCGCCCGCCGCCCCGCGCGCACCCGCTTCATCTCGGCTCGCATCGCTTCGTCCGCGTGGGTACCCCAAGACCCGCTTCATCTCCGCCGCATGCAACCTCCGTCCGGCGCTTCATCCGCGTTCGACGCTGAGGAGGCTCTCCTGTTCCAGAATCTCATCGCCGCGTCCGGCGCTGCGACGTCCTCCAGAAACTTGTTGCGTCCGGCGATGCATCGAGTCCGGCGCTGGGTTTCATTTAATATATATATGCGCGTTAGGTCTGAGTTCCAGGGGTCTCGTTTTTCACCTCTTTTTCACGCAGCAGCGGCTGCTCTTCACCATGGATTTTCAGAATTCTTCAAGCGACACAACACATATAATTCTTAGCTTTAATTCTTGCATTATGTTTCATCAATTGAATAATGTAGTTTATCAGTTCATGCTTTGAAATTTCTCAGTTCTTTCGGATTAATTTTCATTGTGTTATTGTTTTATGATTTTTATTGGATACAATTCATAGTGACAGTGGATTGTGTTCATGTTGTTTTAATCTATCTTGCTTTCGTTTAATTCATGTTCTTGTTGGATGATTGATAGTTATAGTTTATTTGCAATTTGATTTAGATTAGGGAATGACAAACCCTATGAATAATATGATTGCATATGCTTTTGTTTACCGCTTTCGATTTATCCTGCTTTCGTAGTTCAACTAGGGATTGACAACCTCTAGTCTACATTTATCGCTTTATTAGTTTAGCTCGGGATTGACAACCCCTAGCTTAGGATCATTGCTTAATTTCTCGTATTTCAATTTTCGTATGTTTTAAACCCCGTTGGCATTAGAATGTTTAGGTTTTAATCTTTACGTAGGCAACACGAACAATCGCCTGCTAAGTTTTCCTTGAGAGCGACTCGTGTTAACTTATCACGCTACAATTACCTCGCATTGCGATTGCGAGTGAATTTGAGTGTGTTTTAGCTCGATCAATTTTGGCGCCGGTGCCGGGGAAAACGTTAGGCATATTGTTTGTGTTGTTTATTTTCTGTGTTTCTTTTTTGTTCTTTTTGTTATTTTCTCCCCCTGGTGCGTGTGATCTTTTTTTTGTTGTTGGTGTCTGTTAATGCAGGGTTATCAACAGTACGAATATGGTCAACCCGGTTGGGGGGAGGAAAGTTCGTTGTATTGGGCAAATTCTTCTCCCGAAGAAGGAGCCCAATTTGATTTTTCTGAGGAATACCCGTTAGGCTTCGAGCATCAAGCCGACGATCCCTACCCTGAGCAACAAGCCTATAATCCATTTTGGGATCAACCACCTCCACCATACTATGAGGATCAAGCCTCCAATCCCTACTGGGAACAACCGCCTCCGCAGCACTATGAGGATCAATCCTACAATACCTACTGAGAGCAACCACATCCTCCACCTCAATATGAGTACCCACAACAACCACCTCCACCTCAGTACTCATACCCGCAGCAGCCACCTCCACCTCAAATGCCATCTTGCGATGATAATTCGTCAAAAAGTTGGATGCTGACGACACCAAAATCAGGCGCTTGCAAGCAAAATTAGAAATGATGTCTGAGAATCTAGACGAGTTGCTGCAACAAGATGCAATAGGGGCCTCAAGCTCACCCTATGAGGCTCGAGCGACCACCGACCATCGAGTTCGCCATTGGATGATAGAGCGCAACTCTTGGCGTTTAGAGGAACAAATGGGACTGATTGTCGCTAAGTATGTTGAGTATCAACGGCAACTTGTAATGAGGGAACTTCCAAACTAATCCATCAGTCCGGTGATCGTTGTTCTAGAAAGTGACCCAATTATTGAGAATGGGGTGGGAGAGATATCGACGAGTTCTTGCAGCGCAGAAGGTGGAAAATGAGGAATAATGGGAATGTGAGGATGAGAAGCAGGATCAGAGCCACGAGGAAGTGGTTACAAGGTCGGCTGACGAGGGAGAGTGGGCACGTGAAGTTGCAAGCATGCCAAAGCCCACTCTGGAAGTGATTGCACTGCCTCAACAATTGGAGTACGGGATCCCAGAGGAGGAAAAATCGAGGACAAAGGTTGAGGTAACATCAATTATTTGTCAACATCCTAATTCACCAAAGTACTGTACTTTGGGAATTGAAATTATCTATTTTTCTTTGGAGAATAGGATGTTTGATTTGAGCTTAAATGATGCATTAGTTGCTTTCTTTATTGTCCTCTGTTCTTATATGGTTACTACTGATGCTCTGGCCGAGATGGTATTCTTGCAGGTAAAGGACTATGGATAGTCCGTTGTTGACCGAACACGTCGAGCTCACGACGTTAAACTGAGTACTACGTGGGAGTTTACCCACGGATTTTTATTTGCTTTTTCTTTCTTTTTGTTTTGTTTCGTTTTTCTTTGATCTGTCTGTTGTCTTTGTGTTGTTTTGCTCGAAATTGGGAAGAAGGGTTTGCATATTTTCATCAGCGGTGAGATAAAGCTGTGATGCTCCAACTCTGCAGTGCACATTCGTCGATTATCAGGGAAGTATCATCCTCTATGGTCATTTTGAGCTTTTAATCTTTTGAGCAGGGCGATGCTCGATTTAAAATGTGGGGATGTTTACTCGGTTTTGTGCGTTTCATATATATTTTGTATGCTTAATGATGTGCCCTTGTGCTTATTTTGATTGTTTGGACTTGAGTTTGTGTCTATGCGAATAAGTTAGGATTTTGATTTGTCTGTTGAACTACGTGGTATTGATCGGACCTTGATGTATTTCGTTTATCTTGATGTCATGTGATTAAAGTACAATGAATTGATTGAGATTGTGTGAATTGATTTTAAATCGGTGGTTATTGATGTGATTTGTCCGGCTAATGCTAGGGGAGTGTTAATGGTGGTTACCTATATACTCGTTTCAATTTTTAAAAAAAGGTGTGAAAAGGGATATATAAAAAAAAAATTGAAGAAGAGGAGAAAAACTCCAATAGAATGTTGAGATTGTATTAATGGAGGACGAGATTCTGCCCCTCTTTCTCGTAAATTGAGAAATTGGCATGGGACACCACGATAGGAGACTCGAGACCATCGAGACTTCACCTTTCGAACATTGTTCCAAAATTTGTTTATACTTTCTTTGCATTCTAAAAAGAAACTTGTTGCTAAAGGTAACCATTTTAGTTAATTCACCCCTAACGGAGAGTTGGGTCTGAGCAAAAATGATACTCTTGTTTATTTAACTTTCTCACAATCTTAGATTTGTTTCGCATTAACTTGATTACGTATTCATCATGTTTGGGGGAATTTCAAATAGAGGTTTGGTTGATTGGATTAAGAGTTAAAGTTGCATGAGTTATTTTACTACTCTTATTAGTATAGACTTTGCTTGAGGACAAGCAAATGGATAAGTGTGCGAGAGTTGTTTGGTATGATTTTGTGATGATTCTAGGTATTGTTTTATATGTCATTTTCAATGGTTTGTCCAATTAATGCCGCTGGTTCGATTAATATTTATCGATTCGGACTTACTTCGTTCGTTTCGATGTTTTGTTGGAAAATGGCAGAAAATAGGATGAATTGGATCCACCAAGAATTAAATATATTGAAGAGCATTTCGACAGGAGTTCGTAGACAAAAATCGTGTGTAAATCGGAGTTCAGACGAAGAAGAACGGGTCGAACGACCAAAGTCGCGCACGGCACCTCGTCGCATGGTGGGCACCCGCGCATACACGCACGCCCACGCCGCGCCCGCACGCCCACCCGCGCGCATCCCAGCGTGTTCACCGTATTTCCCTCGCTCGTTCGGCTGAGCGCGCCACCGCGCCAGCGCCCGCCAACGCCCGCCTCGCTCCGTCCGTGGCGGGGCCGCCCGCCGCTTCATCTCGGCTCAGATCGCTTCGTCCAAAGATTTGGGGTACCCAGCGCCCGCTTCATCTCCAGCTCACATGCAACCCTCCGTCCAGTGCTGGGAAGCCAGCGCACGCCGCGCCAATGCCTCTCCGTTCGGCGCTTCATCCGTGTCCGGTGCTGAGGAGGCTCTCCTGTTCCAGAATCTTATCGTCGCGTCCGGCGCTGCATCTCCGTCCGACGCTGCGACGTCCTCCGAAACTTATTGCGTCCGCGACGATCGAGTCGGCGACGCGTCGGCGCTGGGTTTCATTTAATATATATGCGCATTAGGTGCGAGTTCCGGGGTCTCGTTGCCACCTCTTTTTCACGCGGAAGCAGCCGCTCTTCACCATGGATTTTGTAATTCTTCAAGCGACACAACACAGATAATTTTTAGCTTTAATTCTTGCATTATGTTTCATCAATTGTATAATGTAGTTTATCAGTTCATGCTTTGAGATTTTTCAGTTCTTTCGGATTAATTTTCATTGTGTTATTGTTTTATGATTTTTATTGGATTCAATTCATAGTGACAGTGGATTGTGTTCATGTTGCTTTAATCTATCTTGCCTTCGTTTAATTCATGTTCTTGTTGGATGATTGATAGTTATAGTTTATTTGCAATTTGATTTAGATTAGGGAATGACAAACCCTATGAATAATATGATTGCATATGCTTTTGTTTACCGCTTTCGATTTATCCTGCTTTCATAGTTCAACTAGGGATTGACAACCCCTAGTCTAGATTTATCACTTTATTAGTTTAGCTCGGGATTGACAACCCCTAGCTTAGGATCACTGTTTAATATCTCATATTTCAATTTTCGTATGTTTCAAACCCCGTTGGCATTAGAATGTTTAGGTTTTAATCGCTTTCTGTGGACAACACGAACAATCGCCCTGTTAAGTTTTCCTTGAGAGACGACTCGTGTTAACTTATCACGCTACAATTACCTCGTACGATTGCGAGTGAATTTGAGTGTGTTTTTAGCTCGATCGCATATCCTAAAGGAATAGTTGAAGATGTGTTGGTAAAAATTCGGGACTTTTTCTTTCCTGCTGATTTTGTTATTTTAGACATTCCATAATTTAAAAACCAACCACTAATCTTGGGTCAGCCTTCTCTAGCAACTGGTCGTGCTTTAATTGATGTGCAGGAAGGTGATCTCACTTTTCGTGTCAACGATGAGGAGCTAAAAATTTCAATATATGATGTCATCCCGCGACACGATAGTTCAGAGCATGAAGAGTGCTATTCAATCACCACTTCCATAGCTAGCCAAATCTCGAGCTTGGATGTCAACCGACCAGTTGACAAGACTACTACAAAGAAGAAGTGGACTCGACATGGAACTCCGAGTGATTTGTTCAAGTTTGGGAGAGGCCACTTCCACACTCAATGGTGGTCTACGGTCAATGCAAAGTATGGAGGCAAGCACAGATTTGGGAAGAAATCTGCTGCCAAAACGCCAGATTGATCGAGGTTAGTATTGGTCTAGATAAAGACATTTAAATTTAGCACTTGTTGGGAGGTAACCCAATGTTTTCCTTTGTTTTGTTTGTTTTTCCTTTTTGTTTGTTTTTTTTTGTTTGTGTTTTGTTTGTTTTTCGTGTTTGGGTTTTGTGTCTGTTTTGGGTTGAGTTGAATGACGAGCAGCCGATGATGAGAATTGTTTTTATAAAAAAATTTATTGCAACTGATTTTTCTGAGACGAAGCATGTTATGATTATTGTGAGTATTGAGCTTTGAGAACTTGATCACACTTTTGAAACCTGTGAGACTTGAGCTTTTGACTATCATATCTTTTCAGTCTTGTTTCTTTCTGAGTGAATAGTTTGAAATAGCATATGTTTCTCTAGAACTTGCTCTGGATCTTTTTCGAGGTTGCAGTGATGTGCTTAAGAATTATGAAATGATATTAGGCATTCTTTTCTTAGCCTATACACTATCCAAACACTAACCTGTTATTTATAATCCTTTGATGAGCCCTTTTGAGCCTACCTTATTCTTTCATATAGCCGTGGATTGGGTTATATAGTTAGTGTGATTTTTGGTTGCTTGAAATTGAGGGTTGAGAAAAAGAAATGAAAGAAAATAGATGTTGAGAAAGTGATTAGTAAAAATAGTTGTTTACCCATATAAGTTAAAAAAAAATAGAATAAAAGAGTTAGCACAAGTGTGCGAAAAGAACATAAATGGGTAAGTAGCTAGTGCTTTGAGATGAGTATATCACTTTTATAATAAGTGTGAAGTTCTTAATAGAAAAATGACTTCTTGGTATAGATAATTGAAATAAATTGTGAAAGTTTGGGAATTATGTCTTATGATACTTATGGTGTTTTTCATTATGGGATTATGAGTCATTTAACCTAAATACATCCTACCTTACCAAAGAGCTTACATTATAACCTTTTATAAGACATTTTGGTCTTAGTTCTTGAGCACATATTGAGCAATGGAGAATTAGATGATTTGCAAGCTTATGGTAGATTCCATGTGTTTTTAAACTTTGAGAGTACATACATCCTCCTTGATACACTTGAGTGTTTGACATTTCTTATATATATATCCATGTCGTGAGGATTCAAGTTTGAGAAGGTTTGCACTTATAATTATTATGATATGTGGAGTTTAATGAAAGATGTTGTGATTTGATTATTTGATGTGAATCTTTTATTGCTCATTGCTCTGAGGCTTATTGCTTTTATCGTTCGACTCTTTACCTGTCTTTGATCGTCTCTCTCTTGTTCTGATTTGTTTGAGGACAAACAAAAGGTTAAGTTTGGGGGAGTTGATAAGCCTCATTTTTACCTTATTTATAAGGATATATTCGTTTCGTTTATAATTGATTAGTGATCTTTTGTGCTTTCTTTTGATATATTTATGTTTACCTTGGAAGATATTATACCGTGTGTGTTTCATATCATTTTAGCACAGGTTTTGATGTCAAAAAGGAGGATCACAATAAAGAGGAATTAACTAGCCCGGTCGCGAGTTCACGCGAGGAATATCTATTTAGATACGACGATAAATATGATGAAATGGATTTGACAAATATGGATGTGTAAAGTTTACTATGTTAAATAACATCTCGATAGGAGTCCGTAGGCGTAAACAGATCGCAATTCGGAGTCCGAACGAGAGACAACGGAGCGAAACAGCGAAGTTGCGCACGTATGGAATTACACTTAGCGAGACGTGCTCGGGAACTTTGGTCGTGAGACTTACTCGCGAGGCAACAATGAAATCATGCACATAATGGTTTCTTTACGGGTTTCCTTCGCGGTTAAAGGCCTCGAGTGCGCCTTGCGAGGCATGGGGTTGGATAAAGCGCAGACTTTACACATTTTTTTGAAGAGAGGCGCACACTTACATCAGAGACTTGACGAGACAGAGCTTCAGTTTTTCATACAGAACACTTCTATTCTTTTTTGCTTTCAGTTTTCATTAATCTCCTTTACACGATTTTTCGCTCCAGAATTCTTATAGTTTAGTTTTTCAATTCTGTTTTGTTTTGAGTTTCGTACTTCAATTTATTTGAGAGTTCAGATTTATCTACGGATTCAAGTTGCTACATTGTTCTTCGTGGATTCCTACGGTTTTATCTATCTAATTCAGTTTATGTCATATTTATTTATTTATTTATTGCTTCAGTAAATTTAATTATGCGTAGCTAAATTTCGTATTGATCCTAGGGTTTGTATGTCTGACTAGATTCGTATAATTTATCTGTTGATACTGTTTTGCCGTCCCATTCATGATTTATAATTCTTGGCTTTAATTCTCATGTGTTGGTATCTGATCAATAATAATGCATGCTAGTTATGTGATTGATGTCGTGGCGGAATTAATTGCATAATCAATATCTTGAATATATAATACAGTTTTTATCTTGAGACCTGGCGGAGATAGGTAAACTGTATGAGGTTAATCTTTGTGTGCTTATGGTAATTAGCTTTCTTCTCTTGAGACCCGACGAAGATAGAGTTTAGGCTAACCTACTACTAAAGGCTGTCCTGGCGGAAACTATAGTTATATTAGTGATTCTTCATATGAATGTGGATTAAATTGGTAAACAGATTAATAGATTAATTATGTGAATCTGGTTAGGTTAAGTACATCCATAGGGTCAGTCTTTCATATCTGATTTTATTCCTTATTTATATTTTGAGTCTAGTTTTATTATTATCTCTCTCTTGATAAATTTGTTGCCTGAATAACACTCAAGATTCTATGTTAATTATTTGATGTGTTCTCGAGTCGTAGTCCCTGTGGATACGATATATATACTTGTTGTTTTACTGTCATTTATTTGGTAGAAATATAGCGATCAGGATGTAAGGAACGATCGGATTGGGAAAATGGGGAAGACACAGAAGAACATGAGAGTTAAGAGGATCTTGTACAAAGACATGAGCGGTCGGTTCCATAGGCTTTAACCACAAAACAAAGTCCTTAGGTAAAGACTCATTTGTCTGAAAACCAGGGAAAGAATGAGTCGTACCAAGGATATCCATCACTTGGTCATCTGTTAACTCCCCAGTGATGCCCAAAAATTGGCGAGCTGCCCCAAGAGTAGTTGTTATGGCATAACCCTCAAAATGGTAAACTACTTTACATATACGAGACATAAATGCTGGAGTACAAAGGTACGCTTCGACTAGCTCATCTCGTAATATCTGAAGGAAGTACTGCCCAATAGGAGTGGCTAAGATCAACTGACGACAAAACTTCACACCAGTCGTCAAACCTTGTTGTTTTCCCTCTTCCTGACCTCGTTTCAGGGCATTGGAGGAAATTGCACGCAAGGTTAGATCTTGTTCAATCCTGCACCGCTCCAGAGCTGCAGCATGATCTTGGGAAGAGCATAGCAAAGTCTTCTCTAGAACTCAGGAATGAGCCTCAGAATCAGCAAGATGTCTTTCTAACTCCAGAATTCGAGTAGAAGCAGAATCTAGAGCTGTCCAACGTTTCTGCAAATCCATTACACGGACCAAAGCTTGGTCAAGCTCTTTGTCCTTCATCTCCAGAGCTTTTTATTCACCTCGTTTTCATTAAAACAAGCTTGATAATGCTCCCGGCAAAGAGACAATTCCCGATCATAATCGAGAAATCAAGAAGCGTTAAACGTGTAATGACCCATAATCCTTAAGGACGGACTAAGGAGGACTGATACTAGGAACAGTAATTAGGGTTCATAAATGATTACATCAAAGATATTAAACACTTGAAATAAGACGATTTGACATAATATACATTAATACTATAATGTATCAAGAAGGCTAAACTAGCAGATCCAAAAGAAACTAACGATCTGAAGGACTTAAGCTATAAACATTCAAACTTAAGCATGATATTCAAAAGCAGACATTGTTCAAAACAAAGCGGAAGGCATGTGAATACACGTATGACAACGTATACCCAAGGTTTCTAACATATATACTTAAACATCAAAAACGTTCAGACTTCTCAACACTCTCCATCAACACCATCAACAGCTCAACCTGCACATTTAAAAGCAAACATGCAGGGCTGAGTACAAGGATGCACTCAGTGGACTCATGCCAAAACATTTTATCGGTATTTAAATTACACTGCCACATCATGGTAAGATACAAGGGTTTTTTTTTCTTCTTAAAATGCCTTGTACTTACTAAATCATTTTCATTAATTCATAAACATTTGTGCTTGGCCAAGCATTTTACTTGCATGTATGATCCATATCCTTATCCTTTTATCGTAACTTTATCATTTAGCGCCGTAGGCGAGGCCTCCTCACGTCATTGTGATCGGCCGATGCATTGTCCTTACAGCCCCACAAATACTATTTCCTTGTGTACACGTTAATCCTAGTTGTATAAGCCTTCCAAGATAGGATCCGATTCGATTTCATTCATAAGTTGGTAGCGAACCAACACATTCATATTATTTCATTCAAGGATAGGATACATACATAAAATATAAACATTTTGGCGTGTAATTTCATAAACATTTTATCATCATTTCTTGATATAAGATCATAAACAAAATCATTTGTTTAGCATTTTATCACGTGGGAGTATAGTAAAGCCCACCGACTCCTTGATCGTCAAATTTTTGATTCCTCTTCAAGGCAAGTCGTCGTCGCGTCGAAACCACACCTTTACGTAAAAATGATACGTTGGTCACATTTTGAGATTTTCAAAGTTTAGAATAAACTTTGATAACTTATTCTAATATAATTTGAATTCTTAACTAATTCAATACGCCGTTCAATCGCATATTTTTAACTAAATATTTCTCGTACTTCGAGATATGTTCAACTATTTCATTTTAACCTTTTAGGTTAAACGTTTAACGTATTTACATGTTTTTCGATGCAAGGATTTCAATTATGAAATCTTTTCTCACTAATGAGATTTCTTTATATAAATAATACGTTTTACACGTATTAGCGTATTTTTCGAACGTATTTCATACGTTGATTTCAAAAGTCAACATTTTGACTTTTCTTCATTAATTTCTTTAATAATTCATAATTTAATATCTAAATTCAATATAAATCGATTTTCAATCGATTTCTTTTCATAAAGTCTTAATTCTCGATTTTTCACGCAAATCGATAAACTTCATTAATATTTTTCTTACATATTAATTAACTTATTCTTTAAACATTATTTTTCATTTCTAACGTTATTTAATATAACGTTTCGTCATAAACATAGTATTCTATGTTTATAAAATTTCATAAATTCTTAATATGTCTAAATTAATTTCTTGACATATAATGTATTATTTTTCTTGATATTAAGGATTTAAAATCCTTAATATATATTAATCAAGCTTTCGGTTTTAAGCTTATATTTTCATTCTTCTTCCAAATATTCTTCTAAATTCATATAGTGTACTATTTTATCATAGTATCACTACTATGTATTAACATTAACTATAGAAAATTTTGAACATTACTTATTAAGTCCTTAGGTCTCGATTTTTGTCCAAACTTTGTTCAATAAATTTTCTAAAATTCTAGTTAATTTATACAAGGTCCCAACATTAATTTATAACATATCTAACCTATAGTCCAACATATGAAATTTCTACACCAAGGTATATATATACTCCATGGTTTCGGTTCTTCCAAACTATACATTAAACATTTTTATAAAATTCTAATTAAATTACATTATGCTTAAAATACTATAGTGTAACACTAATACATCATAACATCGATCTAAAAAACTAAATCATGCTTAAACAAGTGCTCATAGTTCTCGCCATTTTGGGTAAAATAGTTTTATATATCCAAAAATTCTAATAAATTCCAATATCACATAATTAATAATCTAGATCAACAATATGCTATTACATTTCTCAAATTAAAATTGTACATCATCCTAGATATTTCATGAATTTTCGTGGTTTTGAAAAATTAGTATAGATTTTATAAATTTCCCAAAATCACAATAAGCTTCTACTACATCATATATCATTAATCCATTCATAAATCTTCAAGAAAATTTTCGATACACATGACATAATTTCAAAGCATTTTAATATCATATTAAACATGCTACATGCTTCCATTTCTTCTTAATACACAATAATAATGAACAACTATCATTCTTAGCATATTTTCTTATTTATTAACACATGCTAACATTTAAATCTAGCCATTAAAAATTTAAAACTTAGGGTACAATCAAGCTCGCTCGATTTCTAACCTCTTTAACGGCTTTGATTTTATGTGAAATGATTTAAGATTCAGCTTTGGTGATTGAAAGAGATGAAGAACTCAAGGTTTTCCAAGAAAAGCTCACGGTTCTTTCTTTGAAAAGAGATAGAAATGTGTTTGTATTTTAATGAAGCAAAGTGTTCAATTATATTTAGTAATACACCTTACTCTCTCACTCTCTCTCTCTCGGTCATACTCTCTCACATTTTAAAAAAAAATTGGAAGCCTTTTCCAATATCCTTTGTGAGTCATAGTGTATTACATCACCATACTTAATACATGCATAAAGTTTTTGATAAAAACAATTCAATTCATTGTTTTGGAACACTATGAGCCATCGGTCACCATGTTAGACACAAGGATTTTTGTGGTGACTCATTATTCTTATGTCATGGTATTTACTAGGTTCTTACATTTTGAAAGAAACAAAGACATATCTTTGCTTTTGGAGAAGCAAAAGCCGTCGGCTACATGGAATCATAGAGAAGGAATTTTAATCTCATGAGTTAATACTTGGTATAAGTCAATGTACACTCTATCCCAAATATAATTCTCATCATCAAAAAGAGTAGTGTATAAGCTTCTAACCTCAATTGGGAGACCAACATACACGGTTCTATCACTCTTCCCATACCACTTGATTTTTACTTGATAAATATGTAATTAGATCACACTTGTATCACTTAATTCATAACATAGCAAATTCTAATTCAAATTGACGTGAACTTGTCTATTGAACACAAAACTCACGGCTTTTTCATTCTACATGTGATATATAATTTATTTTCATGCTAATTATACATACATATCATAATATATGTTTTAGAAGATAAATTATATCATAGGAAAAATTATTGATATCATTTCATGTAAGAAAACCCTAATTTTCGAATTAGGGTTTTCAAAAATTAGTGCATTGTCCAATAATTAATCCTTAATGTTCTTCATTGTTTTAATGCTAAATAATACTCTAATTACATATATTAATCATAGGAATTTAAATACTATAATTCCTTGATCATTAATCTCATTTTCTATTCATCTCTAAACGTTAACGCTTGAAACGCCTCAAACGTTAATTATCGACTATCTCAAAATGGTCGAATAAAGTCGTAGTCACTTATTAAATTACTCCCTTAATAATGGAATTTAATTCTAAGCATCGTTGTTTAGAAAATTTCACTAAATTTTAACTATCGATACTCAATCGACGTTAAAATTATCTTCTTTGAAACACTTTATAAAGTTCTATTCCTTAATTCACAATTCTTTGTGAATATAAAATAGAATTATTACCTCGTAAATAATCGAAATCATTATTCGATATATTACTAACTCTATTATTTATGAAACCCTAATTTACGAGCTTTTAATATCGTAATTAGGTATTTAAGTCTTTGAATATTACATTCTACCCCTTAGAAGAAATTTCGTCCCAAATTTGCATACCTTAGAAAAATCCGAGATATCGCTCTTTCATAGCATCTTCAAGCCCCACGTGGACTCTTCTTGTCCATGATGTCTCCACAAAGACTTGACCAGCGGAATGGACTTGTTTCGTAATTGCCGAGCTTTACGGCCTAGAATCGCCGTAGGTTCTTCTTCATAGCTCATATCCGATTGAGGATCACGCCGCCTTGATGGATCACGTGTTTTGGATCGTGCACGATTTTCTTAATCAGACACGTGAAACACGTTGTGTACATTCCCGCACTTGGCGGAAGAGCCAACCCATAGGCCATCGGGCCTATCCTTTCTAGGATCTCATAAGGTCCTATAAAACGGGGTCTTAGTTTTCCTTTCACTCCAAACCTTATAATCCCCTTTGATGGAGAGACTTTGAGAAAGACTTTATCTCCGCTTTCAAAATGTAGCTCGATCTCACGCTGCATCGTCTGACTTACTGCCTCTATCTTGAGCTTCTTTTATTCTTTGCCTAATTTGTCTGACAATTTCAATCATTTCACTTATTGCTTCAGGCCATACGATTCTTCTTTCACCCACTTCATCCCAATAAAGCGGTGATCTACATTTCTTGCCATACAAGGCTTCGTATGGGGCCATATTAATCGTCGCTTGGTAACTATTATTGTAGGTAAATTCAATAAAGGGTAAAACATCTTCCCACTTTGCACCTCGATCCAACACTACTGTTCTCAGCATATCTTCAAGTGTCTGAATCGTCCTTTCTGATTGACCATCAGTCTGTGGGTGAAATGCGGTGCTGAAATTCAACTTCGTGCCTAATTCTTTTTGCAAGCTAACCTAGAACCTCGAAGTGAATTTGGAGTCTCTATCAGACGTTATAGATTTTGGCACTCCATGAAGTCGTATAATTTCTTTTACGTGCTGGTTGGGCTAACTTATCGATCCATGAGTAACTGATTGGCGAAAATGCGCATTTTGTGAGTCATCTACAACTACCCATATGGCGTTGTTCCTCTTTTCGATTTTGGTAGACCGTGAACGAAGTCCATTGATATCTCATCCCACTTCCATTCTGGTATTCCTGAGGTCGCAACTTTCAGTAGGGCGTTGGTGCAATGCTTTCACTTGTGGCAAAAAAGACAACGCCTACAAAAGAGGCTACGCCTCGCTTTCATCCCTTTCCACCGTAACCTTTTTCTTAAGTCTTGATACATTTTCGTCTTCGCTGGGTGGGCGGTATAGGTGTATCATGGGCTTCACTCATGATCTCGTTTCGAAGCTTGTCGTTGTTTGGAATACACATCATTCCTTCAAACAACAAAGCATTGTCAGAAGCTTCTTTGAATTCTTTTAACCCCTCGGTTCTTACTTTAACCCTTGTTCTTTCCAACTTTTCATCTTTTCTCTGCTCATCTATTATTCTCTTTCTTAAGTCCGACATCAAGGTGAGTGTAGCAATACAGCTCGTGATCGTCTCTGGACTTTCAATCATTTCTATTCTTATCCTTTCAAACTCTTCAACGAGTTTTTCTTCCTTGGTAAGGAGACATCCTAATTTGGTTTGATTTTTACGACTCAGGGCATCAGCTACTACATTCGCTTTACCCGGGTGATAGTTAATACCACAGTCGTAATCCTTCACTAGTTCGAGCCATCTTCTTTGCCTCATGTTTAGATCTCTCGCTCGAAAAAATACATCAAACTCAGAATCAGAAGATCTCACATCTCACCCATAGAGATGGTGTTCCAAATTTTCAAAGGCATGAACCATCGCAGCCTAGTTCCGTGTCATGAGTCGATAGTTTAGTTCATGTGGTGCGAGTTGTCGGGATGCATAAGCTATCACTTTTCCTTCTCGCATCAAGACACAACCCATCCGCTTAGAACCATCAAGATAAACTACATATTCTTTATCTGCTTGGGAATCGCTAGGCGCAAGACTTGTCGCTTTTTCCTTAAGCTTCGAATATTCGCCTCACATTCTTCATCCATTTGAACTTGATTTTTTGAGTAGTGGGTTATTGGCCTTGCAATTTTGGAGAATCCTCGATAAATCTCCTATAATAACCAAATAGTCCGTGAAACTTCGATCTCGCTCGGGTCCTGGCGATTTCCATTCTTCGCATGACTTCTACTTTGGTGGATCTACTTTAATTCCTTCAACAGACACAATGTGTACAAGGAACATTACTTCCTTCATTAAAACTCGATTTGCTAAACTTAGCAAAAGTTGTTCATCTCAAGGATTGCAACACCGTTCTTAGATGATTCTTATGGTCTTCTTCATTCTTTGAATAGATGAGAATATCATCTATAAAGACCAAAACGAATTTATCTAAGTATGGATGAAACACTGTTAATAAGATCCATAAATACGGTGGTGCATTTGTCAATCCGAACGGCACAACTATGAATTCATAATGGCCATACCGTCCGAATGCGCCTCTTGGATACGCCTTCCCGTACATTTGAGTTGATGATAACCCGACTTGAGGTCAATCTTCGAGAATACACTCGCTCCTCATAATTGATCAAACAGTCATCTATCCTCGCAAAGGATATTTATTCTTCAACGTCATCTTATTCGGGCCCCGATAATCTATACACATCCTCAAGGAACCATCTTTCTTTTAACAATAAGATCGGCGCCCCAAGGTGAAACGCTAGGTCTCGATAAAACCTAGGTCCAAAAGCTCTTAGATTTGGATCTTCAGTTCTTCTAGTTCTTTCTGAGCCATCCTATAAGGGGCCTTCGACCTTTGGAGCCGATCCGGGTTCCAAGTCGATGGTGAATTCCAATTGTCTATCAGGAGGTAATCTTGGTAGATTTTCAGGAAAAACATCTGGGAATTCGCAAACAATTTCTACATCTTCGGCCTTCATCTTCGTTTTATCTTCCCCGTTCATGTAAACAAGATATGTGTGGCATCCTTTCTTGGTAATCATCCTTCTCGCCTTCAGTGCTGATATAATCGGGACTTTCTTCCCCATGCTGATTCCGTGGAAATGCGTAGCTTCTTGTCCAGGAAAATGAAATGAAATTTTCCTCTCTTTGCAAAGAATCGTGGAATGGTTTGTAGCTAACCAATTCATTCCTAAAATTATATCTTCGTCACCCATGGGTATTATGTTCAAATTGTTCGCCAGAACCTTAAGTGATCGCAAGTTCAACTCTAGGTTCGAGCAAATATGCGTAACAGTCATAATCCCACCTATAGGTGAAGAGATTCTCATGTCCTGATTGGCCTTCTCAGATCTAAGTTCAAACATATCAACACATGTTCTCGATATAAAGGAATACGAAGCACCAGATCGAACAACAATATAACAGTGTTGAGAAGAATTCCCATACCGCCGTGTTTCCTCGGTTCTAGCTCGCTCGCCTCGATGTAGAGCATACGATCTAGCCTGGGCGGGCCGAGGTCGACGGGCGCTTGTCCTTGTTGATTCTTTGTTGCTGCTTGCTGCGTCGTTCTCGACGTTGTCGCCATCGACGCCGTCCGTGGTTGCCGCCTGTTGGGGTTGCCGCTTCTTTGTTCTGTACTAACTCACGAGGTTGGGGCTGAACCGAATAGCCCCGAGCGGGTGGGCATTGCCGGCTGATTCGGCCTTACCACTATTTCCGGCGTGTCCCAAGGCAATTGTTAGTGTAATGCCCTTTCACACCACACTTAAAAGCAGCCTCGCGCCCGCCATGCACGTTCCTTGTGCATTTTTCGGCACTTTGACAAGGTAGAGCCCTAACTCGCTCATGTGGACCTCTCACGGAGGGAAAAGACCGCCTCTTCCATCTCTCGCCCCGAGGCGCCACATTCCTCGCAATTTCCGCTTGTTCACATTGTCAAGATTTGCCTGCTATTGCCACCAAAGTTTGGTTCCCACTTCCTTTACCTCTATCTCTCAGATTCGGTCCGAGTGATGTCGACTTATCATTCGCATCGCTACCTCAATATCTAAGGCTCGCCCCAGAGCCCCTGTATAGGTCAAGTCTCCATGGTGGCGAGACATCCCGATCTCCGCCTTAGACCCGACCTAAACTTCTCCGACATCTTCGTGTCTGTGTTCACCGATCAGTGCATACTCGACATGTCGCAAAAGGTGCGACCATAGCTCGACATCGACATCTTCTCTTGCTTTAAAATGAAGAATTGTTCTCTTCCTTCTTCTATAACTTTTGGGATGTATTTGTCATACATCTCCTCTCAAGTCTTCCCAAGTAAATTCGCCCATTTGCTCGGTGTAAAATCTTTCTTTCGGCTTCCCACCGAGTGGCGGGTGTCCAGAAGTCGAAAAGTAATGCACTAAGTCGTTCTGCTGGTGCATCTTAGAAAGTCAAAAATCCGCTCCATTGTTCTTATCCATTGTTCTGCCTCATCCGGATTTCCTTTCCCATTAAAGACAGGAGGGTTCTGCCTTAGAAAGAGTTCCTCTATCCTCCGATCAGGTGGAGGTGGGGGTGGTTGAGGTATATTTTCTGGTTCTTGCACTGGGATTCTACCCCTTCCCCTAGCTCTTCCCCTTCCTCTTCCTCTACCTCTAATCCCTTGTTCTGGATCTCTTCTAGGAGGCATTCGTAATATAAGACACTCAATTAAAACCCATTATTTTCACAATTTAAACATACATAATATCATCATACAATCTTATTGTAAAACAAATTTTAATAAAAACATTTCATCTTTGTCATACACCTTTTTCTCAGAAAAGCCCTTTCGTGGTCATATATATACATCGAAAATTTTTCCATAAGAAGGGTTGTTCTGCATAGCAATTTCAAAAGGAAGTTACATACATACAAGCTTACATGTCATTACAAAACACTAAGTTTTCACTTCCACTATATACATAAGCAACCACACTATATACATACTACACTATACACGCTTCAAAATCTACGCTCCGCCTTCGTCCGAACTCTCTCACTCTTCCTTATCCTCATCGTGATCTTCTTCCTCATCGTGATCTTCCTCTTCATCGAGTCATCCTATCGTGCACGAACCCTCGATGGTCCTGCTTCATCCTCTCCAATCGCATGGATGTCGTGCATCGGGCCATAATCCTCGCGCTCCAGACTGTAATCAACACATATCGGACTGTAACTAACACGTACTGGACTGTAGGCATCCCGAGTGTTCGACACTCTCATACTCGCCGTACGGCGATAGGGCTCTGCTGGAGGTGGTGGAGCTACCATCGGCGGTAGGGGCGGGAGTGGTGGACGTAGAGAATGTCCAAAAGACAACGGTGGGAAAACAGGCACCCCTAGTGCAATCGGTTCTACGCCTCTATCCACTGGGCAAGTCCGCCTCATCAAATAGATACCGGGCACCACCGGATTAACTCGCCTCGGAACCTCCGTAAAGCCACTCCCGTGTCGTCACGCCATGTATACCCCTGAGGGAGGTAAGGTCCCTCGGGCAGCTCGTAAATGCGGAAGACATAACTAAGATGGCTGATGAATCGCGGTAGGTCCGCGATCAAGTCATAGTCTCCGCCCACTCGGTAGATGTAATCACCGGACACTTCCCGGCTATAATCTTCCTAGTCGTACGGAAGTCGGGTCAAGAGGCGCTTGACGCCATCGAAATCCGTCACACCATATACTCGAGCATCCCTCCAATGTCTGAGGTATTGCATCAAGAACTCTCCAAAGTCATCACCGTAACACATCCAATACTCCCGATAAGCACGAACTACATCCTCGGGCGTAGCGTTTGGTCCAAGCCTCCTCCTATCATTATACCGCATCTCCTCCATCTGCCGCAGAAAAAACTAGCGTAAGTCAACTAAACATTATCCGATAAACAGATAAGATAAACTTAAACGTATCTGTTAAGCAGCTAGGATAAACTGAACAATCTATAAAGCAGATAAACAATCCAAACACATCTGATGAACAGATAAATGTTATCAGGAAATGTTTTCATGTACAACACACGTCGTAGCTTTCTCATTCTACTGGGAAACTTATTATCAAGCAACGTTCTAGGGTCTATGTTATACTATAAGGTCTTTGTACTAATTAAAACTCGAACTAACTTTCTACAGGCTCTCTTGAATTCTGGAGAAGGAAACAGGGGTTCAGTCCTTCATAACAAATGAATTTCAGTGTATTAGGAGTACGCAGGCGAAACCCGTGCGTAATTCGGAGTTTAAACGAAAGAGAACGAGCTAAAACAAAATCACTGCGCAATGCAGAAAAATTTCACGCGCTCGCGCCGAGATTGTTGGCGATGCCGACACCAAGGTCGTGCATGCCGTTGCCGATACCGAGGTAGTACAAGCTATCAAGGTCGACATATCGAAGTCGATGTTATGGACTTCCGAAGTCAAAGTCGACGATAGCACATGCCGAAGTGGAAGTCCAAGTCGCACATGCCGAGGTCGAGGTCGAGTCGAAGTCGAGGTCGAACATGCCGAGGTCAAAGTCGAGGTTGCACATGCCGAGGTCGAGGTCGAGGCGCACATGCCGAGGTCGAAGTCGAGGTCACACATGCCGAAGTCAAGGTCGAGTCACGCATGCCGAGGTCGAAGTCGAGTTCGCACATGTCGAGATTGAAGTCGAGTTCGCACATGCCGAGATCGAGGTCGCACATGCCGAAGTGGAAGTCAAAGTCGCACATGCCGAGGTGGAAGTCAAAGTCGCACATGCCGAGATCGAAGTCGCACATGTCGAGGTCAAAGTCGCACATGCCGAGGTCGAGGTCGCACATGCCGAGGTCGAATCGCACATGCCGAGGTGGAAGTCGAAGTCGCACATGCCGAGATCGAAGTCGCACATGCCGAGGTCAAAGTCGCACATGCCGAGGTCGAAGTCGCACATGCCAAGGTCGAAGTCGAGGTCGAGATCATGGCCGACGCGGATTCATTTCAAATATTGAGGTCGCACTCGCCTTCGCATTCGTCTTTGCCTTCAAGCTCGAGGCTATCGTTACTTTCGTTGTTCATGTCATTCTCTTGTTCTTGTAAGGGAAGGAAGTTCGATTTCTATGTTCTTTTGCAATACGTGATCATGCTTCTTATATCGCCTTTGTTCTTCTTGTGATGACATTTCATTCTTCCTAATCAATCTTTGAGATTTGAAACTAAAGTTTCAAAGAATGAAAACACGCTCATTCATACATGCATATTTCTTTCAATTCAAGAATCCATCATTTTCATCATCGCCATTCACGCTCGTTTCAAGCATATATTTTCATTATACTAAATCTTGAAATTTGACTAATTTGATTATGAAAATCTAAAATTTTATTCAATTTCAGTAACATAATCTATTAAAGCATGTATTAATCGAATGTTGCTAATTCAATATTTCATTTGTGGCACATAATGTCCATTATCGAACTTAGGTATTCATTTTAAACATGATCACTTTGCATAGACTTCGCTTCGCTTTTCAACATTAATCGCCTAATCTTCCCAATCATTTGAATGACTTTCATTAATTTCAAAGAAAATAAGTTTTGAAAATTTCGTTCTCGTAACTTATATTTCAATTGCACATCATAACATTTCTTTCCGTTTTCCTTCAAACATGATCTCAAACTTGTTCATCAGTAAACTTTTCATTTCAAGAATTTGGGAAGGAAATCATTTACCTCGTCCCGGTTGAGCTGGATGTGATGGAGTGTTGAGCATAGTCAGCTGATTTCTAGAAGTCTAGTGACTCAATCTAGACTCAACTTTGAAAGGAGGTTTTGGTTACAAAGAGCGAACTGCTCTGATACCACTCTTCATAATATAATCTATTAAAGCATGTATTAATCCTCTGTAACAGCCCCATAATCCTTAAGGACGGACTAAGGAGGAGTGATACTAGGAATAGTAATTAGGGTTCATAGATGATTACATCAAAGACATTAAACACTTGAAATAAGACGATTTGACATAATATACATTAATACTATAATATATCGTGAAGGCTAAACCAAACAGATCCAAAAGAAACTAACGATCCAAGGACTTAAGCTATAAACATTCAAACTTAAGCATGATATTCAAAAGCGTACATTGTTCAAAACACAATGGAAGGCATGTGAATACACGTATGACGCACGTATACCCAAGGTTTCTAACATATATACTTAAACATCAAAACGCTCGCACTTCTCAACACTCTCCATCAACACCATCATGTTTCAACCCGCACATTTAAAAGCAAACATGCGGTGGTCGAGTACAAGGATGCACTCGGTGGACTCATGCCAAAACATTTTATCGTTTTAAATTACATCACACATCATGGTAAGATCTGAGGGTTTTTTTTTCTTAAAATGCCTTGTACTTACTAAATCGTTTTCATTAATTCATAAACATACGTGTCAGCTAAGCATTTTACTTGCATGTATGATCCATATCCTTATCCTTTTATCGTAACTTTATCATTTAGTGCCGTAGGCGAGGCCTCCTCTACGTCACGCGACCGCCGCAGCATTGTCCTTACAGCCCCACAAATACTATTTCCATGTGTATACGTTAATCCTAGCTGTATAAGCCTTTAAGATAGGATTCAATTCAATTTCATTCATAAGTTGGTAGCGAACTAACACATTCATATTATTTCATTCATGGATAGGATACATACATAAAACATAAACATTTTGGTCGGTAATTTCATAAACATTTTTTCATCATTACTTGATATAAGCATCATAAACAAAATCATTTGTTTAGCATTTTATCACGTAGAGTATAGTAAAGCCCACCGACTCCTCGATCGTCAAATTTTTATTCTTCTTCACACAAATCGCTACGCCTTCCACACCTTTACGTAAATACAATACGCTGGTCACGCCGAGATTTTCAAAGTGTAGAATAAACTTTGATAACTTATTCTAATATAATTTGAATTTTAACTAATTCAATACCGCTCAATCACAGATTTTGAACTAAACATTTCGCACTTGAGATATGTTCAACTATTTCATTTTAACCTTTAGGTTAAACGCTTAACGATTTACATGTTTTTCATGCAAGGATTTCAATTATGAAATCATTTCTCACTAATGAGATTTCCTTATATAAATAATACGTTTTACACGATAGCGATTTTTGAACGATTTCATACGTTGATTTCAAAAGTCAACATTTTGACTTTTCTTCATTAATTTCTTTAATAATTCATAATTTAATATCTAATTCAATATAAATCGATTTTCAACCGATTTCTTTTCATAAAGTCTTAATTTCGATTTTCACGCAAATCGATAAACTTCTTTAATACTTTTCTTACATATTAATTAACTTATTCTTTAAACATTATTTTTCATTTCTAACGTTATTTAATATAACGTCATTATAAACATAGTATTATGTTTATAAAATTTCATAAATTTTAATATGTCTAAATTAATTTCTAGACATACAATGTATTATTTTTCTTGATATTAAGGATTTAAAATCCTTAATATATATTAATCAAGCTTTCGGTTTTAAGCTTATATTTTCATTCTTCTTCCAAAAATTCTTCTAAATTCATATAGTGTACTTTTTTATCATAGTATCACTAATATGTATTAACATTAACTATAGAAAATTTTGAACATTACTTATTAAGTCCTTAGGTCTCGGTTTTGTCAAAACTTTGTTCAATAAATTTTTAAAATTCTAGTTAAATTATACAAGGTCCGAACATTAATTTATAACATATCTATAACATATAGTCCAACATATGAAATTTCTACACCAAGGTATATATATACTCCATGGTTTCGGTTCTTCCAAACTATACATTAAACATTTGTATAAAATTCCAATTAAATTACATTATGCTTAAAATACTATAGTGTAACACTAATACATCATAACATCGATCTAAAACAACTAAATCATGCTTAAACAAGTGCTCATAGTTCTCGCCATTTTGGGTAAAATAGTTATATATATCCAAAATTCTAATAAATTTCAAGATCACATAATTAATACCCTAGATCAACAATATGCTATTACATTTCTCAAATTAAAATTGTACATCATCCCAAAGATATTTCATGAATTTTCGTGGTTTGAAAAAATTAGTATAGGATTTTTATAAATTTCCCAAAAATCACAATAAGCTTCTACTACATCATATATCATTAATCCAATCATAAATCCTCAAGAAAATTTTCGATACACATGACATAATTTCAAAGCATTTTTAATATCATATTAAACATGCTACATGTTTCCATTTCTTCTTAATACACAATAATAATGAACAACTATCATTCTTAGCATATTTTCTTATTTAGTAACACATGCTAACATTTAAATCTAGCCATTAAAAATTTAAAAATTTAGTGTACAATCGAAGCTCGTTCGATTTCTAACCTCTTTAACGGCTTTGATTTTATGTGAAATGATTTAGTATCTAGCTTTGGTGATTGAAAGAGATGAAGAACTCAAGGTTTTCTCCAAGAAAAGCTCACGGTTCTTTCTTTGAAAAGAGATAGAAATGTGTTTGTATTTTAATGAAGCAAAGTGTTCAATTATATTTAGTAATACACCTTACTCTCTCACTCTCTCTCTCTCGGTCATACTCTCTCACATTTTAAAAAAAATTGGAAGCCGTTTCCAATATCCTTTGTGAGTCATAGTGTATTACATCACCATACTTAATACATGCATAAAGTTTTTGATTAAAACAATTCAATTCATTGTTTTGGAACACTATGAATGTCGGTCACCATGCTGTACACAAGGATTTTGTGGTGACTCATTATTCTTATGTCATGGTATTTACTAGTTCTTACATTTTGAAAGAAACAAAGACTTATCTTTGCTTTTGAGAAGCAAAAGCCGTCGGCTACATGGAATCATAGAGAAGGAATTTTAATCTCATGAGTTAATACTTTGTATAAGTCAATGTACACTCTATCCCAAATATAATTTCATCATCAAAAGAGTAGCAGTATAAGCTTCCAACCTCAATTGGGAGACCAACATACACCTGTTCTATCACTCTTCCCATACCAATTGATTTTTACTTGATAAATATGTAATTAGATCACACTTGTATCACTTAATTCATAACATAGCAAATTTAATTCAAATTGACGTGAACTTGTCTATTGAACACAAAACTCACGGCTTTTTCATTCTACATGTGATATATAATTTATTTTCTTGCTAATTATACATACATATCATAATATATGTTTTAGAAGATAAATTATATCATAGGAAAAATTATTGATATCATTTCATGTAAGAAAACCCTAATTTTTGAATTAGGGTTTTCGAAAATTAGTGCATTGTCCAATAATTAATCCTTAATGTTCTAGCATTGTTTTAATGCTAAATAATACTCTAATTCCATATATTAATCATAGGAATTTAAATACTATAATTCCTTGATCATTAATCTCATTTTTCTATTCATCTCTAAACGTTAACGTTTGAAACGTCTCAAAACGTTAATTATCGACTCATCTCAAAATGGTCGTAATAAAGTTGTAGTCACTTATTAAATTATTCCCTTAATAATGGAATTTAATTCTAAGCTTCGTTGCTTAGAAAATTTCATGAAATTTTAACTATCGATACTCAATCGACGTTAAAATTATACTGCTGAAACACTTTATAAAGTTCTATTCCTTAATTCACAATTCTTTGTGAATATAAAATAGGAATTCATTACCTCGTCAATAATCAAAATCATTATTCGATATATTACTAAGTCTATTATTTCGGCGAAACCCTAATTTACGAGCTTTTAATATCGTAATTAGGTATTTAAGTCTTCGGAATATTATATTCTACCCCCCTTAAAAGAAATTTCGTCCCGAAATTTGCATACCTTAGAAAAATCTAGGATATCTTTCTTTCATAGCATCCTCAAGCTCCCACGTGGCCTCTTCTTGTCCATGATGTCTCCACAGCACTTTGACTAGCGGAATGGACTTGTTTCGTAATTGCTGAGCTTTACGGTCTAGAATAGCCGTAGGTTCTGTTGGGAAAACTATGTTTAGCCCTCTCCCGAGGATTTATCTTGGATGTTTAATCCACCATACATTGATTATATTCCCAGCATGCTATATAATTAATCGCAACACATCGGGGTTTTCGTGTTTACCTCAACTGCTTCTGGGATGAACGGATCAAGACTCATGCTTTGATCTTCCGGATCAGATCCCGGTTGCCCAATCTCCAACGCCGAGTGAGGACGATCTATGGAGAATGCTACGAAAATCACCCTCATCCTCTCTACACTTTTTCGAAAATTCTCCCAAGAACAATGGAGTCTCGAAAATTATGATGATGATTATTAATCATCGACCTAGATTTAATCTCTTACCTCATATTTATAATGCATTACCATAATCCTATATGGAAATTTCCATAATCCCATATGGAAATTACCATAATCCTTTATGGAAATTACCATAATCCTTTATGGAAATTACCATAATCCCATATGGATATTACCATAATCCTATATGGAAAGTATCTATGCATATCCCATAAATATAATAATATCCTTTTAGGATAAAGAGAATCAAATCATTACCTTGTAGAGAGAGCTATCGATTTCCATACTTAGCTATGGGCTGGAGGGCCGGCCCAGGATCAAATGCGAGGAATAAAGATGGGCATCAAATAAATTAATTATCTTATGTTCAACCCAACATAAATTAATTTATAAACATTTATTCATGCCACTAGAGAATAAATGCCGACTTACCCTTTATTACCGAAGTTGAGCTCAGCTTGCACTTAGACATTACTTAATCCCGTATTTAAGATATCGAACGTCCATTAAATATTTATAGATTCTCGATCGCTTAAAATAATTAATATCTTTAATTCCTTAAGTAGTACCACTCAACCTTATTATTGTACTTGAGTTAACTCAACCTGCAGGTTTAGTACAATAAACCTTTTGAGCTCCTTAAGGGACGCCATCATCCTTAACTGATACGGTGACTCGTCTGAGATAACTAGCATGACATACAAGCACCGCCACCACCCAAGACGCGGAGAATATTGGGTTAGAACATATAACCCTCACCCATAACAAGTCAAAGTGATGGTCAAGAACTCATACTCATCTAATACCTTATCGAGATTTAGATCATCGTAAGTCACCGAGATCTAGGTTCTTCACTACGGTCGATGAAGAACTCATCTCATCGTGATCCTTCAATACGCCAAAGACGTATCAAAGATAGACAAGCAACTAAGTCAAGTCACTTCTTATCTATATCGCGCTCTACACCGACAACTCGTCCTCAAGTTGTCTGGTTGTGAAACTTTTATATCTCATTAAGCTTGACCAATCATACGGACATCCGTGATCTTCTACACACCGTATGATCTAACTTTATATGAGATAAGGGGACATGATATATGCAATCAAGTATTCAATTCAGATAGAGATTGTAATAGTGGTAGCGAGAAACATCAGATACAAGCTCAACCAAACCGCTTTCAAGATACAAATCCAACAATCTCCCACTTATACTAAAGCAAACTTTTAGTATACAATGTGTCTCTCTACTAGCTATTACAAACAAAACCATCACTTTGCTTCTCCCACTTATACAAAAGTTTCCTTTCTAAGTGGGTGCCATCAAGCGCAATTCAAGTCCTCTAACGTCCCCGACGTAGACTTATTGCGGCAGACTTTAGAGGTTGCCATCTAACGCAATTCATGTCCTCTAACGTGCCCAACGTAGACTTTTGCTGGCAGCTTTAGTGAATGGATCCGCTAGGTTATCCGTCAGATCAATCTTTGCATTCAAAGACGCCCCTCGCCTAATGATTTCTCGTATGACATGGTACTTTCTCTCAATGTGTTTCGTTGCCTAGTGGATCCGTGGTTCCTTCGAGTTTGCCATCGCACTGAGTTATCACAAGAAACTATGATACTCTTGGGCAAACCAGTACCACACCTAGATCCACGAGGTAGTTCATGAACCATACATCCTCCTTAGCGACCTCAAGGCGGCTACATATTGAAGCTTCCATGGTAGAGTCCGCAATGCATTGCTTTGCACCGCGGGATACGGCTCCACCTCCCAAGATAAACACATAGTGCGAGGTAGACTTATTCTTATCACGGTCGGCTTGAAAATCTAAGTCCGAATAACCCAAAGGCATTAGACTATCTGCATAGTAAATTGCTTTATAATCTCAAGTCTTTCGGTACTTGAGTATATGCTTCTGCAATTCAATGAGCTTGTCGTGGTTAGACAGATATGTAGCTACTATGCCTACCACATAGAAGATATCGGGCCTCGTGCATAGCATTGCGTACATGAGACTTCTGCAGTGAAACGCATGGAACTTGTCTCATTTCTCTATCTCGCTTTGCGGTCATGGTGATCGCCTTAGATAAAGGAACGCCATGTCTCGAAAGGTAGCAATCCTTTCTTGGCGGTCTGCATACTAAAACGAGTAATCACAGATCAATGTAAGACGCTTTGAGATAAGCTCAACATTTTCTTCTTGCGATCTAGTAAACCTTGATCCCAAGAATGTGCCGATCTCCTAAGTCTTTCATTTGAAACCGATCGGATAACCAACTCTTTACGTCGATAACAACTTCACATTGTTGCCAAATAGAAGAATGTCATCTACATAAAGTGCAAGAAATACCACATCACCGTTGAAATCTAAACGACACACAACTTTCGCTAGGCAACCTGGTAAATCCATGGACTTTACCACCTCGCCAAAGTGTAAGTTCCATGATCGAAGCTTGCTTGAGTCCATAAATGGACTTCTTAAGCTTCCACACTAGATGCTCTTCACCCTTCACCACATAACCTTGGTTGTCGCATATAGATGTCTCTACCTTCCTCAAGGTAACCGCTTAGAAAGCGGGCCACATCCATTTACCAAACCTCTAGGTTCAGTGGCTGCTATGGCGGAAGAATTCGATGGACTTGAGCATTGCTAAGGGCGAAAAGGTCTCATCGAAATCGATGCCCTCGAACTGAGTGTACCCTTTCGCCACAAGCACGGCTTTAAAAGCGAAACCTCTCCATCGAAATCTCTTCCTCTCAGTATATCCACTTACTACCTATGGCTTTCTTGCCATCGGTAGAGTGTCTTTCATATACATCCATAGCCGTTATGGACTCCATTTCTAAGTCCATAGCGGTGTGCCATGATCTTGCATCAATGTCTTGTATCGCCTCCTTGTATGTCCATGGGTCGATTATTGCATGTTCGTTTCACGGACTAAATCGAAGATTCTCCACGAACATAAATCGCTCGGGTTGACGAACAACCCTCCCACTACTACGAGGTTCTACAGCACAATGGCAGCAGTGGGTGCAAAGAATTTGTGGTTCTCTATTTTGCACAACTTCTTTGGTGAGTACCGGTTATGCGGTCGGTATCTCTAGTGGAACTCGACCCACTTCAATTTCTTGAAGTATCTAGTGTCGATCCTCCCACTAGACTCGACATCTCGCACCTTTGGTCTAATCGGTGGTGGAATACGATCATCTTCTAATTCTTGAAGAATGATTTCAACTTTGATTTATGATTTTTATGTAGTCCTCTTCTAAGAATCATGCATTAGTGCTAATAATGACCCTTCGATCCTTGGGACTATAGAATAAACCACCTTCGTTCCTCTAGGATAGCCGATAAACGACCTTGCGTACGATCTAGCCTCCAACTTGTCAACCTTCTTGTTCAAAGACATGTACCGGATCGCCCATATCCTTATGTGGTTTAAACTCAAACTGCGCCCAAACCACAACTCGAAGGGTCTCTTGATCGACTTGGATGGTACTAGATTTAGCAAGTATGCCGTTTCTAAGGCATACCCCGTAACGAAATAAGCAAAGTTGCATAACTCATCATTGATCTAACCATTTCCAAAAGAGTCCTATTTCTTCGCTCCGACACACCATTTTGTGGTGTGCCCGGTGAAGTCTTGTTGGGAGGTAATCCCACACTTCACTAGATAGTCCATGAACTCGTTGTTGAGGTATTCTCCACCGCGATCGTAACGCAGATGACTTGATACTCTTACCTAGTTTCGTCTCCACTTCCGCCTAAAATTCTTTGAATTTCTCAAAGCATTCGAGACTTGCGGTGAAGCGGTATACGTATCCGCACCTTGAGTAATCGTCAATGAAAGTGACAAAATACTGCACCCTCCACGAGCTTGTGGACATCGGTCCACACAGTCGAAATAGACTAGCTCTAACATTTCTTTGGCTCTATGACCCTTCGCTTTGAAGGTCCGGTCAACATCTTACCTTCTATCTGTGATTCGCAGATCGGGAGCAGAGTAATCGTGAGATTACCCTCACGCCCATTCTTAGCGGTCTTTGGATCCTATTTAGATTGATGTGACCTAATCTAAGATGCCGGAGAAAAGGGTGACATCTTCGAAGAAAACTTTCTCTTTTTAAGGTTTGATGTAGATGCAACATAGTTATAGGTATTATGTATTGCGTAAAAGTATAAAGTTAATTATATAATGTGCCTACACGATAACTTCGTCATTTTTATGATAGAAACACCACTATCAAAAACAACCGAATATCCATGAATAAACAATTTCAAATGCGAAACAAGGTTCCGTCGAAAACCGCACATATAAACGCCTTTTAAAACTAAACTGCTTTCAAAACATAAAGTAACATCTCCACCGCAACGGCCTCGACTTTCGCGCGTTGCCCATGGAGATCGTTATCTCGCCATCATTCGCCTCCCTTGTCCGCGAGAACCCTCGCAAGGTGTAACAAACATGATCGACAGACTGTGTCTACTACCCAAGAATGGGTAGAACAAGTCGCTAAACATGTTTTCGTCACTAAAGCAAATGGCGTACCTAGAGCCTTGAGCTTGGGGCACTTAGCCTTCAATGCCAGTCTCACCGCACTTGAAGCATTTGCCCTTCTCCTTTGGCTTTTTCAAACCCATTGGTAGAGCCCTTTGTATTACTCCCACTCTTTTCTTTAGCCTTAACATCTCTTGAATTCCACTTTTCCTTTTCATCTTCGATAAGCGGTGGTTTTCTTCGAGGTGCGTTAAAAATCTGTGCACCTTTGCCCATTTCGTTCTTCCGTTACTAGATCCTCTTGCAATGAATCTAGAGTATAACTCTTATCATAAAGGATCGCTTTATAACGGAAGTCATCAAAAGACTTGGGCAAAGTGTTGAGATCATATCGATTTCGACTCGTCATCAATATATCCTCCAACCAATTCGAGCTCTCAAGAGATTAATCATTTGCTCTACATGGTTATGCACCGAATCGCTTTCCTTCATTGAACTTGACATTATTGATTTTGTCAAATTATGATAAACGATTACGTCCGACTCCTCATACAATTTCATAAGACTTAGCCATATCGTGGTCAAGATCTTCCATCTCTTGATCTTTGAGTTGCGAGGACTCGCATATGGTGACCAAAAGAAGGCACTTTGCCATTCTATTTTATTTGTCCCATTTCTCGTGCTCCTTGCGCTCCTCATCGATAGATGAATTGTCTAGAGGCTTGGGACGGGTGTAGTGAGTACAAATAGATTTTCTTCCATGATAAAACATTCTCAATTTTTCGTTTCCACTCGATAAAATTTGGACCGGATAAGGGATTTTGTGCGAGCATATTGATAATCGTGTAAGAGATATATCCGAAATCGATAAAGTAAACACATAAGCAAGCGATCGCACATAATTAGTAATAATAATATTGTAACCTTTTGAAAAATAATATTAATTGAAACCTCCAATCGCCCAAGGAATCCCACATGCAAGCCACGCGTGTGGGCGTACACATGAACCCCTCGACTGGACTAAAATATACCTTTTAGTCGTTTAATTTCAATCCATGTCAACTTATCCTTATGACAAATGAAATTAACGATTGGACCTTTCTAGACCACATCACTATCGCAAGAAGGGACTTGGCGGGAAGTTGTACTGAGGTGATGTCTAGCAATGACCACAATTTTAACAAAGAGAAATGAATTCTTAGAATTGGCATACTCACTCGGACCATACCGCTTCCAATTCAAATTCTTTTGTTATCTCATTTTATATCTATCTCTGAGAACTTTTGAAAATTGCACATACAAGCTACGCGTGTGGATGTTTACATGAAACTCCCACTTCTCAATAGATTTAAAATGTTTTATTTAGAAATCTCATCTAACAAACTTATGATAAGCGATGCAAGCAAGCCACGCTTGTGGGCGTTTACTCACGATCGTCTCACTTTGTTTAGAGATCAAAAGTGGAGGTCTTGACATTTTAATTTTAAAAATTAATTTGTCGGGTTGCTTGCTTAATCTTTTTGTTTAAAGGTTTGTCCATGCAGATCACGTAATCTAGCATGCTTGTCATAGAACTCAACATGTAAAACATGCTGTGAATTCTAAAATATGCTTGAAAACGCGATAAACCTAGCATGCTTACTATGCGCATCCAATTTACTGAAAACACATAAAGGTTTGTCAGCGTAATTTAAACATACATAGCATACTACCGCAATATTTAAACATCCACGACATGCAATGAGCGATAAAAATAAAATAAAACGTTCATCGTGGCTCACTCGTGGAATCGTGACTTTCCGCTAATCTATTACATAGAATTGCAAAGCATGATCTTTATAATCTTGAAACAGGCCTCGCGTGCAGACACGGACGGACTCATCAAAATAGGATTCGGGCTGGAAAAATGGTTTGGGCTCAACCGCATCACGCGACACGTCCATGGCGCCGTGCGCGCCTCGCGTGCCGTCGCCCGCAATTTGTGCGACCCGTTTTCCGTCGTCTCGATCTGGCCGCTTCTTCGTTTTACTTTTACGGATAAGATTTACGAAAAATAAATCTAATCTAACCACGGATTTTCTCGTGGTGAAACAAAATCCGACAAAATAAAAGCGACCACGATGAGCAGCAGTTCAACAATTAATATATTGCGCGCGTAATAATCAAGCGTCGATTAATCCAACAGAGCCAAGATATTGATCGAGCTCGATACCAAGTGTTGGGAAAACTATGTTTAGCCCTCTCCGAGGATCTATCTTGGATGTTTAATCCACCATACATTGATTATATTCTAGCATGCGTCTATATAATTAATTGCAAGACATTGGGGTTTTCTCGTGTTTACCGTTGAATCTGCTTGGGATGAGCGGATCAAGACTCGTGCTTTGATCTTCGGTTTGTATCCCGGTTGCCCAATCTCCAACGTCGGTGAGGGCGATCTATGGAGAATGCTACTAAAATCACCCTCTATCCTCTATACAATTTTTGAAAATTTCTCCCAAGAACAATGGGGTCTCGAAAATTATGATGATGATTATTAATCATTGACCTAGATTTAATCTCTTACCTCATATTTATAATGCATTACCATAATCCTATATGGAAATTACCATAATCCCATATGGAAATTACTAGAATCCTTTATGGAAATTACCATAATCCCATATGGAAATTACCATAATCCTATATGGAAAGGATTATTACCATAATCCTATATGGAAAGGATCTATGCATATCCCATAAATATAATAATATCCTTTTAGGATAAAGAGAATCAAATCATTACCTTGTAGAGAGAGGCGCGATTTCCATACTTAGCTACGGGAACTGGATGGGCGGCCGAGGATCAAATGCAAGGAATAAAGATGGGCCTCAAATAAATTAATTATCTTATGTTCACCCGAACATAAATTAATTTATAAATATTTATTCATGCCACTAGAGAATAAATCTTGACTTACCCCTTTATTACCGAAGTTGAGTCGGGTTTGCACTTAGACATTCGAATCCCGTATTTAAGATATCGAGCGTCCATTAATTATTTATAGCATTACATTTGCTTAAAATAATTAATATCTTTAATTCATAAGTAGTACCACTCAACCTTATTATTGTACTTGAGCTAACTCGACTGCGAGGTTTAGTACTGATAAACATTTGAGCTCCTTGAGGGGCGTCATCATCTTTAACGGATACGGTGACTCGTCTGAGATAACTAGCATGACATACAAGCACCGCCACCATCCAAGATCACGGAGAATATTGGGTTAGAACATATAACCTCACCCATAACAAGTCAAAGTGATGGTCAACAACTCATACTCATCTAATACCTTATCGAGATTTAGATCATCGTAAGTCACCAAGATCTAGGTTCTTCACTACGATCGAGATAGAAGAACTCATCTCATTGTGATCCTTCAATACGTCGAGGCGTGCCGGCATAGACAAACAACTAAGTCAAGTCACTTCTTATCTATCTTTGCGACTACACCGACAACTCGTCCTCAAGTTATCTCGGTGTGAAACTTTTATATCTCATTAAGATTGACCAATCATACGGACACGTGATCTTATACACACCGTATGATCTAACTTATATATGAGACAAGGGACACAGATATATGCAATCAAGTATTCAATTCGGATAGGAGATTGTAATAGTGGTAACGAGAAACATTGTATACAAGCTCAACCAAAGCGCTTTCGATATACAAATCAGCGGGTTCTTCTTCGTAGCTCATATACGGATTGAGGATCACGTCGTCTTGATGGATCACGTGTTTTGGATCGTATACGCATTTTCTTAATTGTGACACGTGAAACACGTTGTGTACATTCCCGGACTTGGCGGAAGAGCCAACCTATAAGCTCTTGGGCTATCCTTTCTAGGATCTCATAAGGTCTATAAAGCGGGTCTTAGTTTTCCTTTCACTCCAAACCTTATAATCCCCTTTGATGGAGAGACTTTGAGAAAGACTTTATCTCGCTTTCAAAATGTAGCTCAGATCTCACGCGTGTCGGTATGACTCATCTATCTTTAGCTTCTTTTATTCTTTGCCTAATTTGTCGACGATTTCAATCATTTCACTTATTGCTTGAGCCCTACGATTCTTCTTTCACCCACTTCATCCCAATAAGCGGTGATCTACATTTCTTGCCATACAAGGCTTCGTATGGGGCCATATTAATCGTCGCTTGGTAACTATTATTGTAGCAAATTCAATAAGGGTAAAACATCTTCCCACTTTGCACCTCGATCCAACACTACATTCTCGGCATATCTTCAAGTGTCTCAGATCGTCCTTTCGATTGACCATCGATGCGTGGGTGAAATACGGTGCTGAAATTCAACCGTGCCTAATTCTTTTGCAAGCTAACCCGAACCTCAAGTGAATTTGGAGTCTCTATCGGACGTTATAGATTTTGGCACTCCATGAAGTCGTATAATTTCTTTTACGTGCAATTTGGGCTAACTTATCGGATCCATGAGTGTCTGGTTGGCGGAAAATCGCACATTTTGTGAGTCATCTACAACTACCCATATGGCAGTGTTCCCTCTTTTCGATTTTGGTAGACCCGTAACGAAGTCCATTGCTATATCATCCCACTTCCATTCTGGTATTCCCAGAGGCTGCAACTTTCCGTAGGGGCGTTGGTGCAATGCTTTCACCTGTTGGCAAACAAGACAACGCTCTACAAAAGAGGCTACGTCTCGTTTCATCCCTTTCCACCAGAACCTTTTTCTTAAGTCTTGATACATTTTCGTGCTGCCTGGGTGGGCGGTATAAGGTGTATCATGAGCTTCACTCATGATCTCGTTTCGATGCTTGTCGTTGTTTGGAATACACATCCTTCCTTCAAACAACAAAGCATTGTCTGAAGCTTCTTTGAATTCTTTTAGCCCCTCGGTTCTTACCTAAACTTCTACGACATCTTCAGTTCGTGTTCACTGATCAGGTGCATACCTCGACATGTCGCAAAAGGTGCGATCATAGTCGATTCTTGACATCTTCTCTTGCTTTAAGCGAAGAATTCGTTCTCTTTCCTTTTCTATAACTTTTGGGATGTATTTGTCGTACATCTCCCTCTTGAAGTCTTCCCAAGTAAATTAGCCCATTGCTGCGGTGTAAAATCTTTCTTGGCTTCCCACCGAAGTCGGCAGTCTTGAAAGATGAAAAGTAATGCACGATAGTCGTTCTGCAGGTGCATCTTAGAAAGTCAAAATCCGCTCCATTGTTCTTATCCATTGTTACGCCTCGTCGATTTCCTTTCCCATTAAAGATGAGAGGGTTACGCCTAGAAAGAGTTCCTCTATCCTCCGATCGGTGGAGGTGGGGTGGTTGAGGTATATTTTCTTGTTCTTGCTTTGGATTCTACCCTTCCCCTAGCTCTTCCCTTCCTCTTCCTCTACCTCTAATCCGCATTCGGATCTCTTCTAGGAGGCGTTCTTTATATAAGACATTCAATTAAAACCCATTATTTTCACAATTTAAACATACATAAAATCATCATACAATCTTATTGTAAAAGACTTTAATAAAAACATTTCATCTTTGTCATACACCTTTTTGCATAAAAGCCCTTTCGGTCATATATATACATCGAAAATTTTGCCATAAGAAGGTACATTACATACTATGATTATCAAAGGAAGTTACATACATACAAGCTTACATGTCATTACAAAACACTAAGTTTTCACTTCCACTATATACATAAGCAACCACACTATATACATACTACACTATACACGTCTTCAAAATCTACGTCTCATTCTTCGTCGAACTCTCTCACTCTTCCTTATCCTCATGGGATCTTCTTCCTCATCAGGATCTTCCTCTTCATCGAGTCGTCCTCTAGGTACACGAACCACGGATGGTCTGCTCCATCCTCTCCGATCGCATGGATGTCGCGCATCGGGCCATAATCCTCGCGCTCCGGACTGTAATCAGCACGTATCGGACTGTAACTAACACGTACCGGACTGTAGGCATCCCGAGTGTCCGACACTCTCATCCTCTCTGTACGGCGATAGGGCTCTGCTGGAGGTGGTGGAGCTGCAATCGGCTGTGGGGGCGGGAGTGGTGGGCGTGAGGATGTCCAAAAGACAGCGGTGGGAAAAGCAGGCGCCCCGGTGCGATCGGTCGCTGCCCTATCCACTTGGGCAAGTCTGCCCTCATCAAATAGATACCGGGGCACCACCGGATTAACCTGCCTCGGAACCTCTGTGTAAAGCCACTCCGGCGTGTCGTCACGCCATGTATACTCCCTCGGTGGGAGGTAAGGTCCTCCCGGGGCGGCTCCGTAAATGCAGAAGACATAACTAAGATGGCTGATGAATCGCGGTAGGTCCGCGATCTAGTCATAGTCTCCGCCCACTCGGTAGATGTAATCACCGGAAACTTCCCGGCCATAATCTTCCCAGTCGTACGGAAGTCGGGTCAAGAGGCGCTTGACACCATCGAAATCCGTCACACCATATACTCGAGCATCCCTCCAATGTCTGAGGTATTGCATCAAGAACTCTCCAAAGTCATCACTGTAACACATCCAATACTCCCGATAAGCACGAACTACATCCTCGGGCGTAGCGTTTGGTCCAAGCCTCCTCCTAGCAGTATACCGCATCTCCTCCATCTTCCACAGACAAAACTAGCATAAGTCAACTAAACATTATCCGATAAACAGATAAGATAAACTTAAACTCATATGTTAAGCAGCTAGGATAAACTGGACAATCTATAAACCAGATAAACAATCCAAACACATCTGATGAACAGATAAATGTTATCAGGAAATGTTTTCATGTACAACACACGTCGTAGCTTTCTCATTCTACTGGGAAACTTATTATCTAGCAACGTTCTAGGGTCTATGTTATACTATAAGGTCTTTGTACTAATTAAAACTCGAACTAACTTTCTACAGGCTCTTGTGAATTCTGGAGAAGGAAACAGGGGTTCATTCCTTCATAACAAATGAATTTCAGTGTATTAGGAGTATGCAGCGAAACCGTGCGTAATTCGTAGTTCAAGCGAAGAGCGATCTAAAACAAAATCACTGCGCAATGCAGAAACATTTCGCGCGCTCGCGCCGAGATTGTTGGCGATGCCGACACCAAGGTCGTGCATGCCGTTGCCGTTGCCGATACCGAGGTAGTACAAGCTACCAAGGTCGACATATCGAATTCGATGTTATGGACTTCCGAATTCAAAGTCGACGATCGCAGATGCCGAAGTGGAAGTCGAAGTCGCACATGCCGAGGTCGAGGTCGAGTCGAAGTCGAGGTCGAACATGCCGAGGTCAAAGTCGAGATCGCACATGCCGAGGTCGAGGTCGATTCGCACATGCCGAGGTCGAAGTTGAGGTCGCACATGCTGAGGTCGAGTTCGCACATGCCGAGATTGAAGTCGAGTTCGCACATGCCGAGGTCGAGGTCGCACATGCCGAAGTGGAGTCAAGTCGCACATGCCGAGGTGGAGTCAAAGTCGCACATGCCGAGATCAAGTCGCACATGCCGAGGTCAAAGTCGCACATGCCGGTCGAGGTCGCATGCCGGTCAGTCGCACATGCCGGTGGAAGTCAGTCGCACATGCCGAGATCGAAGTCGCACATGCCGAGATCGAAGTCGCACATGCGGAGGTCGAAGTTGCACATGCCGAGGTCGAAGTCGAGGTCGAGATCATGGCGTCGACGCCGTTCATTTCAAATGTTGAGGTCGTACTCGTCTTTCGCATTCGTCTTTACCTTCGAAGCTCGAGGCTATCGTTACTTTCGTTGTTCATGTCATTCTCTTGTTCTTGTAAGGGAAGGAAGTTCGTACTTCTATGTTCTTTTGCAATACGTGATCATGCTTCTTATATCGTCTATGTTCTTCTTGTGATGACATTTCATTCTTCCTAATCAATCTTTGAGATTTAAAACTAAAGTTTCAAAGAATGAAAACACAGTTCATTCATACATGCATATTTCTTTGAATTCCGAAGAATCCATCATTTTCATCATTGGCCATTCACGTTCGTTTCAAGCATATATTTTCATTATACGAAATCTTGAAATTTGAACGAATTTGATTATGAAAATCTGAAAATTTTATTCAATTTCATAATATAATCTATTAAAGCATGTATTAATCGAATGTTGCTAATTCGATATTTCATTTGTGGCACATAATGTCCATTATCGAACATAGGTATTCATTTCAAACATGATCACTTTGCATAGACTTCGTTACGTTTTCAACATTAATCGTCTAATCTTCCCAATCATTTGAATGACTTTCATTAATTTCAAAGAAAATAAGTTTTGAAAATTTCGTTCTCGTAACTTATATTTCAATTGCACATCATAACATTTCTTTCCTTTTTCCTTCAAACATGATCTCAAACTTGTTCATCAGTAAACTTTTCATTTCAAGAATTTGAGAAGGAAATCATTTACCTCGTCCGGTTGTTTGGATGTGATGGAGTGTTGAGCATAGTCAGCTGATTTCTAGAAGTCTAGTGACTCAATCTAGACTCAACTTTGAAAGGAGGTTTTGGTTTCAAAGAGCAAACTGCTCTGATACCACTCTTCATAATATAATCTATTAAAGCATGTATTAATCCTCTGTAACAGCCCCATAATCCTTAAGGACGGACTAAGGAGGACTGATACTAGGAACAGTAATTAGGGTTCATAAATGATTACATCAAAGACATTAAACACTTGAAATAAGACGATTTGACATAATATACATTAATACTATAATGTATCAGGAAGGCTAAACCAGCAGATCCAAAAGAAACTAACGATCTGAAGGACTTAAGCTATAAACATTCAAACTTAAGCATGATATTCAAAAGCAGACATTGTTCAAAACACAGCGGAAGGCATGTGAATACACGTATGACGACGTATACCCAAGGTTTCTAACATATATAGTTAAACATCAAAAACGTTCAGACTTCTCAACACTCTCCATCAACACCATCACCAGCTCAACCTGCACATTTAAAAGCAAACATGCAGGGCTGAGTACAAGGATGCACTCAGTGGACTCATGCCAAAACATTTTATCGTATTTAAATTACACTGCCACATCATGGTAAGATACAAGGGTTTTTTTTTTCTTAAAATGCCTTGTACTTACTAAATCATTTTCATTAATTCATAGACATCTGTGCTTGGCCAAGCATTTTACTTGCATGTATGATCCATAACCTTATCCTTTTATCGTAACTTTATCATTTAGCCGTAGAAGGAGGCCCTCTACGTCATTTGTGACCACCGTGCATTGTCCTTACAGACTCCGGTCACTATTTCCTTGTGTACACGTTAATCCTAGCCAGGTATAAGCCTTCCGGCATAGGATCCGAATTCGATTTCATTCATAAGTTGGTAGCGAACCAACACATTCATATTATTTCATTCAAGGATAGGATACATACATAAAACATAAACATTTTTGACAGGTAATTTCATAAACATTTTATCATCATTTCTTGATATAATCATCATAAACAAAATCATTTGTTTAGCATTTTATCACGTAGGAGTATAGTAAAGCCCACCTGGACTCCTTGATCGTCAAATTTTCGATTCTTCTTGCGTCAAGTCGTCGTCGACTTCCACACCTTTACGTAAATACGATCGTTGGTCGCGTTTTGAGATTTTCAAAGTTTAGAATAAACTTTGATAACTTATTCTAATATAATTTGAATTACTTAGCTAATTCAATACGCCGTTCAATCACGTATTTTGAACTAAACATTTCTCGTACTTGAGATATGTTCAACTATTTCATTTAACCTTTTAGGTTAAGCGTTTAACGATTTATCGTTTTTCAATGCAAGGATTTCAATTATGAAATCTTTTCTCACTAATAAGATTTCCTTATATAAATAATACGTTTTACGTATTAGCGTATTTTCGAGCGTATTTCATACGTTGATTTCAAAAGTCGACATTTTGACTTTTCTTCATTAATTTCTTTAATAATTCATAATTTAATATCTAAATTCAATATAAATCGATTTTCAATCGATTTCTTTTCATAAAGTCTTAATTCTCGATTTTCATGCAAATCGATAAACTTCATTAATATTTTCTTACATATTAATTAACTTATTCTTTAAACATTATTTTCATTTCTAACGTTATTTAATATAACGTTTAAATCATAAACATAGTATTCTATGTTTATAAAATTTCATAAATTCTTAATATGTGTAAATTAATTTCTAGACATATAATGTATTATTTTCTTGATATTAAGGATTTAAAATCCTTAATATATATTAATCGAGCTTTCGGTTTTAAGCTTATATTTTCATTCTTCTTCCAAAATTCTTCTAAATTCATATAGTGTACTATTTTATCATAGTATCACTAATATGTGTTAACATTAACTTTAGAAAATTTTGAACATTACTTATTAAGTCCTTAGGTCTCGGTTTTTGTCGAACTTTGTTCGATAAATTTTCTAAAATTCTAGTTAATTTATCTGAGGTCCCAACATTAATTTATAACATATCTATAACCTATAGTCCAACATATGAAATTTCTACACCAAGGTATATATATACTCCATGGTTTCGGTTCTTCCAAACTATACATTAAACATTTTCATAAAATTCCAATTAAATTACATTATGCTTAAAATACTATAGTGTAACACTAATACATCATAACATTGATCTAAAAACAACTAAATCATGCTTAAACAAGGCTCATAGTTCTCGGCCATTTTGGGTAAAAATAGTTATATATATCCAAAAATTCTAATAAATTCCAATATCACATAATTAATACCCTAGTTCAACAATATGCTATTACATTTCTCAAATTAAAATTGTACATCATCCTAGCATATTTCATGAATTTTCGATGGTTTTGAAAAAATTAGTATAGGATTTTTATAAATTTCCCAAAAATCACAATAAGCTTCTACTACATCATATATCATTAATCCATTCATAAATCTTGAAAATTTTTGATACACATGACATAATTTCAAAGCATTTTAATATCATATTAAACATGCTACATGCTTCCATTTCTTCTTAATACCCAATAATAATGAACAACTATCATTCTTAGCATATTTTCTTATTTAGTAACACATGCTAACATTTAAATCTAGCCATTAAAAATTTAAAAACTTAGGGTACAATCGAAGCTCGTTCGATTTCTAACCTCTTTAACGGCTTTGATTTTATGTGAAATGATTTAGTATCTAGCTTTGGTGATTGAAAGAGATGAAGAACTCAAGGTTTTCTCCAAGAAAAGCTCACGGTTCTTTCTTTGAAAAGAGAGAGAAATGTGTTTGTATTTTAATGAAGCAAAGTGTTCAATTATATTTAGTAATACACCTTACTCTCCCACCTCTCTCTCTCTCCATCACTCTCTCACATTTTAAAAAATTGGAAGCCTTTTCAATATCCTTTGTGAGTCATAGTGTATTACATCACCATACTTAATACATGCATAAAGTTTTTGATTAAAACAATTCAATTCATTGTTTTGGAACACTATGAGCCGTCGGTCACCATGCTAGACACAAGGATTTTTGTGGTGACTCATTATTCTTATGCCATGGTATTTACTAGGTTCTTACATTTTGAAAGAAACAAAGACTTATCTTTGCTTTTGGAGAAGCAAAAGCCGTCGGCTACATGGAATCATAGAGAAGGAATTTTAATCTCATGACCTAATACTTGGTATAAGTCAATGTACACTATATCCCAAATATAATTCTCATCATTAAAAAGAGTAGTGTATAAGCTTCCAACCTCAATTGGGAGACCAACATACACGGTTCTATCACTCTTCCCATACCACTTGATTTTTACTTGATAAATGTGTAATTAGATCACACTTGTATCACTTAATTCATAACATAGCAAATTCTAATTCAAATTGACGTGAACTTGTCTATTGAACACAAAACTCACGGCTTTTTCATTCTACATGTGATATATAATTTATTTTCATGCTAATTATACATACATATCATAATATATGTTTTAGAAGATAAATTATATCATAGGAAAAATTATTGATATCATTTCATGTAAGAAAACCACAATTTTGAATTGGGTTTTCGAAAATAATCGTTGTCCAATAATTAATCCTTAATGTTCTAGCATTGTTGTAATGCTAAATAATACTCTAATTACATATATTAATCATAGGAATTTAAATACTATAATTCCTTGATCATTAATCTCATTTTCTATTCATCTCAAGCGTTAACGTTTGAAGCGTCTCAAAACGTTAATTATCGACTCATCTCAAAATGGTCGTAATAAAGTCGTAGTCACTTATTAAATTATTCTCTTAATAATGGAATTTAATTCTAAGCTTCGTTGCTTAGAAAATTTCACGAAATTTTAACTATCGATACTCAATCGACGTTAAAATTATACTGCTGAAACACTTTATAAAGTTCTATTCCTTAATTCACAATTCTTTGTGAATATAAAATAGGAATTTATTACCTCGTAAATAATCGAAATCATTATTCGATATATTACTAACTCTATTATTTCGGCGAAACCCTAATTTACGAGCTTTTAATATCGTAATTAGGTATTTAAGTCTTCGAAATATTACAGCTTGTGCGCCCAAGATAACCTAAAACAAGAAAAAATCAGTCAAATACCAGATAAGGATAGCACACTAAGAGATAAGTTAGATCCTTACGTTGAGCATATGGTTGCACATGATAGCATGGGAACTCGAAATATAATGTTGGACTATGTGGGATATGTCCGACTCAGTGCCTATGTGTCCCAATAGAGCACGACAATTCTCATAAGAGAAGCTCATAGCATCGCCTAGCGGATGAATAGACACTCCCTAGCCGGTTCGAGGTTGGAGCGGTCATCTTCTAGAGAATTTCCTCCCAAGATACCTCCGGGTTGAGAATCTTGAGGATGGTTTTACCACGAGAGACAGGCAGAGTGAGAAGAGGAATGGAGGAAGGAAAAACCTGCCTTTGCAGGCATTTGAAGGGACGCCTTTTTCCCCTAACAATATCAGAAGGCTAGGCCACATCCTCAGTCGGATCCTCAATAATAATGGCTTGTGAAGGCTCAGTATCAAGGAGAGGATCTGAGGAAACATCCTCAGTCAGATTAGCAATTTCCACTTCTAACCTAGTGGAGGGAGCAGGGCCAGGACTAGAAGATGGAGTAGTGGATTGAGTTAGGACAGAGGATGGAGCCAGGGAGTAAACAACACCTCTAGAAGGCAGGAATGCAGATTAACAACGCATGCATGAGATTAGATCCCTTTGCCAAGACATGTCTGAAAAAATTTGAAAAAAGAAGATAGTTGATATATACATATATATAAAAGAAAAATACAGAAAATAAAAGCCTCCTACACTTCAGAAGAGTTACCCATATCATTACCCCACTCATATACGGAAATAGGCCATAATAGATCAAGGCGTTCTCGTCACAGGTGACTTTAGCCATCAGGCTGTGATCATGATCGAAGTCGCGATGAATCTCTATAAGGATGGCCATATTATCTTGGGAGATGCTGTTAGGCCCAAATGTTTTTATACGAAGAGACCGAGATGAAGGTGCACCCCGCTGAAAGGCCATACTTCACTTCCCAACGGGGCAACTAAGAAATATTGGTGAAGCCCGTCTATGATGCTCGGGGCAGAAGTACGAAGTGATCGTCAACACGGAGGCATGGACAAGGAGCGGCTCCAATTAAGGCTTCAAAGCGGAGGGGTGCATGAACGAACCAAAACGCACAGAGGGATTTCGAGAATATACAGGTATGGGACTGCATATTCGAGGGGAGCTTAAAGGATTCGATACATGCTACTCATACCAATAAGATGCATCTTCTTTTCGGGAGTCTATCTCATAAAAACTTTAAAGTTGTGCGTGCTTGACTTGGAGCAATTGTGGGATGGGTGACCCCGTGCGAAGTTTCTCAGTGAGTGTGTGAGTGAGGACAGAGCACAATGAAAAGACTCGCATTGGTTTGTGGGGTCAGCCATCAATCCAAAAGTCGGATCGTTTCACAGTCTTTATCTAAGGATGTGTCTTTTTCGTATAAATGTACGGGACCAGAGTGTTTTTCAGTAAAATAGTAAAAAAATCCACGAACATTGGCATCGTGGGTAAACAAAAAAAAATCTTAGGAATATCGAAAATGCCATATTCCCTGAGAATGATGTGAAAAAGATGGTTTTGCCAATGGATGAGGGATACAGTTGATTCAAAGGCAGGCCATATAAGATGGACAGTTCGGATAAGAAATGACATATGGGAAAACGAAGTCCAACTTCATGGTTGGTGGATCAGAGGCCAGAGGACCCTCATTAGAAGTAGGGGTAGAAAAAGCAAAGTTGGAGGGTACTCGAAGAAGGCTCAACAATTCATCAAAATTCTTGCCATGTACGAAGGAATGTTTGAATTTTTGTTTTTCGATAGCCATGAGGGGGGACGTTATGGAAGAGGAAAGCCTCTAACTACTTCTAAAAAAGATAATAGAAGGGTAAGGACTTGGAAAGTACCTGGAGGAATAAGCGGGGACCTTCGAATGCAGGTATGAAGTAGGTTTTGTGCTAAAGTAAGAATGTGTGTTGAAGTGAGGATGTCGGAGTAGAGAATAAGAAAAAGAAATGAGGAAGACGATGCCCTTCTTTATATAAAATTTTCCAGAAAAAATGAGAGCCCAGATTTAAGGAGGTTAAAGCGTCATTGAAATGAAATGATAAGATTAAAGGGAAGTTGGAAAGTTGAAGCGAAAAAATAGGGGTATTCACCCACTTCGGAAAAAAGTACAAAAGTACAAAAGTCGTCACGAAATTAATCTTTGGAATGACAAACATTAAATCGGGTTCGAGACACGGCGAGAGATCGATCACCCGAGATCAGGATAGAAGAAGATCTGGCTAGGAAGATCTGACTAGGAGAGATCTGGTTAGAAGAAAATCTGACTAAGAGAGATCTGGCTAGGAGAGATCTGACTAGAAGAGATTCTGCTATACTAGATCTGGTTACCTAGATATGAAAATATGACCATAGGAGATCTGGGTATAAGAAAGTTGGTAAAGCACAGATGCTCTGTATCAGGTTATCAAATTTTTTGACAAGTCCGAACTTTATAGGTTTTCTTTCTAGACTAAGTTTGATTAGATTCCTGAAGGAAGATCGACCAACTCCAACAGACAACTCTTCATAGATAAGATCTTTTGGATTTGGGGGAGCAGTTGATAGTAAATAATAATACAATATATATGACTCATCACAAGATAAGCATATATGGCTTAAATACGTGTATTCTATCGAGTACGAATGTGCCAGGTCAGCAAGATTATTATAAGTAGTTAGCTTTTGAGGATGGGCCAAAACGCCTATATGCATAAGCTCAGGCTCAAGTCTCTGATAATGAAACGATAGCGTAAAAGGAGTCATGTCCTATGAAGAGATCTGTCTCTTCATAAGAGACCTGGTGCGAGAAGAGTAGCGCAGATCTCGTAAGATTTGCCTATCTCCTATTCCCACAAAGAATGGGAATAAGTCTGATTGAAACTATTTTTACATCTATAAATACATCTATCTTGAAGGTATCATATACGCAATCTTAAGCACTCGATAAGTTTTAAGCACAATACATTCTTGACTTAAGCGTCGGAGTGTCTGCCGGAGACCACTCCCAGGCTACATTTCTGATTATTCAATTTACATATCATTACGATATACGGCGATATTCGATTACGCATTTACAAGCATTGTTTCACGTATATTATAAGGTACACATATTTTATTATTATTTATTAGATTTATTAAGTTGAATCTATCAATGTACATGATTTCTCGTCGTGATTCATCTTATATTATTTTTCTTAAAAAAGTGTGCGATTGATTATAATAACGAATATAACGAATAACTATATATATCAACTTGCCATATGATGGCATGATGATCAAAAGCATTAGTACATATGCAACCTCAATTTTTATATAACAGCCTGATCATGTGTCGAAATTAATCTACTTTTCCTTTTTCAGGCAGGCGCAAACCACAATCTTCATTACTATTATTATTATTATTATTATTATTATTATTATTATTATTATTATTATTATTATTACTACTACTAAGCAATCTCAATTAATCGTCACACTATTTCGAGATAATATTAAAAATAGCATCAATTAAAGAGCCAAAATATCTATCCAGGACAGCTCAATTGAATATTCCTTAATGCCCTTTCTTTCTCTCTTAGTATTTATATATTTTATTTTAGCGCAACGTGCCAACATTAGTATTTTAAAGTGATGCGGTAATGGTAAAGTCGCGTTTCGGTCGGTCATCTCCACTATGAAATTAAGGGAGAAAGAATATGAAAAATTAAAGCATGAGGTGTTGGAAAGTGCGCTTTTGTTGTGCAGGCGTATAGATTAATCAATCCTTTGTTTTATGTGATATCTATAATTGGATTATGTGTGGCTAAAAAACATGCAGTAGATATACATGAATCGACACCTACTTTTTTTGCTTTCGGACTAACATGGGATTTTATGATGACATATGATGTGGAAATTCCATGCAATAGTTTGTAATTTTTTTCCAACATTGTTATTCTAAATTAATATTTTCAGCTTATTCATTATGCATAATGTTATGGTTAATTCTAAAAGGTTAATGAAAGTTGACCAATTTTGCGATCGACATTAACTTAATAAAATTTAGGTAGCAGAAATCCTACAACTTTTTCAATGTTAAAGCGATCTAATTAGCAGTCTAGAGACATTCTAATTAAAATTAGAATTATTGATATATAATCACATCAATTTTGGACTGATTTTGATTTTTTTTATGAACTTTAAAAATCATTACAAAATAAGCAAACTTAATCACTTTAATGATTTTACTACAATTTCAAATTTAGACTAAATTAAATCTGACTTGACATCTGAAAATTTGTTATGAACAAAACAAATAATTAGAAAATAAATAAGCAAACTTGACATCTCGAAGATAGCCATGATGACTAAGATCCGAGCTTACACTATATACTAATTGGACCATAATCTGATGAGATGATGATTAATGACTAAGAAGAGCACAACACAACATCATCAAAGTATTATCTTGTTCTTTATTATATTTATCAGTATATATATTAACAGAAAAGGTCTCATCTCTCCTCATACTTGGATCCAAGCCCAAAACATTTCTCTAAATAGCGACACATTTGTGTCGAAATTTGATTAGATACGTATGTTGCCTAACGCCTGATAGTAGTTGACTCGATAAAACCGTCATGTGGTGTGTACTCACGTATGAGCTAGATAAATCTGCTGTGATGCTGACGTGGAGGAAGTTGTTAATGAGTTAGTTACGAAGCTCATAGCTCTCAGCGAAGATAACTCAAATCGCACTGTTCTCATTTATTCTTTCATATACTTGAATACTGTATCACAATTTTGTAGGAAAATCTGATTTTATCCTCTCTTGATAAACTATCTTGGATGTATAATTCACCATACATTGGTTAAATACATATCATGCATCTATATCTATAATTAATTGCAACACATGCATTATTGTTTACTCGAATTTCTTAGATAAAGATCGATGGCGAGACTAGAACTTTGATCTTACGGTTTGTATCCGTTGTCAATTCTTCTATCTTTAAGTGAGAGCAATCTATTGAGAATCTTTGCAAAATTTGCCTCCTACTTTTACTATGCAATTTTAGAAAATCACACAAGAATAGGATACTTGATTTTCTCACTGTATTTATAATGCATTCTAGAATCCTATTAGGATGTGATCCATGCATATCTAATAAATACAATCATATCTTTGTAGATAAAACCAATCTAGAATAATTATCTTTTGATATCTAATAATATCAGATAATATCTTTTGATATATAATGATATCAGATAATATCTTTTGATATCTAAAATATCAGATAATATCTATTTAGATTCTGGAGAATCGAACAGAGTCTCAGTAGAACTCTACTAAGTGGGCGAAAAATTCCGATGGTGCGGGCCTTGATGGGGCCGACAGAATCAAATCGAAGAATAAAGATGGACCTAAAATGAATTAATTATCTTATGATCAAGACGAACACAAATTAATTCATAAACATTTATTCATTCCAGTAGAGAATAAATCTTGACTTGTCCTTTATTTTTGAAGTTGGATCGGGCTTGCACTTAGACTTACGAATCCCTGTATTTAAGATAGCGCACGCCAATTAATGATTTATAGCATTCTGACTGTTTTTAGTAATTAATCTCTTTAATTCCTTAAGCAGTACCACTCAACCTTATTATTGTACTTGAGCTAACTCAACATGCAAGGTTTAGTACAATAAATATTGTGAGCTCCATAAGAGGGCGTCATCATCCTAAATAGATACTATGACTCGATACAGGTAACTAGCATGACATACAAGCACTGCATCCACCCAAGATACGGAGAATCTTGGGTTATCTCATGTAACCCTCACCCATAACAAGTCATAGTGATGGTCAGTGACTCATACTCACCTAAAACTTTATCGAGGTTTAGATCAGCGTAAAGTCACCGAGATCTAGGTTCTTCACGGACGGTCGGATAGAAGAACTCATCTCACCTTGTGATCCATCAATAAGTCGAGATGTATCGGTATAGACAAGCAACCAAGTCAAGTCACTTCTTATCTATATCTGCGGACTATCCGACAACTCGTCCTCAAGTTGTCTCGGTTGTGATCCTTTTATATCTCGATAAGCTTTACCAATCATACAAACTTTTGTGATCTTCTAAATCTTGTATTATCTAACTTTAGTATAAGATAATGGGACATACATATGCAATCAGTAAACAATTCGAGATATGAGATTGTAATAGGAAACATTGTATACAAGCACAACCATTACATTTTAAATATACAAATCGATAAATTGAGTCGCATTTTTCATTTTGTTTTATCTCCATTGATAAAGAGAATACAGTTAGTGTTTTAGAGAGAGAGTTAGCGAGAGTTAAGTGTAGCCTTGAATCGGAGCTCGAAGCCCGTCGTTGTAATCTCTTCTCTCCATTGAATAAAAATCGAAATCATCTCCTCCGTGGACGTAGGCCTTTGCGGATGAACCACGTAACTGTGGGAATCGAATCCGTGACGAACGCAGCACAATCATCGTCTCAGTGATCGAAGAGAGGCGTGATGAATCCATCGAGATCGGAGATGTAGAAATTGATGGCGAACGATTTCACCTACAAAAATCAAGATGTGGCGGTCTTGATTCGGTGAAGGTCTTCTTGAGCCATTGATGGCATTGGAAAAGAAAGAAGAAAGGGAAAAAAGACTCAATTTCTGGTTCGAAGATGAGCGAGGGAGAAATTGATATGAAGGCGCACATCATGATTATCCTATGCATATGGGATAAAGTCCTACGCGAAGTGTCGAAGGAGAAAACTGCAGTAATTGTTTGGCTTAAGTTGGAGTTATTATTCATGACCAAGTCTTAGGCAAACAGGTTGTATATGAAACAATGCCTCTATTCCATGAAGTTTTTAGAAGAAAAGGCGATTGATGATCAAATAGAGGATTTTTACAAATCAGTTGACGATCTTGAAGGGATCGATGAAAAAATCAGAGGTGAAGATAAGGCAATTCTTCTCCTCGATGCTCTCCCAAAGAGTTATGAACATGTGAAAGATACAATTATCTTTGGAAGGGAATACACCATCTCTCTAGAAGATGTGCAGAATACTCTTCGAGCAAAGGAGTTGCAGAAGGCTCATGAAGGGAAGAAAGAAATTCTTCCAGAAAGTTTGAACATCAAGAAGTTCAAAGGAAAGAACAAGAAGCCCTATGATGACTCCAAGAAAATGGATTACAGTAAATCACAGGAGTCAAAGGAGATCAAAAAATATTTTAAGTGTGGGAAACCTATGCATTTGAGAAAGAACTGCTACATATGGAAACGAAAGCAGAAGAAATTTAAGGGCCAGTCATCAAGCAATGCTGACAATGTCTAAGAAGCAAGGAAGGCTGAGGTATTGAATGTGATGCAAGGAGATGCAGAGAATCATTTGATTCTGGATTCAGCCTGCTCGTTCCACATGTGTCCAAAGAAATGCATGTTCACCACTCTGGAGATTAAGGACAAGGGTCAGTCCTGCTAGGAAATAATCAAGTATGTCTCATTAAAGGCATTGGTAGCATTAAGTTCAGAATGCATGATGATTCCATCAATATTATTTCAGAAGTTGGATACATACCTGATTTGAAAAGGAACCTAATAGCTCTAGGAATGCTTGAAAAGAAAGGTTTCAACTGGGGATCACATGATGGGGAAGTGCATGTTAGGAAATGGGACAGGTTGGTGATGAGAGGTCATAGAAATCACAGTTTGTATTATCTAGATGCACATGTTATGACGGGAGAAAGTGAGGTAAACTCTGAGAATGAAGCTATGAAATGACATGTTGGATTAGGACATGTTGGGGAGAAGGGTTTGAGTAAACTAGTGAAACAACAAATGATTCCTAATTCTGTAAAACAAAAGCTTGAACACCGTGAGTCTTGTATGTTAGGAAAGAGCACAATGCGTCATATCAAATGATCACTTTTCTAAAGCTACTCTAGATTATGTTTATGTTGACTTGTATGGGTATATCTCACGAAACAAAAGTCGAGGCATTCAACTACTTCAAGATTTGGTATCTTTGAGATAGAAAACCAAAGAAAGTATGTTTGAGATGTTTAGAGCGGACAATGGTTTGAAATTTCTATCAAAGGACTTTGAGGATTATTGTAGAGAGAGAGAATAAAAGCGGCATAAAAGTGTCCCATCAATCCGAGAATGGAGTTGTGGAAATAATGAATAGGACACTACTTGAAAGAATGAGATGCATGCTCATTAACTCAGGTTTGTTTGAGAGGTTCTGGGGGAGGCAGTGTCAACTACTACCTATTTGATAAACAAGTGTCTCTCTTCTGTATTGGAATTTAAAACTCCGGATGAGTTGTGGAGTGGTCACACTGCTGACTATCAAATCTGATGACTTTGGGTGTCAGGATTTTGACCATATTAAGCAAGGCAAGCTGGCACCATGGACATTAAGGTGTGTACTGTTCCGAATGAACTGAAATGATATAGGCTATGGTGTACTGAGCCAGGAGCTAACAAAGTCATAATTAGCAGGGATGTGATCTTTAAGGAAGATATCATGCCATTTAAGAAGGCTGAGATGGATATTCAAACAAAAGTCACAGACACCATGCCAAATGAAATGCAGAATAAATGAGTTAAGGTGGAGCTTGTGAGTGAGAGCCAACCACCAATTTTGAACCATGAGGAAAGAGGCGGGCTAGAAAACAAGAACAACGGCTTGGTGATGACAATGATCTGAAAGATTACATGTTGTCTAGGGATAGAATGAGGAGACATATAAAACCTCCAGGTAGGTTTGGACATGCTGATATGATTGCTTATACATTCAACATAGCAGAAGATCTGGAATATCAAGAGTCAAGAACATATAAGGAGGCAGTGAGTTGCAAGGATAAAGAGAATTGGATTAAGGCAATGAAGGAGAAAATAGAGTCATTACTGGATACTCTAGATCAAGACATGATAGTTGTGTCTATCTGAACAGAGAAGGGAATAAAGTAGTGACATATTTACTCCTATACGTGGATGATATGCTGATAGCAAGCAAGAGTAAGGTGGAGATTCAGAGACTGAAAGATCACATGAAATCAGTTTTTAAAATGAAGGAGTTGAGATATGCAAGAAGGATACTTGGTATGGACATAAGATCAGAGCCACAAAATGTTATGCTTATTGCAAGCTGATTATGTTGCTAAAGTGATAAGGAAGTTAGGTATGCATGAAGCCAAAAGTGTTGTTGTTCCCGTGTCTCAACAGATTAAGTTTTCAGCATCTCAGTGCCCACAAACAGATGCTGCGAATAAAGACATGTATCTGATACCTTATTCAAATGCAATGGGGAGTATCATGTACATGATGATATGTACAAGACATGACCTTGCCTATGCTATTAATGTTTTAAGCAGATTTATGTCTAATCCCAGAAGGTTTCACTGGGAGGCATTGAAATATGTTCTCAGATATATAAAAGGTACTGCGGGGTATGGATTGGTGTTTGAGAAAACAGATGAGACAAAGGGTGATCCGTTAAGGGGTTATGTGGATGTTGACTATGCAGCAAATATAGATTGCATGAGGTCTCAAACTGGATACATATTCACCTTGTATGACACAACAATAAGTTGGAAATCGGTGCTACAATCAGTAGTGGCTTTGTCGACCACCAAAGTTGAATTCATAGCCATGACCGAAGCTGTGAAGGAAGGAATGTGGCTTAAAGGTATGTTAAGTGATTTTGGAATTTCTCAGAAAAGTGTTGAAATTTTCTGCGATAATCAGCGTGCATTGCACCTAGCCAAACATCAGATTTTTTATGAGCAGTCTAAACATATCGATGTCGGATACCATTTTGTGAGGATTTGGTTAACAAAGGATTGATTGTGGTGAGTAAGGCTCAAGCGAGAAAAATGCGGTTGATGCACTAACAAGGCCTTTGCATAGAGTGAAGTTTAGGCATTGTTTTGATCTTCTTGTGGGCTGAAGTGATTGAGGTAGGTTGAAGGGGTGGTTGCGGCATATACTCAGCAAGGTGGAGAATTGTGTAGTGTACTCACGTATAAGCTAGATAAATCTATTGCGATGCTGACATGGAGGAAGTTGTTAGTGAGTTAGTTATGAAGCTCACAGCTCTCAGCGAAGATCACTCAAATCGCACGGCTCTGATTTATTCTTTCATATACTTGAATAATGTATCACAATTCGAGTAGCATTTTTCATTCCGTTTTATCTCCATTGATAGAGAGAGAATACAGTTAGTGTTTTAGAGAGAGAGAGAGAGAGAGTTAGTGAGAGTTAAGCATAGCCTTGAATCGGATCTCCAAGCTCGTCGTTGTAATCTCTTCTCACCGTTGAATAAAAAGTCGAAATCATCTCCTCGAGTGGACGTGAGGCGCTACGGTCGAACCACGTAGACGCTCGTGTTATTACTTCTTGTTTTATGATCTGCGTTGTGGTGTGAAATGTTCAACCAAGTTCTACACGTCTGACACAAATTTTAGCGTAAAACAGAATATCAAAATTTTGTCGATTTAGGGTTAGAAGCAAACTATTCGATCACTGGGTCTAGGACGGTAGTGATGTATGGAAAAAACCAAAGAAAAGGATTGAGTTAATCGTAATCTTAGATAACTAGTGTTCCACCAACTAAACTAATAGAAGCTTCAGTTTGAAATCAGCAATTAATTAGTGATGATAAGAAGATAATGTAATATAATGGGGTTTGATTATCCTTTACATACTGTTAAAAGTGGAGAAAGATTTGAATTGTCCCACTTAAATATATATTTTTATAGTAAAATAAATTAGTGATCATAGACAAGGTCCTCCTTGAAAAGGAAGCAGCGTCACACAAAAGATTGCAACAATATTACTACCTCCGTCCATTATATTTGTTCTTTGATTTTGATGGCACGAGTTTTAATAAATTGTAATGAATGTGAAATAAGTAAAGATGGCAAAACAATAAATTAATGGATAGTGCGATTAGAAGGTGGGTCATAGGGATAATAAATGAATATATTAATGGAGGGTGAATGTAAAACGATGGACTGTGAGTGATTTTTATGTATATAAATGGATAGGTTTATGATAAAAATGTAAAATTGATGTTTTCAAAAAAAAAGAAAGTGAATACTTTTTTTGTAAATGGATCAAAATAAATTTGTTTAGTGGATGAAGTATTTTTTAGAAACATCATATTTTTCTTCTGTGTTCAAGGAATCTGTTCCAAATATCATTGAAAATATTAAATTAATCATAAAAAAGATTGGGTAGGCATATAGATTATATAGACATGTTTATCTCTTGTGTGTAGGCATCTACTTTGTGATCTCAATGTAAAGTGAGATAATGATTTACAATATTACATCTTATATATATATATATACATAAGTCAATTGGACGTTCGATTTCACATATACAAATCTTCAAAATATTTTTCATTAAATGTATTATTAAGATTTCAAAATGTCAGAATCATGTTAAAGGGACTTTGCAAAAAAGTCTTTTCGATAAAATTTCTGCAGCCACCACAATATTGTGAGAAAATCAAAGATTGTGAAGAATGAATTAAAAAGTTGAATGGAATACTGAATACTTGTAGAAATTTTGTACTGAAGTTCATTCCATAATCTCGTACAAATTTATATCTTTTAGCTTCTTATTGAACAAGTGCAATACATATATATTTACGTAGTCTAATCACTCCGTGACAGCCAAACGAATTCATGCGTCCATAATGACGACTGATGCCAGCTTAGCAGATTGGGTCACAAAACCCGTTTAGCCAATTTCGCATATACCGTACTATTTTTTCCATACATTTTTTAACAAATAAATAAAAAAAATCACATGAAATTGTACCGATGCATCTTGTAGTAATCCAACCATCAAATAAAAATCGGGAATAGTTATTTAAATATTATTACCTTCCTTCCATCCAAGACCATTGATAAATCTAGTATGCGAGATTTATAAAAGCGATAAAGAACACGAGAGACTTTCGTGGTTCGATCAAGAATAAGATCTCGTCCACGGAGGAGATGAATCTCAAGATGTTTACTATAATTCGATTCTGACAAGTATCTCAAAGGGCTCTAGTATTCGATAATTTGCTAACCCTTTTACCTTCAATCTAACTCCTATTTATACACAAACATAAACCTTGCCACGAATCCCTTGATTGGCGGGCTCATCATTCTCCTATAATGACCATGATCTCACCATTATTACCCATGATTTCTACCGTTACCTCATTACCGTTACCCATAATTAGGGTTTGGGGATCGTCATTTAAGCGTAAGAGTAGAAGCAACATTAGGTTAGGCCCGGCTGGTTTGGGGCTGTTGTTGGGCTGAGAGGTTGGGCCATATCCTATCATAGCCCCCAAAAGTCGAGAATAGCCTTGCCGGGTGAAGCGGAGAATGTGCTTTGCCGAGGCGGGATGTCTGGTCAAGATTTCGTTGAAGGTTTGTCTTTTCTTTGTATGGCTCCTTTTTTTATAAAGGACATCGAGGTCCGACACAAATACTTGGTGATCCGGGGTGGACATGAGGCGCAACCCGATGCCAAGTCAAAATCATTACATTGATTAGACTAGCGGAAGTCGGTCGATGTCGGGAGGAGGTCGAGGTCCATACGAAATATTCGGTGGTCGAGGGTGGACATGGGACTTGATCCGATGTCCAAGCTCGTAGTAATCATACGTGATCGGGCGGCGATGCATTTTCCGGAGAGAAGTCGTCATACGCGCCCGGTGATGAGTTGGGCACTTCAAAAGCGTGCGGCGTCGGTCACACATCAATCGTGATAGCACGTGTGATAAGCGAAGCGGCAGATTTTTAGGCGCCATTTATCCTATAAATAGGTCTAAAAGAGGCAGCTGTTCATTTTCTCCTTGACGTTTGAATCCGAGAGTATAACCTTAGAAATCCCAATTCCTCTTTCACACTTTGTTGAAGAAATCGAAAATCGCTCAGAAAAAGTAAGTATGTATTCTTCACCTTCTCATTCCTCTTCTCGCTCACGATAACTACGGTTCGGCGGGTTACGGCGTCAAGATCCCGATGTAAGGATTATATATGCCATAACCGCCTAGGTAAATCCATAGGACTTAGTTCTAGGGTTTCACCGATGTCTTCGGTATGGGATGGCCTCGGGATTGGTGGGGCAAGATCAACTTTGACGACGGAGGAGCTTTTGGTGGTTCTTGAGAAATACCACGTCGAGAGGATGCATGGTGGTGCTGCGAAACCCAATGATAGGGCGATGGCCCTCAGGAGGGTTTATTACCATTTTGTAGATAGCTTAATATTTGGGCTTAGATTTCCTTTTGCCCCATTTTCCTTAGCTTCCAAGGTATTTCGGATCCTATATGCCAAGTGACCTCCAATTCTATTAGGTGGTGGTTGGGCTAGGGTTGGCTGTTATGGTATAGGCGAGGGTTTTCTTCGAAGTCTTGATGCATTTTTTAGCATCAAGTCTATGGGAGGAGTATATTACATCACCTCGTACGAAGTTTAAAATAGCTTCCCGTGAAGGTATCCCTTGGCAAAATAGATCTTCTTTTTGCGGGTGAGGGTATCAGGGTATGAGTGGGGCCTCGGGCGATGAAGGGCGTGAAATTAATCCCACGGGCCCTATGGAGAGCGTTGAGCGATATGGGTGAGATCTGTCGATCAACTATACCGGGGATGACTTGAGCGATCTTTGAAATTTGAGTGTACATGGGTCGAAGCTCGGTGTCGGTTCGATTTGGGTGAGGCAACCTTCTTATCTTTATTTCCTCGTCGATTTTGTGGTGCTAATGAAATTCTCATGTTGTATGCGGTGAAGGTTGACCCTACCGGAGAAGTCGATGTGCCGATCTCGCGCGCCTGCATCCTACGAGCGAAGGGAGCCAGCGAGGAAGAAGGCGAGGCAAGCGAGTCCACCCTGACCCGTGGTGGTGGGCATACGAAAGACTTGATGACGGTCCTCGAGACAACCTCGGGCCCGGCCAGCTGGAGATCGAGGTCCATGGCCGGCTCTCTGAGGGTGCCGGCTTCGGCACTCCCTTATCCTTCCCAAGGTATAAGTCGCTACCTTCTCCTTGTAAGTTTGTTGTTACGTGTTGCTAATTGTTCCATATTCGGGATGCGGCCTCGATGGCGGTGAGATGCACCGCATGGCGGGCTTATTGTTGAGGCGCCTGCAATATGAGGCCATGGAGAGAAGGCTGGCGGCTGCAGACGGGGCGAGGGCATGGCTGAATCATGTTGGATGCATCGAGGCGGACGCCCAGGCTGCTAAGGCGGCTGAAGGGCAGTGGCAAAGATGGCGGCGAGTGCCCTCAAGAAGGACCAGGCCTGCGGTGGCCCGTGCAGTGGGCGCCAGAGGAGGCCGAGGGAGAGGAGGAGGCTGGCAGCAGACAAGCGCCTTCTTCAAGCGGGCAGGACTATGATGAGGGGCCTTCGCCGGCGAGCTTATCAGTCGGAGAGTTTTTCTCTTTCATCTCGACACAGGCTCTTTGTGATGAGGCGCGGTGATTTGTGCCCACCTAGAAGTTGGCGGCGAGAGACCAGATTTTGACAAGGCCCAACACGGTTGGGTTGAGGTCGACCGGTCGGGAGGTATGCGAAATTATGCTCGCATAATCTGCAGGCGACCTCTTTTCCGTGGTGGATGCCTTGGCATCTTACGCCTCGCTCGGCGGCGGAGGCCGTAGCTCGATCAAGGAAGATGAAGACTTGGAGCTTGAGCATTCCTTCTTGAGTTGAGGGCAGCCGAGGCGGCAGTCAGAGCTCGGACATTCGTTAGAAGATCGGCCACCGCCGGAGGAAGCGGCGGCGGTAGCGGCGGAGGTCGAAGAGTCGGCAATGAGCACAGGTCGGTGGACCTAATGTAATAGGCTGATTTGCGGGGTCGATAGGACCACTGTTGTACAAACTTCCATTTGAATAATAGACATATCTTGTTAAAATGCGCGTGTATTGTCTTATTTCTAGCATTCTTCACCTCAATACTTGGACTCGATCATGAATTGCTAACAAAGTGAAAGAAGTCCGGTGCTCTAACCGAGAAGGATGAAGAGGTGACACCTTTGGAGGAGTCGATCTGCGGTGACTCGGTATTGCCAGCAGGGCGTCGGCTCGGCATCGTCGGCCCGAACTGAAGCAGAAGTTGCATGAAGGCGGCTGCGGTGGCCCGCCTCGCTGCTGAAAATGAGGCGTTAAAGTTAAGGATTACACATCTGAAGTCGGGGGCTGATTTATCTGCGAGATGTGATCCACGGACGGCGATGCCTGCGAGGCGACTTGGTGACACGAGAAGGCGGCTCGGATCTCGGAAGAGCATGCAGAGTGCGAAAAGGTAATCCGCGGATGGGGAACTACCATGTCTGGCCGACGATCGAGTTCGAGCTTGTTGGCGGAGGGCATGGTATTGAGGGATGAGGAGGTCGAATAGCAAAATTTTAAAGGCGCCTCGACTCGTCACGAAATACATGCGGATGTATGAGATGGATTCGCAAGCGACGCATGCCCCGCCCGCGGCGTCTCGATGAGCAGCGATCCCATAATTGAAGAGCACGAAGAGAAGGCGGCTCGCGATCACGCCAAGTGCTCCGTCAAATGGGTCCATCGGCGGAGGCGTATAGAGGACGGCGCTCGGCGATTCGGAGGGAGGGGCGTGGGCAGCAAATCGATGTGGAAGGGCTGAAACGCGGGGACAAGGGCATTGTCTGGTCGGCGTCGAGCTCACGGGGTCGAGGTGTGGCCTCGGGTGCAGGATCGCATTCCCCAGGCCGGAATCCACCCACGTCGAGTCAGACTACTCCCGGAGCAGGCCGAGGTGGTGCCGTCCTCATAGATTGGGTGGAAGGCACCGAGTTCATTCCGGGTATCCATCGCCGACCTGGAGATTTCGTTCAAAATTATCTCGACGATTGAGTCTCGTCGGTGAGTCAGGAGTCGAATGAGTGTATTGAGTGCAGGATTTTATATGTAGGTATAAATGTATTTAGACTCGTTGAAGTGTACATTTTCCTCTTGAGAGGTATAAACATAGCTTAGGACTTAGTTTGGTCGTAAATGTATTTATCTTTGTATCTGAGGCATAATTTAGTGAGATCGACACGGATGTCTTTTACATATGACTTTCAATTTAATGAGTAATCTGTATGTGTGCATGTAGACTTCAAATTAATGAGTTATCTGTATGCATTGCCTTTGAGGCGTTCAATTCAATGAGTAATCTCTGAGTGCGGTGCGCTTAGTGAGTACCCTACTTAGTGGGTTTTATCTTCGTGAGGCGTCCCCCGTGAAGGTTAAATCGGTATATCAAATAGATGTTCGCATCTGAATAAAATGAAGCGAAATGAAATATTCATTAGAAAAATAAATATTTTATTCAACAAATATATGACATCGCACTTGACAAGGCAAGTAAGGAGGCTAACATAAGGCGATCCGAAATCGAAACTATGTAAAGTACCTCCTTAAATGAGAAATATGCCGAGTTAGGGATAAGCGCCGGATAAGTGAGATAACATAAGCCCCTTTGCGAGGTTCTCGTGAACACGGTATGGGCCTTCCCATATCGGATCCGACTTGTTAAGGCGTTCGGCTCTCGGCTTCATTATTTCGTGGGGCGAGTCGCCTACTTGGGCCGGAGGTTTGACCCTTTTGTTGTAGTACCGTGCGCACGGGCCTTATACTTGGCCGTTTATGAAGCGAGCTCATGCTTCTCCTCGAGGCGTCGAGGTTGGCCATGGTCTTCCTCGTTCGGCACGGTCGAAGTGAAGAGTGCGTGGGCTTGGCGCCGATCTCAACCGGTATAATGACCTCGGTACCGTGACCGGGCTGAAAGGGTTTCCCGTGCGACGTCAGAGGTGTGGTCTGTGGGACGAGAGGACTTGAGGAGATTTTCAGCCCGATCGCCTTTGGCTCGGTCGACCTCTTCTTCAATCCTTATGCGATCGTGCGGTTGGTGACCTCGATGCGGCCATTCGCTTGTGGATGTCGCGACCGAGGTGAGCGTTGATCGATCTGACTCTTCGCACCACTCCTTGAAGTTTTGTCTACTAATTGGGTGCGTTGTCGAGACGAACATGCGGTATGCGGCGGCGGACTATATTTTTCCACGAAGGTGCGAATTCTCCTGCTCGTGAGGCTCGATAGTGGCTCGGCCTCGACCCGTTTTGTGAAGTAGTCTATAGCGGCGACTAAATATCGGCGCTGACCGGTGCTCGATCGAGCGGACCAGCGATGTCGATCCCCGTTGCATGAAGGCCGTGGGCTTTGTGGTGCTCAAATCGGTGCAGGGTAGCTTCTTGGCCGTGGAATGAAGGCGGCGCCGGACATTTTTGCGAGTTGGTGAATCTTGAATAAGGGTGGGCGATAATATCCCGACCTCAGCGTCTTCTTTGAAAGAGCTCGGGAGCGATGTGGCTTCCATGAGATCCTCTATGAATCTCATTAAGCACGTGGTAAACCTTACGGTCGAAGGCACCTCGGGAGGGGTTGAAGGTAAGACTTAGGTAGAGAGCCCTCGTACACAAGATATTACGGGATTTCACCATCATCTTTTTGGCTTCTAGCCGATCACGAGGTAGTGTGCCAACTTCCGGTATGCTTTTAGGGCGTCGTCGGTTTGGTTGACCTACGAGATAGCTGATGTGGGCGCCTCGATGCTACGGTATGAACTTCCTCTCTTGGAGGATTTATGGGGACGAAGCTAATTTACTAAGGATGTCAGCTCGGCTATTTTTCTCTCGTGGGATTTGATTAATACTGAAGTATTTGAATGAGACCAGCATCTCTTTTGCCTTCTCAAGGTACTGCTTCATTCGATCATCTTTTGCCTCATATGTGCCTAAGACTTGGTTTACCACGACACAGGAATCTCAAATATCTGGACTTTGGCCACTTTTAATTCCTTTGCTAGGCGGAGTCACGAAATCGGTGCCGTATTCAACGTTGTTGGTGGTCGGAAAGGTAGCAGGGCGTATGTCACTTGCTTATCGGGCGAGGAGGAGGATGCCGCTCCGCTACCCGTTTTGCATGAAGCTCCGTCCACATACATACGCCAACATTCAGCGGGTGATGCAGGGACAGATTCCTCCGCCGTGGGGTGGGAGTGACCTCATTGGTAGGCGACCTCGGTGAATTTAATCTCCACCGGAAATCTGCAGGGCTTGCCTTTTATGGCCGACACAGGGGAGTATGAGATATCGTGTTCGCGAGCTCCGGTGCCCATAGCTATTCGTCGAGATGACTACGGTTTTGAAAAGACTTATCTTAGAGGTAAGTCCATTAGTACTGGTGAATGAGCTTGAAAGTAAGGCGGGCGTCGCTTGGCGTTCACCAGGCTAGAGCTACCTTCTCGAGGTTGGTGTACCTTGTCTCGGGGTCCTTTGAGCCCGGCTAATGAAGTAGATGGGAGTTGCCGTCCCGTCTCATCTTGCACCGATACGGCACTAATTGCCTCGTCAGGGGTGGCGAATATAGCGATAGAGTTTCACCTTGCTTTGGGCGGATGGTGTCGGCGGTCGGCAAGATATTCCTTCATTTGTCTGAAGGCGACTGGTGTTCTTCTGCGGTGAAATCTGGAGCCCTCCTCGGGATTTTGAAGAAGGAAGCGCTACTCGGCAGCTCGAGATGAGAATCGGTGAGGCGACCAGGCATCCGGTGAGTTTGTGTATTTCACGGATGGTTTTGGGATCTGCATGTCGACACCGTTTTCACCTTGGTAGGATTGGCTTCGGGCCTTCTTGAAACCAGCATCGAATTTACCGTCCTCACCACGAATGTGCACTTACGGGGATTGAGCTTGAGGTTGGCCGACACGAGGCTGAAGAATAGTTTGAGGTCGATGGCGCGGTTCTCGACTTTTGCTTTTGACTACTATATCATCGACATAGACCTCAACAATTTCTCCTATGTGATCCTTGAAGATCGCGTCCACCATTCTTTAGTAGGTAGCTCAGTTTTCAGACCGAAGGCATCTTTCGGTGAGCGAAAACAAAGTCGATAATGAGCGTTGTTTTGGGCGTCTTAGGGCTCATCAAGACTTGGTGGTATCCCTTGTATAAATCCGAGGCGAAGACCTCATGCCCAATGCTTCCACCTTCTTGTCAATGTCGGGAGGGTATGATCCTTTAGGCGGTGTTTATTGAGGTCGGTATAGTCGACACACATCGCCATCCCTCCAGCTTTGAACTACTAGCGGGATTAGCCATCCAAGTTGGGTATTTAACCTCGTCAGGATTTTAGCCTCCACGGGTTGGGTTACTTAGTCTCTTATGACACAGCCCGCTCAGCGGCAAAACTTCTCTTCTTACGCGAGACTGGTTTAGTGGCGGATCAATGTTGAGGCGATGAGTTATGAGCTCGAGGCGAGACCCAGGTCATATCAATGGAGACCATGCAAATACATCTCTATATTTCCTTAGAAGCTGCATGACTGTTGGCGAATATTGGTGAACCTTGGGTACCAACCTTGACAACTTTGGAAGAATTAGGTAGTCGTATGGTGAAGATTCTCGATCGAGATCATCCAGGGTGGCAACTTGGAGGGTTACGTAATTGCTAGGCACGAGGTAAGGCGCGTCTTGAGTTGAGACTCGTAGGCATTCTTTAGTGCCGTTTGGTCACCACAGATATGTAACACTCCACGGGGTGGGTATCTTAATGGTGGTGGTACGGAGGCGAGGCGGCTCAGTTGCATCTGACCAATCTCTTCCGGGATAATGTTGTATGGAGAGGGAGCTCGGACCGGGAAAAATTGAATGGCTTTGGTGGCCAGGCACAGGGCGCGCCCTACGGTGACCGGAAGAGTAATGACACCTTGGGTTGAACCGCCTCTTGAGTAAAGCTCCTTGGCTGGGAAGGTGCGGGGTGTACAATTCCTCCGACATCAAGTTTATCCGAGCGGCTACGGAATATGATGCTAACGGAGGCTCCGATGTCAATGTAGACCCGATGTACATTCTTGTTACCACCACGGCTTGTATTGTAATGGCATCACGGTGAGGCATGATCTTGGAGTCTTGGGTCGTCTTTGGAGAACAAGATGTTTTCTCCATCCGGGTCGCTTATTTTCGACTCTTGAGGTCGACCTCCGACTTCGTTTCTAGCGGCGACCTCGTCGTACCAGTAGCGATCGGTTATAGCGTAAACCAGCTCCATTGCATTGGGACCTTCGTCTCGTCATCTTGGTCGGGTTGCGTTGAGGTCGGTCATGATTGTTACCACCTCCATTTTCCCTCTGCGCTTTTTATTACGGCGGATCGGCGGTGTACTTCTTCAGCGCTCCTTCCCAGCGAGCTCGTCGATCTGTGAGCTCAGGACTTGCAATCTTACGTATCGTGACCGTACCCACGGTGGTAGTCACAATACTCCCGTCGACTTTTTGGATCCTCGCTTTCATAGGAGGTTTTGAAAAACTCGATGTGAAGCTCAAATATTTTATACTGGATTTAAATGAGGCGATCGTTATTACGAGGTTTGGCGAGGTCGGCCTGATTCTCTTGGCCCTTCTTTATTCTTTCGAGCGCACGGCGTTCGCACCTCGGCCCGATCCTGCGGTTTCTTCTCTCGATCATTCTGCTCGTCCGGATCTCTCTCTTCTTCGGTCCGACTCGTCCCTTTGACAAAGTTGTCAACAAGGTCCAAGGCGACTAGCGGTCTTTGGTACATTCACGGTGATCTCTTTATTGAGCTCGGTGGATCCGTTCTTGAATCGTTGATGATGTGAGATCGTTACTCTCATCTATTTTAAGGGATTCCATGATGAATCTGGAGGCGAAATTGAAACCTTTGTTTCGTCCCTTGACGGATTATAGCGGATCGGATGAAGGTTGTTGAGGCGGCATCTTACGGTAAGCCATTTGAACGATCCGTGAGGTCTTTGAAACAATGGATCTTTGTTACGCGGCGAGTGAACCAGCGTCGGCGTTGGAGATCGACGCCTCGGGAAAGACCTTACACATATAAATCTTCCATCCCTTGATTTGCCATGTTGGTGGTATGGCAAATAGGAAGTCGGAAGGATCTCCAAGGCCATTGTATGCAGCAATATTCGGACCCGGTATCGTGTGGCGGTGTATCGAGAATCTCCCTTGAAAAGGAGATAATTCGTCCGTGTCGGTCGAATCCGGGAGCTCGTTACCATTCCTCTGCGGGGGGTGGGAGATCGATAACGACGTCTGTCGTCTCTTGAGGGAGTTCGACTTCGTCTTTCCTCCCTGCTCCGCCCATTCACATGGGTATCACGTCGAGTGGAGAAGCGGCTCGCGGAGAATGCGAGGCGAATGAACCACGGTATCGGGCGATTATTATGTCGTGGTGAGCGTTGATTATTTCGGAGAGGTGGCGACCTCGATTGCTGTAATCACCGCCGGGCACTCTTGAGGGCCGCTCCGTTTATCCTCGGTTGAGAAGTGCAGGAATTGATTGAGGTTGGCGTTGAGGAACTCGGACCTTTGCTCGACCGAGGACCTCGTGGGGCGGTGAACCTCGCATTCACCGGTCTTGAGGTCGGTGTCCTCCTCTTCGTTGGGCGGCGATCACGAGGGTGTATGGAAGCATTCTCCATGTAGCCCTCGGTGTGTGACCACTGGTGGCGTCCTTAATCCCTTTCCCGGCGTTGTGTGACCACTGATCGTCCTCCATACGGTTGTTACCCGACATCGCCGGCGGTACTAAGCGTTTGCGTGTCCTTGCCATTAGATTGTAGAAAACACGACTTTTTGTTCGAAGTCTTCCCGAGCGGCGTGATGATAAATCTAGTATCGAGATTTATAAAAGCGATAAAGAACGAGAGACTTTTCGTGGTTCGATCGAGAATAAGATCTCGTCCACGGAGGAGATGAATCTCAAGATGTTTACTATAATTCGATTACTGACAAGTATCTCGAAGGGCTCTAGTATTCGATAATTTGCTAACCCTTTTACCTTCAATCTAACTCTGTTTATACACAAACATAAACCTTGCCACGAATCCCTTGATTGGCGGGCTCATCATTCTCTATAATGACCATGATCTCACCATTATTACCCATGATTTCTACCGTTACCTCATTACGTTACCCATAATTAGGGTTTGGGGATCGTCATTTAGGCGCGTAAGAGTAGGGAAACATTAGGTTAGGCCCAGCTGTTTGGGAACTGTTGTTGGGCACGAGAAGTTGGGCCATATCCTATCGACCATCTATTTCTTTTTTACACGATTATTTAGAAGAAATGATAAAGTGATTTAAATGATAAAAATAGATAGGTCAAAATGAATCTGAGACCATCTTGGATTGAGCAGTCGAAAAAATAAATAAATGTCATCTTGGGTGGAGCGGAGGGGTATGATTATTACTCATAAAATCTCGTAACTGATCCATTTTTTGGACCTTTGTTATTTAAGAAACGAGATAAAGTGGTTAAAGTGATAAAAAGTAAATGGACCCACAACTTTTGAAGAGATAATTATTTTCTAAAAAAACATATCATCTTAGATGAGCAGGTTCAAAATGGAATACAAACTATCTTGGGTGGGACGAATAGAGTACAAATTTTTATACAAATTTCGACTATTTTATCAATATACATATGTGAGTAATTATTTATGTCTCTAGATAATCGCTTTATGATCTTTTCCTCTGAAATAATTTTAGCAAATTTAGTTTAGTTGTGCCTAATTCCTTTTCATTTCCTTTCCTTTTGGAGCGATTTGGTAATAAGGGAAAAGGTTTAAGTTTACTTACTAGTTATCACCTACTAATTAATTTCTTCTGAAAATTAAACACTGTCCTAAATTCAAAGTCAGTTATTTTAAGATTGGATCAGTTGTTAAGATTCTAGTAATTTGTCATGGTTCTATTAGTTGTGACCTAATTAAGAACCGTAGTTAGATAAGATACCATGATTAATTTACTATTGAATCCCATAACAATAAGAATCAATCGATTACAAAAAAAAATGTAAATGTAGTTACATTGTCAAAAAATGTAATTATATTTGTACATGAATGTATGATTTATCGATGCACACTAAATGTAGTGGTTATGGGCTCTCAGTGAATTGAAAAAATTATAATTATATTTGTAAACAATATATAAATATATCGAAATTAAAAATCAGTCAAAAGTAGAAATTAAAATTAACCATAGACATTAAAATATAAAAAGTTCACTTGACATTTAAAGTATTACTTTTATATAATCTCTCCTCTATGTATAGTAATTGGGGAAAGTAATTATTTTAATGCAACAATAACGCCCCCATTCTTGTAACAAAGACATTACTAAAATCTTTATTTCTTTAACAATTATAGAATAATAATAATAATAATATTGGTAATTATATATATAAGCAGCAGAGGTTATAAAAATTTTATGAACGGACGGCATATACTCTATAAATACATATATACCAACCTGAAACAAAAACAATACCAACAACAACAACATTAACTAGGGACACAACCCTCATCAAAATATAAAATTATTCATTAAACATCATTGCGGTTGGAACTTAGTTTTTCACCAAAACAAGTTAAGTTTGTTCGTAAGCACCCTTGCGTACTAGCATAGTTTGAAACATATTTACATAAAGCGTGATCACGAGAGAATGTATGTGTGAAGCTCGTTCCGTCGGCATCAACCGTCGACTTCTTGAGGAAATATGATTTTAACCCTCTTGAGGATCTATCTTGGATGTTTAATTCACCATACATTGATTACATGCTAGCATGCACCTATATAATTAATTGCAACACGTAGGAGTTTTCTTGTGTTTACTGCGAATGCAGCCGGGGTAGAACGGATCAAGACTCGTGCTTTGATCTTACGGGCTGTATCCGGTTGCCTAATCTCAATGTCGAGTGAGGACGGTCTATGGAGAATGCTATAGAAAATCACCCTCTTTCTTCTCACAAAGATTTGAAAATTCTCTCTATTTGGTAATAACAATTCTAGAAAATAATGAATGAAGATTAGCTTGATTTTCTCTCTACCTTATATTTATAATGCACTCCCAAATCCTATCTAGATAGGTTTATGCATATCTAATAAATATAATAATATCCTTTAGGATAGAGAGGATCAAGTTAGAGTCGATGGGGTGAGAGAGATGGGCAAAATTCACTAAGTTACAGGGCTGGATGGGCCGACCCGAGGATCAAATGCGAGGAATAAAGATGGGCCTCAAATAAATTAATTATCTTATGTTCGGCCGAACATAAATTAATTCATAAACATTTATTCATACCACTAGAGAATAAATCTTGACTTACCCTTTATTACGAAGTTGAGTCGCTTGCACTTAGACTTCTGAATCCCGTATTTAAGATATCGTCGTCCATTAATTATTCTGATTACATTGCTTAAAATAATTAATATCTTTAATCTCTTAAGTAGTACCACTCGACCTTATTATTGTACTTGAGATAACTCAACTGCGGGGTTTAGTACAATAAACCTTTTGAGCTCCTTAAGGGAAGTCATCGTCTAGCGGATACGGTGACTTGATCGAGATAACTAGCATGACATCTGAGCACTTTGCCACCACCCAAGATGCGAGAGAGTCTTGGGTTAAATCATGTAAACTTCACCCATAACAAGTCAGTGATGGTCGACAACTCATACTCACCTAATACCTTATCGAGGTTTAGATCATCGTAAGTCACTGAGATCTAGGTTACGCACGATGGTCGGATAGAAGAACTCATCTCTTGTGATCCATCAATACGTCGAGCGTGCGGTATAAACAAGCAACCAAGTCAGTTACTTCTTATCTATACATGACTATCACCGACAACTCGTCCTCAAGTTGTCTCGGCTATGATACTTTTTATATCTCATTAAGCTTGACCAATCATACGGACTTACGTGATCTTCTACACCTTGTATGATCTAACTTATATATGAGATAAGGGGACATAGATATATCGATCAAGTAATCAATTCGGATATGAGATTGTAATAGTGGTAACGAAACATTGTATCTGTTGAACCAAAGCGCTTCGGTATACAAATCCAACAATCTCCCACTTATACTAAAGCAAACTTTTTAGTATCTGATGTGTCTCTCTACAAGCTATTACAAAACAAAACCATCACTTTGCTTCTCCCACTTATACAAAGTTTCATTTCTAAGTGGGTGCCATCATCATAATCGAGTCCTCGAATGTGCACTTCGTGAATTTTTGCGGCGAGCTCTTCATGAATGGATCCATGGGTTATCCGTCGTATCAATCTTTTTGATCGTACGTTCCTCGTCTAACGATTTCTCGTATGACATGGTACTTTCTCTCTATGTGTTTGGTTGCCTTGTGGGTCCGTGGTTCCTTCGAGTTTGCCCTTTGCACTGAGTTATCACGATAAACTATGATACTCTTGGGCAAACCGGTACCACACCTAGATCCATGAGGTAGTTCTTGAACCATCTGACCTCCTTAGCAGCTTCAAGGCGGCTACATATTCGGCTTCCATGGTAGAGTCCGCAATGCATCGTTGCTTTGCACTCCGCCGAGGATCGGATCCACCTCCCAAGGTAAACACATAGCCGAGGTAGACTTTTTCTCGTCACGATCGACTTGAAAATCCAGTCGAATAACCTAAAGGCATTAGACTATCGCATGGTAAAATAGCCTATAATCTCGAGTCCTTTTCGGTGCTTGAGTAAATGCTTTAATGGTCAATGAGCTTGTCGAGGTTAGGCGATATCTAGCTACTATGGCTACCGCATAGCGGATATCGGTCTCGTACATAGCATTGCGTACATGAGACTTCCTACGGCGGAGCGTAAGGAACTTGTCTCATTTCCTCTATCTCCTTTGCGTCATAGGTGTTGCTCCTTGAATAAAGGAACACCATGCACGAAGATAGCAATCCTTTCTTAGCGGTGCGCATACTAAAGCGAGTAATCACGGTAACAATGTAAGGCGCTTGAGATAAGCTCAACATTTTCCTCTTGCGATCTCGGTAAACCTTGATCCCAGAATATGCGCTGCATCTCCTAAGTCTTTCATTTGAAACTGATCGGATAACCAACTCTTTCGTCGATAACAACTTCACATTGTTGCCAACTAGAATAATGTCATCTACGTAAAGTGCAAGAAATACCACATCACCGTTGACATCTAAGCGATACACATAACTTTCGCTGAGCAGCGGGTAAATCCATGGGACTTTACCACCTCGTCAGCGTAAGTTCGGGATCGTGAAGCTTGTAAGTCCATAAATGGACTTCTTAAGCTTCAAACTAGATGCTCTTCACCCCACCACATAACCTTGGTTCTTTGCATATAGATGTCCCTACCTTCCTCAAGGTAACCGTTTAAGCGGTTTTACATCCATTGCCAAACCTCAAGGTTTAAGTAGGCTGCTATGGCGGAAAAATTCGATGGACTTGAGCATTCTCTCTGAAAAGGTCTCATCGAAATCGATGCCCTCGATACGAGTGTACCCTTTACGCCACAAGCACGGCTTTAAAAGCCAAAACCTCTCCATCTGAATCTTTCTTCCTCTTGTATACCCACTTACTACCTATAGCTTCCTTTTCATACGGTAGAGGTGTCTTTTCGTATACATCCATAGGCATTATGGACTCAATTTCTAAGTCCATACCATGATCTTGCATCAATGTCTTGTATCGCCTCCTTTGTATGTCCATGGGTCGATTATTGCCTGCTCGTTTCCTGGGACTAAATCCGAAGATTCACCCACGAACATAAATCGCTCGGGTTGACGAACAACCTCCCACTATGACGAGCGCTGCGGCACAATGGAAGCGGTGGAGTACGGTAACTAGTGGTTCTCATCTTGCACAACTTCTTGGATAGGAGCCACTTGTCTGATCGGTTTCTCGGTGGAACTCGACCCACTTCAATTTCTTGAAGTATCGGTGTCGATCCTCCTACTAGACACGACATCTCGTACCTTTGGTTTAATCGGTGGTGGAATACGATCATCTTCTAATTCTTGAAGAATGATTTCAACTTTGGTTATGGTTTTCATATAATCCTCTTCTAAGAATAATGACCTTCGATCCTTGGGACTATAGAATAAACCACCTTTCGTCCCTCTAGGATAGCGATAAGCAGTCTTGCGTCGGATCTAGCCTCCAACTTGTCGACCTTCTTGTTCGGCACATGTTTGGACTGCCCGTATCTTATGTGGCTTAAACTGAGGCTTCGCCCAAACCACAACTCGAAAGGGTCTTTTCGGTGACTTGGATGGTACTAGATTTAGCAAGTATGCATTGTTTCTAAGGCATACCCCGAGCGAAATAGGAAATGTTGCATAACTCGTCATCGATCTAACCATTTCTAAAGAGTCTATTTCTTCGCTCGACACACCATTTCTTTGTGGTGTGCCGGTGTAGTGGTGGGAGGTAATCCCTGCTGCAAATAGTCCATAAACTTCGTTATTGAGGTATTCGCCACAGCGATCGGGCGTAGTGACTTGATACTCTTACCAAGCTTATCTCCACTTCCGCCTTAAACTCTTTGAATTTCTCAAAGCATTCGGACTTCGGTGAAGCGGTATATGTATCCGTACCTTTAATGTCGTCGATGAAAGTGACAAAATACTAGTACCCTCCACGAGCTTGTGTGACATAGGTCCACACGGTCGAATGGACTAGCTTCAACACTTCTTTGGCTCTGTAACCCCCGGCTTTGAAGGGTGCAGTCGACATCTTACCTTTATCACGAGATTCGCGGTGGGAGCAGATGGCTCATTAGATTACCCAACGCTCCATTCTTAGCGGTCTTTGGATCCTATTTACATTGATGTGACCTAATCTAAGATGCCGGAGAAATGTGGTGTCATCTTGCGAAGAAAACTTTCTCTTTTTAAGGTTTGAAGAAGATGCAGACATAGTTATCGTATTATGTTTGGCGAAATAGTATAAGCGAATTATATAAAGTGCCACCACGGATAACCGTCATTTCTTATGATAGAAACACCACTATCAAAATAGCGAATATCCATGAATAAATAGTTTAGAAAGCGGAAATAAGGTTCATGAAACTCGGCACATATAAAACGTCTTTCAAAACTAAAAGCGTCCTATCAAAACATAAAGTAACATCTCCGATTGCAGCGGCCTCGACTTTCGCCGCGTTGCCATTGGAGATCATTATCTCACCATCACAGACTCCCTTGTTTGCGGGAACCCCGCAAGGTATAACAAACATGATCGTCGCTGTGTGTACTACCGAGAATGGGTAGAACAAGTCGCTAAACATGTTTCCATTACTAAAGCAAATGGCGTACCATGAGCATGAGCATAGGGCCCTTGGCCTTCAATGCCAGTCTTGCCGCGCTTGAAGCACTGCCCTCTCCTTTGGCTTCTTCAAGCCTCCGGTGGCGAACATGTTCTTGCTCCCACTCTCCCGCTAGTTTCCTTGCCTCTACCACCTTTGGTGCCCCTTTTCTTTTCATTTTCAACGGAAAATTTGGGCCCCTAGATGTGCTAGCAGAGCATGTGCTCCTTTACCCATGACTCCTTCCTTGACCACGAGATCATTAACAGCGACTAAGTGTATACTCGGTCGTACTCATGATCGCGTGTTGGATTATATCTTGGCGGTTTTGGTTGAGCTTGTATACAATGTTTCTTGTTACCACTATTACAATCTCCTATAAAATGAATACTTGATTGCATATATCATGTCCCTTATCTCATATATAAGTTAGATCATACGATGTGTAGAAGATCACGAAGTGCATATGATTGGTCGAAGCTTAATGAGATATAAAAGTTTTCACGGTGAGACAACTTGAGGACGAGTTGTCGGTATGAGCTGCGGTATAGATAAGAAGTGACTTGACTTGGTTGCTTGTCTATGATGGTGCGTCTACGGCGTATTGAAGGATCACGATGAGATGAGTTCTTCTATCGACCGTAGTGAAGAACCAAGATCTCGGTGACTTCGATGATCTAAACCTCGATAAGGTATTAGATGAGTATGAGTTCTTGACCATCACTTTGACTTGTTATGGGTGAGGGTTATAGGTTCTAACCCAATATTCTCGCATCTTGGGTGGTGGCGGTGCTTGTATGTCATGCTAGTTATCGTATCAGTCACCATATCCGTTTAGGATGATGACGTCCCCTTAAGGAGCTCAAAAGGTTTATTGTACTAAACCCTGCAGGTTGAGTTAGCTCAAGTACAATAATAAGGTTGAGTGGTACTACTTAAGGAATTAAAGATATTAATTATTTTAAGTAGTCAGAATGCTATAAATAATTAATGGACGTTCGATATCTTAAATACGGGGATTCGTAATGTCTAAGTGCAAGCCCGACTCAACTTCGGTAATAAAGGGGTAAGTCAGCATTTATTCTCTAGTGGCATGAATAAATGTTTATAAATTAATTTATGTTACAGGTGAACATAAGATAATTAATTTATTTGAGGCCATCTTTATTCCTTGCATTTGATCCTTGGCACAGCCCATCCGGGCCGAAGCTTAAATTAATCGGCCCCTATGCATTATGGTAAGGTTTGATTCTCTTTATCCTATAAGGATATTATTATATTTATGGGATATGTATAGATCTTTCCATATAGGATTATGGTAATAATCCTTTCCATATAGGATTATGGTAATTTCCATATGGGATTATGGTAATTTCCATATGGGATTAAGGTAGTGCATTATAAATATAAGGTAAGAGATAGAATCAAGGTGAATCCTCACAATTGAACCTTATAATTTTCGTGCATCTCTAGTGTGACACAAGAGAGGATTCTCGAAAATTTTGCCAAAGTATTGGGTGATTTTCGAAGCATTCTCCATAGATTGTCCTCACTCGGCGTTGGAGATTGGGCAGCGGGATCTGATCCGGAAGGTCAAAGCACGAGTCTCGATCCATTACGCCTCGTCGATTCAAAGGTAAACACGAGAAAACATCAGCGTGTTGCAATTAATTATATAGGTGCATGCTGGGTATATAATCAATGTATGGTGAATTAAACATCCAAGATAGATCATCGGAGAGGGCTAAACATAGTTTTCCTACATCGGCGTTCACAAAAATTCTCAAAAGACTTGGGCGGTGTGTTGAGGATGATATCGACCTTGGCCGCCGTCAAAACCTCCTCCCAGCGATCAAGACTATCCATGAGATGAGTCGTGTGGAGACATGTTCATGGACGAACTTCCTTCTTCCATCTTACGCATGAGATTTCTCTCATTGTGTGGGCGGTTATTCGATCGATTGTCCAAACTTACTCTCGAGACTTGACCATATTTGGTCGCGTCTACCATCAGCGATCTTGCCGCTGCAAGCACTGGACATAGTAGTCATCATATAGCATTTGGCCGTATTGTTTGACTTATGCCAAAGTCGCTTGACTCTCTTGCTCATTAGTCGATCGTCGGTAAGGGCATCGGGTTTAGGAGTAGTAAGAACAAACATGTGTTCTTGATGATAAGAACATATTCCATCTTTCGTTTCCACTCGATAAAATTCGGACGGATAAAGGTTTTGTGCGAGCATATTGATAATCGGTGTAAGAGACATATACGAAAAGATAATGTAAACACATAAGCATACGATCGCACATAATTACGTAACAATAATATTGTAACCTTTTGATAAAACAATATTAATTGAAACCTCCAATCGCCCAAGGAATCCCACATGCAAGCCCGCGTGTGGGCGTTGACACATGAACACCTCGACCGGACTAAAATAAACCTTTTAGTCGTTTAATTTAAATCCATGTCAACTTATCCTTATGACAAATGAAATTAATGATTGGACCTTACTAGACCACATCACTATCGCAAGAAGGGACTTCACGGGAAGTTGTACTTGAGGTGATGTCTAAGCAATGACCACAATTTTAACAACGAAAATGAAATCTTAAATTGGCATACTCACTAGGACCATACCGTTTCCAATCCAAATTCCTTTGTTATCTCATTTTAAATCTATCTCTAGAGAACTTATGAAAATCGCATATACAAGCCCCAGCGTGTGGGCGTTCTGAGATGAAACTCCCACTACTCAATATATTAAAATGTTTTATTTAGAAATCTCATCTAACAAACTTATGACAAGCGAGTGCAAGCAAGCCAGCGTGTGGGCGTTTACTCACGGTGCGTATCACTTTGTTTAGAGATCAAAAGTGGAGGTCTTGACATTTTAATTTAAAATTAATATGTCGGGTTACTTGCTTAGTCTTTTGTTTCAAAAGGTTTGTCCATGCGAATCACGTAATCTAGCATGCTTTTCTATAGAACTCAACATGTAAAACATGCTCATGAGAATTCTAAAATATGATTGAAAAGCGATAAACCTAGCATGCTTACTATGCTTATCCAATCACAAAACATATAACATGTTTATCTCGTAATTAAACATACATAGCATCTTACGCATAATTTAAAACATCCACGACATGCTTTGAGCGATGAAAATAAAATAAAATCGTTCATCGCGATTACTCGTGGATCACTGCTTCCACGCCTAATTTATTAGATAAATTTGCAAAGTACTGAGATCTTTAAAACTTGAAAAAAGCAGACCTCGCGTGCAGACACGGACGGATTCGTCAGCGGATTGGGCCAAAATTTGAAAATAGGCGAACGGTGGGCCGCGGATCGGGCGAAAAAACGGAATCGGGCGGAAAAATCGGTTCGGGCTAAAAACGGGGTCGGGCGGTTTGGGCGGGTCGACCCAAGATGGGCTGGGTGGCGCTGGGGCACAACCTATGCGCCCGACCTTCTTGGCGTCATCATACAGCGGCCGAGAAACTACGACCTTGAGGTTTCTGCGAATCGAATGAGGCGAGTCGAGCACCGCCGAGGCCTCGCGTGAGATTCGCACACCCGCGTCGCCCATGTCGGCGAGCGCGTTGAGGTTTCCTCACGCGTCGCTGGCGTCTTCTTGGCCGTCTGCGGCGCGGCTGCCGAACACTGCGCGCGTGCTTCCGTGTGACCAGCTGTCGAGGCGCTCCGGCGCCACGGTGCCGCCGAGTCTTTGCTCGAGGTTTCCCGCACCTCGGCGGCGGGCGTCCGAGGCCTTCCGTGAGGTTCACGCACCCGCGCCCGGCTGCCGAGCTGTGACCCTGCGCCCGTGTTGCCCGGCGCTGGTGCGCCAGCTGCCGAGGCGTGTCCGGGCTGCAGAAGGCTCTTGCCCGCGACCAGCCGAGCTTGTTGCTCATGCTTGCGCCGCCCCCCTGTCCGGAAGGCTGCGGAAATCGCATGGCACCGGAGGTGTGCTGCGAGTGCCGAGCACGCGATGCCGTTGCCCGCACACCCTCGCGCCTCGTGCGGCCGTTTCGGTGAAACTCCGTCGTCTTATTCTTCGTGCTTTTCATCTTCGTTCTTCTTTACGAGATAAGATTTACGGAAAAATCTAATCTAACCATGGATTTTCGTGGTGAAAAACAAAATCCGACAAAAATAAAGCGAGCCACGATGAGCGATAGATTCACAATTAATTAATTGTGCGTTATAATCAGCGTGAATTAATCCAGCGAGCGAATCACGATCCCGGGCTCGATACCAGTGTGAAATCGATTTTAACCTCTCGAGGATCTATCTTGGATGTTTAATTCACCATAAATTGATTATATGTCTAGCATGCACCTATATAATTAATTGCAACACGTAGGAGTTTTCTTGTGTTTACCTACGAATGCAGTCGGGGTAGAACGGATCAAGACTCGTGCTTTGATCTTACGGGTTTGTATCCCGATTGCCTAATCTCAATGTCGGTGAGGACGGTCTATGGAGGATGCTATGAAAATCACTCTCTTTCTTCTCACAAAGATTTGAAAATTCTCACTATTTGGTAATAGCAATTCTCGGAAATAATGAATGAAGATTAGCTTGATTTTCTCTCTCACTTATATTTATAATGCACTCTCAAATCCTATCTAGATAGGATTTATGCATATCTAATAAATATAATAATATCCTTTAGGATAGAGAAGATCAAGTTAAAGTCGATGGGGTGAGAGAGAGATGGCGAAATTCACTAAGCTACGGGGCTGGATGGGCGGCCGGGGATCAAATCTGAGGAATAAAGATGGACCTCAAATAAATTAATTATCTTATGTTCGGCCAGTTTATAAATTAATTTATAAACATTTATTCATGCCACTAGAGAATAAATCTTGACTCACCCCTTTATTACCGAAGTTGAGTCGGGCTTGCACTTAGAACTTTCTGAATCCCGTATTTAAGATATCGTCGTCCATTAATTATTCTGACGTTCGACTACTTAAAATAATTAATATCTTTAATCCTTAAGTAGTACCACTCAACCTTATTATTGTGCTTGAGATAACTCGACACAGTAGGGTTTAGTACAATAAACCTTTGAGTTCCTTAAGGGGCGTCATTATCCTAGCGGATACGGTGACTCGTCTGAGATAACTAGCATGACATCTGACAACGCCACCACCCAAGATGCGAGAGAGTCTTGGGTTAAATCATGTAACCCTCACCCATAACAAGTCAAAGTGATGGACAACAACTCATACTCACCTAATACCTTATCGAGGTTTAGATCATCGTAAGTCACCGAGATTTGGGTTCTTCACGATGGTGGATACAGAACCCATCTCAGCGTGATCCATCAATACGTCGAGGCGTGCCGGTATAGATAAACAACCAAGTCAGTCACTTCTTATCTATACCGCAGCCTATCTGACAACCCGTCCTCAAGTTGTCTCGGTGTGATACTTTTTATGTCTCATTAAGCTTGACCAATCATACGGACACGTGATCTTCTACACCTTTGTATGATCTAACATATATGAGATAAGGGGACATAGATATATGCAATCAAGTAATCAATTCGGATAGGAGATTGTAATAGTGGTAATAGGAAACATTGTATACAAGGTGAACCAAAACTTCTTTCGTAGAGACAAATCCAACACTTACGTAATATCCGTGGTTTAATACTTAATTACGATAATATAAATCGTAATTAGGGTTTTAAGCTCGATAATTAAAATCTTAATTAGTCGGCTCGATATTGACTACATAATTTGATAATTTACGTGTGATATTCAACGGCTTAGTGAATTAAAGAATATAGTTTCGATATCCTTGAGCGTAATGTTCTAACATCACTAAATTCAACGATTAAGCTTATATTATTTTTAGCATTTAAGCTTAAATTTCAAAATTTCCTATTATTATAGGAATAAATAAAGTTGTTACAACTTTATTTTGAACATTTAGAGATAATTCAATTATGTGAATTTAGAGGCGTTTCAACGTCTACGTTTTGAGATAATTCGATAACTTGGCCAAATGATCATGGAATTATAAAATTCAAATTCCATGATTATTTTATGATATAAAACATTATTTATCATCAAAATAATGCTATAGAATTATGGAATTAAAAGTATCAAATACTTAGGGTTTGAAAACCCTAATTTCTAAAACTAGGGTTTGTGGTCTAAAATTGTTCTAACTATTTTTCCTATGATTAAATTCATCATCTATGATTATAATATGTAACATAACTATGTGTTAGCTATTTGTTACAAGAAAATAAAATGTTTAGCATATGTAACCTAATTTTAGAAAATGAACAACTTATGGTATTAATTAATTTTAATTGCTACCCAATTGAGGTTATATGATAATTATTATATTAATATGATATTTTATTGATAATATGAGTTGTATTACAACTTGCACAAGTGGGGGTACACTTGTGCCTAGAAGTCTTAGAAAATGTGGGCATTTTATGTGATAAAATTGTCTTATATCATGCTTTGATTAATGTGAGGATAAGATATGATCTTATCATGATATTAGGTGTAAAGTAGTGATGGTATTCAATTTGAACAAGTAACTATAATCCTTGTCTTGTAGTAGTTGCAAAGTTTGAAAATTCCATGTGAATAAATGTGAACATAAATTAAAAGTCATAGTTGAAATTGTTGACTTTTCAAACATAATCTTATCTTATAATATTAATATAGTATATGATAGTATAAATAAATAAAATTCACCCCTATAAATTGAGAGTGGCCGAGACATATGGATGTATGTGTTAAAGTGTAGAATTTTCTCTATTTTGTGGTAATTAGGATAAAGCCATATATTTTAAATTCCTACATCATATGATGTAATCTTAAATGAAGTGAATAATTAAAACACAAGTGGATGCACCCTATCCTTGTAATTGACGTGAACAACATGATTGGAAGAAGAAATTGTTCAACTTGATTGAAAATGACATATGCGAAGTTTATGTACATTAATTACATGATAATATAACATATTAGAGTATAATAAGATAGGATCAAAATATTTGTCTTATACCACAAGTGGTAGCCGAATTCTATGACGTAGGCTAAGGGTGTATTAAATGTTAATTCAAGTAATAATTACACTACAAGTTGCTTAAGTCTATAAATATAAGGTAAGCTTCTCATTCATCCATTTGGAACCCCGAACCACAGAAAATTTGTGAGAAAAAAAAGGGGAGAGCATCCTTCAATTTTAATCCCAAACTTAGTTCAAAGAAACCTTCGCCGATTAAATCGACTCCGATTAAAAGGTTAGAAATCTTACAAGCTTCGATTACATGCTTGAATTTTTTATTTTCATCCGTTAGAATTCATGTTATAAGCTTAGTTCATATGTGTAATTTTCGAAAATTATGGAACTTATGCTAAGATGTTTAGAATTTGTGTTTATATGATGGAATTAAGTATGTATTATAATTATATCACAAAATTTAGCATGCTATTAAATTCTATATATGGACCGAAAACTTGAGTGTGTGATATGTTGATGATTATGATTTTTAATTGTTGATTTGAGCATGAAATCATGATCTAGAGTATTAATTATGCTTGTGTGATTTTATGTAGACTTTTTGGAAAACTTTGATACCTAAGTCTATGATTTTTGAAAAGTTTAGAACATGATATTAGGTTGTGATATAATCCATGTTTAAGTGTTATCATATCATATTGATGATGTAGATTCATAATATATGGTTGTGTGAATTTATTGAAATTTATAAAAATTATTTGGACCTAAGTCAAAAATTTCGAACATGACTTAGGAATATTAAATTAAATAGATCATAATAAATAACAATTATGTTATAATAAGGATAGTTAAGGATGATTAAGTGTTATGTGAATTTATTGGAATTTTTGAAAAATGTTTAGTTGGTTAATTGTGTTGACCGAAAATCATACCCTATGTGTATTAATGATATAAATTTATTTTATCAAGTATAATTACATAAAATGTTCTAAAATAATGTTTTAGACATAGTATGATTTTGTAGGAATTTTTGGAACAAGAATTGTACATTAAAATCGAAAATTACATAAGAAATTGAAAAAGTCAAAATGTTGACTTTGAGTTGACTAAAGTCAAAATGTTGACTAGGTCAAAATTGTTGACCAAAAACGTTGACCAAGGTCAAAGGGCACGTAATTCGATAATACGTGATCTATGTGACGTAGTACATTTAGTAACAATGTAACTTACGTTACGTAAGTACATTAAAACGTACATTATGTGCTAAAAGATAGAATATCTCTTATATGTTAAGAAAATTTATAATCGACATCGATTGATTAGGAAGCGTCAAAATAAGTCCAGCGTTAACCTTATTTGATGCATAGAGCGTTATAGAATATGTTGGTCGCTATCGAGCGTGACCAATGTACTAAAGTAGTTCTTACGTTAAGGTGGGGCGTGGATTAAGCGTTGGCGTAGAAAGGGATTATAGAAAATCGGTTTTGAAAGGAAGACCATACCGGTGGGCTTTATTGAAAACCCTTTTATATTCGATGCTTTCTTTGAAATGAAAAGTATTTATTTACAACGCTTTCGGTTGAGAAATGATATGATTACACCCAAAGTGTTTATGTTTTATGTATGGATCCTATCATGTTGTTGGGCAAGCCAACTATGAAAGTATATAATTTGTTGGTTCGTAATTGACTTGATCGTTGGGTAGCTCCCGGTGAGGAGAAAATCGATATCGGACCCTATGTCGGATCATGCGAATTCTGGCTAGGGTTACGTGCGAGTAAGGTATTGTGTGCGAAAGGACAATTCTCGGCGGTCACTGCGCCCGTGGGAGGTGGCCACCTCTACGGTGCGAGATGAGTTTATGAGATGATGATGTGATATGAGATATGTGAATGATATGGATCATACAAAGAGAAAATGCTCGGTAGGCGATGTTTGAAAATGAGAAAATATTTTAGTAAGCACAAGGCATTTTAAATTAAAACCCTTGTGTCTTACTTATAGAGCGATGTAATTTAAAGAAAATGTTTTGCAATGAGTCCACTGGGTGCATTATTTGTATTGACCACGCATGTTTGTTTTAAATGTGCGAGTTGGTGATGGATGGGATGGAGCAATGTTGAGCAGTCGGGTCTTTTGTTGCTGATAGTTAAACCTTGGATACACATCATCATATGTGTATTCCACATGCTTTCCGCTGTTAAATTATGAAGTCATATGTATGTTATGTTTTGTCAAACCTCAAACACTTGAAACTCTAGAAATATTCTCAATATATGTCATACCGTTCACTGTTCCATGTCATTATTCATTACTTAATTTCGTTTAACAGTAACAGTCCCTGCTAATCCGTACTTAGGGTTGGCGGGCTGTTACAACTTCTCAGCCTGCAAAACATATATCAAAATAGGGGATGTGAGCATGTAAACATACTCAGTGGGAATACACTGCAAGTAGTTATAATCAATTGCGTAATGCACACAACATAATGAACTCTTCTTTAGCAGTTACCCTTGCGGGTACTCATTATTTATCGCGTTGGGTAGCCCCTTGTGGGCCTCATCGAGGTAATTCTTTAACATTGAGCCCTTGTGGGCCTCGCCAGTGTAGATCGCTACACTAGGTCCGGCTCCTCGGGGTAGATCGCTACACTAGACCCCTTGTGGGCCTCCTCGGGGTAGATCGCTACACTAGGCTCGGCCTCCTCGAGGGTACTTCTTTAACATTCTAGCTCACATGCATGCACAAAACAAAATAATGATTATAACCATACAGCGGACTTATAGATAGAGTAAACCCCACCTCGTGTGAGCGTTTAAAAATATTCTTTAGCTCTTGCTTGGTTGTCCGTCCTTGAGCTTGGATGTTCGCCACCTAGCACTCTTTAAAATTACTTTTAACTTAGTTCTTAAACTTCATTTAAGTTTCATATACTCAAATAAGTATATAAGACTCATCAACATATACAAATGGTCTAGTCTTAACTAAAATCAACATTAACTTATGTACATAACCTATGTCTAGCGTGAAAATTTGCACAAAACATCGTATATCTTATACGAACCTATATATATGCTCAACTATCACCAAAGAACATAAATCGACCATCAAAACCTAAATATCAAAGCTTTAGCATCAAAACCCGATTATGATGTCAAACTAAAATTTTCGAGTTTTGAATAAATCGGTAGAAAAATCCGAATAAATTATTTTAAGCTTTATTCATACCATAGAATCTAAATATGAAGTCAAAATGATCAAATAAAATAAAAAATCCAACATTATATGGCTAGGGTTTTCGGCCAACATAGGGGTTTTCCAACGGTTTAGATTTCAAACGTTTTTCTTGCTCTAAACATGTTTATATCAACTCAACAACACATATATGAAAAATATCAAGCATATAAACAACATAAATTCAAGTTCAAGACCCTTGATATTTTGAAAATCACACAACAATTACAAAGAATGACATATGCTCAAAATTGACATTAAACAACTTGTCGGCAATTAATCGACATAATATCAAGCAATCATCAAACAATAACACATCCTCTTCAAAATCATCAAAGGACCCAAAATTCATGAAGTTCATAAGTTCATATTTTTTAATTTTTCAAACCATAGATGTGTTCTAGGAATTGAATTATACCTGAATTCGAAGACCGATCGAAAATTTAACGGTTGGATCGTGAAATATTTGAGCTCAAAATTTCGCAAATCTTAGTGTGTGAAGTGTCTATGTTGGACAAATTTTTGAAGAAAAATTCATGAAGAAAGTGAATAGTAGCTTATTTATAGAAATATCCACAAATTTTCTTTACATTTTTCAATTTATTTAATGGTGATTATTCACCATTCTAGAGAATTATTTAATTCTCTACACACTTAGCATAAAATTACATATATGTACATGTATTTCTATTTTATTACTTCTTCACAAATTTTACTCTAATGTGTAGCAAATAAGCGTTTTAATCGATTCTTATATCGAATCACTTAATATCATGAATTAATGACAAATGCATAAAATTTAAACTTTCCTTCTAAAATCATAATTACAATTTACTAAAAAATTAAAACTTATAATATAAAACTTTACATTTTTTGCTAGGGCGCATCCTCGCTCTTAGCCGAACAACCTGAAAAACGTTAAAAACTCAATTTTTGATTAGTTCACAATTTAAAGAAAAATAATTCACTCTTAAAAATATATATATCATACTTCTTTAAGAAAATTTCTCGGGGTATTACATTCTACCCCCTTTAAAATAATTTCGTCCTCGAAATTAACCTAGTAAGTCTCTAAGGTTGGGATATCGAACTAAAAGTTCGTCTTCTCTTTCCCATGTGGCTTCCTCAGGTCCATGACTACTCCATTGTATTTTCACCAAAGGTACCTCTCGATTTCTTAGAGTATGCACCTTTCTGTCTAGAATAGCAATTGGTATCTCTTCGTATGTTAAGTTCGGTAAAACCTGTAAATTCTCATGAGATATAACATGACCTGGATCTGAGATATATTTCCTAAGCATCGACACGTGAAACACATCATGAGCGCCGCGAGTTTGGAGGTAAAGCTAGGCGATATGCCACTTTTCCTATCCTTTCAAGTATCTCGAAGGCCCTACATAATTTGTAACTTTCCTTTTTACCAAATCGATCACTCCTTTATCGGTGCTATCTTTAAAAATACCTTGTCACCAACCTCGAAGTGTATGTCCTTTCGCCTTTGGTCGACATCGATTTCGGCGATCTTGGGCTATCTTGATTCTTTCTCGATCTTTGTGATAACTCAGCTGTTTCTTCAATTAATTAGGGCCTAAAATCCGTCTCTCTCAACCGTCCCAATGAATTGGTGACCTACATTCCTCCATCTGAGCTTCAAATGGAGCCATCCCAATAGTAGCTTGATAACTATTATTATAGGCGAATTCAACCGATGGTGAATCTTCTCCCAACTTCCGCCCATGTCTAACACACAAGCAACAGACATATCTTCCGAATTTGGATAGTTCGCTCATTGTCCATCGATTGAGGATGTAAGTTGTACTAAAGTTTAACCTAGTGCTAAAGTTGTTGGAGACTTTTCTAAAATTAGTAGTAAACCCGTGTCTCGATCCGACACAATTGACCTTTGCCCATGTAGCCTTACAATCTCATTAATATAGAGTTGAGCCAATTGATCCATGCTAAGCGTCATCTTCATGGGAAGAAAATGAGCTGATTTTGTTAATCTATCGATAATAACCCGGATAGCGTGATTACCTCTAGCGTGCGGTAGTCGACCACAAAGTCCATAGAAATGTGTTCCCATTTCCTCTCGGGAATCTCAAGTGGATTTAGTCCGAGCGATCGTTGATGTTCAAATTTCACTGCGACATGTAATGTATTTTTCTACAAACTCTCGATGGATCTCTTCATATTACGCCACGATGGTGATTTCAAATCCTTGTACATTTTAGGTCCTACGGGATGCGGAATTATGGAGTGTTATGAAACTTCTTCAAGTAGTTCTTGTCTCAAATCCTCGTTATTAAGCACACACAATCTCCCATTGAAGATAAGAGTTCCATCGGTCATATGAGAAAATCCTTGAATTGTACCCTCTTACGCTCGTTTCTTCATTTTACATAAAAATGGATCATTCTTATGTGCTTCTCTAATTCGATCTTGAATTATCAGATGAACCACAAGTGTAGAAATGATTCCCATCGTGGTGTTCGTTGGTGTCTGCTTCAAATTCAATTTCGAAATTCTCTAATCAATTCTTTTTGTTTGATAGGTAATCTTTGCCATGTAACTCTTTCGGCTCAATGCATCAGCAACTACGTTTGCTTTTCCAGGATGATAGTGAATGGTGCAGCCATAGTCTTTAACCAACTCTAACAATCTTCTTTGTCGAAGGTTGAACTCTTTTTGCGTGAAGAAATACTTCAAACTTTTATGGTCGATGTAAATGTCACACTTACTCCCATAAAGATAATGTCGCCATATCTTCACGCATGTACCACAGTGAAGCTCGAGATCATGTGTTGGATAGTTTTGCTCGTGTGGTTTTAATTGTCTTGAAGCATAGGCTATGACATTTCCATGTTGCATTATACGCATCAAGTCCTTGTTTTGAAGCATCCTTTGTGAATAACAAAACCATCGGTACCATCAGTCTGATTACAGCCGGGCGACATGAGGCGTTGCTTTAACTCTTGGAAACTTTGCTCGCATAGTTCACTCCATTGAAACTTTTCATTTTACGTGTCAAATTTGTCGATGGACGAAATCTTTGAAACCGATAAATCTTGATAATACCTGCCATTCCCGAAAACTTGACCTCATTCACATTGGTTGGTCTTTTCCAATTGCATATCGCTTGACTTTTGCGGATCTACTTCTATACCTCTCGAAGTAATCACATGTCCGAGAAAAGCAACTTGTTCTAGCAAAACTCACATTTACGATACTTTGCATACAACTTTTCTTTTCTTAATATTTCCAATCGGTCTGAGATATTCGACATGTTGCTCTTTATCCCTTGAATACACTAAAATATCATCAATGAACACAATAACAAACCGATCAAGATATTAGTAGAAAAATTGATTCATTAAGTCCATGAACACACAGTGCATTCGAAAGTCCAAAAGGTACAACACGATGAATTGAAAATGACCATATCTTGTTCTAAAAGCTGTTTCGAATGTCACTCTCTTTGATTTTAGTTGGTGATAACCCGATCTCATGTCGATCTTGAGAATACACTAGAACCTTTAAGGCGATCAAATAAATCTTCAATCACAGGCAATCTATACTTATTCTTAATCGTCAATCTATTCGGTTCTCGGTAGTCAACTTGCATTCTTAGGGTTCCATCTTTCTTTTCACAAATAATACAGAGCACCCAGGAGAGATACACTTGGTCGAATAAATTCTTTGCTAGCGGGTTTTGCAAGCTGAACTTTGAGTTCTTGCAATTCTCTCGGTGCCATTCGATGCGGTGCTTTTGAGATCGGTGCTGCCCCAAGTACCAGATCTATTGCAAATTCAATTTGTCGATTTGGTTGAATCCCTGGTAATTTCTCAGGAAACACATCTACATATTCTCTTACTACCGGCACTTGGTGATCTTACTTTTGTCAGATTGTGTTTCGGTCATGGTAACTAAATACCAATGGCAATTTCTTTTTATTAACATTTTCATTGCTTTCATTTCACTTATAATCTTTGATGAAGTCTTTGTTCTTGCACCATGAAAACAAAATTTTGGCTCTCCAGGATATTGAATCTCCACTTCCCGCTCACGACATGTGAGTGTTACATGATTCTTAACCATCCAGTCCATTCCTAGGATTATATCAAAGTCTCGCATGTCTATAACATGAAGGTCAGCTTCTAGTTCTTTCCCCTCTAAATTTATTACTCTGCCTTTTATCATCCTAGAAGTTATAATAATTTTTCCTGAAGGAACATTAACTTCTAGTGCATCACAATCAACATAGCAAGGCATTTCAAGATTGGAACAAAATTTTGTAGAGATAAATGAATGTGTAGATCCAGAATCAAATAAAACCAAAGCTGGAGTATTGGACACTTGAAGAATACCTGACATCGTGTCTGCTTCATTTTTAGAGTTATCTTCCCTTTGTGTCATAGTAAAGACTCGGGACTTCACTTTCTTTTCAGGCACTTGCATTTTCTTTTCAGGCTCTCTCATTTTACTTGGGAAGTTGTATGACACATGCCCTGGTTTTCCGCAAGAATAGCACACATTCTTTCCTAGCCAGCATTCACCTATATGATTTTTCTTGCATTTTGGGCACTGAGGCTTGTCAGTGCTTGTTGCAGTGTTTGCCGAACCTATCGAAGAAGGTGATATTTGTTGCCATCTCTTACTTGACCGCTCACTTCCACCTTTTCCCGAATTCTCCCTTTTTCTTTTTCCATAAGAATCACGTTTCTCATCTTGGATTTCTAGTTGCAAACCACTATAAATTGCTTGTGCTCTTTCAATTACTTCTCTATAAGTTGCCAATTTCAAGCCACTAATATTCCTCGAATTTACGGTGTGACCCTTGCTCAAAGCAGGCGTGCTTTCTTCTCATTTGTATCAACCAAATACGGTGCAAATCGAGACAATCTATTAAAATTCCTTTCATATTCAACCACTGTCATGTTGCCCTGTTTTAAGTTAAGAAATTCGGTTTCTTCTGCGATCGATAAGATTGAGGAAATAACGATCCTAATCAAATCTTTGAAATCATTCCACGTCAAAGCTTGGCGTTGTTCGAGGGTCGTTGTTTGGGCATCGACTCCCACCAATAACTTGCTTCCTCGACCGGTGGTATATAGCACATGAAACTTTTTGCTCTTGAGCAACCCATCAACTTCGAAAATTCGCTCGAGAACTCGAATCCACTCCTCGACATTTTACGGTCTTTCATATCCTTTAAACTTTGGTGGATCCATCCTTCTAAAGCGATCAATAATTTCATAAGTTCTAGGTTGGGTGTTCGCCCACACCTCGATTACTGCTCTTGCATAAACCACTACAGTTTGCGGAGCGAGCAAAATCTACACCATTATCGGGGTTTGTGACCCATTTTCTTGGCGGTTTCGTTTTCGTGGCATACTTCAATTTCAAATCAAAGATACAAGTCGTTTACTTTCGGACCTCTGGGTTATATTTAGAGGACTCATTTCTCATAACATGAAAATAATTTCTTTATTTTCTTTCTCATAACATACACATATTTCTTAACTTGAATACTAAATTTCAAAGTTAAGAAACACTTCATAAAATTTTCATCTTTAACTTTATAAAGAATATTAGAAACTATATAAATCTTTAATTAGTATCAAGCACAACAAATCGATATACTTTGTCCTTGTGAACACTTCTTAACATTTTCATTGCTTTTGATACGAAAACTTTCAAACATTATCCCGACACAATCTTTCTTTTCATTTCATTTCATTGCATACTCACATCATAACTTTGAAAAAAACAATTTAATATTTTCATAAACATAAATTACACGAGTCGGCGTTGAGCAGCGGTAATGACCCACGCATTTCTCTTCTCAATCTAAAGTTCAAAACCTTTCAAACACATTTAATACGTTCATACTATTAGCAAGTCTGAGAATGCAAACACGGCTCGATACCAAGCTATGCGCGCCCCGTTTTGTATAACCCAGATACATTACTAAAATCTTTATTTCTTTAACAATTATAGAATAATAATAATAATTTTGTAACGGAGGTTATAAAAATTTTATGACCTATACTCTATAAATACGTATATACCAACTGAAACAAAAACAATGAAACATTTGCGATTAAATATATAATTATTCATTAAACAATTAAATGTGTTAGAACTTAGTTTTTCATCAAAACCCGATTAAGTTTGTTCACGTAAGCACCCTTGTACTAGCATAGTTTGAAACATATTTACATAAAGCGTGATCACGAGAGAATGTATGTGTGGAGCTCATTCCGTCGGCATCAGCGATCGACTTCTCGACTGCAAAACATATATAAAAATGGGGGATGTGAGCATGTAAACATACTCGATTGGGAATACTGCAGCGATTATAACGATTACGTAATGCACAACATAATGAACTTCTTCTTTGTGATTACCATGCGGGTACTCATTATTTATCGCGTTGGGTAGCCCTTGTAGGCCTCCTCGAGGGTAATTCTTTAACATTGAGCCTTGTGGGCCTCGCCAGTGTGATCGCTACATTAGGTCCGGCACCATAGGGGTGGATCATTACTAGACCCTTGTGGGCCTATCGAGGTGATCGCTGCAGGCTCGGCGCCGCGAGGGCACTTCTTTAACATTCTAGCTCACATTCTAGCTGCATCATGTACAAAACACAACAATGATTATAACCATACAGCTCTACATGGATAGTGTAAACCCGCTCGTGTAGATGTTTGAAAATACTCTTTAGCTCTTTGCTTGGTTATTAGTCCTTGAGCTTGGGATGTTCATACTAGCACTCTTTAAAAATTACTTTTAACTTGGTTCTTAAACTTCATTTAAGTTTCATATACTCAAATAAGTATATAAGACTCATCAACATATCTGTTAAATGTGTTAACTAAAATCAACATTAACTTATGTACATAACCTATGTCTAACGTGAAAATTTGCACAAAACATCGTATATCTTATACGAACCTATATATATGCTCAACTATCACCAAGAACATAAATCGACCATCAAAACCTAAATATCAAAGCTTTAGCATCAAAGCATAATTTCGGCGTCAAACTAAAATTTTCGAGTTTTGAATAAATCGGTAGAAAAATCCGAATAAATCATTTTAAGCTTTACTCATACCATAGAATAAAAATATGAAGTCAAAATGATCAAATAAAATCAAAATCAACATTATATGGCTAGGGTTTTCAATGACATAGGGGTTTTCAAGCGGTTTCGATTTAAACGTTTTCTTGCTCAAAACATGTTTATATCAACTCAACAACACATATGAACAAATATCAATTATATAAACAACATAAATTCAGTTCAAGACCCTTGATATTTTTGAAAATCACACAACAATTACAAAGAATGACATATGCTCAAAATTGACATTAAACAACTTGTCGACAATTAATCGACATAATATCAAGCAATCATCAAACAATAACACATCCTCTTCAAAATCATCAAAGGATCGAAAATTCATCAAGTTCATAAGTTCATATTTTCAATTTTCAAACCATAGATGTGTTCTAGGAATTGAATTATACGAATTGAACAGATCGAAAATTTAGCAGTTGGATCGTGAAATATTTGAGCTCAAAATTTGAAAATCGTAGTGTGTGAAGTGTGTGTGTTGGACGAATTTTGAAGAAAAATTCATGAAGAAAGTTAATAGTAGCTTATTTATAGAAATATCCACAAATTTTCTTTACATTTTCAATTTATTTAATGGTGATTATTAACCATTCTAGAAATTCCTTAATTCTCTACACATTAGCATAAAATTACATATATGTACATGTATTTCAATTTTATTACTTCTTCACAAATTTTACTCTAATGTGTAGTAAATAAGCGTTTTAATCGATTCTTATATTGAATCACTTAATATCATGAATTAATGACAAATCATAAAATTTGAACTTTCCTTCTAAAATCATAATTATAATTTACTAAAACATTAAAACTTATAATATCAAACTTTACATTTTTAAGCTAGGCGCATCATCGTTTTAATGAACAACTGTAAAAGCGATAAAACTCTATTTTGATTAGTTCACAATTTAAAGAAAATAATTCACTCTATATATATATATATATATATATAGGATTGAGTTCAAATAAAAACACGTTCAAAATAAGAAATGGAACAAATTTGAACCATTGATTTTTGAAGATGTGTGGTTGTGATTAAATAAAATTAGGGTATAATTGTAATTCAGAATATTACGAAAATAACAGTCCCATAATTATAGGGAATGTGATAACAATCTTTAACCATTGATTAATGGTAAATGGATGATCGAGATGAATTCTTATTCTTATTTTAAGGGGTTTGTATTATAACTGACATATATATATATATATATATATATATATATATATATATATATATATATATATATATATATATATATATATATATCATACTTTTAAGAAAATTTACGGAGGTATTACAGATTAGGTAGGCGTGATGAATTATTTGATAAAATATTTATTCAAGGGTGCAAAATCTTCAAAAGGGACCAAGACAAAAATAATAAAGAAAATCCAATCCACAAAAGCCAAATGGTGCAATAATACCAAATTGAACCATGGTTGGGTTAGTCTCAAGTAGCAGCCGTAGAGGCGGGAACCTCTTCGTGCAGGAAGCGGAATCCTTCTAATGAATATAATATTATTTTCTTAATATTATTGGTCGCCATTATTGGCACATAGTAGATTTTAGAGTAAAAGAGTTGGTATTTAAGAAGAGGTAGCAGCCCACAGCAAATGTTTTGTATTTCTTGCTAAATCCAAATGTGAAACAACAGGCAGCTGGAATCCCAAACCCCAAACTACAAAGTGCAAAACATCTTTTCTAGTTAATAGCTTGGTTGAATAAGATCACCAATATTGTAAGATAATGTTTGCATTCAAGTAGGCTATAAAATTGTGAACAGATAAACTAATAACACATGTTCCAAAACATTCACTTAAAAGACTTAAGGTGTGATTGTCTGTGAGAATGAAATTGGATAGGAATGGAATGGAATGAAATATGTGATTCTTATGGCTGGTATGTACAAGGAATGAAATAAACAAATAAAATAATTATGATTTTATAATTTATGTTATTATTATCGTAATAATAATAAAAATAAAAATAATAATAATAATAATAATTAGTATGAATATTTAGGAATATTATTAATAATAATTAATAATAATAATAATAATAATAAATCAATAATAATAATTAATTTTACTAGATAAAAATAAATAAAAATATTATTTTAGAAAAAATAAATAAATTTGGCTAATCTACATATTCATAGGAATAGCTAATACCATATGGGGATGAGAGGAATGACTAATCCCATGTTCATGGGAATAAGCATTCGCTTCGAGAATGGTGATTAACGGCGTAAAAATCTTCTGAAGCCAGTGAGATGGGAATGGACGAAGGAATCGTCGTTCAATTCTCGTTCAATTCTTGCATACCAGCTGGCACCTTAGTATATAAGGAAGTTTAGTTTAGTAAATGATATAGATAATATTGATATAATAGAGTGTGATTGGACTATTTGGATGATTTATTTTTGTATTTGAATTGATTGATTGTGGTATAGGATAAATTGAAGAATTATGACTAAAATATAATATAATACCAAGATTGCCCTTTCGATAGAAGGACAAAAATGCAAAAAATAAAATAAAAAACGGGGCAAAGAGGACAAAAAATAATTTTGGTGAAAGTATTTTAGAATATTTGCATATGAATTGGATGATGATTAATAATCAATCTAAATTTGAGCTGATAAAATATCATCCAATATATGATTGGAGCACGGACTAGTTATCTATTACGAACCGAATCATTCAAATCAAAGATGTGATCAAGTTAGATATTTAATTAGTCAAGCTTTATCAATCATATCAAACATCACCCAATACATAGTGTTATATTCGAACTTGGAGCCTTTTAAACATATGACATGAGCTTCTATTTTTTTTTTTGTGTGTGTGTCTGGGATCGAAAGTCTGGCATTAGAAAAGCTGAATCAATTTGTTGAATTATCACATAGAATATATAGTAAATGAGATAGAAACTAAATTGACTTTTGATTACACTGTTCTATTTCAATTAATATATCCACACTTATTCTATCTAGACTATAGTGAACTCTAATTATATTCCACTACTAGAAAAGGGATGTGATGATTTAGTAAAATTAAAGCTATTACTAACTGGCATAATATGCTAGATGTAAGAAAAAATAGAAAAGGTAAAATTGGAGAATTAATGCAAGGACCGAGTAGTACTATATATATATATATATAGCATAATATGCTAGATGTGAAAAAATAGAAAAGGTAAAATTGGAGAATTAATGCAAGGACCGAGTAGTACTATATATATATATATATATATATATATATATATATATATGTGTGTGTGTGTGTGTGAAAGAGAGATTGTATTTTAATTCAAAAGGTGAACCTAGGCAATAAGACAAAAGAAATATGGAAGGACGAATCAAATCATGCCAGGTAAGGTATTATGGGGAGAATAAATTTGAGTTTGGATAAGCCCTGGTTTGTCTTCAACTCTATCCAGCAAACACCAGTGGCCCATACATCTCCCATCCTGGTGGAATGACCACATTATCACTACCTCTCATTTACCAATTCCCTTTCTTTTTTATATTATCCCATGCTTCCTTTTTTTTTTTTTGTCGATTAATCTGAAATTTTAAAGGCTGCGTCGCGTTAATTTCGAGCAAGGGCGGCTGGCCTCGAGGCGTTAAGCTTCTTTCTATTAGTAAGCCTTGCAGGTTTATAATTTTAATGCACCAGTTTATCCCTTTAGATAATATCATTTCCATTTGGAGGATTTATTTATTTATTTATTTGGGGTTTATAATCATACATAATTTAAATCTCCAATGTACATGAGATTTTCGTGTCCAAAATTACGTAAAATCAGTACCATTCGAGTAAGGCAAGTCTATGCTTTGTTAGTTGTTAGAAGTCGAATGTTGGAAGCTTGATTCTTGTTTGCTGACATAATGCAGAAATAAGTTGTAGATACTCGGTGTGTGTGTGTTGGTGCAGTGGTAGAGTAGTTAATGTCAAGTAGGGTTTGGGGTTCGAGTCATGGTGTATGACTTTAAAATTTACGTATTAAATTGCAAAAAAAAAGTTGTAGATGCTCAGTCATTTCAAAATAAAAGTATAAATTAGACGTTCACTCATTAAACATATATATCAAGTGATTTATCTTTTATGAAACCTGAAGCCAGTAGCGGAGTCTCAAAGATAGATGAGTTAACCCTCTTTTGAGTTATATACAATGTGAATCAAAACATTTTATCTAATATATTTAACAAAAGTAATGGGCAATTAATAAATGTCTCGCCGATCTACCTTTCTTATTTTGAGAAATTAAAGCCTTATTTTGACTCGTTCAATCTCTGATCTGACAATGGAGGATTTAGAGTCAACACCGACAAATATATTATTCAATATAGCTCATATGTCGACTGCGATATCAAACAACCAACTAAATTGACTCCAAATCTTTAGTCAGTCTGAAACGCAATCAAGACATGAGGATCAATTGTCTAAAAACCGTCCACAGTTGATTCCCATGCCAAAACGTAATATTAATTTTTAGGGATGATTGCAAAATTCAGTTTTGAGGTTTACCCAAATTTTTGTATAAAAGCAAAAATGTGAGTGATCCTCAAAGATTATATAATATGAAACACCCACAGTCGATGTATTTATACATTGAAAGATTGATTTGCTTATTATTAAGTTGAGTTTGAATTAAGTACATAAAGATTGATATCACCTTCCGACTTGAGCACTAAAATCCTAGTAATATCGTAATTAAAAGGTGTCTATTGTAATCAGCTAACAAGTAGAGTATTGTATCAATTGGGACTGAAAACGTAAAAATACAATAAGTAATAGACTTAGACGCTTCATAATTATCAAGACAAAAATAAAGGTATATAGAGTTTTACTAAAAACATAGAAAATAAAAGATAAAAACGAAATAAGAGGATCTGAAAAAAAAAATATAAGATTAAAGAATGATCATAGGGAATATAATAATATAATAGAAAATCACACAACCAATCTATAGGCCTATTAACCATAATTAAGTCGATTAGGATGAAGAATCACATATATAACATAGTCTTCTAGATCGGGTAGCTTGTAATAGTAGATTAATATATCTATATCTACGATAAGTCTCGAGAACACATAAAAACTCTCAAAATCACACAAGACTGATTCTCTTACAACTAATTCTAAAACCACAAAGTCTTTAGATTAAACATATTATGAATTCATAAATTCGATTACCTAATTAAAACCGCTAAGTCTTTAATTAGACAACTAGCAATAGTTATCAGTTATTTGATATAAAATAGCACTAAGAATCATAAATCATAAATTGACAAGTAAATAGGCTTCGTAGATCAATCACATAAATTTCTACTACATTATACAAAATCCTAGAATCAATATAAAATTAGTTACCCATAACAAGAATTAAACATGAAGAAGTAAAGGAAACATAATTGAAATAAACAATAAATATCAATGTCTGAATTCCATAATGAAGAACTTGATACGAGCGGTGAAAATAATAAATCTCTACTACTGCATGGAACTACAAAATAGGGAACTCTAAAATAAAGTATAACTCTTAAAATATAAAAAGGATGGAAATAATATTAAGAGAGTATTTATATTTGGTGAGGCTTGTATTCTAATAGAAAAATAAAACCTAGATGTACTAAAAATACAAGGAGAGAAATCGAAATAATCGCAAAAATCTAAGTCTAGGCATTCTGAGCAGTGGTGGCTCGGCTCGTCGTCGGCGTGACCAGCGGTTATAAGCGGAAAATTAGTCTTTGATGCGGCCAGCGCAGCGATCGCTACATTGGAGGTTTTGACCGCGGCAAACTCCGTAATTGCATTGAATGTCGCGATCGCGGTGACTTCACCGACAACGGAGTCCGTTTTGTTTAGCTCGTATCTTCCTCTTCCAAATTACGATCCGTGCGCCTATGGATTCTAACGGGATGTGCTTTCAAACCATCCATTTGGCTTACCTCAATTCCTTCTCCATTTTCCTATGAAATGAGCATAGAAGTCAGCAGTGTCAATTCTTACAAATTATGTGATCGATCTTGTTTTCGTAAGGAATTAAATGCACAAGAACACCAAAGATTTCGTGGTTCGATCTATGAATAAGATCTCGTCCACGGAGAGAGAGTATTCGTGTATTGATAATGTGAGGCGATTACAAAAAGTATAGATGATCTTTCTCGTCGATCTAGCCTCTATTTATACACAAATATATTGACCTAGATCCTCGATCGAGATCTCCTCTAGGATCGGATCTTCCTCCTATCTCTCTTCAAATTAGGATTCTTTTATATATGGCGAATCTTACTGCGTTCACATTGATTTAGGAGTCTTCTTGGGCGAACTTGCAGGCGAGCTTGATGTCGAGCTTACTTGTATTGGGCTGTTGCTTGGGCCCGTGGTTGGGCCGTGTCTATCATCCCCCAAAAAAGCGCAGGCGAGGTCGTAATGGGTTTGGGGTAGTGATTCGCCGATGACGTGTGTGATGAGGCGGGCCCTTTCGGTGCCGACTTCCATGACATGGATGGCCTTTCGAGGCAATGTTTCGAGTCGCCCGTCGAGCGGCTCGCCTTTAGGTGTTGTGTGAGGTCGCGCACCGTTGGGTTCACTGTCGCTAATGCCGAGGTCAGTGCGTCGCCGGCTTCGCCTACCGGCGTTATGCGTAGCACGCGTTCGACATCATATTTCGGGCTTCATGCGAGGTTGTACATCGTTTCGGCTTACCTCTCCGAGGTTTAGTGACAAGTCGGTCGCTTTGTTGTATCTCTTGCCGGGTGTTTGTCAAGTCGCTTTATGCATCATGGTCGAGTCGGATATACGCGTTCTTATCATTGAATCGCGGCTCCTAGGGGTCTAACACGATTTTCGCGATGTCATGCATGAGATACGGGATATGCATTTAATGGCATTTAATGCCACAAGTGTCTGGATTCTCGATAAAGCGCATATTGGGGAATAACTTCCGCTACGTTGTTTCCATATCACTTTCTGCCATTTTCAAACTCGCAGCTTAATCGTCACGATTCGAAAAAGTGCTCAACTGTCGCCATTATCGCTCTTCGAGTTTAGCGCCATCTCCTTCGATTTATAAACCAAGAGTTATGGCTTCTTCCTTATGCTCGAGGATTCTCTGGGAAGCGTCGTATTGATGTCTGTGTCCCCATCGAATTATTCGGTGATTACGTACAAGTATATACCTCGACGCCCTCCTCCCTTATGCGTAGAGTTTGTTATCAGTCCATGATGGATGTTGGTGGTTCTTCTATTCCTTATTTGGAGCATCTCGGGTTAGAGCCTGCTTCTAATTTTTATATCTCGAAATATTTTGGGTACATTGCTCCCGTCCGGAGGATAGGGCTAGCGCTCTCCGTTTAGTA